>OX387644.1:10456920-13160053 GCA_947568875.1 Fissipunctia ypsillon | reverse complement strand
TAGGTACATACAAATTATAAGGAAGTTAAAGTTGACTTCCAAGATTTTTTTACATTGTTTGTTGGTTAGTTACAAGTGAAGCTAATAAATAAAAGCGTGTTAAAAATAAAACTGTGAAACTGTGTGAAGATGTAATACGATCTTATGTGTATAAACACTGAAAGGCATAGAAACTGTAAAGCAACTGACAATGCGACCCTCACCCCTCGAGCCACGTGCGTCCCTTTACATGTTTTATGAATGAGCTTCAATTTCTGCAACTTCCCTTCGTTACTTTCGAAACAAAACAGAAAAGTTAATACAAAAAAACACTTCCGGAAAATCGATGACGCCGAACTTTGAACACTGCGTCTTTACATGGTATACTGTCTTACTCGTAATGGTGTATCTGTGCAGAACGTTGTCGGTTGCACAACACAATATTGCACATGTATTCTATGTTTGTGTTCTATTTTTTTGTATAATGTGTAATTATTAGTTCTTCAGAATAAATAGAAATACTTACCTCCGTACATGTTTTAAACTTTTAATATAAGTAGTACCTATACTAGATAAATTTATGTTAAAATTAAATAATGTATTGCGAATATTGCAATAAATGAATAAAAACATGGAGATTAAATAAATTACAGGAGCCACAAGTCATCGCAACGCTTCTTGAGTTTGATTTCTTATCCGCCAATACTTTATTAGCATATTAGAATATCTTATTTATTAAATAAAATGCAACGCTCTGCTACAAAGATAAAAGAAAAAAGTTTTTATATTTCTATGGTACAGTACTGCAGTAGTAAGAGAATTGTATATTATTATTATTAACATAGAAGAGAAAATCACGTTACACATAAAAAGTACCGTTAGCAAGATCAATTGAAAAGACATAATTTTATTAGTTAATATGCAATTACAACAAATTAGTAAACATAAAATGCTTACCAGTGCGATGCGTTATCTATGACTGGACACACTTGAATTGAAGGAACAATACATTGTCCAGTTTATGCTACAGTAAAATTTGACCCAAAATTTGACTACAGAATTATTTTACATTCACATATTTAATCCCGTCGCTATCGCAATTAATAGCAGTTTACGGTAGTTTATGAAACTGTAACATACCAGGAGCCGTACAATGAAGTATTAATGCCATCATGATTCCAGTCCGAAAAAGGGATGGTGTTATCGGTCGTGTCTAGGTCTCTCTCGCGCACTGGAATTATGATAGCATTAGAACGTCATAGTATGCCACCAGGAGTTATTAAAACAAGAGTGTGATAGGTACTATTGATCTCACCTGCGCCCCGGAATAGTACCTATCACATGAGTGTCTTAAAACCTACCTAGTTATGTGCAGAGAGTTTAAAAAAGGATTTATAAATCGTAAAATCGTAATAGGATCCTTACATCGAGTGTCTGCTGCAGCATTGAAACGGTTCACGTTTAATTGTTTTGATCTTAACTTCTTTCTGTTGTGTAAAATGTTTAACCATCAGATTTGTAACAATATAAATAATCAATAGCCCAAATCGTGTCTAAAAACTGATGTCGGCGGCGGTGTAATGAAGGTAAAAATTTACCCCCTTATTCATAAACGTTGCTTAAAGTTAAGTGATGTTTAAACGTCAAAAAATCTATGGATAACCAGTCGTTAATCATTACTTAAGTTAAGCAACGTTTATGAATAAGGGTGTTATTGTTTAGTGTGATATGTAACGACCGAAAATTTACAAAAACGAACGCAAATGCAAACTATTGTTCCTGATTTACCTGGCCTTACGAAAGAGAGGATGATTTCAGAAAGAGTGGCCCAGTATCGGCTAACCAGTATGAGTAACAAGTGTCGTGGATTTATTTAAGTACCTACTTTTACCTAGTATTGAAAGACAGATAAATCATACTAGTTTCACTTTTTTTTTCAACATTGGTTTTGGCTTGTTTGGCAGTTATTTGCATCGACATCGCATGTTGGGTCCTCCAATAGTGCCACTAATTCACGCACGCGAAGTCTTATAATAACTAGACACGTAGCCAGCTGCTCGTGATATTCAATTCGATATGGTTTCACTTCTGATGAGTAGGGAGGTAGTTCTGTCGCAGACGCAGATAGTGCACTCGCCAATACTTTTCTTTCGCAGTTGAACGGATTCGTTTTTGTTGATGGGAGAGATTTACAATACGTTCGTATTGTATAAAATAGGTACCTACCTATTAATTTTTACTTTATCAAGTTTGCTGCCTATAATAAACTCTGGCGCTGGCATATCCGCGATCTTTGCACCAATGCTTTGTTACTAAAATAAAACATCACAGTTATTACGGTCTAGAGGGACTTACCTACCCCTATTATCGAAGTGATTAAAATATTAATATTGCCGTTGCGTTCAGATCTATTATGCAGACCACCAGCTATGAAATCGAGTTTCGTTCATTATCCGAGTCAATATAAAGCCGCGGTCCCACGGCCCATTAAATGACAGGCCGCGCCAGGCGTTGCTACGCCTGTCGAGGCCTGTCGCGGCCTGTACCGAGCATTCCCACCACACAGGCTTCATCGGATGCGACGGTTCCCACAGCCTGGCCTGGCGCGATCTGGCCTGTGAGAAAGCGGGCCGTGGGACCGCAGCATTACGTAGGTACGTATCCAACGTACATACTATTCCATTTATCAATAATACAACTTTTTGTGATGATTTTTCTAATGTTCAATGTCCGTATTGTCCAATGGCCAAAAGTCTACCTATCTAATTTGAACTTTAACAGGCTAGAGTCGATCAAAATACCCTCATGTATGTTCAGCGATTGTTTATAAGTTTAGGAGAATCAGAATCAGAATCTTTATTTGTAAACATAGGTAGAGTTACACAGTGTGTGAGATGTTACAACATTTACATAGGTTCTCTATGTTTTGCCATTAGGCGTAGGTACAAATATTATTATCAATTATTATTTAAATTCAAATTAATTAAGTACTATAACAATAAATGATTATTATAAATTATAGAAAGAACTAGAGTAATGAATCGATATTTTTTTTCCAGAATGTCCACAATAATTTAAATGTTAATAAAGCACATAAGTAGATCCGATGTTAAATGTCAAAAAGTACAAGAATGTCAAAACAGGCCAGGTATTTAATGTTTAGGAGGAGGAATTATAGAATTGTCATCCAAATAGTCCTTCGAGTAGTAACATTTATTGATTAAAATTTTTCCTAATACACTTTTGAATTTGTCTAGATTTAACAATTTTAATGTGTCAGGCCAGGCAGCTTGTTAAATATTTTTGTCGCCATACAGAAAGTACTTTTGTTCATTAAGACTGTTCTACCATTTAAAGTTTCGAGCTCTAGCTTATTTTTGTCACGAAGTTTTCTATAATGACTTTTGAAAGCTGTTTTGTATTGAGAAATGAGTGTTTTTACAAATACACTAGTTTCATAGATATATAATGACGGTAGGGTAAGGATTTTTAAGCTTTTAAACAACGGTAGACAACTGTCGGTGCTATTTATTCCACACAGGAGAAAACTTAGCTGAATGGGAAACATTTTGTTCGACAAAATTCGTTGCAGACTTTCGGTCCCTAAAACTTAAATAAAGGGAGTATGGACTTCCTAGTAGTTTTAAAAACTGTTATGGAGCATTACCTTGCATTCATTGCCTACAACAGGAGTTTGAAAATATTGACGAAAATGAGCAATGATATTTTTTTCCACAAACAATGCATTTCCCATGTTGCCTCTCCACCACCCTTGGTTGACTGGTAGAGAATTCCTAAGGCATTAAGTCCGCCTTTATATTTTTTATGTTGCATTAAGTTTAGTAAAAAAAAATAACAATAATAAATGACGCAACTTGCGCCATAGCGTCTTGGAGCAGCCTGCATCACAGCATAGGTCAAACCATGTTAGGAGCTCAGTCAAGGCAGTTCTCGCCTACGTATGTTGTGCAATTTGTGCGCCTAGAATCAGAATTCGACGACTCGTTTCAAGTGATATGTGACAAATGTGTGTACCTATAGGTACTTGGATATTTAATTCAGACACAGTCAGACGCAGTCCGTCTCTGCAACAGGAACTCAAATCGGACACTTAATATCACGTGCCATGGAAATAAAGTCGAACACTCCTCGAATGACGTTATATAGGGCCTTAACATATCGAGCCTTTTCAGGAAAAACATCGTAAGCGCCAAATATCACCACACCGCCAAAAACTATTTTTTCATCGTAACCTCTTAACAGTTTTACATCTTGACTATTAAACTATTCTATTAGATCAATAGTTGTATAAATAACAAGTCATGAAAATTTAGAAAGATATCATAAATAATACTTTTTAATTAGGAAAGAAAAAACCCTTTCCTGTAAAAAGTGCAAATTGTCGCATACGATGTTCTTCCTGAAAAGGCTCGATATTATATGTCACGCTCCCAAAAAACAACCAATATCTACCAACGTCGCCTAATTTCCATCAACCCGATGTCCTTCCTTCTTCGTGCAACTAGCATGCTTGTTTCTATGTTTTTTTTTTTTGCTGGTGAATTTGGGTGCTCGTGTGGCACCGATCGCCAAGCAAGTAGACGTTGCCCTAAATGAGACGTGTCGGATAATATCGGGCTAGCTAAAACTCTACTCAATGAGTATGTTGTAAAAATTGGTGAAAAAAGAACCGTTTCCCGACATCCCCTCTACACGACTACTCCGGGTAGATTAAAAAGTCGCAAGAGCTGCTTACGCTATACAAAGTCAATCCAAGTCAAGCCACTTACAAGAGCGCAGCAAATTGTGGCAAGAGAGGTATCCACCACATCACGACTTCTTGAAGCCTCAAGAACACTTGCCTCCCGGTCGTGAACTGCGGTGGCCGTTTGGACAGCATTGAATCGATTGCGTACCAAAGTACGCCGCTGCAAATATTATCAGGAGAAATGGGGTATAAGGGTGAAGACAGACGAGCGTAATTTTTTGAGTCGTGAGTCGCGTAATTTCTGCTACTTTCGGTTTCATACAAAAATCTTGTTTCGTTCACACGGCCATGCAAAATGAGTTGTCTGCCGACTCACGCGCACAATCCCGGCTGAGTTCGCAGCGAGAAAGGGCGAGGGAATCGACAGTCAATAAGTAGATTAATTTCTTTGTCACAATGTTTGTAGACACGGAAAAATTGATAATTTAAGTCGAACAACGGCCTTGTCTGTGGAATTTATCGGAAAAGTCGTATAGTGACAAGTTTTTAAAACAGAGGGCATGGCAAGAGGTTGAGAAGGAGGAGGAGAAAAGTAACAACTGGCCATTGCACTACACAAACACCCAGTACAAGCGTTGAAAAGCAACTGAATAAATTACGCTAGTCTGGCGGCCCAACAGAATTTCTGCCGAGCATAAATAACGCGACTCACAACTCAAAAAATTACGCTCGTCTGGCTTCACCCTTACCGATTCATACAACACCTGCGAGTGCGGTGCTCCAGAAGGGCAATTGCGTAACACACAGTAGGAATAGGTTTCATTTTAACAGTTCAACAACATTCATTGCGCTATTTCCGTTGTTGAGCAGACTTTTTGGAGCTTAAGAAGCAATGGATTAGCAATTTGCTTCAAAATGAATCAGATTCTGATTGATAGTGTGTTACGCAATTAGGGTGCAGATCAGACAATGTCCTAGGTGTCCAATGTGACAAGTCCCTGCTGGAGTGTCCGTTCACCTGCACCCTTGACTATTTGAACAACGCTTCTGACGCAGCAATAAATGTGGCCACCTACTGGGCCCAAACAGTATTAATAATATAAGAAGAATTATTTTATTTAATATCTTCACATAATGGCTACTTACCGAAAAGTGAAAAATATCATCGTCGTTTTACGTTCATAATCATGAGTGCACGCATTCGATATATTCCATTCATGACAGGAAAGCATTTATTTGATGTTAAATTAAAAGCATTCAATGTAATAATACCTCTGCACCCGCATTGATTGTTTCCATGAGAACGTTCAAGCCATGAGAACAGAGGAGAGCACCGCGCCATTCTGTCGTTCGTAAGTACGAACCGAGTAAGTAAACAACGGTTTCATTATTCGAAACTGCATACCTACTGTGCAAGTGGCAGTAGTACTCTGGCATTGTAACACAGATTTCGAGAGGTTTGATTTTATATTGAAGCGGGAAGGGAACGTGCTTGAATTATTTTTGCAGCAATTGAATTGTGTTACTCGATGTTATGGTATAATTTTTATTGAACTGACATAGCGTATGTTACACGCAGGGTATTTATAGCCGCCCCACACGCAGTAGCAACGCACGAGGTGCGCGGGAGACTCGACGAGACGCATCTATTCCAGGCGAGACCTTGCATGCTGCTCGAAAACATTTCCAATACTTACAATAAGAAAGCGTAGGTAGCTATCCTTTAATTGAAATGTTAATATATAAATAAAAAGTTTAAGATAACGGTCAAATAAGTAAATGGCATTGATACTGGACTTAGTTCTGCCATAATGTACCAATCCACATCACCATGTTTTCGAGAAAACGACGTTTTAAGTTCCTTTGCCATGTCTTTGATTTTTGTTCCAGAAACTGGGCGTAAGAAGAGAATAATAATAATTAGGTACTCGCATAATCCAAAAAACGATTTAAATACACGGCAAGTATATTAAATCGACGGAGATACTTATACAACTGTGAGGGCACAATATGTCTTGATTACATCTGAATGAATAAACAAGTTGCGGGCTCCAGTGCATGTTATTCTTATGCATATTAGTCCCTGTCCGCTCCACCGCCACAAGTCTCTTCAATGGTTTGACGACGACCGTAACGATAGCCAAATTACGTTAAAAAAGTCCAAAAAAATCGTCGTAAAACTTCGATTTTATACCAGAATTTATGAGGTTTCTTACAGAACTGTTCCAAAAAATCGTTGCAGTCAAATTCTGTGCAATTTAGTAATTAACACATCCTCAACGAAGATAATTTTACAGTATATTTGAAACTATATAAAATAATTTTAAAACAGATCATGAATTCTGATTCTGCCTATTTATGTACTTACCTACCTTTTGAATGCATTATAATTACTATTTCCTACATACATGAGTATGATACGATTTTGAATCAACATTCAGCGCCCTAATTGCGTCACACTACCAAGCACAATCTGAATCATTTTGTAGCAAATTGCTAATCCATTGCTTCATATGCTCGAAAAATTTGTCTACTTAATAACGTAAATAACGCAATGAATGTTGTTGAACTGTCAAAATGAAAGCGATTCCTAGTGTGTGTTACGCAATTGCCCCGCTGGTGTAGAGGTATGAAAGCTAGACGAGGGGAAACAGTGTGTAGATTTGTAGATATTTCCCTTTGTGTAATGTAATCAATAATAACGCAGCCCGCAGCCCTTGCCACTCGTCTGGCAATATAACTATGACTCTATAATCACATGCTGTACCTAATTCATAATTTCAGAAGTGATGGAAAGTAATGTTTACGGTTAGGTTCTTCGTTGGTTGTCTCATAATAAAGACAAACAAATCCAATAGGTAGATAGTACCTACTTATTATGTATGAGTTCAGTTACAAGTTGTTTTCAAATGGCTAAATAATAGAAGGAAAACCCGTTATGAGATATCCGGACCATGTCTATAATTATATTCTAGTAAAAACACTGCTATAATACTGGATCTAGACACACGGCAGTGTGTCAAGCCAAGCACGGTGGGAAAAGAACAGGGCGAAGTACACCAGTGTATCTCAATCCATTTCGAGCTACTTTCGACCACCCCCTAAATCAAAATAAATTAGAACTACGTGCAATTTTGCGTGCCCCCAGTCACCTAATATGAAAAATTTCATAAACGTACCTTCTTCATTTCTTGATATATCGATGTCCCCGATGCAGTGATTCACTGAAGCTGACTCACTCATCAAAAACATGTAGTTTAAAAAAACTGAAAAACAAGCTTTTATCACTCACTAAATATTATAGAATAATTAAATTGACTTATATTAGTGAAGACAAGTACCTGTGCAGCTTGTCTCTTCTTTTACATCCAATGATTAATTCAAAAAGCGTGGAGCGCTTTGTTTAAACTAGGTAATTAAAAGTAGGTACACACAACTAAAAAGCCTGGCTCCATCATTAGACCCTCAACACCAAGTGCAATCTATTGGATAATTGGACTCGTCAAAACGAATTATATAACCCGAAACTCGGAGGGTTTACTAATAGCCACTGAAGATTTCCACTATCCACCTCTAGGTTCCATCATCAGACCCTCGACACCAAGTGCAATATGTATATTGGACTCATCAAAACGAATTATATGAACCCAAACTTGAGGGGTTTACTACGTGCGTTTGCCACGTGCTGAAGAATTTCACTATCCACCTCCTGGCTCCATCATCAAACCCTCAACTCTAAGTTCAATACATTGAATTCATTAAAACGAATCATATGAGCCCAAACTCGAAGGGTTTACTAATAGCCACTGAAGAGTTCCACTAAAATAAAAATAATGGGTGGATTGACCAACCTATTTATAATTCAGATAAAATTAATGACACTTCAAAAATAGTTTACAATTAAATGTGTAAACTATTGTAAGCCAAGTATGAAAAAAAATATTCCTACTATACTGTGATACCACTGTATACCTTACAGACTGGTAGTACTGTATGCCTAGTTTTTTTTAATCAACTTTAATGAGCCAGTCTACACGTTCCAAAAGCTGTCAAAATGATATGACCGCGACCTTCACCAACAAAACTAGCGCCACCAAAGTCGGACATATTGCCAATAAATGACCTAATTTACTTGGTATAATGAATAATGATGACTATTACTTAGTTCCCACGAAAAATAGGTAAGTACCATGGGAGAAACGAACATCTATACACCGTAGGTAAGGACTATTCTTGCTTGCAGCGCTCGGCCGCTATAGTAACGCTTGCTAACAGATGTGGTCATCGTGTGCACGGGATTTTGTTTTCAAATTGGTCAGATGTAAGTTACCTCGATAGTACCTACCTACCTACATTCTTTGCAGGTAATTCCAGCCAATGCATTCAGCATATACATACATGTCGACTTTGAATCAATCAAGGAAAGCTAACAACAAATCTAAATTGTAACTGGTTCAGGCAAATCATTAGGGATAATCCATTTTCCAATACATGTATACCGCTTCAATAAAGATAGGTAGTTACAATAAATATAAGCAACAATGCCACAAACGAAGCTTTGTTCACGTACTAAACTCCAACTAGACGAGTTCAAAGAGTCGTACAATACTGCAGTTAGTCAAGTGATGAAAGTAAAACTATATGTCCTGTTTAGTTCCGTCTGTAAAGATGGAGTCAGTGGCTAGTAACTAATCGATGCACAAGGAAGTAAACACGATATTACAACACCCTCCCGTCAACGTCCGGGCGAATTAGCTCCTATCTGGGGCACTAACGGCACATAAGCAGTAGTAGCGCACGAAAAGACTTAGGGTCGGCGCACACCGACGTAGTAGCGACGAAGAGCAGTTTATCTGTTGCAACTTGCACGGCCCACCGAGCGACGAAAGACGCGCGGGTCTCACCAAGCCGCCACGCCTCCGTGCGACGCTTAGTCTCGCTCTACGCTTACAGTCGCTTCGCGCCACTTAGTGTTTTTATTACATAATACAAATTTCAACCGTATACAATAGTAAATAAAATCGACTTTCAGTTGTTATAGAATAACTCTCTTCGCTGCCAATCCGTCGGTCTGCATTGACCCTTACGTTAACGTGCCACTTGAGTCATAGATTGTGACGTTCTGTGCAGGAATTAGTAAGTTCACCACCGAATTTCAGTGACGCAATTAATTGTATGGCTGATAAATATTATAACATCTTTTGTCTTCAGTTAATTCGTAGTTCGTATACAGCATGTCGTTAGTGTGAACAACCTTCGCAACCTTGTTTCTGTGGGCAATATAACGTTTCTTAAGTAGAGATTGTTGGTTATGTCGATGCCTACTTTTGTGCTGTAGAGGTCACGCAACGGACCGTGTCATGAACTTCTGTCATAGCTACTACTAACTCCAAAATATGCATGTGATAACAAGAAGTTCACTTTTAGAATGCTTCAACGTTATCTCCGTACAGAAAATCTATTATTTGGCGCGTTATAAAAATCTTTTATTTCACACAACCAATCATTCGTACCTATATTATTAGAAGAAAACTTACCAAGTTACAATATAACATACCTTTACTTAAAACTTTAATATTAAGTATCTTAAAATCTTGAGCTTTAAGAAAATATTAGTCACAGAAAGTATGTTTATGCTTTTTGAATTTATTTTATGAATTTATTTAATATCTGTCCTATCACCTACACTTGTAGGGTACTTGGCAACTCGCGTGATCAAAACACAACGGGTCCATCTTGTTTAGTTGAAGAGTTCCTATGTTCACCTCCCGGTTCCATCATCAGACACGACAGAGACTATTCTTAGGCTATTTTACTTGCCAAGGCAACACCGACGAGCACAAACACAACAGGGCTGTCTTGTTTAGTTAAGGGGTTCCTATGGCCACCTTCTGGCTGCATCATCAGACCAGCTTCATGATACCATATTATTGCATTATCACCGAAATTACATAAGCATGCCAAGTTTAACTTGATCGATGCCAGGAAGTGCTTGAAAAATGGATTAGGTACTAATTTGTAACTGGAAACATAAATACGAATACGAACGAAGCAAGAGCAATTAAAAGACTTGTAAAAAAGGAATAAACGTACAAAAAACACAAAGTTATCACGCTTCGTTGTTTGTTTACACACGAATAACGAATAATCACTAGGTATACTGTGATTGGTGTTTCGATTGAGGGGAAGAACAGATACAATGTTAGAATCATTGTTATTTCGCAAAAATATTTAGTGAATGATCAGTTTCATTTTACGAAGAATTTTTAAACTACATTTTAGATTTTTTCTGATTACTGTCCGATAGCCTATTAAATTACGCGTAGCAGTGTTAGGGCAATAACAAAGTAGACGAGTATTCAGAAACGAGGATAGTTGCGCTCACCGTACGTCACGGTCCAACAGCTGGTTACCGTTTAACAGCACGCGCCAAGAGCCCAGTCGTTTACCCGTGCCACTTGGCGATTGCCACAAGGAATCATCGCGTTTTAACGCAACAATATTCCAACTAATGAATGCAATTAGTCTGCTGCACATTATTTCAGGGTGTTGAACATCTTACAAAATGAGAACGGTCATCTGTGAGTTGTGGCCCTGGCCCGACACGAATCCCGACACCTATTCCAGTTATTTTGTCATCTGGGAGCCTACCACCACCTTTTACAAAACAAAAAAAAACACTTGTTGCATGAAAGTGTAATGAAAACGTATTTTTTTTCAATATCGGTGGCTAGCACTTGAATATTCTTTTCCTCCTTTTTTTTAACCGAGTTCAAAAAAGGAGGATTTTTTTCATGTAGGTATGTACACCGATTTCTCTTCGGTTATTACTGGACTGCTTTACGCGATTCATTTGGTACAAGCAACCCGCGCGGTGACCCCATACAAATTTTATGAAATTTACTTGTGTGAGTAGTTTGTGAGTTAGCTGCAATAATGTTTTTAATCCGTCGTTTAAGTTAATGTTATACATTTTAAGCGTACCTACTCTATTGCAGAAGTACGCTTACGCGAAATAGACTACAATACTCTATTTTAGAGTACGGTTGGCAGCCCTACTTCGGCGGTCGCTTCGGCCCGACCGAAACTGACATTCGTGAGAATACCATCAGACCCTGTTTACCAACTTATACAATGAGTAGGACTCATCAGGACGATTCCAATGAACCCAAACACGATGGGTATACAAGCCAGGTAGTGTAGATGGGTAGCCAAGTAGAATTTATTATCCACTTTTCTGCTCCCCATCATCAAACCCTGATTTCACTGCAATGAACATGACCTGTTACTATCATATGATTCCAATGAGCCCAAACTTGATGGGTACACTTACTGATAGTAAGACAGCAATAATAATTAGCTTAAGAAAGTGGAAAAGCCAGTGACAAACCGTTTTATTTTTCAGCAGCCATTAACGAATCTTAAAACATTTTAGTAGAAACTAACTTAACAATCAACATTTTGTATCTACAGCTGTAAAGCATAAAAGTCAGTACGAGCCCAGTTAATAAAACAAACACAAACTTATTTTTGCGGTCGATAAAACAATACTATACATGGTAACATATTCATCCCAACTACGGAACCCTTCACTGTGCATGGTCCGACACAAACTTGGCGATTTTTATCATTTTTCTTCAGAATCCTAAAAATAACTATCTATATAGGTGTTCCTAAAGTTCGTTTTTTTAAACCCAGATAGTAATTTGACTGGTGCAAATGGAGGAGACCAAAGTAACAATCCGATGCTGAAAACTTTTTTCTGAATCTTTTCTGAGTAAAATGTAAAATTCAATTCATGTTATGGCCTAATAATGTGACCTGTGTGCAACCCTTCACCACTTGCGTATTTGGTCTGTCACTTGTCCATTGTTTTCGAACTATTGTAATTTGAAAGTTTCTTTTTTTAAAAATGCCTTTCTTTTTTATTTAAATTTATCTCTAGAATATAACAACATAGTTTTCTATTGCCGTTGGTAGCTGACACTTTTTTGCAGATAAGGTATGGGTAAGGATGTTTAAGAAAACAAAACTAAAATGTAGCAAACAAAAATTAATTTGCACATATATCAGCAAACTAGCTAAATGCTGTAAATGACGGTCATTCTTCTTAAAATATTTGTATGACACTCAACTCAAAAATTATTCTAAAAACATCCTCATTTTACCAGCTGTCTAATGTGGCACAATAACCAAAAAATATACAAAGATACTCCATAAAAGGTAATGATTGCAAACTTCATTTCACATTTTGAGTATTTTTTGGTCTAAATGCACTTGATTCTAACTCTTGTCTTGCGGATAAAAAAAAGTTTTTTAAACTGCACATGAAGAAAACCTCAAGGCATCAGCAACCATTGCTTACCACACTTTCAATCATAATCCGAGGATTTTGAAAAACATTCCTAATACATTGCTTTATAGGTTAAAAAATTTGTCTGCTCAACCAGATAATGAATGTGGCTGAACTGTCAAAATGAAAGGCATTGCCATTTTATGTGCACTACACAATTACCCGGCTGAATTGTTTTAGCCAATAGATTTTGAAAAAAAAATTGAATTACAATTCAGATTATGGCTACAAGGCCGCTCACAGATAAAAGGAGAATATTCATATAAAAGCTCATTGTGACATGTAACAAAATTGTAAACAATCAACAGCAATGTCATACCAGTTTCACACTGTGCAATTCAATCCATGTTGTGGATGATATGATCTGCACAGTTGAGTGCCCACTCGGTATGTACTGGGCAATTAATTGCCAATAACTGTTCAACTATCTACTTAAAATGAAATTAAGCAGAACATAATTACATTCAAGAGAAAGGACTTGCAAAAATGAATATATGCCATTTGTTTCATAGTGAAAATAAAAATATTGTTTTATATTAAATTGCTAAATTGAAATGCAAACTTAATTTATTCGCTTTCTATTCAATATCACAAATGGTATTGGTATAATTAATTATTATAAACAGTATACAAAATGCTACCAACACAACATTCAGTTAAACCGCACAGAATGAACAATTTGATTATTACAGAATTGCATAGAAAATGATTTTTTAAACTTTTTAATTTTTTTAGTCATCTCTAAAATGTAAATACAGGTTTTATTTCACTGTTTGTACAAAATATATCATATAAATTGTGTAATATCAAAATGGATTGGTTACCTTATTTACTGAAGAATAAAACTTCACTTTTCAATCTCCCACTTAAAACTTTTATTATAGGTATTTTGTTATATGTATTATCACAAATCCTGGTAGACTTTAAAACACAATCACGCAACTGACAAAACATACTGCTTTCCTTGATTACTGATTTTTCACAAAAACATAATTTACACAATAAAATCTAATCTGCGACATCACTTAGGTGTAAGTTCTTCCTCATCCTCGCACACCACTCTACACAATCATTAGTTTATTGCATATTGGATGGCTTTTTAATTTTCTAAATTGTCCTTGCTCTTCAACATCATTAATCTCATAAAATTATATACAAAGTTGACTAATATTACTTTACAATACATGTTTCTGCTTCAGACACAGCTATTGCTAGTGTCCGCAAAATATTATGAACAACAAAATGAAGCTTGTTTTTTTTTGCATTTGAGTAACTATTCATGCTCCAATAAGGATATTGTTCACATTTTAACCATTATTGCGGGAGTATCTACCAGTAATAAAGTATGAAAATATAAGTAAAGCACCTTGATTGGACAATGGTATGTATCAACGATATTAACAATGTGATATGACGCGCATCGCGGCCGCGGCCGCCGGGGCCCCAGCGGCCGGGGCCGGGGCCGGCGCGCCGTCGCCGAGTTCCCCACTGGAGACGGTCGGCCGTCGAGCGGAGGCAGGCACGATCCTGCCTCGCTTTTGCAGTCTTACGAGAAATAAATGCCACATTACACTCTAAATATTAAAGCACTGTACAACAACAATAAGTTTTCTTTTCTTTTTCGGGGCTAACGTTCATTTCACGCACTATTTCGGCGAACATTTCGTTGACGTTGGTGCGGCTCTTAGCGGAGGCCTCCACGAAGGGGCAGCCCCACATCTGCGCGAGCGCCGAGCCCTCCGCGTTGGACACTTCGCGCTGGTGCTCTAAGTCGGCCTTGTTGCCTACCAGCAGGATGGGCACGCGCTCAGATCCTTTCACGCGCGTTATCAATTCCTTCATTGGCTTGATGTCTTGAAACGTTTGATGATTCGTTAGTGAATATACTACGACGAATCCTTGTCCATTTTTTATGTACAGATCTCGCATTGAAGCGAATTGTTCCGTGCCGGCGGTATCCAATATTTCTAAAACACATGGTGAATTGTCTACTTCTATTTCTTTTCTATAGAAGTCTTCTATTGTGGGGTCATATTTCTCCATGAAACATCCTGACACGAACTGCACAGTCAAAGCACTTTTCCCGACCCCACCCGAGCCCAACACGACCACTTTGAATTCGCGCATTATTGTGTTCCTCAAATCGCACTTGCCAGTCTACACAACGTTTTAGAAACGTATTCTCACTATGTGCTATAAAAATGTCATTGCTATGTTGGTTTATGTTTATGACTCACTCGGATACGATCACTGAGTAATATACACATCTATGGTACACATAAAGCAAGCTAATTGATAAACAGCGACGCCATTTTAGTTTGATGAGTGGCGAAACAACTTAGACTGCATCGCGACGGGATTACTTCAAAGATACAAACGCGGAAGCAAACATCTACCAACTGACTTCACTGCTGGCTAGATTCAACAGCAGCAGCAGGTTGGTCAATGCAATGCAATGGTTTGATTGGTTGGTGAATGGAAAATAGTACCAAAGGATGCTAGTGTTACCAACACAAATTAATTTATTCCACCGAAATGGTTATAATAATGATAGTTAATTCCATTGTGCTGCAGTATTTATAATTATTTTTAATGTTTAAATGGAGGGATTTAGTGTAGTAGGTAAACCAGTAGTTTGAAATTTTTTTTTTAACCGACGAAAAAGGAGGAGGTTCTCAAGTTTACAGGTAGTGATTTCGCATAACTATAAGGATAAGGATACTTCAAAGTTAGTCCCATTAAACTTGAAAAAAAAACGCTCTACGTGCTTTAATTTGCTAGTTTGGCGCTGCCCCAAAATTAGTTACTTTAATTAATTTAGGAGTTTAGTTAAACCAAAAGTTAAAAAAAAAGTCGGGAGGTGTTGTGGGACACCCGGTTGGATCGAAGTTCTTTTCGCTGTATATTATGTAAACACAGAGCCATCTACATCTAGTATGGTCTAAAGTTTCAAGTGTCAAATGGGGTTCAACAGGGCACAATGCTTTTTCGTTACGTGACGATTTCTACCAGTCAACTCTTACCGCAAGCCGCGTTATTAAAGAACTTCGTTCCAAAAAAAAAAGATGCAAAATGCAACATCTTCACATGCTTCTATTTCATGTGTAATTAAAAAACTGGCAGTATTTAGTTAATTTGACAGTAATATATTTTTTATACCGTATTTCGCAGATTGCCTGCTGTAAAAAATTATACGCATCGACTTGAGAACCTCCTCCTTTTTTTCGTCGGTTAAAAAAAAGAGCCTATTCTATGTTGTCATATTACCAATTGGTAGTTCATCTCAAAGATGGCAACATTTTACCGGAAACAATTTTTTTATGTATGTGTTGTCTAATCTGTGTTTCGTTCAGAAATATCATGAACTTCATAAACAAAAAATAGAATAGGACCATGGACTAAAAACAGTAATATTTTCTATATGGAAAATGAATAGCATAGAATAACCAATAACATTAATCAGCCTGTATTGTTTGTAACCACTGTTGGGACACAGGCCTTCTCTCTGTGAGATCTCGATGCAATAAATGATATTATATTATATGATGATGGATTTGATAAAATATTTTATAATCTACGGTGCGTAATTTAAATGAAAAAGGTTTTATGTTTTTGAACAATAATGGGGAAGGTCGGGCAAAGCTAATTGTAGATGGCGTGATTATAGCTAGGTCCCCACGGCCTACAATAAGTTTGACATTTCGTTCCGTCATGAGTTTACTTTTATTTGGCTATTTCGTTATTTTCAATATTTTAAATCAAGTAAATGATATGGAAAGTGTCAGAATTTAAAACCATAAATATATCCTCAAAGTCGATTTCTTCAAAATATGTCTACTCTGTTTAATTTATAAAAGATCTCTACGAATAGCTTCAAGCCACCATCTTTTAATTTTAGGGTCTCTCGGGAAATGGTGGACTCCAATTTCGGAGTATTTAGTAACACAACAATGCATCATTTTCGCAAAAAGAAAATAAAACAGCCTCACGCCTTGTATTATTGGCTTGTGTTGGGAACTATCTACGACAGCGCCATTTTGACAGTTGCCTTCCCCATTAACACATAATGTTTTTCTTTTTCTCATAATAAACTTACTTTCTAAACGTATATTCTGTTGGGGTAGGTAATAGGGTAATTAACAGGACAGTTACTTATTTATATAGCTTTATTAATATTTTATACGTGTTTATATGACAACCATATTTTTCTCAATTGACATGACAAGTAATTATAAAAAGAACATCACTTCACTTTTTCTGTGAAGTAGTCGCATGACAATTGAGGTTGTCATATAAACACATAAAATAATAAAGCCATATAAATAAGTAACTGTCCTGTTAATTGCCCTATTACCGACCCCAACATAATGGTAGCAGAGCGTGGTGGTAGGAATCCATGTAATCAGTATGTATTGTAAATCCTCTTCTCAAATCGAAAAGCGAATTTAATCGCTATCCATTCCAATTCGGTGGCGGTGGCGGGCAAGACGTTAGTACCGCCACCGCAAGGACTGGTTATCACATTGAATAATCCTTTTAAAGCGCGAACCCTTTATCGCTGGACAAAATACCGACCTCGACCGGGAAACGCCGCAAAGCGCGAACACGCGACGGCGTAAAACTGTTGGAGTTTGCATGCATCACAGAGCATGGTCTCTAGTGGAAATCTACCGTTCTACTACTCTCGTCATAGAGTAGTAGAACGGTAGATTTCCACCGGTAGTATATTCTAATATTCTTTGCTACCGTTGCTATGGAGTTTTTTCTAACAGTCTTGTCCTCTCGTCAGAGCCAATCTATATTACTATCACAGAACACTAATACTCCTGGATTACTATACTCTATGCGTCAGAGATCATAGATTGTATATCACAGAGTACATATTTTTATATAGCTGTATATTCTTTGGTCTTGTCAATCCATATGTCGACCATACCAAAGAGTAGTAACTACATATTTATAATGGACCGTACATTGTACGTAACTAGCCAAAATATTATGTTCTGTACATAACTAGCAAAGAATATACTACTCTCTAACGAGAGATAACTAGGTACCAAATTTATCAATAGGTGGCAGAGCGTGGGTCTTTCGAGGAACGATGTCATGATCGTATCGTACAGAACCACTTAGTAAAACTAATTATAATACCTGGTGCGTACAGGCTGAGGCCATCTTAGTAAAAAATGACCTATGGGAATACGCGAGCGGAACCACAAAATTATCCGTGAACGCGACTGCCGAAGAAACAGAGAAGTTCCTGGAAAGGGACACGATGGCTCGTGCTAAGATCATGCTTTTGATGTCTCCACCTCAGCTCAAGCAGGTAACTGG
Source organism: Fissipunctia ypsillon (assembly GCA_947568875.1). Lineage (NCBI taxonomy): Eukaryota > Metazoa > Arthropoda > Insecta > Lepidoptera > Noctuidae > Fissipunctia > Fissipunctia ypsillon. The sequence goes on along the minus strand of OX387644.1, from coordinate 13,141,679 downwards.
CTGTAAAACATCTAAAGAGGTTTGGGACAAGATAAAGTCTATTCATCAAAGTTCGGGACCTGCGCGAAAATCAACTTTGTTTAAACAGCTCGTTCTGAAGAAAATGGCTGAAAAAGACGATGTGCAGCTGCAGGATCACTTAACACTTTGCGGGACGCAAATGAGACACAATAGAAGTTTCATTGTTATTACTGCTATAGCTGTATAGTGTCCTTCAAAACGTTAAACAATTTTATGGATATGGTTGATAAACTAGCAACAATGGGCATGGAAATCCATCCAGAACTATTAAGCATTATTATGCTGTATAGCCTACCACAAAGTTTCGAAAATTTCAGGATTGCCATCGAAACTAGAGACAGTTTACCAAGTTCAGATAATTTAAAGATTAAAATTATTGAAGAAAGTGAAGCCAGAAAGGACAGCAATAGTAGATACATTACTGAAGACGCTTTTTATGGCAGAAATAAAATACAAGGAAATAACAATTACAGCGGAACTTTCAAGTTCAGATGCAACAAATGCAAAAGAAAGGGACGTAAGGCCAAGCGAGAGCCAGTTATAGTAAAAATAATACAAATCATGGAAGTTTTAGTGTGCAACCAATTTGTCTAACGACTGTGACGCATTTCAAGAAAAATATTTGGTGCCTCGACAGTGGATGTACATCTCACATGTGTGGCGATGAGGAGAAATTTGACAGCATAAACAGTGAGTCTGGAACATTAAAACTAGCTTCCGATCAGTATGTCACTCAAGTAAAAGGCAAAGGAAAAATTACGGATGGACACTACGATATAAATAATGCTCTATACAGGCTGTAAGGGACAAGATACCGCAAACTTCGCGAAAAGGTTACACCTAATGCCAGTAACAAAATTATGATAGTCATTAATCTCGGTAATGATCGGTTACAGAAATTGACATTTTCAAGCACGCAATGTATCGTGAACAATGCGATCTCAACGCTTCGCAATGAATGTAGGCGCGCGAGAGCGCGTAGTAGGTACGTAATTACCTACACGTCTTACACACACAGACACGGACGTGGAGACGCGCGCGACGCGGGCCGCCTCGCTCCGTTTGTATGAATGTACCTACCTACAAGGTCGAACAAAAGTTAAAGACATCTTTGAACTTAGCTACAAGTGCAGGTACAGTCAAGTCAGTAATTTAGGCTGCATTTTAAAACTAAAGTTCTGTGGATATTTTAAGAGCTTTAAGGTACCTACTACCTACCTTGTTTGCTAATTAGCATAAATGCAACAATAATTTTAGCGCCGTCTACTGCGAAGGGAATGTAAACAAATGTAACTATGTCTTTGTTTCTTCTAATGTAAACAAAAAACAACAGCTTTCAAAGTACTTTGTCATAAAATACATTTACGTTTACGACAAACGAACACTAAGTATTTAACGCACAACTAACAACAGTAAAAAAAACTTAACGTAATTAATGTACTGATGAAAACAAAACATTTAATAACAGAAGACCTAGTATGTAACCTAGATTGTATTAAACATTATTATTAAGTACCTAGTATTTGCGCTTGTTTTTTTTTGTGTTTTTGTTAATTTTTTATCACTCAGGACTAAGTTTATGGTTAATTAGCCATAAACTTATTCCTAATACGATTCCGACAAGGGTTAGAAATAATAAAGAAGCTTGTAAGTAGCTACCTACATTGCGATCCAGTGATGTAGGTATAAATTAATGAACTTACCTCAAGCTCGCTCACTTCTAACCAAATAGGGTTCAAAGTGTCCGCCACCAACTCGCTCGCAAATCTGAGCACGGCGCAAAGTTTCGGCGTGGACACGTGGCAGAAAGGTGGGGTCCTGGATACACTCCTCACGCAGCGTCGTGAACACGTTTTCGATACGATTCCTCATATCTGCTGCTGAATTACACTCGGACACAAACACTTTATCTTTGACGTAACCCCAAAGAAAAAAATCTAATGGGGTCAAGTCCGGTGACCGAGCTGGCCATGGCTCCGGACCAAATCTTCTGATCCACTGATTTTCAAAAAAATCGGTGAGGCATCGTCTAACGGGAAGAGTCACGTGTGGGGGAGCGCCGTCGTGCTGAAACCATAACACTCGATACTGGCTTAGAGGTGTACGTTACCCCAGCAAGAAAGTGTATTCTAGAGTTATATGAGTAGAAAGTATAATTGGTGCCTTATCTGCTGTAAATGTGCCCCCACATAAAAAATGTGTGCCCCCTGTCGTTTTGGAAAAAAACGGAAAAAACGATTCTTGCTGGGGTAACGTTTTTCTAGCAGAAAAATTCTAAACGAATGATCGGAGAGAGAAAAATTGTGCATGGCCAGAGAGCTTATATGTGTGCCAAAATGTGCCCCAAAAATAAAATCTCTGCCCCTTCAGGTTTTCGAGATATTGCATTTCCTGCTGGAGTAACGTTTTCATGAATCGTATATCTCTAAAACCATTGCATGTGCCCCTGTAGAATAAACATACACGAGTAGCTCTTAATGTGTGCCCCTTAGTGCCCCAATTAGATTTAAGAAAACATTTGTAGTTTTCAAGTTATCGCGGTTTTATGAAAATCCGAAAAAACATCGCAGCGCCTAAATCGGACAAGGCATAAGTTCGCTGAAAACTGTATTCGGTCCTTCTTGACGCTAATAATAACCATACAAAGTTTCAAAACTGTTCATGCATGCGTTTTTGAATAATCTTGCTAAAAGTCAAAACGAAAATACAAGGAACCGGCTCAATCCCAGATGTGTAGCTGTAAACCAAAATCTTGTGCCTTTAGTCAAAAATATATGGTGAAAATATTCAGCTTGGAATGTTTCGCATTAAGTAAATATTAACAAAAAACCAAAATTGTAAGCAACGGCTGGTTATCCGACCAAATTTGAATGACTACTAAAAAGCGACGCATTCATACATATCGATGACCTTCTTTACTTTACTCACTAACCGGTTCACACGTGTTGTGCCTGAGTGCACTGAAGTAGAAAAGTAATAAGTAATAAAATAAAGTTGTTATTAGATTATATTCTACTAGCTGTTTCTATGACCTTACACATGATTAAGTACATTATAAATAGTAGCCTGAGTGCTATTCCAAGGTAAGCTATCTTCTCCATTCTAAATTTCATTAAAATACATCCAGTAATTTATGTGTGAACGAAAGATATGGCAAATGGCAAATATCCAGATATTTGCCATTTGCCAGGTCTTTGACCCAAAATTTGATTGGTCCCGATGTTTAAAAAAAATATAGTTCATGAAATGTGTGATGAATATCTACTACTAAAAAGAGGTAGCTCTTTTTTGTATATAAATAAAAATCCCGTATTTGTCTTTATATATATATATATATATTGATAAGCCGTAGGTTAGATAAATTAACAGTAAGTTTTTCATCATTAAGGGGAAAACTCCAACCAGCCCGCGAAATTCAAAATTTCTTGCGTTTTTTGCAATTTGCAGGCCAGTGCTAGGTTATATGTTGATTAAAATATTATTCGCGGCGGTAAAACGTATGTAGTTACAGAACTATAATCATCAAAATCACCAATACAACCCTCCAAGTTCATAAAGGCGTAGGAACAAAAAAAAAACAGAAAAAGTAATTCCTACAGCTTTATGAACTTAAAGCGTTGTATTGATGTTTGAATGACTACACAACGTGTAAATAATTTCTAATATTTATAGGTAGGAAATTTGATCTGTGATTTGATGCAATAATTACTTTAAGAATTAAAATTAAGGGAATAAAAATAATAATTTCCACATCAACAAGCTCTTTCATTTAATATAGTCACAAGGTGCATTTAATATATTTTTTAATTAGCCCCCAAAACTTTTGAACGCGACGGTACGGACAACAGCTTAGGTATAATACGTCCAATAAAGAAGGTCATCGATATGATGAATGCGTCGCTTTTTAGTAGTCATTCAAATTTGGTCGGATAACCAGCCGTTGCTTACAATTTTGGTTTTTTTGTTAATATTTACTTAATGCGAAACATTCCAAGCTGAATATTTTCACCATACATTTTTTACTAAAGGCACAAGATTTTGGTTTACAGCTACACATCTGGGATTGAGCCGGTTCCTTGTATTTTGCCGTCAAAGTTATGACACCATCGTTTTGACTTTTAGCAAGATTATTCAAAAACGCATGCATGAACAGTTTTGAAACTTTGTATGGTTATTATTAGCGTCAAGAAGGACCGAATACAGTTTTCAGCGAACTTATGCCTTGTCTTATTTAGGCGCTGCGATGTTTTTTCGGATTTTCATAAAACCGCGATAACTTGAAAACTATAAATATTTTCTTAAATCTAATTAGGGCACTAAGGGGCACACATTAAGAGCTACTCGTGTATGTTTATTCTACAGGGGCACATGCAATGGTTTTATAGATATACGATTCATCAAAACGTTACTCCAGCAGGAAATGCATTATCTCGAAAACCTGAAGGGGCACAGATTTTATTTTTGGGGCACATTTTGGCACACATATAAGCTCTCTGGCCATGCACAATTTTTCTCTCTCCGATCATTCGTTTAGAATTTTCCTGCTAGAAAAACGTTACCCCAGCAAGAATCGTTTTTTCCGTTTTTTTTTCCAAAACGACAGGGGGCACACGTTTTTATGTGGGGGCACATTTACAGCAGCTAAGGCACCAATTATACGTTCTACTCATATAACTCTAGGAGACACTTTCTTGCTGGGGTAACGTACACGGCTTAGAGGCATGTCGTCCAGAAGTATGTCCGAGGGAGTTGTTCTCAGGAACTCGTGATATCGGGTCCCATTTAATCGTTCCGGGAGAAAAATGGGTCCAATCACGAGGTCTTTATAAATGCCAGCCCAGACATTCACTGACCATCGAGTTTGGTGTCCCGTCTGCTGCAATGCGAACGGATTGGTATGAGCCCAGATATGAGAATTGTGCCTGTTCCACATTCCGTTTCTAGTAAATGTGGACTCATCCGTCCATATCACATTTGCGTTAAAGTCGGAGATTTCGTCGTGCTGTCGTTGCAGCCACCGGCAGTACCTAACGCGGGATACCCTGTCTGTACGTAATAACGCTTGCACCTTGTATATGTATAGACGCCAGCACATCGAGCTACTACAATCTGTCAAATTTTTTTAATAGAGTTTTGACTTTATTGCTAAAGCAATAGGTTCAAGGTTGATTGGGAAAATTTGACAATTTCGGGTAGCTTGATGTGCTGGCGTCCATACCTGCATTGTCCATGAATTTGATTTTAGTTGGAAAAATCACTGATACACTGTAGCATTTCAGAAAGATCAGGCACTGATAAAGAACAGTGGCGGCAAGATTGTTCTCAAGGTGAATAGAGAGAATGATTTGTACTACATGAGATTTAACGAAGTAGTAAAAACCAACGCAGTAGCAAAGATACAAATATTATGAAGTGGCACAAGAAACACGGACATTTAAATGAATCTGATCTGAAAGCGGCATCCAAGCAAGAACTAATAAAAGGATTAGTAATTTAAAAAAAAGGAAAAGTTGGGAGACTGTGAAACCTCTCTGAAATGAAAGATGACGAGATTACCATTTAATACCTCAGACGGTATAAAGACAAGAGAGCCACTGGAAATCATACATACCGACGTGTGTGGACCTATGCAAGTTGAAACTAATACTGGATCAAGATATTTCGTGACTTTCATTGAAGATTTCACTAGATATTGCTGCGTATATTTCATGAAAAATAAAAGCGAGGTATTCCAGATAATCACAGAATACAAAAACATGGTCGAAAACGTATTAAAGCATAAAATAAAATATCTACAATCGGACAAATGGTACTGAGTACATAAACAAAAATTTTAATGATTATTTAATGCAACATGGAGGAGCTCGTGGCTAAGTAATAACAGCCGCATGGGTCGATCCATCAGGTTAAGCTACGCTTGCCGGGGTTGGTCCGTGGATGGGTGACCATCTTTACATACCGAGACTCCTCCGTGCCTCAGAAAGCACGTTAAGCCGTTGGTCCCGGCTGTCATTCGTGGATCTTTGACAGTCGTTACGGGTCGTCAGAAGCCCGAAAGTCTGACAACCAGTCTTACCAAGGGGTATCGTGTTACCCAGTAACTGGGTTGTGGAGGTCAGATAGGCAGTCGCTCCATGTAAAATACTGGTACTCAGCTGCATCCGGTTAGACTGGAAGCCGACCCCAATATAGTTGGGAAAAGGCTAGGCAGATGATGATTTAATGCAACATGGAATACAACGCAGATTATCGTCACCGTACACACCACAAAGTGATGGACTTGCAGAGCGTAAAAATCGGACATTAGTCGAGAAGGCGATATGCCTAATGCTTGAATCACATGTTTCAGAGAAGCTGTGGGCAAATGGCATTCATACAGCAAACTATGTAACGAATAGAGCCCCAACTAAAGCCCTGAATGGACAGACACCTTTCCAAAAATGGATTGGTCGTGAACCATCTGCAAGACACCTACATATATTCGGTCAGAAAACGTTTGTTCTTATGAAAGGACCTAGAAGAGGATGGAAATTTGCTCCTCGAGCCACCGAAGGCGTATTTGTTGGATACGCAAAATGTGCCAGAGGGTACCGAATCTTCGTTCCTGATTCAAAAGAATTCATAATAAGCAGAGACGTAAAATTTGTTAATAGCATGTTTTACGGAAAGGAATGTGCAAATTTTGAAGAAACAAGGGGAATAGAAGAGATATAAATAAAAGAAATACTGATCAGACAGTAAAACCTAAAAGGCAACAAGAAGAAAAAACAACCGAGAATATTAAAATTGACGTAAAAATGAAACATAAATCGCCAACATCTGACGCAGTACCTGCTTTTTCGACGCAGTATGAAACTCCATCATTGACATAGCTTGATACTCCACCACACGATGTTTTCGGAGACACGTCCAATGATGCACTTGATGAATTTAATGAAAATGTTAATGAAGCAGTAGTCGAACATCATGAACAACACGAAACAACCGAAGGCGAAGAAGTTCATGATAAAATGAAAGAAGACAATCTCAAAGAAAAAGGCAATTGCCAGTATGGGCTCAAGATTATAAGATGAAAGGCAGAAACGACGAAGAATTCACTACTAATAAAATGTATCTATGCGAAGAAGACGAAGAGGGAGATGAAAGGTACTGGCATGATACTATAAAAGCAGAAATTAGAGCACACGTAAAGAACGGTACGTGGAATATCGCAAAACGAGAAAAAGGAATGAATCTTGTGGATTACAAAATGATTTTAAAAAAGAAAATAGGTCCGAAAAACATGGCGGTAAAGAAAGCGAGACTAATTGCAAAAGGATTTAGGCAAAGACCTGGAGTTGACTACAGCGTGACGTATTCTCCCGTTGCAAAGCTAAGTTCAATTAGAAGCATCGTCGCTATACCTATGGACGAGGAATTGAAACTTAACCAAATGGATGTCACGACAGCTTACCTAAATGGCATGCTAGATAAGAAAATAGCAATAGAGATGCCAGATTATTTGAAAGAATATGTGGTAGAAATAATGGTGGAAGAAAGTGGTAACAATGATTTAACACTGTTCCATAAAGCTAAGAAAATGTTAGAGGACTTGAAAAACATAAAAGGAGAGAAAGTATGCCATCTCGAAAAAGCACAATGGGGTTTGTCCCATCAGAAGCTGATCCTTGCATATATGTACTAAATAAAGGAGGAGCTAAAATGATGATATACGTAGATGCTTTGTTATAGCTTACTCCTGTGACACAAAATTAAAAGAAATAAAAAAGATGCTAAATGAAAAATTCGAAATGAAGGATCTAGGAGAGCCTGAACAACTTCTAGGAATACAGATTAAAAGGCAAGGAGAAACCGAAATAAAATTATATCAAGAACGATATATTGAAAAAGTGGTGAAGAAATTTAACATGGAAGACTGCAAGCCAACAGTTACACCAATGGAACTTAATCTGAAATTACAGAAGAATGAAAAGTGTGATGAGAAATTACCATATCAACAATTGATTGGCACACTGATGTATTTAGCCGTGGCCACCAGGCCTGATATAATGTTCAGTGTGAGCTATTTGTCTCAATTCAACAGTTGTTTCGGAGAGGAACATTTAAGAGCGCGAAGCGTGTGCTACGTTATTTAAAAGGGACCAAAGGAATGGGTCCGTGCTACAAGAAAACCGGAATGGAGTTGTATGGTCAAGCTGATGCAGATTTTGCATCTTGTGCGATAGATCGAAGATCGTGCAGTGGCTACTGTTTCAAACTCGCCGGTGCTCCCGTTAGCTGGAAAAGCAGAAAACAAAAGAGTGTAACCTTATCAACGGCCGAAGCAGAGTACACGTGTGTGGCTGAAGCTGCTAAGGAAGCAATCCATCTAACGTTTAATAAATGATATATCAGAATGGAGGCAACCCATCGTCAAAATATATAATGATAATCAGGCTGCCATACAATTGACGAAAAATCCTATGATTGGTTCTAAGACGAAGCATGTTGATACGAAACTACATTTCATACAACATTTGAAAGAAGTAGAAATAGAATACCGTCCCAGTGCCCTCATGGAGGCAGATATGTTGACAAAGAGTTTATCTGGACCAAGATTTAATGGATTGAGGTCCTCACTTGGTTTGATATAGCGATCATGCTAGTGATGAGGAGGAGCATGTTGGAGTTTGCACAGAGCATGGTTTCTTTGGTGGAAATCTACCGTTGCTATGGAGTTTTTTCTAACAGTCTTGTCAATCCATATGTCGACCGTATATTGTATGGACGGCAGCATATCAAGTTACTATAATCTGTCAAATTTCTTTAATAGATTTTCAACTTTATCGATAAAGCATTAAGTTCAAGGTTGATTGGGAAAATTTGACAATTTCGGGTAGCTTGACCTGCTGGCGTCTGTACGTAACTAGCCAAAATATATTATGTTCTGTACATAACTAGGTACCAAATTATCAGAAACCATCTACAACTACACTCGCATCGCGTTTCACGGATTTCGCGGAGTTTCACGCCGCTAGTGTACATCCCGCTTTACAACAAACTTTCAACGCCTGGCTCAAATAGCTAATATAATAAAATAAAATTATGTTGGTGTACTACAAAATAAAATACCGTTGTCTAATTGTCTATTACATATTAGTGATCTGTGCTATGGATAGTCAAAAATAATCCGAAAAAATAAACAATTTTTAAGGAGAAAACTAGGAAATAAGCGAAAAGTAATACTTGAATGTAAGAATAATCGTAAACTTGTAAGTAGCTTCTTAATAACTTTCCTCATAATTCATGCTTTTAGAATTTTGTAGATTGGTATTTGCAATCATAATACGTTTTCGTAAACTTTCTTATTGGCTACTATTTTCAGTGGCTACCGGTTAGGGCTTAATTTAGAATAGTATTAGGAATCGTTTGACAGTATTCAGTTATTCATTGATTCATGCTAGGCGGGGCGCCGGTAAAGATCCATCCAGCACTCGCAAATTAATTATAATTGATCATGCATGTAATAACGAGTGAGGTCATTAAGGACATTAACATAACAATAGCTGCTAGAATTGTGTATTCATTCTTATCAGTTCCTAGAATGAAATTGATAACTTTGTAAATATTAATTATTGTATTTTACAGGTCAAAATGTCGCACAAACAAACACCCTATTCCCCGAACTTCCCACAATCTCAAGGATATTCTCCAGCGCCGAATAGTAAAGCTGAAAGCGAAAGCTATCCAATGAACCCGCAAGTCGGCTATCCTGGCCCACCACCTTCAGGCCCTCAACTGCCACCTGGAGCTCAACCACTACCAGGGATGCAGTCTGGCTTCCAGCCTGGATTTCAACCTGGTTTCCAACCAGGGTGCGCTCCTGGATATCCACATCCTCAACCTGGCTATCCACAACCGGGATATGGCCAGATAGGTTACCCTCAGCCAGGCTATGGTCCAGTAGTTCAACAGCCAGGACCTCAGGTACCACCAGGTAAGAAAACTAACTTACACTTGTGTATACATAAAAATTGATACACCCTGTGTTGTGCCCTTCTAATTGAGAAACTATAATTATCTCAAAAAAGGATGTCAGCAAAATCTGCTCAAAAAAGTAGGTGAAAAATACACTGCACTGAGTAATACTGCTTTAATTTTATTTATATGTCTTCAATAAAACACCAAAAATCGTAATTTGTGTATTGAGCTAAGTAGCCTAGAAATACAAGTGGGTAAATCATAAGAGTAGGGTAGGAACAATAATATGATGGAGGGTAGACTCAAAACCTATATACACAAACTTATAAACTACGAAGGATGTAGGTACTGTAATAAACCGCACGGACGTTATGGTGCCGGGTGGATTACTATGTGTTTAAATGATACACTTTAGGACTTTTCGCTGATATTATATTCAGAAGATAAGGTAATACATATTATTATATCGACATCATCAGTCAGGGCCGGGGGGCGGACTGTCAACCTATCATATATTGTTTTTCACTCTTCTTTCTCTTCTAAATCAAAGCTTGTCTTCATAAACTAATAATTATTTAAAACCTGCAAAGGTTGCATGCTTATGGCATGCTCGGTTAAAATCTCTACACTACCTATATACAACAATATGCTTACCTGTGGTTGAGAAAAAAACTTTTAGTTTATAGAAAAACTACTACATTTTGTTTCTCTATTATCTGGACAACTACAACCCTAAATATTTTTGGAACTACTGCAGTTGGTTACCTGTCGCTTTCTTATAGTAGCTATTGTTTTTTGGGTAGCATAGACCCTCTATAGTGTATAATTGAAAACCCCAAGGTACGCAAAACCATAGGCGTCGAGAAACCAATCGCCACAGTCTCTTTCAAGATTGGTGAGATAGTGGGATTATTAAGAGTGAGGAAGATCACATGTCGGGTCTAAAGGATTATGCCTATTTTGGTACCCCCCTTCCAATAGCCATGTGTAAAACATCGTTGGATTGCTCTATTTGTACTGAATAGAAGTTACTATAGCGCCTAATTCCAAATCCTTTTCTGTTCAGTTTTTTTTCTTTTCTTTTCCTTGTGGCAATTGAGCCGATGTCGACTATTCCTCCAGCGTCATGTTTAGACGGCAGCGCAGAGGCAGACCGTCGACTTTGTACTTTGTGGTAGATCTAGGTGTTAGTTGCTGAAAAGACGAGGACAAGGGTTAGTACTACATAATTATTCTAAAGGTCAATGGGCAAATAATAGGGGACAAAAACCCACGGCGGACAGAAATGAAATTGTGAGGATAAACTAGAGACATTTATCTATATAGATAAATATCTCTAGTTTAACATGGTAAGGGTCGCTTTCTTGTGGGTTGTGGGAATTTCGAAAAAAAAAAGCAATTTCACATTATTTTTATTCGGCGTGATCAATGTCTACTGTGATTTCATCTAAAAATACCGCAGGGGCTTCTATTTGTTGTTGGTGCCTAGCCCAGGATAAAAAATAAACTATACTGGCAATATGCGCGCAGCTCCCGACGGTACGACGGCCGTGTATACACGAGCAGTAGTAATCTTCAACACTTTGTCTTCCTTGTCTCGCTGGGTTTATTAAAATATATGTGAAGTATTGTCGCGCTCTCACATGTCGCGACTGAATTCGTCCTCTTATCAATATTTTATTGTTTATTAAGCCTTGGTACCGATAGAGCTCTATCAAGTAGACACCATTTGGTCTCATGTGTTCATGGCAGTACGACCTGGCCAGTCTTAAATGATAGCTGCCCAATGTGAATAATATCAGTTCTTCATAGGTTAACTGTGGGAAATCTCTAAAATCTGGATTTTTCCATCTAATGGCATGAATGCAACTCTTTGTCTATTTATGTTGTTTTCAATAACGTACTGCGCTAGTTCGTTCTCTCTATTCATTTTCTCATTTATAATGTTAATAAACTGTTCGACGTATACCCTATCTTCATACGGACGCCTGGTATCGTTGATAATTGCCGCCGTGATTTTGAAGTCCGCCATCATTTTTCAATACAAGGTGATGAAACAGCACAAAAACATACAATACATATAAATTATTACGCACCAGTTAAAATTTAATCTTATTTTCGTTCAAAAAAGTTGTTAAAATATTAATATTTTTGGGAGAGAAGTGGGTTAAAAGGGAATAGAAGTTAGTTGGGAGGGGAATGTTACATTTGGAAATTTTTCGATGAAGGAGCTCACCCCTACACCCCAAACTGGTCTATAACGCGCTGACCAGGTGCGCTTTGGACTACTGTTGCTTCCTTATTGAGACTTGCAATAAAGAAGCGCTCAAGAAATTAGATAGCATCCAGGCCAAATGCCTGAGAATTATTATTGGAGCCATGAAATCCTCTCCCATAAATGTGCTTCAAGTTGAATGTGTAGAACCGCCCTTATACCTAAGAAGACAGTATTTGGCTGATTGTTTCCTGTCTAAAGTATTCTCCCTTTCATCCCATCAATTACTCACAATTTGAGAGCAAATCGACCTCTCCTTCAATAATTCTCCTTATTGGAACAATAAGGCAGTTCCTCTGTTGATAAATAGGTACAGAGAGCTTAAACACTTCTCCTCACCTGTTTGTCAATATCCAATTCTCCCCGTTCGGAGTTACCTACACTGTACCAAACTTGTCAGTTTTAGCAATACCCAAAATAATGTTTTTTTTTGTTTAATATTTCATAGTTCACTGCCCTTTGGAGCATGATTGGGAATGCGTCGACATTACATGCACCCAGTAACCAATCATGGGTTCACTCCTCCCTCACCCCCTTCCTTCTAACGGTAAATCTTGGGTTTCTATCGGTAAGCGGTGACGCCAAATAAAGCTTGCAGCATTTCAGCTTGACACGGAATCGGTATCGCCATGAAATTTTATAAATACTGCCTGGTTGGCGGCGTGTCGATGAGGTGAGGCGGTGCTGATCCGATGATGGGCTGAAATGTGTGTGTTGACCTTAACGGCCGCAAAATACAGGTCTACAATGGATTTGGTGCCACCATGACTAAAGTGGTTTTCTTATTTGTTAGTTATATGGATTCTAACTGTATATATTTTTTTTAAACACTGCGTGTAGATTTTGTGATATAGCATATACGGAAGTAATACGAATTTTAATATTGTTTATTTTATTCTACACAAACAAAACTTCTTTTTCGAGACTTTTACGCATGGATGTCTTTCAAACACTCTCTGGTGATACTCCAGCAGTAATTTGCCATCATGTGTTCATCCCATCGACCTTGATACCTGTCTTCCATGACTTTCAAATCCTAATGGAATCGCTCTCCTTAACTCTTTGCTATATGAGCCAAGATTTTCGGGAAATCTGTCCAGATGGCTATGAAGATTTGATACTGAAGGAAGACTTTGATACTGATATTACACCCAAGCTTTTTAAAATTTTCCAACAGGTCCAGCTCTAATTCTTGGTAATTTACTGATTTATGATTCCCTAAAAAGACTTCGAAAAAAATCACTACAAAGTGAAAAAGGCGGTGACCTCTGAGTTTGTTTCGGCCTTTCTTCTCAGAGTAAAGATAGGAAACGCCGGCCTCATCTAGTTTAAAAAAAAATGTTTGACGTGTAAAAGTGTTTGTATAAACCTACTTACAGAAATAAAATCATTTATCATAATTTGTACGAAAAAATTTTAAGTGAGGGTACTTCCAAAACTACACGTAGTTTTGACGTTTAAATATCACTTTTTGTATTTGAAAGCCGTAGATATTGAAGTTATAACGCAATTATATTAGCACCAAAAAAAAAATTTTTTGAGACTAGTGAGTTGTCCTGTAAATCCTTCATTTACACCATTTTATGATATTATAGATTCAAAAAAATATTAAATGACGGAAAAAAGTCAGTCTATCGTTTGTATCGTGTGTGACTGCGCTCCGTTTCTTAATATTCTGCGACTGTTTAGGTATTCGCACTCTGGACTCCGATTACAGTTTTTCTTATTTACTCCGGCTGTCTCTTGGATTTTGTTATATCGTGTGTGACTGCGCTCCGTTTTCTTAATATTCTGCGACTGTTTAGGTATTCGCACTCTGGATTCCGATTACAGATTTTCTTATTTACTCCGGCTGTCTCTTGGATTTTGTTATCTGTTTCGTTTGAATAGTAAAAGAGCTTTTAGGTTTGAGGCAAGCGATTTGAATTTTCCAAGCTTTCACACTGAACAACAAGGTATCTATTGGGGAGCATAATAAAAGAGCTGGCAAGGTGTTTCTGCAGCGAACATCAACACAATGGTATAATTATCTTATAGAAGTTTATGCACTGGAATATGTACTTAATTACGGGATTAGTGAAGATGCTTGGCTCATACGTGGTCGCATCCAGTCACGACATGTAATAGGTAGAAAGTACTATTGTTACTTATTATTATTTTTATACATATATTTACATATGTCGGGACCCTGGGGCCCCGGACCTTTAGAAGGCGTACGAGGGGCCGAAGCCAACTCGCAGAGGCCCCTTAGACAATTTTAAATGATGAGGAGGAACCAACCGACTAGTATCCCTATATGCACTATGCAAATGCACCCAAGGACAATCCCCGGTTGGTGCAGGACTAATGTAGGACATGGAAACGAGACATATTGGACTATGGGTTTGGGTGGCTGTAGTGAATTGGTTACCAAGAACTATGGAAAGACTATGTCCCTGCCTGATCAATGTTATGTAATAATACACGGATAAAATGGTAGGGGGTGACTTGCGCACTCAAAAATGGGCCCCCGAAAACGGTCGCTAGCACATGGTGTCGTAGCGGCAAGGGGGCAACATGTCCTGAGGTGCTTATGAGGAGTGGAGAGGTATTCCATGACTATCGGGACAAACCCAGAGCCCGGATGATGGTAAAGATCCCTAACAGCACTTACTGGAATACTTCCTTCCTCCGAGCAAGTTTGCTCTTGCAATGTCCGCTCAAGCCGGTCAATAAAGGCAAGAATGAGGAGGGAGCTCTGTTCCTCGTCAGTGTTCACTCCAGCCGGTCAATATAGGGAAGCCAGAGATGAGGAAAAAGACTTTTTCCGGAAGATAGGTTCCGTGGGGTCGCTACTGCCCAACAGCTCGCCACATGCTGCCCTACGGGTTTCTGTATCTCTCTTGGTCTGGCTCCTCAGCTTAGGCCTGTTCCGGCAAAGTAAACTACCGGCACAGACCTAGAGTTCCAACTGCAGTGGAGCCTTTTCCATTGCCGGTGCGTACAACAGGTCCTCAATAGGATATAAGTAATGCACTGCTTTATCCCCTTGGTGAATAATCTACTATCTATTATTTACTAGCTTACGCCTAAGGCCTCGTTTACAGAGACGCGGGGCGGCGCGGCCCGCACTAAATTCAAACATATGGCGTTGTATGAGAGCGTTTACGAAGACAAGATTTTACACGCGTTTGCTTGAAATGCAGGCGGAGTCCGCGGATGGCATCGCCGCGTCGCAAGCGACGTTTATCGCGGCGGCGACGCACGCAGCGTTGCGGCCAGCTATTCCTGCAATTCTTCGTACACGGTTAAACGTAGCAGCACCTGCGGCGGGGCTTGCGGCGTACAACATCGTACATTGCCATAAGTTTGTGTTTGCGCGTGTGATGACGCGCGCTGCTGCACGCGCCGCCTTTCTGTAAACCGTAAAAACGTCCGACGCGCCGCGAGACGCCACGCCGCACACGACGCGCGTCGCCCCGCGTCTCCGTAAACGAGGCCTTACTCCTGAGGCGGCGACAATGGCTACGCTCGCAAGTGACTAGGAAGTAGATACTTTTATACCATTTGATCCTTACCTTACCAGCTACACTATCGGTTAGTGCAATAATACAGGATGGATGTTATTGTAAAAATAATCAGGTTCCATTCCTGGCTCAGGCAGAAGCTTTTTGAAAAACAAAATATGCAAATGTATTTTGTTCTCCTACCTCTCAACAAAAAACGTCCCGTGAAAACGTCCACTATAATCTTTGATCCACTTTTTTAAACCATTTTTACCCATATTTTTTTTCTTTATTCTACCACCATATAAAAAGTTATTGACCTTTATACAAATAATGCAGGGTGGCTCGATTCAGGTGTCTGGAAGTGTATGACTGTGTTTATTTTATTTATCAGTGTCTATTTTGTGATTAAAAAGTAGTCTTTTAGAAAAAAAAAACAGTACCTACTACTTTTGTTTTAGGTGGATGGATGAGCATTCCACAAGGGCTCGGCAACTGCCCACCAGGATTGGAATACCTTTCTATGATTGATGGGCTACTAGTACATCAGAAAGTGGAACTGCTGGAGGCGTTTGTGGGTTTCGAAACCAATAACAAGTACACAATAAAAAATAGTATTGGTCAAAAAGTATACTATGCTGTTGAAGACAATGATTGCTGCACTAGAAACTGCTGCGGACCCATGAGACCATTTGACATGAAAGTCATGGATAACTTCAGGAATGAGGTAACTACAAAAAAAAGTTTTGTCTAATAAGACAGAAAACTTCTGTGAAAGCCTGTGGCCCACAGACGTTCAATTAATTTGATCAAACAGGCTGATTGACACAGTGTTATCAAATTGGCATGAATGTCTGTGGGAAAATTTGGTCAAATTTAATGACAACTCAAATGGCGTAAAATATGAATTTTCGTATTTCTATTTGATCAAACAGTTTGATCGACAACTCACAAATTCAACCTCTATAATATTATTGTACAACATGTCCCGGAATTCATGCACAATCTCTTAAGGGGTCATTGTACTCAACGTTATGAACAACTTTTACTATGGGACCAAACCTGAAATCGCGAAAAAAAAAACTGCTGTTCCCTACATTTGTGTCCGCTTATCTCGTCAAAATGTAGAGAATAGCAGATTTTTTTTCGCGCGAGCGAAGACTCGACACGACTCAATTTGTTATTGTTTTGAAATTTTAAATATTTTGAGAACAGGAGCTAGACCACCACCTCTTAAAGCAGTAT
This sequence comes from Fissipunctia ypsillon, assembly GCA_947568875.1. Classification (NCBI taxonomy): domain Eukaryota; kingdom Metazoa; phylum Arthropoda; class Insecta; order Lepidoptera; family Noctuidae; genus Fissipunctia; species Fissipunctia ypsillon. The sequence continues at coordinate 13,124,693 of OX387644.1, read as the reverse complement.
TGTTGTAATCTTACTTCAGTGTGGGAAACAGATGGAGCTAGACGTCCTGTATAGCTCCATCTCTTTCTCACACTGAAGTAACATTAAAATAATACTGCTTTAAGAGGTGGTGGTTGGCTCCCAGTATTTTAAATAATAAAACTAATAAGTATTCATATAAATACTGAATTAGAATTAGTTTTATTATTTAAATTTAAAATGATGTGATAGATAATGCGGCGATGTCATTCCCTATGATTTTGTAAATGATTATAGTGTTGTTTTTATCAAAATGTGAATTCGGAAACTGACGTCGAAAAGGTAGATATGTATACTGAGTTTTCTGATGATACGTAACTCTACTTCACCGTAACCAACCTCAAATTACTGTAGGTATTTCCCGAAAATAAACAAGAAAAACAAGTATTTTTGTCAATCGAAAAACAGATTAAAATAGGTACCTACTCATTCCATTGTTTAGTATGACAAACTTAAGGCTTCTCAAAAATCAGTGGGTTCACTGTTCTTTGTCTTTATTTAAGTATAATGTTAATTAGGCGACTTTTAACTAACGCCAAAGTTATCAAAATACGGCAGAGCTTTTTGCACGTCTTTAGTGATATTCAATTTTTTTTTTTTTAATCATCTGCAAAGTTTATCCTCAATCCGATTTTTTCACTGACGGTTGCAACTGTTGAGATAGCTAGACGTCTTTTTTTTTCGTGGCTACTACTTTAAGTTTTCTATATAAACTTATCCAAAACCCATAACACGTTTTCCTGGTATCGACCCTTAACTCAAGAAATAATATTTTTCATACAAATAAAATCCCCCCTTTTCACCCCCTTAAAGGTCGAATTTCCAAAAACTCCTTAATGCTCCCCTACATTATAAAAGGAAGCCGTGTGCCAAATTTCAAGTTTGTAGCCCCAGTGGCTTAGGCGCTGCGTTGATGAATCAGTCGGTCAGTGAGTAAGGACAAGTAATTATATGTATAGATTTAACATCACCCTAGGATCATTAGGAGCCGAGCAAAAAGAAAAAAAATTAAGAAAGAACGCTAAGCGAAAGCGAAGTAATAGCGCGGACAGGCGATGCGACGCGACGGTGTGGATCGGGGGAACAAGAAATTTCACGCGGACAGAAGCTAGTAATATATAATATTATATATAAAGAAGTTGAGTTTGTGAGTTTGTATGTATGGCTAGGGGTAATCTCCGGAACTACTGGTCCGATTCCGAAAATTTAAAAATTTATTAAAAACGTCAAATTGACTATAATAAGACCGAAGTGAATTACTTTTTAAAATGTTTTCGAAATTCTGAAGTGTCCGTTCTATTGTAACGTAAATTATTAAAAAAAACTAGTAATTACTGTAAAGGGTCGCTTTATTATCTTAATCGAGATATTTTATAGCCACCCATGAAATACTTATCATTGAGGAATTTCCGTAGCCATCTGTGGTCTTCTTAGTCAGTTCCACTTCACCAAATGATACTTCCTGAATGCAAATGTTTGACTTGTTGATGAAAATACCAAAATCACTATGTGTTTGCACTACACTACTATGTTTTTGTTTGTGTGTGTTTCACTATATATTTGAGGAGTTCCCTTAATTCCTTATGGATCCTATCATCAGAGCTGAATTTTAATAAAAATGGGACCAATCTGGAAGTAAGTAAGTCCTTTCAAATAAAAAAAGAATTTCCCAAATCGGCTTACGGAGTACTGAGGTAACAAGGATAAAAAAACACGAATTGATAACCTTCTCCTTTTTTTGAAGTCGATTAAAAACAACAGCCACATTTTAATAAAACTCCCTCTTCCCCCGACCCGTCGCGTTGCATCGCCCGCCCGCGCTATTACTTCGTTTTCGCTTAGTGTTCTTTCTGACTTTTTTCTTTTTGCTCGGCTCCTAAGGGTCATAGCGTGATGTTAAATAGCCAATAACTATACTCGAGAATTGGGCTACCAAATGCAAAAAGAATTTTTATTTTTTTTTATTGTCTTTTCAGTTACTATTCCTTTATTTCAATGTAAAATTACATTTTCTGTACGCAGCACTCCATTTATGTAAATAAAACAGCTAAAATAAAAAAATCGGCAATGGACGTTTAAGTACTCGGCGGCCGAAGGCTCGCTGCGCTGCCGTTCGCTACGCGCGTTTTGCCACGGTTACGATACATTGCGTGTGAGGTAATACAACAAATCAGGTTTATTGGATTCTCATAATGTTCCTGAAATAATTTCCTGTACCGGTCATCTTAGTATGATATACTGAATTCACCCCATCAGTCTGCGGAGGGCTGTCCCTTACACCCTGTATATTGCACTTGGTGTTGAGGGTCTGATGATGGAGCCAGGAGGTGGAAGTGGAACTATTCAGTGGCTACTAGTAAATCACTCGCGTTTAGGCTCATTTGATTCGTTTTGACGAGTCCAATAGATTGGGCTTGGCGTTGAGGGTCTTTTGATGGAGCCAGGAGGTGGATAGTAGAATTCTTCAGTAGCTACTAATAAACCCTTCGAGTTTGGGCTCGTATGATTCGTTTTGATGAATTCAATATATTGCACCTGGTGTTGAGGGTCTGATGATGGAGCCAGGAGGTGGAAGTGGAACTTGATTTGTTTTATTAAAAATACGCACAAGTAAAAAGCGCTCCACGCGTTTTGAATTAATCATTGGGTATAAAAGAAGTGACAAGCTACATAGGTACTTATATCTTAACTAGTACAAGTCAATTTAATTATTTCATAATTTTTAGTACGTGACAAAAGCGTGTTTTTTAGGTTTTTTGTTTTTTTACTTTGCTAGACCAAAATGACAGCTGCGAATCGACCTTTTTGTCAATTTGACATTTTAGTGTAGCAAATTAAGCTCCTTTTTTTGGGCGGGAAATCATCAAATGACTTCTCCCGCTCTGGGCGGGAGGGCGTGTCAGACTTTTACCGACTAAAATCCACCCGTGTTCCTTCAGTTGCCTGTGCCAGGGGCCACGGTAAATCTTTCGAACATCCCGCGACCCTGGCAGAAATGAAGCACCTTGGCATCTATTCTTTTTAAAAAATCTCAAAACCAGGTTTAGTTTGTGCATATGTTCATGTTTAGGGTTTGGACACATTCACTGCCGAGGAGTGTAGTATTTTAATTCAAAAATATTTCTACTGACAGGTGATCCATCTTCACCGTCCACTGGCTTGTGACTCGTGCTGGTGTCCATGCTGGCTGCAAAGCATGGAGGTTTCCTCCCCACCAGGTTCAGTGATTGGTACGATTGAGCAAGAATGGTCCATCTGCAAGCCCTGTTACAGCATCAAGAATGCGGCCGGAGACGTTGTCCTCAGAATCAAAGGACCGGTTTGCACTTTCTCGATTTGTGGAGATGTAGAATTCCATGTAAGTATTTTGTTATAAATAATAATAAATAAATAATAAAGAGATTATCAGTTAGCAAGTTTGGTAGTGGGCTTGACTTCCCAGCGTTTGTCGAACGTAGTATCAAGTGTTGAACTCTATTAAATAATGTAATTTTTCGATTGTACTCGTAATAATCTAAATTCAAAATAATTTAATGTGCAATTTCAGGTATACTCCAAGGATGGCGAAACTAAAGTTGGCAAGATAACGAAGCAGTGGTCGGGATTGGCGCGCGAAGCATTTACTGATTCCGATTACTTCGGCATTACCTTCCCCATGGATTTGGATGTGAAAATAAAGGCGGTTCTTCTTGGAGCTTGTTTCCTCATCGTAAGTATCAAAACTCTTATTTTAAATATTATTATGTCGAAAAAAAAACACCACATTATTTATTCTCTTAGCTAAGTAACAACAGCCGCACAGGTCGATCGATCAGATTAAGCTACGTTTGCTGCGTTCGGTTCGTGGATGGGTAACCATATTTACATACCGATACCCCTCAATGCCTCGGAAAAGCACGTTAAGCCGTTGGACCCGGCTGTCATTCTTGAATCTTTGACAGTTGTTACCGGTCGTCAGAAGCCCGAAAGACTGACAACCAGTCCGTACCAAGAGTTATCATATTACCCACTGGATTGTGGAGGTATTCAGCTGCATCAGGTTAGACTAGAAGCCGACCCCAACATAGTTGGGAAAAAGCAGATGACGACTAGATTTTGCCCGCGTAGAGGTCGGAAATTATCCTACTGGAACACCTGCCTGTGTGCCAAATTTCATCGAAATCCGTTCAGCCGTTAAGGCGTGGAAAGGTAACAGACGGACAGACCGACAGACAAATACAAATCTCAAAGAAATATGCCCTACTTAGGATGCACTTCAATAAGTTACCTGAAAAGAAAAATAAATACTTAATTAAAATCAAAATTGTTAAAATCTCGTAAACGTGCTGTGAGAAAGCGTAGACGCAGACGTGCTATGAAAAAGGGATGCTAGTGCTTAAACATCCCGCATTCATGAATTTTATGTAATTAATACTACAGGTCGTTAATTAAAACCTAGTGTTACCCGTGAACCTAGGTGAGTAAAATTCTATTTCCAAGTGTAAATTAAGTTTGAAACAAAATCCTCAAACTTCGTTCAAATAATAGAACAATGTTTAAATTAAAATACATTAAATATTACAATAATTATTGACTTTCGACAAACAAACAAATACCGAGAAATCGAGAATTGTTATTGCAAAGATGAATCACTGAAAAACGCGCGGTAAAGGGTTGCGGTAAACAATGTCAATGCGCTTATTTCAGAGGCCAAAATGCAAGTGATGAAGTGACAAACAACTATTGATTTGGTTCCAGGTACTTAGCTCGTTTTTTCGTTTTATGATTTTTGGGCGGAATCAAGCAATGTTACGTAATACTTTTTTTTGTACCTACAGCAAGACCTATCTGACTTTAACAAGTAAATCAATAGCAGCCAGGAGGCATACACTACAAAGATAATCTTGACACGACTAAATTAAACTGCATTGAATAAAATATGTTGTCTGATGATTTCTATGACTTACTTTTCAGGACTTCATGTTCTTTGAGAAGTCTGGAAATCAGGAGTCCGATCGTCCTGGCATGCTGTAAATGTGAAAAGAGGATTCAAATTATGGCACCATTTTGGCAGCATATAATCAGTGAATTTTTGATACTACTACTTTACTTATATTTTTTATTTCTTTTTATTTTTGTACTGCTTATTTACTTTTGGAAGGTTTGTTATGATTATAGTCTCTAACTTTATTTTTTTTTTTTTGTACTAGGGTGATTCCATGAAATTTGGGCAACTGTATGTCCGCAGCATTTTTCACTTACAAAATTTTATTATATAGAGAATTTATACCGGATGATTTATGTGTAAAAAACATTCATAATAAACTTCAATAATATAGATGAAATCTCGATGTTTGATCAGTCGTAAAAACGTGCAAAGCAGGGGCGTGTCCTTTGTAGGTATGAGGAATCAAACAGCATTGTAAACGTAAATTAAGAATAATAATTATTTGCAAAAATTGAGCTAATTTCATGGAATCACCCTCTAATTTAGTTTTAGTTAGTGGCGGCGCGAAGTATGGTTAATGTCGCCTGAGTAAAATCGCGCGCCGGGGACTTACTTAAAATCTATTCGTTCCAAACCGTCACACCACATTAACAGCGCTTAGACACTGTTAAGAGGAGTTTATGATAATTACTTTACGCTTACTTCAAAAGAGCTCTTTGACCTGAAATAAAAACAACTACCAGGACGTTTAGAGAGTTTATTCTGAATGTTGGCAACATCGCACATAGCTGTCAAATACTTCGCTGTGTTGATTAATTTATGCGTAACGAAATGATTAAATATCGCTCTGTAGTGCACTAAAATATTGATTATGAATTGCAATACCTTTACCTGTTATCGATTTATAATAAAATTAATCACTCATATTATTGAACTGTTTCGGGTGGCGCAATAGATGACGGGAATAATAACACTGAATGAGGTGTTGTAACACTTTTAGGTTTATAAAATACTAGCTTCCGCCCGCGACTTCATCCGCGTGGTATGTCGATAAAAAGTAACCTATCTCATTCCCCAGGGTTCAAAGTATCCCCATACCAAATTTCATCAAAATCGGTTCAGCCGTGAAAGCGTAACAAACAAACAAAAATCAAATATTTTTATAATATTAGTTTAGATAGGTGGTTATTTACACCTAAAATAAATATTTGAGTTACAATCAGCGAAATATTTGACTGCTATTTACGACATTGCCAATTTACAGAATGCGTTCTTAATATCCATTGAAAGATATTATTAATCAAGTTAATTTATAATTACTGTAGATACTTAGAATTAATAAAACGAAGTCGCTTTTCGTGTCTGTCTGTGTGACGGTTTAGATCTTCTAAACTACACAATGAATTTTTATTCTGCTTACACATATTTCTATGCTATATCATAGAAATCTCGATGTTTTGACATGTTGCCATTGCACCCGTGCGAAGCTAGGGCGGGTGTCACTAGTAGGGTAGGAATTTAAATAGCGTCGCGCGTCGCCACTTTTATTAATACATAGCAAGCGTGTTAATACTTATGAAACTACTTGTGTGTAAGTTTGTGTTAATTATGTGAAACGCACTAATTGATATAATAAGCTTATAATGATTAGTTCTGTTATACTTATGATATAAGTACTTTTTTATATTTGTACTTATATTAATAATATTGTTAACTGCTTAATTACCTACATATTACCGCACTTGTGATGATCAGAACTATCTCAAAATTATTTATTCTTGTAACCGATTGGGCCTACCTATTTAGAAAGAATACAGCTAGTGCAGAATGACGTCCACCAATCGAAAGTGGACTCCTTGCTCAGAAATCGTGATTACACTAATAGTAACAATAAAATAGATTTGCAGGAGTTGAATATAAATGAAAAATAATGCGTTTTATTCGATTATATTAACAACAGCAATGACAGTATTGCTCGCCTCGTTCGATAAGAGAAACACAAGTATGATTTTATGTACGTCCAATGCGTGATCATGATTTTAAATGAAGATTTGTTTTTATTTATCTGATAAGGAAGAAACTCTAAAATGACATGGACGAATATTTTATTAAAAAATGAAAAAAATAAAAAATGTACAGCTCAAATACAACTTTTGCATTTACAAAGCATATAACAATGCAATAATTCCTGTTCATGATTTAGTGTTCAAAAATTTTACTTTTGTTATTCTAGTCTTGTATGCATTTTATGTTAGATATGTACATATTGATGTTGTAACCTTTACTTGGTCTTGGCGTTTTCCTGGCCTGATACAAGTCGCTTTTCAAAGCGGCCATGGAATATTGTAATCTTGTTTGTAATATAAGCGAGCTACTTTTGGTACGTACTGACTTGTCAATGTGAAACTAGCTAGCTAGCATGATGGATGACACACGGTAAGTATCGCTGTGGCTCTGAACTTACACCATGCTTTAGGCTTGAAAGTTTGGCGTGAGCATCGTGTAGCAAAAACCAACCAAGCCAATTTATACCAATATCTATATTCAGCTTGTTAGTCTTGTGTACCTACCTGTCATCTCTTTTACTCGCATAGTTTATTAAAACTATAATATACTGAACACCTGACTTATCGTCTAATATGTATAACTGTATGTGTACTACAGCATAAATAAATGTAGTAATATATGATGAACTATTTATCGAATCTCGAAATATTTGTATATTTTTACGGAATGTTAACAGTGTGCATTCTGAAAGTAGGCAACGTCGCAAATATTAATATTACTAAAATAAATTATGACATATCCGCTCTATATCGCATTTAAATATTGTTAAAAAATGCAATAATTAGGATAGGATAACACTGTAGCGACCAAAACAGCTACCGCTTATGAGCGATGAGACCTTGGCATGACATCACGCCACCACTACGTCATATCGTATGATCCTTTGTTTACGGCGCTGCGTAGCAAGATGGCCGACGCGGCTCCTCTGTATTGTTCTGTCTACTTGATATGTTCTATCTATGTTACGGGACTTGGTTTCCGCACTTAATCCTATATGTGAACCATTGTACGTGGGCCATGGCGGCCGTCGGCGGTTATTCCAACCAGCCCAACTCCCTCCAGAAGTTGATTATGTTTTCTGGTCTGTCTAGAACGTATTTGAAAGATCTGGGTGACCCGAGGGTTTTTGTTCTGATCCGGGTGACGCCTGTGCATTCAAAGAGCACATGCGCAACGGTTTCCTCAGCCTCCATGCATGCCCTGCACAGAGGACTGTCCGTAATGCCTATTGTGTGGAAGTGTTTGTTTAGCGAGCAGTGTCCCATGATGGTTCCCGCCACCAGGCGCAGGCCGTTCATGTCCAGGCGTAATAAGCGGCCGGTCAGCCTGCCATCTAATGATGGCATAGCTTCCCTGGACTGCCTGCAGCCCGGTGCCGAGGTCCACCATTTCTCCGCTTGTGTGTGGGTGAACTCTTGTAGCCACCTGCGTAATTGGTTGAACTGAATGGGTACAATAGGTTCGGGCCCACAGACTGAAGTGCCGGATGGTCTCCTAGCTAATTCGTCAGCTGCGTCGTTGCCTAATGATCCGCTGCGTCTTTTTATCCATTGCAGTGTCACTGTATTGCGATTTGATACCGTTAGACGTTCCAGTGCATTGTGACATTCTAGTGTGTGTTAGTCTCGATGTAATATATTTTTTCCCTAAGGACTGGAGAACTGAGGCGCTGTCAGAGAGTATGCGTATGTGGGCCTCCGTAACTCTCCTGGCTTCTATGGCGTAGGCCTCTTGTATAATGCCCACACATTCCGCCTGGTAGACGGTGTTGAGCATTCCCAGCGGACTGGATATATTTATGTTAAGGTCGTGTGAGAAAACTCCCGACTCCGGTCCCGGAGTCGGTCTTTGATCCGTCAGTGTATACTCTCATGTCTTTCAGGCCTGAGTAGTCACACTGTTCTTCCGTGAGTTGTAATGCTTTGGAAAGTAGTGAATTTTCAGGGCTTTGTCGCAGGGTGATGCCATCATTGGTTGTCGTTTGATCGCATCTTCCTTTATGCGTATGTGCTTGACTCTGGAGTCTTTGCTTAGGGTTCCTGATATATGGAGACTAAAGGCAGCAAGGGCCACCTCCTCCCTCACGATGAGGTGTAGGGGTGGCAGTCCAAGCATTGCCTGTAGGGCGGCTGTGGGTGTGGTTCTCATACTGCTAGTGATTGCCACACAGGCAAACCGCTGCAGTTTTTCGAGATCCCTTTGGGCTGTGCTCATGTCTGTCCTGGGCCACTAGACTAGTGAGCCATAAGTGATAATTGGTCGGATAACTGTGGTGTATAGCCAGTAAGTAACCTTGGGGCTAATTCCCCAGTTTCTTCCAAGCAGTCATTTGCACTGCCATAGGGATATGCTGGCTTTCGTCATGATGCGGTTGGTATGTTTTGCCCAGTTCAGTTGTTTATCCAAGAAGATGCCCAGGTATTTGGTTTCAGTTGATAGGCTTTGGGTAGTATTAAAGAATCGTGGTAGTTGTAGTGCCATCACTTTCCTCTTTTTTGTGAAGAGGATCAGTTCGGTTTTTGTAGGGCTCACCGATAGTTGGTGTTTAATGAACCAGGCCTTTACTATTTTCAAGACTTGGCGCATCAGGTTACATAAGATGTTCTCGTGGGTGCCGTTTATTATTATGGTCATCAGCGTAGCCTACTGTGAAGTAACCTTTATCCTATCACGGACTGGTGAGTGAGGATCCAAGATAGCCATTGTTCTTCGGTGACTCGTAAGAATTCAAAGGGCTTCTTCTTTGTAAGAGCACTAGCCTCCATCTTCATGCGTGATGGGAACTTGGATGATGTTTTATCGTAATTGTGTCTGCAGTATGTGGCAACACTAATGATGGCTTGTAATAGTAACATTTTGTTGGGGGCATTGCTAACCATTGACACCAATAATGGCGTCTGCTGGCGTCGACCAGGAGAGGTTTGAAGGGCTCTGCTTGTTTGACCGGCCGAGAGTGCAGTGTGCTCTGCCAAGGTTGCTGATGAGGCTGAGGGTGATGACCAGGTATGCGCGGTCGCTGCATGCTGGTGGTCAGGATACCCGTTGAAGCCGTGGGTGCTGGCTGGCTGTGTGATTCGCTGCTCGAAAGCTCGAGGAAGTGATGCTGATGATGTCACGCTGTAGTAGTTGCACGAAGGCTGCGCTGACGTTCATGTTCGGGGTCACCAGTATAGAGGTATGAGGAACAGGGTGTAAAGTTCACTCACCCTCCATGGAAAAGGGAGGATCCTACGACCAGACGGGTGTTGTGTCTGGTGGGCTACTGCCCGACGGTTGATGTTGGGATATTGTATATATGCTAGTCGCGCGATAGTAAACTGATTGCGCGATGCAGGATTTTGCGTGACGTCAGTGTGATGCGTTCCATTGTGGCGATGTAGATATGCCGCCACAACACTAAATAGTCACGCAGGAATTTACTACTTATAAATTTTGGTAAAATTTTTATCAACAATACCTACATTTTGTACACGTTTAGCCAAAGCACCCTAACATAATGAGCAATTCTCTTTACAAATGTTTTTTACAACCTTAACCTGCAAGAAGCTGTGCTTACAAGAAGTAGGTACAACACGTAATACAGTGTTACTATTACAGTTCATAATCAGTATAACATAACTGCCGAAATGTGCACCAACCGTGTACCAACTATAAGTACACCTCTGCCCAACCCTTCGGGGGAAAAAGGCGTGATGTTATGTTATCCCTCAGCTGTCAATGGACCAGCTATTGTTCGGTAACTCTCTCTCTTCCTGGCTATGTATCCCACATGGTGGTGGGGTCAGTCTTCCTGGTCTTTCTCTTCCACTTCGCTCTATCCTCGACATCGTCTTTGGATACCTGACAGTGGCCGTAGCCGTGGCAGTGGCGGCTAGTGGTCGGTAACAATAGAAATTCAATTGTGTCTCATATGACGGTTGAAGGTATAAAAGCAAAAGCGCCACTGTCCAAGGGAAACCTATTGGATGGTAGCACTTTTGCTTTTATACCTATCATATCATGACAGTTGAAGGTATACAATCAATATTTTAGTGCACTACAGAGCGATATTTCATAATATTGAGAAATTAATCAAAACCGAAATATTTGACAACTCTTTGCTGCTACATTGCCAAGTTTCGGAATGGACCCTCATTTATTTATTTATTTAAACTTTTCACACTTAAAAAAGTACAAAGGCGGACTTAATGCCTTAGGCATTCTCTACCAGTCAACCAAGGGTGGTGAAGAGATTAGATGGCATGTGTTCATTGTCCTTAGAATTATAGACGTAAGCAAGTATATTATGCATACCGTCTGCTTTTTAAACAGGTGCTAAATTTTTCATATATACATGCTTCTATTAGTCATTAAAAATAAATATATAGCTAAGTATACAGGGTGATTGTGTCCTAGCCAGTATGGGTAAGTTCTAAACTACAGGTCATAGAGAAAAACGATGAAAGGAACCATGAGCTCAATTTGAAAGAAAATCATTTATTTAAAAATGGTTAACAATATATTTAGTTGCAAGTTTTGTTTAGATAACTTTTCTGCCTCTACATCATATTACAAACTAAATCATGTAAGATCTTATAAGAATATGTCTAAAGTTGTTAGAAGTTTCCTGAAATAACAATTTACCTTGACCATGATCGTATAATCTGTTCGAAGTGGCCACCATTTCATGTTCTGAGCACAGCTGAACTCTTTTCTAAACTTGTAGTGTCACATTTAAAAAGGAATTGTTACATTCATTTTCTTTTAAATTTTGATGTCATTTTGATTTTCTTTTAGTCCAAGGTTCCTTTAAATGTTTTCTCTAGAATCTGTAGTTCGGATTCAGAATCTATTCAAACTGGCTTGCTAAAAAAATAATTCTGTACCTGTAACAATATTCTTACATGTGTACTTTTAGAATGTGCAACCAAACTTATAATATTCTATAAATTAATATTCTAATTATCTAAAAATGTATGTGTGTAATGATACAGAAATGAATATATTAGTGTCGCATATTTTGTGCCTACTGTAACTATTCTCCACTAAATTCTTAGTACAATAATAATTATACAATGTTAAAAGTAGAACATTTTTATATAAAGTATGTTAAACAATGCATTTAACCAGCGTAATTAATGTTAGGTATTTGTAGTTACTGCTACAAATACTGCACATCGCACAATAAGAAAACAATGCACAGAAGAAGGATGCATTACGATTTACAGTGATATAATGTAACACGTGAGCATATAATGCTCATCTGATTGTATGCAGCCTTTTAATAAGTAATTTTCTAAGAAACTGGTATTACCGTCTATGATATAAATGTGTTATTGAACTATGATTGCGTTTTATGTATTCTCTCAAAAAGTAGTAATTATGAAAAAATCGGTCAAATACTAGCCGGACTCGCTCACTAAAGCTCTGGTCAAAAACTGATTCGAATTCCTCGCGGGATGCGGGAAGAAATTTGCCCGCGCCGAAAAGCCTATTCCACGCCATACAATATGATCGTCAATCGAATCGATCCGATGATCACGTCGAGAGCATTTAACTTTAGATTTATTGCCAATTGCTCTAAACGTGAGACAATTTGATTGGTAATTCGAAATTTCGAGTAAATTGACAATCGAATTAGTATGGCGTGGAATAGACTTAACTTGTACGAAGACGTTAAAACTGCCGCGAATAGCCGCGCGACTTTAAATTACCAGCCTGAACATACAGGATGGCAGGGTCATAGACGCGCAACCTGTTACTATGGATTCAGTAAATGATTTGGGACAGGGGCTGAAAACCTTTATAAATTACGGTACAGATATCGAAAATATTGGTTACCTCTACGGCTAAGGTAACCGCTATCTGGGTAACCAAGAAGGATAAACGTGTTACGTCTTTTTAGATTACCGTTTTAAAACCGGTTACCCAAAAATGACCTTGATTACGAGAAAGAACTCTCACTCAAGACTCTCACATCACAAAAATCCAGCAGTAGATAGGTACCTCCTGTACTATTAGGCATATGACAGCTAAGGTCAAATCAAGCTCAAAAATGGTATGTTATCGTGTTTTGGCGCATTTTATGTAAAACTAGCTTCTATCCGCGACTTCGTTTGCGTGGAATTCGTAAGATACTAAAAAAACAGCAACATTTTTATAAAACTCCCTCGGCCTCACCCGCCGCATCGCATGTCATTGCCCGCCCGCGCTAATACTTCGTTTTCTCTTAGCGTTTTCTCTCTGACTTTACTTGGCTTCTAAGGGTCGTATGTTAAATAGCCTATAACCTTGCTCAAGAATTGCTGCACGCTTTAGTGTAAACTGTAAGCGCATAAGGATCATGAACAACGATGTATGGAAATCCGTCTTAAGTTGAAACACAATAAATCTTTATTTATTATAGACTACGCTTTATATACTATTAAATAAAAGTGTTCATTTTCACACAAGTATCCGAGTTTTAAAGTAATTAAACAAATTCGGAGATAACCTAAAAATTATGTCTAAACTACTCGCAACTTATAAAATGACCACAGATCAATCATGTAGGTACAAAACAACATTCTGATTTCTGGGTATCAAAAGTGAACAATTGACACATTGCCTTCTCATTACCACCGGCATCGGTTGATCAGAATCAAGCATCGACATGATTAGAATCTCAAGAGTTCTGAAACACAACACAAACGTCCTGGCGTAATAAAACACAATTAAATATGAAAACGTCCTGTCGTTAGTTACATGAAACACGCTAAGTTGTTTAAAACAAACACACCAACGAATTTCCGTAAGTATTACTATTTAAGTGGAGAGATTAATCGCGGTGAGTATTCTCATTCGACACATAAACAGTAATGGCGGCTTCCGCAGGCGCCGGCTTAGGGATGGCGATCTAGAATCGATTTTATAGGTCAAGTATTTTTTTTTAATCGATTTTAGAAACTTGAAAACGAGTTCCGATGTTTTTCCTGCGAATTGCAACTTTTAAGTTTTGATATCGATTATTCATTACACTTGACTAATTATGCAGGCAACACCAAAACGAATAAGTGATTATCTATATTCTATAGTAAAGCTGTCGATGTAGAATAATGGCGGGAACAGATCTATCAGAACTCAATTTATTGCTGAATCGATTCTTTCCTGCGATTCGGATAGATTTAAAAATCGATCTTGTTTAGGAATAATCGTCATCCCTACCGGTACGTCTGTCATCTGCCTTGACAGTTTGTTGCATCTGCGTGTGACGAAACACAAAAATAAATATTTTCACAACGGAACTATGAAATACATATACAGTACCTACGTTATGATTATGATATTACTAATTATTTAGCTATTTATGAGTTTAATACCATTTTTGTGATGTTTTTATGTAAAGGCTCATACTTACGTAACTCGTACAAATGAAGAGAACGAAACGTCCATCATGACTATACGGAAATGTACCTAGCAATCGTTAATTTACTGTTTATATTAAAATCATAATTCCGGATACGAAAACAAAATTCCTGAAGTGAAAAGCTTGTAAAAAATAAGAAAATAATTTGTATATAAATTTGGTTTTCATACGTGCAACTTTTCAAGACTGCTTTTGGTCAATCTCCTTTACACTAAAGCGTGCAGCAAGCCAACAACAGAACATTTAACTAAAAAACTTCAGCAAACATGATGCATAGATTTACCTACTGCTATATATTTAATATTATGTCAACATCCAGTTCCTGAGCAATCAAGGCGTTCAGCAGACTGATCGCCTGGTACGTACTGAAGGAGCCGCGAACAGGCAGCGCGAGCTCAACTATCACCAGGATTCCAGGAATGCAGTAGCTTCGGTAAAGGTTATATAATAATACCAGCCTATAAATGTCCTGCACGGCAAAGGCCTCTGTTCATACAGAGAAGGCTTGAGCATTGATCACTAAGACTTATCTACTAGCTACTACTTATTTCACTAGCTGTGCCCGCGACTTCGTTCGCGTGGATATCGGAAAACAACTTCCCTGTTCGAATCTGATTTTGTTCATTTCATGAGTTTTTTTTTTGCGCGGACCCCTAATTATTTTTCTAAAATAAAAGTAGCCTTAGTTACTCCTTATAACATCAGCTACCTGCCAGTGAAAGTCCGGTCAAAATCAGTCCAGCCGTTTCGGAGATTAGCAGGAACAAACAGACAGACAAAAAAATAATAATGTTTTTTTGTTAAAAGTACCGTAGGTAGTACTTTCACATTTAGTAAAAAGCAGTTATTTTAACATTGCGAACGGACACTTCAATTTTATTTATTTGTTTGTTTATGTCTAGGTTTCCTCTCGATGTTTTACACCAATGTCAGTGTTGTCTAATATAAACTTGGAAAGTATATAATTATGAATTGAATAGGTCACATTGGTACTTGCCCGGATTTGAACCCACAATCTCGTGCTGAAGGCGGGTTTGGTATGTATAAAAATACTAACAGTATGCTGATATAATATTGGTTTTCATTATGTTTAGACTGAGTTATTTGTTCTTTAATTATAATAGGAGTTGTTGACATCTGTACAGATAAAGCTGTTTACTCTTTGTGCAATGACCCCCTAGCTTCAAGAGTATTGATAACATGTTGATATTGCAGTATGTTCAGTGTTATTTCACTGAGCAAGGAATTCTTACCTCTTGGTTGTATTTCTCTATTGATTTATAACAATCCATAAAAGTTGCCAGTATGATAAAAGGCTCTAAAACGAATTTAGACTTATTCTCAAATGATTCTGATAATAAGAAAAGTAAAAAGTGCATGAAGTGGCTAAAGTTTAAATATTATTCTAACAAAAAAAAGTGTTTAACTATCGGTGATATCAGGGAGAAGAGAGTTTATTTTGAAACACTTAGTGTTTCTAGTGTCAAGAGGAGTTTGAATAGAATTTGTAGAAAATTCTTCAATTCTTGCTCCAGTGGTTATGATAAGTTTTTATCAGATGAAGAGAAAAGGTTTTATTTTGCTATAGACCGTAGTTTGGTGGAGGGTATTTACTAAACATCTCTAATTAAATAATTATGTTAAGTATAAGTTTAGTTACTTAATATTTTTGTGTCATATGTCCGATTTTCATTAAAATAGAAACTACCAGGTAATTTATTTTATAATATTATAGGAACCACTTACTTTAACACCCGCCGCTTTTTTATAGTAGCATTTTTTTTTGGGTACAATAGACCCTTTATAGTGTATATTTGAAAACCCCAAAACGCGCAAAAATCAGCGTCTATGCTGAAAAAAAAAAGTAAAGCGTAGTCGACGGAAGCCACAGAGGCTCAATGGTTTAAAAAAATAATAACGGGGTCTGAAAGACCCCGCCATCCCCTTCTAACCTAACCTGTCCGAGTCGGAGTGCCCCAAGTCCCGAGCTCTCTTCGTTCGCTCTTGCATCTTAGTGTTTAGGGTGAGGTGTCCAACAGTGAACCATGAAAAAGTTACACATTCACAGTTCAACTGTTTCTTAACATAATGAAGATTTTTTTTTACTAAAAGACATCTCACATATCTGAATTTAATTTTGCATATTAATTTTAGACCCAAACGTAACAGGATAGGATATATTTAAGTTTTTTTAAAAGATGGGAAATGGCTCACTGAGTCCACCGCGTGGGACACTGAACCGGGTCTAGGTCATCGCTCTTAAATTTTTTCGACATATCTTCTTACAGTTGGGTAGGGTAATTCGCATTCTTTTGCTGCTTTACGAATGGACTGTCCATTTTTTACAAGCATGATAGCCTGCAACATTTGTTCTTTCGTATGACCTCCAACTTTCCTTAGCGCTGTTTTAATTCACCCCATACTGAAACAATGACATTATAATACAATTTAATGTTTCAACCATAAATTATGTATAAAATTCAAAACCTACCCCCATAAAGTAGCAATATGGAGATGGTACACAGTGAACCGGTTCACTGTTCAAACTACGTCCATGGTTCAGTGTGTATTACACCGACCATTCAACATTTAAGGTTATGTTAAAAACAAACGAAAAGAGTTAACGTAGTAACTTCAGTTTTATACGATACCCCAATAAACACTATAATAAGTACGTTAAATGTCATAGAGAAAAACCATACATAACAGA
Source organism: Fissipunctia ypsillon (assembly GCA_947568875.1). Lineage (NCBI taxonomy): Eukaryota > Metazoa > Arthropoda > Insecta > Lepidoptera > Noctuidae > Fissipunctia > Fissipunctia ypsillon. The sequence goes on along the minus strand of OX387644.1, from coordinate 13,107,587 downwards.
AGTAATAAGAAAAGATAGTACTTACGTTTTATTTTGTTTTGTCGCCGAAAATTATAATGCGGTCCGTCACACAGGCGTCTTTGGCGCTAGCTTGCTCGCGACTGGGGAGCAGGCGACGCGGTAAAAACTGAGTACTTTCGTATCTACGGCACGGTTTGGCAACGTCGCGTTAACAAAGTAAGAAAGGTGGCTCGATGTGTACCACTGGTTCACTGTTGGACATCTCACCCTAGTGTTACACAATAGTTAACATAAAAAAGAACACAAAAATAATAATATTGAAAGACATTGATTTATTCTATTTAGTCTTGTTTTACTATTTTAATTTATTTTTGGTATATTCAAATTATAAAAAACTTAAACATATTTTTCCACTAACTAACTATACAAATAAATATAGGTACAAAACAAAAGGAAACTAAGGCGTCGAAGTACTCGTCCGCATCGCTGTCATACGGAAACGTGCTCAGAAGACTGGCAGCATTCTATTTAGTTGAATTTTCTGAAACTTTAGGATTTTTTTTTTCCTCAAAAACTAGGCGTTTGCACAATGTGAAATTTTGCGCATGTGATTTACACGAGGACATCTACACACTATAAAATTGTGAACCTTCGGACGCGCGGGTGTTAAAGTACAGTGGAGCCATATTATGACTTACCTAAGTATCTATGTGTTTATTTTATTTAACTGAAGAAATGTGGGTGTACTAGATAGGGGCACCTCTGCCTAACCCTTTGTAAAGAATAAAATAAATTTCAATTTAAACCTTAGTTTCAGATCAAGAATGGTTGAACATTCCACAGGAGCCCATGAACGGTCCACCAGGATTGGAATGTATTTCTACGCTTGATGGGCTACAAATAGAACAAGATTTGCAGATGCTGGAGCTAGGTACGAATTTTGAAAGCACTAATAAATACGCTTTAAAAAATGAAGCGTGGGAACAAATAAACTATGCTATTGAAGACGCTTATGTGTGCGTTACCCCAACAAAATAATGTCTAAAATAGTCATTTAAATTATATAGATAATTAGTTGCCCAGCTTCTATAATTGTTGCGCACATTTTTAAAGTTGCACTTATAGTTTTTTAGTTATTTCACAAAAAACATTTCCTGCTGGGGTAACGTTACCACAGCCCGACATTTTCTTTTTTAATGGGAATATTGAAATAAATATTAGCTATATAATTAGTTGTCTTGACGAGGTAAATGTTGCAACTTATTTTGTACTAGCAGCGCCCCGCGGTCTCACCCGCATAAGTCTCGATCCCATAGGGATATCGGGATAAAAAGTATTCTATGTGTTAATCCAGGTTATAAACCATCTGTGTGCCAAAGTTTATCCAAATCCGTTCAGTAGTTTTTGCGTGAAAGAGTAACAAACATCCATCCATCCATCCTCACAAACTTTCGCGTTTATAATATAAGTAGGAAGTAGGATTTGTTCTTTCTCCGGCTGCGAAGTTATTCGAGATCCTGCTGGAGTAACGTTTGTGGTTTTGCTGGATCTCTGAAACGGTTAAGCGGATTCTTACTATGTTTTGTTCAGAATTAGTTTTAATTAGTTGTGGAATAAAAAAACTAAAATAATGCACCGTTTAAAGGGTATTTAATTAAATATAAAAATACTTCAATAGGTCCTAACACCTTGAATAAGAGCTCTAAAGACTTACTATAAACGTTATTTTGTAGCTTGTAACTGCCTTCAAATGTATGTGAAGTTTCATTACTATCCTGTTAGTAATTAACAAATTATCATGAAATTCAGTTCTCCACGTTCACGGTCACAATGCGCGCGGAGTTATTTGGCCACCGATAAAGCTGTATGTAGATATACAGGGTGCAAAGCCTGAAGGGGGTGATATCTTAGACCATTTAGAACTTAAAGCTAAACTTGTCTTAGACGAAGTCTGTTCTTTGTATTTTTTTTTTTTTTGAAACAAGGTTTTTAACAATAATACCCATTTTTTTCAATTAATTGTTAATAGTGTCCAGTAAAAGCTTACTCGACTTTATATCGTCAGCAACTAAGCTGATTTTTCTATTGAATAACAATTCACTAGACGCTACCTGAGAGTCGAAAAAAGGGCAAGTTTGCTATCGTCGCGCGGCGGCTTTTGTTATGCGAGTTCCCAGAATTTGATTGGTGCGCGTGCACCATAATTCTAAGAAGGAATCAGTTACTGATAACTGATTCCTAACAAAAAACAATAGTGCATTAGCAAAAATGTTGCATTATTTTGGTCTGTTTAAAAATTAAATATTCGACCTCAATTTGCTTTGTACATCCTAATTCCAAGAGTTGATGAGACATCTGCGTTAATAGTATTTCAAAAGAAAGGGCAAACATGCTTTTAAAAAGGTTTGAACAACTGAGCGTATTTTTTATTATGCCATAAACAAAACATTTTCTTGATTTTTAAAAGTTTCTTAACCTTTCGTGTGATTGACCCACGCTCGTAATAATTACCGTCGTATGCACGGCCGAAATGAAATGGCGCGAGGAAGCGGCGAGCGTTCCTTTGTATGTGTGTGTAAGCATTTTAAATTTTGCGTTATAACCAGTGATCGGAATAAGGTGAGTGTATTTACCTACAGTTCGTAGAACAGACACAAAAATCGGAGACTTCCTTACAACTAAAAATTTTTTTACCGGTAAATTTACTAGAACTTTAATTATGTGAATTTATAAGTCTTATTAATTTAATAAAAACGTTTACTGCGTAAATATTCTATCTTGGTTTTTTTTTTCACGTGGTTTTACATTTACATTTTTAACGACTTATATAAGATCGCTTTCAATTAAACTGTTTTTTTGTTACACGTTTTTTCTGGATCTTGCGGAGTTTTTATTGAGAAAGTCATGCTTTAGAAAGTTTAAAAGTAACCCCGTAGTGATTTTTGAACAGCTACGCTATGTTACTTAAAGCCTTAGGTAAGTTTACCATGGTAACAAAAAAAAAACGAATGAACGGATTTCTATTTTGTTGTGATGTGATTTCTCAGGAATTTGTAGACTAATATTGAACATTTTTTAATAATGATTTTTCACAAGGGACACTTACTAAAGCAACAACAGGTTTGTTCACCAAGTTCTTGTTGCTGTCGTGTTCCTTACGGAATAATGAGCGACGTGTTTTTAACTGCAAAAAGGCTTAGTAATCTTTGCTAAACCCCGCGCGTACGCATGTAACACTCTCTCACTCGCCCCCACCGGACGGACCCCACCCCTTCCCTGTCACTCGTTCCTTGACTTTTGTCTTGCGCACGCGTGTTCTGTTTTCTGTTCTCTTGGTGTTTGATTTACTATCGACTTGGCTCTGTTTTCTGGTATTCCGATTTGAAAGTTACTACTTGGTACTGTTTAACTACGGATCTATGACTTTGGCTGACGTTTCTTGGACTCCGATATTTGTGATTTGGATACCGTTGAATTTAACTTTTCTGCATACATCGTAAGTACAATTAATTTTAATATTAAGCCTTATGAACTTTTTTTTTTATTAAAAATAAGTAATCGATTTAATTCAAGCAGACCAAAAGTCCGACGTTGTTGTTTGAGACTGGACTGTATTTGCTGGTTCTTGTAAATTAAAGTCACTGTAATCATTTTTATATGGGGCTATGGATTAGGTACGCCGATTTGAGTTGCAAATGACAGGTTGATAGTAAATATAGAAAAATGCATGACTAAAAACGAAACATTCTATTACGTAGAAAATATTACGCGAAACGCATTGTGACATGACCACAGAACATGTATACCCTGACGAGCATGACAACTGTCAAAACGTTCACCGCGCGCTCCTTAATTTGTTGCTCTTGCTTCGTTACGTACTTACTGTGCGATTTGTGGTTTTAGCCATTGACATAAATAAATATATTTTACTGCATTGTGTTTATATAAATGGTTAGCTGTGGTTGTAGTCATGGCTGCAGACTTATTTATGACCATAGACTTAGAGGTTTCCCTAGCCAAATGTCAAATAAAATTGGTCACACCTTCTAGAAAGAAAAAAAAGAAATCACATGACCATCTATCTCTTTCCTCTACATTACCGTAGACAATAAATATGTCTTACAGGAAAGAGATAAATGGTCTTACAATTCGTTTCCTCTCTAAGTCTATGCTTTTGACAGCATAACCTCAAAAGTGCCAAAGTACGTAGGTGTAACGTTCTATGATCCTCGGCTTTTAAATATTATACATATTTTCAATTTAGGATTGATAATTGTGCCTAGAGAAACGGATTAATCCATACACTAGTCATATTCGTGATATTTTAGAGCCAAAGGCCTTACCACGAGCTCTTAACGCGATCCAGTTTAGACTGTTGGAAGGAGACAGAGCTATACAAGTCGTCTAGCGCCATCTCGATCCCTGAGCGTAAATTGAATCGCGTTAAGAACTCGCGGTAGGCCACCAGGACACAGCGTATAGAGGCCATGCATGACAGATGTTCTTTGAATCAATGGTTATCGAATCAAATAGTGAATTTTCCATCTTTAGGTTTGTCAATCATGTTATTCTTCATCCTCCTCACAAGGCTAATTCAATTGTTTTAATTTTTTCAGGTAATTTTATTTATATTTTGACCGCAATAGCGAACATGAGACCTGAAGTGGTAAAGAGTTGGATTTTAAATAATCCTGAACTAGTTTATGACGAAGCAAGTGGTACCATATTCTGCACAAAATGTGAGGTTTCATTAACAGCTACACATAAAAGTAATGTTGATCGGCACATCAAAGGAGCAGTGCACCAAGGGAGGCGACAAAAGCCTGATGAAGAATTTTACAGTGATTTCATAAACTTTTTAATATTGTGTAACATACCTTGGAATCAAGTTGATAATGTAGCATTCAAAACATTTTTCGACAAATATTTATGTTGTAATTGTTGCTGTATTTGCCCGAAAAAGAAAGTCCCATCTGAATCTCTGTTACGAAAAAAATACTTAAATATTGTCTTTCAAAATCGATTAAAGACAATTTATAATACAATAGGAGACAATAAAGTATGGATATCACTTGATGAAACTACCGATTTTATGGGCAGATTTATAGTGCATTTAATGGTGATGCCTCTTATAAAAAATGTTGCAACTCAGCCATACTTGATTGCTTGTAAAGTACTAGAAACAGTAAATGGGGCAACAATAGCCCAATTTGTTACAGAATCTCTAAGTGAAATGTGGGGCGAATCATTTTCAGAAAAAATAAATAATGTTTTAATGCTATGCACTGACAGTGTCGCATATATGTTACGAGCCGGACGTTTATTAAAACATGATTTTCCCAACATGCTCCATATCACATGTTTGGCACACGCATTAAATAGAGTATCAGAAAAAGTGCGTTCTCAATATGAAAATGTTGATACTTTTATATCAAATATAAAAAAGATATTTTTAAAATCACCCAACAGGGTAAAAATATTCAAAAACATATCCTAATATACCACTTCCACCACAACCCGTAATAACAAGATGGGGTACATGGTTGAAGACAGCGAGTTATTTATCAAAATACTTTCAGGAAATATCCAATGTATTAAACTGTCTTAATAACAACGAAGCCTTGTCCATAAGGAAAGCAAAAGAAGCTATTAACGATGAAAACATTAAATTAGATCTGAATTTTATAAATGAAAACTTCACTGTTATCGAAGAAGCAATAACTAAACTTCAAAAAACCCAGTTATCTATATTAGAGAGCTTAGAAATTATAGACAACGTTCGATGTATTTTAAGTTGGTCTTCTAATAAAGTAGTCGAAAATAAATTAGAGCTAGTCCTAGAACGAAATCCAGATTACGACTTGATTCGGGAAAAAAGTGAAAAAATTGTAAAGGAAATTGAAGTAGATGACGATGACCTAATTTACAAATATGCACCACTTACATCTGTGGATGTTGAGAGATCGTTTTCAATTTATAAATGGGTTTTAAACGTAAAAAGAAACCGACTGAATGTACAAAATATTGAAAAAATTATGTTGATCTACTTTAATTTCCTACGAGAAAACAAAATAAGTCATGGTACTGATAATGACGACACTGATTTATGATTTGTTTTATTTTTCTAGGTATTTGATTGAATTATAGTTTTAAAATCTTTATTTTAAGAGACAAATTGTTTTTGTAGTTCATATTTCTATTTGTTTCATTGATGTTTGATTTGACAATAAATGAATGTAAAGAATTTACAGTCAAATTTGTTTTATAAAGTGGCTACCTTTTAACCTCAATGTTTATCGTGCAATCAAATTGTGAAAACAGCGCGAAAGAAAATAGCGTGATAGAACCCAAAACCAAATAAAAAAAATTAGGTACATATTGCCGCGAGTTACATCAAAAAAAATACAGTGTCACTCACGGCACCTAAATTCATTTGGTAGATCAGGAGTTATGGTGGACTAACGAAATAAAGATCACGTGAACCAAGAAAACGCTCCTTTTTTAAGCAGTCGTTATAAAACGAAAGGTATTCACAATTTAAATATTAATAAGATGTTAAAATTCACATAATTAAAGTTCTAGTAAATTTACCGGTAAAAAAATTTTTTGTTGTAAGGAAGTCTCCGATTTTTGTCTCTGTTCTACAAACTGTAGGTAAATATACTCACCCTATTCCGATCACTGGTTATAACATAGACCGGTGATACAGAATGTTTATTTTCGTGAGAATCACACAGCAGGAATTTCACCGGTCGCACGTGTCACCAGAATGAACTTGTTTTTACTTGTCAATCCCATTCCCATGATGAAATCTATTCAGTCTAATGGCCGCCCGTGACAGATTCATTCAGTACACTTTCGATGCAAAAAAAATAGACCCAAAAGTCCAAAGAATAGTCAACAAAATCGCATTTAAGTCTGACAAGCGCCCCTTGGTCATAATTAGTAAAACCTTCAAGATAGTATATAAATTACGACCGTAAAAATATGTACGTAATTATTATTCCATAAATCACGTGGAAATTAAATAAGTGTCTCGTGTGACAGATGTGTCGCATAGCTACCGTGACTCGTGCGCGAGAAACTTAGCTAATATCAGACATATTGGATGATATTGTTTATGGTAATTTGTAACTCAGACCTCAATAAGGGGCTGAGTTATGAGGCCCAATTAAGCATAGAGCAATAACTATTTCATACATATTCCGGTCTGTCGATCGCTGCGGGATATTGGAGATTTTCCGGAAAGTAGTTTTAGTTTTAACGGAGTTCGAATACCGAGCTTGTAGAACACAATACGATAACCGAATATTTTTTGAAGAAAAAATCAAAGCAAAATTAACATATTAACTTCTTCTTTTCTATCCACATACAATTTAATATTTTCAAGCGATTTAACGAAGACGAAGAGTTAGAAGTTTTCCTCAAGTTACAGTTCTTTATTTCCTTTAAAATAAAGCTACAAACAAAGGTATGTAATGGCAAGCCAAAATAATAACGATTTATATTTCCAAAAACTTTAACTCTCATTAAACTTGAATATGGCGTACAATGTTTCTCTGATGATGACACAGATGCTAGATGCTTAGGAATTATTTTGTTTGAGTAATCACACATCACATAAATAAAAAATAATAACATAACAGCTTTTACTGGACACTATTAACAATTAATTGAAAAAAATGGGTATTATTGTTAAAAACCTTAGTTTCAAAAAAAAAATACAAGGAACAGACTTCGTCTAAGACAAGTTTAGCTTAATAAGTTCTAAATGGTCTAAGATATCACCCCCTTCAGGCTTTATACCGATCTACCAAACACCCTGTATAAACTGAATAACATATCAATAATTATTAGTGCTTAGTTCAGTTTTATACCTGTAAAATTTCAGCGTAGTACATGCAATAATTAACGAGATAATAAAATAAAAGTCATTAGGAAGTGCAAGACTGCGGTAACCCGACCATGTTTAGGTGGTTACAAAAAAGCGATCGCGTACATTATGCTATCTTCTAAAATATGTAGGATAGTGTTACAGATGTGTATACAAGTGTTAAAAAAAACTACGTTTCTTAAAGACATTTTATTTACAGGTAAAATAAATCATTTCAATACAACTTTTAAATGGTAATATCTAAGCAAGTGTTACAACAAGATAATTATGAATTTCTTAAAGCCCGAGTTACTTAATATTTATAAGGAGTTTGTGGAAAAAAATACCTAGTAATAACTAGGTACGCAAGTTGAGGTAAAATGTTTGCTTTTAAGTAATAAGTATGTAAATCCAAATATTTAGTAGTTTGTCTTAAAGAAAAATCTACGTTTATACAAGGTGTAATTTTAATCATAATAAGGGGTCATTGTATTCATCATTATGAATAACTTGTACTATGGGACAAAACCCGAAATCGCGAAAAAAATAAGGTGTTCCCTACATTTTGACGAGTTAAGTTAACATAAATGTAGAGAAAAGATGATTTTTTTTACGATTTCAGGTTTGGTCCCATAATAAAAGTTGTTCATAATTATGAGTACAATGACCCCTTAAAAGATTAACACTGATTAACTGACCTTGCATAATAAAAATGTAATCTATGTACAATGTTAGATACCTAACAAAATTTACTAATAATAACATTGCAACTATTTCTGTAGATATTTATTACGCAAGCTTACCTTGTTCGTGAATTCATTAAGCAACCCACACAATAATTACGGTCCTCAAAAGAAGTACTCCACATTAGTTAGGTACGACACATATTGAATAACTCTCAAGCACTCGATAAATATTTGCAAAAATAGAGAACGGACGCGCACACGCACTCTACAAGACAAATTATCTAAGGGACAAGTTTAGTCCGCTATGCAAACAATGAAGTACCCCATGGCCCACCCGGCTCGCGTCCCACCAAAAGACGTGTTATCGCCGATTCTTGGTAAGTACGTGCAATTTTGCACATAATACATACTTACTCCCCCTCGACTGCCTCGTTGGTCTAGTGGTCGCAAGCGCTACTGCTGAGCATGAGGTCCTGGGTTCGATTCCCAGGTCGAGCAGTGTTATTGGGTTTTTCTATCTGGAATTTCTCAGTAGTAGCCCGGAGTCTGGATTTGTGCCCGGTTGATGGCAATAGGCTCGCCCCCTATTACATGGGACTTAAACATAACTGGCGAAATGTGGGTGTACTATATAGGTTCACCTCTGCCTAACCCTTCGGGGAAACAAGGCGTGATGTTATGATGTTATGTAGATACCTATCTGATAAGTAGCCGAAAGATAATAAGAATAATGTTTTCATAGTAGGTTTTATCTACAGATATAATTGTTATGTATTAAACAGTGTACGCGTCTGTACCGAACTTGTAAGGTGTATTTAAACTAAATATTTTAGAAGATAGCATAATGTACTACGCGATCGCTTTTTTGTAACCACCTAAACATGGCCGGGTTATCGCGGTCTTGCACTTCGTAATGACTTTTATTTTATTATCTCGTTAATTATTGCATGTACTACGTTGAAATTTTACAAGTATAAAACTGAACTAAGCAACTAATTATTGATATATCATTCAGTTTATATATCCACATACAGCTTTATCGGTGGCCAAATAACTCCGCGCGCATTGTGACCGTGAACGTGGAGAACTGAATTTCATGATAATTTGTTAAATACTAACAGAATAATAATGAAACTTCACATACATTTGAAGGCAGTTACAAGCTACAAAATAACGTTTAAAGTATATATAGAGCTCTTATTCAAGGTGTTAGGATCTATTGAAGTGTTTTTATAAACGAACAGTTAACGAACGTTTTTGAACGGTGCATTATTTTAGTTTTTTTATTCCACAACTAATTAAAACTAATTCTGAACAAAACATGGTAAGAATCCGCTTAACCGTTTCAGAGATCCGGGTAAGTAATATATGATACAATCTCAAAATCTCTAATATTTACAAGATATACCAACTGAATCTATAATTTTATTTGATATAATGATCAGTTAATATAATAAACGATTGATATAATTTTAAAGTAACTAATTTTTATAAGCATACATTGAATATAAAATCGTTTGATATACCACTCAAAAGGCATAAAACCTATTTAGTCTAATATGATAAAACGCCTAGTAACAAACACAAAGCATAATTTCAGATATACACATTATAACATTGCCTATTCTACTGTCATTGTTTTTATTTCCCTGTAAAAAACATGCAAACAAGCATACACCATACATGCAACAGGCATGCAAACAAGCATACACCATACATGCAGCATGCAAGCATAAACTGACAGCAGGTCGACGGAGCCCCGCTGCGCGGGGCTCCTATTTCTATCTGCAGGATTTTAACCTTTTGACCGCCAGAGCGTAAACGCATCGGCGCCCCTCCCACGCCAAGCCACAAATTCAGCGCAAATACCTACAAAAAAAATAGGGATTCCAACATCTTATCGATAACCAATTAATCATTGCTTTTCGACCCATATTTTTTAATTAAATATTACTCGTAACATCATTCTTTTATTTATTTTGACCCTATTTCGAATTATACTATCATTAAACAGCAGTTGCAAAGTTTTAAAACTACATTAAACAACATAAAACTAGACTTTAGAAATACAAATGAATAAATCAAACAATAATAAGGTGCATCACTAATCTTGTTCGTGACGTCGTCCACTGTCGGGAAGAGCCGTCTCTGGCGTGGCTGGCACACCTTTTAACAACTGCGTCGCATGCGAGTAGGGATGGGATATTGCGGGACATAATAAATAATAATCTAACTAACTAAGAATCTACCAGTGTGCCGTAAAAATAATTAAACTGAGTATAATTTTTCTTCATTTATTTTTTTGCACACGTTACGCTTTGGTAATGAAGTTCGCGAGTACTGCGGAACAAAATGGCGTCTTGACAGTCCTATTCTTATTTGGCTCGCATAGTATTCCCGACTGTGGCGTACAGGTTATTGTTAATGAGCTTTTGCGTAGGGATGCGCGAGAGTGGACAGTAAACTATCAATCTATGGATATCAATTATGTTTTTTTTCCACAATTTTATAAAATATCATGCATTAGGAATATTCAGATACGACTAGTTGTCATTAAAAAATCATTGTCGAAGTAATAGCAAGCTACTTTGAATAAAATATTTCATAAAATTGAAATATAAGTTACCTTACTTGCCCATCACTAGCTGTCGTGTCTTGACGTCCGTGGCGTGAGGAAGAACACTTTTTTACGGATTTCGATTAGGTACCAATTTTTGATGATTGTTTTTTCTAGTGAAATGTAAATAATGAATATATCTTTGTGCCATTTTACAATATTTCATTAATGTAATTTTAAATAATAGGAGAAAAAAAACAGAAAATTTAATTTAGTATATTTATTTTGTACTTAAAAAATGTCGTTTTCTTGACGGCTGTAGACGTCTGTGGCGTGTTTGGCACGTTTTCGTTTGTCGGCTATAGCCGTCCGTGGCGGCCAATAGGTTAAGGAACCTAACCAAACCGAACCTCGGGGTGCCCCTGACGTCGACCGTCTAGGGTTGGGATTTTCGGGTCAGGTTCGGAATAATCATTTTATTCCGAACCTAACCCGAAAAAAACCCAATAACCACCAAAAAAAAACAACGGAGCTCCGCTCCACTCCCGCCTTAACCTTCTAAACTAACCTATCCGAGTCGCATTGCTCTGAATCGGGGTGTTAACCATAAGGATGGTATCAATATATATTTAAAACGATATACCTAAAGATTTCGATTAAATAAACGTTATATCCAATAACGTTATACGAAATAAGTTTTAGAGTATACAGGGTGTGGCGTAAATAATGGATAATCCTGTATCTGGGAATGGAGGACCCCAAGCCCTATAATATAAAAAATTCTCAAACCCGAGAGTAATTTATTTTTCATTGCCACCTTTAGTCACTTCCTCGGCCACCGTATTCACAAATGAAGGAATTTTCACTATCTGATTTCTGCAAATAAATTACTCTCGGGTTTGAGAATTTTTTATATTATAGGGCTTGGGGTCCTCCATTCCCAGATACAGGATTATCCATTATTTACGCCACACCCTGTATAAACGTTATATCTAAAGAAATTATATCAGCAGTTGGTATAACTCATGCCTATTATTTATCTTGCGAACATTATTGAAATGAAAACATACCAAATAACTTTATATGATATGAGACGCACCCCAGAGACCCAGCAAAACCACAAACATTACTCCAGCAGGATCTCGAATAACTTCGCCGAAGAACAAATACAAAATAAGTTGCAACATTTACCTCGTCTAGACAACTAATTATATACCTAGCTAATATTTATTTCAATATTCCCATTAAAAAAGAAAATGTCTGGCTGCGGTAACGTTACCCCAGCAGGAAATGTTTTTGTGAAATAACTAAAAAACTATAAGTGCAACAAATTTCAAAATGTGCGCTAAAATTACAGAAGCTGGGCAACTAATTATCTATATCATTTAAATGACTATTTTCGACATTATTTTGCTGGGGTAACGCACACGACGCTTATTGCTGCACTCAGGCGATCATTTGATATGTTAATTGTGGACAGCTCGTGTGACTGACACTGGCTTGGCCACCATCAGGGGTTTTAATTTTGATAACACCGTATCTTTCAATACTTTTATTCTGCGAGGGGCTTTTAATAATATTTTTTCACGTTGGATATTAGCATATCTACATCATGGTACTCTAACCGTATCTGTTCTGATACGCGATGAAGACCGTGTGCCAAACAGGTGACGTTTTGAGGTAAAAAAAAAAATTTTTCGGCCCGCAGACAACATGTATGCAACACTATCAGTACATAATATTAACACATTATCAACTTTTCTTTCCAAGTTGTCTTGCCAAATATTTTCCAAACACTATTACAAAATTATTTGAAATCGTTTGGCCATTAACCACCTCGAGCATTTTACAGGCAATTAAATAAGGTCGACCAGAAAATTTTTCATTTTATGGCTTTACTAAGAAATGCACAATATAACGACCTAAAAAGTCAGTTGTCTCATCTAACGATATCCAAAGTTTCTCATCTTTAACGTTATCATAGATGGAGGCAATTTTATTTTTATAAAAGTCCAAATACACCTTTCGTAATAGCGACTCGTCAGGCACTTTTTTGTTATTGCAATTACAACAACAAACACCACACAAGTATTTTTGAAAAAAAATCTTTGAAGACATTGTTTTTTATTTGCGACCAGTGGATGTTACAAAGAATTAAAAACTGAATAAGGTCAAAATAAAATTCTTCTCGAGGCTGTTTGTATGTTCCTCGATGTTGAGCACCTTCAATATGTCGATTAACATTAGATTTTTTTTACTAATAAATAGCTGTCACACTTGGTGCAGTAAATAGTACAGCTGGCAGCGTCAAAAATCAGCTCAGGATAGTCACGTATCCACTTCTGAACTGTTTCAGGCTTGACAGAACTTGACGCCATGTTGAAGTACTTCACCTGAATCAAAATGTCGTTCTAGAAATGCTGAGTAGTCACATCGACACTAGTGTTCGAAAAAAAAAAACTAGTAAAATATTATATTGCCAGTGCAAGTTTGAAAATGCAATGTCAATCAAAAGTTTTTAATTTACGCTAAGAGAGGGTACGGTTAATCGCACACAAGTAGTACACTCAGTACAGTTCAATGATAGTTCATATGTGCACGAACTGCAAACACGTTAGTCTACGACTCCTGCACTTTACCGTATAGCTAACTAATACATTCTATTAATAAGTTTCTAAATTAATTTTGACACGTGCGTGACATACTTTAAAGTCAAGAAAATACTGGATTGGAATACATTAGTATTAATAAAGTTTAGCTAACAAGAAAAGGTTTTGCGTTTTGTGCGAATAACACTGTACTTTACTTTTTGTATTTAAAATGTTTTTTATTGGTTCAACTAAGGACAAGCTTTTCGATAAGCCCAAACAATTACCTAATTTTTCTAATATGTCAAGGTAGAATAAGATTAATACCTACATTAGTTTTATTCAATATTTTACTTAAAAAATAGAACTTACCAAATCAGTATCCAATAAAATAACTCCAAACGTCCAATCCAATAAGGTCAAATCAGAGTCCGTAAATGCTAGCCAAAGTCGTAGTAGCAAGAAGGTTCCAGAATCCAGTAAATAAGCCAGGGTCAGAAGATATTCACCACACAACAGGAAGCAAACAAGCGCACTCTAAGAACCGAAGTAATCGAGTGAGACAACAAGTTACTGTTGGTAAAGAATTGAATTCTAGTGGCGCAGAAAGAGACAAAAACAGGTGCGTCACTCTAGCGACAGAAACACCCCGCTATTGTTTTCTTTTGTTTCCATAATGCGGCGACATTACGCGTCTCAACAAAGCGGCAACGTCGCGCGCTTGGCAAAAAATTTTATAACGTGCTGTTGACGTAAAATTTACAACGTCGCTCATGTGCTTATTGGCTTACATAAACCAAATATAATACACATATTGACAAAAAGAATGAAATTCAATAAAATCCCGTAGTATCAGTCGGAATCCCGTGGAATATACATATTAACATCAATGTTTGCGGTCAATGAACCTAAATAGCTCTACCTATTCCGATCACTGCATCACCTTTTTTTTTAAATAGACGCTTAATTATAGTGGGGTTTAGTTTAACAGGATAGATTCAGCCCTCACACTACATCATCTCACTCACTCAGGCACCTACACCAATATGTGACGTGCCTTTTAAGTTTTGTCGTTTGAAGAAGAAAAAAAACAACTAGAACCTTATAGTACTTTTTATTGGTTTTCAAAGTATTCACCACGTAGTTTATTACTTTTCCATTCACTCGAACTAGATAATAAAACATTTATTCCACTCCAAAGTAGGGGTGTCCAATACCTATGGCTGATTTGAAAGCGTCTACTGCTTCTTCACCGGACTGGAACCTTTGACCACGAAGAGTTTTCTTAATTTTAGGAAATGTAAAGAAATCGTTAGTTAGGTCAGGACTGTACGGAGGATGGTCAAGAATTTCTAAGTTTTCCTGCTTCAAATACTTAATCGTTTGACGAGCGCTGTGTGAGCTTGCGTTGTCATGGTGTAGGATAATGCGTCGCTTTGGGTTAGATTTCCGAAGTTCGGCGATGACTTGTGGTAAACAAACTGTGGTATACCACTTTGCATTAACCGTTCTACGATCTTCAAGTGCAATCGTCGCAACTTGACCGGTTTTCGCCACGAACGTAGCCACCATCTTCTTTGAAGTGCTTCGAGAGTGAACAACTTTATTCGGCTTTTTTTTATTATTATTATATTATTATAATAAAAAATCATCAAATGACTTCTCCCGCTCTGGGCGGAGCGGGAGGGCGTGTCAGACATTTACTGACTAAAACCTACCCGTGTTCCTTCTGTTGCCTGTGCCGGGGCCACGGTACTCTTTCAAACATCCCGCAACCCCGGCTGGCATCGGTCCTAGCGGACCCCTTCAATGCTGCTGTCATCTCTTTGAGGCGCGCGTGGAACACAACGCGCCGTCGATTCGGGCCTGGCAGGCACGTATACAGAGGGGGGGATAGTTGGGATTTATCCCCCCCGAAATCTGACTGAAAAAAAAAAAACGTTTTAAGCCATCTGTTTATTTATTCGCTTGCGTGTTCTTTAATTATAGTATAGTACAGTGAAAATTATAGTACAGTGATTACAGCGATTTTCACACAGTTCACATGGTTGTTTCAATGTTTGTCCCCCCCCGAACTAAAAGTCTGGATACGTGCCTGGGGCCTGGTCCTTAACGGACGGCGAGCTACCCAATGATCGCCGTCCGCAAGCCCGCGCCTACGGTGGCCGGGAATCGGCTGCTAATTCCCGACGCCCAGGGCGTCTCCTGCGGCGACTAGGGGCGTGAGGGCGCAAAGCTTGCCTCTCCTTCACGCGTCCCGCCTCCTCCTTCGCGAGCAAACTTTAGTCGGCTTGGGTTCGTCTTGGAAGATCCAGATTGTGGATTGTTGTTTGGAATCAGGATCGTAAGCATAGATCCAAGATTCGTCACCACTGATGATGTCGTAGACGTGAATTGACTCTCCTCGGTTGAACCTTTGAAGAGTTCTTAAACCAACTGACGCGGGCCGCCTTATGATCGTCAGAAAGCAAATGCGGTATCCAACGGGAAACTAGCTTTCTCACACCAAGCGCCTCATGCAAGATCTTTTAAATGGTTGTCCCTGAGATGCCTAATAACGCCTCTATCTTCCGATATGTCACATGACGATCTTCAAGGATTTAGTTGTCTCACAGCAACGATGTTGTCTTCATTGAAGGCGGATTTTGGACGTCCTTCACGAGATTTGTCACTAAAACTGGTATGTCCACGTTGGAATTCTAAATAGGTACCACGTTCCTTGCACTACCAGCGTTCGACAGTCCGTCCGCAGACATGGGGCTTCATCATGGAACACAGGTGTTAGCTCTTCGAAACACTGAAGCCGTGTTAGGCCTCTTCGGAAGTTATAGAAAATTATTGCACTGACATTTTCCTTGGTGAGATTCATTTTCGTACGTAACCTGACAGATTCAAAACAACGTCGTGACGAAACAATTGTATTAATTAATCCTAATTCCTTCAATTCTTTTGTTATTCTAAATTCCAACAAATTTGAATATTGTACAGTTCTAAATTCAAAATGGGGCGGCAAATATGTAAACGACAGAACTTAAAAGGCATGCCTGGTACACCATCCTGCAGCTTGCTGCTTTCATGCTTCATAAACTTAATTAATCCTAAATTAAAACAAATTATTAAAAATGTAACAGTATATTTTGAAAGGACAATCTACCGAATAGTAATCTTAAATTCACTGAGAGACAACGCACGGCCTAAAACGCTGGGGCTAGAAGCATGCAATTTTGCACAAAAGTTCCTTGTATAAAGAAAATAAGCACTACAGAAGAATTTTTAAAAATTCGGACCATAGAAGAGTAAATAGGGGATGAAAGTTTATTTGGAAACTCATAATTTTTGCCGATGGGTAATTATCCCATCAGACACATGGCTTGTCAATATAATAAATACCTACCATAATACTAAATATTCAATTAATATGATCATCAAAGATTTTTCTTTATCTTGATTGCAGATTTCTGCATACAAACAGAGACTTCAGCTTGGTGGTATGAGAGATCAGCAAAACTATCTTCTTGCTGAGGCATTCTTTTTTTCTTAACAAAATTCGGCTCCCTGTGATCATGCTTCATTACCAGTGGTCTTGGTAAAGTTGTCGTGATTTTCTTGACCCAATGACTCTGTGGCAATTTCTGTTCATCTGGCACATCAATCTGTAAATAATAATTGATCATTATGAAAAATAATCACAAACACAGCTGGATTTAACAGAATGTAAATAATACACATTTTTTTGGTTAGGTAGGTATATTAAAAAAATTACCATCCATTTGCCATATTACTAGTGTGTTCCAAAAGTATTCCACACATTAATTTTCTTTCATTCACTGCCATGTATAAAACCAATTAAGTTATCCTGCAATAGGTGTAAATGAAAAAATGTGTGTGATTACTCACCACTCTAGTCTTCTTAGCACTCTTGTATGCAACTGAAGGCAAATTGACATTTTCTTTATTACTTGGTTTAGCCGGTGGGAGATTCTTAACAAATTTTGGAATAGATGAAGATCCAGGTAAAGGTTTTTTAGGATGGACATCTTTTACTAAAGGTGCTATCGGACAGTTCTTTATATAAGAGGCCACTGGGCTGCTAATATGCTGATAAGCATTTGATCGACTTGGAGTCTTTTTCAAAGATGTTGGTTTTTTCAGTGATAGAGGCTGGGCAGGTGTCTTAAAAATAGGTTTTTGTTTTATGTCCCTTGGTGTAGTATAACCTTCAGTATACTTGAGAAGTTGATGAGCAGTTTTTGATGGAGTGTTCTGAGGAGGCTCTGGAGATTTGTAAGCTTCATATTTTTTTATTTCTCTATCAATTTTCTGTTGCGATAAATCTGATAAATTTGGTTCATTTTTAAATTCAGTCATCAGTCTAATGTCATCATCTTTTTCATGTTTTTGTTTAGAATCGCTTGGTGGATTATTTAAAATATATTCAATAACTTCTAATGTATTGTTTAGTTCTTCAGTCTTCTCATTTTTTCTAGGTGATAAGCATAATTTAGCCACCATATTTTCCATTTCAATAAAACTGTCATCAGCAGCTTTCATATCCCACCCAGGACTATTGAGTTCAAATAAAACAACATTAGAATTTTCGGTTTTAGGTATTAAGTTAGGTTGTGAATGGGCTTGTAAGATTTTCAAACTTTCATTGTGATCTCCAGAATTCGTTGGGCTGCTGATTGCACTTGTAGCATGTATTCTATGATAAAATGAAGAAAAAAATATAGATAAGTCATTTCTTCTGAATCTATCTTAAGAGCCTTGTAAGTAGTAAAGGTAAGGTTAAAGGTAAAGGTAAGGTTATTCCAAAAGGTAAAGGTAAGGTTATTCCAAAAAAGGGTATATTCCGAAAATCCATAAAATTCTCTTCTTGGGGTAATTCCGAAATACAAAACTATAAGAAATGATATTGGCGCTATTACTTTTGTGTAAGGGGTAAATACGATTGAAAAAGAAATGTAAACCTTTGGTCAAAGTACAATAAAGTCGACGTTTAAATAATTTCGGAATAACCCCAAGATAGTTCGTAATTTCCCGTAAACCAAAAAATTATAATTAAAAAATTCAAAATGCTCTATCTAGTGAATCCAACTACATATTTATGAATCTAATATATCCATTGGTTAAATCTTTTCATTAAGTTAACCGAAGTCGCTTATTAATGGCAGTAAATATGAAACTACTTTACATAACTAACCGAAATGTAGACCTCTAGACATCTCGTAAAAATTCCCGTCGGAATTACCCCAGTACACCTTATGTAGGTAAGTACTTAGGTTAAAGTCCTGAATATTTTTCCCTTTTCACATGCTCCTCCAACACTGTCTGTGTTTGAATGTACCTACTGAACATGCGAAACCTATACCAGTAACGTTGCGGAAGTGGCGAAGTTTTGTGGGCCAACAAAATTTGAATAACTGTTGTGCCAACGACACGAAGAAAAAGAATGCGAACCTTTTCATGAACCGACCCATACACTGCAATATCAGGAACCACCACCGCACGGTGTATTATAAAGACCATTTTTCGGACGTCAGCTTTTTATAAGAAACTAGCTTCCGCCCGCGACTTCCGTCCGCGTGAAATTTCTCGTTCACCCGACCCAGCCCGTCGCATCGCATCGCCTGCCCGCGCTGTTACTTCGTTTTCGCTTAGCGCTCGTTCTTACTTTTTTTTCTTTTTGCTCGGCTTCTAAGGGTCCTAGCGTAAAGTTACATACCCTATAGCCTTCCTCAAGAATTGGGCTATAAAATGCAAAAATAATTTTTCAAATCCGACTGGTAGTGACAGAGATTAGCGCATTCAAACAGTCAATAACAAATAAAATGTGTCGGTAACTAATAGACTAAGCGCATTTTTCTTACTTTCAGCACTTTTATACCCGTCGTAATTTCTAAACGGAAGGTCAGATTCGAATAATTTAAAAAGAAATTTACGTGTACTTAATCAACCTTGATTATGAAACTATTTATTTGGATAAGGATTAATACCATGTTTATGAAAACACCTTCGCAAATAATGCATTATTTTTTAACAAATTTGATTACCATTAAAAAAGTTATAGTGAGCTAACCTTAAAAGATAGACATATGCTATACCGGACTTTTTTTTTAAACTTTTTAAGAGGAACAATTCCGTCATACATGATTTTTGCGTAACTTTAACCGTTTACGCAGCGCACGCAACGGAAGCTTTCAAAAGGAATAAATGTTCCCCGATTTTGCAACATTTTTCATAGATGCTCTACTCCTATTGGTCGTAGCGTGATGTTATATAGCCTATAGCCTTCCTCGATAAATGGGCTATCCAACATTATAAGAATTTTTCAATTCGAGCCAGTAGTTCCTGAGATTAGCCCAAACAAACAAACTCTTCAGCTTTATAATATTAGTTTAAATACAGATATAATCAGTAATTTAAGGTGAAAGCGTCAGGGTAGCCCGCCAAATTCAAATTTTCTTACGTTTTTTGCAATTTGCAGGTCAGCATTAGATTATATGTTGATTAAAATATGATATTTGTATGTCACTCGGGAGTTCTACTCTCACGTTTTAAATGACTGATTATATTTGTATTTCTAATAAAAAGCTGACGTCCGAAAAATGTCTTTAAAATACACTGTGCGCCGGCTATCTACCAGCATGTAACAAGGGGCCAAGGGGGTTATGTATATTACAATACAACAAACAGTTTCAAGTTTAGTAATAAAATAAACCAGGACCTATGGCACCTGTCCCACCACCGACGATTAACGAGAAGCGAGTAGAGCTAAGAACTAAAAACAAGTTGTTTGTTTAACAGAGTTCTAGCCGGTGGTGAGAACCATAAGCAATCAACTATAAGAATACTTATATTGTATCTCGATCCTCTATTAATGACACGGGGTCCTATGTACAATTTATTTGTACATTTCTTGAGCGAGAAAATAGTCAATAGTTAGTCCTCATCGGCGGTGGGACAGGTGCCTAAGTAACTTAGTGTTCTGTTGCCCTTGTTGGAACCACTGTACATTAACACCCGTTGCTTTTTTATAGTAGTTATTTTTTTTGGGTCAATATACGCTTTTTTGTGTATATTTGAAAACCCCAAAGTGCGCAAAACCATGTGCCGAGAAAAAAAAATATAACTTAGTTTTTTATAGTAGCTATTTTTTATTGGGTAGAATAAACCCTTTTTAGTGTATATTTGAAAAACAGTAAATAGGGGCTGAGGAAAAAAAACTAGTAAAGCGCGGTAGTCGGAGCCCTATGATTTACATAAATTAACCACGAAGGGGATGGCGGGGTCTATTAGACTCCGCCATCCCCTTCTAACCTAACCTGTCCGAGTCGGAGTGCCCCAAATCCCGAGTTCGGTTCGCTCGCTCTTGCATCCTAGTGTTTAGTGTTACACAGTACACCTACTGTGTAACACTAGGTTAACGTAAAAAGAACACAAAAATAATAAAATTGAAAGACATTTTATTGTGTGGAGTGGAGCCCCCTTGTTGATACCCCAGGAGCCAGCATAAATAAAAATTTAATAAAAAACGATCTTACGTTTGCTGTTGTTTATCCCCTAATATACGTTTTTTCAATTCTTTCAGAGTCAGCTTTCCGCAGTAAACTTCATCATCACTTAGATCGTCCGTATTATACAAAGACATATTAGCAGTAAGTATGCGTTTTCTAATAAAATAAACTATAATTAATGAAATTATGGCTGTAATAGTCAAATAATATTTTAAACATTGAAATAATTGGAAATAACACATAACGAACTTCTTTCAAAATGTGACACAACCACGACCACAGAACACCTAGACTTCATTTATATTATAGTACTCTGTGCTTCAGGCAGACCACGACACAACACGGTTGGTAGCACAGAGCATGTAACTTTGTTGGTAGTTACTTTTCGTTAAAAAGAATCCATGGAACTAGTATGTACTATAAAAGCATCTACGCACGGCCCTAAAATCAGAGGCAATAACAGGGAAGTGGTGGGGAGCGCCCTAGATTGCTCCCTTTATCGCCTCGTCAGTAGGCAAATCGTAATCAGTATTATTATTATTATCCCTAACTCAGAAATTGGTTCGGGCGAGCTCACGATTTAGGGTGCGTTTCCACTGAAGCAGAGACGAGCGGAGCTGTGTGGAGATGTGCCGGAATCGTCTAATCGCAGACGAGACGAGAGACTCGATGAGGATTTCAACTATTGTGATTGGTCGATTCCCACACGTCTCCGCTCAGCTCCGCTCGTCTCCGCTTCAGTGGAAACGCACCCTTAGGGTCGATTATCGTCTAGGGAGCGTTTTCCGTGCGTGTGTAGCGAAATCGGAACCGATTTTACCGATTTCACCGTAGTGCGCGTGCGACTGTAGTGGCAACAGGGCGTGTTTTTGTAAATCAATTTTTATTTTGTGCGGAGATATGGCGAAGAAGGAGCGAGAGGCCTGGACGAAAACAATTGATATTTTCAAGGAGTTGTCGTATTTATGGGATAAAAAAGATAAAGAGTATTTCAACCGCGACATGAGGCAGGAGGCCTTTAAAATGCTATTACAAGCGTACAATGAAGAGATCGGTAAAGACACTTTACACATGGTCGCACTGTAACAAGTGCCAGAGCGATGCCTATTTTTTGATTTTTTGAGAGTATAGGTGGCATCTTGGATCAACGAGCGCTTTGCTGTACGGTGGGTTACGTACTAACTGGCAGGGACGTGTGTAGAGTAGTAGCCGATTTCATCCCCCCCACCACTCTCCCGATATTGCCTCTGATTTTAGAGCCGTGTGTAGGCGCTTTAAGCCCAGTGCACAAAACAAAATCGCCGTGATAAAAATACGCCCGTGCGTACATTGTACAGTCGCCAACACATCAAGCTACTATACTTTGACCTTGAGCGCATTATGAGCAACTACGGCGAGAATCGTGCGAAAGAGATAAATAGTTTTTTGTCAGTTCTTACGTGTAATATTTCGTGCTGCAGTGCGTACGTGAGGGTGTGTGCGTAGCGCGTCGTGGTGTAAAGTAAGATACTACGCGAAAAGAAATAGTGTAGCAGGTTGAATACCTACTTTTTTAGGCTTCGCACCGTTTGTGCATTTAGCCAATGTCACGTTTAGTTGAAGAAACCAAGGTAGGGAAACGAAAATATTAAAAAGAATTAAAACGGGATTTAGGATAGGGCGTTATAGGATCAGTATATTCGGGTATGACGGAACCATTGAAAATGAGAGGAGGAAGAGAGCTAAGCGTCACCCTACCCATCATGCGCGAGCTTCCAATTACAATGGCCTGACACTTTGAGGGGTTCACTGACACCCCAAAACTATCAGACCACTTTTTGATTGCATCTAAGTCTCGGTTTACATCTGCTACAGCATCCAATAAACTTACCACCCGCGCAGCTGTATACAATTGAAGATCATCGGCATAAAGATGATACGAACACCGAAGACAGTGAGTTATAAAATTAATGAAGATGGAGAATAACAATGGAGAAAGAATACCGCCTTGTGGAACACCAGCATCCAGGTCACGCCAACTCGAAGAGCTCTCATCAACGCGAACCGACTGCCGACGTCCCCGAAATAAGAAGAGAACCATTCCAGAACCTCGGACGAAACCATAAGATGAGAGAGCATAGCAAGGAGAATACCGTGGCTGACAGCGTTAAAGGCATTGGAGAAATCAATTAAAACCAAAACAGTAACCTTAGTATCCTCCATCGCTTCTCTAACGTCACCAGTCACTTTAAGGAGAGCGGAAGCTGTACTATGCCCAGGCCTGAATCCAGACTGAAACGAGCTAACAAGGTTGTTCCGGTGAACAAACCCCGCAAACTGTTTGTGAACGCAGGCCTCAAGCACTTTAGACAGGAATGGGAGAATGGAAATGAGTGGAAAGTGAGTGGGTAGGGAGGGGTTTGAAACTTTAGGGAGCGGGCGGACATAGGCCATACGCCACAGGGGTAGGAATTGTCCGGAATCAAGAGAAAAGTTTATGATGTGGGTAATCGGAGGAAGTAGGGTATCAAGGATCCAAACGACCATACTACGACTGATGCCGTCATCCCCCCACAGCCTTGTATTTTATGGACAGGATGGTCTTTTTAATTTCGTCCAAGGTGACCGGAGAGAAGTGAAATGGTTCTATGATGGGACAAGCTAAGCCAGTAATGAAATTGACCGTCTGGGACAACATTTGGGAATCCAAATGACAAGTGGTTGTGAAGTGACGGTTGATATCATCAAGGCCAATAATTGTATTAGAAAAATCCACATGACGTGGTCTGCCGATGCCAAGAGTACCAAGGAACTTCCAGATATCAGCAGGTGAAGATGAAGATATGTTCCCGAGAATATCTAATAATAATATCTTGGGACAACTCACACACGGCCATCAACACAATATGTTGTTATATTATTGTTCAAACAATATGCTCCTCACACAAAGTTTGTCCTGGGTGGGAATCGAACCCACGACCTCCGGCTTTGCAGTCAGGGTCACTAACCACTAGACCAACAGGCCTGTCGGAATATGGCGGCGCTTAGCGTTACGTATCATCTGATTACACTGATTTCTAGCAACTTTGTAAAAGTTCCGATTTGCTTCACTGCGATCCTTTTTAAATTTATGAAAGGCCCGATCCCTGCGCCTCATCGCTATTCGAACCCCGGTCGTCATCCAAGGAGCAGGAGGACGCCGAAGTTTAATTTTTTTAACTGGAGCATGTCTGTCGTATAGAGCAAGGACCGCCCGATTGAAAATGCGCAGTTTATCGTCTACAGCTGTCGCCGCTGCCAGGTGATCCCAACTGATATCTGACGCATCCTGACGAAGCTTCTCAACGTCCATGCGCGCAAAACTCCGCATGTGCAGAACTTTTGGAACAGGTTTAGGCGGTTTTAGGACATAGGAGAGGAGAATGAGGTCATGTTGGGAAAATCCAGGAGCGGGACACTGACCATGATAGGGAACTAGGGAGGGAGTGGACGTGAGAATTAAGTCGAGCCAAGTGTCATCGTCTAAGATATTGAAATGGGTAGATTGCAGTGGCAGTATATGGAGACTGACGGACTCAATGATGTGAAAGAGTTTACGGGATCGAGGGGTGCGGTGAGCAAGGTCAGTGTTGAAATCGCCCATGATGACGCAATGTGCGTACTCTGACCCCACGGACTCTAGCGCCAGTTCGACTTCGGAAAAATAGTCAACGGCGGGTGGACAATAGCCCCCCAAGAAGGGTCTTGACGCCTTTGACGTAGACTTCCAAAAAGAGGTACTCGACGGAGGCATGGTACTGTGAGAGGGATGAGGCAATAATTTTGAAAGGGAAATCGCTACGACGATAGATAGCTACACCACCCCCTCCCTTTCCAATTCTGTCATTGCGGATAAGAGTGAAACCTGGAAGAGAGTAGGTGGTGGAGAGAAGATGAGGTTTGAGCCAACTCTCAGAAACCAGAACGGCATGGGCATTGGCGCCGGTACAGGTGTCCAACAGATCACTGTAGTGACTTGGGACCAGGCACGTATCCAGACTTGGTTCGGGGGGGGGACAAACATTGAAACAACCATGTGAACTGTGTGAAAATCGCTGTAATCACTGTACTATAATTTTCACTGTAGGTACTATACTATAATTAAAGAACACGCAAGCGAATAAATAAACAGATGGCTTAAAACGTTTTTTTTTTTCAGTCAGATTTCGGGGGGGGATAAATCCCAACTATCCCCCCCTCTGTATACGTGCCTGCAGTTGGGACACTGCGCATTTATGTGGCAGACGTTAAATAAGTGGCCTTTTTGTTGGCTGAATATAATTAATTATTAAATTAATATAAATTGCTCACCTAGCAGTATAATGGCACATTTACAAAAAAAAGCGAAATTGAGTTTTTACGGCCTAAGTGTTTAAAAGTGTATAATTTATAAAGCGGTAAAACGGCACGGTGTTAGTTTTATTTATTAAGGTCTATACTAGTTGCTAAAACCATAAAATTCATGATAAAATATAAAATGAACTCAATAACTTCGTTTCAAACATTTGTAAAATCTTTGACCCTCATTTCTGTAAAATAAGAAAAAAGTAGATGTGTCATTACACTGCTAGGTGAGCGAAATTATTAAATTGTTGTGCTTCATGGTATTTGCAAGGTACACAACACATATTGATGGAGTTTTTAAATTTGCAATTTGATATCTTGTTAGTCTATAGTTTAGAAAGTTCTTTAAGGGTTCTGTAAGGGAATCTGCAATAATAGTATAACAACACTTCATAATAAATGTAATTAATTATATTTATTTAGTACAAAAAATTAAAATTTTTAAGTATGGCATACCAGAAAACAAAATATCTTTCCTCTTTACTTACTTACTAATCATTATAATTTATATGTATAATAGTAAATAAAACAGTAGTTTCAACTTGCAGCACTTGTACATGAAAACTGTTATCACTAAACACTGTACTTTATTTTTAGTACCGAGAAGCACTGCCATAAAGTATAAGAATGATGTCACAGACAGCTTGAGCTTTTTGTTTATATTTAGCTTCTTAAAGACAATATTATTGAGATTTTTATAATTTAACAGTTTTAATTGAGTTTTTTTAATAACTCAGCGGCTTGAGTATTTGCTTGGTGATCATCATTTGATTTAGCAGGATAGCTTGCAGCCAATTGTAAATAATATTTAGCTTGATCCTCTTTTTCTAGCTTTAGATAGCAGTTGCCAAGTCTTAACAAGTTTATACTGTAGAATCTGGGCTGAACTGTTTCTGCTCTCAAGAAATATTCAAGTGCATCTTCATAAGTGGAGTATGGTGGAGAAGCAAATAGAACTTCAGCTATTTTCCTTTGATGCCAAGGCATCTCAGTAATCTGATAGCACCATTCACCCAACATGTGCAAAATTGTAGCATCTTTAGGATTTATTGACACTGCCATCTGAAAATAAAGTTTCACAATGTTTATTTAAATCAGGAACAATCAGATTATGTCAGACTGTGGTCAAAAATGATAATCACATACATCCAGATGCTTCTTGACATTTTCCAATTGTTTTATTCGTTCTTTAATACCATCAAGTGAACTTTTTGCATCCAACAGTAAAGCATACCACTTATGTACAGCATAATGGTTTTGAGCACCTTCGGTATCATTTAGCACTTTCAGTATTATATCATACGCTTTGACAACAAGATTATTCTTGTATTGTTTATCATACTTTGATTCTTTTGACATGTTATACAAAGCTCGACATATACGCCATTGAACTTCTACGTTGCCTTTGTCCTAAAAATACAATTATTTATGAAGATTTTTATGGTCTTATTGTATTAAATGATATGTCATATGCATAACAGAACACAATTTATGCATACACCCACCATCTTACCTGATACTCAGACAGTAAATTATAGCATTCCTCATAAAAGCCATTGTCAAATAATGTATCTGCATCTTCTAAAACAGGCAAAGGCTTCTCTATTTCTTTAATTTCTGTTACATCTTTAGTCTTCACAGGCCATAATGAAAATGGTAAGGTTGCAGATAATAACAATATTTTTTTAGGAAAAGTTACAGTCTGTAAACAAAAACATGTTTAATAATACTTAGCTTAATTTACTACTTATTTTAAATATAAAGTTTCTAAAGATTTACCTGTAGTAATATGATTTTGGCACTATTCTTAGCATTTATTTCCCTATAGTTAAAAACTTTTTGAACAAACTTAAAAGATACAGGATTTAATTTGTAAAAAATACTCATGTTCAAGATAAAAAAAGGCAATCAATGACAAGTACTGTAAAAGCACATGATGAAATTACTAATTATTCTGTACTGCATTTCCGTTGTGTAAGATTTCCGTGAGTGAATAAGTTCGTAAACCAAACAATTCGAATTCATAGATTTCCGCTGTTAAGGGGAAGCGCCAGGTAGCCCGCTAAATTCAAACTTTCTTATGATTTTTGTAATTTGCAAATCAGTACAAGTTGTATGTTAAAAAAGTAAAGTATCATTCGCGACCGTAACAAATATGCATTAACAGAATTATAATCATCAAAATCAGTAATACAACTAGCCCGTACAATTTGTCATAATAAATAATCTTATGAAAGTATTGAAATTGTCAAAATTTTCTTTGTTTTAGATTTCAATGGACACTGTCAGAAGGCGCTTAAGGACGCTAAAAAGAAATGCTGCCGCCCTGCCAAGAAGATACTTATGAAAGTTTCACTAAAATCCGTTCAGCCGTTAAGGCGAAAGCGCCAGGGTAACCCGCGAAATTCAAATTGTCTTACGTTTTTTGCAATTTGCAGGTCAGTATTAGGTTGTATGTTGATTAAAATATGATTCGCGACCGCAATAAATATGTATTTATAGAATGATAAACTAATGTTTATCATTCTATAAATACATAACATTACTATGATAGCAATACAACTTTCTATGATCAAGTAATTCTATGAATGACTATTTCATGAAATCTTACCATTTTACGATTATACTAACATAAAGAGATGTATTATTGATTCTAATTATTACAATTCTGTAATTACATATTTGTTACGGTCGCTAATCATACTTTAATCAACATACAGCCAGACACTGAGGTGCAAATGGCAAAAATCGTAAGTAAATTTGAATTTCGTGAGCTACCTTAGTCCTTCCCCCTTAAGGCTTTTTAGAAAACGATAATTTTTATAACGAAGCTGCAGTAGTTGCAAACATCACAGGTCACAATTTCACATCACACAGAAAAACAGAAATAGAGAAATAGTCAGAACTAAACGGAAATAAATCAAAAATCTCAATTGATCTCAATGTAACACTGTAACCACAGACTATAAAGAGATGACCACAGGCATGACTGTAACGTAGACAGAGAATAGAGGTAGACATGCTAATTATAATAATTGGGAAAGTGAGATGACATGTATGTCAAAATGTATATGTGTGAGCAGGACATAGCATAATTTTTCTATCTCTATTTGCGTATCGGTTTTTTGTTGTTTGCCATCACTAGTCATAGATGGCAAACAAGTTGTGGTGTTAAAAAATTTTCGTTGATAAAATCTGTGAAACGCTTATTTTGTGTAATTTGTGACTTTATTGATATTCCAAAAGGTAATATTTGTTGTGTAGTGATGGTGAATTGTTATATATATGGCTGTAAAAGTCGTAGTGAACGAAATCAACCAAACATAACCTTTCACCGGTAAGTAGCATTTTGTATCTATTACTGCTGGTAAATCAAAGAATTATTGTAC
Organism: Fissipunctia ypsillon; assembly: GCA_947568875.1. Lineage (NCBI taxonomy): Eukaryota > Metazoa > Arthropoda > Insecta > Lepidoptera > Noctuidae > Fissipunctia > Fissipunctia ypsillon. The sequence goes on along the minus strand of OX387644.1, from coordinate 13,078,654 downwards.
TCAAGACTATTTTCTATTCAATAATAAGCAAAATTTATTGATAATTTCATCAAAACAGATGTTACAATCCTAACTTGTTTTTTGTAATAACCGACTTATGTTAGAGGCATATTAAGCTAGGTTGTGATCTATGTTGCCGCGTGACATTTGTCAATAGTCGGATAATAACTTGACAGGGATACCAGCACTTGATTATTTTTACCACTAAACGTATTTAATTTTTACTTTTATTTTAGTTTTCCAATTGAACCATTTTGAAGAAATATGTGGACTGGTACGGGCCGAGTTTATCTAACTATACTATTTACATCTTGAGGTGAAAATAAATTTATATCTTAGTTTAAATTGTAATAAAATAATAATTAGTTTTCATTTGCTATACTACTGTTATGTAAGGCATACATACATACATACATAAACTCACGCCTTCTTCCCATGGGGGTAGGCAGAAACTACAGAACGCCACCTGCTACGAATCTTACATACTCCTTTTGCCTCGTTTACATTCATACATCTGGTCATACACGCACGCCGGTTGCGAGTACTACGCACCTAACCTTTCTGAAGAACATCACCAATAAGATCACTATATCGCTCACCTAGCAGTATAATGACATATTTTACAGAAATGAGGGTCAAAGATTTTACAAATGTTTGAAACGAAGTTATGAGTTCATTTTACATTTTATCATGGATTTTATGGTTTTAGCATGGAGTATAGACCTTAATAGATAAAACTAACACCGTGCCGTTTTACCGCTTTATAAATTATACACTTTTAAACACTAAGGCCGTAAAAACTCAATTTCGCTTTTTTTTTGTAAATGTGCCATTATACTGCTAGGTGAGCGATATGTCTTCCTAGGGCGTCCCCTTCCGGCGTTTCCACTCACATCTGCCGTGAAAATACCTTTTGTTATGTAAAGCACTCTTGATTATAAAGTTTTACTATGAGATTAACCCTGAAATATCAAAATAAATTTCTGCTGTTTCATGCAAAAACGCATGAAATTGATGTTTTAGTTTGCTATTTCAAAATAAGTGAAAAAAAAAGAGAAAAAAGAAAAGTAAAGTTATAATACGTCACCCCCTGAAAGGTGACAATGAATTGAATGAATAACTCTTTGTAGACGTAGTACAATCAAAAGACTCAATTGGTACAGATTACCCACGCGATAGGGGTAAAGTTTAAGTATGGCTATATTAATTGCACGTAGCTGTAGTAATGTACTTATGTCGAACTATCGCTATCTCATACTGCATACGCTGAGGACTTGTCTACCTCTATTCTCTGTCTACGCTGTAACCACAGACATACATAAAAGATAGTTTGATCTCTGCGACATATTATGTCAAACTGACATTCCTAGGGTTGTCAGGATATAAAAAAATTGTCGATAGAAATTATCGACGTTTCTTACTATTATCGATGCTAATGTAACTTATTTTTTTTTTAAATTAAATTCAATTACAAACTTTAGTAAATTAAACGAATATTTAAATATAAAATACATTTATTCTCTTAAAGGAGTGCACCTCAAATCCATTTCTGAATCAGTTTCTGAATCGCTAGAACAATCTTGTAAATTTATTATAAACTCTTGTTCGCAAATAACGCGGCATGTCTTCGCCCGAAACCCAAGGATGGGACGTTAACGAATGGATGGAATGTTACATGAGTAGGTGAAAAATTATATTTTATTTACTCACTTTTATTTTAGATCAAATATGTACAAATGTAAATAATGTTATGATCTTAAAATATACAATAAAATAAAAAGATAAATTAATTCTAAATTAAGTTTTATTTAAAATATCGATAGTTTATAGTTTGTGGTCACGATGATTCATCGTCCATTACTAATTAGGTCGGCATGCCCATAAAGTATGACATTGACAGGTAGGATCATTGTCTGTACTATTATGAAATTCAGGACTTCATAGGCGTGATTTTACTGACAGCTGTCGCAGAGATCAAGCTATCTTTTATGAAGTATAAGTACTACTATATTGTAACCACAGAACACATAAAATATACTCCTAGCGGAGATTGTAACCAAACCAGGAATCGCCGATGCGAGCGTGTGAGCAGCACAGAAGATGAAATTATGAGAAGCTATTACTCCCACAGACTAGATCCAAAAAAAACAATTTTAGTAAGGCCGGCCACACACAGTCGGAATTCCGTTTCGAAATATCGATTCAGAATGTCCGAACGTAGCAAATACAAAATCAAGGACAGCACACACACAGTATTTCTCCGTTCAGAAATTTCAAACGGAAAATGAAATGCTCCTTTGATTTGGTTTGTATTTTCTGCGTTCGGACATTTCAAATCGATGTTGTGACACGGGATTCCGTAACGGAATTCCGACAGTATGTGGCCGACCTAAGTACTATAGGTTGTAATCATGGAAGTAGTATCTACTATATTGGTTGTATTGTATCAAATCTGTGGAGTGGTAATGCGAATCCCTTGACAGGATTCAACTTAATTTCATTTTTTTTTTATTCCAAACGCGCGGAGCTAAACTTTCGTGCGCCAAAAACGATATCCCTGAAACGTAAACGAAAAGAAGTATGTAAGAATCGTAGCAGGTGGCGTTCTGTAGTTTCTCCCTACCGTTAGGGGAAGAAAGCGTGAGTTTATATATCTATGTATGTATATCGCTGAATTATTATCAGACGAAAATGATTCAGACCCAGAATCAAGATTTTTGATTTTAAAATATTTATATACCAATCCATGGCGTAACATGTAAGGTCATAAATCTATTACTAAGACCATAACATGATTCGAAGCAAATAAATTCTATTATATTCTATAACTGAACGAACTCAACTCAAAACTACCTGATTTGGATGTATTCTTTGGATCCCTGCCGTACATCAAAACCCTCTTGCGCAGACATTTAAACAAACATTTTTAAATGGCCAATGTTGCCGACTCTCTTGTTCACCATATTAAACTAACAAAACTTAAAAAAATAAAATTCCTTACTTTTGCCTATGAGAATCTTAAAGCTATGCTGCAAAAAATATCAATAAACTTAAAAAAAAAATTGACTGAACTAAATCGAATTTGACAATCGCGACTCCACGTGGTAAGTACTTGTTTGCTCTACCCCGTGATTTTTATGGAGCCGGAGGCGCGCATGGGTGGCAGCCTCAGTGTTTTATATGGAATTTTTCACTTTTTGTATGGAAAATATGAAAAATTATTACCAACATGTTGACTTTTAATGGTTTATAGGCTATTTAAAGGGGGTCGACATTTTCATTATTTTTGCGATAGGACATCGTTTTCGAGATATAAGAAAAAGAAAAGAAAAAAAGATACAGTACTATTTTTGCACCTGAAGTCGAGGTGTTGGTGTGAATTTTAGTTCATGTCAACTAATTTTATTCCACACGTTTTTAATCGCGATTAAAAATAGTCAGATTTAGTTAGAAAATCTAAATTTTAGGTAAAAACTTCAAATTCAGAATAGCAAAATTACCATTTTCACTAAACTAATAACTCGGTGGCATCTTAGTGCTGTCAAAAATATAGTTGTGTCACTTTAGTCAATTTCAGAATAATGGGAAATTGTCGTTTGACAGGAATAAACTAAATTTTGGTGATTTTTAATCTAGTTGAGACGCATTTGTGACAAGAGAATCGGCACTAATGTCATACTTAGTTATGCTTATTTTAGTTAGTTATTTTATATCTTTTTATCTTTATTGATAGTGTAAGTCAGTTTTTGTTCTCTTTTAGACCTAAGTCAAAGCTGTTTTGTTTTGTTTACAATTTTTGTTTTTCATTTTAACGAATAATTTTTATTTTAATATTCTAATTTTATATAATTTACGAAGGTTGCTTTGTTTTATGTTAATGTCGTGTACACCTGTAATTAGTATATACATAAGAACCCATACCAGTTAACTTTTAGTATTTAATGTACAGACCCCAGCAGGTCAAGCTACCCGAAACTGTCAAATTTTCTCAATCAACCTTGAACCTAATGCTTTAGCGATAAAGTTGAAAATCTATTAAAGAAATTTGACAGATTGTAGTAGCTTGATGTGCTGCCGTCCATACATACAATGTATAGGCTGTTGGCGTACTTATCTTTAATAAATAAACCTTGTGATAATGATAACTCTTAACGATGCTATAATTTTAGATGTCATTTTTTTTTTTGTTTTACAAAAAGTCTATTTTTGATAAGGGGAAGACACTTAAAAGCCCGTATTAATAAATGTAGGTTAAGTTTGAGATTTTTTTAGTATTTTAAAACTCGTCAAAGTAGGGGGGGGGAGTATTCAAATGGTAGGGGATTCAAAATTTTCTGTCAAATAAGGAACATAAGACTTAAAGTAAAAAAAAAAAATTAAAGTTGTTCCATAACCCATTGAATGTCTATTTTGTGAAACCATGACATTTGAGTTCAAGTCTAATGGAGTTGTATTGATGATTTTAATGATTTTAATTCAGTAAATACATATTTGTTACTGTTGAGAATCATATTTTGATTAAAATACAACTTAACACTAACTAGTAAAACACAAAAACGCTTAGCGCTAAGGTAGCCCACGAAATTAAAAATTTCATGCGATCTTTGCAATTTGCAGCTCAGTGTCTGGGTGTATGTTGATTCACGACCGTAATCATAGAGTTATGTACATATATATCGATGACCGTAACAAATAACTATTTACAAAATTAGCGAGGTAGATGTGTACACGCCACATCATTCCCCTCCGGAGACCGGGGTCGATAGTGGGCTGAGTCGTGTATCTTGTGATGCTTGCCAGGGCCAGTTGAGGTTCCAGTGAGTCGGAACCGGGTGCCGCATAGTTCACGGTGAGTCGGAACTGTCTGCGGAGATACCCCCAGTGAGTCGGGGTGGCGCTGCATTATGCTCCAGTGAGTCGCATGTGGTACAGCGTCGGGCTGAGGCTAGCTACTGGTGTCGACCAGGAGAGGTTTGAAGGGCTCTGCTTGTTGACCGGCCGAGAGTGCAGTGTGCTGTGCCAAGGTTGCTGATGAGGCTAAGGGTGATGACCAGGTATACGCGGTCTCTGCATGCTGGTGGTCAGGATACCCGTTGAAGCCGTGGGTGCTGGCTGGCTGTGTGACTTGCTGCTCGAAAGCTTCAGAAAGCGATGATGATGACGTCACGCCGTAGTAGTTGCACGAAGGCTGCGCTGACGATCACGTCGGGGTCACCAGTAAAGAGGCATGAGGAACAGGGTGTAAAGTTCACTTATCCTCCATGGAAAAGGTTACTGCCCGACGGTTGATGTCGGGATGTCCGATGAAGGATTTGTATTGCTTTCGATTTGCCACTACCACAATCCTTGGTGCAGCCACAAAATATAGTTTTCAGTAGGACCTCCGGTGCTGGTAAATCTTCTGTTGTTATTGGTACCAGGGTTTCTCTTACATGTTTCCACCCCCACTCTTAAGGGGGCAGCTCATTCCCGAGCCACTGATGCACTTTGTGGTAGGTGCGCCAGGAATGCTGTTTAGCTGTGGTCTTAGTTGGTGAGAGGGAGCTAATGTCAGGCTTAATATTTGCTACTGACCTCTTGAACGACTGGAAACGGTACTGGCTGAGGGAGGTCATTCTTGCTGGTGCTCCATACCATTTGAGGATGCACATCTTCCCAGCCTGTTCAACCTCACTGTGAGTAAGTACTACTTAGTCTGTGTTGTAAAAGATCACTGCCGCTTTCTTGATGATGTCTGAAAATAAAGGTATTAAGTATTTATAATTCATTTACCGGCTGCGACACAAATCTGTACTCAACTTTAACTGGCGAAATGTGGGTGTAGTATAGGTACACTTCTGCCTAACCCTTCGGGGAATACAGGTGTGATTTTTGTTGTGTGATTAGACGATATGAAGGAATATTTGGTAATTTTTTTTTTTAGAATGTTTGCACATTTCCGGAGCGGGCAGCTCGAACACGGTTGGGAATTAGGAAAAAGTTTATAGAACAGTAGTTGTAGAAAATCTTGCGAGCTTTCATTTGATATAAAAAAAATCACTACAATGTACCGTTCTTGAGATATAAGCGAAAAACCCAAAAGTCTTTGCCCCCCTCCCCAGTCCGGCTAACCTCCTAGACACAGAACACATATTCTCCTAGACGTCAGGACTTTTAGACTGGGAATACACTTCAGATTTTGTGATCAGATTGTCGGATCCGATAGTCTGATCCGGCTACCGGAAGGCGTTGAAGCCATTAGTTTGTATGTATATTCTATACACGTCCGATCCGATAGTCGGGCCGGACGTCCGAGTCGGAAAGTGGCGTGCGGCATTTCCGATTTTAATGTCGTTCCGATTGTCTGAAGGCGCAGTATGCATACTTCTGGGCAGAGACAAATAGACGTCCGATTCCTCCCTCCGACATGCTTGTTGATTCTAGCGTTGATACTGAACGGACACATCATTATGGTTCGGAAAATGAGCGAAAATTATTCTTAAATTAATAATAAAGAATGCCATTATTTAGTTTTTCAAAACTACCAGTCTAAGGGATTTTAGGGGGTACTAAAGTTTGTATGGAAGAATTTTAAAGCGCTCCTAATGGTTACCTCGAATAACAGTATTAATACTTTTAATAAAAATATAGACAAGTTTTTGGGTGTTTTGAAAATCAACCAGCAAAAGGGGTACCTAATTAAGTTTTTGAGGAAGGATTTCACTGCGTGTCTGGATTAATTGTAAAGTATCTAAACATTAAATGACGAAATACTTGATTGAAGATTTTTTTTAAATCAACCCCTTTCGGGGTGAAAAGAGAGGAGCAGTTTATATGAAATTTTATTTTTCCTTTCATCAATCAATTAATAATAAGTTAAGGTGGCGTTCTGTAGTTTCTGCCTGCTCCCATGAGAAGATGGTGTGAGTTTATGTAGGTAACAATAAGTAAAAGGATCTAAATCATTAATTTTCCAAAACTACCGGTTAAAAGGGGTGGAGGGGGTGTTAAATTTTATAAGAGAAAATACGAAATCCACGCGGACGAAGTCGCAGAGTGCTGGTATAATAAAAAAAGTAAATTTAAAAAATCTGTAAACCCGACTGCGTAAAAAGTGAACTTTAAAAAAGGTGGAAACAAGACGACCTATTTTTTCTCCAAACAATCTCATGCATAGGTCTTCATTATTATAAAGAATATGCCTTTAATATATCCAGTGACACTCGCGCAATAAAGACGAATCTAACGACATATCATTCATCAAAATCATTTCAACCGTTTAGTAGTTATGAGAGAACATAGGGATGGACATATATACAAATGTACATACATTCAGGGCAAACACATAACCCTCCTTTTTTGGCTTCGCCGCAGTCGGGTAATAAGTAACAGTAATTCGTCCATCTTTTCTTTTTGCTTCGTACGCAACCACTCGGGGGAACGAGCACAGAACACTTATACTACAGGCAGGGAACGACTGAGTTCAAAAAAAGCCTTACTTTACTCTATAGCCTGACGTTTAGATCGGACGTGATCGAGTAAATACGATCCGATAGTCTGATTAGACAATAGGAAACAAAACCTGGCGTGTATTCCCAGTCTTAATTTCAAGATTTTCAGAACAACGTACTTATAAATTTTGCCAGTGGCAACAATATTCAAAAATCAATTTCTACGCGGTCCATGGACCATGGGCGGGTGAAGATTGTTGACAGTTTGTGCTTCATTGTAGTGTGTTGAATTTGTGTTGGAAGAAATGTTTTTGATTTGAATATTGGATTCCTAGCATTTTCATTATGCAGAGATCAGGTAACGTCAAGCTATAATTATATGGAATAAGTTTGTTTTAATTTTACGTATGCAATAATGTTATAATCGCGCCAATTTCTTATTAATATTCTTTTTCAAACGGTCTGAGTAATATTTCAAATGTTTATGTACAGTATAAGGCTATTTCAAATAAAGTTTGAGTACAAACTTAATCAATACACATCGTTAGTGAGATACATTAATGTTAAACATCATTCGTGACCTGACCAGAGGGACGAACACAAGCGTTTTACTTATCAATACGCACGTTTTTTTCTTCATTTCTTGATTAAATTATCAGTTACCTACACGTTACATTACAACCACTACTGAGGATCAAATGTGGTTATTAGCATTTACCTCATCATTTTAGGGTCCCTTAGCCAAATGGCTATACGTAAATGTTCATCCTGACTACGGAAACTTCACTCTTCGCAATTTTAGGAGTATTTTATTTTTGGATTTAAGAGATTTTATTTAGTTTTAAGTTGGAAAGGTCTCATAGATTTTGCCTGTTTTACATATTCACATTACTGTGAAGATGTCATCAAGTCACTAATAACACGACACTCTTATGTGATGGTACAGTAATCTGTGCCATCACATTTGTGTGTGTGTTCATCATCATGTGTCTCATTCATGTGTGTCTGTCTATTGAAAGTTTAGAAAAATGCAAATGTTGAGACATGCTGTTCAATACTTAGTTCTAAGTATTAGCAATATTGATTCTAATTGTGTTAAATGTATTAGCTGCCACATGGTGAAGCCTGCAACTCAAGGCAGGAAGTGTATGTATACAAAATAATGCAAACAATATTTATTTTAAATGATTACAACTGTTATTTTTACAAAAGAAGAAAATTACACTTTATTACCAGTAGAATTAACCTAAACCTTCACCAATTTTAACTAGTACAATAAATCAACACTAAAATATGTAGAAAAATAGCAACTAAGTAAAAGATTAGGTAAATCTTACAGCCCCTGAGGGATATTGCCACCACAAGTGACACACAACAAATGAGTTGATTACTTTTTTATTGAAAGGCAGGTCAAAAAAAGGAGGTTGTTGGTTGCTTCGCTGGGCTATCCTTAAAAAAGCCTTAAATAAGGGTGTCAGCCATGGTAAAAACATATCAATGCCTAACAGCCAAAAAGGGATAAGCAACATTTTTTGTGAAATCGAGTTAATGTATATATCAGTCTAACAGCTAAAAAGCCGATTCTAACCATATACTGGATGATTTTTTTTACAGTCTCGAAATGTTTACAGGGTGTTCTACCCATGAATATGAACAACTTTCACTATGGGACCAACTCTGAAATCATGAAAAAAAAATCTGCTGTATAGTAGAAAAGTTTAAACCTACTTGACCAAAATGTATGAAACAGCTGATTTTTTTTCGTGATCTCATAGTTGGTCCCATAGTGAAAGTTGTTCATGTTCATGGGTAGAACACCCTGTAAAAAATTCGAGATGGTAAAAAAAAATCACCAGTATATAAGTCGATTTCACAAAAAAATGACCCTTTTTCGGCTGTTAAGCATCAATATAAACTAACTGACTGAATGCTAAGGGCACTCTCTATGGGATAAGGACCTCGGCTTAGGGCGTCGCTGGGGGAAGGCAGCAACGGACAGGCTGGATCAGATAGAACTGATTACTGGTGATATTGGGGATTGGGGATACTGGGGATACCAGATAAAAAGTTGTCATTTTGTTCTTCTTAAAAATATAATATTATATTTGTAACCCATTAGTGTCAGAAAGTCTAACATAAATGTATGCAACAACTATTTTGGTAATATAATATTTACTGTACAGTAAAATCTGCATATAATGTATAAAATTTTAATTTAATTTTTGTATTGTTCTTGTTTTTATCTTTTCATTGTGGACACTTTTAATGTTCTGCATCGTTCTCACATGTATAATTTCATCATGAATGATGTAACCAATATTTTGTAACCATATTTTGATTTAAAAGAGTGTCCGTGGAGTTTCGTCGCTGTTCTTCTCCATAGGTACCTACTATGCTTTGGATTCATCTTTCTGACTGACCGACCCCTTGATAATTCAAAAGTGCCTGTAATTGGTTTATTTGAAATAAATGCTTTGAATTTTGAATGACATTGAAGGGAAGTGACAAACACTAACTTCATACTAAGCAGACGTCATAAAAAAGCGTATTCTTAAAAAATAAACAACTTCCTATTTTTGTTAGGTATTTAGTTTATTAAAAAAAACTACAAATTAATAGAAAAAAACTATAAATTGTATACAGTAACTATTATTAAAAAAAGAAAATATGGTAAGGCTAAAGTATTTGTTGAGTAAACTAGTAAAATACGACGGTCCAAATAAAACGATGTTCCTGACGAAGCACTGACTCGAGGCGTATCACGCCACTACATCATGGCTGAGGACCCGGCGATCTCTACGCGTACAACAGAGCGACGTGCAGGTTTCGAAGTAGGAAGGTTCAAAGCAGCTGGAAATAGCTTCCCATAAGCACGCAATAGTTCGGTGCCCAAAAAAGCCGAAAGCCTTTTAAACTGGTTCTATACCTACGGCAAATAAAATTGGATATTATACCAGACCCCTCAGCTGTCGACCGACTTGGTTGGTAACAATAGGAATTTAATTGTGTCTGTCTCATATCATGACAGTTTAAGGTATAAAAGGCTGAATCTACCGCTGAGAGAAAATAAAGGTACCTATTACATATCATGTTTGCAGACTATGTTTACTCAACTGACCGACGAGAAACGAGTTGCAGACTTGGCTGCACTATTTATAGTAAAATAAAAATAAAAATTCCACCACTTGAATCACATTTCATTTATTAATAATTAAAAAATCACTCCATAACAATAAAATATATAAAATGTAAAAAATAATAATTTGAATATTATTTTTTTTAAAAAGGTTGCAGATTAGGTAGCTTGTTTAAAAAAAAATGGTTGTGCGAGAAAACTTCAGATGGTAAATAATTATTAGTCACGGATATGGTGTACGACCTATAGAATCGATTCCAATCGCTTTTTAGGCTCGCGCCCTCAAGTTCACATAAACTTTCTAAAGAATATTCTATATACAGGGTGTGTCGTAAATAGTGGTCCAGAGTAAAGGAGTCGATACACTGTATTCTTATGTATCACGTACCGAAATGTTAACCATTTTCAGTTAAGGGTCTCCCGCAAAAAAAAAAAAACTTTTTTTTTTAAATTTCTATACCTTGCTTCACGAATTTGGCTGTAATTTCAACAAATATCAATATTTTTTTACTCTGTTTTTTTATTATTACTCTTGAATATGTGTATGACTGCAATAAATGATTGAGTATTGATTATTTTAATAAATGGTTAATTTGAAAAAAATGTTTTATTTTCAAAAGCCAATCAAAGAACTTACAATAAAAAAAACTTATTGGTTTAATCCTAAACAGTTTGCAATACTTATAATTTACTTAACCGAAAAAAATGTTTTTAGCAAATTTAGCTGTCTTTCGTTTTGAATGCTAATAACTTTTTTTTCTGAAGTCTTACCACTTAATATTTTACCATTTTGTAATTTGAATTTAATGAGGTATTTTTAAAACGAATGGGCACTAACAGTGATGTACATTTTTTTACACAATATGCTCCTAAAGTCATATGATTTGCTGGAGATGAGTATTGAAATTGGAAACAAATTAATTTCTTTAAGTATCTTTGACTTTAAAATAGAAAAAAGGGTTTGGATAGTACACATATTCAGGAGTAATAATAAAAAAACAGACTAAAAAAATATTGATACTTGTTGAAATTACAGCCAAATTCGTGAAGCATGGTATAGAAATTTAAAAAAAGTCTTTTTTTTTTTCGGAGACCCTTAACTGAAAATGGTTAACATTTCGGTATGTTATACATAAGAATACAGTGTATCGACTCCTTTACTCTGGACCACTATTTACGACACACCCTGTATATAAAAGGAGAAACTGACTGACTGACATCTCAACGCACAGCCGAAACTACTGGGACTAGGAACGTGAAATTTTGCACACGGCTTCCTTTCATAACGTAGGGGAGCACTAAGAAGGGGTTATTGGAAATTCGACCTTTAAGGGGGTGAAAAAGGGGGATATCTTTTGTATGAAAAATCTTATTCCTTGAGTTAATAAACTTGAAAGTTGGCACGAATACTTATCTAAGTAAATTATGAACTTTGTAGTTTTTGTTTTTCTACCTACCCCCAAGAGTGGGGTTAGGGGGTGTCAAAGTTTGTATGTAAGAATTTTAACGCGCAGTCCGATTAATTCGTAACTCAGTATTTATACTTAAGACTAAAATTTAAGAATAACCTGTATCAGGGTTTTTCGGAATCTACCCCTGATGGGGTGAAGAGGGGTAGTCAATTTTATAGGGGAGGATTTTACTGCGTTGCTTGATTAACCCGAAAATTGGTATAATTAATCTTTGAGTCAAGTTTTGGAAGTATCGTAAACATTTTTTTTTTTAAATTCCACCTCTGTGGGGGTGAAAAGAGGGGATAAAGTTTATATGAAAAATCTTATTCATTTTGTTAATAAACTTGAAACTTGGCAGGAATATTTGCCTAAATAAGCGATAGAGTTTCTCATCATTAGTTTTTCAAAACAACCCCTCAAAGGGGAGTTTAAGGGTGTTAAAGTTTCTATGGAAGAATTTTAACGCGCCGTCTGATTAACTCGAAACTTGGTATTTATACTTTACTAGCTTTTGCCCGCGGCTTCGCCTGCGTGAATTTCGGAAAATATTCGTACTACCTGGATTAAAAGGAAGCGAAGCGATCGGAAATAACAATGAAATTTTTATCAAATTCTGAAAGATAAAAGTGGTTACTGTGGGTCATCCTTAGAAGATAGACGTATATATATATGCTATTGCGGATTTTTTTGTTGATTTTTTAAGATGATCCTTTAGAATATTAATAAATTTAATGTAGGTATCTCTTACGGTTTACGCGGCGCATGCCAGTAAAGCTCCCCAGTCGGCATAGTTTTTTCCGACATCTTCTACAATAATTGTCATATTTCAGCCAATTTACACAAAACTTTAATGAATTAAACCTTGAAAACCTTCACTTAAACCTTCCTCATGAATCACTCCGTCCATTGGTGAAAACCGTTTGGAAATCCGTTTGGTAATTTTTGAGTTTATCGCATTCACACAGACAGACAGATGCGGCGGGGGACTTTGTTTTATAAACGGAGTGGCAGCGAAGAACATTAATAATATTTTGCATACGTACCCCCGAACGCATGCAAAATATATAGGCATATATGTTAATTTTCGAGCTCACTTACATCTTAGGTACATTTTCTTATCCGTAAAACTTTTTTGCATAAATAAGTCAAAAAAATAACTCTGTTCTTAAATTTTCAAGCTCACACCGCACGTCCTTGTTAATATTATCTTAATTGTCAACCTTTTCTGCATGAGTCGACAAAGTAACTCGTATGTCTATAAAGTCAAAAGAAAATCTAAGCTGTTACACAAGGTGATGTGCTGAAATTTTCGAGCACGCTCTTGCATCCTTCATTATCTTCACTCTCAAAATTTCTGCAGAAGTCGACAATTAACTCATATTTATGAAGGAATGTTCAAAAGAAAACCTAACCTTTCCGAGGCGGGGTAAAGAGGTGCTAAAATTTTCGTCTTCGCTTCGCTCGCTCTTACATCCTGTCTACATTTTTCTTGAACTTTTTTGCATAAGTCGACAAATCATATCCTACTTCCGTATCGTATTCTACTTCCGTATGAATGTTCAGAAGACACCTATCCTAGAACTCCGTGACGGGGTGCAAAAAATTCCGAGCTCGCTCTTGCATCCTACATTCTTGCTTTTCGATGATCTCCTCCATTTCAAAACCGCTACGTCTGTGAATAGCATAATGAGGAGATATAAATGCACCACCCTGAAAAAAAATTCTGCCGGGTGTAGATAGAGTATAATTGCGATTGAGACACACGTTTTCTTATGTCGTTATTATTATAATTTTTTTTTACAAAATTATACTAGAAATACCTCCTTAGACTGTGAATACCGGGGAGACCTCATTTTGTTTTGCTGCGCCGGGCCGCCGACCGGCTTTAGTCCGCCACTGCCTTATGGTACGAAGTGTTCAAAATTTATTTAACGTATTTGTCCGGGTCCTGTACTTCGATGCGAGAAGCACAGGGAATGATAACGATGATGACGATTTGTCCAGGTGCCAGAGATAATCAAGATTTAAATAAGAAGTACTTATTTAATTATTTACTATAGGAATACGATTTGAGAGAAGTATATAACTAACTTTTAAATGACACTTAAAACTTTCCCTTTTTTAAATGTTAAAACATAAAGAATCGTTAGGTATTAAAAAAAAATCAATTTAAGAACCTATTCTATCTATCTATCCATTTCCTTAATGATCGTTTTAAAAGGTACCGAACTTTAATGCCAGTTGCCAGCCAAGTGCGTGTCGGACCACGCACAGTGAAGGGTTCCGTAGTTGCGATTAATATTTACGCATGCACGGTGTTGAATTTCGCGACCGCAAAAAAAAATTGTATTCGAAAATACTATGAAAAACAAAGTATTTCTGCGGTTGTAACCGAAAATATGCATTCTGAAGACCATTGACTTAAATAGCAAAGTCGCTTAGAAACATCATAATCTTTTTATTATGGGATCCAATCCAACGACACCCGATGCACGCATAAGTGTTTGTATTGTTGACGGATTTTATACATACTCGTAGATATACCTAGTCGAAAATCATTGACTGTGAGAGACTGAGAATGATTGTATGAAGAACCGTCGAAATCAATAACATCAAGGATGGAGTCAGACGAGCGTATTATTCGTCTCGCAAAATAAGTCAAAAATTATACGCTTAACCCAATTTGTGGTGAGGCGACTTAGGGCCGGCGCCCACTGACGGCACAGCACGGCTAGGGATTTTTATGCGATGAATAGAAATATATCTTATGTGTATGACAATAAAAATAAAATTTCAATGATGATAACTAAAGACATCGCGGCATGCCTAGGGATACCGCGGCATCGTTGCCGTTGAAATTTCAATTTTATTGTCATACTAGCTGTGCTCCGCGACTTCGTTCAGGTGGAGGTAGTAAGATACACAATATACTAAAATAACAGCCACATTTTTATAAAAACTTCCTCGTCCCCCGACCCGTCGCCAACCGTCGCGTTGAATCGCCCGCCTGCGCTATTATTTCGTTTTCGCTTAGTGTTCCTTCTGACTTTTTCTTTTTGCTCGGCTTGTAAGGGTCTTAGCGTCATGTTAAATAGCCTGTAACTATCCTCGAGAATTGGGTTACCAAATGCAAAAAGAATTTTTCAAATCCGACATTTTATTCTTAATTTCATGGGTTTTAATTTTTTTGCGCGGAACGCTAATTATTTTTCTAAAATAAAAGTAGCCTAAGTTACCCGTCGTAATATCGGCTATCTGCCAGTAATATCGGTCCAGCCGTTTCGGATATTAGCCGGAACAAACAGACAGATAGGCTGACAAAAATGTTAAAAATTGCTTTTTTGTTATAAGTACCGTTTATACTTTCTTATGGATTTAGTAAAAAGTTGTTATTTTGACATTACAAACAAACACTTCAATTTTATTTATTTGTATAGATAGTTGTGCCCCGCGACTTCGTTCACGTGGATGTCGTAAGATACATAATATACTAAAATAACAGCCACATTTTATAAAACTCCCTTGTCCCTCGACCCGTCGCCACAGATTATCAGATAAATCACTTCATATATTTACGCGCGCTAACTACCTACTGGCAGCCGGGCCGCACGCAGCCCATTTCTCAGTGGGTAGCCGACAGCCGCGAGGCGCGTACGTACGCATATACATATAGTTTCAAATTCTTATGATATGGCTGGTTCTGCTGTATTATGTGTAGTTGATGGCAGTGGCAAAATGGCAACCTTCATAAAATCCAAAAAGCCGGGCTTGCCCTAATAAAATCATAATTTACAACAACAAACGTAAGCATAACTATAAAAAATATATTTTTTTAAAAACCAAGCCAATGAACTCGAACTCAAACATGTATTCAAGAGACGCGTCACATTACCTACGTAAGCGTCACTCGCGGTCACGCCGGGCGTTTAAGAAGTTCAATTGTTTACAGTTAAACTTCACATGCCTAAAGATGGTTCATACGTACCATTCTTACATAATTTATTTTATGTCATGTCACCGCGAAAGCCCCACCGGCGCCTTTTCGGCGCCGGTGACTCGCGCGTTTCACGCACGCATGAAATTACTATAATTCAGTCTTATATCGGCTGTGGGTAGTTTTACTCTATGGTATGGAAGATATTCTCGTCAAATAAATAATTCTAAACCAAAAATAATCGTATGGTAATTTTTGTGAGCGCAGTCACAAACGTACCGTGCCATCGGAATTCTCCCGGGGCTTGAGCGTCGTTGACGTCATCGCGTATTAGGCTTACCCGGTTAAATAACATAAAAAATATGCTGGTCTATTCATGTCACGCGGTGTGTAGTAGTAGGTATTGAAAATTTAGTATGGAGTGATTTATCTGGTAATCTGTGCCGTCGCGTTGAATCGCCCGCCCGCGCTATTACTTCGTATTCGCTTAATGTTCTTTCTGACTTTTTTCTTTCTGCTCGGCTCCTAAGGGTCGTAGCTTGATGTTAAATAGCCTATAACTGTTTTCGAGAATTGAGCTACCTACCAAATGCAACAGGAATTTTTCAAATCCGTCTTTTTGTTCATAATTTCATCGGTTTTCGTTTTTTTGCGCGGAACCCTAATTATTTTTCTAAAATAAAGGTAGCCTTAGTTACCCGCCGTTACATCAGCTATCTGCCAGTGAAAGTCCCGTCAAAATCGGTCTAGCCGTTTCGGAGATTAGCGGGAACAAACAGACAGACAAAAATGTTAAAAATTGCTTTTTTTGTTATAAGAACCGTTTATACTTTCCTATGCATTTAGTAAAAAGTTGTTATTTTGACATTACAAACGGACACTTCAATTTTATTTATTTGTATAGTCTATACAAATAAATAAAATTGAAGTGTCTATACTACTTATAGACTAGTACGCTATTTTTATTCGTCGCATAAAAATCCTTTGCCGTGCCGTGCCGCCAGTGGGCGCTGGCCCTTACAGGAGGTCTTGGACCAAACCGAAAAACAAGGGTTTTCAGTTCTCAGCCTTCCCACATCAGATCCTCTAGAATATCTTTTTTGTATATTTGCGCATTTTCAAAACACATTAGACTCTCGTGTGCCTGACCGTTTAAGGTACTCTTATTGGATAGACGTATTGTGCCGTGCTCACAGAGCGTGTGACCTCATCCCAGGATGTGCGCCCTCACGCGGAAACTGACCACTATGTCGCCCTCGCTGTAATCCACACCATTCTATAAGTACGCAGTTCACTCGGCCGCTTCTGCCCGTCCAAGCCATAAGCAAAACTTAACGAAATATTCTCTATGGTATATAAGTTGCAGGATAATTGTAAAAATCGTTTTTATTTTTTTGAAAATCCTAAGATATTTGCTCAAAGGGTCGGATTATTGGAAAAAGAAATGTTTTCTTTATATTACGAGGTAATATCCGGATTTTTGCAAAAAAAAAAACAGCCTGTTTAGGACGATTGGAAACTTGATCATCAATTGGCTAATCAATTCATAACATCTTTATTCTGGTTGGTCAGAACATGGCTCGAATGTAGCTGTAAACCTATCAGTGCATAACGTTCGTATCAGCCAACAGCTTGCATACTCATCATCGTGGTTTGCGATAAGCTGTTTTGTTTTTTTGCGAAAGAAATTATATTAGCTCGTATGATTACGAATCTTTCTTAGTTTTTAAATAACCCGAGCCTTTGTAAAATCTTAGGATTTTCGCAAAAAAAAAAAAAAAATTCCAGTTATCCTGTATCATATACAATATTGGTGCAATTGGCGATAAAGTATTAGCACAAAACCGCATTATAATTCATAATAATTATTCATTCTGGTGCTTTAATTATCACAAAAAAACAGCGCCTTTCGTGCTGGGTTCCTTATAATAGGGCATATTACGCAAAGCTGAGACAGCAGATGGCGCCACTTTGACACGAGGTAAACAAAGCAAACTGTCAAAGATGCGCGGCAACACTCGCCGTTTTTCAATATTATTTCAGCCTAGGTTAAAATAATACCAAAAGGTTAAAAACATGCTTAGTAATAATATATATCATATATGATCCTGGCCGATTTCGGCCACAGCGACTTGGATCTGCCTATTGAGTAAACATGCTTAGTATAAGAATTTCAAACATATTTTCTTTTGTGATCAATATCACAAAAGAAAATATCGTCGTTGATACTGCAGTGTCATATGTCAAAAAATATTGAAATCCGGTTTTTGATGCAAAAGTATCCAAAATCGTAATCTTAAGATTAAATATAAAAAATAAAATAAAATTTTGAAATTCGGTTTTTGATGCAAAAGTATCCAAAATCGTAATCTTAAGATTACGATTGCGTCAAAATCCGAATTTCAATATTTTTTGACATATGATATTTTGCAGTATCAACGACGATATGTAACATAATTATCATAATATAATAACTACTTTACAATATTTTTTACGTTACATTCAAGCAAATAGCACTAAAAATATTGTTTTTACATTAGGTTTATACTCTGACCTGTAAAAAATCTTTCATTATTATAGTTTTCAGCTCTAAAATGAACACAACCTGTAATGTTTTGTGACTGTACATTGCTTGCTACGTTGCAATTTACCATTGTTTATGAAGTTATTCGTTTTTATTGAATTGATGCCTTCGTTCCTGCATAAACTACCTAATGGCACAACACTGATTCACTGACTTAGTTTAGTTTAGAAAATTTCATTATTTAATGTAAATAATATACATAGATGCAGAACTTTAAAAATAAAGTAACAGTTACAATATTAATAACAACACTTTTACAGGCTAGGAGCACCTTTAAAAGTATATAATAATGATGGCTACAAACTTATTACAACATGAGGCATTTATTAATTAAACCTTTAACATTAACGTATGAAATTATTGTAATAATTTTGTTTATAAAATGAGGGGATTCACTGACTGATGCATTATTTATCACAGATTATTCCTGATGAATGGCTATCACTAAAATAATATATCAGTACTGTAACGGCCTGCCACGATACTAGGGCAGACCACTACTTGTCTATATGTGTGGTCTCTTCTAGAGGTGTGTTATTGGATATATGAATGAGACACACAGCAGCACTGCTATTACTATTTATTGGCTTATGGGAAAGTACGTTACATTGTCAACCGTAAAGCTAGCACTATCTCAATATAAAACAATTTGACTATAATTATGTCATAGTTTAAACCTATTCTATATTTCAATAAACCAGTGTTTGTCTCATCAGCCAATGCCACAATCCGTGGAGGATTCATGCTGAAGGCCGGCCCGATTAAAAAAAGAATATCATTTAATTCAGACAAAATACTGTCCATAAAGCCTCTACAGTACTTAGATTATAAACACACCGGATTTCTCATTAACAGTCACCATAGATGCATATTTATTTTTTATGACCATAGGTGACAGAAGAGGTATAAACTTCATGTTTTTCTCTTTACGTTATTTATTTATTTATCCCCCTTATAACTACGTTTATAGGTTTCATTACCTAATGCGATAGGACGGTCTTATAAAATGCATTTAATATTAAAATATTAGAATTTAAAATTATTAAGAACTAACCTTAACCTTGTTATTATCTGGTGCCCTCTAGCGGGAGCAATTGGCAGTAAGGTTCCCATTGTCAGCCGTTGTAGTTGTAACGTATTTACCATAAACATTTGCGTGATACATAGAGACAAAACCAGATCAAAGTCCTCATTTATTATTGAATTGTATGCTTGTCATCATAAATGGAAGTGACCTTCATTTTATTACTTTGCAATAAAATGCAGACGTTATCGCAATCAGAATGTGAGGTACCTACGAATGCCTATATTGGATTGTTATATATAAAACTAGCTTCTGCCCGTGACTTCGTCCGCGTGAACTTTCTTGTTCCCCCGACCCACCGCGTCGCATCGCACGCCCGCGCTATTAGGCTGAGGCCTCATTAGTGCGTTGCGTTGCGTCGTCGCAGCGTCAACGCTGCGTCATTTTACATATATTTTTAATGACATGCCACATTATGCGTTGCGTCGTCGCATGCGATGTTTCAACGCATCGACGCATGAGAGGTGAAGCGGGGGAGGGTGATGCGCTGCGCTGTCGGAACTTCAGTGCGACGACAGACAGTGTTCCACTGCTAGAGGAGCAAACTCCACACTCAGACGCAGCGCTGCGATGGCGTGCGTCGCCCTCTTGCGTTGCGACGTCGTGCGTCGTCGCAAAGCAGGTGTGGCATACAATGCGTTGATCCATTCGACGACGCAACGCAACGCACTAATGAGGTCTCAGCCTTAATCGTTTTCGCTTAGCGTTCTTTCTGACTTTTTTTCTTTTTGCTCGACTCGTAAGGGTCGTAGCGTGATGTTAAAATAGCCTATATAACCTTTCTCAAGAATTGGGCTATGAAATACAAAAATATTTTTTAAAATCTGGCTGATACTTCCAGAGATTACCGTGTTCAAACCAACACACTCCTCACCTTTATTACACACATCAAAAGTGTCTAGGGATCAAGGCATTTCAAAATATATATTTTATTGCCCTATTGACATTAGATAAAAATGTCTATTTAGATTGATTAAATACAATGTTTTCGTATGTGTAGATCGACGAAGTACTCTCTGATTTTGCATTAATAAAGATTTTTCGTGATTTTTGCATATGCTGGATTTTTCACCTTAGTTAATCCTGACATTAAAATGTGATAAAAATATGAGTTTTTAAAGGTTTTTATTGCATAAAATAAACAATTATTAGTCTGTATTTCCGTCGTTAACGCGTATAACACAATTGCAGCGATTCGGCATACTCAATATGAGTTCATCCAAATCACGTTGCAGAATGGCCGACCACGTCCGTTAGTAACAGGCGAAAAAGATTTTTTGGTGTGTGTACGGCATCCATCCTTCTTTGAAACACATATGCTATGCGTGCGCAATGGGATTCAAGTTTGGCAATTAAGCAGGCCATGGTAGGACGTTGATATTAGCTGCGGCAAGTGTTTGCAACGACTCTGGCAGGTTGTGGACTTGCATTATCATGCATAAGCAGATATGAAGTATCAAATTGGGTCCGCAAAGAAATGACAACATCTGATACAACTGTTTCAACATAAATCTGTGCATTGAGATTGTCTCTGATCCAAAATCAGTTCGGTTCTTCCGCCGATCCAAATACCCGCTCATATCATGATTGTTCCACCACTGTATGCATGGACTTCCTGGCATGTTTTTAAATGTTCTTGGCGCCCAGGGGTCCTCCAAGCCGTGTAACGTGTCCAAAGTCGACTTATAACACTACGTAGTGCCCAGAGCGATTGCCACAGCACGTTGGCGAGAACTAGCTTCCAACATTCCCACGGCTCTGATCATTTCTTCTCGGCTCAAATGACGTCTTCTCTCATTAATAACGTTCTTTTGTATTGATTCCACTCAGAAGTACGGCAGAAAATTTACTGATTTGGCCTCAAACCCTTTGGCGAGTTACGCAATTAGGGTGCTGTAATTGCGTAACTCGCTATCAATCATAATCTGAATGATTTTGAATCATATTGCTAATCCATTGCTTTATATGTTCGAAAAATTTGTCTGTTCAACAACGTAAACAACGCAATGAATGCTGTTGAACTGTCAAAATGAAACTTGGATTTTGGATTTTGTGCTGAATACCAATAATGCACCTGGCACAAACCCTTCCTCCGATCCTGCATGCACAATAATATGTCTTTTTCCTGACGATATATTAGTAGTGACACCACTTGTTGAAGGTCCTTGCCACGATTTTTTAAATTTATAGTTCTGATGTTACATATGACTTGGCAAGGTAAACAATCTGTTTACCTTCTAGCCTCATCTGATTTATTGTCCTCAAGAATCTGTGTCTCCATGTTTTGAAACTCAAACTCGTTCTTGTGTAAAATTGTTCTAAGGGTTTCAC
The DNA here is from genome assembly GCA_947568875.1 of Fissipunctia ypsillon. Taxonomy (NCBI): domain Eukaryota; kingdom Metazoa; phylum Arthropoda; class Insecta; order Lepidoptera; family Noctuidae; genus Fissipunctia; species Fissipunctia ypsillon. The sequence continues at coordinate 13,056,701 of OX387644.1, read as the reverse complement.
GGCATCCCGTAAATTCAATTGCTTCCTTCAGCTCATTGTGCAGGCTTCTCAGTGTTGGGACTTGTTTTTTCACTCCATAAAATTCGTTTATTTTCTTTCTTATAGCCGAAATATCAAAATTATCCAAATTGGAAACTGACAATTTTGACAGTCCTAAAATATTGCCATACTAAATGTTTTGAAAATCATTCGTGGACAGCTTTCTTTGGCCAAACTCTATACTCGTAAGTTGACAGAACGCTACAAGCTTATTTTGGCGCGTGGCCAAAATCAGAACAAACGCCGCCATCTTGCTTTGTGAATTAAATTTTTGTACCAATGGGGATGGTTACCGGAATCTGCCGTGAGAAAGCGCTGTGTGTTTGTCACTTGTCAAAGTCATCTTGAAGACAAAGTGACCCAGCGGTGACAAGAAAAAACACGTAGCACCATCTTGCGGCAAAGTTTTCAGCAAGGAACTCCATTGGCAGCTGAATGAAAATAACAAACACTTAGCGCCATCTACGCAGAACTAATTTGACAGTTTTCTTCCCCATTTCACAAATGTTTACCAACAACGCCTCTCTGTCAATGTCATTCAGGCGCCAGAAGATCCTTGTAGCACTAATGTTCACGTGATGTTCGAAAACTCTCTCGGAGTCGGAAGATGTTTATGTCACCTTATAGGTAACTCAATGTGATTTATGGAGGCTGAGTCAAGTAGAGGAGAGAAATAAGAGACAACAGGGGTAAGTTTGTGCCGCTATAGGCAGATTGACCTCAAGGGGAACGCGACGCTCTACGGCGGCCACCCGGCGCGAGCGGCTGGCATCTGCCGACTTGCGAATTCCCTGCATGTATTGAAATAGCTTGTAGTGCACTTGCCCGCGCAGTAGGTACGGTATCGTGTCCGCCAGCTCAGTCCTCGCTGACGAGCGCGCTCACTGCCTGCTCTTCGTTACCGCCGTATAACGCATTCTTATCTCACATAATGTACGTAAACACCTAGTCACGTCTCTATCGTATAATAATAATTGTACAAAAAGCTAACTTTGTACTGTCCACGCATGTGTCAATATTTGCTAACAATCAGGTCGATGAACAGTTGGTTCATCGTAAGCAACGAAAAGTGTAGTGATACAATGATAATTGTTTTCTATTGGAATGTAATCTTTTTCTGGGAAACAATGTTTTTTTACTCTATTCCTTGTTAAGAAGACTTCAAGATTCATATTCAGCCGCCATGGAAGCCACGGAGACTTCGTGTTTAAATTGTAAGGTTTTTGTTTTAATTTGGGAAGAGTTTATTTAAATGACTTAAATAATTTGATTTATATTATAAGCCATTGGACATCCACTAATATAATCTTTAATTAAAATAAAGTACCGTAGGCACTTTTTGGACATAGAATGCCACCTTTTAATTTAAAATTTAGAAAAACACATACCTATTTTCATAAACTCACGCATTTTTCCCCAGGGTGTGGGCAGAAATTACCCTCAACCCTAACTTATCCAAGAGAATCCTTGTGTAGCATTCATAGAAATATAAAAAAAAATAGTTCTTATATCTATGGTGGCATCCATATTAAAGGTAAATGTGCATGAATTGAAACACATCACGATAGGCTAGGTTTAGGCCGTGCGTGGCAGTGAAAGACTCAATGTGATGTGACAATGCTAGACGAAAGTGAAGAAAGATATGTTTGTTGTGTACCAGAGCATGAGCAATAGGCAAGCCACTGAATAATAATAATTACCCCAACCCTGTATATCTACGTTGACGTCGTGGTGGGGCTTGCGCGCTCCGAACCCTAGGTCAGTGCCGGTGGAGTATACTTTGCCAGAACAGGTCTAGGATGAGGAGCCAGACCAAGAGAGATACAGAAACCCGCAGGGCTGTATGTGGCGAGCTGTTGGGCAGTAGCGACCCAACGGACACTATCTCCCGGGAGAAGTCTTGTTCCTTATCTCTGGCTTGTCTTTATTACCTTACCTTTTATAGACGATGAAAAGAGCTCTCACCTCATTCTCCTTTATTGGCCGGGTTGAGTGGAGATTCGCAAGAGCAAACGTGAGGAAGGAAGTACACCAGTAAGTGCTGGTAGGGATCAAGATTCCTAAGGTATAAGATCTATAAGGATCAAAGAAGATGGTCAAAACCAATTTCCGAGCTCTGAATACCTCTCCACTCCTCAAGTACCTCAGGATATGTTGCCCCCCGCTGCTTTGTCACTAAGTGCTAGCGACAGTTTCCGGGGGCCCATTGTTGAGTGTGCAAGTCATCCCCTGCCATTTTTTCCGTGTATAATAAAAAATTGATCAGGCAGGGGTTATAGTCCTGTAATAGTTCTAGATACACCCACCACCACCACCACCACACTCCACTTTAGCCACCCAAACACATATTCCAATATCTTTCATTTCCATATCGTGCAATAGTCCTACACCAACCGGGAGTTGTCCTTGGGTGCACTTGCATAGTGCGTACATGGATAATCGCCAGTTGGTGCCTTATTTCATTAAAAGCGTCTAACGGGCCTCTGCGAGTTGGCTTCGGCCCCTCGTAGCCTTCCAAAGGTCCGGGACCCCATGGTCCTGACTCCCGAGATATTTCAAAGACACTAAACAATAATAATTAGAAAAGGGGGAAAAACAGTTGTTAGCCAAAGACTGAGTCCCACCCACCCAACAAATCGGCTGTCACCAGCTGTCACGTTACGATTTCTTTAGAATGTATTATCCGACTAGATAGTACCAGTGGCACTATCTATTGTCCAAGACTATCGCTATCCCATAAGGTAATCAGAGCGGCTGGCAGCCGTAAACAGAGTGTGAGCATTGGTCAAGTCACTAAATAATAATAGAAGTTAGAGCAGGACACACTTATTAGATCCAATAGTACGAGTAAACGAAACAAAGTTCTTAGCCAACAACTGAGGCCAAACAAACCGGCTGTCAAGGTAAGATTTCTTTGGGAAGTATTACCCCGACTGCTTTAGGTAGTACTAGTTTACAAGAGCTCGTCCAGACTGGCGCGACGCGACACCGGTACAATTTCTATAAAAACTTCATGGAAATGGTTCTACCGGTGTCGCGTCGCGCCAGTCTGCACGAGCCTTGACTGTCAAAATCGCTATCCTTAAAGGCATACACTGTCGGCTAAACTATACCATAGTCTATCTACGCCGGCAGCTAATCTATAATATGTAGCATACTCTATCTACGGTTTGTTGTTGATTTTAATATTTAATAGGTCACGTCATTTGTTTCTATCTTCATCAATGACGACGTGAAAACAATCGGGATTCAAAACAATTGCAGCATACAGTTCTAGTGATTCACTGAATCGTGCGTTGACTTTTGCTATACAGAGTAAGTAGTATGTCTCGCTTTGCCACACATAGTTGCTTGTTATTTGGCACCTTTAATTCTTATTTTTTGTTTATAAAATAATACAAAATAGGTGATATAAATATTCTTTCATGGACGTTGATTTCATGAGCACAGAAAGTCTCGAGGATGTAGGTACATGTTGCCTCCCCTGTCTAGGTATGTTGATAGAATTTTAAAATAAAAACGTTTTGTTTTTAAGAAATCCATAGTAGTGGCCAAAATTATACCAATTATCAAGATCAGCCCAATGGTTAGCAACATAAATAACGATGTATAATTAACTTTTAATTCATTTGTTTCATGTGCTGCATTATCAACTGTTCCAACTGTTCAAAATCAGCGGTGAGTACATCTTTTATCCAATTAAATACCTATTGTAAGTACTACTTTTTAAACATTTGTGATCATATTAGTTTCCTTTACAACTTTGAGTTAAATGTAGTTAATTTAATCAGCATTCCAATCAATCATTAACTTTATTTAAATGCATTGATATCGTTAGCAATGAAGTGATATCGAGTTGGAATTTTTAGGTCGCCAGGACCGTTTGTCCGCTGGGCACGTATGCCATGCGTGCGTCATTAGAATTACGAGTAGGAATTCGCGACCGCTATTCGGCCCTCAAGCGACGACTCGGGGGCAGCAAGCAAGCTCCATGACACCGATACCGAGTCCCTATGGTGACCGTCATCGTCGCGGACTGCGCCGCAGTTACGCATCGGTACTGATTGCAGTGACGAACCCGTTCGCTATCCACGACGCGCATATTGTTTTATTGTTTCAGTTAGCGAATTTATAATCGTGGAGCGGTCGTTGCAATGTGATTTAAGTAATTGTGAAAATAATATAATCTATCAAATCAATAAATAAACAAGTCAAGTAATAAAAGGCATCCAGTTCTTCATTTAAAAAACAAATTAACTTCACAAATTATCGTAGGCGTTCTGTTCGAAAAATCACATTTCCATATTCCGATGATCCAATGCATGCGACTATCGTTGCAGCAGTACCTACCTAAATGGCAACACACAGGCTGCTACACCATGTAAAGTAGCAGTGCTAAACAGATTTAGCTATATCTGATAATTTTCTGAGTCACTTAGGGTGTGTTTATTAGTGAAACAACATTAACGTTTATCAGTGGTGGTTCTAAGCGGAGTAGTTGTCGTAATCGGTTGAATCACCCACACGGTCTACACTTGACTCTTCTCCGGATGTGATTTGTCGACGAAAAAATGTGGTATCGCGTTTGTTAGTGAGTAGTGGAACAATATTTGCTGTAATTATAACAGTATGTTTTCCTCTTGAACAGCATATAGATGTGCACTATGTTTGCAGTTTGAAAATAAATATTTTTACTTAGTGTGTGTCAGTGCATTACAATGACGTCTTTGTCGGATTCTCCTTTGAATAGGTCAAGAAACAGACCAGTCTTGGCTCGTTATAAGCCCTGTGGGGACTCTACAGACCAGGTAAGGATACATAGCTAAGTACTATTATTAAAGTATCGATGACCTAATGCAAAAGGAATAATTTCCTGTTCTATATCGAAACTGTAACTGAAGTTATTTGTGTAGGAATTGTAATTTAATGGTAGGAATAAGAATGCGATTTTGAAAATACAACGTATAATTTTAATAAACACTGAAATACGTCTGTTTGAAGTAGCAATATTAATTTCTCTTATCACAGTGATATATTTATACAGAATTTATTTGTCTATGGTACAGAGGAAAGAGGTCGCTCGTGATATTATTAGTGCATAAAACATGATAGTGGCCCGCTGCGAAGAATTTTAGGTATCGGTTCTTTTTTTGTTTCGAAAGATCCACCTTCAAAATTGACAGACTGTAAAAAAGTACTGTGCAGAGATCGAGGCTTTTCAGGAAGAACATCGTAAGCGACAATTTGCACTTTTTACGGGAAAGGGTTTTTTCTTTCCTAATTAACGATGTTTTTCATTTACGATGACAATTTCTTACAAAAATAAAGTCGTGTCCTAAATTTAAAATAAAATTTAAGAGTAATCGCGACAAGATGTAAAACTGTTTAATTAAGGGGTTACGAAGAAAAAATAGTTTTGTGATTTTTGGCGCTTACGATGTTTTTCCTGAAAAGGCTCGATGTGTCCTAATAAATTATTTTCAAATACTCCCGAATCTTAGGAATAACTTGCCGTTTTAAATAATAGTTAATATCAACTAGGGATGTAACGGTAGCCGTCTTAGCGGCGGTGGAAAAATAAAGAAAAAAAACGGCCAAGTGCGTGTCGGGTCACGCACAGCGAAAGATTCCATAGTTGGGATGAATATTTACGCCTGTTACAGTGCATTGATATTATCAACTGCAAAAGTAAGGTTCATTTCAGAGTATTTTTGGAAAAAACTATGAAAAACACTGACTATAATAACGACTGATTCGTTGGTCTAGTGGTCGCAAGCGCTACTGCTGAGCATGAGGTCCTGGGTTCTATTCCCGGGTCGGGCAAAGTGTTATTGGATTTTTCCATTTAGAAATTCTCAGTACCAGCCCAGAGTCTGAATTTGTGCCCGGTTGATAGCAATAGGCTCGCCCCCTATTACATGGGACTTAAACATAACTGGTGAAATGTGGGTGTACTATAGGTACCTACACCTCTGCCTGGCGTGATGTTATGTGATGTGTTTATGTGACTATGAAAAACAAGGTTATTTCTGCAGGTGTAACTGAAAATATCCTATACTAGCTGTGCCCTTTTTTTTTTTTTTTTTTTTTTTTGGATGGGAAATCATCAAATGACTTCTCCCGCTCTGGGCGGAGCGGGAGGGCGTGTCAGACTTTTACTGACTAAAACCCACCCGTGTTCCTTCTGTTGCCTGTGCCGGGGCCACGGTAACTCTTTCGAACATCCCGCAACCCTAGCTGGCATCGGCCCTAGCGGACCCCGTCAATAGTGCTGACATCTCTTTGAGGCGCGCGTGGAACACGACGCGCCGTCGGCTCGGGCTTGGTCCTTACCGGACGGCGAGCTACCCATTGCTCGCCGTCCGCAAGCCCGCGCCTACGGTGGCCGGGAATCGGCTGCCGATTCCCGACGCCCAGGGCGTCTCCTGCGGCGACTAGGGGCGTGAGGGTGCAAAGCTTGCCTCTCCCTCACGCGTCCCGCCTCCTCCTTCACGAGCATTACTGCTTCGCAGAAGGAGGTAATGGCTTCCCATGCACTCTCGCTCCGTACCATGGCCTGGACCAGGGCCGGACGCGAGAGATCGCCGCCGCCGCGCCGATCGCTTCCGCGAGGACACGGCGGTGCTCCGCCCAAGCCGGGCAGACCTCCACCGTATGCTCCACCGTGTCCTCCGGGCGATCCACACAGTGGTGACACCCGGGCGTTTCCTCCCGCCTTATCCGGAACAGGTACCTCCCGAAGCACCCGTGTCCGGTGAGGACCTGCGTCAGGCGGAAGGTGAGGACGCCGTGGCGCCTCTCCAGCCACTCCTCAAAGAGGGGACTTATCGCCGCAATTGTGGCAATTTACTAAAATAACAGCCACATTTTAATAAAACTCTCTCGTCCCCCGACCCGTCGCGTTGCATCGCCCGCTCGCGCTATTAATTCGTTATCGCTTAGTGTTCTTTCTTACTTTTTTCTTTTTGCTCGGTTCTTAAGAGTCGTAGCGTGATAGTAAATAGCCTATAACCATCCTCGAAAATTAGGCTACCAAATGCAAAAAGAATTTTTCAAATCCGACTGTTTGTTCACAGTTTCACAGGTTTTAACTTTTTTGCGCGGAACCCTAATTATTTTTCTAAAATAAAAGTAGCCTAAGCTAATCCTCGTAACATCAGCTATCTGCCAGTGAAAGTTCCGTCAAAATCGGTTTAGCCGTTTCGGAGATTAGCCGGAACAAACAGAAAGACAGACACTTTAAAAGTAGCTTTTTTGTTCTAAGTACCGTATATACTTTCTTATGCATTTAGTATAAAGTTGTTATTTTGACATTACAAACTGACACTTCCATTTTGTTTATTTGTATAGATTTAAAAAACAGCAAAGTCCAAGATCCAACAATACCCCACACGCTTATGTGCATTGATTTTTTTTTGCATCCCTCGGATACTGTATAGGTAGTGCCACTACTTATACACACAGGATGTTCGGCGCATGGTTGAACAAACGAAAACAGCGAACTGGTGCGGTTATGGGCTATGTACTCACGCCAAAAAAGTCGGACTTTTCTCCACGTTTTAAAAAAAAAAATCCATACCACAAAAAGAAAAAACAGAACCCTTATAGGATCACTCGTGTGTCAGTATGTTTGTCTGTCCGTCTGTCACAGCCAATTTGCTCCGAATTTAATGGACCCAAATACGAACGTGTAACATAAATAAATTAATTTTGAATATAGAGGGTCACTTTTGGGGGGAACTTTTTAAGAACATTAAAAAAAAGTTTTGCAAACCTTACCGCGTGACATATCAAATAAAATGGCCAGATTACCGGAAAACCTGTAAAAAGCCTATGGTCTTAAAATAACACGGTAAATTTTTCAATATGTGCGTACAAACTAACATTTGCAGTTGGAATGTATGGGAGAACACGTTTTTCAACTACAATGTTAAGTTTCTTCTTGCGATAATTCTGTCTCTTCTTTCCTCATCCCAAATACGGAACCCTTCATTGTGCGTGGTCCGACACGCACTTGGCCGGTTTGTTTTTAAACCTATATCTACTGTCCCACTGCTTGGCAAAGGTCTTATGATATTTTATTCTAGGCACTCAAGCAACAACAATAGTGACATACAACCTTCAATGAGTTTGCTATTAGTTATACTATGTAGGTATATTGTTTATCAGTTTATGATTGTGGGTCGTTTCTTTGAGTATACGAAACACCGCTTGCATAATTATTACTTGCGTAGGACTATTCACCGAGAGGTTATCACATCATCAATGTACTTACCTGATTTATTATTTGGTGTACCCTGTAGGTTGGATCATTAGCTGATTGCGCAAACATAAAGAGGCCTTTGTTAGAAGCCTAAAATTGCTGAGGTATCGGGTCATCGGTTCACTGCATCCGAAGGTTATTTTAGGATGAATGAAAGGTAGGTACTGAGACCTCCAATAAATTACGATGTTCGGATGTATAGTCGGATCATAGCTTTCGCCTGAAGCCATGAAGTTGTGAGATATTTCAAGTTGTTGCATAGATCTCGGGAAAAACCTCTGACTAGGGAATGCAATCTCTTTCTTGCGACATCTCGTTCTCGCGGGATCTCGGCCATATTTACCGAGATTAATCTCGGCCGAAAATCGACCGAGATCCCGCGAGATTAACGAGATTGCACAGGAGCATGAATACATGTTTTTTTCGAAGCGAAGGATGCGTTTATCGGGGGTCTAAGGAAAGAACTCTTACAGTTTGCAGACAATTGCTTGCGCTCTGTAGTCCCTACCAGTATACAGGTAGAAAAAGCGTTTTCTGCAGCTGGTTATTTAGCCTGGAAAATCTGAAGTCGTCTGTCGGACGACACATTAGATACTTTATGCTTTTTATGAAGCTACCAAAATTTTAAGGTCTCAATTTTACTATCTTAATTTACTTAATTGTTTAATTTTCATACAAAAAAGAAGACTGATTATTTTGATTAATAAAAGATGTTATAGATAAATAATTATTAAAAAAAACATGAAACTTATTATTTTCTTATCAATTTATTCTATTATTGTGCCAATTAAAAAAAAATGATCCTCCAATCTCGCGAGATCTCGTGAATAGCGCAATCTCGTAAGATCTCGGCTTCGCCAAAATCTCGCAAGATTGCATTCCCCATCTGTGAAAGACGGATAAGAGATTATATATATATTATTCCGTTTTTACTACTATGCATAGTGTGCATGCATAAATACTCATCCCCTTCCTTCGATGCGTGGTTCGACACGTATTTAGCCGGTTTTTACCCAACTGCGGCGAAGCCAAAAAAGGAGGGTTATGTTTTTGTATTAGTGCTCTTAATGAAATGCCTTGTTCAGGCACGCCCGCCCGAAATTGTATATTTGTAGCATAAATCATGCAATTTCTTGCGAAAATGAACAGTCCTAAATTAAACTCCGCAATGTTGTATAGCTAACGCTCCATATTATTATTCTATTAAAGGTGTACAGTCGAGGTAAATTGTATTTTTTAACCTCATTTTTTCCTTGTGAGCCTTAAGCTGATAGTGGTTACTAAGTAATGATTGTCAAGTGCGCTGGGTAATTACCTACCAACCTCACTAGTCTTATCTAGCCTAATGTCTACAAGTATTATTGACTTGCCAGGCTTCTTATCTGTAGCCCCGCACCAAACTAAAAGCCTGCTGACACAACCAAACCTAGTGTATTTGGAGCAGGATTCAATGCTCTTTTTTTTTCTTTCTAATAATTCTTGCTTCTATTGCTAAATCTATAAGATTTTCTTCCCGCGCGACTTCGTCCGCGTGGATTTCGTACTTTAGTACCCCGTTAGGGGTAGATTTAAAAAAATCTCTGATACACGTCATTCTTTATTTTCGGTCTTCAGTATAAATAATGAGTTTCGAGTTAATCGGACAGCGCGTTAAAATTCGTCCTTACAATCTCATCCTCACCCATCACTGGGGATGAGGTTGCCATGGAGAAAGAACCCTTGCCAGGACCCTCACGGCCTAAGAGGATGAAAACATAACTGGCATATGTATATAATATAGATAATAGTTAAGACGATATGAAGGAATATTTGGTAAAAATCTTGTTTTCTAAAGTTTTCACATTTTCGGAGCGTGTAGCCCGAAAACGGTTGGGAATTCGGAAAAAGCGTTTACAATAAAAGTTGTAGAAAGTTTTATGAGCTTTCATTTGGTATCAGAAATTTTTTCCCTACGACGCACCGTTTTTGAGATATTAGCGAAAAACCCAAAAATGGGAACTTCGCCCCCTCCCCACTCCGGCTCACCTCCTAGATGTCAGGACTTTTAGTATGTTCACTTCCTAAGCACCCCGAACAAGTTTCTGAAGGAGTCGCTTATCGCGGGTGATTCGGATGCCCCGCAAAACACGCATCTAAATTTTATCTTTACACGTAATTTCTCTGGCCACCGTGTAATAGTATAGAAAGTATAGAAACTATATCATCTCACTTATAAATTTATATTTGTATGATAAATGTAGCTTTTTTATCCAATAGAACGTTATTTAGGTTAATATTAATTCTTGTATTGCTCATAAATAGTCTAATTAACCAGTCCTCACAAACGTATAAAGCTCGGGTTAGGAATATTTAATCCAAAACTTCATACTAGATTTGCAAGTGTTATTGTATTATGTAGAAGCATCACAACCAGTGGTGTGTTGCAAACATAAATTACTTAATGAATGGATGGCATGGCAGTATGGCGAGTCCGGCGTAATATGTTTTGATTTAGCTGTAGGTTCGTTACTAAACAGACGGCATCAATTCAGACCGCAACACATAAGGGCACATTGAACATAACTCCACATCAGTGCATACTTATGGGTAGGGCTGCCATCACTTAAAATGTCGATGCCGGACAAAAACTTCAAAAACCCCGGACATTTAGGTAAAACTGATTTTTATTCTCGGACACCCTAGAAAAAAAAAATACAATAAAAACACCGTTTTCACTTTGGGTTCCTAAAAAAAAACCGAACCCATAAAACATCACTTTTTTATCTGTCTGTCACAGAGGTTTCTCTCGTGATCTATGCAATTGAATTTTGCAAAAATGTTTAGGTCTCGGTGACGCGCACGCAGATTGCTAGTCAAAGACAAAAAAAAATTGCGGGGACAGTTCGATCTTAGGACAAAAACATAATCTTGTTTGGTATCGTTTAAAAGAGCTTGCTATAAGGATTCTAAAAATATTGTTTTATTTTCTATAATGTTTGGTTTAGCGGCCTTGAACGCATAACTCAAAATTTGCAAAAAATAACCATTCGCCCCTTATGTCATAGTTAAAATTTTGATTTTAATAGATTCATATTTGGAGATTTGTATGAACATTTTAATATATAAAAATTTTCGTATTTTTTTTATTTCAGTTAATCAAGTACTGGCCCAAATTATCTATACAATTTTGCCATTTTGGTGGCAGTTTGTTTATCCCTTTACTGTAGAAGTCTGCCGGACGGGAGGCGATGAAGTCAGCGAAAGCGTTTTGTACTGCCTCTCGGATGTTGATTTTTTCCTACTTAAAAATTGTTTAAATTTTGAAGAAATTAGAAATCTGTTAGGGCAAGGTCCGGTGAGTACGGTGGATGACGGAGAGCTTCCAGCTGTAATTCTTGTAGCTTTGAGATGAATGGTCTGTCGTGAAGTATGAAATCGCGCGTTGTCGTGGAGAAGCAATGGGGAAGAGCGATTGACCAGTATTGGTTGTAGAATTACGAGCTTCTCCATCATTGTTTGCTATTCTTGGCAATAGACATCTGCCGTCACTGTTGTGCCATTCGGTAAGAAGCTGTGATGTACAAGTCCGGCACTGGTCCACCAGACAGTCACCATCATCTTCCTATAAGTAATGTTGAGACGAACGCTTACGGTTGTCGTACAGGATCCACTTTTCATCGCAGGTAACAATTCGATTTAGCAGTCCCTCGTTTCTATGCCGATTCAGTAGTGCTATGGATGCTTCGACGCGTAAGTCTCGCTGTTGGTCGTTTAGTTTGTATGGCATCCACTTATCTAGCTTTTTAATCTTTTCGATTTGACGCAAGTGCTTCAATGTTGTTTTGACACTAACTCCAAGGCCCGCAGCAAGCTCAGCCGTAGATTGAGTTGGATCCGCTTCCACTATCGCCTTCAATTCGTCGTTATCGACAATAGTTACCGGCCGACCGCGAGGCTCGTTCTTCAACTTAAAATTTCCAGATTAAAAACCATTGAACCAATAATGGACCGTGTTTATGCAAGCACTGTTAGGCCCGTACACGTCGTTAATGTTTCGTGTTGTTTGCGCAGCGGTATTTCCACGTAGGAACTCATATTCGAAAATAGTACGAATTTTCAATTTATCCATGGCGCCAAAAATTACCACAATTTCACAAAAACAAAAAACTATCTAAAAACAAATGACTGAATTTGAAATTAAATTAACACGGGGCTTTCGAATAAAATTTATTTGAATTGCGAATTGCGCGCCAATCCACAGATAATTAAATCTGAAAATGCTGGTTATAGAATCTCCAATTACATAGATAAAGACCTATTATTATAAGATAATGATCCAAATTTTACAGGAAAATTATAGCGGTTTGCGAAACTGTTATAATTGCTGTATAAAAAAGGTGCTTACTTACTAAGGCCTTTTTATCTGTAGTATTAAATTTTATCAAATAAAAATGGTTAGGTATCTAAATCATATAGTACGGATAATTTTTTTCCTACACACTGCCTAAGTATGTCATTTAGATGTAGGTATAGTTATGAGCTAGCGCAGGTTTATTAATTACGCATAATACAGTAATTACGGCAGCCTGTTCAGATTTTTTTTCCCGATACAACGAAATGATCCTTACATGAAACAGGGCCGAAACGCATTAAAAAAAATTGGTCAATTTTACTAAAAAATTATGGACAACTCGCACTTGATCAAAAAAAAATATTATGCTAAAATTTATTCAATGAAAAAAGAGCTAATAGTTTCTAAGGCCGCCGTCGCACGGCCCGTTAACTGACAGGCCGCGCCAGGCGTTGTATCACCTGTCGAGGCTTGTCGCGGCCTTCGCACGACAATCGGACGACAGGCCGCCGCAGGCCTCATCGGATGCGACGGGTTTCACGGCCTGGCCGTGAGAAAGCGGGCCGTGGGACCGCAGCGTAAGACAGTTCCTCCATATTTCCCATGGATTCGGATTTTCCCATACCATCACAGTTAATAAAACACTGTATAACAATATGGCAAATGGTTAAAAAGGTATAGATATAGGTAAATTGGTATATTTCTTGAGCTAATAGCTTTCTCAAAAAAAAAGTAATGAAACTGGTTTGATTATGCGTATGTTTACGTGTGCGCGTGCGGTGTGAAATGTGTTTCATTTCAGCTCGTGCTACGTTATTAAATCTTTCAACATGTTTACGGTTCAACATACTTTCCTTACGCACCCGTATGTCTCAATGAGAAACGTCTATGTACCTTTTTATGTTGCATTTAATAAATAAACGTAGACTGTTTGTAGCCTGGTGAAACAGCGCTCTTTCATACATACAATTTTTCTGTTGTCTAATGTTTACGGTTTCTGTAAATCGTCGCGGTGCGTCAATTAAGTGCGGGCCTAAAGCAAAATTGCCAATCGTAAATATGTTTTATGAAATTGACAAGATTTGGGGTATAAAATAATACGAGTAACCATACTATGATATTTTCAAACTTTTTGTGGAACGGAAACATAAAATAATAACATTTTCTCGATAGAAAAATATCACGAAGTTGCCTCTAATTTCCACGTCTGCCTGTCACAACCAAACCTAGTTTATATGGAGGAGAATTCGATGGTCTTTCTATATTTCGTCATTTAATATTTTGAGGTTAGGTTCGAGAAGAGCCGTGAAGTAACACGCAACACGACAACACGGCAACACGTAGGCTTAAAGGTATAAAAATGAAAAAGTTGATATTATTACAAAAAAATACTTTTCATCATATTTAATTATTGTGTACAATTAATTATATACAGGGTGACTTGTAATTTTACGTATTCCTTCCAGGACATGGTAGTGTGATCCATTTGCAACAGTCACCCTGTTTAAGTTATTTTATTTTGTTTATTCGGAAGAACAAACAATTACACATTATATAATCAGCCTATAATGTTCCCACTGCTAGGACACAGGTCTCCTCTTTCTGTGGGAGGGAGTGGGCCATAATCCACCACGCGGGCCCAATGCGGGTTGGTGGATTACACATTGTATATTACAAATAAGTAGAACATAAGGAGACACAAATGTGCAACCAACAACGTTTTCCACAGATACACATAAAGACAGAGACAATATTGATAATGTAAAAGTCGGACAGAATAGATAAGTGCATGGAATAAAATACACATAAATTACAGCAGCAAGCAACACTAAAGAGATTTGATATTATTCACATAATTTTTTGATTGTGTCATGCAATATGTTTCTAAATTTTCCCACGGATAAAGCAAATAGATCCAAGTTGGAGATAAACTTATTGAAACTGCTTGTGAGGCGACGTAGAGGTGCCCGCAAGCCTGCATTCGTACGACTAGGGGTGACGGCGAAAACAAGTCGTGTGCGCACCTCACGTCCCTGAATGGTTCTAGGAACAACATAGCACACCTTGTTACAAATATCCACACAATCATATGAGTTGTTACACATATCGTACAGAAACATAGTTTTTAGAAAGTTACGTCTAGACTTCAAAGAGAGCAAATTGTATTTTTTCAATAAGTCGTTATAGGGGGTGATAAATAGGACTTCTAGAACAACGGTAATATATCGTTTTCAAGAACTTACGTTGTATACGCTCGATACAGTCCGTATAGTGATTCCGCACCGGCACTGCATATTCTAGTTGAAACCGGATTAATGATAAATACAAATGTAAATATGTGCTCGGGTGGACGAATTCCGTGGCTGATCTTATTACGAATCCATATATACGATAAGCCTGACTCATGGTTTTAACAACATGTCCAGGTGCAGTTTATCATAGAGCAGT
This sequence comes from Fissipunctia ypsillon, assembly GCA_947568875.1. Lineage (NCBI taxonomy): Eukaryota > Metazoa > Arthropoda > Insecta > Lepidoptera > Noctuidae > Fissipunctia > Fissipunctia ypsillon. The sequence goes on along the minus strand of OX387644.1, from coordinate 13,041,621 downwards.
ATTGCTAGATCACGAATTGTGTTAAATCTGGCTAAGATTTCACTTTGTAGTGCATAGGGGTGTTTAAATTGGTTTCTATTTTTAGTAAAGCTGATACAGCAATATTTGGGATTACTAAGTTGGAGTTTGTTTTTAATACAATACGCGAAGCGATTAAGATCTTATTGGAATAATTGACAGTCTTTTAGTATTGATCTAATGGATCTAAAAATGTTTAGATCGTTCGCGTAAATTATTCACTTAGAGTTAAGAAAACACACATCGATATCGTTAATAAAAATTACAAATAATAGAGGTCTGAGAATTGAACCCTGAGGCACCCCTTACGTTGCGGTTATGGTGGTGACACGGAACCCATTGACAGCTACTTTTTGCGTTCTATTTGACACATAAGAAATGAACTAATGTAACAAATCCCCGCGGATACCGTTAAAGGCTAGCTTCTTCAAAAGCAATTCACGATCAACATTGTCAAATGCTTTTCGAAAGTCAGTGTATACAGCGTTCACTTGTACGCGAGAGTCCATACTATTAAACAAATAGTCAGTGGAAAGCTATCAGATTAGTTGTTGTAGACTTGCTTTTTACAAACCCGTGCTGTTGCTGTAATATTTTGTCATGGAAAATCGGATACAACTGATTGTGAACGAGCCTCTCGAAAAGCTTTGAAAAGGCCGATAATATAGAAATGTCTTGTTTTGAACCACTTTTATGAACGGGAGTAATATTTGCCCGCTTCAAGACTTCTGTAAAAGTTTCCTGACTTAAACATTTATTATAAATAATACAAAAACGGTGCATATAATGCACGAGCACGAGTATTAAGAAGAAATGGTGGATTACCGTCTTGCCCTGGTCCTTTACTACAATTTAAAGATTTTAGGGCACTGAGTACTTGGTCAGTACTAAGCACTTAAGCACAAGGCTACTTACTGACAGCAGAACAATTTTCAGCATATTCATTGTCCTGGGTTTGAATATATGCGAGAGTGGAGAGTTCATACACCGAATGGAAGAAGTTGGCAAACAGATAACAAAGGAGAAACCCAAACTCCATAGAAACTTGAGCCTGGTGTTACAGGGCTGGAATTTGGCTATAAATTAAAGCATTTAGGAAGGTCTCACGAGCCCAATTTTCACGTCTCCCAGCAATGGCCAAATTAGTAAAATCGGACAATGTTTACATTTTAGGTTATTTTTATATTTGAGTTATTATAAGTATTTAATAAGTAAATCTGGAACGCACGTTCGCTGTGCTGCAGCGCCTGCAGCCTATCATGATGACGCTAAGGGAGTGACTTCAGATTTAGGGACGGCGCGACCCATTCCTGTACAATTGAAAGAATCATTTCATCTTCCAATCTTCGCCTTCCTATTGTATTGCAGCGATCCGTTGCTATTCCGCAAATAATGCAAAGGCTCATGATGTCGTTATTAACCAGTCCTCAAAAAAACAAAACAGATCCGGTTTTCTAGCAAAGGACAGCAGCAGCAGGCAGGGTACGGTGTCCAATGTTCAAGCGAGAGTCAGTCAGAAGGCAATCAATTTCGGAGTCCAGTATTCGAGCAGCGGTCTTATGAAATAATAAATCCGGAGAAATACGGAAAAAACCACAGGAAAAATACATTCATTTGCGCAAAAATACGAAAAGCGAATGACATTTAACGTTTATTAGTGCAATCTGTGGTGCAATCGATTTTTTCGATTAAGTATTTTTGGTTTTAATGATTTTTAATTGTGCTTACGTTAAGAATCAATTAGATTCCAGATTTTTTTATTTTGCATTGATTCTAATACCTAAAAAAACAAATATACTAAAACAATGGAGTATTATTTAATTATCTGTAACTATCGATTTCCTAAATCGATCCTATTCTTAGGGTACGCTCTGTTGATATAATGCTAGCGTTTGTGAAGTTAGTGACGTATAATGAAATAAGTGTTGTAACGGTTTACAAAGGTTGTTTTAAAACAAAAAATAGAAATCTACTTATTTTCTACACTTGGCCATTGTCATTGAGGCTAAGATTCAAATGGGTTAAGTAAGCAAAATAGAGGAATTTATTGGTACATATCTGATTCGTGTAACGGTTAGGCCCAGAAACGGGGTTCTCCTTTCCTCAGGATCGGATGACGATTGATTTTTATATTGCATGGTTGAAGGAATTGAAGCCTTAGATCGCCGATTATAAAAACAAATCCAGAAATATTTGGTGTTAACTTTTATACTATCTTCTACTGAGTTTAGGTATAGACGGTAACAATTCTTGGAATCAGTTTGCAATCACGACCTATAACTAGCACTTCCACGCGAACGAAGTCGCGAGGTGAACCTCGCGATTTCGTTCGCGTGGAAGTCGGTAAGATACACAATATACTAAAATAACAGACACATTTTAATAAAACTCCCTCGTACTCCGTCCCGTCGCGTTGCATCGCCCGCCCGCGCTATTACTTCATTTTTGCTTAGACAATTTTATTTGAGTTTTATTTTTTTTTCCGCGGAACCCTAATTATTTTTCTAAAATAAAAGTAGCCTAAGTTACTTCCCGTAACATCAGCTACCTGCCACTGAAAGTCCTGTCAAAATCGGTTTAGCCGTTTCGGAGATTGGCCGGAACAAACAGACAGACGAACATTTTTAAAATTGCTTTTTCGTTATAAGTATCGTATATACTTTCGGCATTAGTAAAAAGCTGTTATTACAAACAGACACTTCAATTGTATTTATTTATATAGATTGATTGTTTGAAGTGAACGCGCTAAGCTCTGACACTACCAGTTGGATTTGAAAAATTCTTTTTGTATTTTATAGCCCAATTCTTGATGAAGGTTTATAGGGTATTTAACATTACGCTTGTACTCTTAGAAGCCGAGCAACATGAAAAAAGTAAGCAAGGCGATGCGATGCGACGGGGTGGACTCACCCCGTCGCATCGCATCCCCGCGACTAGCAGACCCGCCCGCCCGCCGGCTGGCAGGATCACGCAAATGAAGTCGCGGACTGAAGCTAGTATTACCAGTTCTTTCTCATATCAACATGAAACATTCATTACATAGAAGCAAATTGCGATGTTTTGTCGGTGGAATTTGCTAAAAATACTAATAAAATTCGTCTTTCTCTACTTGGGACCCCCAATCACAAGCCTAGCTAAAATATTAATGATATTTTTTGGCAAAATTAATTTTAACTGAGCAACTTGTACAAGTTCAGCCAAAGCGTCGAACAAAAAGAGCAATTTTCTTTCATCAGCTCTATTTCTTCGAGACAGGGAACAGTTTTTTTAAATGTGTTTTTAGAAAACAGTAACTAAGTACTCCAGTATCGAGTGTCCATTCAAACCAGTTTTCAGGTCATTTCCTCGTAAATGTAAAATTAGTGTTGAATCAACGCCACCTGGTGATTACCCCGTAATAGCATTACGTCCATGTGTGTGTATTGTTTACATTTGCTCGCTTCCAAGCTGCGCCTAGCGGTAATGAATGATGTTCATACATGTTAAATACGTCAACCACATCCGTTAGATGGCGCTTGTTTGTTTACTTTCCAATGAAACTACTACAATTGGGATCCATTCAGCTCGTCAAAGCACGATGTTTAAATGCTAGCTTAACACACTCAGCGCCATGTGTATAACCTGATATACATCCTAATGTTTATGTCCCAAGCCAATGTATAACAGGGTGATACACGGATAGGGCACAACTTCACAGGCCGGTGCATACATATTGATTTATACACCATATATTATTCATATAGTATTCTGGTACCAGTAGAAGCCAGTTCTGCAAAAAAAAAAAAAATGAAAAGTTCATTACTTTTGCCTCAAAGGTCCCTTGGCGCTGAGCGCGTCACTCGTCATTATCGTCTTTGACCACTTTCCTCTTTTGAATTTCACCTTTCGCAAATAATGCATCTACTAACATATCCTTGGTTTTAGCATGGCTAATAAATGGAACCCTTCATAATTATGCGCATTCGTTGAATATGATAATAATTAGTGGAATAGTATTGTCATTCAGAGAGGATACGAGGAAGCATGTTGGTGTAGCATGCACCGAGGGGTTGTGCAAGGAGAGACGGTCGCAGGATTGGGGTGAGGACGCGCATGCGCGGTGAGGCGGTCGATGGCTGGACCTCACTGCCACACGCGACTAACACGTGTTCCCTACACATTACTGAATTGTTGATTCCATGTGTTGGAAAAACACATCTTATTTGTTATGGTTGACTTCAGCGAAATTATATGCCACTCGAAATAACTTCTTTTTCAGAAGGAGGGGTCCTTATAAATCCAATGTGGACTGCCTATGCCTGACGAATAAACTATTAGGTTATCCACAAAACACAATCATTCTTTGTACCATAAACGTACTTCCGCTAGTAGTCCCTTGGATTCTTGGATCCAGGGCGATGAACTAGACAGCGTCATTTCCTTTCTTGATTACTGACAATTTATTCTTAGTCGTATAACCTGAGGAAAATCTGTCTATAGTTAAAAATGCTTCTTACATTATCGTTGTAAGTGACATTTGTCTCTGGTCCCGTTGCGTTGGAAGAGAAAGTAGGTATGTACGTGGTGCTTATTTGTTTTGTTTCTCGTCAATTTTGAGTTATAGTGTATCGTCTGTCTGACGACATTCTTGTCTGATGAATTGACAATCAACAAGTGCTAACTCCGTCTTTTGTTATTGTTACTAGAATGTATAGCTGAACGGCATGATTAAATTGCCAATCAAATCCTTTTGGAAAATGCGATGCCTAAACAGATTGCACACCAATGTATGTGTTGACCTTGACAGAGAGCGGGCAACAATGCATTTTCAACCCTCTGGTCGGGCGGTCGTGTGGCAATAATCCTGAGATGTAGCGGGGTCGGCAGCGCTGGCAAGCCGCGACGACGGACGGAGGCGTCGCGTGCGGGGCGCCGCGCCGCGCCCGCCCGCGCGCCTCCTCGCCACCGCCGAGCTGTCAAACCGCCTCCGTCGGGCACCCGGCTTGAACGCACCGGCATAACGCGCGCCGCACTAATTCGCGATCGTAACGTAGTACGCGTACGCAGTCAGTGACTCAGTGTGTGATTTTGTAATACTCGCATGACGGAGAGTACTTTAAAGAGATGAACGGCAGCACGACGACGGTGAATGGTGGCGCCGTCAATGGGACCACTGGTGCCCTAAATGGAATCGGTGCCGCGCCGCGTACAGCTACACTTGGAACTCCCAGCAGTTATGCGTATACGTCCAGCGGCTCCCTGCTTGGCCGCAGTGGTACAGCCAGACCTGTTCCACCGCCTACATTGCCTAAATATAGTGGTTCCTTTAGCGCGGGCAGCACCACTGGACTCAGGGAACGAGATAGAGAGGGTACTGGCGGATCCCATCGTCTGGCCAGCCTCGAAAGATTAGCACTACGGCAACGTATCATTGAACAAAATGCTAATAATCAGGTGTCCGTCGGCATCGGTTCGACACTTACTGCACCATCGAATGGGCCCACCTCTGCTACCGTCACCCTTACCGACACGGCAACGGTGAGTTCCAGAGTCCCCTTGCCGTTTTTCATGTGCACCCTCAACATTTCCCCTAACCTTAGTTAGGGCACTCCGAGAAAGGGATGTGGATTTTATTTCGTAAAGCCCTCTCACACAAATGTTAGTTAAAATAATTATTGTATCATATTGGATTTAGATGTTTATCGCCATTGTTGTCATTTCTAACTAGAATAAGTAAGTCGTCTTAGACACTTTTATTTTCTTTTTTGCTCCGCTAGGCTCTACAATACCGAAGTATTTATCGGATGATGCATGGAACGTGCAAGTCGTGCAGTAAGCCTGAAACTAGTTTGTTTACATTGAGACATATCGATACCATAAACACCTAAGTACCTAACCGTCAGTCATAATAGATGTATTAGGTATATAAAACAGTCCTGTATCAACTTCGCTGCATGGTTGGTAGCTCTGCGTTGAAGTAGTTATTTGAGTACAAGAGGGCCTTGTGTTGATTTAATGTTTGAATACAACTCATACAAGTATTCTATCAAAAAAGGATAAAAAATTTACGTATGTTGCAAGTAAATGGTACGATTGGTTGTTTTAAATCAAGTATTTTAGTTAGTATGCAATAACTTACTAAAAAATGGCCTTTTCGCCATTTTAACAATAATTTATATCTACAAGTAAGTTTTATTAATAATTACAATTATTGTTATGTAACAGGTGTATGTTACATACATCACACTTTTAAATAAACAGGTTCTAGAACATCTACTTTTATAGATAATAACTCAAATAAAATCACCTGTGATTAGTCGAAACTATAAACAACAGAGGTCTACGCTTCGTAAAAAACCGGCCAAGTGTGTGTCTGACCACAGTCAAGGGTTCCGTAGTCGGGATGAATATCGCGTGCACAATATTGATTTTATCGACCGCAAAAACAAGTTTGTGTTTCATGGTATTTCTCGCAAAATCTATGAAAAACATAGTTATTTCTGCGGTTGAAACCAAAAATATTCAAAAACTATTGACTTAATAGCAAAATCACTTAAAACATCATACACTTTCTAATAATTGGATCGCATTAGGGGGATTTGTTAAAAAGTGTACCTACCTAAGTTAAAATGAAGGTTCTTGTTTTTAGGGTTCCGTATCAACAAGGAACACTTATAGTTTCGCCATGCCCTATCTGTCCAAGGCTTAGCTCAGAGACTCTTAGTACTAGAAGTAACTGTAATTTGGTGCGGGTATACATATTAACCACGCCGACAGTGGTAAAATAAAATTTTGAAAAAATAATTCTTACGGTGCCTCCCCTACACGTAAAGTGGGAAAGACTTTTTTTGTCGTTGAAATATTAAGCATTAAAGTGCACATTTTTGTTAGAGTCAAGTGTCCCCCCTGCCAGCTAAAAAGTTGTTTTGGATATGTGAAAAAATTTAGTATACAATATAACGAAGTTACAAGGAAAGCTATCACAACTAAGTAGACTTTACAAGTTAACGAGTAATAGTCGGTCGGTCTGGTCGGACAATGTACACGTATGTATGGAATTTCGTCTTAAGTTGTTGCACAATAAATCTTTATTTATTATAAACCACGTTTTATATTTGATTAAATAAAAGTGTTCATTTTCCCACAAATATCCGGGTTTTTATGTGATTAGACCAAAACGGAGATAACCTACAAATTATGTTTAACCTACTCGGAACTTATAAAATAACCACACATCACTCATGTAGGTACATAAATTAAAAACAATGTTGGTTAAAAACAAAACCAGTCACCAGCTTCTATTTGAAAAACAAAACATAACAATATTCATAACTATTACCTTTTCATGACGTTTTGGTGTGACGGCATCGAAATAAAACAACTTCAATATATTAACTAAACGTGACATTGGCTAAATGCACAAACCGTGTGTCTAAAGGTTCATACTTACATACCTAACTCGTACAAATGAAGAAAACGAAACGTCAGTATCATGACTGTAAAGGGAAATAATACGTAGCAATTGTTGATCTACTATTTTTCTTAAAATCATAATTCCGGATACGAAAATAAAATTTCTAAAGTGAAGAGGTTGTAAAACATAAGAGAATAATTTCTATATCATTTTGATTTTGTAACATGAAACTTTGCTATACTCCGTCGGTTTAGGTAGTTAACTAAATGTAAACAATCTTGGCATGTCTTTTTATCTAAAAGTTGTCTATAAATTGTATATTAAAATCTTTGCGACTAGGTATTTACTAAATCGATGTTAGCTAATAAACTAAATTTAAATAATCTTTGTGTATATTATATACGACCTCTTTAATATAAAAAGACATACCAAGATTGTTTACCTTTAGTTAACTACCTAAACCGATAGACCATAGACTACTTTTGCTCAATCTCCTTTGCAGTTGGAATGTATGAGAGAACATGTTTTTCAACTACAATGTTAAGTTTGTTCTTGGGATAAATATTCATGCCAACTACGGAACCATTCATTGTGCGTGGTCCGACACGTACTTGGCCGGTTTTTATGGTTTTTTTTTTTCAATATGTGTAGTTGTATTCTTATTGTCTATTAATTGAACTGTATGAAAATGCATAGAATATACAAACATCATAATCAGTTAGAGGATTTTGGGTTCCGCTGAATAACAATTTATTATCTTACTTAGTTAGGGTTGCCAGGTCGTCTAACCTAATAGCCGGACAGACCAGCCAGTTTGGCCGGACATTTGGGTAAAAAAGCCGGACACCCTAAATTATTAAGGATTTTGTGTCTTAGTAATAACTCGACAAAATTGTTTTTACGTAAAACTAGATTTTTTTATCATTTACCATAAAACTTCTTAAAATCTAATGAAATAAAATAAAATTTAATAACGTATCAGTCTTTATTACTACTAATCATTCATTAATATTATTATTTCGCAAGGGAAAAACACAAAAATAAAATTAAGAAAACAAAACAAAACTTCTTCACTAATGAATAAAAAACGTTCATCTAGCCATTTAATTTTTCGATCATTCGGTAGGCGAGTAACAGATGCCGAATGCTGAAATCCAATATTTGATTGATCCACTAATGAATAAATTTTTAACTTTTCATTTATTTTGTGTTCAGACATTTCACTCAAGTGAAGGATGCCGAATGAAAAAAAACCCGCCAAGTGCGTGTCGGAAGAACAATGAAAGGTTCCATTGTTGGCATAAATTTATCCCAAGAACAAACTTAACATTGTTGTTGAAAAACCTGTTCTCTCATACATTCCAAATGCAAATGTAAGTTGGTTGACTATTACTAGTTAACTTGTAAAGCCTACTTAGTTGTGATAACTTTTCTTTTAACTTCTTTGTATATACTATTACCGTGAATCTTTTCACATATCCAAAACTAACCGTTTAGCTGGCATGGGGGGACACTTGACTCTAACAAAAATTAGCACTTTAAAGCTTAATATTTTAGAAACGGATCCCTTAATCGAAAAATTGTTGTCACAAACCCGCAATATTTTTGAAATACCTATCCAACAACACCTCACACCATGGGGTAGACGAGAAAAAAAAGCTAGGAAGCTAGCTTAACAAAAGCCGGACAGGCCGGACACCGTTTAATTTGGCCGGACACACAATCAAAAAGCCTACCTATGTCCGGCTTTAGCCGGACGCCTGGCAACCCTATACTCAGTGAGTTAAATAAAACGGGTATAATGAAAATCATACTTTTATTAATATCAGGTAGGTTTATAAATGAAAATAAAACATTTAGTTTGGACAAAAGGAACTAAAAAATAAAATAATTGTGTGTTTATTTCCGCTGACTAACTTGTTGATTAATCGGTTGCGTGTTTTTCTTTATTACCTACATTCAAATTGTCATTGATTAGGTACTGTTTTGTCATATAATTTTAAAGTAAAACAAATAAGTTGTCTTCATAACAATATTTAAAATATTAAAAACTGAACTCAAAAGTAATAATAAACCCAAAATTTTAAATTATTCTAAGAGGGACAGTTACTCATTGAAACGTTGAAATTATTAAGTGGGAAAGTAAGGGCTGTGGTAACCAAAGCCCTTACTTTCCTTAATTAAAATTGGCAAAAATATCATTCTTGATTTTTTTTTTTTGCCAATTTTAATTGCTTTACCAACATATTGAAATTATTTTGCTTTCTGTAAATATGCTAACTAGAAAACTAAATTAATAAACTTCTTATTAACAACAACATAAAAATAACAAAATCTTACAGATAAAAAAGTGTTAAAAGTATAATTGAAACTATATTTGTTTTAGGGCCGATTTTTCAATCGTCAGATAAATTTTATCTGGGGAATATGTTTGACGTTTTGACAGCTTTTGTACAGAAAATATGTCAAACCGCCATATTTACTCTTCAGATAAAAGTTATCTGAGGATTGAAAAATCAGCCCTTAATGAGACATATCACATAATGTAACAATAGGAACATTGGTAACCAGGATAATAAAGATGATTTTGAACTGTACATCGGTGATGATGGTTGAGAAGAAGCCGGTTCAATACAAACTTATAATTTTTTTTTTTTTTGAAGATCCCATATTGCTGCTGGCTCGTGGCAATTATTATCCGCAATTGAACAAAAAGATTGGCTTTGTTCTTTCCAGAATATCATGCCTGTTCATAATTAAGAAGACAAATAAATGATCAGGTTACAAGTTAACTAATAATCCTAAACATAAAAAAACTATTTAATTTAATAATACAATGTAATTTTTAAAAGGAGAGTGAAAACGAGAACTCACTACTATTATTAAAATACCTAGGCCCAATTGCGTCAACTAAATCCCGGCTGGCGCAATTGGGCCCTAGTAATATTTACTCGATTTTTTTCAGATTTGAAAGCCCTTGAGTAATTGAGAAACTTGTTAAAAAATTCAAAATCTTATTATAATCACTGTTTGACAATGTTTCAATGCAAAAAAAAAAAACAAATATGTACAAGCACAACAAAAATTGTGCCTATTTTAATTACGCAATAAAATATAAAAGTGATCTGACGGAACGCTGTTCATCTTGCATGCAGCTTTAGCATTCCATTGTGTAACAATTTTCTCCACTGAGTAACATTTTGACAGAACTAGTCAGTGGAATGTAACGAAAGTCCGACGAAAACACGTTTTCATTAGTTTTTCCATGATTTGCAGTAATATCAACGAAATAATGCAACAATTTATAAAACTATTAACTGACTGTTTGTAAATTAAGTATGAAACATGTAAAAGATTGTTCAATTACCTTAAAAATTGCTGCTAGTCACTGGATGTATGTATTTTGTGCGCACACTGTAGGCGTCCTCAATGTAGCGGTTGTGCACGATATTGGTAAAGTAGTCAAGATGGGGTAGCCAATCAGCCGGCTTTGTAATGATGGCAACTAATGAAAATATTTCTAATTTAGTAATATTTTCTTCAAACTCGCGTTATTCAGAGGAAAATTTCACCCGGTCAAATTTTCAGACTGATTTAAAAAATAATTTAAAATCCATTTGTTATTTTAATGAATTGTTGTATAGGTTTTTCAGAAATCTATCTTCTATCTATCTGACTATATGTATATAAAAATCGATGTGTGTATGTATGTGCATGGACAGGAAATCATAAGATTAGCCCAGCGGGTCTATCTGTGAAGTTTTTTCTTTTTAGCGATCGGACTACCCGTGCGAAGCAGGGGTGGGTCGCTAGCACTTATATTATAAGGTGTTTCAAAATGAGTACCCGATAAACTTTAAGGAGTGCTTTAGACCATCGAACGGAATAACTTTTACTAAACTGTATGGAACAGCTGTTTTTTTTCGCTGTTGCAAAGTTGGTCTAATAGTAAAAGTTATTCAGTTCGATAGTCTAAAATACCTCTTAAAGTTTGTTGGGTTAATTTTGAAACACCTTGTATGTATAACCCATCTAACACTGTTATTACATCAATCTACATACCGTTAAGTTAACTAAACTGTTATTCTACTTTTTAAGTTACTACGTTACGAGGGTGCATGGCAAGAACCTGCTTATTAGTGATTTAATTTTATTGCACTGAAAAATGATAAATAAACTAAAAAACAATGAAAAAGAAATACAGAAATGATACGAAACATTAATGCTCAATCAAGTGATGTTAAAAAATATTACTGTATTGTAATACAGTAAGTAAAAAAAAAAAAATCGAAATTTAAGGGACATCGTGACTCGTGAGAACGTAACGCACACTTTAAAAAAGTTCGCCCATTCAATAACGGACGAATTTTTTAAAAGTGTGCGAATTATGTTGTAAACTATGTTAAGATCTGGGCATTTCTTGTTGTTTATTATATTTCGAATAATATTTGTCATAAATTTAATCGTATCTGTAGACAGACGCGTGTGTGTGTATTAGAAATACGTGCACACACGTATTTGTGAAAAATACCAAAATAAACAAGCACGATTGGCGCGAAATTTCGACTTAGGATATTAAAAAACTTCATAACCACTACTGATTTAAGTTGTTATGTAATTCATCAAGTATTCTGTATTCTGAGTGACATACTCAAGTGTATTATGTCTGAAATCCACATTTTTTTTTTGTTTTTTAGCCTTGCATTTACACACTTTGATTTTCTAAAGATAAATTAGCAAACTTGCTCGCTAAATGTAAAAGATTCATTGGCACCGACATATTATGAGCTAAAAATCCAACTCTTTTAATTGCACTCTCATAAGATGAGATGGGTAACATAATCAATGTTTACATTATTATTTAGGGACGAAATATGTCGTCATTCTCGGGTCCAAGTGGTCTCATTACCGAGCCGGCGGCGTAGGTGCGTGTGTTCGGGTCCAATCGAACGAAACTGTAAAAAAAAAATATACGAAACTATGGACTTGAGAGGTGAGGCCTTAACACTGTTCCATCACGACAATTTGGTACTTTACAATAATTATTTACTGATGGGGGAGTGCTCGCTTATTGCAGTTTTCAGATGAAAGTCTTACTCGTGACTCATCTTGGAATCGATGGTGGTCGTGACCCAACCCATCTGTTTTTGCCGTTTTGTGTTATTCTGTCCTGGGTAAGCACATGCTGGCAGCCTATTCCCACGCAGTTCCTCATGTGATAGGACTGGTTGGGAGTGCGGGAGGGGTGAGCGGGTGACTGAACTCGTGAGTCCCCGTGTCTACAGGGTTAAAAATAACCTCAAGCAGTGGCGTACATTCTGCTCGCATGTGTCGAATTCACTAAACAGACATTAACTGTTTCACGGTCGCACCCTGACCTGAAATTTCTTGGAACATTAAATACTTTCTGGAATACTTTTGTTTCGCCTTAAATCCCATCGTTATGTACCAATGAAAAGTATGACACTGGATATTAAAAAAAAACCCGACCAAGAGTGAGTCGAGCTCGCACAATGAGGGTTTCGTGAATTCGTACCGAGCTACACAGATGCAATACAATAATTAGCGCAGACCAGCGACTGTTCTAGGTCGCTGGTCTGCCGTAATTATTGTATTGCGCATAATTAATAAACCTGCGCTAGCTCCTATACCATACATCTAAATGACACAGTGTCCAGGAAAAAATGTATCGGCACCATTTTTATTTAGATCTTTTTTTTGATAAAGATTAATACTAATCTTTGGGTCCAAACGTTTTATAAAACGCAAACCAAACCTGAAATCGTGAAAAAATCAGCTTTGTTCCCTACATTTTGACGTAAAATAATCTAGCGTAGGTACAGCTGATTTATTTTTTGCGATTTCAGGTTTGGTCCCATAGTAAAAGTTGTTCATAATGTTGAGTACAATGACCCCTTAAGAGGTTTATGAGGTACCTATTTGCAATTACTTACACCTTGTTTATGTAGATGTGGAGGGTCAGTGACTGGGGCGATACATACATATACGCGTCATTGAAACCTACCATTATGCCAAAATTAAAATTCCTACGTTGCATAGATCTCGAGAAAAACCCCTGTGACAGACGGACACAAAATTGTTCTTAAAAAGGTTTCGAAACCTAAACATGGACTTCTGGGACCTCAGTAGTTCATTCAACTGTTCCTACATGAGGGGATCATTCACAACTGCCGGATATTTGTAAAGATTCCTTTATCACACTGTTTGCTCAAGTCCAATTTCTTGGAGTCATTATCAGTAATACGTTATCGCGAGTTCGCGACTAGTGCACCGAGAACTCAAGTAACTTACTCAATTGTCCTATTTTAGGACATCTTGTATTCTTTTACAGTGACTGTATCGTATCTTGAGCGGGGATCGGTATGCTCAATGTAAACCTAGGGGAAAAAAACTACCCATTCTTTCATCGAGCTCAAGATTCGTGCCAGTCACTGTATAGTTTGTGGTGTAGGTATTTATTCATGGACTAGCGACCCGCCCCTGCTTCGCACGGTTTTTGACGACTTGACAAAAATCAAGATTTCTTTATTTTATGTAAGGCCCGTTGCATGTAAATCTTCCGGAATACCTTCTTTAAATTATGGTGAAAACCGCATCAAAATCGACACGAAAAGCGACTTTAATCATCACAATAAAACATTGTTTTACGAAACGAATTTAGCTTGAAGTTTTTCACTAACCGGCAAAAGCGGTTGGGGCACGTTCTCCTCTTGCATTCTAAAGCCCAGTGCACAAAAAGCTAAGCACCATTGAGTAACGATATATTCTCAGCTTTGATACAATCGTATTAAGAACCATTTTGCGTTTTATCGATTGTTTAATTTACCCTTTTGGAACGATTGCTCGTTGCTTTTGTATGTCTGGTGGGCATAAGTGTGACGGGCTGGATCCTTTTGCGTCTCTATAGATATAGTCATAATTAACTCAGCGGTACCTGAGTTTAAGGAGGCCCTTTCACACGTGGTGTTTTATTTTTAGCCCTTCGATCTAGTAAACAACTAGTAAACCACGTTTGAATTAAATAATTAGTACTTATTGTAAGTACCAATACTAAAATAAAACAACAATATTTCACAATATAACATGCTCTGTCATGATTTTTTTGAAGTCGGTTGTTATTTTTGTAAAAAGTTTTCAGGTATATTATAAGCTGCTGAAAAAAGCAGGTTCATACCTACCTAGCCCAAATATTATCTTATACTTACATCTCATAAGGCATCAACGAACGATAAAGTAACCCATTACATTTTGTTTATCTGATAGATAACATTTGCATTTGTATCAAGTTGATAAAAGCATATAGACTACAAAATAGTAATCACCCCGTGTGGGTCAGGCCCGAACCGTGCGCTGGTGTGGCGCGCCAGCCGGCAGCCGGTATCGCTTGTAACTTAACCTCAAACTGACACAGTCGTGAACGGTGCTTCATATTACAACAGTTAGTTTGTGTTCAAAAACTACCAACTGACGTTTAAACCGTGATAATTAATTTGAAGTTGTCGCAGATTTTTTACACAATACGGGTGATTTTAATTAGTCTGTGTTTATATGGCAACAGACGAATAATGGTGTTGTTACATCGATACGGCCAGTGCATCAACACAGCCAAAAGGGCACAGAACAAGTACAATACTTACATTGTATGAATGTAAACGAAGAGTTTCAAAGATTTTGTGTAACTTATACCTTTGTTCAACAAGTGGTTTTTTATATACTACGTGAGGATCAGACAAGTTTGTGAGCGTATCGGCAGTGTAGCGTCGTTTGTGTTTTTTTGCTATCTTCAACCGTTGAAGAATAACCTACTCGGATGTGTTCAAAATGGAAAACCGTGCACTAACTCACGGCAACGGACATCAAACTAAATTAACACGATGTTCTAGCAGCGTAGGAGACAGTGGAACTGATAAAGCTAAAGTTGGATGGACGAGTCCACGCGATATCTGGAGGAACTTATCATTACGCAGGAAAGCAGAGGTGAATAAAACAATAACAATTTCAATAATGTAACACTATGAATAGGAAATTCCGTGACTGGTTAAACAGTAACAAGCGTGCCTTTAGAGCTAGTGCTATCACTAAGAACTTACATATTGTCGCCATCAATTAAAACCCTGTTGCTTCGCCGTCTAAGTATAAATAAACTGCTGTTGATAAGGGAGTCACTTAATTCAACCTTTGGAACAGAATGTCGTTTGTATGCAACTCGTATGCTATCCATTGGAAACGTTTATAATAGGTACAGTCACGAGCATAAATATATTAATATGGACAAATAGTTTTGGTGTTCCCTCGTTGTCACATAATATATTTGTGCTTTTATATGCCTTCCACACTTGTTCACATTTTGCTGCCTTCTTGAGAATAGATATTAATGAATGAATCATGAAATCCGAATTGTTATTATTATTTATTTAATTATTGCTGAACTGTCCATAGTATATTTATATGCTCGTGACTGTACAGCTGTCAAAACGTATTTGATTAACTTCCCGTTTCTTCATGCAGAACAGATCCAAGTAAGTATTTCCTAATCCTCGTCGGGTCTCGGGTCGATGACTCGTCAATAGCATAATAAGTCACAATCGCACTCGACGTCTTAGTTATATGTGTTATCCATGTGTCTCGGACGCGCTTATAGTTACTTTTAGAGGTAGGCAATGATCCAGAGACCTGCTTTTGCTAAATATTGCGAGTCAAATTTGAAGCATTTATTTCAATAAAACCATTTACAGGCACTTTTGAACTGTCAAGAAGTCCGTGAGAGAAAAAAATATACCTAGTTGCCCATTCCAATGCGTAGTAGGTCCCTATGGAGAAGAACGGGCAAGAAACTCCATGGACATTCTTTCAAATAAAAATATTGCTACAAAATATTGTTTACATTATCCTTGTAGAAATTTTAGTTACCTACATATTCTTATAACGATATAGAAAGACGTGTACGTTAAATGCGTCCAGAGCAAAAGTAATCAATTCAAAAATAAAGGAAGTAATTTAAATAAGCAAAGAGATAACCAGTCGTCTCAACTGACGGTATTCGTTCGCGTACAAGGCGCATGGATCAGCAGCACTTTGCTCAACCATTTTGAAGAGAACCGAATGATCCAACACATGCGCCACCCTCAGCGAGACATTTGACATACTCTCAACTGACAGGGCACATTCAAGTCGATGAAAGACGTGCCCAGTAAACGGTAGATTGATAGTACATTGTACTCACACATGCGCTATGCAATTTAATAATACCTGAGATATTGAATCTATACAATGCAAAGATAGTATTACAATCTTCAGCTGCTCCATCCAACAGTATTTTCAAATGCCAATCGGTTTATGCGACCTTGTGGTTTTAGAGCAGGACCAGCACTGAGAATAGCATTTTTGTCAGCAATGTAACCCAGCAATGTAGCAACGTAACCCCAAATTATAATATGCATAGTGTGCGTCTAAGACAAGATTATTCGCTTCATTCAGTTGAAATATGTAGAGGGGTATTTTATTATAATATTTCAAACAGTACTTACCCCGTGTAATATGAGTTTACTTTAGTTAGCCGGTCTAAAACCTGTGTTTTAAACCAATTAATTCAACCAGGTTTTAAAATCAAGGGCCTGCTTTTGAAACCTGATTGAATTAATTGTATTATAATTATGTTTTTCACCTCTTTTACTAAAAAAGATGTCGATTTTTCTTACGTCCATAATGTTTTCATAGATACGAGTAAATTGACTAACCGACAAAAAATTTTACGCAGGTGGGTCCAGAATCATGTACTGAATCCATGGTAACAGGTTGCGCGTCGATGTCGGGCTGCCATCCTGTGTATCAGTAAATTAGCTGATTTTTCTAACAACACAATAAATGCTGCTGAACTTGACGTCCTCCAAGAGATGTTAAATGAGGATCCCATTGTGTAGCTTTGAGTCGAGCGTGAACCCCAGAAAAAAAGTTTTATTCGACGAATTTTAGTTTCTCTTTATTCTATATTATGCGCTTAGTCTTTTCTTATTATTTTATATTATGCGCTTAGTCTTTTCTTCCCATACGCAGTAACCCAATTTTGGATTTGTTACGTCGTCAAGATTTGTGGCACGTCTATTTATCTTCAAAATCAAGGCGGTTACACAAAAAAAATAAAACCATTTATGTTAAAAAGAAGAACGGGCCCAATATAGAGCCTTGTGGAACCGCCATTTTTATTTTTAAACCCCGAGAATTTACACCGTTTACATATTTGAACTTGCTGTGGTCTATCTTTTAAATACGATTTCGTATCATAATCGCAAGTTTACCTAGTCCGTAGAGTTCAAGTTTCAAGAGTAAACTTTCGTGATTTACGAAATTACGAGTAACGATTTGTGCGAAGCATAATTATAGGCATTGTAATGTCAATAACTTAAAAACGGTAATAATAAAACTTCATTTGCGCCAATACTGTTTCTGTGTCTTATAACTGTGAGTTTTAATACAGCATCGATACTTTGCACTTCTATATCAACAAACATGAAAATAAAGAGGCCCAATATTGTTGGCAAGAAGCTACTAGGCGTGCTTACGCTTGAATGTTTAATTTTATTCAGAGGTAGTGTCTTCTGCATAATCGATATCTGGGGGTCGAGGGGGTGCAATTGAAAATAGAAATTCAATTGATTGGCTTTCACTGGCGCATGTGAAGTTTGATGTTTATTATGTGAGAACGTTGTTCCAAAACGTCCTTTTCCATTTTTAGGGTTCCGTACCCGGGTGCCAAACGAAACCCTGTTACTAAGCCTACGCTGTCTGTCCGTCCGTCAGTGTGTCAGCGGGCTGTATATCATGAACCGTACTAGGTAGACAGTTTTCACAGAATGTGTATTTCTATTGCCGCTGTAACAACAAATAATAAAAATAAAGTAAAAATCCCATACAAAAAACGTGTTTTTTTACTAAAGTAAAAACGTAGTGTTAAATATTGTACGGTGGTACGGAACCCTTCGTGTGCGAGTCCGACTCGCACGTGGCCAATACTTAGGGTTCCGTACCTCAAAAGGAAAAACGGAACCCTTATAGGATCACTTCGTTGTCCGTCCGTTTATCTGTATGTCTGTCAGTCTCTCAAGACCCTTTTCTCAGAAATACGTGGTGGTATCAAGTTGAAATTATATCAAATACGTAGATTTACGGTCCCTTTAAAAAAATCAAGCTTATAGTCAACACAATAAAAAATACGGGCATTTATGCGACATATTTTGATACTCGCCAATAAATCAAAACCTATAAGGTACTTCCCGTTGACTTAGAATCATGAAATTTGGCAAGAAGCAAGGTCTTGCAGCACAAGAAAAGGAAAAAGTCCGAAAATCGTTAATTTGTAGTTTTATCATATTTTTTTTGTATTTACAAACCTATAGGCGTTTGGGATTTATGAGGAAACAGATGAACATACATACTAGCCTGTTAAAATCATGAACTACCTTTAACTTTGCCGTAGTTAAAAAATATGAACAATACCCATTGCGAATACAATACGCCGTAGCCGCAATAACTTTGCCATTGAACATAAACCCTGTACCTTAATTGGTAATTATCCGCGTAATAACCCATTTATGCATATGCGCAAGTTCACAATGTTAATTCAAGTGACAATTAATTTAACCTCAATTAAAAATTCATGGACAGTGGCGTATATTGCTTAATGACACTAAAACATGGTGATTCCCTTCCTTAATCGCATCTATCTATGTATGCCATATAGCATATATGTATATAAAAAAAGCATGTGTCCCGGCTAACACATCATCGCGCAGGCTATATTGCTTAGTGCAGAAATACGAAATTTAGACAGTAGGTTCCTTTTGTGACGTAGGCATCCACTAAGGAAGGATTTTTGGAAATTCTATCCTTAATGGGGTGAAAAGAGGGAATAAAGTTTATATGAAAACATATTATTCCTTGGGTTTATAAACCTGAAAACTAGGTAAATAATGTTTGACCGTATTAGTATTTCTTAACTACCCCCAATGGGGGTTTAGAGGGTGTGGGTTTGTATGGAAGAAGCTTAGCGCGCGGTCCGATTAATTTGAAACTTGGTATTAATATCTTGACAAAAAATAAAAAGATTTAAGTAAGTGTTTTTGGATTTCTGAGAACAGTGAAAAAGATTTTTTTTATTTCCTCGCACAATGCATAGTAAAACGTTGCATGATACAAGCGCGTAAGATGATTTCCGACTCGTCTCGACTTAACACTCGCTCGCTCGTTAATAAAAATGCCACTTGCCGGAAATCACCTACTTTCCGCACTTGTAGCATAAATAACTATTATGATGATCCGAACCTGGAGCAAACATGATAATACTTTAATAGTTGCCCTATCAAACAGAATCGGTTTGTACTGCTCTAACTTCAGTGTCGCGTTCGAAGTTTAATAGCTAATTATGCTGCAGCTCGTTGGAAATTGGAATTGGAATTGGAAACGTCACCGATCGGAATAAGACGTTCAATGTATTCATGTTTCTACGTATTCATCGTTCTAGTAGAGAATATCAAACGTTACTACAAGATTGTTCTCACGGATACATACGAGGAGGGATCAAAAAGTAGTGAGAACGACATACTCCTTGGTAAGAAAATAAATAAATACTGGCAGGCATAGCTCAGATACATATTTGTAATATTAATAAAGAAAAAAATCTTCGATTCTCTTTTGTTTTTTTCTGAATGTAGTCATTTGTTTGCTTCGTGTCGGAACGTGTTCTCGAAAATGGAGAAAAACGAAGTGCGAGCCATTATTAAATACCTCTGTTTAGAAAAGTTAACGACGCAAGAGATTCATTGCGAATTGGAGGCAACATTAGGAGAGTCTGCTCCGCCGTATTCCACTGTCGCAAGGTGGGCTTCTCAATTTCGAGTAGGGAGAACGAGCACGGAAGACGAACATCGTTGCGGCCGTCCATCGACATCAGTCACCCAAGAAAATGTTGCGAAAGTCGAGAAAATTGTATTGAGCGATCGAAGAGTTACCATCCGATACTTAATTCAAGAAACGGGCATTTCATATGGAAGTATTCGATCCCAATTGAAACAATCTTTGAATATGAGAAAAGTCTCCGCAAGATGGGTGCCGAGAATGTTAACCGACAGTCAGAAACAAAATCGACTTGACATTTCGAAGATATTGTTGGCCAAGTTTCAAGAAGATTCTGAAAACTTTTTGTCTCGTTTCATAACAATGGACGAAACATGGGTCCATCATTTTGATCCCGAGACAAAACAAAAATCTTCGCAATGGAAACGGCCATCATCACCGACCACCGAAGAAGTTTCGTGCCGTGGCATCGGCTGGCAAGGTTATGGCCTCAATATTTTGGGACTCAGAAGGGATATTATTGATTGATTACCTGGAGCGTGGAACCACTATTACAGGTCAATATTATGCAGCTTTAATTCCCAAGTTGAGGAATGCCATCAAAGAGAAAAGGAGAGGGAAACTTCGAAGGGGCGTGCTGTTTCATCACGACAACGCACCCGCGCACAGGTCGGCAGTTGCGATGGCTGCCATTCAGCAAGCTGGCTTCGAATTGGTTGACCACCTCCCTTATTCACCAGATCTGGCGCCTAGCGATTTTTATCTGTTCCCCAAATTGAAAGAATACTTAAGGGGAAACAGGTAC
This sequence comes from Fissipunctia ypsillon, assembly GCA_947568875.1. Classification (NCBI taxonomy): domain Eukaryota; kingdom Metazoa; phylum Arthropoda; class Insecta; order Lepidoptera; family Noctuidae; genus Fissipunctia; species Fissipunctia ypsillon. Next base: position 13,020,535 of record OX387644.1, on the reverse strand, counting down.
GAAGACGATAACGAGGTGATGGATGCTGTGGAGAGCATTTTGCAGGACGAAGACAAAACTTTATTTTTGAAAGGGATTGAAGCCTTGGAAAAGCGCTGGACTCGGTGTGTAGAGAGACTCGGAGACTATGTAGAAAAATAAATTATTATGTTATCAATAGTCATTATATTCTATCTCATTCTCACTACTTTTTGATCCCTCCTCGTATCAAGCTATACATTTCCAGTATAAGCTGATCTCGCATTATATAGGGTTTCCGTACAATGAGAGGTCAGCTTATACTGGAAATGTATAGCGTGATATGTAGCCGTGTGTACTGGACGCATTGTTAGAGCTTATTTTGTTTTGTACTGGTGTATTGATCCATATTATTATATTATACCTTATTTATTATATTATTACCTGTATTATACCTTATTAGAAAAGGAGAGTAAATGTGGGAAATAAAGTGAATGGTGATACAAAAAATACAAAAAGGCTCGACTGGCTTTCACAATGGTGTGCTGGCGTCTACGCTTATTATGGAAGTGATGGTCGGGTGTGGCAAAGGAGGCATGAAAGTAGAATAAATGCTGTGGAAATGCGTTCCTGCGAAGTATGTGTGGTGAGACTATGAATGGTAGGCTGAGGAATGATGTGATAAGACAACGGTGCGGTTTAAAAGATGTAGTGACAAAAATTGAATAGAGTCGGTATGCTTATATGATTTGGTCATGTTGACAGGATAAATAAAAGGCGACTAACAAAAAGTATTTTTTTATTTTTTTATTTGAGATAGGTTTGCTCTTGACTCTAGTCTAGGTCAGAGATAACAGAGACAAAGTCGACGATGGAGCGAGCTTACCCAGAAGAAGCCTGTTCACTCTCACTTTGAAGAGATCGGGGTTGTATGCGTTCGGAAACACAGACGCAGGCAGAGAGTTCCACTCCTTTGCTGTGCGCATTACAAAAGACATTTGGAAACGCTTAGTGCGAATTGGTGGGATAGCAACTAGGTAAGGGTGGTAACTTGCAGTGCGTCTAGATGTCCGCTGATAGAAGAGGGCCGGCGGAATGAGGTCGTGAGTTCTTGAGAGATTTACAAAACAGATGTGAGCATAAACGCAGGGAGGGGATGCCCTAGAAGGGCATATAGTATACTGACCTTATTGGTGAGGTTCTTCAGAATGGTCAGGTGCGTAGTACTCGTAACCGGTGTGCGTGTATGACCAGATATATGAAGTAAACGAAGCAAAACGAGTATGCATGGATCATAGCAGGTGGTGTTTATTAGTTTATGTCTACCCCCATGGGAAAAAGGCGTGAGTTTATGTATGTGTACGTATGAACCTTATAGCATTTCACAAACAAGAACAACCATGTTCGTAGCTTGTAATCATCACTAGTGTATGTAATGGACTTTCTTTTATTTACACGATGCTTGATGCTCCATTTCCCCCATTAATTATAGTTAACCAGGTCTTCCTAATTGCTTCACGCGATAGTTTTTACGTGTCTTCGTATTGATCTGGTTTGTTAAGGCACCTGTCATTAAGATTCTAAAAGTTTTCAGGTCATTTGCATCGCAGAATCAAGTCATTATGGTGTTAACAGTTTATCGTAAAAGGCTTTTCATATATATTGAGAATGTCTCAAACAATTTAAAAATCAGTCACTTAATCTCTCTGCTCGACAAGATTTTGACACGTGACATACCAGTTGACTCGAATTGCGTGCGAATTAAGTCATGAAATTCAGGAATTTATATGAACTTTCAGCATTCGAATTTATTAAGAAAAATATGTTACTGCGCCTATTTTATACAATAAGTTTGTGGCAAATATCTTTAAATAAATGTCGAGGTCGGTCAAACCGCACCAGTCTACTGCGAAAGTTATACAACATTAGTTTTAGTTTATGCGAAACTCGAAACACGTGTCTGGTAGTTTTATGTAAAGAATCTAGGTACAAAATTTCAAAACCGTATCATGAAAAATCACAAAGTTATAAGCTTGTTATGTTATCTGGTTGTCCGTACAAAAACAAGCTCACCACGCGGCAACCCTGCGCCGCCCGCGCCTCCAGCGTCGTCTTGCGCTCATTGATAATAATTTGGCAGTAGGTACGTATAGAGTACTTAGGAGGTATGTCGCTCGGTGGCCAACTTGTAACCTTTTTAAAATATTTTTGGGACAAAATATAACACGATGTAAAAATTATTGGAATCGATTCAGTTACTTATTCTGAACCAACTATATTCAGGTTTCGCATATACTAAAAATAATGTTGAATAAAATAGATTTAACTACACCTATCCAAAAAGTAGGCAACTTAAATTCGCTGAAAATATGTACATAAACAACCTACTCTCTTGCTGAAAGTATGCATAACGATAAAATAAAGATATTATCATTCTCTCTGCATTCTTACTTTTACCATTTTTCAAACATAAACTGCAGAAAAAATACGATCAATCTTGATACAAATTACAAAAAATCTGACCGTCTACCCAATTTTAAATTTCGATTCAAACGTTGCATTCAGCATAAATTAATACTCGCAACAAAATCGAGCTTGGAAAAAGTAGTAGAAACTGAATAAAAACTCTTTGGTATATTTTCCATGAATTATTTTATAAACATCACGCCTTGTTTCCCCGAAGGGTTAGGCAGAGGTGTACTTAAAGTTATGTTTTTAGGAAATATTTTTTTTTTTAGAATTATTTTATTTTTGATATTAATAAGTACCTACACGTACAGTGTGGATAGGGGTGTAACTTTTTAGGGTTCCGTAGGTGCGAATGAAAAACGGAACCCTTATTGGATCACTCGTGTAGTGTGTCTGTCTGTCACAGCCAGTCAGCCAGCCAGCAGTCTGTGCTTCGAATCTACTGGACCGATTAAGGTGAAATTTGGTACACATGAATTTCTGTAACCCAAACACGGACGTATAACGTAAATAAATGAATTTTGAATATGGGGTCACTTTTGGGAGGGCCAATTAGATTTAAAAAGTTTTACAAACTGTACCGTGTGACATATCGCAAGAAAGGGCTTGTTGTGAGGGTCTCAAATATATTTTTTTAATAAAATATATATATTTTACTACCCTCTCCCCACTATCTCCAAAATCACTGAGCACGAAATTTTGAAAAAATACGGTTCTTTGGTTATAGACTCCAGGAAAACTTATAAGAAGTCTATGGTCTTACTCTGAACAATATACCTAGTGCGTACAAACTTACATTTGCAGTTGAAATGTATGGGACAATATGTTGTTCAACTACAATGTTTTAAGTATGTTCTTGGGATAAATATTATTGATAGAATACATTTTATATAACATATTCATCGTACGGAACCCGGTGGCGGCTATTTGAAATAATAATATTGTAAATCAATTCTTATAAACATCATTTTCATGCCGATTGAAAAAACGGAATCCTTAATTTCGTCATGTCCGTCTGTCCGTCCATCCGGATGTCATACAGCCATTTTACTCGGAGACTATTATCACTATATCGATGAAAATTTGAAAGAAGGTGTATTCTTTGCATCGCTAAACAATGGTTCAATGAAATTACAATAAACATAATTAGAGATGGCATTCCGCATACATGTAGATGTAACCGAGGGATGAAAAAAAAACCTATGCACATAAGCGCGTGGGGTAGATATTGTTGGATCTCATAATTTAAATGATAAAGATGATTCTAAGTGACTGCTTTTTAAGTCAATAGTTTTTGAGATAAGGGATAGTTTCGGGTACTACCGCAGAATAAACTTTGTTTTTCATAGTTTTTTTTTCAAGAAATACTATGAAATACAAACTTATCTTTGCAGTCGATAAACTTAATGCTGTGCAATGTGCATGCGTAAATATACATCCCAACTATGGAACCCTTCATTATTCGTGGCCTGTACCTGCCCATACACTTGCCCAGATTTTTAATTTTCGTTGGGAAACTACCACAAAAAAAAAAACTATTTCTATTATGGTCGTACCTGTAAAACCTACCTTGATAGTATTTTCAAAATCCAACTTCGAATTTTAAAAACAATAGTATCTCCCAAAAAACAATTTTACGACAATACAAATGGCCTCTTTTAAACACTGTAATGTCTTACCAGTTCATATACAAATATTTTTTTTGTTATTAAAAGAACAATTTTTCAATAAATCTAGAAATAAAATCGAACACCTGTATGCACTCGGGCAGTTTCTGAGAATAGGCTTCGTACACAGCGCGCCAACAATACGTATGGCGAACGAACTGCCGGTTATATTATACCGAGACTTATTAGTAGTCTACCCTCAGAAATAAACAAATGTATTACTTACACATAAAAGTATCAAATGTAAACTTAAGCAATATTACTTAAGTATTATGTAGGAATAGGAGGAGCTCGTGGCTAAGTAATAACAGCTGCATGGGTCGATCCATCAGGTTAAGCTACGCTTGCCGGGGTTGTCCGTGGATGGGTGACCATCTTTACATACTGAGACTTCCGTGCCTCGGAAAGCACGTTAAGCCGTTGGTCCCGGCTGTCATTCGTAGATCTTTGACAGTCGTTACGGGTCATCAAAAGCCCGAAAGTCTGACAACCAGTCTTACCAAGCGGTATCGTATTACCCAGTTACTGGGTTGTGGAGGTCAGATAGACAGTCGCTCCATGTAAAATACTGGTATTTAGCTGCATCCGGTTAGACTGAAAGCCGACCCCAACATAGTTGGGAAAAGGCTAGGCAGATTGATTGAATGTAACTATATAAAGACCTAAAGATGTTATTGTATCGACAATAACGCAAACCTATAAAATGCATCATTGTATAGTTCCATATTGAGATAGACTTATGATAGCACAAGTTTAAACTTTAGTGGTTTTTGGTATAATCTATATTTATTTGTATATACGTTAAATAAAAAAAAAAAATATTTTCATAATCAGTTTAGCGTGTCGTATGTCGTCATTCTGGGGTCCAATGGGACACCCCTTTCCACCCCGTCAAACTAATGATAATAAGTAATTTTAAAAATTTCATTTGCGAAGTGTTAAAGCTTTAAATACTGTTTATTTGAATAAGCTAGCAATTTAGTTTCCGAGACATTAAGGTTTCTATTGGTGACCCGCATTTATTTCTCACGAGTGCTGGATGCTCTATCACTAATCCACAGACGTTATGTGCAGAAATAAATATCTTGCGATGTTGTAGTAAGTAGGTACTACGTGCACGACAGTATTTATATCAGGAGATACTTGTCGGGCTTGTCTTCGTCTTTACCTCACATGAATAATTCAGTAGCGACTAAGAATACATACAGAAAAAGAGGCTTATAAAGTTATAAGTTTATAAGTTTTGTAGCTAAATACATCTGATCGAATTTGTGACTGTCTGTTCAATTACACCAGAAAGTGCAAATGAAAGTGATCGAGATAACAGCCATATTCTTAAGTTTTAATCGACTTTCTTTATTATTATAATTCGTTCGTGATTACTTGTATGCAACCTACAATTTGATTTCACATTGTAATATTGCTCCTCGGTTTCTTATCCACAGACCTACTTACTGACTTTGTTCTCTGTTCTCATAGTTTTTATTTGCCGTTTCTTTGTTCTAACTCCATTCATCGAGTTTATTCGGAAATTTTCTATTTATGACGTTTATGTAACGCGAGACGTACACCTAATCTGTCATCTGTCGAGTATGTTGCTATGTCTATGCTCGTACGTCGACCGACGCGTCGTCGGCAGAACTCGGCCGATTGAGCCAAACATGTAAAAGAAAGTCAGTGTGTACAGCGTACACCTAGTTATCGGCCGTCATCGGACGATATGTCGGTTGAAGTAGTGTACGCACTCACTTTCTTTTACATAATATGTTTTCTTCTTTTCCGTCCGATCAGCAAAACGTCAGGTTCTAAAAACTGTCCCATTCGCGGAATGGCCGACTCGCGAAACATCCGATTTTCTTTTGCACCCCGACTCGAATAGGTTAAATTTTCTTTTGAACATTCTTGTCGACTCACTCAGAAAAGTTTGAGAATTAGGAGATTGTAGAATGCAAGAGCGAGTAAAGGGAGCTCGAAAATAGCACACCCCGCCTCTGAAAGGTTAGGTTTTGTTTTAACCATTTATACAGAAATAGGAGTTACTTTGTCGGCTTGTGCAAGAAAGCTTGAGAAATAAGAGAATGTTGGACGCAAGAGCAGGCGTAGCGCGCTCGAAAATTTTGGCTCGTTACTTACTGAACATATTTTGGCCTTGTCAGGGATTTGATTCATAAAAACTTCTCTAGATTGGAGGCCCCCAGGACCAGAGGCCCGGGGCGGACCACTTGGGGTCCTAACTGGGTTATTTTGGAGATATTGATCTTTTTATATTTTTTTTTTTATTTTTTTTTTTCTTTTTCTTTTTTTTCTTTTTTGTTCTTATTTATATATATATTTTCTCTCATATACTACTTTTATTTTATTCTATCATTTTAAACTAACATTGACATTCGTACACTCACCATTTAGGTTCATTTGAAAACCAGCGTCGGGCACCATTGTTGTCCGACATTATGCTGAAATGGGCCTATTTGGCGCAGCCGTGAGTCGCACAGTATTTACCTACATGCTTTTTTTTTTTGGCTTTGATGTAGGTAATTGTACTTTTTAAATATTGTTAGTTTTAAGTTCTTTTTCTTTGTTTCCTTTCATGATACTGTGTGCACTTGTGGCATGTGCCAATAAACGTTTTTTCTTTCTTTCTTTTTCTTTCTTTATAAGTTTTTTTTTTGGAAATTTCCGACCACTTGACCATAAACTGCTAATTGTGAGAAATCTACTCCGTTCTAGAGATGTTAAACTGATACATTTGTGATAGCTCATGTATGAACGATAGAATCCTTCGAAAACGAATTTATCATAAAACAACAAAAACAACTATTGGTACCCAAATTAATTTAATTATACCACTGATAATGCTTTGTTCAATTTACGCAAACTGATAAGCATGTAACGTTAATGTTATCTATTTAACAGCAGCTAGCTACTAACCCGATACAGTATGCAACACTGTAGCGGGTTAGTAATTCAATAGGAATCAATATCCAACCGATATTTACAGCGTGTTAATTTCCAGTTCATTATTATCAAGTTAATATACCTACCCTGGAGTTTATGAAGTTTGAAAAGGCATGAGGCAATATCCGGCGGGATAGGGAGGTACAAGCAACGCAGCACACACCTGTGCACATTGACCGCAACCGTGTCTAATGAACCGAGAGTTTTGTTTAGAACTATGCATTATCAGTACGAAGTTATACATATGTGCAACACGTCCTCAGTAAGCATTTAGTAGCAAGGCAGCTTTGGAAGTCATACATGACTAATTGTAATATAATACAGCAATGTCGTTAATGAAATATGCAGTTCTAAATATACATATATTCTATTGATAGCTCTAGTTTGCAGTTGTAGAACTTTCTTGAGGTAGAGTAAATGATAGACGAGGCAGTAAAGTAATCAGTCTGACAATACAGCCAGGAAGAGTCATCGTGATTGCTCAGTGAATGAGTCATGTCTCCGTACCGTGGCGCCGCAACTGCGAGCAAAGCATTGCAATTATACGGGAAGTGTCTTGAGAGAGAGACATTTTTTTTAATCGGCCGAGAACGAATGCCTCTTTCGTTGTCGGGCGACAGAGCTGCCAGATGAAACTGCTTGTTATTCTACGCGCGATTCTAAAGATACCGTTCCTATGTTTCTTAGTGATAACATAGAAACACTGACATGCTTAGCATGCTTAGCAAACAAAGATAGAATTATTACAACGAATGGAAAATTGTTGCTGGATGTTAAACAGTTACATTTAATTAAGATAACATAATAAGGATGGTCACAAATGAATTATCTTTTGTTCTGAATTTTTGTTATTGACGCCTGGCGTTTCGGCCAGAGGACAATACGGCATTGTCGCTATCCAATCACTCGTGTAATTACTGCCTCTAAAGCTTACTATTTACTACTTACTAGTTGTTGCTACATTAAACTAAAAGGGTGGTGCCTATGTTTTACTTTTATGGAATCTCTACTTATTGGTACATTACGATCTACCGATCTATTTTAAAAATCTTCGTGAATAGACCAGCTGATTTTAAACTGTGGAATGAGTCAAGTATTTTAGATGACAAGTACCAGTAATTACGCATACGGCTTTAGCTACAGTTAAACAATAACCTAATCTGTACTGTAGTCAATATTAGTCAGCGACGTTTTCAGCTACAGTGTGTCAGCGAAACTGCCTCGCACAAACGATAAAATATTGTATTATGAATTTTACTCAGTTGAGTAAACGACGACCGTGGAGCCTGTGCTGGCTGTTTGCCTAGCGTCCATATGGATAAGTGATATAATTTATCCCTATTGGCTTTGAATAACGTTGTGTGTTAGTAAAGTAATAATATGGATTATTATTACAACGTAAATTATCAAGCTCTCGTTTACAAAGTCAAGCAGTTGATAAGTGTGACGGTGCTTCTACCTGATATTGGTCGATATCGATAATAGTATCTAGTGTATCAGTAAAATGTTTAACACGTTTAAGAAAAGGTTAAGTTTGAGGAAATGCAAGAACAAGAAAATAAGTAGGGAAATAGTCAGTGACGATGTAAGTACCTTTTAAATTGATTAATGTGGTAGAACTCTTGTTTAAGCATTCGGTATGGTTGTTTATACGTGCTTGCTCTACAAACAAACAAATACATTCCTTTCGATGTTTGGTCCGTTTTGATTATTTACATTACAGTACAATGTCGTGCTGTGGTAAACACTCGCCGGATGGAGTGCTGAAGCGTACAAGGCATTCAGTAGGCCATTGGTATTCCGTCATTATGTACTTGATTCATCGAGGATTGCTGATTTTGTAAATTGAATTTCATCTTGCATTGATAACAATCATGGGCTAGTTTTTGTGTGCTGTCATGTGAAATGGTGATATGTACTCTATGCGTGATGCGCCGCGTTTCGATGCTGCAACTGCTGCACGACTGTAACCGCCAGATGTCGGAGACATCTCTATATCCTCCAATCTGGGTCACTGTTCCGAAGAAAATGGTTATAAAAATTCAACATTATTTAAGTATTTTGAAAAGTCTGTGTTTTTGTAAATGTGGGAGAAGCCTGAAATAGTAAGTGAAAGCAACTGCTTCACCGATATCGCTGTAAGTTTAAGGTTAACTGGGATATTGTTAGGGTTTAGCCTGGAACTTCATTTGTAGATAGTATTATTAGAATCAACCGTCACAGACGCATTACGGTCGTCGCACTTCGCAAAACAGCATAGCTACGTGTTTGCATATCCACTTTCTTGTTCGTTTTGCATGTGCCTAAACGTCCATGCGGTTATATTATTTATAAATATTTAATGGCAAGCGTATGTACGTATAACATAATAATATTCATGCGTGTTTGTTCGTTTGCTCTTGCAGCTATCTATCGAGCCTTATACAGTTGTTTTATTATCTAGTTCACATATTATGTGGCTTCGAATTCCAGAAATACTCCTCGGTATCTAAGGTAACTATTTCATAAATAACAGATGTTTTCTTTTATTTTACACTCAGTTCACGGTTTTCAATAAGAATAACTTTAATAGGAGATTGTTGGTTATTTAGTCGATTGATTACTTGCCCTCAAAAATTCGTTAAGGGATTGTTTTTTGGTATTTTAGTGAAGTCTCAAGTACCACGCACTGTGTGAGTCACCGCTTTCGTTCTTCGGTTCTTCGCACCTACGTAATTAGGTACTGGTTATTGGTACGAGGTTTACTCGATCAACGCAACGATGCGTGTTCGGTTCATGTGCGTATTTGTTAATGTTGCCATCGGGAAAAGTATCGTAATGTTCAGATCATTGTCCAATACTTTAGGTACATACGGCCCGCTTTTCTGTGTACTATAAACATGCAGTTTATCCGATGTACCTATGCTACTACATATACTTACTTAATTATGCCTTATAGAGGTATATTTTACTACGTTGTCCAGTAACGTTACCTTGAAATCGGTGAGTCATCTGACTCGTATGGAGCCGGCTAGACCGACTCGGTCAGCCTCAGCTATACTTGATGTGTCTGTATTTACAGCGATGATATTGCGATACATAGCTACAACTCTCTTCATCTTCATTATTCGATGGTGAATTTATGACTGTACGCAGCGGGAATCTCGTTAGTGAGGTGTATTTGATGATGGGAATCCTGTGTTCGTATTGTTCGTATACAGGAATATGAGGGAAACATGTACTTGCTACTATGCTGATGTCACGACAGTAGCTTAATACACATATTTTCCTTGCATAGATGTAGGCTATAAATTGAATAGGAACCATTATTTATAGGAAACATTACTGTACCAGTATTATATTAACTATTTGGTACGCCTAGAATAGAATTTCTTTCATTGTATCGATTGATTCTATTGCACCGTTCCTAAGCATTGTATAGTGTATGCTTAAAGGCTCCTGCAAACAGGCACGACACGCGACGCGAATCGCACGCGACACAAAGGCACCGCGTGTCGTCAGCCTTTAGTCTTATGCCCTTTTTACTTATTACCGAACACCTTTTAAGTAAGACATTATATTTATAGACAATTCTGTTTGTTTCCAGTTACAAAGTAAACGCGAATTGTTCTTCAAGTCGGACTCTGCGAGTAGCGGCGGCGTGAGCGCCACGGGCCCGCCGGCAGGGGCGCCGCCCGCACCGCCTTCCGCGCTCAAGGATGCGCTGGCCAAGCGCGCCGCCACGCTGCCCGACCAGCTCGAGAACAACCACCACGAGTCCAACGGGACCCTCAACAAGCTCAGCAACAGCGTGTCCGTGGACACGAGCAAGCCGCCCAGCTCGGCGCCGCCCCCGACCCCCGCGCCCCCCGTGCCCACCACCGCGCCTCCCAGCGGCCCGCCCCCGCTCAGGAGTACAGAAAACATTATCAAGGTAAGGATGGGACAAGCTCGCTATACTCTTCCCAACCACTGCAACTCTTGAAAGCCAGACTCAACAGTGGCGACCGCCAGAAAAGCGTCGAGGCAATGAATGACGACACCGTAAGAATGTCACCGCCAACGAGCCGCGCACTTGAATAAACATTCGGCAAACTCGGTGAGCCGAACAGTGTGCACGCGTTAATGTTTCCTCTTCCTGCCTTATAAACCGTTCCATGGCGATTGTTTACTGCCGAATGCCGAACAGTTCTTTGGCGATGCTCAATTTTTTGTAGACCCCGTCGTGTTGATGTTCCTCTTCAGTATTCATTCATAGTTAAGTTGTGGATGATCGTTAATTCACAAACTAAAAGTAAATGATAGCTTGTTTAAAATATACACTTCCTAGTTTTCTATCACGTGCTTACGTGGATTATCTACGAAGAAGTAAGTTACTTACCTATTTCGCCACGCTAGTAATAAATTGCAAACAATCACCGACGATCGGCATCTCATAATAATGTTCGTTATGAGCAGGCACTCACAGTAATAGACTAATAAGTGTTTGTATTCGTTCGAGGATATATTATGTTATTATTAAATCTATGTCCTAACTTCTACTTTATAAAATTCTTTCACTGACAGTCAACGCACAGCCTAAATCACTGAGTCTAAAAGCATGAAATGTTGCACAAGAGTTCGTCATTATAATAACGAAAGCGAGCATTAATTTTTGAAAATTCATCCTCTAAAGGGATTAAATAGGGGATGAAAGTTTGTATGGAAGGTTGTGTTTTGCCGTAGAGAATTCCCATCATTGAACGCACGACTTGTAACTACATTATATTTTCTATTAATTTTCAGAAACCTGAGCACCCACCAGTCGCGCCAAAACCGGAATTACCTAAATTAGAAAAGCCAAAAACCAAAGAATTAGATGGATATGTCGGATTTGCAAACCTACCAAACCAAGTATACAGAAAGGCAGTGAAAAAAGGATTTGAATTCACGCTAATGGTTGTTGGTAAGTCATAGATAATGATAAAAATAATACTGCAGTATTTTGCTCTTTAATGGTTTTTTTTTCTGTCCTGAAATGTCCCGGTGCTGGGCAAAAGTCTCTCACAAAACCCCAAATAGAAAACCGTGACTAAATGTAGTATTTGGTAGTTAAGATAAAATTTTGGAATGTGCACATTAGTCACTCCGTTATTATGCAGCCTTCTTGGAAATTAAGATTGTTAATGTATAACGCGTTTTATTTTTAGGTGAAACTGGTTTGGGCAAGTCTACGTTAATAAACTCATTGTTTCTGACGGACGTGTACGACCGGGACAAGCACCCGGGCCCCTCTCTACGCGTCAAGAAGACGGTGGGCGTGGAGACCAGCGTGGTGATCCTCAAAGAGAACGGGGTCAATCTCACGTTAACGATCGTCGACACACCGGGCTTCGGCGATGCAGTCGATAACAGCAATTGGTGCGTGATTCAAAACATCCTTTGGATTACTCTGCATGCAATAATATTGACGTAAATTAAAACCCAACACGCGAAAATTGTTCGACGACGTGCATTACACAAATAATAATGACCGTTTGCATTTTTTAGCTGAACAGTAGATTGATTTTCTTATTAGCGATAATATTTCTTCATTCTTGACTTTCATTAGTATTAATGAGACTCCATTTTGTCATTGTAGTTGGCAACCTATCATCGACTTCGTTGAGTCGAAGTATGAAGAGTTCCTGAACGCGGAGTCCCGTGTGACGCGCAAGGCGGCGCCGCCGGACACGCGCGTGCACTGCTGCCTGTACTTCATCGCGCCCAGTGGCCACGGGCTCAAGCCGCTTGACGTCGAGTTCATGCAGCGGCTCGGCGATAAGGTCAACATCATACCGGTCATCGCCAAGGCCGACACCATGACCCCTGAAGAATGCAAAGATTTCAAAGAACAGGTTAGTAGGACGAAACGGACTTGTTTGTATTCTGTCAGTCTCGTTGATGCAAACAGTGAAATATTTTTGTAACCCTCGTGAATGACTTCTATACCACTCGTACTTCAGATAATGAAAGAGATAAGTCAGCACAAGATCAAGATCTACGACTTCCCGGAGAGCACGGGCGAGGAGGGCGAGGCGGCGGAGGCGGCGCGCTCGTTGCGCACGCGCGTGCCCTTCGCCGTGGTGGGCGCCAACACCGTCATCGAGAGCGACACGCGGCGCGTGCGCGGCCGCAAGTACCCCTGGGGCATCGCCGAGGGTACGTCACGACACACGACCCCCTTGTTTTCTTCGACTAATAATGTGTCGCTTTATGAGCTGACTCACTTACATCGGCACTGTTGTGGCGGCATCGACAACGCCACATGCGAAATACGCATAACATTGGACGTCACGCAAATCCTGCATCGCGCAAGCAAAGTTATCCGAAAGATTAGCATATACTGGAGTAATTTTTGAGATGGAGCAGTAGTCAGGGCAAGGGCAGGTAGGTACCTTAACCGTTGCATTGCAGCTACAATAAAACGGTGAGGAGACTATCATATATTTTTTGAGTAAATTGTTAACAGTATTCACAGATTTTGAAAAAAATGGCACATTCGGCTAGAAAGTCGTCAATTCTCACGTTTTATTTTTATGATGCTAATCAATGCGGTTTCATATAAGGATTAATAGACACAATAATCTGTCAACCTCTTTCCACTGCTGGGCCAAAACCTTCCCCATGGATTTTTCGTTGCATGGCTAGTATGCACCATTATTTATTCGTTTCATCCAGTTCATCCCGCCATCTTCTTCGTAGTTAGTCTCCAGCTCCACATAGTAGTTATTTTGGCCCACAGCTCATTTACACATTCCGACTTGAAACTGGCACAGAAACTTAAATATTTTGCCTCTTTGTTTATAGTTGAGAACTTGGAACACTGCGACTTCTTGGCGCTGCGCAATATGGTAATAAGGACGCATCTTCAGGACTTGAAGGACGTGACAAGCTCAGTACACTACGAGAACTACCGCTGCCGCAAGCTGGCTGGCCTCTCGCACGACGGCAAACCGCATAGGATCAACTCCAACAAGTAAGACGAACGTTGCTAACCTGTCGCCTCATTCCGCTCTCCATTTTATAAACTCATTAAATTGTGCTAACAAACTAACTTTTTAAACCAAGTTTTACCTGTTTCTCTGGTCTCAGTAGATCTTTCCAATAATATTTTGAAACAGGCATGATTAGACCTAACAACCTAAGTAGACAGGGTTGCTGGAACATCTATTTAACGATATTCTAACATTTGTTTATTTTATTACTGCTGTCACCGCAATTAAGGTGACCAGACTTATTTTTGGAATTCCATGGACTATTATAGCATTTTATTAATAATTGAAACGTTCTTTGAGTGATTTATTTGATTGTTTCTTCATTGCTGCATGTCTGGTCACCTTTAACATTCTTCTTTACTGTCGCAGTTGTGTGCTACAGAGTTTTATTTTATTTTTAATATTTTAGATTTTATTAAATAGCTCTGCATTGATATTCTTTCATTATTGAACGTTCTGTGCTTGGGCATGCAGAAATGAAATATTAATTGTTAATCATTGAAGTATATGTTACACTACAACCGTGCATCCAAAAAATGTTCATGTTCCACTCAACTGCGGTTCCGGATCAGCACTTACGTGACATTCGTTTTGACGCTTGTGCAGGTAGAAGTAAAGCGCATTTTATTGCATTACGTACTTAAAAACAGTAGTTATTGAACTCGGTCAGTGTTTATACACTTGTATGTTACGTTTATGGTAAATAATGACAAAAAAACTGAACTATATTTAGTTTGCATAATTATCTACCATAAATACGCAAAATTAAAACGTCATTGGTAAGTTCATTGTTGCCATTTATTATTGTCACACACTAAATTGAACCTGCGCGCGCAAGTGTAATTAGCGGTGCACAGTCGAGCGTTTGTTAAACGCTATACGTTTTGCATATCGTGGTATGTTTTGGTGATATACATTTGGTGAACCATCACAATTTTTTAAAATATACAGGGGTGGATATTCGGCCGGTGGTGGATTACTGCTGTAGCTACAGGAAAACGTTCATGAGACTGTCCTTAACTTTTTGATTAATTGCTAAATGCATTCACATATTGTGAGAAAAAAAATTCAGTCAGCAAGAAAATAAGCAACTCACACCAACACTTATTTTGATGCCTATCGATCCTGTTTCTCATAAGTATCAAAAAACACTTCGGGAAAATCGAGTTTAAAGACTAGACTAGAAACGTCACAATTCGCGACTTTCCCATAATTATATTGCGTAGTAGTTATATAAATCATCACATCCACAATACTTTACAACATAAGTACAGTCAAGATAGACATTAGAGGTAACAATTTGTGATTAGCATCACCTTTTTGTCGTAGCAGTACGAGTGATTTTAGCAGTGCAAGTGTAACCACTGATGTGTCGTTGACTATACGTTATTACTTATGAAAACAGAATTAACTAGCAGCTTCTTGTGAATTTCCAAATAACAACCATATTTTCTTGAATTTGGTTATGGAGGTTATCTCAAAAGTTAAATCAAGGGTCCTTAGATTACGTCTGTGATGTGTACTTGGACATAGTGGTCGGCCAGTATCTTTTTATTATAATAAATAATGAAGTGTCTTTTCAAATAATTTTTTGAATTAAATTTTTTTATCCACTTTAATTTCCTACGAAATGTATACGAAAAGTGAATAACTTCTTAAACTTGTAGCTTCTTCATATTTCCACCGATTTAAAAAATAATATATTCAAGTTTTTCTGTAACATCTTCATTTATTACTAGCAGCGCCCCGCGGTTTCACCCGCATAAGTCTCGATTCCGTAGGGATATCGGGATAAAAAGTATCCTATATGTTAATCCAGGTTATAGACTGTCTGTGTACTCAATTTCATCCAAATCCGTTCAGCAGTTTTTGCGTCAAAGAGTAACAAACAACCATCCATCCATCCTTCCTCACAAACATTCGCGTTTATAATATTAGTAGGAAGTAGGATTTAAACTCAAACTCAAAGCATTTATTTCAATTAAACCAATTACAGGCACTTTTGAATTGTTAAAGAGTCAGTCAGTTAGTCAGAAAATTGAAGCTAATCGCCCATTCCAAAACGTAGATCTCTATGGAGAAGAATGGGCAAGAAACTTCATGGACACTCTTTTAAATCAAAATTGTTACAAAATCCTGAGTACATTGTTCTTGTTGCTTCTATATGTGACAACAATGTAAAAAATAGATAATTAAAAACAATTCAAAATATAAGATTAAAAATAAGCCCTGGCAGCTAAGAGATGACCAGTCTCCACTGACGGCGCCCGTTCACGAACATGACGCGTGGATCAGCACCATCCAGCTCAACCATTTTGTAGGGAACCGAATGATCCAACACACGCGCCACCATCAGCGAGACATTTAAGTGAGCATGACATACTCTCAACTGCCATACTCTTTCAAGTCAACATACCTACATCATAACATAAAACCGTTCCATGGTACTCACATTTACAAAATTGAAAAGATGCTACTAATTTATACAAAACTACTAAAACTATTAAAGATATTCAATGAAAAAAGAAGGATACTAAAGAAATCTTAGAAATTAACAAAGTTGTAATGAAGATAGTGAAGAAGTGGATGTTTATGATAGATTACTACGCAATGTATTGTATGTGAAAGGTTTTTTAACAGATGCCCCGGCCACCTTCCCGAGCGTTGAACATGATCAATGTTTGAATGTCCGGTTCTAGTGTAACATATACTTCAATGTTAATGTCTATCATAATCACTATATTTCATGGATTATTTAAAAAATAGCCATGAAAAATATCATATAAGTAACATAATAACGTGTAGTTCACGCGCTTACACAGTGGCATTAATAACAATTTATTCCTCGTTGTATTCGTTGTGATCAAATAATGATGACTGCAACCAATTTGCGTGTGTTACACTCGACTGCGTACTGATTTCTTACCATTAATATGTGTAATAGGTACATGAATGTCTTGTAAACCGTCTTTCGCCCGTAACGAAAGCTTACATCACACGGCATCTAAAAACCAAATAACTTGTCTTTTTTGTCCGTAACGTAAACAGCACATTAATGAGTATGCGTTTGGACAATTTGATGCAATAGTCGCCTATTTGTTTAATGACGCATTTTCGCTTGTTTGTGTTATTATTGTATTTGTTACTGATGCCACTGTGAAGTGTTTGCGGGGCACAGCCGCGTGTCGTTAACTCTGGTTGTGTTGGTTCAGTTTGTGCCCGCAAGGATTGATGAACAGTTTCATGACCGTTTGGTAAGTCCCGTCACGTCCGACGTATTTTCATAACTGCAGCTTGTACACATAGCACGGTGTTATTTGTTTTGGCCATCTGACCCTGATCATTCAATTTTGATCTAATTCTCGATTTTTTTTTAAATTTCAAAGCCAATCTTTCACCGGAAATATTTTCGAGATATCACAGAACTGATTGATTTTTCCTTTCTCCCATGCTTTGTTCTCTTAAGCCTGGAAGCTTAAACTTTGATAGATCACTTGTCTCATCTCCTCTCCAACGCATAGGACTAGTGAAGGTTTCAGTTAGATAGAGTTTAAGCTTCCAAGGTTGTTAAATATTTTAATGAGTAGTTTAGACATGGGTTTTGGTGACATGCATGTTTTTGCTTTGATTTTGCCAGCTTTATAATATACCAACTTACTACACCGGATATAACTCGATGTGTATCATCATCTGGCATGTAAAATAACTTCATCCTGATTCTAGAAACGAAGAAATTGCTCTCGTCAACTAAACCCAATTGATAAATTGGACTAGGCGAATTGGTCGTCGTTTAAACGTGACTTAACTGTGTCCCACATTTCACATAGCGCTTTGAACTCATTTGTCTTTAAAAGTACCTATTGATGTGATATGGTTAGACATGATATGAATAATTATGTATTATGAAAGGAAAGAAATTATAGTATACTTTTGGGCGCGGCCCCTTTTCGTGTTGTCCCGTTTAGTTGAATGCAAGTAGACCAAAAATACTCAAAAAGTGGAACAAAGTTTATAGTGGTCGAATGTTCATGGGACTTTTTTGTTGAGTTCCTAGAGGTGAGGAAACGAGGTTAAAAATCAAAATTTGACGCCGACGGTATTTTTTTTTACATTTTCCATTATTCTTTTCTGAGTAACTTGAAATTCGAGGAGCTCGTGGCTAAGTAATAACAGCCGCATGGGTCGATCCATCAGGTTAAGCTACGCTTGCCGGGGTTGGTCCGTGGATGGGTGACCATCTTTACATACCGAGACTCCTCCGTGCCTCGGAAAGCACGTTAAGCCGTTGGTCCCGGCTGTCATTCGTGGATCTTTGACAGTCGTTACGGGTCGTCAGAAGCCCAAAAGTCTGACAACCAGTCTTACCAAGGGGTATCGTATTACCCAGTAACTGGGTTGTGGAGGTCAGATAGGCAGTCGCTCCATGTAAAATACTGGTATTCAGCTGCATCCGGTTAGACTGAAAGCCGACCCCAATGTAGTTGGGAAAAGGCTAGGCAGAAGATGAGTAACTTGAAATTCGACTTCGGATATCTTCTGTCAAATCGCATTCATATAAAATCCTGCAACCCGTTTGAGACACAATCAATTTGATTTCTGCCACGCTTCACAGTCGAATCAATAGAAATGCACATTAAAAAGAGAATACTCACCTCTACGAATTAAAAAAAAAAGTCCCATGAAAATCCGTCTATTACAACTCCACTTTTTTAAGTTAATTACACTATTAGTTTTTGCATGGATTTATTGTGATTCTTCTTTTATTTTAAAATTATCTACTTTTTGTTTTATTGAAGATTTTCTTATTCTTCCCAGTATGTTTTCAGTGGTCATTTAGATAGTTTTAAATGGCAATATTTGTTCCCAGGAATCCTTTGGCTCAAATGGAGGAAGAAAAGCGAGAACATGATCTTAAAATGAAGAAAATGGAAAGCGAAATGGAACAGGTCGGTACTCTATTAAAGAAAATATTTCAGAACATACAAAATCTGCATATTTTATTATTTGGCTTAGAATCTGCGAGGCATTAACTCTAATTATTCAGTTGGTCTGACTGCGACTGATTCTCAAAGTTTGCGTATATTTTGTATAAGACTTTGAGAAACAGTTTAATGCGCAAGCTTAACCGGGATTTCTTCTTTAAGAATTCAGAGCACATTTCTACGCGGATAACCATGGCCCGTTGCATTCACGTATATAAATATTGGAAGTGTGTCCTTAACGACTATTAGTGTGCATACACATAAACTTGGCGCGTTTGAATTTATCTGCATCGAGCTGAACTGAGCCTAAAAGGGAAATTCGAGTTCGCCGAAAAATATTTCGATCTTACTGAATTATTATTACTACTTATTCGATTTTTTAAATTCTGACGAATAGGGAACTAATATTCAATCTTGATAAAGTTTTTCTAACGTAACCATCGATGTTAAAATACGAAGGTGCGTGAATGATCAGCCGGTCTGCATTTCTCGTCTTTTGCATTCTCTTGCTACATGCACATTCACAGAATATCAATCAGTACCAACTAGGGCTGTAATGTAATTAAAGTCCGAGTTATATGACGGAGCAAAATGTGTGCAGCCCGATTTACAAGCAGAGTGTGTTTTGTATACCGTGCCTAACAATATTGCGTGTATTATCTTCAGGTATTCGAGATGAAGGTCCGTGAGAAACGCGCTAAGCTGAAGGAATCCGAAGCTGAGCTCGCGCGGCGGCACGAGGCCACGCGGCGCGCGCTGGAGGCGCAGGCGCGCGAGCTCGACGACCGCCAGAGGGCGCTGCACGCCGAGCGCGCGGCGTGGGAGCGCGAGACCGGCCTGTCGCTAGACGACCTGCGCCGTCGCTCGCTCGAGGCCAACAGCAAGGAGTACGTACTGTTTTTTTTTCCTACATGGCATCTTGTCGTCAACCTGTGAAATCTTTGTTTTTGCTAACCGGATCTTCTGGTATTGCTTAAAACAAAATTACGGCGTCCTGCTATAGCCACATATAATATCTTAAGCGGCGCCATATGGAATATCTAAAGAGACTACTCGCTATAGTACATACATACTCATAGTTTCGGATTATGCACTGAAGTCCCACCCCAAAAATCACCTCTATAAACTGATTTAAGTTGGCTCGGGCTGATTTTGAAGCTTTACTGCCATATTTTTTTTGTTATGCTAATTTCTACTAAATTTTTAAAGTAATATAATATGGCCTCCGAATAAAAAGGCACTAGTTTTAGTCTTTTAAAAATTCGGGCACATTTACACGAGATGAGGAGGCACTATTTATTTGTCAAATCAAAATCTCGTTAGGAACAATATTTTGCTAGGATGTCTCGCATCTAGAATAATGATGTACTCACCCTAGTTCGGGGCACATAGTGTAAGTCCTGGATAAGCACTAGCTCACTCCCTTGTGTAGCAAGTGGCTGGTTAAATTATCGAGTATAGACAGCAAAACCAGTGATGCGCGTACGCTTTAGTGATGTGTACACTGCTATAATCCGCTGTATCTAACGCGCGCTTCTGCCGGCACACGATCATAACTAGAGCGACCAGTAGCGACTAAAATGATTTAACTTGCCGTCCGGTGACGACACCCTAGTGCACGCGGCAGTAGCCGGACGGAGCCGACCAAACGTGACTGCAGCCGTCGCGTACGCGAGGAGCCGACCGGCTACCGCGGCATGCGCGCGGATCTAAGCGCATTCCATGCTGTGTAAATTACATTCAAATATGACATTTAAGTAGGTACTTCATAAAAGATTCAATTTCCTTTAACACGATATAGTAAAATGCGCTCCGTTGCGGCCCGACTCGCGCCGGCTGATGTAAATCGTACTTTACTATCTTTATTATAAGCGATGATTTATACTAGACCGTGCCGCGTCCGTGTCTGCTCAATTTGTAGGGACCAAGACTCGGACGGGACATGGACGCTGCACGATGTAGCCAGACTGCTTCATATAAAATGTCCATGAAGTTTGACACGGCTCGCGCCCGGCACGGTCTAGTATAAATCATCCCTTACACGACTAAATATGACGATTCAAAACATACTGGTGTTACACATCTTAATGACCTGTTGTAGAAGCATTTTACATTCATGAATATGACTGATGTATTTTCCCAACAGGAATAATACTGATGATGTCACGATGTTTGGCAATGATGATGTGGTTGGACCTCTTTCTTGTAATGTGAGAGTTGTAATGTCTGACCTCTGTCTTTTCGTCTTCCAGAACTGTCGACGGCAAGGATAAGAAGGACAAGAAAAAGAAAGGTTTGTTTTAAACTCGACCACAGTCTCGTCGGCCTCGCACCCACCGTTACTTACGCGTAACTAACCTCGCGGCGCGTCGGCGCCCATCATCGATCGAGTGTCGGTTCCCCCGGTCACAGTGCTTACATTTTGGTATCGAAACGAGGTCCGAGTACAAAATAATAGAAGTTTGATTCCTAATATCGCGATTTAAATTTTAAAATAATGAAACATGCCTTGGCGTTCTGCCTTTTATTATTCGTTAATACCGAGTCACCCGAGTAGCTTCGATCGATGATTTTATATAGCATAACTCATGCTAAATGAGATTCCGACCGCATTCTGGCGGGCTCCTGTTATTCACAAAACATACTCGATAAAATAAATTGTGTCTATGATTACTGTGACTCTTCGAACACAATACTAGAATACTTTACGTATTTTAACTCTACTCTCCTTGTAAAATAGATACTTAAATTCTTCTGATTGCTAGAATTGACAAGCCCTTATTTAATTGGGTCTGAATGTACATAGCGTGATATAAATTGTTTGAGAAACAGAATTCATGATTGATTGTATTTGAAATCTGGAAATGACTTCGGGTAACGAGATTTGTTACATTTTTTTTAATATGTCAACCTAATTCTGGGTTATATAGTGCCATTTTCAGTGTTGTGACGAGTAACTGTACTGTCGTAAACACAAGTATTTGTCAAGTGAAATTGCTTTATGTCTTCTGTCCAGCAATGTGTGTTCACAATAAGAGTTCTGTCTGTCTCACTAATTATTACTCTACTTCAACTTATACTTTGTATATTGAGGTTTCTCTGTGACTAAATCACTCTTTTGGTGAGTGTTCTGTTTCTATATGGGTTATTACATGCATTGTTTTACTTCGGTGTGCCACTGAACCTCACTTGAAAATGTTTTGATGTTTGCCAAAAATATTGTAATTTTACGTCACGTATTGAGATTTTTTACGTCATTTGCAGATTGGTCTTTTAAGAGTGTCGCAACTGGAATAGTTATATAATAAGGACCATAGTCCGCACACGGCGCACTTAACTAATTAGTAAGTTATAGTTCTATGGGCTTAGCATAATGAAACAACGATTAATGAAGACTACAGGATGTTATAACTTTGTAACTGACATACGTTGAGGAAGTTAATACAAAATTTACCATGAGTCTACATTGTATGAGATTACTTTTGTATGTATTTTATTTTTAAGACTTTTCCATGACAAAGCATTTATTATGATAAGTGAGGCCTACTTTTATATGTCTGTGTTTCCAAAGGATTTTGTAAAACATACATATTTTATATGATTATTTATTACTTTTTGGTGTTTGAAACTGTTTAGCTAATAGCAGCGTTGGATTTAGCACAAACAATATTACAGCTTATGAGTAGACATTTACGTCCATAAAGATGCCAAATAGCTTATAATAATGGTATACTTTAATTGAAGACGAATGTCTCATGATTTACTGTATTTATTATAATATATGTTGAGTAAAACTAGATAGACAACTCGATCAGAAACGTTATCGATTCAGCTCAATATCTGGGTATTTAGGTACTAAATCTTTATCTTTACTGATAAATATAGCATAATAAAATCTATACTAATTAATATTACAAATGCGAAAGTAAATCTGTCTGTCTGTTGCCTTTTCACGCCTTGGCGGCTGAACGGATTTGGATGAAACGGACACCATGACCACGCCGCGGGCATAAGCTAGATAAAAAATAATAATATTTGAGAAGTATGTTTACCGCTTTTTTCTGTTATATTTAAAAGTAGAGAGAGAATACCGTAGCTATTCTAAAAGTTCGCATTAGGTAATACACCATTCAAAATTTTAAAGTGGCTTAGATAAGACATATTTTTTACTTGTATATCATTATTAAAAGTGTAATACGATTTCGGACTAACCGGTGCATTCATACACCAGTACGCGTAGCATGACCATAATAGAAACGGGGTTTGTCGACGGAAGAATAGACAAAATGATAAATTGTAGAAAGATTTCTAACTCTAAAATGTCATTCTCGAAAGATGTCTATTCTTCCGTCGACAAAACCCGATTATGGTGGTCATGCTACGCGTGCTGTCGGAGGTTTGATTCGCACGGCGTTTGTTATAACTGTACAAAGTTATATTGTGCTTAGTGATAATAAAATATGCTCATAGTTCAGTTGTGACATAGAATCTAGCTCTAGCTAGTTGTTAGCGTTTCTTTATAGTAACGAGTAAGGGCATGATGTAAGGATCTCTCACCAACAGAAACTGAGGAACGCATGGAAAGAAATAGTATTTTATAAACAATCTATATTCATTATATTGTCAAACTCGCTTAAGATTCTTTGATTGACTTCAATACATACTATAACGTTACTCTTGTTTTAATATCTTCTTAAGACTCATATTCAACACTATACCGCTTATCTTATTTTAGGTTATGTAAATATTTTGTTTAGTTATTATTATTTTACGAGCAAAATATATATTATCAGGTTATGTTACTAAATGACGCGTTATTTATGACACATGCATAATCTTAATTTAATCAGCATGGGATGTTTAAATAAATTTGTATTATTGCCTCCACTACAGTATTGACTTCCGCGTTAAATTTAGTACTTTAGGTGATAAGGATTATGCTTAATTTTGTATTTTGTGTAGGGTTACGGCCCATTACCATACACATCTTTTGCTTAGTCACTGCGATGGACTTGTGATGAGTGTTGGGAGAGGAAGGGAGTTCAGACGATGTAATATATTGTACCTTTGAATAAATATAAATAAATACGTAATATATAGGAGTAGATCGTTTTATTTAATACATTTACACAAACCATAGCGTCAAGTAGGAGCGGGAAGTTGTAATGAAACACAGATTCTCGTATGAATTCTCTTTTTATTTGGTGATGTAATAGATCACGTACACAGTGTTATTACATTCGTCGACCACATCAAAATACAATCCATAAATTCACGAACAACCTCAAAATATTCTGTTATGTAAACAACGTTACTACATCTAGATATATTATTAAATATCTTTGGCAGCACTATGGAAAATATATTTCTACTTATAATAATGAAAATGCAACTTCAAATATATTATAACAATCACAACAGTTTATCGACAATACAATCTTTATACACAAAGTAATTAAGTTAGTTTAAAATATTCGACGATACGTGTTTTAACTATGACATCTCTTCACTGAATTTAATTCTATCAAAATTAATTTATTTACAACACCTATTCATTTTATCGGGGTTTTACTCCTTCAGGGTAATTAATTTACACATTAAATGTAAGAGAATAATAGAAAAAATATTTTGTAGTTATGTTATAACTAAGTACTTTGCACATCATTTTATGTGTGTTATAAGACGCCTTAAAAGTGTAGGTACATGGATTATTATTTATTAAATTAGGCTGTTGATTTCACATATTATTGCAGTTTATCATTTATTGTATACGCGCCTTACATAGTCGTGATAATGAATTAGGCATTCAACTTTCGGAAGCTCAGTTTGTATTAGATTAGGTATTCCATATTTAATTATTAAAGGAAAATATAGCCACTTCTAAGAATGTACCTACCTACGTTATTTGAAGTGCAAATAATATTTCATAATCATACTCCCTATTCCTAAATTGTCTCCTTGCGTTAGATTGCTCGGCGTCGAGGTAGGTCAATCAGTTTACATCTCAGCCCATTCGTTCACTATTAACTAATTGTATCGCGCTTGAAACCAATGTCTTCTGCTAAGTGATAATGCGCATATAGCCGTAGGCAATCTCAAATTCAGCATGTGTCCTACTAAATCTAATTAAATAGAAGAATCTCTTGCTAAGGTCTCCTTCGAAGTTCTGATCTATTATATTATACCTTGTCTATATTATATCTTAACTATACATACATAATTATTTAGTATTTATGGTTACTATTTTGGTGTTCTTTCGTGTTACTAAAGTTAATTTACTATAAAAACGTTGAAGTTAAAGGACGTTGTACTAAATCTCGATAAGTATCTTGTAATATCACAAATCACTGTATCGCTAAACTCTACTTATACACTAACCGATAAATTATGATATCGTTATTGTGATGACCGTTCAATATCGTGTAATTCGCTATTAATTTATGATAAAGAATTCTCGTTGAAAATTTCGGTAACGGTGCTAATTAGCTAAACGCTAAAGTCTAAGCGAGGAGGCACAATGGCACAGCTATTGTATTCACGACCTACAATATACGTACGTACTCCGATGATACTATGATTCATAAATTATACCATGTACACGTTAACTTTATACCATGAAATGACCGTGATCTAAGCAATGAATGTTAACTGTATTGAGGCGGCGGGCTTCTGCATATCACTCAGTGTGGACCGACGAACGTTCGAAATTGGGGTTCATGTTTAGATTCATCTGTTTAGTTAAATGATCAGTTGCGTATCTATTATAATGCCTCATCTAGAATTGTTTTGGCACAATTCATTCATGAATGACGAAGACATACAAAAATTACTGTCGATTCTGCTATATGCATTTAGCAATACAATAAAGCTAATCAGCTTTTATTTAAATATCTTAACAGCCCTGCCTAGAGCATTCGCAACCATTTTTTATCTTATAATTTGTATAAAAGCAATATGTTTGTATATAACTAATTTATAGCCCATGAATCGATAAACATGTCACTCCACTAAACTTAGTGAAAAACCTTAATAAACTTAATTGTTATTAACAGTCAAAGCAGTTTACTCTAATCTTTGTTTCTAACGTTACGTGGCCACAAGTTCGATTCACAACTCTTTCTTTATAAAGCTTTATCAAGCTCTTTACATTAGTTATAATATTGTGGTAACTAATCTAATCATCTCTTATTACAATTGAAACTGACTTATACGTAATTATTAGTAGGTACCGATTCTAGATTAATACATTAAGTACTATTAAGTAACTAAGAAGGCAATAAACAAGATTAAAGATTAGTTAAAGTAGTCAGTATCGTATTAAATAACAATTTCGTTAGATATAACTATAGATAATACGAAAGCCAACATCGTTCACGTTGTAAGTTGAGAAGAGTAAATGCTAAAAGTATGTTTGAAACAAGCGAAGTGTTATATAGACCGGTGTAGCGTGAGAACGAGCACAGAAGACAGGCACCGCTGTGTCGGCGAGAAGCGCAGTGAGACGGTCGTAGCGGTGGCCAAGCGTTAGTACACTACGCACAGTACAGTGGAGTCATGGATAACTTGCGGCTGGCTTAACAACTATTTACATACGTAATATTGCGTCAATTATTTATACGTATTAAGTAATAGTAGACCTGTTCTCACACATGAGTGCATTCGTGCTGTACCTACCTTCCATAGGTAGAGGACATTGAAAGAAGTACAATTTGCTACTAAATACAGGTTGTATCAGTAAGGTGTGGTCAAATTTAAGGGTATGGTACAGACCATCAAACTGAACAACATTCTCCATGGGACCAATATCGTAATCGAGAAAAAATTATCAGCTGTCCCATATATTTGGTTTGAGTAGGTATTTAAGTTTTGTATGGGACAGCTGATAATTTTTTCTCGATTACGATGTTGGTCCCATGGAGAAAGTGGTTCAGTTTGATGGTCTGTACCACACCCTTTTTGACCACACTTTTCTAATACACCTAGTATATAATTATATAAAAACTGCAACAACTCGAGTAACAACTTGAGTAGATAATGCTTCATTGGATATCCCAACTATTATGCTTTGCGTTTTTTCTATTAGAAAATCTTTCATCTAGGTAATAAATTACTGAACTGACCGTAGTAGGCACGCTCAAATTCTTCTTTTTCTCTATTAACAATAAAGCTCTTAAAGACTAAATAACGACTTTGTCGTTCGTCTGTAGGCAGTAGAAACTATGACCTACAAACTGATATGTTCATTATTGCCGTCACACATTTGTTGATCAGCGGTGTCGCAGGCATGCCGGGCGATGCGCGTCTCCATTACTCTCCATGCAATGCCAGCCCTGAACACGTTGCAGCATGCATGAGCAGCCGTCATACGAGTGCCCGCGTTCTGCGTCGGTGCGGTTCATAGGCCGAGGGTCTATATAACACTGCGTTTCTGGGCGACGAGGGAGTTGTTGGAGCAACCACCAGAGTCAATTTCCCTCATCTTAACATTAAACATCCTCCCCGTCGGAAAGATGACGTACGACATCCATTAACCACGGTACACACATGCAACACACATCTACCTATTTGTTCCGCTTCACAATCATGCAATGTATACAGCCGCACGCGCAGCCTGCTCAAGTAATGTCAACATGACCGTAGGTATTCTAATGTTTGTACACGAACTCGTTGAAAGAGAAATGACTAAGAATGTGATAACATCGAATGCAAGAGTAACACTGTGTCGTTCTGAAGTATAATGTGGTAAAGTAGCATGTTCTGAAAATAATATCGCCACCGATGCCAAATGAAAGAGAGAAGCTGCCGTGCATAACGCAAAACAAGGTGCAACAGGACCACGGAAAGTGCAGTAGGGTGCGCAGAGAAGTAGGTAGCTTAGGTGTAAACAATAGTGAAGGACCAGTATAGGTATATTACATATAAGTACATAAAAATTAGTAGGGTTAGAAGTACTTATTATAACAGGCTTAACAGAGGGAAACTTAAAAAAATAGGCTTCTCTGTGTTGTTTACGTATTAATTGTAACAATGTGTAACATTATGAAAGTGTAACAAGTATTATATTTATTGTACGATTTCACTCTTCTTAATTATTGATCACAAATTGTTCTATTCGAGGCATTGTTCATAATACCTATGACTGCAACTGTCTGTATATGCTTTTCTACTCTATCAATAAGTTAATAGCACTGGAAACTACGTTTGAGAAAAGATATAAGTAAATATTGTGGTGTTAACATTGAAGGCCCTGATTATAGTAGCAAAGTTTTATCTTATAATATATTTATTACTTTTGATCCACAGCCAAATGCGTTGCGTCCGCACGCTTGCGATCTAGCATTAAGAGTAAAAATACTAATGCCTTTTTCACTGACACTAGGAAACGTAATGGACGCCTAAATATTATTGCACTGTTGAATTTTGAACTCACGCTTCGGAACCGAGCGATGAAAACTAACAGTGCGCTTTAACCCTTTAACCGCCTACGACGGATTAATCCGACAAATATTTTCGTGTCCATTTCGCCAGGGTCGTATATTTACGACCAAATATCGTAATGATTCAAGTTGCCCGGCGCTGGGGGCACGACAACTGATATGAAGTCGGGCGGTTAAAAGGTTAATAGGCGTTTATTCAGGTGTTTCCTAGTGTTAAAAACGGGCATGAGTTGAGTTGAGAAGACGCTTTGTGTGTCGCAAGTGCTTTGCAGAAACTTACTTTGTATATCGTACTGTCCATCTTATTATTAATTAAATTGCTACAAACGATTAATTAATGACTGCTTATTTATGCGAGTTATAATCATTTGTAAGCAAGGTTTGTCGGTGTTCAAGTACCACACGGAATAACATGTGACTGCGTTATTTTAGGCATTATTTAACAGTCACACATCATTTCATGTGGTCCCTAGTACCGGCACCGCGTTAGAAGTACATAAAGCTGTACAGAATGCCATTCGTTGTGTATACGCCTCATTTTGTCTCATAAATCTTTCTTTTGATTCGCTTTCTTTCTAGATGTCCGTATGGATTTATACCTTCTACATTCATTAGTTAGTAAAATAGCTGATTTTATAGACCAAATCTAAGGTGCCTAATTTAAGGTGGCTCCTCAATTCAAACGTCTGAATTGAGCCACCTTAACATATGTTTGATGATGATTTAAAGTAATTAAAAATCATTGCTTAGTAAAAGTTAATTAGTTTACGAAAGACGTAGGGTATTGGAATTAGTCACTTTTAGGGCTCCAAATGAATAAATAAATACAGAAGTTGTAGCCATCTTTTGAGGCAAAAGTCGTGTAAGTAGCAAAGGCTCTCCTTGAACAGCTCTTTGCATTATAAAACTTATGGCTTATGGGCTTTAGGGTATAGCTCGTTGCCCATTCTCCTTAGAATACATTTAGACACGATACTAAAAACGTGTTTTAATTGCCTTACTTTCCGATAAACAGCGCAGTGTATGTATGGGATTATGGATTGAGGAGCGACAATCACATCATTGTAGCTATTTAAAATTCACCAGTATAAAACCCAATTTCGTTGTACAGATTTTATTAAATCATACTATATTTTCAAAAATACCCATCGGCTAGTAATTCTAAGGCGGCTCCTTAAGGAGCTACCTTAGAATTAAGACGTTTGAATTGAGAATTTGTAGTAAAACCCTTAAAAACTTACAGGCTGTTTTAAACGTCCTGTAACTTTTTAAGGGTTTTACTACAATTTCCAGGATTTGGCCTACAAAATCGGCTAATTTACTACTTAATGTTGGTAGCATTCGCGTATAAATTTCAGACATGGCTTCTCAATCTATAACCTTTCTAGTTCCTATCTTGTTATTTATAAGTTGCAGATGCTGTCAGTAACACCATCAATGTTATCAAATAATAATGTTACCTCAATCACTAACTAAAATCTTACTTGATGCATCCAGCTCGTCCAATATATTAAAGGCATTGTAGGACAGTTTTATGTGTATCAGCGCGGCGTCGGTTCTTCCGACCTCAGGCGACGAGTTGTTCGAAGACGTTTATGTCTTTAAAACAAGAGGAAGCTGACCCTGGTCCGACGCGCGTCGCCCTTGCCGCGCCGGCCCATGCCGTACTGTCACATGGCGGTGTCGGAGCTGCTGCCGCCCGGCTTGGCGTCGCCGCCCACGCCGCCGCCCCCCTCCTCGTCCCGCGCCGGCCGTCCGCCAGCCGCCGCACCGCCCGCCGTCAGACCCGTGAAGTCCAGGTTGTACTGTATGCCATCATAACACAGTAGTTAGCAGAATTGTAAGTATTCATTAACGACGAGTGAAACGAACAAGGGAATTTTTCAGCTAGAAAAGTCCCCTTCCGATCAGAACAGTTACTCGCATATTTTCAGATAGCTTTAGATTTCAATGTTCTGAGTAAAATATGCTTTTGATGTCATGGTTAGAGTTTAAGTTCACACAAATCTAAAGGAATACACAATATATTCACAAAAAGACAAGAAACACCATGCTCGCGAATCAGTTTGCGGTCATACGCATTAGTTCGAATCCACTTTTTGAACTTTAAATCATGTGTTGTAATGGGGAAAAGTTATTCCAGTAATGAAAATTAGAGACCAAGTGTGTTGGTTTTAATTGACATTAGATAAATTGTAGCAAAATTACTTAAAAGAGAAAAAACAACTGATTCACTTAAGATCATATTCGGATTATGAACTTAAAAGTGAATGATTAATTAAAATACCACACAGATGCTAATCTAATAATAAGTTATCAATTGCAATATCACACCAACAACATTAATAATAGCTATGGGTTACCAAACAATGCTACACTAAATCCACGGTTAGTAAATGATCAGTTTGTTAATGATTTGCATTGGATACAAACTGAGCTGTTAAACAAAACCACAATTCTGAATCCACAAATACCTACTTCAACCATTCAATACACTATTTTCACTCTTATACGTGGATGCTTTTTGTAAATTTGGCTTCCAATGCATAGGAACTCTCTCAGGCATACATAGGGAATACTGAAATTAAATGTAACAAATAACACATAAACAAAAGGAAAATGAGACATGGAAAAGCATAAATAAACAGATAATGACAACTGACAAGCTGGCTGGACACGAAGAAAAGACAAGTTCATATACACTTAGCTAACAGGGAATCTCCGACGTGGGAATGTGTTTAGCGTTCCCTGTAGAGCACAGGTTCTAGCTGGCTCAAAAAACTTGTATGAAAGAGGTGGGTCGATATTAGCATAAATATGTAGGTATTCATGAAGAAATATTTTCGTATGGGCATGATTATTATTAACATGCTCAGGTAAACTACGTATACAGGAACACATATAGATACATGATTATAGTGAT
This sequence comes from Fissipunctia ypsillon, assembly GCA_947568875.1. Lineage (NCBI taxonomy): Eukaryota > Metazoa > Arthropoda > Insecta > Lepidoptera > Noctuidae > Fissipunctia > Fissipunctia ypsillon. The sequence goes on along the minus strand of OX387644.1, from coordinate 12,989,149 downwards.
GTGATTTATGCGGGTGCGAGATAGAGACAGACCGAGTCGTCCCGCGTCTGTGCTGAAGTTTTGTTTATCGCTTTGTCCAGCGGAATAAGACCCTGGCGTGGACGGAACCACCCGGTGCATGGAGGAAGGAAAAAAGATATAAAAATAAATACATCAATAAACAGTGAATAAAATTGGGATTCTTCATATTTAAACTGTTCTATTACTATATGTATAAAACTATTCTATTAAACTAATGAGATTTATTCTTGTTGATATTGAAGCAAATTTTCTGATTCTTCAAAAATAACTGTATCTTAAAGGCTAACGCAGATTGGGGCGGGTCGCGCCGCAACGCAACGCATTGCAAAAATCCTCCTTCATCACTTTCGTACATTTTCTGTTAACCAATGCACACTACAGGCGGGCCGCACCGCATTTTTTTGTATGAAAATGCGTTGCGCTGCGGCACGTTGTAGCTGTAATGTGCGCTTGGCTTTAAGATGTACTAATATGTAAATTGCAACCAAGAATAAATCTCGTAATTTTAATCACACTGTTTCACCGTTTTCCCGAAACTAACAATCACGAATGAAATATAATCTTTAAAGTACTTAACAGGTGCAACACTCTGGTGCCTTTTAACCACTCCCACACGGGCCTCCCACGGCAAAGGTACCTAAGGAACATTATGTTCCAATGCACTAAAATCTTTACATTTCCTAGAAAATTTACTAAACTGTCAAAATGTGCGATGTGTTGCTCGAAAAAGAAATTGAAAAATATAATATTGTATAAGTAAGTATAGGTAATCAAATAGATTTAAGGAATGAGCGGTCACCTTGTTCGCGCAATCGAAACATGTAGTGACGACTTTACTAATAACGTTCATAAGATGTTTGGTCTCCTGTATAACGTTGTCTACTTTGCTGAAGGTGGCTGCGCGCCCAACCGTCGGCTCTTTCACTGTGAACTGTAGCTGTTGCACATACGTTGGAACCTTATCAAGATGTTCTAGAAGTTCTTTTTTTGTTGCTCCCGCGGGTACCTTAAAATATATTTTATATGATAGATACATACATATACCATTTAACTATGGATGTTTTGCATGCTAGTATTGGTTTACCTGATAAGAAAACTGTCGCACAATTTTATAAAGTCTATTGGCTTCCTCCGCGAAATATTCCGCTTGTGTGAAGAGGTCTTGAGTAGTGTTTAGACGGCCTTCACCTTTTGTGAATTGGTACATAGCGAAGGCCATGGAAGACATATTTTTTGCCCTGTAATTTGTGAAGGTCATGTTCAGATTCGAAGTTACATATATAAAATAATTATGTATAATTACGTATGAGTGGTGATAGTGATCCCTACCTCTTCACAATATCGTTGTTTTCGTCGGCAGCTGCGCCCTGCCATTTTTCAGTCTCGGCATCCATTTCAGAGGACATCATTTTCATTTCTAAACCAGACTTCGCGATCTTTGCTTGCTCGTCAGAATCCAACCTTACTGCTTTCAGAGGTTTGCTTGTCGTCCCGTGTTTCTATGAATTAGTTGGAACTGATATTAGGTGGCTACTGATTGCGCATTTGGATGTTATGTTAGTTTCGGATTTGAGTGTGATGTTTTATATTAGTGTTGTGTTGTGAGCTTGTGTGTGGTGGGCTTGTGACCTATATGTAGGTCCTAAGAGGCTTGCGAAGCGCATATTATTGTCCATACTAAACACAATACCAAAGTCATTTGCAATTCGAGCATATTTCCACCATATTATGCTGTTATTCGGATTGAGACTGCATTTATCTAGACTCCTGTTATTTTTTTCCAAAATACTTATCCAAAACGATATGAAAGCGAAATGCATTTCGCACATTTCTACTGCGAAAATGATATTATGTTTTTTTCACATTTGTTCTGTTAGCTTATGTTGTCTAGTTACAGATTATAAATCCCTGACAGAGCGGTGCGCCGTGACCCAGCAGCTGTTGCTGGTTGCGGGTGCCGGGTCTTGACCGCCAAGATCCGATTGGTACCTTTAAATGATACCTTCATTGTGAGAGCAGGCGAGTGAGTACCGGTCACAATTGCGGTCACTGATATGAAATCAAATGTAAATAAATGTGTGTTCAGTGTAAGTGCACTACTTACTCCTGGCCTCGGCAAACTGCTGTACTGCTGTTTGTCGGGTCTGTCGTCCGTGAGGTCGAGTAGCTCGCGGGCGAGCCGTGCGGCGTCGGCCAGCAGCCAGGCCCACATGTCCACGAACACGTCGAGGTTCTCCCGCGCCGCCGCGCTGCCCGGGTGCGCCGCCAGCGTCCGCGCCGCCGTTACTACTTGCGGTCCGTATATCCTAAGGTTTATTTCCGCAAACTTTGCACTCACTTGCAGAGTCTCCGACAAAGCTATATGCCTGAGTAATTTGCAAACCTGTTGATTAAAATATATACTTACACGTATGTCGATTCTACGGATTCGTGCCCATTTTAAGTGAAGATTCTGGAAGTTACCTCTATAATGTGATCTAATTGTTCATGGAGCCGGCTGGCTATATTGTGCAGTCTCTCTGATTCTCTCTCACCACAGGAACTAGCTGCAGGGAAAAACACTATGTTGCTCTCATAGATTTACGTTACGAATATCCATCAAACAGCATTTAAAACATAGCCATTAAGTGTTTGGTGAAGAAGCTTTGATGAGCACATGCGACTTGTTAAAATTGTTAGTTAGGACAATACTCTATACCTGCTTGTTTACCTATATATGCTAGGTCGGAGGCGAGTCTCTTCGCTTCGTCAGCGAGGGGGGCGAGATCTCGCGCTTGATCGCGCGCTGCAGCGACTAGCGCGCGTTCAAGCTCCGACGCGGCGCTGGTGGCACCCGTGCACGCACTCTCCAGCGCCGTCGCAGTACCGTTGGCACCTTGCTCTTCCTGAATTATGCACACTTAATAAAATCTTTAAACTAGATGATCATTAGAAGTGACAGTGGTAGCTTACCAGCGATACAGCGACGGCAACTAATCTCTCTAATTCGTAAGCTATTCTTTCGGCAAGGGCTAGTATCCGTTGTCGATGTTCGTGTGAGGTGTAGGCGGAGTCGGTGAAGTCGTGCGTGCGTTCGACGAGTGCGCGCAGCGTGGACGCGAGCGAGCGCCGGCGCGGCAGGTCGGCGCCGCCACGCGCGCGCGCCGTGCGCACCTGCCCCGTGAGCCCGCGCAGTGCGCCCAGCGCCGTGCCCGCCTCCCATTGCGCAGCCTAGACATTTACTCAAATATTTAAGTATATAGATCACAAAATAGGCACCTATCTAAATCTTCAAAATATTTAAATATAGCAGGTTCCTACCTTACACTTATCTATTTTAAACACGGGACAACTAAATACCTAAGGTACAGAAAATAGGTGTTTTTAGCTTCGATTAAAGTGGAAAAGATGATTTTTTGAGAATTTATTTAGTGAAAGAAAATAGTGCTTTGTTATCTAATAAGCGTAAATGACTATCACTTTTAAGGTCTACATCACATACCTAGTTCATAATTAAGCAGGCTTAATACAAGTTTACTCACCACTGTCGAGCTCAGGGGCCTACCACCACCTCTTAAAATAATAATAATATCTACTGTATTTTAACATTCGTACTACGACATCGTTAAAACAAGCTTTCTATTACTATTTCCGGTACAATGTTGTGTTGATGACGTCACTTCTAAACCTTCATTCGATTCGTACCACGCCGTGTCTTTTGACCACTTTTTGTTTTTTTTTTAACGTCAAATAGCAGTATTGTGTGGCAATCTTAAAATACACTCGGACCTCGGCAACACGGATTCATTTTTATTTTAACCGACTTCAAAAAAGGAGGAGTTTATGCAACTGGCTAGTTTTTTTCGCATGCATGTGTACATCAATTTTTCTATGATTAGTGGGCCGATTTACGTGATTATTTTTACATTTGGTAGAGGAAGCTCGTGGTTTGGTCCCATATATGTTACGGTCGCGAATCATATTTTGATCAACATACCTACCTGATAAGTACTGTTTTGTTAGATTTTTTCACAAAAAAAAAATGGGGGCTAAATCATGATTCTGAGTAATATTATTATAAACTTGAAATAAAACCTTCTTGAAACTGTGATTATTTTGTTAAAGGTGGTGCTAGGGCCCAGTACCTACTTAGTTTGGAAATTGACCTAATCGCTAAAAGTTAGTATACCTACGTACCTATAAAGTTAGTTACCTACGTAGCGGGAAGCTTAGCCAGGCCTTTACAGTAGCTAAGCTGCTTGGAGCGTGGTCGTTAGCAGAAATTAGTGAGTTAAAAAACTTTTAATCATTAGAGTCTATGGCTACAATTATAAAATACAGGTGCTCTTTACTTATTACAAGTTTAAAGAACGGAATGCTTCCTCAATTCCAAATATAAATAAGTCCTGAAATATAAACGAGAAGACTAGAGTAGATAACTAAATATTGATAGGGATCGAAGACGTTATTCCACTTACGGATTTGAATAATGTGTATAGTAATTAAAAAATATAAATTATTGAGGCCCGCTTGGATCACAAAACGCTAAATATGTTTACCGCTAAACTTATTTAGGTAAAACATCGCTTTGTTTCTGTCAAATCATTATTTTGGAGATGACAGAGACAGGAGACAGACTGATGTTTTAACTATGACTAGCGCTAAACGCATTTAGATATTTGTGGTGCAAGTGGGCCTAAGAGTGAAAAAAAAATTGATAATTTCACAATACAAATAGGTAAAGTATGAGGAAGCTAATTGCAGAGGTACTAAACATACAAATTATTCACAAAACATTAGTAAAAATAAAGCATACAAGAGAACAATCTAGTGCTTATTATGTACAATAACAATAATTTCTTACATAAAACAGCATGACTACCTGCTTTTAATAAACTGATACCTGTTCATGACTATCCGAGAAAGGTTTCATCTACAAGAAAAGAAATAAAAGAGTGTTTATGTTCGAAGAATACGCACCAGAAAGTGTCACAGAGTAACTGAGAGTCAGCGCAACCATTGGAAGAAATAGAATAAATCTCGATTTCGAAGTATAAAACAAACAAGTGTTGAGATTTCCATGCTTTGCTTAGCTGTGGTTGTGTTAGGCTGAAAGTTTCAGTAACAAGAATAATCACTTACCTATTTGGTCTATTTTCAAATCATTACCCACATAATATTTTAAATCAAGATGAAGAGAATCAGCAGGGGTAGGTATCAATGGGAGGTCTGGTCTCAGGTCTCAGGAAAAAACTGGGAATTGAACCCATGATCACATTTATTATCTTCATTATGCATGTAACTTGCTGTCGATTGCGGGGGATTTATGAAGTTATTATAAAATAAAATAAAATAGAGTCACATACGTACTATGAACCTCTTAATTATTTTGTAGGTACTCTGCAGCCTATTAAGGCAATGGTCTGCCAAAATGGACAGGTCGTCAAATTATTGGTGCAGGATTGCAATGATTTAGTTAGTAATTATTTTGAGCTATTTTTAATGCAAGTTAATATTAATTATACTATGAGTAATAACTACCTACGTATTTTTTTAAGTTTGTAACTCGCGTACCTAAATTGGGTAAATCATGCGTAAAATGTTATACAGTAGCAATATTTAGTTTTAACGTTTCATTTTAATCATTTATGTACCGAAGCAAAGCTAACTTCCAAAATCAGAAAGTTTTATCTAGACGATGTAGGTATTGAAGTTTTTTTTTCGCAATTATAAGTCATTAACTAAAAATAATACAAAAAAAAATCGGATTTTCCCTCATACACTCCACAATATTATCTAATTTGAAGGTTCTTCGACCACGGGTTGCCCTATAGGTTTTCGGTCCAAAAGCGATTTAAATCATGAAAATCGCGATTATCAGGAATCTTTGAAAATAATGGACATAAAGGCGTGAAATTTCGAGAGACGGAGGACGAACACCAGCAAAGGTAATTTAATAAATATCTAGCTTTATTGGATAAGAAGTAAAGGGTATGGGAAATATCCCATGAGATGGTTCCTGTTCCTGGACCTCCGGCACATTACAGTGTTTTGTTTTTTTAAAATCTGGTCTTTTTATTTTAATTTTGTCTGACCCGCTACCGCGCGTCCTACAAACTACTTGCATTACTTACACTTGCAATGCCTTGCATTTGGACAATTCAACAACAACATTCATTGCGTTATTTACGATGTCGAGCAGACGAATTTTTCAAACATAATATGAAGCAATGGGATGGCTTTCAAAATCTTTCTAATTATGATTGCAAATGTGTTACGTAATTAGGGGGCAGATATGTAATTAGCTAGGTAAAGTCAGCCGACACTGTCCTCGTTAGTTTGTACACACATAGCCACCTATCTGTTCCGGCTTCCGGACTGTCGCGGACTGCGGAAGCCGCTCTAGTGTCTCATGTAATGTAATACTAACACTTCGCCCGCGACTTCGTTTGCGTGGGTTTCGCATTTTCTCCCACAAATTTCAACACCCCTTCCACCCCTTTAAATTAGGACAGAATTTCTTAGAATTAGCACTTTTGTGTAACGTAAAAAAAATGTGATAATCAAATTAATAACTGATTTATGTCATCCCACTACTTGCTAGGTAACTACCCAGCCATTAATCATTATTGTCTAGGCTACGTGGGTCGCGTAATTGTTGCAAAGGGGTCAAACTATCACGTCTAGGGGCCGTATAATGAAGAGTTAATGCCATCATTTTTCCAGTGCCAGAGTGAGATGGAGCTATACTTGACCTATAGCACCATCCATCCCTTTTTCGCAACGGAATCATGATGGCATTAATACTTCATAATAAGGACCCTGGAATACTTTGAATTACAAGTCACTCTGTTATAGATAACACGGTATAACTGTAAATGTAGTATATCTACTTATGTTGTAGCATAACACTATTATTTGAATTTAGCTTTTAGGACATAACAAAAACATTGAAACATTACCTTTACTCTGCTTCATGGCTTGGGCGAATCTAAATCGTATCTAATCGGTTTGAAAATGAATGATTATCCGTACATAAATAAATCCAGATTATTACATACGTAGGCACCTATTACCTACTACCTGTTACCGTGGCCCCGGCACAGGCAACTGAAGGAACACGGGTGGGTTTTAGTCAGTAAAAGTCTGACACGCCCTCCCACTACGCCCAGAGCGGGAGAAGTCATGGCTTGACTTTAGTATAGTGCGGCAGGAGTGTTTGGGACTAAAACGGGTCAAAGTTGGTAATAAGTTTCTAACCTCAAATCCGATAAAAGGGAAAACAGAACGTTAAAATGGGTGATTGACAACCAAAGCTGTCACAATATATTGCCTGTGGTGTAAAATATCGTGCTACATCGGTAAAACGGAACGTAAAAAAAGACGTAATTTTTGTTTTTATATCATCCTAGATATCCTGTTTAGAAGAAAGTTTGTATAATCCCACTGATCATATGTGAGTACAAAAGGCAGTTATTACTGTTACTAGAATAACTTAAGATGCAAGAGCGAGCGAGCTCAAGACATGGGGGCACCTCGACTCGGACAGGTTAGGTTAGATCCTTCTAACCTAACCTGTCGGTGGCGGGGTCGTAGAGCGAGCGAAGCGAGCGAACACAGACCCTGCCACCTTCTTCGAGGTTATTTTTTTTCAAACGACCCAGAAGTAGGAGCCCCGCGTAGCGGGACTCCGACGACTATGCCTTTTAAGCAATTTTTGAGTGTTTTGAGGTTAGGTTACAAAAGATCATTTTTCTCGGAAACGGTGAGTTATCTTTCCACGGGAGTGGTGCCTGGGGGGTGGGGTCAATTCCCTCCCCCTCCCCCCTAACTACCAACCCTCCCCTCCTGCCGCATCATTCTAAAGTTATACCTATAGCGTGCCTAAGTACTCATATCCAGCTTACAACAGCCATATATTTCAGCAATATATATGATCCATTTGACTATAGTAGGTATGTGAATGTAACAACAATTTCCTATAACGTGTGTCGACTACCCTCCGGAACGTGCTGAGTGGTGCGTGTCTCTCCGCGAAACTTGTTTAGACGAGGACAAGTTCTAGTCGGCAAATGTTTGCACTTGTGGCGCCTTACCTAATGGTTTCTCGGCTTTCATCGCTTTAGCGCTATATCATAAATAAAAACCGCAGCTGGAATTTTGTCCCGATTTTTAACCGTTGTTGGCACGAAATTCAGATATTCAAATTTTTCACTGAAGCTTTTTGTTCTTTCTGTGTTCACAAAAACTCGTCTATCTGTGAAAATCTGTCAATTCTTCGTGGAATGTTTCAAATCTAGCACGTTTTGATTGTCCGAATTGATATGCCCGACGCAACTTACTGTTGGGAGTTTTTTTTTAAAAATGCCAAAATAAAAGCGCACTATTTGTTTCTCAACTTTCGGGTTATGAACCGAGCGTTCTGGCCTACAACCATTTTGGTGCCGGGGATTTTAGACCTGATTTTAAGCATGGTTTTACATGGTGATATCAAAAATGTAATCGGTTTTTTTCTATATAAAACATACATATATGTATATATGTTTCGAATGAAACTGACTTGGGCAATCTCGCATGATTCCCCAGCAGTAGTCGGCCATCATATCAGTGTCCCATCTTCTTTGGTATCTATTCTCCATTGTTTTTATGTCTTGGTGAAAACGTTCTCCTTGTTCTTCGCTGAGTTCTCCTAAATTGTGTTGGAACTGATCTAGGTGACTGTTGAGATAGTATAATTTCATACTCATATTACAGCCTAAATCTTCTTTTCTTCTACTAATTCTACATAGTTGTCAGCCTTATGCTTTCCGAGGAAATTTTGTACAACTGCTACAAAAGATTTCCACGCAAGCCTTTCCACATCATTTATAGAAGTCTCAAATTTAGTGGTGTCTTATATTTATTGACGTATTTGAGGTCCATCAAAGATTTTAGCTATGCTTTTAGTTTTTCAGTACTTAAACCAGGAAATTTCTGTGAGATAAACTGAAAACATTGACCGTTTTTGTCGAGAGCCTTAACAAATTGCTTCATTAGCCCTAATTTTACATGTAATGGTGGAAGAATGATTTTTTCTCTTCAAACCAAGGGTTCATTTATAACATTTCTTTCCCCACCAACAAGAGCATCTCTCATAGGCCAATTTTTTTGAGTCCAATGACGTAATTTGGCTCGACTGTCCCAGAGACACATAAAGCATGGGTATTTAGTATAACCACTCTGTTGACCCAATAAAAAATTCACCATCTTCAAATCGACGCAGATCACCCAGCTATGTTCAGTATATTTTATTTTCTGTAAAAGTATTGAAATTACCTCATATTCTTCATTCACACATGTTGAGTGAGCAATTGAAACGGCAGCATATTTATTTCCATTTTGTAGAAGAACTGCTATGAGACTTCGTTTACTACTATCAATAAAGAGACGCCATTCATTTGACTGATAAATCGGCAAACCTATGAAAGTCAGCAAACTACTCACATTACAGCAATACACAAAATTGTCATCAGATGAAAAGAACTGCAATAAGTTTCGCTCTCTCGTACGATATGTAGACACTCGAACGTCTGAGGAAAGGCAATTTTTTTCTTTTAATCTTGACGCTAGTAACTCAGCACGTTCCTTAAAAAAGGTCTAAGTCTCTGATGAGGTCATTAGCTCATTCTGTGAAAATGGCTTAGGATTTGAGGATTTCCCGCAGTATTCAAAGTCGTCATCTACTTGGGATGAAATAGGTGTTTCAGTTTGATCCTCCTGAGATTGCTGCACTACCCGATGAGAAGCTGGTATTGGAACATTTTCTGAATGAGGAATAAGTCTTTGTGCTGAGGGAATATTAGGATATTTCAATTTATGGCGATTGTTTTTGTTTATACCCACTATATTAGTCATACAAAAGTACCAGTCGTCATAATGATTTTTTTGTTCTCGCCATATCATAGGCACTCCAAACTTCAAAAACTTACGTATGCCTTTCTCCCATTGTCGCAGATGTTCAACGCATATTTTACATACACTATGAGGTACCCATACTTTATCTTGGTGTCGAATTTCAATACCGAAGTAAGCAAAATACAAACGACTCACAGTGTTTGTAATCATCTTACGCTGATCTTTCAGTATGTATTCACCACAAACATAACAAAATAAATCAGGATCGTTAACACAACATCTGGACTTACTAGCCAAAATGAAATAGTAACATAAACTTTATTGACGTTATTGTATTATTGACTATTTGCGAACAAGACGGGAAAAAAATTAAAATGAGGGTAGTAGATAAACTAGAGCTGATGAGTTCAAATGACGTATGTCAATATATTGTACATTACCTATTTTATCGACCAATAGACACAAAAAAGGTGCACGAAACAAAAAAAAAATTTGTAGGCCTCACTCTTCCTACTCGTAAAAATAAAGTTAGTTTATTACTACAATTTCGTGGTACCCAATAAAGTAATTTGTGTGACCAGAGTTTTGAGTTGATATGTATTTGTAAATAGTATTCTGTTGTTATATAGGTGTATCAGAAAAGTGTGGTTAAATTTATGGGTGTGGTACAGACCACCACACTGAGCAACTTTCTCCATGAGACCAACATCGTAATCGAGAAAAAATTATCAGCTATCCCGTACAAGACATCCAACAGCGCGCTTTTATATAAGCACATAGAGTTCGGAAGTTTTCCTACGGGATCGTACTACTGGAGTAAAATTATCCTCTGTCCTAAAGCAGGTCACGTTCTACCTGTGTGCCAAATTTCATCGAAATCTGTTCAGCTGTTACGGCGTGAAAAGGTACACTTACAACCTTCCGGAATAAATTCTCTTAATGATGGTGACAACCGCATCAAAATCCGTTGCGTAATTTAAAAGTACAACGCGGTCTTGCAGACAGACTCGAAAAGCGACTTTAATTTATAATAAGTATATGTTATTATATACTTAATATAATATGGATGGATTTATTTAGGTGTCGCCTAGAGTGTTTAGTAAAAACGGGCATTACCTAAGTACAGTTCTAGGATAGATTTATTACAAAGGAAAAGTTTTTAAGTGGAGTTAAACTTCATTGAAAGTTAGCTTGAAGGTATCATTTTCTTAAATCGTCTTTTCCATTTTACAATGGGAAGTTAAAACAAAGAATCAGATATCCCTTTCTTAGTGGCGTATCTACCCAGTTACGCCACTGATAAAGGAAATATCAGATTCCTTCAATTTCCGCGTCGCACCAGGGCTTTTAACCACCTGCGCGGTAATTGCCTTTCACCCATTGCTGTGGTTTGAAAAATTCGCCTGCTTAGCAACAAAAATAACGCAATGAACGTAGCTGATCTGTCAAAATTCGATTGATTGGCATTTTACCTATGTGTGTTACGCAATTAGTCCACCATTTGTAATTAATCCAAACTCAAGTAGGTATACAAGATGTAACATAAATAACGCACAACCTCTTAAGGGGTCATTGTACTCATCATTATGAACAACTTTTACTATGGGACCAAACCTGAAATCGCGAAAAAAAATCTGCTGTTCCCTACATTTTGACGAATTATGCGAACATAAATGTAGGGAGCAGCTGATTTCTTTTCGCAATTTCAGGTTTGGTCGCATAGTAGAAGTTGTTCGTAATGATGAGTACAATGACCCCTTAAGAGGTTGTGCGTTAATTATGTTACATCTTGTATATAAACCAAGTTGTCCTCTTCGGAAAATATTTATATTGCACTTTTGTATGAAACTACCTACATTGAATATAGCAAAGCATATTATGTACTTACATAGTGCCTCCGCGGACTCGCTGGTCACCTTTTTGGTCGCCAGCGCCAATTGCCATGATAGCCATGTTTTGAGGGAGCTCTACTAAGCTTGTACATGGGGGGGGGGGGAGTTGGGGGGGTTCAACACAGCAATTTACAAAGGTAAAATGTATTGAGGAACTACGTGTAATATTTAAACGCGGATACTACCAATATTTAGTACCTGAATAAACCCATTTTGTAGGCCCAATCCTGGAATTTGTAAGTAGTAAAACCCTTGAACATTACAGGACATTTGTGGTGGGGTCTAAATTGAAACGTCTTTTATTAATATCTCCACAGTGTTCTATTAACACTTAATGATAACACATTGGCTATTAAGGGTATTGTGATTAAGCAATACAGTTTTAATATGGTCATAAACAAAATTAATTTCACCACGAGCATACATTCGTGAATCGGGACCATTCCCGCGGGAATACACTTCGCATTGTATACGCTGTTTGAAGTCACGGATTGTGGACATAATTTACTGCATCTATTGTTACCCCAACGCCTAACTGTGCCACGCAATATTTATGTCCCTACCTATATTTTCATGAAAGCTTCTCCGAGGTTTCATTTGGTTGCTAAAGGATTGGTCGATTGAAAATAGCCAAACTTTTCACCGTCACACGGGTAACGTATCAATTACCAGAGGCTATAAAATGTTTTGGGTAAACCGAATTCTCATTGTGTAATTCTTAGACAATATTTTTAGTTTTTTTTTTTTGTTAGAAAAAATTAAATGAAATTAATTCGCGATTGTTTGTTTAATTCTAGCTATGTTTCATTGTTATCTGAGGCTAGTTTTCATCTTATCTTATGACCTCATTAGCATTTTATAACTCTTTCAGCAAATGTCAGCAGGATTAAGAAGAAATATTAGTGTATTTGAAAATATTGGAATGAGACATCAAACCTCATGGGTGCTTGGCTCCTCGTGTCCTGGCAGGCCGTCCCTCACGACGTAGTGGATCAGGTCCATGGCTCTCCTCATCTGACAGAACACCGTGTCCCTGTTCTCCCGTGCCGATGCGCTTGTTGGGTGCCTCATGCATGCCTGTTTATGAAGTAAAATTCATGTTAGAGATACATCGCTCTGCGAGTGTGGGTTGGATGAACAATTTGCAAATTCTATCTTTACCAACTATCAACAACAATCAACAATTATCGACTGTTTTTTGGGCTCCTGTAAATATTTTTTAACATGTAAGCTCAGGAACGAGTTGAGTGGAAAAAGCAAAGGGAGGCCTTTGCCCTGGAGTGGGACAATACAGACTGATTATTATTATTATTACTTGTAATTACCTCGTTAGATAACTGATTAAATGAAGACGTCATCCCTGTAATTTGTACCCTTTATGTCATAGTAAATGTTAGAGATAAATGTAGGTAGAGAACAAAAAATTGTGGTTTTAAAATCAACTAAGTTGTATAGAACAGGCCACAGAAATCTGAATAAACGGTAGGACTATCTTGACCTACAACTCTACCTCTCGCCATTGTTTCGCGGCAACGCGTTGCTCGGTAGCCCCAGGCTCGTCTGTTATGAACAAATATTAAGCTACTCTCAAGACAAAGCGACTGCGGTGGAAACCTCGTCAAGACTATGAATGAAACCCCATCAGTTACCAGAGGGTCGTAAAGGGCGACAGTAAACCAGCAGGGCAGTAGCTTTCACATGAACGTTAGTTAGTAGTTACGGGTAATATAAACTACCGTTAATCTAATCCACCGAAGGTGGTAAAATACACTGGGAGTGTCTACGAATACAGTTGATTAAGCATGCACATATTGGCAATGAAGTAATGGCTTCATTTATGTTTAACTTTCTTGTAAAATATTACCCATTTCAGTTCAAAGTTAAACAAGTAAAATATTACGAAAATGTCTCTAAAAAAAGTTGTAAAAATATCGCAACTGAATGTGTATGCCCTTCACACAATCAGCTACAAACCAACAGCTAATAGCAGTACCTAATGGCAAGTTGATAGTCGCTATTCTGGCGGCCTACATTGTTGCGGTCGCCTTCTGCAAATAGTATTGATCCAAATATGAACACGACAGTAGGTACACGAACATTATGAGAGCACACTTACATCGTCAAACCCCATTATGAATACGTTAGAATAGTTCACACTCAATATAAATTACTTTGCGGAGTACCTATACGATCACAGGACAAAGTTTGTGCATTATACCTCTGGCTCACAGTCGTACTTGGTGGAAGGCTTCGGGAAATGCGACATGCCTATGTGGTGCGAACTTGTATAGGTATATAAATAGTTGCGAAGAGTTAAATTGTTCTATCTACTAAAATGATTGTAATGAAATACTGCAATGTGTTGATAAAAGCGAAACGTCATGACAGAAGGCGAGAAGGCTCTTCGCTGAGATTAAAAAAAAGCACACATCCCTGACTATTTAGTTATAGTTAACTAAGATCTTTTCCGCATTAATGCGGAAATGCAAAGTAAAAAGCACGCGTGTTAAACACACTGTAATTATTGTGAACCTAAAAGCGGTGTAATAAGAGCCACTTTACGAGAACGTATGTGGAAAAAGATCTTTATCAACAAACATTTAATAAAGAGCGGTGGAAAAATGAAAAGTCTCGTAAAATATGTCATGTGAATGGTTGGAATCGGCGTGCCGCGCGGTCGTTGGTGGCACGGAAGCGCTGACAAATTGCTAGCTTTGCCATCACACAGCTGACCGCGATTGTTCACTCACCCTTCTCATGGCACACTTGACACTAGCATATAGCAAGCTACGTTTTTCCTTTTTACTATAAAACGTATGAAACATGGGCGTGCACTTCTTTCGTATATCTATGGGCGTGCATAAACCCCAATGTCACAAACAACGCTTTGTGGTTCCGAACTGGGTTTGGAACCTACATAATTGATAGGAGGAGCGGCAGCCAAGCGACAGAGCTACCTAATTAATGCGAGCCACGGGACACACACAGCGGACACTCGGATTGAAAATTGATTACTGTTTATTGATGTTAATAACGGGCTCTCGTACATAAAGGTGTTTTATTACGGGTTTTTCAATTCAATGATTGTGCACACGAGTTAATTCTGATTTAGCAATTAGCCAGGATCGGTGTGTTCGTGATGGAGAGTTATAGCTGTTGAGAACACACGTACAAAGGCGCGGTCTGCCATACTTATTACTTAAAAAGACGCTCAACGAAGCCAAGAGTTGTACCTATATATTATTCCCGTTATTGTGATAATTTTTTTGTATTGGATCATACCTGGGAACCTCCTGGTACCTAACGGAGATATTGAAGGTCAAAGTTCCAACCTTTTGACGTTATTTACGAAACCAAGTTTTAAATGTTATAACATAACTTTAAATACCCTCACGATGTTATCCCAGATTCCCATACTTTCAAAATGCCTGTGTGTACGCACTAAAATTCTAACGAAACCTTAAGAAGGAACAATTAACCTATTTCCGTGGTTGCATTTAGATTGAACGGGTAATTTCCTTGACCTTTTTACGAGAGTTGCTAACGAGTTTCCGTAAATGAGTAATGTTGATTGAATAAAAGTTGAGGGTTATTAAAATGGCGCTTTACCTTGGAGGAGGTGAGTAGCATAAGAGTGGACCGTTCGAGGACGTTTCTTGCTGCGGCCACTTGTGCTCTTCTCCTCTCGTCGCGCAGGTCTGCTCGTCTCTCCGCCGTGAGCCTCGCTAGCTCCACCATACCTCCGCCAAACTCCGTGAACGCGCGCACAAACTCCGCGAAGTTCGACACCGACTCCAACCGGTCCAGGGTTCGCGCTACCTGTCGCATAAAACACGCAATAACAACAACTGAGGCAAGAGTAAGGTTATTCCGTCCGCCAACAAACAACGGAACGCAAGGACCAAGTTATCTCACAAAGCTTCGAAATACTGTAATAGATACCTGCCGCATGAGATACAACATACGGGAAAGTTTAACCGCATTTGCTACATATTCGTGCAGTGCGCCACTTTACTCTTGAAGTTATCCCATAACTTCGTGAGTTAGTCGAATTAACAAATTATGTTTCGTGTGTCGGTCCAAACTGTCCTTACATTAATAAACTTGAAGAAGACTGGCGTCTTGTCGAAGTTATATCAGAAAAAAAAAATTGTTAACTTAGAACTGACTGGAATTAAAACATTGATAGTAATTGCATGGTCTTCCTTTTCGGTTTATTAAAGGTATTTAGGACCAACACACGAAACATAATTACGAATTAAACGAACTTAACGACTGAGAGTGAAGTTCGATGTTAAACGTATCTGAACTTGTTGGTATTACCGTAACCGACAAATGAATCTGAACTTGTTGGTATTACCGTAACCGACAAATAGGTCAAGGCCTTACTTCGGAACGGACCTCGGAGATAGAACGTTGATCTAAGAGTAATTCGGGTTGGATGGCATTTCCATATAACTTAGTTCATTAACCGCTTATAATAAATTAGATAACGGACTACAAAGTTAATTATTGGTACCGTTACTACGTTTTAATCTGCTGGATTACATTTGATTTCTATAGTTTGATAAATCTGGCTCGTGATATTACATATTCCATGGTCTATGGTCTGACTACTTTTTGCAAATATCTCTTGATTCAGCACCTGTCCTGCACCTGTTCAGCATGTTCAGCAAATGTCCTGTCGATCCGTAAACGAGGTAACTTACTAACGCGTTATTAACTTCTAGTTTGTGATTGGTTGCGTCGTGTACGGACCCCCACTGAAATACAAGTGCTGTGACATTCTGGCTACTCATTGGTGATTTGAGTTTGTAACTGGTTGCTTTTGAGCAGCGTCGTAGACGACGAGCCTTCGTCTCTATCTTCTTATAAGTTTCTTATGTATAAAAATACCTGACCAGCACGCGTAAAATGACCACCATAGAAGCGGAAAAACGAAAGATAAAATGACAGATAGTAGAAAGAATTTAATGGTGCGAAGGCAATTCTACGACGCCTTGTTAAAAATGAAGAAAATTATGTCACTTTGTATAGAAAGCAATCGAAAGAGACAAGGATCTTCTGGCGACTGAATGAAATTGATAGGAGGTGTTGTTGGTAAACATTTGTGAAATAGACACAGAAATAGTATTGAAAAAACAAGATGGCGGAGTTAGTACAGATATTGGGCACGCGCCAAAAGTACCGTGTAGCGCCTGTATAGGTCTGATCATCGTCGAGTCGTCCGTAGAGGAGCTAGAGCTAAGTCATGCGGCGCGTTCTGGGGATCTATCGGAAATATAATTTGTAGGAGAGGGATATTTCTTATGCATAAGCCACGACACAACAATGACGACACGTAACGACGTTATCAAAACCGTCAAACAACGAGTCGGAGACACGCACCGAGGGTTTCGTACCTTGGCAGGTAAATTATTTTTACTTATGTTTTGAAAGCTTTTGTTTGTATTACTACATTTTGTTACAAGTGGTCAAAGTTTGTCATTACACACGAGGCGGGATTGTAACCCGATCCAAACGATCATGCGTTTCAAACGAAGCTTATTGCACTTGCGGGGTAAAATTAAATAATAACAAACCCGTTCGATGGGATTTTCGGATAGCGAAAATGACAACATTTTTTACAACCTTTCATCATATTTAACCCCTTTGTGGGATGAATTAAAAAAAAAAACCTTCCTTATGCTCACTTTTGTTGTATATTTATGGAACTCTTGTGCAAAATCTCATGCTTCTGTGTTTAGGCTGTGTGTTGTCTGTGATTAAATAGAAGATTAGAATTACCTTATCCTTAGCCAGTAGTAGCTGTCGCACGACGACCATGTCTGCCAGCAGCAGCACTCTGGTGACGGCGGCGAGCAGCGCGCGCGCCGCCGCCACCATGCCCGCGCCGTCTGCGCCCGCGCACACGCGCTCGATCGCGCGACCTGCACGGCAAAGGAAACTGACCTTTAGTTATGTGGACAAACTATCTTATCTATAAAGTATTCCTATAAAAATGCCTGAAATAATATATAGTAGAGCACGCGTGAATCGTCCTGATAGGGCAGTGCAGGTTCGATATCGCGATTCTTGCAGAGGTCTGAGGATTCAGCGGTGACGTTTTTTGGTTGGATATGATGCTGATGAGTGAGACAAGCATTATTGTAATAAAGACGGACATAATTATATTAATAAATGTGTGCTATTGGATATTACACACGCAGATATATCGAGAACCGAGCTATTTCAGAACGGTCATGCTTCTGGGAACTACTTCTACAATATAAGGGAAAGTGAATTCGCAATACCCAAACTTCAACCGTCTCGCTTTAATTTTCTATTGAAATTAAAAGTTCTGCATTACGTATTCTATATCCATCGTATTCATGTTTCAGGGTCCAAATGCTCAATGAAAAACACTTACATAAAGTCTGTTGCAAAAGTATCCAATGAAAATGATTGTTAATTTTAGACCTAACATAACATCACACCTGTAATCCCCGACGGGTTAGGCAGAGGTCTACCTATAGAATACTCACATTTCGCCTTATTATAAGACTTGCTGTGCCCCGCGACTTCGTTCCCGTGGATGTCGTAAGATACACAATATACTAAAACAACAGCCACATTTTGATAAAACTCTCTCGTCCCCCGACCCGTCGCCAACCGTCGCGTTGAATTGGACGGCTGCGCTATTACTTCATTTTCGCTTAGTGTTCTTTCTGACTTTTTTCTTTTTGCTCGGTTCCTAAGGGTTGTAGCGTGATGTTAAATAGCCTATAACTATTCTCGAGAATTGGGCTACCAAATGCAAGAAGAATTTTTCAAATCCGACTTTTTGTTCACAATTTAATGTGTTTTATTTTTTTCTTGCGCGGAGCCCTAATTATTTTTCTAAAATAAACGAAAGTAGCCTAAGTTACCCGCCGTAACATCAGATATCTGCTAGTGAAAGTCCTGTCAAAATCAGTCCAGCCGTTTCGAAGATTAGCCGGAACAAACAGACAGACAGACAAAAACGTTAAAAATTGCGTTTTTGTTATAAGTACCGTTTATGCTTTCTTATGCATTCAGTAAAAAGTTGTTATTTTGACATTACAAACATACACTTCAATTTTATTTATTTGTATGGATATTTATAAAATCTATGTATTTTGCATGTCACTTTAAAATTATACAAAGGTAAAAAGGTAAAAGTAAAGGGGTAAAGGGGGTTTTATATATTTTCTTTTGTAAAATGTATAAGTACGCTAATTAACACTGCCGTGCTTTCCTTTCCGGTACCATTGACTTGATTTTGTAGGTACGTCCAAGTGCGGGGCCCCCAAAGAGGGGGTCTGTAGCATTTTCGACACCTGTCAAGAGGTAAATCCGACGCTACGCACAGCCTAAACTGCTGGGCCTACTAGAAGCATGAAATTTTGCTCAAAAGTTCCTTAGGTATATAACGAAGGTGAGCACTGAGAAAGTATTTTGAAAATTCATCCTCTAAACGGGTTACATAGGGGATGAAAGGATGTACGAATGTTCGTCATTTTTGCCGATGGGAAAACCCTATCGGGCCCCGGCCAAATTATTATACAATACCTACATGTCCTTTGTTATTTCTTTAATCAACGAAATGGATTCGCAACAAAATTAATTGGAAATCTAATAGCACACGGCACTGAACAGCTATCAATATTAATTTTATGTAATGTTTAGCTAGGTATGTAATTTTACTTATGTCTTGGCAACGGAGACGGTGACGCGGCATTCATTTCAAAGGTATTAAATTCCCGACCAGCTTGTGACGTGTTAAATTATTTTGTAATGAGTTTTCATGCTGAAATGGCAAGGTATACGTATTAAGCATATTGTGGGTAGATATGGAAAGATGCATGCGGTGCATATACCTTGTCGCCGTCTAATGAGCTTCTGCAAACCAGCGGGAAAATCATGCAATTTGCTAGACTAATATTTCCGTATTCTGTTAGTGAATACCAGGCAACACCTAAATGTCTAAATATTACTGTTGCATTTTCAACCCTTGGCGCATAGCCGAGCGTTGAAAATCCAACACTGCACTTTTTATTAGGCATTACATTTTGTAAGGCTTCTGCTTTAGTTAATAAGACCTGTGTGAAACAGGTACTGTGTTCTTTTAGTGGCCACTGATGAACTTTAAAGGCGCAAGATGAAACTGTCCAACATAGAGAAGTGTAAATGAAAGCAAAGAAAATTAAGTTGTAACTTGTTCCTTCCAAATATTTCTACTCACTATCTATATTTAATCCTTGACGCTATCGTGTCAAAAAACGTTGCGTGTGATTCTAATCACTCTATTGGTCACTATAAGTTACCTACCAGCAATCAACAAAATGCGTGTGTGCCTATATTTTCAGCTATGAAGCAAAGGTTAATTGGAGTTAAATTTGACCTACCCTTAAAGTAGCACATTCACAAATGATCGATTTTGACGTTAAACCAACCAACAATGTAACTCTTGACAAGGTAATAAGGTATGAAATAGAATGAATGCCGAGAGTTTGATCAAACTCTTTATATTCATTCCAATTTATACCTTACAGTTGACTACCTGTAGGTATGTCTGTATGAAGTTTTGACCTTTTTAGATCTCAATCTACCTAAATCATCTCAGAGCTCAATACTTTTTAAAACCTGGTTTGCTTAAAAGTATAGAGATGTTAGATGTTAGAGAGATATGAGAGAAAGGAATTGAGAATATTGTCTTTTTTAATTTTATGTTTTTGGTGGGACTAAAATGTTATCTAAGCTGTAGGTAAACTAAGGAACTTAGACGAACATAATGATATTTTCTTTTTAATGAAAAGGTGGGGAAATATTAAGAATTAATGAAGCACAAAGCTTGACGGGAATACATTTTTAAAACTTGAAATTGCATTAAGCATTGCATTGCATTAAGGGACGGTACCAGGAAATCGTGTTATGGGTTTTAGATAAGTATATCTCTCTATTTAAGTATAATATTAATTAGGTGACTTCTTATTTACGCCAAAGTTATCAAAATACGGCAGTGCTTTTTGCACAATTTTAGTGATATTTTTTTTTTAACAATCATCTAGAAGGTTTATCCTCAATCAGATTTTTTTACTAACTGGTGAGACTTGAGCTAGCCAAACGTTTTTTTCGTTGCTTTTACTAAAATTTTTTGTATAAACTTATCCAAAACCCATAACACGATTTTCTGGTACCTACCGACCCTTAAGTTCCTGACATAAATCAAAGAGGAGAATTGAATTGAACGGACGTACGATTGATGAACAGTGGGGTAAAGTAAGTGAAGTAAAGTGCAATCAAACGAGTACGTCTTTTGTTTGGGTGGGTGTGTGGCTCGACAATAATTATTGTCACGGCCGGGACTTAGTGGACCCCGGCGGTGGGTGTCCGGCCGACCCCACTGAAAACTGACGATAATGAAGGTTGCCACCCTCTACTGGATTTTACACCCTATCCAGCGAACAAATCGCCCATATTCTTGCAACTATGTTCCGATTTCAAAAGCTATTTCAAAAAGTAATATCGGAAGCTTTAGGGTATTCTTTATTGTATGGTACTATTGCTCAGGCTACACTGGTACGGAATATAGTTTGTACATTATGGATCCCGGCAACGCCGTACCGGAGAATGGCGGAAATATAAATATGCAAAAAGGCCATCTTTAATCGACAGTTTTAACAATAGATAGTTGGTTTTTATTTATAGGAGAAGTACAATAACCTGACTCTTAATCACAGACATGCAGACTTTATTTAAAAGATAATATTGTCTTCATTGTTAGTTTTTATCGAAATACCTCAATGACAATACCTACCTTTAATAAAAATAATTTACTTGCAGTCAACTAGGCATGTCCACTTTCCGAGAAGGGGTTTACAAATGCAACGTAACAATAGTTCGTAGAACTGGGTGCTACGATTTGCTACGATGTGCTACGCTCGGCTACGCCGGAGACAGCGCGAAATTGATAAGAGGTATTCATTCAATTAAATTATGTTATAGGTATATGTTCTCTATTCCGTGAGCTCGATTTTAGTCGTTTCCAAGATTAGGCTGTTGCTTTTACATTATTACGTAAAAAGTAAAGATAGCCGGCAGAACAATTTAGTAAATATAAAGTCTACACACGAAACACGAAAAAAAAATTCAGGTGTTCCCTACATTTTGACGAGTTATGTGAACATAAATGTAGGGAACAGCTGATTTTTTTCCTGATTTGAGATTTGGTTAAAGTTGTTCATAATGATGAGTACAATGACCCCCTTAAGAGATTTCGGGTATGAATAGATAACCTTATATATTATATAGTTATTATTTTTACTTACAACATTATTATTATAGTATTTTTTTTAAATGATACCTACATGTAACGTCAGGGAAATTAATTGTTTAGCACATTGACTACCGACTTGAATCGACCGTATATTCAAATCACAACAGCTGACAGCTCATTCTTTGACAGTTGTATGAGATGGTATAACACGGCTTATAGTGTTTCAATTTGAAAAAAAATAATTTCACTGACTGCCTACATGAGCAACAAATTAAAAAAAAAATCTATACTTGACCATAGCATAACCTTAAAAGCCAGAAAAAAAAAAGAATGTTCACAGGTTAAAAATCCCGACTATTCTAATAATTCTACCGGCTAAAAAAACAACTGTGTATTTTGGCGGGACGCGTAACCATCCCACGCGGGTTCGGTTCAATATCGGAAAACGATATCCACATCTAAATGAAGACATTAACATTTGCAGAAAAACTGGTTACAGAGCAAAACTCTTTCGAAATTTCACAAATCCTCTGGAAATCGCTCACAGCCGATTGGTGCGGCAATCGGTCGTAAATGAGATTAATAAAGGGGCGCCAATATGGATCCGAGAGGTTTGTGCACCTACGTCCTACAATTTATTATGCCTTTGACACTTTTGCGTTTAAGCCTCCCGTCGTTAATCCTGTTTGAGTCGTATTCGTTACTTTAAACAAGCAAAGGCTATGCTCATTCAATTCCAGCACGTTTTGTTTTTGGAGGAAATAGTATTTTTTTGGGATGAAAATGTTTAACGCGGTCCATTTAAAGTGTATTAAACTGCTCGGTCGGTATAATCACTTGGCATAATTATGTATATGGTTTTGATTACAGAACTACTATTTACACATTCATGAATTAAGCTGCGTGTTTGTATCACTCGTGCGGATTAGTCGCTACAAGATACCTCTAAGGTTTCGAATTCCGGCGCACGAGTGGTACAGACGCTTCTTGCACGTCTCTATCGCGGTTCAATTCCTATCAATGCAATATGTACAGATGCAAGTCTGCATTTTGCAACTCCACGGACTTGGGTTTTCATGTATCGTTCGTTAACGATAATAATTTTTTCCAATTCAATTAATTTATTCAGCAACAATGTACATTGCGTTCGAATATAATGACATGAAACATACCTAAATAATAGAAGTAGGTAATGAAAAACAATTTCTAGTTGGCGCTTGGCACTGATTTAAAGCGACAGTTGTTTATTGTAGTTTTGGTAAATTAAAAATTACAAAAAATGCAACCGAATTGAGAACTTGCTCCTTTTTGAAGTCGGTTAAAGTGCATGTTTCTTAACAAGATCGGCAGTAAAAACTGAGAAGTAAACTAAATAGAAATGAGTCTAAATATTAAGCAGTGCTACGTGTGGGCAGTTAACAAATCGGAATTAGTCGGTAAGAAATCTAACTTGGAAGTAGCGCTCGGCCGGCACCTGACGCGGTACCACTCGCTTCGCTCGCTCGGCTCGCGCGTGATTGATCACAGTTCCGACCTAACCTATGAATTTGCCGTATTTACCTAACTGCCCATTCCAACATTTTTACTGGCCATTCATTTATTTACACTACTTGAGTATTTTTTGTACTGACATTGTAGGATGAAATAACCGACAGATTTTATTTTTATTACTGTTCTTGTTTTAGGTACTGTCACACTAAATTACCAACAGCCGAAAAATAAAATGACTGCTCGTTAATTTTTTAAATAACAGTTGCTAAAAATAGTTAAAGGTCAACGCACACGTATGAACACTGCACGGATCAGCGTAGCATTGTTTATTATCATAAGTTTGTGTTATTATATGTATTTAAGTTGGATCTATATCTGGAAATAAACGATTTCATTCTATTTCATGAAGCACTTATCGGTCCCGGCTGTCATATGTAGATCTTTGACAGTCGTTACGGGTTGTCAGAAGCCCTAAAGTCTGTTATCCAGGGGTATCGTGATGATTGCTCAAACTTTTCAGGAGCTAGACCACCACCTCTTAAAGCAGTATTATTGTAGTCTTACTTGAGTGTGGGAAAGAGATGGAGCTAGCCGTCCTGTATAGCTTCATCTCTTTCTCACACTGAAGTACTCGTAACATTAAAATAATACTGCTTTAAGAGGTGGTGGTTGGCCCCCTGAACACTTTAACAAAATTGATATACGGCATTGAGTTCACTTGTTTTATTATAGGTCAACATTTAAAGTAATACCTGATAAGGTGATGAGAATTTTGGTTCTTTTTCTCATCGATGGAACCAGGGCCAGTTTCTGCTATTCATTACAGCCCGTAAACAAACACGAGCCTCGCAATTACTGCTATCAACGTCCAAATGAAAAATGTCATATAAAATAAATATATAGTTATAATTTCTTCTATGAAATATTACCCGCAGCGAGGCATCACGTGCGCGAACATCACTTCGATTAAATAGTTGCGGCATAACGTATTGGTCATCGGGTATAGTGCACCACAGTACCACTGTAATAGGTCACTAGCTCACGGCCTGAGTGCTAAGTCAAGTCCCAGCAAGTAAGCCAACTCCTTACCACTAAGTTTTACAACTTTAGCGGTAAGTTCAATAAATAGATGTAGTGAGGATCGAAAAAAAAAATACGTTTCGAATAGGTAGGCCCTATTAAATTGTTATTTGCAAAAATACCAGGCTGGTCAGTCGTTTGTGGTCAAACAAAAAGCCGACTAAAAGCTAGGCTGGCGATTTATTGTGATGTAAAAAAAAACTGGTCACGAGCGAGTCGGGCTTGCACAATTAGAGTTCCGTACCAAACTATTATACACTGAGTAGCCTGTGGAACGGTCGCTGGTCAGCTGCAATTAGTGTGTTGCGAGTAATTAATAAACCTGTGCTAATTCCTTTAAAAGACATACATGGTCTCAAGGAAAATAAATATTTGCACTAATAATTTTCCTGTAAAATATAGATCAATAACTAATAACTCTATTAAAATCAAAATGTTATCTTTAGAAACCTAAGAGATAAGGGGCACGGTCAATTTTAGCAAATTTTCAAGGCAACTTTAAAAAAAAAAATCTTTGGAATCCTTATAGAAAGCTCTTTTAAGTGATACTGAACACGGTATGTTAACTAAAACTTGTTTTCTTATTAAGACCGAACTGACCCCCCAAGTAAATACAATAAATAAAAACCGATTGCGCGTTATTGAGACCAAACTTCAGATTCCTACGTTGCACAGATCTGGAGAAAAACCCCTGTGACAGACGGACAAGAAAGTGATCATATAAAGGTTTCGCTTTTCTTTTAAGGTCGGAACCCTTAAAAGTAACCCCGTGTGGAATATTAACACGTACCTACACGTAGAATTTAGCTTCAACACTAAAATGCCGTTGTTTTATTCCGTCGGCGTTGTTAGATAGTTAAAACCAAACACCGGCCTGTGATTTTTAGCGAGCTACATTGGCACGCAAGGTTTGTCCAGCGAGTGCAGACTTAATAGCGTGTCAACATGCCCCTTATTGTTAAATTGACCGCCGCCGCCTGGCGAGCGCGCTATATAGCCGATAGCTCTCCCGAGTATAACTATTAACACGATAACTTTGCATGTTTTGAATAGCGGGCTGGAAGACTATTAAGTAGTTAAACAATGTTTATAATCTGTTTATAAAATGGTTCGTAGGGTCGTAAATTTTCTATTTTAACGCTTCGCGGACGGTAAACGCCCACAGACGTCATAACAATAAAACTACATTGTGTCTCGTTCAGTGTCCGCGAAAGCCTTAAGGCGGCCTATCCATTGGAGCGGAAACTCTGGGGCGGAGTTTAGATTCAATTGGTTAATATTGGCACAGCCTCGCTCCTCTCCTCTCTTCTCCGTTGCAGTGGACAGGCAGACTAAGGGTATGTCCACTGTTTACCAGAAAATTATCCAAACGTGAAACAGAATTTCGATTAAATAACTGCTAGATTAAGTAACTGGTTTAGGTACCCGAAAGTGGTACCAGCCTGAAGCATCATAATAGTACCAACTTGCTGAGATGATTCATTTTCCAGATAGAATAAAACAAAGTTCAAATTCGAAAGAATATGTCTCCTTGGCTGTTTTGATGGGCTTCACAGATTTCTTCCGCGCGTTTCAAATACACAAAAAGCTTAAACTATAAAACTCTATTGAAAAATCCACAGTTGCATCTCTCATAGACCATAAAAACTTAGTGAGTGAAAAAGTTGTTCATTCGGTAGAGTAGTAATTTGCAAATTGAAGCAAAACTGTTGCCTAGCAGCGTTTTCAATTGTTAGATTCGCCCTACCGCGTCAAAAGATGGTCACGTGAGTTTTTTAATCCTTATAAGAAACAGGATCGATTGGCATCAAAAAAAGCTTTTGTGAAAATCTGTGTAAAACAGGTCAAAATTTCTCTAAAAGTTAAGGACAGTCTCCTAAGACCGTTTTCCTGTAACTACAGCGGTGAGGGTACCTGCCCTTACTGCCCCATCTCAAAAATTATTCCTGTATTATACAGGGTCAAATTAAATTAGCTAGAGAAACTCCGCAGACATGATGGGTATCGATACCTAAACATAGTAAAGCAAAAAAATAAATTCATTTGATGATTTTTTGGGGTCATTAACCGCAGTGTAGTTGAAATATCATAATATTGTTGAATAAAAAAAACAACCGACTTCCAAAAAAACTACAAAGTGAAAAATAACTTTAATTTCGGAAGTCGGTGTCTTTGGATCTGCATTTTAGTTTTTTGCCACCGACTTCCGAAATTAAAGTTATTTTTCACTTTTTAGTGGATTGGTTTGTAATTTATCAAAGTTAAAATAGCTTCATGACAACCGCTCATAACCTTTTACAAAATATTGCTTTTCCCGATGCAGGGACGTTCATTGTTGAGGAGTTCTCCTGGTACTTCATCATCCGGTCCACTTGAAGAGCATTAAATTTCTTAGCAACCATATTAAAGTAATCGAATCCCAACCCGTGAATTATAGAGTAGTTTCGGTGACCATCTATGGTCTTCATCATCAGTTCCACTTCACAATATGGTGCTTTCCGAGAGCAAATGCATTTTAAGGGTTTCCATGGGACCACCTCGAGAGCATACCCTTTCAAACAAAAAAATAACTTTTAAAATCAGTTCACAATTAACGAAAAAAATATGAACCTACAGACGCGACGAATTGAGAACCTTCTACTTTTTTGAAGTCGGTTAAAAAATCTGTTTTTGTTTTTAAATAAACTTCACATACGTAATGGGTATCGATATTTAATCACGATAAAACATTTAAAAATGATTTCTCAATTCATACCTCAAGTTACAACACTACCAGCGGTCGTTCACCCAAAAAAAAATCATCAAATTTTGTGTTTTTCGGAACTAACTTCGCACAATTTCACAAAAATGTTCGCAACAACCCCTCTTGTCAGTGTCATCCAAGCACCAAAATATCCTCGTAGCACTCTGACTATAATGTATTAGAAGATCACAGAAAATAACTTGGCATACCTATCTATAATATTATTTGAACCAGTAAGTAATTTGTTATTGGAAGCCTGAAGCTCGGAACTACAATAATACCATGTTTGTTGTTGCACACAACGTTCCGGATGATCGGCAATATAAGCCGCAGGCGCTTAACATCTTTCCTATAACTATGTACCAACGCGGACTTTTCGACCTTATTACTAAGAAAATAAGGTTGAAAAGTGGTTCACCGCAACAGTCCGCGATGGTACATCTAGCCCAATTACATTGAGTACCTAAACATTTAGTAAAATAATAAGGCTACCTCCCTCTGACGTAAACGTTTTTTTTTGGGTAAATACTCGTACTAGTGGAAAAACGCTTTTCTGTTTTTTTTTTCAACATTATCTTTGGGCACTGATTATTTTCATCATTTAGCATTTAAAGCACCTACGTAGGTACTTACCTAAGGTGCTGCAAGGATCTTATGGCTCTTGAATCACATTGACAGGAAGGTTGTTGGTAATATTGAAAAATGAAGATGGCGGCGTTAGTTCTGAACTAACGCCACAGGCGTTTGTATAATTTGTCCACATAACTTTTGTTTACATACATTATGCTTTCAGACCACGACAGACTCTACTCAAAATTATTTATCGATGGCTAACGTAATGATTAATGGATAGATACAGTCCGTTTGGGTATTTACGTAGACGATGCCTCTAATTAGGGTAGTTCGAGGAAAACATTACTTGATTTGTAAATAAATGAACATTATAAAAAAATTATTTAGAGGATATTTTCATCACAGCGGAGAAGTATTAATACTTATCGCAATACAATTTAAAATTAAGAAAACAATAATGTTTGCATTACTTTGTAAATAGTTCCACCCAGCTTAAATATTATACAGTTTTAAACGAATTTTTAAAGTTAATTTTATTATTTTTAATAAAACAATGTGAAACACCGACAGTTGCAGTAGGTATTAGAATACTTTTAAACGACTAATTGGTGCCTTTAATTGTGTTGCAGTGAAACCGGATGGCCTCCATTTATTTATAAGTAGTGGCCACCGATGCATATCGATTTAATTAATCGATACCAACCATGAACCGCATCGATTGCTGATGGAATGAACGTTTCTTTGTAGTTTCACTACCTTTTTACAATTAACGGTCCCGGGGTAACGTTTATCGTCATGGTATTTAACGAGGTTTTTACTGTACATTCTGTAACCTATGTAAGTTATATTGTGTGTACTTACATAACATACCATCACGCCTGTATTCCCCGAGGGGAATACAACTTAAGCAGAGGTGCACCTATAGTACACCCACATTTCGCCAGTTATATTTAAGTCCCATGTAATAGGGGGTGAGCTTATTGCTATCAACCGGGCACAAATTCAGACTCGGGCTGGTACTGAGAAATTCCAGACAGAAAAACGCCAAACTGCATCCATAGGTCTAGTGGTCGCAAGCGCTACTCTGCTGAGCTGGTCCTGGGTTCGATTCCCAGGTTAGGCAAAGTGTTATTGGGTTTTTCCATCTGGAATTTTTCAGTAGCAATTAGGAGTGTTACAAGTTTTATATTAATTAATGTCTAGGTTTAAGTGCATCTGGGTTTCTTTTATCATAGAATTCCAGTGTATTGACGGAATATGAAAACGACAGATTTCTCTTCTCTTTTTAAAAAAGGTATAAGTATGTATATAACATGTATTTCTGTCACCCCATGGCCAATTTACTGAAGCTGAAAGATCGAGATTTATTGAAATTGTATTTATGGTAACTTCGAGCTAATTTAAGTCCATTCTGAATAAGTAATAGCGTGGTCCGACTATATTGATTTCATCTATTGGGATTGGAGTACGCCATTTGCAAATTTGGATAACAGAAATAGATATAATACAATGTCGTTGACGGTATAATACGATGTCGTTAGCTAGCTTCATTCGGAGAGAAATGGTGCTCTTTTATCATTTCTAATGTGGCGATATTATTGTGATCGTCCACCTCCCCGTCACGGTGTCACGCACGATAACACAGAGAAGTAAAATGTATTGTCAATTCTTTATTGCATTCCATAATGTTGGTAAAACGGTTGGTAGGCACTATTTTTCGAAAATGTAGGCAGAACATTTTTGAAAAATAGTATTACAGCCAACGAATTAAGAACTTAATTCGTTGGTTACAGCTAAATTTAACCGATTTTAATTATTCCATAGAAACAGAGATTTCCAATTATAATTTTTTTTTAAATAATACATTTCGAAAATGTTCTTAGCTAACTTTTTAGACCTATGTATCCTGCTTATGCGTATTAAGTTTTATTAAAATCAGTTCATTCATTTAGAAAAACAAGGACTTGAAAGTTTGTATGAAATGCCGTACGTCGTAAACGCTCTTAAGGTCTGGATTAATCGAAGTCAGATATCTTTTATCCGTGGAATGAAATTGACGTCTGACAGTTTTTGTATGGAAAATCTGTCAAAAATTAAAAATTTATTCGCTGGATTAGACTAAGAAGAATTATGAATTGAGAAAATGCATGGAAATATATGAAGATGCTTTTAAACCGGTCACGATAACGTTATAATGTGCACGTATCTCCATACATTTTATGGACGTGGACGAGGAGGTCCACGATAATATCGTGGCGTGGCGTGGCCTGCAGGTCATTTCAGGCAATCTTTGAGTAGTTTTTATTACCCTTGGACATCAGTGAAGATAAGCCGTCGCCACTCATCAGTCGTGTTGTCAAAATGAAGAGAGTATTTTTATCTATACAAATAAATAAAATTGAAGTGTCTGTTTGTAATGTCAAAATAACAACTTTTTCTAAATGCATAAGAAAGTGTATACGGTACTTATAACAAAAAGCAATTTTTAAATTTTTTGTCTGTCTGTCTGTCTGTTTATTCCGGCTAATCTTCGAAACGGCTGGACCGATTTTGACGGGACTTTCACTGGCAGATAGCTGATGTTACGGGGAGTAACTGAGGTTACTTTTATTTTAGAAATATTATTAGGGCTCCGCGCAAAAAATGAAAACCCATGAAATTATGAACAAAAAGTCGGATTTGTAAAATTCTTTTTGCATTTGGTAGCCGAAGTCTCGAGGATAGTTAAAGGCTATTTAACATCTCGCTATAACCCTCAAGAGCCGAGCAAAAGGAAAAAATCAGTCGGGGGACGAGGGAGTTTTATTAAAATTTGGCTGTTATTTTAGTATATTTTGTATCTTACGACTTCCACGCGAACGAAGTCGCGGGACACAGCTAGTCATATTATAAAGAGGTAAAAGTAAGTTTGTATGCAGGGGGTTATCATCGGAACTACTAATTCGATTCGAAAATTCTTTCAGTAATGGTAATCTACAGTATTGCCGAGTGTCATATGATATATTTTATGTTAAAACCATAAATTTCACATGCCAGAAGTCGCGGGCAGAAGCTAGTTACCTAAATTATGATTCTATATAGGTACACATATTTCATATGCGATTGAAAAAATACAAAATATTCTTCAATTTATCAACACCATTGCGTGATCATTAGAGATCGGATAATCGGATGCATATTTACCTAAAGTTAATTTTAAACTAAGAAATTATGGAAGTGGCTTCTTATTTTTTTTTTCTTAATATAAATCCCGGGATTCCAGAAAATCTGGGAATGCACATCTAATCGGATACATGGTATAGAAGCGACGTCTAAAATATATTTAAGAAGAATACCATATGTATATGGTATTCTTTATTTAAAAAATACCGAGACATCGGGATCACATAACTATTCTTATGCTTGAAATCCATTTTTAACCCAATGCAAATATATGTGTATGTAGGGTTTAAGAGGAAGGGTAGTGCGTGTCGATTCTATGGTCAAAAAGTACTAAATTTACCAATTCCTGAATCGCGAAATTTTTACGATCGATACAAAAGTGCATTCCATATTAGCCAACACCTCAACTTTAAGTAAATATGCATCCGAATATCCGATATCTGGTGATCATAAATTATACTTACCATCATCGTTATCCTCGAAACAATCCTGAGTGTCAATTAAAATAAGCTGTGTCAATTGCGGTGGCGTTTAGTGGAATTAGAACTGTCTTGATTAAGATGTGCTATGGTCGCCCTAACGTATTATGAGTTCGTGACTTGGAATCTAATTAAGTTATTATCTTACACAATATGTTTAGTATACGGGCTAGATATTAGTGTGCTTTTAATATGAACAGCATGTCTACTGATATTGAACTAGTGCTGATAATATATGAACAGCTAGCAGCGCCCCGCGGTTTCACCCGCATAAAGCTCGATCCCGTAGGGATATCCCGATAAAAAGTATCCTATATATAGTTTCCAGGTTATAAACTATCTGTGTGCCAAATTTCATCAAAATCCGCTCAGGAGTTTTTGCGTGAAAGAGTAACAAACATCCATCCATCCATGCATACTCACAAACTTTCCCGTTTATAATATTACTAGGAAGTACATACGATTAATAAGAATAGAATAAGAATAAGAAACATTTATTTGCAGAAAATACAGGTGTTACCAGTTGTAAAAAAATGGTTTAATAGTTAATATGTTTCCTTCAAAACACACAGCGTTGTTAGAATTTCACCCTGAAGGCTCACACTGATTATTAAGTTTTACTGTATTACAAAACTTCATTTCTTATCCTATTTTCTACGTAATTTATAAAGTTTTGTTAATGACCTCCGAAAAAAGAAAAGCCGCCAATTTTGGTCATTGGCTTTTGACAAGGAGCAAGGTCTCACAGAACAAGCAAAGGGAATAATCCGAAAATTGTTAATTTGTAGAACAATATCTAGGTATCTAGGTAGGTAGTCCGCCTCTGTACATTTCTGTGCATGAAGTATTTAATAAATAAATAAATATAACTTAAAAAAAATGTTTTTTTTTTACATTACAAACTTACCTTTTCAATTGGAGCATCGACCGTGATATAGAAATATGTATGGGCGAATATTTTTTTTCCAACTGCAAAGTTATAAGTTTGTCTTTCAATCCGGAATTGGAAATTCGGGCAACCCCGGCACAGCTTTGTGACGTTATATAATTTACAATAGATTAACATTCCTTTAAACCACGTAAAGAAAATCATGTTTTTTTACCGGTATACAAAAAATCAATCAAATCCAATGAAAACTTTAGCCACAAGGAAATTATTTTTCATTTTCTTATTTTTCAACATGATGTAGATCTGAGAGTCCGTAATAATAGGTAAACATTGCCGCCGCCGCCGCGTCCCGCACCCCGCACCGCACCGTTGGCAGTGACTTCTCGTAGATAAAGCGTGTTTAATTTTTATGCAGTTGATTCTGCTATTTATTTTGTTTGAAAACTGCAATTTTTTAATTTTTCGTTATCTATTAATCTTCGTATTTTAAAATGTTTCGATAGACTAGTACTGTTCTCGTTTTCATTTAATGTCAGATACATGTTGTATAAATAAACTCAGGATAAGACTTCTAAATATTCAGCATGTACTTGTATATATAGTAAAGTTCCTTCTCTACATAATGTGTATGTTACTCGCCTTTCAGTTTAGATTGGCATTTCACATAAGAGCTGCTTCGAACATGTGCAAGCCGTGCACAGGAATGTAACAACAACACTCTAAGATGGCACGAGCTATGTGTAGGACGTGTCTGCTTGCTTAGCTTGTCTGAGGAACTATGTTATCTATTTATCTCAGCTAAGATTAATAGAAAGGAAGTATAAGACAGCTGATAGATAAAGAAAATTTACTTGAAAAAACCGGCCAAGTGCGTGTCGGATCACGCACAGTGAAACGTTCCGTAGTTCGGATGAATTTATCCCAAGAACAAACTTAACATTGTAGTTGAAAAACATGTTCTCCCATACATTCCAACTGCAAATGTAACTTTGTACGCACAGTATTGTGAGATTTACCATGTTATTTTAAGACCATAGGCTTCTTGTAGTTTTCCTGTAATCTAGTATAGAACTATTTACTGTATTATATTCAAAATTTTAGGCACAGTAGTTTCGGAGATAAGGGGGAATGGTAAATTTTCATCTATTTTCTCAAATAGCTTTAAAACTAATTATTTTAAAATAAAAAAAATATAACCATTACAGTAAGCCCTATCATACGGTACAATTTGCAAAACTCTTTTTCTTATCTGCCTCCCAAAAGAGGTCCATATTCAAAATTCATTTATTTACGTTACACGTCCGTGTATGGGTCACAGAAATTCATGTGTACCAAATTTCAACTTAATCGGTCCATTAGATTCGGAGCAAATTAGCTGTGACAACTGTGACTGACGGAGAGACAGAAACATTTCACGAGTGATCCTATAATTATGGGTTCCGTTTTTTCATTTGGAAGTACGGAACCCTAAAAACTGTAAGAGATTCACATTATTCGGGAAAATTAAGGTTAATTTTGCATAAACATGAAATAATGCAAAATACAAGCATTTCATACACAACATTTTTTTTTTTGTAATTAAGCATTTATATTTCAAATGCAGTAAGTATATTGTTTATTTTGGTTATCGAAGTTCGTTCGAACATTTAACAAGAATGTTGCACACAAACAAGTACATATATAGAACAGTTAGCTAACTTTATATGCCTACTTATGAACTTCCGCGGGTAACAATTACATAGTTTCACCAGTTTCAGTAGTCTCGTGTTTATTTTATAGTTGAAGGTCGATATGTAGCCTTTTCTCAGAATGACTGGTTTATCCTAGATTTGTCCAACGCCTTTTGGCAAACCGTGAAAAAGATTCCAATTTCTGCCTTTGACTGATGTATTTTTAGGCAAACCTAGAAGTAAAGGGTTTTCCAATAGGGACGGGTCGATGTTGACAGTCTGTGGCAGCCATACTATTTTGGTGGGATCTGTAAAATCTGTTGTATATTATGCAGTCAGTGATGCCAAATCACCATGGCAAGTTACACGGTTGAGCAGCATGTGCAAATGATAAAACTTTATTATCAAAATGAGTGTTCGTTAGTGCAAACGTTGCGTGCATTGCGCCCATTTTACGGCAGACGCGGTGGCCCTTCAAAGTCCACTCTCCAACGATTGGTGACTAAATTTGAGACGACCGGTTCGGTAAACAACCAACCAACACCTTTACGTCAAAGGAACGCCAGATCGGCCGAGAACATCGCCGCTGTACGTGAGAGTGTTCAGGAGACTTCGAGGCAGTCGATTTCTCGCCGTGCTCAAGAACTCGGCCTTTCGCAGACCTCAACGACACAATCGACATTCTGCATGAACGGTTTGAGGGTAGAGTTATCTCTCGCAGAGGTGATGTGAATTGGCCACCAAGATCGTGTGATTTGACTCCGCTAGACTTTTTCTTGTGGGGTTTTCTGAAGTCGCAGGTCTATGCCAATAAACCACATTCGACCGTTGCCCTGAAAGCCAACATAACGCAGGCCATCGCTCGGATTCAGCCGGATCTATGCAGCAGTCATTAAAAATTGGACCTCTCGGATTCGTGCCACCATACGAAGCCGCGGCGGACATTTGAACGATGTCATATTCCATCCATAATGGCATAAATGGGCCTTTTAAATAAAAAATAAATTTCGTTAATATCTCACACACATCTTGTTTTATTCAATTTTAACATCGACCCGTCCTTGTTGAAAGACCCTTTACTTAACTTTTTAGTCAAACGTCGAAAATAAAATAATCTGTTTCGGACTTTGCCTAGTCTACCGTAGAAGCGACTAAGGCAAATTCATCAAACGTAGATTTGTACTGCACTTGTTGAAAGAAAAAAAAGAAAGAAAATACGTTTATTTGCGGTAAACATGACGCAAAAAAAAAGAACACAAACACAAAAGAGAAACAAGTTGGGGCAAAATATGCGTCACATCCACGAAAAACGGCCATCGCTCAGTATAATGCTGCGACCCTATGCGTGATAGAGCCCCAGCGCTTCATGCATATTTAAACAGGTTTATAACTAACTCTAACTCTGCGGCTCTCCAATAAATACTTTTATTATTCCATAATTTGTACATCAAACGTGCGGGTGTGTAAGCGAACCAAACTGTGTAGTGATTACAAAATTTGTATATATAAGCTTTAAAAGCGAAGTTTATGCAGAAAACTACTAATCTGAATATATACAAGTGTTCATTTCATATTGAGAATAAACGAAAAGATGAGAATATTACACGACAATGCAAAAGTTGATCTCGTATATGCGGATAAGCATGGTCTTAACTATAACCTTAAAAAAGGGCCAAACAATGTGTTTTCATTACGACAACAGCACATTGCATATATAGGACATATTTCTATGCAACGCTAAGTTGGAATCGGTCAAATGTTTCGCATATTTAGGTCATATACTGACTGAGAAACTTAAAGATGACGAGGACATTGATAGACAAAGACGTTCGCTCGCTGCCAAGAGTAATATGCTGACAACGATTTGCGAAATGTTCAAATCAAGTGAAAATCACCTTGTTTAACGCATACTGCCGGAACTTTTACGCCTGTGCCCTATGGTACATGTTCATGCAGCGTGCTTACAAATCGTCGCGTGTTCAATATAATAACGCATGATGCATACTCGGTCTGCCTTGGGAATGTAGTGCGTCCGGCATGTTTGCCGAAAGCAGGGGGACTTTTACGCAGTCATGAAAAAGTCGCAGGCCTCCGTTGTGAATCGAATCCATAAATCTGACAATGGAGTATTGACAGCCAAATATCAGGTAAACTATTGCTTCATATAAGGCAATTAATATTCCACCTAAAATAATACATAAGTAAGTAATAATTTATGAATAATTTGTAATCTGGTGCAAATTTTATATGGGTGTATTCCTGAAATAAAAATGATTTGATTTTGATTATTTGTGTGGTAGAATCTGCTAAAATAGTAAAAATGACACAAGGCGTCACCTTATCAAAATTAAAAGATTTTTTTCTTTGTTATTTATTGTCATTAAACAAAATAACAATAAAAATAATAATTATTCCTGAATAATTATCAATCCATTTTTTATAATACTGAAACAATAAACATTAAAATTAAGAAATAATATGTTTTTTTTATACCCAAGTCACACATTCTTGTACTTAATTTAGCTCTGACTGGTCAAACCCCGTTTTGATCGTATTTTCGCGTTTCACTGTCCAAGTTAGTCTCTCCTAGGATTAGACATAAATTCGTTCGTCAGAGGCCGAAACACGCTATTGGTTTGATCTTTGACTAAGACTTCTTGTCAGACCTAAGGTTTGACTAGCCAAACCTAGGAGCGCCGGAGCTTCGATGTTTTAACTATAACATTCATAAAACGGAGCCAAAGAAACCATAAATTTTGCTCGTACATCGTTAATCTGTTCAGACTTGAAATACACTATTATGAGCGCCTAGTCTACTTGTGTTTCAGGAAAATGATGCAGTTATATTATTTATAAGTAAGCGTTTTTCCTTGATTCAAATTGTTCATGCTCAATTACTTATTATCAGTGTAGGCATAGATAATCTAATTTAAAATTGCACGCCCCTCCACTGAATGTTGCATACACATTTCAAATGTTTGTTTTTGTGCAGGGGCGTGCAATTCTATATTAGACGACTGTAGAGGTCGTTCAATATATAATTATTAACAGCTTAGGTACTTATTGTCGGTGTAGGTACCTACTTATTATCAGCTTGCATAATCAGCCTATAATGTTCCCACTGCTGGGACACAAGCTTCCTCTCTTCGAGAGGGAGTGGGCTGTAATCTATCACGCGGGCCCAGTACGGGTTTGTAGATGTCATGTCTTCGAATTTTTGGTTCTAGGACATGCCGGTTTCCTCACGATGTTTTCCTTCATCGTTTTGAGAGCAGTGGTGATGAAATTATTTACACAAAGTAAAGCACCTGTCTGGGTTCGAACCTCGACCTACAACTCGTAAGTCAGAGCCGTTACCACTGGGCCACCACTGCTCTTATTAACAGCTTATGTACTTATTGTTAAAAGTTATTAAAATTTTAAACAATGTGAAATTTTCAGCCTGAATAAATTAAATCGCATTGAGAATCTGGAAGTTAAATCTGTTACTAACGTATCGTACGAGTATATATGTATAGTGTACGTGGAAGCTGACACTACGGAACTTTTGGAAAACCTCTCAATCCTTAATAGGTTAAACTCTTGCCAATCCGTATTCATTCAAAACTGAATAATTAACTTCCTAATTGAAATTACGAATACGTTACGAATGAAGTTTCCAAATTCGTAGTCCGTGACGAGGAGTTTAGGAGATTATTAAATAGTTCTCATAGTTTAATTCATCGTGTCAAATACACGTCTGCAGCCGTCGGACCGACGAATGATTATGAGGTGTGACATCTGTCCGTGTCCGTACTCAGGAGAGCTCATTAATCTATAAGCACTGTATCAGTTCCGCTTGGCAGGCTTGTCATTGGTCTCCGGGGCGCATTGGATAAATTCGGACATTTTGACAAATTATGTGGATGAGATGTTTCGACTGGAGTGGCGTCACACAATTATTTATGGTTTATTATACATGCAACCTTTACTGTTGGTACATACAACTCAATTTATCATATGCCAACAATGAATTCGGGAATAAACCAGAACCGAAAAGTGTACCTACCTACCTATCTAAACGGTTTACTCTCACAAAATGTTTCGCCTTTGAAGGTCAGGTCCCTACCTTCTCTTTATAAATCATTTGAGGACCACACACACGCGTCTGTTATAGCAATACCCGATCATATCATCCGAGCCAGCGTTTTCTTATACACGTCACGTGGCATTCCCGGCTAAGGCTTGCAGCTGTGACCGCTGCGGATGCTGCCAGCGAGCAAATCCGCATTTGTGGACGGCTGCCATTTGTGTCCCGCAGAATTATGGAGCGTGTGTGGACCGAAAGTAATGACGTGCTGCTGTCATCATAAATTGTCTGATAAAAAATATTAAACACATTCGTGCGTTATTTCCACGCGTGTAATGGTTTATTACCTTGCTTGCGTAAGCTGTGAACCGCTTTTATATTGTATCGCTTTTGTAATCCAAATATTGGTATCAGTTTTATTGTCACCGTGTTGTGAAATGACTGTTGGCTGGACTTCGATGAGGTGACGTCTGTTTTCAGAACGTTAGATCAATGAAGCGAAGCCAGTGAATATGCTAACAATCAATTCGTTACCTTATACAAAGTCCAGTCTGTTGTTTTCATTTTTGCACCTAATGTGTTCATTTTCTCGCTCACAGAGCCATCGCGCGGAAATAATTTTAAACTTTCATTGAAAAAGTTAGAGATTTCTTTTTTGGTTAACATTCTCTCTGGTTTCGTAACGCTGAATAGTTTTAAAACAGTCGTTAAAACAGATGGATCGTTTCCGTTTCTAATATGACTTGTTTCATTCACAAACCGCTATTTCCGTTCCTGAAATGCATTTAACATTTTTCGTCAGCAATTATATTAGCGGTTCGTATTCTTTTGTTTTATATTTATTTTTTATTGAATTATTCTTCAGAAAGCTTTATCAAATATCTAGGTAAATAATGTAATAATTAGCGCTTACAGTTGCCATTTACAAGCTTTCATAAATTTAAAACGTAAGAAAATTAGAATTTCGCGGGCTACCCTGGCGCTTTCGCCTTAACAGGCTCTATTTATTTTTATTCATAGAACACTATAAATTAAACTTTATGTTGTCTGTAGCAAGCAAGCAACTATTTTACGTTCTTTGTTAAAATCCGTACTTGCTTTAAACATTTCAACTTTAAGGGGAAAACGCTAAGGTAGCCCGCGAAATTCAAATTTTCTTACGGTTTTGCAATTTGCCGCTCAGTGTCTGGGTGTGTGTTGATCAAAGTATAATACGCGACCGTAACAAATATGTATTTATAGAATTATAATATTATAATCAGTAATACAATTCCTTAAGTTGGTATTATCCTGAAACGTTAAGATTTCATGAAATAGTCATTCAATAGAATTACTTGGTCTTAGAGATTTGTATTGATGACATTAATGATTATAAGTCTGTAAATACATATTTGTTACGGTAGCGAATCATATTTTAATCAACATACAACCATATGACCATAATGCCTTGGAAGGTAGGTAGGCCTTTGGTGTGGGATGCAGCGTGTGTCGACACCCTTGCGCCATCCCATCTTCCTAGCACGGCAGGCTGTGCTGGAGCGGCTGCTGCGGGTGCGGAAAACCTCAAACGGCGC
Organism: Fissipunctia ypsillon; assembly: GCA_947568875.1. NCBI lineage: Eukaryota > Metazoa > Arthropoda > Insecta > Lepidoptera > Noctuidae > Fissipunctia > Fissipunctia ypsillon. The sequence continues at coordinate 12,949,354 of OX387644.1, read as the reverse complement.
AAATACTCCAGTCTTATTGGGACTTATATGTTCGAGCCGTTTGGGGTTGAAACACTTGGGCCATGGGGTCCGAGTGCCCACTTAGTTTTTCGAGACATCGCCAGGCGGTTGGTCGACTCCACACGTGACCAGAGGGCTGGCCTATTTTTTGGCCAAAGAATCAGCATTGCTATACAACGTGGCAATGCTGCCAGCCTTTTGGGCACTTTTCCTGTTGACAGCGATGCGGATGAATTTTTTGATGCCCTCTGATTATTTACCCCCTCCCTTTTTTATATACTTGTACATATTATTATTATTATTTTAAGATTGTTAGGTTTTAAATTATGTCAATAGTAGAATATATTAAATAAAAATACCTTACAAGTCTTAAAAAAAAACATACAACCTAATACTGACCTGCAAATTTGCAAAAACGTAAGAAAATTTGAATTTTGTGGATTACCCTGGCGCTTTCACCTTAATGAATTTTGTGGATTACCCTGGCGCTTTCACCTTAATGAATTTTGTGGATTACCCTGGCGCTTTCACCTTAATGAATTTTGTACTTTTGTGATGTTGTTATTGGTAGGTACCTACCTTGTGACGTAGACGTTACCAAGCGACATTGTAATCTAATGCATGTGCATGGTCATACCAAAGTTTGACCTTGACATAAAAGCTTTACAGGTGTGAGATTTCACTCAAAATATGAATATTTCAGCAAATTAAGTACCTGCACATTGCAGTACCTATATTATAATAGATAGATGTATGTCATCACTGCAACTAGGTACCCTGGTACTAAGTAGGTGAGTTATAAACAAAGTTTCCACTGTGTCTCGGAAACTCGTGAGTGGAATTTAGTATAGTTTTCACCGCAACTAAGAGCATTTTGAAAGAGTTTTGAAGTGTGAAATATTATTTAGCACGTGCGACAACTGAGTAATTGCAGTTGTTTGAGTAGAGATTAACAATGTTCAGCAGAAGATGCGAGTGTTTGAGTTAATTGATTCTTTGAGGCGATCTATGATGCTGGCGGCCTATCAGGCAGTAACAAGATAGTAGTAGATACTTTTATAGTAATATTTTAAATTCAACAGTAGGTGCCTAATTCTACTAAAATGTTGTCTCTGCCCGTTTTGTGAGGACTTTGCTGAATGATTAAGCTTTATTCACACCATTTGTATTCCGAAACCGACTTTTAACATTCTGGCTAAGGCAAGCTGGCTGAGTGCCGTCTACACGCAGCACATAAAGGTACCAAGACTTGAAGCGACTCGGCTGAATGTATCGACTGCTAATGCGATCTTCGTAACCCGGTATCCGCTCACGCTCACAAACTCGCTGAAACTGCCACTCTAACATTAGTTATTCAGTAAATGTTAAGGGGGAAGCGCCAAGGTAGCCCGCGAAATTCAAATTATCTTACGATTTTTGCAATTTGCAGCTCAGTGTCTGGGTGTGTGTTGATCAAAGTATGATTCGCGACCGTAACAAATATGTATTTACAGAATTATAATCATTAGAATCAGTAATACAATTCTTTAAGTTAGTATAAGCCTGAAATGCCTGCGGCGCGCGGCGTGTGAGTCGATGCCGATGGAACGTAATGTTGCCATTCTTAATATTGCACTTATATAACACATTACATTTCATTACATTTTAGATTTAGATATTGTTTTTATTTTGTTTCTTTTTTAAATTACATTGCATGCTGCACCGGCTGACGTCATCACGTCAACGGCCGGCTGTCGCTGAAAACCAGCGCTGGGGCTCTGTCTCGCATAGGGTTGCAGCATTATGCTGAGCGATGGCCGTTTTTCGTGGATGTGACGCATATTTTGCCCCAACTTGTTTCTTTTTTGTGTTTGTGTTCTTTTTTTTGCGTCATGTTTACCGCAAATAAACGTATTTTCTTTCTTTCTTTCTTTTCTAAATGTTATGATTTCATCAAATAGTCATTCAATAGAATTACTTGATCTTAGAGAGTTGTATTGATGACTTAAATGATTATAATTCCTTACGCGTCTTACGTGTTTACACTCGATTAAAATGTATCGATTTCCTAATCGTTATGTTTTAGCGCGAGGTGACATGAGTTGGAAAAACAATGATTTTGTAAGCGCCTGGTGTGGGACGTGATCTTTATTAGAATCGCGAAGTTTCTCGTTATTCACACGTCGTAGGTACACTTTGCCTTGAAGGAGTGGCACGCACAGTACATTATTCTCGCTTTATCTAGCCAATATCGACACCTCATTACCTGTGACTCTGTGAGAATTTTCAATACTTATGCCATGAACATTTTTTGCTGAAAAATGTTAGCTCTAAGGCAATTTTGCAGCGGTAAATGTTCTACTCACATTTTCGTGAATATCAGAAACCTTGAACGCAAAAACAACCGAGGATTAGACAAGTGAAGATCGAACTGACGCTCAGTTTGTAACTAGTCAGTCAGTCACAATGCTAATCCTTTGATCATTGAGGTTCAATGTAAACTAGAGCAGACACCGCGAACAAAATTTTAGCGCAACATGTTGTTGTCCGCGACAGAAAACGTCCATACACCGCGGTTGTTACATTTGACATCCGCGGTATACATGTTTAGTTTGGGACAACAAAATGTTGAGCAAAAATTTTGTTCGCGGTTTCTGCTCTAGTTTACATTGAACCTCAACGCCTTTGATCGATAAATCCGTCGCTACTACGTCACACTCTCGTAAGTGCAATAACTAACTGTCCGAGGGATTACAACCACACAGGCTTCTAGTACCACAACATCTGTATTGAGGATAACCGCAGTCAGCTCTGTAGTACGCGCACAATTTACGACTGTCACTTTCTGCGGCGCGGTGGAAGATTTATTTTCCGTCACAACGCATATTGGTTCGCGTCAAAGCGGCGTTATACTACGCCTTCCGCTTTTCGATAACGTATCGATATCCTTAACACCTCATTCACCACGTGAGTTAGTCACGTGCCAACACGTGAGTTTAACGACCCCGCACCCGGATTCAAAAGAACTCTGAGATATTTTGTGGATTAGCAAACTTACATTATGAATAATTAATAAATATGTTTTCCCGCTTGAAACAAACTGCTGTCAGTCAGAACTAACGTTGACTGACAGAATAATCTTTGAAGCTCGTGTTAGTTGTTATTATAGGATCTTAAAGCACGAAAGGGCTGAAAGGGTAGATATTTATGTTTGATGCTGGGTTTGACAATAACCTTATATTTTATAGCCCTGGGTGTTGGATCGCAAACACTAAATTTACGAGGGAGCGGCCTGCTCAGTATGGATAGGGACCCACGGAAAATTGTTTATGACCCCTTGAGATGAGAAATGCAAAAACAGCAAAAAATATTAAAAATACGGCTTTGACGATTAAAGTAAAATTTTATGGATGCCTACATTTTTTATTTGGTTGAAATGTAACACAAAATATTGTTTGTTTAATGTAATAACCGGAGGGCAAAAAAATCTAATATTTTCCATGAGCATCAAAGGATGAGAGAATTTTCATGTATGAGTAAAAAGCGATAACACCCTTTATATAATTCTTGTAATAGTCGTGCTTGTAGTTGTGCTTGCCGTGCGAGCGATTTAAAGTTAAAGAAACTTTATTTGAGAACTTGTGGAGACAGCTGTCTTTTCTTTTTGTAAGGCGAAGAAAGCGTTTAAAATTTAAAAGTTTCAGCCGGTTTTTCTACACTCGAGCTTGATTGATTATTCGTCCTGTCGGTCTATTTAAATCTCACCGTGAAAACTTGAAGTGAGTTGTTATTCCACCTGAGGATTGACACTATTGACAGCTCACTTCAAGCTCACTGTGGGCTCACTTTACCTAAGTTTTCACGTTGAGATTTTTACAGAATAGATCGACTGATCGTAATATTTTATAGCTATAGCTACAATTTGAAGTTTCGAATAGACGTTTCGGAATGGCTTAGTTTACGTATAGCTTTCAATTTCCTGTAGCCGTACACGGGAGCAGAGCATGCAAGTCACGACTGTGGCACATAAATCATGCGCAGCGCACCACACGACCTACCTATTTCGGCTGTTAATGTATATGCGGTAACAGGTATTACTAATTCTAAATAAGTTTTTAGTAGGTTCCTACCTGTACACAAAATTTGTAATGCTCGTTTTCGCTAACACTGAAAATCACCATGAACGCCAAAATTTTATTGCAGTGTTGGACATTGAACTCTCAACACTGAGTTGGACATTAAAAAGAAACTGGCCAAGTGCAAATTGGACTCGAACACGTAGGGTTCCGTACCACCGTACAATATTTAACACTATATATTAAAAAGAAAAAATTAAAAAAAACACGTTTCTTGTATCTTAAGGGGGAAAAAGTTATAGCCGCAAAAGAAATCACAATCTGTGAAAATTTCAACTGTCTACCTATTACGGCTCATAAGATACAGGCCGCTGACAGACGGACGGACGGACAGCGGAGGCTTAGTTCGCTTAGTTAGTGGGCTCAGTTAGTGGGTTCCGTTTTGCACCCTCGGATACGGAACCCTAAAAACCAACACAACAGCATTTCTCAGTGGCAGCCCGGAGTCTGGATTTGTGCCCGGTAGATTGCAATAGGCTCGTCTCCCCTATTACATAGGACTTAAACATAACTGGCGAAATGTGGGGGTACTATAGGTACAGGTGTACCTATAGTACCCCCACATTTCGCCACACACATCACGTGAAAGGCGTGATGTTATGTGATGTTATGTAAAAACCAACAATGCGCTTTCATTTAGATGTGATTTCAACTATAGTGTTAAAAACGGGCACAAAGTCCGTGTTTTGAATACAAAAATAAAGGGTAGGTTAATGCGAACAAAAACTAAAAAACACGAATGGAGGAAAATATTCATTACAAACTTATTGCAAAGAAACAACCGACTTCCAAAAAAAACACTACAAAGTGAAAAATAACTTTAATTTCGGAAGTCGGTGTCTTTGGAGCTGTATTTTAAGTTTTTGCCACCGACTTCCGAAATTAAAGTTATTTTTCACTTTGTAATGTTTTGTTTGGAAGTCGGTTGTTTTTTCTGCAAAAAAGTTTTTTATTTTTCACTTTTTAGTACGTCGGTTTGTAATTTATTTAAGTTACAATAGCCTAATGACAACTGCTAATCACCTTTTACAAAATATTGCTTTTCCCGATGCAGGCACGTTAATGGTTGAGGAGTTCTCCTGGTACTTCACCATCAGCTCCTCTTCACCATATGTATTGTGACGAGCTTATATTGCTTAGCAATCATTTTAAATTAATCGAATCGCAACCCGTGAAATACTTATTAATAAGTTGTTCCGGTGGCCATCTGTGGTCTTCATCAGTTCCACTTCACCAAAAGGTATTTTCCGAGAGCAAATGCACGAGTTACTATAAAAAATACCCAAATCGCTATAGGTGTGCCTATAATATTCGAAGAGTTCCCTCGATTTCTCCAGGATCCCATCATCAGATCCTGACCTGATGACAATGGGTTCACCTGTGAAGTAAACCCTTTCAAACAAAAAGTATTTTCCAAATCGGTCCAGGCGTCTTCGAGTATTCGAGGAACACACAAAAAAAAAAGATTCCGACGAACTGAGAACCTCCTCCTTTTTTGAAGTCGGTTTAAAAATACGAGCATTTAATTCAATAATACAGATACTTATCATATCTAATAATCGAGATGAGTTTACCTTTTATATTTTGAATGCCTTTAGGTAATAATATAAAACTACGGCTGTTTTAAAATAAAAGAATTTCACACAACGTAAGTAATGCAGGTGGGTTTTGTAAAATGTTAAGTTGAATAAATGGCACGCGGCCAACTTTCGGTTTTATTTAATGTCACAGATACAGCCTAAAATAATGTAGGTACATTACTGAAGCTGAAGTAGAAAATGTAGTAAGAAATATTTTTAGACATGCTGAAATTAGGACTCCGTAAATGTACCTACTTTACTTTACTGAAAATAGACGAACCTTTTTTATGGTAACCTTTAACATGCTTGGGGAGCGATTGATGGAAATAGCAATGATTATGTACAAGATACAGAGCGGTCTACTTCTTCTTCTTAGCGTGTCGATGGCAATCTAAACTGAAGATCTAACACTGACCAAAATCAACGAGTTAGTACAGTCAGTCTCAAAAAGATGTATACATCGATAAGAATTCATTTGATTGTCTACAATTTGTGTTCCAGAATACTGTACTTATCAATGACACTTAGGTATCCCAATGTGTAATAAATATGTTTTGTGGTTATACGTTGAAACAATAGTATGGAACAAAGATTGTAGACAATATCTATGTCGAATAGTGATTAAGTAATCGATTATGTTGTATTGTCATAATGATGGGAATTGTGATTGTAAGTGGGTCACGCGTGGGGGCCCCCGTTTCCTTAAAAAAAACTTAGCAATTCAAAAAAGAGTATTCGATCATGGATGTACAGACGCCAGCACATCACACCACCTACCACACCAGCTACCCGAAACTGTTAAAATTTCCCAATAAACCTTGAACCTAATAGTTTAGCGATAAAGTTGAAAATCTATTAAAGAAATTTGACAGATTGTAGTAGCTTGATGTGCTGGCGATTGTACATGATTGAATACTCTTTTTTGAATTGCTCAGTTTTTTTTTCAAAACCTATGTTACGACGAGGTGTAGCGATGAAAGCGGTGAAGGTAACAGAGCAAAAAGTTCCCCACCAAGACGCCGCGATTCAATCCCACGATTTTCCTGACGAAACTCAATTTCGTATCGGAAATCTATCGATTCAAATAAAAAGCGATACGACTTCCATCACACCGACTGAAGATTCGTCTTCACTTTGCATTAAGATATACTATAAAAACATTAAACTACCAAGCCTCTTCGTTGGTCTAGTGGTCGCAAGCGCAACTGCAGCATGAGGTTCTGGGTTAAATTCCCGGGTCGAGCAAAGTGTTATTACGTTTTATCATTTGAAATTTCTTAGTATTAGCCCGGGCTAATACTAAGAACATTTACACATTACAGAATTCTAATCATTAGAATCAGTAATACAACTCCTTTGTTAGTATAATCCTCAAATGTCAAGATTTCATTCATGAAATAGTCATTCAATAGAATTACTTGGTCTTAGAGAGTTGTATTGATGACTTTAATGATTATAATTATGTAAAGACATATTTGTTACGGTCGCGAATCATATTTTAATCAACATACAACCTGATACTAACCTGCATATTGAAAAAAACGTAAGAACATTTGAAGTTCGAGGGCTACCCTGGCGCTTTCGCCTTAAGTCCCATGTATAACCGGACACAAATCCAGACTCCAGACTAATACTAAGAAATTCCTGATGACTGGTGAAATGTGGGTGTACACCTCTGCGTAACCCTTCGGGGAATACAGCCGTGATGTTATGTTATGTAAACTACGAAGGTAAACAGCATTTATATTTCAGTGAATATGTACTTATGTAATTGTGTATGCAAATAGCCCGTCATCACGGCTTAGTAAGTGAGTAACATTAAGTGATTGTACCCGTTTACTTACGTAGTCACGTGTTCAGGCATGCATACAGAACCACTCTGTTACGTGGCTGACAAATTTACGAGGCAGGAATACCAAAAGGGAACTTAGTGCCTATTGTACGTGGTATAGTCGACATGTATGCTCGTAAAGTGCTGACTGGTAGATACACAAGCCATTAAACGTACGATGGCTATAGGTGGACGGCAAAGACGGTTAAGTATGACCCGATCGTTTACAGTAAAATAAATAAATTACGTACAAAAAGCGTAATAATAATGTAAGCGCTTTAATTCTGAATATTTTTTTTGCGTTCAATGTGCCTCTTGAAAAAGGCGTCCTCTAACAACTTCCACTGATTCCTATCTCTCGCAACTCTTCTCCCGCACCCGCTGTGAGTTTTAATTCGTCTTCCCATCTTTTGTATTGTCTTCTCCTGTTCCTTTTGCGATCTCTGGGGTACCATTCTGTCATAACTTTATTCCACTTGTCTTAAGTGCTTCTTAAAACAACAGTGCAACTTTTTTAATGGAATATAATTCAGCTGTATAAGCCAATGTTCGCATGGACGTAAAAATATCGCGGCGATTTTTTTTCGCGTATTGGATTTTCAACGCTCTGCTTAGCGCCGAGACTTGAAAATCCAACAGTATGTTTTTTTGTCGCGCTGGAATGCACTCTGTTGGATTCTCAATGCTCGGCTCTACACCGAGAGTTGAAAATCCAGTCCGCGATAAAATCCCGCCGCGATATCTTTACGTCCACGCGAACCTCGGCTGAAAGTCAGGCCCTACAAATATTTGTTTCTCTATAAGTTAAGCTTAACTACTGCGCCAATTAGTTCGTCAGAACCGAGAAGAATAAAATAATAGAACTACTACTACTGATACTGATAGAAGATAATAGTCTATCAATAACAGTGTTGATTAGTGCGAATCGAGCCTTAATTATCGCTCGTCCGTAATCCTTGGTTAACCATCCAGATTAATCTGATTGATAGCCACGCTATGGATTTTGATTGCGCTGTACAGTTTTAAGCGCTGTGGTCCAAATTATATTTATTATAGAAGTTCTGAAATAGCTTTTGGACTATGTATATTTGTTGTATTGCATTCAATTTCTCGTAAGACACTTACGAGTATGTTCAATAATTATACCTACATTGAATATCCATCATGGTAAATCCGATAGACCCTGGGCAATACTCTGGATTTACTTCATTTATATTCGGCAGCGGGAAGTGAGACATCTGTTATTTATGTTGAGTCTCGAGTTGAACGAATAGGTATAACAAGTTATTTGTTGACCTGACATATTTGTCGCTGTGTTACGTCATACCATCCTTTCTCTTCTCAGGGTTTATTAACGCGATGGAGATATTCATTTCTGAATTGAGAATTCTAAGTTGATCACTTGACAAACTCTAGATCACTTAAACTTTTTTTAGTTTCTGATTTAGATTTTCATCAACTTTAATCAAACTTTGAGTGAACTTAATTTACTCCAACTGAATATTCTCATATACTTTAGAATGTATATATTTAAGTTTTTTACGTTGTACTCGAGAGAATCGTATTTTGCGAAACCATAATCAACTTGATAATTTTGTAATGTACGACGCTAGCATTAAAATTTGCTAAATCATTTGATTAGCGAGATTTTTATAAGTAAGACATCATTTGATTATGTTAAAACGATGGACGTCTGTGGCGCATCATGAAAGTTTTCTTATGGAAAGCCGCATCAAAAATGTTTGCAATAAGTGCAATGTGTAGGAAGGGAAACCAAATGAGTTCACATTCTGCTACTGACGGGGATCCTCGAGGGCTCATAATAAGTACTGAGATTACGAAAAGGCAAGCGTAATTATTTAAATTAAGGCTCTTGAAAACAGGCGTGACACGCGACGCGACTCAAAGGCACCGCGTGTCGCGCGACAAGCGGTGCCTTTGTGTCGCATGAGATTCGCGTCGCGAGTCGCGCTTGCTTGAAGGAGCCTTTACCCATTCGAATGTCCTATGTAGCAGTCGATAATGGGGTTCATAAGGGGTTCTACGAGCTGATATTATGCGCACATCAACACAACACAACAAATACAATATTAATAAAGTGTCGAGTGTCATTTTTCCCGGTCGTCTTTTTGTTCTCTGTTCTGTCCCCTATTCCGGACGAGCCCCCTGTGGGATAAAAGGGCAGAAGTCAGAGAAAATGTAAAATAAATATCTTAAACTCCCAAGGGTCGATCGAAGGTTAAGCTACGCTTACCGAGGTCAGTCCGTGGATGGGTAACCATCCATTACATATCGAGACCCCTCCGTGTCTGGGTAAGCACATTAAGCCAGTAGTCCCGGCTGTCTTTTGTAAATATTTGACAGTCGTAGCAGTCAGCAAAGAGTTTGACTACCAGTCTTACCAAGGGGTTAGGTATACCCAGTAACTGGGTTGTGGAGATCGGATAGGCAGTCGGTCCATGTAAAATACTGGTATTCAGGCTGCATCCAGTTATACTGGAAGCCGATCCCAACATAGAAGATGGCTAGGCTGATGATCATGATGACCTTGAATATAACGTCGTCTTAGTTGCGGTTTTCTTTCATCTGTGTCAATTTGCTGCAATTTGCGACTCTACTCGAAATAGTCAAACTATATTAAACGAACAAATTAAACGTGGAATGAGTAGAATGTCGAGAAAAGAGCAAAACTTAATTTAATTATGAATAGCTAGCTCTCAGGGAAGACATTGTGGAGGGTGAGTTTCAGCGAATTACCTCGACGATACTCAGTAATGGACGGCCTATTATATCACGATATCAATTTGGTTAAGAGGATTCTATTTTGAAAACGAGAAATTCTATTTATTTTGTTCAATTCATGTCATTGTCTGAGCTTCAAATGCACTAAGCGAAACTGACAAAAAGCTTTTACCTAGCCATGATCCTATTCCAATATTTAATTGTTGTTATAAAACGAATAAAAAGTTGGAATTGAAATAGTTATTTCCTGAAAGGTTAGCAAATTATAGGAAAAATCTTTATGGAGTCAGACGCCCCGTTATTGACTGCAAGTTGGCAATGAATCCTCGGCTGTCTGTAATAAGGCCGAGAGCTATTTAAATACCTGTTATGGCAGAAATAAGCAACCTATTTACTTAAGATCGTGTTATTTATTTGCTAACGAGGATTCGCAGTATCGTTTCTTTGCCAAACAATTAGTAATTGTGAATATAATATTGTTGCTTAAATGTCCCCAAATTTCCCTTGAAAAGCAAACCAATTTCTTAGACAAAATCATGTGCACATAAACTGAGTAGTTTTTTAGGAAGGCTATAGAAGATCGTCAATTATTAAGGAGCTGCGGTTAGAGGAGGTCGGGTGAAAAGATTCAGGAATACTTTATGAAGGTTGCTTGGGGAGAGACGGGAAGACAGGTAGCGTATTACATCCGCTACTTACATGGTTACTTCGTGTACAAAGGAACGGAAAGTGTTCGTCGAAGCGACGACGGGGCGAACCCTGGCAGCCGCGGCGCAGGGTTGGGGAGGGGTCGAGACGCTGCCGCTGACGACTGTGTTTAAGAATTCACTTCACTGTTGCCCCAGTCAGCATCAAACAAGATACATTGCAACTTGTTTACCATTGAGCAATAGACTTAGAGTGAATTGTGGAAATTACGTATCTACGTGATGAGGGTTTGGCGTTTGTTTTACCTTTTTTTAAGGGTTCATCTACTTTATTTGTCACTAAAGATTGCGGGAAACGGTAGGTAATCAAATAAATGTGAGCACAACTCCAACATTATGGTTCGCATTGTGCAACCCCGACAATGTGGGTTGGATCATTTTTGCTTAAATCGGTCCAATTACTGATCACTGAATTGAATATCCTAAACAAAGCTGACAGATATGACGCTACCCACAACTTGTACTATCGCGGACATTTGCGGTGAACCACTTTTCGACCTTATTACTAAGGTAATAAGGTTCGCAAATGTCCGCGATAGTACATAAAGACAAGCACTGAAACCCCAAAATCAATATGGACCGATACATTCACAGTCGTATGATTCCGTAATGTCTGGTCGATTCGGTTATCTGAGGTGGAGGTCGTCAGGTCTGCGGCATCTCGGTTCAGTTGCTGTCTCGCAACAGTGACCCGGTGAATATAAATTTATTTAAAATTTCACACTCAAAAAAAGTACAAAGGCGGACTTAATGCCTTAGGCATTCTCTACCAGTCAACCAAGAGTGGTGAAAAAATTAGATGGCAGGTATTCTGTTTGAGAGGAACAATGATAAAAATATCGTTTACCACATTTCTGTATCGGTAGTTCACGTTTATTTGCTGGTGGACAACTTTTCAACCGCATATCTGTCTGGCAAATGGTTTTTGTCTGGTATGGAGATTAGAAAAATGAGAAATGTTATGAACTTGTTCACATGCATGAGCATAGCACATGTGTGAGCACTATGTACCTACCTACTATAAAGCTACCATTACCTGGTTATATCTTTTAGTGACTTGAATTTGCCCTGGCGACTGAGAGTATCTCATGCTCACTCAAATGTGGCGTGTGTGTTGGATCATTAAGTTCCCTTCAAAATGGTTGAGCTGAATGGTGCTGATCCATGCGTCATGTTCGTGAACGGGCGCCGTCAGTAGGGACTGGTCATCTCTTAGCTGCCACGACTTATTTTAATTTTTGAATCGTTTTTGACTCTTATCTTTTTGTTGCGGACGCTTTTAACGTGCACGTCTTTCTACATTGTTCTCACATACTTAATTGCAACATGAATGATATAACCAATATTTTGATTTAAAAGTGTGTCCGTGGAGTTTCTTGCCCGTTCTTCTCCATAGAGGTCTACGCTTTGGAATGGGCAACTAGCTTCAACTTTCTGACTAACTGACCGACTCTTTGACAATTCAAAAGTGTCTGTAATTGGTTTATTTGAAATAAATGCTTTGAATTTCAGTTTGAGTTCAACATATACCGATTCCAAGACCACAAAGGACATTAAGATAAGATAATATCATTTTATTAGTCCAAAACACGAGTATAATATGTACACACATGGGATATGTTACATTCAATTATATCAGTCATGTTTAGCCAACATACATAGGTAGGAAATTATATAAACATCAAATAATTATAAATTTATTCATTATTCAAACAATAAACAAATATTTGATACCTACTTCATTCAATCAACGACGGTTCAGGAAATAATAGACCCGCGTATAATTAAACTGTGTCCATTCACTTCACTTACACTTTCGTACTTATAAGTTATGACGAAAGTTAAACGAAGTTAGTGGAGAGATTCCGGCGCATATATACATTATAATATTTGTGTCGGTTAGAGACCGCTGGCCCGAACAATAATTGCCGAACCTTGCCGTTTAGGGTCGATGGTTGGTTCCATAAGTTCCATCTTACATTTATTGCACGTCCTAACTGCGACGTTTATTTTGTATTGATAACAGCACATACATTCAACTATTAGGTTATGACTTATCTACATAAAGTCAAAATATATTATAGTAAATTATTATTGAAATTACAATAACTTTTTTACTAAAGTTGATTTGTTTTCCATGTCAAATAATAAATTCCGTACCGCTTTGTTCAAAGAAATATTTGATATTGATAAACAGACCTTATTGCATGTAGTTCTCAATAATTGTATTTATTCTATTATGTATTCTGTGGACAACGGTGTGAGTTTCACATTTAAATTACTTTTATGTCATTTTAAGATAAGACACAATGTGTAGCTGTTTGTTTATCTCAAATAAATAAATAAATAGTACCAAAAATCAGAAACATGTAAGCAAATAAGACTCACAAAAAGTAGGTACCTTATACGTATTCAATCTCTGAGTTACAATTTCTTTAAGAATTGAATCGCTTTTATTTCTATTTCTGAGAACGAACTTTGCTGCAACACCTACCTACTTCATAGTTATCAAAGCAGTTCATTAACATTTATTACTAAATATGCCGCTTTATAACAACTAAAAATTCTGAGAAAAAATCTAACTTTATTAATGACAAATTGCAGCACCGTAAGAGTAGTAAGCTTTGAACTTGCTACGAATCTTTAAACTTGCTACGAATCTTCGAACTTGCTACGAATCTTCGAACTTGCTACGAATCTGCGGACTTGCTACGAACCTACCTCCTACGAACTTATTGCTACGACGCTACGACAATTCCGAATAAATTGATTTAGAACTGTAATTCTTGCAGCCAAATGTTTCGGTGAAATTAGCTGGAAATACACGTAGCTTCAGCAGTTCAGTTTATGTTAAGTAGTTTCAGTATTTCAGCCTGAATACAAAGTATGGTCAAACACCGTGAGGTGTCGGTTGATTATAATCTAGGTGAAAATTACAGGGAATTGTGTGAAGTATCTTGAGAACTAAGTTTTTTAAGGATTTAAAAAGACTATAATATATTTGTACCATTTTATAAGGTTAGACATGAAGGCGGAGAAGGATTATGGTATAGGTTTCATCCGCTGTTATTTATAAATACTTTGCTCTCTCAAAACAAAGCTTTTAATCATTTCTTAGCTTCTTCATAAATGGTTCAATTGACGTTTATTTTGTAGAAAACAAACAGCCTTTTGATCTCATCCTTATATAACTAAGGCAAAATTACGAAAAGGTAAAAAATACGCGTATATAAGAGATGTTAACGTTTCGCTTGAGGTAACCACGGTAATGCTCCATCATATTGATCATATTGACTCTTCACAAGTGTTGGCTCCGTCGGACCCGCTTCCAGACTCGAACGAGCGCATATTTTAATCTCACACGTTGTCCCTTTGCCCTTCAATTAAAATCTAAATTAACCTGAACCGGGCTGAACCTGTTTATTTATTTAATGCAATATCAACTTCTATTTGGGGTTTATCTTAGTCCGATGATCTCTCGTTAAGTTATTACGTTGTTGGTATGAATAATATAAATAAAGGATGGATGCCAAAATGGTGGGGAACATTGCCCTCTATTTGCTCTACCGAGTAATCTGCGATCGTTTTCGTCAAGAACCTACCTACATATCGATGCCAATACCTCGGAGCGATATCGATATAACTTCCGATACCTTTAAGTATAACTATTATTTATTCTTATCCCATGTAACGAGGTATACATTCGCTCTAAATAGCACCATTGACGGGTGTTGGACTCGGGACACAGCGGCGCGGGAGGAGGGAGAGAGCTAAAAATAGACGACCGCCATAGTGGGACAAGGCCATGCTCTCGGGCGCCTTAACCCGGCCTACAGCCCGCAGTTACTACGGCTTACCAACATCCTTGTGATTAATCTTGGCGTATTTGCCAGCTCACTCGAGTGTTGGATTAGACGCACTTACGAGTAAATCTCAAACGCCTCTTGACGCCTCGTGTTTCGGGCCAGAATATCATAGCAAATACATACGATAATACGATCGCTCGCGAGTAATCTGGGACGGAACCATGAACAAACGATGTTATTGTTGGTTGTTATGTTGTTATATCGTATTGAAGATTCAATTAAACATGCAGAGGAAAAGTTTTGTGCTTACGTATACATTGTAGCATACTTTACTTTTTATTTGAATGTTATTGGTACTGTTTGGGTATTTCGGGTTCTACTTTTGTAAAACTTTCTGATTTAGTTACAGAATGATGTGAGTTAATCATTCATATGAAGTATGTTTATAGGCTTATAGAAATTGATGGATGGCTTGAATGAACGGCTGAAAGCTGGCACTAATGACGCTCGCATTTTGTTCTCACTGCCTCAAGATTAACGACGCTCAACCCTTTTTTAATTATGCAGCTTTTGTGCTAAGAGTGGCTGAGTTTTTTAATTTGTCTTCAACGAGTCTTGGTTAGGAACGTAGAACTTGTAACAAATTAGAAACAAAAGCGAGATTAACTTCATACCTTTAACTATAAAATATTATACCGCGGCGTAGGTACTCAGGTAATATTGTAGGTAGTCATAAAGTATCTCGTAAACTTTACATAGCAGTCGCGTTGGAAAAGAGTTGAGGCAAGAGTGAAACGTGGCTGTGCCCGCGTGATAAAAAGTATCCTTTGTCCTAACCAGATCTTGGTCTATCCGTGTGCCAAAATACCATCGAAATTCGTTCAGCTGTTAAGGTGTGAAAAGGTATACAGACAGACAGAGTTACTAAGTTTAGTTTTAACTTTCTTTCCGTGCGAAGCCGTCACTACACGACCCTCGCGATGATACCTATATGAACAGAGAATTACTAACTTTGAAAGTTTGCCATTGGAAACTGAAAGGTACAAATGTAAACATTTGTTAAAAATACGTGGCAGGTATCTTAAATTGAAACTTTTGTGAACGCAAACTGATGATCAAGTTCGAGATGTATACCTTGGGGCTTTAAAAAGAGCTGCATTCATCCACTAGATGTGTCTGAGAGGCGGTGAATGCCATTTTCGACGGAGGTATGAAAAGGAAAAAGCGCTTTGCGAGCACCTGTGTATGTATTCATTCTTTTGTTTGCCGGAGGGCGGTCGAGAGCGCGGCGAGGCGCTCGCACGCTCGCTGCGACTAATTTTAGGATAGATAGATATCCAATACAATATAGTATAACACCTAGTTATAATACCTGAATAATGTATCAGATATCTCTTATTTACATAAAATAATATATCGTTATTATCGACAGGCTACATAATGCGAAACGAAATAAACATGTTTCGAAAACGAATTTGTGTTTGGAAACAATTATGTAAATGTTGTCCGTATTTATTACCTACGTGTTATCTGTAATTGATTGAATTACATTACAAAAGATACGGGGGACGAAGGATCATTGCCAATTTTTTTCAATATTAAGGTCACAATGCCAACTAGGCTAAATTAATTCATCAAGAGTGAGATAGGTCCTGTGGGTAGGTCATTAGGGCATGTCAAAAGATTGAAGTTCTCTCGAAGAAACAAGCTAAGTTGAGAATTTGAGATTAGGCTTAGCTAAGACGATGTTTGATGTTCAGCTAGTTTTATGTACCTGTGTAGCAAGACTGCGGTAACATTGCAGATGTAGAGCTTTGCAGGAACAACGCAGGTATCAGATAACTACAATATTTATTACTAGCTTCCCCCCGCGACTTCGTCCGCGTTAAATTTATTGTTCCCCCGACCCACCCCGTCGCATCGCATCGCCTGCCCGCGCTGTTACTTCGTTTTCGCTTAGCGCTCGTTCTTACTTTTTGCTTTTGGCTCGGCTTCTAAGGGTCCTAGCGTAATGTTATTATACATGCCTTCCTCAAGAATTGGGCTATAAAATGCAAAAAAGAATTTTTCAAATCCGACTAGTAGTGACAGAGATTAGCGTGTTCAAACAGTCAAAAAAACAAAAAAAAAATGTGTAGGTAACTAATAGACTAAGCGCATTTTTCTTACTTTAAGCATTTTTATACCCGTCGTAATTTCTAAACGCAAGGTCCTGTTCGAATAATTTAAAAAGGAATTTATATTAATCAACCTTGAATACAAATGTATTTATTTTGTTAAGGATTATTACCATGTTTGTGAAAACACTTTCGCAAATAATGCATTATATTATAACAAAGATTACCATTAAAAAAGTTATAGTGTGCCAACCTTAAAAAATAGACATATGCTATCGCTGACTTTTGTTTTATAACTTTTTAAGAGGAACAATTCCGTCATACATGATTTTAGCGTAACTTTAACCGTTTACGCAGCGCATGCAACAGAAGCTCTCAAAAGGAATAAATTTTCCCTGTTTTTGCAACATTTTTCATTGATGCTCGGCTCCTATTGGTCATAGCGTGATGCGTGCCTTCCTCGATAAATGGGCTATCCAACACTAAAATAATTTTTAAATTCTTACCAGTATTTCCTGAGATTAGCGCGTTCAACCAAACAAACAAACTCTTCAGCTTTATAATATTAGTATAGATTTTGTGTCAGGTGTTCTAAAACTAAAAACTACCTTCAGCGTTCATTGTGCTACGCAACTGAATTACATAACTTTAAAGAACTACTTCGAAACACCTTTTCGACTCATAAAGAGGCACAATGAAAATGTTGGCATTATTCAAAAGAAAAACCGGGGTCGGGGGAGGATTTAGCTTAGGTGTGCAGGTAAACCAGAAAAGGTATGCACTTCGATAATCTCGTGTTTCCGAATTAGTACGAACGTCTCGCCACAGAGTAACCCCCACAGAGGCTAAGCTTCTAAGTTTTGTGATGCCGCGCTTTGTCGTAATGCACTTATCATTGCAAGTTTTATGAAGCTTTCTCTTTGTTGGGTTACATACTCTGGTCATACCTTGTCGTACGCTACTCAAGTTTTTTTTTTTTTGGAATTGCATGGTGTTGTTAATCTCAAATGTTGTAACTATCATGGTAATAAAAATAGGTGAGTATTCCATGGTTGTAACAGTTCTATATCAGTTATTATACTCGCGCGTTTGTATTTCTGAAGATTAATGACGATTACCGAAGTGCGTACTTTTGCTGGGAGATGTGCCGTGTGCGTGTATGCGTGTGGTGTGTGTGTGCGTGTGTGTCGTATGCGTGTGCCGTGTGTGTGTGTGTGTGAGTACGAGAGAGAGACAGAGCTATACATGACTGATAGCACCATCCCTTTTTCGGACTGGAATCATGATGGCATTAATACTTCATAATATTCGACCCTTTTCAGGAAGAACATCGTAAGCGACAATTTGCACTTTTTACAGGAAAGGGTTTTTTCTTTAAGAATTAACGATGTTGTCATTTATGATGATAATTTCTTACAAC
The DNA here is from genome assembly GCA_947568875.1 of Fissipunctia ypsillon. Classification (NCBI taxonomy): domain Eukaryota; kingdom Metazoa; phylum Arthropoda; class Insecta; order Lepidoptera; family Noctuidae; genus Fissipunctia; species Fissipunctia ypsillon. The sequence continues at coordinate 12,931,036 of OX387644.1, read as the reverse complement.
AATAAAGCCGTGTAAATTCAAAATAAAATTTAAGAGTAATCGCGACAACACGTAAAACTGTCTAAATAAGAGGTTACGAAGAAAAAATAGGTTTGTGATTTTTGGCGCTTACGATGTTTTTCCTGAAAAGGCTCGAATGGTTCCTGTACAAGGTTTTATGTGAACATAGCGTGGTATTACGCGTGTTTTGTTTTAAAATCTTTTCACATCGCCCTCTCCCACTTCTTACGTACCTTATAATATTGCGTAACAATGCGTCTTCCTCCAAGCACGTAAGACAGCTTCACACAATATATGAATAGAATAGAATATGTGAAACAAAAACAGTTCATGGTGGCTCTGTCCAAAAACCTTGCGAATATCTGTTACTGCAAATGTGTAGAAACGATACGTGCATGTGAACAATTTTCGGATTTATCACATCAGTTTTCTTTGCGTCACCGAAATAAATAAACAACAAGGCAAAAAATTATACCGAAAAATCGGAGGAGGCTTTTGTGTACCGACAAACGAAACTTTGAGCTCCGCGCTGAAGGTTCGAAGGCACTAATTGCTGCCAACGGGAGAGTTACCATCAACAATAGATAAGTACTAGCTGCAGTTATTATCCGGTGAGTTTCGCAGCGAAAAAGCATCTGGGTTGTTGGTGAGCGAGGATTCTCGTTAGCGTGAGGCAAAATGCCTTATGTTAATGAGTTGGCTGCAGATGGGGGAGGAGCTCATTACCCTGCGGTAATGAGCCCCGCCACCCCGCACCTACTTGCCACATGTTACACACTACTAACTTATTTAATTACAACTGATTACACTCATTTAAAGTTTCAATTTTTAGCAATTTGCTACGCGCGTACTACGCCGTAGCGTAGCGTGTTTAATGTTGACGTGTCCATAAAATTTTACCGCATCTTTCAGATATTTCCAATCGCGTGTTTATAAACTTTTTTATATTATGTTCGTATACAAAGCGGGATTCGATCGATTGCAGCCGTTAATAAATGCCAGTAACTGAATCAACCAGTTTATCGGAAATGTTCGCGCGTGTCTATATTCATAGTACTCACTTTGTTGCCAGATTAAATGCTTCTGTGAAAATAAAATTGCCTTTTGTAAGTGGCAAATATTTATATGTGCCATATTCCGGACGTTTTCGTGAACAAAAAAGCGATGGAGTTTCCAAACCGTTTCAATTTTGGAATGGTGAATTTATCTCCAATTTTATTATGGAAGTAGATATTCGGCATTAAGACTCGCCAGACTGGCGCGACGCGACGGCGCGACGGACACCGGTAGAACAATTTCCATGAAGTTTCATAGAAAATGTTCTACCGGTGTCGCGTCGCACCAGTCTGCACGAGCCTTTATTCCAAACGCGACTCAACCATAAGATATATATCACAAATAGTCGCGATTTGATATTCAAATGTTCTAGTTATCTAGCACAGTACAGCTTGCAACTCATAGAGAAAGTGGCTGAATACATTAAGGTTGAAACTTGCATAATCTGCAATTTGACTTCATAGGGCCCAATACATTTTTTTAACATGAAAATTGGAATTCCGTCGGGCATACGTTACTTACATCATTATGGAAATTGAAGAGACGAATGATCTTTTGAGGAATTTTACGTTTAACCCGTGAAATGTCCGCCTACTAGAAGCCGTTTGCATGTGAGCGCTCAACGGTTTTCACGATTATATTTACTGTCGTTTCGAGAGTATTTTGCTTATGTAGTACCTATGGGTGTTCATACGACGTTTGAGACGTTAACCCTAGTCCTATCGGTGGTTTTCTTACTTTAAAAATAATTGAACAATCACAATGAATTAAGAATAAAACTGGCTGGAAAAACGTTGCTATCTAAACATTTTCCTCGCTCCAAAAACTCAGCAATGAGATATTTGAGTGATAATTATTATTTGAGAGAGTTTTTTCTAAACTCGTTTCTTTTTACGTCCAGTGGGCCTAGCACGAACGCGCGGAGTTGAAAATGCTCGTTTCGCATAATTATAATATTTACTTAGTTTTAAGACTCATATCTATGGGTGGTATTAATACTATTGATTATGCTTGTCGCAAAAATGTATACCAAAATGCTATAGGATAGATGTATTTGCGATAAAAAAATCGATGGAATTTACATTATGTTTACCTCGAGTCGCGCGTTCGTGTCGGGGCCTCTGATCTTACCGACTTTAAATTACTTTCATTTATCTACTTGTGAAGTAAGGACAATGCGGGGACTAAAAAAAATTTTATACGAAAAAAAAAACAACCGACTTCCAAAAAAATACTACAAAGTGAAAAATAAATTTTATTTCGGAAGTCGGTGTCTTTGGATCCGTATTTTAGTTTTTTGCCACCGACTTCCAAAATTAAATTTATTTTTCACTTCGTAGTGTTTTTTTTGGAAGTCGGGTGTTTTTTTTTGTTTTAAGTAAAAAAGTTTTTTATTTTTCACTTTTTAGTGGGTCGGTTTGTAATTTATCTAAGTTAGACTAATGTCAACTGCTCATCACCTTTTACAAAACATTGCTTTGCCCGATGCAGGCATGTTAATGGTTGAGGAGTTCTCCTGGTACTTCACCATCAGCTCCAATTCACCATAATATGCATTGGGACAAGCATAAATTGCTTAGCAACCATATTAAAGTAATCGAATCGCAACTCGTGAAATACTATTCTTGAGTAGTTTCGGTGGCCATCATCATCAGTTCCACTACACCAAATGGTGCTTTCCGAGAGTGTCTTTGGTTTTGTATTATCGTTTTTTGCCACCGACTTCCGAAAGCAAAGTTATTTTTCACTTCGTAGTGTTTTTTTGGACGTCGGTTTTATATTATTTTTTTAAGTTTTTTGTTTATTACAATTCAACAGTTTGCTTTTCTTGAACATTTCTATACTTTATCTGCGAAAAAGTATCGGCTACCAATGGGAATAATTAGGGTTTAGACTTTCAGAAAAAAATACTTACAAATTGTATCTGCTGTGTAAATTACAGTAACAGGAAATTATCAGAATATCATCCACATGACTAAGTGGGAAAAATACGTATTATGAAGCTAACTCAGAAACCACCCAAGCAAAGTTAATAGATTTTACATGAGACCAATTTCGAGATATACCTTCCCGAATAAAACAAGAATCGTTCAAATCGTACTACTCTGTAAAAAGTTATGCGTGGTCATACAAAAAAACATATATATATATACATGCGTCGACTTGAGGACCTCCTCCTTTTTTTCGTCGATTAATAATTTCATTCATTAAGTACGCAACAGATTTTGATGCGGGCTTCAAAGATAATTTATTCTAGAAGGTTTAGATATACAGGGTGAATTCAGTATATCATACTAAGATGACCGGTACATGAAATTATTTCAGGAACGTTATGGGAATCCAATAATCCTGATTTGTTTTATTACCTCACACGCAATGTATCGTTACCGTGGCAAAATGCGCGTAGCGAACGGCAGCGTAGCGAGCCTTCGGCCGCCGAGTATTTCAACATCCATTGCTGATTTTTTTATTTTAGCCGTTTTGTTTAGAGACAGAGAATGTAACTTTACATTGAAATTAAGGAATAGTAACTGAAAATACGATAAAAAAATGAACATTTTCCTGAGAATATTTCCGGTGGAATATGATTCAAAATAAGGAGCTGAATGCACCTTGTTAGTTTGCGGAGGGCTGTCCCTTACACCCTGTATTATTATTGAGACATATTATACACAATTATTACGCAACTAACTATTTACACTAGGTACTGAATTATTAGTTGTTGTGATTTTGTTCTCGTTGCTCGCTGATACTCGTCTTTTATAATCGTTGCTTACATATTTAGTTTATAAGTATCCATGTATATTTTATATAGCATATGCATCTACTATAGCTATATAGTAGAGCTAATACATACATATTTATCTGTGTATCTATAGTATCTTATACTTATATACTTTTTATTTGCATTAAAAATAACCCCATTTTACGTCCAGAAAATCACTGTTCATTCCAAGGTTGCCTGGAAGAGATCGTAGTATGCGATAAGGCCGCCAATTGCATGTTTTGTAGTTTATAATTTTATTTATCTATAAGTAATGTTAATCTGGTGTACAATAAAGTCTATATAAATAAAATAAATAAATAATTATTAAACTAACATTTATTAAAGGAATCTCGAAGTTTTGTCAGGTCGTGAAAACCGTGCGAAGCAGGGGTGGGTCACTAGTAAACCATCGACATCATCGGTCCCTAGTGTGCGGATATTAGGTAAGTACGTAATTTCCTTCTTTCACAAGTGCTGAAATTGAAGAAATAAATCTGGAAACATATTCTTTTATTATCAATTACTGTGTTCCTTTTGATTGCTGCACCTATTCCAAGGAGGCGGAGGGGAATTGTCTTCGGGTACGAAGTTATAAAATCCAAGAGTTCACTCAGCCGCGCGACGCCGGAATGAGCTCGGTCCCTTTCTTTTAAAATTCACCCTAATCCCTTTCTTTTCAAATATAAAGTACAACTTAGTTCAGTTCTGAGATTTTATTCCCCAAGTTTTAATCAAATTAAATGTTATTTAATGTATTTGGGGGAAGCGTATTTTGTTGGGTCGTTTTAATGTTCAAAACGTACCAATTGTTGGCTAACTCGAATAAAAAGTGTCCAAAGTACATTGAAATCTGTAGGTTTAAATTTAAATACATTGTTAAGTCTTTCTTTACTGAAAATGCATTATTAATACTACTTTATTTAGTATTATTAGGTGTGTTTCCAACATAGTCTTTAATTGGTTAAATGACGACAGACATAGTTCTGGCTGAAGCAATATAAAAGTAGGTTGATAGGTGCTACGCCCGGTTGACTCCCACAACTAACTATTAAGCGAAGAGAGAAGATAAACACTTGATATAGTTGGTGTTTATCTTCCTTCCTAGAACATTAAGAAAGTCATTAAAGCTCACAGCTGCCTATAACGCAAATATAATGCTTTGTGTTTCCCGAGACAGCAACGATTCAATGATTATTGAACAACGACACGAAACGAATAACTTATTCGATGAGATTTATTCAGGATCTACATAGGCGAAAAAACATTTAGAAAAAAATATTTGTTTGCAAAATTCCTTCCGTGATGCGCACGAATAGTGTTGTTACCGAACAAACAAGTTTACTGATCCGTTATCAAAATTTATTCGAATCGAATGTATTCGACAAATAAAAGCTAGTGTTAGTTGTTTTCGAAGGCTGTGTTTGTGAGGGCCAGTCGCCGCAGAGTCGCGACACGCGGCATCTCGCCAACAAGCCGTCGCGCTAGTGTCTCAAGCGCCTGTACGACACATTTCGAGATCACCACTTAAAATGATATAGTGCTCTATTAGTTTTACACGACATTTTCTTCTAGGTTTTTAGAACATTGAATCGCTTAAACAAAACTTGAACTACAAAATACGGTAAACTCTATTTCAAGCAGAATATTCTCTTTAAAATGCTGATAAAATGCCTGTTTGTATCACCGATAGCACATTTTCTCCAGCTTAAAGCTTCTGAAATACGGAACGTCTCGGAAAAATCGGAACACCTGGTGACTATAACTTACTCGTATGTACATTTTATATCCGGATATACAAAATATATTCCTTTTCCTTTTGCTGCTCGTTCGACTGTGATGGTCACGGATTTCCTGCAGTTTATTTAAATATCACCAAAACTCATAAAATTCATCTCTTACCATCTCATCATCTGCCCAGCCTTTTCCCAACTATATTGGGGTCTGCTTCCAGTCAAACCGGATGCATCTGAATACCAGTATTTTACATGGAGCGACTGCCTGTCGGACCTCCACAGTTACTGGCCACAAGCCCCAAAGCATCACCAAGCATCTCCAAGTTCAAAGGTGATTTACAAAATATATAAAAACTTGTTATTTGTTTTCGTCATTTTAATATTCTATTCCGTCTTTAACTTGAATACTTGATTCAATATTTTATTTTTAGTTAATCTACGATGGTATTGCCTTGAATTTGCAAGATAGTTAGCATAGTTTATAAAGTGAAACCGAGATTATTTCAGATCGTTAAAGTGAGCGTTAATCAGCGCCAAGGGGCGAATAGTCACGAGTATTTTACAACTTTAGGGTATTAGTCAACTTTGCCAGAAAGGCAGTTAAAGTAAAAGCTTGTAATCAGTGGACTATCCATGCCTGTTAGTTCAGTAGTTATCCTAGATTCACCTATTAATTTAAAACGTTAAGCCCATAATGGCCGTTTGCGCATTTTCATTACAAATCTGTACTTATGCGATACTGACCAAACAGAAGATTATGAAACCAGAGCGGAAAGCTGTTTGAAATTCGTTAACATTAGAATAAAGGCGACCGCAAGCCCACAAGTAGGGGTGGGACACGTGTGGTTATGATTAGCAGCCGGGTTCGCAATTTAAGCATTATTGCAGGCTGCGGCCGCGGGCGTGGCTGTCTGCCCACATCCTTCCGGTACCTGCTACATTATGCATGTGTCCACTTTGTGGCAAGTCTCAGAAACACTGTTTATACAGTTTGCATAATAATAACAGGTATTTATACTTTCGTGGAAAAGGGGGGAAATATATATAGTGGAAAATGTGGTGTTTCCACCATAGATTACCACGCTCTACATTTTCTTCATTGTATTTAAAGGCATCATTAAGAGATTATTATCAGCGACATTTATTTTTGTACATATTAATTTATTTTTAGCTTTTTGGTGACAGAAGTTACTTTTTATGTATTTAGTAGATTATTCAGTGACATGTGTTTTGTTAGTGATTTGGACCAATCTCCATGTATTTTTGCCCAATCTCCTTTGGAAGTGTAAACACATCAAAACGAAAAAAAAACTTTATAAGAAGTACCTGGGAAGAAATTATGTCATTATAATTTTCTTGATATTTCTCGGGACCCTAGGGTCCCGGATCTTTGGAAGGCATATGAGGGGCCGAAGCCAACTCGCAGAGGCCCGTTAGACGCTTTCAATGGAATTATTATTATGATTTATTATTCACTTAAATAAATAACAACTGTTGAGCATGTTAAGATTTGTATTACTTCAAAAAATTGTACTGGGTGTACTATAGGTACACCTCTGCCTAACCCTGCGGGGAAACAAGGCGTGATGCTATGTTATGAGAAAAATTGTACTGAGTTTACCTATATGTTTGCTGTAACCTAATACTGTAAACTTTTGCTCGTTAATATCATCATTTTACTGTAAGTAAGTAGTATGTTCTCATTAGGTAATTTGTTGTTTGTCTATTGAGCAATAAAGATTCTTTAACCACATATCTAAAAGCTATATATCTATCTAAATAAGAACCACGTAAATATTTTTTTTTGTTGAGGCTCATATTTCCATAATGTGGACGAACGCAACACAGATATATATGCGTGAATTTGTGGCACAAATATTTACGCCAAAGGCAACACAGCACATTTTCTACTGATATGAATTATAGCAGATGGAGAGTAAAAATCTGCCACCTTTGCTTCAAGTAAAAAAGGTAAATTAAAAAAATCAAAAACCCGACTGCGTAAAAAATGAATTTTGAATAAGATGGAATCAAGATGACCTATTTTGTCTCCAAACAATGTCATGCATTCGGAGGCAATAATAAATTTAAGAAGATGCCTCCGACGGCATGAGATTGTTTGATTGTTTGTTTCGTGTCGTTAGCGACATATCGGTTCTGCCATTTAGTAGTTACGAGAGAACATAGGGACGGACATACATACTTATATACAGGTCAAACACATAACCCTCTTTTTTGGCTTCGTCGCAGTTGGGTAAAAATGGGTAAACGTGGACGAAAAGTCTTTAAAGTTTTGAATAAAAAACAGTCCATCTCCGTGTTTTTTTCTCAGGGAATATAAATACTAAATTATATGTATCTGGAAAAAATATAGCTAAAGTATTTAGTGTCCAAACAGGAGCATTTTAATACAACTTCAAGATGAAAAAAATCACAAAACGAAGAAAATAATAAAAACGTCCGTTCCACAATCGCAACAAGGGAAACCTGGTCATCTCTACTTTACGCGGTACGGCAAACTGCACTCGACTACTCGTTTCCCACTCGCTATCGGTTTAAGCTCCACAAATAGGGATTACCTTCATATACGATGTGTTTACTGTTCCTCATAACCGTTCCTATTAGGGCTATACAGTAAGATTTAATACCAACATTTATCAGCAGGTGTTTTATCTCGGGTCTCCTTTTAATTTCTCTTCCAGCTGCGCTCGTGAGGACATTTATTTTCTATTCTCTGACACCATTTTGCAGCTCTATTGTAGCAATATCGGATTACACCCGCAATGGGCGCTTTGGCTTTGCGAATAAAAGTGAAAAGAATGATTGCAATCACAAACGAAACGAATGTAAAGAATTAGAACGGATATTTCGACTGGGCTGAAGCGGTATTTTATTAATTGTGGCGTGTGGAAGGGTTGTTTCTTGTCTATGTAATAAACTTGTCCATTCGATAACGAACGCTAGGAGTTGGGACGTACCGATGCGTCGTTAATTACCCGCGGCATTGCCCTTGCCAGTTGGGAACTGACTGCGGAAAACATTACTTGCATACTCCCTAGTTAGAAGAAATACAATAAATACAAACAACGTCTGAGGACGCTTCTGTTTCTCGGGAGTAATGTAAGGGAAACTTATCCAGTTAAACTTTCCAAGCCATTTGGGTGCCTGCTGTGTGGCTTCACTTAAAAATTTCTTTTGTCTCGATCGTAAAGTAACTTCGTGGTAGCGTGACCATTAACGTATTTTGTAGTAAAATACGGCTTAAATGCCACTACTTAACTTGTATGGCTCCTTACGTAATGTTTCCGGGCACGTAAATAAATATGTTTTTCTTCAAACTAAAACTTGCCTTGCGCAATACAATGTTGTTTAATGTCTCTTATCGAGAAGTTCTTGTTCGTGGCCCAAATGCTATTTACCGAATAGTAAGGCACCTACTTTAATCTTCAAGACTTTTTGTAGATAAATGTAAATCGTTCCCATTCATTACTTTCCTTCATGGCCGTCTGAGGACTTATAAAGAGAAATCTTTTCATTTCCTTTTCTCGCTTACGTTCTCTATATAAATGTTGTTCCTAAATAGTAGGTAAACATTTAATTTCTTACAAAACGAAGAAGCGTAAGAATCAAAACACGATTAAAAGACAAGTCATTTCGTTTTTACGCGCACAAACGACAAAAGAAAAATATGAAAAAGTTCTTATAAACCTGCTAATGACACGATGCGACAGACGGAAGTGTGCGATTGGCTATTAATCACCAGCAGTCGGATGTCGATTCAAGATGACTGCGAGAATTAATTGCACAACTAAATCACGTGATTGTTGTAGGTACCTGTAATAGGTATGTCTGTTTATTGTTTCGCCAACAATAACTTCCTCTCACAAAGCATTCTATTACAAGTTATTTGGTACTAAATATTAATGGGTTATTAGTTGATTAAGTGCTAAAAGATATATCTTATAGATTACCTTGCTGATATTCCAGCATAGATAACGAATATGCTGTAAATCACTGAAATGTAAAGTACCTAATACCGGATTGTGGCTATAACTGTTTCACGCCTACCATATTACAGCCTCGTAATAAGTGGTGTAAAGTTCCCATTGAGCATATAGCTAATAAAAATAGTGGGTAATTGTTGTAGAATCCCCGCAATAAATAGCGTATAGGGTCGTTCCCGCCGCCGCCCGGCGCCTCTCGGGAAATTATTGACGTTTTCCGACAAACAAATTGCAATGTTGTTGCAAATCAACGTGCACACTACAGTTTTGCCAATATTTTTTTTATGTGAACTACTTCAGTTTATTTACTACGCGTATAAGCTAGCGACCCAGCGTGGAGTGAATTTTCTGTGCTACATAGTAGAAGGATTAGCACTCTAATTTATCTATGTGCTCTGTAAAAGCATACATTATTTAATATGTATTATTTTGTACAGGCTTGTTTAAGTAGCTTTTCATTTTAATAGCAGAAGCCTTGTCTTAAGTAAAATATGAAAACCAAAGGCAATATCAAAGCCTCCTTAAAAACATCTGTGTGGAGTTCAAACGAAATTCGGAGAATGCGTTCTTACACCTAACATAAACTCCGCCATTTATTATATTAGGTGGAGAGGAGATTAAGAATGCAGAGATGTCAAAAGCAAAATTATGTTGGAATCCTCCACTCTAGGCTGAAATAAAATTTACGTCATCGTGAGTAATAAAAAGTGGGAACATCATCTAATACAGCGGTTGAGTTGAAGTGGCCACCCGCTAGACCCGCAGTGACGCAGATTAAGTGTGATATATGTGAAAAAAAAAACACGTGAAAAAGTATGTTCGGACACTCGGTGGCGGAAGCGAAGAAATATATAACAAACGAAGCCTTGTCAACTTTACAGCACCTATCTCTTTTGCAAAATAAAATAACCTGGAGAATTTCATCCATATCGTAGCGTTTAAATAAATGACATTTCAACTTGAAGGTTTAATGTGGGTATTTTGGAACGGGAACAGAACAGATTGGACAGTGTTTAAATAAGTAATGACTTTTATGTGTAATGTATGTATGAGCTGCATCAGCGAGTGACTGTGCATGAATGAGGCGGCTCGACGGATGCCGATCGATACCGACTAAGTGAGGACCACGGCGCGGCGGCGACTTTCTGCCGGCTGAAGTTGCGGCCGCCAACTGCCTCCAAACTAAACTAGCTGATGTAATTGAAACTTCACTATTAAGGCTCCCGCAGACAGGCGCGAAGCGACAGCACGACGCGACTTAAGTAGAATAATTTCTATGAAAACTACATGGAAAATATTCTATCAGAATCGCGTCACACCGCCGCCATCGCGTCACACAGCCGCCATCGCGTCGCACCTGTCTGCGAGAGCCTTTATGCTTTTACTCAGACACAGCCCCAGTCATTAAGAACTTTCAGTTTTGTTTGTTAAGGCAAAACGTCTTTGTACGCCTGTAATATTTTTATAAATATTTTCTCGTGTAATTAACTCATAGCTGTTTGTCTTGAATTCAAATTAAAGTCGCTTATCGTGTCTGCCAGTATGACCGCGTTGTTCTTCGAAACTACGCAACGAGTTTTAATACGGTTTTCAACATCTCTTAGAGAGTTTATTCCGGAAGGTTTATGTGTAAAGTACCTACATTACTATTAACTTACATACAGGGTAGCAGGGACATCGATGCGCGAGCTGTTACCATAGAGTCACAGCCTGCGTTGAAAGTTTTCGTCGGTTATTAAAAATTAAAATTAACTGTTCCATACATTTTGACCGCAGGTTGCTAGGAAACTGCTGATTTTTTTTTTATAATCGACGAAAAATTTCAACACAGTGGGTTCCAGGTAACAGGTTGCGCGTCGATGTTCATGTATAATAAAAAAAAATCTCGATGTTTTGTCAAGTCGTAAAAACCATGCGAAGGAGAGGCGGGTCGCTAGTTAATAATGAACTGTACAGTTTCGTTAACTTGTGTTCTGTTACTGCCCAGAGTTCAGTGTTACGTGAAAAATGGCTTGAATATAATAGTCCTCTTAACCCCACTGCGAGCTACTTAAATAAATTGTAACTGTGTCGTGCAACATTGTTGAAATTAAGTTATGTGAGCAAGGAGTTAGTATATACACGTGGTTTGTGTGTGTCGGGCTCGTGCAATTAGACTAACATCATTATGGTGTGAAGTCACGGAAACCGCATAATATTGTGTAGGAGGGGGGAGGGGGGGGGACAAAGTGGATCGTGATTCTTTGTGACCGCTCGCTTTTGTCAACATAGACATAGATTAATCAGCCGGGGTTGCGGGACGTTCGAAAGAGTTACCGTGGCCCCGGCACAGGCAACAGAAGGAACACGGGTGGGTTTTAGTCAGTAAAAGTCTGAGACGCCCTCCCGCTCCGCCCAGAGCGGGAGAAGTCATTTGATGATTACCCATCCACAAAAAAAAAAAAAAAAAAAAGATTAATGCGACTCCAGACGAACTTCTCTAACAAAATATGAATCGAACTATCATTTTTAACTTCGAAAAATTTATTCTTTAAACCGGATAGGCAATCAATTATGCGAACAGTATCACAACAAAGGTATTGTTTTAAAACTAGTGTAGCTGTAAGCTTTAACATCGTGTAAGAGCGAGCTGAAACTTGCAGCGTTTTGCGTAAATATTACACCATTGGAAGTAGGTTATCGTGATAAACTATTTTTTATTGTCAGTTGACCTAAAAAAGTTCACCGCAATCAGTGTAAAACAAAAATAAAGTATAAGTTTCCGTGAATATCGTAGTAAAGTGAAGGTACCTACCTACATACAGGGGGAGTCGTAATTGTTAGGTGTAGCGGGGCCTCCATTACACTAACGAGTTAAATGAGTTAGCAATTTGCCGATGTATCTGCTTAATTGACTGCGATCATTAGTGCATGGCATGTCTTTTTCAGAATAATTTGACGTCGACGTATAATGTATCCGCAGTTACGACGTAATGGGCTTCCCCATCACGTCGTAATGGGGAAGCCACCAATACCTGAACAGTATTATCGACGTCAATGTTTATGTACAAGTTTCATGCAGGTTGGGGTAGAACACGCTGCACGTAGGTACATACTCTTTTTCAAGCCATTAGCTTTAATGTAGATATAAATTATAAGAAAGTACCAAGAAAATGTGCGAACATTTTCCGATATTTCATTTCAGGAGGCGATAAACTGCTAAGTTTACCTATGAAATATTACCCTGAAAGAACTCGTGGAATGATTCTGTAGAGTGGTCCATATACTAGAACTCGTTACGAGGAGATTGTATTACTGAATGTTTTACGTGAGCAATGGTAATGGGTAAAGAAAGCCATCTTATTAAAAAGCAAATTGAAATTGGACTATTGGGTAATGGATTTTCATGCTGACTGAATATCAGCTTGACGTTTATTTGATTGCATACAATGATTGCATGATTACTAGTTCTACAGTCCTCTTGATTCAATATTATCTTTGGGATAAGCTACGCTTTCGCATGACGTCAACACTGAAATGTTTCGTTGCCGAAAATATATTTATATTTTCGAGAGAGACCCCAGTAGCTATTAAGAAATATTTAAAAAACCTAGAAACAAAGGTCTTGAATTTTGAATACAAGATTTGACTTAAATATATTATTTGCGAAGAGAATACTCGCCTTCGTGAATAAAACATGGAGCGCAGATTAAAAGCGATAAAACTAGCGCTTGAAAAAGGTACGTACTATTTGAAAATTAACTTTGGCGAGCGTATTCTGAACCGGATTGGACATTGCATGAAATTGGATGGTTTAATTCTCGTTTGAAATGGACATGTTTCGATCTCGTCTGCTTCATATTCCAGAATAATCCTGCCTAACGAACTTGTTACTTCAATAAAAGGCTATTAGGCTGAGCTAGGTATTTCGCGCCAGTTTCCTGAAAATTTTCGAACGGGACTCCCAATTGCGCGAGTCTCGGAGTCTCCGATGAATTTCCGACGGCCGGCTCCATATTTCCGGGAAATGACGAAGCGTTCACATGCACCGTATATGCGGGATGGGCCTGATGGGGACCTTCGCTATCCGTTCAATAAATTTAGGATAAATGATGGCGATCAATATTTCTTGTAACCAACACTGTCATTAATACTGATGTTATGACAACTTGCGTAGACTTGTGCATTAGTTATATGAATGAATTATATGAATCACAGTGAAATGATTTATTTTACTGTAGTTTCCGCATTCTTCAAGGTCAAAATGTAGTTGGTTAGTTGGCTTTCGTATTATGAACATCCAAAATTATGGTCGATTTCCCGTTACAATCAAAGAACTGACTTTGTTGTAAGATGTAAAATTTATTATTGATTTATGAATGCACAACGGTTTCTTTGGTAAATTAAAAGTTCTAAGCGGATTATGTGAAGTAAATACTGTTGTTGCTGTATGGTAAATCTTTGATCTGTCTTGTAAATCATACCTACCTACTTTTATCTCAGAAATAAGTGTTCGGTATAATTTTATGAACTTGTTTGAAAGTATTTTACGATAGCAGTATCTATAACTTATTTGTCTTGAAAACTTGCGCGAGCTCGGTGCTGTAAACATGTCAACACGCCACTTTTTATTCCACCAATAAAAGAAGTATCATCTATTTTCGTGTGATAGCTGCCCGACATTTAGATTATAAACATGTTACACAACGGATTTATTTTATTATTTATTTCGTTTCTGAAGTACCAAGCTTGGCTATGTTTATCTATTCCATTCATTCCTCTAGATACAACAATGTTTCAGACTAGTTTATTTCATTAAACAGTCCCGGGGGATGTAATAAAATGTCTTTTGAAGTGCTTATGAGCTGTTTACGTCTATTTCAATCACGATTTACGGCTATGTACTCACATGTTTTCCACAAACATTATCGCTCGGCACCGGCGCTATCATTTCTCACGAATTTCAGAACTACATAAAACTACCTTGAGAGTTAATGTTAGTACGTCACCATTACGCAGCACCGACCGGCTTCCTTTAACTTCGTCTTCAAGTAATTGCATTTATTTTGTGTGTTTAGTATCTATACGAGGGGAATGTTTGCGTTCATTCAATTTGCAGCGCGAAGCCCCTGAGGGCGGTAATCCCTGGCTTAGGCCTGTTGCGTCCTGCTTTTGATACTCCTCCGCGCATGACGCCGGCTCTCATCGAATTGTTTTTACTAATGTATGTGGCTTTGTGTGGTCCGCAGCTCATTGTTGGTCGGATTAGTGACTTCATGCGGCTAGCCGCTTTGAACTGAAGCAGGCTTTGTCTTCGTCTGTCGTGACGGTACCGATTGTTAAAATCTCTTAAGGAATAACTTAGGAAACATAGTTGCTGTTATCAGTAACATTATGTTTTGCGCAAGACTGGTTTCGAAGCCTTCATTCCAAAAAAACACATGCCATTAACAAATCAATATTTCATACAATGGCTGCATACAAAAATGTACGATACATTTTCATAATGAGTGCGTGTAACTCCTCAGTTCAGCTCCCTGCGACCCAGAAAACGGGAGTTGCACTTTAATATAGCCCGGTATGACGGTACTGAAGCGAATGCCGGATTCTCTATTCTCGGCCTTGTCTGTCAAGATTGATGTGTTGTGCCTCTTTAGGTTTCTGCAATATCCCGGGTACACACCGCCGATATGTTTTCTTTTCGGCTCAGCTTTTACGACTGTATTTTTAATTCAAATGAGAGTGTTGAATTGGAGTTGATGAAAGATGTTCTTTATAGACTGTTCTTTGGGAACTGTCTGTTATTACGAGATGTTTTTGTTGCTCGTGATTTTGTTCAGATTACTTGTCTTTGGTTAGCTCTCGACAGCTTCAATCGGCATTGTCAAAGGTGTTGATAAACACGACTTTTATATTCGTGTATCTACCGTGGGAAAATAGCAGCGTGCATAAAATATAACCTAGTAAACTGTCCGACGGGTATCTGTGTCAAGTTCATTTACAGGGAAAGCTGTCTGCGGAGCATTTCCAATAACTTATAAACAGCGACGGGAATTACTATTTATAGCGAGGTAGGTCACGGTTACGCTGGAACGGACTGCATTCAGCTGAACCGACATACATATATATATAGAAATGGATTTTATTACAATATTCTTCGAACTGTTTACCTGCTCCTTCAAAGGGATATTGTGCAATTATTGTTTGGTTATTACGTTAGTTTGTTGCTAAAGATTTTCATTGATGTTTTGGTGAAAGAAATGATATTAGTAGGTTGAAATGAATATTGATTTGATTCTAAAACTCCATCAGAGAATATTTATGATAACACGAGCTTTACTTAGAGAAAATCATTATGAATTTGCTTATCATCAATATCATGTATACTGTCTCATTGAGAGAGAAAGAGAGAGTTCATTTATTTGTCCGAAACATGAGTAAACAACTTTGACCTGTTATGATAGCCATAACCTGGCAAACTGTTTGATCTTTCAAATAAGAGGATAAATCCCTCATTTCCAGGCCATTATTGATGGTGACTGTTGTGAACTCATGGGCCTGATGTTGTGTAATTTTTCAAACATTCTGTCGGTACGTCATGGTAGATCGTTTCCGAATGGGATGAATGATGATCAAATTATTGCGAGCGATGTCAGATAACCTTTATTTTTGGTAGGTCTAATTTAGGTAAAACAATGATGGAAACGTTTTTTATAGCATATTTGGTTTATTCAGAAAAAAAAATTATTGTTTGAACAAAATGGCTAAGCTTTGAAGGCAGTTTTCTTTTTAAGCCATGTTTAAACAACTCCGTTTAAACATAATGTCACAGGTACCTATAGGTATGCAAAAAATACACTTTGCTCCAAAAATATAATATAATCATTTAAGTACGTACCTAACACGTAAATATTCTTATGTACTCATCAGAAAGCATCTAACTTCGCAGAGGGCCGAAAGACGAATTTATCTCAACCGGGGTAATTTCTCTTAGAGCCGGTTGTTCCAGAATTAAGTGGTTCTGAACGTGGCCGGGTCTTGTCTTATCCCGGATGTGTTGCTAGATACTACCTCTTGTGTTCACGTACATAAGGAAGTGTAAGTAAATCTACATATATCATAGCTATTAATTGTAGAAAGTGTTTTCGGATTGATGGAAGCTGTCTTAGTTTGTATGAACTGTAGGTACGCTAGAGCTTTGTAATGAATGCTAAGTATACCTATGATCGAAAACTGTCTAATCTAATAAAATTATAAGTTTTCATTTTAGGATTATCTTTGTCTGCTCCCCAGCCAATAATCCAATCAATTCTAGAGCGTCGACGTAAGAATTGTGACAAAGAAGCGGCACCTGCAAGACTCATGCTGCTGACCGCCATGCTGCAGATAGTCCAGGGACTGACCAGGCCTTATCATTACCGTGAAAAATGATTGGTAGACGTTCGCTATTACAATCATCTTTTGGTGAATAAGGTTATTTCGACTCTCCTACAATTTTAGAATTCTAAACATTTATCAAATTCTCCGTTCATTGAAAAATAACGTTTTTTCGCAAGCTATAATTGCTGCCAGCGTCGATAATAGATACCTGCCCACGGAAACGGTAGACATTATCCAGATTAATGTCTTTCCTGATAAGTGTTTAGCAGTCGCTTAAAATGACAAAACATTGCGTGCTTTCTAGAATTTAATGGCCCTTTATTTCTAACGTAAACCCGATAAATAGCTATTCGTGGCGAAATTTACCCCATTGCCGAAGTTCGTAAGGTATGATGGGCATCCTTCAAAAAGCAAACCGGAAGTCGTTGGCAATTCCACAAAGGTCGACACTTGGCATTGAAACGCAAATAAGAGAGATATTGAACCAAAATAGAGCCAAATGTGGCCATAAATTTTTGAACTGGCGTCACTGGTCTATATTTATACAGTTTGTAAACTTCGTCTCAGTACGAATTGAAACTTGGGTTGGAAAAAACACCATCTAGAAATATTCCTAACTAGCTGTGCCCCGCGACTTCGTTCGCGTTGAAGTCGTAAGATACACAATATATTAAAATAACAGCTACATTTTAATAAAACTCTCTCGTCCCCCGACCCGCTGCGTTGCATCGCATTACTTAGTTTTCGCTTAGCATTCTTTCTGACTTTTTTCTTTTGGCTCGGCTCCTAAAGTCGTAGCGTGATGTTAAATAGCCTGTAGATCCTCGAGAATTGGGCTACCAAATACAAAAATCATTTTTCAAATCCGACTTTTTGTTCACAATGACATGGGATTTAATTTTTTTGCGCGGAACAATAATTCTTTTTCAAAATAAAAGTCGCCTAAGTTACTCCTTTTAACATCAGCCAGTGAAAGTCCTGTCAAAATCGGTCTAGCCGTTTCGGAGATTAGCCGGAACAAACAGACAGACAAATGAACAGAAAAATGATAAAAATTGCTTTTTTGTTATAAGAACCGTTTATACTTTCCTATGCATTTAGTAAAAAGTTTTTATTTTGACATTACAAACAGACACTTCAATGTTATTTATTTGTATAGATAATACTCCCCCCATATATATACAGTTGCGAGCAGTCGTAAAATGAAAGTTGACTGTATACCTACCTGTCTATAACTACATAAAGGTATGTGGGTATACATTAACTTGCTGGTTTCCCAAATAAATGAGGACGAACAAAGACCTTTCTTGCAAATATATAAGACAACTTGGAATGACATTTTAAATGAAACACTCGGTGGAATTGACAGGCCAGGGGAAAAGCGTCAATTTAATTATGTAGAATTTTCGTGAAAGGACATTTTGCTACAATTTTACGAGCGAACGGCTAATTAACAAACATTTAAATAAGAACATGGAGTTTTAGTGTGTTTTATCGCGTTACTGATCAGTGAATACGTGTCCCCTTGTAATACTTGAATTTAATGTGCTGTTTCTGGACAACGCTTATGTTTCTTAATTTAATATTACCCTCCAACGATATTTTACTAAACATTTTTGGTAACCACCATTGCTGACTCGACTGACGTCTTTAAGACCTTCTCAAACATGCCACAAAAGCAAAAACCAAACTCTAACCCAACAGTCTAGGACGTGACAAAGCTGTGATTGTGAGCCATTGTATGAATATTCGTACTTATAAAATACAGCGGGATCACAATTTCTCACAAAAGATAGCCAGGCAAGCATAAAAGATCTTATTTGGACGTGGAGCCCCTGGCCATAATCCACAGGGTGCCGGATCTAGGCCGCACTCAAGGGCCGCATTATCACGGTATTATGCTGATGCGTGTCTGAGTTCTCAACGGGCCCGTGACGTCACATTTATGGCAGATTTATGCCAATAATCGTACTTCAGAAGCGGCTTTTATTAAAGCTACGTCTGAGTTTTGTCCCGTCAATACAGACCACCTATTTGTCATTTCTTATTATATTAGCGGCATATAACAGTGATTTACGACAGACAAGCCTCGTATATGGGTTAGTAACGCTTATAATCCTCACGATGAACCATTAGCTTATATCTAAGTATTTGTATGACCTATGCTTCTGACGGTTGTTTACATAATATTGAGTCTACAATATGCCGAATAGATTTTTTAATGAAAATGTTTAAGTATGTTCGTTTCAATATGTACTTATCTATCTATTAGCATCATAGTTTATTATATAATTGGGCTACTAGAGCGATAAGAGATAGGCCTTATGATCGCGTATTTGCGCGACGGTTACATATTAGGACACGGCCTAAATCTTCATGTTAAACATGCAGGTATATAAAATTAGTAAAGTATTTTGCATGAGTCACTTTAAAGTTTGTCTTTCTTTTAATTTCAACATTTTGGTACTTTAGATGTGGTTTTTCAAGTAGATAAATTGCTAACTAAAAGGTAGGTAAAGGTAATCAAAAATCTTCAATATTTGCATAATATCTTTTAACGATAGTAGTGACATTGAAACCGCAAAGATCGCTGACATTCTGTGCCCTTTATAATATTTTATTAAAATACTTCAGCGCGCGCTCAATGGACCTGCAGAATGTCTTTCTTGTCGAAAGGGCATCGCGTGGACTTTGAACCCCTTCCAAGTACATTTAAGCGTAGGTATATGTCAGAAACAGTGTCTCGGTGATCTTTTAAATTTTAACTACTAAGTGTCTTTTGTGTTTTTTTTGCTTCGGAGGATAGGATCACTTTCAGTGCTTCAAAAGAGCGAAAGTTACGTCTCGAGGGCGTCTCTATCAGAGAGTCACGCGTCGTTGGCTTCGTCGCACTTTTGTTCAGTGACTCGCTTGACACTTAGGGAAACGAGCACTGAGGTCCCGGCCCATCTACTTTATACGACAATGGTATATTTGTTTTGATGGTTTATGGCTCGACGAACAAAATTAATTAAAGAAGAAATTGAAATGCAATGTCTGAGAAAGTTTTGGTATGCGTCAAAAGTAATTCAGCTACTTCCGAGCGCGTTTTTAATGAAAATTGGTTATTTTCATTTTAAAAAGCGCTCGGAAGTAACTGAAGCGTGCAAAAATTGTTAAGGGCTGTCACATGGAAACATTCTCACAGGCTTTCAAGTTACCCCCGAGTAAAAATTGTTAAGAGCTGTCACATAGAAACATTCTCATAGGCTTTCAAGTTACCCCCGAGTAAAAATTGTTAAGAGCTGTCACATAGAAACATTCTCACAGGCTTTCAAGTTACCCCCGAGTAAAAAATTGTTAAGAACTGTCACATAGAAACATTCTCACAGGCTTTCAAGTTATCCCCGAGTAAAAAAAATTTAAGAGCTGTCACATGGAAACATTCTCACAGGCTTTTAAGTAACCCCCGAGTAAAAAAATGTTAAGAGCTGTCACATGGAAACATTCTCACAGGCTTTCAAGTTACCCCCGAGTAAAAAATTGTTGAGAGCTGTCACATGGAAACATTCTCACAAGCTTTTAAGTAACCCCCGAGTAAAAAAATGTTAAGAGCTGTCACATGGAAACATTCTCACAGGCTTTCAAGTTACCCCCGAGTAAAAAATTGTTAAGAGCTGTCACATGGAAACATTCTCACAGGATTTCAAGTTACCCCCGAGTAAAAAATAGAATCTAGCAAGAATGGACTGGAGAATGATGTTAAACGCGATATAAAAGTTTTCTCGGTCAAGTTAGCTGTTCCAAGTTAAAAGTGCTGTAAGCGGCCGTTATCCAATAAAGCTTTCACAACTTCCTTTTTACGATTCATCTGGGACGACACAGTTATATACAGTACATAATCGTTACAGCCTCTCTGCTACTGTAAAACGACATAAATGTTCCACGGAAGTTCTCGATGTTCAGGTAGCTACAATTGCGTAGGTATGCATTCTTATTAAGTTTGTCTTCAAAGTTAATGATGGAATACAATAGTTAGTTAAACGTTAATAGGTACAGATTACTCAACTATTATCTCTTAATGAGAACAACGGCAGACAAAGTTGGAGCTACGAAATCCCCACGAAACTGACTTCAAATTTCTAAGTTTGTAAATGTAGCTCATTTACAAACTCAGAAATGTGAACGGCTTGTGATTGCAGGAATTTAGTAGAACTTTTATACCGTTTCAATGGCTGGGTAATTTATAAAATTGCTGAAACTTTATCTATGACTAGCACTTTCTACGCGACTGGTACGGTGGTGGTGGTGGCGATGGTTTTGTGGATTTCGTCGATTTACTTTAGTACTCCTAGGGGTAGATTTTCAAAAAACCCGATACACGTAATTTTTTATTTTCGGTCTTAAGTATGAATACTGAGTTTCGAGTTAGTCAGACTGCGCTAAAATTCTTCCATACAAACATTGACACCCCCCAAACCCCTTTAAGGGGTAGTTTAAAAAAACAAAAAATTACAAACTTCATAATTTACTTAGATAAGTATTCGTGCCAAGTTTCAAGTTTATTAACTCAAGGAATAAGATTTTTCATACATTCAAAATCCCTTTTTCACACCCTTAAAGGTCGAATTTCCAAAAAGCCTTCCTTAGTGGATGCTTTCAACATACAAGGCATCAAGTGCCAAATTTTCAAGTTTATAGCCCCAGCAGCGGTTTAGGCTCTGCGTTGATGAATACGTCGAGACAAATAATTATAAAAATATAGATAAGTGCTACCTATACTATTTTAATACCTATACTAATTTACTATTTTAATCGTACCATAAACGAGGACGAGATGACACTATGATTTTTGACATGAGTAATTTTATTATTTGAATTTTGAATTTTATGAATGTTGCAATACTAACAAAGTTTTAAGACCTTTGTAACTAACAAATTTATGGACAAATAATTAGCCTGAAATAAATGAATTTAGTTTATAATAAAGGTGGTGAAGCACAAATTAAATACATGAAGTTGGTATTTCCATCTTCTAAACATCGTGGATTGTGCTTTGAAACTCTTTCGTTGGTGGCAAAACTATGATACTTGTATTTTTAGGTGAAATCTTGTTGAAGGAGAAAATTGTTCAAGTAAAAGAATTTGTATTCATTTCTCTGCAATAAGTTCCGGAACAAAAAGTTATTTATTTATTAAATTGCAACTAATGTGAAAAGAAAATTCATTGTATTTTTGAAAATTAATTTTGTCAGTTTGTTAACAAAAATAAGTATTAATGTATATATGTGCATTCTGAAAGATAGAATTGTGAATGTTCAGTGAATATTTTGCGGCAGTTGTGTTAAACAAAGAAAATAGCTTTTCTTTTCATGTAGAGAATACAGGCCATCAGTAAGTACAATGTGTTTATAAGAGAAAAAATACGTTTTTTCCTTTTTTCCTCTCCGCAAGGTTTCTTTTTTCAAAGACGCCACGTAGGTACCGGTCATGTCCGTTTTAATTAACTATAACATAATAAATAAATGTGTTACTTCGACTTCAAGACCCTTTGAATATTCCGTCTGGCCAAGCTTTGTCTCCTTTTTTAACTACTTTGTGTAATATTACAAAGTTGATTCACAAAGCTTTTGTGGAATGTTGTCAAGTAATCTTTCAGAGCCACTTTATCCTTTTAACAGGCGTCGTGTTGTTGGTTCTATGATGATGAGCTGCGACGTTTTAAAAGTACACTTATCGGTTGGGTTTTGATTAAAGTGCTCTCATTGTGGGGAATAATATTGAATTAAACCCATAAATTGATCGTGAGTTCTCGAGCTTATAATAAAGTGCACGAGGGACCTGAAACAGTGCTGCGGCTGTGACAAGGTCGATTTTATTTGATATTTTATTCGATTTTTTCTAGACATTTGATACCTTGTGACGTAAATTTTGCCACTGCAGTGCATTCTGAATGTTGGCCTTATTGAAACAACGGGCTTTGTCACTTTTAGGAAAATGAAGATCTATAAAAGCCCGTTTATCGATGCGAACGGAATTTTTAATGAATACGTATGTATTCATTTTATAAGCGAAGGAATTTGAAGTAATAATGATTTGTCCGAAAAGAAAACGAAATGAAGGGACGAAAAGAAAATTTCGGTTTCTTTTATCTACCGTGCGAAGGTAAGTAAAGGTTGTAAAAATATGCGTACCTAGGTAGGTACGTAGGTATGTATGGTGCATGAGTTTTTCTTTTAGGTAAACGTGTACCATTTGTATTGTGCGTGTACCTTATATTGTATGGAGAGAATGTTTACATGTTGTAGGAATGTGTTTTGGGATTTTATATAATTTTGATTCGTTTTGTATGAAATTTGATGACTATTGGTTGATCAGAGAGCTAATGTTAAATCTATATGAATTTGCCATATGATAAGAAACAAATTTTCGCAATAAAACATCAGTTAACATTTGCCTGTTATTCACTTCTGAACCTGTTATTGCCTCAACTTATATGATGCCTAAGAACACCACTGGCAAAATTATCTCTAAGCATGAACAGTGTGTTTCTGTAGTTCGCCCCCTTTCATCCATTCAGGTGAAGGCCGAGGACTAAAAAACTTTAATTAAAAAGCTTGATGTGATAAGAAATTAACGACACCATTAATGTTTGATATCAGTAACCGACTACCCGTCATGAATAAAGGGGTAAAAGGAACATTCTGCGGGATGACTTTACGACCGTCGCGCGTCGCGTGTTAGTTTAGGGTAACTGTAAAAGTTGATAGGTACCTGTGTAATTGTTGTAACAGGTAGTCGTAAATTTGTTGGAATTTAGGATCTTTGTGTCTACTTACAGCTCAGAAAGCGATAAACGTGAACTGAACTGAAAATCTATGTCTCCTTACTGTAGCTTTAGAACATCTCCACTATTCATGGCATAGCTACTGAAACAGTTTGAAAATGTAACATTCAGTGGGTTACTGTAATAAACACGAGCGGGTATTGCAAGTGGAAAATATTATCTTTGAAATTGCTTCAGGCGAGGGTTCACTGAATCAGAAAGTACCTGTCCTTGTGCAAGAATAGTGGCTACAGGTTTATGATTTATAAATTAAATATTTTATCATCCACTGCAGTAATCTTTAAACATGGAAAACGTAGGTTCTAAATTGTAAGAAATAATACATATCTATTTTTTTTTAAGCTTGAAAATTATTAAAAAATCAGCGGTTCTTTGTAATGTTACAATATTTGAGATAAGTTAAAAGGACAGTTAACAGACATATGCGAATCTCTTTTATACTAAATTAGATTAAATTCACTGTCAACAGATTCCATTCACTGTTAATTGTTTTAAATCTGACATGATAAAGTAGCACCATCACACAAATTGAGGTAATTCCTCCATTCTCACATGGACGTTAGAATTGCCTCCATTATCGCACTCCTATCTAGAAGAGTATAAGTAGTAATAATGTGGCATCATGCGTCAGTGAGGGACGGCATAAATAGTCGCTTAGCTGCCATTCGTTCGCGGCCGTAGTGAGTACACAAATTTGTTTTTAATAACAAGTATATGAGCCGAAAACACTCGGTGTATGTCAAAACACATCGTAAATATTTATTTTAATGCTCGTTAAGTATGCACTCTCGTCAGCGTTTAAAGTTGCATCAGTTTCAGCTTATTTTTATCTAAACGAGACACGGATTCGCATATACGAGTGAGCGCTCTAGATATTTGAATGTCCATTTTTAGGTCGAGCTGGTTACGTTAACCTGCACCCTAATTGCGTAACACACTATCAATCAGAATTTGAATCATTTTGAAGCAAATTGCTAATCCATTGCTTCGTTTCGAAAAATTTGTCTGCTCCACAACGTAAATAGCGCAATGAATGTTGTTGAACTGTCAAAATGAAACGGATTCCTACTGTGTTACGCAATTGCCTTGCTGCTTGAATTTTTAATATTCTTTCGTCTTAATTTTTGAAGACAGGTCTCGGTTGTTAAGGAAAGGTGCCTCGTCAAAAAAAAAAGACGATTTTATAAGCCATTCTCACTTTCCTGTAGCCACCCATTTTCAATTTCCTTAGGAATTGAATCTAATTTTATAAGCCATTCTCACTTTCCTGTAATCGCCCATTTTCAATTTCCTTGGGAATTGAATTGAATTTTATAAGCCATTCTCACTTTCTTGTAGCCGCCCATTTTCAATTTCCTTGGGAATTGAATTGAATTTTATAAGCCATTCTCACTTTCCTGTAGCCGCCCATTTTCAATTTCCTTGGGCATTGAATTGAATTTTATAAGCCATTCTCACTTTCCTGTAGCCGCCCATTTTCAATTTCCCTGGGAATTGAATTGAATTTCATTCTAAAATGGGTCACCTCTCTATCAAGTCGTAAACAAGGTGAGAGTGAGATACGAGTTTGGCTAGACGCACCTTTCATGGCGGTCCTCGGCTACGGATCAGTTGCGCCACTCGGAAATAAAAAACATGTTATAAATGCGAAAGTAACTCTGTCTGTCTGTTACCGTTTCACACCTTTGGATTAAAACAGATTTGGATTAACCCAGGCACACAGATATACCATGACCTGGGTTAGGACATAGCATACTTTTTATATCGGTTGTACGTTCCCGTGGGTAAATTTCCGACCACTATGCGGGCGAAGCCGCGGTCTAAAGCTAGGAATAACATATTATACCAAAATGTTGCTTTGTCAGTCATTTCTTCGGTTCCTATTTTATTCTTTCTACTAGCGGTGCCCCGCGACTTCGTTCGCGTGGAAGTCGTAAGATACACAATATAATAAAATAACAGCCACATTTTAATAAAACTCCCTCGTTCCCCGACCCGCCGCGTTGCATTGCCCGCCCGCGCTATTACTTCGTTTTCGCTTAGCGTTTATTTATTTATTTATTCAAATATACTTTATTGTACACCAGATTATACATTACATAAAGATACATCGCATATCGTGGCGTTCTTACTGACTTTTAGATTTTTTGACTTTTCGATCAGTTCCTAATGGTCGTAGCGTGATGTTATATAGCCTAAAACCATCCTCGAGAATTGGGTTACCAATTGCAAAAATAATTTTTCAAATCCGACTGGAACTACCCAGAGAAAACCCTCAAAATAGCTTAAATTTCAGTATCTTTTATTTAAATTTCAATATCACTGAAGTAATAGAATACCAAATTTCAACTCGATCAGACCTGTAGAAGATGTTCACATCCCTTCATCAACTAGAAAAGAGCTGGTAATCTTCAAGCGGCTGAACAGATTTGCTTGAATCATAGCTAAAAACACTCTCGATCAAGTCACCTTTCAAACAAAACAAAACAAAAAATACCAAATTGGTTCAGCCGTTTGGGAGCTACGATACCACATACAGAAACACAGATACACAGACACACAGATACACACGTTAAACTTATAACACTCTTCTGTTTCTGTCGGGGTTTAAAAATGGAATCCTTGATAGTTGAAAAGCTACTCCTCTAATTATGTCGATGGATCCGAAAATAACTATGATAGCCATGATTGTGAACCATTTCGGTGAACAATAGCTGGGCAAAAACAGCATTAAGACCATCCATTAGCTTAGTAGTATGGGAGTGGCTGGCGAAGGTCACAGTCGACACCTGTTATTTATTAGATTTGTTTCGATCCCGGATAATCTCGTTACAGCTGACCCACTGCGCGCCCTTGGCAAACCCAATGAACGAGCGACATTTTTTGGTTAGTGAAAAATGTTCACGAGAGTGCCGTTACAATTTTGATGGCGCTCCTAATGGTAAGTAATTACATGGGCGTTCATCTGTAACGTTTCAGCGGCTCTGATATTATTTCATTCCAGTAACGTTTAAGGCGAAAGCGCCAGGTGGCCCGGGAAATTCAATTTTTCTTACGTTTTTTGCAATTCGCAAGCCAGTATTAGGTTGTATGTACATCAAAATATGATTCACGACCGTAAAAAGTATGTTTTCACAGAATTTTAATAATTAAAGTCATCAGTACAACTTTTTAAGACCAGGTAATTTTATCGAATGACTAATTCATGAAATCTTGACAATTAGGATTATACAAACTTATGGAGTTGTATTACTGATTTTGATGATTATAATTCTGTAAAGGCATCATTGTTACGGTCGCGAATGATACTTTAATCAACATACAAACTAATGCTGACTTGCGAATTGCAAAAAAAAAACATAAGAAAGTCTGAATTTCGCGGGCTACCTGGCGCTTCCTCCTTAATAACTTAGAGCTGGACGGGGATAAAATATTTTTGGTATTATATGGAATAATCTCAAAACTATGCGAAAACTCAAACAATATTAAGAAAACTATTGTTTTGAGAAACAATATTACTAACTGTAATTATCTGAAATCTGCGAGTCTGAAACAAACTGGCACTTGAAGCAAATTATCAAGGAGTTTAACGGTTGTGATAAGGGTAGATTGAATTACAATGGCATCCATGATTGATGACTTTCGTGATATCAATTTGAATTGAATATACAATGTCCACGGTTTGGGTTACGAGAGGATATTGGAATCGTTCATGTGGATTGCAAAAGCCATTATTCAAGAGGAATACAACTGTACTCGTATGTTTTGTATTCCGTGATGTTTTCGGTGTAGCAAGGTAGGTAATGCGGTCAGCGGTTTTCACCCTCGTCTTAAAAACCACCAGAACAATTTTAACAAACGAGGTGTCGAGTTATTTGTCTGGACCAAAGGTGTCAAACAAGATGGAGTGCGGTTAGCTGAATTCCGGAGAGTTTCAGGCGTGGTACTTAAACCTCTTGTAAAACAGTTTGTTACCAATCAATATTATGAATGCTAAAGATGAGCCAATTCCAAGGAACCCAGTAAACTCGTCCAATTTACTTACTGTCGATTGGATGTTTTGACAAAACACGATATTACGAAACACTCACAAAATGAGGTTTTACTGGCATATAGGATCTATACTTAAATAAATATAAAAAATCCTAGCGAAGTCAAAACTGCACCAACGTCTGGGAACGAGGCCGAAAATATAGTTTTTAGAATTTTTGACTGTTTATCTGTTTGTCGGTTTGTCTGTATGTATGTCCCAGCATCACGCAAATACTACCTGATAGATTTTGTTGAAATTTTGCATAGGTATTCCCTATAAGTCTGGTCAATCTTTCTATAGGCTATATACATATTATCACGGTATTTGTTATGGGGGATGAGCAATAGTATTCTGATATTTATTTATTTATTTCAACCAATTTAAACTAAATTAAAAATTATTAATCAAATTAAAGAATTACATTAAAATTAATACTTACATTAATATTTGAACTTATAATAGATGCACAAAATTAAATTAAAAGAGTATCTTAACATTAGTCAGTACGTGAACCATGCAGTAGTGGTTCATGTACTGACAGTCGAATCGTTCAGCAAAAGCGTTCAGGATACTGTTGCGGCTGACCCGCACCCTACGCACCAGGGATTTGCACAGCTTGCGCATTTGCACATGATTGTGTGGAAACAATCCACACGCGCGGATTGTTTCATCCACACGCGCCTCGGCAAACATCCCCGACGCGCTACAGAAGCGAGGCAGCCCCAAGAGCACCCTGAACGCGTTGTTGTATTGGACACGTAGAGCACTGTACTGTTTCTGCGTGTAATTCATCCACAGACTGCCAGTATAAAAGGACGTACAAAATGTCCTAAATAGGGCTATTTTGACGCCCCTCGAACACCGAGGAAATCTGCGGGCTATCGAATGATATTCGCATGAACCGACAGCACTCTACGCTCCCTTTCAATGTCTGCACCGTCTTCCAGGTCAGAGGTTAATAAAAGTCCAAGATATTTAAACGTATCAACTCTCTTAAGTGGGCATCCGTTGAGCTTAATTGCCGGTAAGTAATCTGGACACCTCCTCTTGGCCGGAAAGACCATGCATCAGAGCTTAGTGGCCACTTTTTTCCGTTTTAAGGATTATAATAAAACTTAACAATGTAAGACTACTGTTTGTAATAATAATAATGTATAATCTTGTGGAGCAAAATATATTCTGCTTATTTTCTGCATTTTCATTCTAAAATAAAAGAAATAACCAAACAAACAACAAGGGCACCACTGCGCGCACGATATCCTCATACACAGGGTGGATTTTTGAGACGGGGCAATAAGGGCAGGTACTTTAACCGTTGTCGCTACAAGAAAACGGTTTTAGGAGACTGTTCTTAGCTGTTTGAAACATTTTGATCTGTATTCACAGATTTTGAAGACAATGTACCGTCAGCAAGAAAATGGTCAATTTTCAAAGTCAGAAATCGCAAAAAAATTCGCTCGACTGGGCTGAATAGGGAACGAATATAGCATAATAAAATATAGTTAGATATTTATGATATATAACCGTTTAAATGATTATCATCCAATTACGAAGCTAAGCAGTTAGTCATGAAATATATACCTAAGAACCGCTATTTTAATCAACTTTCAACAAAGCAAATAGCTTAGCGGTTCGGCGATTGCTTTGCAAACCTAAGTTCGATTCCCAACAGTTGATGTATTTTGTGCTTCTTTTTTTTAATACTATGTATTATGATATAGTAGCACATACACAGAAACACATTTAGTTTAGGCCTCTTCTGGTATCTATGGTTATAATAAAAATAAATATCTATGGTTAGGTGACTGTTAATGAGGAATATCTTGTGTATATGTAATCTACTTATACATTATTTTAGTCATTATGTTCGTCAGGAATAATCTGAAAGAATGCAACAGTCAGTTTATCAGTGTTGTGCTGTTAGGTAGTATATGGAGGAATGCTGGCGTTCATTAATTTACTAAAAACGAAAAACTTCGCAAGCCATTGCTTGCGCAGTTTTTCGTTTGATGAGGCTGTGGATGTCGACCTCAGGATGAGCTGCTTCTCACACGAACAACTGAACATCGCTTGCCCCCGCGTCAACAGTCCTGACTCTTCTCTTCTATTTTGGCTGCTGAGACCAAAACTACAAACGTAGCATACTGTATACAGGGAAGTTTTAAAATGTTGCTGTTATTTTAGTGTAGGTACTTATTCTGTTGTCTTACGACTTCCACGCGAACGAAGTCGCGGGAAGAAGCTAGTACTACATTTATAAGTCGTAAAAGTGATCCCGTAAAAGGTGAAATAAAGGAAAAGTGATTTATATCGAAGTTACATCGATTGTTATCAGGTTGTGTGCCGCGCGGGCTCCCTGAAGACAATGTGCACTAGTTTTAACGATAAACCTAACTCAATATCAAACGTTCTCGTATTTCATGATTAAATTTAAATAATCTTGCATTTTTGTTAGAAAGTTGGCTTCAGTCAGTAGGTATCCAGAATCTAAGTTACGGTCAAGTCAAAGCGCTAAAGCGAATTTCATAGAAAATAACACGTTATATTGTAATACGGCAAGCTACGAAATTGATCGGTGTTCCCGTAGGCTGAAGGGCAGAGGGATAGGGGCGGCCTTTGTTTGCATCTTTTGTTTGTTGCCATGCCTTGAATCCGGTAATAACGTTCAAGCATTAAAATTCGGGTCAGGTAGTTGACACAAATTTATAAGGGCTGTTAGAAAGGGTAGCTTTGATTCTCCGCATTATATGTTACACGTTCAAACAGAAATGTGAAAAACGCAACACGGAATTATGAACATAATGCGTTTAACGGATTATAATACCCATATTGAGTACGGATAACTCTTCCTTTACATAGATTACGACGGATTGCTTACATAATTCAATATAGACGTGCTGAGAAAGGATGTACTTACATATTATTTCAATAAATCTGGGCGTTTACATAGACGTATTCATTATTCAGGAATAATTGGCGGATTGGCTTTCCCGTCACCCGGGACAATGGGAGGGTCCCGAACCGAGTGAAATGTAGCAGCGGACATAAATTCACTTTTTGCCTCTGCTTGATTCAATCCCCTACCTTAAACGAACTATTTCTTAACATTTAACTGTGCATATCCATTCAGTCGAATATATATGGCGGCCCCTTAAATACACCATAGAGATATCGGAGAGATTTATAGGTCACACAAGCCTTGATTAAAACCCTCTGAATGGTACGGTGGTTTTATTCCCACTGCTTACCATTTGTATATTTTACGATATTAAAATAATATTTGAAATGATACATTTCTGCAGCTTTCTAAAGCTCTTGGGATTTTTGAGCTTATAGCACTTGACATAATTATTGCACAAGTAGTTATTATAATTTACCAGTTTATAAAAGGTTTGTTTATCGCACATAGACAGGTAATTTTCGCCTCAAGTTAAGTTGCGGTGTTCGCCTAGCTTAAACACATTAGCAAGTTGATTGTATACCTAAGTTTAATTTTATTGTCGGCGTGGGGTGACGTCATTATTAAAGGACTTACCTTTAATTAAATAGCTAAGAAACTATTTTGGCAAAATGGCACCAGCCGAACGAAAACTATCGGAAAAGTTGTTCAATTTTCATGAAAATTTATGTGCTCTCTTTTCGAAGTTAATAACACAAACGATTTAATTTGAATTTTATAAAAGCTTCACCATATTGCGTCTGTTTAAATTATACAGTTTATATTTGGTTTATTACACTTTCCGTATTTCAATATTGTAAAGTTTATTAATGCGATGGAATATTACCTACATGAAAAATGATTTACACGAGTTATTGGAATGGAAAATACCGATAACGGTGATATTCAGGTAGTACCTACCTACTTGAGTTTGTAGTAAATAATGAGTTACTTATCGAGTTTATGGGAAAACTGTAGATACCTCTATAGTTTTCTATCTCTATTGACAAAACTTTTGGATCAAACTTTAGTCAGTGATAAAGGAGGTAGTCCGCCTGCGTGAACGAATCAATATTATCTTGGCTCTAAAATATCGCGACCATTAAATCAAATCGACACTGTTTTTAGGGTTCCGTACCTCAAAAGGAAAAAACGGTATCTTTATAAGATCACTTGTGTGTCTGTCTGCCTGTCTGTCCGTATGCCACAGCCAATTTGGTTCGAATCTAATGGACCGATTAAGTTGAAATTTGGTACAGATATCAATTTATGTGACCCAAACATGGACTTGTTACGTAAATAAAGGAATTTTGAATAGTTTTTTTTTTATAATTTTAAAATAAACAGTTTTAAAGTTATTTATGAAAATAGACCATACCCTTATCTTCGAAACTACTGAGCCAAAAATTTTGAAAAAAAAATACAGAAAATAGTTCTTTATCTATAGATTAGGTACAGGAAAACCTATAAGAAGTCTATGGTCTTAAAATAACACGGTGAATCTCTTAATATTGTGCGTACAAACTTACATTTGCAGTTGGAATGTATGGGAGAACATGTTTTTCAACTACAATGTTAAGTTTGTTCTTGGGATAATTCTGTCTCTTCTTCCTTCATACCAACTACGGAACCCTTCATCGGTTGTTTTCAGCATTACGTGGGTAAGGTGCGGTACAGACAATGGACAATTTGTATACGTATGGAAATCTATAACTCACACGTAGGACAAATTGACTCTCGAGATTTCTTTACGTTCTAACGTCACGTACAAACTGTCTATCATCTGCTCAGCGCCTTAGTATCTCGGCACTAGACTGACCTGCCGCTCTTGCCTCCTTGCAGGCGAGCACCATGCTGTGCCGCACGTCCGGGTTGTCATCGGCGATGGTCTCCCCGACGGCCACGAACCGTTCGACGGCGCAGCACACGGCGGCACCGACCCGCTGCACGGCCGCCCCGCCGGACGCCTCGCCGCGCGACGCCACCAGACTGCTGATCTGTGACAACGGGGCATTATTATTGATGTGTTCTTTGCAGAGCTTTCTAAGACATCCACGATCGACGTAAACCCATTAGAGATCATTGTTGATTTTGCGTTTTTCAAATTAGATCGCTTTAATGAGCTCTGTTGTCCGTTAGTTGTACGCAAAATTCAGCCAGTGACTGGCAAGCAGAATTTTTAGTTATGTCCCTTCGACTCTAAGTAAAGAGATATCGTTTTGGATGGCTTGGCTGTAGATAACTACTCTATCGATCTTTAAAATGATTACTACCTTTTTTATTTTTTATTTTGTATACGCATGATATTCATGAACCACGGAGCCATACTGGGGTAAACTGTGCATTGGAGATGGGAGAATCGCTAATGGTGCTCGTTAGTGAAGGCGCGCTGTTAAGGCGAAATCACCAGGGTAGCCCGCGAAATTCAAAATTTCTTATGTTTTTTGCTAATTGCAGGTCAGTGTTAGGTTGTATATTGATTAAAATATGATTCACGACTGTAACAAATATGTATTTACAGAATTCTAATCATTAAAGTCATCAAATACAACTCTCTAAGACCAAGTAATTCTATTGAATGACTATTTCATGAAATCTTAACATTTGAGGATTATACTAACTTAAGGAATTGTATTACTGATTCTAATGTTATAATTCTGTAAATACATATTTGTTACGGTCGCGTATCATACTTTAATCAACATACACCCAGCAACTGAACGGCAAATTGCAAAAATCGTAAGAAAATTTGATTTTCGCGGGCTACCTTAGCGCTTCCCCCTTAAGGCGAAAATGGGACCCCCAAATAAGATTTTTGACGCATTTCGGTTGCACGCAAAATCCATTTTTGCTTTTCATGATTATAAAAATTTTAAATTTTCTTTAGTAAATTTTGAGGACCAATACACGATTGACACAGTTTGGCTCGATACAAAAAAATCGCAGTTTCCTTAAAATTTGGATTTTTTATGAGAAAAAACTGTTTTATTCGATTGTAATTAAAGCAATTACAATAAAATTTCGTTTACACGTTCACCATTAAAGACAAGGGGATTATGGGTTTATTTTAATGTAACAGAGCATATAGAATTTTAAAAATAAATATTTTTTTAATTCTTTATGCTCCGCTTGGCCATGCCAATGCTCCCGACCCCGTTACGACACCATTTCGCCTTAAGTAGAGCAAGCAAGAAATACTCAATTTCTGATCACTAACATCGTCTATGACTCGTAGCAGCTGCCTGTCAGTTGTCACGTTAACTTTGTCCTAAAGGCAGAATGTCATTTTCCGAGTTTCATATAGATATCGCAAGTCGTCGAAGGAAACGTGATGCTCTTATTTAAGTTCAAAACGATTTTAGGGAAACGTACGATATTTTCATGATCGTTTAGCGAAAATACATCACAATTCCAAAGTGTTACTTATTATGCGCTATCTTGTAGATGCAGAGTTTCTATAATTAGGGTTCCGTATTCAACAAGGAACCCTTATAGTTTCGCCATGTCCGTCCGTAGCTTAGCTCAGAGACTCTTAGTACTACGAAACTATAATTTGGCATGGATACCTATACATATTAATCACGCCGACAAAGTGGTAAAGTAAAATCATGAAAAATAAATTGCTTTAGGGTATCTCGTGTACACGTAAAGTGGGGATGTTTTTTTTTCTGGTCTACCCCATAGTGTGGAGTGTTGTTGGATAGGTCTTTCAAAAATATTACGGGTTTGTGAAAACAATTTTTCCATTAAGGGATCCGTTTCTGAAATATTAAAGTGTGTAATATTGTGTGTAGTGTATTAAAGTGCTTTAAAGTGATAATTTTTGTTAAAGTGCCCCCCGCCCCGTCCCCCCGCCAGCTAAACGATATTAGATATGTGAAAAAATTCACGGTAGTAGTATACATAACGAAGCTAAAAGGAAAACTAGCAGAACTAAGTAGGCTTTACAAGTTAACGAGTAATAGTCGACCAACTTATATTTGTTGTTGGAATGCATGAGAGAACATGTTTTTCAACTACAATGTTAAGTTTGTTCTTGGGATAAACTCATCCCAACTACGGAACCCTTCATTGTTGTACGTGGTCCGACACGCACTTGGCCGCTTTTTGGATTGGTACCGGATTCCTAGGACATCATCGCCTTAACTTTATGAAAAACTGTACAATTTTCTAACGGTACGGCTACATTGTCGCGACAAAGCGAACTACACTTCGCGCGTTCTTTGTTTCTCAGCGAGACGTCGAGCAGTATGTGAGAGAGAGCGCGCGAAGTGTAGTTCGCCTTATTGCGACAATATGGCCGTAGCAAAATAATTTTTTCTTGAATATTAGAAACGTTAGACAACCTATGCACACAAGGAATCACATAATGGTTTCACAATAACTTGTAATGTTCGCTCCTGCGACATTCCATGGAAGCAAAGGTGTTTTAAGGAGCCTGGGAATTAAAAACCTGGACACCTCACCCAAAAAAATAGTGGCAGAGTTGATGGTAACAACATCAAATAAACATAATTATTATTGTTTAGGCTTACACGAGGAAAAAAATAGTTATATACGTACAAATGTCGGTTTCAGTTCCTCTAAATAAGAAGTGAATGAGAGGGAAACTGTACTAAAGGTCAGATACATTGAATAAGGAAAAGTAACCACGCAACTTCTTGATTTGCCACGCGTCGCCGCAGCCACAATGCGGTGGAAAGCTCCCAGGGTATACACATAAAATAATATACCCTATATAATGGAGGGCAAATAATTTTGTTTGCGGATATAACTTGCGGCCGTCTGCAAATAATGCGAGGTTATGTGTTTTAGTAACTTGTACCTACTATTATAGAAAAAAAATCCTAGATAGTCTCTCTCCATGCTCAACTCTTTGTTCTTTTACTAGATTATTACTTAGACGATTTTCGCAAACGACCGTGTTGCCATAGTTACTAATCCCAAGTATTCCGAGTAGGTATATTGATACTTTCGCTTCATCAGATCCAAAAACCACTATAAGAAGCATCTAGAATCATCCGGGGTACCTGAAACGATCGATTGCGATCGATTGGCTATCAATTTATATTGTAGTAATATTGACAATCGCTTCAATTGCACTTGCTAGACGATCAATTTGCGCATCAATGTCTATCAATCACGTAAAAATTAACAATTGCAATTGATCGTTTCGGGGACTCTTTTGAGCATTAGTACTATCTTTCACTAAGAGTCTGAAACTCTGTATGTTCATAACACAATAATGTCAGTCATACACATAACACAGGTAAATGAGCCTTTGACCATCCTCCACAAAGGACGGTTAATCCTTTAGTTGTCTGTTATAACCTTATTTATAACCCTCGTTTAAACGGGAAGGGAGACTATTTAGTTTCGACGCTATACGCTTTCTTTGATCCCTTCGAAGCCGTGAAACTTCAATTCCAATATTATTTCGCATTTTCTCACGATTATAGAAAATGGTATACCTACTAGGAAATTTCGATAATATCTCTGCAATTTTTCAAGTAGGTACCCGTTGTTTGTGTGACAAATTTCCTCACGTGCAATTTCTCACACAAATAACGGTTACTTACTTGAAAAATTGCATTATTAATGGAGCGAAGAGCTTCACGTAAGTTCCGTTTTCTTTGTGTAATGTCATAAATAACCGACTATCGGCTGTAAATTGTGGGCTACAGTAATACAACGTTAGTGCGAAGAATATTGACCAAACGGAAGATTTTTAAATCCAGAGATGAAAAAAATGACGACCCACTGACCGAATATTTATCATCCTTGCGAGAAAAATCTTTAAGAAAGGAAATAGTAGGAACAATGGTAACGCAATCAGAATACCTGACGGATTTTCTAAATCCAGTTAAATATGACCGGAATCGGGGGAACGGAACATTTTCTTTGTATTCAGCGACGTGCAAGATATTTAATATAGCACATGAGTTTTCCTTTCCTTTCCACCTTGGTATTAAAAATATTGGTTCATTCTTTTCAATCCAACCAAGACATGTGTGTGAGTGT
This sequence comes from Fissipunctia ypsillon, assembly GCA_947568875.1. NCBI lineage: Eukaryota > Metazoa > Arthropoda > Insecta > Lepidoptera > Noctuidae > Fissipunctia > Fissipunctia ypsillon. The sequence goes on along the minus strand of OX387644.1, from coordinate 12,894,299 downwards.
GTGTTTATAGGGGTACATTACACAATGTCCAAGCAACGCTTGAAATGTAACAGGCACAAAGAGAATAACAGACTTGCTTCTTTTACGGATATTTTTGTCCTAAGCATGCAATACATCAAATAAAGTCAACGATTTATTGGCTGATCAATTTTAGATTCAACTGGTGCTTATTTTACAAAATCTGATATCAAAGGCAATTTCTGAATCGTAAACATGCCTGGCAAACTAATTTGCATTATTAAAAGCCCAGGACAGCATTTGGCAGTGTCTGGCATCGACGGTTCTAGGTATCTCGGATATTTATTACCTGTACCCAATGCTTCTTACTTGAAAAGGGTTGTTGGGTAACTATTTTATCGTCTTCAAATTTGCTTTTGTGGGTATCACAGAATAATAAATTATGTTCGAACACCGGTTCTACCTGCAGAGAGGATTTATAGTGACGTTCAGTGTGGCGCTACGTCTTTGTCAGCAAGTTGACTGCTCTGAGTAGGTACAAGATAAGTCAAACAAGTACTATGTCAACTTTAGTCACTGGAGCGTTACGTAAGCAAGTGAAAACTTAATTTAAATCAATGTGTTCCCGCAGTGGATGCCACCCGCCAAGGTTACTCGGATCAGACCCGAACGGATTGTTAATCCGCAGATTACGGAGCCTCTTTAAAGAAAACTTTACCGTGCACACTAATATCGACACAAGCCTCACAGACCCGCATGCGGCACAATTCATTATGGTTAATATTAAAAAATACTGAGCCCGTTCTAGATTGATGTGTTCCCGTTGTCCCCAATTAAAAGTTTGATGCACAAGTTTGCGAAACTTTAATATTTTTTATAAAATAATTTGATACTTATGTAGCTAGTCGGTTTGGTTTTAATTTTGACAATGGATTATAAGCAAAGTTTTGCCAGTTTATTAGACCTTGGCCTTCATTGTTCAAAATGAAAACAATATAATCTATCCGAGAAAACATAAACCACAGCAAATAAACCTTTGTGTATTTGTGTAAGAATTACGTAATAGTTCAAGATATTCAATTAATCATATTTTGGAAGGTGGTCTGATTGTCGTGGCCGGGACGCGGGGCGAGCCCGCGCGGCGCGAGCTCCGCTCAAGGTCGTTCTTGCACGCGAGCTTCTTAGCCACCCCGCGCCCGCACTACTTGTTGCGCTCACGTATCTGCATCGCTAGGAGCAGAGGGCTGGACGTGCGGGAGCCTGTGGCCCGGTACAGCGCCGAGGGTCAGCTCGGCGCCACCACGTACCTGGGGCTCCCGGCGCGCGATTTCATCGTCATCGGAGAGCGCGTCCATGTCTTGGAGCGCGTGGCGCGCGGGCGGTGGGCGCGCGCTCGGCGGCGCGTGTCCGCGGGCGCGCGCACGTGCTCGGTGGCGTGTCGTGCGGCACCGCGCCGCTCCGCCCGCGATCGCCGCGGCACTGACGGACCCGGCGCGCATCGATCGCGCCTACCCCCCGCCCCACGCGCCGCCATCCGCTACGAGTCCACGTGGCCGCCCACCCCTCGTGCTTACTATGCCACCACAAACTTTCGGCTCGACTTAAGTTGTCCTTTTACTTTCACCTTACATCAATAAACTCTACAAAACGCACGCACCTAGTAGTTAATATTATTATTAAAAAATTACACTTAGGTTTGTCCAGGTACCAAAACATATTTATTCAAAACAGCCGCCAGCGGCGAGACCCTCATCGCGGCTGCGCAGGCCGAGACGCAACAGATTGTTGTCGTGGGCGGGAAATTCTAATCGCGGACGTCAAGCCGGCGACGCAATAGAAATTACAGCTTCTACGAAAATAAAAGTACGGTTTTAGTCGCGTACGTAAAAGCGAGGAATTATCGTCGGTGTTCTCGTCGAGAGCGACGTCAGTGGGGCGCCGACGACGCAATCCGTCGCCGGCGCGAGACGTCACGAGCTCGTCGCGCGGAGAGTGCCGGCGGCGGCTCCGTACATGAGTTGGCGCTGGGTGCATACCTGCTTGATGAGGGGGAGCAGGGTTCTCTCGATGGAGCGCGTTTTTATCTGTGAGAGATCAACGTCGGGCAGGCCGGTGGCCGCCATGGCTGGCGCGGGCGCGACTGCGCGTGTGCGCGCGCACGTCCCGCCGCGCCACCATTGGCGGAGCGCGCGGCGTCACGTGTGTCCCCCCGCCACCCCCGCCCGCCTTCGTGATTAGTTTTAACACATACTCTTGTGGGCTTTAAAAACTAGATACAGTTTTACGTGTTTTACTTTGTTTTGATTTCGAGCACCAGTTATATTCATCTACGTGCACGTTTCACCTACATTTGATAATACGGTCGCACGAAATGCGGCCTCAGAAGGTACTTTGCAGTCACTTTGTTGGTATTATTATATGGAAATTCATCAGGAAATAAATGAAAATCGTTTATTGATGCACAAACTTTATTTTCATATCGTTGACCACCCATATAAACGACTAATTAACTTAATATTAATCATTGGCACATTATCACAAAGGTTGTCAATGATTTATCTATAATTTTACATACTTATGATAATATTTCAATAGTTTTACTCTCTGTAACTGTGATGGCAATAATGAGTCATTTTTAACAAAATCACTTTTCCGGTGAGATCTTACTTTCGATATACATGATGTAAACACAAGTAGATTATATGATATAATAATACTGATAAATATTACAAGACAAATCTGATTATTATAATAACTTCATACATTTCTACAAAATTACCGTAGCGAAGTGGTAGTAAGATCATAATATCTTATTAACTAAAATTTACTTTTAAGGCTTTGGTAAATGCTTAATATAGTGAAGACTCGAAGAGGACTTGAAACACAGCGATACGTGGATGTAATGTTTAGTAACATAGTTACAGGCTGCCAGAACACGCAATTTTCTGTATCTAACATATTATTTCTGACTCAGTGGTTCTGATGTAATCGATTTTCGACTGATTCCAGAGACTCCGAAGTAATTTCAACTGTAATTTGAATAATTAAGACTGACAATGATTTATTTTCCTATTAGATTGAAGAAATTCGCCCTTTACCAAGATTACAAAAAATGACTTCCAAGATTACTTACAATGTAATAAATAGGAGTTAATTTTAAGGATATATTTACCTAACATTTTAATAATTTAGAACAAGGCTACAAATAAATAATTACCAAAAGGAACACTCAGAAAAACAGTTTCAATCAATATTTCAAATATTTCTGTAGTGGATACTTGAATGAACAATACAATTATAATGAAGGTCTATTTCTGAAAGCATTCAAAAAGTACGCATGAGTATTTAGGTAAGGAATATTATAAACTTAAATATCGAACTATAATAACCTCTTCTTATTAATAGTAAACAATGTTTCTTATTAGGACGGCTACATAAACAAACTCCAATAAATTTAAGTTTATAGACTAATCAATTTTATGTGCTCTTAAATATTACTAAATTATGGCTGTGAGGCAAGCACAATCAGCATTGTTCAGAATAGCCGGCAACATTGTAGCCGAGATATGTGATGTGTGCTCCTTACGGAAGGAGGAGGTCTAAGGAACATGTTGAGAAAAACCAGAAATCTTACTTGAATGCTTAGGTACACTTGCATTGTCTCTAATTACTGAAACTACGGACATCTATTCTGATACTCGACTATCTTATACAATATATTTTCAACAAGCTATGCGAAACTTCGTTGACTGTAGCAGTCAAACTATTCGGGAAGTTGAGAACACCTTATCTCTAGGAGGTAGAGGTGCAACTCGCTTGCTCATAACTTTCCAAGTTCTATAAATTGTAGAAGACGCCCATACTGATCTGCGGCCGACGCTTGCACAAAGCTTGCTTGGAGCTGGTGCTGTCTTGTGAACTGTCGGACATCCACGGACTTTGTCCTGACGAGTTTCGGACTTTTCTTTTGCGAAGACTCTCTGTAGGTCCTAGAGTGGGTCGCAGTAACTGTTTGAACCTGAAAGGGCCCTCCGTGTAGTCGTCGTCGGAGCTGAATATGGGCGTGGCGAGTATTTCTGGCGAGTTCCGGAGTATCTTCCGCAAGTCGGACTCAGGGTCGTAGGTAGGGTTGTATGCTGGCCGCGGTGGAGGATCCGATTTTTGTGATTTACGCACTAGCTCGTTGATTTTATTGCTGTCGGGAGAAATAATTGAAATTAGTAGGTACTCTTACTCTGTTAAAATGAATGCGGTGGCGTCAAGTTGATGCGATTTCGTTTAGGTTATGACAGCATTATATTTGGTTCTGAAGACAAGCACAGCATTTTAGTGCCATACCGCACCTCACCGAGACCGCACCCACTCACACGAGTTATTTTATTGGTGTGGATCTAAACTAAACAATTATTATGTACGTTTATGAAGAGAAATCTAACGTTACAACTGCCTACTATGTACAACATATACTGATTGTGAGGCCATGCCACTATGCATGAGATGAATGGACATACTCTGTATGGTATTCGTTGTAGATTTCTTTTCCCGAAAATTCTACGTTATAACAAAACCTCTAGCGCTCTAACAAAAAGCAGGAACTATTCATACCCTTCGTTTCTGCTATCCACAAAAGAGACGCATGGGACAGAAATACAGAATGAAAGCGATTAGTTTCGTTCAAGGCCAGAACATGGTGTCGTCTATTTCCCTGTAGTCTCTGGAATCCCTAGCGTTCCTGTAATTCCTGGGGCCCGTGTGATTTATGGGGTCCCCCTGATCCCTGAAGTCCCTGTGATCTCTGGGGTCCCTGTGATCCATAGGGTCCCTGTGGTTCCTGTCGTATCGTTCGTACCTGACTAGTCCGCCGCACTGTCGGCTGCACGGCAGATTATTCTGCCAGTTGTTCGCCTGTACATGTCTGTCGTCCTGGTATGCGTGACCGTTGCTTGTGGGGTGGTATCTGTGAGGAATTGGAAATGTATGTATATTTATTTATTTAGGTTGAGTGTGTGATCAAAGTTTCAATTACATCATTATACTCGTAATTCAAGAAAATAAATAAATAAAAAACACATTTATGGTTCACAATAACAATTTTCCAAGTAAAAATGGAGCATTCCAGAAAGAAGTGTATCGTTGGTGTCTGTACTAATGAAAAAATCATTGTATCACAAACAACAACAGATCAAAGATCAGATCAGTTCATGAATATTAAAAATTCACGTTGAATGCGTCTTGGGGCGTTTTCTCCAATTTTAAATATTCAAGAAAAATAAATAACGTAGAAAAAGAGGCCACAACCACATGCTGCTTAATTTTACGGAAAGCTGGAGTACAATTACTTGTTTTTGAACAATTTTCCCATCACAAACATTTTCTGTTGAATGTAAGCGCCAGTCCACACAGTGCGTTTCAAAAAGCTTTAGTGCCGGTGAAAATAGTTGGACAATAGTTATACGAACAAAGTACATTCACAAACATTGTTGACTTTTACTGTTTACAAAAAAGTCATGAAAGTTAGCTGCTATGGCTGTCCATCATCTGAAAATGCTCAATCCAACAGTTACACAATCGCCATAATGGTGACAATAAAACAAGATTATGGCAGGATGAAAACGAATGGACAAAATGCATTTTTTTTCTACTGCTACAAATATACAAATGACTAAAGTATGGTGGAGGTCAACAAACCTGGGGTTTTTGATCTCAATATCTTTCTTACAAATCAACGGTTGGTCCCAAGGCCTAGCGGGACTCTCGAGGAACTCAGGCGATGGACTGCAGCAGTTCCATTAGAGTAAGCATGAACAATTTGCATAGAAATGGTGTAGTAGGATACATGTTCGAAAATTGATGTGAAATAAATGATGGCTTTACTCAACTTTACAGGCAAAATATGTAATTTACATTTTAAAATGGAAAAATCTCTTACGGATTTGCCAAATGGCATCCGTTAATTACGAGAGCAAATATTTTTTAGATAGCTTCGTTTATAATTTAACATTCGATGAGTAAGTGATTAAAGAAAAATAAACATTTTCATTACACAAATCGCGTATCCTTTTTATTGCGTTTTTATAGCTATCGAAGCTGAAAATTCTGATTGATGTGAAATATTGGGTACCTACGCATTCCGACTGCTTGATAGACGATAAACTCGAGGAGTGACGCCATCTTGTATTTGTCTGGTCATTCATCGCTTACGGTTACGATCATCGAAAATAAACCAGACGGTTTTATAAGACCCAAATGTTAAAAACAAAGAATTGGTTTCTTGATGTTTGCATTGTACCTGGACGACCCTATAAAACCTTAGAATTGTCTTATAGAATTTGAGAAGCACGGTCCACGAGATCCAGTAGGTACTGAGGTCGTACATGAGAGTGTTTAACTTTTAACACTTCATGATACGGTCTCAGTAGCCTTAAAAGTTAAGGTGAAAGCGTCGGAGTAGCTCGCGAAAATCTAATTTTGTTACCCGACCTGCAAATTGCAAAAAATGTCAAAAAGCTTAAATTTCGCGGGCTCATTAGCGCTTCGGTTGCGAAAAAAGAAGGTTATATCCGTACTGTGTAACTCTATCTCTTACACACTGTAAAAATCATGGTTCTCACGTCCTTAGTCAGCCTCTGTTTTTCTCGCATTAAAAAAAAACACATTTTAAAACTTGCAGTGAGTGTTATGATAACAGTCTTCTGGAAACAGGAGAATGACGTAGGTACCATCGCAGACATTTATAATGTTGAAAAGTGGTTCACCGCAAATGTCCGCGATGGTACATATTGTGTAATCTCTGTCTCATGTGAATTTATTAGTTCTGAGGTTGTCAGCTCCCACTAAGTGATACACAGAACGGTGCGGCGGCGCCGGTCTTGTCGATTTTTGCAATGTGACCTCGCGTCGGGCGGCGCGGCGTCGCATAGCTTTATTTCGTGTACACTATGTACGACAAGAGCATGTTCGGGAATAAAATAAAAAAAATAATTAGGCGTTTGAATAATAATAGTGGTTCAGGATTCACACTTAGGGTAGCTACATGCTTTATTATCAATGCGGTGTCCATACACCTCCATTGTCTGTAATCGCCGGCCATTTTTGAGGTATTTTATTACACACAACTGTGAGGGCCAGAGGGGCTTGTGGCTAAGAAATTACAGCCGCACGGGTCGATCGATCAGGTTATGTTATGCTTGCCGCGGTTGGTTCGTGGATGGGTGACCATATTTACATATCAAGACCCCTCCGTGCCTCAGAAAGCACGTTAAGTCGTTGGTCGCGGCTGTCATTCGTGTATCTTTGACAGTCGTTACGGGACGTCAGAAGCCCGAAAGTCTGACAACCAGTCTTAGCAAGGGGTATCGCATTATCCAGTAACTGGGTTGTGGAGGTCAGATAGGCAGTCGCTCCATGTAAAATACTGGTATTCAGCTGCATCCGGTTTGACTGGAAGCCAACCCCAATATAGTTGGGAAAAGGCTAGGCAGAGAGAGAGAGAGAGAGAGACTGTGAGGGCCAGTCGAAGAACGTCGATGACTTCCCGGCTCGGATATTTTTAATATGTGTTGGTAAGTAACGGTTTCTTGATGCTTCTATATTTGAGATCGGCATCCACTAACCGTTTCCTGATACCTGATAGTATCTTGTGACATATCAGGACTTTTTTCATCAATATTACCTTAACAATGTCTACAACTTCTTTAAATACTTTGCAGCTTGATCACGCGATATTAAGTCCTTTTTGGTGCATGCACAAGAATACCTAGGACATATACCATAAAACTTTACAAGTCTTTAATTCTGAAAAATTGTTAAATTGCAGAAAAAATTGCGTAACACAAAGCATGAGGGTGACGCTACATAATTGTACGATTGTAGAAATACAAGTCTACAATTCGTACAATTTATGTAATCAATGTTGTCAGTTATAAGTTTTCAAATGTTTACAATCACACTCACTTACTTCACTTATTTTTATAAAATATCCAAATTCTTTGATGAAATTGGTTTGGTAGATGTCAAATCCAGTAAACTTTTGGGTGTTTGTGAGAGTTTGAGATTTTCAACTATAGTCTGAAGTAAATATTCCACTGTAGATTTACTCTCTCTGAATCTTTCAACAAAAGTGAAATTCTTGATATTATGTATATCACGGATTAGCTAATCACTACAATGTACTGAAACACAAACCATATACGTAGGGTTTTCCGGAATAAAATATATCGTATGTAAATTGTGTTACGCTAAATTGTAGCCTTGTCACTACAATTTACATATTTGTAAGGTTTTTCCGTTAGAATTGTGTGGCTTAAAGTTTTGTGGTACACGCACTTATAAGATTAATTTTGTAAATTGTAACGTGTAATTATACGTGTAATTATTGTAATTAGTAATTAATGTAATTGTAAAGTTTTGTGGTAATTATAGGGCGTGCTCGTAGTGCACCGCGTACGCGACACTCATGGCGAAAGAAGTGCTTTTTCTGAAAATCTACTGTACGAACGGACTCTGTTGTCACGATGCATTGTAGGCAATGATTCCCTCTACTAGCAAAAAAAAATAATATATTTTCGATATAATAGTCGAAAACTAAAATTAAGCCAGCCACTCTTGTCATTTATACAGTATACAGTTGATGCTTGACATGTTGTAGTTACCTGGACAGTCTGCTCGCGTCTCGCTCCAGCTGCGTGGGCTGTCCGCGCACGATGGCCGGCACCAGCGTGAAGCCGGGCGGCTGGCGGTACTCGTCCGCTCGCTGGACTTCTATCAGTCTGATCCCAGGTTTGTTGCGACGCAGATTCTTATGCACCTCTTGATTCTTGTCGTGCACCTGGTATATAAAGATTTTGTGAATACTTGGAAAAAGTAGGTCAGGGATGCATTCAGTGACAAGTACTCGTAACTTTTAATTGCCAGTCACACAGGGTTTTAGAAAGTCAGGGTTTGAGGTTAATCCGGCAGTGATTGGCCACATTGTCGATTGTCTGAGCTTACATAGCCTGAAAACAGTGCATCGCACTTATGGAATCTGAGTCTCTTTTATAACATTGACATTTGGTTTAAAAAATTGGTTATCATCTGGTGGGTGTCGTTGGGATCTTTATAAAAATAAATCGAGGTTTAGAAGTGCGAAAAAAAATGTATTCCTTACTTGATCAGCAAAGGTGTGAAGCTGCGTGGCTCTCTCCTGCACGGAGTAGTGCTGCATGAGCAGCTGCGGCGCGGGCGCGGGCGGCGCGGCGTGCGCGGGGGGCGGCGGCGCGCGGCCCTTCGCCCACTTGCGGCGCGCGGTGTAGCCGCGGAAGTCTGTGGAACATCACATTGCACTCGTGCTTGCATATGCTACATCGTTACATGGTGAATTGGTGACAGGGTCCAAAGACAAATAACTATAACAGTTCACTGCTAAACAGGCTTTAAATTATATCTATAATTTTTATGATGTACATAGTATTTTATCTATATATCTTTTCCCAAATTGCACTTTAACACGCGGTCCTTAGGCCTCTACCTCCTAAGTTGCACTACAGCATCCGGTTTACTAGTTTCCGCATCCAGTCTTTCCCGGCCATCTTTTTCCTTAAAAATTCTACCTTTTTGGACCTTTCGTCGGCCCATCTAGCTGGGGAGCGTCCTCGCTACGAAGCCTCTGTAAAGCAGTGGACTACGATAGACTTAGTGAATTGATTGACTGAATTGGTTCTAAGCCCTGACACAGTTCGTATATATGCCATTTTTATGCTCGTATCTAGTCAATTCATATTTTCCACTCCCACACCTTCTTTCTCTAACTAATTCTTCTCTCCTTCTCATTAGTTCATATTTAGTTCACGAATACTTACGACTTTGTATAACAACGGCAGCTTTATTAGTATCAATGTTCTCTTTGTTACCGGAGATATTTTCATTGGTGTCGCTGTCGTCTGACGTCATTCGTCTCAAAACCTTCGCCTTCATCATAGCTTTGTTCTTGCTAGGGACACCTACAAGAGAATATGAATTAGTTTTTTTTTTGCATTTGGATGACCTACATAAGGCTCTTTAGAATTAAAGGGGTTGCGGTTCGTTTGCTGGTCAAAGGAATCTTCCACAAATCTTTATATCCTGCTATATTTATTCCCTCTGCAATTTCCTGATTTGAAAGTGTATCTTCAACTGAAACTTTCTTACATGTTCTCTTTTCAGAGCAAAGATTTCCATTTTAGCTCATGTAGTGCTTATCAAATTTCTGTAGCCAGCTTTTTAAACTCACCAGACTTATGTTGTTTCCTCTGGCTGTCCTGCTCCATCTGGAACTCTCTCGCTAGCTGTCTCTGTCTCTCCTGCAAACCCTGCAGTCGCTTGCGTGTGAGCCAGCCGCGCACGTGTCGTTGTAGCGTTAGGACTGATATCGCCATCTGCGCCTTTAGCCGTTGGTAGTTTCGTCGCGCCAACCAGCCACGGACGCATGCTTGGACTAGCACTACTTTCCTTATCTGGAATTTAATATAGCAAAACTTGTTGGTGAGCATTAAAGACCTTTAAATATATGTGAGCATGTTAATAATGAAGTTTTGGCAAAAGGTTATCAATGTTGTCGTCAAGTAAAGATTCTGGTAATAATGTCAAAAGTGTCGAATGGTGTAGATACGGTTTATGGAAACGGTAGTTTGTTACGTATACACGGTAAAACTGAAATAATTTTGTCACGTTGATGATTTTCTTCCCCGGTATGTTCCCATAGTAAAGAGTTATTCATAATAATGACTACAACGACCCCTTAAGAGGTTTTCAGTTATTTCAGTAACACCTTGTATAGCTCGAGAGTGAATTCACATAATCTTAAAATGATGTCTCTTAACCTGCTCCTCATAAATCCTGGAGAGGACTTCGACGTGGTAGTACTTAAGGAACACCTTAGATTTGCCGAGCGCCCAGCCGTCCATCTTCAGCCTTAATAGTAGCAGTCGACAGGAGTCACGGTTGGGCTTTGTTTCTTCGTCGTAACTGAATGCCAGAAAGCCATACCTAAATGGAAAAATGCGAAATATAAAATAATTGCCACAAAAATGAGATAATGCGATACAAAACAAATAAATATTATAGAAAGAAAGAAAAAATACAATGAACAAAGAAAAAATACAATGAATGTGAGCAAGACAATAATGGAAATGTTGGAATACAGAGTGGATTAAACGCAAACACTTGCCTCTTCAAAAACTCTTCAAACGAAAGTCGGTGGGAAAATCCAGTTTGCCTTATCCTAATGGTCTCCAAGACTCCCGTGTAGCGGAGTTGTTTCAATATTTTCGCCGAATCGAAATGCTTTGGAGAGCGCGTGTCGTTCGGTTTGAGACATCTCACGAACTGAGGAGTCCCGCTCACCATCTTCTGAAGTAGCTCCATTAGGGAGTATCTGAAGTATGTCGATACTGTCTGCTGAGCTCGGGATTGGGAGGCAAGCCCTCGACTGTTGAAACGCTCCTGAAAATATTGATTTTAGTGTCACTAAGTGAATTTCTTTCAAAGTAGGAAAAGCTTTCAGCAATAACCGACAATTACAGGCAATTTTGTGCAAAGCAATTCATAAGTACTAACGTAACATCTAGGATTTAGACTGAGACTTGAATACTAAATTAAAACAAGTATAGCAAAACAACTTACTCTAATATCACTAGAAGTAGGACTCTCCAAGCTCCTTGAATCTATGACGTCTCCTTGCAACGGCGAATACAAATTGCCAGTCTTAGTGATGGGACATTGGAACAGGAACCTGATGATGTCGTACTGACTCTGTCTCATGAGCTGAACCACTTCGGGAGGAAGGAAGTTGCGATTCTTCTCTAGGAAGCCTTCGGCTTGGTAGACCACGCGGCCGGCGAAGTGGTGGACCGCGAAGCAAATAGCGTCGGACTTAGGACGGACGTAGTATTTGCTCTTGATGTTGTTGTGGAACTTTTCTGTAAATAGATCAATTGTAACAGTACAGTTACAGTACATCATTCGTAACAAAGCAAGATCTCGATCAATTATGGACGTTTATTTATACATCATTATTTGAATGGTAGACTGACATAAAGAAGACTTGCACATGTCATTTGAATCAAGTTAATTAAAGTCCTTGTACAAACAATAGTACCCAATTATAAAATGCGATAAGAATAAAGTTGTAACAATTACCAATAAGAGTTCTATCAGTGGACCTCGGGAACCGACTCTCTTCATCCAACAAAGCCAGCATTCCCATTGGTCTTGACAACAGCATATCTAACACCGGTCTGTTATCAGAGAACTCCACCAGATCTACTGGAACACCTTCCGCCATATACTCCTGTTGTTCCCAAGTGAAGATGTGCTGATTGAAGTAGTACTGGATTTGTTCGTTGGCAATGTTGATGCAAAGCTGCTCGAAGGAGTTGTTGTTGAAGTTCTCAAACCCAAAGATGTCGAGTATGCCGATGGAGAGCTGTTCATTTCTGGAAATAGTAATGAAAAAATGACTATCACTCGCGGTGTTCATTTGTGCATTTGGAGTGGAAAATTCTGTTGATTCAGCATTGTTTGAACTATAGTATCAGTTGGTTAGATTAAAAGAGACCAAAATAATTTATCTTATGTTGATCTAAAATATAAGGGTCTTCTGACACTATTTAGTATTGATTCTGTGGTATTGACATACAGTATTTTTGTAGGAGTGTTGCTGGTCACAACGGCTTTGGAAAGATAAGTGTAAAATACTTTACTTACACATTAGGTCTATTCTTGCATAGTAAAGCATTGATTCTCTCGACGATTCTGTCGAAGGCTCTGGCGTACAGTCCCCTCGCAGTAGCGTCCCTGGCGACGGCAGCTTCAGTGGGCGAGCTGTGACGTGCGATGGTCTCTCCACGAGCGACCACGCTGCTGCTGGTGAGGCACTCGCGGAGGTCCACTGTCTCCACGCCGAGGAGGCAGGATGCTGTGGAAATGGAGAAGAATTGTGAGAATTTTGAAACATTGAAAATCATAGGATTGAATAATCTTAGTCGTGAAATCGGGACAATGATATAACTGAGTGAGTAATTGATTGGTAAAGAAACGTGAGAGTCTGATACTTGTATGTATTATCTAACCCCTGTATCCCTGAACAGTTGGCACCGCTAACATTTTGATGGCTGGCTCGTTACAAGAGAGCAATCAATGACTTTAACGCTGAAGAACACTATACGGCTATAGCAGCAATAACAATATTCTATTGTATCTCGTTTGCGTCCCACAAAGTGTTAACGCCGTCTAGACACAAAAATAAAATATACCTCCAAACAAAAATCTCCACGACCATCATTTAAACGGTGTCCCATTATAAACTCATAATCTGGTCATTAGTTTACCTCTGTGCAGCGGTGCGGTGTCAATGATGGTTGCTTTGTTATCCGTGTTGTCTTCACCAGCTGTTTCGCCGAACTCTATGTCGCCGAGATGCAGGATAGCCGCTAACATCTTGTAGATAACCAGTACTTCCTCTTCTTGGAATCCGACCACCTGGAAATAATGTATTGATTCGCATGGTTTATTTAAATCTTTCTCAACAATTTTTTCTACTATTTAATGATTTTCCTTGCACTCTTAATGGTATCGAACACCGTTACCTACATCGATGACAGAACACCACTCTGCAATTCTGATTATGGAACCCTCGGATCGTCATCAAAATCTGTTATTGCGTAGTGTGGTGATGAAGAACAAACTATAATCGACAAAACTACTATATGTATCTTACCTACCTTAAGTATATCAAAATGTCTTTGCCTACCTTAAAAGCTTGGTTGAGTTGTCTCCAGCGATGCACATTGTGCTCCCTGTGGGTGACGGACAATGGCTGCAGGTAACGATGTCTCGATTTCAGTTGCTCGTCCAGATAGAACTTCCTCCAGCGACCCTCACTCTCTAGGCCATCGTATAGGTAATAGAACACATGGAAGTTGCTTTCACCCCTGAAGATTGTAAATTCGAGACCATTATAACATTCGAATGTAAATACGAAAGAGAAATGTAATTGCAATGAGTAAAGCTAACAGTAATTCAAGTTTAAGTAAAGAACACCTTTTATTTAAAAGTTAATATACCTCGATTAATGCAAGTAAAAAGGCCTGCCTTGCAGCTGGCACGTAAAACCCACCCACAGCCCAAATCAATTGACAAGATTTTATTTTATGCTTATTGCTTATCGAACACCGACACTCGAATTTAAATCTCGGTCAATTGGCTCTTACAATTTACTCGGAACTTTTTTGCGGGTCACTATAGAAAGTGCTACACTTGGAAAAAAAACTAAATAAATATGTACTTACAATGCTTGATGTACAACTCTGGACTGTTCAAGAAGATACACCGATATTCTAGCGCCAGATATTCGGCCAACTCTCATCATAGACAAATCTAGATATTTGCCGAAACGAGAACTGTTCGCGTTAATGCCTGTGCGAGCATTGCCGAAGGCCTCCATTATTGGATTCACTTGTAATATCTTTTCTTCCAAGTTTCGGTTTTGGGTCTGGAATGATAAAATGGAAATTATTTAGCTGGAAATAGGTCATTAGAATCCGTACGGAATAAAGGCTCCTGAAAACAGGCGCTACACGAGACGCGACACAATGGCACCGCGTGTCCCGCGACGAGCAATGCCTTTGTGTCGCGCGCGATTCGCGTCGCGCGTCGCGCCTGTATGTAGTAGCCTAAACTTGGTCAAGGTCATAAGCGTGGCTATATTGCAAGGTTTATTATACCTATCTAAATTGAGCATTGTAATTAAAAAAAGTTCTTTATACCTAAATCGAGCATTGTAATAAATAAAAAAGGGAGAAGAGCTCATTGGGCATTAAAAAATTCTTCCGCATCGCTGTCAATGGGAAAAGTGCAAGTTTGAAGAAAAAAAGTTTGAAGTTTGGAAGTTTGTTTGGGAAGTGCCTAAAGGCTGGCAACATTGCCACGTTGGATGGCAATGTTGATTCTTTGGGCTAAAAATAGGCCAGCCCTCTGGTCCCGTGAAGAGTCGACCAACCGCTAGGCGATGTCCCGAAATACTCGATGAGCACTCGGACCCCAAGGCATGGTAATTAAAAAAAGTTCTTTATATCAAAACTAGCTCTACATTATATGTTTAACTTACAGAGGTTATGTGGCAGGCAGTGGTCGTACAGTAAACTTAGTAACACTAGAAGGTATGGTGAAATATCGGAATGTTCTTGCAAATTCCTTGTTAGTAAGACCTAGTCAGAAACAACAAAACATACCTTCGACAGAAACACAAGTTGTTTCAGCAAAAGGTTAGCAGACTCCGTCTTTCCGGCGCCACTCTCCCCAGAGATGACGATGGCTTGGTGCAGCTTCTGGTGCATCAGCGCCTGGTGCGCCGCGTCCGCCACCGCGTAGATGTGCGGTGGATTGTCCGACCGACACCGACCTTGGTATATCTGTTGAGTCTAGAACAATTAGAATAATTCACATAATAATAGATAGAGAAGCAAAAAAGCTAAGTTTTAACAGGATTTATACCGTTGCCGCGTTATTATATGATATATATATTTGGGCATAATCTATTCGATGTCGAGATACATGACATCATTATCGATAACAGTTCTTATACCTTACTTATAATAAAGAATGACGTATCTAAAAATCCCGTTTCACGTTTTAACCACACGCAAACAGCAAAGCAAAGCAGCGCTTAGTAACCCACACATTAATGCACAAACACCTAAAGTCCAAACGCGTGAGGACGAATTAAATAAACACCTTCGTTCTGCCCAAAAGAATTTTTAATGTCGTGGTTACTTTTAGGCGTCATAAAATTACCTTTGTGGTATAAATTCCCACGTCGGTAAATGGGTTCACGGCGACCAGGATGTCTCCTATATAGGTGTAGATCTGGTTTTGTGTGTATCTCTTCAGCAGTTGTTCCACAATTGCATCTTCTGTCAACACTTCCAATGTCGCCAGATCATCGGTGTACATTTTCTCTGGTCGCGCTTTTCGATGCGATTTGAGTTTTCCTCTCTTGGTCGTGGCTTCAGGCGCGCGAGAGCCTCGTCCTTCGGCTCTCTGTCGTTTTATCTCCGCTTGAAGCTCTTTACGGATCTATAAACAATTCAAATGTTTAGTCATATAACCAATTTTCCAACTAAGACTTTAAATTATTAGTAAACGTTGTTGCCTATTCTTACCTTATCCTCAAAGCTACTGACAGCGAGTAGTAGAGGATGTTCCAAAAGTTCTCTTGCAAATGGTCTCTGATTCATGTCTTTTATCAAACAGTCTGCGATAAAGTCTACGAGTTGCGGCGAAAACATTTCAGGATGGGATAAAGATGGCGGCGGGTTCCGAGGTATTTGGAATAGTGCCCTCATTGGGTGCAGGCCCGACAGCGGCGGTTCACCTTCAGCTAATTCTATAGCCGTTATGCCCACTGACCACACATCGCAGCGGCAGTCATAAGATTCGTCCAGCTGTTGTTCACATGCTATAACCTGCAACCGAAAACAATTCAGATATGACCTTAAACCGTCACTATAATACGAGATCATTACCTACAGCCACTTTCAAAACGTAGTCACTAGTATTGTGTTCGGGGTCACGAATATTGTTCGCATTATGTGGACCAGCTAGATAATAAGTAGCAAGTAGGTGCTTTACAATATTGTTGATATTTAACAAAATTCATTGACATTTTACCTCTGGAGCCATCCAGTATGGCGTGCCAACTGATGTATTTCGTCTGGCAGCTGTAGCAGCCAAGTGTGATGAAACTCCGAAATCAACAAGTTTCACTTCGCCATCTTCTGTGAGAAGAATGTTATGCCCTTTGACGTCCCGATGCATACAGCGGTGAGCGTGCAGATGTGTCAAGGCCCGTACGGTCCCTCGCAACACATACGCGAGTTGCGGCTCGGTGAGACCGCTACCGCGAGCCCGCATTCCCGCGCATAAATCAGTCACCGAACCGCCGGTACAGAGCTGCAAATACAAAGGTCATATTGATTTACGCCTTTCGCATAAAGCTCGAAATAGGCAGCCTATAAATAAAACGTATACCGACCTCCATGACGAACCATATTTGGTCGTCATCCGAACACGCGCCGCGCTTCAAGAACAGACCGAAAAATTCCGGGATATTACGATGTCCCGATAAGTCACGAAATACGAGGAATTCCTCTTCTATTTCTTCTATATTTTCTGTAATGTTTTCCAAAATCTGTAACGAAATAAATAGAAAACTATCAGAAATATATTCAACGTTGATGAATTCATATTGTGCACATAAATTGGGATCCAGTTAAGTTATTGTGTTCCAAACGAGAGGCGGCAAAGCCATGCCATGTCGTGTATTGTTTGGCAGCCTTGACATCAATACTACATTTGAGATAACATCTATGCAATCAATTACATGCGTATGCTAACAATGCCTCCATAAAAATTCATCGACCTATTCTGTATACACAACATTCTCATACATAGTGAGTAGTTATACCAAAAATATGTGACTTTTTTGCTTCCCAGAAGCGCTTATTTGCAGACATTACTTGCTTAATTTAAAGAGGCGTAATTTTGAGCAGTTACTTATCAGTAAATTACCGAAATCTTTATTCGAATTAAAGCATTTAACAACTACGCCTTAACAGAGAACCCATTACATTGAATTGTTAATAAACTAAAACTTGTAGGGCTATTGTGCGAGGCAGTTCCTCTCGGATTTCACTTTCACCCGTACGAACAGTTTACGAGTGCATGCCCTATAAAATATGTTGTTGACCTTAGTCGAGCTGATACTAAAATAACATGTGAAAATAATCGTAGGCACCACGGTATTCTGGACGATAGCTTTTAAATGACGTCAGCTCATGTGCAAACTTAAGGTTAACAACTTTTATAGTGACTAATACTGATACCGGTCTAGTGCAGGTCTGCTAATAAAAATATATTTCCTGGAGGCGAGACGATTCATATTACATGTTCGACAGGTAGATTATTATAAGTGATGCTATTTAGATGTATAAGTACAAATTGACCTTCTAAAGGTTAGAATAGTCATAACAAATGATAAAACGACACAGGTATTATTTTATATAACCTGGCTATGAAATGTTTCATCATTTGTGAGTCACCGAATAAATGCTAACGGATCTCGACCGCTGCGGACTACCCGTCTGGTGGTCTTTTTGACCTTCGTCCACTAAGTGCCTTTTTCTACAAGCTTGTTTTGATCTTGGTAGGGACGGTCGCCTGCAGCGTCTTCTATCTAGGTATAAAATATCATACATTGTCAGCTCTACCTTTAGATCCGCTGGATCTAACCAAAATCCTGATTGACTGTTATAGCCTTAAAACGACTGCAATAATTTTAGAATAAGAAGCAACTCATTGAAACTTAACAGTATGATTGTTTCGTGTCTGTGCACACATCCGATCAGACCGATATCTGCTCGACTGCATCTATGGTCTCATACTTTTGATTGTTTTTGTCCGTAGACTGACTGACCTTAACTGCAACCCGCCTGCCAGTTTTCTTATCCCTAGCGCAGTACACCTCTCCATAAGTGCCCTCTCCGATGAGCTCCTGCAGAGTGAACCGGTCCCGAGGATCGGCTGCGCGGTCCAGCTCCACGTGCTGCGAGAGCCCGCGGTATGCCACGTCGCTGCGCATGGCTCAGCACTCGCATTGAGACACCATCTGGAAAATAAGAATGTGCCGATAAAATTGCAGAAAGGTTGACTTATTTATCTGGCTAGATGTGGAAGTAGGTGACTGAAGGAATAAAATTTAGTTAGACCAAATAATGGCCAAACACAGGTGAAAGAAACTCAAGACTTCCGAAAGCGCGTTGGACTGACGTCATCGCCAATATTGCGGAAAACACTTGGATGAGAAATGCACAAAATTGTAAAGAATGGCGGATCTAACCAATGGATGATATCGAGCTGAAATAATGAGGATGGATGGTGATTTAATTAACGAAAATTATAACATAAAATGGCTAGGCTAAACTGAGTAAATGAAGGACGCTCATGAATAACATACTTGTCCGCAATATAGTGTCATAAATACCAAAGGTGGCAAAGTTAAAGGATGTCGCAATGTAGATTTTACCCAACTAAATATTCAGGATAATCGAAACTGAAGCAATACTAACTTACTTAGCTGGGGTAATGAGGCGAAATTAATTGAGTTCGGAAATTCGAAAAGCTTCATCAATATCCTGTCTATGAAAATTAAAATTTATCTACATATTTACACACTAGAGCACTATTTCTTAAGAGATATAAATCATAAAAGGTAAGTAATTTAACGTGTCGACACCACTTCTATTTCAATTCAGTTCGGTTATGTATGGATGCCAGTAACACTGGGATTTATCAGTTGTAATAGTGCGAAAGTAGAGAGGATTTACTGAGTACATGGATAAGCAGCACTGTCGATACCGTGTAACGGGGTGAATAGGGATGCGGGGGTGAATCGGGACGAAACTTTATAATGGTTTTTAACGTTGAAATAATATAGTTTGTTGCCAACAAGGACGCTTAATCGTTATTATAATACAGTAAACACATTAGAGTTCTTTTGATAACAAGCAACAACGTTGTTCCAACGTTAAAATGCATTTTAAAGTGTCGTCCCGATTCACCCCTGCATCCCCCTATTCACCCCGTTACACGGTACCTACTTGGTTGACTCGAAACGATCTACGGCCGTCAAGAAAGTACCTCGTACAGTTCGTACGGCACATTCATAGTTCGCTCGCTCAAAAGTGTGTTAACGAGGAAAGATTCCGATATATGACTAATAATTCGATTAAATAATATTAGATGCGTCTAGCGTATACGTCAGCAGATTAATACCTCAGTCGTAGATTATTGATTGCTGGTCACAATCGCGTACGTATCGTCACATTTTAGGCACAAAATGCATCGTTATGATAAAAAGTCTAGTAATTAGCACGTGAAACAGTTGAAACATCCGGCAAGAAATAACTGTACCGCGGCCGAACCGAACGCATCCGCAGAACTTTATTGATTTCTAATATAAATTTAATACTATCTCAACTCTTTTACTTGTTTATGTAAATTATATGTTGCAGCTTTCTATACACTTTTATTATGGATTGAATAAAGGTGAGACAACTAGAAAGTTAAATGTATAATATTCCCTTAATACTATAGCGATGATGCAGACTTAGATAATATATTATAATATATTCTAATTCATGTTAATTCATACGTCTCCACGACAGATGAATAACGCGATAGGCGTGTTTTTTAAGAAACCATTTATCTGCTTAGTTTGCAGACAAAGCAGTTTAAAATATATTCACGACAATTTACTGCTCAGTAAGGAACACAAAGGTGGTTTCTGAAAAAGAAAAGGAACGGCATTCATAAACTGAATATGCCGTTGTATGCGCCATCGCGTGGCAGCGTCATGCGTGCTCGACTGAAGGATGAAGTGCTGTTGTCAATAAACTTGCACACCAATCATACTAATGGCATGACTCTAACGTGTTATATTGTTCAGTGTAATAAAAACATCACGGATACTTGTTTACGCAGTGGCTGCAAACAATTGCACTCTATACAACATGTCTCAGAATTAACGCAGAACCTCTTAAGGGGTCATTGTACTCATCATTATGAACGACTTTTACTATTGGACCAAACCTGAAATCGTGAAAAAAAATCTGCTGTTTCTTACATTTTGACGAGTTATGTGAACATAAATGTAGGGAACATGTGATTTTTTTTCACGATTTCAGGTTTGGTCCCATAATAAAAGTTGTTTATGATAATGAGTACAATCAGTCCTTATGAGTATGTTGTAAAAAGCAAAATTGTAACCGCAACCTAGGTAAGTACCTAAAATCTATATAAAAAACCGGCTGAGTGCGTGTCGGACCACGCACAATGAAGGGTTCCGTAGTTGGGATGAGTTTATCCCAAGAACAAACTTATCATTCTAGTTTGAAAATCATGTTCTCTCATACAATCCAACTGCAAAATTAAGTTAGTCGACTATTATTCGTAAACTTGTAAAGCCTACTTAGTTGTGTTAGTTTTCCTTTTAACTTCGTTATATATACTACTACCGTGAACTTTCTCACATATCTAAAACTAACCGTTTAGCTGGCAGGGGGGGGGACACTTGACCCTAACAAAAATTAGCACTAAAGCTTAATATTTCAGAAACGGATCCCTTAATCGAAAAATTGTTTTCACAAACCCGCAATACTTTTGAAAGACCTTTCCAATAATACCCCACACCATAGGTTAGACGAGAAAAAAACATCCCCACTTTACGTGGAGAGTACCCTAAAAAAATTTTTTATCATAATTTTATTTTACCACTTTTGTCGGCGTGATTAATATGTATATCCATGCCAAATTATAGTTTCGTAGTACTAAGAGTCTCTGAGCTAAGCTGCAGATGGACGGACGGACGGACAAGGCGAAACTATAAGAGTTCCTTGTTGACTGCAGAACCCTAAAAAGGAGAAACTGACTGACTGACTGACATATCAACGCACAGCCGAAACTACTGAGACTAGGAATTTGAAAGTCTGCACACGCTTTCCTTTTATAATGAAGGGGATCACTAAGAAGGGGTTTTTGGAAATTCGACCTTTAAGGGGGTGAAAAGGGGGGATTTCGTTTGTATGAAAATTTTTATTCCTTGAGTTAATAAACTTGAAACTTAGCACGAATACTTATCTAAGTAAATAATAAACTTCGTAATTTTTTGTTTGACTACAATACCCCCAAGAGGGAGATTAGGGGGTGTCAAAGTTTGCATAGAAGAATTTTCATGAATTTTTTTTTTGCAACATTTATACTCAAGACCACAAATAAAGAATAACTTGTGTCGGGGTTTTTCAAAAATCTACCCCTGACGGGGTCAAAAGGGGTAGTCAATTTTACAGGGGAGGATTTTACTGCGTGGCTTGATTAACACGAAAATTTGTATATATAATCTTTGAGTAAAGTTTTGGAAATATCCTAAACGATTTTTTTAAATTCCACCCCTGTGGGGGTGAAATGCGGGGATATATAGTTTATATAAAACATATTATTCGTTTGGTTAAGCTTGAAACTTGGCATGAATATTTGCCTAAGTAAGCAATAAAGTTTTTCACTATTAGTTTTTCAAAACAACCTCTCACGGAGGGTTTAGGGGGTGTCAAAGTTAGTAAAGAATTTTTTTAACGCGCTGTCAGATTAACTCGAAACTCGGTACTAATACTTAAAACCAAAAATAAAAAAGTGCCTACATGTTTCAGGGTTCTTCAAAAATTAACTCCTAACGGGGTGGAAAAGGGTAATAAAGTGTAAGAGATGGATTTTACTGCTTGCTTCAATTGACTCGAAAATGGGTATACATCATGTTTAAGTCATACAATGGAATGGTGCCAAACGCTTTTTTAAACAAACAAGCTCTAGGTATGGTAATGAAAAAGGAGGGGACAGTTTTTTTGAAAAATCTTATTCCTTTGAACTATAAACTTAAAAATTGGCCCGAATCATCCAAATAAATTATAAAGGTCGTAAACATTACTTTTCGAAAAAAGCCTTTCAAAAGGGGAGGAGAGGCGATAATTTTTATAGAGGAAAGTACGAAATCCATGCGGACGAAGTCGCGGGCAAAGTGTTAGTAATAAATAAATCGAAGAAAACGAAACGACAGAATAGGAAGAATTTTATAAATAAATAAATAAAATATCTAACACAACAGTTTTATTAACACAAGAGTCATCATAATTAAAGCCACAAGAAGACGTTACATCGGTTTCCGCCAAAGTTACCTTGTGCACAATCACTCGTCAACTTTCAAACATAATTTTAATGCTATTGAGGAACTCTGTCACATAATGTTGCCATATCGGTAACATTACGATGGTTTAACGAAGATATAACTTAATAACTCCTTGTTCTTGTACACAGTGTAGTGTGTCACCGCTGCTTTCAAAACGGTGAAGGAAAACATCGTGAGGAAACCGGCATGTTCTAGAACTAAAAATTCGAAGACATGCGGAATCTATCAACCCGCACTGGGCCCGCGTGGTGGATTACAGCCCACTCTCACTCGAAAAGAGGAGGCCTGTGTCCCAGCAGTGGGAACATTATAGGCTGATTTTGTGTGTTATGTGTTGTGTTTAATTGGTGTCAACCTTGATGGATTGTCGGTGTGTCGTAATTACCAGTGGAATGAGTTGACAATATTTGAATAGAGCCCACACAAACATTTACGATGGAGGCAATTTGTACAGAGTAGTGACTTTGCAGTCTGTTCGACAAATAGTATTACAGATGTAATGTATTGTATGCATGCATTGTTATTATGACATAGGTATACTCACCTACTTATTTTGATTTGTCAATTTGAATGATCGGTCATCACAACGAATAGATATCTGATGTCTATATATTTATCAAAGTTATGTTTATGATGCATTATGGAATATAGACGTAACTTAATGAACGTTTGTACCCTGTGTAGTGTATGACGCCTTGGCATGACGTTATGACATCATGCGTTATACATATATTGGTATAACATAGCATTGCATTGCTAACTAACAAGGGGAGATAATGAGAGCATAAAGTAATATTAAGTAATGTCAACAAATTGAACGTTGGGCATTAGAAAAGGGGCCCCACGAATGTTGGGTTACTGAAGGTTGGATCTTGTAGGGATTAGTTTTTCACACCTCATGAGACGCTTTTCTCTCCGAGGAGATACATAGTATTTTTACACGTATTTTTTAAGGACATGTAAGAAAAAAAACGCGCCTAAATATCTCTTTAAATTTGTTCCCCTAAAAACCATAAAAACCGTTATTGTGTTTTAAATATAAAAGTTAGTTATAATATACTTATTATCCCGGGCCTTTTTCACAGTAGGTACTATTTTTAGCATAGCACGCCAATCAGCTTATTTTTCTTCAACTTGATTATCACCAATATAGTGATTATAAAGGTACTAAAACAATTTTAACATAACATAAATTCACGCCTCGCTTCCCCGAAGGGTTGGGCAGAGGTGTACCTGTAATAAAAACAATTATATTTCACCATAAAACATCCCATGGCACTCAGCGGTTGTGTAGCTTTCTATCAGTAAAAAACTTTCGTAATCGGATCTGTACTTCCAAAGATGACGTCCTACAAATATTAGTTTAAATGATCTTTCATGAAGCCGAACATTGGAGTAGAGAAAATCATACTCATCATCTACCTAGCCTTTTCCCAACTATGTTGGGGTCGGCTTCCAATCTAACCAGACGCAACTGAATACCAGTATTTTACATGGAGCGACTGCCTATCTGACCTCCACAACCCAGTAACTGGGTAATACGATACCCCTTGGTAAGACTGGTCGTCAGACTTTCGGGCTTCTGACGACCCGTAACGGCTTAACGTGCTTTCCGAGGTACGGAGGAGTCTCGCTATGTAAAGATGATCACCCATCCACGAACCAACTCCGGCAAGCGTAACTTAACCTGATGGATCGACCTGTGCGGCTGTTGTTACTTAGCCACGAGCTCCTCAAGTAGAGAAAAGTACCTAAATTGTAATAGAATAGGTACAATAGCCAATAGCAAATGATGCAATGGCAACAGGCTCGCCCTCTATTACATGGGACTTAAACATAACTGGCGGAATGTGGGTGTACTATGGGTACACCTCTGCCTAACCCTTCGGGGAATATAGGCGTGATGTTATGTGTTATGTTAGAATACAATAGAATACTCTTTCCTATCTCCAAACTTTTTATCTTGTGTGTGTCGTAAGATTACGATGGAATCGATTCCTACTGTTAGTGTGTTCACTACCAGTAGGAATCGGTTTAATTTTGACAGTTCAACAACATTCATTGCGTTATTTACGTTGTTGAGCAGACAAGTTTTTCGAACATATGAAGCAATGGATTAGTATTAAGCTTCAAAATCATTCAGATTCTGACTGATAGTGTGTTACGCAATTAGGGTGCAGATTTTAAGAAAATCATTTGAATATAGTGATGTGTTTGTTTTTGTTACTTGTTTACAATGTAATTCCATGGACCGGTGCACGGTATTGAGTACCTAGCTAACTACTGTGGCAATTCACTTTAACCAGGAGATCAACCGATGACGTTCATATTTTCCACGAAAATGGGCAGGTTACTAATAAGTCGTTTGTTGTATGTAATTATGAACCACAAACATAATTACTGTAGCTACCTACATATGCTATGCTAAGTTAATTTAACAAATACTTAATTAAAATGGCAATTGCCTTGACAGCGATACAATACTTCATATTTACAGTAGAGATACTTGCATTAAACTATATAACTACAGCAGTTTAGTAAAAGACATGTCATCAATTTCCCCATCAATATGAATGGGTCGCAAACGACGGTAAGGTAAAGTAAGTTGGCGATGCGAAACGAGTGTCGTGGCACAAAAAGTATCAAACAGTTTTTTTGCATGATGTGATCGTATCGACCGTTGATCCTAATCGGGCGTAAACTGCGTAATGTCTGCAATTAGTCAACACCACATCATAAATGGACATTAAAATGTTTTCATGTAAAAAGAAGTCTCCGTAGTGTGACTGACGGTCGCGACTGAAGTTACACTTTCACTGATTGTTTTTGTCACGAAGACAACGTTGCGACGGCCTGGCGAGCTCATTGTGATAATTATAAGGTTTAACACCGTTGTCATGTTAACCGCAACGTTTTGGTTACATCCTCGGTAACAATAGATGCATACAACGTACCTACCTACCTACACTATAATCTTATAATCCAAGAATAAAATCAACTCTTTATTCAGATATCACGCAATAAAAATTGATTGCTACTGAAAAATAAAATAAGTGTAACAAGCTATAAAATGAACAAACTTGCACATATAAAAAGTTTCTAGCTACTTCTTCTGTTCATACATTACCGTGTGTGTTTGTATGTAAGCAGAATTGGTAGTCACACTCGAGCAGTTACATATGTGAATATGTGTAATGTGATTCAATAAATAGGAAATTAGTTGCATTAACTGCATTGCCTTCCGTATTTCTTATTACGTTGTCGAATGAGACCGCGTCACCGCATGTTTCAACTCATTGTTTAGTTTCGTTCCTGCATGTGAACAATTACATGATTACCAATCTTTTCTAAATCTAGTCCGTTTTTAATTGCAACGTATACAAGCATTAATTAATAAGAAAGAATTTTAGTATGTGTTGAACGATCTCAAGTCAGGAGAGGGCAATGTTTCACAAGACTATTTCAGACACAACGTTCTCAGGTTCAATAGCGGGTATTGTATTGTAATACCTAATATCATTTCCTATTGTTGCTAAGCGCTTTCTATTTTGATAGATAAGTTGTTAATTTGTAATAATTATTTGTGTATTTGTTTTTATTGTTATGGAACAGAACCTACCTTTCATCTTGGTACTTATAACCTTGTGGACCCGATATTATTCTAAATAGGTTTGGAATGGTTACTCGCGGTCAATCAGTATATGTATTGTCCGATATGGTAGGAGGCAAGCCACAGAATATGTAAGAATGGAATCTTATGCCATCAATAGGGATTGATTGATTTCTATTCAGGGTTACAAGCTACTACCAACTGATAATTTTCTGAAGAAATTCTCTAAGGAACTGCTGCCTTTGCCAGTGACTTTAACGACAATCAAACCAATAAGTCATTTTGTTATTTTATTTGGGGCTTGTTATCCGAAACATTGACAGACAAATTCTATGTCATCAACTGTTTACTGTGAAGTATGTCTTCGACGCCAATGGCATAACATAACGATTGTATTAGATACAAGTAATTTCCTAAGCTCCGACTATAAAACAAATAATTTTCCATGTGAAAGAGGTGTTAAAAATAATGACGTGCCAAGCCAATAATGACTACCATTCAGTTGCGGGAATAAGAGCATTAAGTGTTGGTCCAATGGCCGACGTAAGGCGATAGGCAATTTGAAATATTACCTCCAATAAGCGAGATAGTGAAGTCCATTGCCGTGAACCGACATTTCTTTTATAGCGTAGGGTAATCAATTTTATACTCGTAATTGTAGCGAAAGCGTTTTAACGAAAATATTTTGTTGATATTTTGTTAGCGCAGATTGTATTGCGTCTAATGGTGGTTGCGTGGCATCGCGAATAAATAACAAATTCTCAACGGGTCTTGGGAAATCTCAACTTAATTGCAGTCACCATCAAATTCAGAGCTTCAATAAAATCTAAATAAAAAAGCGTAATCTACTTGAACTCTACCATAATATTAGGTAGGTGTAGCGAATACTTATGTAATCAACATTTTATAATCGAATAATCTATGTACACACGGCTACATATCAAGCTATACATTTCCAGTAAGTATAAGCTGACCTCTCATTGGATGGAAATCCTATAAAATGCGAGATCAGCTTAAAATGGAAATGTAATGCTTGATATTTAGCAGTGTGTACGTATTGTTAAAAATCTAATCATATTATCAAGTGACCTGTGTAGGTACCTGACCTTAAAACAATGCTAAAAAAATGTAAGACAGTGGATTTAGCTTCGTTGATTCAATATTGTAGTACAACGAAGCCTTAGAGGTGCATAATACAATCCTTTCATGGCATTATAGCGAACCGCATAATGCTCAGCCACGGTCGCCGGACGAACTGTCTGACGGATGGCATAACGCACACATGTAGGAATTCAAGCCTGCAAAGTGCTGACACGTGCAAAATATAAGGTGACAAAGTACACACCACGCAGAATAGTGATGATGACTAATATTAGATAATATGTGCGAACAAATAATGTAATTTCAAAGAAGGCATAGTAAAATAAGATAATATATGGAGAAGCTACAATATTAAAAGTTTTTGGAAGGGATTATTCCCGTCCTTGTCGCGCGGTACGAACAATGTATGGCGCTAGTAGTTACATAGTCGTGACGTCATTTCTGTGATAGTGCCATCTTTGTTTAGCAGTTATTTTAAAACGTTTATAACTTGGCAATTTTTTGACACTTTTTATTATTAAATTGTTTGCACTGACGCAAACAATATTTTAAATAAAAAAAATTACATCATCTTTATGGGGTTCCCGAAACGATCGATTGCGATTAATCAGTTGCCAACAATTTCTATTGTAGTAATATTGACAATCGCTTCAATTGCACTTGGTAGACGGTCAATTTGCGCATCAATGTGTATCAATCACGTAAAAATTGACAATTGCAATTGATCGTTTTGGGGACTCTTATTACGTCTACTGAGTTCTATTACTCAAAGGTGGCTAAAATTACAACGTAGAAACCACAGTAAATAAATTGAGGACATCGTTAACGTATGTCATCATGGTTTATCTAACATGCCTAAATAGTATTGAAACAGTTGACAATTTAATTACAAGCCACGTAAATTAATTCCGTTCTAATTACTTACTGTGAGACCTAATTAATGGGATTGATTTATTAATTCGCGCTCAGACATCTTTAACGTAGTTTATAATAGGTACTTAAAGGTAAGTATAGCATTCCTAAGGTAACTTATTTGGCTTAGATTACACATACCTACAGTAACACCTAATATTGTTGAAGTAACGTGTTGCCACAGTACCACAATAACATGTTTACGACAAGTCACACGTAAAACTTACAAAATTGAGATCACTTGTGTAATGTGCAATATAGACACTGGGGAGTTACCAAACTTCCTTGTTTGACAATCGCGTCGGTAACATGATAAGCATCATCGCGAGCATTTGCGGTGGACCGCGACCTTATTACTAAGGTAATAAGGTTGAAAAGTGGTTCACCGCCAATACACGCGTTGGTACATGCAGTTCATATATCAGAATACTTACAATTTACTGTACCTACCTATGTAGGTACCTATATTAGTTACTTAACAAGAAATGTGCGTCATTCTTGTTTCTAAGCCAGGGAATAGTTACCGAAGTTACTGTTGTTATTTTTTGACTGGAAAGGGTAGGCCATGAAAGAGTCTTGTATGCCAGAACATAGTAGGTATAGAAAAGATAAACAGCGCAGTTTCGTAGCTCAGTAGCAATATATACCATCACCACCATCATCTGCCTAGCCTTTTCCCAACTACAAGTTGGGGTCGGCTTCCAGTCTAACCGGATGCAGCTAAATACCAGTATTTTACGTGGAGCGACTGCCTATCTGACTTCCACAACCCAGTAGACACAACACCACCATTGTCTCACAATCGGTGAGAGAACGCTGAAATCGCACCAAAAAAAAAAAACAAAATTCTCAATTTGGTTGGTCTTAAAAAGTATTGAAAACACTCAACTACTAATCACTGAATAAAAAAACTTGCGATAAATAGTTAGCATATTTTATGTTCCAGCTAAAATAAAAAATAAATCTATCTAAGTAGTCATGAAAATCCTCATAGAAAAGGCATGAAATGCGGCTGAAAAACTAAATTGATTATAACATAAAATTGCAGTTGGTATTTAGCTAAGTACAGGAAAGAACAACAATAACTGAAAATATTAAAAACTTCCATCTTTGTGTCAGAGTTTTACTTACAAAAACATCTTTGGAGCGTGACTATCGATGTGGAGACAAGCCAGGGGCTTCGATAAACGTGACGCTATAATTATTCTATTGTAGCCATGACGAGAAAGCAACTTTCTAACAAAAATAAAGAGTAGATAAATAAATCGGCTTCGATTCATTAATAACAATAGAATAGGTAGTGTGCTACCCATAGAAAATAAAACTATTTGTGTAATCACATTTTCACTAGGCAATATTGGTTTGTACCTACCGTTGTTTAATAATGTCGTATTGTATTTATGCAATCCATTGGAGTAAACATCACACAAATTAATACAATACATATACATAGGTATACTTACCAAATAGTTTAAAGAAGTAAAAAGGCTTGCACAAATTATTTGATCCTTGTAAACTGTAGCTAATGCGCATGATGATATATAATTTAAATTAAAACATAAAAATAAGAAAATTGTTTAAAATTATGTTAAAGTTCGCGGCATTGCGATCCTTCATTTGTTTTTGGAACGAAGTTCAGAAAGCCAATTCCCGTAATTAAAAACGTTCAAAATCTAGTCGCAATCTCATCGCAGCGACAATTAGTGTCACAAATCCCATACAATTTTTGACAGATTGAGAGAGATTAGAATGCGACCGTTCTTAAAAATATGGTAATTGGCCCACTGTTGACTTGTAGAAATCGTCACGTAACGGAAAAGCGTTATGCCCAAAAAAGTCAGTTTCAAGTCTTTCATGGTCTCAAGTTTCAAGTGTCAAAAGTTTTTTGTTTTTTAATACAGAGCCAGATGGTTCTGTATATACAGCGAAAGGAACTTCGTTCCAAGCAACCGCGTGTCCCACACCTCCCAGTAGTCAGACTGTTCTTATTTTTTTTTTCATAGACTAAGTTCAGTTTTCATACAGCCTGTATTGCGTCACACACTTTGGCCAAATATTGTGAATAGGTAGAGATTAAACAGTTTATTATTTTGAATTTTCTAATTTCTCAGCGAAAGGAAAGTAAGTTTCCGCCTGTTTTCGCGCCTCTTTTATTGTTGATAGTAAAATGTTTTGAGTGTAATAAAGTTGAGCCATTTAAGTTAGTTTTAGTGTCCCATTGCTGACCACATGGATAGTCGTTTTGACACATACGTAATTACCGTAGAAGTGTAGGTACCTATCTATGTAAAAAGTTTTTTAAGTTACCATAAAACATTACGGACTTTCACAAATTATTGCACATTAAGCAGTAAAGAACTACATAACTGCTTGACTTTATGTAGACGATTATTTTCGAAACTAATGGTCGATTTTTAATGGACCCTTCACTAGCTTTTGATGACCTATAAAAGCAAAACCATGAGCAATGGCGAACTGCTGTATACTTCGAGAGATATTTTATTCTTTTTTCTTTCTCGGTAGCTTGTTATTATTTTTGTGATAGCAATGGCATTTTAATTCAGCCGATTTATCTTATCGTGTGGATAGAATCGCGTAGTAAAGTAACGCTTATTACTATTAAAGCGTGGCGGTTGTGCATCGATCATTAGTAACGGTGTTCGGTGTCACGGACTGGCCGATACAGTGCCATTAAAATGCGATATATAACTACCACATTTCATATTCATTCTCAAGATTGGTAACGTGATTCGAGAGGGCTCAGTTTCACCGAATTATGTAAGCGTTATTGATATGTAGCTATGTATTTGTAACTAGAGGAAGTTGTGGGAGTTTTGAAGACCACCGGTAATAAAGTAGGTATCTACAGGTTTTCTCGTGATTGAGACGCAGATAAATGCCAACGGCCTTATGGTTGGGGCGGCATAGCTTGGGTGTTCTGTACTGTGCTGAGCTTAGGCAACGCGCCTTACTTCCACCCAGTAATAGAACTCGCCCATCAAGGAGCGCTGTCCCAAATTAGACGCAAAATTAAAAAACGTATACTAAAAGATAATCAAATTATCTTTAAAATGGTGAATTTTCATAAAAATACGCTTGCTAGTTTTTTGCGTGATTCTCAATTTTTTACCTGCGTTAGACATAACACAATGGTATATTTTTTATCAGAGTCACGTTCTTAGCAAAGTATTGTCCAAGACCAAAGAATATACTACTCTCTGACGAGACTAACTGGCAGAATTATGTTCTACCCTATTTATACTTTTACAATTTTAGTCAAAATACAATCTAATAATTATTGGAAGTTCTAAATAATATTAAATTAACTATTTAAACGTAAATGTAAAATAATCGAATCAATTATAGAGCAGTTATTAATACGAATTCTAACGTGATACATAACAATTACTGCCCGATACGTCACACCCGGCGGATGCCTACTTGGTGTTGCCAGCAATCGTTAGCAATATATTTTTTCCAAACCATTAAAAGTTCTAGTTTAGATGTGATCTTCAGTTTAAAATCATTAAAATTCGTTTATCAGCGCCTTAAGTCTTTGACTTTAGTCCATAAATATTTTTTTTATTGCTTTATTCGAAGACCCCTCACTCAAGACTCAAGAAATACCGTTCAGAATATAAAATTACCTGATTTGAGTCGAGATAGTATCAAATCTGTCAGTCTTATACAAGGTGTAACATAATTAACGCACAACCTCTTAAGGGGTCATTGTACCTACTCATCATTATGAACAACTTTTACTATGGGACCAAACCTGAAATCGCAAAAAAAAATCTGCTGCTCCCTACATTTATGTTTACTTAACTTGTCAAAAAGTAGGGAACACCTGATTTTTTTTGTGAAAAATCAATTGCCGCGCGTTAGTCTTACAAAAACTCTAAAATGGCTTGACCGATTGTGATGAAAGTTTGGTAAGTTGTTGTGTGCGCGCCGGAGAAGGTTCCTAACAAAAAATAAATAAAAAGGAATTGCAACGCATTAGCTAGTGTAGGTAGGTATTATACATTTATAACCCTTCCGGAATAAATTCTCTAAGTGATGGTGAAAACCGCATCAAAATCCGTTGCGAACTTTAGAAGAACATTAGTCACCTAATTGTCTGTCTATGTGACCGACATAGACAGACAATTAAGCGATTAATTTATAATATGAATAGAAGCTTAGTTCAACCTAATATGTATAAACAAATGTTCATTTGAAACAATAGGTGCCTACCTAACTTATTTGTTCTTAGTGATGCAAATCTTTGGACGAATGACCTAATTATTTAATTAGTCATACACGATTACACGAATTATAATATTATTCTGTTTTGTTATTAAGTATTATTTTAGTGACCCTCGCATTCTTTTTTATGTCATAATGCAAATTAGCTGTATTTAATCTTCATAATGCATAAAATTGTATATTTAATAGAGACGCAAACATATTGACGAGTTAGGAAGTATCAAACCGCAACTAAATCGGCTCAATGACATTGACCTTGCAGTTTAAAATAGCAATAAACATGTTTTTTTGCTATATTTTTTATCATGATGTCATATTTGCTTCCGGAATGGCCACACCTCACATCAGTTCTCCTAGAATAATACTAAAATTCTCACGTCATTTATACTTTAATCATAATTTTAACCCGTTAGTTATAGGTACTGTGATAACTCTGCGTTATTACAGTACCAGGATAATTGAAAGGCGCCTTTGCATTAAAACATGGAATATAATTTTGGTCATAAGATTCATTCATACATTTTTTACAACGATCACCGCTTGTCAGCTTAAACTGACACCTTACTGTTTTTTCCTCAGAGTAATTACTAAAGGTTTTTTTCTTATTCTCTTTATTCAAATCTATGTTTGTCAACTTAAACTCGCGAAGGTTGCATGCTAATAGTACGTCAGGCTAAAATCTCTACAGTACCTACACATATACAACCGATAACAACAACATAATTGGCGAAATGTGGGTGTACCTACTATAGGTACACCTCTGCCCGACCCTTCGGGGAAACAAGGCGTGATGTTTTGTTATGTGTGTTATAGGTAGGTATATATGATATCTATAACTATAAATACAAACGTAGCTTACAATAATTAAGAGCTACACTTCCTTCCTCTTTATGAACATAACAATAAAGTTACAATGATACATGATGCGCACATATTTTATTATTATTACTTAAATGATCACACACGCAAAACGCTTGTTTACGTTTATTTACGACCAATATAACTAACTAACTTAGGTAACTATAATAGAATACAATATCTAGAGTTATGCAATAATTGTAACTGCAGAGTATCTATTTAAGGGGGCCCCGAAACGATCGATTTCGATTGATCAATTGCCAACAATTTCTATTGTATTGACAATCGCTTCAATTGCACTTGGTAGAGGGTCAATTTGCGCATCAGTGTGTATCAATCACGTAAAAATTGACCAATAATTAAATATACATTGTATTGGAGTCAAGAAACAAACTCTCATTTTTTTTACATGTTTTACATTACTTATTTTACAATACATTATTTTATGTTCCGTTTTTTTGGTGGAACAGAACGCAAACTCAAAACGCGTCGCCTTCGACAATGCCGGAAGTGATGTCAAAAACTATGTGAATAAAAATCTATTCTTTGCGAAGTGCTTGAAATCTCACTAAGGTAAGTAAGTGTGATGTCTGTTTGAATAAAGCACAATTTTTTTTTTTTAATTATTTTATTTGGGGCTAAAAACCTTAAAACACAGATGTAAACAAAGCAGCAACATGGTAAATGACGTCACATCATGACCGCGACAGAAACGGACGTTTGAACTGTAGTAGAAAATTGTTGGAGTTTCATAATTTTTTGAGCAACAAGCAGTAGTTGAATTTAACTTTTAATACTTTTCTTGGGTTTATATTACTGTCTTTTATTGATTTATTGAGAAAAAAATATATTATTAAGTACATGCATATTATTCCCTATTGCGATTGATCGTTCCGAAGACTCTTAATAGATAATAATATGTAAATGGTAAACACTGTCTCATTCACACAAGTAGTGAGGTAGCTATATAAGGTCACATTTTAGTAAGCGCAAATATTTTAAGGAGTTTATCTACTCATAAAACTAAACAACTTTTCCCAATAAACATGGGTCAAAATGTGAAAAAAAAAATTCTAACCCGATACTAAACCAGTCAGCTGAGCGTACAATTTATATGGACAGTCCAAAAAAAAAATCGTATTACGACCCATGTTTATTGGGAAAAGTTGTTCAGTTTTATGAGTAGATAAACCCCTTAAAATATTTGCGCTTACTACAATTTTACCTTATACAGTACATACTAATTCCGTGGGTAGCTGCTGCCACTAATGTCATCTGTCAGTTACCACGAATGGCGGTAAAAGGTACAAAGTGGAGTGAGCCTGCACGAGAGGCTTGGTAGTGAGCCAGTGTAGTAATATAATCAAATACGGAATCAACAGGGTTCTATACAGTAACGTTTTTGGTTTTGTTCCAGTGATATTAGAAAATGTTTGCGATTGAAAACGAGCACGGTGAGGTGGATAAGTGAAAAGAAAAGAAAAATAATAAATGTCACTGTGTAAGCGAACAATGCTCGAGCAATCAGTAGACCGACCGATGTATCATCCTCAGGTTGACGTGTCTGGCTACGTCGGCTGTTGTATTGACTGTACATAAATTCAAAGTAGGTAACATCAATCTTATTTTTAACACAAAGAAATCAAATGTAGTGTTTTGTTGCTGCTTTTCATTAAAGAAAGTATGATACATAAAGTGCCTACCAACCTACTCTTTATTACACATTGGATAAAGGAAATATCTACCGGTTCACACCAGAATCCCAGTCCAGATAATACCGTAAATGAAGCAAAAAGAGTATTTCAGAGCGTAGCAGGTGGCGTTCTGTAGTTTCTGACTACCCTCATAGGAAGATGGCGTAAGTTTATGTGCATATGTATGTACCTAAGAATAAAAGGGTTCATTGAAGTGCTCTCTCTTATCGCAATAAGCGATTTCTGTCTGACAATCTTAAGCATAACAATGAATTGTGCAAAAAAAAATGAGCACAAAATGCGTAAACTTGTTAATCAATCAATTGATACAAGTTGATACGGAATGCCAGAGTCATTGATATATGAACCGTGTGATTGACCGTTTACAAGCATTACGTGGACAATACTGATCATTGGGTGGTACTTCCTGCTGCACCGTAGGTACCTACTCTGATAATTAAACTGTAGGTATTTGCCAACCAATTGTTACCATTGAAGTAATATTACAAATAAAATATTTTTAAATCTTATCGCAACAACGTTTTCTCAGGCTCCACTGTACTTTAACACCCACGCGTGCGAAGCTTCAATTTTTTTAGCGTATACCTAGATGTTTTCATGTAAAAAAAATCACACAATTTTTTTTGCAGAATTTCACACTGCGCAAACGCCTAGTTTTCGAGAAAAAAAAATCCTAAGATGAAAAAAAAACAACTTGTTAAAATAATAAAATTGACATTTTGCCTCAGATGATGTACGAATTTTTCTCCTAGGGTGTTCCGTTTTAGGTGCAAAGTGACAGCGGATTTTAATGTTTTTTGGTATAAATATTGTATTTTTTTTAATTTAATTCATTTTTAAATAGCTGCTATGCAATGAACTCAACTATTAGCAAATAATGTAAGTAATGAAATTAAAAATAATAAAGTTTTATTTGTAAGTATTCAGAAAAGATCAGGGGTAACGAAAAGTAATCGAATGTAAGTGCCGTGATCATGAGCGTGACGACGCTTACGTTTGACAGTTCTCACAGAGTAGTTTAAAATATTATTTGGTTCTCACTCATCGTATGTGTACAAAAGGCAATGTTACTACTGTTACTAGGAGAACATAGGATGCAAGAGCGAGAGAAGCGAGCTCGGGACTTTGGGCACCCCGACTCGGACAGGTTAGGTTCGAAGGAAATTACGGGGTCTAGTGAGCGAGCCAAGTGAGCGAACAAAGTGCCCGCCGCTGCCGTCCCCTTCGTGATTATTTATTTTTTTAACTATTGAGAGCGGGGCTCCGTCAACTACGCCTTATACTATTGCTTGGAAACAAATTTAGACCCGCCGCGTGATCTTCCTCACCCTTAATACTCTCACTATCCCACCAATCCTGAAAGAAACTGGCGATTTTATTCTCGGTTTTGCAAACGTTGGGCTTTTCAAATATATTCTAGAGAAGGGTCTATTCTACACAAAAAAAAAATAACTTCTATATAAAAGCGCCGGGTGTTGGCACCTCTAAAAGTATTAAAATGTCGTATGGAATTTCACTTTGGAGTTTATCCTGGACATTACTGACATCTGTGACGGAAAACATCGTGAGGAAATCGGTATCGGGTCCGATTTATAAGCGCCCACACAAGCAGGCACCTATTGACTGATTATGCAAGGTACCTACTTGTAGTTCAGTTAGTAAACTTTTTAAAAGTAAAAGGAAAGCTGAGCATAGCATTTGATTTGCGTTTAAAATAGAAATAAAACTTCTTCAAAAATCTAGAACGTCGACACAACAAAAACAGTAAAAATAACATTGAAAGTCCCTTTGTATGTTGCACCATATCTAATTTGACGACACAGAATAATTCGACGATTTCTATTTCAGTAAACAACCTCAAATGTCAAAGATTTCTACGTCTTTAGCTTTCGAAATAAATTGTGACCCTAATGTTATTTTAATAGGGATTTTGGTAGAACGTACCTACACGGTGATAGTCGAGCGGTAACCATCTGTCACGAATTGTGACCATGACTGCATGTATAAAAAAATCTGCACAAGGCCAGAAAATGATCTTGTAACTTTAATATATTTTAAACAAATAATTGAGCTATGATATTTTAAAAGTTTGTATTGAACTGGTTACAGTGGAATCTGAGCTTAATTTAACTTCGAAACCTTTCGGTGCTGTGGCCGTGAAAATACCTTTATCCAGCGTACCCAAAGACAAAACAACAAAATTACAGCGATTAGACTAACGAATGACGTTTGATGCACTGAAAAGGTTTCATAATTAGGTGTGTACATCCATTGTCACGTGATGGAAGGTCCGCAATGTCATGAGCAAGGCTAATCCGTCTCTGTCACCTTGAACACGAAACACGTGGAAACCATAACAAAATGCGTATTTCTGTTATCTGTTGAGGTAAAGTTAAGCCCTCAAGTATGAAGAAAGTACTGCATCTGCTAGAAAATGTCCTTTTTTTAATGGAACGGGGCAGTTGATGAAGTAAAGATTTACCAACATGGAAAAATGAAGACCTAAGAAGACTGTAAAAGAGTGACCGTGGAGCTTCTCGCCGACTCTTCTCCATAGGAAACGACCAATTGGAATCGTGCGCCTAGGTTCTGACGTTTTATAAGTGCCCATGAATGTTTATGTGAAATAAAATAATTTTGATTTTGAGTATTGTGAGGCACAGCAAAGTTTAAAAGAAAAGTAACTAGGTGTCTGTGGATTCATTTTCAGAGAATCTTTATGAAACCATTTGCCAAGTCCGCAATACATTCCAAACTGGAGACGTTATAAAATTATCAAAACTAAGTATTTCAATAAAAGTGAAAAAAATATCGTAAATCATACAGCCAACACGTAAGCGTAATAAAAAATAAAGTAGGTATGTTAATTAACCATCAAGCTGACTGACCGGCTTTGAAACAAGTTGTACAACATCTTTCACTTCAGGAAGTGCATTTCGAATTTTGAATATAGGTATTAAAAAAAAATACTTGGGTAATAATTTTGATGTCAAGTTTTTGTCCATCATATACTTATGTTAGGTTTCGTAATTTCATAGTTAAAGGTGCATCTGTCTATTATTGATGCTTAATAAGGTTATCATTACATGTCAGAACGGTTGCTGAAAGTGATATTCATAGTAATTGTAAAGATTTTTAAATGGACATCTATTGTGCTAACGACACTTCTGAAAGTATCAGTATCGCTAAAACTTAAAGTCATCGCCTTTCTCTAACCAAAATGATGAAAGACTTGATATTTGAGACAAAGGTTTCTTATGTAACTGAAAACCGTATAATGTAACCTTAATAATTCTACGACAAATCTACCCCGACAGAACTCGACCCCGCCACTTCGACTCCGGGAAAACTCAACCCTAGATTATCTTTGCGGTTCAGAGTGGCAGTCAAAAGGAAAGCAAAGGAGATTAAGTACCAGACCTATTAATTTAAGTAAATTCAAAACAATTACCATACATGGTCGCAGTATAGGAAAGTAAGATGATTACCTGCTTTACTTTTGCTATTATAGCGAAAAAGGGACTTCTGACATTACTTATGTATCCCAAGTTACGGGAAGTGGGGGTGGAATGTGGTATGACTATGAATACTATGATAAATTATTATGATGCTCGTTTTCACTAACATAAGTTGACACCTAAATAAAAGTGCAATGTTGGATTTTAAACGCTCGGCTTAGAGTCGAGAGTTGAAAATCCAACAGTGTAATAACATTTAGGCGATGTTTTCTAGTATTAGATAAAACGGGCATGAGTAAAGTAAGGTACGGAAGGTTTAAAGTTTAAACCGTTAACCTGCTTGATACTAAAATATAAAGGACTAGCTTCTGCCCGCGACTTATATATCCTTTGATACTCGGCAATTCTGCAGCTTCCCATTAGTGAAGGAATTTTCAGAATCGGATCGGTAGTTCCGAAGGTTACCCCCTACATACAAACTCACATATCTCTTCATAATATTAGTATAGATTTGGAGCCAACATTGCACAATCAATATAAGCAAACCAGGTGGTCAAATGTTTGATTTAGTTATTAGATATTTAATTTACCACACCTGCACAAAACCTGATTTGCCTACACCCAGACGAAGTTAACAAAGCTGTTATAAATGTAATGTAAGTGTTGCAGGTGGATTATAGAATCTGCTTTTTTTCAAAACGGCTAGTAGTTTTTCATAACGGCGCTGTTATGTAAAACAGCTGAACAACGTTCAGCGGATTGTCATTGCGCTACGTTTTACAATACTGCTACCCACGTTTAGATGTATTGCAGAATGGCTTATCTGCAGTCACAATAAGCGTTTGGTGTGGCTTCTAATGCCGAATCTGTCGCCGCTGTAACTAAGCTAGGGCACCCTGACCAATTGGTTTAGGTTAGGTTAGAACTATGACCTACCACGCGCGGGTCGAGCGAGCGAAGCTAGCGGTGCCGCGCCAGCAGCTGGCGCTATTTCCAAGTGGGTCGCAATTACTTGGCTATTAGTATTTTTAGGCCTGACTTTTATAAAACTCTGAAAACTTTATACCTATTAAAATTGTCCAATCACTGTTTTCACTGGAGTTGGGTCATTTTCACTCATATTACTCGTTTTACTTATTTTTTTTTGTTTCATACGCCATTATTATTGTCATGACACAGAGCCACTAGCGTTGATTTAGAACGATTTAGAACTGAAATCTATAATCTGACGTTTCATTTCACGTTGTTTTACATAATTTCTAATCGTTGACCCGCTGCATTGATAAACGCAAAATGTTTAAACAATCCTGCGTGTTAAAGTCCAGTAATTATGTAAAACCACTAAACATCATTCAGTTGTTTTACAAAACGGCGCAGTTTTGTAAAACAACTAGTGGTTTTGTAAAACGCGGATTCTACAACACATCTGCAACATAGGCATGATATAAAGTATGTTTTTGTAACAGTGTGATATCATTATGAAAACTCGTGAGAACAGTGCGCTCTAGGTCTTAGCTGTCTACAGCGGAGGCTGTGCAATATTGTTTTAAGTACATACAATCAAGGATTTTTAAATAGGTCGCTAGTTTCAGTTAAATAACTGTATTTTTCAAGTAGATATTAAAAGAATCAACGAATACTGAACTGAAAAAAAAAGTGTTAACTGCTCAAAACAAGAGGTAAAAACAGCACCATCAAACAGAAAAATAACATAATTATCAATTAATTAGCATACTTGTTAGGAGTTTTTTTACATACATGCCGACGACGAATGATAAATAATGTGCGAAAAAGTCTAGAAGATGAGAACGTCATTAATGTTTTAATTAAGAAGTCTTCCGTCTGGCTAATTAGTAGTTAATGAAGAATTTGTACAAGAAATATTATATGTACCTACGTACCGATGATGGCTACCGAGCGCCACTAAACTCATTTCACTGTGACTTGCTAATGAAGATACATCATCTGCCTAGCCTTTTCCTAACTATATTGGGGTCGGCTTCCAGTCTAACCGGATGCAGCTGAATACCACTATTTTACATGGAGCGACTGCCTATCTGACCTCCACAACCCAGTTACTGGGTAATACGATACCCCTTGGTAAGACTGGTTGTCAGACTTTCGGGCTTCTGACGACCCGTAACGACTGTCAAAGATCCACGAATGACAGCCGGGACCAACGGCTTAACGTGCTTTCCGAGGCACGGAGGTCTCGGTATGTAAAGATGGTCACCCATCCACGGACCAACCCCGGCAAGCGTAGCTTAACCTGATGGATCGACCCATGCGGCTGTTATTACTTAGCCACGAGCTCCTCTTGCTAATGAAGATACGCGGTTGGTATATTCAGCCTGATTTATTTTCCAAACAGTCGAAGTTCAGAAATGATTAACATATCATCAAGCCTGAATTCCCCAAAGGGTTAGGCAGAGGTGCACTTATGGTACACCTACATTTCGCCATAAATAGGAGGCGAGCTTGTTGCCATCAAACGAGCACGAATCCAGACTCCTAGTGAGAAATTCGAGATTGAAAAAAACCCAATAACACTTTACCCGACCCGGGAATCGAACCCAGGACCTCAAGCTCAGCAGTAGCGCTTGCGACCACTAGACCAACGAGGCAGTAATATTATAATATTAAATTGATTTTTTTTTTATTTTTTTTTATTAGTATCTAGTAAATATTATACACGCATAGTTTGTAGCAGTTTCGTTACTTCACTCTAACTTAGCGCTAGACAGTGACAAATGTTCCCCTTTAGCCGGCTTCGTTCGTGCGCACCACGCTCTGCCTCAATGACAATTCCCAACGCTCGATTGTTGTCTCGTTATTGTTCTGTGTCCAAAGTATTCAGTGCATGTATACCACTCAACCATATTGTAGGTGTGCAAGTTGCTATTACTGAATCTATACCAGAGAGAATCTAACGATGCGCACACATTTTTAATCGAAGCGTGTTGAACGTTTAATTTATAGAAGCAGTGTTTAGGCGTCTCTGCTATGTGTACGAGTATTTAATTAAGTTTTTATTTTTAACTGTAAATCTTACCATCATTCAATAGGTCATTTAACACAGTTTGCAATATATTACATCACTGTAAAAGAACAAAAACATGTTTGTATAATTTGACTATTCGGCATAGCTGAATTGAAAAAGTCTTTTAATTCGTTAACTATGCAACTTTAGAAAGGAAATCTATTGAAAATTCGTTACCTACATGTCGTTTCCTCATAGATATTAACGCAACCGCTTGGTGATTGCTTCTGGGCGCTATTAATAGTGCGGTTCTCTGATTATATGCAGATGTGTAATGTAGACCCTAATACGTCTAGAAACCTCATTTCCTTCATCCAACATGGTAATGCGAGTGTGCAAAGTATAGACTTTACCATACTGATAGCAATATGGTATGTACATCCGTACCTATAAACCATTATCATATCAATTTTATGTTTCCGTTACACAATCAAAAACTATTCATGGAGGTCCGTTACGCTATCAGAAAATATAATGATTGATTCACAGATCAATTGATCAGTTTCTATGTTTGTGAATCAATTGGTATGGGCATGGGCGCCGGCAGGGGGGTGCCAGGGGGTGCACTTGCACCCCTTGGGGATCAACAGGAATTATTGAAATAAAAAGCCGTCTGTTGGAAATCATTTTTTTATTCACAATAATTAGTAGGGAGTAATAAATTACACAATTCTCATTTAAAAAGCGATTAATTTCGATCGTCGTGAACAAATAGGTGTGAGCCGTGACGACTGGGTACCTATATAATAAATTCATAATGAATAGTCAGAAATTTGTAAATGTCTCGAACATTCCGACTAAAATTTCATCTTTTTATTAACAATCATATACGGCAAAGATTGTAAGAAAACTAAAATCTGCACCACCTGGAAATTATTTCTGCCGGCGCCCATGGGTGTGGGTATAAAAAAACCGGCCAAGTGCGAGTCTGACTTGCACACCGAGGGTTCCGAATTTCAGTTTTTTTTTAGTTCAGACAAATGAAAATCTAAATGAAGAATATTTTTCATTTAAAATTTTAATAATCGCAATGATAACTTTGTTGTTCATAATGATATTGTGATTTACAAAGTTATTTTTTGCAGTTGCAGAAAATCGCCCATACTTAAACAAAATAGCTTACGCATCGGCCTTTTTAGTATTTGTTGATTAAATACAGCGTATGATACATATTATACAAATTCAAATTCCTAACTTGTTCAGTTGTTGCGATAGAGCTCATACAAAAATGGTCTAAAACTGACAACTTTTACGGCCCCCTATTTCTTCATTTTTGAATATAAAAAAAAATATAAAAATGACATTTGTACTGTACTCGATGAGTCCTACACAATAACACCCCACATGCCAGGTAAAGATTTTTTTTTTCAATATTATAAGTTCATTGTATGTGACCCCCTTTCATTTTTAACTTTATTTTATTTTTATTATTTGTTCTTATAGCGGCAACAGAAATACACAATCAGTGAAAATTTCAACTGTCTATCTAATACGGTTCGTGAGACAGGCCGCTGACAGACAGACGGACGGATGGACAGCGGAGGCTTAGTATTAGGGTTTCGTTTGGCACCCTTCGAGTCCAGAACCCCAAAAACTAATCGTTTGCAATTTTAATCATGGCAAAAGTACGACGGGGCCGGGGCTGACAGCGAATTGGCGGCTGCGTTCTGGGCTCATGTTGTTGCAGTTGTAAACACAGGCAAGGGTGCAGTAGGTACCTACTTCAACGGAAAATGTCACTGTTATGTATGAATCTAATAGTCCATAACGACCAAGAACAACCAGACACATATTTACTTAAATCAAATTTCTTAAAGATCTAGAACAAAACTGCACCTTAAGTGCGTAACACACTTTCAATCACAATCGAGAGTTTTGAAGGATATTGCTAATCCTTGCTTCATAGGTTTGATAAACTCGTCTGCTCAACAACGTAAATAACGCAATGAACGTGGGTGAACAGTCAAATGAAACCCAATTGCGATCAATTGTCATTTTATGTGTGTTACCAGTTACGCAATTACTCCGCAGGTTCTATAAATCATAACACGTGAGTAAGGAGACAACTGGCACCGCGGAAATGAAAAAAGTGATTTATCTGTCCACAGATCAGTAGTGTACTTGTAACTACTGATGATATCTTGTTAATCGCGATCCAGTTCAATCGGAATCTGCACAAAACAGCTCGTAACAATGGGACTGTAGCCTGCAGATCGCTTCCATAAATTAGAAACCATAGCGATCGTGATTCTGCGGTCAACATTCAACCATTTATTGGACAGAGCATCATCGGCAATCAATTTCAATTGTACAACAATGGCGGCGATATCTTCAATTGCTGTTAATTCCTCTCGTAACTCTTTAGAGGTATTTGTGCGATTTGTTGTTTTTGTTGTTTGTGCAATTTGTTGTTCCTATCGTGTTAACGTTGAAAGAGGCGCGAGATGGCCGCCATAAAAACGAAAGCCCCAGAGTTCTCATTGAATCGAAGATGTAACGATATAGCAAAAGCAGTAAAGTATAGTCAAATAGGTTTATATGACCAAAGTACAAATTAGCTTTTTGTTGCTATTAAATAGGAATCTATAGGTGCTATCAGTTTTACTGTTAAAGAAACTATTCATAAAGACACATGCAATA
Source organism: Fissipunctia ypsillon (assembly GCA_947568875.1). NCBI lineage: Eukaryota > Metazoa > Arthropoda > Insecta > Lepidoptera > Noctuidae > Fissipunctia > Fissipunctia ypsillon. The sequence continues at coordinate 12,849,949 of OX387644.1, read as the reverse complement.
ACGTCATGCAGTTGAAATCTTGTTCATATTCAAGACTATCTTATTGCTAGTCAATGAGCTAGCACATAAGTTTTATGGGCCGAATTCAAAGCAAAACGCAGAAGTTCGTTGATAGTTAACCGTAAAGCGAGGTTATTGAATGCGTAAATGGGAAGAAAGCAAGTATCAATTATTAATTTGTATCAGTCACACGTGAAACTGTACACTGACCTTAATTTAGACAAAAGTGTATAACTACCAATGACTTTGTATGTTAACTCGAAGATTAGCTGCTAATGATTCGCTTGAACAGTCTTCAAGGAGATCTCCATGACAATGTCAGTCTTGAGTGCAACTAATGACTAGAACTTACCATTCAGTGGTTTCGTAGCGAACTCTTCGTCTGCGACTTTTAATTAAAAGTTGGACACTTTTTTCAGTCTAATCTTTATCGTTCGATCTAGATTCTCTTCTCAGTAACCGTGATACCCAATTTAAGGATTTTGATAGACTGCCTATTGAAGTTTACGTTCTGCTTCCAAAGTGAAAGTACCTAGTACCTTAAAACCGTTTTCATGTTCTGCAAAAAATACTATGCAGGTGAAGCTATTGCTAGAATTTATATGTTGGTATCACGGAAACTTTGTATCTTAAGGCCTAACTATGCCGGCGCTACATAGGTTTCGACACCGAACGAATTGTTGCTTTATTCTGTCGAGCTGTAGTGAAATCTGTCGAGAACCGGGTCGATATCATGCAATTGTAAGCGCATCACTCCGTCCGTTCTGATTGACAACCGGCGTGACGTATCGACGACGTCACACTTTCCGACCGCGACCAATAGTCGAATTAATAACTTGGCTGTGCCGAGCGAAATATGAAACAAATTGAAACGTTTCCCATTGAGCGCGAACACGTAGCGAGCGTCGGCCTGTCGCCATTTCACAATTAGATCCGGAAGAATCTCACCTGCGTTTAACCACGAGCCGTCACTAATGCTCGTCGCTGCGATTGTTCAACAAATTGACAAAAATTTTGTTTAAATATAAAGCCTTTTCTCCGGCAAATAACAGTACCATAATTGGTTAGAAACTACTTTTTGGTTGTCGTATCAACTGTAGGTAATCAAACAAAAACGGCATTCCAAAGTAAGCAAATAAACTATCTAAAGCCAACATCCACAAAATAATGCTCGTCCATAAACACACATTCGTGTTTGTGAATCGTAAGTGGCTTCATTTGACAATAATAACGCAATAAATTCTGTAGCTTCGTGAACAAATGAAATGCTCTCGTTGCGTTTCCGGCACAAATGCACCAGTTGATCGAACAATACCGTGGTTGTTTTATATGAAATCATGCGAAAACGGCACAATGATTTATTATACAAAACACTCCCACGTATGGTAACGTGCGAGATGTAAAAAGTGGGATGAGCATTCAATTGTATCGGTTTGTTCGAGTTTAGTGATCTCCTGAACGCGATGTACTCGTACATAGAAGAATCTAGAGAATGCCAGGGTTGTATTGAGACTAGATGTTGTAGAATCAAACACATATTATCCACCTTTTCGAAGAAGGGATTCAGGACTGAGGATCCATAGCAACGTGGTTTTTTTTTAAAATCCACCCAAATGATGAAACCTAACTTTTGCAACTTACTGAGCAATATCGTTGAAGAATAGACCATCTCACTGTAATCCGTAAAAGTTAAACTAAAAACATTTACTTAAAAAAAAACAATTATAGGCACTTTTGTCGGTCAGTCAGACAGATGAAGCTAGTCGCCCATTTGATTCCAAAGCATAGCCTAGGTACCTACACATAATAAGTATTTCTAAATTAACTCCATGGCAATCTTCATACTATACTTGTAATCCTGAACACTTAGAAAACGATTTGCGATTTCATGATGTTTCTAAAACAAGTTTATAAGGATTGCATTGATGTTGCAAAAATCATTGGAGGAATGTTGATCGGCAACCCTAGGTGCGCTACACTCCGATGCGGTTCTTATAACGGCAATTATTTGTTTACGCAACTCAAACGTGTTAACGTCGAAAAGCCTGTAAATTGCACTTATCTCTTATTTATTACTTGGGTCAGGGTCATCGGTGTCTACGAACACTTCTGTGAACAAATCTTAATCAATCGCCTGGCAGCCTTGTTCCACCCAGTGCTGAGTACAGGCCTCCTCCCTTTTGTGCCATGCTTCCCAGGTCTGTGCGGTCTCATCCAAGTCTTCCTTGCGATCCTCTGTAGATCATCCACCCACCTGGCTATTGGTCTTCCAACGCTCCTTCTACCGTTTCTCGGTAACTTACTTCAATACTTTGTGGAATGTGGTGCATTGAAATTATGAACCTACCTCCGTTCTCATCTCGGCATTGCCAATTACTAACGTTTTGCAGTGATGTTGGTATAATAAATAAAATTGGTATTTACGTATTTTTTACGATTTTTATTTGTACTTGACAAAAAAAAATAACTTAGTAAGTATTTTTAGGTATAAATATTTTGTTAGGCATTGTGTTTATTTCCCAAGTCTACTAAAAAGTAGAATAAGAATAAGAATAATATATTTATTTGCATAAAACATGGTATACAATGGTGTAAAATACTATATGGCACAAACATGTTTAGCTAGGTTAAGCAAACAAACAAAGCATGCAAAAATTTTAAAGTTAGGCAAATAGGAGACATCAACAATGAACAATTTGAAACATCAAAATTTTTTGTCTATAAATTCTTTTAAACTATAAAAACTATATTCAAGCAGCCATTTATAAAATTCAGCTTTAAATAATTAAGAATTTAATGTTTTAAAATGTCTCGGTATTTTATTATAAATGCGCACACACATTGCTAGGCAGTTATTATTATATTTAGCTAGTCGAGGCAAATCATTCAGCACTAGTTTGTATGGATCTCGTTTGTTCCGGGGGTTAACATCATTTGCAGTCTTAAATAATTGTTTATTTTTCATTACAAACATACATAACCATAAACATAGTGAACCTGCATATTTTGTTTAAACTTGGAATTTAAATACCTGACATAATAAAGGGACCACGAATAGGTACCATTTATTTTGATCATTTCCCTTTGTTTATGTAGTTAAATATCCTACCTTAATACCCACGGTCTATGTATGCAATGAAGCAGGAAAATGTAGGAAAATTTAAGTGTAGTTAAAAATGTAAAATTATAAAACCAAAATGACACAGGAATCTAGGAAGTAAACTATGTAGTATATTAGTTAATGCGAACAATTTATCAACATTTGATTTGCTAACTTCGCAACAACTCAGAAACATAGGTAGGTAGGTACTCGACTACGAGGACTAATTAATGATTCCTAATTGTACCGGTAAAAAAACTATAATAACAAAATAAGTGTTTCCAATAATTTTATAATGATACTAACCACCCGCCCCTGATTCGCACGGTTTTTACGACTTGACAAAACATCGACACCCATTTCTTTATTAAATATGATGATGGTGAAAATCACATCAAAATCCTTTGCGTAGTTTAAAAGAAACGCGGCCACACAGACACACGAAAAGCGACTTTAATATAATATGTAAAATAGTGTAAAACCTAAACTGGAAGTGTATATCCGATAATAATAAACATCATGGAACTTTTTCTTTCTACTTATATATGGGCAATAAACATTCATAATACCATAATTGCTTGTTTTTGATACACTATCGGCAACACTTGCAGAAAAACAGACCATTATGCTAATATTGGAGCCCTAAAGGGAAATCGTTAGCTAATAGGTAATTTACATGTCATTTAAAATTAAACGTTTTAATTTATACAAAAACAACAGAATGCTCTTAAATTAAAAAAAAGAAAATATGACTAAGAAAAGAGAATTTGAATGGTAATGACCGCATTGACATAGCAGATAATAATATGCTTTCAAAGATACGAACAACAACATTTACATCTTGAATATCAACTGGCCTTTAGCTGGAGACACAGGGCTACTAACTTGTAACTTTCCGACTGACCGACCCCTTGACAATTCAAAAGTGCCTATAATTGGTTTACCTAATTGAAATAAATGTTTTGAGTTTGAGTTTGACGTAAGCTCTAAGGTGACATAAGTCTGCTCATCAGAAACAATATTCAATCCCAAACGTGGGTGTCATGTCTTTGTTATTAATGATCTTTTCTCAAAAACTGATAAATACTAAGTTTTGAAAGAGACATTTATAAAAGAGATAACTTTTTAGGTAGGTATTCTCTGCAATAAATATCTTTGATTAATATTAAAGTACCTAAGCGTTATTGCATAGCTATTCACAACTTTTCGATACGCTTCCGTGCCGAATCGAACATTAATGAATGTTGTCAATGGAGTCCTTTAAAGCTGCTCACAAATCCGAAACCTTGATAACTGAAATTTTGCTTGTTTAAACCAAATGCGACCACTATTCTTCTGACGGCTATCATTGAGGTTCAATGTAAACTAGTTGTTGTCCGGGGCAGCAAAGTCTTAATCTACCTGATACGCATACACCGCGGTTGTCACATTTGACATGTTTACATTGAACCCCAATGCCCGGACACCAAGTTGCGCCAAAAACTTTGTTCGCGGTATCTGCTCTAGTTTACATTGAAACTCAAATCAGGTAACCGAAAATGTGTCATTTTCTACTCGGTAGCCTGTTGAATGGTTGTGAGTAGCTATGCTGAACTATCTCTCATTGGTTTGGCATGGACATTGGACAACCTTTTATTGCAATTTTCAAAAATTATATATATAAGAAGACTTCAGATCCTAAGAACAAAAATATCGTAAGCATTTTTTCTTCATGGTGAAGGCAAAACAAAACAGGTATCTGTCTTTTTGAGAATCTGTCCTTGTGAGAATTAAGGAATAATTCTTTCAGTTATCTTATATGGCATTAAAAAAAACATTATGTAACATAACGCCTGTATACCCCGAATAGTTAGGCAGAGCTATAAGTACATACAAGTAGTACACCTAAGTACACGCACAGTTCGCCAGTTATGTATAAGTCCCATGTATTACGGGGCGACCCTATTGCCATCATCCGGGCACAAATCCAAACTCCGGGGCTGCTATATTCCAAAAGTAGACATAAAATAAAGCGGTTCTTCTATAAAATTAAAATAAACTTGATTGTTCACCATACAACTTCTAAACCGACTTGCAGATTTTATTGATCAATTAAAATAATAATTTTAATTATTAAGATAATAATGAAAAATGAAGATTAAAACTTTGATAAAACCTCCATTATTTCTATAATATTTTTATTTTTATTTCATGCTAATAATCTTTTATCCATATCTGGTTTGCTTACAGTATGATTCGCATTCAGATTTTTCAACAAACATAAATTAAAATCTGTCTATTATGTTATTCAATTTCTTAAAAGTGAAAACTACATTAAGCGCACACAAAAACATTTAAATCATTGATATTTTAAGCATTATGATAGTCTTTTGTTAAGATAAAACTTATCTCCAGCATCAAAAGCACCTATGAAATGTTTGAGAGAAAATCTAACGATAACAGTCTTGACATTTCATTTTCTCAATCATCGTAAATGAAGTAAAAAATATAGTATATTTTCAAACAAAAACAAAATGAACTTACCCGCTAAAAAGAATATAGCAACGGCAACTCCGTTTGTATCCTTATGATGTTTATAAATGGTCCATACAAAGGTATCAATAACACATTCACTTTCGGAATTATTTACAACTTTATTGTTCGAAGTATTAGGTTGCCGGCATTTTCACGCGAGAGAAACACACAGCGGGCGCGCGGTGTCGCGGTCAGACACATGTGAAATCAGCTGTGGCTCGGTCGCGGCTAACGGAACCCCCCACCGCCCCGACCTGCCGCATTCTGCAGATAAGCACCAGATAACATTATCGCATGTTTATTTACTGATTAACTTAGGTACTGTCCGAAATTGCAATGCGTGGGTACTCAATGACGCAGAAAAGTGACTCTGGGAGACCATTTTGTCATACACCTTTATCAATTCCGATAAATAAAGTAAGATATTCGTGGTAAGTGCGTGACTCCATTACGACATGGATATCGTATAGATTCGAGTAAAAAGGTTCATTCACATCGATAACGCCTGTTATTTTATTTTATAGAAATCAAATAGGTACACGCCACGCAACAAAAATTTCATAGATGTTGTTATTCTGTCATTCAAAATGATATACTACGCAATATCTAATGCCGAATACAAGTCTGCAACATATTATTGTCTCCCGTAACACATAATGTACGATGTTTCCGTGTCAAATTATTACTGCTAATTATTGCTGGTGTAAGTCCACTGTGAAAATTATAGCCAAGAGTTTCTTAACACTTATTGTTACGAACTTTCCCCGCTTCAATTATACACTGAAATACTAAAAACAGCTGTTTTTAAATGCTAAAAATTTATATGGCTATTTTTTTAAATATATTTCTAGTTTTCTTTATCGGTTCATCTACATACATGTATTTATATAATCAAATGCAATTCAATACAATCGCTGCAATTAAGAATGAATCTAAGAGATTACACAGTTGCTTTACGTATTAGGTAACATTTTTTAGATTACATGTAATAACTCATTATGTCTATTCATTTCCCATAGCTGAAATGTTACTAGTTCATATAGGAGACTGATACCTAGATTATTGAGGTCGATCACGTCAGTATGTTTGATTAATATCGTTAAGATTCACAATAAAAAATATAACTTACATAAGAATCACAGTTCTATTGTAATAACAACTCTGTTCTTCTTCATCTAAGCATTTAATAAGAAATTTCAATAGTTGGGTTATTATTGGGTACAAAAAAGTTTGGGTAAACAAAGTAAAATATCACTATAAGAAAACACGTCATTTACCATACTATTTTATTCTCAGCATGTTTTACTTTCTCTAGAAAGGCCATAAGGATTTAAATACATTCATTCAAATACAGAAAACATTTTAATTCCAATGCTTGCAGACTGTTGCGAAAACCAGTTAAAATTTAGTTATGCTGCAATATGCAGAAAGCACACTAAAGGCGTCCCGCGGGGTTTCACTTTAGGCCCATATAGACCTTAAGTTTATTACAGACTTTATTCTTACAGCAACTAAAGCGTCTACATTTCCATTCATAAAAGTGATTTTAAATTTAATGAACTGAACTAATTAATTTAAAAATATTAGCAATTATAGATTCTAGAAAGTGAATCAAGTTATTTAATTTTCGATTTTATGCGTGACGATACGATGGTTTTAAATATAATGGTGTAGTGTACTGTGTGGTATCATTTGATTCGCCATTAAATACTGCACTGTGGGAATGTCTTCACATTTACGCACAAACAATGAAACTCGCAAGTGGACCTATGCTAAATAAGCATAGAAATTTCCAAATAAACCCCGCATCAGCCCCACACACCGAGCTATTGTCAAGAACGACCGGTCCTCATCATTCCAATTAGTTGTTACTAATAGATTCAACGATTGATGAAATAATAGTCGATTGTTAGCTTCATCAGGGTTAAATGAATTGTCTGAACTATGTGATTCAGGTTTATGTTCACCGCTGAAATGTATTGTTACGAAACTGCGTCTATAAACTGTTATTGCTACGGCTCTTGAATATTTTCTGTGAACTTTATCACCATGGACATAGCACCTTTTCTTTTTCAAGTTGTTTTTTTTTCTGCTAAACTAGCTTGTTTAAAATACCCGCGTTGCACAACGTTTTATATAGAGTAATAAGGTAAGCAAAGCTATAAATGGTAAGGTTGATGGTCATAAAAGCGGCAAGTCTCTATCTTTGGACGATGTTCCAGAGCTGTCCCTTGCAACGGACACATAAAGAATATCTAGCACAATATCAGTGGCAGTTTGATATTATCTTGCCTTTACTAAGTAGATTAACTTAGTCGTGAGGCAAATGTCAGCAGAATTGGCGCGACGGCGACGCATGCAGCGTGCTAGCAACAGCCGCGGTAGTCCTTTTTGGGTACCGCCGTATCAGACTAACGGAATAACATTCACAGACGTGATTCATGTTAATATCCTTATGTGGATTGCAAATGAGACTAGAAATCAATAAATAGAAACAAGGTTTATCGTGCGTATTTGCAAGTTATATTATGTTGGCCCTACACTAGAAAATTTCTAAACGTGTTACAGAAATTTCTCCCGTCCCAATGAAACAAACAGCCGCATTCCATTTAATATTGTTTTAATGAATGTTCTTTATTATGTTTTTCACTTTGAATACATCGCTGAAAGTGTTGGAATACGCAACAAACTAATTTACATCACTGATGACATCATTTTAGATGTTTTGCCGGTAGGGCATGATGCATCATGAATCACTACGAGCAAGTCCGAATTTTATTTCATTTCGACTACAAAACCTAACAAACGGACAACAACTCGTTTGCATAATTCTTTGTACGTTTTTTTTAATCTGGATCTCACGGGTGTAGTACAGACAGAACCACACAAAGAGTACTAAAAAGGTTTTTGTTGCGTCGCCTGCGGCCAAGATGTTATCTGAGCAGTCACCTTGATCTTTGCACGAAACTGCACAGAACGCAGCGCTTGACCTCCGGCGCCGCGCCGCCTCCTTTCTGTTCAGCCGTGTACCTCTCTTAGGCACAAGTTCTATTGATTTTTTGGCAAAAAAAAACCTTGGATTATTTAAAAAAAATGAGTCATGGTCTCCCTGACAATATCACGAGGTTATAATAATATTTGTTTATGCCAAGTTTATATAAACAAAAACAAAATCGTGTGCAAGGTTCAATAACCAATGCGTAAAATGTATTACGGTAAATTGGAAAACTATCGGTATCGATTTCACAACATACAGTTTTCCATGGCATTTCTAGGGCATAACATTGTAGCTCCGTTCGTATGAAAATTGTACTGTAGGTAACAATTTTATAGAAACTCTGAACTAGAAACTAGCCGACAACATAAAAGCAGTGTTCAATTTTCACGACAAACAAGTTATTTTATCTGCCTGACAGGTTAAAAATAGCCCGTTAGGCATTATTGAACTGTTTGATTATAGAGGAACAATGCTATCGCATGTAAATTATAAAACAGTTGCGATACTGAAGGCAAACTAGAAGTCCGAATGATTTCTGAAAATAATTTGTATTCGTTAGTCCGTTTCGGATTTGTAAATCAACGCCTAATAGGAATGTCAGGAGGCCTACTCCGAAGCGTAAATCCGCAGTATCGGCCGAATGCTCGGAAGTTTTCTACTGCACTTTTTTACATTGATATTTAAAATATACAGGGTGTAAGGGACAGCCCTCCGCAAACTGATGCGGTGAATTCAGTATATTATACTAAGATGACCGGTACTTGAAATTATTTCAGGAACCCAATAAACCTGATTTGTTTAATTACCTCACACGCAATGTATCACTACCATGGCAAAACGCGCGTAGCAACAGCGGTAGCGCAGCGAACCTTCGGCCGCCGAGTATTTCGACATCCATTGCTGTTTTTTTTATTTTAGCTGTTTTATTTACCTAAATGGAGTGCTGCATACAGATAATGTAATTTTACATTGAAATAAAGGAATTAACTGAAAAAAACTATTAAAAAAATGAAAAAAAAATTCCGGTGGAATATGATTCAAAGTAAGGAGCTGAATGCAACCTGTTAGTTTGCGGAGGGCTGTCCCTTTCACCCGTATATCCCCTATTCCCTCTCCGTGTTCACCGTGTTCCCTTACACCTGTATAGTACTTGCTTTTTTGAAGTTCATTCGGTCACTTCGGGTCCGACCACACGTCAAAATAAAGTTCATTGAACAAACATCAAAATGAAGTTCGATCGGATCCGAACCGACCGAACGAAATAGAATCGGAATACAGTGTAGTTGAAAACTTCCGAACATTCGACCGATACTCCGACGATTTCCAAATTTCCGAGATTCGACGGATTTACGCTTCGGAGTAGGCCCCCTGGTGTCAAACACGCGTACACGTTATGCGCAATGCTAAGCAACGCTACGCTTTGTAACCTTAACAGCAGAGGCAGACGTAAATAGCCACTGACAGTGAACTCTGGAAAAAGTACAAAACTTTGGAAGTAGATAACCAGAGTTTATGTGCAGGAAAACTGCTAAACTCTAGGCTTCGTTTACTTATGTTCTAAAGATAACGATCTCTGACACGTTAACAATTGCTTCTTAAGCACAGCTTTTCCGAACCTGTTGTGGCAGTGCCAGCTTCAAGAGACATGTTGCTAAAATATCAATCCAAAAATGCTCGCACAATCAACAGATCAACATTGACAAGACAAACATTTGTAGAATCCACCATGTTTGTTTGTTACAGTACAACATGTAGTTGTAGATACACAATCATTGTTTAACATAACTATTGGTTAGAATGTAACTATTGTACTATTGCTTCAATTGAAATGCTTCTCTCTCTTGCACTTTGCATCGATAAGTAGGGAATAGTTATTTTTGGAGACTGTTTCTTTTAGAGTGAAAGGTATCGTCTGAAATTAATTTGACCGTAGGTACAGTATTTGTGATAATCAGAAACAATTTTATTTTAAATCAACTGTGTGACATTAAGGTTTCATAGATGGTTTTTAATAATACTTTATTATTATAACCTTATGATTACGGTTATGATAAGTAGGTATATTCCAGCCTTTTTGACATTAATTCGACTTGTAACTCTATTTATTGTTCCCCTCTGACTCTGACACCATTGATTACAGACTATATAAATTCAATTTGCTTATCTGCCATCAACAAACTACAACTTATCCATAAAATAATATTACCTACATAGTTTTCATTTCAGAAAGTACAAAACTATCACATATAATGCTAACGAAGAAGATGGAGTTCAAAACCACTATTTGCATGCAATACGTGTTATAATAGCAATTTAACGAGATGTAGACTATTACCGAAGAGATTAATGACGCTAGTAAAAAGTATGTTCAATATCAATTACCTATTTAATCATAATTTAAACGGTATTGCGTGGTTGGAATATTTTCTTTCGAAATCAATCGTGCAAGAAGTGGTTTGAGTAGCTCGTTGGTGGGAGGCCCACCATCACCCACTGGATGTTAAGAAATAAATAACGTACCTGCCCGGTACTATTGGTATGTTGTAACTACAGAGTCAAATTAAATTAGCTAGCGAAACTCTGCAGACGTGATGAGTATCGATATCTAAATGATTTTTTTTTTTGGGTCATCAACCGCAGTGCAGTCGAAATATCAGCTTAATTTTTTTTTGTGTAAACTTCACAGACGTGATGGGTGTCGATATCTAAATACGATAAAACAAAAATAAAACAGATTTCTCAAATCATAGTTCAAGTAACAACACTACAGCGGTCGTTGACCCAAAACAAAAAAACAAAATCTTTTTTATTTTTATTTTGTCGTGTTTAGATATCGACCCATCACGTCTGCGGAGTTGTGCTAACTAATTTAATTTGACCCTATACAGGGTTAGTTTTCAATAACCGGCCAAATTTTCACAGGGTGTTCTACCCATGAATATTAACAACTTTCACTGTGGGGCCAACTCTAAAATTACGAAAAAAAAATCTGCTGTTTCATACAAAAGTTCAATACCTACTCGGCCAAAATGTATGAAACAGCAGATTTTTTTCTCGCGATTTCAGAGTTGGTCCTATAGTGTAAGTTGTTCATATTCATGGGTAGATCACCCTGTGAAAATTTGGCTAGTGATTAAAAAAATGCCCTGTATATTTTTATTGTAATAATAATTGTAAATAAGGAAAATAGTTATACCTATATATTTTATTTGTAGCACAATTCATTACTCGCTGAGTAGGTAGGTACAGTTAGTCACTTAATTTAGTTAACTTACATTTCGATGGGCGCATTGGTTCTTCAATTACCAATAACTTTAGGTTTTTTTTTTCAAATATCTATCTTTGGATTTTTAGTTTTAGCGATATATTTTTTTACCTTATTATTCCTTCTTTACTTTTAAGGCTCCTGCAAACAGGCGCGACACGTGATGTGACACAAAGGCACCGCTTGTCGCGCGAGGAGCGGTGCCTTTGTATCGCGCGCGATTCACGTCACGTGTCGCGTCTGTTTGCAGGAGCCTTTAATCTGTGGTTATTTGGTGCGGTCATCCTTTTTGATAAATATGTTGAAATTACTTATCATGTTTTATCAGTACTAGTGATCTTATAATATGTTAGAACATAGGAATAATACAAGGTGTTTTTTTTATTTGTCATAACTCTAGGATAACGAGACGATATCAAAGAATCAACTGGCATATGAATTATTTTTCAATTATATATTTTTTTTTGTTTTCATATTTCATACAAAATAATTTGACAAAGTCACGATTATTAATGTTAAACTCCCTTACGTGAAGTATGACAACTTCACTTTTTCTTAGCTTTAATTATGAATGATTGGTATGATTAAAATTAATTACTCGTATTTATCAATGAAACTTGGAATGAACCTAATTTAATTATGACTGATAATATCTTCGAAACTATGCATTTTTGGACCACATATTGTAGGACTTTTTGTACTATTTTTATTTATAGAATAACCTTAACCATAGAGTTATATAAAATATAATATACAATACGTATAAAAAAACACGTGGTAAAATTTATAAAAGAGGTTATCTGCAAACTACACTGTATAGATACTATAAGGGCGAAATTACACATGCTTGTACAAAAATTTGCAAGCTGGCATGCCGTTTGCTATAACAACTTCTGATTGGTCAATATCAAAATGGCATGCCAGCTACTTGCATAGTTTTATACCAGCTACAGCCATGTGTATTTTCGCCCTAAGGATGTCGCAAAATCGCAACTATTAAGCAAAGGTGTCGCTGCGTAGGAATGACAACAACAACGCAGCACGAAAATCTGCTTTCCCTAAAGGTTGCTGAGGTCAGACGGCAGACACAGTCATAAGGAAGAAAACTAGAAACACGTTGTGAAATTAAAACTTAGATTAATTACCTACATAAATTACCGACATAACGACAGACCACACTTCAAACTTGTTACCTACACTACTACTAAATCATTATAACTACAGAAGTTAATGAACATGCAGTTTCATTAGGCAAATCCAACTCATGTGTTGCATAAATTCTCCAGTAGGTCAAATCAATCTGCCTAGCCTTTTCCAAACTATGTTTGGGTCGGCTTCCAGTCTAACCGAATGCAGCTTTACATGGAGCGACTGCCTATGTGACCTCCACAACCCAGTAACTGGGTAATACGATACCCCTTGGTAAGACTGGTTCTCAGACTTTCAGGCTTCTGACGACCCGTAGCGACTGTCAAAGATCCACGAAAGTAGGTACTTATACGAAATTTAAATAATGTAAAAAGATATACACTGGGCCACAAAGAAAGCGGGTCCGTAACAAATACCTCAATAACTTCCAAAATATTGGAGCTAGCTTTATGAAATAAAGAGTGTATTAAAGACAATTTTATAGTGCTTAAATTAATGTTATAAAAGTTCAAGATTATGAAGTTTATTTTGAATAAAAGTAAGTTAAATAAAAATTACAATTTTCACTAGATTTCCAAAAATGTGCTATTGTATGCAATTTTTACACATTTTAGTATTTTGTATTGCCACCACGAGCTGTTAATACAGCTGTTATATGGTTTGGCATGCTTTCCGCCAGATTTCCGGGCCGATTCTGAAGAATATTCTCCCATTCCTGAGCGAGCGAGAATTCCCAGCGAGAACTGTTGCTGCTGTTGTTGTTGCTCCAATATTTTGGAAGTTATTGAGGTTTTTGCTACCGTCCCGCTTTCTTTGCGGCCCAGTGTATTTTATAAAGAGTTTATATACCCATCATGAGACAAAGCAAGCGGTAATGACATTGAAGGAGAAACTTATCAATAATATAGCTACATCTTGTTGACCCTACTCTTCTTATTAATGAAAGTAAGGAAAGGAAGTTTTCCATATACTTGTCTCTGAAGTCTGGTACAGTAATCATGCTATTACACGAACGACACATAAGTCTCACATATAAACAGCTAAGTGTGGCCACAAAACAAATCGCCATCATTTGTCACACACGGCGGTCGGTGAGCGAATTTCTCTACGATTATATCATTGTTCAAGTGGCCATGCACTATAATACCGTGGTCTATGGTTGTAAGGAGACAATAAATAGTGACAAGTGCAAGTACTGCACCTGGAAGACATAACTGAACACGTACCTGAGCGTGTATCTCCTAGCGAAAGATTTAAGAGTATCAAGAGATTAACACAGAGGAATGTCTGACTAGAAGATCCCTCAAGATCATCTTTGATGTCCAGGAAAGTAAAACACCTACCACCTAACTACAGTTAGGTTAGCATCCTTTCTTCATTGGACGGATCTAAGTCTACAATTCTCTACTGCTAGTAAAGATCCCATGATATTCTCTCTACGTCCCCGATCTTAGCTCCATGCAGCGCGTCTTGAGAAGCGTGGCGTGGTTGAAAATAAATTTAATGATGCAGCTGAAAATAAAAATATAAATACATCCATCATACTTAAACAGAGCAGCTGTAGTGATTTACTTCAGCTGCTCTGTTTACGGTAGCAGCGTCCGAAATGGCGAGAACATGGAAAAACAAAATGAGAACTTGAAAAACGCAAGATTCTAGAGGTGAAAGTAGAGTTACAGTCCAGACTTCTCATGAGAAAGCAAAAAGCGGTGACAGAGAAAGTACTGACTAATAAACACTTAAAGCCCCAGAAAACGAACTTAGTTCTCAAACTAGATATATATTTGCATTTGATGCAAATTTGCAAATGATGGCTCATTGCAAAACGAGGACCAAGTGAAGCGTGAGAATATTCCGTTGCATACCTGCATACTCATTCACCTGGCCGTTTCTAAAGACAGCACGTCAATACCGATTCTATAAATTGATTAGATACCACCTGTACTATTAGTTATTTCGAAAAAAAGAATTCGAAAAGGCCTTGTAGACACGGGATCTTATGTATAATGAAGCCTAGTGGTTAATTTCTTAGTCAAACAAAATGAGGAAACTCATAACGTTAATGACAGACGGTAAACAATCTACGTGTTAAGAGGCGCCTTGTGCTGGGTATCATCATTCATCAACCAGAGGTGTAAATTGATGGATTCATCGATTAGTAAGCATTTAACGTGGTAAACTGGTAAAAATGCTGAAATGATTTATTTCACACCTTTGGGGATATGACGAAAACGATATTACCAGCGGTAAATGCTGACATTTAGCTTAAGTTGTTACGTTATGATCGAGTACTTAAAGGTTACACATAGAAAAATATCAACATAGTTTTCGTTTTACCTACGAGTTACAAGGTGAGTATTAAAAGGAAAACTCCTGTTACAATTATACCACTTAAAATCCTTCCTCTCTCACAAGATAATCTTGTCTGTTTGATCACTAAGAATACTTTGCACTTGCATCTCTTCAAGTGCATCATACATAAGTGTGTATTAAGAGAACATCTGGTACACTGATAACATTATTCGAAAGATTCTCAACTTGGCTAACCAGAAACAATGAACTACATACGTAAATGCATTGAAACAGAAGTGTTGAATTTGGTGGAAAATAAAATGTTGAAACGACGATGACGATAGTAGGTATAAATTATAATGAGCCATTTTGTCATCATCTATAAGGTGTTAATTATTTACTAAGTAGAACAATGTTAGGTAATAAACACGATATTATAACAGTAGTTAAACAAGAGGCGACACGAGATACGCTCTCGTGCCGTTATCGACGCGAGGCTGTGGGAAATTGGAAACGTCAGTGAGATGCGTGACTGCACTACTATTGTTTTATCTGGGTAGGTCGCAGTGCCTGAGGTTCTACATCTTTGTCGCAAGATGCATTTATGAACTCGCTTCAATATTATGTTTCATCGAGTAATATAAAGCTTGTGACATACTACACTACTAACATAACATAACATGACGTCTGTATTCCCCGAAGGGATAGACAGGTGAACCTATATATGTATACATACCACCCACATTTCGCCATTAGGGGGCGGGTACTGCGATCGGCGGCGGCGATCTCTCGCGTCCGGCCCTGGTCCAGGCCATGGTACGGAGCGAGAGTAAATGGGAAGCCATTACCTCCTTCTGTGAGGCAGTAATGCTCGCAAAGGAGGAGGCGGAACGCATGAGGGAGAAGCAATCTTTGCGCCCTCACGCTCCTAGTCACCGCAGGAGAAGCCCTGGGCATCGGGAATTGGCAGCCGATTCCCGGCCACCGTTGGCGCGGGCTTGCGGACGGCGGGCAATGGGTAGCTCGCCGTCCGGAAAGGATCAGGCCCGAGTCGACGGCGCGTTGTGTTCCACGTGCGCCTCAAAGAGATGTCAGCACCATTGAAGGGGTCCGCTAGGGCCGATGCCAACCAGGGTTGCGGGATGTTCGATAGAGTTACCGTGGCCCCGGCACAAGCAACTGAGGGAATACGGGTGGGTTTTAGTCAGTAAAAGTCTGACACGCCCTCCCGCTCCGCCCAGAGCGGGAGAAGTCATTTGATGACTTCCCATCCAAAAAAAAGGGGGCGGGTACTACACTACTAGGTACTAGTGACAAACAAGACATGCGGAGTTAGAATGTAACTTTGCATGTTTTAAGGAACGCTTTACGAGTATCAAAGACTGATGATGATGATGTGTGTCCTGTGACGAAAAGAAAACTCGATTCAAGAACACAAAACCCTAAAATGTAGACTCTGGCGCTGCGTGAAAGAAAGCAGACAACAATCTTTTCTAATTATTTAAACCAGATTCTTACGCATGGCGCGGTTAGTTAACTGAAATTACACACATGTTGCATATTAATAGGAACAGTACTTTATGGTAAGCAGTGCATCTGGTTTGGAATTTCGCAATACTTGAAAACCGGGAACTATGGAGGGCTGTAATTTATAGGCAATTTGCAAACTTTGAGCGCCTTATGAAGTGCAGAGAGGCTGGTTTAATTGCCGCGTAACAGATTCGACCTGACATTAATGAGAGTGACTTAAAAACTGGTATAGCTAATGATTTAATGTTTTTACACCCATAATGTGAACGTGTTCTTGTCGGCGCTGTTAAACAGACTATTGTTGAGTGCAATTAATCTTTTTTCTTTAGTTTCCTTTGCATTTTGATCTGTCAGATACATGTCATAGCCCCGTTGTAATTTTACAGCAACTGTTGATTATGTATGGCTTTCGCGGTGTTTCTCATATATTAATTAGCAAGCCTTGTGCAAATAAATGCCGTGTTTATGTAAAGACGACATGCAATTATGCATAATGAGGTGGAAAATGTTAAGTACCTACATATATTCACGCTATCTAAAATGACCCAGACTCATGGTCTCTTTCTTTTTTTAGATCCACGTCATCCACCTATTATCAATTGCAATTGTCAATTTTTACGTGATTAATACACATTGATGCGCAAATTGACCATCTACCAGGTGCAATTAAAGCGATTGTCAATACAATAGAAATTGATGACAATTGATCAATTGCAAATGATCGTTTCGGGGATCCCTAACAATACCACGTGTGTGTGTGACCGTTAATCCAGATTATTTTTGGAGGACCAGTAGCAGCAGCGGAATTAAATTGGCTATTGGCTAATATGATTAAGTACCGTATTAATTTTATATTTAGTAATGTCACATTATTGTAGCGTCTACGAGAATACGATATTATCTACTATGCTACGATGCAGTGGCGGAGCGGATACAAAACGCCGTTCGCGGAGAATAAAATGATAACTGACATTATCTTAGTGTTACCAGTGTTATGTAATGTTTGTAATCTGTGGGTGCTAATAAACCTGCTCAATTTTTTTCGTAATTTTTATAGTTATTTACGAAGTTACAAAATATATTTATTACAATATATAATATTCAAAGTTTTAACACAGGCCTTAAATTACGAGAATAAATAGTGTTAATATAATATTTTCATTCATTCATTCATTCATTTCATTCATTCATTCATTCATTTCATTCATTCATTCATTCATTAATATAATATTATCAAAATGTATTCCCAATTGTTAGTATGACAAAGAGTAGTAGAATTATGTTCTCGTGAAAAAATATTTGACTAGATAATGATAAACATCCATTATTGCAATCGAAGAAAACATCTTTTTTTATTTTACCTGAAAAGTTGCGTTTGTGTAATTAACATTTTATTCTCCGAGGATGGTGAAAAGTAGGCGGATGTAATGTTTCAGAACACAATTAACATTATTGTTAGACTAAAGACTTATTCCAAAGATGATTTTCCGCTAAAACGACAATAAAAAAATACCAAATAAGTACATTGATGGCAAACCATACAATTAGTTAACAGGATGATAATATGATATCATAACCATTCTCCTGCCCTTATCACAATTTATTTGCTGTCGGCGCAACAAGTTGTTTTCTTCCATACTTCTCTATTAGTCGTCATCTCGGTAGTCACCCCCTTTTTAGCCATATCATCTTTAACGTCACTAAATATAGCAGTTTTAATTAAATAAAGTGTAGTTTACTTAAACAGTTACAGGCGGCAGGCACGAACACCCATATATCACATACCCATATGGTAACATATGCGTAACACAAACTTGCATATATACACAAATACAGAAACATTCTTACATCTGGAAATAATGTCTACGTGGTAACTAGATTGATAATTTAGGTATTAAGGTTAAAATTTTAGTAAGGCGTCGTATGTAATCCAGTTTTATTTTTCAAGGTATTGCAGTTAAAACTTGGACATTAACAAGAGCATCCTTTTCTGCAAAACCTAAGCCAGTCAGCGGTGCTCATCTCACAGTGGACCGAGAACTTACGTGTAGTTCCACCTGAATACCTGATGCTAGAGATTGACACCATTTACTGCTCACTTTACCTAATTCTTCCCGATTATGTAGATATGACCACCACAGAATATGTAGATTGGCTGTTGTCGTAACGTTGAGAATGTTTGATGGCAGTAGCCAAAGAGTGAGTCCTCTTACACCCGTGAAAAGCAGATGGCTCTGGTGTTCAAACTTATACAGGTACAGGGTTCAGGGTACCTTCATTATAACTTAGATAAATACCGCCACTCACCTGACCCGGTGGTCAAAGTTGGAACTAACGAGGAGACAGCGATGGCAGCGACACGAGGAAAAATTTTGGAAACAGGGATACGGTACTTACGACGCCATCTCTTGGCCGCATGCAGTTGGCATTTAGGGAAACTAAACTCTGTACGCTTCCTGACTATACTCCTAGATGTCTATCCCACTAATTTATTGGTTTCGTAAATAGGAAGAAGAATCTAATCACAAAGTTCTATAGAGCTAAGAGCTAAACTAAGAGCTTAGTTGAAAACAAACACTGTTGAGATCAATGCCTTCCATGGTATAAACATGGGTCGCCAAGCTTTTTAGCCCAAGGGCCAGACTAACTCCTATACTAAAGCCCCCAAGGGCCAGGGCCTAGCTAGCTCATCATAGCAACATACTGTAGTTTTTAATTACGCGCAAATTAAGGACTAGTCGGCGAGTAAGATATCGACGGCGGGGGCCGGATTGTTGGTGCTCGCGGGCTGGACCTGGCCCGCGGACCGTAGTTTGGAGACCCCTAGTATAAAAGATTGGACGATTCAAACTAATCCACAAAACATATCAAAGACTAATCTTGGGTAATAGAGAGATGAACACATGATAGTCTACTATCCGAGGTTTTACTTCATGTAAGAGGCCGTGGGGGACATCCATCACACTTTAAGGGGGAGGGAGAGGATCAACAAAGTGTAATATCGTGTGACAAGGGGGCTACGAGTCATAAGCTTCATGACGTCACAGGTAAAAATCTAGTGTTCGAACTGTAAACTTCACCTCGAACGAAAAACTAAAATAACTATCCAACTCTATCAACAAAATAGGTAAGGTTTAGTTTCAAATTGCAAAATATGTGACGTTACGCCATACACAAATATGACCACCTCGCCCCGTCCTTGTCACAATGGTTGGTCATATTCGGGCTCCAAAGAGCATGATATTCGTGTGACGTACCTACTTAATTTATGGATGGCCCGTAATCATGCATGAGAAAAGCACATAAAGTTTTTCATTCACTGCTGCCGTCATATTGAACTACGCGGTCAGCGGCCTGGAACGCGCAGCAATTTGCACCAACATGCTTATTAACACATAAATCATCCATCCACTGCTATTTGTTTTACTTAATGTACACAAATTACGTGTAAATAACGGTGCGATTTCATTTAAAACATTAATTAGGTTTCGAAATAAGATTGATGGCACTTAATAAGCACGTACAGAACACTCATAGTTATTTTACCTCTGACAGTAGCAACGCAATAGCAATTTTATTGTAACGAGAATAAAGATTACTGTGAGTCTGACAGACTGGTCAATGGTAGCAACCCAAAAGCAACCTTATTGCATCGACAATAAAGATCACTGTGATTTTGACAATGATGCCAAATCAGAGGTAAAAAAACTGAACGGTCTGTACTATGTATATTAAAGTCTCTTCAGCTACAGCTTTAGTTGTTATTTATACTAATATTATTGGGTTTTTCTATCTGGGATTTCTCAGTAGCAGCCCGGAGTCTGGATTTGTGCCCGGTAGATGGCAATAGGCAATAGCCCGAAAGTCTGACAACCAGTCTTACCAAGGGGTATCGTGTTACCCAGTAACTGGGTTGTGGAGGTCAGATAGGCAGTCGCTCCATGTAAAATACTGGTATTCAGCTGCATCCGGTTAGACTGGAAGCCGACCCCAATATAGTTGGGAAAAGGCTAGGCAGATGATGGAGATGGCAATAGGCTCGCCCCCTATTACATGGGACTTAAACATAACTGGCGCAATGTGGGTGTACTATAGGTACACCTCTGCCTAACCCTTTGGGGAAATAAGACGTGATGTTATTATACTAATATTATAAAGAGGTTAACAGAGGACGGGGCCTGCGAGGAATTTACAAACTAGGTATTTGAAGAAACTATTGCCGTCGCGCTGCGCCCGAACAACCGATTTATCAGTGCGATAGGGATAGCTGCAGCTCAGACCGATTATGTATCACAAAAAAATTACGAGATCGAAGTTTGGTATTCCCCTTTTTTCTCCTCAAAAACCGAGCCGATAAAATTATTTTTTATACATTAAAATTTTCAGAAAGAGTATCGATACCAGATGTATAAATTAATGTAAGGAACAAACCACGGTTTTTCAGGAGAGCCAAAAAAACGATTTTATTTTTTTATATATGTCTATAATTTTTTACTGTCTGCTCCAATTTTAATCGTGTCTAGAGCAAATTTTCTTAGAATTTCCTCTTCTTTCATGCTATAAACGAAAGATTTACCCAGGAAACGCGGTTCAGTCAAATCAAAGGTCAAATAAGAAAATCATAGATCTAGCTTACACGTCCAGACGTGTAAGCTAGATCTACGATTTTCTAGGGACCTATGAAATAAAGCAGTTTCTAAAAAAACCCATTGGACGTACCATGAAATTACTTACCTGAAATAGACGGGACAGTCAACGTGTTAAGTCTACATACGGCTGTCAACCAGTATATAAGACCCTAAAAATTATATCATTACCATGCTTCTGTACAAGGTGTAACATAATTAACGCACAACCTCTTAAGGGGTCATTATACTCATCATTATGAACAACTTTTACTATGGGACCAAACCTGAAATCGCGAAAAAAAAATCAGCTGCTCCCTACATTTATGTTCGGATAGCTCGTCAAAATGTAGGGAACAGCTGATTTTTTTCTTGAACAGCCGTTTCGGAGTCTATAGGGAACATACTTTATTACATACACATATCGATTTTTATAGATATTCTATCTTAATACCCATATATATTTCTTCTGTACGTGTATTTGTCACCTTACTCCTCCCAAACGACTGGACCGATTTGGATGAAATATTGTGTGTATATTGCAATGGGTACCTGGATGGTTTGAAAACACAATTGGACCCGGTAGGTGGCGCTGTTCGGGCAGGACAACGTCTGCCGGGTCCGCTAGTATACCTATAATTGCGTTGTGTTAGATTCTTTTAGATTCACTTACCTAGTTTTTATTAAATACCAAATTGGAAAAGACAAGACAAGAGTTAGAATTAAATTAATATAATTAATGAAAAATATAATTAATATAATTTAATTAATATTTTTGTTACAATAATATTAATTTAATTCTATACATAGGTATTTATATAAATTAAGTATATTGTTTGAAAATTTTGCATGCCATAAAATAAAATGTATCGGTTCTATTTATAAAAATTACATCTTATCTGTATACCTACATTATAAGCAAACAAATGAATAATAATATAATTTCTATTTCATAAGAAGTTTCACGCGGGTGAAGTCGCGAACAGAAGCTACATACATAGCTGCATACAAACCTTGAAATTAGATGACTCTGAATGTATTTGTGTCATCATGTTTTTCGGTAAATAACTATTTCATATAACAAACACAATTCAGAAGGCTATACACGAATTCATTCAGAGTCACCTAATTTCCAGGTTTATAACCCCTAGGGCCCATATTAATGTCTTATTTGCGCTACATTTCTTGTTACTATAGTAGTATCTAATGCGGTGTAATCATCATGTTTAATGATTGACGAAGATTGATTTTACTATACTGGATAAAGTATACCTAGGAATGAAAAGGCCATTTTCTCCAGAGAAAATCTCTCGAGGCCTGCTTCCATGGTCTGCCCGTATGTGTGAAGGTTTTGTTAAGTAAAATATTAACATTCGGCTTTGAACGCAAGTTGTGAACCTCAATTTTGATGTTAGGCAGCTTTCGAAATCGAACATAACATCATGCCAGTGTTCACCCACGTTTCGTCAATACGGTACCTACTTAATCTTAGGCACGTCCGGGCACAAATCTAGGATAGATTACGGTTGAATGTAGTTATCTATACAGGGTGACTTGTAATTTGACGTATTCCTTCCAGGACATGATAGTGTGACCAATTTTCAGCAATTAAGCACCCCATAAAGCTTAGGAGAAAATTCATGAGATTCGAGAAAACCCAATTTTAATGTATTTTTGAAAATTTCTCAGAAGTCGTCATTGAATATCACTTTTCTCTAAACTCTCAATTGAATGGCTTTCGTTGATATTCCATTGGGTGCCTAATACTTTAACAAACATTTCGATGTAACCAAATTCTCTAATAAATCAAACAGTTTAAAGGTTAGGGTAAAAGTTTATTAACCATTTTCAAAAATCATCTACATACAATACATGAACTTTGACACCAGTTATCTCAAAATTATACTATAACATTAAGTGTATAAATTACGGGGAAGACATCTTCATTTAATCAGCTGTCTAACGAGGTACAAAAGTTAAAATAATATTTAGAGGTGCCGATAAACCGGCCGATAATGCTGGCAAAGGTCGAATTTGCAAATTATTGAATATTTAAAAATTGTGCTATCGATTTAATTAATTGGTTTATGCCATCCCAGTACTTCCTAAGCTCCCAGCAATCTGTCACACGTTAGATGATTTTTGAAAATGGTTAATTATCTTTTTCCTTTAACTTGATTAATTAGAGAATTTGGTTACATCGAAAGGTTTGTTAAAGTATTAGATACCCAATGGAATATCAATGAAGGCCAATCAATTTGAGAGTTTAGAGAAAAGTGATATTTAGTGACAAAGAAGAATGGCAAGATTCCATGTAATCAGGGTGTCACATTTAGACTTCGTGCAATCGTAAAAATACTCTAAAAAAACCGATCTAGGTCAAATTAAGATAAAAGGTAATCATAGAATTTTTTTTTAACATTAGGTTTCGCCAGAAAAACGTTGTTTAAAGACCAAGGCTGACTCCGTTTATGCTGACCCACTACAGTTATACGACATTAAAATATGGCGGAAGTTAATAGTTCCAATAATTACTACTAAAATAATGAATAGAGCATTGTAATTTGCCTTGGTTGTTCATCTTTTCTGCGTAAATCAACAAACCTATTTCAGTATGTACGGTCAAAAGAAAACCTAATCTATCCAAGATGCTAAAATGTTCCAGATAATTCCCGATTTCTACCTTTGTGGGCCCCTTGGTAGGATTTGCTACAGGTCCCACGCTGGCTTAATCCGGCACTGCTCGTACTTCGATTAGTGAAAACGAGGCTTTATCACTGACAATACTTGTCAAATTGTCAATGGGTTTAACTACAGCACTGTCAGTCGTGATATTATTTACAATATTACAAATACCTAACGTTTTATTATAAGTAAAGTACTAAAACGAATGTAGAATTTCCACCTGGAAAGGATTCAGGCTGGAGAGGCTGTGCATCCCATCATGTTGTATTGTTAATAGCGTCGGCGTATTCCTACCTACTATGTATTAAGGATAAGTATGGATTATACAAAAATTAAACAGTACATTATAATCTTAAAGGAACTTCATCGAATAACTGAGCAGCCGGCGCGGGCGTCATGCTGTCGTCGTCGGCATCAGCGTACGATGCGCATCAGCATCACACATGCCAGCAGCAGCTGTAACCTTTGGCATAGCTTTGATAACGTACTATCCTCGTGTTCTATGCTTCACCATAAATACAGTAAACCTAGGAACGTAGTCATTTCATAACTATTCACGATCACATATCAAGACAGGAGTCAGAGCAAAGAATATATAAAAGAGTACTCTGTGGCAAAGAATATACTCATACTACTCTCTAACGAGAGTCAGACTGACATTAAAATATGACAATTATGATATTTCTGGTTTGAGGGAAGACATCAATATATTTTTGAACTAGCTGTACCCCGCGACTTCGTTCGCGTGGATGTCGTAAGATACACAGTATACTAAAATAACAGCCACATTTTAATAAAACTCCCTCTTCCCCCGACCCGTCGCCAACCGTCGCGTCGCGTTGAATCGCCCACCCGCGCTATTACTTCGTTTTCGTTTAGTGTTCCTTCTGACTTTTTCTTTTTGCCCGGTTCCTAAGGGTCTTAGTGTGATGTTAAATAGCCTATAACTATCCTTGAGAATTAGGTTACCAAATGCAAAAAAAAATTTCAAATTCGACTTTTTGTTCATAATTTCATGGGTTTTAGTTTTTTTTTTGCGCGGAACCCTAATATTTTTCAAAAATAAAAGTAGCCTACGTTACCCGCCGTTACATCAGCTATCTTCCAGTGAAAGTCCCGTCAAAATCGGTCCAGCCGTTTCGGAGATTAGCCGGAACAAACAGACAGACAGACAAAAATGTTAAAAATTCCTTTTTTGTTATAAGAATCGTTTATACTTTCCTATGCATTTAGTAAAAAGTTGCTATTTTTACATTACAAACAAACACTTCAATTTTATTTATTTGTATGTATAGACAGATGTTGCCATGAAAACTAAATTCTCCAAAAAACGTATAAAAATAAGTATCGGTCACTAACTTTAAGTTTCATAAATCAGTTATTTATAACATAAAACATGTTGCTAATACAATTAGGCACTGGCTCTAAAGATGTGTTAATATAATGTTCTTGTGTTCTCCAAAATGTCTTAGAATTGATAAAACAAAACTGAGCTTAGAGCTATCACAGCAGTAATTAACGTCTTATCCTGTAATATTGGGGATAGAGTCTGACCAACGAAAGCTGTCCAAGAAAAAACGCGGGAATTTAAAAATCAAGAGCTGTCAACCCTGGCTATACACTGCTTAAACGAAATTGATACTATTTATAATTCAAGACATATTATACGATATTTAGATCAGTAATTCATATTTATATACTTAAACCACAATAACCTTATTACCCTTGATATTTACTTGGAACTGTTAAACCACCATTATATATTCACGCAACGGTGGATAAGCAAGTTAGCGTTACAATATTTCGCCGTGAGGATGATCATTATCAGTACCAAAGTTAAGCTTGAAACAAAACTAGCTTGGCATTTTTTAACTTCTGCACATTGAAGTTCACAGCTCAATTTTCCTGGCACAGCCTTATACAGAAAAGGTTGAATTAAACAAAAGATTATTACTATACATTTATTTAATGGATTAGAGACCACTGATGTGATGAGGATGACACAATAAAATCAAAACAAAACATAGGGGTTATGAGTCATAGTCGAAATTGGATTCCAAGAACTCTACACCTGATAATATTGAATCAACTTCATTGCTTTTTTCGCTGCTACTGCTACTGTCCCCAACACGTATTATGAATCGTTCAAGTTCGTTTTCAACAATACGGTCCCTTGATTTGTACTGAAGTTCAACATTTAGTACATGATCAGTGTACTTCTTCCAGTCATCAGCAGTTATGGATAGAAAACATTCTTTTATTAAATTTTGCATTTCAGACCTGGTATCCCTATATTTTTGTTTGCTACTTTTCTCTTTGCCTGACTCCATACAAGCTCAATTGCATTGAGGTCGCAATGATACGGTGGTAGCAACAAAATTTCCTGATTGTGGGTATGACTGTGCTTTTTTAGAAATACTTCTAAAACCAAGTAGTAGTTCTTCTGCAGTTGTTTACACCTGCAGGTTTATTATCTTTCACCAAACACATTAATTCAGGTTTGGTATGATATTCTTCAAAATGAATATTATTCTCTTGAAGCCATATTCGGAGATTAGCTTTAGAATCAGATATAGTAGCGGGTTTGTTTACTTGTTTCACATGGTAAGTTGTATTGTCCATCACAAGTATACTAGGTTTAGTGAGATTTGGTATCAACATTTCCTCAAACCATTTCATAAAGTTGGTAGCATTCATATCATCATGGTAGTCAGCTGATTTAGATTTTGTGCTGAATACCAATAATGCACCTGACATAAACCCTTCCTCCGATCCTGCATGCACAATAGTATGTCTTTTTCTTGACGATATATTAGTAGTGACACCACTTGTTGAAGGTCCTTACCATGAATTTTTAACTTTATAGCTCTGATGTACATGTCTCATCAAGGTAAACAATCTGTTTACCTTCTAGCCTCTTCTGATTTATTGTCCTCAAGAATCTGTGTCTCCATGCCGCGATATCATATTTTTCTGTAAGTAAAGCCCGTTCATTTTGATTGTTTTGAAACTCAAACCTGTTCTTGTGTAAAAATTTTCTAAGGGTTTCACGGCATCCCGTAAATTCAATTGCTTCCTTCAGCTCATTGTGGAGGTTTTTAGTGTTGGGACTTGTTTTTTCACTCCATAAAATTCATTTATTTTGTTTCTTGTAGCCGAAATATCAAAATTATCCAAATTGGAAACTGACAATTTTGACAATCCTAAAATGTTGCTATACTAAAACTTTTGAAAATAATTCGTGGCCAGCTTTCGTTGGCCAAACTCTATTGCTGTTTTTTGGAATTAATGTGTTTTGGGGTTGTTGCGAATTTCATGCACTTAAAAAATAAACTTGCGTCAAAAATGATTAAAACTCTTAAAATGTATGAAAACTATAAGATGAAATTTCGAGACGTCTGTTGACGTTGGTGTTGCCAGCTGATTAATTATTATTATGTTTATGTTTATTATATCTCGGGACTGGGGACCCGAACCTTTGGAAGGCGTACGAGGGGCCGCAGCCTACTCGCAGAGGCCCCTTAGACAATTTGAAATGATGAGGAGGCACCAACCGACGATTATCCCTGTATGCACTATGCAAGTACACCCAAGGACAACCCCCGGTTGGTGCAGGACTACTGCATAATAATAATTATTTTTTTTTTTTATATATTTCTCGGGACCCTAGGGTCCCGGACCTTTGAAAGGCATATGAGGGGCCGAAGCCAACTCGCAGAGGCCCGTTAGACGCTTTCAATGGAAATGAGGCACTAACCGACGATTATCCCTGTGCGTACTATGCAAGTGCACCCAAGGACAACCCCCGGATGGTGTAGGACTATTGCAGAATATGGAGACAAAAAAAAATTGGGCTATGGGTTTGGATGGCTAAAGTGGACTGGTTATCTAAAACTATGGAAGGACTATGGCCCCTGCCTGACCAATGTGTGATAAATACAATACACGGATAAAATGGCAGGGGGTGACTTGCACACTCAACAATGGGCCCCCGGAAACGGTCGCTAGCACATAGTGTCGTAGCGACAAGGGGGCAACATGTCTTGAGGTGCTTAAGAGGAGTGGAGAGGTATTCCACGGCTATCAGGACAATCCCGGAAGTACGGTCAAGATCCCTACCAGCATCTTACTGGACTACTTCCTTCCTCCGAGCACGTTTGCTCTTGCGAATCTCTACTCAAGCCAGCCAATAAAGGCAAGAATGAGGTGGGAGGTCAGTTCTCGTCAGTGTTCACTCCAGCCGGCCAATAAAGGCAAGCCAGAGATGAGGAACATGACTTCTCCCGGGAGATAGGGTACGTGGGGTCGCTACTGCCCAGCAGCTCGCCACATGCTGCCCTGCGGGTTTCTGTATCTCTCTTGGTCTGGCTCCTCATCCTAGACCTGTTCCGGCAAAGAAACCTCCACCGGCACAGACCTAGAGTTCGGAGCGCGCAAGCCCCATCACGACGTCAACGTAGAGATACGGCGATGGGGTTAATAATAATAATAATTATTATTATTATATATTTTGCTTTCCACTTCCAACACTATGCAATGTCGCTTCAACCAATTTGCCGTCCGCCGAATTCAATAAGACTTGTCGGTTCAACCCTTTTCGCTGCAACTGTTTTGCACTCTGTTTGGATCTTAAACAATATCTCTGTTCTGAAAACCGAAACTTTTTTAATTTCATTTACATTTTCATCCGAGAAATACCGTAACCACAAATTAACGAACTTATTTCCCACCTAGTTCAGTATTTGATTACATTTCAGCTTTCGTTCAGTATTTTAAAAAAATGAAAAAAAAATACATTAAAAAGTTGACAAAACACTTCTTAACATGTCTGTATTTCTACTATGAATAGAAGTTTACACAATTTTTTTTATATTGTTCCACTGCGAAGTTACATAAAGTGTTTTTAATTTCACGCACTTACTACACATAGAACTTATAAAAAGAAACGTTCGCTTTCTATAAGAACTAATTTGTGTATGCTGCCACAAAACCAGTCGGAATGTTGTTCAAAAGTCTTGTTCAATATCTCCGTTCCTTTATGAGAGCAATCATTATGAAATTTTGCTTATCACACGCTCTATTTGGGAAATATTTTTGTGTGTAAATTCCGTTGCTTTAATATAAGCCGTTTTCAAGTGCGACCATATGTATGCTAACTTGATCGCTATGCCAGCGTAAACATTAAAAATAGTCTTTATTTCTTAAACTAAAGAGGCACTATTTTTTATTGTTGCCCTGATTAATCTCCATTTACGCTCTAAATAGGGCATAACAATAACCGTGAATTATATCATGTGTACGCTACCATCACGGACACAAAAATACTACTACTAATAATAACATAGATAATTTTGGCGGCTATATCTTGGAACTTAGAACAGTTTTTTTTTAATTATATCAAAACAATAAAGGATTTTTTGCTTTATGGATCCCCGATCCCCCATTAAAGCAAGAGCAGTAGTTTTTTTATAACTATTTTTTTTCCCAAAATTGGAATCTTTAAATGGCTCTCCTATAAAGTTCGTAAAATGTCCTTCAAACAAATAGTCTTTCACCCTTCGAAAAATTTGTTAAATCACAAAGTTTGCATTAACGTCTGTAAGTTTTTGAACAAACAAAACATTTTTATTATAGAAGGAAAATGCTACGAGATCCTTACATATTATACTTACTCCTTAGTAAAAGGAGGATGAAAAAGGAGTATGCAAAGATCATAGCAGGTGGCATCCTGTAGTTTCTGCCCACCCCCATGGGAAAAAGGCGTGAGCTTTTGTATGTATCTATTATTATTACGTCATGCTCCCTGGCGGAACCACCTTTGCTTTAACAAATATAAGTTACATAAAAAAGTCTATGGATTGTCTATAAAATTCTAGTTCTATTAAAAATAGTATATCTCAGGTTTTGACGCAAACTTTTATTTAATTAAAGTGGTTGCACTGTGGAGTATCCTTCCCGGCAAAACCACCACGATATATCCTATTACTATACATAGTTTAAGAAAATATATAGTATTAAAAAGTTCTATATCAATTATTCTATATTGAACTAGTACCCCCAAATCCTCAATCTATGTTAAATTAGTAGAAGAACTTAGACACCATAATCTTTTTCGTAGAAATGGTTATTGAGCGCCTGAAATAACAAAAAAGCAAAGACTCGAGTTTTCCGTAAATTAATAAGAGGTTGTTTTACTTCAGGCGTTACTACTTTAATAGACTATTTCATCGAGTTAATTAATAAATATTAAAACACTGAAACACGGCCAGATATCGGGATCGTAACAAATTAACCACCGTAATATTTCATACATATATTTTTAATTTAAAACACACACCTTACTGTTGTCTCTGATTTTATAATTAATACTACAAGGCATTTTTTTTAAAGCCGGTCCCAACATAGTTGGGAAAATGCTAAGCAGATTGACTACAAGGCGTTTTTTTCGAGTAAATCATACCTACTATAATTTTAGTAAACAAACAAAATAGAAAATTATACTTCTTGTTACAAATAAAGCTACACTTGAAATAAATTAGATTTTGGTATAAACTATCACATCTAATTGCATAATTTTTTTTTCATTTGTTTTTGGAACTCACGCTTTCTTATTTGCTAAGAACTTTAATCTAGGCGCTTAGCGACTATTTCGAAGAGAAAGTTTGAGGCACCGTTTTGTTCGTATATTTAAATCAGATTGAGGATTTGGGGGTACTAATTCAGTATAGAATTGTTATAGAATTA
Source organism: Fissipunctia ypsillon (assembly GCA_947568875.1). Lineage (NCBI taxonomy): Eukaryota > Metazoa > Arthropoda > Insecta > Lepidoptera > Noctuidae > Fissipunctia > Fissipunctia ypsillon. The sequence goes on along the minus strand of OX387644.1, from coordinate 12,819,047 downwards.
TTTGATACCATATATTTGCTTAAACTATGTAAGTATACTAATAGATATACCATGGTGGTTTCGCCGGGAAGAATACTTCGCAGCGCAACCATTTTAAATAAAAGTTTACGTCGAAACTAGAGACTTACTTAGAGACTTCTTTCTTATAGAACTACAATTTTATAAACAGTCCATAGACTTGTTTATGTAACTTATACTTAAAGCACAGGTGGTTCCGTCTGAGAGTAAGGCGTTTATTTTCTATTATAGATTACGGTTGAATGTATGCATCTAGTTCCAGCCGAAAAGGACCTCGCGGAGCGAAAGCATGAATAAAAATGATTCGAGGGAATAATTCTAACTATCATCGTCAATATTATCACATTTAAAAATAGATTAAAATACACAATATTGATTGGGATTATTTATTATATGATTCAGGTAAAACTAATATTAATCTTTTACATTAAATTCGGTCTTGCGTGATGCCCTGCTTGTGCCGTGAAGTCAAAATATCTAACCTCTTTTGGATGAAAGTAAACTGTATAATGCCAACAGGAACGTGACATAAAACGCAGTGAGAGTGGAATAGTAGTAGTAAGTCATTATCCCACAGGCATATCTGCTATATGGATACCATAGTAAATATTTCCTCTTTTTCCTTTTTATTTATATCTAGGACGTATTTGATTGTGGACCGTAAACAGTAATCGTGCGAACTTTAAATATTCGGCCGATCTTATTACTTCTTTTCATAATAAACTATAAAATAATCAATTCGGTTTCCTTCCAGATTTGGGACAAGGTTTACGGTACTGTCTTAAACTACTGTTTAAATCATAGAAGCTCATGTGGTGAAAAGAGAAATATTCAGGATTCTTATAGTAGCAGTCTTTTCCCGCGCCGAGGCCGAGCATCTGAAAATAATATAACATAACATCACGTCTTGTTCCCCTGAAAGTTTGGGCAGAGGTGTAACTATATTACCTTCACCCACTTTTCGCCAGTTATGTTTTAGTCCCATGTACAAGGGGCGAGCCTATTGCCATCAACCGGGCACAAATCCAGACTCCGGACTGCTACTGAAAAATTCCAGATGGAAAAAGCCAATAACACTATGCGCCGACCCGGGAATCGAACCCAGGACCTCATGCTCAGCAGTAGCGCTTGACCAACGAGGCAGATCTAAAATTGGACCGTGAAAGTACAATTCAGCGGTTGAAATACACATATACTATAAACAGCAACTCGACTCTATTTCGCAGTGGCAAATTAAGGTACGATACCTACTACGTCGATATCAGGGGGCAAAAACAAAAGGTCGACGTTGTGAAATTCGGTAAGAAAACGTGGATTGATGACTATCTTCTCTATACATATAGGTAGGTAATAAAAAACTGAACAACTTTCTTCATGGGACCCACATCGTAATCGCGAAAAAATAATCAGCTAAGGCTCCCCGAAACGATCAATTGCAATTGTCAATTTTTACGTGATTGATACACATTGATGCGCAAATTGATCGTCTACTAAGTGCAATTGAAGCGATTGTCAATATTTCTACAATAGAAATGGCAATTGATCAATCGCAATTAATTGTTTCGGGGACCCCATACAACACTTCAATACCTATTAGACCCAAATAGACGCGATTACGTTGTTGGTGCCGTGGAGAGAGTTGTTCAGTTTGATGATCTGAACCACACACACCCTTTATAGATAGATATGACCACATATTTCTGATACACGCTCTATAACCAGGAAAATAAGACTTTGTCCGCGAAAAAAATCTTAGTGAGGACTCTCACCAGCGGGGCAATTGCGTAACACACTTACAGTAGGAATCGCTTCCATTTTGACAGTTCAACAAAATTCATTGCGTTATTTACGTTGTTCAGCAGACAAAATTTTCGAGTATATGAAGCAATGGATTAGCAATTTGCTTCAAAATCATTCAGATTGTGATTGATAGTATGTAACGCAATTAGGGCGCGTACACATAGAACGTCCGTTTTACAGGATCCTTTTTAACGGATCCGTCGCTACTGGAGGTAATATTCACACAGCATTTACAGGACCAATTATGCCGACCGAACTGGTCTACTTTCAACACATTTTATCAAAACTTCTTGGTCAATGTACATGTTTTTCAAACGCCTTGCTTGCCATAGGAGCGCACTGGACACGTGTACTCTAGCGAATGAAACCGGCAAATGGTGCCTGTGTGCAGCATACCGCACCTCGCGCACCCGCGTGCGGTTTCAATCATATAAAACGGATCAGTATTTCCCTTGTGTGTGGGATTTTTTACTGGATCCGGAATACTGTCATGTGTGTGAACTAGCTCATACAACTACATATGCCAATAGCGTATACGTTTAAATGGACCTGTCAAACGGACTGCTGCATGTTTTGTCGGATCGGTATTTTTTACTGGATCCGGATTACAGTATTATGTGTGAACTCGCTCGTACAACTACATACGCCATCAAATAACGGACCTGCACAACGGATCGCTATGTGGACGCGCCCTTATGGTGCGGGATTACCTTTAATAAATTACTACATAAAAATACTGTGTGAAAAGTGCACTGTGAGATCATGTGCGAAAAAAAAGTAATTAACTGTCAAAGGTCATTTTCAGCAAATATTTCGTACAGCGTTGGTTTTATTTCAAGTTATGTTTTGGCAAGTTTATTCCTTAAGGTGTAAGCGCCAGGGTAGCCCGCGAAAGTCAAATTTTCTTACGTTTTTTGCAATTTGCAGGTCAGTATTAGATTGTAATGTTGATTAAAATATTATTCGCGACCGTAATAAATATGTATTTACACAATTATAATCATTAAAGTCATCAATACAACTCTCTAAGACCAAGTAATTCAATAGAATTCATCCAATAGGATGAATATTTCATGAAATATTAACATTTCAGGATTATACAACTTAAGGAATTATATTACTGATTCTAATGATTATATTTCTGTAAATACATATTTGTTATGCTCGCGAATAATACTTTAATTAACATACGCCCAGACACTGAGCTGCAAATTGCAAAAATTGTAAGAAAATTTGAATTTCGCGGGCTACCTTGGCGCTTTCCCCTTAATATTAATACTTAATTTTATGTTTCAATTGATGTGTAAAATCAAAAGAATACAAAGTCGCGTGATCGAATCAGCAGGCACAGCTAGTCTGTACTATTTATTACATACATATTATAATGAGGTAAAATTTGTGACTTGAAAGTAGGGGGTAATCTGATCTGATTCCGAAAATTCACTATTGGAAGCTGCAGTATTGCTGAGTGTCATAAGAATATTAAAACCTCTAGATTTCCAAATACAAGGTTCCGTCAGACCTTTACCCATAGCTCGTCGAGTGTAAACTCAACTCAAACTCAAAGCATTTATTTCAATTAAACCAATTACAGGCACTTTTGAATTGTTAAAGAGTCAGTCAGTTAGTCAGAAAATTGAAGCTAGTCGCCCATTCCAAAACGTAGATCTCTATGGAGAAGAATGGGCAAGAAACTCCATGGACACTCTTTTAAATCAAAATTGTTACAACATCCTGGGTACATTGTTCTTGTTGCTTCTATATGTGAGAACAATGTAAAAAATAGATAATTAAAACAATTTAAAATATAAGATTAAAAATAAGCCCTGGCAGCTAAGAGATGACCAGTCTCCACTGACTAACAAAAAAAAAGGATAACCCAAAATTGTGCGTTAAATTCTGAAATACCAAAGGAATTTAGTACCTCTCCGTTAGTGTTCCTGAAGACCCCTGTGGGAATTTTTTCCAAAGGCTCAAAGTCTAGGCTCAAATCGTTTGTTGGTAGGTTGTGACCCAACTTGCGACGCTGAAAATAAAAAAAAAGTAAAATATCAATAACAAAACAAGTTAAAATTTACAACAACCCCGATCATCACTTATACAGTACCCACCATGTAATTTTTACTATTGAATATATTTTTTGTGAAAACCATAATTAAGTAAGCTACGACTAGATGTATTCAAAAACCTGACACCCATTTACTGGCCATCTTTCTGCTACATCACCAGATGACGGCGTTGAAGTAGCGATACATGCATTTAATATGGCCGCGTGTCCACCAAACGTCTGTCACCCGAGCGCCGAAGTTTCGAGTAGTTTGGCGGGACCGCTAGAACTCGGCTCGAGATTGTGCCGGCTATACAAAACACGTTTGATCTTATCAGTGTAGGCCCAAAGTTAATCTGATTAACGATTAAAAATTAATGATTAAAAATCATAATAAAAAAATTTGATTATGATTAATTAATCGTAATCAAATTTTTTGATTATGATTTTTAATCATTAATTTTAATCGTTAATTTGATTATTTGATTAACTATTAACTACTCATTTATTTATTTAATTGTTCTCCCGATTTTTCTACCGATTTTAAGTTGGCAAACCTTTTCATGTATTAATTTATCGGGGAAGCCCTCAATAGTATGTATGGATGGACCTAGTGCAGAATCTTCCATATATTTTGGGGAATACCCTTGTGTCCTACAAGGGGGCTTCCCGCTCCGGGATTTACCTGTCTAGTCTATATAAATAGGAATTCGGTATTATTTTTTTCATTAATTTTCTTAACTTTGGAACTAACAGTCACGTTTTAACACTATCTGGCTGACACACGCTCGCTTGCACTCGGTTGGGGATAATTTTTCCAGATTTTGCAACATTTTGTGATATTGTTTCACTCAGTGAGTAACTTAAAAACAAACATGAATTGTGATCATGACTCTAATAGTAGTGGTGTTTCAAATGATCCGTCGGTGTCGGGAAACAATTCCGAGAATTTAACAGTGCAATCGGAATCAGATCTTTCTTCTGCTGCTTTATTTGACGGTACCTATTATAAGCTTCTACTAGACAAATGCACAGACAAGAACACAGTAGCAGTTTGTATGAAGTGTTCGGACCATCAAAGTAAAGAAGTTAAGGGCTATGGCAAAACGACATCTAACTTTTTGGGACACTTAAAACGGAAGCATGGCGCTGACACAGAAAAGGAATGTAAAAAATATATCAAAGACAATAAGCGAAAGAAAAATAAAAATAATACAGTTCTGACTTCAAGGCAAACTCCGAAAACACCTGTAACTCAAGAAACTTTTGACCGTAACTTAGTAAATTATTTCGTTAACTCAATGATTGCTTTTCGAGCCGTGGAAGACCCCTACTTCATTAAGATGATGGAGGATTTAAATGTGACAAATAGTGGAATCAAGATACCCGGGCGACGTTCTCTCAGAAAAAAAGTAGCTAAACAATCATTCGATCTGATTTGCGAAATAAAACAAAACCTAGCTGCTGTGAAATATTTGTGCACCACCGCTGATATATGGTCAGGGAAGAAAAGAAGTTTTTTAGGTGTTACAGTACACTGGATTGATAATAACTATAAGAGGCGTTCTGCAGCTTTAGCTTGTCGCCGATTTAAAGGGGCACATACATTTGACCGCATAAAAGATTTGCTTCTGGAAATATACTCAGATTTTGATATTGACCCCACTAAAATAGTATGCTCTGTTACTGACAATGGGTCAAATTTTGTGAAAGCCTTCAAGATATTCGGAATAAATACGACATCCTTAATCGAATATGATGAAGATAATGAATCTTCAAGTCCAAGTAGCAGCGAGAACGAGTTAAGTGGAGAAGAACTCGAAATGACTGAAGGAGAGTTCGGCACAAGACAGGAACACGAACATGATGATCTTCTGTTAGAAGCAAATATAGTAGACGACCATTCACAAAACAATATGTTACCATTTTACTTTAGGTGTAATGCGCACACTTTAAATTTGATTGCTAGTAAGGACGTCCAAGCCTTGTTGACTGATAAATCGACATGTCTTGGAAAATTGCATTCCACAATAATGGAAAAATGTAACGATTTATGGAGTGCTGCTGCTCGCCCAAAATCAGCTGAGGTGATACATAACATTCTTGGACATACATTAACACGACCTGGCATAACTAGATGGAATAGTTACTATGACGCTTTGAGAAATATATTGAATATCAGAACTAGTTACTCTCAACTAGCTAGAGCACTTAGTATAAGAAATCCATTACGAGACTCTGAATTTCAATATATTGAGGAATACTGCCAATGCGCTGCTCCAGTTGCAACTGGGTCATATTCAAAATAATTGTAAGTTACGGATAGGAAACAAATATGAATATTATTTGATTGTAACAGAAAAATAACAGAAAGGAATTATTAGGGCAAGTGTTGACAATTGTTGACAACTGCAAAATATGAAAAATGTAGATGTGCCAATATATTGCTAGGTGAGCGATAAGGTTTCTATGGTCTGAAAATAACACGGTAAATCTCCCAAGTTTGTTCTTGGGATAAGTTCATCCCAACTACGGAACCCTACATTGTGCATGGTCCGACACGACGACGATGCCCTTAGCCGGTTTTTGCAAATTGCAGCTCTAGTAGGTTGTATGTAGATCAAAATGTGATACGCGACGATGGTAGTGTAGGTATTAATATTAAGGCGAAAGGATTCTAATGATTATAATTATGTAAAACTATAACTATACTATACTATAATTGTTACGGCCGTGAATCATATTTTAATCAACATACAACCTTCCACTGACCTACAAATTGTAAAAAACGTGAGATAATTTGAATTTCGCGGGCTACTTTGGCGCATCCCCCTTAACTGATTCTGAGACTGCCGACGACGAGAGGCCGGGTACGCGTCGGCGAGGCTGTGCGGTTAGTACAAACGGCGCAAGCGGTGATATACCCAGTAAAACATGCACACACAGACAATACATGGCACAGCAATGCAATACAGGGCACATTATTCGAAAACTTTACATACTTCAAATAAATTGAAGTAAAAAAAAAATGTTTTGGCTAACCTGAGGTGCAGTAAGTATAATTAATATTTTATTATCATTAATGTATATGTGACACCATGTGAATAACGCCTAATCATTCATATCTGTTACGTAACAGAAAAAGTGACGGATAAAATAACGTATATGAATTAATTGCACGTGTCTAACCTACAAATCTATTTATTTCCACACTAATTTAAATGTTATACGAATATTTTATATTTAAAACAATTAGCACAATACAGACATTTTCTAGTATGAGTAATAAAACAGTAAACTTACTAACCGCTATTTTAAACGTCTCACATTGAATATCTACTTTTACAAATCTAATTTTCTTCGACCATGAAACGAGCTGAGAAACTATATTGAACAAAACGGCCGATCATTTATTCTTACGTCGTGTAGTGACAGGTAGTGGACTAATGTTGCCAGTATATCAAATTTCTTTATGACCATGGAAATAATATTAAAATAGCATAACAGAGAAGAATAACAGATATGTGTAAAATCAGGAGACTCATTAATAAATTAAATTTGAAGAACAATAAATAGTATTTTATATTTTATTTAGTGAAGTATTGAAAGTTTAAACAATATTCTCTGAATATAGTTTTTTTTTAAACTTTTGTGTAATGGTTAATAGTTAAATTATTTTTTTTAGTTTACCGTCAAAGACGTGGACATTGAATACTTGTATGAAACGGAATCTACGCAATGTTTGGTTTCATTTTTTTTTAAGAATTGTTTAGCTGTATCAAATGTTTCGTTGTTTTTTATTAAGCTCAAATAAACATTTAATCTGTTTGTTTATGAAATTCTAGTCAATTGTATCTCGTTATAAAAATAATTGGGTTGGACAATAAGACAGTAGTAAATATACAATTATTTTGAATATGACCCAACTGCTTTGGACATATTGCAGGGCGATGACTCATTTTATGGAATATTATTACCTTGCCTGCATGCACTAAAAAAAAAATTACAGAAGATTACGACTACTCCAAATCTAAAATTCTGTGAACCACTTGCTGAAAAATATCTACAAAGCGTAGAGAAAAGATTTGAAGAGTTTTACACTCTTTCGAGTGAAACTAGTAAATATGCAGCCGTTGCAGCTCTGTGTTACCCCAGATTTAAAAAAAAGTGGCTAGTATGTCTAACTGCAGCTGATCAAAAGAAGTGTATAAACATTTTTAAATCAGTCGTAAGGAAGGAAATATCAGAAATCCCAGAGCTTTTAACAGTCAACAATGCAGCCAATAACACACGCCACCAAGAAGACGAGTTTTTTGATTTCAATTCCGACTCTGGCAGTGAAGCGGAATCAGTTGATGATAAAAAGAAGAGCGGATATGATAATTTCAAATTTTTTTGCCGAGGGAAGCCAAGAACGAGAGCTTCTACGAAGTTATCCTGTTATAGGCAAAGTGTTTATTAAGAACAATACACCAATGCCGTCCTCTGGCTCGGTAGAAATAATGTTTTCTTTTGCAACTATGCTAAATAAACCTAGGTCACACAAATTATCTGACGACTTATTTGAAAAAAAAGTAGTTATGAAATGTAACTTGAACATCAAGAAATCAGAAATGTAAAGATCGGAGATTAGTTGATTGAAAATATTCTTCAAAATTAGAATTCAGTGTATTTGAAAGTTATAAATTATTTTTTTGTTCTTTGAATAATTAATAAAAATATTTTAATAAATGTGTCATTATTTTCCATCATTTCTTTTATATAGAATTAATAACATTGATGGATGTATTAGTTTACAATCAAGTTAATCAATTAATGATTAATGATTAACGTCAATAATCATGATTAAGATTATTTTTTTAATCATGATTATTCTAATCATGATTAATTTAATCTGATTAAAATTAATCAAATTAATTAATTGATAAAAAAATTAATTGATTAATGCCAACACTGTATCCACACACTGCCGTCGCACCGGCGCCGTTCGCCCGGCTTTTGTGTTGTCTATCATAAGTATCTTATCATACTGAACCGCCGAGTTCGGTCGCGGTGGACAAATGATCGCCGTCACCGGGCGTCACATTCCGTTCGAATAATCTCGTTTCTCGGTGACGTTCCGGTGATAGCTGCAGTGGACAAACGCCCTTAGGCACCTGTCCCACCGCCGACGAGGAAGCGACTAGCTATCAACGGCTTTTTCGCTATTGATTGTACGTACCGTGTAAGTAAATAGTATATAGGTACATATATTAATAGTTGATCGCTGACTGTTCACACCGTCGCCGTCGGCGAGTACTCGTTTGTCGTAGCGATAAGACCTGTCAAAGAGAGTACTCGCTCAGCGACGCTTGAGAGGCAGAACACTCGGTGAGAGACTCACGCTTGGTACATACCTAGGTACGTACGCATACCAGCGAGTAATCGCTTGTCGCCGTCGCGCTTTCGCTGCTCTTTGCTCGCCAACTCGTTTTTAGTTGCTAGCTCTACTCGCTTCTCGTTAATGGCGGTGGGATAGATTTTACCTTTGGGCAGTGGTTGTGCATCTCACTCTACTTCACTCAAAAAAGTACTTACATCATACTTAGTCGGAGCACCAGGATCATTACTACTACAACTGCGTGATCCTAACTTATTGGAAATGGAAGGAAGCATGCTTAATTTTGTTTTAATTTGCGAAGGAATGGCGGTACGGATTATTTTGGAGATTGATGCCATTGCTATGTTGTAAACTTTGATCAGGCGTACTTGAAATTTTACTTAATTTTTACCAAAAATCCATTAGTAAAACGTACGCGAAATCGCGGAAATTATAACTTGCTTACAACATTTTACTATTTTTTTAAACTATTTCATTTGTGGGAATATCAAATCGTATCAAATAAGACATATTTCAGGATTTTTTAAAGAGTGCAGTGGAGTGGAGTACGGGAACTCCAGGGCTCCAGAGCCATAGTCCAGAGCACTATTCAGAGCACAGGGTCTTCAGAGTTTTTATGAGTTTTTCCCAAAGAGTATATGTATTTCCGAGAGAGTTGTCACTGCTTGTCAGTGTAATGCACAGAACATAATAGACTCTAGTAATGGACTTAGTAAGTACTAAGCATAGATAATACACTAATAAAAAATATACATATGTTTTAACTATATCCACAAAGGATGATGCCACGAAATGTGTGGAAGCTGGTACTCGCTCCAACAGATGTGATACACCATTAGAAAGGTGTTAAGATTTAGTACAAGAATTTCAATAGTCTTTGTCTTGATTTCTAAGATAACCTTAACCGTTGTGGCTACAGAAAAGCATTCTTAGGAGACTGTCCTTAACTTCTTGAGTAATGACTAACTGCATTCACAGATTTTAGAAAAATGGTTCAGTCAGCTAGAAAAACGTTATTTACATTTTGTTTTTATGATGCCAATCGATGCAGTGTCGTATAAGGATTCAAAGATTCTTTTGGATCAACTGAGGTTAGGATACTAGAAAATTCACAAAAATAGCAAAAAGCTTTTCCCATACCTACATTTCGTAGTGATTGATCTTATCCACGATCTTTTACGATGTTTGATATTAATTATTAAAAGAAAGGCGTAATGATATGTAGGGCAAAACTTGGGTAATCGGTGATAGTTTTGTTTTTTAATTGTAAAATTCGATTCATTGATCAGATTATTTTTTAAATTTACTGTGATACAGTAGACAAAAGAAGCTTTGCTAACTTATATCTAAAAATGTGGCAAATACTATAATGATTGAAAAATGTACATTTATCAAGTCAGTAGTAACTTGGTAATAAAACACATATTATCTATCACCGAATAGCTACATATCACGGATTAGCCAAGTTTTGCCCTACATAGTGCATCTTCCAGCTAAGCATGTATGCACTTTGTTATCATTATTGATTAATAACTAACAATAGTATTTTCTATCTATTACATGTCGTGACTGGATGCGACCACGTATGAGCCAAGCATCTTCACTAATCCCGTAATTAAGTACATATTCCAGTGCATAAACTTCTATAAGATAATTATACCATTGTATTGATGTTCGCTGCATAAAGACCTTACCAACTTCATTTAGTATGTTCCCCAATAGATAACTTGTTGTTCAGTGTGAAAGCTTGGAAAATTCAAATCGCTTGCCTCAAACCTAAAAGCTCTTTTACTATTCAAACTCAAACTCAAAGCATTTATTTCAATTAAACCAATTACAGGCACTTTTGAATTGTTAAAGAGTTAGTCAGAAAATTGAAGCTAGTCGCCCATTCCAAAACGTAGATCTCTATGGAGAAGAATGGGCAAGAAACTCCATGGACACTCTTTTAAATCAAAATTGTTACAAAATCCTGGGTAGGTACATTGTTATTGTTCTTGTTGCTTCTATATGTGAGAACAATAAACGAAACAGATAAGAAAATCCAAGAGACAGCCGGAGTAAATAAGAAAAACTGTAATCGGAGTCCAGAGTGCGAATACCTAAACAGTCGCAGAACATTAAGAAACGGAGCGCAGTCACACACGATATAACAAAATCCAAGAGACAGCCGGAGTAAATAAGAAAAACTGTAATCGGAGTCCAGAGTGCGAATACCTAAAACAGTCGCAGAATATTAAGAAACGGAGCGCAGTCACACACGATATAACAAAATCCAAGAGACAGCCGGAGTAAATAAGAAAAACTGTAATCGGAGCCCAGAGTGCGAATACCTAAACAGTCGCAGAATATTAAGAAACGGAGCGCAGTCACACACGATATAACAAAATCCAAGAGACAGCCGGAGTAAATAAGAAAAACTGTAATCGGAGTCCAGAGTGCGAATACCTAAACAGTCGCAGAATATTAAGAAACGGAGCGCAGTCACACACGATATAACAAAATCTAAGAGACAGCTGGAGTAAATAAGAAAAACTGTAATCGGAGTCCAGAGTGCGAATACCTAAACAGTCGCAGAATATTAAGAAACGGAGCGCAGTCACACACGATATAACAAAATCCAAGAGACAGCCGGAGTAAATAAGAAAAACTGTAATCGGAGTCCAGAGTGCTAATACCTAAACAGTCGCAGAATATTAAGAAACGGAGCGCAGTCACACACGATATAACAAAATCCAAGAGACAGCCGGAGTAAATAAGAAAAACTGTAATCGGAGTCCAGAGTGCGAATACCTAAACAGTCGCAGAATATTAAGAAACGGAGCGCAGTCACACACGATATAACAAAATCTAAGAGACAGCCGGAGTAAATAAGAAAAACTGTAATCGGAGTCCAGAGTGCGAATACCTAAACAGTCGCAGAATATTAAGAAACGGAGCGCAGTCACACACGATATAACAAAATCCAAGAGACAGCCGGAGTAAATAAGAAAAACTGTAATAGGAGTCCAGAGTGCGAATACCTAAACAGTCGCAGAATATTAAGAAACGGAGCGCAGTCACACACGATATAACAAAATCCAAGAGACAGCCGGAGTAAATAAGAAAAACTGTAATCGGAGTCCAGAGTGCGAATACCTAAAACAGTCGCAGAATATTAAGAAACGGAGCGCAGTCACACACGATACAAACGATAGACTGACTTTTTTCCGTCATTTAAGAGCGTTCACGATGCGCGGCATTTCATACAAACTTTCAAGTCCTTGTTTTTCGAAATGAATGAACCGATTTTAATGAAACTTCATACGCATAAGCAGGATACATAGGTCTAAAAAGTTAATTGAGAACATTTTCGAAAAATAGTGTTACAGCTAAATTCGACCGATTTTAAATTTTCCATACAAACAGAGATTTCCAATTATCATTTTTTTAAATAAGACATTTCGAAAATATTCTTAATTTACTTTTTAGACCTATGTATCCTGCTGTGTATGAAGTTTCATTAGAATCGGTTCATTCATTTCGAAAAACAAGGACTTCAAAGTTTGGTATGAAATGCCGTACGTCGTAAACGCTCTTAATATTTTTTGAAATCATAACATCATATCACTGATTTAAATAAAAGATTTACAGGACAACCGTTATTTTGCGGCCGTTAAGGTTTTCACACACATTTCAGCCCATCATCAGATCAGCACCGCGTCACCACTAGTGTTGCCCAAATTCAGTCTTGGTCTTGCAGTCTTGGTCTTGTTCTTGCGTTTTTGCAAGACCAAGACCAAGAACAAGACCGCGTATTTTTAGCAAGACCAAGACCAAGACTGACCGTGCAAGACTTGAGCAAGAACAAGACATAGCCTGCAAGACTCTTGCGTCTTGCAGCTAGGACTTAGCGCTATTTCACTGAGTAGTTAGGTGTATAGGTAGGTACGCTTAGGAATTCTATGAGACGCAAAAAACTGTATCAAAGAATATGAAAAACTGGACCTATGCGCATTACGACTAATACCATAAACATAGCGAATAAAAAAATATCTATTAAAATCAAACTGAGTGCATGCATAGTTATGTTTTAACCATCGGCACTTTGATAATGCGGCATCAAAGGTTTTGTACTTACTTCTCAAAGAAATTTGCCGCTTTTCGGAAGTACATGGTTATGATACACGCGCCGGCGGCTTCTTTTGAAATCTAAAACAATCGTTGCCGCCACGCCGAAATCATAACATTTGTGACACTATTTGATTGCCGCCATAGGGCGTAGGTATACTCATGCAAAATAATTTCGAATTTTTTTAAGAGTACCTACAGGTGTTCCAAAGAATAAATAAGTTTCAGAGTGCTTAGAATGAAAATGAATACATTATACTGATCACGCAAGTAGTATTATGATTAGGATGAAATGGTAAGGATAGGTAGTAGATGTCATATTAATTCATTCTAGTAAGTATATATTATAATATTGATTACTTATATGGTTTTAAACTAATTACTTAGGTACTATTATTGTACATTTAGTCATTATATTTCTTAAGTTTTTACAAGAAAAAATAGCAAAAAAGTGTTCAAATATCACCCGTTTAATAAATATTGTAGCCACTTTTAAATATACTTGAAACGTGTAAAAAAATTCTACAAAACTAATAAAATAATATAAAAAGCGTAGGTACTTACCTACTAATAAAATAAAAAGCCTGCGATAAGAGTTTTGTATTACTTACCAGCCCGAATATCTCTGAGAGAGATGATGAGAGTAAGTATTTACTAGCTGTGCCCGCGACTTCGTCCACGAGGAATAGTAACTTTGGAGGTATAGTGACGTTCAGGACTTATTTATTTATTTTAAAACTTCTGTCATCAAACATACAAACGAACTCTTCAGCTTTATAATATTAGTATAGATGTACGCCAAAACATTCACTTATATGTAAAGAATAGTGATTGGCACTAATTCTATTTTATTCACGCGTCGCGTCTGTACAAGTAGGTAATATTTAGTGTGTGTTTGTACGCCGCACGCGGCATTGTTTGATTTGCGGCGGCATCCTTTTCATAGAGCCGGCACGTGGCGAGGCGGCGCGGTAGAAAGCAAGGAAACGTACTATAAATAAAGGAATTATTTTAATTCCAGTCATTTCCAATTGAGCTGTGCTTCGAGTCTAACTTAATAATTGTTTTTACTAATTCTCGTTGTTTTCTAAAAACGTATCACGTGTACAATTTAATATGAGTGACGAAGATTCAAATTATTCTAGTCCGAGTAACGAGAGTTTGAGTCACAGATCTAAAAGACCCAAAAGCAAATTTGAGGAGTTTTTCGAAATAATTCATGCATCCCAAACTGCCTTCTGTAAATTGTGCCAACATAAAAAGATTGAAATAAAAATGAAAAACAGAAACACTTCAGGCTTAAGGAAACATCTAATATCTTTCCACAAAAAGGAATCAGAAATATTTCTTCCTGTTAAACCAAAATTAAGTGGAGATATCACAAGCTTTTTAGTAACCGCTGGAAGAAGTGGACAGGTAAGAATATTTTTTTAACAGTTAAAAGAATTTTAACTCCGCGTAGCTATTCATGCGATACTTTCAAAAACGCCATTAACTTACGTAAGTATTTTTGAGTTAGTGGTGTTTTCATCTAGGGGTGCGACATATTAAGTATGTAATTATCGTCTTAAATATTTTTTATAAACACCCATATTTTCATTTAATCGGCCAGTAACAACTAAGTACTTTATTTTGGTAAATTACAGTACAGTGCAACCTTAATATAACAAATATCAATTTAACGATTTTCTCGATTTAACAACAACAAACCTCCTCCTCTTATACGCTCAAACCTAGTATGTTTTAAATAATAACACAAGATTTATTGTTTTGTTTCAGTCGGAAAACAGCAGTGACAACATCACGACAGCTACAGTTGATTGGGTGGTGAAAAAATATCTTCCCTTCTCATTTTTCGATGACGAAGCTACACAAGTATATTTTCGACGTATTTGCCCTAATATGGTGTTTCCTAAAAGGTCTACACTTAGAAGGAAAGTCAAAGAGCGATTTGAAGAGCTCCAATTGAATCTCAAGGAACGACTTCAACAATTATCATCTAAAATGTCTTTTACCATTGATGGGTGGACGTCAATTGCTGGTAGGAGTTACTACGGGGTTACTATTCATTATATAGACAACGAATGGAAGTATCAATCTGTAGTTCTTGATTTTATACCATCACGCGGTCGACATACTGGGGAAGATATTGCAACGATTTTCCATGAATGTTTATTGGAATATGGCATAATTGATAAAATACAAGGTATCACGGTCGACAACGCAACTGCAAATACCAAATTTATGTATGAACTGGGCAAACAGCTGCCGCCACACTTTGATTCAGACAATCAACATTTCCGGTGCTTTGCTCACATTTTAAACCTTGGTGTACAAGATTTATTAAAGACCTTAGCATTACACTGTGAGTCTGACACTAACGCGCAAGATCAGCAGTACGAAGACTATGCAGACGAAACTGAGGATGAGGAAGATGAAGAATCTGCACCAAATATTGCTGACTCGCGTACATCTGTAACAAAGTTACGCAGTATTTCCAGTAAAATAAAAAGAAGTGAGATAGTGAAGAAGAAGTTTCAGTCTGCTTGTGAAGCAGCTGGCGTGCCATCAAATCTAAATGCCATTCTTGACTGTCCAACGAGATGGAATTCCACACATGATATGATTGGATTTGGTTTAAAAGTGAGAGCGGGCATTGACATATTGTGCAGTTCTGTCACCGAATTAAATGATTTTCAAATCACAGCTAATGAATGGCAGGTACTCGAAAAATTACATAAATTTCTAATAAACTTTAAACTTTGAAGTACAAAACTTGGTGGAGACAAATATGTTACATTACCGCTAGTCATTGTATCATTCAATCTCTTGCTAGATAAAATTGAATCCATGGTAAAACAGTTAGATGAGAAACCTAATCGATCTGAAGTGGATGAAAGGCTCATTCTAGCTTTCCAAGCAGCTCGAGACAAAATGCTTAAACATTACAAGAAGAGCAACTGGATTTATTGTACTTCTTTAATTTTAGACCCAAGGCATAAGGCTCAGACTTTTGACCTGACAATGTGGGGGAAGCAACTTAAAACAGAAAGTCTGCGCAAGTTCAATGAACTTTATGAAGAATATAAAAGTCTACACTCACTGAACAAATCTCTGGAATTACCAGAAAATGAAAATAAAGTATGTGATGAAGATCAAGACGTAATAGACTTTGATAAACTCTATGAATGTCCCTCGACGTCATCTGGATCTTGTCTTCAAGGCTTAGTGATAGACGAGTTGGAAGAGTACCTGAGAAAACCAAGAACTGCCAGCTCGGAAGACATTTTAGATTGGTGGAGGACGCATGAGACAGAGTATCCGATTTTATCGAAAATGGCCCGTGATTTTCTCTCAATACCTGCAACTTCAGTACCTGCTGAGAGGTTATTTTCTAAAGCATCATTAGTAATTAGAAAACATAGAAATAGGTTAAGTGATGAGTCAGCCAGATGGTTACTTTGTATTAATTCTTGGTCAAAAAAATTGATATAAAGTATCATAACCTAATGATAAAGCTGTTGATTTGTGTTGTATTTTATTTTTTATTCAAATAAATGATAAATCGTAAAACTCTTTTATTAAATTTCTTATAAGTTGAGGGTTCAATCTCTTTCTAGACAGATAAGTATTGTTCTTTAAAATACAGTCAAGTTATTGTAATTAATTTGTTTTTTTACATGTTTTAGCAAATGTAAGCTTATAAATCATAAATGTTTATTAAGAAACAGTTACTTCCATGGAAAACGACATATAGGTCAGTTGATTTTTCGAATTTCTTATCAAATCTTCAGTTATTTATTAATCTGCTTGATCTTTACTATGGCTATGTTAATTCAAGCTCACAATGTTCCAATTCTAATACGTTTTTCTAAGATTTAAAGTAAACTTTAATAAATAGTAATAGACTAATAGGTAATTGCAAAACTTGCAAGACTCTTGCTGCAAGACCAAGACCAAGACCAAGACTGGGAGCGCAAGACCAAGACCAAGACCAAGACCAGGTGTATTGGCGCAAGACCAAGACCAAGACTGGCTAAGTCTCGTCTTGTTCTTGCATTTGGGCAACACTAGTCACCACATCTACACGCCGCCAACCAAGCAGTATGAATGACATTTCATGGCGATGCCGAATCCGTGCCAAGCTGAAATGCTGCAAGCTTTATTTGGAGACGCCGCTTACCGAAAAAGACCCAAGATTTACCATAAGAAGGAAGGGGGTGAGGGAGAAGTGAACCCATGTTTGGTTACTGGGAGCGGTTGATGCGACCATAGATATATATTTATACGATGTCGACGCATTCCTAATGACGCTCAAAAGGGCAGTGAATTATGTAATATATAAAACCTTGTTTTGGGTATTGCTAATATTGACATGTTTGGTACAGTATAAAGCCCGGACTCCACCAAAGCGGAGACGAGGCGAGAGGAGAGGAAATGTTATTTAAACAACCAGTAAAATTTCTTTATTCACACATCTCGTCTCAACTCAGCTTCACTACCACTGAGCGGAGATGTATCATATTTTTATGGCGCGATCGAAGCGGAGATGTGAGCTGTGCCTCGCCGAGATAGAACTTGGTGCCCGGCGGCGGTACAAAGCGGAGACGTGAATGTGCCTACCAAGCTGGCGACGCCGCGCAGCGGAGTCGAGAGGAGATGTGAGCGGCATGCAGTGAGCGGCGCCGCTAGTTCCCCCCGCGTCGCACAACCTGCCAGCCGCTCTAGCCAGTACGCCTCTCCGCATAGCTTCGGTGGATACACCCTAGCTGAAAAATCTCTCTTCTCGTCTCCACTTCGGACATCTGGTGGACAGCTTTGGTGTAGTCTTGGCCTAACTCTAAACGGATAAGGATTTCAAGAAAGGAATGGAAGTGACATCTATTCAGTTCAAAATCCAACGATTCACCGATTTTGTTATAATCCCTAAAACGGAGCTTCGTGGCCACTATTTTCCGTTTTAAGGATTATAATAAACTTAACAATGTAAAAATACCATTTGTAACAATATAACGTAAGTATAGTTTTATGGATCACAACGTAACATGCTTATTTTCTGCCTTTTCATTTTAAAATAAAAGAAATAATCAAACAACCGATGAGGGCGCCACTGCGCGAGCGCGGTCGTCTTAAATTGACGGGTATTTTGACCAAATTTTGTAATTTGAGGGAGATCAGCCGATCTATTCTGTAAACATCACACCGATGAGCACTTAGGTGAAGTGAGTTTGAAGTTAGCTCAATCCCTAGTAGAGTAAGGTGGGATGACAGTTCACATCACGCTCACTTCACCTCAATTTTCACGGCGGGATCTTTACAGAATAGCACCACTGGAGACTCTAAGCCTAGGCCTGCCGGTCTATTCTGTAAAAATATCACCGTGAAAACTTAGGTGAAGTGAGCTGCCAATAGTGTCAACCCATAGCATCAGGTGAAATGACAGCTCACTTCACCTTAGTTTTCACGGTAATATACATACATTTACAGAATACCGCTGCTGTATTTTAAAACTCCAAGCCGCCATTATATCACATAGTAAAGGTTGTCGTGGTACAATTGCGAGTGATTGATGATGTGCAAATCTGCGAGTGTGTGGGGGTGTGTGGGAGTGTGTGTGTGTATGCCTACATTTATTGTACATACAATATTTCATAAATATACAGGGTTACTGGTAACTCAACGTATTCCTTGCAGGACGTCATAGTAGGGTTAAAATGCAACAAATTAGACCACCAAATGTTCTACCGAAATTCAGTTTTTTTTTTCGTAATTTTCATCTGACAAAAATAAAAATTACGAAAAATAAAATGTTTAATTAGTGATCTTTGCCAGTTTTAAGCACTTTTGAACTTTTAATTGTTACCAAAAATCTGCTACGGCATCAGCTATGATAATAACATAAATTCCAGTATAGTCATGCCGTAAATCTTAAATAATAAAATATAATATAATAATAAAATTGACATTTTACCACAGATAATGTACGAATTTCACTCCTAGGTTGTTCCCTTTTACTTTCAGACAAAGTGACAGCGGGTTTTAATACTTTTTAGTACTAATTTTGTAAGTTTTTAACTTTAATTCATTTATAAATAGCTGCTACCGCAATGAACTCAATTATGAAGCAAATAATATTTTAATTAATGAAATTAAAAATAATAACGCTTTATTTGTATAAATGATTATGGGTACGAAACGTAAGTGACCGTGACACTAACATTTCACAGTTTTCACTCATCGTATTTACAAAGGCAAAGTTGCTGTAATAATTTACTTAGTACTACTGTTATTAAGAGAACTTAAGATGCAATAGCGACCGTAGCGAGCTCGGGACTTGGGGCACCCCGACTCGGACAGCTTAAACCAATGAGCGCCAGGAAGCGGGGCTCGTCAACTACGCCTTATCATTATTGCTTGGAAACAAAGGACGCTGGGCGATAATGGTCCCAGTACCGCCAGCCACTAAGTGTGTATGTGTGAAAAAGAGCAAACAATCCTGAATCTTTTTTATTATTTCAGCATCAAAATATATCCGAGAGGAACCGATCTACGTGTATCTAAAGTATTTTCTTTAAATTAATTATTGATCGGTTTTGAGCGTATTCTTTAAAAGAAAGATTTAACAATAATAAAAAGCTACCAAGACAGTGTAACATTACGAAATGCAGGATTGAAAAATACATGGACACGAGCTGCGCGTTGATTGGCGCGCCTCGATATCCCCTCCCTCGCAATAAGCGCTGGCATTGGTTTGGCTCGTCGTCGGCGCAGTCCTTCACTTTGTTGTGCCTACACAAAAAAAAAGTAGTTAGTAGTAGTAGTAAAAAAGTTTTTTTTCGACCGGCACTGTTTTTGGACTCCATAATTATCGACCCAGAAGCTTGAATAAATCAAAATGTTGTCTCATAGGAAATAAAGTATTCTTATTCATTAATTCCTTTTTATTTTATCTATCTATACATGAATATATCTAATTGCTATCCTAACTTAAACTGACACCTAATCTAAACTGGTTTATACGTGTCACAACCGTAAAACCCTACTTGAACTAACCTAACATTTTCAGACCTGAATAACCGTGGGACAGATTTTGATGCGCCTTAGCCTGAGTAAGGGGAGAAGTAATGTCTTCAAAACTGCAGTGGTTTTAACTCTGGCGAAAGTGGGACCAGCTCCCATACATTTTTGCCCACTATCGTTTAGACCCGACACGTCATCTTCCCCACCCTTAATAATCTCACCAATCCTGAAAGAAACTTTGGCGATTTTTTTTCTCGGCGCCTATAGTTTTGCGTACTTTGGGATTTTCAATTATACACTAACGGCCGAACCCAATAACCTATTTTCAGTAGAAGTCAAATCACTATTAAAGGTAGACAGTATAATTCTATCTGTCCTTGTATCAGAATCACTTATAGATTATTGGGACGTTAAATCCATAGATAGATAGGTTTTTCTATCTCCAGTATGCCAAAACTGGTGTTAGATAGGTTATTGGGTTCGGCCGTTAAACGGCTTTATTCTACCCAAAAAAAATAGCTTCTATAAAAAAGCGACGGGTAACCAACTGCTGTGGTTCCAAAAACTTTGAAATAAATCTAGTTGAAATTAATATTTCACGAAAAATAAAACTATATGCAGCACAGTTTTTGAAAAATCAGCAAAATTCCTTTACAACTTAGTTATGCGATCGCAAAAAAGTAAAATTTTGTTATGAAAATTAAAAAATATATTTCCTGCCAAGATACCGAACTCTGGTTGCGCAAATCCGACCCGAGGGTTAATTTCGTAACACACATAAAATACCAATTGGTCGTCTTTTATTCTGACAGTTCAGCCATATTTATTGCGTTATTTACGTTGCTGAGCAGACCAATTTTTCAAACGTATGAAGCAATGGATTAGAAAAAAAAAAATTTAGGACCCTCCCTCGACTTGTGACTGAAAGTGTGTCACGCAATTAGGGGCCGTTTTTTTTAATCATAAGCGTCGATCAAGGTAATACGAGTAATAGGATACTGTACGTTAATCAGCAGTTAAAAAATAAATACGTTTTATTAAATTAATTTTAAAAAAATAACATGATTGATAAAAAAAAAAAATTATTACTTTGCATGAAAGTTTGACAAAAGGTTGAAGACACCTGTCTCTGGATCAGAGCGAGCGTTTAAGGCCCGTTCACACGTATCATAACCACACCACATTGCAGCGACAAAATGTAGGCAAGCAGTGGTTATGTGTGAATAGTGTCGCTGCAGCTTCTTGCAGTTGCGATGTGATTGCGTTGTCGCTACTAGTTGCGATATGGTTAGTCTAGTGTTTGCAGACAGACAGACCGTTGTGGATGCGTTGTGGCTGCGACGTAGCATTGTTGATGTGGTAGGTATCGCCCACATGTCCGTTTCAACCGCGCGGCCACCTCATAGTATTTGATGAAACTTTGCCAGGAATTAGTGTTAATTTGTTACTTTACACACTTCTTTTCGTGAATTTGTTACAAAAAAAACTAAGACGCTATGACAAAAAATAGTTGGCCGCTAGAACCGCCACTTGCCGTAATCATCGCCCGTGATTACACAGAAACTATATAATGCAGATAGACGAATGATGGATCAAAAGAAAGGCCATAATTTGTTCAATTTGTTACAAAAATAAAAAACGTCAAAACGTAAATAAACAAAAAGTTATGCAATATTTAGTTTTCAGGTTATGAGTAGGTAGTTATGTCACCATAAATATCAAATTAATAGAGGCTAATGTGTATGGACAATTAGTTACTAATTTGTTACAGCGAATAAACAGAAAAAATATATTAGAAAGTAGGTTCAATAATTTGTTAGAGTCGATTTTAGTTGGCCGCTCGGACGGCAATATGCCTAAAATACAATGGCGTTTATCTCGTTATTAAAAGTAGGTTTAAGCTTAGTTAAAGTACTAAGCGACGGGTAACGTAACCTAGTTTGGATAAATACGGCGAATATAACTGCAGCATTCATATTTTAAAAGATATTTACAAAAAACAGTAGTATGAAACCGTATGAGAGTAGGGTGACCATGATCACATTAGTACAAAGGCATGTTTTTAATGTTGTACTCTGTTTGAACGAATATGCGGTACGTTTTGCGGCCATATTGATGTCTATTGTTCTTAATTCTTTGAAGTATTTACTGATAAGATTTTCGTTTCATTGACTTTCCGCAGGTGTTTTATGATGGGAACGATTCCAGAAAAAGGATCTCTTTTGTTCCCAAACTATTGTTAAAAATATTTGTCGCACGGGGTTTAAAAAGCCATAATTTTTTGTTGTGAATATTGTCATTACTGTGCTGAATTTTGAAGTGTGTGCTCGTACGTATTTAATTCCCGTGATTTTCATACTACTAAGTTACTGAGACAATTAAAACTAAATTCAGAAGTGTCTAAAACTGCTTAGCTATGAGTTGTGCCCACTTATATATTGGATTTGTTAATGTAGAACTCACCACCAAAAAGTGTATTGCAGACTCAGAGGGATCGAAATCGACTGCGGTAAGTTTAATTTTTACAATTTTATGATGAGATCACGAAGAAGTCTTAAAAATATTCTTAGCTTAATAACTTACATTAATTTACCTGTATAATATAATTGTGGTAACCACACTCCTTTCGTTATTTAAAAAGTAATATTCGGCGCCAATTTCAAATCGGATAATATAGAACAGGATAAATCACGGCTTTTAAGTATTCTTTTTTTTAAACCAATGGCAGAGCTCTATTTAAAGGGCTCTTAAGTTCTGTCCAATCGCAAGCCTGCTTTTATATATGCGTTTCCCGCCAATTGTCTAGGTATAGTAAAAGAGTGACAATTCAGCCCACCCACGTTTCGTGTTTTCAAACAGTGAATACGTAAAATTTAAATTAACAAACTTATTAACTGCTATAGTGATTCCCTAGAGAAGAATTAACTGATAATTCACTTAACTGTGAACATTCTGTGTGAAAGTGCATCAACGTGCATCTTGAATCTTGAGACCTAGATCCAGGCAACCCCTAGTGACGAGCGTAATATCCAATGTAAGGATTTCTGTCTTAGGGACAGATTCTTAAGCGCTATAACTGGTCTCTACAATCCGGTGGCTGCTCCCAAATGAAAAAAATCTCCTTTTAAAAATTTTATTAATGTATTCATCATCTGCCTAGCCTTTTCCCAACTATGTTGGGGTCGGCTTCCAGTCTAACCGGATGCAGCTGAATACCAGTATTTTAGATGGAGCGACTGCCTATCTGACCTCCACAACCCAGTAACTGGGTAATACGATACCCCTTGGTAAGACTGGTTGTCAGACTTTCGGGCTTCTGACGACCCGTAACTAATTAATTAATTTTATTAATGTATTGTCGCTGTTAAATGACTATGGGGAATAAAAAAAAATGATATCGTTAATATTTACAAACATCAAAGAAATCTTTTTAAAATAACTCGCTGCATCAGTAACGTCGACTTTTCTTAATTATAGAAAGTTCTTGCCCTTAGTATGTACTTACATAGCAGTAATTGGTAGTACCTATGTATATTTTGTGTGTGATGCAGTCAACGGATGTTTGACCTTTGTATTCATATTATCAATTGTTTTATTGCAGCAAAAATGGGTAAAGCTGGACGAAAACCTATTGTTGAGAAATCAAAACAGAGAGAAGTTTTTATGAAATATGCCGACAAACTACTGGATGTTAAATTGAGAGACCCTATATTTGATACAATTGCAAGTGATTTGGATAATCTTATGACACCGGCAGCCCTTTACATGTCACTGAAAAGGAATTTCAGGGAGTTTCTAAACACTGAATGTAAGCAGCAAACTGTATGTCTGTCCTCGTCATCTTTATCATCATCCTCAAGCAATAGCCCGAGAACCTCATCCAAAATATCACATTCTCATGTCGAGTCCAACCAGCATCATAGTGAAAACGACACAAAGAACTTCAAGTTTGAATTAGATATCTATGACTGGAAAAAACTGCAACCATTAAATGTCTTGTATAAAAGAAATGACTTGAGAACATGTACTCCATTTAAAAAATATAAAATACTGCCTAAGTACAAATGGGTGGATATTTTAAGAGAAAAGATTTGGCTTATTTCTAGATTACCATGCACATGGAATTTCAAAAGTTACAAAGTGGAGTCTGAGCATCATATTTTAGTAAAAGGTCAATGCAGTCAATGTAGCGCTTTTACAAAAATAGCGTGTCAAAAAATAACAGATAATATTATTGAAGGACAATGCCAAATCACAGTCGGAGAAAAAAATAAAAAACATGATCCGAGAAAAAAATATAGAATGAATGCATTGGTCAGACGAAAATTAGCTAAAAAGCTCAAACACGATTCAGCTTCTTTGGTTCATAAACAACTGGCAGCAAAAATGTCTAAACAAGGAATTACAGATACAGCACCAGTAATCCCAACACTCAATGCATTGCGAAAAATTAAGTACGAAGAACGAAAAAGAATGTGGTTACACAATAACGTTATTCTGAGCATTCTTACGATGGCTGTGACCAAACCAATTTTTTTACGTGATATACACTTTTTTCCTCGAATTCACATTTATTACTGGACTGATGAACAACAACAATACTGCCGTGAATATCAATCTTGTTTTCAAAGATTAACTATCACATTGGATGCTACAGGTTCAATCTTTCAACCTCTTAAATTACCAAATGGTTATGAATTGAGTAAGAGACTTTTCTTATACGTAATAATATTAATAAATCAATTCGATGTGTGTGTACCTTTATGTCAGATGATAACCGATTCACATGACACTGCGTCTGTTTCTGCATGGTTATTACAGTGGTTGAAAAATGTTCGTTGTCATCCTGACGAAGTTATAACAGACGATTCTTCTGCGTTAGTAGCAGCAAATGTT
Organism: Fissipunctia ypsillon; assembly: GCA_947568875.1. Classification (NCBI taxonomy): domain Eukaryota; kingdom Metazoa; phylum Arthropoda; class Insecta; order Lepidoptera; family Noctuidae; genus Fissipunctia; species Fissipunctia ypsillon. The sequence goes on along the minus strand of OX387644.1, from coordinate 12,793,776 downwards.
AGAACATTCAGTGATTTTACATGTGTGAAAGACTATTTACTTCGTTGTTTTAGTATTTTGAATGGAAATAAAGAAGAACTACCAAAAACATTTATTAGATTAGATACCAGTCATTTTATAAAGACTCTGTATAATTTGAATTGCTTCGAAAATGTTGACACAAAAATTAAAATGTATTATATTCATTGTATCCGCTACATTAAAGAATGTCAAGACTTTGCACTTGTAAAGGAAATCATTACAAAAATGATAAAACTTTGCCTACATCAAAATGATTTTGAAAACGATGATTCAGGTTTGAAGGAGAGCAAGCAAAACCTTGACAATTTGTTAAACAGTCATAAGTATGCTGATTTTAAAAATGTGGATCAAAATGAAGAATTTGAATATGATCAAATTGTCATTGATGATGCCGGCGTTCGAGACATTGTCGCATGGTTCGATCTGTTGGTAGATAATGAAAAAAAAAGTAACCCTGCAAATTCCTATGTTGGTAAAAGTAGTTCATATTATTTACCACTTTTCATCCCTACTTTAAAAAGATTATTTATAAAACTTCCTTTGTGGAGCAACGTAATGTGCTCTTATTTCAAATCGGAAACCTTAAACGCATCGTCTTCATGTGTAGAAAGCTATTTTCGCACTTTAAAACAGTTAGTTTTTAAAACAAAAATAGCGAGACAACGAATTGACGAATATTTGCAGCATCATTACGATTATATCAAAGGAGAATTGCATTTAGCATTAAATCAATTAGAAAACTTAGGTTCCACTACTTTACTAAAATCTAAATCACGCCGAACTAGGCGTGCCATGACTAAAAATATTTATAAAAAAGAAAAGGTAAATCCTAAAAAACAAATCCAACAAAAACAAAAAGAATTATATTTTTCCAGTGATTCTATATTTAGTGATAGACCATCCTATTTGGAGAACTGGCGAGGAGAATCGAATACACATAATCGCCTGAAAAAAGATGATGAAATAGTAATTATAAGAAACGGGAATTTAGCTTTGAAGGAAAGCTCGGGTTATTTCAATACATGTGCCTTCGATTCGGCATTTTATTTAATAGGTCAAGCCTGTATTAGAAGTTCTGCTTTCAAAAGCTTTTTGAGTGAATTAAAAGGAGATTGTGTTATTAATTACATTTTTATGCTTTTGAACGGAGCACATGATATAGAGCAAATTTACAATTGTAGATCAGAAATAACAAAAACTTTTTTCCAAAATAAAGACTGCAGTTGCAATGTGGCTTACATATTTGAAAAAATATTTATAAAATATTTTACAAGTGCTCAATACTTGAAAACCTGTACAAATTGTAATTACATACAATTGAAAAGAGACCATGTATTTATTTTAATTAACCTTGATATTTTAAAGTTATTTGGAATATCAAGTTTAGAAGAAGCAATTTGTTTCGATGAAAAAATTAACACAATGTGTCAGAAATGTGACACACAGTTGAAAGGAGAACTTAAGTTAGGCGAGATCATAACATTTGATTTAAACGGAGCTGCAGACTCAGTCTTACTCACTGAGCTGCCGATTACTATTAACATTAAGGATAATTACTATTTCTTAGTTGGTACTATAGAATTTATACCAGGCACAAAAATAGGCCACTATAAATGTAATTTTTTAAATAACAATACATATTTTTGTTACGACGACAATTCTTTTAAAATCGACATAAGTACCTCTAAGAAAATTTGTCTACATTCTGTGTCATATATTCGAGTCAGTTAATTTATAAATATTATGTTAGTTTATAAAGTTTTTATATTTATCTTGTTGACTTTAATTACTTGATTGTTTTGCCTTTGTGTTGATTTTGAATAAAGAAATTTTAATCGATAACTGACTTTTACTTTTATGAAGTATGCTACAGGATGCCTTAACTTAAAATGTATTTATATAAGCACTCGCCCTAAAAAAATAAGATATAAATATCGAACATTACAACAGTCACTATTCAGTCTCACTTCATTGTGAAAATGCATGGTCACCCTACTCTCTTAAGGTTTCATACTACTGTTTTTTGTAAATATCTTTTAAAATATGAATGCTGCAGTTATATTCGCCGTATTTATCCAAACTAGGTTACGTTACCCGTCGCTTAGTACTTTAACTAAGCTTAAACCTACTTTTAATAACGAGATAAACGCCATTGTATTTTAGGCATATTGCCGTCCGAGCGGCCAACTAAAATCGACTCTAACAAATTATTGAACCTACTTTCTAATATATTTTTTCTGTTTATTCGCTGTAACAAATTAGTAACTAATTGTCCATACACATTAGCCTCTATTAATTTGATATTTATGGTGACATAACTACCTACTCATAACCTGAAAACTAAATATTGCATAACTTTTTGTTTATTTACGTTTTGACGTTTTTTATTTTTGTAACAAATTGAACAAATTATGGCCTTTCTTTTGATCCATCATTCGTCTATCTGCATTATATAGTTTCTGTGTAATCACGGGCGATGATTACGGCAAGTGGCGGTTCTAGCGGCCAACTATTTTTTGTCATAGCGTCTTAGTTTTTTTTGTAACAAATTCACGAAAAGAAGTGTGTAAAGTAACAAATTAACACTAATTCCTGGCAAAGTTTCATCAAATACTATGAGGTGGCCGCGCGGTTGAAACGGACATTCGCCCACATGGTTGATTTTGATGGCAAAATGCGGTCCGTGTGAATAAACTATTCATTTTCATACAAATTAGCGTCCGTCCACGTGTTGTTGTGGTGTGGTTGTGGTATGTTTGTGGTGTGATTGGGCCCTTACACGTAGACAAAGTTTTACAGTTCGGTTTTTCAACACGGTTTTAAACCTATTAAGCCGGTTGCAGACCGCAAACTATGATACAAGTATAAAAAATTACCTCAGCCATGCGAGCTAAGCTTAACTAATTTAGCTTAGCTTTTGGACTGCAACGCGCTTTAAAATGCCTAGAACCCTCCTCTGAGGGTCCTGGAGAGTCTACCACAATATAAATGGTAGGTATTGGCATGGCACGTAAGGATCGTAGCAGGTGGTGTTCTGTAGTTTCTGCCTACCCCCATGGGAAGAAGGCGTGAGTTATGTATGTATGTATGGCATGGCATATGAGCCCTATGAAAAGCGGGCGGACTATGGAGATGTGTTAAGATACTATTGTCAGTGATAAATTCATATAGAGGTAACAAATAAAATAGGAACATTTGCCTTCACCTGTCAACCAGCCTATTACAACCGCCTGTCAGGGGCCATATGTGGAAGTATTATAAAAATGCCATCATGATTCCAATGGTAGTATCGGTCATCTAGGTATCTCTCGCGCACTGCATGATAGCAAGAACGTCATAATAATATGGCCCCTGAACAAACAACGCAGTACTTTTTTCAAAAGCGATTCGCAGCGGCAAAGTAATTTGCTATGACAGACCACAGCGACACGACTGGTTCTCTGGAGTATGAAAACGTTTCGTAAATTGAGAACATTGCCTGACGCTGTGGTCAGGACCGCAAACCAGTAGTGTCGTCACTGGTCGGGACTTTGATTGCCGGCGACTATGCTAAAAAATAAAATCGGCAGCGAGTCGCCGCCAACTAAAGTCGTTGCGTGTGTATGTGTACCTAGCATTAAAGGAAGGAAGGATTGTTGTGCTGTTATGTTGACCATGCATTTACCTACCTATAAATGAAAAACAAATAGGTATAAATGAAAAACGAGATACAACTAAACATTTAATGCTTGCGGATTATTTTGCACTTTTTCTTAAGCTTTCAGGAAATCAGTGAGTATAGGATAAAACGCGTTCAGCAGAGCTTCATCACCAACATAGGTAAGCCTGCTGCTGGGCCGCCGCTCGCCATCGCGCCGCCCTCTCTCGGCGCAGAACAACAACCTGTACAACATTCAGGCGTCAACAGTTTCATTATTTCGCGAGGTCTCTGCGTACCCTGCGACTGCACGTTGCGTCCAGCAGGTCCTCTCGTGCCACTGGAGCCACCGCCGCCCGTCAGCGGGTTGCGGCCCGGTTGGATGCCGGCCGGAGCCTCGAAACAGTCCGCTTTACACGGAAGGTCCCACAGGCAGGGCGGCGGTGGATGCCAGTGCACACATCCAGGTCTATTACACGGCTCTTCTTTAGGGACAATTTTAGTACGGTCACGAATCCGACCGCCAGGTCCTGCGATCTTTATTTCACGAGATGCCAATTCTTTTTTGTCAAATCTTTTCATTATTTGGTTCATCGTATTTTCATCGAACGCAATTACTGAAGATTGCACGTTTTGCATGCCAGACCCGGACCTACAACTGCAAGTGCACGGAAAGGACGCACGACTATGTGGCGGAGGATCTGGTGCAGTTTTCACTGAAGCCACTCCGCCAGTGCAGATGCACGCATGAGGTTTCACGCCGCCACTTACAGAGGCTTGGGTGGGAACAACAGTTTGAGGTTTCGCTCCACCACTACTGGAGGCTTGTGTAGGTACAACAAATGTAGCTGGACACTTACAGCATTTATTACCCTTGTCCACACCTGCATCGGGGACAATACCCTTCAGTTCGCACACAATAAATCGTTTTCCGCCGGATCCCGAAACTGCCGGTCCGCCAGAGCCACCACCGCCTTGCGCACGAGTGTGAGCTGCCAGCGCAGCCGGGTCGGCGAGACCGCGAGCGCGCGCCAACTGACTGGGCGCGCACAACGGATCGGGCAATACAAGACACGCGGGCTCACCCCCGCACCCTGTGCGGCGACAGTCGTGCTGGAGCCCATTTCGCTTGATACAATGACAACTGTAGTACATGATGCCACCACGCAACTCACGACTCTTGGTTCGCTTCAACTGATTTTCCTTTTCACTTTGTTTATTTTCGCCATCCTCCACCACTCTAGGGCCTCCATCCGTAGGCTTACCTCTCTGCAAAAGAGAATATTTTGTAATTCAAACGCTACTAGGTAAGATAGGTCTGTCCGCCGTGAGTGATTGAACAATTATTTACCGAAATTCTAGAGACAAGAGGATGACGCGAAAAGGCCTTCCATCACTACCACTGTGATATAAGGTCGAAGTCACTGAAGCGCGTGACGTAGGTCTTGCCGGGAGGTGGGCGGCGCACGCACGGCGGACAGCACGGCGGGCACGGCCGCGGGCAGCCGCAGCCTGCCCGGCACAGGTACCGAATAGAGCCCTGCTGGAAGAACTGGCAATCTTGCAGTCCATTGCGCTTGAACGCAGATCGCGGTAGACACTGTAGCTGAACATTGATATTGCCATTAGATTTTATATCACGATTTATTTCACATTATTCAAGTTCAGCAAGCCTAACTTACCGGGGGACCACAGTCTTCATATTTGTAGCAAACCATTGGACCACACGGAGAACACCTAAAACGAGATTTAAGCGTTCGTAATAACAGCTTTAGTACCCACTTACAGTTTGTAACAAAGATCTTTTCTTAGGCTGGCCAAATAGTCGTGAATTCAGTTTCGAAATATTGATTCGGAATTTCTGAAGGCAGCAAATGCATACAAAATCTGTCACACGTAGTACGTAGTTCTCCGTTCGAAATTTTCTGCCTTCGAATTTATTTTGTATGGATTTTTTTGCTGCTTTCGAAATTCCGACTGGATGTTTCGAAACGGAATTCCCGACTATGTAGCCGGTCTTAAGGTGCTTACATAAAAGGAACAGGTTTTATACAGAAAATACTTACATCTTGAAAGTTATACGGATATAGTTATACGGGTACAGTTATTATACAGGCCCGCTTTATAGATTTGAAAACAGTAGGGAGGAAGGATTTTTTATTATTTTTGTTATTTTTTAGGATTTTATTTTAGTTACATGAAAAAGGTACAAGAATTTAGATAATATTTTATTTTATTACGGTTTACAAAATTTTTATTATAAAAAGTACATCTAAACTAAGCGAAGTGAAATTCTCTTCTGTCAATATTTTTTTTCTTTTGTATAGTTTCCATTTTTTTCCCTTTTTTGAATATTCTATTTGTGCCAGGATCGATCTATTGTTTCCAATGAGTCAATATTAATTTGAAAGAAGACTTCACAGATGATTTCTCTGTGAAGCAGCAGTGCAGTATAGAATGCTCTGTATACCGGAACCATACCGCACTGCCTTCATTTCCAGACCTGACGATACGTGACGTTTCGGCATAACTTGTGCAGAATCGCTTTAATCCTCATGAGAAAATTTCGTTTTCAAGTGATCAAGATGTTGTGGCGTGTTAAATATGTATCTCTGTTTACGAAAAAAAAAAAAACGAAATCGCTATTGGCATTGGCGACATCCATACATTGAAAAAGATATTATACTGGGTGTAAGGGATAGCCCTCCGCAGACTGATGTGATGAATTCAATATATCATACAAAGATGACCGGTAGATGAAATTATTTCAGGAGCGTAATGGGAATCCAATTAACCTGATTTGTTTTATTACCTCAATCGCAATGTATCGTTACCGTGGCAAAACGCGCGTGTAGCGAACGGCAGCGCAGCGAGCCTTCGGCCGCCGAGTATTTCAACATCCATTGCTGATTTTTTTATTTTAGCCGTTTTATTTACATAAATCGAGTGCTGCGTACAGAGAATATAATTTTACATTGAAATAAAGGAATAGTAGCTGAAAAAACGATTACCAAAATGAAATTTTTCCTGAGAATATTTCCGATGGAATATGATTCAAAATAAGGAGCTGAATGCACCTTGTTAGTTTGCGGAGGGCTGTCCCTTACATCCTGTATATTTTCAATTAAAACACGTGACGTATCTCTATAAACACCAAGCGGGCATTGGATGTTTTTACCGAGACGTGGTAAACCGAAACGATCCCGCCCCACTCCCGCACATACTAAGCCAATCAGGAACGCTCATTGAAATATCGGCGCTCGGTGAGCTTTCGGTACCATATACCGAGCATGCAGATTGATCCCGCACCGCTGACCCACCGACAAAACAGAAAAGGGCCTTAGGTACACGCTCAACGCTCAAGTAGAAGAAAAATACATTATTTTGTTATTATTTCCTATTAGGTGCTGGCGATGGTCCAGGATCTTTAAAATAAACCAGCAGCAGACTTAGGGTTGGATGCCAATGTATTAGGAAAGTCTAGCAGTAACTGTTTCATGTAATGCTCCATTTTTTGCCTCAAATTTGGTCCTCAAGACTGCTGAGGAACACTTTTATGACTGTAGCTAACTTTTTGATCAGCATTCAGCTGCATATTAACTGCACTGTTGAGCGTACAACGTTTAGCATATAAACATAACGAATCTTTAAATACCGTGCATCCCATCTGTTTGACATCAGAAGAAGAATGTTACTGTACGAATGATCATGTTGTTACTATATTAGCTTTCGTATGGAGGTAGAAAATAGACTACTATTATACAGGGCACTACCCCTGGCTACCAGGGACGTAACTTGCATATACTACTTAATTCCTCGGCATGTGGGTTAGCATAATGTGTAATGCAAGCAACTCGCGATGGCTCGCAAACAGGTGCTGGCAGAACGGAACACAGCGGACTATTCTGGCAACCAGTCCTACGACAGTCGTACTGCAGTCCGTTTCTCCGGAGACAGAAACAATCTGTAGAGAGGACACCTCCTCTTAATTCACGACTTTTACATGCACGGAGAGTTTTTCCGGCGTTCAAAGATGCGCTAAACATTCTGTTATCAGAAGATTTTAGTTTCCGGTTTCCACTCTTGCCTTCTTTTAGTTCTGCTGAATCTTTACAATCAACATTCGCTTTAGCATAACTAATAGCTTTGTTGAATCCATTTTTATCGAAGACGTACAGTATACAGTCTTGTTTAGGTTTGTTTGTTTTTGACGGAAACGAACATTCTTCAGAACCGACACGTTTTATGTTGTTTGACTTCGCTTGCTTCAAGTAGGAGACATTTTTGTTGCACAGCTCTGTGTTCGGTTTGCGTAGCTTCTTGATTGAGGGTGGTTTTTTGTCAAGTGACGTTTTCATTTTAACGCAACATGGAAATACAATACCGAGTTCTTTAGGGTCATCTGGAGGCGGTGATAAGTCACCCAACTCAAAGCACGATATTTCACTATCGTACTCTATGCATATAACCTTAGCTTTGGCAGGTTTGGCGTCGTCGTCATCTTTACAAAAATATAGCTTCATTTTTCTCGTAAAACAAATAAACTTTACAATATTAAACCGATGCCATGTAACCCCTTTAAGCAAGTATAACAAAGTATGGTTTAAAAATGTTTGTTTAACGTTAGAATTTGATGCCACTATATTAATATGTTGAAGAAAATACAATATAATTTTGAGGCGTGTCCATAATTTGTTGGTTAATAGAAATACATACCTAATAATTAAAAAAGAACTGAAAAATCGATCGACCTCGACCACCTTGAATATGAACTCTTTTCAGTTTGAAATATTTTAACCTAGAATGATACTGTCAACTAATAAACCATATTTTAAAAATAAATCTCGAATTTATGTATATTTCTTCTTTATTCAAACGCCATCCGAGGTGTTCTGTAGCAGTACATTTATTAGAAAGGGTAGTACAATCAAATTGCGCGAGTAATACACATATTAATAAAAATTACCAAAAAAACCTTTACTTTTAAAAAATTAAACTATAAAATAGTGACTTTCCACAACTTTGGTCTACTTTCGACCTGTTTTCGGCTCTTTAAGTACTCTTTACTTTCCATAGGAAAAATGTAAGTAGAAATTTCCTTGTGGTTTGCATCTGCTGCTTAATTGAAGTTTGACCAAGCAACTTGGCGCAGAGTGAATCGCTACTTGATGCATCGTATGAGGCGGGTGTCACACCACCGCCGCGAAACCGGAAACTGCATGGTGTTCCGCTACTCTCGAGTTGCGGATAAATTGCCTGATAAACCGTGTTTACATATTGTGAAATCGGGCGTCTCGTTCGGTGGTGCATTCCATAAGCCACGTGCTTGCCATTAGTTTGTTTAAATTAAACGTTTGTTTTTTACAGGTGCGGAGGTTGCGGTTGTTGCGGTGGCTGCTGCGGTGGATGCTGCTGCCCTTGCATCACGATCTATACCTGCTGTACGAAGATTTGCTAGTGGCACAGTTGCGCCATTTTGCGCAGACAAGCCATGGTGTCTCCGTCTAGATGGCGCACCGACGCCTCCCGATGTTTTCGTCTTCGAAGTATGCACTCCCGTGCCGTTTTGTGGAAATAAACTACTATAAATAAGCGTACTTGGCAAGTTTTATTTACCTGCAATTTATATCAGTAAGGGCCATAAGATAAGTTAAACTATGGACGAGTTTAAAACTCAGGTTAACGATGCCCATAGATTATTGATTGACGGGGCAGCTTCCCTGGCCGCACAGACGGGGCAGCTTCCCTGGCCGCACAGACGGGGCAGCTTCCCTGGCCGCACAGACGGGGCAGCTTCCCTGGCCGCACAGACGGGGCAGCTTCCCTGGCCGCACAGACGGGGCAGCTTCCCTGGCCGCACAGACGGGGCAGCTTCCCTGGCCGCACAGACGGGGCAGCTTCCCTGGCCGCACAGACGGGGCAGCGTCCCTGGCCGCACAGACGGGGCAGCGTCCCTGGCCGCACAGACGGGGCAGCGTCCCTGGCCGCACAGACGGGGCAGCGTCCCTGGCCGCACAGACGGGGCAGCGTCCCTGGCCGCACAGACGGGGCAGCGTCCCTGGCCGCACAGACGGGGCAGCGTCCCTCACCACACAGACGGGGCAGCGTCCCTCGCCACACAGACTGGGCAGCGTCCCTTTCGTGATTATAGAGCAGACGGTACATGATAGAAAGAGTGAAAGTACCCAGTCATTGCAAACGTGAACGTATGGCAGTGTTACGATGACAGGAATACTAGAATTATAAAAAGAAAATAACTCGATACACCTATACTCTCTACATACAAATAAATAAAAATTGAAGTGTCTGTAATGTCCAAATAACTACTAAATGCATAAGAAAGTATAAATGGTACTTATAACAGAAAAGAATTTTTATTGTCTGTCTGGTCTGTCTGTCGTGCTTGTTCCGGCTAATCTCCGAAACGGCTGGACCAATTTTGACGAGACCTTCACTGGTAGGTACAGCCCGCGCCAAACTTTGTGACCGCCCCGAAACTAGGCTCATTGCATTGCGCAGAACACAAAATCAGGGTATTAGCGGGACGCACAAGAGCTTGGGGGCAGGGCCACACCCCGCGCGCCCGCACCGCTCACCCGCGACGCGCGCTGGCACCCACGCCTTAGTACTTGTTCACGTTGGAACGCGCGGGCGCGGTGGCGGGTGCGGTCGCGAAGACGTGGCGGGTTCGTGTTCACATTGGCCGCCAGGCGTTTGAGCGGGTGTGACGTGTTGTCAGAGATTATAAACATGGACGACGATCTTTTATTTTTAACCGAAAATTCATACCTAAAGTGGGAGATGATAAAAATTAGAATTGGTGTGCACGAAATTAATAAAGAAAGAGAACGGTACGGTGAATTTCATACTTTATATAATAATTTAAGAGAACATCCTTCAAGATTTTTTGGATATACCAGGAGTTATCGGAGTTCTAGCCTGAACAGCACTAATAAACTCTTCTGTATTGAAAGACATGATGAAGACGCGCTAACGTTTCAAGCGACAAGTTCATACTGGTTGAACTTACCTGACGTCGCGAGTGAATCGCGCGCTCCGCCGCTAGTTCGACGTGAACACACACAAACATCTCACGCATTTGATATTGCCGCGAGCGGCGCGCGCGCGCCAGCCGCTAGCTTGCCCGCTACTTAGACCGCACGTGCGTTTCGTACGTGAACACTAGGATACTACGCCATATGTTTGATATTTCGTGACCGCGCCCGCCACCGCGCCCGCGAGTCAACGTGAACAAGTACCAAGTGTGAGTCACAGAACACATATACTCCTAGCGGAGGTGTGAGTGCTACGTCCGTACACGAATCACGCACTTGTTGAGCTCCGAGAGTACTGTCGCGTTCAGAATTCGTTCGATCGTTTCGTTAATTTGTTTTTATAGTTTTTAGTTATTGTTACTCGTTGTTATTTGTTTATAAACATGCCTACTGGACGTTGTAATGTTTTACGACGCCAGGCTCGTAAAATGGTCTACGATGTTTATAAATTTATGAAGAAAGAAGCTGAAGAAGGCCTTAAATACGATTTGAAGGCAGTACATAAACGGACTGCAGCCGCTACAGGAGTATCAGAAAGAACTGTACGACGTATTATATCGGTTGCTAATGAACCAAGTTCCGATTTATTAGCAGTTTTTCGTACACCCGGAAAGAAGAGGCAAGGGGTAAAAAAGGTAACCGGAATCGACAATTTTGACCAAGGTGTCATCAAAAGAATTATCCACAATTTTCATGTAACACAGAAAGAGTTGCCGACAATTGCTCAACTTTTAAAAAAATTAAAAGAAGATATAAATTTTGAAGGATCCGCAACGAGTTTGAGGAGAATTATAAATGAAATAGGATTTAAATGGAAAAAAACTGAAGACAATCGAAAATTATTAATTGAAAATACAAATTTTCGCTGTAAGCGAATTGAATATTTGCGTGCAATAACGAAATATCGCGCAGAAGGAAGACCGATAGTTTACACTGACGAATCGTATGTCGATTCATCGCATACCACTTCGAAGGCATGGAGTGATAGTAGCACTAAAGGTTTAAAAAAAAAGATATCAAAAGGTCAACGTGTCGTCATTGTACATGCTGGATCCAAATCAGGATTTGTACCCAACGGCCTTTTAATGTTTAAGGCAGGTACGAAAACCGGAGATTACCATGATAATATGAATTATAATAATTATGAAAAATGGATACGCACACAACTTTTGCCGAATCTCCCACCGAGATCGGTTATGGTGATAGATAATGCACCCTATCATAACAAATTAGAGGATGCAGCGCCGACATCAAATAGCAAAGAGGCAGAAATGGTGGCATGGCTTACGGCAAAAAATATCCCTTGCAGTTCTGACATGCTGAAACCAGAACTGTATAAATTAATTTCTATACACAAAGAAAAATTTAAAAAATTTAATATTGATAAAATTTTAGAAGAACACAATCACACGATATTACGACTTCCACCTTACCATCCCGACTTGAACCCCATAGAAATGGCTTGGGTATCCATAAAAGGTTACGTGGCGAAAAAAAATGTCACAAATAATATAACTGATATTATGAAACTAGTGGAAGAAAAAGTAAATAGCATGGGTGAACAGGAGTGGACTGCACTATGCGACAAAGTTATAAATATTGAAGAAGAATATAAGAAAAGTGATGTCATCATAGATGACCTAACTGAAAAAATAATAATTCACGTGAGCGATAATGAATCAGATGAAGATGATTCGGATATTTTTTGTGAAGAGAGTGATTCGGATGCGGAACCATCTACTAGTAAGGGAGATGTTTTTATGGAAGGTGTGGCCCCATTGTGAATATAGTTTTTATTTATATTAATGTTTTTTATTTACATTTATCCTATTATTACCTAACCTATATGTTTTACAAATAACACATACATTATATATTAAATTAAATAAAATGACCTATGAAATAAACACGAACTTTATAATCACCAAATAAAAATAAATTGACATAATAAAATAAGTATTAAAAATGTTAGAAAACGAAAATTGTTTGGTTGATTACGTATTGTCCACTCGACTGTACCATGCGCAAGTTCGGACTCGCGACTATATTCAAGGCGGTCATAAAGTTTGGCGAGGGCTGTAGTTGATATTACGGCGGGTAACTTGGACTACTTTATTTTAGAAAAATAATTAGGGTTCTGCGAAAAATTAAAACCCATGAAATTATGAACAAAAAGTCTGATTTGAAAAATTATTTTTGCATTTGGTAGCCCAAGTCTCGAAGACAGTTATAGGCTATTCAACATTACACTACGACCCTTAGTAGTCGAGTAAAAAGAAAAAATAAAGAAAACTGAGCGAAAACAAAGTAGGTAATAGCGCGGACGGGTGATTCTTTTTTTTTTTTGTTTGAGATAGGTTTGCTCTTGACTCTAGTCTAGGTCAGAGATGACAGACAAAGTCGACGATGGAGCGAGCTTACTCAGAAGAAGCCTGTTCACTCTCACTTTGAAGAGATCGGGGTTGTATGCGTTCGGAAACACAGACGCAGGCAGAGAGTTCCACTCCTTTGCTGTGCGCATCACAAAAGACATTTGGAAACGCTTAGTGCGAATTGGTGGAATAGCAACTAGGTAAGGATGGTAACCTGCAGTGCGTCTAGATGTCCGCTGATAGAAGGGGGCCGGCGGAATGAGGTCGTGGAGTTCTTGAGCACACTCCCCGAAGTATAATCTGTAGAAGACCGTCAAGCAGGCAACCTTGCGGCGATGAGCCAAGCTGTGAAGCTTGGCATCCACCAGTCTTACGTCGCCAATGAGCCTCTTAGCTCTGCGTTCCACCGAGTCAAGCGCGGCAAGTTGGTATTTGGCCGAGCCATCCCAAAGGTGGCTGCAATACTCCATGCAGGATCGGACTTGCGCTTTGTAGAGAATTAAAAGCTGTCTAGGCGTAAAGTATCGCTTCACCCTATTCAGGATGCCCAGCTTCTTATCCGCAGTTTCAGCTTTGTACTCGATGGTGGCACCGAAGTTGAGACATGATGTCAACTCCATGCCTAGGAGCTCGAGCCCATCAGTTACAGGAACAGATATACCCCGAAAAGTAGGAGTTTGATCGAAACGACTCCTTTTAGCGGTAAAAAGACACGCCTGTGTTTTGGTGGCATTAAAAGAGACCAGATTATCATCACCCCACTGGGAGACAAGGCTTAAGGTCAAATCTGTCCGCTCTACCATGGCCTCTCTCAAGGAATGAACTTCGGCCCCGCTGGTTTTTGCGCTGGACAAGTATCTCTCTGAAACTGTACTGTCATCTGCGTACCCAACAATACCATACTGAAGCAGGTCATTGATGTGTAGCAGGAAAAGAGTTGCAGAGAGAACAGACCCCTGAGGAACTCAATCATCTATCTCAATCTCACAATACCATACTCATCAATAGCCATAAGGTCGGAAGAGCAGCCGTCAACGACTACTCTGATAGACCGTTCACTAAGGAAGTCTGATATCCAGCTACAAAAATCAGCAGGGATGCCATAAGCAGGAAGCTTGCTGAGTAGACCAGCGTGCCAGACCCTGTCAAAGGCCTTCGAGATATCAAGCGATACAGCAAGTGCTTCGCCGTGCTTCTCGATGGCCTCGCTCCAGCAGTGCGTAACATACACAAGAAGATCGCCAGTTGACCGTCCCCGGCGAAAGCCATACTGACGATCACTGAGGAGATCATTGTTTTCAAGGTAGGTCAGCAACTTACTGTTCAGTACCCTTTCCATAACCTTGCAAAGAATGGAGGTAATGGCGATCGGACGGTAATGGGCAGGGTCTGCACGGTCGCCCTTTTTGGGCACTGGTTGCACATTTGCGAGCTTCCAGGATTTTGGTACCGTCCTTTTTTTAAGAGAAAGGCGGAACAAACGTGTCAACACAGGAGACAGTTCAGGCGCACACTGCCTCAACACTCTCGCTGGAATGCCGTCAGGCCCGCTGGCCTTGTTCACGTCTAGACTGCACAATACTCCTCGGACCTCTTTAATGTGAACTGCGATTTTCGGCATCGAGGAGTCACAATGAGGCACAGTAGGTGGTTGCTTGGAGCCAGCGTCCAGACGTGAATTGCTTGCAAAGAGAGATGCAAATAGATAAATAAAGTGAGAATAAAGTGAAATAGAGTGAGCCAGCGACCCATCAGGTTCAGGATTCAACGCGAAGGTTGGCGACGGGTCGGGGGACGAGGGAGTTTTATTAAAATGTGGCTGTTGTTTTAGTATATTGTGTATCTTACGACATCCACGCGAAGAAGTCGCGGGGCACAGCTAGTATTATAATAAAATCGTAGCGAAGTCAATACTGTAACATTGAATATCTTTGAAAAAAGTAATTGCTACGAGGTCTGGGAACGATTCTAATGCCGAAAATATAGAATTTTTGTCTAATTGTTTGTCTGAATCTATGTTCCAGCATCACGCAAATACTACCGGATAGATTTTGTTCAAATTTTGCATAGATCACGTTATTTGCTAATGGGGGATTAGCAATATTGCTTGGGCGTATTCTTCTATAGTTTACCGCAAATTGTAAAAAGACGAGCCAAAAAGTTAGAATATTGCAGATAGTTACAGACCTAACCTTTTACGGCCGAGCCCAATAACCTATCTATCACCAGTTTTGGCATACTGGAGATAGAAAAACCTATCTATCTATGGATTTAACGTCCCAATAATCTATAAGAGATTACGGAATCTTACCGGCCTGTTGAAAGGAAAGATAGATTTATACTGGTCAACCATGAGCGATCTGTCTTTTACTGATAATAGGTTATTGAGTTCGGCCGTTAAATGATTATCATCACGCTATAACCTTTATGGTAAGCAGTGAATCATGACATATACAGGGTGGTTTTTTGAACAATTTCGATATGCATTCACGGATTTTGAAAAAAAAATTGGTACAGTCAGCAAGAAAATGTTAAATTTTCACAAAAACTTATTTGATGTCAATCGATTCTGTTTCTTATAAATAGCAAAAAAACTCTAGCAGACCAACTACGGTTTGAGTACCTACTAGAAAAGTCAGAAATCGCAAACAAGAGAGAACTGAATCTACCAGTGTATGACAACAGTCAAATATTCCATTACTTCACTGGGCTGAATAGGGAATGAATGTAGCAGACAGTTACAGATTTATCCTTTTAAATGATTATCATCCCGCTACACTTTAATGAGCTAAGCAGTCAATCATGACATATTTCAGTCAACTATCAACAAAGCAAATAGCTTATAGGTTCGACGACTGCTTTGCAAACATAAGTGCGATTCCCAATAATAGATAATTTTTGTGCTTCTTTTTTTACATTCTGTTATAGGTATTATACCCTAGCCACGACATTCGTCAAATTCGTCTTTCGTCAAATCTAAATACAGTTATTTATAAAAGGTTAATATGAAATCTCGTTGATTAGGAATGAAACCTCCTTCTATTAGCTATAATGGAAATGCGTCATTATGTTTATATATATCAGTGCATTATATAATTTAAAGGGCTAATATCACAGAATAGAAATATAAACAAAAATTGCCTCAAATTCAGCTGGAATACAGGGGGGATTTATGTTCGTAAAGAGCAAAAGAGATAAAGATCAATTATTGAGAGGCGGTCACCAGTATAATGTGAACATTAAAAATAAAGATGGCTCCATTATATTATGGAGGAGATATGTGAAGAGAGATGTCTGCAATGGTAAGTATTTTTCTCATCCCTTTCTGTTGCTATACATATTTATAATGTATTACTACATCATAGCCTGCGAATACAAAAATCGGGGTTTTTCCCAGTGGTCAGATTGATGACCGTCAGGCCTCGTTTACGGAGATACGCGTCACGTGCGGCGTGGCGTCTCGCGGCGCGTCGGGCGTTTATTCAATTCACAGACAGGCGGCGCGTGCTGCGGCCCGCGTCATTTAACGCGCAAAAACAAACATAAATGGTAACTAGTGGTTACGTTTATGAAGGAGCGGGGCATGCGGAATAGCGGTACCCGGCGCTGTGCCTGCCGCGTCGCCGGCAGCGGCGCATGCGGCGTCATCAGCTACCACACCCGCGGCTACCTCTCACCGCACCTCTCCCTCCCCTTCCTACACACATCGAAGGGCGCGCAGAGATGGCTCAGATGGCTGCTGCATCACCCGCCGCGCTGGCCGCCGCGTCACCCGCCGCGTCCTTCGTGGCGTCGCCCGTCGCTCCATCCGCTACATGCGACGCTACAATTCAAATAAACGCGGGCAAAAACGCTTCTCCTTGAACGCTCTATACATCGCCGTATGTTTCTGTTTCCGGCAGCCCGCATCGCGCATCGCGGCGCCTGACGCCCTGCGTCTCCCTGAACGAGGCCTTAGTCTGGCCTACAGGACGCCACATTAATAAAAAGGAGATTTAAAAAAAATTAAAGATGCAAAAATTTACAAAATTATCAATGTTTTACTGATGGGTAAAATATCAAGTGAAATTGGTTTGAAAAAATTAGGATGGGTTAAAAACAGAATAGAATAAAATTTGACAAATTATTACTATTTCATTGCTTATACAATCTAGCATACAAAACTTTTTGTTATTTTGTTTAATTCCTGTTTTGTCAGGTCTCACTGTCTTATTTTAATAATCTGATTTTTTTTTTTTAAATCAGTAATTTAAAGTTTTTTTTTTCTTTTTGTCGTTGATTGTCCATAAGCTTAACTCAAGCGTAAGTGACGAAAAGCGAATTGTTCGTCAAACAAGGACTTGACGAATGTAGTATTTGACTAAATAAGAATTTGACGAATGTCGTGGCTACGATAGTTAGTAGAAGGTACACAGAAAAACATAAAAATGAGTCCCCTTTTGTCATCTTTGGTTATAATAAAAATAAATATCTGTGGTGACTGTTAATGAGAAATCCCATGTGCTTATAATCTACTGTTATATTATTTTAGTGATAGCTGTTCGTTAAGACTAATCTGTAAGAATGCATCAGTCATATCAGTGTTGTGCAATTAGGTAGTATATGCAGGAACGCAGGCGTTCATTAATTCACCAAAAACGAAAAACTTCGCAAGCAATGGGAAATTGCTACTGAAAACTGCGGGTGTTGACCTCAGGACGAGCTGCATCTCACACGATCAACTGTACACCGTCGCTTGCTCCTGCGTCACCAGTCCTGACTCTTCATATTTTGGCTGCAGAGACCAAAACTACAACTGTAGTATACAGGGAAGTTTTTATAAAAATGTGGCTATTATTTTAGTATATTGTGTTGTCTTACGACTTCTACGCGAACGAGGTCGCGGGCAGAAGCTAGTATAATATACGTAAAGAAAAGGAGTAATTCATTTTTTCGTTATATTTTTTAAATTATCATTATTACTGACATCTGTAAGTTTATTGTATGTTTATCAAATCGTAAAATTGTCTTCTTTTTCATTATTAAAATAAATATAGTAGCCGAAAAATATTGTCCAATTGTGCCTTCTAACTTTGAACAAAACTATAATATTGTGTGGCTACCGTTGCAAGTAAGTATTTTGAGGAAGGGTCGAATTTGGCCTATTAAACGGGCCCTACTTTAATTCGTAAAGTATGTTGGGGGACGTGCGACATAATACGAGTATTTTCGAAGTACACTTTTACTGAAATAATGTTAAAAGTTGCATTGATTGATGCAAATGCAGATGGTAATTTCGTCAATATCTCTATTAGTTTTAAGAAACGTGTGTTCGGTGCACTTACCCCACCGCGCTTCTCCTGATTGTCTTTAATTATTTTAATAATTTTTATTTGTGGTAGGTAAATTATCAAATGTAAGTAGGTATAAAATAGTAATTGTTTATTTATAATATATACTTGTAAATAAAACATTAAGCATAACGTTGTTATAGCAATGATTTCGTACTTTCACCCTTGAAGACAATCAAGTAACGCCTGCTCTATAATCACTACGTACATTATATGTTGTTGACAATACGCGTTATTTGCTATTTTAGTTTTGCAGGCTCGTCAAGGCACTTTTTATTTCCGTTTGTTAATTTCTTTTTAACCATTAAAGTTACGGGATCCAGGTTGATAGATAGGTAGGTAGCAATTATTGATCAAAGAACATTTCTTTAATTCCTGTAGTTTGTGACGTGTCATCCTGACGTCAGCTTGGCCGGTCACCTCAAAAAGTGGTTTATTTTTTTTAATACCTAGGTAGCAATTATTTAACGATAGGTAGGAATTAGGTAGCAAATTTTAAGAACTATTTTGAAGTACTTATGAGTGGTAAACGTCCATCCTGACGATAACAGCGTACCTCCCCACATCTGTGTGGGGAGGGACGCTGTTAGCAGCGTTCCTCCGTGTCCGTTTCGACTGCTCGGCCACAATGTCGTAGAAGAAAAACGACTACGTCAACATTACGAAGGAATTTGTAAAACACTAACAATGAAAGTCGCAAATTCGTAGATCCAGTATTCAGGAAGTTCTAAAGGTTTAACCATGGCCGCGCGGTACGCACATGGAGAACCGCGCGGCCACGCAGTTCTCTTAAACGGAGCTTAGTAGAGGTCTCATTCTTTTTGCTAACCACTGACACGATTTCGAAGAAAATGTAGATAGTATGGATAAAGCCCTAATGTTTGGATTTCACGACCTACAGCACTTAAATACTATGGCCGCGCGGTCGGCACATGGAGAAACGCGCGGCCACGCAGTTCTCTTAAACGGAGCTTAGTAGAGGTCCCATTCTTTTTGCTAACCACTGATACGATTTCGAAGAAAATGTAGATAGTATGGATAAAGCCCTAATGTTTGGATTTCACGACCTACAGCACTTAAATGCTATGGCCGCGCGGTCGGCACATGGAGAACCGCGCGGCCACGCAGTTCTCTTAAACGGAGCTTAGTAGAGGTCCCATTCTTTTTGCTAACCACTGATACGATTTCGAAGAAAATGTAATGGATAAAGCCCTAATGTTTGGATTTCACGACCTACAGCACTTAAATGGTATGGCCGCGCGGTCGGCACATGGAGAACCGCGCGGCCACGCAGTTCTCATAAACGGAGCTTAGTAGAGATCTCATTCTTTTTGCTAACCACTGACACGATTTCGAAGAAAATGTAGATAGTATGAATAAAGCTCTAATGTTTGGATTTCACGACCTACAGCACTTATAACCTATAATCATAGACTAGTATATCATATTGGAGACCTATAATGCAAGTTAGAAGTAGGGTGACCAAGATTTATGGTGCGTCAATCAGATTTTTTCAATTTTATTAAGATAAATATGTAAGTACCTTTTATTGTAAAAAGGATTAATGATTGTCTATTCAATTACCTTCCTAGCTCCTTATGACGTAAACACTGCTATTTTAACAAATCAAGCGTTCGTTTAAAAAAACTGATGTTTTAAAAAATTTATGTTCTGCTTGTTGTTTAATGGTGACGCCTAAATAACCTACTGCAGTAGTGCACGCATTTTTGCAAAAGTGTATTGCATGTTTATGTCAGTGTGCTTGTGTGTCCCGCGTGGTGTTTTATTTATCTTATCTTGGCGGTTTCCGGGTGCGCCTGCGCCCGAGCACCACCCACTCGCGTGCGCGTCTTTACCAGTGCAGTGATAAATGGTTAATCGTGGATTGTGTAGTGTTCGTGATTCTGCACTATCTTGGCTATATCTACACATCATCATAAGTGCTGCTGGTCATTATCAAATAAGGAAACATACCAAACTGTAAGTATTCAAAATATCTCAAAATGTTTATCAGATTTCTCACACTATGCGCAATAAGGTTTAAGATGTCATATCAACTTTACATATCAACATTAGGTACTTACTTTTTAAAATTGTGAAGCGTCAATTATCGCAAAAAGGCTATTAACCACTTTTTGGTGTTATGAACTTAACTTTATTAAAAATATTTTTTTCTTAAAAAGTTTTTATTTTCATTAGATTGTGATATTAATTTGTTAATTTCTTTTTCTATGCTGCCTAAATAGTATTAGATCCTCTTTAGAAGAACCTTTTTTATCTCAAATAAAAAAAAATCTTTGTCCTGTGGCGGCATAACTACATCGCCACATGCAAATCGCGTCACACTGACGTCACGCAAAATCCTGCATCGCGCAGTCAGAGTTTACCGCGCGACTAGCATATATACAACATCCCGACATCAACCGTCGGGCAGTAGCCCACCAGACACAATACCCGTCTGGTCGGAGGATCCTCCCTTTTCATAGAGGATGAGTGAACTTTACACCCTGTTCCTTATGCGTTTATACTTGTGTCGCCGCGCTTCGCGTGCGGTGGTGTCGTCGATGCTTGTAGGTTAGCTGGTACAGTCCTGTCAATTCCTCTGCGCCTCGCTGATACCTAAATTTGTGTTTGTTTAGATGTTTCGAGCCACAATCTCAGATCAACAAAAAAGGAATATCGAGCGCCGCGAACATCGGAAGTGAAGCCACCTTTTTATCTATGTGTGAATCGAAGGGTTGCCATTTGTTTTGTTATTTTAATATAAAAAAAAACGATGTTATTTCAAGTACTTACAAGTGAAAAGTGATTCCGTGAGACATTTTATGTGATTAACTATTGTCAACTTTTCATTGTACAGGAAGGCATAATTCTATTTTTAAAACTATATTAACTAGACGATAACTCGTCACGTTCTAAGAGCGGTGAGCATTCGATTTCGATTCGGAATGTCGTATGTCTATCTCGCTCGCTTTCGTAATGACAAAAAAAAGACAGACATACGACTTGACGAATCGAAATCGAATCGCAGCGTTTGTGAATAGCTATGCTGAAATCAGACTAATTTATTCTATTAAAATTCACTTTTCACTTCAACTCTGATACCGACACCTATACCTACCTATTAATATATTTGTTAGAAATAAAAAAGAGTGTCAATCCCGTGATGATCAAGAATGTAGATACCTAAATAAAACTAAATAATTGTATAAAATCAAATCTTATAACGTTGCATAATTGTTAATTTACAGTAGGTAATAAATGAATATATGATTAAATGACTGTTTTCTTTAGCAAAATGTTAAAATTAGTATTTATACGAATACGGTGTTAATATTTTCGCATGAGTAGGTACTTCTCCATCCAATTAACCATAGTTATTCCCTCATTATGATATTAGATACTACTTACGTATGTGATATAAAAACGACGCATTTGGAAATGTCTGATTGACGCACCATAAATCTTGGTCACCCTACTTCTAACTTGCATTATAGGTTTTAAGTGCTGTAGGTCGTGAAATCCAAACATTAGGGCTTTATTCATACTATCTACATTTTCTTCGAAATCTGATCAGTGGTTAGCAAAAGGAATGGGACCTCTACCACAGCTCTACTAAGCTCCGTTTAAGAAAACTGCGTGGCCGCGCGGTTCTCCATGTGCCGACCGCGCGGCCATAGCATTTAAGTGCTGTAGGTCGTGAAATCCAAACATTAGGGCTTTATTCATACTAACTACATTTTCTTCGAAATCGTATCAGTGGTTAGCAAAAAGAATGGGACCTCTATTATGCTCCGTTTAAGAGAACTGCGTGGCCGCGCGGTTCTCCATGTGCCGACCGCGCGGCCATGGTTAAACCTTTAAACTTTCTGAATACTGGATCTACGAATTTGCGACTTTCATTGTTAGTGTTTCACAAATTCCTTCGTAATGTTGACTTAGTCGTTTTTCTTCTACGACACTGTGGCCGAGCGCAGTCGAAACGGACACGTCCCTCCCCACACAGACGGGACAGCGTCCCTCCTCGCAAAGACGGGGCAGCGTCTCTACCCCACACAGACGGGGGGACGCGTCCCTCCTCGCACAGGCAGGGCAGCGTCCCTCCTCAACACAGAAAAGGGTCAGCGTCCCTCCTCAACACAGAAAAGGGTCAGCGTCCCTCAACACAGGAAAGGGGCAGCGTCCTTCCTCAACACGGGAAAGGGGCAGCGTCCCTCCTCAACACAGGAAAGGGGCAGCGTCCTTCCTCAAAACAGGAAAGGGGCAGCGTCCCTCCTCAACACAGGAAAGGGGCAGCGTCCTTCCTCAACACAGGAAAGGGGCAGCGTCCTTCCTCAACACGGGAAAGGGGCAGCGTCCCTCCTCAACACGGGAAAGGGGCAGCGTCCCTCCTCAACACGGGAAAGGGGCAGCGTCCCTCCTCAACACAGGAAAGGGGCAGCGTCCCTCCTCAACACAAAAGGGTAAGCGTCCTTAACACAGGAAAGGGGCAGCGACCCTCCTCAACACAGGAAAGGGGCAGCGTCCCTCTTCATCACAATAGGGGCAGCGTCCCTCGCATAGGCAGGGCAGCGTCCATCCTCAACACAGGAAAGGGGCAGCGACCCTCATCACAGAATAGGGGCAGCGTCCCTCGCATAGGCAGGGCAGCGTCCATCCTCAACACAGGAAAGGGGCAGCGTCCCTCATCACAGAATAGGGGCAGCGTCCCTCGCATAGGCAGGGCAGCGTCCACCCTCAACACAGGAAAGGGGCAGCGACCCTCAACACAGGAAAGGGGCAGCGTCCCTTCTCGTCACAGAATAGGGGCACCGTCCCTCAATACAGGAAGGGGTAGCGTCCCTCCTCAACACAGGAAAGGGGCAGCGTCCAAGCCCTTTGTGTTGAAGAGGGACGCTGCCCCTTTCCGGAAAGGGGCAGCGTCCCTCTTCAACACACAAAGGGCAGCGTCCGCTCTAATTACCTATTCGTTGAACTCTGTTCATTCTGGAAGATTTTCTTTACGCACACCGACCAGCGTATCCATCTGGTCCCTTCATTTTGACGTCAAGAGGGACCAAGGATTAGAAAATTACTACGTATACATTGAGGCGGCTGAAGAATTATTGCATAAGTAGCAAGCAGATTTGAAATAGCAAGACTTGCGACCCTCTGATAGCGCTAGGTATTTTGTTCGCCAAAATAAAGTTTAGCACAATGATTTTCAGTTTCGTGACGACAAAGCAGTGAATGCTCTCTATACTCACATTTAGCCAGTCCTCACACGATGCATACTACCCCTCAAACTGACGAAAGAGTCACAGAAAAAGGTATATTAGAAGCTTATAGGCAGCATCCTTCAATTCAGGCAGAGCAGGCAGAGGCTCAATATTATAGTGGCTGAATTTTACCACCGCTTATCAGTATTGAAGTACAAGCCATAAATCTTTAGGAAATAAAGAGCAAATAAAATTGACCAAAACTTTTATTGAACGCCACTTGATTACAGCACAATGTGTCACAGCACTGGTGTGGACGCTTCAGTCACGGTACTCCAGCTATGCTGCGAGTAGACGTCATATCTCAGCATTTCCGGAGAACTCGTTGCTTGCGGCCCTTACAATGTCTTCCACACAATCAACAAATCTTCGTGCAGCAGGTGTGTATTGTTATCTTGGGACACCCGCATCCGCAGCAGCCACCACCGCAACCACCACAGCACCCACCGCAGCAGCCACCGCAGCCGCCGCAGCAGCCTCCGCAGCAGCCGCCGCAGCAGCCACCGCAACCGCCGCATCCACCGCAACCACCACACCTGGAAAAACAGTACACATTAACACCAAATAGAGGTAATATTGACTTCCGCCAGTTTTGACAGTAAAACTGTCAATCCGCCTAGTTGAAAAAGACATGGTGCAGATTCTCTTGTCACGAATGCGCCTAGACTAAAAATCACCAAAATTTAGTTTTATTCCTGTCAAACGACGAATTCCCATACTGAAATGACTGTTTGCAGTTTTTCACCTAAAATTTAGATTTTTTAACTCAAATCGCGACTATTTTTAATCGCGATTTAAAAAGGTGTGGAATATAATTAGTTGGCCATCAACTAAAAATTCACCACCTCTGACTTCGGGTGCAAAAACGTAGTACTGTACCTTTCATTCTTACCCCCTTATAAAGCCCATAAACCCTTTAAGTCAGCATGTTGGGAATAATTTTTCATATTTTCCATAAGTGAAAAATTCCATATAAAACGTTGAGGCTGACCTCCCTGCGCGCCTCCGGCTCAAAAAAACGGGGTAGGGCAAACAAGTACATACCACGTGGAGTCGCGGTTGTCTTCGATTAAGATTCTCATAGGCAAAAGGTACCCTAAGGCTTTTTAGTTGTACAAGAGAATCGGCACCATTGTGCAGCAATTTAGCAAGGACCACACGAACAACCCATTTGTTTCATCGCGTTTCATGACTAGGACTCGGGAACGAAGTTAAAAACGAAAAATTTCAGTGGGCTATGGACCCTTTTGGTCCATCCCTAACGCGCTACCATGAGTCGATGTCGTCAAGTTATGCAGAGCTTCAGGACAAAAGTGCGAGGGCGAGCTCTTGTCTGAAACTTGTTCAATAATTATAAAACAAATACCAACTCACATTTTAAATAGTAGTTTGAAATGTCTATTTTGCAAATAAAATTTGTATCAAAGATCTTCACCGACGGTGACAATATTTTCCAACAGATAAGGCGAAAGGTTTGCTCGTTTTTATTATCCTAAAAATAATGTTTCTAGGTTTTTCTTAAAAGATACTGTTTTTATTATACTTTACGCGTATTTTCTACTTTTTTTTCTTGATTTTTATAATGTTGTGTACTACACGGCGGATTTGTAAAAACTGATTTTAATTTGATACTGTTGTGTCTATGTAGTTTTTTAATTTGAATTCTAGAACGCCCGAGTTGAAATAAAAGATTAAATAGGTTCGTGTTTTCAGCCATTATTAAAATGTTTGTAAAGTCTATTCCACACCATACAATTAGATTGACAAAGGGAGAGCAGTTAAGGGCTAACCACACATACGTAGGGTGTTCTGAAAGTCTGGAGATTTAACTTTATTTTTCACAGTTTTTCAAAATAATTGCCACCACAATTAATACACTTCTGCATCCTTTTAAACCAATCACTAAAAAATGTCTTTCCATTTCTGTTCAGGAATTTCCGCACATATATTGTCCCAGGCCGAAGTAAAGCTTCTTCGTCCCAAAATCTTTGCCCTTTCAACTTACTTTTCACGAAAGGAAACAGTCCAAAGTCACATGGCGCCATGTCTGGGCTGTAAGGCGGATGTTTAAAAAGTTTCAAGCCGGCATCTCGCAAAAATTGGCATGTAACGTCAGCACGATGTGCCGGAGCATTATCATGATGAAGATACCAGGTGCAGAGTTGTGACTTTGGACGAAGCTTCTTGAATTCCTGAATAAGTTGAGGAAGGCAGACAGTGGTGTACCAAGCAGCATTTATAGTCTTTTACTCACGGAGAACTACTTGTTCTATAATTCCCCGAATACTGAAAAAAACCACGATCATTTTCTTTTTTATCGACTTAGATTTTCTTCTTCAGTCGGACAGTCGGAATTTCTTCGCCTTATTTTATTTTGCTGCTTTGTAGGCACGTCGTCATAATAAAGCAACGTTTCATCGCCCGTGACGATTGAAATGATGTCTTTAGATTTTATGTTTTCAAACTTTGCAATCATTTTTTTACACCATTCAACTCGCTGTTCCTTTTATTCATCGGTTAGTTTATGTGGAATCCAAAGAGTACAATATTTTCTATATGATGGTGAATAATTGAATGTAACGCTGCTGAGCCAATCTGCAGTAAGGACTCTATTTGCCGATCGGTAGGTTATTCGCCGGTCAGTTTCAATTAAATTTTTAACTGCAGAAATATTTTCTGGAGTAGCTGCTTCCGCCGGTCGTCCTGAACGCGGGTCATCTTCTAGGTTAAAACAGCCACGCTCAAACTGTTTGTGCCATCTGTGGACGGTTGCACGAGAGGGACAGTCATCACCAAGTATAGGCTTCATTTCTTCTAAACAGTTTTCTGGAGTTAATCCACGTAAAAAGTTATAACGCAAAACTGCGCGATTTTCGATAGTCGTCCACGAAGCCATTATAGTGAACTTGTTCGAACACGATCTGCGGCAATACTGAATGCAATCAAATGACAACTGACACTAACGTATATCATAACATAAACAATCAAACTACGTGCTCGCGTCGACCATTCGCCTTAGTATTATTAAGTATCTTATCTCAAGACTTTCAGAACACCCTACGTATTAGAGCCGTGCCCGGGACGTGGGAGGACCGTGCTCCGTCAGGCGCTTAAAAAAATATCGGTGTGTACATTTTATAATGAACTCGTTCACACACGTCCTCTGTGTCCGGGCCGGCGACGGAGCTTCAGTACCTGCCCTATATGTGCCACAGCCCTGTTACGTCCCGGGCACGGCCTTGATATGTGTGGATAGACCTTTAGCGAGAGGGGTCCCGAAAGGCGTCGTCCTATACCTACAACGCGACTACACGAACATCGCAAGTCCGCGCGAACTTTTATTCGTACGAATCCGCGATCAAACATACTGATGTCGAATAGGTGTCCTAATTGGTATTCGCGCGATGCGGTCGCGCGACTAACATGTAATCTATTCGAGAGAACTAAGTTCGTACGAACGCGCGATCAAACATACTGATGTCGAATAGGTGTCCTAATTGGTATTCGCGCGATGCGGTCGCGCGACTAACATGTAATCTATTCGAGAGAACTAAGTTCGTACGAACGCGCGATCAAACATACTGATGTCGAATAGGTGTCCTAATTGGTATTCGCGCGATGCGGTCGCGCGACTAACATGTAATCTATTCGAGAGAACTAAGTTCGTACGAACGCGCGATCAAACATACTGATGTCGAATAGGTGTCCTAAATTGAATTCACGCGATAATCGCGTCGTGTCATCGGGGAGTGGGGTGAGGGGCAGGGCAGGACCCGGCCGCTCGCGTCTTTAATTCGCGCGATTATCGCGTATTTACGTACTATTAGGACTCCCAGTTTTTGTTACCGCGACCACGCGATGGTCGCATCGCTTACTCGCGCGATGATCGCCTAGTCGCGTTGTAATAGGACGATGCCATAAGCTTCCATTTTCCCAACCTCTAGAACAAAAAATATTACTACGGAACACTAAGGGCCCGAACACACGTACCACAACCACACCACATCGCTGCGACAAAATGTGGGCAAGCAGTGTTTACGTGTGAATAGTATCGTTTCAGCTCAGCAGTTGCTTTGTGGTAATTAGAAAATTTCGATATGGTTGTGTTGTCGCTAGAAGTTACGATGTGGTTACGTTGTGGCTACCACAACACAGAATGAATGATAGGCGCACAGTGTCGTCGCGTCGACGCAACGTTGTGTTTGCGATGTGGCAGGCCGCTAGTGCGCGGTCTCGCCGGTGGTTGCGTTCTGGCTGCGACGTGGCCTTGATGTGCTCGGTATAGCCCACATGGTTGATTTTGACAGCCAAATGTGTTCCGTATGAATTAAACTACTCATTTTCATACAAATAAGCGCCCGTCCACGTGTTTTCGTTGTGGTGTGATTATCATTGCGGTATTTATTTATTTTCATTTATTTTCATACCATAATGTAAATAAAGGTGTTACAAATAGGCTTAAAGCTAAGGTACAGTTATGGACCCTGTACGGGCACAGCAACATAAGTAACAAGGATAAATAATTAAATTTAAATTAAACATTAAAATTAACATGAATAATTCTTATTTATATTAAAAGTATTAAGATTATAATATATCTATGGTATTTGTATTTATTAAATATATGGTATGGTTGTGGGTTGTGGTATGTGTGATCGGGCCCTGAAATGCTCTTGATTTTAATAATGACTGCCAGTACTGGAAGTTACTCATTTTTTTTTAATAGAAAATTTGACATGACATCTTTCAACAATTGTCACAAAATAAAATAAATTCGATGTGAAAATACAAAAATACCACTGAGAAAATTCAGAAAATCCAAAGAAATATTTTGTATCATAAAAGTGTTTAAATATCAAGCTAAACAATGTGCAGCCCAATTCAATGTTTACCGAGTTACAAGGAGCCCCCTACTTATATTCCCTGCATCCCTATCAGTGTAAGTTAGAAAATTATAAAGCATTTTATTAACATTGTAAAGATTCTGCACACAGCAGCGACTTCTCGCGCCGCAACTCTCAAAGTTGTGCCGCGACAGGTCGCGTGACTGTTCGCGCGACTGTTCGTATGTGAAAAGCTCTATTTACACGTGGAGGTAGACCAAGTGATGGGTTTGGTAGCTCAGAGACAGTCTTTCTTTTGATAGCTCAAAGACTAGCTTCCAAGACAGTATGGATCAATAGCTGCGCCCGGATGGAATAAATATTTTGCATTTCAGAGTATCTCTATGAGTATGCTTTCTATGATTGTACCAAGACACACTGGAGATTGATTAAAGCAGGCCGTCATTTTTAAAGATAGGTACGAGTATCTATACACAAGGGCCCGGCCACATGACGACGACGCGATATCGTGACGTTCCATCACGACGCTTGTGTCGTCAACATGTAAGCCGGGCCCTATACAGTCTAACTCCTCCCAGGCACACAGTTTAGATTAGAACGAAGTATTGCGTCTCAGATAAGATGGCATATTAAAGAGTGCCTGCTAAAATAATGTCAGCAGCGGCCGAGGTAACTACAATAGCTGCTATTAAGTTATCCGCCGTGTCTGTTTATTATGGACTATATAATACGCATGCAGTTACTGACAACCACAGTTTTTAGTTGTTTGTAAATAAAAAAAAAACAAATCAAATCAAAAATATTTATTTGCTATATATGGTACAATACAAGGCTTGCCGGGGTTGGTCCGTGGATGGGTGACCATCTTTACATACCGAGACTCCTCCGTGCCTCGGAAAGCACGTTAAGCCGTTGGTCCCGGCTGTCATTCGTGGATCTTTGACAGTCGTTACGGGTCGTCAGAAGCCCGAAAGTCTGACAACCAGTCTTACCAAGGGGTATCGTGTTACCCAGTAACTGGGTTGTGGAGGTCAGATAGGCAGTCGCTCCATGTAAAATACTGGTATTCAGCTGCATCCGGTTAGACTGGAAGCCGACCCCAATATAGTTGGGAAAAGGCTAGGCAGATGATGATGATGATGATGATATGGTACAATAGATATTACAGCAATTTTGGTTTCAGCATATCCTGCCATAATGGTGTGCAAATATATTTCATGTCGGTGACAAAGTCGTTATGATTATTATTTGACTTGTCCTCTAAATATTCCATAATAGTGTAATATTTTATAGTAAGAGTTTAAACAGTATTTTTTGAACAATGGTCAATGGTAAAATTCTTGAAGGGAATTTGGTAAATGGTTACATATTATAATAGTCATAAGTTTCAAAAGCCTTTTAATTAGTTATATTTGAACAGCCCTTTGACTGTTTTTGTAGCATCTGGAAAGATGCGCTACAAAAACCCAAATTTCTGTCCACCGCTTTAGTATGATATTATCTCAATCGTCGGCATGTACCTGTGAGTATGTAGCTACAATTAAACAAAGGCATTCTTCTTCTAGGGCCCAGCATGTCTGCCATGTGGTATGGACAACTGGACGGTTCGCCGGCCCCTCATCGTGCATGACAGCACCTTCGACTACAGACCCACTAGTTGGCCGGGCATGGTGCTCAACAACCAGGACAAGAAAGTGCGATATCAACTCATCAATTACGAACGACCGGTATGTACACATAAATAGGCAGAGAATTCAAAATTTAAAAGATTAGTCGATGAAAACTAACTACCTTTGCATGTGGATTTTAATCAGGCGTTCTAATTTGCTAAAACTTTGTTTTTCTAAAGTTTAGATAAAAATAGATATTGCGTGCCTAAAGACTTCACATCGACTGTAAGCTCTCTCTCACACGCTACATCTGCCGGACCGACGCACGGCGCCGTGTATCCGGTGGTCAATGGCTTGTTGTAATCCTGGGCTGGGACATGAATTTCACGAGTCTTGCTTTCTTGCACCGTAGTCTTCTTGGGTTGACTGCACGATAGTCCCATTTAACGCTACTAGACGATCGAATCCGTGGCTATAGGATGGTTAAGCCTATTAAACTGTACCTCTGAGTGTTAAAGCTTACCCGGCTTATGGCGGGCCAATGGCTGTACTTGAAAACCGGCTATCCGGCAGCCGAACCGTGTGAAAAGGAGCTCAAACGCTAGATATCTCAATACCTAGCTTAAACATTGCACACGATTAATGTTTGTTAGTTATTTTATACGCACCTGAGCACGCAAAGAAAATATTGTAATAAATTTTCCAGTCTCTTTTGTTTGTTTGGCCTCCTGTTTCATTCGCCACTTTTCACGGCCTTTTTTTTTTTTTTTTTTGTGGATGGGAAATCATCAAATGACTTCTCCCGCTCTGGGCGGAGCGGGAGGGCGTGTCAGACTTTTACTGACTAAAACCCACCCGTGTTCCTTCTGTTGCCTGTGCCGGGGCCACGGTAACTCTTTCGAACATCCCGCAACCCTAGCTGGCATCGGCCCTAGCGGACCCCGTCAATAGTGCTGACATCTCTTTGAGGCGCGCGTGGAACACGACGCGCCGTCGACTCGGGCCTGGTCCTTACCGGACGGCGAGCTACCCATTGCTCGCCGTCCGCAAGCCCGCGCCTACCGTGGCCGGGAATCGGCTGCCGATTCCCGACGCCCAGGGCGTCTCCTGCGGCGACTAGGGGCGTGAGGGTGCAAAGCTTGCCTCTCCCTCACGCGTCCCGCCTCCTCCTTCACGAGCATTACTGCTTCGCAGAAGGAGGTAATGGCTTCCCATGCACTCTCGCTCCGTACCATGGCCTGGACCAGGGCCGGACGCGAGAGATCGCCGCCGCCGATCGCTTCCGCGAGGACACGGCGGTGCTCCGCCCAAGCCGGGCAGACCTCCACCGTATGCTCCACCGTGTCCTCCGGGCGATCCACACAGTGGTGACACCCGGGCGTTTCCTCCCGCCACTTTTCACGGCCTGAGAATACAGTAGTATTATGTCAGTCAACACGTTCCTGAATAAAAATTCGAATGTTATAAATAATATTTTCTCTTATTTCTAGGTTAAACCACACTATCCGACGTGCGCTCCCTCGTACAACAATTGTTGCTGTAGATAAATCCAGGTAAATAAATTAGAAATGAAAAAAAAAATATATTAAGGATCGTACTTAGTCAATAATATTCAAATAGCAAATAATTTCAATAAATTCGTTCAAATGTGCAATGAGGCTAAGAAATTTTAAGCCACTAGTATTGCGAATAGGCTATGGAGTAAAATAATCTGATTGGATACTAACTTCGCCACCGCGCCGGTCACACAAGGCTAGTATGGACGCCAGCACATCAAGCTACAACAGTGTGTCAAATTTCTTTAGTAGATTTTCAACTTTATCGCTAAAGCATTAGGTTCAAGGTTGATTGGGAAAATTTGACAGTTTCGGGTAGCTTGATGTGCTGGCGTCTGTACAAAAGCCATGATAGTAAAATCAGTAGTGAGGGGCGCGACTAGATTAAAAATAGAACCCCATCCTATTAAACTATCACAAAAGCTTACTAGCCTAAAAATAAGGATAGTTCTGTATACACGAGGCCAGAGAGACTAGCTTGCTAGCTTACTAGCACAATCTTGCTGTCCTAGCTTTTGAATAACTAGCCTCGTGTAACCCGGGCATAACGGGGGAAGACTGTCCGCTAGTGTCATAAATATTCCTCATTCTTATAGTCTTTTAATGTAGCAATTTACCACTGCTTGCGAAGTTATCCGTTTTTAATGAATTTAATGAACACCTTCGTTCCTGCATATAAGTACTACCTAATGGCACAACACTGATTCACTGACTGATGCATTATTACTATCTATTACAGAATATTCCAGACGAACGGATATCACTAAAATAATATATTAGTAGATTGTAAACACATCCGATTTCAAATAGGGAACCATACTGACAATTTATCTCGCTAGAGGGTGCACCTGAAACGCTTTGTAAACTGAACAACATGGCGTGAAGAATTGGGTGAACATGAATCGGCGGATGAACAATTGGCGAAAGATGAATTGACACATTCACATTTCGCCAATCGCCATCCAATTCACCTTTCATCCCAAACGTATGCAAACGCCTATAAGTTTGTAAACGCAAAAAAAATGTGATAAAACTACAAATTAACGATTTTCGGACTTTTTCCTTTAATTGTGCTGTGAGAGACTCTTGCCAAATTTCAGGATTCTAGGTCAACGGGAAGCACCCCCGGTTTTGATTTATTTGCGAGAATCAAAATGTCGTTTATGTAGCCGTATTTTTAAATTACAATGATTTAGAAGCCTGATTTTTTTAGGGCTCCAAGGGACCGTAGACCTACGTATTTGATGTTAATTTCAACTTGAAACCTCCTCGCGTTCCTGAGAAAAAGGCTCTTGACAATCTGACAGACAGACAGACAGACAGATGGACAACGAAGTGATCCTATAAGAGATCCGTTTTTTCCTTTTGAGGTACGCAACCCTAAAAATAATTAAAAGTTACTTTGTCTCACGCTCGCAGCAAAATCTAATTTTGCTGACTGTTTTAAAACGGCAAAACCTGCTTGTAAAAAATTACATGTCCATTTACGTGATTGACATAGGTACCATGAGAGAAACGAACGTCTATACATCCCGAAGAACTATTCTTGCTTGCAGCGTTCGGTCACTATAGTAACGCTTGCTAACAGACGTGGTCATCGTGTGCACGGGATTTTATTTTCAAATTGGTTAGATGTAAGTTTCCTCGATAGTAAAAATCAGCTGCTCCCTACATTTTTATGCTCGCACTACTCGTCAAAATGTAGGGAACAGCTGATTTTTTTTCGCGATTTCAGGTTTGGTCCTATAGGTAGTAAAAGTTGTTCATAATGATGAGTACAATGACCCCTGAAGAGGTTGTGCGTTATTTATGTTACATCTTATAGGTAGGTATAAGGTGTAACTTAAAAAACGCACAACCTAAGGGTCACTGTACTCATCATTATAAGCAACTTTTACTATAGGACCACATCTGAAATTGCGAGAAAAATATTCCCTACATTTTGACGAGTTATGCGAACATAAATGTAGGAAACAGCTGATTTTTTTTCGCAGAAATCTGAAATTTTACACAGTTTGTGCAAAATTTCAGCATTCTAGGTCCAAGGGTTTGGGCAGAGCGTTGATGAGTCAGTCAGTCAGGACTTTTCTTTTTACTTATTTATTTATTAGTCTATCTACAATCGTTACACTGTTCAACCAATTAACACAAGCCAACGTGCACATTATTAAGCGATAGACACCGCGTGCAAAAACAATATTATTTAAAGAAAAAAATTACAAGTACAGAAATGACACATATTTTTTACACAATTTTAACACGAATAGTTGACAATAGTTGGGAAATCGTGCGTTACATAGAACGTTACGCTACGTTTAAATAGAAGATAGATTAAACTACTACTAGAAATGAAATGTATCTCTTCTCTAGGTATATTTTATACTGTATAGTCGCTTTCCACGTCTGTCTGTATATCCGCTAACTCCTCCTAAACCACGCAACGGATTTTGATACGGTTTTTATCATCATTTAGAGAATTTATTCCGGAAAGTGTATGTGCATAGAACATTAATTTTGACATGTGGTCACATCAGTACATTGCTTGCACCCGTGCGAAGCAGCAGGCGGGTGGCTAGTTCGATGTAAAATTGATCGCAAAAATTAAGCAGTACCTCCTCTACGACCAGTCCATTCAAGTTATTTTACCTCTGACAGCAGCAACCCAATATCAACCATAACGTAACGAAAATAAAGATCACTGTGATTTTGACAGACTTGTTAATTAATAAATTTAAAATGGCAGCAACCCAACAGCAACCTTATTGCAACGACAATAAAGATCACTGAGTTTAACAATGATGCATAATCAGAGGTAAAATAACTGTGAACGGTCTTTAGATGGACGTGGACGTCCACGATAGTATCGTCACGTTAGAAATTATAAAAGCGCATATTGAACCTCAATGGTTTTATTCGTGAAATAATACAGGCACAATGGAAAAAAACATATTCCTGCATTATTTTGAAAATCGAATTGTCACTTTTCTAGGAGAGGGGGCTGGATTTTCACATTTTCAGTTTGTATTAATTTATCAATCATACTTTTGGGTGATCAAAATTTATCTGTGTTAATAATAAATAAAGATTCTGTAAATAACAAAATCTACAAAAATGTGTAACCGAATGGGTGTTATTGGTCAATTGCAGTCAGTTATGTCCGCAATTCAGTGAGTATTATTTATTTACATTCAATTTGAAGAAGACCGTTTTTATTGAAGACTGTTTAGTTTGTGATATTAGAGCAGTGTTATGAGAGCAGTGGTGGCGCAGTGGTAACGGCCCCAACTTACTGAGTTGTAGGTTCGAACGCAGGCAGGCGCTTTTCTTTGTGTAAATAATTTCATACCCACTGCTCTCAAAACTGTGAAGGAAAACATCGTGAGGAAACTGGCATGTCCTAGAACAGAAAATTCGATGACATGTGACATCTATCAACCCGCACTGGGCCCGCGTGGTAGATTACGGCCCATTCCCTCTCACTGAGAGAGGAGGCCTGTGTCCCCACAGTGGGAACATTATAGGCTGATTATGATATTTGGTGATATTATTCACGCACAGCAGGTATTCCTGGCAGCTTAATGTACTTCACCCTAAAGTTTTTGAACCTAGTTTTCTATGACATAATCTACGATTTTAAGCATTGAGGTTGAACCTCGAATGGTTTTAAGTGTTTGTAGGCCAAATTGGTAGTGAACATCGATGTAAGCTGCTGTTATCTTGTTTCAGGGGCGGCTGTGGCGGCTGCCGAGCCCCCTGCTGCGGTCCATGCAGACCCTGCTGCGGAGCAGGCTCCCTCGTCACAGTTTACAGTCAAGTAGCACATATCCAGTGACGCGCCACCGCGCTCGCGATCACTTACTAAGGGGTATCGCTCACAAATTTAATAGAGTCGAGTCGTCGTCGAGGCGCGCTGCTTCTAGGGTTTCCTTACGTCTGTATCCGACGCTGTATTTCGTTTATTGCGTCATTTTTGCCTTTCATTTGGGATCTTTCTGAACATAAAATGAATCAAAAGTGAAAAATGAATTCATTAGTGACCTGATCCAACGATGTTGATTTCGGCACTCGGCATCCGTTGAGGTTCAATGTGAACAAATTTTGGCACAACATGTGGTTGTCCGGGGCAAATGTCCATACACCGCGGTTGTCACATTTGACATCCGCGATTTACATCTATACAGTTTGGGAAATTTAGTTTGCGGTTGCTCTTGTTTACATTGAACCTCAATTTCGGTATCTTTGACTCTCCTGCCGAAGATCGAAAAATGAAATAAAAAGTGCAGATGATAGTTTATTCCTATATAATTTTGTCGGTGTCGTGTGAACGTGGAATGAAACAAAAATGAGCCTTCACGATTTAACCCTTGCCTTTATGATCATACACGATTTGATTCGATTAATAAAACCCTCACCTCACGCCACGAAGCCGCCGCGACACAGACTCGACTTAAGCCAGAATTCTATAATGTATCTCAATCCCAATCTTGATCCGCAGTCTTTGACGGCTGCTTGTGATTCGCCCTCTCAAAGACTCAGATTGACAAACTCTGCTG
Organism: Fissipunctia ypsillon; assembly: GCA_947568875.1. Lineage (NCBI taxonomy): Eukaryota > Metazoa > Arthropoda > Insecta > Lepidoptera > Noctuidae > Fissipunctia > Fissipunctia ypsillon. Next base: position 12,757,540 of record OX387644.1, on the reverse strand, counting down.
TTGATTGGTTACAGTCAAGGATCGAGATCAAAGTTGGATTGAGATATATTATAGAAAGCGGCCGTTATCGGTGAGCGCACTCCCTAAGTCATTTATATACCTAACTTTAATTTTCAATACTTAGATTCAATTATAGCAGCCCAGTATTGGCGACCTCAATACCGAAATAACTTACATAAGAGACAATAAATAAGTCTTATAAAAATTTTCATTCGGAAAATATGGAAAGTTTGTGGAACTGAGTTTTGTTGATGGTTTCACCTACTGATTTTATATCTCAAGGATTTCACCTTAGCCAAATCTTATTTTCTGATTCTCTTCAGACCTAAAGCGACTATTTTATTACAATCTATTAAACATACTTTCAATTGGGTGTGTAATCGATGGCATGAACTGAATAGTATGTTTGTATTGTTGAGGAAGAAGCCTTTTTCCTGCACAGTGACAATGGAAACTGACAATGTTTTTATTTACAGATGCCGTGTTAGCAGTGGGCCAGCCGCCTAAGCCTGTTGCAGCGTTCGACAAAGCAGTCATAGAAATCGGGTATCATTAAAACCATGATGCTAAGACATTTTAACTTCAAAAGTCCATTCGTCCGGTGAAAGTTGTTAGGTACCGTCATGTGGTTAGTGAATATGGTTGTATTACGTAAAAGTGTTAATAAAAATTGCTATAACTAGTTTTGGTTTTCTTTACTGACCTTTGTTTCCTGATTCATCACCAACTGTAATGAAAACATGTAACGCCGACATCGCGTCGTCGCAAGCGGTCACCCAGGCATAGGTGGTACTCCAGCTCAGCCCTACCTTATTAGGGGTCCCGGACCCGAAGGGTGCCAAACACAAACAACCCTATTATTCAGTCTGTCAGTGGGTCAGGAGTATGTGGCTGTATCTCTGAACCGTAATAGGTAGTTGAAATTTTCAGATTGTGTATTTCTATTGCCGCTATAACAACAAAATAATAATAAAAATAAAATGTTATAAATGATAGGGGTTCCCATTCGAGAAACGTGTTTTTTTGAAACTGAAGTCGATCTATACACCTATACAAATAAATAAAAAATTGAAGTCTGTAATGTCAAAATAACAACTTTTTACTAAATGCATAGGAAAGTATTAACGGTTCTTATAACAAAAAAGCAATTTTTTACATTTTTGTCTGTCTGTCTGTCTGTTCCGGCTAATCTCTGAAACGGCTGGACCGATTTTGACAGGACTTTCACTGGCAGATAGCTGATGTAACGGCGGGTAACTTAGGCTACTTCTATTTTAGAAAAATAATTAGGGTTCCGTGCAAAAAAAACTAAAATCCATGAAATTTTGAACAAAAAGTCTGATTTCAAAAATTCTTTTTGCATTCGGTAGCTCAATTCTCGAAAATAGTTATAGGCTATTTAACATCACGCTACGACCCTTAGGAGCTGAGCAGAATGAAAAAGTCAGAATTATGAACAAAAAGTCGGGATTTCAAAAATTCTTTTTGCATTCGGTAGCTCAATCCTCAGACAGTTATAGGCTATTTTACATCACGCTACGGCCCTCAGGAGCCGAGCAGAAAGAAAAAAGTCACAATTATGAACAAAAAGTCGGATTTGAAAAATTATTTTTGTATTTGGTAGCCCTCGAAGACAATTACAGGCTATTTAACATCACGCTACGATCCTTAGGAGCTGAGTAGATAGAAAAAAGTCAGAATTATGAACAAAAAGTCGGATTTGAACAATTCTTTTTGCATTTGGTAGCCCAATTCTCGAAGATAGTTATAAGCTATTTAACATCACGCTACGGCCCTTAGGAGCTGAGCAGAAAGAAAAAAGTCAGAAAGAACGTTAAGCGAATACGAAGTACCTAATAGCGCGGGCGGGCGATTAAACGCGACAGCACAGATTACCAGATAAATCACTCGATACAAAATTTTCAATACCTACTTCTATAATAGCCTACACCTTCGAGTCGCTAGACGCTGCGAACGAAAATGTACCTAACCTTACAAGCGTAAAATGAGTTTTGCTTTGTAGCTGCGCACCGCGTGGTTATTGTGAATTGCCAGGGCTGCCTTTTTCGATAAAGATGTCAGTAAGTATTTGTAGTACACTTTATGAAAAAATATATAATAAAATGAATTGCTTTTTAATGTTATTGCATGTTTTATTGTTAAAAATACTTATGAAAGACCGAGGAATATTTTCATGCTAGGTAACTATTTAGTATTGACCACACCCCGAAACTGCAGTTGTAAGACAAGTAAGAAATACATCGTACGCAACGTGTAGTACCTAAACATTTAATAATCAGTGACGTAACCACTCCGCATGGCCACGAATAAGAAAGAAATACGAAATGGAGGAAACTGATTTGTTCGTTCATTTACACAATTAGCGTTATAGGTAGGTAACTACTATGCTTCTACACTATGAACAAACCTGCGCTGACGCCATGTTGTGACGCACGCTTTTCTAACACTTGCACGCTTTTAAATAAACAATAATCATATGAAAATAACATTAGCAAGATAATAGCGATAATAAAAAACGGTAAAACGGTATTGAACATTAATTTGCACAAAGTAGATTTTTGCCAAACGGAATTTTCAAATAACAGTTGACAAATGCAGGGTATAGACCTTTCTATTCTTATCTCAGACGCATAGTAGAAATAATTACGTACCTACCAATAAAATACAAAACACGAAACATGCAAGTTTAAACAATTTACCTATTTAAAAAACGATAGTAAAACTATAACAGCAGGTAAACTGAAAAAAGATAAGTTTTTATCTCTTCTCTTGCTGGTTCTACATCCATCAACTACACATAATACACCAGAGCCAGCCATATCATAAGAATTTGAAACTTATGCGTACGTACGCGCCTCGCGGCTGTCAGCTACCCACTGAGAAATGGACTGCGTGCGGCCCGGCTGCCGGTAGGTAGTTAGCGCGCGTAAGTACATGGAGTGATTTATCTGGTAATCTGTGGTGGCAGGTCGGGGGACGAGGGAGTTTTATTAAAATGTGGCTGTTATTTTAGTATAATGTATCTTACGACATCCACGCGAACTAAGTCGCGGGGCACAACAAGTCTATACAAATAAATAAAATTGAAGTGTTTGTTTGTAATTTCAAAATAACAACTTTTTACTAAATCCATAAGAAAGTATAAACGGCACTTATAACAAAAAAGCAATTATTAACATTTTTGTCTGTCTGTCTGTTTGTTCCGGCTAATCTCCGAAACGGCTGGACCGATTTTACTGGAAGATAGCTGATATTACGGCGGGTAACTTAGGCTACTTTTATTTTAGAAAAATAATTAGGGTTCCGTGCAAATAAAATAAAACCCATGAAATTATGAACAAAAAGTCAGATTTGAAAAATTATTTTTGCATTTGGTTTTGGTTTTTGTTTTTTTTGCATTTCTCTTCAAAGTGAGAGTGAACAGGCTTCTTCTGGGTAAGCTCGCTCCATCGTAGACTTTGTCTCTGTCATCTCTGACCTAGACTAGAGTCAAGAGCAAACCTATCTCAAATAAAAATAAATAAATAAATAGTCACCCAATTGTCGAGAATAGTTATAAGCTATTTAACATCACGCTAGTTTTTAAAATATATGTGATAAATATTGTACGGTGGTACGGAACCCTTCGTGTGCGAGTCCGACTGTCACTTGGCCGGTTTTTTTACAATATTTAGCATAGGTAATCAGTCTTTAATGTGAGAAGGAGTGGGTGGATCATATTGTTTTTACATTATTCTAGGGCTGAGATTTATAACTTTTATTTGAAGAATAACAAAATATTATGTCGGATACTAATACTCGTATTATAAATTCGAAAGTAACTCTGTATGTCTGTATGAATATTGTGTGCTTTAACCTGGGTCAAATAAATTTATTTTCTTTCTTTCTTTTCTTTTTCTTTCTGTATGTTATCTTTTCACGCCTTAACCACTGAACGGATTTCGATAAAATTTAGCAAGGAGATAGATGGCATCCTGGAGAAGGACATAGGCTACTTTTTGTTTCAAAAATAATCCTACAGAGGGTGATATAGGGAATAAAAGTTTGTATGGAAAACCCAGCATCTCGTAAGTTACGCATATGCAAATTCAAATGTATGCTTTTGGTAGGAAATAAAGGTTCAGCGTTTTTTTTTTTTGAAAAATCATCTCCTAAGGGGTAAATTCATTGCGGGATGTTCGAAAGAGTCACCGTGGCCCCGGCACAGGCAACAGAAGGAACACGGGTGGGTTTTAGTCAGTAAAAGTCTGACACGCCCTCCCGCTTCGCCCAGAGCGGGAGAAGTCATTTGATGATTTCCCATCCACAAAAAAAAAAAAAAAAAAAAAAGGGGTAAATTCAATAATCACAAATTATTAAAACTTTGTGTACCTCTTTTTAAGAGATTTAAGGGATTGGAAATGTAGTCATAGTGTATCTTGACTTCTTGAGCTAACATTTTAGTCTTTTTAACCGACTTTAAATATGGAGGAGGTTCTCAATTCAGTTGTTTTTTTATTTTTTTTTAATGTTTGTTACCTCAGTACTCCGTCATTTAAAAATCAATATCGAAAATTATTTTTTTATTTGAAAGGACAAACTTCCAGGTTTGTCTCTTTTTTATGAAAATCCATTTCTGATGATAGGATCCATGAGGAATTGAGGGAACTTCTCAAATATTATAGGCATATACATAGCAATTTTGGTATTTTTATCAACAAGTCAAACATTTGCTTTCAGAAAGTATCATTTGGTGCAGTGGAACTGAAGAAGAAGACCACAGATGGCCACGGGAACTCCTCAATGATAAAAGATATCTCGATAAAGATAGTAAAGCGACTATGACGAAGCAAATTTAAATAAATGCTTCTGATGAAAATGGTACCATCGAACTGATTTGATAATGAAACCGGACGGTAAGCACCGGAACTCCAAAATAAAACAATATATCCTAACCGTGTTTGGGCTTATTGGAATTGTCATGAGATGTACTCTGGCTATAAATTATTTTAATGGTAATATGCTTCTAAATTGCGCTACTTGAGTCGTATGTGTGTGGTCTTGATTGTCATAAGACCGATTTCGTCAACGATCTGTCGTCGTGTGGTTGATTTAATAATTTGTTGGCGACCAAACCTGATAAAACTACGCCTTCCAAATTTCTGACATGACTTAGCGAGACATATATTTGCTATTTTGAAAAGTTTTTTTTAAGTCAGTAGCAAAAAACGAAAATACTAAATACTGTTTTTTAAATCTATTGGCTTGGACCTTAACCCATCAAAGTGTGAAATTTACCTTTCTGACATTACCGACAGACAACTGACTCTAGAAAAATTTAATGCAATAGCCCCACAAATCAAAATTTTAGAAAAAAGTTCACTGTACCTCCTAGGTTCCCCAATTTTAGAAGACAGCTTTTCTCCATTTATCAACGAAATAATCAAAAACTTCAACGACATTTCGGACAGACTCTTCAAAATTAATTTACATTCGGCATTCACCCTGATTAGATACTGTTGTTTTGGCCCAAATTTTATTTACTTTCTACGTTCTTCCCCTTTATGGAAGCAGCCAAACCTCTTGGACAAAATTGACCAAATTATTCGCAGCACACTAACATCCATTTTAAATGTGGCCCTGGACGACCGAGCGTGGCTGCAAGCCACACTACCCATCCGTTTTGGTGGCCTCGGCGTCCGCAAAATTACCAGTATTAGCTTACCGGCGTTCCTGTCCTCTGTCCACAGCACGGAAAAGTTGACCGAGAAAATTTTAGCCCCCTCCTTGGTTGACTCAGAAGTGCCGTGTTTGACTGACGCAGTGAACGCCTGGAAAGTGGCTTGCCCGGATACAGATCGGCCCTTGAACCTATCTTCCCAGAGGCAGTGGGATGAACCGCTCTGCAGGTTGGTACGGAATAATCTAATTAATACGACCACCAATACTGCTGAGCGTGCCCGCCTGCTGGCTGTGGGGGAGTGGGAGTCGGGCCTCTGGCTTCAGGCGCTACCGTCACCCAACATAGGCACCATGCTGGGTGACACCACCTTCCGGCTCGCTACTTGTCTGCGTCTGGGCGCTCCCTGCGTGGCTCCGCATCGCTGCCAATGCGGTGTCAGTGTCGACTGCCTCGGACAACATGGCCTATCCTGCAGTAAGAGCGCAGGCCGGATAGCACGGCACGCCAGCATCAATGACATCATCCGTCGTGCTCTTGTCACCGCCGGGGTGCCAGCTGTTTTAGAACCCAATGGCTTAGCACGCGACGATGGAAAGAGACCAGACGGAATGACCATAATGCCTTGGAAGGTAGGTAGGCCTCTGGTGTGGGATGCAACGTGTGTCGACACCCTTGCGCCATCCCATCTTCCTAGCACGGCAGGCTGTGCTGGAGCGGCTGCTGCGGGTGCGGAAAACCTCAAACGGCGCAAATACTCCAGTCTTATTGGGACTTATATGTTCGAGCCGTTTGGGGTTGAAACACTTGGGCCATGGGGTCCGAGTGCCCACTTAGTTTTTCGAGACATCGCCAGGCGGTTGGTCGACTCCACACGTGACCAGAGGGCTGGCCTATTTTTTGGCCAAAGAATCAGCATTGCTATACAACGTGGCAATGCTGCCAGCCTTCTGGGCACTTTTCCTGTTGACAGCGATGCGGATGAATTTTCTGATGCCCTCTGATTATTTACCCCCTCCCTTTTTTATATACTTGTACATATTATTATTATTATGTTAGTAATTGTATAGTGTGTTTAAGATTTGAGAAAATAAAAATATTAAATCAAAGACACCAACTTCCGAAATTAAAGTTATTTTTCACTTTGTAGTGTATTTTTTTTGAAGTCGGTTGTTTTTTTATTTTTAATAAATAAGTTTTTATTAAAATCGGTCCACTCGGTCAAAAGTTATTTCTTATTTGTTATTAGATCGTGACCGGCATAATTTTAACTAAACAAAGTCCTCCCGCTGCGTCTGTCTGTCTGAACGCGATGAACTCAAAAACTAGCGAACAGATTTTCATCCCGTTTTCACCAATGGACGGAATGATTCACAAGGAAAGTTTATTCATTAAGGTTTTGTATAAATTGGCTGAAATATGATGATATGATGATTGTTGAAGATGTCGGAAAAAATCATGCCAACTGGGAGCTTTCTGGCGTCTGCCACGTGAACCAATAGAGTATTACGGAACATAGGGTACTTTTAATCCCAGTAGTACGTTCCCGTGGGATATTTTCAGACATCCACGCGGGCGAAGCCGCGGGCAAAAGCTAGTTTTTATATAAAAGCTGAAAAAGCTGTCAATCCACAATATTCCTCTGATAAGGGCCCGTTCACACGTATCACAACTACACCATAACGACAACACGTGGACGGGCGCTAATTTGTATGAAAAATAAATAGATTAATCACACGGACCACATTTGACCGTCAAATCAAATGTGTGGGCGATGCCGACCACATGAAGGCCACGTCGCAGCCACAACGCAACCACCGGCGAGACCGCGCACTAGCGGCCGGAGATCTGTCTGTCTGCAACTACACTAGCCACAACGTAAACACATCGCCCACTACTAGTGATAATGCAACCACAACGCAACTGCAAGAAGTTGCAGCGACACTATTCACACGTAACCACTGCTTGCCCACATTATGTCGCTGCGATGTGGTGTGGTTGTGGTAGGAGTGGATTGGTCGTTAGTCGAGTATTGTTTTACTATAGCGTCACACTAAAGGAAGGCCTTCATTCCCTCTTTCCTAAGCTCTTTTCACATGTCGCTGTCTATTCTATTTTGGGTATAATAATTCCAATTCACCCCGTCATCTATTGGCCCTGCCCCGAAATCGTGTACTGCTTTTTCAGGAGATATCGCTCATAATAAGGAAATAGTAAGGAAGTAGGTAGACCAAGAACTATCCAGTGACCTGCAGAAAAGATTGCGCCTGATCTTATCTGATTCCAATAATAATAGAGTTCCGTTTGGCACCCTTCGAGTACCGACCCTACAAATTAGGCCTCATCTAATGCCGCTTTTTTGCAGGACTATGGCATACACAGCCCAGTTTAATACTGAACGCATAGACTCTCACGCTGTTTTGCTTTTTCAGCTCAGAAGCTCTTAATCAACAGAATACCGAGAATCTAAGGAACTGCAAAAACAACAGTGGTATTTAGAAGATTATCAAAGCAGAGAATTTGAGGAGGAAGAAAAAGTTGGTAATTTTTTTGAACGACATTACTGTAGAAAGGTGGTTGTATGCGTACATTTCTACGGACATTGAGCCAAGCCCTCAGCTGACTAGATTTATCTGCAAAATCTATTACGCCAAAAATCTCGTAGGCCTGTTGATGTTTATAAATAGGAGCGCATTCTATTCACGGTTTTCATTTGGGTTACCGACCTATCTTTGAACAAAATTTTGAAGTAAATCAAAAAAAAAAAAAAAAACAGAATGCCTTTCAACTGTTGTCCTCCTATGAACTGCTGTCCTCCGTCTCCGTGTTATCCTCCTTCTACTACGTACTGCGGACCCACTTCTCCGATGGTGTGCGAGAGCAAGGGCCCGCTGCAGCCGAGAAGTTACGCAGTCAACCCTTGCATCAACATCTACAGTTGCAACACGCAGATCATGTAAACTTAAGTGAAGAAAACTGAACAACTTTATAGTGATAATAGTGATGTGAGCAAAATAAATTCATTTAGGATACAGTTACGGACTTTAATTCATGCTGTGTGTGTTTTGTACCATATATGTAAGTCTGTTCCCTGATCAGTCTTAAAATGTAATAGGTAATACGGGCTGGGGGCCAATCACCACCTCAAGCAGTATTACGTTAATCTTACTTCAGTGTGAGAAAAAGATGGAGCTATGCATGACGTATACCTCCATCTCTTTCTCACTATGAAATATGATTAAAATAATTTTGCTAAGGGGGAAGCGCTAAGATAGCCCGCGAAATTCAAATTTTCTTACGATTTTTGCAATTTGAAGCTCAGTGTCTGGGTGTATGTTGATTAAAGTATGATTCGCGATCGTAACAAATATGTATTTATAGAATTATAATAATTAGAATCAGTAATACAACTCCTTAAGTTAGTATAATCCTCAAATGTCAAGATAATCATTCTTAGAATTACTTGGTCTTAGAAAGTTGTATTGATGACTTTAATGATTATAATTCTGTAAATAGATATTTGTTACGGTCGCGAATCATATTTTAATTAACATACAACCCAATATTGACCTGCAAATTGTAAAAAACGTTAAGAAAATTTGAATTTCCCGGGCTACCCTGACGCTTTCGCCTTAAGGGCGCACACGATGCGCTGCAGCGCCGCACCGCAAAGATTTCGCCGTACATTGGCGGTCACGTGTGACTGCCAATGGCGGCGTTTGTACGGCGAAATTTTTGCGGTGCGGCGCCGCAGCGCATCGTGTGCATCGGCTCTAAGAGGTGCCCTGGTGTCCGCAACTCCACGTCAAAGCGCGTATTTTGCGTACGGGTAAAGTAAGTCTACGGCGCACGTGGTCTAATGTATTTAGAAACTCAGTAAAGCATGGAAGAGGTGAGGAGGTCATCGAACCTCGAATCCTATTAGGTATCAATAATACCTATGAGTAATAATACCCACTGGATTTTCAGCCTAAGAGATTATATTGATTTGAGAAGCCCTCTAGATTTTAGTAACAAACAAGGCGAAACCATAGGGCCTCCTAGATTTGTCTTATTTTGTTTCTGCAAGCACACTCCATCAAATACTAGATAGATATCAATATCAAATATTGCAATTTGGTGGCCATTTTATTACATACTAGCTTCTGCTCGCGACTTCGTTCGCGTAAAAGTCGTAAGACACCACATTATACTAAAGTAACCGGTTATTCCGTTTATCCACCCCAAAAAATCCACCTTAACCTATGGCATTTCGCAGAAACGCATGTCTGAGAATCCACCCTGAGCATATAAATTTCGTTTATCTAACTTACTAAGTCTAGGGTGAATTCTCAGACTTATGTTTTCGCTTATCCACCTTAGGATGGATTTTTTGGGTGGATAAACGGAATAACGAATATAGGCAAGTTTTTATAAAAAATGCCACATTTTTTATAAAAACTTACCTATATTCTGCGTTTGTAGTTCTGGTCTCAGCAGCCAAAATATACAGACTCAGGACTGGTGACGCGGGAGCAAGCGACGTACAGTTGTCCGTGTAAGAAGCAGCTCGTCCTGAGGTCGACACCCGCAGCCTTCAGTAGCGATTTCCCATTGCTTGCGAAATATTACGCGTTCAGTGAATTAATGCGCTCCTGCAAATACTACCCAATTGCAGAAGACTGATACTCTGACTGATGCATTCTTACAGATTATTCCTTACGAACGGCTATCATTAACATAATTTATCAGTAGAGTGTAAACAGGGGTTTTCTCAGTAAGTCACCTAACCATAGACATTTATTTTTATTATAATCATTATAATGATAGAAGAGGCCTAAACACTTAAACATGATGTTTGTCTGTGAACATTCTACTAACTATCATGAAACACACTGTACTGTACAACAAAATGTAAAAAATTTCAAAAAATTGGGTGTGGAACTTACAACCACAGGTTACTAAAGCAGTCGTCGAACTGCTAAGCTATTTGCTTTGTTGAAAGCTGACTAAAATAGCCGTTCTTATACAGGGTGGATTTTTGAGATGTAAGTTGGAGTCTTCCTACGAAATGTTTGGGAAAAGGTTTTTGCGATTTATGACTTTTCTAGCACGTACTCAAATCTTTCAACAGCTGGTCTATAGAGTTTTTTGATCCACATAAGAAACAGGATCTATTGGCATCAAAAAAAGTTTTTGTGAAAATTGCCCATTTTCTTGCTGACAGTACATTTTTCAAAATCATTGAATGCAGATCAAAATGTATCAAAAAGTTAAGGACATTTCTCTAAGACCGTTTTCATGTAGCTACAACTGTTAAGGTAGTACCTGCCCTTACTGCCCAATCTCAAAAATCCATCCTGTATATGTCATCATTGATTGCTTAGCCCCATAAAGGTATGCAAAGCATGATGATAATCATTAAAAATGTCATTAAATCTATAACTATCTGCAATGTTCTAACCGTTTTTACGATTTGCGGTAAAATATAAACGAATGCAAACATAATGCAATATTGCTCATCCTGGGGGATGAGCAATATTGCAAAAATAAAGCGTGTAGTAAATAGCGTGATAATTTATAGCCTATATACTGACCATATAGGGAATATCTATAAAAAATTTTAACAGAATCTAACCGGTAGTATTTGCGTGATGCTGGAATGGAACATACATTCAGACAAACAGAAAAAAATTGTAAAAACTATATTTTCGGCATTAGAATACAGTTACAGCCGTTACAGGTTACAGTTAGAGAACACAGTTTCGACTTACGCTACGATTTTATTATATGTAGGTATAAATTTTGTTAGTCAAATTCTATAGCAAAATGTATAAGTTTTTTTTTTTTTATTTTTGTGATCGAATAAATACAAACCTCATTTTGATATATTTAATAATTTTTATTTTAAAACCATCACCAACGTTACTTGTAAAATTCGGTCACATTACCTTTCAACATGGCACAGACTACACTACACATAAAAAAGTAAACATTTGCTAAATTAGAGGAACTGGAACTGGATGCCAACAACCAGATTGAGGGCCCTGAAATATAAAAAGAGGCAACATTAGTATATCACTAAATAGTAGTTCAGGCTTTTTATGAGAATCAACGATAGATGCAAGAAGCAACATCCATACCTGTCTCACGTAGTTCTCAACATGGTACCGTACGTTAGGGGAGGTTCTTGTGTAACACTCGCCAGGCAATCCAGTCTTTCTACAATGGAACAGACTGTCATGTACTATTAACGGCCGACGTCGTGTCACCGGGTCCAGTTCACAGTCTGGGCAACAGCTGCGACACACAGGCAGGCATGGGTAGGGGCAAGGAGGAGCCCGTGGGCATATAGGACGCTGTTTAGGTAAGATGGGAGGAGGACACTGCGGGTTACAGCACGGCAATACCGGCTGATAACATGGTGTTGGTTCTGGGCACCGACACACCTGTAAGTAAATATTAAGACATTTAACATTCTGATATCCAGTATACTAAACTATGCTACCAAGGGCTCCCTCACAAAACTGTGACGTCGCAGCGCATCGCAGTTTTGTGTGGGAGCCAAAACAGCACCATGTTTATAGAATAGAATATTTTTATTTCAGACCGGAGTCCATAGGGTTAGTAACAATTTTAACTTAAATTCTAATGTTAGTAGGTTACAGACACATCAAAATATACAATTAAATTTCAGCATGGAGCCGCATCCACCTCCGCAACATCGGGGAGTCCCACCGATCTACGAATACACTGAGAATACTGTTGGTGCCGCCGCGAACACGAGACATCAGGGATGCACATCTGTTCCTAATAATAGCGGCAAAACCATCAATATTATTATCTGCAAACATTCCTCACGCACTACATCGCCACGGCAGCCGCAGCAGCACTCTCAGTGCATTATTATATTGAACGCGTAGGTCGCTGTATGCCCTCTGAGTGAAGTTGACCCACAGGCTGCACGTGTAGAAAGACTGACAAGTAAGCTTTGAAAAGCGTTACTTTAACTGGCCTCGTACAACGTGCAAACCTGCGGGCCAGCATGTTACAACGGACAGCCAGCGACCTACGTTCCCTTTCAATGTCACAGTTATCTGTACGGTCTTCAGTGACCCAGTGGCCTAGATATTTAAATTTGTCCACCCTTCGCAGTGGTTCTCCATAAAGTGCTACGTCTGGGATACATGAATATGTCAGACTGACAGCTTTAAAAACCATTAGTTCGCTCTTAACGAAGTTATATTTGAGCCCATGATTCACCGCATAGTTTTCGCAAATAGCGATCAGTCGCCTCAAAGCACCGATTGATTGATTGGTTTATTTCAATAATATTATATTATGAAAAGAATATTACCGGTGGCGGGTCGCAACATGGCGGTGGTGGGCAGCATGGCAGCACAGGTGGACAGCAAACTGGTGGAGGTGGGGGAGGCGGACAAGGTTCTGGACGCGGACACCTGCGAGGTCTGCAAGGTGGCAATATGGGCACTATGGGCGGCACGAGGTCGGGGATCACGGGCGCTGGGCATTGCCGGAACACCGGGCAACATTTACATGGAGGACACGGAGTACAAGGCACGGGCGGCGGGCAGCACGGCTGACAGCACGGGCATGGCGGTGGACACGAGCACCTGCAAGGCCCTGTACCACAAGGTAAAATAGCTGGACAGGTGGGGCAAAAACAACATGAGCACATCTTCAAATTTTTTAATTAATTGTATCACTTATAAATTTTCTCTTTTTTGCGTTTTTCTAGTTTTATTTCATTTTTTAGACTTTCCTGACTTTTCTCTAGTGACTATAATTTTGATATGTCTACTTTTTTATGTCATGAAGTACGAGAAGATGCCAGCCAGATACAGTGGCAGACAAAGATTATGGGAACTGGCGCCAGTATCGCTGATGGGCCAACTGTGGCGCGGTGACTGAATTATCGCATGCCAATGCAGAACCGATGGATTATAATCATTTGATGTCATGCACTGTGGATCGTTAACACACATAGCTTTTCATATCTAGCTTGCTAGTTCCAAGCTCTTCTCCTAGGTCTTAATTGACTTGTGTTGAATTTTCCAACTAAGAGCCTCAGAATACAGAAAGAAGAAGTTCTTTCTGTATTCTGAGCTAAGAGCGATGAAATTCTGTTTTGGTCAAGTTATGTTATAATCTCACTTTACTTCGCAATTCTCACAGATGTGCAATCAGGCCATATGTGTATTTAGTTTGTAACTCTTTGTATTGAAACTTCTTTTAGACGTGAAACAGGTTTCTCAGAAAAAAAATAGAAACAAAATAAATTATCACCAAGCACTGTCATGACATATTTTGTATGAAATTTTAAGTTATTTTTTAATAAACATAAAAAGCGTAAAATTAAAATGAGTGCTCCGTTCTACAGTTTCGATCCTTGCGTGTGCAGTGGGTGCCCGTGCGGAGCCTGCTACCCCTACTCCACGAAGCCATGTGTCGCCTCGTGCAACGACCTCAGGCCTTGTTCAGTGTGCCCGGGAGGCGGGTGCTCGCCGTGCCCGGCTCCGGTTCGACCGTGCCCGGCCCCCTGCCCGCCATGTCCGGTCCTGCCATGCCTGCCACCCTGTCCTCCATGTGATAAGGTACCTACTTCCAGCATTTGTAACTCTACCATCTATTTATATTCTCCATGCACATCAGCTGTCACACAAACAACCTTGAATTCTGATTTTAGTCAAATTATTCCACTTTGGCTTCACAGTTATGATACTTGGCACTGTGACAAAATGTTTACTTTTATATTTTTCAATATTATTTCCAGACTAGACTTTAGAAAATATATTTTATTTCTAGCCAATGACTCCGGTGCCGAAACCTGTGCCTCTTTGTGAGACGGTTGCAATTCCGTGCTGCCGGCCGAATCGCTGCAAGCCGTGTCCTTGTTACTGCTGCACGGAGCCCGGGATATGCTGCCCCAAGAGATGCAGTTATCCAGGAGTTCCCGTCTGCGGCTGCTGCTGCTGCGGACCATGCATGCCCGTTTGGTAGTAGAGTGCTTTAAAACTGAGTGGAGTCTTTGTTGTGTAAGAATACATGTTTCTAGATAACTATTCTTTTATTTACATTTTGATTAATCGTTTTAAAGTAAGGTCTGTGTGCCTATACGCCAACGGAGCTAGGACAATGAGTACTAACAAATGACAGAATAACGAATAAAAATACTACAAAGTCACCTACAAAAACCACTGTTCACATACTTCATGACAAGCTGAGTCCGGGGCGCGGACGTGAGTCGACTGTCCCATATCCCGTTAAGGCTCATGCAGACTAGCGCGGCGCGACACCAGTAGAACAATTCCTATTAAAACTATGGCGTTGCGCCAGTCTGCACGAGCCTTTACTTGGCGTGATGAAAACTATTGTCACATTTACACCTGTATTTTGAAAATGCAGACAAGCTAAGTAGTTAGACAATTTGGTAGCAAATAGTGAAAGTTGTGTTTCGCAGAAAACAATTATTGTGAGGTGCACGTTGGCGTCTCTCAGAGCCCTATGTCCAGTAGGATAGTGTTGAAGACCGGAGACTTGAAGAATGGAAATATTATGCAAGAATCTTCTTCATCCTAGAAGAAAATCATGGTTTTATATGAACACATACAGAACTCTATTCACCTCCCGTCATACTGGCCGGCGGCATATATCATAGAGTAGAAAAAAATCTCTAAGAAAAAAGTTTTCTTCATTCAAACAAAACGAATTTGACTTTCATTTCTGTCACAACATCGTTTCACAAAAAACATCTAAATTCCAAAAAATTCTATAAAAAATTTTAAACCTATAAAAATTGGAAATAACATTAAACTACCTATAAAAAGTACGGTAGGTATTTTTTCATTTAATTTATCTCTTAAATGTCAACATGTGTTAAAATTATAAATGGCTGGTAGCAGCAGCTGGATGAGAGACGTCGAAGATCGAGATAAACGTGTGTTTGGAGAGGCCGACCTCCAGCAGTAGACTGTTCTGCTGAGGATGATAGATATCACCCAGCTATCGAAATTTACATCCCAATATTACATCTCACAATAATGATGACGTCACAATATCAATGGCGCGACAACACTGTTTCTCGCATTCCTATATAATATGGTGTATAGTAAAACAAAATGTCTGTTAGAACGCTCAGTCAGTGCTCAATCAAGATACCAAATTAGGCTGAAACAACTGACCGCATTTCAATGTCAGCACATTTTAACATTCAGGCACTAGAGACTGATAGCATGACCAAGTTACAATGTTTAATTTGGTATTTGGCAACAGATAATTTAGTAGAAAGTAGTTATTGTCAGGTGGCTTTAAATCCTTGATATTCCTCAATGAAATTACATTATTGCCAAAAGCACCTGTTTTAATTAGGTACAGATATTTCAATTGATACAATTTTGAATGTACTGACTAAGGAACCACTTTTTCTTTATTCCAGATAATCCAAGCCAACTTTGCAAATCGCAAAGCCAACCAAGCAGGGTTACGATTCACTAAAATGTCAGTGTTGCCACGTGGGTACGAATGCTGCCGTCCCCCGCCAAGGTTCGGGTGCGTTCGAGGAGAGTACAGTATCTACTACAAGAGACCACGATGCGGGCAACCCAGGCCGCAGCCGTTCCAGAGGGAGACCGCTTGCTACTACTGGGGATGCCCTAGTAACGCACCTGTTGAGAGGTAAGTAATGATTACTTTTTATTTTATTCCAGTTCACTATTGGATATTTTTTGGAAATAAGAAAGAAACGCCTGTAGTTATCCGCTGGACGTTTGAACCTCACATCGCATTATATAATTATTGTTATCTCCCCTACTTTTTGTCGCTAGATATAGGTAACTTTGTGACTACTGAGGAAGTGATGTTGGCTATTGAAAAATAGTTTTAAAAAAGTTGTTCTTCCCTCCACATCAACCATCAACCACGCCTCTTTATTCTCTTTTTAAATTATTATTTAACCTGATGCATTCTTTCTTCATGAGGTAGAACAATAGACAAGTGAGCTAGTAAACGCATTGAAACATTTTAATGGACAGTCAAATATTTACAGGCATGATAAATCCTGAAACTGGTTGTTAAAGGAGATTAGTGCGGCACTACGGTAATATTGTAATGGCCCGTTTAAGATTAGTAAAGTTAAATAGGTTGCTCGTTGTTCAGAGATGAGAGCAACGGGTTAAAATACTGGTTATTTGAAATAGTATAATTTCCTGAAACAGATCTGTGCGATCATTGAAGGTTACATACAATTCTTCTCTTCTGACAGAGGAGTAATAGCTAGAGTTCTCATGTTTTTTAAACAAATTAGTGTAATGACGTAAGCTCTCACCTTATACATTAGCGCCGATGTCCGCCAAAGTGAAAAGGAAACCTATAATAGGTTTAAATTTTATTCACTTACATATCTCCGCTTGGCTTCAACACACTACGAAAACCTATTCGTTGTTTACGACACGTCTTCTTTTCCTTTCCTCTTTGGTTGAGACCAGCCCTTACGTTCACGAAAATAATCTCATTTACTTCTTCCCCAGGCCGTGCTGCTATGACTTCCCATGCAAGGCCCACTGCTTCAACCACGGAGCATGCACAAGGCCAAGTGGCCGATACGCGCGCACTGTATGGTACCCTGGCGAATGCAACCCCTGCGTGCCCCCCTGCCAGGCCTTCACCTGCCCCAACCCGCCCTACCATCCCTGCTGCTACCACACCTGCAATAAACACGTATGATGTCTAATAATATTTTTCAAATATCGAAGGCTTTCAAAACAAGGATCTACGTGAGAAGACGCCAAAGTTGATTCCTGGCGAATGCAACCCCTGCGTGCGCCCCTGCCAGGCCTTCACTTGCCCAAACCCGCCCTACCATACCTGCTGCTACCACATCTGCAACAAACACGTATGATGTCTAACAATATTTTTCAAATATCGAAGGCTTTCAAAACAAAGATTAGTGTGAGAAGACGCCGAAGTTGATCTGGAGTTTGAACGTGACTTATTTGCCCAACCCTTACCCAAAGATGTTGTGTACGGTTTCCAGTCTAACTGCATGCAGCTGAATACCAGCATTTTACATGGAGTGACTCTCTACCCAACGTCCACAACCAGTAATTGGGTAACACGATACCCTTGGTAAGACTCACAGAGCACGAAGAGGCCTCGGCGGCCGCTGTACAAACCCAAGAGTGCCGCCGTTTGAAAACACAAAATACTCGTACACATGTGGTATAGAAACTATTTACAACACTGGCGGTGCCACGAATTTAATTAGTACTGCTGTCTCTAGACCCTGCCGGTGCGGCGATTCCGTGCTCTGTGTGGTAAGACTGGTTGTCAGACTTTCGGGACCTCCCATAACGAATGTCGAAGATCTGCGAGATTCTGGCCATCGCCCAACAACGTCTCTCAGATCTGCATGCTATGGTGGCTCGCTTCTTTGTCCCAGATAATTACTGCCTCCTGCAGAAAACACGGGCTTTTTATGACAGCCGCAGATGGATTATTGGAAATCCTTGTTTTAAAACCAGGGAGAGAGACCATGAGTTATTGCAAGTTCTAAGGTAGATCTTGCAACAAACGTAGTATTATATGATCCCGTGTTTCAAAGCCGTCGCGAAAGCTTTGAAAACAAGGGACAGTGATCGTTATTCATGAGTTCGTAGAAGTGCAGTCGTGACGTCATTTTTGTGAATCGTAAACTGTTTATTGTCCAATAAATGACATACTCAGTTTCTGCCTTTTGTTTTTATTTTTTCTAAAACTCGTACTCATTCCGAAAGCATAGTAGGTACCTACCGTATAAT
Organism: Fissipunctia ypsillon; assembly: GCA_947568875.1. Classification (NCBI taxonomy): domain Eukaryota; kingdom Metazoa; phylum Arthropoda; class Insecta; order Lepidoptera; family Noctuidae; genus Fissipunctia; species Fissipunctia ypsillon. The sequence continues at coordinate 12,739,066 of OX387644.1, read as the reverse complement.
ACATACTTTCCAAAAAATACTTAAATAGGTTCTAACTTGTTTGGAGACGTGGTAATTGTTAAATTAGTGCAATTATGACCTCCTCAGACGGAACTCGGATGCTAACAAATGATAGACGCTAATGTGCAAGTGTTTGGTGGTTTCGCCTAAATAAAAGTATCAGTGACATTGATATCAATTTACGAGTATGCAGAACATAATGTATGTACTTCAATAACCTGTTTATAAACTTCTAATGCTATTCTGGCATCCGTGAGCATTCCTCCCACGTCTTCGCACCACGCTGAGCTTCCGACACTAGTGGTTTTCGCGCGCTTTTCAAGATCACTTGCCTTTGTCGGTTTTGGCTACAACGACGCTGTACCGACAGTTTCAGTGCACAATATTGTCGCGTTCTTGTGAAACATTTTATAACGTTGCTTGTGAAATTTTTATTCCTTTACTTACACGAATGTTTGTCTCAAGATGTCAATTGTGTTTACTCTTCTAATTTTTAGTGTTATTGGTAAGTCTTTTTTTATTTATTTTAGCAGTATTTAAAATTCATCGCGTACAATTTTTAAAATTCATCTTTCAAGATTTTCACAATTTGTTACTTACCATTTTTCTATTCCTTGTTTTGAAATAGCTGCAATAGCTATCTTTTCAATTTCTTATTTATGGAATCATAATAAAAATATATTAGTCATTCATATTTCATCAATCGTTCATAATATCAGGAAGCCGCTGTTGCCGTTACTTTGATTGCTATTTATAGCCCGCGACAAATCATTCATCGTGAAAGATATAAGTAAAAAAACATTCATCGTTATTTTGAGAAAATAACAACAATGAACAAACATTAATTTCATAAACTGTGAAATGTTGTTTGTTGCATTTATAAATTGTCTAAGTGATCCTATGATATATTTGATTAGCACAATGTGTCTCTTTGTTTATAAACAGGAGTCATGATCATAAATACATCAGAGTCTCAGAGCTATCAGATTATGCGTCACCATTTATCAACTAAACGGTCATATTTGTCAAGTAAACGGGCGAAAAATCCCTTATATTTTTACAATTTGGGAAACAAACAATTTTACTCTTCTTTATTCCAAGAACATATTTATGAAAGTGTCAGAATTCTTGCCACTTCAAGAAATTACTTTATTTAATAAACATCTAATTATCTCACCGACTCAGTCAAATGTCTAGACAACGTTTAAATTAATGAGATACCGCCTTCACTAGTCTTAATTCTCCCACTGGTCAAGTTCAGGGTGAATCTAACTCATTGGAGTAGCATATTACTATCGCTGCAGATAACAATGTAGAATGTAGGCCGACAAGATGTGCGTAATGTCATTGACAATCGTTTTTGGTCTATTTTGTAACCATTTGCTATGCAATGATAGTTATTTTATTCTTTGGGTAGGTAGCCAAGGCTGTGAGGCTTGTAGTGAGTTGGAAAAGATGGGATACGTACTTATCCTATCTTTTCCAATACATTAAAAATCTTACAAACCAACAGTTCCGTGACTGATAGACAAAGTACAGCCTAAACAAAGAATGATAATATAAACAATAATGATGAGATGTTTCTTATGGGATATAGAGTGCACTTCACTGAAGGATCGGGCCTCTATATTTAAGCGATACAACACGGCTTTGAAGTGTTTTTACCAACAATGTGTAAGTGCTGTTTGAGGGAATAAGATCCGAAACAGAAGTATTAGTTGAATAGATATAGATACGGTTGACGACAAAGGCACCTACGAACTCTTTGAAAAAAGGTAACATGACCACATCACGCCTGTAATCCTCGAAGGGTTATGCAGAGGTGTACCTGTAGCACACCCACATTTCGCCAGTTGAAAATGCGTTTTCCCAAGTCCAGCGCAAACAGATACACTCATGCTTGGATTATTTTTCTTCGCGACAATCTATAGTAGTCCCCAAAGAGGAGCCAAGTGAACTGACAATCTGACATTGGCACACTATACTGGAAAAGGTTGCTACTTATTTGAAAGTTGAATTAAAAATGGAAAGGCTGTATCTACGGAGACCCGAAGATAACTTTTGGAGAAGAAAGATTCATATACGACGACAGTTACACCTGAAAGTTAAGCGTTAGCTGGATGGAGACTATCGATCTATGATGGAGATGGCCTTGGAATTTCTGGAATCTTTGGCTAACCCTTTTATTAAATACTTTAATTAGTTTAAAGGGACGGCTAAAGATTAAGATAAACACGATGTATCCTACAATAAATCATAGATATAGATCAGCTTTAAAATTGAATTACTTTATCTACAGATACTGAATTAATTAAAGGACATAGTAAGGACATAGTATGAAAAACAAGCAACTCCAAATTAAAATGATGTACAAAAAAGGCTGACTAATCCAGTGACTGGTCGGATTCTATTGACAATCAGAGCTACTTAAACTTTTTTGTATCTTACTTAAAATCAACTACTTACAAGATACAAGTTGACACGAGCTGCTTAGAATATCTAAGTACGATCAATTAACACAAGTGCAAAACAAACAAGTTAACGGAATCATAGTTTTAGATCATCAACTATTATTTTATACATGACATCATTTCAAAGAGATGAAGAGAAACATTATAAGCATTCGAATGACGATTTAAAAGTAAAATTAAATGTACCTTAAGAACATTTTGCAGACGATTTGCATGCAACTGCGTAGGTAATTATTTTAATATCTCAATAGCTTCCTAAGGCGCGGACTCCACCAAAGCGGACACGAGACAAGAGGAGAGGAGATGTGTTTTGAACAAACAATAGAATTTCGTTATTCACACATTTCGTCTCCACTCAGCTTCAGTGGATACCACTGAGCGGAGCGAATTTGTATGGCGCGATCGAAGCGCAGATGTGAGCTGTGCCTCGCAAGCTGGCGACGGCGCGCAGCGGAGATGAGCGCAGATGTGAGCGGCGTGCAGTGAGCGACGCCGCTAGCCGTGTCGCACAACGACACAACCCGCCAGCCGCTCTAGCCAGCACACATCTTTAGTCTAGCCAGCACACATCTCCGCTCTAGCCAGTACACATCTCCGCTCCAGTCTAGCCAGTACGCATCTCCGCACAGCTTCGGTGGATACTCCCCAACTTAAAAACATCTCTTCTCGTGCCCGCTTCGGACATCTCCGCAGTCTCCGCACATCTCCACTTCGGGTGGAGTCCGGGCCTAATACTTGTCAGCAGGTTATATTTATTTGCATACATACGTTTCTTTATGGTAATGGACTATTAATTGGCTATTAGGAGGAATTACACTATTACGGCAGTGGATTTTATTTGTAACTGTACCCGATTACCATAATTTTCCGACACTAATTTGGTTCATAGACTCGTGTATCATTACCAAACGGCCCTGTGTAACTTTCCGAATGTGGTTTATCCTGGTAGGCCGCAGGGTCTGAGTGGTATAGGCATTTAAAATCTAACATTAATTACTATGAGATTCTGTTGTCTCGTTTTCATTATTACCTGCTCTGTCAGTCTTATTTTTGGTTGCCTTTTTTTTTTGGATGGAAAATCATCAAATGACCTCTCCCGCTCCGGGCGTAGCGGAAGGGCGTGTCAGACTTTTACTGACTAAAACCCACCCGTGTTCCTTCAGTTGCCTGTGCCGGGGCCACGGTAACTCTTTCGAACATCCCGCAACCCTAGCTGAATTTTTGGTTGCCTGGATTTTAATTGAAGTTTTGAAGACATCTGTCTAAAAACAATGCGTCTCGTCCAAAACGTGGATGAAATTTCATATAGCTGCTTGCGTAATAACAATGCTTTTACATGCATGTAGTTGCACTCGTGTTCTCGCCAATTATTATTCACAGGTTCAAGGATTTATTTCCTAGCACTTATGTGATACGTTGCTGGCAAAATGTCTGTCTTTTTTCATTCCTTTTGTCAACCAAGCATGTTTCTTTTGCCAATTTCCTTTCATAAAATATCTTCTCTAATTATGTCATTACGAAAGATAATCTTCACTTAGTGCGAAAGACCTTTATTTGAATAAATTCTTAGTCTGCCAAATGTTTGGTTCGTAGTCTAACAATTCATATGTTAATGCTTGGGCCTAGAGACTACCTGTGTATTGTTAGACCACGGGAGCAGCACCCCGAGCAAAAGCTAGTTAGTTGTATTTAAAACTCAATATATATACAGGGCAATTTTTTAATCACTACACAAATTTTCACAGGGTGATCTACCCATGAATATGAACAACTTACACTATAGGACCAACTCTGAAATCGCGAGAAAAAAATCAGCTGTTTCATACATTTTGGCCGAGTAGGTATTGAACTTTTGTATGAAACAGCAGATTTTGTTTTCGTGATTTTAGAGTTGGCCCCACATTGAAAGTTGTTAATATTCATGGGTAGAACACCCTGTGAAAATTTGGCCGGGTATTGAAAACTAACCCTGTATATATTCGGTTGAAATATGGGAGCAATTAATCTTACCCTGTTGTTGCCAATTAATACTACTTGCACCCTAAAACCCAAACACACAAAGCTTAACTAGAGTGAATAAGAAAGAGTTCAAGGTCTAGAACTTCACAATTCACAGGTATCTTCTTTCAAGGTAAATCATAAGTCCTTAAAAGGATTTTCCGTTGAAGCTTCGATGATTAGAAGCAGCATTATTGATAACGGTCCCACAATTCTGATGTCAATAAATTTAACACTGTACGGGTGGTCAATATGTAATTTATTGCACCAGGCCACTTACAAAGTGTTTTGCAATGTCTCAGATTGTTTTATGGCTTAGTGCGTATTTCTGATGTCATTCTTGATTCGTATCATTTATTAACTGGTAATAGTCAACAGCTGAACATTCGACCTCCCACACTGAAGCCAACAAACAATCCTTTGGACAATAGAAATCCTTAATGTCGATTACAAACCTACTTACAGAGATGAGCTTTTGATGAAGTTTAGCTGTGGATGATGATGCGTTAACAAAATGATATCCTCATATTGCTAGTAGACTTTCTCATCTCTGAGGGCAATTCTCGTAATTTTAAGAACATTCACAGTCTGATCTCGAGTCTCAATGTCAAAAATACCTATAATTTCCCTACATTTTTGACATTTGATTGTCGCTGAGATGAGATTGCGACTAGATTTTGAACGTTTTTAGTTACGGGAATTGGGCTTCAGGAGCTAGACCACCAACTCTTAAAGCTATTAATCTAAGTATTATTGTTATCTTACTTGAGTGTGGGAAAGAGATGGAGCTAGACGTCCTGTATAGCTTCATCTCTTTCTCACACTGAAGTAACATTAAATTAATACTGCTTTAAGAGATACTGGTGGTTGGCCCCCTGACCTCAGAGCGCCTACAGTATTTTCCTGTTGCTTCTCATTTTTAGGATTCCGTAGTCAACAAGGAACCCTTATAGTTTCGCCATGACCGTCTGTCTGATAATTGTTTAGGCTGCCACCCCTACACGTAAAGTAGGGATGACTTTATTTAATATGTCTTTTTATTCTTTTGCAAAACTGACTGTTGTAATATCGTTTTCATTCATCATCTGCCTAGCCTTTTTCCCAACTGTGTTGGTATCGGCTTCCAGTCTAACCGGGTGCAACTGAATACCAGTATTTTACATGGAGCGACTGCCTATCTGATCAAGGGGTATCGTATTACCTAGTAACTGGGTTGTGGACAACACTGGGTAATACGAAACCCCTTGGTAAGTTCAGAGTTCTTGGTCGGTCAGAATTTCGGGATTCTGACGACCCGTAACGACTGTCTAAGATCCACGAATGACAGCCAGGACCATCGGTTTAACGTACTTTTCGAGGCACGGAGGGTTCTTGGTATGTAAAGATGGTCACCCATCCACATACCAAACGCGGCAAGCGTAGCATAACCTGATCATAACATATCCAAAAACAACCATTTAGCTGGCAGGGTGCGTGTGATACTTTTAAAAACCTCGCTTGCGGCTCGGTTTTTAAACACTCGTGTTTTAATACCCCTCATTATGCAACAGTTTCATAAACTATATTGTTATTATTGTATGTTTTCATATCTCGGGGCTCTGATCTTTTAGATCGGCCCCTCGTACGGTGGGGGTCAGTTAAATGGTTGTTTTTGGATATGTGAAAAAATTTACGGCAGTAGTAGGTACCTATGTATAACGAAGTTACAAAGAAAACCATCACAGCTAAGTAGGCTTTACAAGTTAACGAGTAATAGTCGGGAAGCTTACATTTGCAGTTGGAATACTTGGAATGTATGAAGGAACATGTTTTTCAGCTACAGTGTTAAGTTTGCAATTCATCCCAACTACGGAACCCTTCATTATGCGTGGTCCGACACGCACTTAGCCGGTTTTATTATATTTAACTGACACCTAGTTTTACCAACTCTCTCATCGAAATTTTCTGATTTCTACCATTGTACGGAGCAATACGATTCAATTTTGGATATAAAAGTCACCTTTCACGACATGTCTAAGGAATGATGGAATGGTTTATTCCTATAGCGGCGGCGGGTCACGGTATTCCAGCATCACGTCATGCACATAATATCAAACAAAAATCATTACGTACCTGCAAATGCATAGGAATGTGGGACTTGTGCCAGATATTTTATATTAGTTTATATCTCTTCATGATTGTAGATGAAATGTGTTTTATTGACTACTACAATGAATTCAATGTAAATATCTGAGAATTAAATTTAATGTGTGAAATGTTTGGCTGCCTCATTGTTCCAGTAGTCACAAACGTGACTGCTAAAATGAGGTTTTGGGTTCGATCCTCACGTTGGCCAAAATGTGAATGGGTTTTTGCGGCAGGAGTTTAGCCTCCAGTAGGTACAAGGTCTACCTACATGTCTACATCATAGGACTTAGGTAAACATAACTGGCGAAATGTGGGTGCACTATACAGTATATATCTCTGCCTATCCCTTCGGGGAATACCTACTAAACGTTCGCCTTCTAAAGTTAACGAAATTGAGATTAAAACTTTCTGATACTACGTAATTTCTTTTTACGGTGAAAATAATGGTAGCTAAGTAATTAAAAAAAAAAAAACATAGTATCAGCTTTATATTTAGTTCAGTTGTTATGCAAAAATTCATGATCTAATTTGAAGTGTTTTTTTTTTAATACTAGCTGTTTATTGTTCGGTTTGGAGTAACTTTGTATTTTTTTCTGTCGAGAAAATTATATGGAATCGAGTTTTTGTCAAACATATAGTATGTAGTTAACATTAATCCTTAACTTTACCATACCTATATTTATTTCAAAATGAATGCTTGCGTATTTTCGACATAACGGAGGACCATGCTAGGCAATTTGAAAGTAGATATTAAGGACTCTTATGGAGTTAAAAAGTTCGAGAATATAACTTTTCTTTTTCAATTATTCTTTTGCAAAACTGACTATTGTAATATCAATTTAATTCTCGCACATAAATAAGGAAGTGGAACTTCTTTAGACTTAGCAAATAATATCGCCATCATAACACTTTTATGTGCTTTTTTTCTAGGATCTCTGAGAGCCCGCCAGCCGGACATAGACATCAACAGGTTTGTCAATTGACGTAAGCTTTTTGGCAGCACTCTTCAAGCTTTTACAATATTTTCGTAATCTACAATATTGTACTTACCTACTTATCTTTTTTTTTCAAATTACGTTACCTACAGTTCACTCTTAAAGTATCTTCAAAACTCTTTCATGGTTATCTTTTACTGCGTACCACGAAATACGCACTATAATCGTAAATAATTTTAAATCAAAACATGGATAAGTGCCTGTCAAAATATTCAATCCACAAAAGCTAACATAGGGCTCGCTGAAATAGCAAGCATACTTACGTCAATTCTATTCCTATAGCATACCTGACTGCCTAAACAGATTACAAGCTCTAGTTTTCCATGTTGTGAAAACCTCAATAGTTCTCTTTGTGTAAATATTTAAAATTTTGAGATGAAACCTTGACGTGACGTGTAGTACCTACTTTTTCTTTGCACTCATCATTAGCAAATTCACACTTCACATAACAGTGATAAATGCGTGCATCGAAATTTAAGTAATCTTGTCTGGTTTTCAGAATAAAACTTTTACCGGAAGAAGGACATCACCACCGAGCATCAAATTATCACAGTCGTCGGTCTATACTAACTGATCACAACAGGAGAAATGATTATGACCATTATAGCAGCCGGTTCTCCAAGCTACGGCCGCCGCTGCACGTTTCGTACGATACCCCACCACTTACCCAAGAGAAGACGGGTAAAGTATACCAACCAAGAGAAGACCCGCGACTCTTCTACCAGTCTGATGCATATATTAAAGAAACTAATAGGAAGAACTTAAACAATGAAGTGTCGTCCGTTTACATTGGACGAGGAGTGGTGCGAGCGGGTGAACAAAATCGCAGGAGATCGCTGCCAATTCGCATGAGAGATAATGAGTTTAACAGCATCGATGAAGGTTATTGTAATTAGTAATACATTTTGCATAATTACATTTTATTTCAAGGTCCCGTGCAACTAACAGTTTAACAAAAATGCTTTTAGGAATCTGCGTGCGATGTCCTCCTGACAGAACATTGATTACCAAGCCTGGTGTTGATCGTGCAACGTTGCAATATCCTCGGATATTGTCATGCTCAGGAAGAAAAGCCCCCAGACACGTGCGTTTTGTCCACATGTATGGGCCTAAATTCGGTTCTTTACTGAAAGAGGGCTCCCACATGGTCGTCGGCCGGATCACGCATAAAGACGAAGTGAGTTTATTTTTGTAAGTGGAAATCGTTATAATAAATTTACTCATCTCTCAACAATTATGTTGTACGTTCCAGATTCTCCAAATATGCAAAATGCAGATACATGTGTTGGTCCAGTCTTGTTCCGTGCCCAAGTATTTAGTGCCTCATTGTGGAGCTGAAAATAAAACTTGCAATTTTACATGCCGAGATCCTAAAGCTGAATTACGAGGACAAAGAACACTAACATGTGGTGATGACATGAGGTGGTCGGGACATTTGCCTGTTTGTAGCGGTAAGTTATTAATCATTACGCGCACTTTGTATAATTGATAGGATTGCACGCTACAGTCGCATCAACTAGAAAAACAAAGCGAATATATATCTCTGCTATGAACAGCGCCGAGTCATAACAACAAGGCCGTGGGACATTTAGATGTTCTTTTATCACCATGATTCATACCACGTGCACTTCGTATATTGCAACAATTATTATGAATGCTTGCTTAAAGGCAAATCTTACCAATAAACAGAGACAAAATATCATCGAGGAGGCAGCCAATCGTTTAATATAATCTGCGACAAATTATTGTTTATTACAGTGGTGCCGATTCTCTTGTCACAAGTGCGTCTAAACTAGACTAAAAATCACCAAAATTTAGTTCATTCCTGTCAAACGACGATTTCCCATTCTGAAATTGACTAAAGTGACACAACTTAACTACACTTCTGGACACATCTATTGGCCCACCTTGTATTTTCAGTTTCGTTTGGTCCTAGCAAAAATTTTATATTAGGTCGAGCAAAAAGTTTTTATGCAGTTTTGAACCTGGCACATTCACAATTTCATTCAATAGTCTTTTTTTGAATTTCGAACACAGAATTTAAAGAAACAAAAGACAATTTGGAGCCTGTTTGTTGATATCAAACAATCGAATACTAAGAAAACTTGGTTTTATTGGTTTACTTGATTGAATTCTTGAAAAAGTGATTGATGTCTTTGGTTTTGCAACAAACATTACTTATTCTTAACATTAAGGTGAGGTTCTATCAATAATCTATGGATACTTCACCTGAAGTCGCCGCCCAAGCTGTGGCACTTATTCAGGCCGGACACAGCCAAAGAAACGTGAGTGCTCAACTTAATTTAAGTCGATCTGCGGTCCGAAATGTTTATCGGAGGTACCTAGAGACTGGCGGCTTTGTTCGTCGCCAAGGAAGGCCACGATCTCGGGTCACAACTGAAAGGCAGGATCGATTCATCGTGACGACCAGCTTGAGAAATCGTCACCTTACCTCCATTGAGATACAAAACCAACTTCGCGACTTCCACGGAGTATCTGTGAGCGCTCGAACTGTTCGGAGAAGGTTAAAAGAACGCGATATGGTACCACACAAGCCAGCTAATGGGCCCAAACTAACGCGAGCCCACCGAACAGCTCGCCTTCATTTCGCACGCAGTCATTTAAATTGGACACAGCAAGCTTGGAGCCGTGTACTCTTTTCTGATGAGTCTAAAATTGTGTTACATGGCAATGATGGAAGGAAGAAGGTCTACCGACGTAAGGGAGAGCGTTTCGCACAATGCTGCTTTGAAGAGAGGGTTGCTTATGGCGGTGGCTCATGGACTGTCTGGGGCGGTATATCCGCGAGCGGCAAAACTCAACTTGAGGTTGTTACAGGACCACGGCTGCCAACATTAAATGCTGAAAGGTACATTCGTGAGTGCTTAGAACCTCACGTGATACCATACGTGGACTATGTGGGCCCAAATTTCCTTTTTATGCATGATAATGCAAGAGCCCATGCGGCCGGCATCGTCAGGGAATATCTTCGGGATGTGAACATCACAGTTATGGACTGGCCAGCCAGAAGCCCAGACATAACCCCATTGAGCACATGTGGGACGAGCTAAAAAGACGTGTTAGGGCTCGTTAGCCAGTTGCCCAGACGATGCAGGAGTTGAAAACTGCCATAGAAGAGGAATGGGAGATGATCCCTCAAAATTTCATAGAGCGGTTGATAAACTCTATGCCTAATCATATGAGAGCTGTGGTAGATGCCCATGGAGGCAACACGCGTTATTAAATTAAACCTTTATTTGATAAAACATGTTTTTTATTCAAAAATCAATTGCCTTTAACAAGGCGCATATCCGACTTGTTAGGCGTAGCTCCATGTCGTATGGTATTCTGAATTCAAATTTAAAACAATACGATCGAAAAAGATGGTAAAATGTATCAGGTTTAAAACTGCATCAACTGTTTTTGTTCAATCTAGCAATCATATTTCGGTAGGGGCCATCGAAACCTAAACTCTAAGGTGGGCCAATAGATGTGTCCAGAAGTGTATATTTCGGTTTGACAGCACTAAGATGGCACTGAGTTAATAATCTATTGAAAATGGCAATTTTGCTATTCTAAATTTGACGTTTTTCACCAAAAATTTTGATTGTCTAACTAAATCCGACTGTTTTTAATGGGGATTAAAAAGCTGTGGAATAAAATTAGTTGTCATGAACTAAAATTCACACCAACACCTCGATTTCAGGTGCAAAAACAGTATTGTATCTCTTTTTTTCCTTTTGCTTATATCTCGAAAATGGTGTGTCCTATCGCAAAAATAATAAAAATTTCGAACCCCTTTATAAGACCCGTGCCTCCGGCTCTAAAAAAATTCACGGGGTAGGGCAAATAAGTACCTCGTGGAGTCGCGATTGTCAAATTCTATTTTAGTTGTGGTAAAATTATTTTAAAATGTAGAGAATTTTTTTGCAAATAGCTTTAAGATTCTCATAGCCAAAAGTAAGGAATTTTAGTGATAGTTTAGTTAATTTAGCCAATATCATTATATTCCTGTAGGTAGGTAGAATGTAGGACCTGCCAAAATAGCAAAGGTCTCGGGTGATAAAAAAATAGATACCTATGTAGGGTGTTGAATAATATTTGGACTTATTTTACACTAGCTGTTGCCCGCGGTTTCGCCCGCGTGGATGTCAATACTTCCCTATTTGAATCGGATTTTGTTCACAATTACATGGGTTTTAATTTTTTTTGTGCGGAATCCTAATTATTTTTCTAAAATAAAAGTAACCTAAGTTACTCCTTATAACATCAGCTATCAGGCAGTGAAAGTCCCGTCAAAATCGGGCCAGCCATTTCGGAGATTAGCCGGAACAAACAGATAGAAAGACAAAAATAAAAAAAATAAAAAGTGCTTTTTCGTTATTACTGTCGTATATAGTATATACAGTCATATGCATTTAGTAAAAAGCTGTTATTTTGACATTACAAACAGACACTTCAATTTAATTTATTTATATGTATAGATGTACATACTAGCGGCCCGCTCCAGCTTCGCTCGGTTAAGACTCGGTTAGACTATGACAGGAAAAAATGTCGGACTTACCATACTTTTCCTCCCATTTTTTAGTCCCTAACTTAAAAATAATCAATCATTTACTTCACGACCATGACCAGCAAGCAGCATATTACACATGTCGAAAAAAAAAATATGTTCTCAATCTGTCAATTATTATAGTTACCTATTCATTCCTAAAAATGCTAGATCACCCGTAGGAATAAATTCTCAAAATGATGGTAAAAACCGCATCAAAATCCATTGGGTAGGTAGGTAGGTTACGTGTTTGTCTGTGTGACCGCTTAGTTTAGTAGAACTAAGCGGTCACACAGACAGACAGATATAGGTACAGATCTATTACAGAATAGATTTAGATAGGCGCAGATTTTGAGCTTGCGTCCAATTAATTGAAAAGTTATCTACTGCTATTCCAGCCGCCTACACAATTCTAGGCAAGTAGATGACTTGTGATATGAGCTCTTGTCGTATGCAAGGTTCTTCTACTATCATCTTGCCCAGTTGCCCATTTCCTCATTCTGCGGTATGGCATTAGGAGGGTGTATTCACGTAGAATTTAGAAAGCTGGTAACCGGCGCGGCACCGCGCGCCGGCACCGCATTTGGCAAACAGTATGAAAACTGCCCGCGCCGACCAGCGTTAACACCCAGCGCTTGTCGGCGCTGACAAATCGCTGGCATATCGGCACTGCTTACCAGCGTTCTACATGAATACACCCTTACATAGCAGATTGCACATTAGCCCTGCTGAATTTCCTCATTGTTTACATTCGTACACGGAAAGGATTGCGACTAAACCAGTGTGGTTATTTTGCAGTATTTACAAATATCTCTCTAAATTCCAGCTCGCACGTGGTGTCACCCTCCGTCACCTCCCGAGCATGGCAGGGTCAGCTGTAAGGGAGTGACGTCACCGAATGGTTGGGGGCTCAATGAAGGATCTAGTTGTCGCGTGAGGTGTGCGCGCGGCTGGAAGTGGAGCTCCCGCTCTAGCGCGGTGTGTAGGCGCGGCGCTTGGACCTACGATCTAGGTTGTGTGCCCAAGCGCACGAAATAAGTAGTGTTCTCTATTTTTTTTATCTGTATTACAATATTTACGTAAGTATTAAGAAGTGGAGTACCTATACCTAACCCATCAAATAACAATAAGGGTACCTAGGTAAAGATCAATGTGCGTGCCATTACACATCTACATAATTATTAATTGTTACATACATATTATATATTAAATCTTAGAATTAAATAATGGTACCTATTTTAATCAAGTCAGAATAATAATAAGTTTTTATAATCTAATTTGTGATACCTACTTTAGACTTATTTAGGTAACACTCGCGCGCGCTTGACGTCTACATAATAAAAGACGTCACAACAATAAAATTTCTATTGTCTCGTTTACCGTCCGCGAACCGATTAAATAAAGATTTGTTTTTAGACATGCCTTTTTCTTATCTTATTTTTAACTGACTTCAAAAAAGGAGGAGGTTCTCAGTTCGTCGGAATCTTTTTTTATGTAGGTATGTTTCCAGATTGCTCGAAGACAGCTGGACCAATTTGGAAAATTCTATTTTTAACCGATTTCAAAAAAAAATGAGGACGTTCTCAGTTCGTCGGTATTTCACGGGTTGCGATTCGATTACTTTAAAATGATTGCTAAGCAATATAAGCTCGTCACAATGCCTATGGTGAAGTGGAGCTGATGGTGAAGTACCAGGAGAACTCCTCAACAATTAACGTCCCTGCATCGGGAAAAGCAATGTTTTGTAAAAGATGATGAGCAGTTGTCATTATGCTATTGTAACTTAGATAAATTACAAACCGACCCACTAAAAAGTGAAAAATAAAAAACTTTTTTGCAAAAAAAAACACTGCAAAGTGAAAAATAACTTTAATTTCGGAAGACGTCACAAAAACCTAAAATACAGATCTAAAGACACCGACTTCCGAAAATAAAGTGATTTTTCGCTTTGTAGTGTTTGTTATGAAAGTCGGTTGTTTTTTTTTTTGTAAAAATGTTTTACGTGTTGTATTTACCGTTGTCGTTTATTGTTTACACTTACAAGTTGTGAAGACTATAATATTAGGTATAGTTGTAAACAAAACTGTCAATAATGTGAGTTAGATAATTGTTAACAAAACACATGTGAATATGTGAATACACATTGTTGTAATACACGTTAGACATGTAAAATTATCAAGACATATTTTATGATAATAATTTTAAAAGTTTTGTTGAATTCAAGTAAGAACCTATCACAATGTATTACTTAAATGTGGACGTAAACACGGGGTAAAGAAGTAGCTTCTTTACAAAAAATATATGGATAGTGGTAGTTAACTGTCAAATGCACGGAACACTCGACAGTAGTGACATCTCAAGTCAGCAAGTGGCAGTTGTTAATTCGATGAAATACAGAAAATGCCGGTGCTGACTGTACAAGTGTACATACGAGTTACTGTGTATGCGGGACTGTGCCTTCTTTCATGGAAAACACAGCGCTTTACTATCAGCAACAGAGCAACAGCGGCTACCACAAGCGGCAATAAACATTTCTAATAAACATGGTTTTTATTTAGATATTTGACTGGAATCTCTAACGGAACAATCGTGTTTTTTTTACTTATTTCTTGTTACTAAGTGCCGCCGCGCGGTCTTATCATGTCTTAGAGATTCTCAGTATTATATGGTATAATTTCTAGAAACGACGATATTTAAAAAAAATCCGTGTTGAAATCCAGTGCAATGAAATGAATGGTACTTTATTATTTTCTAGGTTGGCAATCAGATTTTACCTCGTTCAGAAGTGGTAGCCTATTTATAACAAATTCTATAATAATATAATAATAACCCAATATAAAAAGCTGTAAAGATTACTTTTCATCATAATAAAATAACTACTACTTTACTTTAAATCTCTGTACTGTATCTTAGTTCAAGAATAAAGAAAGACTAAGATCCATAATAGTTGCAAAATTCATTTTACTCACTAACTTCAAGTCTGGTTTTCCGAACGAAACATTTTCAAAAATAGAATCCAGTGTGACATTTGCGGCCGTTAGATGTTTTGAGTTCGTCAACCGGATTGTGGAAAGAAAAAAAACTAATATTTTAATTTCGTTGTAGCTAGCTGATAGTTAAAATGATTAGTTTGTTATAATAAACAACAGTATCGGATTCTTTTCAATACGTGTTCTATATAATATATATAACAATGGGATCGAACACAAGTAAAACAAATAATAATGAAGCACAAGCACCAACTGCTGCTTCGATAAAGAATGAGTTGGATGTTTCAGAAGTTTGTAATAACCCTGATCCTCGATCCCCAACACCAGAAATTTCACGGACTCCGCTACAGGTGCGTATATGAATTCTACGATAAGAATATTCTCTAAAAATAACACAGTTCCCTCCATTTCTTTTTTTATTGTGTTCGGAACGTCTGGCCCTTTTTGACTTTCTATCTTACTAATTTATTGCATTTTGGCCTTCAGAACAAGTCAACTGGTAAACACAATATCACTAAAAACGTTGATCTGAGGAAGACTTTCGAAAATGGTAATGGTGAAGAAAAACTGATACACAACAATCCTATTCTTTCTGCTGTGATAAAGAACCATTTGCAGTCTTATGACCCGCGCTCCCCTACACAGGACTTTGAACGCACACCTATTATAATTTCGACAAAGACCGATGAAGCAGCTAATGAAAAGAAATTATTAAGACTGCAAAGTGATAACTGTGCCAGTCCCGTGTTGAATGCTGAAACTGACGACAATTGCGACAGCTGCGCTGAAGCATGTGAAAGGAGCCCAGATTTAGTTGTATCCCGAAATTTGTGTGAGGGATTCTTTAATGTAACTCTAGATGATACATTAAAAGAACCTGAAGAGCCATTGGGATCATCCACAGCTTCTTGTGAAGCATTAGACAACAACATATCAAGTGAAGGTCAACATAAAAAGTTTTTGGAAACAAACTTTGAGTATGTAGAAAATGAGGATAAATTTGAAGATAGTGAAGAAAATATAAACGGTATTGAAGATACTGATACTATAAATGAAGATGAGGATGATAGCCCAGTATTTCAGATCCTTGATGATGATCCTCGGTCACCATCAATAGGCATTGAGAGAACACCTATTGTTGTAGCTAAAATTGAAGAGGATTCAAGTGTTGAAACTATGTCAGATGATACTTTGATCAAAGTATTACAGAGCACTAATGCAGAACTTCGCCAAACTAGTGCCAAGACAGACAAAACTGTTGATGGACTGCTCATATATGAAGATGAAGCAACTGATCTGAATGAGACACCAAAGAAGTCGAAGTCTGCAAGTAACAGTGGCTCTAGAACTCCACTGTCATGTATGAAGAACAAGGCAGATGTGGGACACACACGATCTAAATCAGCCAACACTTTGTATGATCCCAAAAATCAGAAGATTGGTTCTAAAATTCCTAAAAGAGTGTCACATATTCCACGATTGAAGTGTTTATCAAAGCAGCCCAACTTGATACCTGCAGAGAGCAGTGTTTCTTTGAAAAATATTTCTAAAGCTGCAGCATTAGGTGGAGATTGTGAGAATACACCTCCCCATTCACATCGCGATCGCTGGGACAAAGACAACAGCATTGTACTTTGAAATTGATATATAGTAACTAGTAACCAACAACAGCAAGAGTGCTGTAGGATATTCTTCGAAATTGTTTTCTATTTACTATTATGTTTATTGTGACTTTTGAATAACATTGGTCAGAATGAATAATTTCTTGTATTGACATCATGCTTTGCTTTATTGTTTGAATTTAACTAACAATTATTATTGTCTACAATAAGTAATTCTTGACTCCAATAAAAGAAACATAACTCATATTGTTATCTTCTTCCTAGCAGTAATTGTATTGATAGACATTGAAAATAAATATTTTAAATAATATTGCATCATGTATGGTTTTTAGTATTTCTACATCATATCTACCAATTCCCCCTGGTAATCCCGCAAATTCCCAATCTCATTGCACTGGCAATGGCAACGCAAAGATCGGCAATACACAAATTCTAAATAAACACGAAAACAATACAAAGAAATGGGATCACACACCAACAACTTGGCAAGGACATCACAAATTCAAATTCTGGTAGATTTAGGTATAAACCTAGTCAATAACGGCTGGTGGTACAGCCACCGAATAAGGCGCAGTGTTCCTTCACGATGTACGGTATCGGCGAGCCAGTGGTCGGAGAATTTATAATGACGTAGGAAGAATGGCACAGCCTTGCAAGTCGCTAATGAATGACATTTACAGGTGTTTCAATCAAATCAAAACAAGAATTTATTTCAATCGTTTTATTTTCTATACTGACAACACTTAATACATACTATCTGCATATTGCAAACGCAAAACATCCTTTTGGAGTAAATATTAGGCAAGTAAATAAATAATAAAAATTATGCAAATCACAATGTAATTTTCATGTATAAAGCAGTACAGCGTTGCTAGCTTCTTGGAATGGTTTAAAATTGAACACCAAAAATGGAGATGGTTGCTGGTTAGATAGTTATACAAAAATAAGCCCCATAAAAATATAACACTATTGTAGAATGTAACTCCTCGCTAAGTCCAAACAAATGTTTATAAGCAGGCTTTCCGAAATTGTACCTACGACGGCTACATACATCATAGCATTTCGAGGTGATACATTCTATCCGAGGAGTGTTTTAATTAGATTAGCAATAATACTAACATATAAATAAACAAATTCAGTAGAATCTTTCAGTGCCTGGTTCCTTTAGAATCCTCGAAGAACAGCTAAAAGCAAAAACAAATAAGAAAAATGTTATTCATCTTGCATAAATATTTAAAAAAATCAACAGCTAGATAATAACAAACTACACAATGCTAATTTTAGTAAATGATGACCTACCATACAAACAAAAATATTTATTTATGCCTACACATCAAGAATTATTCTCTATTTCAAGAATTTTAATACTATTTTAATTAAAAATACATTGAGAGAGAAAAACAAAATGCTATAACTTAGGGATCTCACGCACTAATAATCAAAGTTCAACTCTATGGCCGCATTAGGCCAGATTTTCTATGAAACTGCACTTTATCACGCACTTGGTCGCTTAATATCATAGTTTCATAGAACATCTGCAGGGTGATTGCGTAACACACATGTATGTATACATACCATCGATTGCCATTGTATACAACGGCAATCGATGGGCCTTTCATTTTGACAGTTCAGCCACGTTCATTGCGTTGTTTACGTTGTTGAGCTGACGAATTTTTCAAACCCTTAGAGCAATGGATTAAGAATTTGCTTCAAAACCCTCTGATTGTGACTGAAAGTGTGTTACGCTATTGGGGTGCTGGTCTAATGTGGCTTGTACTTGATTATGAAGGCGGTCTTGGACTCGAGTGCGCGAGATCCCTTATGGGTGCAATATTGTTCCATCTGAAACTATTACATTACACATTAATTTATCTACTATCATTTTCTAAGTATACGTAATAACGCATTACAATTGCGAAATTGTTTACATAGAATATATATGTCGCTGAAATTGCACAAAAATTTGGCACGAAAAATAGTAGGTCTAAAATAAAATCTTTTGTTTGATTTTTAAATATTGCAACTGTATTTTCAATTTATTAGTGATGAAACGATATTATTATGGAATGTCTCGTAAGGGAAATATTACATTACACTGAGGTTTATTGACAGAAAACGTTACTAGTCAAGACTCAAGTGCAAAATCATCCCAAAATATGGCTAGGCATGTTTTTGGTCTGAGATTCTTTTACAATTAGATTAAGTAATTAAAGTGTTTTAAATTAAATGTATACTGTCAATATAGTACACGACATTTGATTTCAGTTTTATAAATAACATACTATATGTATAAATTTGAATTACATAATTTACACTTAATTAAATGGTAAAGCTTAAACTAGGTTGTGTAAAGTCCGACGTACTACACAATATTTTAGTCCATATGCAAGCAGGACAACAGACAGGGAAGTTTGAATTAAGTCGCCTGTAAATGCTTTAAATACCATACTATAAGTAACCATAATTTTTCTCATCTTGTAATCTTACAAAACATTGAGTACTATACAGGGCGTCCCACGGATATGGCACATGGAGGGAAAGTATCTTGAATATTGTAGATGGAACATTTTACTGAAAGAAGACATTATTTGAATTTAAAAAAAAAATTAAACTGTATTCATAGATATTTAAATAATTATATGGTTGAACCGGGAATCGAACCTGTTACATGAGAAAAATAATCACCTTGTAGCTTTATCATACCGATCGAAAGGCTTCATCATAAGGATTATTTTTTGCTAAATAACATAGTATCACAAATAAAAGGAAGCCCATGAATGTTTAACATTTGATGTGAAATTTTGTTCAGAAAAATGAAAAGCTGACATTGCCGTAAGGACATACAACTGACATGAGAGTGCGACTTTTATTCAACAGGAAGGGACTCATTTGAGCATTTGATAACTTGATTAATTTTGTATTAAAAATGTTAAAATTCATGGTCTTCCTTTTATTTTTGACACAGTTATTTAGCAAAAAATAATCCTTATGATGAAGCCTTTCGATTGGTATGATAAAGCTACAGGTTGATTATTTTCCTCGTGTAACGGGTTCGATTTCCGGTTCAACCATGTAATTATTTAAATATCTATGAATGCAGCTTAAATTGTTTTAAATTAAAATAATGTCTTATTTCAGTAAAATGTTCCATCTACAATATTCAAGGTACTTTCCCTCCATGTGGCATATTCGTGGGACGCCCTGTATATATACTACACAAAAAAATGTTCAAAATTGAAACATTTAAAGCTTTCTTAAGCTTCGATACGACTGGAATATGGATTTTACATAAATATTATGCTTTTTTACTCATCAAAATGAGTCAAGACGAGTAATATATTGACCATTTGCAAAAATACACACTGCTTTACGTGATTGTTTTCTAACATTTAAAACCTCTAATAAACTCCAACAACAATCATTATAAGCGATTTCTAAACACCTAATATCAGTTTGAATCCATTGAAGTTCACCATTTTATGGTTTTACAATACTGTGTACTTAAACATTTAATAGGAGGTAGTTTCTCATAGATTTTTACTTTAAACCATGTTACAATATGTTTATGCTTATGTTTATTGGGGCCATATTTCAGTGTTAAACACACAACTAACACCAATATATTCAAAATATCAAAACAGGATAACATTTATGCTCATCTTATGTATCCCAGGGATAATATCATGCTTCATGCACAGGCTGTTCACTTTTCTTCTTCGTCTTTCGTCTCCTTGATATCTGTTGAATAATGTTAGTGAAGTTATTAACACACCTTATTAATATTAAACTCACGCCAAAGGATTATGGATCATTAAAAACGATAGTAATTATACAGGATGACAGGGGCATCGACGCACAACCTGCACCCTAATTGCGTAACACGCTATCAATCACAATCTGAATGATTCTGAAGCAAATTGCTAATCCATTGCTTCATAAATGTTTGAAAAATTTGTCTGGTCAACAACGTAAATAACGCAACTGCCCCGCTGCGCTGTTACCATGGATTCAGTACCCCCGTGTGTTGAAATTTTTCGTCGGTTTTAAAAAAAATCAGCTGTTACCTACAAAAGTGCAATACCTATGCAGTCAAAATGTATAGAACAGCAAATTTTTTAAATGAAAACTTCTTTAGGCGCGTTGAGCGCTTTTTGGGGGGTTCGCGACATGCGACATGCTCCAATCAGATCAACGCGTCAACGCTTCAACGCTAGAGGGCGCTGTAACCAAATTACTCCATTTAACCCGCTAATATCTTTGAAATAGATGTTATTTTCGCATGTAACTGTTAGTTTTAAGTTTTCACGTCTGTCGACAGTGCCCATGACTGCCTATTTTTTTTTAATAACCAACGAAACATTTCAACGCAGGCGGGGGCCCAGAATCATGTACTGAATCCATGGTAACAGGTTGCGCGTCGATGTCCCTGCCACCCTGTATTTGTATGGGTATAAAAATAATATAGAATTGCATGATTATTTTACAGTGTTAGTGAAATAACCATGCAATTATAGATTGCTATTTTAATATCTACGAAGATTAAACCTAGTCATTGTTCTATTTTTAAGGTTAAATCTATTTTAATTGTAGAACCACTTTTTGTTGATAAGTTGTTCTGTAATTTAGTTAATATGAATTGTTTTAAATTAAAGTGCTTTTGTATCTTTATGTTATTATCTGTGTTCTTGTCTATCATGGAAAGGTTAATTGATAAAGGATTTAAAGTGCTTTGTTTGGTATGTTATTCTGATTAACTAAACTGATTACTTAACTAAGTACATTAAAAAGATGTTATAAAATAAAAAAAAAATGATTATCTTTGGCATTTACACATGATTGTTTAAAAAAATACTTGGAGCACAAAAATTATCAAGAAAATTGCTGCAGAGAATTTTGTTTACAAGTTTTTAAACTCTCCTAGTGGTCTCACACACAACATAAACAAACAGGCAAATAAACACGCACACGTACATAAAATTAATATAACTGAATAACATGCTGATTCATTTTCTTATTTATGTTATGTTATTATTAGTTGTTTTTGAGAGGATCAATTAACATTAAGAGAAAATATACAAACCTCGCTCTTTCTCCTCCATATTATGAGAAATAAATTCACGCAGCTCTGAGTATGCCTTGTCCAAATTGTCGTTGAGAATGATTATGTGGAAGTTCCCTGGCTCCTGACCTGAAATTATTGCATCAGACGGCTGTGTTATATTTTTAACACTGATTGTAAACATCCATTACTGCATTTACATGCATAGTAATAACATGAGTTGCGTAAGCAACACAAATATTATTCTTTAAAACAGTTCTACATCCCTGTTATCCTACTTCCTACTAATATTATAAACGCGAAAGTTTGTGAGGATGGATGGATGGCTGTTTGTTACTCTTTCACGCAAAAACTACTGAACGGATTTGGATGAAATTTGGCACACAGATAGTTTATAACCTGGATTAACATAGGATACTTTTTATCGAGATATCCCTACGGGATCGAGACTTATGCGGGTGAAACCGCGGGGCGCTGCTAGTTATTAATAAGTGAAACTGTTTATTGATTAAAGTGTGGAGAAATATTACCAGAATACACATTATTCATTCTGAAATTCACCCTTGCTTTATAAAAAAGATATTATACCTGTTGTAAAATAGTGAATTACAGATTTTGTTGTAAAACCTATTCTTTACTGTGAAATTCATGCTGAAATCTTTGTTACATAGAATGTCTTAATAACACCCTGGCCCAATTATACTACTCTCAACAGCTAACATTTTTATGTATTTGTTTAAGTAATTGCTTTTAAGGTTTTTACTCTGCTAAACTATTAAAGGGCTTTTTTTTTTTTTTTTTGGATGGGAAATCATCAAATGACTTCTCCCGCTCTGGGCGGAGCGGGAGGGCGTGTCAGACTTTTACTGACTAAAACCCACCCGTGTTCCTTCTGTTGCCTGTGCCGGGGCCACGGTAACTCTTTCGAACATCCCGCAACCCTAGCTGGCATCGGCCCTAGCGGACCCCGTCAATAGTGCTGACATCTCTTTGAGGCGCGCGTGGAACACGACGCGCCGTCGACTCGGGCTTGGTCCTTACCGGACGGCGAGCTACCCATTGCTCGCCGTCCGCAAGCCCGCGCCTACGGTGGCCGGGAATCGGCTGCCAATTCCCGACGCCCAGGGCGTCTCCTGCGGCGACTAGGGGCGTGAGGGTGCAAAGCTTGCCTCTCCCTCACGCGTCCCGCCTCCTCCTTCACGAGCATTACTGCTTCGCAGAAGGAGGTAATGGCTTCCCATGCACTCTCGCTCCGTACTATGGCCTGGACCAGGGCCGGACGCGAGAGATCGCCGCCGCCGATCGCTTCCGCGAGGATACGGCGGTGCTCCGCCCAAGCCGGGCAGACCTCCACCGTATGCTCCACCGTGTCCTCCGGGCGATCCACACAGTGGTGACACCCGGGCGTTTCCTCCCGCCTTATCCGGAACAGGTACCTCCCGAAGCACCCGTGTCCGGTGAGGACCTGCGTCAGGCGGAAGGTGAGGACGCCGTGGCGCCTCTCCAGCCACTCCTCAAAGAGGGGACTTATCGCCGCAATTGTGGCGTGCCCAAAACTATTAAAGGGCTACAACTCAATAATATTTCTCAAGTGTGCAATAGGTGTCGTATTATAAAAAATTATAAATGAAAGATAAATTATTAATAAGTATTAATTTAAGTTTTATTTTCAATTTTGTCCACTGTAGATATACGTCGTATTCTAAAAAATTATAAATGAATGATAAATTATTAATATTACTTTAAGTTTGTTTTTTTTTTATTTTGTCTACTGTAGACATTGTGATGTAGTTTGTAGTTTGCATTTTTAATTCCTGTACTTTATCATCTTTGATGTAGGTAATTATTAACCCACTGACGTGTCGTAACGTAACACTACCAGTGAGTGACGCGTACGAATGACATTCGTCTGTATTTTTCACCTCAGACCTCTGTTGCATAAATCAAGTATTGTTAATGAATTTATTGTTTGTTAATATCAAAACATTTCTTAGCTAAGATGTAAAGATAAATAAAATAATAAAAATACTCGTAAAAAATATTTTTTTAATCAGCATACATAGAGCTAGCCAAATAAACACAAATAATTTTAAAAAAGACCATTAATTATAGGAACATATTTTCATCATTTTACAATGCAAATAGAATGGTATTTATGAGATCAAAGTCACATTATCACCAAATCTTTTTAACAGCAGTTATTGCAGGTCGGTTTTGAACACTGCAAGCAGATTGGTTGACTACACATAGAGCACCCGTAATGGGTTCTACGTCGTTTCTGCTTGAACCACATGTAGCAATTCTTCAAGGTCTCAAATTTTCGAATTTCAATGCTTTGTTGGTTCGATACAGTAGGTGTATATTTCCCTAAGATTCGCCCTATTACCATCATCTTCATCTGCCAATGATTTGTCAGACTCACAAAGCCAATATTCTATTATTTGGTCTCCATTACCGCTTCTACCTTGAACTAGATGTGAAAGGCACAGGCGAAGTATTACACCGCTTACGATTAATTTTATCTACAAAAGAAACAATAACGAAAACTCAAAAAGTTACACTAACACTGATCATATGCATTTGATTCGTCAGGTCGTTGAACTCAACTGTTTAAACCTGTGCCAGGCGTCCACTCTCCCCTGCTGCGTACGCGTGACTGGCGACTAGGAAACTACCAAAAGCGACAAACACGTATCCCCGCACAAAACGAAGTTTTGTACAAATAACTATTTCGGTGACAAATGTCATTCATAAGTCAGCGGTTAAGAGTTAAGGACAATTAAATCATTTTCAATTAAGACCTACACTTAGTAAAATGAATAATTGGATTATTTTTACTGGTCACATAAGAATTTACTAAAGAAATTTAGCAGTGTGTTATCACAAGTCAGACTAGTCATTATAATACAAGTGTTCTGAAGTAGACAAAGTTTGATAAAATAATAGGCAGGTATAACCTATATATTATTAAAAATGTTTTTAAAATAAATATTTTAAATGGTGAACCAAATGGGGGCCAATGTAAATCCCATGTACTCTTTTTGGCAATAAAGTTTATATATAAATTATTTATAACTACAATATGTAAAATCCAGTATGAACATATTGATTGAAAAATATTGTTATAAAAAAACCACTCACCAAATATAATTTCATTGCGAGCTGTCTCCAACCTCTTCACCAAAGCCTCCTCCTGCTCAGTGTTGCGTGCACGCAGTCGCCTCTCCAACTCTTCAATGGAAGGTGGCATCACAAACACCAGCAGTGGGTTGAGATCAGTTTTCTTCACTTGCTTGACTCCCTCAATCTCAATATCTAGGACACAGATCCTTCCTGAGCACCGTACATCATTTACAGCTTGTTTACTGAAAGTTTCAAAATAACTTTTGTTAATAGGTCACATTAAAAATATTGAGGTCTTTAAGCATTATGTTTTACCTTCTGGTAACCATCTAGAATAGGGACTTGGAGATGATGTTGTAATGAGTATTTAGTGAAGAAATATTGAGATATTGCAGTAAATGCATTTAACAAAACAATGATTTTATGAATAAGCACACCTCATTGTTGGCAACATGCCAATGTGCCCCAAACAACAAGCACATGGCCAAGTGAGATTTTTCACAAAACATATTTACTTGCCTGGTTCCATACATGTTGCCACTGAAACATGCGGTTTCTAAGAATTCTCCTCTTGCTATAGCAGCGGTCATGTCTTCTTTGTTTGTAAAGTGGTAATGCACACCATTTTTCTCGCCTGGTCGTGGACCTCTTGTAGTATGCGACACACTAAACCCGAATTTATCCGGAAACTCTTTCAGAAGGCGCTTTAACAACGTACTCTTGCCGGACCCCGATGGTCCGCACAGCACCAAAGGACGAGGACCTTTCTGCACCATTTTTGAGAAAACTATGAACAAATAAATAACGTTACAAAAGCCGCACAGGCTAATGTTGAATGGATACTAAGTATAAAAATTATCTTACATCTTCCTAGAATCGTTGTGGAAAATGTTGATATAACTTAGTAACTTAAAACTCTGTGAAAAAAATCGACCCGGCAATAATTTAATAATGGTACGAAATCAGCGCACAGCACGAATTCTAACGCGCAGCGACTTGATATATAAATACTCACTCTGTGTGAGTTGACGAGTTCTGTCAACTGTCAAAAAATGATGGGCTTGTGCCACACACAGATTACTAATTTTTTTTCCCTTTTGACTTCACACGCTATTAATGTAATGTATACCCTGACGGGACCACAGAACACATATACTCCTAGCGGAGGACGGGACTGAGCTAAAAGCTTTTAGTGCTACAGCGCCCACAGCCCACAGACTAGATTGAAGATAATGAAGAACGGAACGTCAATGAGACCAACTAAAGCCGCTCCACACACTCAGCACTTGGCGCAAGTTTCCTTTGATATTATAATAATATTATTGTATAATACCTTAGACAAAAACTGACACTCGATCGAATCGCTACAAAATATCAGCAGGTCGGCAGCCCCAGCCGGTAATTGCAAGTTTACCGTAAGCCAACTACATCTAATAAGCCAAGCCAACCGCCCTATTCACGTTTTGAATTTATGAGGGTTTGTCGAGGTTCAAAAATCACATTTTAACACGAGCCCAGTTAGCCCAATGCGCGTATTAGAGCGGGAGCACACGATGCGTTGCGGCGCCGCACCGCAAAGATTTCGCCATATCGGCGGGCACACGAGCGGTGCGGCGCCGCAACGTTGTTATGTCGCAGCGGCGCCGCCGGCACCCCAGCACTGTTGGACAGTCTGTTAAAAAAAATGGATTGTAAACAACTGAGCGGTGCCACTCCGACGTCGCAACGCATTCACCCCTCCCCGCCTCGTCTCGGTGGTTGCAAGTCCGGTGCGGAGCGCATCGTGTGACATGCCACAGATATTTCTATGTAATACGACGCAGTGACACCGTTCCGGCGCCGCACCGCCGCCGCAACGCATCGTGTGCCCCCGCTCTGACTTAGGTTTATCATGCTGAAGAACGTTTTCGTAGACCTCGTAAGCTTTTGTTATTCCAGTATCAGTATGGCAGGAATTCAAAATTGGATATGAAACCAAATTAATGTTGGATACACCTATAGGCCATAGGTACCGCAGCGACTCGCTGGTGATTTTAAAATATCACGTCAACTCACAGATATTGACGTTGTCGCTAGCGACAAATCGGCTGTAAAAATCTATGTGTCAACGTGAGATACTGAATTGGCCACAGCGCGTCGCCGGTGAGTAAACTCGTTGCGTGTGTATCTAGCGTAACTGAGTCCAGCTGGTAGAGTTTGGCACCTGACATCCTGGGACATAAATATAATCGAAGCCATTCGCAGTTGTGATACTTACTGTTTATTATATTACATAAGCATATTTATGTAATATATGGTTTATCCAAATCACTAACATTAATTAATTATAATATTATATAGAGAAAAGATTTTTCGATTACGATGTTGGTCCCATGGAGAAAGTTGTTCAGTTTGATGGTCTGTACCACACCCTTTTTGACCACACCTTTCTGGAACACTCTGTATAAGGAACACTCTGTTTATAAAATACAGTGGGAACGAGTCTGATGCTGAAAATACAGTTTTTAAAATTTTTGTGCGTTTGTCTGCTTGTCTGGACGTATGTTCCGGATTGGCACAAAAATGGCCGAATGGATTGGATAAAAGGAGATTGCTCATCTTCATATGAGAATTGGTCCAAATGCTGCCTAGGAATGGGAGTACCCGTGCTGAGTTCTTGGCACTAATCTATGTCTTTTTACGAATTAATTTTAGAATCTATCCTGGGGTTCCTAATTTTTTTTCCTATTTATTTTGATGATATTATTTTTATATATGGTTTTGTACGTACTTTTAAGGTTTTTACACCTTTTATGACCCCATCTAAAGACAATTGTGTAAATGGACAGTTTTAGTACTTAAATAATATGTCTTGATTTTTTATTTTACTTTTATTTATAATAAGTGTACAAATGCTAATTATGAAACCATACAATGAAAAATATCTTCTGGTTTATTTGTACACGCACGGCTATACCTACATTTTGAGTGTGGTTTTTTGGCTGTAAGTAACAGTTTTTCTTGATTCCGCTTTACATTTGATGTACTGTTAGTTTTTTACTACATTTATGGTCTTGAGTACTAACGTACAAAAATAGATACTTAGTTTCATTATTTCTAACGTACTTACCTATTTAGTCTTTCATAATTATTGATAGTGCATCAAAAACAAAAGAATAATTCTTTTGAATTCTCGTGGGATATTTTCCGACATCCACGTGGGCGAAGCCACGGGTAAAAAGCTAGTTTGTTGAAAAATTTAAATATCGAAGTACAATAAAGGATACTGTAAAAAATTGCTGCTATGGAAAGGAAGACCTAAGAACCTGTGACACTATTTGGAAAAAAAGTCACCAAGCACTGGTATGCAAATAATTATTACGGTTTACATTCAAATTGGCAGTTTTTGTAGAGAAAATATGTCAAACCAAATATTTATTATTCAGATAAAATTAATATGACAGAAAATAGCCAATTATAATATTATTGTTTGCAAAGTATCAAAATGATTTATTCCTGCTACACTCAGTTATAGAAACGGATCTTAGTGGCCGCTATTTTCCGTTTCATTCATTTAGAAGGTGGCAGGCAACGCGTAGACATAATTCACGATTATTTGAAACTTTGAAGAGTTCGTGTATTAAGGATTATAATTAAACTTAACAAAGTAAAACTACCGTTTGTAATAATAATAAATTATTAACGTATAGTCTTGCAGAGCACAACGTAGCATGCTAATTTTCTGCATTTTCATCCTAACATAAAAGAAATAATCAAACAAACGACGAGAGCGCCACTGCACGTGCGATGTCGTCTTAACATTGACTGGGGAATGGAGAAGGTCGGTCGAAGCCAATTGTAGATGGCGTGACTATAGCTTGGTCCCGATTTCCTGCAATCAATTTGACATATCATTCATTAATACCATTTTGTGTTCATTCACGAGTTTGGTTTTATTCCACCAATGGGGAAGGCAACTGTCAAAATGGCGCTGTCGTAGCTAGTTCCCAACACAAGCCAATAATACAAGGCGTGAGGTGGTTTTATTTTATTTTTGCCATAATGATGCGATGTTGTGTTACTAAATACTCCGAAATTGCAGTCCACCATTTCCCGAGAGACCCAAAAATTAAAAGATGGTGGCTTAAAGCTATTCGTAGAGATGTTTTATTAATTAAACAAAGTAGAAACATTTTGAAGAAAGTGACTTTGAGGATATATTTATGCTTTTAAATTCTAACACATTCCATATCATTTACTTGATTTAAAATATTGAAATCACCGAAAATAACGTAATAGCGAAATAAAAGTAAACTCATGAGTGAACGAAATGTCAAACTTATTGTAGGCCGTGGGGACCTAGCTATGATCACGCCATCTACAATTAACTTTGCCCGACCTTCCCCATTCGTTATTTTCGGTGGTTTCCATATTTTAAATCAATATTTATTCGACATGGAAAGTGTCAGAATTAAAAACCTTATATATTGTTTATTTAATTCCTCGTAATAACTTTCTTCAAAATGTTTCCGATATAACCTCGAACTCTATTTAATTCAAATAATCCCTCTCAATAGCTTTAAGCTACAATCTGCTAAGCTTAGAGTCTTTCGGAAAAAGGTTCAACGATTCATTTTCGCAAAAAGAAATAAAATCCACCCTTGCATTTGCATTAATATCTTGTTTTGGGAACTAGCTACGACAGCGCCATTTTGACAGTCGCCTTCCCCATTGAGGGGACTTTTAATGCCGTACTTCATTGACTATAAGGCGCAATAATGATGTCCCGCTGGAACTATAACTATATTTTGTCATTTGTAAGCTGTCATAGGCATCATCATTAAATGCTGCTGTAGTAGCTACTCTTTATTGATATTCGATCAGCCACACAGCTGCAGTTTTACAATACTGTTGGCCAACCGGTTTTTCTGGTAAAGTGAATCGTCTGTACTAAAATGCAGATACGTTGAGAATATCATCCAAAACCACATAGACAAAAAGTAAAGTTCATAGAATTCTCCGGATGTTGAGATCAATAATTATATGTATTACTAAAGTGTGTACGGAAGAACGGCCACAAATGAAATTGTAAAAAACTGTTACAATTTTTTTATAAACAAATTATTTAAATAGAGTGGAATAATCTTGGGTAAATTATTCGGTTTGATTTTCCGGATATGGTTACGGACAAATCAGAACTACAAGATTTTCAACCAATCGTAGCAAACCATAGTGAATTGATTGAAAATTTAAAAAATTATAGCCGTTATTTTTGAGTTGAGTTAAGCGGAATCAAACAAGCGACGAAGCAAAAAATTTGTAACTCAGATTCGGCCTGTACAACTGGATGTAATTAAACTACTTTACACAAAAACAAGGACCTGCCCGAGATTGTTTATTAAATTGCGTACGGGCTAAACAAGGAAACACGTCGTTATGGAGATCCAGACGAGGAGACACCGACCAGTAAGAAATTTTCGTTACGCTTTGTGATTCTGGTGTTTGAACGTACTTATAATGGTGATACTAACATTTTAGTCACAGATGCAGGACCAGGAAAATATATATGCTATTAAGGGTAAATCTAACGTGGCGATAAAGAAGCAAGTTTTGACCGTTCGAGGAGCTTTGGGGGATATCAACACTAATGTTCAACAGCAGCGTGAAATCGGTGGCAAAGTCGCTGTTGCTGCTGCTGAGTTTGAGAAGAAAGCGACTCTAAGTCGGGCTGCTGTAAAAACGTAAGTTAATCGAGATTGATTGGCACACCCACATTCTTATTTTGGTAATCAGCTGGTATATTATCTTAGTTTTTTTTTTTTAAATTAAAATTGGCACGAAAGTATGATAATATATATAAATCTACTGTGCCTTGTTCTATTTACAATCAAACGTGAAATCTTTTTTTTATTAATGATGTAGGTAGAAGTACATTGTTTTTTATTGCAGTAATTACAGTCATGTTCAGTCGAAGGTGGACACTGGATTGGCAGCTAAGGCAGCCGCGGTGCAGCCGTCGTCTAGGCCTCCACTGCGCCGTGAGGAAAGTACGGCTGGTCATGCTTCTAGAGCCGCTGCTCGTAACAGGGTAAGTTTTTATTTGTAGCATGCTTGTTATTCATCTTCAATTTTTGTGTTGTTACCTGGTAGGTTTAGTGATCCCATGAGGATATGAATGAAAATGTGGATGATAGTACTGCTCATAAATTTTTTTTAGATGCCTGAATAAGAACCAATTGGCATCTAATTTAGTAATTGGAACACCAATAAAGTAGTTACATGTTGTCTATCAGCTAACCCAGCAAACCTTGAACCAATACTTGTTTAATGGACATGTGTAGGTATGTTTGGTGTTTAATAATAATTCCTTATGCTTATCATGTTGGTACTGGCAGCAAAATGAGGCCATATTTTTAACCAATGAAAAAAAAAGGAGGTTCTCAAGTCTAATGTGTATATTTTTTTATTGAAAGGGTATATTTTGTAGGTGGTCCGATGTAAATTGTATTAATTTTGCTTAGGTAGTTTTTGAGTTAGCTTCAGTATTACATATTTTTCCCACTTAGTCTATGTGGGTGATGTTATATAATAACTTCCTGTCACTGTAATTTACATAGCAGATAGCAGTATTCCAATTCGTGTGGGGTAGGTACCACAATAAAAAAAAAAACTTTACAAAAAATTAAACCAACAAAAAAACTCAGAAGTGAAAAATAAAAATAAACCTTTTATTCTAACTAAGCTCCTAAATTAAAATTTTAAGTTGGCGCCAAACAAACAAGCAAATTAAATAAGTAAAGCGTAAAATGGTAGCTTGATGCATCTTCGTTCAATGTTTTATTTGGCGTCGCCTAATTTGTTATTTAAATTAATTTTAAAAAGGTTTTTTGATTTTCGCCTTGCTGAACAGTGCTGATGAATAATCTGTAGCTAGTTTCATTATGTATTGTAGCAATTTACTCAGTAACAGCCGCACAGGTCGATCCATCAGGTTAAGCTACGCTTGCCGGGATTGCCTGTGGATGGGTGACCATCTTTACATACTGAGACTCCCCCGTGCCTCGGAAAGCACATTAAGCTGTTGGCCCGGCTGTCATTTGTAGATCTTTGTCAGTCGTTACGGGTCGTCAGAAGCCCGAAAGTCTGACAACCGGTCTTACCAAGGGGTATTGTATCACCCAGTTACTGGGTTGTGGAGGTCAGATAGACAGTCGCTCCATGTAAAATACTGGTATTCAGCTGCATCCGGTTAGACTGGAAGCTGACCCCAACATAGTTGGGAAAAGGCTAGGCAGATTGATTGTACTAGTTCATGGTAATGGGACAATGTTGTACATGTTACTGATGAAAATCAAGATAACAGTTTTGACTATATTAATTATAACAGTTTTGGCTATATATAGGAGGTCAGATAGGCAGTTGCTCCATGTAAAATACTGGTATTCAGCTGCATCCAGTTAGACTGGAAGCTGACCCCAACATAGTTGGGAAAAGGCTAGGCAGATTGATTGTACTAGTTCATGGTAATGGGACAATGTTGTACATGTTACTGATGAAAATCAAGATAACAGTTTTGGCTATATTCAACCTAATTGATAACAACAAAACTCATTTATAGGCCATCCTGAAAGATGCCCAGAATAAGCCAGCTGAACTGAAAGAATCCATAAACATATACATTCAGACAAAGAAAGTTCAAGAAACCAAAAAGATATCTAAGCTCCCAACACTAAAAGAAAATAAGGAAAACAAAGCATTGAAACCAATCCTAAAAGAATCAACGGAATCACTTGGAAAGTTGAAATTGGAAGAGGGTTATGAAAAGACTTCAATCATCGACAGGATAAAGGTTGAAAGATATGCGGCCTTATTGAATAATGAAATGAATGACCTCAATGCTACTCCTCAATTGCCCAATGACATTGAAGATATTGACGCTGGAGATAATAACAGCCCACTGCTTATGTCCATCTACATAAAGGATATTTACAAATATTTAATTGAGTTAGAAGAGAAATATCCTATTGAGACCGACCATTTGAGGAAACAGGTTTGTACAGATTTGATCATTTTTTAAAGTAATTTTTTTGTGACTGTGCTGCAAACTATAGGAAAGCTGTGTCCACAGTCTGTTTTAACTTCTAGTTTATGAATTACTATCATGATTCAATAATTTTTTTATGTACTTTAAACATTTTTCTTTTCCAGACTGTAATCACTGGTAAGATGAGGGCTACTCTCATTGATTGGCTTGTGGAGGTGCAGAGACAGTTCTCTTTAGTACTGGAGACATTCCATCTGACTGTTGGAATCATTGACCGATACTTACAGGTAAATATAGTTTTTTATTTAGTATGCTCAAAGCAGTTGGCGTAGTGAAGAGAGGCTCGGATGGCGCAGTCTGTGCATTTTGGTTCCTGGATCCAAATTTTTTTGCGTGTTACTACTAGCGATAATAGGCACTCTCCATATTTCCTTCGATCCTAGATAATTTCTAGTACTGAATTTCATATAGTTATGAACAAAATCAAGGGCTGAAATGTAGCCGCGACGCGACTTACTTGTTGATGGAAAGAAATATTATTTCCTGTAGAAATAAACATGTTGGCATAAGCGAATTTGTAACTCTTACTCTTCACACTTTACAGGCGGTGCCAAATGTTCAACGGAATCAGCTGCAGCTCGTTGGCGTGACAGCGATGTTCATTGCAAGCAAGTACGAAGAGATCTACGCTCCCGACGTTGGTGACTTCGTGTATGTGACCGACAACGCCTACTCCAAAGCCGAGGTCTTCCAGTGCGAGAGGGACATCATGTCGAAACTAGGCTTCTGCCTTGCTAGACCTATTCCACTCAGCTTTTTGAGAAGGTACACACTTTCTGTAATTTGCTGGTTGTGTTGTGGTCTTACCTAGTGTGGGTCACATTGTTCAGCCATGGATTTCATGGAAACTCTCGACAAGCTGTGTAATTATTACATTGTATAAGTTTAAGAGGCTCTGCACCGCGACTGTACGAACCATCTTGTGTGCCCTCTTAGACGCATAAAAATTTGCACAAGTTTCGTTTTTGAAAATTCATCCAGGGGATAAATAGGGGATAAAAGTTTGTATAGTAGTTTGTAATTTTTGTTGTTGGGAAATCCCATTGGGGACATAGCTTGTACCTAAATAAATCGTATATAAGAGAATTGATTTGTTTGCTCAAAAGAATGCTGCTAACACTTATTTTTTCCAGGTTTGTAAAAGCTGCACATGGGACATCAAAGAACCACCACTTAGCCAAATACTTTGTAGATCTTTGCCTCGTTGAGTACACGATGGCCCATTACCGGCCCTCAGAGCTAGCTGCCGCCGCCATCTGCCTCTCCCTGTACCTGCTTTCGAGCAAGAGGCTCGAAGAGGTATGGACACCCACTCTCTCATATTACTCAGGATACTCCCTCAATCACATTGACCCCATCATCAGGAAACTGGCGAAAATTGTCGTTAATGTAGACAACTCCAAATATAGAGCAGTGTACAGCAAATATTTGGACACGTCGTTAGCCAAAGTATCCAGCCTACACCAGCTCAGAGGCGAAGCTATCTATGAACTGGCTAAGATGCCACCAAGTTCCTAGGCTTATATGCATATTAAGCAAGTATTTTATGTGCTAGTAGTGAACAGTATGTTAAGTCATGTGACGCATTATGTATTGACGATATTTTATAGGCGTTCTGTGACAAAGGACTGAATTTGATAAGGTTTGATTTAGGTACCTGGTTTGTTTGCTAGTTTTAATTTAGAAATAATTTAATTTTTAGACAATTTTGTATCAATGAGACT
Source organism: Fissipunctia ypsillon (assembly GCA_947568875.1). Classification (NCBI taxonomy): domain Eukaryota; kingdom Metazoa; phylum Arthropoda; class Insecta; order Lepidoptera; family Noctuidae; genus Fissipunctia; species Fissipunctia ypsillon. The sequence goes on along the minus strand of OX387644.1, from coordinate 12,704,322 downwards.
AAATAAATGTTATTGACAAGGTAGTAATATGATGTGTATTTATGTATAGTCTCCACTATCTTCAAACAATAATCTTGTTTTTTGTTTTTAAATTTATATTTATGAATACAGCTTGATAAGTCGCCGATGAATTATTGTGTTACATGAAGAAACAGAACATTGTAATTTTCTATAATACTGACATTTTAATTTATTGAGGTTTGTAAAATCTCGTCCAATTTACTAGGGGCTGATAAAAAAAACTTGGGCGGTTTTTTAACGAATATGTGGTATTTTACGAAACATTTTGGTCAAAAAAAACTGACGTAATTGTTTTGAAGCAGTATAGAAAATTGTGACATTATAGGGTCAAATTCAACTGAATCACCATATTTTTTAAAATCTGATTTTAAAGATACTAGAATAGTATATTCTAATAATTTGCAGGTAACCAAAGTATGACACTTGTTTTTTCGTAATGAAGACACTGAAAAATAATATTTGGCTGACTTCTAAGGCCTTTTGTATTTGACGTTTTTAAAAGATAAGTTTCTATATTGTATTGTGATTGATAGAATATTTTGATTGAATGTAATTTGATATCCTGTGATTAGAATATATGAGGTAATTGTTGATAATAAATCGATGTTTATAATATTTTGGAGTTCATGATTAAAAAAATCAATCGTCGGTCGGCAATAATACCTTAGAAGCCATAAAATTACACACCTCAAGCTCTTCACACCTAATGTTCTTTTTCGAAAATCCTACTAATATTATAAAGGTGAAAGTTTTTGGACGTTTGTTACTAAATGTCGCCAAAACAGCTGAACGGATTTTGATGAAATTGAGAAACACATAGTTTATAACCTGGACTAACACATACTTTTATCCCGGTAGTACGTACGTTCCCGTGGGATCATTTCCGACCTCTACGCGGGCTAAAGCTATTAGATAATATTATAATTCGACAAATAACGTAGGCTGTAGGGCAGACAGAAAAGTATTACGAAACAAGGAAACTCACTATACGCAAATGCTTTTCCATTTTTACCTATGTCATGATGGGCAGGTGCCACAAAGAAATGCAGGCCCTAGTTAGTAATAAGCCTGAATCTAAGGCCCATTGTAATATCAATGATCACTCCACACCATGCACCATTTCTGATTATTTACCCCTTTAAACAACGTGTTCCTTTTGAGATCCCATAACTCTAGGTCATTGTGGAGGTCATTATGAACAACTTTTACTAAGGGACCAAACTAGAAATCACGAAAAAAAATTAAAAGTTCCCTACATTTTGACAGCTATGATATTCGTTTCCTATCCGTTACTTACAATTATTTTGAATATGACCCATATAGAGTCATGTCTAATGAACTCTGTAGGTACTGTACCCCATGTGCGACGGCTGAGATTCCCAAAAGTTATAACATAACATACCATTACGCCTGTATTCTCCGAAGGCTTAGTTAGGCAGAGGTGTACCTCTGTACACTTATCTGCAAAGGAGTTAAGTAACCAACGCACACATCAAAACTATATTCCTACTGTACGTAGGTACTACTACCAATGATAGCCACGCACACATCGCATTCGTAGAGTGTGCTAACGTCTTCTAAATGATAGTATAACATAATTTCGCATCGAAAATTAAAGCGTTCATAGCCCAACAAATAAGCCTACTTATTGAATATTGTTATGTGAGTTAGAATCTCTGAAATGGAGATTCTTTTTGTGACAAACTTTTAAGCTAAAGCAATTAGAATAATTATTTTTGTTAAGAAATGGTTTTATTTATTTAAAATAGCTTAAATAAACAAAACCATTTTTAATAAATATTTTTATTTAAAAAATAAAAGAACTTCACAAGTTAATATGTTTTATTCTAAATGCAATAGTATATTTATTTACCTTTTTTTTGTTTTTGTGGATGGGAAATCATCAAATGACTTCTCCCGCTCTGGGCGGAGCGGGAGAGCGTGTCAGACTTTTACTGACTAAAACCCACCTGTGTTCCTTCTGTTGCCTGTGCCGGGGCCACGGTAACTCTTTCGAACATCCCGCAACCCTAGCTGGCATCGGCCCTAGCGGACCCCGTCAATAGTTACCTACCATTACATCTTTGTATACAATTATTTAATAAACAATGGGCAGAGTGAATAAACATGTCACATAGATAAAAATATAATCTGATCCAGTAACAATAACATCACTCACACTCCAGTACCGCCGACTTATTATGGCTAAATATGCTGTGAAAGTTTTGAAGATTTAACATTATTAAGTACTAGCACAGTATAAATATGGACAGTACGGAAACTAAGCCCAGTTGAGGACATAATTACCTACGCTCCATTGAAGCAGTAGGGTTGTCACTTGTCATTACTTAATGTTTTTGATATTGTTTATTTTTATGAAAAAAAAATAAAATGTGTTCTGTAGTGATCATTCAATCAAATAGAAATAAGTAGTTTACAAATAAAATTTATACAATATGTAACAAAAACCCTGTTGTTCCGTCTACCTACGTTTTAAGAATCAGTATACGTACGTAATAAAGCAAGTCATTTATAAAAACTGTTTAACAAAAATAATTAAAATAAATATTTAACCTTTCGTGTGATTGACCCACGCTCGTAATAATTACCGTCGTATGCACGGCCGAAATGAAATGGCGCGAGGAAGCGGCGAGCGTTCCTTTGTATGTGTGTGTAAGCATTTTAAATTTCGCGCTATAACATAGACCGGTGATACAGGATGTTTATTTTCGTGAGAATCACACAGCAGGAATTTCACCGGTCGCACGTGTCACCAGAATGAACTTGTTTTTACTTGTCAATCCCATTCCCATGATGAAATCTATTCAGTCTAATGGCCGCCCGTGACAGATTCATTCAGTACACTTTCGATGCAAAAAAAATAGACCCAAAAGTCCAAAGAATAGTGAACAAAATCGCATTTAAAAAGTTTGTTAGGTTTGGACGTGGATCCACGCTTAGGCACACGAGGGTAAAGATTTGTCGAACGTGGATCCACGTCTAAAACACACGAAAGATTAATTATTAATACTTATTTGTAATATTTTACTGATTTCTTACCTCTGCAATTCTGGAAGCGATGACGCTAAACTAGAAATAAGTAGAACGTTCCCGCCAATCTCTTTGATCGGTGCCGCTGCTGTGTTATTTGCATTTGCGTTTTTATTTGCGTTATTTTTTTGCAGCCGCCGTCTTTGATTTCCATTTTGACATCACTATCGGATTTATCACCCTCGAAAACCATGAAAACGACACCCATGACGAAAAAGTTGATATTTTTTTGTAGCCGCCATCTTGGATTTTCATTTTGACAGCACTATCGGATTCAACGCCCTCGAAAACCATGAAAACGACGCCCATGATGAAAAAGTTGATATTTTTTTGCAGCCGCCATCTTTGATTTCTATTTTGACACCACTATCGGATTTAACACCCTCGAAAACCATGAAAATGACACCCATGACGAAAAAGTTGATATTTTTTTGTAGCCGCCATCTTGGATTTCCATTTTGACAGTACTATCGGATTTAACACCCTCGAAAACCATGAAAATGACACCCATGACGAAAAAGTTGATATTTTTTTGTAGCCGCCATCTTGGATTTCCATTTTGACAGCACTATCGGATTTAACACCCTCGAAAACCATGAAAACGACACCCATGATGAAAAAGTTGATATTTTTTTGCAGCCGCCATCTTTGATTTCCATTTTGACATCACTATCGGATTTAACACCCTCGAAAACCATGAAAACGACTCCCATGACTTTAGTAGTTGAGTTACAAACATTAGCAAAAAAAAAATAGATTTAAATTTTACGAATTTATTGTGATCGATCACACGAACTCGTAATTTTGTTCGATACAATATTATAATATTAAATCATTCTTACCTTTCACAGTCAGTAGGAAGTTTGAAAAACGATAGCTCCGGTTTTGAAGAAGCCGAGTTCAAGCAGCCGTATACTACGCAATACACTCGAGGCATTTTTATAAAGATCGCGCAAAAACTTAAACGTGACCACTCGTCTTGACGCGACACGCGCTACTGACTGCACTGCGAGGTGCACCCGGGGGCCTCGTAGATGCGTATGTTTGTGTGAGTGTGCCGTTCCGAACGTTTGTAGGTAGTTTCCGTACTGTCCATATTTATATTGTGGTACTAGCTGTGCCCCGCCACTTCGTTTGCGTGGATGTCGTAAGATACACAATGTACTAAAATAACAGCCACATTTTAACAAAACTCCCTCGTCCCCCGACCCGTCGCTAACCGTCGCGTTGAATCGCCCGCCCGCGCTATTACTTCGTTTTCGCTTAGTGTTCTTTCTGACTTTTGTCTTTTTGCTCGGCTCCTAAGGGTCGTAGCGTGATTATAAATAGCCTATAACACTATCCTCGAGAATTGGGCTACCAAATGCAAAAAGAATTTTTCATATCCGACTTTGTTCATAGGGTTTTATTTTTTGCGCGGAACCCTAATTATTTTTCGAAAATAAAAGTAGCCTAAGTAACCCGCCGTAACATCTACTATCTGCCAGTAAAATTGGTCCAGCCGTTTCGGAGATTAGCCGGAACAAACAAACAGACAGACAGACAAATGTTAAAAATTGCTTTTTTGTTATAAGTTTATACATTCATACACATTTAGTAAAAATTTGTTATTTTTACATTACAAACAAACACTTCAATTTTATTTATTTGTATATTTAGCTGTGCTCCGCGACTTTGTTCGCGTGGATGTCGTAAGATACACAATATACTAAAATAACAGCCAAATTTTAATAAAACTCCCTCGTCCCCCGACCCATCGCCACAGATTACCAGATAAATCACTCCATGTACTTACGCGCGCTAACTACCTACCGGCAGCCGGGCCGCACGCAGTCCATTTATCAGTGGGTTGCAGACAGCAGCCAAGCGCGTACGTACGTGGCTCTGGTATAGTATGTGCAGTTGATGGATGTAGATCCAGCAAGAGAAGAGATAAAAACTTATCCTTATCTTTTTTTAGTTTACCTGCTGATACAGTTTTAGTATCGTTTTTTAAATAGGTAAATTGTTTAAACTTGCATGTTTCGTGTTATGTATTTTATTGATAGGTACGTAATTACTTCTACTATGCGTTTGAGATAAGAATAGAAAGGTCAATGACCTCCATTTGTCAACTGTCATTTGAAAATTACGTTTAACAAAAATCTACTTTGTGCAAATTAATTTTCAATAATATTTATTATCGTTATTATCTTGTTAATGTTATGTTCATATGATTATTGTTTATTTAAAAGCGTGCAAGTATTAGAAAAGCGTGCATGACGTCACAATATCGTGCCAGCGCAGGTTTGTTCATAATGTAGAAGCATGGTACTTAACGCTAATTGTGTAAATGAACAAACAAATCAATTAATCGTATTTTCAGTTTCCTCCATTTCGTATTTCACTCGTATTCGTGGCCATGCAGGGTGGTTACGTCACTGATTATTAAATGTTTAGGTACTACACGTTGCGTACGATGTATTTCTTACTTGTCTTACAATTGCAGTTTCGGGGTGTGGTCACAGAATACTAAATAGTTACCTAGCATAGAAATATTCCTCGGTCTTTCATAAGTATTTTTAACATTAAACGTGCTATAAAGGTAATATAAAGTGCATTTTATTTAATTTAATTTTGTTCCATAAAGTGTACAGCAAATACCTACTGACATCTTTATCGAAAGAGGCAGCCCTGGCAATTCACAATAACCACGCGGCGGCGCGCAGCTACAAAGCAAAACTCACAACACTTGTAAGGTTAGGTACATTTTCGTTCGCAGCGTCTAGCGACTCGAAGGTGTAGGCTATTATATGTAGCAGTAGGTATTGAAAATTTTGTATGGAGTAATATATCTGGTAATCTGTGCCGTCGCGTTGAATTGCCTGCGCCTGCGCTATTACTTCGTTTTCGCTTAGTGTTCTTTCTGACTTTTTCTTTCTGTTCGGCTCCTAAGGGACGAAACGTGATGATAAATAGCCTATAATTGTCGTCGAGAATTGGGCTACCAAATGCAAGAATTTTTCAAATTCGGCTTTTTGTTCATAATTTCATGGGTTTTAACCTTTTAACCGCCTACGTCGGATTAATCCGACTAATATTTTCGGGCCCATTTCGCCAGAGTCGTATATGTACGACCAAAATATCACTGCTCTCTTAATCAGCTTTTTTATTTAATTACGCTGTATTCTATCAAAAATATGTTTATATTAGGTAAATAGTTAACTAAGTAATCATTTACAGTTTAATACACTTTAGTCTCTTAATTAGAAGTCCTAAAAAAAAGGTCCAAAGTTAGATGACTTACTAACATTATTTTTAGAAAATTGTATTGATGTGCAACGCCCATGACGACAAAATCCGACATGAGGGACGGGACATATGCCAAGATTTACCGATACAAAAATAAACAAATCAAAATATTTCTCGTTATACTGACTAATTATTAACTTTAAAACAAATACAGCAATTGTTAATAAAACATTTTTTTACAAATATTTGTGAGTATTTCATTTAATTTCTTTAAAATTAAGTAAATTTACTTGTGAAATGTCAGCGACTGAATTGATGGTCATCCCATCCGTAGCCTACATGTTCCGAAACTTACTTTGTTAGTACGCCCTGCGCCACGGTCGTATAAAGACGACCGCTTCTTACGTCATAAACGAGTGCCGACTTCTGGAATTTTCCATTAGTGTTGTGCTTGTGCATGTAGTTTTACGTTCGTATGTCGATAAATGTACATGTCAGAAATTTATCATGACGACTACTGAAGAGTTTTAATACGAATTCTAGAAGGCGATGAAAATGAAGAATTTTTATCAGACGAAGAGTTTGACATTGATGTAGAGGTAATTATTTTTTTTATTACACACCTAGTTATATTTTAATTTATTGTGTAGTATGGTGGTGATGTTTGAATGAAAATTTTAAATTTAATTAGAGTGAGTGAGATGGCGAGAGCGCACCGTGCGATAACTTAAATAATAATAATAATAGTTTTTCTTCTCTGGACTGATTTTATTGTGAATAGTCTAAGTACTAATTAATAAATCGTTCAAATTTTTAAACACTTTTTGATTTTACTGGATTACGAAAAATGCCGAATAATTTCGTAAGATAAGTAGTATTCAAGTAGGTACCTATATCTCCACCAAGCTAAGTTTGCACCTCGCTGGAATGCGGCGTGTAGCCGTGTACCTATGTATAATATAATGTTAAAAACAATAAATGCAAAGTAAAATCTAACAAACATTTGTTTACTTTTTTAAAGTCATAGCGAATCCTTTTTTGCAGCCTGTACCTAAGCGTCAGTGTGACGTAATCGACGCGAGGTGCAAACTTAGCTTGGTCGAGTTGTAGTTGTTAGTTAACCACGCTTGCAAATGCAAATGTCATTATTAAAACGAAATATCGACATCGAATAGTTAAGTACTGCACATCCCTCTTTGTTGTAGGTATATATTTTTCTATTCACTGTGCCGGGCGAAGGGGGCACGCCAACTGATATGAAGTCAGGCGGTTAAAAGGTTAATTTTTTTGCGCGGAACCCTATTAATTTTAATTATTTTTCTAAAATAAAAGTAGCCTAAGTTACCCGCCGTAACATCAGCTATCTGCCAGTGGAAGTCCCGTCAAAATCGGTCCAGCCGTTTCGGAGACTAGCCGGAACAAACACAGACAAAAATGTTAAAAATTGCTTTTTGGTTATAAGAACCGCTTATACTTTCCTATGTATTTAGTAAAAAGTTGTTATTTTGACATTAACAGACACTTCAATTTTATTTATTTGTATAGATATCGATTTCTTTTATTCAGTTCCGTACAGTTTGCATAGTGACGTAGTGTGCTGCTGCTGTTATGTAAGTTGGCCTTAGCAAATGGATCTTGGGTGGTAACAATCTCACGGTGCCGAGGCGAAGCATTTGTGTAAGCCAATAGTGTCGGTCCAGGCAGGCGAAATTAATTATGTTATACTATCATTTAGAAAACGTTAGCGTACTCACTCTACGATTGCGATGTGTGCGTGGCTGTCATTGATAGCAGTACGTTAGCAATATAGTTTTACAGTGTGCGTTGGTTACTTATCTCCTTTGTAGACTGTACACCCACATTTCCCCAGTTATGTTTAAGTCCTATTTAATAGGGGGCGAGCCTATTGCAATCAACCGGCTACAAATCCAGACTGGGCTGCTACTGAGAAATTCCAGATGGAAAAACCCAATAACAGGTTACCCGACCTGGGAATCGAACCCAAGACCTCATGCTCGGCAGTAGCGATTGCGACCACTAGACCAATGAGAAACTACTAAAAGTAATGTTTAACCAAAGCACACCACCAAAGTTTGATTCTATCGAGCCACCCAGCATTTTTATGTTTAGAGGCCTAAAACATCAAAATAAAGATAAGTCAGAGAAAAAGTTTTTATGCAGTTTTGAAGCTGACATACTGGCCATCATTTCGGTTTTATAATTGTTCCAAATTTGAATAAACGAATTTGCAAAACGATTTTTTTTTAAAAGTTTTAGAAGCAAACAGCTTTGATTAGAGCATTATGTCAACAGTTACACCGTTATTTGTATTGTTTTGCATTAAAATAGTACCGAAATTATTGTTTTTCCATATTTTCACATATAGAAGCAACAAGAACAGTGTACCCAGGATTTTGTAATAATTTTGATTCAAAAGAGTGTCCATGAAGTTTCTTGCCCATTCTTCTCCATAGAGATCTACGTTTTGGAATGGGCGACTAGCTTCAATTTTCTGACTAACTGACTGACTCTTTAACAATTCAAAAGTGCCTGTAATTGGTTTAATTGAAATAAATGCTTTGAGTTTGAGTTTTTTAACCGACTTTAAAAAAGGAGGAGGTTCTATGTTCGACTGTATGTATTTTATTAAATGTTTTTTTTTTTTAATTGTATGGTATGCCCTCGAGGTGGTCTCATTGTCACCATGTCAGAATCCGATGAGGGGATCCCATGGAAATTGAGGGAAATGCTAGGCACACTTAGCGATTTGGGAAGCGATTAGCGAAGTGATTTGGCTATAGGTGTGCCTTTCACCATTTGGTGAAGTGGAACTGATGATGAAGACCACAGATGGCCACAGGAATTACTCAATTATATGTAGGTATTTCACGGGTTGCGATTCGATTACTTTAATATGGTTGATAAGCAATAAATGCTCGTCACAATGTATATGGTGATAGTGACGTCAGCTCCAGCTCTCCTGGTTCTTACCAGGATAACTCCTCAACAATATTAACGTCCCTGCATCGGAAAAAGCAATATTTTGTAAAAGGTGATGAGCAGTTGATATTAGGCTATCGTAACTTAGATAAAATACAAACTGACCCACTAAAAAGTGAATTATGTACTTTTTTACAAAAAAATAAAATAAATAACTAACCGACTTCCAAAAAAAAAAACACTACAAAGTGAAAAATAACTTTAATTTCGGAAGCCGGTGGTAAAAAACTAAAATACCCGAAGACACTGACTTTAGAAACTAAAAATATTTTTCACATTGTAGTGTTTTTTGGAAGTCGGTTGTTTTTTCTTTTTGTAAAAAAAATATTTTAATGCATTCTGAATTTCTGACGTTCAAATTATGGATACTGCACATGAAGTAGCCACGCTAGCAGTGCTTCTTCAGTCTTTGGCTTAGTCAGCGAAACGTAAGTTACAACTTCTTGTAAGTCGTTCTGCCGTTCAAAGAATTTACCATCGATACCTGGAGACTACCGGCTTCGTGCGCCGTCCAGGCGGATCACTATAGCACGACAAGATCGGTTTATCTTTGCCACCAGTCTGCGTGATCGTCACCTGTCCTCAGTACAGGTTCAAGAACAGCTTCGAGACATTTATGGACTGACTTTGCGCTCGAACTGTTGGAGACTCGAAGAACGTGGCCTGAAGCCTCATAACCCAGCCAATGGTCCCAAACTGACCCGAGCTCATAGAACGGTGCGCCTACAATTGCCAATGGACTCAACGTCAATGGAGCCATGTTCTTTTTAAGAATGAAACCAAGATTATGCTGTATGGCAATGATGGACGTAGGAAAATCTATCGAAAGCAGGGAGAGCGTTTTCAGCAATGTTGCATTGAAGAGAAGGTGCTTTATGGCGGTGGGTTATGGACAGTTTGGGGCGAAATTTCTACCGCAGGAAAAACTCAATTTATTTAAATTTATTTATTCAGTAACAATTTACATTGCGTTCGAATATAATCAGCATGAAACACAGAAACATAAGTAGGTATTAGATGTACAAATATAATATAAAAATACATACAAACTGGCCTTGAGGTTGTGACGAGACCACGGTTGCCACCACTTAGTGACAGAGCTGTGCTGCTGGGGAGTTTCTTGCGCCACTTCTTCTTCCCAGCTAAAGCACTAGGAAGTGATGAAGGGCGGGCGTTTTGGGGACTGTCTTATGTAATTTTGACGTTCGGAAAGTGCTGATTCTCAGCCTAGTTTGAATAAATGACTTTTGATGTTGATAAATAGCGACCGATACATTCGTCAAAGCCTAGAGGCTCATGTGATGCCATATGCTGAGTTTGTTGGCCAGGATTTCATTTTTATGCATGATAATGAAAGAGAGCACACTAAAAGAATGGTTCGAGAATACCTGCATGACGTTAGTATCGCAGTAATGGAATGGCTAGCAAGAAGTCCTGATATGAATTCAATACAGCACTTATGGGATGAGCTGAAGAGGCGTGTTCGAACTACCTAACCACCAACCAGCTCCACAATATTACGTAAGCACGTCATCGTCATAGTAAAATTGATTAATTCCTTGCTGAACCGCATGACAGCCGTCGTAATTGCTCTTGGAGATAACACAAGTTACTAAGTAAACGTTTTCTCTGTAGAACCCATTGTTTTCTTCAAAAATTCCACGCTAATTATTTAACTCCCGAGAAACGCGAAAAGACGACCTACTGCAATTAAACTTTTTTTTAGTATTCTAATTTCAAATTTAAAACAGTGACAACCGGAAATCCTAGTGAGTTTTTCTTAAACTCAAGCATTTATTTTAAATAAACCAATGGGGAAGGTCCGGCAAAGTTAATTGTAGATGGCGTGATCATAGCTAGGTCTCCACGGCCTACAATAAGTTTGACATTTCGCCACCATCTTTTAATTTTAGGGTCTCTCGGGAAATGGTGGACTCCGATTTCGGAGTATTTAGTAACACAACAACAAAAATAAAATAAAACCACCTCACGCCTTGTATTATTGGCTTGTGTTGGGAACTAGCTACGACAGCGCCATTTTGACAGTTGCCTTCCCCATTACAGGCACTTGGTAGGTACTACCACTATTTAAAAAAGATAGTACCTAGTCCTTTAAACAAAAAAAAAAAAAATGCAGGATAGCTTGATTCAGGTGTCCGGGAGTGTATTTATAAATTAAACTTTGATAAAGAACAAGAAACATCCAAAATAATATAATATCAGCAGTGTTACTCGTGTGTAACGTTGAAATGTTCACGAACGTTTCCGACAAGTTTACAGTGATACTAACAAAAGTTCTCATAATAACGTTTGTTCCTTTTATTTTAATTAAAAAATCTTTTTGTCAGCTAATATTACAGACTCCAAGACGATTCTTAAGAAGTTTTAAATTTAATCGATGCCCTGATTTAATAGGAAATGAGAGCAAAGATTTCCTGAGCTTAATCTTTGATCTTTTGACGCCGCGGCAAGAGGAACAAAATTGACAGGTCTCATTAAAGTTAGACAGTTTCTAATGGTGAAGTAGAAGATATTAAAGATGAGCTTCGACACTGAACGTTTATTGTAGCTTTATAGAGCACTCATTAAACAGCTGTTTGATAAGTTAGTTGTATGCTACGAACTTGCTTTGCTCTCGCTAAGTTGCTGCGGTTGTTTTGAGTAAATCTCTCGACGTCTGTTATTTTCCAAAGTTCGATCAGTTTGCGTCTCAGAGTTTTCGGTAAAAAATCCATTATATATTTGTGTAGGTTATGCTAAAAGTGGCTAAAACTTTAAAAGCTTCGTCTTCCTGATCTTCCATGTCTATATTTCTACCAACTGACTTCGGATTGATTACAGGATAAACGTTAAACACCTGGAGATGTAGCAGAGTTAGCTAGATAGTGCGGTCACTTTACTTGATTGCCGATTGTGGTTGATAGTGTTGCTACGCCCTATATCATAATATGTGTTCGATTAATTTCTCTTTGGGTCAGCTCTAAGTGTGTAAGCGGATGATGATATACCTAGACATAGGTTACATAGGTATATCTCATCATCCAACATACTCGTCATTAAACATTATCTATCCCAGCGTTAAATCGAGATCTCCAAACAAAAATGCAGTCCGTTGTATTATGTTAAAGATCGCAATATTAATGTATAGATCTGAGACTTGTTTGTAAGGAGGTATGTTCTATACCACTTTACATAAAACTAAAGTATAAAACATACATTTTTTAAATACTAGTGCTGTGGTGTGTCCTGTGTGCTATGTCCAGTGTTGGCGGACAGCCGGCCGTGCTCGGACACAGCGTTTTCCGCAGCGCAGCCCTCTCTCCGCAAATTCGAAGAATTTATTAACGCTTGGCGGTTAGCCGAATCGTTTTTGTTTCCCCTTTTTTCACTGACCGTACTCCTGCTGCAGCGAGACTAGTGTAAAAACAGAAAAATCTGAACTTTTTTTTTTATTTAAAACCGTTTTCTTTTTGCAAGCTTTCACGAGTTCGTTCGTTCGTGTGTTGGTAATAGCGTATGCAGATGATATTAGCTTTTATTAGTAAGAATTTATTATTTTACTAATTAAACATAAAAGTGCATTGAAATGGAAACAAAATAAAAGAGCTGCACACTTTAAAAAGTGTGCAGCTCTTTTGTTTAGTCTGTACTGCTAACAGCAGTACTCATGTAAAGTTATTAACAGAATTTATCGTAAAGGTAAGTGCCAATTGCTGCAAACTCGTACTAAAGCGTCATGGCCAATAAACAGCGCAGTTATCTAGTTGGTGGCGGATTGTTAATGCAATAGCCGGTCCATGTTGTTGCATTTTTGCAACAAGCGCGCGGCGAAATGTATGCACATAGTCGTTGTAATGCCGCGAAAGCCTGTCTCGTAAATATTTCGCGCACGCAATTTACAGCTTTGGGAATCCTCTTAACGGAATACAGGGGCAGTTAGTGAGCCGGGGGTATTTATAATTTTAACGACGACCACACTGAACCGCTATTGTTCTTTAGATTACTGCTGGAATGCCTACCTACGCATTTATTTGTGTCGTTAAAATATTTTCTTTTCACAGTTTAAACTGCGTATTGAATATTGACTACAATTTTCTGCAGCATGGAAAAACTTTACAACTTTTTTAAGTGAGTTCGCAACATTGGAATTTATTTCAAAACTATGTAGCGTAATTCGAACCATTTTACGAAACCAAATTCACAGTTCGAAACAACCCCGCTCAAGACGATAACGATAAAACACTGACATACCTCGTCTCTCCGTGTCCACGGTCAACGCGACTTGATCGAAATATCGGAGTGAAACTGCGCACAGCGCAAGTGAGCTGAATGATATTTTGAAATAATTTCTCCCATCATAAAGCTATCTCAAACCATCACAAACAACAAAATGAAAAACACAAAAGTGCAAACTTCTTGAACTGTAGATATCAGCTTAAATATATCCTCGCGTTAGTTTTGTCTGGCAACAAAATGTTTCATATTATTGTCGTGTTATACTTTTCTACTTAACGTCGAGTCGCAAGTGTGTCGGTGTCTCGGTGTCTCCAAGTAACGGTGCTTCCGTTGTTTCGCCAACTTTTAACGAGTTTGTCGGACACGGCTGGAAGTGCAGAAGCGCCGCCGCCGACGGACTGGCGACGAGACTTTACACCCACATATGTTACACTCTGTAGATAAGAGATATTTTCTAATAATTTTGCCAAAATAATTTTTGACACAGATGTTTGGATGTTTTATTGAAATAGAAGATCATAATGATTTGTTTTGCGGGTTGCTTCTTCAAGGCTAATAAGGTTTGATAACTTCATTAAAGACTTACGGGGCTTCGCATCTGATGATGGTCCAGCAGCAGAGCCCCCGTTGAAGGTGCCTATCATCATCATCATCATTTTCTTGTCATTATCTCAATATATTTGGGATCGGCGCAACATGTCTTCTCCCATACTTCTCTATTAGTCGTCATCTCGGTAGTCAACCTTTTTCTGGCAGAAGTGATGACAGTGATGCTTAGCCCCTGTCATCAAACCACAAAGCTGTCGTCAAATGCAATGATGTTTATTTCTGTATCATAGATGTAAATTTTTTTGTCAATATTTAAAAACTAGATGACGCCGACATTTCTTAGCTGACTGATCCCTGAGAAGAGATGCCGAAACAAACTCAGTGGTCTCTTTTAAAGTCCAAACATTATCTTGCGCTTGTGAAATATTTTATCCGTCTTATTCGTGGTTCCCTGTTAAATGATTCCTTAATAATAATACATCTCCATCAACGTTCCTTTACCTTCAGACATACGCTTTGCGAGGGCAAAGCGTATAATAATAGAGGACACTGGCGAGGGCCAGTGTCCTCTATTTTTAGTTCCTCAAGCTGGTCTTGTGACTCTAAAAACCAGCCCATTACCTACACTTAGCACTTACTATCAATACAATATTACAGTATGATGAATCGCTTGATGCATTTACAAGCACTGAACTGAGTTTCCTGAAAACCCGCTTTTTTTTTTTTTTTTGTGGATGGGAAATCATCAAATGACTTCTCCCGCTCTGGGCGGAGCGGGAGGGCGTGTCAGACTTTTACTGACTAAAACCCACCCGTGTTCCTTCTGTTGCCTGTGCCGGGGCCACGGTAACTCTTTCGAACATCCCGCAAACTATCTCCTTGTTGTAAATTTGTTTTATGTTTTGTTATGTGTTAATTTTATGTTCAAAATTTTGACTTATTTAAAAAAGCTATATTCATGTTTTTAAACTATGAGCACCAGGGGCGAAGCCTTCCTACAACCCGATTCCTATCGGCTTCCCTTCGGATCAACCCTCTTCTTAATGTCTACTATTGCCAAATAATATGGTTCACCTGTGTCTAACTGTGTATCACATAACATTTCATAATTATATTTAATACCAGTTTAATACATCATAAGATTAGAAACCTACAGTTTTTTGTCTGAGTTTATGAGAACTGAACATTTTTTTCCTCGGCTTCCCCCTCTAATGATGATTGTATCTGCGCTACTGATGAGCACAATGTTATTTAATATATTTTATCTGGTTTAAATGTTATGTTTTATTAGACCTATAACTTGTATGTGTAATATTGAACTGTTAGTATAAGTTGGTCAATTAAATAAATAAATAAATAAAAATATTATTAAGATAATTATGTGATGTATGAACGTAAACAAAGGAAAAGGAGTCGGTATGTAAGGATCGTAGCAGGTGGCGTTATGTGGTTCTTTCCTGTCTACCCCCACGGGAAGAAGGCATGATTTTATGTAGGTATCTAATGTATATATGTGACTCTAACCATGCAGGGCCATAGCTGGAAGGGCCTTTTGAACAAAGAGCCATTGCAGCTTAAAGTTGACCTGTTTAGGTCCTGGTTTACATGGTTAATTTTGGTTTTTGATCTCTGCTCTTAGATGGTCGTGTTGAGACTGATATAATAATACCTATTAGATATATATGTAGTTCTGTATAACCACGTTAAAACTTTATTTGCGAAAGAATCGCTTTTTTATTTTTCTCAAGCCCATGACTTCTATTCATTCGCGGGTTTATTATAAAAAAATTGACAACAATACCTACTAAATAAAAATATTGTAAATTATGTCGTATGTACGTATTTACAATATTTTCCATTTAATTGATTGGCTGGTGCGAATCATAAGTTAAGAGCGTATTTGAATATGGCAACTTATTTTGAAAATGAGTTTAGAAAAAAAACAGTAATTAAAAAAAAAAAATGACTTTTTTTTTTGAGATAGGTTTGCTCTTGACTCTAGTCTAGGACATCATTTTAAAAAAAATCGACTTCAAAAAGAAATTAACTCAAAATTATGAAATAACTTTAATTTCGCAAGTCGGTGTCTTGGGATCTATAGGTATATTCTGTGTTTTTTGCCACCGACTTCCGAAATTAAAGCTAATCATAATTTAGAGTTAATTTCTTTTGGAAGTCGATTTTTTTAAAATTACTGTTTTATTTCGTAATTTTTAGTTGTTAGTAAAAACTGGAATATTATGTTTGTAATAAGTAGAAAAACTATTAAGTTTTGTTGTAAATATGACACTAGAATTTGACAAGGTTTTGATGGTTTTGAGGTTTAGGTTTTCCTTTGATACCACACCCATAACACGTATCAATAAGCCAAGCCGTCACACTTCCACGTATTAGTCCATATCTTGAAAACTACTGAAACGATTTTGATGAAACTTGCACTGTTCCCTAAGTAGAAGTAAATGTAAGTCGATAAAAAAGGCCACAGTCCGATTAATAGTTTTTGAGAAATGCGTGGACATACATGGGTACATCCATACATACAAACATACATACACCTATAAAAATTTGTATATTTGTTTGGAAGCCGTAATAGATTATCTTAAGTGAATATGTTGCAGGTCCAATAATTTTACATACATACATGTCGACTTGATAACCTTCTTTTTTTTAAGCCGCTTAAAGACAGCGCGAAAAATTAAATAAAAATGATCAGCCTGTGTGAAATTCGTAAATTAAACTTTGTTTCTAATAGGTACCTAAGTAGATGTCTCCGTATCGAATAAAATTAAGAACCAACAGATTTTCAGCTGAAATATGTGTGGTAGTCAAGGTATGTTGAAATCTTCATCTAGGTGACTAGAATGATGATTAAGTACAACGCATAGGTACCCAGGTAGATATATTACGCTACGGAGCATAGAATAGGCTATATACGCTTATATACGGATATAAGCACAAAAGTTATTGTATAAGCTAGTAAATATCATCGAGCATTCCACATATCTACTTAGGTATCATTCGATACAGTTCCAGACACAAACTCAGCAGAGCGGAGTTTGAAAACGTGACGCAAGAGTTCAAATACTTTAACTTTCCCGATTTAAATTGCGTCTCTTCAAAGTTCCCACCGATATATCAAGTCAGCACAATACATCCACCATGCCACCTACAGTTGGTTTATGCAAATCAGCTTTGTTTGTCGCTCAAAGCAGTTCACTTACTGCGATCACCGATCCGGCCGGACCATGGGTAGCACTTAAAACTGCCGTTAAAAGGGGCACCGTTCAAAAGCCGCATACCTATAAATAACGCAACCAACAGCATTTACGTTAGCGACGATATTTTACGATATTCTTTCATTCCCATTTGTAAATTCAATCGAAATGTACAATGCATGTAGGTACTTACTTGTTTCAAAGGTTTTTGCAGAATTGATGGGACTAGGTGTTGTGAATTTGGAAGTTGACCGATGTTTGTTTAATGCCTTCAAAAGTGGCCTTGCCTTGAAAGTTACAAAATAGTTTATTCGTTTATATTGAAAGTAATTTTCCTTTTACATAAATCGAATTAATATCAACTTGTCTATTGGTGTGGATTAGATTAGGTATATAATTATAGATACTTAGCTATTCTGTTATCCAACTATTTGGAAACCGTTGGATGAAAAAGTTTGGATAGTTCGGGTTCAATGGTTGACCACCAATTTCGCTGTTCCTACAACTGTCAAACATTGGTTTCATTTCATGTCCAGTGGTGGCTTTATTCCATCAAAAATGGCTAGATTTGACTTTGTTCGCTGGAAATTGTCTAATCAATCAACACTGAAAATGCACTGGTAATTATGAAACTGTACCTGCCAGGATGTACTTGGAATCTAACGCCAAAGTATAAAAATATAGCTTGATTCGATAAAGCAATAGTTGTGTTTGATCTAGTGCTCAATGCTCAAATTATTTAATCTAGAATTGCGGAAACAAATAAACAGTTTCCTTGGCAACGAAAATGCGCGTCTGATACATAGAGCATATTTTTATTTTCTTTTGTAGACTGTGCGATAGAAATATGCAGTAGGCGGGAATTATGCTGTATTTTACACCAAAGTCGGTGGCGACGGCAAAATGAAACGTTTTGAATTTATGGCTAATAGGAGCTTTTTGTAAACCTATGATGGAGTTCAAAGCAAGCCACGTTCAAACTGAGATGAATTATATTGTGATTGCTTATCGGTTTTCTTTAGTAATGAATTAATTCTCTTAACGGTTAGGCATAGGTAGTGTAGGTACGTAGGTTTAGGTATAGCCTACCTCATAGTTTCTTTACCACTTTTGACGAGAACTCCCAGTAAATTGAAACTTCACTAAGGTTGAAATTATCTAACTGTTACAATGGCCTTAGGAGGCCTATAAAAAATGGCGTTCTGATAGATTACTTGTATTGAAGCACGCCGACGCATCGCATTATGTAGTAATTTGTCAGTTGTAATTACGTTTATTTTGTATCTTTTTTTTGTTTAAAGTATGAAATTTTAATTTCTTTTGAACTAACGTTTATTCTGGCATACATTTTACGTAATAATATTAATGTCGCAATGAGAAATTTACAGTTGATCTGAGAGTTTTTAGCAGTTTTATGGTTTTGAATGGGATTTTTTTTATAGACATTCCATACATATTTCAAAATTCTGCGGCCGTTATGAACTACATTACTATTTAAGAGATATTATTATATATTTTTCATTTCATTTGCTTATGACAGTAGTTCCATCCACGAGCTCGAAAAAATGCCGCCGCGCATTTTATGAAAAACTTGTTTCCGAGTTTCGGCTTTATATAAATAGATAAGAAAAAGTTGCAAAAAGCGGGGCCGCTATAAACGATACTAATAAATATTCTCCACTAATCAATAAGTCAAAGTTGTCGAAGTCTCTTAGACTAAGAATACCAACGTTGGCCATTTCACGCAAAAATCACGGTCGCGATGTCCTCTTCTTTAAGAGGACATTGCGACCCAAAAAAAAAAAATAGGATAGGGGAGGGATTATGTATATTTGCATTGCAAATGTCAAGGTCTCAATCCTTAGGGTGGTAACTGGTAAAGCAATCACGAGGTCGATTATACCTACTTATATCATAGTGGATCTAGGTATTTGAACAGACCAGACTACTTCAGTGAACAGTGTTTTTCCTTATACATGGGTACTTAGATGTATGGAATTGGATGTATGGATTATGAAAAAAAAAATAAAAAACTCAAACCATTTATTTCAATTATACCAATTACAGGCACTTTTGAATTGTCAGTGTCAGTTAAAATAGCTGTAAGTACCTGCTTACATTTATCTATTTATTTATTCACAAGGCAACTACAACAGGTAATAATCACAGTATATCACTAGGTTCACATTAAATCAAAATATTAATAAATAAACAAAATATATACAATGCAAGCACGATAATGATTTAAAAACGACAATCATTCATACGATGCTAGTATCGCATAGACGAAAACGTTTGATCGCACTGTTTGTTGTGAAAGGGCCACCCGGATGAGTGGGTGTCGTAAAAACCGCCCCAAATGGGGTGAAAAGTGTCGACGTGCGCCTGATCCCGGGTCGGGATCGCGAGTGACGAGCCGTGTCGATATCGAACATTCGAGAAACATGCTTTGGGTTTCAGTGAATATCGAGGGCTGTTCACGGTCATTTAATGATTTGTTGGAGAATGGAACGATAGTATCTAACTTTAAATGTACAAACTGCTTGGTTTTTCTGTAACTGATTTAAAGCTCCCGCAAACAGACGCAACGCGAATTGCGCACTCCTAAAAAGTACCGCGTGTGTTGCGCGCAATTCGCGTCGCGTGTCGCGCCTGTTTTCAGGAGCCTTTATTGTTGACTGTATAAAATTTTAGGTAAGTGCAGTTAACAGTTAACGTTTGCCATCAGTTTGTAAATATTTATACTGTAATCTGTGGAAAATGTAGTGGGTAGTACGTATATTTGTTATGTTAAATGTTATTTTCGTTTATTTTGAATATACTACTGGTTGTTTTCCCTTATACCGAAAATTACCCCTAAATGCTACAATATAAAGGCGCTGTCAATATCAAATTGCTCCCACGGATGTGCGGCTGACTGTAGGCCCTATCGTGTAAATGGAAAGAGGAAAATAAATTATTAACTTCTCATTGCTTTTGTTCCGTAAATCAGGAGTTCTCAGTATTTAAAATTCAACTGATCGTTGACTTTGCCGTTGTTACTCGTAAATATATTCCCATTAGTTTAACAAGCAGCCGTTGGTCCCGGCTGTCATTCGTGGATCTTGGACAGTCGTTACGGGTCGTCAGAAGCCTGAAAGTCTGACAACCAGCTTTACAAAGGGGTATCGTATTACCCACTTACTGGGTTGTGGAGGTCAGATAGGCAGTCGCTCCATGTAAAAGACTGGAAGCCGACCTAACGTAGTTGGGAATAGGCTAGCCAGATTTGATTGAGATTATAAAGTAGTGAAAATATTGATTCAATCGATTAAAAGTGCTAGTTTATCATTATTGCAGGACTCTCTAACCGGATGCTATCATGCTCTTATTAGGCAGCTTATTTTATTAGCAGTCGAGGCCTTAAATCAGCTTGTCGGGAACAGGTAGGGCAGTCGTCACCCCCACACGTTCGGTGATAACTCTCCTTTCGTTTGATTCGCTCTCGTGTAAAGATTAGTGTCTTGGGAGTTCAAATATGCTCTTTCATACCTTAAGGTATCCTTTGAATGGGTGTAGATACTTTTGAGACACTGTTGTACGGCAAAGCATTTTTGAAGTGAAAACTTGGGAGCTTGGGGGAAATCTTACGGGTTCGCGTCACAGACATGCGACATGCTATGTATAGTTTTACGTTTAAGTTTTCACTTCTGTCGGCTGTCCCCATGGCTGCTTATTTTGTTTAAATATCACTAAGCAAAGATTTGCGTATTTAGCGATTTGATCCGAGGCTATTGGATATGCAGGTAGGCTAGATTTTGTCGTTTCTTTGTCGCAGATTCAGAATTTTAATGTATGAAGATACTTATATAGAAAGAAACTCCTGTATCCCAACCTATGACGTCGCAATATCTCATCTGAAACTCCGGAAAGAAATCGAATTTGCCTGTTTCCACATGTAGTATAGTAGCACATAAACAAGATGAGTGGATTTACAACGTGATAAATAAATTCCCCTGTCAGGGTGAGACTTTGGTGTGAAATCTGCGTCAGCTTCGCCCAGGGTCGGGCTGATTGCCCCATCTGTCAGTACAAGACCGTAGGGCTGCAGATAAAATAAGAGGCAAATTATTGACCCTTATTGATGGGAGGTGCGCTTCGGCAGAAACGTCAGAACGGGGTATTGTTTATAGAAATAATAAATAAATAGGGAGCTGTAGTAGGATTAAAATAAGGGTTGGGTTGGTGGTCATTTTGCGTAGCTTGTCATTTAATATGGAAATATAGTGGCGATGATGTAGAATAAAATAGAATAGAATCTGTTTATTAGGATCGTGGGCAGCTGAAAATGAAAATCTCTGTCTGTAGGTACTCCATCTTTTTTGTGGACGTTGAATATTCATGTAACTGTAAGTAGAGTCCTTAGTATTATTACCCCTTTTAAGTACTTTCGGGCCTCATTGAAATTTCTTTTGTCTGGCTCACGCAACTGCACATAAACTCGACCACGGCATTGCACAGAAGCCATCAACGTACCTCCAGGCCATAACATTAAGTGGCAGACCGAATCAGTTAAGTATTGTTCGACAAAACCTCTCTTTCCAAAGCGGAGCGATAAAATTACCTATTGTCGATGCACATTGCAGTAAAGCTCACATTAAACTGAAAGCGATTCTAAATGCGTCGCGTAAAGCGGAACAGTACGACAGCCAGCCGACCGCATTGTTTCTTTTAGGGTTCCAGACCGAACAATGGAAACACGGGGATCCCTTAAAGGTTTTACAAGGGTTATTCGCGGGCATCAAATTACGGTCACGTAAGTAAAGTTTATACATCCATTATATCTCATTGAAATCATGTACCTACGGAACTAAGTTTTCTGTACGTAAAAACTAGGTTATGCTTCAACAAAACAATCCTGTCTCAAAAATCTTGGGATATTGACTCGTAACTAAACGGTAGGTACTTCCCGTGGGCGTGGCCTAGAAAATTAGAGTTAATTCATTTCTCTTGAAATTTTTGCATTGTCTTCCTGACTAATCACAATAAAAAACAATGACGGTACAGAACCGCCAAGTCTCGCTGCCGACCCGCCCTTGTCGGTATTATTTACTTTATGGTTCTACGTGTAAACAGTTTCGATGTCTCGCGTCCGATGAGCACATGCTCAGGATAATACCGGTACCGGGGGATGTATGTCTGCACTGGTTAACTACTTGTGCTAAGTGGTAGAATTTTATGCTGAACAGTGTATTTTACTACAATTGGTATTTCGTAGCAACTTACGTAGCAGCCTTCGTAGCATACTTCGTAGCAAACTTCGTAGCAACCTACGTAGCGAATTTCGTAGCAATCTACGTAACAAACTTCGTAGCAACCTTCGTAGCATAGTTATTTGTAGTACGAATATGGTATTGGTTTATGTTCTTTTTCCAATTTGTTATGAAAAGTGTCTTGTAGCACAGTCCTACGTAGCAACAACTATTGTACCATACGGTATCGTAGCATGCAGTTTTGTTGAAACAGATTTCGAAGCACGAGGTTTCGTTGCATGAGGTTTCGATGCGCGAGATTTTGTAGCGCAAGATTTCGTACCATGATGCTGTTTTAGCTATTGTTGTCGAATAGATGTGACGAAGTTGTAAATTCTTTTAGCTTAAACTATTAAAATACGCCTGTAGTCTTGAGTTTAGCTCTTTCCGAGATATTTTATGAAATCCTGTTGCCTGCTTATTTCAGTATAGGTAGGTATACTTTAGACAGACATGATATTCTGTCCAACTGGAAGTAAAATTACTAAAACTTTTTTACGTTTACTTACTTTCAAGTTGGTGTCGTTAGCATGCAATAAACTTGTCATAAATAAACTTTTCCCTTTTGTTGTTATGATTTTTTATTTTGTGAATTCCGAGTCGCCAAAATCATTATTATCTGTACCACTGTCGTAATAAAAAGGTTTTTTTTTTAACTTCAGTTCAGTTTTTTTTGCTATTGTTATGATAAATTAAACAACTCTTCATATTTTTTGATTAAGATGTTAAAGTCACGATGAATACATGATGAAAAGATACTGCGATCACCAGAGGGGTAATTCCCGTATTTTTAAGAACATTTGCATTCTTTGTTTGGTCAATTTTCGTCTGCCAAATGGGTTGGTAAAGACTTAATATTGCCCATTGGGATACCCATGTTCTACAGTGGAGTATAGCTAAACCGGTGTCAAATTTCATAACCATTTTTTAGATTGGCTTCATTCAACATTGTGTACGATATGCACATAATGCTAAACACTCCGTCAAAACAATCACCACACACAAGAAAATTATATACCATTTTTTAAAATTAGAAACTGGCTCCTAACCTCCTCCAAGGATGTCACATAAACTCTGTGTCAATATCTCCTTTAAAAAATATATGCGAGTATGGTCAGAGAGGTTCTCAGCGGGACTCGCGTCAATTGCTGAATCCCATCCGCTTCCGGAGTGCCGGCAGTCAACCTCCGGTTTAGATTCATAACTCCGATGCTTAGAACATTGTCGGCAGCTCATGTGTAAAATACGAGCGCACTCCACAAATATTTATGTTGCTATTGTTTGTTGGCGAAATATTAGGTACATTGGCAGTGTTTTTTTTTTGGGCGTTTTGGGGTGGTGTACAGAGTGAATTTTTGAGATATGACAGTAAGGGTAGGTACTTTAACCGTTGTAGCTACAGGAAAACGGTCTTAGGAGACTGTCCTTAAGTTTTTGAGATATTTTGATCTGCATTCACAGATTTTTAAAAGTTGTACAGTCAGCAAGAAAATGGGCCATTTTCACCAAAACTTCTTTTGATGCCAATCGATCCTGTTTCATAGAAGGATCAAAAAATTCTACCGGACAAACTGAGATTTGAGTACTAGGAAAGCCAGAAGTCAAAAAAAAGTTTTCCCATATATTTCCAAGGAAATGAGACTCCAATTTACTTTTTTATGATGGACAAAATTTTTTGTGGACATTTTTTTCAGAATTGCAAAAATCGCAAGCAACAAATTATCTAAATTCTGTTCTCAAAGTTTATTTCGGAACATAATATTTACATAATATATAAGCTTACTTCTATAACAAGAGTGAAAAGAATCAAAGGGTATCAAAATATTCGTCTGCATCGCTGTCAACAGGAAAAGGCTGGAAGCATTGCCACGTTGTATGGCGATGCTGATTCTTTGGCCAAAAAATAAGGTCACGTGAAGAGTCGACCAACCAATGCTCTCAAAGTAAATAAAGGTATAACGCGTATTCGTTCGAAATTTTAAGTTTAAATTTTTGTACATTTTCGGCCAGTCTGAATTGTAGCGGCCAGTCTATATTCATCATAAAAAGTAATTTGGGAGTCTCATTTCTTACGAAATGTTTGGGAAGAGATATTTGCGATTTCTGACATTTCTAGTACTCAAACCTCAGTTGATACGATAGTTTTTTTTATTATGGGACTTTTACTATGGGACCAAACCTGAAATCGCGAAAAGAAATCTGCTGCTCCCTACATTTGTGTTCGCATAACTCGTCAAAATGTAGGGAACAGCAGTTTTTTTTTTTGCGATTTCAGGTTTGGTCCCATAGTAAAAGTTGTTCATAACGATGAGTACAATGATCCCTTAAGAGGTTGTGCGTTATTTATGTTACATCTTGTATATCGGAATAAAATTGACGTCTGACAGTTTTTGTATGGAAAATCTGTCAAAAATTAAAAAAAATATTCGCTGGATTAGACTTATATTAAGTATACAAATTTGCTCGAATTCGCCCTTACAGCGTAAGCAATCTGACAGCTCAAGTACCACGAAAGTGAGTGATGCAAACTTTTTGGGGTTGCCCATTTATTCCATTGCAGAGTTAGTGTAGCCAGACTCTAAAGTGCTAAAATAACGAAAGAGTTTTCAGCTTTTCATTGGAAAATCATGGTTGTTCAATTAGTTTTATTTGTATTGTCTGCAGGATGCTTAGTATTTTGTAAACGTTAATGCTGATTATGTACTATGTAATAGTAGTAACATATAATGTAACATGACGCCTGTTTTCGAGAAGGGGTTGGTATTTCAGTACATCCCATTTCTCCAGTTATGTTTGGTTGTAAATATACATAAACTCACGCCTTCTTCCCGTGGGAGTAGGCAGAAACTATAGAAAACCTACTATTA
The DNA here is from genome assembly GCA_947568875.1 of Fissipunctia ypsillon. Classification (NCBI taxonomy): domain Eukaryota; kingdom Metazoa; phylum Arthropoda; class Insecta; order Lepidoptera; family Noctuidae; genus Fissipunctia; species Fissipunctia ypsillon. The sequence continues at coordinate 12,678,861 of OX387644.1, read as the reverse complement.
TTCTTACGTCCTTCTTTTGCTTCGTTTACGTTCTATGTTGTGACTATTATTATTATTTAGATTTTCAATCGACTGATAATTACTAAAGGAGTGTTCCTTTTTCTCTTCTAAAAAATAATGTATTTCTTTCGTTAGTGCGGTATAAATTTCTAGGTACCAAATAAAAAATAAATAAAATGTTCCGCTAACTACTTTCTTATTCACTTCATCTCATTTTTAACTTTGAAATTTATTTACAAGTTTGCGAAATTTTTCTCGCGTAACATTTAGTTGAGGATAGAGTAGAAAGCTGCCTACCTACTAAGTATTTGTTTTGAGGAAACAGGTAGCCGGCGAGCTTCAACTACTTAAAAGTTGGGTTGCAAATGAAGCGTTACAAAAATGAACGCTCCTTTGGGTCCTATTTGGAGCGCGGAGTACCCAATGGTTTTCGAAAGTGAATACTAGGCGAAAAGGAATAATTTTCTTGGATGATACTATAGTTTTCTATGAATTTGTCGTAAAAATATGTTTTTAATGTTACTGTGCACGTCAAAGAACTAACACCACATTTTGTTTGTCTACTCAATCTAATATATATTTATCTACTATAAAATAATATTATTAACAAACATAAAATACTTCTGTCAATGCACTCGGAAAATATCAAACAAGTTAAGCAAGGGATAACAGTACAGCAAACAAGGAAAAGTGATTACGTTAGTGGCAGCGTGTAATCGCTACGCTAAGACGTTTCGAGAGGCACCCGCTAACCCCCGGATCCGCGACGAACCGGTCTCGATCCCAGAAGTCACTTTTAAGCCATTACTTACTCGCTTGTTTTCGATTTGTTTTTTCCTGCGAAAAAAGACAACGCGAAATACAAGCAAGACTAACTTTCGGGCAATCAGCCAGCTCAACTTCGGGAAGGGTTAAATCAAAGGGTTCCGCTTTTATGAAGACTTATTTCAGACTTACCTTGAAGTTGAAATTAGATTTAATCTGGCTCGAAGCTTTAGGATTGAATTTTGTAAACAATTTGGAATACCTCTACAACTTCCAGGCTTTGTTGGAATACCATTGGGAACTCGGGATCCGGTTGTTTAGAAATTCCTTTGAAATGAATTTGTACTCATATGAGCTCGAGTTTTGTAAATACGCAGGCCAGTTCATGTTCAATGGGCATAAAGTATATGTGATGTTTATTTAATTGAGTTTATTTGGCATTTGTTTAGGGTCAGAGCGATTGTTGTGTTTATTGACACATAGTATACATGCTTAGGCAACTTTTGCGGTACAATAAAAAGCGTTTGCTTTTAAAGTAAAATGTTTTCAATGTTAATATTTAAGGTACAAGGATACAAGGGCCGTATATTGTTACACTGTGGGTTTTAATATGAATTTTATTAGTGGCATACCGAACGTTCCGGACGTGTTTAATTAATACACCCAGAACTGTACGAACGCTGACCGGTGGTTTTCACTACTTTAATAACACAGAATTGTTATGTCAGAAAACATATTTTTTATGTAAATGTCTATTAACTGCTCCCAAATTACTTAAATTTAATTTATTTTTAACCGACTTCAAAAAAAGGAGGAGGTTATCAATTCGGTTGTATGTTTTTTTTAAATGTTTGTTACCTCAGTACTCCGTCATTTATGAACCGTCATTTTTATCAAAGTCCAGTTCTGATGAAAGGATCTATGAGGAATTATTTTATTATTTATTTATTATTTTATTTTTATTTTTTTTGAAAAAACGTTGCCCCACACTAGGAATTTCTCCTGTGTCGTGGGTGCGTTTACAAACATAGAAACTCACAAACACAAACGCCCAGACCCGAAACAACTACTTGTAGATCATACAAATATTTGCTCCGTGCGGGAATCGAACCCGCGACACGCAGTGCAGCAGTCCAATCGGTCAGCCACTGCGCTAACCGTGCCGAATTGAGGGAACTCCTCAAATATTATAGGCAAATACATAGAGATTTTGATATTTTCAACAACAAGTCAAGCATTTGCATTCAGAAAGCATCATTTGGTGACGTGCAACTGATGGAGAAGACCACAGATGGCCACGGGAACTCCTCAATGATAAGTATTTCACGGGTGGCGATAAGATATCTCGATTAAGATAGTTAAGCGACAATGACGAAGCCGTTTTAAATAAATAGTGCTGATGAAAATGGTACCATCGAACTGATCTGATGATGAAGCCGGAAGGTAGGCACCGGAACTCCGTAATAAAACAATGTATCCTAGCCGTGTTTGGGCTTATTAGAATTGTCATGAGATGCACTCTGGCTATAAATACTGTGCTATACTATGCTATATATTATGTACTTGTTGACAGGCCTACACTGTCCTCCCATGCTTAATGACACTGTAATTTGAAAACATTGTAAAAGCCAATTATTTTTAAAAGAATAACCGTGGAGTTTCTTGCCGGTTCTTCTCCATAGGAAACGACCAGTTGGAACCGTGCACCTAGCTTCTGACGTTTCATAAGTGCCCATGTAGGCTTATGTGAAATAAAATATTTTGAATTAGAATTAGAATTGTTTTTTTACGTACGTCGGTCGATAATTCATCAAAGATTTAAATAGTAGTGGAGACTTGCAGTTTCGAAGAAATACACTTTATATAATAAAAATTAAAATACTCACTGATAAAATGGTAATCGGTTTTTAAATATCTCGAAAACATCTGCAGCAAACTTTTTTTTAAAAAACCTGCATTAAGGAAGAGACGACGCGACATGGCGTCACGAAGAGGTCTGCGGAGCGAGGTCGGTCCACAATAGTCCTGAGGCCGGATGTGTGTTTCTCTTTGTATCGAGGCTTTTAAGGTCTGATGCCGATCACTGACACCGACTGGAAAAAAAGAAAATAAGGCTAAGGTACTGCAGAATGAGTGAAAGAAAAAAAAAATAACGGTTAACACTGAACTGTGTTTTATTTGTATTATCGGTAAATAATTAAATATTGTTTTATTATTCTATAGAGTGGATACTGTGGGTTCAAAGGAAAATGGCTACAAATCTGCTATTAAAAAGAAGCAGCGACTTTCATACTACTCCAGTATTTACTTGCAGCTCGTAAATTTTGTCTGAACACAAAACAGCTCTTAGGAGACGAGCGAATAAACATTGAGTGCTCACTTTTAGCTCTAAGCTGTACATGCTGTTCCTCAATATAGCCGTAGTGTCACGCTATTTTATGACACTACCATTAAAAGTACTACGTTCAGAAAGAACGAAAAGCTACCGTACACTGAATTTCAAAAACCACTCGTCGAAATAGATTTCAGCCACAAATATTCCTCGATCCCGTGTGTTGACGCAAAACCGTTCAAAAGTGAGCAGAAAATAGAAAGAATCAGTTTTATTATGCCGGTGTTTTTGCAGACGGTGCGCCAAAGGGCCGCATATGATCCTCCGCATGACGTACACTTTCATACCGCCACTATTTTTGCACGGCAGGTATGTACCTACTCCTTTGTGCTCGCCCGCCTCGGGAGCACACTTCTTCCTTTCATTGTCCAGATCGCCGTTCGAGTAGGAAATCGATGACGTGTACCGAATATACCGTGTTATTGAAAGGAACATCGCCTCGTTACCTCGCATCTCACCGACGTTCCGTTTATACTCGCTTGCTATTACTTACATCTTTATTTTTTAGTGTGGTTCAATAAGTAGAAACAAGAATTAATTTTATACTAAAAGCTTTAAGATTATACGATTTACATAGAAACGAGAGTATCAAAGAAATAACGTTTCCATTTCAAATTATGCTAATGTTAATAGAAATGCGAGTCCCCTTTTCGCAAACATCCTACAACGAAAGAAAATATGCTGACGAGATCGCGGACGCGCATTGAGTGATTTCTGAACAACTTTTTTTTTGCAGGATAAAAAACAGAGGTAAAAGCTAATTACCCCTTCGGAGTCTTTACCGGTTCAAGTGTTCCGCCATCAAATCGCATGAATCGCTCGTATTTATGGAGGGAGGGGAAGGGAAAATGACGTGCTGAATTAAGCCAGCATTTTTTTCTAAGTGGGCAGTAAACGGGCTCCTTTCACCCATACATATTGAAGTGTCGTATATTTTACGATCCATCCCGCTCGAGGGTACTCTCACGGAAGCAATGGGCGAACATCCGTATCGAGTGGACAAAATTACCTTCATCCTGTTTTACAAGTTCAATCGTCTTGTTTTACCTTGTTAATTTTATTTTTAGAGGTTCACTCACGAGATTTGTGTAATTTTTCTTTGATAGTATGATGAAAATGGAAAATGTTTTTATAATGAATTTTCTACGAAATTCAATCTTTTGATTGCTTTCCATTCTCTTGCAATAAAATTGCAAAAACAAAATATTGTTTTTATACCGTTATCGCGTTATTGACATTTCTAGTACTCTAGTTCATCTGGCTGGAGACTAGATCTTCAAACAAAACATTATAAGATAGTGTTTGTATATATTTATTTAAACTTTTAACACTCAAAAATGTACAAAGGCGGACTTAGTGCCTTAGGCATTCTCTACAGTCAACCAAGGGTGGTGAAGAGACTAGATGGCAGGTGCTCTGTTTGAGAGGAACAAAGCTAAAAAAACTATTAAAAATATATAATAATGAATTAGGTACAAATAGAATAGGTTCACAAGTAAATAAATAGATTTTAAGCTAATAGTACACATACATACATATTTACTATAATATGTATATACTTATATTATATATGCATATACATAGATATATACAAATTCAAGAGAGAGAGGTTTAAAGCTGACTCTACGCTATTTATGATTTTTGAAAATAACTATGCAATCTTCGCTTAAATTCATGCCGCCCAGTGGCGTAGCTACAATTATCATAAGAGGGAAGCCGAAGAAAAAATTGTTCAGTTCTCAAACAAAAAGCTGTAGGTTTTTAATCTTAAGATGTATTAAACTGGTATTAAATATAATTATGTAATGTGATGTAATACACAGGTGTAACTTATTATTTGGCAATAGTAGACACTAAGAAGAGTGGTTGTTCCGAAGGGAAGCCTATAGGAATCGGGTTGTATGAAGGCTACGCCCCTGATACCGACTGGTGGCCATCCTGATATTAAGAGGTAGCGCATTCCAAAGAAGAATAGACTGAATATGAAAGGAAGAATGAACAAAGTCAGAAGTTAATTTTATATATTTTTTTTCAGATGTGTGATGCATGTCTCATCGTCTGTAAAAGTTATAAAAGAACGGATGCCAGTTCTTGCTAAGAATAGATCATTAATGTTCAGTTTTAAATATTAACATGCTCTAATCTAGAAGATCCCGGTTTATTTACAAAAACTCAAGCGTTCCTTTATTTATAAAACACAATAACAGTACTTAACCCTTTATATACGGATTAGAAACAATTGTTCCACGACAGTTAGATCATCATTTTTGTTCGCGTCCGTGTGAAGTAGCCGCACTCCGTTAATTTAAATTATTCGAGAGAATTCATGAGACGGGACGTTTCTTCGGTGGACATGCAAACAATTAATTACCGGGAATATTAATGCCCCGCATTAGTCAGGGGTAGAGCCGTGTCAGCGGACCCTCGGACTCGCATCTCTGTCCGCAGCTTACCCACAAGCCTACAGGACGCCCAGTATAACTTGATCCATTATAGCGGCGCTGCTTGTGACAGCAAACGTCAACGTTGCGTCAAAGACAGTGCATTTGAATTTAGTTCGCTATTTTACTGTATGCCAAGATAAAGTGGCCAGTGTCCAATATTTAAATTTTCGGTAAATATTGCTGCAGTATATAACCTGATTAGATCCTTGTTGTGCGGTACTGCGGTTCGACTAAGTTATAGAGCGCCTTTGTAAGGATTTTGTTGTCAATATTTATATGATGGTTATGGTTGTATTGTTGGAATCGGTGTCTATTGTGTGCTTGGAGATATGCAGTGTTTTACGTGTAATAATCATTGTTATAAAATTAAGATATTGTTATATCAATTTGATTGTTATTTAAGCAATGAGCATGGAAAGATTAAGTAACAAAATGTGTAGGTGCTTATCAAGAAGATCCGTTTTGAATTTCTCTGTGTATAATATTTACATTCGGTATTCTTTTATTATATCTTTTAGCTCTTTATAGGGCAGAAACTAAAGGAGAAACCCGTTTCTGGGCCTAACCGTTACACGAATCAGATATCTACCAAAAAATTTCTCTGTTTTGTTTAATTAACCCATTTAAATCTTAGCCTCAATGACAATGGCCAAGTGTAGAAAATAAGTAGATTACTATTTTTTGTTTTAAACAACCTTTGTAAACCGTTACAACACTATTATACGTCACTAACTCCACAAACGCTAGCATTATATCAATAGAGCGTACCCTAAGAACACGATCAATTTAGTGGAAATCGATAGTTACAGATAATTAAATAATACTCCATTGTTTTAGTATATTTGTTTAGGTATTAGAATCAATGTAAATTAAAAACAAATCTGGAATCTAATAAAATTGCAATTGATTTATTTGTGTATCTATATTTGTTTAATGTTTTAAAAAAATCTTCTTGACGCAGCTCTTTTTAGTTACCCTACTATATTTGAATAATAGGCCGACAATATTAAACACAACTATTTGAGCTTTCAAAATCACTATCCAGCCCTTTGAAACTTAGAAGCTTTGCGCTTTATTGCGCTTGATAAAATTCATTCGGCAAACCAAAGTGGAATATTTGACGTCAATAAAATTGTTGTTTAAGAGAATTTTTGGATTGTCGTCTGCCAATCAAAGGCCGTACAAAGTGGGGGCCGCCGGGCTTTAGCATAGGGCTGTCGCATTCAAGTTATTAAAATCTCTTCTTTAAGTGGGTAGTATACAAGGTGGAGATGACAATACGACAGTGAATTAAATTTCGTATAATTTAATGCCATTCCCAGTCTGCGGACAAAAATGCAATCAAATATATCCAATAGCTAGTCGGCTGATCGGAAAATCCATAGTCGGTCCATCACTACTATTAATTTGTTTTTTTTTCGTTGTTAGAATATATTTGATAGTTCTAAAATACTTATGTATTGCCAGTGTTTTAATTTATTGTCGTACTAGCTGTGCCCCGTGACTTCGTTCGCGTGGAAGTCGTAAGATATATAATATACTAAAATAATACCAAAATAACAGCCACATTTTAATAAAACTCCCTCGTCCCCCGACCCGTCGCGTTGCATCGCCCGCCTGCGCTATTACTTCGTTTTCGCTTAGTGTTCTTTCAGACTTTTTTCTTTTTGCTCGGCTCCTAAGGGTCGTAGTGTGATGTTAAATAACCTATAACTATCCTCGAGAATTGGGCTACCAAATGCAAAAAGAATTTTTCAAATCCGACTTTTTGTTCACAACTTCATGGATTTTAATTTTTTTGCGCGAAACCCAAATTTTTTTTCTAAAATAAAAGTAGCCTAAGTTATTGGCCCAACATCAGCAATCTGCCAGTGAAAGTCCTGTCAAAATCGGTTCAGCCGTTTTGGAGATTAGCGGGAACAAACAGAAAGACAGACAGACAGACAAACATTTTAAAAATTGCTTTTTTATTATAAGTACCGTATAATTATACTTTTTTATGCATTTAGTAAAAAGTTGTTATTTTGACATTACAAACAGACACTTCAATTTTATTTATTTGTATAAATGTCTTCTCCATATTTTATACGGGAGAAGCCACCCTAAAAAATAATTTTAATATTATTAGGAAAAATTAATATTTTATCAGCTTTGAGTAACTTAGAAACACGTATGGTATAATAAATGTTACGTATGTTATTGTGAGATTATGATGACGATGATTAGGACTCATGTCTGCTTAAGAACTTACATTGCCTACGCCTACAGAATATCAGAGTTGGCCTAAATTGAGACAGAATTTTAGGTACCATTCTCATACAAGTATCTCCCGGGCCCTCTACTCATGGAACCCGAGAAAAAACAATGGGGTTTTATTCAGTCCGAGTCCGGAGTCCGTTCTCCGCAGACGGAGGGTATCCATGAGGATTTCACCACGGAATAAAAAGGTACCATTCTCATCTCTAAATTCCATCTCTAAAAGCATTACTATCAACCCTAGATTAGAGTATTAATAGTCGTGAATTGAAAGAGAAACGTTAAAAATACGTTTTAAAACTCATAACAACTGCGACCAAAGTCAGGAGGTAAAGTGCGAAAAGATTTTATTATTTTCTCGTCGAAAGCTTCGCTCTAAAGTTTATTGAGATGAGGACGTCACTAATATAATATTAACAGCTTTCTTATATTCCGAACGTTTGCCGGGTAACGAGGTGGAAAATCTTCTGTGAAAATTATTATTTATTTATTATTTTTAGCCTGAGTTGTCCCACTGCAGGGCAAAGGCCTTCCTTTCTCCTTTCCACTCCTCTCTGTCTTGAGCTAGTGTGGACCTGTCTGTAGGCGACAAGCTCGTCTCGCCATCTTTTCCTGGGTCTGCCTTGACGTTGACGGACATTTTTTGGGACCCACATGGTGGTAGATTTGGCCCATGACTAGTTCGACATGCAACAAACGTGTCCGACCCTGATCCCACTTAAGCTTGGCTGCTTTTTGGGTGACGTCAGCGATTTATGTTTTGGAGCGCAGCACCGTGTTCCAAACACGGTCCGTTAATCTGACTCCAAGAACGCTGCGCTCCATTGCTCTCTGGCAAACCTTAAGCTTGAACCTCTGCTGAGCCGTCAAAGACGCCGTATGTGAGGATAGGGAGTATGCACATGTCCATTAATTTTCGTTTATGGTAAATTGGTAGGTCTCCTTTCATGAGGTTTTTCATCGACCAATAGCTCTTCCAGGCGTTTACGGTGCGTCTAGCAACTTCTTTTTCTTGTCTCGCTTGGATTGAGACTATTTGGCCGGGGTAGATGTATTCTAGAACATATGCAACCCCCTAGATACAGTTTACGTTGGACGCTGTTTGTCATGAGTTTGGTCTTTGACATGTTCATTCGAGGTCCAATCTCGAGACTCGTCTTATTTACACTTAGCGTTTTGCTTAAATCAGCTGCCGAAGATGATAATAGCACGGTAACCTAATTGCAAAACGCGATAATTGCAAAAAACGTAAGAAAATTTGAATTTTGTGGGCTACCCTGGCGTTATCGCCTTAACGAGCTATTTTGACATCACTATGTAATGAAATAGGAACACACCTAATTGCCGCTTCATAAGAAAAATAAATAAAAAAGGGCCACCATAGATCTCAGCTTTATCCCTAAGACGATAATGTTTGATGACGACAAGTAATGTTATAAGGGTGTTAGTACATCATCGACAAACGTTGAGGGCGTGTGCCGGCGAGCTTGATAACGTGTGTGTAATCCGATAAAATATACCTATTGCCTGCCGCGATGCCCCGTTAATAGTAATTACTACTGTGTGTATTAGGGTTCTGTTATGTTGTGTGTAGGTTTACTGTAACTTGTATCCACTTAGTGACAGAGTAGTCTAGGATAGTATCATTTTTATCAAAGAATTTTTTTTGACAGTAATCAATTTTGCTTTTATTTGAATTGATTCTGGTTTTCAAAATTAAAACAAAACATCAATTGAAGTGGCTGGCTTTTCAAAATAGGGGTATACTTTTTTTTTTTTTTGTGGATGGGAAATCATCAAATGACTTCTCCCGCTCTGAGCGGAGCGGGAGGGCGTGTCAGACTTTTACTGACTAAAACCCACCCGTGTTCCTTCTGTTGCCTGTGCCGGCGCCACGGTAACTCTTTCGAACATCCCGCAACCCTAGCTGGCATCGGCCCTAGCGGACCCCGTCAATAGTGCTGACATCTCTTTGAGGCGCGCGTGGAACACGACGCGCCGTCGACTCGGGCTTGGTCCTTACCGGACGGCAAGCTACCCATTGCTCGCCGTCCGCAAGCCCGCGCCTACGGTGGCCGGGAATCGGCTGCCAATTCCCGACGCCCAGGGCGTCTCCTGCGGCGACTAGGGGCGTGAGGGCGCAAAGCTTGCCTCTGCCTCACGCGTCCCGCCTCCTCCTTCACGAGCATTACTGCTTCGCAGAAGGTGGTAATGGCTTCCCATGTACTCTCGCTCCGTACCATGGCCTGGACCAGGGCCGGACGCGAGAGATCGCCGCCGCCGATCGCTTCCGCGAGGACACGGCGGTGCTCCGCCCAAGCCGGGCAGACCTGCACCGTATGCTCCACCGTGTCCTCCGGGCGATCCACACAGTGGTGACACCCGGGCGTTTCCTCCCGCCTTATCCGGAACAGGTACCTCCCGAAGCACCCATGTCCGGTGAGGACCTGCGTCAGGAAGGTGAGGACGCCGTGGCGCCTCTCCAGCCACTCCTCAAAGAGGGGACTTATCGCCGCAATTGTGGCGTGCCCAGCGCTGGGTTGCGACAATCGTACTCTCCATGCCGCCATGAGATCCTGCCGGAGCTCTGTCCGCCGTGCCGCGATTTCTCGCGGCAACGGAGTTACGCCCTCGCGCCACTCCCACATGTGCGCGAGGACTTTTGCCTCCAGATCCCATGGCGGTAATCCGGCAAGGAGGTTCGCCGCCTCCCCGGAGACCGTGCGGTATCCCCGGGCTAAATAGGGGTATACTAGGCCATGAAAAACGGCCGTGATGAAAGAAGACAAAAATCAACGCCCTTGATAATTACTAATCAGATTGGTGATTGTAACATGATACGTAGGTATCTCTTTTTTAACCAGAGGGGCCACATTAGGGGTTAGGCCCTTTGTACACACACGTTTTTCTTGTCGTGAAACTACGGTTTAAGTATTTGCCGTGTGTAGGCACGGTCGTCAGTGTTGTTTGGATTACCATGGAAGCTTGTTGACAGACACATTTTTTCTATGGCGCGGTTTCTTCGCCGGGCGTAGGCACGATCGTCAGCGTTGTATGGATCACTATGGAAGCTTGTTGACAGACACGTTTTTTCTACGGCGTGGTTAAAGAAACCGTGCCGTGTACAAAGGGCGTTAAGCTAAGGTTTCTTATGTTGCGGTCCCACGGCCCGCTTTCTCACAGGCCAGATCGCGCCAGGCCAGGACGACAGGCCGTGAGTGAGAACCGTCGCATTCGATGAAGCCTGCGGTGGCCTATCAACGCCCGTCCGATCCGTCGCAAGTCGGAAATTTCAAATGCCTGGCGTGGCGAGGGCGCCTTTCACTGCCTGTACGGGCGCGTTTATTCTGCTTTCTTTTTTTTTTGTTTACCAAATGTTGACCACTGAATAATACCACAGCGGCTGCACACGCAGCCATGCACTCCGTATCACTTGACATGTTGGAATAGTGGCCAACAAGCCGCACCAGGCCGACACACGCCCTGGGAATGCTCGGCATGGACTGCGACAGGCCTCTACAGGCGTAGCAACGCCTGGCACGGCCTGTCATTTAATGGGCCGTGGGACCACGGCTTTAGAAGAGCGGCGGCCGTCATATAGCCGCAGTTACAGCCGCCGTTCTGAAAATGATGTCACCGGGGTTTGAATTCTCGGTGTCAAAAAACGCTTTCTAGGGAAACACATAAACTTACTTTCATAAATAGTGTTTTAATTAAGTACGTTATTCGATGGTAAATTGCGGATGCTATGTGGCGAGCACCGCAGTCTTAGGAAACCCGTAGCTTTAGACTTTTAACCATACCTACTCTGTGAATCGATTTCATAAGCTATTCAATTGCACCACCCATTATAATTATCCGTTAATAGCAGTTAATATCACTTCCGAAGCTGAGGGATTAGGCGTTAAATTTAGATGACCATCAGTCTAAGCAGTCGGTCGTAGAGGATTTGTCCAACAATCACTCAAATTATGGATAAAGCATATTAATTAACACGTAATATCAGCTTATGAATATCCTAGGCCGAACTTGGGGTTGCCCCATTCGTACATACAATGTCCCATTTTATAACCTTCTTAGGGTTGTCGTTTCCTATTGATACTGCCCAGTGCTTTACTTGTTACTTAACTCTTGTTTCCCTTTTTTTGGCATCTTGACTCAGGAAGCCAGGAAAAGGGAAAAAACCTACGTACCTAAGTATATTGTTTCAAAGAGTGACGTATAGTGCAGGGTTTACAACGAAAGGTTCAACAATATGTGCGAATACAGCTCACTGTACTTGTGTTTCGTCCTTCCCACCAAATCTAATAAATCCACCTACAATTCCTTACTTTCTACTAATTATATGTTAAAAAAAACTTAAAATATGTTTTTCTACTAACTAACGAACTAACTAACTATACAAATAAATATACAAAACAAAAGGAAACTTAGGCGTCGAAGTACTCGTCCGCATCGCTGTCATCCGGAAACGTGCCCAGAAGACTGGCAGCATTGCCACGTTGAATGGCAATGCTAATTCTTTGGCCAAAGAACGAGCCAGCCCTCTGGTCACGTGAAGTGTCGACCAGTCGGCGAGAAATTTCCTTAAAAAGGAGACGCGCACTCGGGCCCCATGACCCGAGCGTTTCGACCCCAAACGGCTCAAAACTGTAGTTACCGATAAGGTTACAGTATTTGCGCCGCTTAAGGGTCTCAGCAGCCGCAGCAGCGGCGCCAGCACAGCTCGCCGTGCTTGGAACATGAGATGGCGCAAGGGTGTCGACACAGGTTGCGTCCCACACCAGAGGTCTACCCACCTTCCAAGGCAACAACGTCATGCCGTCTGGTCTCTTCCCATCGTCACGTACCAAGCCGCTTGGTTCTAATATCGCTGGTACGCCGGCGGTGACAAGAGCTCGACGAATAATATCGTTAATGCTGGCGTGTCGTGCTATGCGGCCTGCACTCCTGCAGCAGGACAGGCCATGGTGTCCGAGGTTGTCGACAGCTTCACCGCAGTGACACCGATGCGGAGCAACACAAGGTGCGCCTAAGCGGAGACACGTAGCAAGCCGAAACGAAGAGTCATCCATCATAGTGCCTATGGTGGATGACGGAAGCGCTTGAAGCCACAAGCCTGACTCCCATTCTCCCACAGCCAGCAGACGGGCACGCTCAGCAGTATTAAATGACGTATTTACTAGGGTATTCCGTATAATACTGCAGAGCGGCACGTCCCACCGTTTCTGGGAGGCTGGGTTGTCAGGTAAATCCGTATTGGGACAAGCCATCTTCCACGCGTTCAACGCATCGGTCAAACACGGTACCTCAAAATCGACCAGTGAGGAAGATAAAATTTTCCTGGTTAATTTGTCGGTACCGTGGACCGAAGAGAGGAAGGCCGGTAAACTTATACTTGAAATTTTGCGGACGCCGAGACCACCCAGGCGAATGGGAAGTGTAGCTTGCTGCCACGCTCGGTCGTCCAGGGCCACATTTAGAATAGAAGTTAGTGTGTTTCTAATAATTTGGTCTACTTTTTCTAAAAGTTGTGGATGCTTCCATAGATGGGAGGAGCGAAGGCTATACGTAAATTTTGGTCCAAAGCAGCAGTATCGAATTAGTGTGAAGGCCGAATGGATGTTAATTTTGAATAGTCTTTCCGAGACGTCATGAAAATTTTGAATTTTTTCCTCAACAAACGTTGGAAAGGATTCGTCAAAAATTGGGGACCCTAGGAGGTGAAGAGAGTTTCTTTCCGTAATTTTGATATTTGGTGCTATTGTATTAAATTTTGCTATGGTAGTCTGTCTGTCAGTGGTTTGGGGAAGATGAATTTCACATTTTGAAAGGTTAAGGTCTAGGCCGATGGAACTAAATTTTTCTTTTATAAAAGCTAAATCTTTTAAGACTGTGTCTACATTACCTCCTAGGGTTCCGTCATCCAAATACCATACGTTGAATTCAGAATTTAGTTGTCGAATAATTGGATTTATTGCCAAACTAAAAATGACAGGCCCAAGAGGGTCACCCTGTTGACATCCAACGGCTGATTTCAAAAGGTTGTCTTTATAAAGTAATTTAGAGGGGTGCCTGTAACATTGATATAGGAAACTGTAAATTTTGGGTATTTCTTTTTGGACTTCTGTCAACAAGGTGTCCCTGTTTACGGAATTGAAGGCATTTTTAATGTCAACCTTAAGGATGACCTCACCTTTACCGCTGTTGAGGTAAGTCGATAATGCATGTACCGCAGCCTCACAGCCCCCTTTCGACCCGAAGCCCAGCTGTAGGGGCTGGAATTTGCTGGCCAGTGTTTCGCTGTAGAAAGCACAGCAAATTTTGGCTGCGGTACGACGGTAAGTGGACCCTACGGCAATGGGACGAATGCCGCCATCCTTCTTGCGCAGGGCACACAGACTTGCCCCATACAAGATATCAATGACGGATTCGTTCACATTGCCGGAGAGCATGAGATTGATGAGGGCCGTCAGCTCCTTCAGAAGAGACTCACCAGCTTCCCCGGCGCCTGAACACATTAGGTCCTTCAAATGTTGAGGTGTCAGGCCGTCGAGACCGCCGGCGGAGCCACTTCGAAAGGAGCACACGGCCGCACACACTTGTTGAGCTGTAATTTCAAGTGTGTTGGATTCCGGATCGGGAGGGACAGGGAAGGAGAGGTCATCTGCCGGGGCGGGATGTTTGCTCTCCAGGGCTGTAAGTGTCTCTGGAGAGTACGGCGCAACCACATCGCTGCTAAAGATGATCCTAGCTGCACCACTGATATCACCTTCGCCTAGTTTAGATTCCACATGGTGCAATAAGCCTCTTTGGGGGAGGTGCGCTGTTAATTTAGAGTCGAAACTTTGGGCCGAAATGTTACAATTATCCTTGATTTGTGCTGTTAAAGATTTTTTATTTGCCAAATTTTTTTGCACATGTAGAATTCTAAACGGGAAGGTGAGTAGTTGCTCCCAAGCACTTTGAGAGTTCTCTCGGGCGGCGAGGCGAACACAACGCGCTAAACTTGAAGCCACGGATGGTCTCGCGCCACGAGGAACTCTCTTTAAAACTGGGGTTGAAGTTTTTAATTTTGCAAGTGTTTTCCAAAAGGGTTGAGCGGGTGAAATAGGTGTTAGGGAAGTGGGTATTGTCGGGCAGGATGAAGGCACATTGTGGAGCTTGTGTTTCTTACCCCAATGTACCTTCAAGCCACGTTCACCTTTAAAAAAGCGTGCTTGGGGACAATGGGGGCATCTTACTAGGACATCCAACGATGTGGCAGGTTGACTGGCGCTTCGTACGGCGTTACTACTGTCGTCATTGTTCAGCATTAATAATAAAAAAGACTACTTACACGATTTTTAGCAAAACAACACAAAAATAACAAAAATGACGTAATAAAGAAATCTGTCAAAAGCCAACTGAAGCACGATGACAGCTGCGCAGTCGCGCTGGCGGCCTGGGGCGCCGCGCCGCCGTATGTCATTTTGGCGCAGCCCCGGCAACCGTTGCCGTGAGACAGCGTCGGCGTCGCGTCAAAAAGTCAGTTGGCGTTGCTTTAAATTATGTCTGGATCTCCAACTGAGCTTCGAGAATCGCAGTTTGCACTTAGTGCCACGGTATATGGTGTGGAACTGTAGGAATCGGCAGGAAATGCCGATACTGATCCGCTTCTGTATCGCATAGATTTTTTCAATGCGCTCTTATACTGGTAGCAGCGTGACGTGTTTAATTCTCCATATTTTGTTTTTGAGTTCAATTTAATAGTGGAATGGCTAATATTCACATGCTAATCAATTTTTATCAAATCTTGATAAAAAATTTATATTATAATTATTTATATTTTAATTTGGAAAAAATAATTATTTCATTGTCAAGTTGACAGCTTCAGTTCGTCTGATCAAATTACATTCTTCATTCCTTACCACAATCATTAGTTAAAACAGCCTCATTACAAGTCTCACTCCACAAAGACCGGTCAAGACGTTGGGGCGTGGTTAAATTGCTTTATAAATGTCTGTGGGTCCATCCCGCGAAGCCCTTTCGAGCAGGTCTGACCGCGGCTTAAACGTTCGTCCCAATAAAATGTCTGAACTGGCCATTTTTATTCTTAAACAAATTTTGAAATCAGAATTTGTTACTTTTGTTTTCACGATGGAATTAGTATGTACTATATTTGTCATCTATAAAAAAGTAAAATTAAAAAAGAGGGTGTTATTAAGAGTTTCCAGAAGGGAACAAACAAAAACTGGAAAATATTCAAATCTGAGTTCTTTTACCATAGAATCTGAAAAAATAGAATGATTGTCGTTGTTACTATGTGGTCTTGTGTGGTCTATGCTCCGACTAGAATCAATCAATCAATCAACTCAGCATATTGCAGTGCACTGCCGCAGTGACCATGCAGCGCAAGCGGATTGGTGATGGTGACCGCAGGGTCGAATAGAATCATCGTTATTGGGATTCACATACTTTAGTTTACTATCTTTATCAATATCTATACTTATTATTAATTAAAGTCGCATCTCGTGTCTGTCTGTATGACCGTGTTGTTCTTCTAAACTTTGTATCGGACTTTCGGTTTTCACCATCATTTAGAGAATTTATTCCGGAAGGTTTATATATGTGTATAAGACATTTATTATATGAAATGAATCTCGATGTTTTGTTAAGTCGTACAAACGTGCGAAGTGGGAGCGTGTCGCTAGTACGTTTTTATTATACTCAACAATCAGATTAAACAAAGACAAATGAATCAGGAAATGTAAGAATTATTTTCAGTGCTAAAGTAGTAAAGGATGTATTATAATATAAAATTGAAACATAAAACATAAAACTGAAAAAAAAAAAAAACTGAAAAATATAAAACTGAATACATTATAATATAACCGTCATGTTATTAAAGTTTTCAGCTTGTTGTTGAGAAATGATGCATGCCGAAAATATTATTACATTTATCATTCGTAGTGGAGTCCTCATTGGTATACTGGGTATCGTATTACCCAGTTACTGGGTTGTGGAGGTCAGATAGGCAGTCGCTCCATGTAAAATACCGGTATTCAGCTGCATCCGGTTAGACTGGAAGCCGACCCCAACATAGTTGGGAAAAGGCTAGACAGATGATGATGATGAGTGGAGTCCTCATTGATGAATGAAACAGAAATGTGTCCTGAAAATATATCCTAAAAAAGGGCCGAGAAA
Source organism: Fissipunctia ypsillon (assembly GCA_947568875.1). NCBI lineage: Eukaryota > Metazoa > Arthropoda > Insecta > Lepidoptera > Noctuidae > Fissipunctia > Fissipunctia ypsillon. Next base: position 12,661,818 of record OX387644.1, on the reverse strand, counting down.
TCAAGGTCTCATTTACTTATTTCACAAACCACTACGTACTTATCAATTTTTAATTAGAAACCTATCTATAGGTAAATACTTGGACATCGTAAAATTATACTAACCGCTTATTGTTGCTCATATCTAGGTACTAGTAGTATTTATTCGTGAAAATGTTGCTAATCGTGGTTATCGAGGTGCCGATCTATGCACTGCAGCGTATTTGTTTAGATTGTAGCTGTAATTTAAATGTTTATTATAATTTTGGACGGCCTTATTTGGTCGCCATTTTATAAATCACACTCTCACACACGACATTAGTGGGACTATTTAGGACTTAAAAAGACACCCGCAGTGAGTTAGTTTTTCATTTCTAGAAATTTTTTTATCACTTTTCAGTCATAAAATAATTCCCATTATATGTTGAAATTATTATGCCACTTTTAAACGACAATATTCCCAACATATAATGAATAGGTACAACTCGTAAAGCTAGTACAGGACGTACATAAGTCTATGTATTTAGTTGGTTGCGGTCGGCTTCTGTTGAAGCTGTGTTTAGAACCATTAAGCTCCTCTACGTATCTTTTACTCTGACCGAATTGCGCCACAGTTTTCTATTTAGATTGTGTAGAGTAATTTATTTTCACACTGTTCTGCTTTAAAGCAAAGAAGTGTCATCCGAAAAGAATTCCGTTTTGACTTAATATCGTACTGGCAATACTATATTTAATGGAAAAGAAACTCAACTATTCAGTTGAGTTTTCTAGAAAAGAACACATTTAGTTTCGTAAAGAAAGTTCTTAATTACGAAGAAGGTACTCTCTCCAAGAAAACTAAAATCCAGCATAAACTTTCGGCTTTTAAACTTTTAATGAAGTATCAAGAAGTAAAGGTTTCACTCAATAGAAACATTGCGAACCAAAACAGACGATTCGGCAAAACCGCCTAAGAATTTCGTATGTGTAGTAACAGCCGAGTTCGGTAGAGGAGCGGTTTTCTATTAGCCATTCATAATAATTCGTGTAATCGTGACGTGCTTTGTGATCGCGCCGGCTCGTAATATGAACCGTGACCGTTGCCATTTCTCCGCAGCGGCCGCGCTTTGAGTCACAGCTTCAATTTCAAACGTTTGATGTGTTTAATTACTTTGTTTGTTCTTGTTCAGCCTCCGATGCTTGCTGCGGTCGCCCTAAGTCGAAAACGCTTCCAAAACTGTTAGCATTTGCAAATTAAACGTTACCCACGTCAAAGTGAGTGAATAGTTTTATGCTTACAACGAAATAATTAAAGCTTGGCTACTGAAGAGGTAAGTGTCAGATACTGATATTCCGGTGATTGATTGGCAATCAACCTATGGCCTTTGTCCTGGAATGAGTAGGTGGCGTAAGCCTGTAACGTGACACGTAAAAGGGTTCTCAGTACAGATTTTTGTGTAATATCCTTTTCGAGAGAATAATGTCACCTATTTTTTTTTATATTGATTGAAGAAATCAACTTGGTCATCAGACGAGAAAAATAAGGTAATGGGAAAGCTTCTCCACCCCACCGATCTTTTTCTACATACGGCTCGGTATGCAATGAAGAATTTAGATCTGGTATAGCAAGATATTTAAAAATATTTAACTTTTAGGTTTCATGCGGTCTTTTGACATTTCAGTGCGGCTTATTCGCCCCAACTCCCACGAAATTTGGACCTCACTTTGTATCCAACGTAACTGTTGACATTCCCTCACTTATTTAGTAAATAATCACTGAAACGGTTAATTTTAAAGTAACGCCAGGGTCGGGTGTTCCACAAGGACGAGCCTTGGGTCCACAATATATCTTGTGGGCAGGCAACCGCGATTTGACTGACGGCGCACTCTGAAAGGACATTTATCAGTCTCACTAGCGGGTTACACTAAACCAAACAACAATGAATTCTCATTGACAAATTGTCTTGGCATTTCTTGTTCTACGGTCCTTTCTTTTGACTAATAGACGCTTAAGACTTAGGTGAGGTTTGCTTGCTTAATACATAATACTCGTTCCTGCTGGCCACACACATAACAATGATGCGAGTTTCTCATAATAAAGCTGCATCTACATACCTTCAATTATTTCTAACAAATGAACTTCATACATAAAATAAAAGCGAGCAGTCCACCATAAACATTTAATTCGCAAAACCTAAGTGGCTAACCCAGCGGTGTATTGTGGAAGGCGACAGGAGGAGTGGAGGAGTTCCCCAGCCCGTCGCGACGTTTCCTCTAACCGGACCTTAGCCGCATTCGTTGAATGTAAGCCACTTATGAAAATTAATGTAAAGCGAGGATAAACCAAAGCCTATTTTCTGCGCGAAGTAAAGCGGGCGGTTACAAATTGCTTTGGGCAAAGCGTAAATTTTAATTTTATCTCTAATACCCAAATGAGTACCGTGACTCGACATAATAAATGTACTCTTCCCACGTTAGCTGCGGTCGATTCGTGTGCCGCGTTTGTCTGCACAACGCGTTAACACATAGCCCGCTTGTGAATCACATGCCGAATCGCCTACTGTGTCTATAATTATGTGAATCGCTTGGATTTGTGTGCGTTGTGAGCTGAAAGCTAAGCAATGTACTCGTATAATGTGCAATTATCGGGTATACGGGATATACTGTTTTATAAAGAATGGGTATTTGTTTGTGCTAGTTTACAAGCTTAGCTTCTATTGGGTTAATTCTATTAGTCATGTGAGTACCGATTATGTGATCTGTTAAAAAAACCTATAATTTCACACAATAATTAATTACTCCATCTAAAATTAGAGAAACGTTAAGTTCAAATTGACTAAAATAAACGTTTAATTATAGATTTGAGCCAAGTTGCTTGTTTTTGTCTTCTTGTAAAGAGGCATCATTGGCATGTTTTCATCTCGTTATCAGCGGTTGCACGGTTCACTCCACTCAGGTGAGGCCACCTGTTTTCATCCTTTTGTCCGCCTCGGTGATAATGGCATGTTCGCGGTCCATCTGCTTCACTGCACCGCGCCTGTTAGGGTTAAATAAGAATTACAACATTTAGTGGTAGGTGATAGTGGAAATTCAGAGAAGGAAGAATATTCAAGTCCATTTCAGTGACTTTTTGTTAGCAGTACTATAAGATATTATATTTTAAATTGTAATTCTATATTTATCAGTGAATTTCAAAATCAAATCAACTATTATTTCAGACAGCATTAAGTCCCTCTGTTAGTAAACACACTTAAAACTATATCAGTACATATAAAATTTGTGTTAGCAGATATTTTAACTTTTCAGTCTCGAAAGTTTTGACAAAGCTTTGACCTCATCTTTTAATTTGCCCCAATAGAAACGAGCGTTTCACACGTCGCGGTAACAATGTAAACGAAATTTAAATAAGCGTTCGAATCGCCGCGTCCCGCACGCCCGGCTCGATCAGCGTGCCAGTCACGGCGGGACAGTTTATTTCAACTTCTCAACTTGTTCCACGCCTTCGAATGGGGCATAATTTTCATAAGAAACGCGCCGCTGCGCCCCGACACAAAAATTAGATTCATCAGCCTTCCAGGCACATTTGGCTCGAAACATTCTCGAAGCTACCAATTCGATTCGAGTTCGTAACGAGCGGGTGAACAATGTGATGTTAACTTTTGTTACTTTGCATTTTGCTTTGTAAGTATTAATGTTAGGACTGTAGGTACGCATCGGATGTGTGTGTTATGTAAATGATCTGTTATTAAGGGCTCAGGCAGATGATCGATTTAATGTTCGTTGAAGTTTGATACTTATAAATGCTTCTATAGCTGCACTGCTCATGAAATCCTCCAGGTTTTTTAGCTTATAAGTAGCTAGCGACCCGCCCCTGCCTTGCACGGTTTTTACGCCTTGACAAAACATTGAGATATTTTTATTATATGAAAGTTTAATATTAATGTTATATAGGTACACATAAACCTTCCGGAATAAATTATTTTCTAAATTATGGTAAAACCGCATCAAAATCCGTTGCGTAGTTTAGAAGAACAATGCGGTCTGATAGACAGACGTGAAAAGTGACTTTAATTTATAATAATATGTATAACTCAAACTCAAACCATTTATTTCAATTAAACCAGTTACAGGCACTTTTGAATTGTCAAGGGGTCGGTTAGTTTGAACGATGAAGCTAGTTGATAAGCTATAGATAAATGATATAGTGAGACATTTGTGTTATTTTATCATCAAACAGTTCGTTTGATCATCGTCTTAGTCAAGACATACCATCCCCATCGTATATCAATTTTATACCAACACTCGCACTCTTAAATTGCGATTATATGGTATAACCATAAACCTCTCAACCTTCTTTATGTCGGAATAATTTGCAGTCTGTACCTATATTTTATTTAAGCAATATTTCCTCGAATATCTAGAGTGCGCGGAACCGCTAAAACAGTTTCATCAACGCTTAATATCGGTAATGTATGACGATCGTTTGTATAATTTTTTATTGCTAGCATTCTTTGAGAACTTTTTTCATTTCTACTTTGGTGGTATATGGGGGGAATGCCGGATAATATTTTATAATCTCTTTTCCTGGATTGTTTAATATTAAATTCTTTAAAGTCTGTTGCTGGTTTCGGCTCAATGTTGGCGTTACTGATTACTCACTGTTGCATCGAGAAACTAGACCACATAATGTCAAGGTTGTTATTCAACAGTTAATTTAGTTTCGAAAACTTTAATTCAAGAAGTTTTGCAAGCAAATATTTATAAATCACGGTGCGAGACATTGAATACAACGCGCGGCGTTCGGGACGCAAACATAATTTACTTATCTCACGCGAGACCAGAAAGTTTCGTTCAAACAAATAATATAGGTTTCCATCGGTGCGGGGAGCACCTGGGCGGCACTAGGATCGGTGTGTCCCCAGGGAAATAAAAACTTTGTCGCACGTCGCTTGTCCTAAAGCCTTCTTACTGTCTCCCTGCTCCACGACACGTTCACCGATTTGCTACCGACGTACAGTTTATAGCTTTGATTCTCAACGACACAGTACGTTTACGATATTGTTTCGCATTACTGCCGCGTAAAGCGGCGCGTAAAAACGTTAGCGGAATAAAGCGCCGAATTGAATAACCAAAACTTAAGTGCTTATCGGATTTCCGGACGCGAATACTATCAGATTTTGAGATATCCATTTCAACTTTTGTTATTCAAATTGTGTAGACTAAGCTGTTATATAAGTAGATTTCCTCCAACGTGTGAAAGAATTAACGTCTGCAATCCTAGATCCTAAAGTCGGAAATTCTCGAAATGACTTCGCTAATATTACTAGTGTTGAAAGTTTCCGACGTCCCGAGTTCGATAACTGCCAGGATCTCAGCAGGAATTTTTAAATTAATTCAAAGGAAAAATAAAATTAACGAAGTTCGCGAAGATTAAATTATATCCGTCGTAATTTGTGTCAAGAAAGTTGGGATGTTGATTGTGGTATCACGTTCTTTTTTATACCTATAATGTAGTGATGTTTCGTTATTTAATTTGGAAAATAAAAAGAGAATATCGTTATCAATTTTTCTTTACTACTTGAAACGATCGTAAAGATGAAAGCAATATTGAAAAACTTTGCTTAGCACAATTTCCCCAAGGTTTACAATCTATGTACGCCTATGTATGTTGTAAGTACACATATGCGTATTTACACACATGTATCGGTAAGTATGCGTATGCTTCACTCAACTGATCTATGAACTTTAGTTTCGTCTCCCTTTCACTCCACAGAATCTATAAAATCTTTGAATAAACATTTGCCTTCTTTGCCCTTTTGCACTCGTAAAAGGGGTCTAAGAAACTCGCCTAAACTTATTTAAACTTTTACCCTAGGAAATCCTTTTCACAAGCACTTTAAATGTAGAATAGAATATGTATTTAGAATAGAAAAAGGTTACGTGGAGTTGTTTTTTTTAGATAAACTCGGTTAGAAATCTAGGATCGTTATAGAACTATACAGGGTCATTTTAAATTGACTGGCTAAACTCCGCAAACGCGATGGGTAGCGATATATAAACACGATAAAATAAAAAATATGAGATTTGATGTTTTTTGGGGGTCATCGACCGCTGTAAGTGTTGTTACTTGAAGTATGAGTTGAGAAAATCTGGTTTCTTATGTTTTATCGTGTTTAGATATCGCTGTGAAGTTAACACAAAATAAAACTGATTTTTAACCTGATATTTCAAGGGACTTCAATAGTTGCGGTCGATGGCCCCACAAAAAACACAAAATTAATATTTTTTTGTTTTATTATGTTTAGATATCGATCGATACCCATCGCGTCTGTGCAGTTTAGTTAGCCAATTTAAAATAACCGTGTATATCCGATATTATTTGAATAGCGGCAGGCTGGCCCAGATGGAGATGGCGGGATGAGCTGGACTCCTTCAGCAAAAACTGGTCCTTAGCAGCTTTAAACAGAGAGAAGTGGAAAGAGAGTAAGGAGGCCTTTGCCCTGCTCACAGGCATCACAGGCTTTTAATAATATAATTTATATTTTAAAACTTTGCGGCAACTTTCTTAGGCTGTGCTACAAAGTCTCAACCATATTATAGACAAGTTTCGCTTCCGTATCACGGTTGATCTATAAGCTGGTTACAGACCAGTAAGTAGTTCGTAAAGATATATTGATAAGGGTTAACATAAACACTCTCCAATAACGTCTATCGTGTAGATCAGCTTTACAGTTTTCAAAGGGTTGGAAGTTAAAGTTCGCCCGGAGGTATTTCTCGGATCATCAAGACGGTTTTCCAATTTTAACTTTGCTTTGGTTTATACCAAGCAGCGGTAGCGATTTTCGAATTATCTTCCCGCTTTGGCGGGCTCATCAAAATCTGTTTATCTTTCAAAGCTTCTGTCTACAGAGGTTGCTACTTTTACTTTTTTTTTATTCGGATATTACATTCTACTTTACATACTAGCAGCATGGATTATTAGCTGCATATTTTTTGTGCGAGTTTAACTTTTGAAGGGTTAGGTATATTAGAGAAGCGGGTCGCTAAAAGTTAAAGGGTTAAGGCATTTTTGTAGAGATTCTGGGTTAAATTACGTTTCTTTTAAGTAGGTATTACGCTTTCGTAAATCACATTATTCATTTGGACCACAACTTGACGTTTTGTGTTGCTTGTGGTCAACCTACCTATGCCTTCTGTAATGCCTATCTACTGCATGTTTTGTGTTTGTGGACAACGATTTACATTTTATCTCCCCCCAAATTTGCTGTGACATTTATTCAAATATAATATTTTCTTTCAACCCTCGTATGTGACGCAAAGAAATACGTTGTCTGTTTAATTGTCCATGAAGTTGAGATTTAAATTCACACTCAGTAGATTTCAATTCATATGACAGATGTTTCCTTTTCCATAAAATACTGTTATTGTTTCCTGCAGTTTAGATGATGTTAAATATAAAATTGTAAAGGAAACGTCATAATTATGTTAGGATACTTACACGCTGTGCTTGTACTTTTTGTATCTGTCTACTTGTATTATTGTCTACTAGATGTTTCTCAGAACTTCTTCTGCGGCTGCGTGTAGGTACATATATAATCATTTTTAACCGACTTTAAAAAAGGAGGAGGTTATATGTGTTCGTCTGTATGTATGCTTTTTTTCAAAATGTATGTTCATTGATATTTTCGTCAGTTGTGGATTGATTTTGAAAACTCTTTTTTCGTTTGATAGAAGAAGCTTGCGCGGTTTTCCTTTGTTGATTTCATTAACTGCTTGGATAGTTTTTGAGTTAGCTTGGATAATACGTATTTAATCCACTTTGTGTATCTTGATGATGTTATAATACTTCCTGTCACTGTTGTGACAGAATTGGTGTAGGGTAGGTACCATAACTAAAAATGAAAAAAAAAACTTTTTACAAAAAAAAAAAACAACCGACTTCAAAAAAAAACACTACAGAGTGAAAAATAACTTTAATTTCGGAATTCGGTGGCAAAAAACTAAAATACAGATCCTAAGACATTAACTTCCGAAATTAAAGTTATTTTTAACTTTGTAGTACTTTTTTAAAATGAATATAGCCTAGTTCCTTCTTCTCCAGGTCCCAGGCTACCAATCTGTCAAATTTCATAACGATCGGTTCAGTGGTGGCGTCAAAACGTAACAGACAGACAGACACCGGGCCGAGTTGCTTTCGCATTTATAATATTACTATGCAAAGTAAGGATGGGTACTTAAAGGGCATTCACGATAGCGCCATTTGGCGTGGCTCCAAACAACTAAAGTCAAATGGAGCGATTGGATATCCAGAGTTTCACTTCACATCACGCGAACGGATTTTAGCTTTCACGATCAAATTTTGGATGTACATCACGCCATTTGGCGCGATATACTGATCGTGAATGCCCACCGTTAATGTTATTTTTATTTCAGCCAATAAACTTCTGCTGCACGAGTCATACACCCAGTAAGCTAATTCACACAAACAACTGACGAATACGAAAGAATAATCTTATAATCAGCATGTTTAGCAAATGAATATCTGTAAAGAATGAGGTTGGTCACATACAATAGGTAAACAAGTATACTATCTACAAATTCAAAATGTAATCATTTTCAAAATAAACAGATTCCGATTCCTTACAAAGGCTTATTCGCAAGCTGTACCGTAATTCTACATTGCTGAAAACATGCAAATCACAAGAAATTGTCCAAGAACCACGCAGAAGTGAATTGTTTTAAATCCACTCCTAAGATTTATTCATTAAACGACTCCAAGTCGGAAACAATAGGGACACAATAAATTCTAGTTGCTACTTGTAAATGACTTTGGTTGGGTTCATCATTGTGGAAAAAAGAGATAGTAGAATAATACCAGCCTATTACTATCCCACTGCAGGGTAAAGGCCTCTTCTCATACAGAGGAGGCACGAGCATTGATCATCACGTTTGCTCAAGACAGGTTGGCGATTAGAATAGAATAGAATTATTTATTTTGTAAAATTAATGTCACTTTCACACGCATTTAGGTCACACAACCTCCATGTGCCGGAATTAACGCACAACCTCTTAAGGGGTCATTGTTCTCATAATTGCGAGCAGCTTTTACTATGGGACCAAACCTGAAATCACGAAAAAATCAGCTGCTCCCTACATTTTGACGAATTATGCGAACATAAATATAGGGCACAACTGATTTTTTTTGGCGATTTCAGGTTTGGTCCCATAGTGTAAGTTGTTCATAATAAATAAATTAAATAAAAATAAAATTAATTTAATTCAGACAAATTGTCCATAATTTGTTAGTATCACACCTTAAAACTATGTTAGTCATGACGCGATCAATTACTGCATTCATAAAATCCAAATAACTAATTAAAAATAAATTATTTAATAATAATTAAATTAAAATGAAAATGTAATAATGATGAGTCCAATGACCCCTTAAGAGGTTGTGCGTTAATTCCGGGACATGTTGTATAGAAAAATAAGGAATAATAAGAAAATAGGCCCATTTCCCAACACATGCAGTAAAAGTGACCTCTGAGCTGCCACCGACGACGCCGTGGAAATGGCGAAAATTTGGGCCAACAAGATTTGAAATACTGTCGTGCCAACGACACGAAGGAGAAGACAGTCCATCTTTCATTCCCCAACTGATTCGTTACAGCTAATGTGATGCAAGCTGCAAGTACAAAAAGCATTACAGCTAATATGATGCAAGCTGCAAGCATACAAAGCATTACAGCTAATATGATGCAAGCTGCAAGCATACAAAGCATTACAGCTAATATGATGCAAGCTGCAAGCATACAAAGCATTACAGCTAATATGATGCAAGCTGCAAGCAAACAAAGCATTACAGCTAATATGATGCAAGCTGCAAGCATACAATGCATTACAGCTAATATGATGCAAGCTGCAAGCAAACAAAGCATTACAGCTAATATGATGCAAGCTGCAAGTATACAAAGCATTACAGCTAATGTGATGCAAGTTGCAAGCATACAAAGCATTACAGCTAATGTGATGCAAGCTGCAAGTATACAAAGCATTACAGCTAATGTGATGCAAGCTGCCAGTATCCAAAGCATTACAGCTAATGTGATGCAAGCTGCAAGTATACAAAGCATTACAGCTAATGTGATGCAAGCTGCAAGTATACAAAGCATTACAGCTAATGTGATGCAAGCTGCAAGTATACAAAGCCTGCATGACTTAGCAATACATGATGGCGGATCTGTGAAGGTAGGGGAACGGGGACAGGGATCGCCCATTGGCATACAATAAGTAGGTACATATTATAATATGTGCAATAAGTTAGCTGTTGACAATTTGAAAACCATTCCTTGAGCTTACCAACAAGCTCGAGTCTAATGTCCTTAGCATATTTTTTACGATCAGCGTACAAAACCGTCTGCATTCGCCGGTTTGAATCTAAGAAGTAGAGGCAAAAATATGTTAAATGATTTATTTATCAGCGATAGACTCCCGGTATCTTATATTTATCTCTCACAACACACCCACCCAACCTTACAAAAGGAAAGATTCCCTATAGTAGTTACTGTCAGAATGTTATACACATACATACATAAACTCACGCTTTCTTCCCATGGAGGTAGGCAGAAACTACAGAACGCTACATATATCTGGTCATACGCGCACGCCGGTTGCGAGTACTACGCACCTGACCTAAAACAAAAAAAATATACCAATTTTATCTAATCTCAATCATTAAAATAAAAAATACCTAAAAACTACTCCCAAAAGCAGCTGTGTTCCAGGGTTCAATCAAAACCAAAAGTGAGTTGACTTAGATTAAGAATCAATGCATGTTGTATGGTGTAAGTTGGATCCGTGTGTCATTGTTTAGAGATCTCGGGAACGTCGCCGGAGTCAATATGCGGAACATTTCCTATTACACGCCCACTTCTTTCCGTGAACGAATCCGATCTATATAGAGTGGTTTGTTAGAAGACTGGATTTGTAAGGGAATGTAGGTAGGGGTGATATTTAGAATTGATATTTATAAAGTTAGATGAAATATAAAATATGTAGTTTAGCTTAGCTTCGAGTATTCTACTTTATTAAAATAGACGTGATACTAAATAGTGTGATGTATTGGAAGCCCAACTGCGTGTTTATGGCAGTAATTGGCGTGATAGTTGTGTAGTGTATGTCGGATTCGCTTTTAGTACGGCAGTCCGCACATCAATAGTAACAAAACTAGTTTAAGCTGGCCTCTTGTTCTATTGAGACTCTTTACTACACTAGGCCAGCTCAAGGTCAAAATGTTACCCGCCTACTGCACCTATACAGGGTGGTCCAAATAATGACGTTCAAAAGAAAAAATAGAGTTCCTCATTCCCAGGGGTTTTCAAAAATACTCCATGTATGTCCCGCAATTTTTTGTAGTTTTCAAGTTATTTAAAATTTGAGTTTATCCCAGTAAAAACTTAAATCCCTGCTAACGATACTTTTTTGAGTAACTTGCAGGAATGTTAGGAAGTTTATTATTTTACGCATGAAAGTAACATTCAGGACGAATATATCACAAAAGAAAAAATACCCACTACAAAAAAAGATATGAATTTTTGAAGCTCCACCGGGAGAAAACTATAAAATCTCCTGCGTACTTGGCTAATCTCCGTTGAGATTGGTCACCGCCACCGTGGCCAAAAATCGATCGGGAGGATTTTTGGAGTGTAGATGTGTGAACAGCCATATTTTATCTGGAAATGGGGAACTCTGTTAAAATATATAGTCATTATAGATTGACTACTTGAATGATTGATGAGTGTCAATATTCTCTGTTTAGGATCATAAGTTACATAAAGCACACCAACAATAATTTTATCACACTTATCAACCACTCTATATAATTCTGGCCATATTTTTATTCCAACACAATTTGTAATGGAAGCGACACGCGGAGACAAGAGAGCAAGGCAAGGGCGGGGGTAGAGGGGCGGGGTGGCGAAATTACTTGCAAATTCCATTTACAAAGTCGGCGGCCAGGCGTCAAAAGAAACTGGTGGCTGTCTGCTTCGGGAGCTGACTAGTTACCTAGATTGTGGTCTGGTCATTGAAAATATATCTGGTTTGTGTGTCTGTTACTGCTTTTAAAAGAAAGAAAGAAAATGCGTTTATTGGCATGGTTTGGTTTTTGGGAAATTTGTTGAGGAAACTACACATGTCACGTGGGTTAAGGCTGCCTGTTCACTGGAACGGAGAACAGAGAAGAGGAGCGAAGTTGTGCCAATATTAACCAATAAAATCTAAACTCCGCTCCAGAGTTGGCACAGCTCCGCTCCTCTCCTCTACTCTCCGCTCCAGTGGACAGGCAACCTTAATGTTGTTATCATAGGTAAATGCATTTGAGTTTGGCGTAGTCTAGGTCAATAGGACCTTGAAAGTCTTCATTTTGTCTTTATTTTTTTTAATGGTACTCCAATGACTTATTCACTTACACGCAGCATAATGAAAAATAATTTTGTCCGTCTATTATCGTTTTTGACCAATCCAGACTGCGAAATATACAGCTTGTCCAAGAAATAAAGAAAAAAATATCCGTATTTTTAAAAGATATTTAGCTTAATTATGCCTTTCGTAAATGGTAAAATCTTACCGTGCCTAATCTAAGATACATCGCTACTTACAAGGAGAATCCATTCGAGATCCTGTTAAAAAAATACCTAGGAATAGGGATGATAATTAAAATTTTTTTTCTCCGTCATGTAAATTATTAAAAAATATTGGACACGTATTTTTACTTTTTTTACCCAATCAAAAGATTACGGCGATACATTGAGTTAAAATGTGGCATGACGTCACGCCTTGATAGAATTTATACTGAGTTTTGACGTAGCGAGCCCCCACTCCCCAACTTTAATGCGTTTTATCTAAGTCATTTTTTATTAATATGATAAAGCAAAAAATACGTGTATAATATTTTTTTATTATCTAACTGACGGACTAAATATAATTTCTTTATTTTTTACCCAAGCATCATCCCTATTATGGGATTTTATTTATTTTTATTGTGAAATACATTTCATGTAATTTTCAAAAGGATCAATGATCCCATACAACAGACCGTATAACTCACGTTTAAAAAAACCCGTTCTCAGAATTCTTTAAAAATCATCAAAAAGTTCAAGTCACAAGAAATAGGTAACAGGTAAACCGTCGAAAAACAGTTCTGAATATTAATTTAAAATTACAAAAATGTTTCCACACAAACTAATAGCCTTCAAATCCGGTGCGAAACATGACCAGAAGTTTCCTGTTTTCCATGTTTGTGGCATGCTTACCAATGGAGGTCGGGTGGTAAGGAGCCCACCGATTGGTATGTAAGTTACGAGGCGTTACGGCGAACTTAGCTCATTACCAGTGGTACGCGGTAAGAATGACAATGGCGAGAATTTTTACTTCATCCTCGTCCACGCTTATTAGGTGCTTCCAGACGTGTAGTGGCAAGAGACTCGAGTCTTGCAACTGCCATATTGAATTTTTCCCCTTAACATTAGACCAGTGCGCTTTGTTCTTGTTTCAGCTTAAAAAGTAACCGACCTCGGCTCGGTGTCACGTAGACGATGTTGCAACACGTTGTGGAACTGTGACGTCACATACACTGAAATAATAGTGTTTTCATAGTGTGGTGGAGGCGCAGAAGGTTATTCCCTGAGTATGTTACGAGTATTGTTTATATGTGTAAGTGTCAACGGGATTAGGTTGTTTTTTTGTCTTGTTTGGAAGAGTAAAAGCAGTCATTTTAGTAGTAGCCACAGTAACCACAGGTTTTTTTTTATTATTGACTTACATATGTTTATTGAAAAATATTAGATTCTACTTATTATGAGGCTATATCAAAAATAATTTCAGTTTAGCAATAGATACAAAAAAAGAAAATTGTATGTTAAAAAGAAATCCACTCCAAACTTGCAAGATTCTCTCACATTGAAAGCGATGCCTTACTATCTTCTCCGATCCGAGGCAACACTTAGATGGAAGCATCGTTATTGGCAGTATCTATTCCAAGACTTGTCACAAACCTTTGGCCTATGAATAATTTACAAGACCGCCGCGACCGCAAAGTGTTTATTGTGATAGCGCGCTTGGCTTCACAACCGCAGTCTCATGTGAAATAAAACACCTAGATTTTTCCTCTCAATCTTTCGAGGTAAGTCTGAGGAAACATTTCAGCGAAAAAGATCGTATGCGCTTCAAAGAAACTTCCGAAAATGAATTATATTTACGAGGGACTAAGTCCGTCTGTATGTACTTTTCTAAATCGCTCTCGGGTCGTGTTTCCTGGATGAAGTCGAGAGTGTAAGGAGTCGTGCCGTTGGATTAGGATAACGCATTTAGCGTCGAATGTTATGGGAATAAGGTCGATAATTATTTGCGGTTAGCTGTCACGTTTGCCGTGAGAGCCGGAATCGAGGGAAGGCGGCAGTAAATAACAAGCGAGATCGGATTATTTCGATAAGATCGTAAAATGAAACAAGGCGCGCCTCGGCGGGACGTTTTCTTTTTGAATATGTTACACGTTAGTTACATTGCCCACGTACGGATGTAAAATGTGAAAGTTTGACTTGGCTCATTTTCTCGTGTCTTTCAGTTGCGCTTTTGGCACTGAATATATTTCTGATATTAGATTCGGGTTAGACTTATTGGAATGGATTTACTTTATTTTATGAATGGGATATATGAGGGAGGAATAGGTATTACTTAGAACCAATTTAACTCTCAACTCAATTAGGCAACTCTTAATTTTAGAAGGCATTTACTGAGCTGAACTTTGTCTGTGAATTTTTGAAGTTTGTGTATTTTTCTTTAGTAACATGATACCTAGTTGGAACGTTTTAAAATAGTTGTTTGTTACGAGCGGAATGTGGAGTACGTAGACAACCCTGCGAGCGCGCCTGTGCTTGTGGGGCATTGTGGGCAGTGCGGGGCAGCGCCGCGCAGCGTCGGGCATGTGGAAGCACGCGCGGTGGGTCAGAAGCGTTGGGTGCAATCTTATTTTTCCGGGCGGCTCGCTGGCGCTCTGCCGGCGGCTTATTGCCTACGTGCCAGCGGGCCGGCCGCGCGCCCGTCATATTATTCTATCGAGCGGCTATCGGTTGCGCCCACACGACCGATATTAGTTCTCCGCTCTCGGTGCGAAAGCTCCACTTATCACCTTAAGAAGACTCGGGTAAAGTACGCCGGCGGAAGCAGATATTGATATTTTCATAATTCCAGGTTTATTCTCAAGATTTGAAAACGAAACCTGTTCATAAAGTATTTAGTAGACGTGTAAAAAAGGGACAGAGCAGTGTTATTGGATCTGGAGAACACCATTTGTACAATTTCTTGCGGTCAAATATAGTAAGAAACGACACCTCCACATTTATGATGAAACTTGTTTATCACAATTACGCAAACAATAACGTAATAAGGGCGTCCGCAGCCGGCGTTATTGTCGCCAGCGAATGTCGCCGCGGAGAGTTGTCGCAAAAAGTGAAAGTTTTTATCTGTACGGTCCCCGGCCGCCCGTTCTCATTTTCACGGAACCGCTCTTGATCGCAATCGGCTCTTGCAGGGTTGAGCTGTGTACACTTAAGCATCGGATAATTGCTGATCAGCAGATACCTCGCGTACACCAACAAACATATCGATTTAATGTTAGTTTGCTTTTTTACTCTGTGGGATTCGGGAGATTTTGAGAATGTGTAAACGTTTTCGCAGATTTGCATGACACACTTTTCTGAAATGGTTTCAGTTTTCAATCCATAAATAAATATGCTATCAATATCCTCAAAAGCAAGTAAGACATTTAACCTCTGTTTTGAAAGAAACACCTTAATAACAAAGAACCGCCGAAAACTGATTACAGAGAAGAAAATAAGCAACCCTATTTGCGAGGAGTGGAAGACAAAGAAAAAAAGGTGTACACTCAGGGGGACGATACGTCAAAAAATTATGTGACCCTGGCACTGGATGTGGCAGTACTGGCAGTGACGGCTAAGTGTGAGATGAAGCGTCACTGCGTTCGTGAGCTCAGTCGTGCAGTCGACTGCATTGACGTAAGTATCGCGCGCTTTGACACCTCTAGGGATACTTCTTCAGCGTCTCATTTTCGTATCGTATTTTCTTTTCTTTTTTTTGCTTATGAGGTATGTTTGCTGGATTCAGTGACCTCTCTGGTTTTGGCTATTTGATTTTCTATTGTTTAATTAACTCTTCATTCATGATTCCGTCGGTCTTGTTGTGCTAAGGATGCTTTATGTCTGTTTAGAACAATACATCACCATTGCGCTTGCCAAACATGGTGATTATGCCCATATTTTCTAATTTTACTGAAGCAGTTCAACGTGCTTTTGAAGCTACGTAAGTAAGTAAGTAATAAGTTCATTAGTATATACAACAACAACACAGTACATAGCATATGGAGACAGTGGGTTGTACTACCAAGTTTAAAATTCTTGTCAGCTTTCCGTGCTCCTAAACTAGGTACGCAGACCTGTATCTTAGGAGTCGGAGATTTTACGGCTTCAATTTATATAATACAACCGCGACTTTTTGTTTGCTTACAGTGGTTCTTAACACAGCAAATGGAGTGAATGATTGTGGTTGTGTATCTAGGAGTGTGAGTGTATTATGAGTGTAGGGAGGTGTGTATATGAAGTGTGAGTGTTTGATAAGCTTCACTTCAATGTAGGTTCGATAAAGTTATGATTCTATAGTCAATGTATTTTCTGTTTCATTATAAGTTAAGGATAAGAGTACGTTACTGTGCTCCTGACAAATATTCATGAAAACGCTTAAGAATTACGAAATTTTCGTTCATAGACCGTTAGGTTATTGAGTAGTCCACGTTAAACTTATAATCTGTCTATTTTATACTCCCTCAATATAATATCTATATAATATTCTGTTTATATTTATCTTATCCATATTTTCACTCAGGTAGAATCAATCAAACATTTTCTTAACATCTTTTCTCTATAATGAAATACAAATACCAGTTGGTATAAAAAAAATATAGAAGATCGATGTCGCATAAAATTTCGTGGTAAAATATAAATCGGTCCACAGATAACGTGACTACAATGAGTTTCCAATATTTTTCATTCTCTTAAGAGTGCGACATTTTTCACGAAACCTTTGTGTAGCCGCATATTTCATGCCGTGTGGGTAACCATGTTAATATAACCTAAAATATTACTGTTATTTTAGTATATTTTCTGGTGTATTGTCATGTTCTTGTTAATATACAATTGGGAGGATTTCACGAGTGATTATAACCTGCCTTGTTGACGGGCTGACTCATCCGTAAAAAAAATATTAAACAGTGAGGTTGTCAAACTGGTCATTGTGCTGCATCGTTTCAACTTATTGCCATGACTTTTGATACTCAGATAGTTTGGCACGCAGAGACAGATATACAGTCAGAGAAATTAATTGTTACGCTGATTTTCACCCTGCGTCAATTTGCCATGTTACAGCCATGTACACAACTGTAAAAGAATGACAGTGGTGATTTGAATGTACAGAAAATTTAAGTTTGTACCTAGTCAATTTGCTTAGAATTAATTTCCCTGACTTTACGTAGACAAAGCAAAGTCACAGGAAAAGTCACTAGTATAATACATTCCCATTAGCACCCGCGTGAGGAGTACTAAAAGGACATACACTGACCTTTTTGGCGCTGTCCCTTCAAAAGGTCGTGTGTTTCGCATTCGCAACTAACACGCATTATGTTAATGCATGAGTATGAAAAAGCAAAATTATTAGAATTGCTTTCTTTGTAGGTTTTACCTGCATCCGCCAGCATGAGTTAATGTATGGTCTGTTTTAAAAGTATCTGATAAAAATGTAAGCAAGTGGACAAGAAAACGTAGGTGGATACCAAATTGTAATGCTACTTTCAAATCGAGTGCTTTGATTTGGTAAGGTATTTGAAAACTTTTTTTAACACCTTAAAGATTTTTCGTTTGACACTTGAGGTTAATTTTATAACCTAAATTTTCGTCGATGATTTTTCAATTACAATTTAATAATGCTATTCAAACATTAATTATTATTGGAAAAAGTGGTGAGATATTCAGTTGAATGTGTTGCTAATGAATGTTTTGTGTTGTTAGCGAGTTATTACGTAAGAATTTAAACTAAATAAGGTTTGTTTACACTCTCATTAGATACTTTTAGAACAGACATTAGCTACCCACCCATGTAACGTTGTAACGTGTTTCTCTCAGGTTACACTTGATTAGTTCCAAATACGCTTACTTGGAGCTGTTACAATATTTCAAAAATGGAAGTTTTACGACTCGATAACGGTGTTTATTCTATCTTGCTTGATGGACTGACCCCCATGGGTATGGCGTCACGTTGGTAAACCTTATATATATACAGGGCATTTTTTTAATCACTATCCAAATTTTCGCTGGGTGTTCTACCCATGAATACGAACAACTTTCACTATGGGACCAACTCTGAAATCACGAAAAAATCAGCTGTTTCATACGTTTTGGTCGAGTGGGTATTGAACTTTTGTATGAATCAGCTGATTTTTTCTTCGTGATTTCAGAGTTGGTCCCATAGTAAAAGTTGTTCATATTCATGGGTAGAACACCCTGCGAAAATTTGGATAGTGATTAAAAAAATGCCCTGCATATAAAAACATTTATTTCAGACACTTATTTCATAGATCTTTGTTAGTAATACAGCTTACATCACTATGTTAGTACCTATACTTAATAACAATTATTCTAATTCATATATTTCCCTGCAGCATCAGATTTATGCCGGAGTACAGATTGGGGAAACGTAACATGAAATGTTACACATGTTGAAGCAAATTCGCTTAGTTGTTACGTTACATTTCATGTTGCATTGCATATACAACATGTCTCTGAATTAACATCATTAATTAATCATCATCATGAATTATCATCATCGCATTATTTATGTTCGCATAACTCGTCAAAATGTAGGGAACAGCTGATTCTTTTTTCGCGATTTAAGGTTTGGTCCCATATTAAAAGTTGTTCATAATGATGAGTACAATGACCCCTTAAGAGGTTGTGCGTTAATTCCGGGACATGTTGGTATAACACGTTGAAACTAATTCGCCTTGTTATTATGTTACATTTCATGTTAGAACGACTAATTTGTGTAACATTACATTGCACCATTATAAACCTGGCATTATGCATCATGAATGTTGCCATTGACTTCTACAGTGCCTTTGTGTATCATTTACCTATAGGTGTGTAGGTACAAATGTATGTCCATTGATATTCGGCTTAGAGACAGCTTAGATTGGATAGCTTGTCAGTTTCATCATCTCGTACTATTATTATATTGAGGCATTTCAAGTACACGCATAGGCGTGTACTTGAAATGCCTCAATATCGATAATGAGCGATACGTTGTGTTTGAGAAACCACATTATAGCTATTACTAGGAAAGTTCAATGGATTGGAATGCTTTGTATTGTATTGTCGGGTTTTCTGTGACATTGCATTTTGTGCTAGGAGAGGAAAGTAGATAAGAATGCTTGAAAAACATCGGCAGGTGGGTATAGTTTTTAAGGTTCTGTGACGATAAACGTCAATCCTGCAGGTATATATACGCATTTGTCGAATTATAACATCTTATCCACTGTCATCACGAAATGCACGAGATACCTAATAATTAGGTCCACGCTTTCTGACAATGCTCTTATCAGGATCTTTTCCAAAACAAAATAAAATTCCCTCAAACAGAGCCAACTCAACAAGAAACTACACAAAAAAAAAATTAAACCATCTTATTCCATTACTATTCCGTCTTCCGAAGTAGAAAGAAGGCTGATTCAATTTTATTAGCGCATCGCGTTAGTGGTTTCGGCTTGGCGGCACGGGCCCCTAATAAAATGAGCCGAGGTAACGGCGTGTTTGCGCCGGGAGATGACAGATACGGCACGGACCGGGTCGCCGCCGCGCCTCCCGAACCCCTCTCCTCTTATAAACTAGCGTACACACCACACCTACTAAACAGACTGAAAAACTGAATTTATATAGTGTTTGAGCTATGAGTTTTGGATGTGCGAATCAACGTTGAGTTTGTGAGATACAGAGTAGAGAGTTTAATATTTTTAAAGTTTTTTTATTGTATTTAGATTGGAAATTAAATATCTAATTGTAGGTTCGTCAGCCGCGTTTTTGACCAGTTTTCTTTCGGTTAGTGATCATATTGTTCCAACCACGGTAGAATAGATTTACTTTTCTGAATCTATTTACACTATAATAAAGTGACTATTATTACGACAATATTTTCTATTGCATGTAATATACAAATTAATATTGCTTGATTTAATTTAATTTTACTCACAAGAAGAAAATCGCAGAAGTCTGCTTACACTGAAAATAATTTATTCATTTTTATCGAAGAACTTCCTCCATAGATTACATTCCTCTGTAAAAGCGAGTAAAACCAGCACAAGAACCTCGTATTTTAAAGCGCTGTTGTTTATAAATCAACAGTTTAATATCATTAAGCGGCAACGCCTAGTAAGCTTAAAAACTTTCCAGTTTTAATTCGCCCGTGAGAGATTTTAATTTAGCGGGAAACTGTTTCCTCGAAGTTGTTGTAATGTATTCATATATTAACAAAATACTGACATCCAGCCCGGTCGCGGCGCTTTTCCGAACGCCACTACCTTGAATACTCTGAAATGAGTAGGGTTTTATGCTACCCTGAATTTTCCATTAGTTGTTAACAGCTTACTGAAGATCATTTCTATCATTTCTACGTAAGTAAGCAGTGGTTTCTATGAATTGTTAGATGAAGATTGTTAGAATGGCATTATGAAAAATAATGAGAAACTGTTGTTTTAATCATTTGTAAAATAAAATAAAACGGCAACGCTAACTCCGAAGTGTATAATTTATTACAAGGGATAATAAAATCAAGTTCGTTTCGGATGTTTACGAACAAGGGTTTGCAAATTCGCGTTCTTTAGTCGACGCTAGAAGGAGAGAGCATTACTTTGCAATGCAGTGACATTTTTCTTTATGAACTCTCCCGCCCTGTTTTTATTAATTCCTACTCCCCGGTCCCAAATAAAAGCTTTAAAGAAAATGTTTTCATAATTTAAACCATTTTATATCCAGACTTATGCTCGCATTACGCGTACATCGTATTGTTTTTGTGGTTTAAACTAAATCTGTTCTTGTATGATCATAGTAGGAGATTAAAGAGATGCAGTAGCGTTTGGTATGGGCAATTTTAATATATAATATCGGAAATACGGTAGTCGTCGTTTGACTAATCGAGACGCCAGCGCCACCAAGCGGCACTCGACAGAGTCTACAATACAACGCTCGTCAACCGGAGTTAAGCAGAGGTTGGTCGGTGGCTGTCGAGCAGTGAACACGTTTAGGAATGGTCTCGCGTTCCGTATAATTATGTCGTGTACCTACAGTGTGTGAATTGCTAGTGTGATTAATTTGAACGTAAATTATAATTTGATTTGAACTGCAAACGATTTTTCTATTGCGCAATAACCAATACGACCCATAGAACGCCCACAGTAGTTAAAATATGGCTGACGATAACTAGAGAGATGTACCTTCTCCGTCATATAAAAATCATATGTAACTATGGTCGTACAAGTTAGTCTCTGAAACCACCCGATTACAATGATATTTTGTGAATGTGTATGGTTGGTTCCAGGATAGTTTTGGACCCGATAGGTGGCGCTCCATGCAAAGCAGGGGCGGATCGCTAGTAATAATATACAAGGTGTAACATAATTAACGCACAACCTCTTAAAGGGTCATTGTACTCATCAATGAACAACTTTCACTATGGAACCAAACCTGAAATCGCGAAAAAAAAATCAGCTGCTCCCTACATTTATGTTCGCATAACTCGTCAAAATGTAGGGAACAGCAGATTTTTTTTTTGCGATTTCAAATTAGGTCCCATAGTAAAAGTTGTTCATAACGATGAGTACAATGACCGCTTAAGAGGTTGTGCGTTTATTATGTTAGACCTTGTGTAGTCCACCTGTAATTGTGCCACTGCAGGGTAAATACCTCTTCTTATACGAGTACCTGCAGAGAAAGCACGAGCATTGAACATCACGCTCCTCAGTGCATTTAGGTATGTAGCTACGTGATTTTATGATGTTTTCCATTACAGTAAACAGTTTTTATAAAGCTCCTATGACAGCTGTGGTTTTACTTTCCAGGTTTCAAACCTGCACCCTCGCGGTTTAACCTCTGGGCCAGCAAAACTTATTTGCAGTTGCTGTATAGCATTGGATCATCAGCCTAGCCTTTTCCCAACCGTGTTTGGGGTTGGCTTCCAGTCTAAACGGATACAGCTCAGTACTAGTATTTCACATGAAGCGACTGCCTATCTGACCTCCGCAACCCAGTTACTTGGTAAGACTGGTTGTCAGACTTTTGGGCTTCTAACTACCGACTGTCAAAAATCTACGAATAACAGCCGGGACCAACGGCTTAACGCGCTTTCCGAGGCACGGAGGGGTCTCGATATGTAATGGATGGTCACCCTCCACGAACCGACCGTGGTAAGCGTAGCTTCAGCGTACTTTCGATCAACCCGTGCGGCTATGCTTATTTAGCCACGAGCCCCTGCACTGTAGCATTAGATGTTGTGTAATAATATCATGCTGCAAATGCCAACGATCTCAGCCGTTGTAATTATGGCAAATGACCCTCAGGATAGTTTAGGGCAGTAGCGGTTTAGGGAAAGATTCATTTCTGTAATAGATAACTTTATCTTCGGGTTGCAATGTCGAGAACAAATAGATAGGAAACCATGGGTATTTTTGTATGGACCTAGCACGTGCAAGGTTTTGGTGTTTTGTTTCATTTCAGTGGTGGTGGAGTTTATATCCAGAAGAAAAAAGTTTTTTATTTTTAGGAATACCTTTCTAATCTGCTTGGAAACTGATAAGCTATATAGAACAAACAATAAGGTGGTTATCTATTCTCTAAAAAAATCTTTCGTATGGAGTAGATTTCTTTCTTACTGGACCAATAATTGTCAGGGAAATTAATTGTTAAGCCAATTGACTCCTAATGTCCGTATTTGCAAACCACAACTGTCATTCTTTGATAGTTGCATGAAATGGCTATGACACGGCAAATTGACGTAGGGTGTCAATTTGCTTAACAGTTAATTTCCCCGACTGTGTAAAACATGCTGGCCGTACAGCTTAGTAAGCTAAACTATTAACTTTAAACACAGCGACCCCTTATAGAAGGCGGTGTAAAACTGAAAAATGAGACAAAAAAACATTTAAAAACGAAAATTATTCTAAAAAACTGGCTTTGTTCTGTAAAACGAAATTCGCGTAAATAGAAAGGCACGTTATTGCATCGTTATACAAATTTTATTATTATATCTTTTGGAAGCTAATCAATTTGCATCTGTATACACGTCAGACTTAATGACCGAAAAAGCCCATTGAATGGAAAAAACCGTTCCCAAATCGGTGTTACATGAATGAGGGTCATGAAGCTAAATTCAATTTGTGATATATTTGTAGCTGTGAATTATTTACGGTTAAAGATACACTGTGTGGTTTTAGGGTCAGTTTAGAATAACGTAGGTATTCATGCGGGTTTTAGAAAACGTAACTAGCAGAATGGTAGGAAAGCGCATGGATTAACCGCGCTGCCGCACAGTAATTTCGCAGTATACCTACTGCTAGAATTCATTATTATATGTAAGTTTAATATTAATGTATAACACACATTAACCTTCTGGAATAAAATCTCTAAATGATGGTGAAAACTTCATCAAAATCCGTTGCGTAGTTAAGGAGAACAACGCGGTCACACAGACAGACACGAAAAGTGACTTTAATTTATAGTGTATATACAAGATGTAACATAAATAACGCACAACCTCTTAGGGGATCGTAAGTACCGTACTCATCACTATGAACAACTTTTACTATGAGACCAAACCTGAAATCGCGAAAAAAAAAAATCAGCTGCTCCCTACATTTATGTTCGCATAACTCGTCAAAATGTAGGGAACATTTTGACGAGTTATGCGAACATAAATGTAGGGAGCAGCTGATTTTTTTTGGCGATTTCAGGTTTGGTCCCATACTAAAAGTTGTTCGTAATGATGAGTACAATGATCCCCTAAGAGGTTGTGCGTTATTTATGTTACACTTTGTATATATATAGATGCTATATGTAGAAGTAAAAATTGCAGGCATTTTCTGCCAATTCTTACAAGCATGGTGTACAAACTTGTCAACATTCAAGATTTGTTTTGTTTTTACTTTTTGCTGTTCTTGGCTTCATATTCTCAGACTCGGAAAATACTGTGATCTATCTAGATAGAAATAATAAAAAGAAAGAAAGCAAATACGTTTATTTGCGGTAAACATGACGTAGAGAA
Organism: Fissipunctia ypsillon; assembly: GCA_947568875.1. Lineage (NCBI taxonomy): Eukaryota > Metazoa > Arthropoda > Insecta > Lepidoptera > Noctuidae > Fissipunctia > Fissipunctia ypsillon. Next base: position 12,637,432 of record OX387644.1, on the reverse strand, counting down.
AGAATAGAAACACAAAAAAGAAACAAGTTGGGGAAAAATATGCGTCACATTCACGCAAAACGGCCATCGCTCAGCATAATGCTGCGACCCTATGTGAGACAGCCCTAGCGCTAGTGTTCAGTGACAGCCGGTGTTGACGTGATGACGTCAGCCGGTGCAGCATGCAATGAAATATAAATAAAAATAAACACTTAATCTTGGATGAGTCCCTACTGTTAGAATCACATTAGTCGACAATTGATTGCAAGCCTTTCACCACTTATATAACCGGATAACATAAGTGGTGGCAAGTTTAATGGACAGGCAACCGACCGCGGAGATACTACCAGTAGATAAACTCAATAAACTTATCCCATGACACTGATAGTTTTGCTCGCATGATCACCCGTTATTTGGGGCAGGGACCGAAAACATTTATAAATTACGGTACCGGTATCGAAGAATTTTGGTTACATCTACGACTAAGGTTACCGCTATCTGGGTAACCAAGAAGAAAAACCATGTTGCTTCTATTAATTAAAAAAAAATGTAAATGCCATGTAAAAGTAATGGACCAGTAGTTGTCTGAATAAATTAAAAATATAATAATAATAATCAGGTCCCCATCGCCGTATCTCTACGTTGACGTCGTGGTGGGGCTTGCGCGCTTCGAACTCTAGGTCTGTGCCGGTAGAGGTTACTTTACCGGAACAGGTCTAGGGTGAGAAGCCAGACCAAGAGAGATACAGAAACCCGCAGGGCTATAAGCATTTTGCCATGCCTGTCGAAGGTACTAGAGAAAGTCGTCAGTCTGCAGTTAACGCACTTCCTGGAACACAATAACATATTGCCTGACTTACAGTCTGGTTTCAGGAAGCAGCGCAGTACCGCCACTGCCTTACTGGATGTAACCGACAATCTCTTATCAGCCCAAGACAAAGGAATGTGCTCTGTGTTGGTCTTGTTAGATTTTTCCCGAGCTTTTGACGCAATCAATATTTCGCTTTTGTTGTCTAAATTGAGTTACTATGGTTTTGATCCTAGCGCTATACAGTGGTTCCGTAGCTACCTTAGTGATAGAAAACAGCGTGTTGATCTACAGCTGGGCGATGGAACAGTTCTTACATCTACTTGCACTACGATAGTAAGAGGCGTTCCGCAAGGGTCCATATTAGGACCAATTCTTTTTATTTTATACTGTGCAGACATCGTCAAATGCGTCCGGAAGTGCAAATATCATATTTACGCTGACGACGTGCAACTATATCTGTCTTTTAGACCGGATGAATATGATGGTGCTATTAGGGATCTAAATGAGGACCTTCACAGAATCGCTGCTTGGTCTGAGGAAAATTGTTTGTCACTAAACCCATCAAAAACTAAATATCTGGTAATTGGCACAAGACAACAACTTCTTAAATTACCCGCAAAGTTTGGTCTAGAACTAATGGGTGTACAAATTGACAGAGTTTGTGAGGCACGGAATCTTGGACTCATTATGGACAAAGATCTTCGCTTTGAAAGACATGTAGCCGATTCGGTTCGAAACTGTTTTTACCGCCTAAAAGTTCTTTACAAAATGAGACCTTACTTAACAGAAACGTTACGTGAACAGCTTGTTGAGACTCTGGTGTTGTCTAGGCTAAACTATGCGGATACAGTTTACGGCCCACGCTTGTTGGCCCGAACCGAGCGGCTCATCCAACGTGTACAAAACGCTTGTGCCCGTTTCTGTTATAGGATTCCACCCAGGACTCATGTAACCCCTTTCCTAAATAAGCACTACACTCTCAAAATGAAATCGAGACGCAAGTTGCACTTGGCGTGCCTTCTGTTCGGTGTTATAAAATATAAAAAACCAGACTACCTGTACAATAAACTTAGTTGGATCGGGAGTACGCGCGAATGTAATAGAAGGCAATGCTCACAACAACTTGCGTCTCGGTCTCACCGTACGGCGGCTTTCAGGGGTAGTTTTCGATACGCGGCATCGAAGATTTGGAATAATCTACCACCACCCATTCGATCTTCTAACTCGATTAATGCCTTCAGAGGCCGCTTGCGACAGTACCTAACTGACGAACAACGGAAATTGGACATGGTAAATATAAATGTCTCACTCATATAATGTAGTCTAAATTACAGTGACAAGTGTTATATATTACTTAAACTCACCAAATGTAATCAAGATGTGAGATCACGGAACAATGCTGCCTCTTTTCAACCTTAAGTGTAGGTGGACATTGATTCGTGTATTTTACAAAAGGAAAATAAAATAATAATTTACTTATTATGACAGTCCAACCCTACAGAAAATAACATAGTCAAATCTTGTTACGTATATTTTAAACTAGTAAACTTACCTTCCTATGCTTATTATTACTTTTTATCACTCTTTTTGGCGTTGTAAACATAAACATAACTTTTGAAATAACTACTATGCTCGTGTTTGTGTCTAATAATATCTCTTATCGTGCTCATATTTATATTTATTAAAATACCCGCACACGAAATATAGTATAATCCATATTATTTTTAAATGTGCAAGCTAGACCGGTAGTTCGTGCGTCACAGGAGGCTGCATGCAGCGCACTGTGATTGCCTCGGACTTTATGATTTACCGGAAACCGGTTGATACCAGTATTTTTTATTTTTTTTTATTTCTTGTATTGTAGTTGTACCGCATGTACTGTTTACTATATTATCATAATTTTTCCGTAACATTATTCTTATTTATATATATATTTTCTCTCATATACTACTTTTATTTTAAACTAACATTGACATTCGTACACTCACCATTTAGGTTCATTTGAAAACCAGCGTCGGGCACCATTGTTGTCCGACATTATGCTGAAATGGGCCTATTTGGCGCAGCCGTGAGTCGCACAGTATTTACCTACATGCTTTTTTTTTTTGGCTTTGATGTAGGTAATTGTACTTTTCAAATATTGTTAGTTTTAAGTTCTTTTTCTGTTTCCATTCATGATACTGTGTGCACTTGTGGCATGTGCCAATAAACGTTTTTTCTTTCTTTCTTTCTTCTTTCTTTCAGGGCAACATGTGGCGAGCTGCTGGGCAGTAGCGACCCCACGTACCCTATCTCCCGGGAGAAGTCATGTTCCTCATCTCTAGCTTGCCTTTATTGGCCGGCTGGAGTGAACACTGTCGAGAACTGACCTCCCACCTCATTCTTGCCTTTATTGGCTGGCTTGAGTAGAGATTCGCAAGAGCAAACGTGCTCGGAGGAAGGAAGTAGTCCAGTAAGATGCTGGTAGGGATCTTGACCGTACTTCCGGGATTGTCCTGATAGCCGTGGAATACCTCTCCACTCCTCTTAAGCACCTCAAGACATGTTGCCCCCTTGTCGCTACGACACTATGTGCTAGCGACCGTTTCCGGGGGCCCATTGTTGAGTGTGCAAGTCACCCCCTGCCATTTTATCCGTGTATTGTATTTATCACACATTGGTCAGGCAGGGGCCATAGTCCTTCCATAGTTTTAGATAACCAGTCCACTTTAGCCATCCAAACCCATAGCCCAATTTTTTTTGTCTCCATATTCTGCAATAGTCCTACACCATCCGGGGGTTGTCCTTGGGTGCACTTGCGTAGTACGCACAGGGATAATCGTCGGTTAGTGCCTCATTTCCATTGAAAGCGTCTAACGGGCCTCTGCGAGTTGGCTTCGGCCCCTCATATGCCTTCTAAAGGTCCGGGACCCTGGGGTCCCGAGAAATATCAAAAAAAATAATCAGGTTACCGTTTTAATACCGGTTACCTAAAAATTACCTTGATTACGAGAAAGAAATTAAATATCGCTAGCCAGCCAGGGCCTTTCGGCGGCGCGAGGGTCGTCTCGACTCTTTGACACACACACAGCGATGCGCGCCCTTTGACTAATGCACGTTAAGAAAGAGGTAATGTTTATTTCCGTTACCGGTATTAATACTGTATAATTGAGGTAACCCTTAAAATACCTGTAAACTGAATTAAGGTTGTACTTAACCGAAAAAATACCCGTATTGATTATACCGGTTTCGGTTCAGGGAAAATAAAGACGTATTGTACCTAAGTACATTAATTAACTTGGTTTGTAACTGGAGATAGTTTTTGATTGAAACTGAATAGATGCAGTAGATTAGTTGTACTTACCACCTAATAAAATTGTAAGTTCACATTATTAAAAACCGGCCAAGTGCGTTTCCGACCAAGCGCAGTGAAGCAGAGTTCCGTAGTCGGGATGAACATAACGACCGTAAAAATTATATCTACGGATGTAACCGAAAATATCCCAATAAATCTCAAAAATGTTGACTTAAATCATACATAAAATCAAACAATCTTTTTAATCATGGGATACAACGGTACCCCACACGCTTGTTTTGTGCATTGATTTTTTTTTTCATCCCTCAGTTACTTGTATATGGAGGCCTCTACATCATTGTAGCGGTGCACGGAATGCACCTTCTTTCCAATTTTCATCGACATAGTGCTAATAGTCTCCGACTAAAATGGCTGCAACAACTGGACGGACGAAGAGACGGACATGACGAAATTATAACGGTTCAGATTTTTCAATTTCAGTAAGGAACCCTAAAAATGTATGTTGACATACAGACTTTCATACATTCAAATATTACATTAAATAGGAACTCCTCACAGATGCCTTTGACAGGGCTTAACTTGTGATTCCTGGAATACTCCTTAATATTACCATAAGCCAAGCTAGGTAAACAGATTAGTGATCGGTACACCAAGTGCCAGTTTCACACGCTGTTGTCGTTGTGTAACCATAACTGCTCCGAGTTAAATAGTGTACTTTCTTAATTAATTCAGGTTAACCTATACTATACAAATAAATAAAATTGAAGTGTCTGTTTGTAATGTCAAAATAACAGCTTTTTACTTAATGCATATGAATGTAAATACGGTACTTATAACAAAAAAGCAATTTTAAAAATTTTTGACAATCTGTCTGTCTGTTTGTTTTGGCTAATCTCCAAAACAGCTGGACCGATTTCGATAGAAACTTTCACTGGCAGATAGCTGATGCTATAAAGAGTAACTTAGTTTACTTTTATTTAAGAAAAATAATTAGGGTTCCGCGTAAAAAAATTAAATCCCATGAAATCGTGAACACAACGTGGCGGGTCGGGGGACGAGGGAGTTTTATTAAAATGTGGCTGTTATTTTAGTATATTGTGTATCTTACGACATCCACGCGAACGAAATCGCGGGACACAGCTAGTACCAAAATAAATATTGACGGTCTTCACAAATTAGTGTTATGAAATTTGTTGAAAGTTGTGAATTCTTGTGAATTCATTAAGTTTAACAGGATATTGTTGACTGATTCGCTTTGATTGTTAGAACAATTTACTTGTTCGATGGCGAAGAGAATGATTATAAAATTGATTAGACCACGAAGTTTCTTAGTAATTTGGAAAGGGCATGAGGTTGATGGAGGTTTATTTTAGTTAAGGTCACGCTTTTATCGATTAGTGGAGGTCAGATTAAAGTATGCGTGGGAAATCGTGTCTTTGATAAACAGGGGTATGATTGCTTTTACTAACGCAGTAGATATTCACAAATCTTGGCAGACGGATTAGTGTTCTATTGAGAATAAAGCTGCTACCTTATGCCCAAAGGTAGAAAAGGGCTAACATTTCCTTCATTTGTAACTATGTGCAATTCAGATGCTGATTGGCTCAATCTGATCGTACCAGGACCAGACATACGACAAAAAATCATTTTACTTGCAAAGTTCCCGTTGACTTTCCAAACATTCATTTTAAAGATATCCAGACATGTCATACCTAGATATTTATTCTTACATTGGCATACCCACGAGGCATTTGCCCAAAGTCATATTTTAACTTCTCTAGCAAGAGGTTAATGTTTTTAAACGATATTCTTCCAATAATTTCCAAGTTACAAAATATTGTGACTGTCGTCCAGTGTTGCAGTTTTAAGTTACAACTAAGTGTCGAATGCTGCACTACTTGCCATAACTTCTACACATCTTATTTATATAAATGTTCTATTTTAATTAAGTTTTCTTCCGACTCAACTTTAAATTAATATTTACTTATAATATTTACTTGCTAATGCAAGTTCATTAGCTCTGTTTTTCTTGAGTTACACTCAGCCAATAAAGTTAATTCATATGAATTTTAAGCGTTATGAATGTTGCAATCTGTTTATTAATTCTTCTTTGCTGTTTTGGTTTTATTTTAAAAGCGAAATTATGTTGTCTTTGTCTAGAGGACTTTATGAGATAAATATCCATAAAGTTATATAGTACTTGTTCATCACTTTGTATACGTACATTAAGGTGCTTACATAAAGAAACAGGTTTCCGGTACAAACAAACCCGTGCGAGTCGGTACCGATCGGTACAGGGTTAATAAGGTAGTCGGCACTGACATGTTTAAACCTGTTTCTTTATAAGTGAGTACATAATATAACATGGGAATATTATACCTGCACCGATCGGTACCGACCCGTACAGATTTGTCTGTACCGGAAACCTGTTTATGTAAGCAACCTTATTCTGTAATATGTTGGTATTATATAAACTCACGCCTTCTTCACATTAGGGTATACTAATATATTATAATGCACTTATTATGATATGCAATCAATATACTTTTTACTTAAGTGCGTTGGGTTCCTTTTAAAACAATTTTACATGTTTTTAATATCAAAAGAAATAAAAAAGCTGTGACTTTTACAATTTATATACCCACTTGTATCAAGAGACTGAATAGCTTCAACAGTAGAATTTGCCATTTAATTGCACTCAGAAGCAAGTTAAAACAATTGAAAATCATAAATTCCCCTGATTTATCTCCTTACATAAACGTATCAAACACAACGTCGACGATAGTTGTAAAATAACTGAGGTATAATGCTTCCCCTAACTCGTCTCTGCAGAAATAATACCGAATGCCGAGTGCCGAGGCCGAAGACGAATTGATTCGACAACTTAATGACTCATTCAAGAAGTCATAAAGTCGGCGGCATCTCACTGCTTAATATAGCGGCGTTGCAAGAAACAATTAGACAAGCGGCACAATCATCCTAGAGGTGCTGGGGAGGAGTCAGCAGTGTTTGGATGCGGCATTTTTCAAATACCTAAGATAATCCTTAATTTTCATTTAACTTACTATATAGGTTGAACATTTTAGAACTGTAACTGTAACTAGAGATCGATTGTTGTAGGCTATTCATAATGAGAAAAGTTATTTGCAGTGAGGATAGGTTTTAGTTCCTAGACGTCAAGAATAAAATCGGAGTCGCTACGACGTAGCCACTGCGTAGCGCTTTGCTACGCTGGCTACGCTCTCGTAGCATAATTTAATCGCACATTATTCCATGGTAACTGTCGGCCATTTTATGACCTGTTATAAGTTTTTAAGCTCACTTTCAGATGCAGGTTAGGAAGAAAGGTAAATGAAAGTTCATTTATCATACTAACATACGAATGGCGTGAAGAAGGGATGGATATCATAAATCAAATGAATGAGACAATAATCGAAACGAAATATCTGTAATTGGGACATAGAATGACAGGGATGGTCCCGTTAACCAAGTCGGGGGTAAACGATGTTACATACAATTATGTGGAAGTATCCTATGGGATGCGCGGATATGAATTACAACCATGGAAAGGAGCTAGTGCGGTTCGGTTATTGCTTGGTTTTTTGTGGATTTACAGGTTACAATATGTCACAGGTTTCGCAACAGCTTAATTGTAGTGATTTTTTTTGACTTATTGTGTTGATTTCCACCCCACCCATTTCGCGAATCGGAAAACGCAATGTAGGACGCCCTCAGGCTAGGTAGAGCGACGATCTTCGAAGGGTGGCTGGCGGCAGCTGGATGACAGTTGCCGAGAATCGAGCTGAATGGCGTCCAATTGGAGAGGCCTATGTCCAGCAGTAGACCGCTGTAGGCGATGATGATGATGTGGAGAAATTAATGCTTATTCATAAGGTTGACTTGACGGTAATGGCTCATGAACGGAAAAGTAAATCTATTTTGTTAAAAACTTGCGCTACGAACGCATTTTTTGTAGGTATTGTTTGGACATTTACGAAATCCAGTGCAAACATGTAAATACACGCAGATCTACAAGAATTATGATTTCAACGAAACTCTTTCAACGAAATACCTTTTTTGACTATGTTTTTTTATTTAAAAACTGGAAATTCTTAAGAACTCTGCAGATATTTCGGCTAAAGGTACGGTTTCATAGAAGAGCGGTGACCGCCACATAACGGCCGCAGTGACGGCCGTCAAGAAAATGATGGCACATGGGTTTGACTTTGCGGTGTCAAAAAACGCTCTCTAGGAAAACACACCAACATACTTTATATAAATAACGTTTCAGTGACGTCATTCGACGGTAAATTACGGACGCTATGTGTCGGCCATCACAGTCTTAGGATAACTAAGCTTAGACTCCTAATTATTGCTCGACTGTTATATTTTTATCTTCTTACCTTCTTGTACTGGCAACGTGTCGAATGGCGTGTAATACTGCTCGCATAAATCGTGGAGACACGGTGACGAGAGAAGGCGCACTTACGCGCGGAATGAGGCACATATACGCTCTGTGCGCCTCGCAAGCGCTAAAATTTCCTTTTAATTGTCTCCCCGTGAACGTACGACATCGCCCTGTTACCTAATACGGATAGGTATTGCCATTCGTATAATTGTACTTAGAAGCGAACATTTTAAATATAATAATTTAAAATAAAAAGCTTTTTGCCGAGTATTTTTGGTACGTCAAAATACCTTGACCTCAAAGTTCGTTCAGACGTTACTTTTCAAAGGTGGTTAGACAGGAAAAGTCGGCGTCGACTTTGAAGTAAAAAAAAAACTAATTTCTCAAAGTGATTACAAAATAAATCATAATTTCTTAAAGGAGAAACAGAAAAAACTTTCATGATAACTCCATATTTTAATCTTAATAAAATATTACTTATTTACGAAATCTAAGTGACAATGTAGGCCATCGTTTAGACTGACCTTTGAAAGTGCGTTATAAGTTTGCCTATCCCGGTAGATGGCACACATGAATCACCGTGTATCTGAACCCAATAATATAGCTCTACGCCTCAACACTCTTCACTACTACTATACTACAACACCAATATCAATTAACACCATCTAAAAGCAACACTTAGACACTACTTTTATGACCACTCTGTATTTAAAGTGTTCCAGTTACGAGTATAATGCAGTATAACAGTCTTGCACAATATTCAAATTAAATTGCATCTTTGCCAAAACTAGCGAGAAAATGGCGCCGGTTACATTAATATACAATAGAGTTTCTGACCCTCCTTGTCGTGGCAACCGCTTTGTTTTTATAGGTTGTTGAATAAGCATTAAATAAGTAATTTGAGGGGCAGGTAGGTACGAATTGCGGCACGTTTAGGACCTTTTATGTTGCCATGGAAACGATATTAGTGTACCACAGTGCGATTACAACTACTTGTGTGTGGATTTTGGATTTTTGCTTTACAATTGTTTTAATTTAATTATCTGTAGTAGGTACTCAGGTAGTTTTTCGCATCGTAATATGCATCATTTCCATTTGCCCTTTCAGCTAATAATATCGCACTTACCGACGCAAATCAATTAATTTTGCTAATGACATCGGGCACATATAATATTAATGCATCACACTGAACCAAAGCAAATCAATGCCTTCCTCTATTTTGCTGTGCCAAATATATACACGGTGCCCTGAAATTATATTGCTAATAGCCGACATGCGTTGGCCGGGCGGGCAGAGCCGGGAAGAGCAGGCTGAGCGAGCAGAGCAGGCAGAGCGGGGCTAGGTATTCAGCAATGGCTATAGACTCACATCAATAGCAAATGCAATTAGTTTGAGTGCACTGTTTTTGATGTAGTGGCCGAGTGCCGACAGACACGCTCGTGTGTGAGTCGAGAGCTATCCGATATAAATAATCCACAACGTTAATCGTACATACGAGTAGTTGATTTAAAGCTGAACAAAATTGGTTGTCTGACTCTCTGAGTTGTGGTCGCGTTATCCCAGGCTCACTCGCGCGGGTACACTAACCTACTCCTAATTAAATTGTTATGTATGTTTACATGGAAATATGTGATATTCTAGAATTTGTATTATTATCGAAACTTGATATATTTCGGGATAACTTAGGTGATAGATCTTTTCCATATAGGAAACGACCAATTGGAACCGTGAAACTAGAAATTACCATAAGAAAATTAATCATTTAGGTATGTCTTAAGATTTAGCCAGTTTAAAATTGTAGGGACAAAAGCCTGAACTTAAAAATTCATGCACAATGTTGATATTTCTTGTTTCATTGCCAAAAACTCATAGCGGGTTATAACGTTTTCGCGCTTGTTATGAATGTTTTTTTGCATGAATGAACTGTATATCATTTAGATTAATGTATATATTATAATAAACAAAAACTATCGAATGGAACAAGATTAAAAGACAAGCAATAAGATGCACCGTCTGGCGTGACAACGGTCATCGTAAACCTCGACACCGAGTTATAATGCGGGCCATAAACGATCAATTATATTGCACAGCATCTTGAATTGCGCAATGTTTTTGACCGTTAAGGATTAACATTGAGATGATATCGCGCAATGATTGAGCGAGTTTAATTTTTATTGCACCATATAGGATAAGTACATGTACAAACTTACATTATTTTAAAATAGAAGCTGAGAGTTTTAGCCACAAATATAACTCTTTTAATTTCAACACATACACCTACGATGGTTTCTGCTACATACAACAATTGTCTCTTCCGACTCTCGAATATTTCAACTTCGATTAAAGAGACAAAAAAATAATATTCTGCGCTTAATTGGCACGCTGTTGAGTTGTTCATCAAGTCTGGTTTTAATTCTATTAATTAACAAGGCGTCAGTCGAGTCGAGAGTTATGTTGAAAAGCAAAATATTTGCACACTGAAAATCTGTCGATGTATGCTCGTTGATTTACGATTTCATTAGTTTTGTGCCTCGATGGGACAGCCACAATACATGTGTTTACTGATTGCGACGATTATATGAATGCTAGTAGCAACCCTGGCTTTATAATGTAAAGTACTAAGAGATTGGGTGCAAATAAGATGTGCAGCAATGGATCGTATTAGGAGAATACTAACAAATTAGACGGGCCGTAATGAATGGGTGATGTGAATTAGGAACGCTGGATTGAATTAGGGCTTGATAAAGGCTGTGTAGAGAGGTTTATTGATTAAACGTAATACAGTTGCTGTTGCAATAAAGAGGAACGTGTTAGTATTAGGTTGTAGTGTATTAAAATAACAATTAGAATAATAAAATTAATTTATTGGTCCATTGCTTTAAAATATAACTTAATCTGGGGGCAAGGTAATGCCCCCGCCAAGACCTGCCAAGCGAAGTCGCTTTCGTCAGGCTTAAGAATATTACTACATTATTATACTTATATTATACGAATAATAATACTATACTTATGTATTTCGTTAAAAATTAAAATGTGGTGACAAGTATTTACAAAAGAAAACTTCTATGAGTATGGGGATGGGAAATCACAATGGTGTAGGCCCAGGTTAGCACGATTTGTAAGGAACGTGGTGTGGGTCCTGTTTGAATTTTATTATTGCAACTTACAAAAAGAAGTGAAATCCCACCAAAAACATTTTCATATAAAATGTTGCCAAGACGAGACCATATGGCTCGCACTGTCAAAAAAATATCAGATCTCATGTAGAGCCAAGCTTCTAACTCTACACGCCCTAACTCTACAAGCCCTAACTTTACAAACTCTACACCTTAGTCAAAATATGTGGCTTGGCCGTTTCGCTACTGTCACATGGGCGAAAGGTGAAAAATTTATTCACTGTTCATTACTTTTCTGTTAATAATAGTTCAAATGAGAATTAACTTTAAAACGGTTCCGTAGTAATTTCTGTAATTCCATTTATAACAACGCGTTTTAGAAATGAAGTATCAAGTCCAATAATAACGTTAATCACTTTGTTACCAGCTTTGGAGTTGGTCCAAGAGGAAAAATAAGTTTTGTTAGGCGTGCCAACAAAACTGTTGTTATTTGGGTATTTAATCTAATGTTCCTTGTTTTCTTATTCGTGTATTTTTATGACTATCCTTAGCTTATTGAACTCGTGTTATGTTTTTAAGTATTATTTTTAGATAGTAGGTAGGTACTTTTATTAAGACGACACCGCGCGCGCAGTGGCGCCCTCATCATTTGTTCGATTATTTATTTTATTTTATAATGAAAATGCAGAAAATTTCAAGGAATAATCCTTAAAACGCAAAATAGTTTTCCGTTTTAATAATTATTTAAGGATTATAATAACACTTAACAATGTAAAACTACTGTGTGTAATAATGATAATAACGTATAGTCTTTTGGAGCTCAACGTAATATGCTTATTTACGTCCTAAACTAAAAGAAATAACTAAACAGACGATGAGGGCGCCACTGCGTACGCGGTGTCGTCTTAAAGGTTGAATACTTTTGATGCAGATGATGAACTTAATTAAAATTACTTTGTGTAGCGAAGCGATCAGCAATGAAGAAAGCTTGCCTAGAAATTATCCATTAAATCGTGGACTTACAAAACTTACGAAGAACTAGAATTCAATTCTAACACTGTTATTTCCATCGGACCCCTCTGGAGTATTATATATTTTCTAGGACGCAATCTTTGTTAATACCTTTAAGTTTCCTTTTAAATTCTATGAATCCATCCAGGTGGTCCTGTTTGTAATTGCTCTAAACTTACCCTACCTACCACCTGATATAGTCGCAAGAATTGAAAATCCTGCTTCCTACTATATAATATAATATATTATAAATAATGTGAAAGTTTGTAAGTATGATGTTTGTTACTCAATCACGCAAAAACGGCTGAACGGATTTGGATGAAATTTGGTGAACGGATTTGAGTGAACTTTGGCACACAGATAGTTCATAAACTGGATTAACACATAGGATACTTGGAAGTACGTTCCCATGGGATAATTTTCGACCTCCTCGCGGGCGAGGCCGCGGGCAAAAGCTAGTATCTAATAATTCAAAGTATAAAAAACACGTTGTCGAGCACACTGCACAATCATCGTACCTATCTACACTCAATTTTATCGACTTGCATGTCAAACAATTCTTCAAGTCCAATTGATTTTGAATAACTTAGCTCAGAAGCCCAATTCCCGTAATTAAAAACTTTGAAAATCAATCTCATCTCAGCGACAATCAATGTCAAAAACTTATCGAAAATGTAGGGAAATTATAGGTATTTTTGACGTATTGATATTGAGATCAGAAGCCCAATTCCCGTAACTAAAAACGTTCAAAATCTAGTCGCAATCTCATCTCAGCGACAATCAAATGTCAAAAATGTAGGGAAAGTATAGGTATTTTTGACATATTGAGACTGAGATCTAAAGCCCAATTCTCGTAACTAAAAACGTTAAAAATGTAGTTGCAATCTCATCTCAGCGACAGTAAAATGTCAAAAACTTGTCAAAAATGTAGGGAAATTAGAGGTATTTTTGACATATTGAGACTGAGATCAGACTGTGAACGTTCTTAAAATTACGGGAATTGCCCTTCCGTTCACAATTCTATCGCAAAACAATTTACCATAACTCGCTCTCTTCCCAAATAATTTTAGACAATATTCGTATTGTAGATTGATTGCGTTTCCACATGCGTCATCGCATAGAAAATATTGCGAATGGGTAATTGGATATACGCTATACGTCGGGCGCACTCGACGCGCGGCGGCGCCTGTCGCTGACGGCTGGTGACAAATAATATGACGGACGATGAATACTTGCACCTATTGGCTTAAATGCAATTTCATATCGAGCACTTACGCCAATATGTTTTTGAATGTTATTGGACGAGCAGTGAGCCCACGGGAACAGCGATGATCGATTATTCGGTAGGAGACAACGCAATAAGTGATAAAATTGAAAAACTAAAATACAGAGCCATCCATTTTTCATGACTAAATTGAATTTTCAGTGAATTGAAACATAGAAACGTGCGATCATAAACAACAAAACGACACGGAAGTTTCTTTGTAAACGTTGTACGTATTTGTTACGTGCCATGGAGAGACAAGGGAAAAAAATGGTATAGATTTATTTTTGAAATTTTTGCTTGTGTGCCGTACAGATCGTTTTTAAAAGATAAACACAGTGGCATCCACGAGATAAAAATAGATCAAATGCAGCTCGCAAACAGAAAAGCCACTCCGTAGCCAAGTTGCAATATGTGGCAGCAGCACACTTGGTCATTTCTGGAAATCCCAACGATTTTACTGTTTGTAATCCATACTTCCATAAGATATATACAAATAAATAAATTGAAGTGTCTGTTTGTAATGTCAAAATAATAGCTTTTTACCAAATTCATAGGAAAGGATAACAAACGGTACTTATAACAAAAAAAAATATTTTTAAACTTTTTGTCGGTCTGTTTGTTCCGGCTAATCTCCAAAACGGCTAGACCCATTTTGACAGGAGTTTCACTGGTAGATAGCTAATGTAATAAGGAGTAACTCAGGCTCCTTTTATTTTAGAAAAAGAATTAGGGTTCCACGCAAAAAAAATAAAACCCATGAAATTGTGAACAAAATCCGATTCAAATAGGGAAGTATTGACATCCACGCGGGCGAAGTTGCGGGCAACAGCTAGTAATATTATAAATGCGAATGTTACTCCGTCTGTTTGTTACCTTTTCATGCCTTAACGGCTGAAAGATTTCGATGCAATTTGGCACCTGGGTTAGGACATAGGGTACCTGCATCTTATCTCGGTAGGTAGTTCGTTCCCATGGGATAATTTCCAACCTCTACCCTAGAAATGCCGCGAGAAAAAGAGACCATAGCTTTCGCTCGCGGCTAAATAACATTTATTAGTTTTGTAGTTAAAAAAAAAAAAAAACAGCAGCGTCAGTGTGTAATAACATATTTCCATATTGCATATTTTGTGTACAATCTATTTTATTTTTATTCTATAGTATCTATTTTTCCCCCATCGCTTGGTTTTTATCTAAAGAAAGAACTTTTTACTTTGAATTTTATTGAAAAAAAAAACACTACCCACCATTGCATATTACATTACCTTCAAACACGTCTGGCTAGTAACAGCAAAAATTCAAAGAACTGGGATTTGATCTGGTTTCTCAGAACCCAAATACCGTGAAAGCTGCCCAGCTGTGGCATAATATAATTTAAATTAAGACAAAATCTCCGTAAAACATGGCAATGCTATTTAAATACGTATTTTAATATTCTGTTTGTGAGCCAGGAAATACATAGTATATGAATTTACTTACTTGCCTCTGAGGGTTGTAGGAGAGATATTGCAGTAGCATGGTTAAGTCAAGACTTGAGGAGCAAACTTAAGCAAACTTGGTGAAGATGGGTTAGGGCATAGGTGTACATTACTAAAAGGTAAGTGATCTTGCGCAGTACTCGGCCACGACTTGTGGCTCGACTAGCCGCATCTTGGCCGCAGAAGCAGGGCAAGATGAACGTGGCGTGAGGTAAGAGTGAGGAGACTGTAGTAATGAATGTCTTGAGCGTGGAGGCCCATTCGATTATTTCCACCAGGCTGCTCCTAACTGTGAAGGTACTTATAGCAGTCCTCGCACATATTTTTCGGAAGACCAATAAGAAAGTTGGTCGCACGACGACCGTCCGACCAGTTTTGTTCCATATTGCGGCCTGTTGTGCGAAAAGTTGTGGTCGTGGCCGCGTGTAGTGCGCGAGGTCCTTATGTGTGACCCTTCCAAACCCTCACTTCTATCATGCTTCACCTGTCTAAAATACAGATTTTAGCTACGATGTTATCAGTACTCACTCCAAAAATAAGGTCGCTAAGAGTAAACCTCATCTTCTGATCACACGACCTGATACGCTAAAAACAATACATTTTAAATTATACGGAGAAAATAGTTGGTACAGTCCAACCTGTTTCATCCAGTGTGTAGCTATCACACCGTTACGAAAATAGTTCTCGTACACTTAAGGCTAGGTGAGGCGGAGACGATTGAATCGAATATTCGCGGGGCTCGGCAATGCGAACCTGGTTCTACAAAATAGATAAGTACAGAAGGTCGGCTTTATTCAATGAGCGAAAACCCACGCACATATAGACTGCCTCGTTGGTCTAGTGGTCGCAAGCGCTACTGCTGAGCATGAGGTCCTGGGTTCGATTCCCAGGTCGGGCAAAGTGTTATTGGGTTTTTCTATCTGGAATTTCTCAGTAGCAGCCGGGAGTCTGGATTTGTGCCCGGTAGATGGCAATAGGCTCGCCCCCTATTACATGGGACTTAAACATAACTGGCGAAATGTGGGTGTACTATAGGTACACCTCTGCCTAACCCTTCGGGGAAACAAGGCGTGATTTAATGTTATGTTATGTTATGCGTGACATGCGTCTATGTACAGCGAGTGCAACAAGGCGACTGGCATTCATTTGACACGGTTTGAAATCGCCGTACGACAAGTCTGTGTGCGTGCGCCTGTTTTTGCTCATTGTATGGACTCAACCTTCTGTATGTTTCTTTTTTGTGACGGTTCCTTTGCGAGACTTCCAACTCGATTTCGGAATTCGGATATTATACAGGTTAGTTGGTCCAACTAGGTGGAACGTATTTTTAAACCGAGTGTTCTGGCGAATACATCGAGTTCGGATGTTGAAAAATATATTGGTATCGGCAGTAGGTACGGAGTCAGGCGTCAATATGGACTTCCAGAGTACTGTTTTTTTTATAGCCTTTTTAAGGTCCATAAAACCTTGCTTTTCACGTTTAAATTGTAAGAAGTTCCTTCCTAATATATACCTTGATAGGTCTCTTACATAGGTTTAGACCTTAATTTTGTGATGACTTTATTCAATGAAATTACGCAATGGTTTCGATCGATAGGAGAAATATCCGTACTAGTTATATACCGTGTAGGTTCCATACACCTCCAACAGATATTTCTATTAATACACCATAACATAATTAACTCCACATTAACTAATGACTGCGTAGTAGCTTCCACGTACTTACATAACCTTCGACGTCTTGAGCTAGTTTCATCCGTTATAAGAAGGGAAGTCAAATAAAAAAAAATAAAAAATATGTGAAATACGTAGATATTTTTCCTAATTGCTTTGAAATTTAATAGACTAATTTTATTATATATTTCTATGATGAGTTGATGACATAATTCTGTAGTACATTTTAATTTAAAAAATCTAATTTGGATCGTTAATTGTTGCAAGAATGGATACATTTATAATAATTTGATGTTTATATAATAACCTACCTATTTATATTTGTACGACGTTATGGCAAAAGGTGACTTTGGTATAATTTAATTAATGTAACATCTTGCACGCCTTGCGTGTGTATACTAATGTTTTGGACAAATAAATTATCTTATCTTAACAGACTTACATTCGCGGATAGATTCGACATTGACGTCGCTACAAAGCCATTAAATTTTTTCTCACCAAACACAAGTTAGAATAAAGTTGATTACCGTGCGAGCCGGCCCAGTTTACAGAGGCGAGTTTTTTTTTTGTGAAGGCCCTTTATCGCGGACACTTTACCCACGACCACTGTGGGTAGTTGAATAGTGCTTCACCGTTTTATTTTTCAAGCTCGCAGTAAAATGTTTTGAAAGGACCGATTTCACTTTACGTCGGCTGTACCGCGGTCCCCGCCCGCATGTCTCCGACTGCCATTGTAAAAGCAACTACAATCGTGCATTATTGTTTCGACGTCGTACCTGCACCTTTTTATTTCAGTTTTCATGCAAAACCGTATCTTTATACGGCTGAGTTATGGTGATGAAATTAAAATGGAGTTTTTAGTCGAACTTTTTGTTCGTTTCTTCATAAAGATATCGCACTATCTCCAATTTTATAGAGTATATTATTTTTAAGATATTTTTCATCTCGGAAATGGATAGCACATCTGTAATATTTCTGCTTATATCCCACTTGTCATCTGCCTCAGTTTGGAATATAGAAAATTGAATTGAACTTCCTACCGGTAGACATTTTGAAAGTGGTTGAGGTAAGTGCTAAGACAGTGTTCCTATATTAAAGTGCGTTGAGGGGGAAATATGTATGGACGGCAGCACATCAAGCTACTACAATCTGTCAAATTTCTTTAATAGATTTTCAACTTTATCGCTAAAGCATTAGGTTCAAGGTTGATTGGGAAAATTTGACAGTTTCGGGTAGCTTGACCTGCTGGCGTCTGTACCTATATGCCATGAGTAAAATACATCTACTAAAACTACGGATTTCTGTAACACTAGGATTACTTTAGATCTTCATATAAACAAGTGCAGGACCCCCCGAACCCCTAACATAATACAGTCATAACCCATAAAAAAGCGATCCACCTCTGTAACATTATTTTGACTGTAGCAGCAAGAAATCGGATATTTTAATTGAATCTTAAGATATATTTTATTCTCCTATTTCTCCTATTCAAAATGGCTACTGCGTCAACTGAATCACTTTTAACGGCTGCATTAAAGAGCGGGATTCATTCCGCAATATGCGTAACGCTCCAATTTATGCAGATTAAAGGAGCAGTAACTAAACGCACAGTCGGGTGTAAACTGAGGGGATATTTTCTCATGTTCGACAGATTATGAGTAAGCCTGGGCTATTGAGGTTCCATTACATAATACAAAGTTGCGAGCATTGCCTGTTATCCTGCTACGTGTATAAATATCACTAATATTCCAACAACAAGCATGAATTCTCCCCTTTCCTTTTTACGATACTCAAATGAGTAATTATCGCAGCGAATTGCTTGAAACTCGATAAATACTCGTTACAGTAACAATCAGTGAAAAACTCATTTCGGTGGAAAACAAAGGAGCGTATCAGCTGCCTATCAAACCATTTAAGTCATTGAATAAAATGCTCATACCAGAATCAATTTAAATCCTAACGTCGAAAGGTAAATTGGTGGCGGTGGAAGCGTTGTTCATTTTGAGGGGAATTTAATGTGATGGTAAGTCGAAGACGCTAGTTCGTTTGTAGTGTCGTCAAATAATCTGGTGTACATGCGATGTGTGTGTCGCAGACCTGCAGCTGTACTGCGAATTCATTTTGTAGTATAATCCAGCTTATAATTATATTCCCTATATTTGTAATATTGACATTGTTCTACGAAATCTTAAGTCTAAATTGGCTTTTATTCAAAATGCATTGGAATGTGAAATTAATATTTGATCGTATGTCGTATCTGACATCTCACAATATGGACATTTACACAGCAGGGGGCCAACCACCGCCTCTTAAAGCCGTATTATTTTAATGTTACTTCAGCGTGAGAAAGAGATGGAGCTATACAGGGCGTCTAGCTCCATCTCATTCCCACACTGAAGTAAGATTACAATAATACTGCTTTAAGAGGTGGTGGGCTAGGTCCAGATACGTTTATAGCCAAATTAAAGATAATATGTAGCTCCTCAATCCATACGTACACAAATTTTAATCGTCTGTCGTATCGCTTGTGTGCGTAATACTACAGAAGCTTTTTACTTATCAAACAAATATCAGTTCATTGCTGTACATACAAAGAACTTACAAATTGCACGACAACAACCATGCTTCTCTCATCCAATATATTTTAGCCTAAAAATATTATGTAATACCTACTGTGGGTATAAAGAAATATGATCATATGTCGTATCGTAGTAATCGGTTGTCCGTGTGTGCGTTAGACTACTGCTACACGCTTTATTAATCAATAAACTATCAGTTCCAACACAGTAGTATTCCCACATAGACTTGTCCCAAAAATTCTGTAATAATAATACAAAGAAATATGATCATGTGTCGTATCGTAGTATTCGGTTGTCCGTGTGTGCGTTAGACTACTGCTACACGCTTTAGTAATCAATAAACTATCAGTCAAGCACTATTATTCCCACATAGACTTATCTCAAACATTCTGTCATTAATACTATACAAAGAAATATGATAGTGTGTCGTATCGTAGTATTCGGTTGTCCGTGTGTGCGTTAGGCTACAGCTACACTGCAAATCATTAGCAGGATAGAGACGGCTGCGGCGGACCACACTCGCTGTTTGCATTTGTAATTAATACACTGTTTGTACTTCTGATTTACGATAGCGTCCGTTGTGCACTCCTAATGTGTTAATAGCTTAGAAAATTAACATTTAAATTTATATGCGAAATTGTTATAATGATTGTTGAATCTAGTAGAAAATAGATTTGTACGGGTCAACCACACCGTACAGTCCGTTTACCTGGGTCATCATTATTGCGTCACCCGCTCAGTGTGTTTCCATCATTTATATTATTGCACTTACACAGCAATAGTTCAGTACGTAATTCGGCAGCATACCGTGAGCGTGACTCATAATCCCATATCGTTCACCATAGTATAAATTAATCTTAATCTTGTATTTGTGGAAACAGACAATACAGTGAATTTATTAACCTTAAACTGACTTGCATCTTTTATCTCATCCTTTATCTCTATCTTATCCCAACCCCGAACATTGGTCCTTCGAGCACGTTAGCGGGACCGAAACGCGTGTGCAAAACTTTGGGCTTTGTTCTTTTGTGTGTGCGTTTTACCGGTTTCGTTATACGCAATTAGAAACCTTGGAAAATACAGTGCTTCATCTCGTGATCCCGGTGCCTAGGAAGGCGCCACTTTGCCTCATCTCCAGGTTTTGTTTAATCCTATTGCCTAGGAGGGCGCCACTCATCTCAGCTCGCGATCCTGTTCGACCCCGAAGAAACCCTACAAGTAAGGTATCTTTCTTCTCACTTTCACTATGGCTACAATGGAAGACATTCTAGCTACTCAACAGCAAATCATTGAAGTCATAGATAGACTTTACTCCAACTTCAAGAAAGATGGAGCAGACCGGAAGACCCCCGACTACCTACGTCGACGATTAGAAAGCCTAGAGCAATATTTTACGGAGTTTCATAACAATCATATGAATTTATTATCCTTTGGTGATCGATCTCATGCGTATTTCAATACCAATCAGTATGATCAAATGAAGGTGAAATACAGCAATATTAAAACAGCCATTCAGAATTATAAGCCTTCCACAGACAGACCTCAAACCCCTGTTTTGAAACCCCCTACTTTTCAACCATCTTCAATATCTCAAACCTCGGACCTCTCATCTCAAAATAATCCTCCTAAGGATAGCGTAAATATAGAAGACCTCTTGAAGAAACAAGCTACTAATTTTAGGGCATTTTCAAGAGAAGCTACTGACATTGACCTCAATCTTATCTCTGAAAAGTGGGAGTTTGAAGACATCCTAAAAACTTTAAAAACTCGTTGGGCAGCTATTGACACCCTACACTGGGAACTGGACAACGAGCTCAACGGCTCCAACGCCCAATACGACGAGCAATTCTCGAACTACGAGAAATATTATAAAACTCTGAAAAGGGATATTAACCGAAAGATGTGGTCGGTGGCTCATATCGAGAAATCGACTCCAAAAATGGAAATAGCTACCTTTGAAGGAAGTTATACGTCCTGGATATCCTTCAAAGATCTTTTTACAGAAACAGTACACAATAATCCATCTTTATCGAACGCCCAAAAAATGCAGTTCCTGAAAAGTAAGATCAAGGGCGAGCCGGAAAAATTAATCCAACATCTTCAAATAAGTTCAGACAACTACCTCGTCTGTTGGAATATCCTTACGCATCGCTACGACAATAAGCGTCGTATTTTTATGTCTCATCTCAAAAACCTCCTAAATATCCCGACATCTCAGCAAAAATCAGCGAGTCACCTCAAACGGATCCACGATACAACGTACGAAAGCGTGAACGCTATAAAAAATCTCGGAATCGATGTATCTACTTGGGATCCCTTCATCGTATGTATCCTAGCGGAGAAATTAGACTCTGAAACCAACGATGACTATATAGATTCGTTGAAATCTCCAAAGGAGTTGCCAGTATTGGAAGAATTTCTTCGGTTTTTGGAGAATAAGTTTACGTCGCTGGAAACTTCTCGGAAGAAGCAAGAACCCTTCATTCAAAAGTCATCTCAATCCCAACACGCATCTTCTTCATCTAAAGGCCAACAATCTCATTCAAAAGGATTTAATTCTCGTTTCAAACAAAATAATAACACCTCAAACCATACCTATTCGACAAACCAGGTCATTTCGCAATCGTCAAAGTCCAATTGGAAAAATAACGAAAGACGTAAACAATGTGGTATTTGCAATACAAGCGATCATCGCATACAAAATTGCCAAAAGCTGGCAAAAATGCATCCATCGGCTCGTAGAAACGCAATCGCAAATATGAACCTTTGTGTCAACTGTTTGCACTATCACGAAGGTAGAAAATGCCTTTCGGAAGTAAAGTGTAAAGAGTGCAATAAAGACCACAATACGATTCTACATGAATGTTTTACGTCAATAAATGCTAATTCGGATGCGTCACGATCGGGGCCGAACACGGCCACTATTACGAAATCTCCACCTCACCAAGATATGAACACCTTAGTATCTATGCAAAATGATCCTACAGAAATACTCCTCGCGACAGCAATTATCAAGGTTCAAGCAGCTGACGGATCTTACGAAAGAATGAGAGCTCTTCTAGACCAGGGATCTCAGACCTCAATCATTACTGAACGAGCTGCACAGCTCCTGAACCTGCGTCGGCAAAAATGCACTGGACTTATCTCTGGAATTGGAAACAATGAAAATAGCTGTAAGGGCATGATCACAATTAAGTGTATGTCATTAATTAATGACTTCACTTTCGATTCCGACGTATTTATAATGAAAAGATTAGTCAAGAACTTGCCTAGCCATACCTTCACTAAACCTAACTGGCCAACTCTTAACCAAATAACCCTAGCTGATCCTGAATTCAACAAAAGTAGGCCAGTTGATATCTTATTCGGCGCTGACGTTTATTCCCAAATCCTATTGGATGGTATCTGCCGTTTCGAGGGAATGTTACCCATTGCCCAGCAGACACAGCTGGGATGGATCCTAAGCGGTAACTGTAAAACATTTCAGTGCAATGTGATCCTAAACAATCTCACCGATATCCAACAGTTCTGGGAAATGGAGGATATTCGCGAACCCTTATCAATATCTCAAGAAGATCAAGCTTGCATTGACTTCTTTCAATCCTCAACCTCAAGGCGCGAAGACGGCAGCTATGTCGTGAAAATACCTTTTAAAGAAAATTTTGAAGAACAGTTGGGTGAATCTAAAAATAAATCCATTGCGCAATTCTTTCAAATAGAAAGGAAATTAACTAAACAACCAGAATTGGCACGTGATTATAAATTGTTTATGTCCGAGTATTTAGAGCTCGGACATATGATCCCCGTTGCGACACATGTCAACGTAACCCCAGATTGCTACCTTTCGCATCATGGCGTACTTCGTGCTGAGTCATTAACTACAAAATTACGAGTTGTTTTTAATGCCTCTGCAAAAACCTCAACAGGTCACAGCCTCAACGATCTTATGTGCAGGGGGCCGAACCTGCAGCAGGATCTCTTAAGTCTCTAAGAAAATGGAGACAGTTTAAATACGCATTCACGGCTGATATTGAAAAGATGTTCCGTAACATTTGGCTACATCCTGATCATCAAAGGTTCCAGAAAATTATTTGGAGAAATTATCAATCCCAACCTCTGCAAGAATATCAGCTAGCGACTGTCACCTACGGTACAAAGGCCGCACCTTTCCTGGCCATGATGACACTGAAACAACTTGCCGTCGATGAAAGGCCAAATTATCCCAATAGCAGCTCTCCTGATATCTTAGAAACCTCATTTTACATGGATGATCTCATGCATGGAGCTCATACCGCGACAGCTGCTAAACATCTCAAAGCAGAGATGACAAACCTTCTTAAGTCAGGCGGCCTCAATCTTAGAAAATGGCGCTCGAACTTGCCGGAACTTTTAGACGATCATATTAATCCTCAAGATGAAGAATTTCATTTTAAACAGCCAGAATCTACAAAGGCTTTAGGTCTTCGTTGGAGTCCAAAAGAAGACTATTTTATCTTTCATCCAATAGAAATTATCACAGAAGGCATCCCAACAAAACGACAATTCTTGTCAGAAATATCAAAAATCTTTGATCCCTTGGGCTGGGTGTCACCAGTCACAATAAAACTCAAAATACTATTCCAAGAGACATGGAAAACGGAATTAGGTTGGGATCAACAAATTCCTCATAATATTGCCCTGGAATGGAATAGAATAAAGGCCGACTTACATCATATATCCCAATTTAAAATACCTCGATGGATACAAACCATGGAGAATGATATAATTGAGCTTCATGGATTTTGTGATGCCAGCAAAAAGGCCTACGCTTGCGTTGTTTATTGTAAAATTACAAGAAACCACAAGACATACGTAACTCTTGTTGCTGGAAAATCAAAAGTGGTACCTCTGAAAAAATCACAATCTATGCCTCGCTTGGAACTTAGTGGAGCTCTTTTATTATCAAAACTTATGGCCAAAATAATCTCATCCCTATCTGATCTCAAAATCCAAGCTTATGGCTGGGTAGATTCCATGGCAGTACTAGGATGGATATGTGGGGAACCAGAAAAATGGAAACCCTTTGTGGCCAATCGAGTAAAAATGATTTGCGAAATTATCCCAAAAAATAGGTGGCGGTATGTGAAATCCCAAGAAAATCCCGCAGATTGCGCTAGCCGTAGTCTGACTGCATCCCATTTAGCAAATCATTCACTTTGGTGGCACGGACCCGATTGGTTACCTCAATACAATCCTGAAAAGAATTCTGAACTCATCTCATATAAAACAACTGAAGATCTCAGAAAGAAAAAGCTAGTAAACACTATTACTGCTGACTCTAGCAATTCCGTTATAAAACAATTATTAGAGAAATACAGCAGTTATAAGAAAATTATTCGAGTTTTAGCCTATGTAAACAAATTCACCGACATCTTGATTTACAAAAAAAAGTGTGAAAACTATCTCACTCTGCATGACCTCAAACGAGCGACGGAAATGTTAATAAAACATGTGCAACAAGAATACTTTTTCAAGGAAATATCTCAACTTGAAAAAAGTGAACCTTTAAGCAAAAAAAGCCGGATCTTGAATCTCAATCCTATCTTAGACAGTCACGGAGTACAGTCGGTGATAGCAGTTAACTGACCCCCTTAAAATTAAACGAATTTGAACCTTCTGCTTGTTAACAGTAATCTTATCGAACTAGAACAACTGGTTCAACGTCTATGATTAATAGTTATTCGAATTTGATCTTTAACACGCAGTGTCAAGGCAGGTATGATCTTGAATATTGTTTTAACTTGTAATATAATTGCTAATTTCAACGACATTCACTATGTTCGTGTAGTCTAGTAGTAGCTGTAGTGAGCTGACGAGGACGAGGTTGAGAGTTCGAAACTAACATATTGTCTGTTACGCGTTTTGTTTTTATAATATTTTTTTTTAAGTTATAAATAATAAATTTAGCTACAAAAAAGAAAAAGGCGGAACAGAAATAAAAAACGGTAATGATGGTAAAAACGATTTTATTTTATAAAATTATTATAAGAATAACGTAAATGATATAACATTAACCTGCTTTAACATTAACATTAACGTTGTTACATACTTCACGGAGTTTAATGTAGTGAATCAACATGTTAGAATATTTAGAAATATAGGTATGTATTTCTATTTCATAACAATAACATCACCACATTAAATATCATTTAACTAAATAAAATAGCATTACCATATGTTAATGTTTTACCTATATCAATTTGTTTTGTAAGTAGTTATTTTTAGTTATAAATAAGGTTTTGACAAAAACTAGGTATGCGAAATACTTCGTTAGAAATTATAACAATAGTTAATTAAACACACACACTGACACGTTAGTATTGTTTGTGGCCAACACTGGTCACTGAAGTCATTCAGTGGTGCTTTTAATAGCGAAGTGGAGCACCATTTTTTTCTATTACTTGTTGTAAGCGGTTCCGCATACCGCGCACCATATTCCAACAACAATCACTTCCTCTCATGATTTCCCACGTTGATGTCACAAGTTGGGCCAAATTTTCTTTTGTCCGCACCTCAGATGAGTCCCAATTTAAAATCATTTGACCCCACAAGTTCTCTATTGGATTAAGGTCAGGACTTTTAGATGGCCAGTATATAACTTTGACATCTTCTTGACTGGCTAACCAATTTTGCACCACAGCAGCTCTGTGGATGGCACAATTATCTTGCACGAAGTAAATGTCCGTGTTTGGGTAAGCTACACGCACAGTCGGTAACATTACGTCCCGTAATTTTTCTAAGTATTGGTGACTGTTAAAGCGGCCACCAACTTCTACCAGTTCACCAGGTCCCATTGAAGACATCCAGCCCCAGTAGCCCAGAGTTATTCTACCACTGGTTCTACACGACAGTAAACAATCTTCATTATAACGTTCACCTTTCTTTCGCCATAAAATTCTTCGTCCATCCTTATCGGATTTAAAAGACTTCTCGTCAGTAAATATAACAACATTATCTTCCCAATTAAAATTGAGATATTCTTGGGCAAATCAGACCCTTGCTTGGCGATGTGCAGCAGTCAGTTGAATTTTACGTGCTGGCTTGTATTGTTTCAGTCCAGCAACATGCAAATGTTTTCTGACTGTCTGAACAGAAACATTATACTGCATTGCAGTTGATTAAGTAGGCAAAAATGGGTGTTCAGTATGCCTTCTAACAATTGCTTGGTGACGTTCTGACACAGGAGTATACATTACAGGTTTTGGTCCAGGACGATCCTTTTGAATATTCCCTGTCTCTTCAAAACGTCTTGGCCACAATCTGACTGTATTTCTCTGAAACAACACAATAAGCATAATTTTAGTAACGAAGTAAGCATAACTTTTCGAATAAGTTTGCAAAAATACGTTTAGGTAAACCACATTAGACCTATACATGATCTCATAAGGAAACACAGTTAATTTTCTATTATTCATTCATGTTTTTAAGCCAACTAACGAATTAAGGAATAGCTATAAGTATAAATGAAGCATAAAAAAGATTACACTTACCGCTATATTAAGTTTCCTAGCAATCGCTTTAATACTAACATTCTCCTCATGCAAATAGATTATATTGTATTTTAAATAATCACTCAACTGAGACATGACGATTAAACTATCAAAACTGATAATTAATAAAAAGGAAAAAAAGGCGTGGATTTTTGCAATTTAGTAAGGCAAGGTAAAAAAGTTCGCGCGTATTCACTGCTATTTGTGCATACAATGTCTTGTTAAATTTTTATTCTTCTACCCCATATTCCTAAAATCATTTCAATAGCAGTTTTTGTTGAATACCCATAATGACGTCTAACTACCCACTTATTGAAAAAGGTGAAAAGTTTAACAATTTATTTGATGTGCTTGTTCTTTACAATAATGCAAGAAATACTTAACGAACAATTTATATATTGAAAACAAAATTAAATACTGAGACAGGATTTGAACTCGCATCTTCCACGTCTCGGCCTTACACACGAACCACGACACCAGATTAACTTGAGTGAGATAAATGAAATAAGGTATTAGTAGCAATGACACAAATTATCAGAACATTAACCTAACCTTTAAGGCTTGCTGCATAAAAATGAAAATTGCGTAACAAATACCCATACATAGTAAATGACCTAACACCAACATCTTAAAGCTCAAGTTTGCGAATCAAAATTATTTATTGTTTCTGTTCTTCGAGTAGTATTAGCCTGATAAACTCATACATATTGAATAACCTTTAATGTTATGAGCAGAGGGTGCAAAATCGAGTAATTTTTAGGGGGGTCAGTGAACTGCTATCACCGACTGTACTCCGTGTCGGTGGACGGCTAAAACATTCGAGTTTAGACCCCGAAATGAAGCATCCCATTATCATCCCAAATCAAACTAAATTAGCTGATCTTATAATAGACGAATCCCATAAATTAGTATTCCATGGTGGAGTGAAAATGACGAGTGGATTTATACGGCAAAAATATTGGATAATTGGAGGAAACCGCGCTACAAAAAAACGATTAAGAACGTGCATAAAGTGTAGGAGACACGATCCCATTCTAAAACATCAACTCATGGGTGACTTGCCTTCATCCAGATTAAATCCTAGTCGACCCTTTTATCATACCGGTATTGACTACACTGGACATGTTTTGGTGAAAGCGAACAAAGGTCGCGGCATCAAAACAGATAAAGGATACGTTGCAGTATTCATATGTATGGTTACAAAGGCCATACATTTAGAACTCGTATCTGATCTCACTGCGTCGGCTTTTATTGCAGCACTCAGACGTATGTCAGCCAGAAGAGGAGTTCCCGGGCACATCTACAGTGATCAAGGAACTAACTTCATTGGAGCTAACAAGATCCTAAAACAAGAAATCTTACAAATCTCAGAAATCTTATCAAGCCAAGAAACATTATCTATCGTCGCAGAAATGAACATTGAGTGGCATTTTA
Organism: Fissipunctia ypsillon; assembly: GCA_947568875.1. Lineage (NCBI taxonomy): Eukaryota > Metazoa > Arthropoda > Insecta > Lepidoptera > Noctuidae > Fissipunctia > Fissipunctia ypsillon. The sequence continues at coordinate 12,608,854 of OX387644.1, read as the reverse complement.
ACGCTCCGTCATGGCCTTCTGCTGGCGGACTTTGGGAAGCTGCGGTGAAAAGTTTAAAACATCATCTTAGGCGTGTTGTTGGTGAGCAGAAACTCACCTACGAAGAATATAGCACCCTCCTGTCTCAACTCGAGGGTTGTTTAAACTCTCGACCACTTTGTCCTTTGAAGGAGGATCCCGAGGACATAGACTTTTTAACCCCGGCACACTTTCTTGCAAGTGGGCCTACCTTAACGATCTTTGAAACAGAAAATGATCTTAGGACTCGGTGGCACTTGATACAAAAAATCTATAGACATATTTGGGCCCAGAGGAAAAATGAATATCTCTCACAGTTATCCATTAGAGCTAAATGGAGACAATCTCAAAGGAATCTCAGTCTCAACGATATTGTTATCATCAAAGATGAAAACCTCCCGCCTGGGAAGTGGGCTCTAGGGCGTATAGTAGAACTGCATCCTGGTTCTGACGGACACGTCAGAGTCGTTACCCTTAAAACCAAAAATGGTTTCCTAAAACGGCCTGTTGTTAAGCTATCTCTATTACCAGCGGACAGAGACAATAATCCTCCTAGTGACACGAAGGTTAAGGATGAAGCACCAAGGAAGAAAAATCCCAAGCGTATCTCCTTCTCGACTATAGCTCTGTCAGTAACGCTATTCTTACTGTCCCTAATAAACTTATCTCAAGCATCTTATAGTTTTACCCCTTTGAGCAACAACAGCGTTTATTTCGATAAAATCTCCAACATGCATCTTATTAGAGACGATTGGCGTTTAATTGTTTATTACGACACATATCCCTACAAAGAAGGCACGTCGGCACTTGAGAAGTATATCAATTATCTTGAAACATTATGCTCCACTATTAAAGAACACACGCCTTGCGACGGTATCATCTTACAACTCGGGCACGAGTTCGAAGAAATTAAACATTATAATAGTATGTTGACAATGAATGAATCATTTGTAACTGGAGACGAGCGGCGGCGCCGGCGTCGTGGTCTGATAGACGGAGTAGGTTACGTCGCAAACAGCTTGTTTGGCGTGCTAGATCAGCGTTTCGCGGAGAAATACGCACAAGACATCGACCTTTTGAAAGAAAATGATAAACATTTGTATAACCTCTGGAAAAACCAAACCTCAATAGTGGAAGCCGAATTTAATCTCATGAAAAGAATGGAGAAGGCTGCGACCAAACATCATAAATCGATAAATCAAAAGTTTAATTACCTTAAAGAATCCTATCAAGATCTTCAACGCCATGTACAGAACATGACTTTAGTTACCGACTTCTTAGCATCTGCTATGACGGCGAATAACTTACTGTATAGCCTCAGGAAAATACAAGACTCCATTCTCGATACGGTAACTAATATTTACAATAGAAAATTGGACTTCCATCTGATATCTCCTAAACAGCTGAGAACGGAATTAAGTTCTATATCAGCACATATCCCCAAAGACATGGCACTTCCTGTCAACCATTTGAATCTCAAAGATCTCTACAACTTGATAAAAGTGCGGACTAAGTACTATAGTAAGTACTTGATCATTGAAATAAGAATACCCCTCATCGAAAGAGACCTTTACGAAATCTTTAACCTCATTCCAGTCCCACGATTATTGAACCACGACATGATACATGTGAAAGTTATCTCAAGTTTTGCTGCCATTAGCCTCAGAAAAGACGCATACGTAACCCTTACTGATGCTGATCTCCAATCTTGTATAAGACAAAATCCTGGGATGATTTTATGTCACACAAAAAACCCTATAAATATCTTAAAAGATGACCACAGCTTGTGTGAAACGATCCCACACACAAGAACCTGTGAAACTATTAGAACCCCTTGTAAAAACATTTGGAAAGAATTAACAGCGGATAATAAATATTATTATTTTTGTTGCAAAGAATGCAACTTTAAACTTCTCTGCGACGGCGAAATTACCGCCGTTAAATTGATGAATGCAGGTCTGTTGAATGTGGAGGAAAGCTGTATGATAAAGACGGACAATTTCGTTGTCCATTCTAACAAAAGGCTGTCTAGCAAAATGAGTATTGGTGCAAGAATTATTGCGCCGCAAATATCACCTATTAATCATATATTCAACATATCTACCCCTGAATCTCCTGAAATTAATCCTAATAATTCAGAAATATTGCGGCAATTTGAAGATATACAGAAAAACATTGAGATCATGAAACAAACTGAACCATGGAGTGATAAAATATCCTATCACGACGTACATCTTTATAGCGTCTTGTATGCCCTAATCTTTGGAATCCTGATAACTGTGGCGGTATACTGTTGGCGGCGTCACAGGCGGTCAACACGTCGAGAACCCTCAGTGCCTGCTGGAGAGGCATCTACTGCTACTGCGATCTCTTCACATCCCAGAAATGAGAGTGTTATAAGTGAGTGTAGTGCGGTTAGGGAAAAAAGGCAATCTTTAATCAAAGTGAAAAGTGCAGTGAGTGAGTGTTGTGATCTTAGGGAAAAAAGTCAATTTAGTCAATCCGTGAAAAGTGATCCCAAAAATCTTATTAAATCTAGCGAGTGTTTACAAACAGAAGATAAGGCCTCGTCCCCTATTTTTCGCGTACTTTCCCTTCCCGATCTAAGATAAGTAGTTGCTAGACTACATGTAACTGTTCAAAATATTGTTAATCATTCATTACTAATCCTTATCCCTGTCATATAGTTGATAAGTTGAATATTGTTTATCATCTTGTAAATCTCATCTCCATCTTTATCCTACTAACCCCTATCTTTGCCCCCGGGAGCATGTACGGGTCAACCACACCGTACAGTCCGTTTACCTGGGTCATCATTATTGCGTCACCCGCTCAGTGTGTTTCCATCATTTATATTATTGCACTTACACAGCAATAGTTCAGTACGTAATTCGGCAGCATACCGTGAGCGTGACTCATAATCCCATATCGTTCACCATAGTATAAATTAATCTTAATCTTGTATTTGTGGAAACAGACAATACAGTGAATTTATTAACCTTAAACTGACTTGCATCTTTTATCTCATCCTTTATCTCTATCTTATCCCAACCCCGAACAAGATTTATATTGACAGTTGGAAGAAAACGAATTTTTGAACTGTATGAGCTACCTGCTTATTATGTTTATTAACACCACCTACTTACATATTCGTTAACTCCAGTTATCTTAAATAATTCTACCAATAAAGAGGCATATAGTCACATATTAACACCTGGTTCAAATATTTTTGTATCAGGTGACATTTTTATTCATTAGTTTAAAAAATACTTTCGTATTTTTAGGTTATGTATGTAGGTATTCTTATTAACAACATTTAGTACCAGGTATCACGATTAAAATTTACTATGCAGATTTACAAAGCGCTTAATACAAAGTAGGGTTAGTGAGAATTCAAACTTGAGCACGCTGCGCTAGGGAATGCTAACTTTAGTTGATTCAAGCTGAATTCATTTATCTCAAATGTAGCAGGAAATGAGCAAAACGGTACAAAGTACATATTTTTAATGTAGACATAGTTAGATAGCTAATCCTATAATACAAGGTGTAATTTTAATCAGTGATAATCTCTTAAGGGGTCATTGTACTCATCATTATGAACAACTTTTACTATGGGACCAAACCTGAAATCGCGAAAAAAAATCAGCTGTTCTCTACATTTTGACGAGTTATGCGAACATAAATGTAGGGAGCAGCAGGTTTTTTTTTGCGATTTCAGGTTTGGTCCCATAGTAAAATTTGTTCATAATGATGAGTACAATTACCCCTTAAGAGGTTGTGCGTTAATTATGTTACACATTGTATATGTATAATATTAATTTATTGCACAATATACACACAGTTATAGGCTATGACTAAGCTAAACTTACGAGTACACGGCCCTGTTAAGACGCAGCAAATAGGAACATTTAGCCCCTTATTTGTAAACTTTGCTTAAAGTTAAGCAATGATTAACCACTGGGTATCCATAGATTTTTTGACGTTTAAACATCACTTAACTTTAAGCAAAGTTTATGAATAAGAGGGTTAACGTACAGCAAGGTTATAGAGCGTTGTCACATTTTGCACCTCTCTCGCTCACACAGAACCAAATTTTTAAGAATGTTAAATGAAAAAATGCTTTTTTGAAAAATGTAATCAATGGGCGGTCTACAAAACAATATTAATTTAATAGGTAGTTATCAAAAACACATTTCTATTGTGTTATCTAATAAACTAATGTAATTAAGTATTATGATCTGTTTTTGAGATGATGTAAATAAATGCCACAATAAAAATGTGTTTTTAATAATTACCTATTAAATTAATATTATTTTGTAGACGGCCCATTGATTACATATTTCAAAAATGCATCTTTTCATTTAACATTATTAAAAATTTGGTCCCGTGTGAGCGAGAGAGGTGCAAAATGTGACAACCCTCTTAACATAAAATATTGCATACCTACTAGATAATATCACAACTTAAATATCTATACAAATACATAAAATTGAAGTGTCTGTTTGTAGTGACAAAGTGGCTTTGTCAAAGTTGTTGGCTTTTTACTCAATGCATATGGAAGTATGTACGGTACTTATGTAATGAAAAAACAATTTTTAAAATTTTTGTCTGTCTGTTTGTTCCGGCTAAACTCTGAAACGGCTGGACCGATTTTGACGGGACTTGCTCTGGCAGATAGCTGATGTTATAAGGAGTAACTTGCCTACTTTTATTTTGGAAAGATAATTGGGGTTCCGAGGTTTAAAAAAATTAAAACCCATGAAATTGTGAACAAAATCCGATTCAAGAAGAGAAGTATTGACATCCACGCGGGAGAAGCCGCGGGCAACAGTAAGTTTATAATATTAATTCGTTCAGATCTTCCTGTTCTTTCTTAAAAAAAGTACCTAGTTAATTATATCAGGTACTCAATAATACTGTACGAAGCATGCCTGTTTTATACGAGGAATTGTTTAAATGAGTTGTACAAACAACTTTGATACTTAACGCGTTGTATGAAGGTTGTTAGATGACGCCACTAGCGTTTCGTAGCCGCTACGTATAATAAAGAAAACCGCAAGAAAATTGAAGTCGTGGTTAAGTTATAAGTGAACAAAATGTACGTGCACAGACCTTGTTTTATAAGTGAGTTAATAATGTACAACATCTGTTTGTTTGTCTGTGATGTTGAAGTAGTGTGTATTACCGTGTAGATGTGGGTAGACTCAACGCGTCAGAATTCGTCTAAGTAATGTAACGTTCGTTAAAATTAGAAGATTAAAAGCTATGCTGATGTCTATCAAACTTTGAGCGTTTTATTCTTAACTTAAATAACGTAAATGTAATTGTAACCTTTTGTCAATTATTGTAAAATGCAATGATTTTTACCTTATTCTGAACGCGATCAGCACATAAACCACGTTTAAGAGCTGTCAGTGTCATTATTTTCTTTGGAATACTGCCACTGACAGCTCTTGAACGTAGTTTAGATGTGCTGATCGCGTTCAATTTCATTGGTGTCAATCCGCCCTAAGTAGATTATAACAGGAAAGCGTTTTGTCCCAGATATACTTGGTAATTTTATCATCATTATCAGAGCACTACACCATAATGAGTAAAACTTTTACCTTGGGCATGACACGTAGTTTGAGTCTATGCTAGATTAACTTTCGAGTTACCTGTCTAACTCTACTTATTTGTTTACGAATGAGCTGCCTAAGGTGTTGCCAGACTCTCAGTTTTAAGTTCCCTGCAAGTATCCCTTCATATGTGATTAGAGCCTAAAACGTAAATAGAAGTCAGCTCAAAATCACGTCATATAATGAAATACTGACACAGGAATATTCCACACACTACGAGTCTGAGGGGTGTGTCTTGCTCATTTTCGTTTCGTGAAAAATGTTGAGCCTCCCTTACCGCTGAGTCCCTAAGTCAGCTCCACGACCCCTGGGCGTGGTGTCTGTTCGACGTACAATTTGCATTTTTAGCGAAAGTACGACGCACGTCTTCTGCAGACGGATTGTGCGGGAGACGAATGATCTCGCGACGTGGATCGACACCGATGTTTACGAGATTTTTTTAAAATATCGTTAAAGTGTAGGGAGGCTGTTTGATTTGAAGTGGGTGCGAATGTTAATTGGTTTTCGAGAATACTTTCATTTCAATCAACTTCAATAAGTTGAAGCTGTGAATTGATTTGCTACGATCATATGCTAGATGGAAAATATTTTCTTCCTTTCTTTGAAGCTTTTCAAGGGTAACCGGATACATATTACATTTTCTATAAAACTTTATTTAAGGAAAACATTCATCCACCATACCGCGTTGCCGAGAGTATCTACTAAAATGTAAAACAATATTATTTCATCTCACGTTGTTTAAAAGCAATAAAAATCCAAAAACTTAGTTTAGCTGGAAAAGTTGAGCTTTGCTTCAGCTTCGGGCGAGTCAAGTGAACGCACCCAGCCCGACAAGGAATAGGCGTGTGCGGAATGCATAATCAAGCAGGAGATTAAAAACTACAAAACCTTGTCAATAGCAGCCTGTGACACTTGACGCTGTTGAGTGTCGCGGCTTGTTGCGCCAACGCGCCCACACAAACACAACCCTATTTAAATATCACTGTCTTCCTAAACGAGATTAACGTTCGAATTAATGAGTAAGTCACATATTTATGATTTAACAAGATAATTGCCAATAATAGGCTAGCACCCTTAATAGGAGGCGGGCTTAGTGGAATGTGGGTGTAATAGAGGTGCACCTCTGCCTAACTCTTCAGGTAATATTACCCATTCTTGCCCAATATTGCCCATTCTTCTCCATAGAGATCTACGTTTTGGAATGGGCGACTAGCTTCAATTTTCTGACTAACTGACTGACTCTTTAACAATTCAAAAGTGCCTGTAATCGGTTTAATTGAAATAAATGCTTTGAGTTTGAGTTTGAATACGGGCGTGATGGTATGTATGTTATTCAAAAATATCATGATGGCTATGTTGTAAAGTGATTTCAGACGACTTTTAGTGTTCGGCAAAACTATTTGTTTTCATCTTTTTCGACAATTTCTAAATGCGATGTTGTTTATTATTGCCTGAAATGTTAACAAAATATTACATCAAACCAAGAACCGTTGTTGTCTTGGCGAGTGAAATGGTGGACGTTGGTCGATCATCCATCTTATGATAAGAAACCATAACAATATTCATATTTTTTCGTCTCGCTGAATGCTGTACTCGTACAGTCCCAAATATATCATTTCCACTTAAAACTATATCATAAAATGTAATTTAATTTCTCTATTGATTTTTAAAATTTAGCTATCGATTGAATCTTAATGTGATCGGATCGGCCAATTTAGTAGCACTAGTTATTTCGGCTACCTGACTGCCCGTTTCTTAGTACCAAGACCCAACTTAACCCGTCGTCAGAAAATCGAATGAAATGTAAGATTCAAACACAACTTCAATATCATCCGCAGTAAGTACAAGAGTCCCGCGCATTTCGATCATATGAATTTTTAATCTGCTGGCCGTCAAAAAACGTAGAACAGAAATAGTCGCTCGCTTCGAAACCATTAATGTAAGTGCATGCTTCCTGTATCGAGCCATCTCTCTTAGTCGATATTACGATATGAAACTTCAAGTGCTCGTCTTTACTCTTCGTTTATGCTATATTTTGATACTAATTTGCAAATATCGTCTTTGAGTTGGAGTGTTTTCTTGAAGCTAGAGTTGTAGATTTGTTTTAGCAATTGTACTGATGTGGTATGCGTGTAGAGTAGAATAGCCTTTGACTCCGATTAAATACCTGATTAAGCCTTCGATTTGAATTAATTATTAATGATATGCCATAACTAACGAGCAGGTTACATATTGATATCACGCGATTAGTAATATTCAGTGGCAAAATATTAAAAGGAACATTTATTGAGATGAAAACTCGTCTCGGAGCAGTTAATGTCTTATTTTTTAATCACCTCTATTTTAAAAGAAATGTTCTGATTCAAGAGGTTGTAAAAAAATAAAATAAGTAGTTACAAAATGAATGTAACAATCATTTCCAGTTTGTGAATACCTTTATTATTAGTTACCCAGCGAGAATGGCAGCGAAACTATTTAACTGAAACAATGTCAACGTGCCTGAAGTGCGAAACGGCCAAATTAATGAAAATTGGGTCATTTCTTTCCTCAAATAAACACGTATATGTACATTTATTTACGGGAAAGCAATATAATAAGCATTTTTCAAGCGGGCCGACGTCTCAGGTGTTCCCGCATCTACATATTGAAACGAGTGTGATCAGAATCGAGATGCAGTTTTATTGTCACTCCCGCCGAGTAAAGCTATGAAATTTTATTGCTTTCTTTAAAATTTTCACGGAATTCACACACGTTACTGCCGTGCAAACGTACCGGCAATAACTATCGTATCGGGCGAAAGAGATGCTTTACAAAATGACTTCTTTGACACCAAATATGACAGTGTACATGAAACAATATGTGGAATTTACGATCCGCTCGAATGAGGATGTACGTAAAACCATATTTTACACGTTTTCAGGGATGGCTGAAATTAACTTGAAGTGAAATGCCTCTAAATTCGGGAAGGCAGTCTTTTTTGCACACACGGAAACAAGGAAGAGGTGTCCAAAAATGTGTGAAAGATAGGAGACTACTTCATTAAATCTTAAAAGACAGAGACAGGGAGTAGAATTACGACACAAAACAATATTTGTGATAGCTTATCCAGAACGAGTAGAGAGAACAATGTAACAAAATATTTCTTCATGTAAATTCATTTTGTCTGCGGTTTATCATGTCAGCCACATTTACCACAGGACACATACAGTAAAAAATAATTGTGATTTGACATTAGCACGTGAGTTCTACTTTTGTAATAATTCTTTCGTCACTTCCTTCTCCGTTCCCAGTAAAGACAATACTCAATGTCATAAACACATAGCAACAATACATTGTCACAGTATTAATACCACGTCACACAGCGAATAAATCTTAAATTCGATCGTGTTTCATGTACAATATTAACCCGCGAACGTAAGAGGAAATGAGCGTCTGTATCTAAGGATTCACACGCGAATGGGCCACGGTGCAGATTGTTAGGAAATGTGGCGTTACTAATGCAGCTAATGTCGTATGAAAGGGGCGCTATTGCTTTATCTCAATCGCGGATTCGTGTGTCGTGGCCTTTAGGGAGCGTGGGACGATTAGTGGATGTGTGACTTTTGATCTATGAGCTTGTTGGATTATGATATTGTTGGCATAGTAGAACGTCGTGGTTAGTGAATGTTTGCTCGAACTGTCGCAACGTAGGGAAGACGCTTTTAATACGTAGACTTTCTCACATAGTGTATAATTTCCACATGAAGGTGTAGCCAATATTGTTGAACGATTTTTTTCATTTAACACTCCGTGGAGTTTCTTGCCCATTCTTCTCCATAGGAACCAACTACGCTATGGAATGGGCAACTAGCTTCATCTTTCTGATTGGCCGACTTCTTGAGTGCCTGTTGTTGTTATTTGAAATAACAACAACAGGCACTTGAGTTTGACTTTGAGTCAGTCATGCAGTCATGACTTCACTGACTGGCTAATTTAAACTCGACATTTTTTTGGTACAGCGCGACATGTAATTAGATTACAGCGACTCTGTTATGAAATTTACTGATAGTTTTGTGCGAAAAATACGTACCTACCATTGCTTCCTAAGCATGTCCTCATCTTTAGGTACCTAGGTATGCCACTTCAGCTTTTTTAAAAGAGGCACAGAGATGTTGTAAAAACAAAAAAGCCTGTGCTGAAACATTAATCAAGACTTTAATTTAACGTGACAGAAAACATTGCCTATAAAATCATTAATCAACACTATTTAAAACACATGCAAAACCGTAATCATTTACAAAAGTGATATACTACCTAATATGAATATCTGCAAACACGATGCATCAATTAAGTAATCTTTGACCAGGAGGCCGGCCCGACGGCAATACATCAATCAGCCTTGTCGGCGTGACGAGGCTGCAATCAAATAAAATTTAACTCAAAAGCCGTAAGCTCTCACATATAAGCTGTTTATTCCGTTCATATAGCGCTCACTTTTGTTATTATTCTTTAGCTCACTTTTTGTTAAAGACTGTCCCTTCTGCCGATATGAGCCGTACAACGGATCTGTCACAATAATTATAGATGACATTATAGATGACTGGTAACTTTTGTGCAACGGCAAGCTTTCCGTGATCCCACACTATTGCGATTATCTATAAAAGTTAGCCTTCAAACTCTTTCATTCTTGGGGTATAGTGAACACAAAAAACAGAGCTAACAATAAAACACGCCATTCTACTAACATTATAAACGAGAAAACGAATGCATGGCAGCCGAAATTCACGTCAAGATGTTGCAAAAAAAAAAGCGAAAATTCCCAAATGTTGCGATTTTATGTTTTTATATTTTATTGCTCAAATTGATCATAAAAAAATATAGAACTGCTTGTAATATGGAGATAATTTAATGGAGTTTTTATTAAAAACCAATAAACAATGATAAACTCCCTGCCCTCCGCAGAATGATGGGGTGAATTCAGTATAACATACTAAGATGACCGGTACGTGAAATTATTTCAGGAACGTTATGGGAATCCAATAAACCTGATCTGTTTTATTACCTCACACGCAATGTATCGTTACCGTGGCAAAACGCGCGTAGCGAACGGCAACGCAGCGAGCCTTCGGCCGCCAAGTATTTCAACATCCATTGCTGATTTTTTTATTTTAGCTGTTTTATTTACATAAATGGAGTGCTGCGTAAAGAGAATGTAATTTTACATTGAAATAAAGGAATAGTAACTGAAAATACGAGAAAAAAATGAAAAATTTTCTGAGAATATTTCCGGCGGAATATGATTCGAAATAAGGAACTGAATGCACCCTGTTTGTTTGCGGAGGGCTGTCCCTTACACCCTGTATATTTTTTTAATAAAAAAAAGCTGTTTTTGTTTGTGGGGTACCAAGAGGTATTTTTTTAATCTTGTTGAACGTTTAAGTGTTTGTATATGGTATACCAATAAACTAACAACATAACTATGACCATAAACAAATTTGACATAATATGTACAGTAATTACAGAGCGTTGAGTGAGTCGGGTTGGTGCCGCGAAATTCTGTGACATGTTTCAAATCGTTATTTGGACAAATTTTTAAATGTTTTTAAGTTATATTATTGTTTTATCTTATTGATAGTTTAATAAACTTCGTAGAAAAATGATTTTATGTGAACATATGTATAACTTTGACTTATTATGGTCTTGAATGATAAAAACCGGCCAAGTGCGTAACAGACCACGCACATAGAAGTGTTCCGTAGTTGGGGTGAAGAAAGAAGAGACAGAATTATCCCAAGAACAAACTTAACATTGTAGTTGAAAAACATGTTCTTTCATACATTCCAACTGCAAATGTATGTTTGTACGCAAAATATTGAGTACCATGTTATATAAAGACCATAGACTTCTTATAGGTTTTCCTGTAATCTACAAGTATAGAACTATTTTCTATATTGAAAAAAAAATAATGTGCTCCGTAGTTTTGGAGGTATGGTCAATTTTCGTCTATTTTCTTACATAACTTTAAAACTATTTGTTTCAAAATTATATAAAAAAATATATTCGAGACCCCACAAGCCCTTTCATTTGATATGTCACACGGTATAGTTTGCAAACCGTTTTTTTTTAATTTCTTATTTGCTCCCAAAAGTGACCCTCATTTCCAAATTCATTTATTTACGTAACACGTCCGTGTTTGGGTCACAGAAATTGATATGTGTACCAAATTTAAACTTAATCGGTCCATTAGATTCGGAGCAAATTGGCTGTGACAGACAGACACACGAGTGATCCTATAAGGGTTCCGTTTTTTCCTTTTGAGGTTCAGAAACCTAAAAATGAGTGAAAATAACAAAACATGTTTATGTTTTTAAAAATAATCATTTTATTGTAAACCGAATTACATGTAACTCATAAGAACGAATACATTCACATTTTTATATTGGTTTTGTGGCAACATCTACATCGCCAATATTATCTACAATATTACATGGGACTTAAATATAACTGGCGAAATGTGGGTGTACTACAGGTACACCTCTGCCCAACCCTTCGGGGAAACAAGGCGTGATGTTATGTTTATCTACATCGCCACATGTGAACTACGCATCACACTGACGTCACGTAAAATTCTGCATCTCGCAAGCAGAGTTTACCGTGCGACTGGTATTATATACAACGTCCCGACATCAATTGTCGGACAGTAGCCCACCAGACCCAACACCTGTCTGGTCGGAGGATCCTTCCTGTTCTATGGAGGATGAGTGAACTTTACACCCTGTTCCTCATACCTCTATAGTTTCATAGTAAAATAGTGTGAAATCGCGGTTTAAACGCCGCGGTTGCGATCGCGGTTAAAGGAGCGGGGCCTCGTCATGGCCGTTATCAAAGCTGACCGTTATGTCATTTAAGTGCTCGCCAGTTAAGAGGTTTTATATTACTTTTTTTACCTATTTGTGCACAGATCTTTAAGCCTGACTGGGTTTCCGTACGTATTTTTTATCACCAATTTTGGCATACTGGAGATAAAAAAAACTATCCATCTCTGGTTTTAACGTCCCAATAATCTATGAGAGATTAAGGAATCATACTGGCCTACGCTATGTGTCGATAGGAGGGCCTATCGCTTATTACGGATAGCTGTTTGTATGAAAAAGCCAAAGTATGCGTCCCAATAACGTGTTGACAGCTACTTATTTGATAGGACAGTTACTAAAGACAACAGATTGGTCTATCCGCCAAATTGCAGGAGTAAACGTATCTAAGCATTGTTTACTTAAAAAAAAATACACTTTTATATAAATATAAAACATGTCCAATTCAAGTGAAAGTACGTTAAGTGAAAGTGATTTTTTAATGGTTAAAGAGTTATCCGACTGAGGAAGTGATTTTGAGGTCTATTGGACCTCAAAATCAAACTTAGTTCAAAAAGAACTTATAAATTACGCATGGAACGAAAAATGAAAGCCTCGGATAGGTTAAGTTTTGTTGTACATTCATATAAGAATAGGAGTAGGTAACGTTGTCTACTTGTGCACAAAAGCTTAAGAATTAAGCGGTAGCAGAATGCAAGAGCAAATTAAGTTGTTATGAATTTACAAATAGATTTCGTCTAAATAAAACAGCAGGAGTAATTTACTCATTGACGGGGTCCGCTTATTGACGGAGTCCGCTAGGGTCGATACCTGCTAGGGTTGCGGGATGTTCGAAAGAGTTACCGTGGCCCCGGCACAGGCAACTGAAGGAAATGGGTGGATTTTAGTCAGGAAAAGTCTGGCACGCGCTCCCGCTACGCCCAAAGCGGGAGAAGTCATTTGATGATTTCCCATCAAAAAAAAAGGAGTAATTTACTCACCGAAATATATCCTTATTTAAAAGTAACCCCTGCAAGGTCAGTGAATTTATACTAAAAACAAAATGTTTTAAGATTTTATTTATACCTAGTCTTTATTATCTATTTAATTCTTGCTTTACGCACGTAATACCTACGTAAAAATGTGTTTTTGTGTACCTTAAATTAATTGGTAATTAATACTTACACCGCTCAGGAGAAGTAGAAGACAAGAAACAATCTTTTCATTCAATATCTAGTTTCTTTTCATTGTATTCTCAATCAATCCACTCAAACAAAACAAAACTTTTCTTATGTCAAACTATCAATTACGTTTCATTCCTCCTCTGCGGCGTTAAATATTTGTTTAGCAAAATCTTGTATAGAGTTTTAATTTAATATATATTACATATTGATCCAGTCATTTAAGAATTTAAATATAAAAAAGTTTTTATAAGGAGGCTGATAACACACGTGGTTGTTTAAAGTGATGTTGGTTGTAACGGAACGCACGGGAGGGCCAAGTAGAGAATCCTATCTATTGTTTTCGATATATAGATAGCTTTATTGTTGATTGTGAGATGTCATTGAAGGATAGCTAGAAATATACTTTCTATCATCAGTACCGATCTATCTTGCAATGAAGATAGAGATCATGCTGCGTGGAAGCTTTCTTGTCACAGACACAACGTGCAGCTGCCGACTATCTCTGTTCTTTGCTCGTGATTATACGTATATATTTTTTCTTTTTCTTTCTTTGATATTATCTGAGTTAGCTTATCTTTTTGTATGCATGTTTCTGTGACAAATAAACCAATTTTTCTTTCTTCTTTCTGTCTTGCACCAGATCAAATCACTAAAGAAATTTAAAACGTCTTTCTATTTCCGTCAATTGTTTGAAGTTGATAGAGACAGAATGATGATTTCAATACGTTTAACGCTAAGGATTTAGTGTTTTGTGGACCTGAGGTTATTTCATCGATAGCTGGTATGCTAATATTGGTATTCGATGGTGAGTTCTCATTAAAGGCCTATATTAAAGTACGGGGAATTAATTTGTGATTGAATCAAAATAATATTCATGAATATGTCATATCTCTTTTAATACAGCCGACATAATTAGGTTTCCATAAAGTTTACCTCATGTTGAAAATAATGTTTACGGAAATATGACTATCTATATTTTCAGAGACATGATTGTCAATATTTGTCAACTATAAAAATTGCATAACAAAAATCTAACAATCAATCAATCTGCCTAGCCTTTTCCCAACTATGTTGGGGTCAGCTTCCAGTCTAACCGGATGCAGCTGAAAACCAGTATTTTACATGGAGCGACTGCCTATCTGACCTCCACAACTCAGTAACTGGGTAATACGATACCCTTCGGTAAGACTGGTTGTCAGACTTTCGGACTATCAAAGATCCACGAATGACAGCCGGGACCAACGGCATAACGTGCTTTCTTAGGCACGGAGGAGCTTCGGTATGTAAAGATGATCACCCATCCACCGACAACCCCGGCAAGTGTAGCTTAACCTGATGTATCGACCTGTGCGGCTATTGTTACGTAGCCACGAGCTCCTTTATAACAAAAATCTAACATTAAATTAAAATAGCCTTCACAATTGGTGATATTTAAATGCCCTTCAGTCCCATTATCTCCTTGCTATCAGGTTGATATTTTTGTCACGCTGTTACGAGAAAAAAGGCGGCCTAATGCGAGTCAGACTCGCACACGAAGAGTCCCGTACCACAGTACCATAGTAGTATGGCTGAATGTTGCCGAAATAAATATTTTTATATTTATCTGCACGCCATTTTGTCAATACTTTTTATAAAACGTTACTTTTGTATAGAATACGTAAGATGTTTTTGTAAAGTAAATATTTATATAGTGTATACGGATAGACAAACGAACTGGGCTTGTTATTACCGGCATTGTTCAACGCGCGAGGCGGGGGCTCGCATTCCGGAGCTACTCCCGCGCATGATTGTGCGCCGGCCGCCGGCAGTCGGCCCACTACCTCGTAAACGATCGCTGTGTCGCTCGGTCCGCTGCCGCGCTTGTGCTAACGCTCACTAGTCTTGCCAATAACTTCTCTTCTATACTGTACTCTTTGTTTACTCCTTCTGTCTATTTCGTTAGTGTTCTTCTTGTGCTGTGAACTATATTTCTGGTGCTTGCCAATAAACTTTAATTTATCTTGTGTACGTGTACCCACTTTCATTTCTTTCCGCACAAACTACCTACCTACATCTACGCTAAAGTAGAATATTTAACACTACATATTTTTTTTTTGCCATTATTAAGATCGAACCAAAAACGCCGAAACAAATATGTTTCTTGTATGGACCCTACTTTAATTTTTAACTTTATTTTATTTTTATTATTTGTCGTAATGGCGTCCATATAGTACACGCTCTGTGAAAACCTCAAGTGTCTACATATTACGGTTGAAAACATACAGCCCTGTGACAAACGGACGGACGGACAGCGGAACCTTGGTAATAGGGTCCCATTGGCACCCTTTGGGTACGGAACCCCAAAAATGAAAACTTATCGAATTTTATCTAGCCTACAGGGCCTACATTCCCATCAACGTTTCCCAATAGACAAGTTTAACTTATTAAAACCTCTGTACATATTTTGTTTGAAACAATATTAGGAAGTAGCCGCAAGCGAGGATACGGACATCGTTCTAATGAAGTAGGTACCTGGGGTGCACCCTAATTGTTCAAAGGTACTAGTCCCTTTAACTTAATACCTCATAGTTAACATATTCACGTTCACATGTTACTTGAAAGTTTGGTTGCCTATACTTGTAAGTTATTTTTGGTTCGTACTGGAATTTTCTTTTCGAGTATTAGGGACTGAGGGTAGGTACTATAAGGATTAATTTCTGGTCAAAAATGAGCTGTGAAATAATTTTAAAAGAGAATGAAGGTAGTATTTTTTTAACGGACCTTCATTAGCAGTCAACACTGGCTGGTTATTTTCAGTTTTGACCCTACCTTCCTATGTTGAAATCTCACCGGACACGACAACTGTACCGACGACAAATCCCCGTAAAGAACACCACGGGTCAAACGTGCCGTGAACCGTCTACCGTCTACTGTACTTTAGTAAACAACTCGAAAAGACGGAACACATAGTGTTTGACAAAGTATCTGCACACAGACTAAGAAAAATGTGAAGACTTTGTATCAAACTTATTTAAAATAAGGAAAATATTTAACTGAACCTCTAAAAACTTATTGCCCTCCTAACTTGTTAACTTTCTGGCTTTTTCTTATAGTTGGTTGCAGTAACTAAGCTAGAGTACCCCGAGCAAACGGTAACCCGTTTGCGCGCGCGAGCCGAGCGAGCAAAGCGAGCGGTGCCGCGGCAGCAGCCGGCGAGTGCTACATCTAAGTGGTCGCACTTATTTGGTTATTTAGTATTTATAAGACCCCAAAATAGGAATTATTTGAGGTTCACAAAAAGAGGCGCAATGATTATATTAGAGCGTTCAATTATATTTTGAGGAGCGCAAAATTGGAATTATTAGAGGTTTGATTAAATACATGCCTTTAAATAATACGTTTTGTTGCTAACTTACGAGTATAAAGTATATTTTTTTACAACATTGTCCCTACATGGAAAATGGTGCGTGCAAAAATTGCTTGGCTTATATTTTAGTGGTGTCTCCATACCGCAATAAGGAAAAAAAGTGTGTTGTTGCTCGTATCGGTAAGCTCACCTTCCTATGAGTTATTTACCTTTGTGTTCGAAGAGAATTTTTAGACAGAGTTTGTAACTGCATATGTGTGGAAAATGTAAAGAATATTATATTCAAGAGGAGCATGTATCTACACTATATAATATACTAGCTTTTGCCCGCGGCTTTGCCCGCGTGGATGTCGGAAAATATCCCACGGGACCGTACTACCGGGAGTAAAAGTTCCCTATGTGTTAATCCAGGTAAATAATACATTTTTTTTCATATAACTCTATTGCTTTACGTGGGACACGCTAATAAAGCTCACAGTCGCTAGTCTGCATGATTTTTTCCGATATTTTCAACAATCATCGTCATATTTCAGCCAATTTACACAAAACCTTAATGAATTATACATCTAAACCTTCCTCATAAATCATTGCGTCCATTGGTGAAAACCGTATGAACATCCGTTTGGAAGTTTTTTTTGAGTTTATCGCGTTCAGACAGACAGACGCGGCGGGGGGACTTTGTTTAGTTAAAATTATGCCAGTCACGCTCTAATAACAAAAATAACTTTTGACCGAGTGGACCAATTTTAATGAAAAAAAGACTATATGTTACCTCAACATACGAATTTTGACTACATTTCTAATCCCTCATATCTCTTAAAAAGAGGTACACAAAAATTTTAATATTATTTTTTAATTTTAAAATCAATCCCTATTTTACCTCTTTAGGGGATGATTTTTCACAAACGCTGAACCACATAATTCTTTATTTTCTACCAAAAGCATAAATTTAAATTTTCATATCCCTAACTTATGAAATGCGGGGTTTCCCATACAAACTTTCTCCCATATATCACCCCCTGTAGAATTATATTTGAGACAAAAAGTAGCCATGTGCTTCCCCTAGGATGTCATCTATCGCCTTGCCAATTTTATGAAAATCTGTTCAGTGGTTTAGGCGTGAAAAGGTAACAGACAGACAGAGTTACTTTCGAATTTATAATAATAGTATGGAAGTATGGATGGATAATAATATTATAAAAAGGTTAAGTTTTTATATTTTTAAGTTTGGATGTAGGAGGTAATCTCCAAAACCATTAATCAGATTTCCAAATCCTTTCACTGATAGAAAACTACGCTATTGCCCAGTGCCATAGGATATGTTAAAACACGCGGACAAAGTCGCCGGCAGAAGCTAGTCTATTATAATCTTGTAAAACTTCATGAATGCGGAAAATAAAATGTCCGCAAGCAGATAAGATATTATAGGACCGATGGCCAGTGTGACCAATACGACGCCCTTTTATGAAATTGCTTAGATGCAGTAGCAGCAGCACAGTCTGTAGCAGCTGCAGCATAGTCTGCAGTAGCAGCAGCACAGTCTGCAGTAGCTGCAGCATAGTCTGCAGTAGCAACAGCATAGTCTGCAGTAGCATCTGCTTTTCTATAGTTACTATAATCCGGTGATCTTCATATCTCGCATTCGCCGACATTATGAAACGCCTCCGAGGATTGTTATTTACTGATTTGGAGGAAACCTAGGAATTTATTCAGAAACTATCTGTGCCCCGTGACTTCGTTCGCGTGGAACTCTTAAAATACACAATATACTAAAATAACAGCCACATTTTAATAAAACTCTCTCGTCCCCCGAACCGGCCCGCGCTAAGTATTACTTCGTTTTCGCTTAGCTTTTTTACTAACTTTTTTACTTTTTGCTCAGCTCCTAAGGGTCGTAGCGTGATGTCAAATAGCCGGCAACCATCCTCGAGAATTGGGCTATCAAACACAAAAACAATTTTACAAATCCGACTTTTTGTTCACAATTTCATGGGTTTTCATTTTTTTTGCGCGGAACCCTAATTGTTTAAAAAAAATAAAAGTAGTCTAAGAACTCCTTGTAACATCAGCTATGCCAGTGAAAGTCCCGTCAAAATCGGTCCAGCCGTTTCGGAGATTAGCCGGAAAAAAAAGACAGACAGACAAACAGACAAAAATATTAAAAATATTTTTTTGTTATAAGTACCGTATATATTGGATTGTTGCATAATTTTTTTCCCACTTCTAAATTTCCTTAATATTTCTAAAATTTTCTGAAATTTTGTAGAATAAATCTAGTACATAGTAGAATGTTCTCGTCTCGTATCTTTCACATAGGGTATATAAGCGCGAGTTCGTTATTGGAATTTAGTTAAAATTGACAAAATGGATCACCAACATCTACGAGCGATTTACTTATACGAACACAAATTGGGAACTAGTTCGAGGCAAACGGCAAATAAGATCACAGTACGAATTTGGTTTCAACGCTTTAATGAAGGAGACACAAGTCTAAAAGATGTTCCTCATACTGGTCGACCCGTCTGATTGGTCACCTTTGACGAAGATGTGTTGCGGCGCGAGCTTGAGTTGCATCCGGATTTCAGCACCAGGGATTTAGAGAAAACTCTAAAATATCGCTACAGTACTATAGATCGCCATCTGCAGGCAATGGACTACCGTAAAGTTTTGTCAAGATGGACGCCCCATGCTTTGACCGATGCTAAACGTGCAATACGTGTCAACATTTGTGAAAGTCTGCTGTTGCACACGCAAAGAAAGAGCTTTCTCGAGTCGATTATCACCAGTGACGAGTCTTGGGTCTTATATAAGAACGTCACACGAAAGGCCTTTTGGATGCCTGCTGATAAACAGCCACTAACACAGCCAAAAAGCAGTTTGCATGATCACAAACTTCTTCTGTCAGTCTTCTGGGATTCGCGAGGAATGTTGTTTTGGGAATTAATGGACAGCAATCAGACTATCAATGCCGAAGTCTATGTGAATCAACTACAGAAGGTAGTGAACGCAGTTAGAGAAAAACGGCTAAAATGTCTTGAATTATCATTACTTCATGATAATGCAAGTCCACATATAGCGAAAGTGACCCGTAAATTTCTAGAAATGCTCGGTTGGACAACGATACCTCACCCACCTTATAGCCCTTATCTGGTACCTTCTGACTATCATCTTTTCCGGGCTTTAAAACAGCAAAACCCATAGTATGGGGCATAGTATGAAGCATCTTCGTAAAAAAAAATTGAAACATTCGGTGACCTAAAAAATGAGCTTGCCTATTTCTTTGCCTAACAACCACTTTCTTTCTGGGCTAAGGGTATTGAAACTTTGCCTAGCAGATGATTACATGTTCTTGATAATGATAGTGATTATATTGTCGATGAATTGTTTAAATAAATAAGTATTAAAGAAATCATTTTAAAATGGGAAAAAAATTATGCAACAACCCAATATTTCATATTTTATGCATTTTGTAAAAAACTGTTATTTTGACATTACAAACAGATAGTTCAATTTTATTTATTTGTATAGATACAAATTACCGATATTGTTGTGATCGCTTTAATGGCAGTTTCTATTTACATCCGAGCGTTGTTTTATTTTTTCATCTTACTAACAACTCCTATGATAATCCGTAAATACAAAACCAAATCAAAACACAATGCGAATGATTCACGCCTATTAAGTTCATTCAATTCGTGTCTGTAATCGACAAAGTCGCAATCCATCGAGCAGTTCGCATCACTGGTTTAAAATGTATTGGTTGTTCGGAATTATCGTCATGTGTCAGCGTGCTGTCGCGGACAGGCCGTGGGAGATCGGATGGGTAACGTACGTAACGTATAAGTGACGTCACTAATACGGGCTGTTGTGCTATCTCAAGCACACCTGTGCTGGTGTGAGTGAGTGATGTCTAGGTCGTCGAGTCCGTCAAGTGTTCATGTCCATAGCGGCTGCGTCATAGGTTGTTAGGGATCTTATTGGTCTCGTGCCACATTTAGCGATTTATTTTCGTGCTTATCTGAAATATCTATCTATTATAAGGCATTAATTTTCTTTATTCTTTGTCTAGTTACGCTGTAAAAAATGTTGCGCTTCACTTTAAAATGGTGATGAATAATAGTGTCGGTGGTAGTATATTATTCTTAAATAATTGTTTGATAATACGGTCGGATATAAATGTTTTTTATTATTATTTTAACAAAATGCTGGAAACTTTATTAGATTCTTGCGCATGCAAAGCTTCAAAATTGTTTAGCGTTTAGATGTCTTCATGTAGAACGCTTTTGTAAAATTTCACACTGCCCAAACGCCTAGTTTTCGAGAAAAAAATTCCTAAAGTTAAAAAAAAAAATAACTTGTTTACGTAATATAATTTTTATTTTACCGCAGATGATGTATAAATTTCACTCTTATGGTATTCCGTTTTATGTTCAACAGTGACAGCGGATTTTAACTGTTTTTAGTATACCTAAATTTTGTATTTTTTTACTTTACTTCTTTTCATTTTTAAATAGCTTCTATGTAATGAACTCAATTATGAAGCAAATAATATAATTAATGAAATAAAAAATAATAAAATTTTATTTGCAGTCTTAAAAGATCGTGGGTAACGAAACGTAATCGAACTTAGGTGACCGTGAGGTGTGACGCTAAAGTTTGACAGTTCTCACGCATCGTATTGTACAAAAGGCAATGTTACTACTGTTATTAGGGGAACTAAGGATGCAAGAGCGAGCGAAGCGAGCGAACAAAGACCCCGCCATCCTCTTCGTCTTTATTTTTATCAAACCATTAAGACCCACGAAGCGGGGCTCCTTCGACTACACCGTATTATTATTGCTTGGAAACAAATTTAGACCCACCATGTGATCGTTCCCACCCTTAAAGGCGATAATACACATGCCTGTAGCTGGTACAAAACTATGCAAGTAGCTGGCATGCCATTGTGATATGACCAATCAGAAGTTGTTATGGTACACGGCATGCCAGCTACTTGCATAGTTTTGTACCAGCTACAAGCATGTGTATTAGCTACATGTGTATTTAGCTGTACACGTGTTTTTTCGCCCTAATACGAGCCCACCAATCCTGAAAGAAACTTTGCCAATTTTTTCTCGGCACCTATGGTTTTGCGCACTTTGGGGTTTTCAAATATACACTAAATAGGATCTATTCTACTTAAAAAAATAGCTAGTATAGAAAAACGCCGGGTGTTAAAGTGCAGTGGTACCATTACCAACTGCTTAAAAACTGGTACTTGCTACTTCCTGTAGGTAGGAATCATTATTTGCGATGAATCCTAGTCAGTCATCTAGGTCGTCATAGTATGGAGTGCAGTCAAAGGTCATGAGACCATCGTAGTTAGCGAATCCCGGGGATGATTTCCGCTGGCTCTCATGATCTTGTCCGGTATGGTCCTGAGTGGATTTTAATAAACAGAAAGAGGATTATTTTCTACTTTTTCGTTGTAATTAGCATGTCATAACTACTGACAGCTCTGTATTCATACAAGTTGTAAGGTGACACCTATAAAGAATATATTATTTAAAAACCTTACACTCGGCTCAGTGCCCAAAGTTGGTAATCCAACAGCGCGCTATTGTTTAGGCATTAATTTGGGTGTCGCCTTGTGTTAGTGAAAACAGCAATAAGATCGTTCAGAATAAGAAGAGCCAAAAAATTCAAAAGTCAAATCATTTATTTCAAATAGGTACTTAAAAGGCACTTTTGAACGTTAAAATTAATTAAAAAAAATGATTCTAGTCACTCTTTCCAAAAGGTAGTTTCGTATGGAGAGGAATGAACAAGAAACCCCACCGTTACTCTTTTAAAATGTTTTACATATATATGTAATTATATGTGAAGACGATGCACCTAAAATAAAATTACTATACCACAATAGGTAAAAGAATTAAAAATGAAGTAATAACAGATAAATTAATTATGTGATAAATTTATGGTGCTCACATATTTACAAACTGTTCGCGACGAAGCGTCACCAAATCTAGTTCCAAGTTATTCAGTATTATTTATATTAGCTTAGATTAGTATATATGATGGTGTTAATAATGATTCTATGTAATGACGAACAATTACCGGAGATTTATTGTGAAGGACGGCACGGTTGACATCTGTCGGGCATGCCACCGTCCGGGAGAATCAATCCGACACATCATCTCCGGGTGTTCTCGTCTAGCTAACGAAGAGTACTTGCATAGACACAACATTGTAGCCAGGATTATCCATCAGCAACTTGCTCTGAAATAGTCTCGTGGAATCGGAAGTGCCGTACTACAGGTATGTGCCCGACCCAGTTCTCGAAAATGGACATATCACACTGTACTGGGATTGATCCATCATCACTGACAGGACTATTGTTGCCAATAAACCTGATATAGTGGTGGTGGATCGAATAGAGCGGCGCGCAATGATTATTGACGTAAGTGTCCCGCATGACGGGAACCTCGTGAAAGCCGAGAAAGATAAACAAATCTATCTATCTATATATATCTTTCTTCTTTCTTTTTTTTCTTTCTTTTTCTATATGTATCTTGACTTGGCCCGCGAGGTTGTCGACATGTGGGATGTGGACTCAGCGATCATTGTGCCGATAGTTGTATCAGCCAATGGCTTAATTGCCAAGAGCCTCGACCAACACCTAAGGAGGCTCTCGTTGGGCAGCTGGATTAAGGGCTTGATTCAGAGAGCGGTACTTCTGGACACGGCTCGCATTGTTAGGAGGTTCCTCTCTCTGGAGCCCTGACCGCCGGTAGCTTGGACCCTGTTCCCGATACCGGTGGGCTACTATTTTTTATATTTTTAAATGTTTTTTTTATAATCTTTATATTCTGACCTTATGAAAAATAGTAAAATAATACCTTTGTTTAAATCAGGTAGTACATCCGACCCCACAAACTATAGACCTATTTCAGTACTACCTACCTTTAGTAAAATTTTTGAGAAATTAATTTTAGAACAATTGCAAAGATTTTTTAATAAACATAAATTATTACATAACAAACAGTTCGGCATTACAAGGGGTCGTTCAACTACTGATGCTGGTGTTGAACTATTAGGACATATTTATAATGCATGGGAAGATAAATGCGATGCCTTGGGCATCTTTTGTGATTTGTCCAAGGCATTCGATTGCGTTCTTCATGAAACGTTAATCAGGAAACTCCGCCACTACGGGATCCGAAACACCGCTCTGGATCTTCTTACTTCATACTTGAGTAATAGGATTCAGTGCGTTGACGTTAATGGGAAAAGATCTCCCGGATCTACAGTAAAAATGGGAGTCCCGCAGGGCTCAATTCTTGGTCCTTTCTTGTTTCTTATCTATATTAACGACCTGCCTTACCTCGTAAAAGACGATCATGATATAGTGTTGTTTGCGGATGACACTTCACTTTTGTTTAAACCTAAACGTCAGCAGCTGGTTACTGACGATGTAAACAGCGCGATCTCAAAAGTAGTTCACTGGTTCAATGTAAATAATTTACTTCTCAATGAAAAAAAACCAAATGCCTTAAGTTTACGCTGCCTCACGTTAGGCAGGTGAAAACTAAGGTGTTGATAAAGGGCGAAGAATTGAATCCTGAAGATAGCACAGTATTCTTGGGCTTAACTTTGGATGCTAAGCTTCAGTGGGGCCCACATATAGATAAATTGTCAAAAAAGCTAAGCTCTGCGACATACGCTGTTAGAAAAATTCGTAATTTAACTGACATAGAGACAGCCCGTTTAGTGTACTTTAGCTATTTTCATAGTGTAATGTCATACGGTATTCTGTTGTGGGGACATGCCGCCGAGATTCAGACTATCTTTGTTTTGCAGAAAAGAGCTGTTCGATCAATTTATAAGTTAAGTCCAAGACACTCTCTCGGAGAGAAATTTAAGGAGATTAATATAATGACTGTGCCTTCTCAGTATATTTTTGAAAATCTTTTATATGCCCATAAAAATATAAAATTGTTTAAAAAATACAGTGATATCCATAATATGAACACAAATTTGTTGTACCTACAACAAGGCTGAAGAAAATAGCTGGCTCGTTCAGATGTCAATGTATACGTTTTTATAATAAACTTCCAAGCCCCGTTCAAGATCTGAGCCTTAATAAATTCAAATCATTTATTAAACGTAAGTTGTGCCAGAAAGCCTTTTATACCGTTAAAGATTACATTGATGACAAAAAGGCGTGGGATTGAGCTGCTCCAACTAATTTAATTTTTTTTAAATATACATACTGATTTTTTTTTTGTTCTTTTCTTTTTGCTATTTTTTTTCTTATATACACATTGTCATTGATGAATTTTATATATACAATGACATGAATATTTACTTTGTAAAATGTAATATTATTTAAATTACTGTGAATGTGAAGACTATGTGGGTCCTTGTTTTTTTCTTTTTCTTTTCTCTCAGCTTTAATCATAGTTTGCCAGTTTGAGTAAATTATGCGGCCTACCTAAATGTCCTTTCTTTGGTATTGTTCGTCGAATCGTTGAGCTCCTTAACTTTTATGTTGAGCTGTACGATTACTGACAGATGCTTGCACTGACTGGACAGGTCCACTCAATCTGTGTGGTTCTTTCATCAAAAGACCATTTCAGACACCAACCTACATGGTCTTCACATGATCTGACCAAGATTATGTCTGGACTTTAAAAGAGACTGTGACCTCTGAGTTTGTTTCGGCCTTTCTTCTCAGAGTAGTCAGATAGGAAACGCCGGCCTCATCTAGTTTAAAAAAAAAAAATGTTTGACATGTAAAAGTGTTTGTATAAACCTACTTACAGAAATAAAATCATTTATCATTATCATTTATCATTCTAATATTTAAAAATATAATTTATATGTATTTATTTTAATAAAGGAAATAATTATATGTACGAGTAAGAATCGTGAGTACAACTTTATACTCTCAATTAAGAGGGCTATATACCAGTAATTTACACATTTTTTTCAGTCCGTCCAGGTACCCTAGACTGAGACCTAGCCCTGGACATAACTTGTAGATATGATTATAGTCCCAAGAAAAGCCTACTTAATTGAGTTTATTCGTTGTAAGACTTTAGTTTGTAAATATGGTTTAGACGTGTTGAAACCGTAGCAAATACGTAATGGAAAATAAAACTTAAAACAGGAATCGACAGGAAGGAACGACAGTCTCTATAAAAGGCGTGCACTCAATTTGGTCGATGTAGTCATCCTCAAAGAACTCTAAGTAAATTCGTAAACCAGTACTTGTTGATAGTCGTGTCGCTTCCTGAAAACCTGTGAAAACGTGTAAATTGTGTTATCATTTCAACTAAAACCCTTCCTCATCAAGTCTTCAGAACATAGCCGCTAGATGAAATTCGAAGATACCTGGAATCTATCGGTGCAGGACGTCAGCGCCACTTGGACTAGGTAGGCTTACAACCACCTTGGACCACTTCGCGACCAGCGATCACGCCCGTCCGGTACATAAACATTGTAAAAGTATACGATATTCCTAAAATTTAACAAGTAATAACTTAAGTGAGTGTGTGAGTTAAAGTAATCGCAGAATGTAAAATCAATGTCATAAAAGTAATAAATTATACAATTAAATTAGCAAACAGTTTGATTTTGACTAGACTCTAGATTGTCCTATGGAGCAGGACCAGCTTATTTTTAAGCGTTCTCGTAACTTGGATTACAATCATCTAATTTGTAATATGCTTGTTTACAAAGATACACTTTTAATATGAATTTTAAATTTTCTTTCATTTAAGTGCAATGAAAAAATGACACGCAAAGAAAATCCGATTCTAAAGTTATAAGATTGAATTTAAAAGTACTGTTCCCCGAAGGGTTAGGCAGAGACACCTCTGCCTACCACCTATAGTATACACCCACATTTCGCCAGTTACGTACACTGTTGCACCGCGTTGTTGTTGTCTGTTGCTGTTGTTGTTGTTGTGTGCACTGTTGGTATAGAGTAAATATTTTTCACAAAACGAGTCTGCTGTGTTGTGCATGTTAAACTCACAGTGGTAAAATATAGCTCACCAGCTTTAATACTGTAACTAATATTCCATGTTGACATGGAAAAGAAAAACATGAACTATGAAATGCTCTCAAGTTAGGTAAATGTCGGTAGAACTACAGAGAGCTTTTGCGATGTGTCCTACTTATACGGTATATGCGTAAATCCTAATTGAATGTTTCAGTGTTTACAAATCGAAGAAAACAATTATATAATAGAATATTGTTTCTTGTTGTTAACAAATAGTTGGTCAATATTAATAAAGTATCTCTACAATATCTACTTAATAAAAATCATAAATTCATTCATTCACTGACCGACAGCGCACAAGATACATCGCTGAGTTTACATATACACAAACATAATCAGCCTACAATGTTCCCACTGCTGGGACACAGGCATCCTCTCTTCGAGAGAGAGTGGGCCGTAATCCACCAAGCAGGCTCAGTGCGTGTTAATAGATGTCACATGTCTTCGATTTTTTGGTTCTAGGACATGCCGGTTTCCTCACGATGTTTTTCTTCACCGTTTTGAGAACAGTGGTGATGAAATAAAAAAAAAGAAAATAAAGTAAAGTGCCTGTTTGGGTTCGAACCCGCGACCTAATACTCGTAAGTTACGGCCTGGACCACCACTGCTCCTCTGAGCTTAGAAGCATGAAATTTTGCACAAGAGTTCCTCATGTGACGAAAGTGAGCATTAAGAAATGATTTTTGAAAATTCATCACCTGAAGGCGATGAAAGTTTGTCAGTTTTGTCGATGGGGAATCCCATCGGGAATACGGCTTGTACAAGCCGTGCACCTCTATAAGTTCAGTCATTATTTGGTCAATTATTATCCATTTCCATTTTTAGTAGATGTTTTGATGTTTTTCTTACCATTAACGAAAGTCGTCATTATTATTGTGTAGTTTAGGTACACAATTTATGCTTGCTTTAAAAGTCAAGTCAACATATTATTTTTCCTGTGTTGGTTCCAGAGCAGAATAAGCTGCCACTTTTCCTCCCATAGGTATCGTTACACGCAAATAAGGGATTATTGCATCATCCAGGGCGCTGATTACAAGATACTGTGCCGTGAGCCAAGCTTGGATATTATGGTAAAGCACCGCAGTATTGTTCTTTGTAAAGGCCTACAGGGAAGCAGCAACAGACAGTACCGAAACGAAGTTGACATAATTATTTTATTTATTCATTTCCTAGCGATGTGCCCCTGATTCACACGGTTTTAAAACGTGAAAAAAAAATTGATATTTCTTTATTCAAAGTAACTTTATTATTATTTTATTATACACATAAACCTTCCGGAATAAATACCCTTATGGTGAATACCGTATCAAAATCCATTGCGTAGTTTAGAAGAGCAACGCGGTTACGCTGACAGACAAAAAGCGACTTAAATTTGTTATAAGTATAGACACAAAACACTTAATAAAGACAAATTGAAATTAATTTATTTTAAACTTACATGTAGTTCACAAATATACAATTAACATGCATGAAATTCTAACCAACAGAAAACTTAGACAAATTTAATAGCGGATCCCAAACTAGACACAGCCTGTATCTTGGTGATCCAAAAAATACCAATAAAGATGAGCACAAAGGCACTACTTATTTCTGGTTATTTTCCGGAAGTGTACGATAGATTTCTAGCCATGTATCAACAATTTTATCCCTAACTCTTCCTAGTCTGTTCATTACAGCATGAACTCTCCTATGCTATGTTTCATCGTACTGTTGGTCTGTGGGGACGCCAATGTTCAGGTGTCGTTTGTCGCTTGCGTTTTAGTTTATTTTCACGAAATGTGTCCTGGGATTTTCTGTACAAGATAACCACAGGTGGTTTGTCAAGAACAACATACATATTAGATAGATAGAATATTCTTTATTATGTACACCATAATTATTACAGATGTATAAGTAGAAATTTTACATATATTGGCACAATGGGCGGTCTTATCGCTAAGACCGATCTTTTAAAGACAAGCTTTGGATGGATTAAGGGAGAAAGGAGAGACAGTACTGCAGATAGTCTGTGGTGTACCATTTACATATATACAATAAATACATACATACATGAAACATTTACTTATTTATATAAATATACATAATACGCAATAATAATCATAATACAAGTGCAAAGAACATAAAAATGACGTTTAAAGAAATATTACTATATAATTTTGGGGATGAGGAATCGCAAAAAAATGAGGAACAACCGCATTATGAGGATGAAGAAGAGGAATCCTCATCATCCCTAATAGAAATACTAGGTTTATCGATAGATTGGATATAAGTTTATAAGGTTCTGATTACAAAGCCTTCGTGAGTATATGAAAAAATGAGAGCCAGTATTTTATAAAAGCACCAATAAAAACAAAAGGCTTGTAATAAATTGAAATATCGAAGTGGTTTATTATAGTGTAGGGTACTTAATGTTATTCATGTAATAACGACGAAGACCAAACATTGCAGATTTACCCCAAAAAAGTCTTTTGTTACAAGAGAGTTCGGATGGCATTTCTAAACACTTTGGCCCAATTGAATAGCTAGTATCGAGTTCCAGTCGATCGCTTACTGATAGCACGGTATCAGTTATTTTTGCCGTGATCGGATCTCGCCCAATCTTTGTGGGCGGTCGATTCGCTTGGTCCTTCCTACACGCTTATTTGAATCCCCTTTCTAAGCGACTTCCTTTTCTGTGAGTGTCAGGTAATTATCTGTGTGGCATTCCAATTTTACGATCGAACGGTTAATTCAGTTTAAATCTCTTCGTCTAATACGTACTCGGCTGTAGGCAGTTCCTAATCCCAGTCCCTCGGAGCCAGTTCCCGAGTCTCGAGCAAGCTCGTCTAATGTGGAGTGGGACTCTTTATTTTCGTTTATATTCAACTTTCAAAGTGCTTTTATAGTCAGTCCACATTTTTGAAGCTGACTAATTAGAATTTTAAATCTTATTCAACCGTACGTGAGCTTGGAGTTTAAGCATGCAGTTTTTTATAATTAGTGGAATTGCCGTTTTTATTAGGCGTATAAAATTTTATAAAGCATTTCTAATTAAGTCAATGTCTCTTAAAGATAAATTAGCGTTTTAATATTAGGGTTAAAAATTAAACATGCTAAATGATTTCCGTATCCGTCTCCATTAAATTGAATCGTCGTATCAGTAAATAAAGTTTGGTGCCAACTCATCAGCCGCAGTGGGCTGGGATCTGATAAAAGTTGTTGGAAACTTTCTTTTGCGATATCGCCACCTTCGTCATGTAAATTGGACAAGTTGTGGCCGACACTGATGTTTGTTTCATTGGTAAATATAGATTAGCTCTTAATCTGACCGATTCTCGCACAAAATTGTTTCCAGATGAACGGGGGTCCGGTTCTTTGCGGGACAGGGTCGTTCGGGTCAAGTAGCTTTTGTAATATTTACGCAGGTAGGCGGGCAGACATGGACATTGAAGGTCATTCAATTATAATGTTAATTATGTTTCTGTACAAACAATAAAAGAGCTTACTCATTCAGTACCCACATAAAGAATTAAATCATAATCGCAAGAAAGATCAACAATTTCTTTCGTAACAAACGCCTTTTTATTTAATTTTATCTTTTACAAACTCTAATGAAAAAGTTGTATTTCGGATCAATATTCCATTTTCATCTAAGTGAAAAGTTCTACTAAATCTCGCTATAATAAAGCGTACACGTCTAAAGCGCTCGATTGCCTTTAACGGATTCAAAGTTTTTATTGAAACGAAGCAGATCCAAAAAGTAAACAACTGCGGATACTTTTATCCTTTTCAACCCGGTTAACCCGTAAACCATCTCAGTTTAAGGAGGCATTAAATCGCAACTCAAACAAGAACCGTTACACTGAAGTTAACTCACATATTGCTTTGTGTCACGAACGCTAAAGCGAACCGAGTATAGTTGAAGAGATGCGAAGTTGGAGTGAGATGGGGGATGCCAGCTCGGAGAATGGGTGTGGAGGGTGTAAAAGGAGAAAACTACATCGCTAAAAGTGAATGCGGTCGAAAGCCGCGCTTATTTTCAGCGCTAAGTGCATGGATTTTTTCAAGTGAAGCCATGAGCACGCTAGCTACTACGAGCCTCGCGCCGCCATAACTATGGACTGCAGCACGCAGATGCAGCCGACAAAAGACCTGTTTATACCGCTGTATATTTCTATGGCACACTACTTCCAATTACGTCGTAAGGACTTATTGTAACAAGCGTCTGTCTGTGACTTCACTTAGTCGTAACATTTTTGTAATCATTTGATTATTTTCTGGATATATCGTGATTTCTTACAATAAATTATAATGTGTGATAACACTTTAGGCTGGACTTGTCACTTAAAAGATTGTCTTCCTTGTAGCTGCCAAGCTTAACAAAGGTGCCGTGGAAAAACAAATAGGGAAGGGTATTTCTTAGGAATTTGAGTAATTTTAAAAGGGAGATTTTTAAGTACCTATTGATGTGATTATCTTACATGCACTAAAACACTACATTACAAATTAACAAGCCTGAAAATCATGTTTTCGTGTATTAAAATTAAGCAAAACCTATCTGGTTAATTACACTAATGCATCGCGGTCTATAACCAATGACATCGGATAATAATGCTATTAAACTTTGCTTTGCGTGCCTAATTGACTGCTTATTAAAGTGCTCGGCTTTTACCCATTATACTGTTTTAGGACTAAAATACCTCAATAGTGCCAAATAGGCCTAAAATTAGATAATACTATATCTAAGTAGGCACTAGAAGTTTTATTGAAGTGTGAAAAATAATAATTTTACAGTCAGTACAAAACCTACAGTTTCACATCAGAGCCGCAATTCCGGTAATTTTAAAAACTTTCGCATTCAAATCTCAGTCACAATCTGTCAAAAATTGTATAGCGTTTACCTAAATGTTTGACATTTGAGTATCGCTGAGATGAGATTGCGACTAGATATTGAACGTTTTAATTACGGGAATAGGCCTTCTGGCAGTAAGAATGAGAATGTCAAAGAATTATGTAGACGGAGCTGCGGGATCTCGATTAAGGAGACAGCTTCCGCGGCTTCGCTCACGTCATAATATGCCTATTCACAAAACAATATGTCTATTCGATGACCTGACTTTTAAGGAATATTTTTACATAATTTGAACAGAATATATTCTGTAGTTTTTGCGCCAATTCGGAACATACACAGACATATGGGTAAAATTTTTTTGGGCATCAGAATCGTTCCCACACCTCGTAGCAATAACTTTTTTTTAAATTTTTTAATGTACAGTTTTGACTTCGGTATTATTTGATTATAATTATGTATAGCTAGATGTATAAATCTTTCCATTACAAAAAAGTGTATTGTCTACCGTTTGCACACAAGCATCGCATTATCCCTAATTCTACGAATCATCCATGCGTATGACTTAGAATCCTGCTCACCATCTAGTTTACGGATCATGGCATGAGGATTGTATCGGTGTAGGTACCAACTAGAATCAGAATAATGCATCAATCGCTTCACTTGACAAGGATTAGTAGTTCTGTAACTCAATTATGATGTGCGTAAACCATTTGGTGGGATATGTTGGAGGATTATGCTTATCTTTTCAATTGATTTTGTTTGTAAATCAGTTGTTACATGTGCGAGTCAAGAGCTTTTCTTTGTTTTTATATAGCTTTTAGATATGACTAAATTATTAAATCCTGAGTTAGATTCCCGGGCCGAGCAGTGTTATTAGGTTTTTCCACCATGATGTTCTCAGTAGCAGCCCGGAGTCTGGATTTGTGCCCGGTTGACGGTAATAAGCTCGCCCCCTATTACTTGGGTCTTAACACAAAAAACATAACAGGTGAAATGTGGGTGTACCTTATTAAAGTGAACTCGTTGACCTATCAGCTGCCTACGATACCGTTAACCTCAAGCGGTGGTTGTGGAAGGTGGAGACATTGATCAGACATCAGAATTTTGTTCGAACACTCCGAGAACTTCTCCACAACCGCCGTTTTCATGTCCATCTTCTTTCAAAAAACCTCACCTTCACCTTTGAGGCGGTTGAGGTCCACTTGTCAGACGCTCTGGGTGACTTAGCCACGTATTACCTCGCTAACTCACTCAAACCCAATCCGAGTAAAACCCTGTCTTGCATATTCCATCTTCGCAATAGAAAGGCTTCAAACTTAACATCGTTTGGGGTGGGGTGTTCATCGAGCACAGCAACTCCCCTAAATATCTTGGTGTTACTCTGGACAGGTCTTTAACATTCAGCTAAAACTGCAAGAACATCAAGCAGAAGGTGCACACTCGCAGCAGTCTTCTTCAGCGGTGAGTCCTATCGAAGTGGGGTGCTTCGCCTGACGTTTTGCGAACTACTGGGCTGGCGCTATCGTTTTCTGCGGGTGAATTTGCTTGCCCCGTGTGAACTCGTTCTGCCCATGCAAAGTTAGTGGATACAGCTTTGAATGAAACGTGCCGGGATCATCACTGGTTGCCTCAAACCGACCCCGGTTCAAATGCTGTATCCACTAGCAGGAATAGCGCCACCAGTGGTTCGCAGAGCGGTGGCTAGCTTCAGCAAAAGAGCCAAAATGGTCTCCGACACACGACATCCTTGTGCCACAAAGGCTGAAAAGCCGAAACAGTTTTTTAAAGTGTGTCGTTCCACTCATTAGCGAACGATCAAAAGAAAGACTGCAGCTGTGGCGACATAGTGCTTCCTTACCCAAACCATTTGTTCCACCTGCTGAAGATCTGCCGTCTGGACATGAGTTGTCTTGGGTAACCTGGAAGTCTTTAAACAGACTCCGGACTCAGATTGGCTGAAGCAGGGAAAACCTGTTCAGGTGGAGATTCATTGACGACTCCGCCTTAGTGTGTAAATGTGGTGCTGTTCCACAAACGATGGGACACTTAATATCATGTCCTGCGTGTCTTGTCAGCTGCACGTTACAGGAACTGATGGACGCTAGTGATGGTACCAAACTCGTAGCTGAATTTTGGGCCGAGCTATTTAGATTGCCAACGACATGCTAAGAAGAAGGTGAACGTCCACTGGTACGCACCAGCCGCAAAGCATGTCACGCGACGGATTTTGGTTTGTTTGTATGAAGAAATGAAGCGAGCGCTTAGTGCGGGTACCGATAGTGGACGCAGTGCTATAATGAATTTTGAAGAGATATTGCTAGTCGACGCGTATATACATATGTACATATATACAGGATAAGTTTAAAAGGAGTGCGGATATTTTAGGAGGTAATCAGGTGCATAAAACTGAACAACTTTCCCCAAGGAACATAGGTCGAAATCTAAAAAATAAAATTCAACTTCTCATACAAACATAAGTCACGTGACCAGTCACTTTGTATGAAAAGTCGATTTTCAATTTTAAGATTTCGACCTATGTTCCTTGTGGAAAGTTATCCATTTTTATGCACCTGATTACCTCCTGAAATATTCGCACTCCTTTTAAAATTATCCTGTATATATATGTATATTTAATGTTTTTCATAACTTTCTACAGAGTAGTCTGATTTAAACGATTCTTGTTTTATTTGAGAAGGTATATCTCGAAATTGGTCCCATGTAAAATTTATTATCTTTGCTTGGATGGTTTTTGAGTTAGCTTCAATAATACGTATTTTCTAATAACTTCATGCCACTATTATTTACATAGCAGGTTTCGAGGTATTCGAATTTGTGTGGGAGGTACCACAACTAAAAAGTGAAAAATAATAACTTTTTACAAAAAATAAAACCGACTTCCAAGAAAAACCTACAAAGTGAAAAATAATTTTGATTTCGGAAGTCCGAGGCAAAAAACGAAAATATAAAACCAAAGACCGGACTTCCGAAATTAAAGTAATTTTTCACTTTGTAGTGTTTTTTTTGGAAGTCGGTTTTATATTTTGAAAAAAAGTTTTTAGTAATCTTAAAACCAATGTTGAGTGACGTCGTGTTCTTTTATTAAATTGGTGATGTTCTTCAGAAAGGTCAGGTGCGTAGTACTCGCAACCGATTTGCGTGTATGACCAGATGAATGAACGAAGCAAAAAGAGTACGGGTTAGCAGGTGATGTTCTTTAGGCTCTGCCTAACCCCATGGGAAAAAGGCGTGAGTTTATGTATATACGTATTCTTTAAAGATTCTACTTGATTTTCTAAACTTGTCACAAAGCGGTAAAATAAAAATAAATTTAGTTTAAAATAAAATAAAAGTAAGGTATTCTTACCGTCACTACTAAAATATCTGTTCACTTTCTAGCCTATCTTCTAAAGAAGCGGAAACCAACAGGTTGTTTACTTAAGTGTTTCAAGAAGTTAATTAGAAGAGGGACACCAGCCAAGTTTAATTTGTTCAAAGGAATTCGTGACATTGCCAAAAAAGTCATTATCAATGTTTTTATGCCGCCATCTTGAATTTTTCCTTACAAAAAAATAAGCTTCGTATCATTTATTCGCAATGGAATACTGAAGGTGGCTCCTAAGTGGTGCTTTATTTTGTAATGTTTGTGGAATAAAAATAATACAAAAAAAAATATTGCTGCTAGTTTAACCCTTAATTGGGCATGGCGTATGTGGGTTCTACTCGGTTTTATAAACCTAGTGGGAATTTTTTATTTAGGTACCGTCACGTCGGGTTACTTTGACTCTAGGGTGTAACTTTGGCCCAAATCGAGACAAATGTTTAGTGTCATTAAATCCACACAACAGTTCCGCAAATACGCGTCTATATCGCCATCTATTAATTACCGAAGGAATAAGACGTTCGGTTGTGTGGTCGCGACATGGCGTGAATTTCAAACATCAAGTCTAGATTTGGGCCAAAGTTATACCCTAGAGTCAAAGTAACCTGACGTATCAGGTTATTTTTTTTTTATTTTTATTATTTTTTATTATTTAAATAAAAAAAACAACGTGGGAAATATACTCCTACTGCAAGTGTAGGACTAAATGAAATAAGCTCTATGTGGGAAATAATCTACATGTTGGAGAGCGCTGGTCTAGAATGATAATTCTCAAAGCATGGAGCAGCACATAAGGATACCAAACATATGGAACAAGAATATTTTGTCCTCTGCTCTTTTGCTCGGGTGCTACAGAATTTACACCTTCTATATTTACTAATGCGTGGCATATGGGCAAAGAGACATTGTTTGTTCATATAATAATTGACATATTGTGGGATTCATGTAACTTTTGACGGCTTACAGACTCTTAAAATGATGTGGGAAGCATTTTCCTTTAGTCTAATTAAGGGTTAACGTTTCGTGTTAAATTATCTAAACTATCCGTACTATTTCTTTCGTTAATACACTGCACGTTTCGTTATGTCACCGCCTAGCATATGTGTGCAAGTGCATGCACACATATGCAGACGACGAATGACGTTAGCGTGGAATATTCTAGAAGTCTGCGCAACCAAGGCGCGCTCTCTTTAGTTTTTCACCTAAGTTGTTTTTGACAAGAAAAATGTCACTTTATTTTTTAGACGAAAAATTAAATTCGTTTTTATTTAAGTATTGTATTATACACAAATCTTAAATACAATACACAATCTAACACTCAAAAATATATATTATGTACAAGTACATATATAAAGGAAAGAAAAAAGAGACAGCTGCAATGAAGGGCATCAAAACATTCGTCCGCATCGCTGTCAGTGGAAATAGTGCCCAAAAGGCTGGCAGCGTAACCACGTTGGATGGCAATGCTGTTTCTTTGACCCAAAAATTGGCCAGCCCTCTGGTCACGTGAAGAGTCGACTAACCGCTTGGCGATATCCCGAAATACTCGATGAGCTTTCGGACCCCACGGCCCTAGTGTTTTAATCCCAAACGGCTCAAAAATATAGCTCCCAATAAGGTTGTTATATTTGCGCCGTTTGAGGTTTTCTGCACCTGCAGCAGCCGCCCCAGCACAGCCCACCGTGCAAAGAAGATAGGATGTGGTTGCATCCCACACCAAAAGCCTACCTAACTTCCAAGGCATTATGGTCACTCCGTCTGGCCTCTTCCCACCGTCGCGTGCCAAGCCATTGGGTTCTAAAATAGCTGGCGGTGATAAGAGCCTGACGGATGATGTAATTAATGCTGGTGTGCCGTGCCAATCGATCAGCGCTCTTGAGGCGGTCGACTGCTTCACCGCACTGACAGCGATGAGGAGCCCCGCAAGGAGCGCCCAGACGCAGACTTGTAGCGAGCTGGAAATTGGTGTCACCCAGCATAGTGCCTATGTTGGGTGACGGTAGCGCCTGAAGCCAGAGGCCCGACTCCCATTCTCCCACAGCCAATAGGCGGGCACGCTCAGCAGTATTGGTAGACGTATTAATGAGGTTATTCCGTACAAACCTGCGGAGCGGCTCATCCCACTGTCTCTGGGAAGACGGGATAAATTAAATTAATATCACCAATATCAAATTGGAAAACTGTTCTTATTCACTTCCATTCATTGCTCCAAAACGAGCATCTCTTTCAGAAGCATGTCTTTGGTTACAATTTAGTTCTCAGGAGACAAGTCAATTCGGTCTCGAACGATGTGAATGGCAAATAAGGAAATATTTATGTCATATGGTAAACAACATTCCTACACATGGTCACTAATCTGTGTCAGCCAAGCGTGCTGTTGCAATATCCACCCTTTATCAATTGAAGTTTAGCTGGAAGATACGACGCATATTGATCGGCCGCCGTATTTAGAGTAATTTCTCTGGACAGTCTTACAATTTATCTAAATAATATAAACAAATAAATAAAATCTAAGTGTCTGTTATGTCAAAATATCAGCATTTTACTAAATGCATATAAAAGCATATACAAGCTTTTAACAAAAAAATATTTAAAAAAAATTTTGTCTGTCTGTCTGTTGGTCCCGGCTAATCTCCGAAACGGCTGGACCAATTTTGACGGGACTTTCATTGGCAGATAGCTGATGTTATAAGGGATGTTGTGTAATATTGTAACTAAGGCTAATTTTATTTTAGAAAAATAATTAGGGTCCACGCGGGCGAAGCCACGGGCAGCAGCTAGTCGTACTTTAAAAATACTGCAGCATAGAGCACAGAGCCGCCTCGGCGACCGCTGCTAGAGGCGGCATTGTCAACACTTTCTATGCAAACCATGCTTGTCACCTTTTACTCATACTACGACACAAACGACGTGTAGAAACAGACGGCTGTAAAGGCAGTCTGCGACAGAGGTTTTGCGTCTAACGCAATTTCGGCGCCACAAATTTCATTAGTACAGTCAGCCTCAAAAATATGTAGAAATGTAACTACAAAACATATTATTAGATATACATTGGATACTTAATTGTAGCTGCTCAATGATACAGTATTATGGAACACAAATTGTAGAAAATCAAATGATTTCTGGTCGATGACATCTTTTGAAGGCTGACTGTACCTACTGCCGTCTTAGAACGCTGCCGGCGATTCCGCACTCAGTGGACTGCAGTAATGACAGCATGGTGTCTACTCGGTTACGGCCCTAATAAACTCGCTCATTTCCTAAGCTGTCCTTTAAAGCCTGTGAGATGAGAAGTAATCTTCTTTTCATTTTTATTGGCCAGAAACAACCTCAGTTTGGTATCATTTTTATCTCTGTTTTGTTTCTGATCGATAATGTATGAGGTGAAATGTATGCGCACAGTTTAATGACAGCTTTTAATCTTGATTAAATGTAATATCGTATCAGTTGTTATCATTTGCTCCGTTATTGTGTGTTACTATGTTTTAAACTGATCGTTTTTCAAGCCATACAATTGTTAATCTGATAACGCGTAATTGCTATTCAAAAAAACTTTACAGGCAATGTGTAAATGCTTCCAAAGAAGAAATAAATTTTTCAATTTTATTGGTGAAGATCCTGATTGTCTCATTAATATTAATGATAATATGTTACAAGCAAGTTCAATAGTCTGATCTCACAAATTTACAAAGCCTCATTTACACGGTTCAAGTTTCTTGCCGGTGGCATACAATAAAATTAAAGCAACAAATTTTTATTGTTGCTTCAACCTACTTATGGTATGCCACAGGCATTAATTCGCACCGTGTAAATCAGGCTTTACAATGGCAATGTTATTTATATGTCTCATATTTATAATGCGCTTGCTGAGGTTGGTCCGTGGATGGGTGACCATCCGTAACATACTGAGACCCCTCCATGCCTCGGAAAGCACGTTAATCCGGTGGTCCCAGCTGTCATTTGTAGATCTTTGACAGCTGTTACGGGTAGTCAGAAGCCCGAAAGTCTGACAACCAGTCTTGCCAAGGGCAACCACCCAGAAACTGGTTTGTGGAGGTTAGATAGGCAGTCGCACCATGTAAAGTACTGGTGTCCAGCTGCATCCGGTTAGATCGGAAGCCGATCCCAACATAGGAACAGGTTAGGCAGATTGATGACTTATAATACCAGCCAGTCATAATACTGTGACACATTCATCTCAGAGAGCAGTACAACATGACAGACAGTACAACACGACAACCTTACTGCCACGAAATATAGTTGCTGCCAATGTCAAATTGCTACCATGGCGTATGATTGGCTGTACGATTTGTGCGTATGAAGTAAATACGAAAACGCTTGTTAATATTATATTTTTATTTGGAAAATACAAGGTGTAAGGGACAGCCCTCCACTAAGTAACAAAGTGCATCCAGCTCCTTATTTTGAATCATATTCCACCGGAAAATTTCTCAGGATAAGTTTCATTTTTTTTAATCGGTTTTTCAATTACTATTCCTTTATTTCAATGTAAAATTACATTATATATACGCAGCTCTCCATTTATTTAAACAAAACAGCTAAAATCTAAAAATCAGCAATGGATGTTGAAATACTCGGCGGCCGAAGGCTCGCTGCGCTGCCGTTCGCTACGCGTGTCTTGCCACGGTAACGATACATTGCGTGTGAGGTAATAAAATAAAGCAGGTTTATTGAACTCCCATAACGTTCCTGAAATAATTTCATGTACCGGTCATCTTAGTATGATATACTGGATTCACCCCATCAGTCTGTGAAGGACTGCCCCTTACACCCTGTATATAATTGATCCTCTAAAAACTTCCCTAAACCTTCTAATGATGTCTCCTTTTTTAATAAATGTGCCTCTAAAAACTGTTAAGCTTCTAATGATGTACGTTTTGTTTTAATAAATGAGCATTATTTGGGATTCGATTATACGTGTACGCCTTTTTATTTTACACGTGTGGCGAGTGAAGGTCGAGACGAGTAAGGAGGTCAAGGAGTTGGCACTCAAAGAAGTAAACTGGAAGTTACTGCACCTACACGAGCGTAGCAAGACGTGCATGACAGCGCTTGCCTTTTGTGTGTTCGAAATAAATCATTATCAGAGTGAATTTTGGTATGTCTTTTGTGTTCAAATTAGGTATACATACAACCCAATTATATCAAAATATATTATTATAATGTTATTGTTTCTACGGAATATAATATCAATAACAACCATAACATTAAGGCTTTCCTTCCCTTCATAAAGATTTTCCGCAAGTTCTCCAAAGCTCTCCATTTTCTTTTCAGTAAGAAAACATCATTTTAAAAATGTATCGTTTAACATTGTACCACTTTATCGGTCATAACAATACAATTTCGCCGTTTAAGGTAAATAAAAATAACGTGTTTTTGACATTCATAACGTTATTGTAGGTGAATGTGTAAGGGCCGCACCTGGGCCCTCCAACAATGGGCCCGCACAATACCCCGCGAAGTAAACTGAATAACTTTATTTAAGAACACAATAAACCACTTTTTACTAGAAAAGGTCTGAATTGTGTAATGCTATCGTGGGTCGGATAGGTGAAGAAAAGAAAACAAAAAACCTTAGGCTTTTTTTACGTATTTAAGAAGAAGTTCTAATATAATACTGACATTCTATATATAGTTTGCGAGTAGTGTATCCTACATTGCTTTCTTTAATTCCACGCTGGAATGATTTTAGATCAATTATTGGGCTTTCGATTACATCTTGAAGATATCAGGTAAATTGTATTAAGGAGATTTTAGTTTCTCGGTAATTTTTTTTTTCGATAGAGACAGTATGAGCTGTTATTAAACATTCCTATGTTTATTTGAGAAAGAAGCAAATAATTTGTAACTCTTTCAATCACGTAGGCCCGTTTTCCTCCATCCGTTGAGCTGTGCAATGATTTCTAGCCCAGTGCTCTTCAGTTTTACTACTCGCGGGGAAGTTAGGGAGAATCGACGTTACTACGCTGATAGAGAGTTAAAGCGGAAAACAAAAGGCAATCGAGCACTTTTCACCTATTGGAAATACATCAGTAGCGAGGCAATGCCATGACTGAGTTTCAGTTACAAGCGGGTGTTTGATGGCTTTTCGATAAACATGGATTAAACGACTTTGATAAACTTTCAGTTAAATAGTATTGCACCACTAGTGAACATCGTACTAGTAGGTACATTTAAAAATATTATTTGTACGTTAATAAGTAGATGAAGAGTTTTTTTAGGGTTCCGTACCTCAAAAGGAAAAAAACGGAACCCTTATAGGATCACTTCGTTGTCCGTCTGTCTGTCTGTCAGTCTGTTAAGACCCTTTTTTTCTGGAACGGCTAGAGGTATCAAGTTGAATTTAGTATCAAATACGTATGTAGGTCCCTTGGAGCTCTAAAAAAATCAAGCTTCTAAGTCGACTTGATAAAA
This sequence comes from Fissipunctia ypsillon, assembly GCA_947568875.1. Classification (NCBI taxonomy): domain Eukaryota; kingdom Metazoa; phylum Arthropoda; class Insecta; order Lepidoptera; family Noctuidae; genus Fissipunctia; species Fissipunctia ypsillon. The sequence continues at coordinate 12,567,165 of OX387644.1, read as the reverse complement.
AAATACGGCCGTTTATACGACATATTTTGACACTCGCAAATAAATCAAAACCAATAGGGTTACTTCCCATTGACCTAAAATCATGAAATTTGGTAAGATGCAAGGAAAAAGTCCGAAAATCATTCATTTGTTGTTTTATCACATAAAAAATATTGTTTTGCGATTACAAATTTACATTTGCAGCTGGACTGTGACGTATATCGAAGTATGGGAGAACAGGTTTTTCAACTACCATGTTGTTTTTGGGATAAATTCATCCCAACTACGGAACCCTTCTTTGTGCATGATCCGACACGCACTTGGCCGGCTTTTTTAAATATCCCTCGCGAAACTGTAAGAGTGTAGGTACCTACCCTATGCTAGATTAGAAAATATTAGACATTCTTAGTTCCAAGCGCAACGTTGCGTTATTCAAAATTAAATCATTCTCGTTGAAGGGAATATTTGTATTAAATAAGTGCCTATTTTAAGTAAAACTTTATTTTAACTGAAACTATATTTTACCCTAATATCATTACCAGATCAAAACAGATTATTTGATAGACGTACTGGTGGTGATTTGAGGTTAGGTTCGAACATTTCCGTGAATTAAATGGATATGAAAACTAGATTTCGCACTCAGTTTCGATGTTGGACATGATCACGAAATGTTCCGATGCATTCAACGTTGTTATAACTTACTCTGCACAGTTCGAAGTTCTGTTTTCCACCAGGATAGGTTCTATATTTATTATCAAGTGTTAATTTTGCTAAGCCCACGACGTCCGCATGGTCGTGTAATCGCGGCGTTTTGTCTTTCGCGCACTGGATTTTCAACGCTCTGCTCAGCGCCGAGAGTTGAAAATCCAACAGTGTGTTTTTTCGACGCGACGGGATGCACTCTGTTGGATTCTCAATGCTCGGCTCAACATCGAGAGTTGAAAATCCAGTGCGCGATAAAATTCCGCCGCGATATTTTTACGTCCCTGCGAACGTCGGCTAATAGTAATTTACACGGTGTAAGGGTCATTGACCCGTAAATTTATAATAATAATAATATATAAATAACCAGCAGCGTTGATATTTTTCGTAGGTTATCAAAAAAAATCTGCAGTTTCATACAAAAGTCAACTTACACGATCAGAATGTATGGAACAGCTGTTTTTTCTAGAATCATGTACGGAATTCATGGTTTGCGCGTCGATTTTGTCGTCGTCCCTTACAAACTTTATATATATATACCGTCAAGGCGGGTTACTTTGACACTAGGCATAACTTTGGCCCAAATCGAGACAAATGTTTAGTGTCATTAAATCCACACAACAGTCCCGCAAGACGAGTCTATGTCACCATCTATTAATTACCAAAGGAAAACGACGTTCGGTTGTGTGGTCGCGACACGGCGGGCAGTTCAAACATCAAGTCTAAATTTGAGCCAAAGTTGTGCCCTAGAGTCAAAATAGCCCGCCTAGACGGGAGGTATGCCACAAAATGTAACTAGTGATGATTCGATCTAGACAAGTGATTCAAGATAAACTAAAGCTGATATTCAAAATTTGCTTCATTTCAGTTCTGATACTTGTGTGTGAGTACAGCAGTATTCTAAATCACCCCATGGTCTTTGTTTCATATTTCGTAGATACAAATCCTATTACAGCGTATAATATGAACTAGTCTCCAGACAAAGGGTCGTGACATCTTATGACTGAGGCTCGTTCGTCCACTTCATTAAGACATGAATTATGAATGGAGGGCATTAGCATCCGCCTAGAGAGTACGCAACTCTGACCACCATTGTTATGCAGATTGTTGCCGGACGCCGGCGCACCACCACCCTCCAATATGAGATGTTTGCAAACAAATATACATCGATAATAACCGCTTGTTGCTAATTGTTCCTGGGTATGCAAATTGTGATAGTTGTCTGTTGAAGTTTGAAAGCTCTTGTCTTGTTTAAGTGCGGTTACTTGAGTAAAGAGTGAAGTGCTTGACACTGTTAGAGGGACTGATTTGTATTTTGAGTTCAGTAGTATATTATAGAGGACCTGTCGGGGGGTCAGGAAAACAGTTTTACCGTGGGTTAAGTTTAGTTTTTTTGTGAACTGCACCCATGCAGTTGGTTATTCACAAAAACAGCGACAAATATTTAGTGTATATAGATTGGTGCGGGCTGAGTGGGGTCATTTCATGCCCAACCGCCAGCCCGACAGCCCGTGGTGTTGTGTAAGCGAGCCAAATACCATTTTAATATTGTGTAGCTAACTAGCTACTACAATATAGTTTCTTTTATCGATTCAATATTACCCGTTTATCCTGAAAATATAAAAAGCCGTTAGCGATCTTAGAAACACATTTGTTCAAAACCCAGAAAGATGCTATAAAATGAACTGCAGACTCCAGTATCAGTTACGAAAATCGCCAACCAAGAATGAGTTTTCTGCTTTCCGCGGTTAAAATAAACACTACACACACCTTTATGTAGATAGTTCAGTGAGTTTACAGCACGATTTAATGTCAAAACGACCACATTAACATTTCGTATGCAGTGAAAGTCCCCTCTGTAACCTATATATTCCATTGAATACGAAACTAGGTAACTTTTCGCAATAGTGGAAAGCTACGGAGTTGGAACAAAGAGTTAAAAAAGTTGTGTCTCAAAATCGTGCGGTTTACTTCAATTTTAACTTTACAGATGATATATGTATATATACGTACAACACGACTGAATATATGATGTGGTTTTAAAAACTGTTTTATTTTATTTGCTTAGCAACTACACACACACACACACACGTGTTATTAACACGAACACATTAATGATTTTAAAGGATTGATTAAAGGTGAGTATTACTCTAGATTTAATTTCATAGGGTTCTTTACTCGAAGGGTGCCAAACGGAACCTTATTAACCTAAACAATCGGCGAAGTGAAGGATTCCGTAGTTGGGATGAAGAAAGAAGAGACAGAATTACCCCCAGGAACAAACTTAACATTGTAATTGAAAAACATGTTCTCCCATATATTCCAACTGCAAATGTAATATGTACGTACAATATTGAGAGACTTACCGTGATATTTTAAGACCATATACTTCTTATAGGTTTTCCTGTAATCTCTAAGTATAGAACTATTTTCTTTTCAAAATGTTAGGCTCAGTAGTTTCGGAGATAAGGAGGGGGTATGGTCAATTTTCATCTATTTTATTAAATAACTTTATAACTATTTATACACATACATACCCACAGCCACCCTTTTATTTGACGGTATAGTTTGTAAAACTTTTTTTTAAATTTTCTTATTTGGCCCCCAAAAGTGACCCCCGAATTCTAAATTCATTTATTTACGTTACACGTTCATGTTTGGGTTACAGAAATTAATATGTGTACCAAATTTCAACTTAATCGGTCCAATCGATTAGGAGCAAATTGGCTGTGGCAGATGGACAGACAGACACGTGTGATCCTTTAAGGGTTTCCTAAAAACAAGACCAAGTTCAGGGTCAGGCCAGGTCTCTTTGAAAGTCAAGGTGCGAAATCGTGAAAAAGTGGGTTTGTTTTCGAATTAGGTTTTCTCACTTCAGTGAGGTTCGAGATAAACTTTATAGAATAGAACTATAGGTGAGGTAGTGTGTAAAGGCAAAACTATGTATAATAATAGGCATGAAGAAGTCGATGCTGTACTGTACTATCTGAGATTGTCTCACTCAAATCCCCAGTATTGAATCATGGAAATAATCTTCCAGGGGAATACAACCAAACCTAACAATACCGAACCTTTGTACCTCACGCATTATTTACGCGTCTAAAACTACCTGCCCCACAGGGGAAACGCAAAAACGTCACAAAAAGACTTTATTCTCATCTATTAGGTACACTGTATAGGTAGGTACGTGTCCCAGCACTTAAGATGCAAACCGTAACATCCAAATCGTGATACACAAGGGAGTTCCAGGGGACAGAAATGTACGTATCCGATATTGTGTTGCTGGAACAAAGATCACTGAATATCTGCCGTGCGGCTAAACTCGGGCTTTGATAGACTGGACAAATACTTCAAAGGGAACCTCAGTAAGGGTGTGCCATTAATAAAATGGTGACATCTATGTGTCTGTCTCCTCTTCAGTGCTATTGATATGTAGTAGGAAGGTGCAGTTAAAAGCTTTTGAGTTGTTTGTAGAAAAGGAAATTATGTGGTCCTAAATAGATTTAAAAAACCTTTTTTTCCAAAAAAAAAAAATAACAATCGACTTCCAAAAAAACACTACAAAGTGAAAAATAACTTTAATTTCGGAAGTGGGTGTCTTTTGATCTTTTTTTTTTGGGTTGCTTATTTGTTGTTTATTTGCCACCGACTTCCGTAATTCAAGTTATTTTTCACTTTTTAGTGTTTTTATGGAAGTCGGTTGTTGAGAGAGCTCGTGGCTAAGTAATAACAGCCGCATGGGTCGATCCATCAGGTTAAGTTACGCTTGCCGGGGTTGATCTGTGGATGGGTGACCATCTTTACACACCGAGACTCCTCCGTGCCTCGGAAAGCACGTTAAGCCGTTGGTACCGGCTGTCATTCGTGGATCTTTGACAGTCGTTACGGGTCGTCAGAAGCCCGAAAGTCTGACAACCAGTCTTACCAAGGGGTATCGTATTACCCAGTAACTGGGTTGTGGACGTCAGATAGGCAGTCGCTCCATGTAAAATACTGGTATTCAGCTGCATCCGGTTAGACTGGAAGCCGACCTCAATATATTTGGGAAAAGGCTAGGCAGGTGGTGGTGATGGAAGTCGGTTGCTTTTTTTCACTTTTAAGTGGGTCGGTTTGTAATTTATCTAAGTTACAATAGCCTAATGACAACTGCTCATCACTTTTTACATAATATTTCTTTTCCCGATCCAAGGACGTTCATTGTTGAGGAGTTCTCCAGGTACTACACCATCAGCTCCACTTCATCACATGCATTGTGACGAGCTTATATTGATTACCAATCATTTTAAAGTAATCGAATTGCAATCCATGAAATACTAATTATTGAGTTGTTCTGGTGGCCAACTGTGGTCTTCATCATCACTGCCACTTTACCAAATGGTGCTTTTCGAGAACAAACGCACAAGTTACGAGTACTATGAAAAATACCCAAATCGCTATAAGTGTGCCTATGATATTTGAAGAGTTCCCTCGATTTCTCCAGGATGCCACCATCAGATCCTAACCTGATGACAATGAGACCACCTGAAAACTATACGCTTTCAAACAAAAAAATAATTTTCCAAATCGGTCCAGCCGTCTTCGAGTAATCGGTGAACACACAAAAAAAAAAAAATATTCCGACGAACTGAGAATCTCCTCCTTTTTTGAAGTCGGTTAAAGAGTTACCTTGCTTTCAGATTTATGGAGTTTTTAAGACAAATGTTCTCTAGCTAATCTTCATCCACGGTTTGATTCTGCTATTCATGATTTTAATTTTTTAATTTTCTTTAAAGATAGTTGCAGACTTTTTAGGGATCCGTAGTCAACATAGAACCCTTATAGTTTCGCCATGTCCGTCTGTCTGTCTGTCTGTCTATCTGCCCGAGGCTTAGCTCAGAGACTCTTAGTAAAATAAAGCTGTAATTTGGCACGGGTATACATATTAACACGTTAGCTGCGGCACCAATTTTTGCATACTTTCCGTTCCTGCGGCACGAGGTATAATCGGCCCGTACCGTGACCAGACGTTAGGGCGACACGCGGTCTATTAGACCCCACCTCCTTTTACAGACTAAAATCCATTTTCTGGCGCGAAATCAAAGATAAATGAGAATTTTGGTCCTTATTGATATAGACAGTGAATTGATGAACTCTAATCCACCGTCGCCCCGGGATCTGATGGCTAGTTTAGGAATTATTAGCAAAACAAAATATGGGATCTTATACACCTCGTAACGCACTGAAATAGGGCAAATTTTCGCTGCGATTAGTGATGGGAAAAATAATATCGACGTTTTTGAACTGTCTTAACTACGCAACGACTTGACCGATTTTGATCAATTATATCTCATTAGATCGTTTTAAGGGCAAAACCTGGCAAAACAACACAAAGCTATCAAAGGATACATTTTTTTTTAAATAATCTAAATTGTGCTTGAAGGCGCCATAAAGAAAAAAAAAACCGGCCAAGTGCGAGTCGGACTCGCGCACGAAGCGTTCCATTCTATACCATTAAGAGGCACCTATTACAGACTTATTACTGGAAAATAATGGATTACGGTTTATGCATAAGGTTTATCTTTCTATTTGTATATGAAAATCTTAATGCGGTTCACAGAATAGAAAAAAAAGGCAACCAGAAGTAGAAAAGAAACTGTCCTATTTATTCTGCCTCGGGCTTTAAAAATACAATTATTAGAACTTGAATTAACATTAAAAAATCAGTATCAATATACTTTTTTTATAAAAATCTCAATATATATGTTGTACTTATTTATGAGTGTTTTTCATTGAAACAGGGTAGACAATAAAATTTTTTGCACTGAGTGCACTGAGTCAAAATCTTTTTGGATTTTTTATCAGCTTCACGAGATGGTAAAAATGTGCGTAGTTTTTGGTAACAACCAACACATCTTCTCCTTTTTTCACCCTTTTCGAGGCAATGGCGTGCGCTTTCAGGTGCTGAAAAATAACAAAAATGTAAAGATAACGTAATAAAACTGACATTGTTACTTAGGTTAGATCGTAGATGAGAATAACAATGATAATGTAGGTATAACTGCATCAAATGAATGTGTTTGTTTTATACTTAAAATGTTGAAAGAGTAGGTAGGTAAGGTAGCTTAAATTCAGAATAATTAAAAGGAAACAATAATAAATAACTTAATAATGACCAAATGTCAAGCTTAGTTTATGAAAGCTTCAACACGTTGACTGTCAAGAAATATATCTAAGCATTACATTACCTGGGGTCTCATCGATTTCCTTTTTTATTAAAGATTCTATAAGTTTCTCCACAAAGAGTCTTTTTGGTAACTTTTTTCCATCAGTTTGGATTGAATTAAACACAATCCAGGCATTAATTAGCGCCGTACCAAATATTAGCTCCATTACAACTTTTCTCCACCATTTGATTCCTCTCTTCAAAGTTGTATAATAAGAAGACATCTGGTCAGAAAAGTCAATGCCTTTTTTTGTTTTATTGTACAGCAAAACACATCCCGGTTTTTTTATGCATTCGTCGGTTCCTCTCTTCTTTTTTCCAGTATCTATCAGGTTATCATCGTGATCTTTGCACGTAGTCAACATCAAAACATTCCGTTTATCCATCCATTTCATTACCTTTACGCCCTTTTTGTTCATTTTTCCAATAATTTCGCCTTTCTGCAATTTGTAACTAGTAACTTGCTTTGGCAGATATTTCCGTATTTTATTAAGTGTTCCACATAAAAATGTTTTTTGTGATAGAAGATCTTCTGCCAGGCCCAACGAAGTGTAGTAATTGTCTACTATTACGATTCTACCCATTTCTGTCAGATTTGTCATCAATCTTAACACTACTTTTTTACTGTGTTCTAATTCTTTTTTCTGATTTTTTTTCCCTGTATAAACCTCTAACTCAGAAGTATAACCTTCGGGAGTGCAAAGCTTATAAAGCTTTACGCCGTACCGGTGTGATTTGTTTTTTATGTATTGGCGAAAACCTAGTCTTCCTCTCCATGGTATCATGGTTTCATCGATTACCACATACTTTCCAGGATTTGCAATACGTCGAAAGTTTTCTGTAATCTTTGTGAACATATTTCTAATTTTATATAGTTTGTCAGTTTGGTCTTCATTACTTACATCACTGACATGCCAGTATTTAAGTAGCAATAAAAATCTGTCTCTTGTCATTACTGAAGAAATAAATTCGTTTCGATACAATTTGTTTCTGCTCCAGTATAAATTTAAATTAGGAACTCTACACAAACCCATTGCCATTAAAACAGCCAAAAATGTTCTCATTTCCTGAGAACTGGTGTCACTCCATTTTGTCATGGGTGAATTACGTTTCATATTTTGTTGATTTATTTGTATATACTTTTGTGCGTAAGCATTTGTTTCAGATACCATTATATCAATCATCTCATCTGTAACAAACATCTTGTATATATCTTCAGGTGTAACTCCCACAAACGGGGGTAAATTAAACGTACATTCTCCAGCGAATTCATTAAACGTTATGGGACTTTCCGATATATTTTCCCACTCATCGTGATCTTTAGCTTGCGTGCCGGGTAATGTTTCGTCCGTGACTAAAATGTCATCTTCTGTAGCTTCTTCATATTCACTATCTGGAGATAAATCCTGATCTGAATGAACGCAATTTTCCATTGAAGCATACTCTTCCGAATCACTACACTCTTCCTCCGAAGGACTATAATCATTGTCAGTACCGCTAAAATTATCATCTTCCATATTATTACTCTCATCCAACTCAGGTGATTTTCGAATATTCTGCACACTGTGACATATTTTGTTTGTTTGTATTATATTATTGTTTTCGCAGTCTATATGTTCAATAATATCATATTCGACAATATCAGGTGATTTTAGAACAGTTGGCAATTTGTTATTCATGTCTCGTTTTCCTTTAACATTGTCATCAGGAATACTTTCTATAATTACAGAGACCTCTATTTCATGACTTTTTTTGGATTTGGACGGATTAGTCTTCTGAATATGTACATTCGGATGTAACATTTTCTCTCGGTCTTTTTTGTGTCGGAGTACGAAGTAATTGTTGAATGTTGTCCTCACTAAGTGATATATTACAATCCAGTAAATTGGAGCGTGAGATTTCTGACAAAGATCCAGCTCTGCTCTCCGTAGTTATATGAGGAAAATCTTTTGAAGGGGAACCTATAGGATTTTGTTTTTTTATTGGTGAGGTTGAAGCACTAGAAGCGGACAAGCGAACATTCTGCAATATTTGACAAGTTTTTCCGGTACTAGGACTGAGATACACTGTTTCTTCTTGTGTTTTGAGTTGAATAGTTTTTCGGATGTTTGGACTGAGGTTAACTGTTTCTTCTGGTTCTTTCACTTGATCAGGATAAATTGAATTTTTTTTAGTGGCAGTCTGAGCACGTGTTTTTGCTTTGTGTTGTAATGTTCTTGTATTTGCAATAATTATAGAGCTTCGGTGCCCATGTAAGAAAGTATATTGTTTTGTATTGTCATACTGTTGTTTATCAATGACACATTCTTGTTGTGAGCTAAATTCATGTAAAGGTACGATTTTTTCAGTTATATTTGGTTCAGTAGAAAAATATGTTTTTTGACGTTTATTTGTTGGAAAAATCTCTTCATCACTCTCATCGTCAAACACATTTTCAATTGGCAATGTTGGCCGATTGGTTGGTTGGACATCACTTCTCGGTGGACTCTAAAAAAATGACTCACATATTGTATTTTGCATAAACAGGCAGTTCTCAGCCACCAGTAGCTATTTATTGAGTGTACTGATCAAAACACGGTAAAAAAATAGAATAGAAATGACAAGAAAAAAAAACGAAACGCAAATAAAGCTGTGTGGTGCCGGCGGCGAATAGTACCAACCCATTTCATCCCGTGGGTGTCGTAAAAGGCGACTAAGGGAATAAAGGAACACAGAAGACGGGCAGCAGCGTCTCTGAACCGTTTGACATCTTACTGCGATCGCCAACCCGCCTGCCAAGCGTGGCGATTATGGCAATTCCTCCCAAATGTTTGGGAGAGGCCCTTGCCCAGCAGTGGGATCCCTACGGGCTACTAAAAAAAAAAAAAAAAGCGGGCTCACCGACTAGTTTAGGTATTATGATATTCAAAGTAGGTACTTTTCTTTATAGACTATTTAATAGATCGCCAAAAATGTCTCTAAGTTCAATCATTTTCATATAAGTAACCAGGTTTGTAAAATATCAAAATGTCTTCGTCATAGTGACAATTCAGTACCTAATTAAAAATATTGGCTTTGTATGACCGGTACACTTGAAAATAGAATTAATTAATAAGCTGCTAGAGAAAGCCTTTGCTTGGTGATAGTTTAAACAAAGTGTTATTCTTAAATGAAAACCCTCTTTAGGTGGTGATACAACTCGTGAAAGTAAACAAGTTTCATCAAAATAAAAGAAAGAAAAAATATAATACTTCCTATACAAAGTCCCAAGAGTAAGTTTTGTGTGACAAGTTAATTTTAATACCAATAAGTATAGGTATCATAATTAAGGCAACCAGTTGGAACAACTGATATTACCTGTATACAAATTTTCTTAAAAAAGTATTTTTACAAACGATAAAAAAGTATTTTTATCGTTTTCTTATGAAAGTTGTTCTATTTCGCGAGTGGTTACAACCTAGGAGGGTTCGCTTTATTAGATATTATATTATTATTCATGTAAGTGGTGCAAAATATAAACAGCAGTTTAAAAATAGAGATGAATTTGGCATGCTTATTCATTACAAAAAACAAACTCACACACACACACCACACACTTTTAAAGAAAGTTTTTAAGATTTGTTTTACAATAAATACTTAGAATCCCAGTCCCACTCCGTAAACGCTTTATTCATGAACCGATAGCAGATTTAATCGAGACGCATTAAGCCTAGATTTCGAGTGAAGACTGAAGCGAGTGAAGCTGCGGTATATTCTATATAATATACTGTCATTTTATACCAAATAGTCTGTATGCTACATCTTTCTTCTCAAGCTTTATTATGGTCCAGATTATTTACATGCGATTACATTTGGCAGCACCTTATGTTTTTGAATATTATGTTAAAGGTTTAATATAAAAACGGTGTATTAGTTAGTGCAAAATTAATTCTCGTATCAAGCTTTTCACACAAGTAATCTTATAGATAAATGTTAGAAATATCATATCCACGCATGCTTATACAAAACGTACTTACAAACACTGTAATCCTTTATTTAAGATGGCTAAAAACAAAACATTTCATATTAAAATATTGAGTTTCTTAAATTACTAACACAATAATTTCTGTACTTTTACCATCGTACAATAATATACTCCGCCTGGTGCTCTCTTCCGACCACGTGACATATATCGTAAAATTTACATAAGTCGAATCTAACACACTTAACAAACTTGGTGATTAAAAATATCCCTTTACAGGTATTTTGTTGTTTTTAACTTTTTAGTATTATTGTAATAGCGGCCTACATAATTTGAGAAAACTTCAACTATCTATCTATCGCGACAAACGGACAGACAGCGAAGTCTTAGTAATAGAGGGTCCTGTTTTTATCCTTTCGATACGGAACCCTAAAAATCTTTAATATTTATATACCTACTTTCAAAACCTAGACAAAGAACTACTGAAATATTAATTATATTACTTACCTGTTTTGTCAACGGCTGCTTTGCGTTTCTTGTGGAGTTTTTCACTATCTACAAAAATATCAATTAAGTGTTAAGTCCTAATAATAATAACATTATTATCACGATATAGAATAATAGGTAATTCTAGATATATTGCAAAGTATTAGGTACGTCAATAATCGTTATTACCAATAATATCTTTAGGTATAATATACTTAAGTAATAATATCTTACACTTACTTTAGGTACATAGCTACCAAGATAAGAAAAAACTAGGTACTTACTGAAGATTTTTTCATTAAAAACTTACCTGTTTTGGCTCTGTTTCTGGGTTTTTTAAAATTAACTTCTTCCGACATCGTTTAGACATGTTCGGCGCTGTAAAAGGACGTGCTCTCCAATCGACGTGATGCACAACACTGGTCGCGGGAAGCTTGCGTTGAGTGCGGTACGAGGTCAGGGGGGATATGGGACGTTTTAGCCTCGTTCCGCACTGCATTAAAATTATATTAATTCAGTGCGGCACGAGGCCTAAGACATCCGGTACCAAGGTAGGTACACCACCGAGTCCGGAACCATTAGTGATCTCAAATATATATTTATCTCTTTCCTACACTGGACCAAACCAAAGCTATGCCATTCGCACGACAGAGAAATTCACTTTTTTGCTTGCCGCACCACAGAGAAGTTGCATCAGGGGTGATTTAGGCCTCGCTTCGCACTTAACGTGTTAATCACTCCGACAACGTGGTAAAATAAAATTTTGAATAAACATTTCTTTTAGGGTGCCTCCTCCCCTACACGTAAAGTGGGGATGACTTTTTTTCTCGTCTATCCCATAGTGTGGGGTGTCATTGAATTGGCGGTTCAAAAATTTTACGGGTGTGTGAAAAACCTTTTTCTATTCAAGCGATCCGTTTGCGAAAAATTAAGCTTTAAAGTTTAAATTTTTGTTTGATTGACAAAAATTCACGGCAGTATAACGAAGTTACAAGGAAAACTATCATACCTAAGTAGGCTTTACAAGTTAACGGGCAATAGACTGTTGGAATGTATGAGAGAACATGTATCAACTACAATGATGAGTTTGTTCTTGGGATAAATTCATCCAAACTACAGAACCCTTCATTGTGCGTGATCCGACACGCACTTGGCCGGTTTTTTCTGCATATATTCATCATCCTCAACCAAAACCTTTTTTTTTTAAATCAGATTTAATACAAATCTTCATCGTGCTTTAGAAGGGTAGATATAGTATTAAAAATATAAAATTAACATCCAGTATCGCAAATTCACTTCTAGTTACCATATTTATTCAATGAAAATTCAGCACATTTCATCGTTTACTTACGTATTACGTGGCTACAGGACCACGAACTCTACTAGACAAGTTTCTATTGCACTAACATATACGGTACCTACGGTTGTCGCAATGAAAATAACAAAGCCTCAGGTAATTTCACTAATGCAAGTGGTTACACCCTATCTACATCGTACTTACAGAGGCTTCGCCCGAAGGAACCTATTAAGAGGGTCGACACACGGCCGGGATATTGTCAGACCTTCCCCGGTATATTTTGACTAAGTGTTAATATTAGGGCGGTTTGAGAGTACAAATGGTCTAAGGAATTGGGAACCGTAGCAGTATTGTGTGAAAGCAATTACCTACCTATAATTAAACCTTACCTCTGTGTCATGTAGGTACCTAAATAGTGTCCAAAATTCGTAGTTACTAAGATTTGTGCATAGGTTGAGTTGAAAAGAGAGAAAAACAATGTCAAAAGTTTTACTTCGTTTATATTTGTTTCGCAGGCAATATCATACATTTACATAAGGCCAATAAGTAAAGAAACACTGGCTTCACGATAGGTACACAATCCTTTACCAATTTCACAAAAAAAAAATTACACAACACATCCGCGTAAAATATGACTACGAAACTTCCACTTAGTATTTTAGATACAGTTTACAAATTATTTCTCATAAATTCAACAATATTAAAAACGTTAACAATTTACAAAATTTTCCCTATATTTTATAGCAGTTCAGATTTACATACATTTTCGTTAATACAGCTATAAAATTTAATAGATAACAAATTATATAAATGAGCAAATAAAGTTCTAACGTTTATAACCGCTTAGCTACATTACATTATGTACATATACATTAACAGTTTATTATTTTAGATATACAGTTATTATGACACTGAATAGTTACATGCGTGCGCGACGCAACACAAACGAACTTCGTATTTTAGTGGAAAGTATTGTACAACAGCAAGAAAGTATTTTAGATTAACATATTTGTGAAAAATAAAATGGATATAGTACACTCAAAACGTTAAAGTTCCAACAGTATTTTAACATATAACAACATTATTAAGCATTTACATTGTTAATACAAGCTGACATCTGATGAAATGCTAATGACTATAATAGTTACACTTATTTACTGTTCGTTCACCGTTTGCTGTAAAACGTACTGTACTTAGTACCATAGTCTTTAATCTAAACAATAAACAGTCTTACGTCCAATTAGTAAGACACAGACACTTCTAATTGCCGAACAATGCTGAGCCATGCACAATTTTAAGACAAGCTTACACAAAAGAATTAGTTGAATTATGTTATACGTGTGTGCGTGACGAGTTACATTGAGATTGTCTTGAAATAAAGGTTGACAAAGTAGAAAATTGATAAATTATCGGCAGATTGGACTAGATTTTGTAAGTAGGTACTATCGAGGAAACTTACATCTGACCAATTTGAAAACAAAACCCCGTGCACACGATGACCACATCTGTTAGCAAGCGTTACTATAGCGGCCGAGCGCTGCTATCAAGAATAGTCCTTACGGGTATAGATGTTCGTGTCACCCATTGTACAGTCGTATCAAGGGGTCAGTGATAAAATGAAAATGACTGTTATACTTAATCCCTTGTTTTGAAACCATTTGTTCAATAGGGTCGTCCATCCTCATAGGATAATCGAACGACGGTTGTAAATAAAAGCGGATAGGTACCAACTGAAAGCAGTTTACGTATAATATCTGGATTCAATTACGGTATCAGTAAGTACTTACATCAATTTGAACATGCATTCACGGAAATAGAATACGAATTCTGAATTTAAACACATGTAGTTAAATGCTCGCGGTTAGTACTCACTTCTGCGCTTGTGTGTAATACCAGAGACTGTTATAAAAAAACAAGGAGAAACTTTCCCGATTTTTTCAGAGTCTTAACTTTGCACATGGCTTTATGTAAAAGTTTAGCATGTGGCGAGGGCTAAGGTCGTTATTAAAAAGATAGCGCTCACGGTGAGGGCGGATGCGGCAGCGACGGCTGGTCCGCCTCCGCCTAAGAAGCCGGCATCCTCGTCTCTTGGGCCACCTTCTCGAAGCGGACCCTGGAGGCTGGAGCGGACGTCGTTTGTCTCTTCGATGGAGTAGTCACGATCATCGTCGTCGCGTTTTCGGTTTGGCAACTCCATTTCTGCATCGTGAATGGGGAAAGGGGTTTTTAACATTAATTCACAATAATGGCTGCCTAATTTTATGAAAGAATTGTTCCTTTCTTTGATTTTTTTTTTTTTTTGGAACATACTTACATGACGGGTCAATAATATATTTTACATGATAGAAACTTAGAAAGTAACATTTCTGCTTTCGTCTCCAACTTAAACTTAGAAGATAAATACTCTGTCCACAATAACCCAAATTATCTTTGGAACAGGATTGGACACACAGCCATCCATAGCTTACAATCGCTTCTTGCCATACAACGTTCCATTGACAATACAAAGACAGTATGGCGCCTCCTCTGTCCAACACTTACCGTATAACCTAATGTTGCCTTCGGCGTCGCCTATAGAGTTCTTGGATATGCACTTGTACCCTCCGAGGTCACTCCTTTGGATGTTTCGGATAACGAGACGCATCTGCACGCTGTATGCAGAACTGTTGATCTCTGTCATCTGGTATTTGTCGTTTGAAATTATCATTTCACCTGGAAAAGAAAGAGACATTATTTTCCTGCGGAGAAAGGGTATCAATTGTGAAGACAAATACTGGGTATATATAGATAAGGGCTCTTTTTATGATATTGACGCATGAAAATAATTTGACACTCAATAGGCAGTAGTCAGCATAATAGTAATAATTGGTTCAATTTACTAAGATAGGGCGGCAAGGCGTGATGTTATGTTTTGATGTGTGTTACTAAGACAGTCAGAGGATGTGTGGGTTTTTAATGACGGTGTATGACCACCCTTAAATTGTCAGTCTTTAAATGAGTTTGAACGGACCCATCAAAATTAGATTAAGAATGCTTTACACCCCATAAACTATCTTGCACCATCAACTATTAATTATGCTAAAATAGCGCCAAAATGTTTGGTTTCACTTGATACAGTCATTTGTTTCATCGCCCTTTATTCGATAGGCGCAAGCCTTTCCGTCCATTTATATTCGGCCACTTCCGACCATTGTCCGTCCGATATCGAATTGAAATATTGTTTCGGCATGTCGTGTGCGGAACAATACACTATATGCTCACATAATGTATCTACTTTGCAGTATGTGCTAACAGTACAGCATTCAGTTAAAATAATATTCAATTTCATCCCATCCCATGTTGCAACGTCAACAAGCAAATGTTGATTTTGGGGCAAGTGTTAACATTATTCGTTCGTGTTCAATTTGTCAGTCGGAAAGCTTAATGTGCTTCACAAAACAATAGTAATTACAAGGATAAACTGCCGCTTTGCGATTGTTAATCCATTAATAGTGGTGTATGTCGCGACTGAATCATGGTTTGGGGGACAAGTTGTATGCCAATCAAAATGTGGGGCCTTGTTATGAATATTGGCTTTTCATTTGTATTCTATTATAGGGCTGATTTCCTATTCAATGTGATGCATTTCGAAATTTATATGTTATTAGTATGGTTCGCTATTGTGATCATAAATGGAGTAGGTGCCCTGTGTGTTTTCTGATTTTTTGAGTAAACTTATTAAAGGGTCAGGCCACATGGCATCAGTAGCGTCGTTTTTAGGGTTCCGTAGTCAACAAGGAACCCTTATAGTTTCGCCATGTCCGTCTGTCTGTCTGTCTGGCCGCAGCTTAGCTCAGGGACTCTTAGTAATATAAAGCTGTAATTTAGCACGGGTATACATATTAAACGCGCTGACAAAGTGGTAAAATAAAATCTTGAAAAAACAATTATGGTCCCCTACACGTTAAGTGGGGATGACTTAATTTGACTTAATTTTTTTTTTTTGGTTTGTGAAAACCACTTTTCGGTTTAGGGATCCGTTCGCGAAATGTTAAACTTTTAAGTGCAAATTTTTGTTAGAGTCAAATGACCCCCCCCCCCCCCGCCAGCTAAGTATTTGTTCTTGGATATGTGAAAAAATTCACACGGCAGTATATAATATATAACGAAGTTACAATAGTTCGCGCTGGCGAAAAACCCTACAAATTGTATAAAAGAAACGAGTTTAGAATTAGTTAGTCAGGTCAGTTCGCAGCTTACTAGCGATAAGTGATAAGTAATAAATCTACAGTGCAAATCAAGAAGAAAAGTTACTTATTTCACCACCTCTTCGCTACCTGTCTCTCATCGAGGTCCTTGTGGTTTGTACCCATACATACGCATTCAGGGATGCGTGTGACGTATGTCGCCAGCAGAGTTACTTGACTCAGGTAGTAGAACGCACGTCAAAAACGTGGGAGATTGTCCCAGGTCGATAGCGGGTACTGGACGTACCCCTACCGTCCGAAACAATGTTTTTCAACTACAATGTTAAGTTTGTTCTTAGGATATATTCATCCCAACTACGGAACCCTTCATTGTGCGTGGTCCGGCCGGTTTTTAATAATTATTTTATTATTTGCATAAAATAACTAACTTTATTACGTGAAATCTTACGTATATTAAATTATTTTGAATGTTCAAGTTCAAGTACCAAAGTACAGTTTACAAAATAAGGATCTTTCATCCATATTTACTAGAAAGGAACCAACCTTAGGTCAATGATATCGAAAAAGTGTTGAATAAAAAATAAAGTCATTCTACCGGATTTGTGCCTAGAAAATCCGTGAATCCAGCGAAAATAATCGGTGTTGCGAATCTAAACACAGTCAACGTTTTGAATAATAGATACGATGTGCGCTGGTGTTTTTGATCTGCATTGGACAATGTACATAGTGTACATAGGTACCAACTGTACTAGGTAGGTAGTCGTTTATATTTCTTCTATCCTATTCGTAATGGATTTTCGCTGCATGCTGAAAATATGATTGAACTTGCTTTTAAATAGACTTTCTAGTGGATTTATTAAAGAGTTGTAAAAGAGAAAGCCTTGCATTCCTCCATTATTTTTAAAGCAAACAGGAATGCACATTTCTCAACAAAACTAAATAAACTCGTAATATTAACCTACCTACACGTCTGGAGCTATTGAATTGTTGTCCCGAACAAAGTTCTTTTGGAAAGTTCCATAATATTAAAATACATAGGTACATGCTTGCAATAAATATGTTGCAAGCATGTATGTATTTTCTTTTTAGTTCCTATATTATAATAGATACTCTTTAAATCGTACATAAATGAATCGTGTTTAGTAAAATTAGCTGGCATCCTCAAAATCTCATTATACAAGATGTAACATAAATAACGCACTTGACAACCTCTGAAGGGATCATTGTACTCATAATTACTTAGTACTTATGAGTACAATGATCCCTTAAGACGATGTGCGTTAATTATGTTACACCTTGTATATTAGTTAAGAAGAAAAACATTGTTATTGAAAGAAAAATTCAAAATGTGTGAGCATAATTCTGTGTACAGCGTTCCGTTGAATATTTGTCGTAAGCTACATTATTACCGTGGCGGGTCACGATGCCTCGCTCGTTCTACATTAAAAATTGCTTGCATTCTTCTTGCGTCGCTTATTTTGTGGGTAACAATTTTATTTTTTATTGCCAGCCAGTGACCATGGTTTTCTGGTTTGAAATTGAAAAGGTTATAGGCATTATTATATCCTATGGTGTAGGAATCGTTTGAAAAACTAAGCTGATATTAAGTATGTCACTAGTTCGTATAGAGGATCATAACAAATGGTGCGTCCGCATGTTTATTATAGGTACTTGCAAATATTTTGTTTTGCTAGCAAGTTTATTTGTACCTACAGTGATATTTACAATCGTAAATATAAAATCATAGTAGCTAGCTATACGTATAAATGAAACACATTAATATGTACATTGAATATTGTCACAAAATTAGTTCACCTTCATGGCATGATGCATCTCTAGGTACCTATATTATCTCAAATTATCTCTTATTCAATATTCAGTGACTATCGACTTCACAGTAACATTACGCGGTGAGTTCGACGTCGCCGCCGACTTGATGTGATCGTTAATCACGCCACAAGACGGTGGCTCTATTACACACTGATATACGCCACGACGGTTGATCTGACTTCAATTGACGGGGGTTCATTTGAGGGTTAAACTTTATTACTGACTTCGAATATGCTTATTCTAAGTGATTATACAGTCAGGGAAATTAATTGTTATACAACAATTTGTTTACGACTACGTCAATTTTTTTTATAGTCATTTCATACAACTGTCAAGGAATGACTATTGTGATTTGAATATACGGATAATTTAAGTTGGTAGCATTTATATCGATGGTAGCATTTAATTTCCAACTTTACATATTAAGATTCGCATCTGTAGACAGGTGCGAAAATTCACCCTCTCTTCTTCCTTCTTTCTTTTCTTCTTCTTCTTTATGCTAGAGCATAGCTTGAGACTTTCCACTCACTTCCTGTACTCCGTTTGAGGTGATATCCAAATGAAAAAAAAATAGGCAGTCATGGGAACTTCGATAGAAGTGAAAAACTTAAACGTAAAACTATGCATATCATGTCGCATGTCGCATATCGGTGACGAGGACCCGTGAAATTTCGCCTTACCAAAAAATCGCTCAACGCACCTAAAGAAGATTTCACTTCAAAAAGCTGGTGGTAAAAAGCTAAGATTTTGAGTAAATTATTTGTTCAAAGATTTTCGTGCCGCTACCCTAGTCTGTACGATGAAACGTCTTAGGTCTTGGCAGATAGTTTCACGTGACGTGTGAAAAGTATGTCTAGAGATCTAATCAAGATGGATGGAAGCAAATTATTAATTAAGGGCTGATTTACACGGTGCGATTTAATTGCCTGTGGCATACCAAGAGTTGAGCAATAATAAAAGTTGCACTTTCTAAACTGTTTAGACGATGTAAGTCCTTCCTTTGTTGCTTCAATTTGATTGTATACCACAGGCAAGGAACTTGCATCGTGTAAATGAGGATTAAAGGAATAAAAGTCATGCCTTTAATGACTGCAGTTGACTTACAGTATACTCTTTAATTCTTTAGGGAAACCGTACCCAACACTTTGGAAAAAACAATACCAAAGGAATGTACACAAAGCATCTTCATGATTATATATTATTCCCCCGCGAAGGGTAAAGGTGTCGCTTTAATCATGAAATGGCATTAATTTATTACTGGCGCGAGTTCATTGCATTAGTTTAGTTTGAAATAAACTTTATTTATTTATACGCTATTGCAGTAGTTGTCTGTGACATCAGCCATTTTGGTTTTGTGGTAAGATCTGAGGACCTGTTTTTAAAATTTTAATTAGATATTTATGAGGGAAATTATAAACTGAAATTATTGTTCTGAATTGTTGATGTGTTGGACATAATTATAAGTTCTAAGATGATAAAAACTTTTCTGGATGTTCATTTTTTGTTGACATTAAAAACAACTGTAAAAAAATTGATTACTTTAGGCTGGGTTCACACGGCAATACACTGCACTTTTTTTACAATATTCGATTTAAACCGTATTAACAGTAGGCGGTTCACACGATACATTTTTCTCCGCGTAGTAATGAATAGCCGCAGTGATACCACCATATAGCCACTCCCACACACAGACCGAATAGGTTAAAAATTCATTCGGTTTGCTTGACAAGTCCGGCGGGTATTCGGTAAACGTATTTAGCTATGTACGGTTCTTTGCGGTTTTACGACGTGTGAACGGGTCTATACTCAATGTATGTGTCGCTAGTTATTCGGTTAAAATCCCGCAAAAGACGTGCAGTACAATGCCGTGTAAATCTAGCCTTACTTATGTGACTAGAAACCGTTTCCACCCGACTAAGCGTTTTCATGTTTCAATAATTGTAACATGTCACACCTCAAATTATATAAGTTATGCAACGCATACGGGACTAAATCACAAGCATAAATTAACATCCTTAATTGTCCTAAATTGTTCTGTACTGAACTGAAATTGGGGTTTGAACACTAGCGCACTATTACTCTTGAGGCGCTATCATACGTTAGAACTCAACGCATTACTGTTATACTGCTCAGCAAATGGTAGCAAAACATTAAATGTTATTACTGCTCCGAACATAGTTTAACTAGTAAGATTGAGAATAAATCTTTAGTAATACATGTTTATTACAAGTAAACTTGGGGACTGCAATGTACACAAGATATGATTTATTTGAAATAAGAAAATAATATGACAGTCCTAAATATAGCCCCCAGAATGCAGTGTAAAAAAATTCTTCGGAAGTCAAATGACTAAAAGCAGACTGCATATTATTAGCATAATCAGCCTATGTTCCCACTGCTGGGACATAAGCCTCCTCTCTGTGAGAGTGGGCCATAACCCACCACGCGAGCCCAGTGCGGGTTCGCGGGTGTCACATGTCTCCGAATTTTTCGTTCTAGGATATGCCGGTTTCCTCACGATGGTTTCCTTCACTTTTTTGAGGGCAGTGGTGTTGAAATAATTTACACAAAGTAAAGTGCCTGCTTGGGTTCGAACCCGCGACCTACAACTCGTAAGTCGCGGCCGTTAGCACTGGGCCACCACTGCTTGCAAACTAAATTTTTTGACAATAATATTTAAGTTATGTATAAGGATAATTAACTTAATTGAACTAAACAATAACTTTAAGCAATACACTAATAGCAACACGATTACAATAGCTTCATTAATAACTGCGGTCAAAGCTCAAGACATCGAGATCTGTCAAGAGACGTGGCTTTGGCGCGCGCGCCGACAGACCACAAATCTGCGGCGACCGGCCCGGTCTGATGCAACTGACACCTCCATGGTGGCCAGCCGCCACTGACACGCCCTCTTTTGTTTATTGTTGACAACTTTGTTAATTAATTGTCACTTTACAGCATTCAATCGAAGGCGTATCGAATGGTAATGAATGGACGATGATGTTGAGAAGTTGAAGTGAAGATTAATTGCGAATTTCGTTCGATAGTTTTGCTTTGTTTGCGTTTGGTTTGCAAAGATACCCATTGTTTCTGTATTTGTGTAATGTTTTTGGCTGGTTTATCTTTTGTCATTATGTCTATGTCATTTAAACTTCGAAAGAAAAACGTGTCTGTCTCATTTATAACACCCATAGCCCATATTCATTGCAAAATTTAAACGGACAATGATATATAAATTGAAACGAAAATGTTTCGTTAAAAGCGCCATCGAAAAATAACCTGTACATCACGACAATAAAGTAAGCAATTTTATTTAAATAAAACCCGATTGAAATTACAACAAAAAGTTGTCGCAAGGCCTGGCTGCGAATGGCGGACACTCCCATTCCATGTCCGGTGCGGCCGGCACGCCGCTTGTCCCATCTCGTCACGCCCGTGTATTACCTAATTTAATTTGTAGTCCCCGCAATTTATGGGCCGCAGAAGAGCCGTCTACCCCCTCTGTTTGTTAGTAACGGTCCAGACATATGTGCCGTACGTCACTTCAGCATTTGATTGCTAATTGCTTTAAAAGTTCTGGAGTTACACAAGATATTAACGACTCGAAAAATTCAGTAAGTTTGAGGCAAGCAAAGCTTTAACTCGCAGTTTGCGTTAAAAATCCAATAAAAATTCGTTTTATCATCGTGCATATCTACAAAAAATATTGAATATTATCGAAATAATGAATATTAATACGCCATAATGAATATTTAAATGTGCAAATGCGTGAGGGAGAGCGCGAGAAATCAAAAGCGTGAACCTCGAAAGGCGATCTTTTGGAAAATGTTTTTGCATAGTTAATAATTAGGTACCTAGTGTCCATGTTTTTGGAATGTGCATTTTTACTGGCTACGTGTTTTCATTTGGCTGGGATGGAAAACTAAAACTGCATAAATCCGGGGTGGTTTAGTTTCGGCGAGTAATATTTGAAATTGAATTTAGATTTGTACGAATATTGTGGTATGTACGTGAGAGTAAATATTGTGACTGTAGCCTAAAGCAATTTGAAGCGGGCGGGCCAGCGGTCTTTGTTGCATATCGGGCGGTAATAGAATTTGGTCCGCTTTTTGCGCGGGTGGTCGCTCCGACCGCGTAATAGCGAGCTCGGTTGCCTTTGTAACTGCATCTAAATCTGCCTGCACTATGCGTCGGCCTGGTTGAGGTATAACCAATTATTTCGTAGTACCTCCGACCCTTATAGGTTCAGGGATTTGTGACCTTTTTTATTTCTTTTGAAGACTTTGAGGAAGACAACAATGTTATGAAATGTGATTTGTTATTTTTGTGAGTTTTGTAAGGGCTTCATGTTTTATATTACCTACTAGCTGTGCCCCGCGACTTCGTTCGCGTGGAAGTCGTAAGATACAAAATATACTAAAATAACAGCCACATTTTAATAAAACTCCCTCGTCCCCCGACCCGCTCCGTTGCATCGCCCGCCCGTTACTTCGTTTTCGCTTAGTGTTCTTTCCGACTTTATTATTTTTGCTCGGCTGCTAAGGATCGTAGCGTGATGTTAAATAGCCTATAACTATCCTCGAGAATTGGGCTACCAAATGCAAAAAGAATTTTTCAAATCCGATTTTTTCTTTACAATTTCATTGGTTTTAATTTTTTGCGCGGAACCCTAATTATTTTTCTAAAATAAAAGTAGCCTGAGTTACTCCCCGTCAGATCAGCTAGCTGTTTACTCCCCGTCAGATCAGCTAGCTGTCAGTGAAAGTCGCATCAAAATCGGTCCAGCCGTTTCGGAGACTAGCCGGAACAAACAGGCAGACAGACAAAAAAAAAAAAAATTGCTGTTTTGTTATATGTACCGTATATACTTTCTTATGCATTTAGTAAAAAGTTGTTATTTTGACGTTACATACAGACACTTCAAAATTATTTATTTGTATAGATTACAGTATCCAGGAATTAGAGTATCACATAATAGGGAAACAATGAATATAGTTAGATTTCTGTATAAGAAAATCTAAAGCTAGTGTTTAGAGGTATTTCGGTAATACCTGAAGATTCTCACCCGTATTCTGTGCAATTAGACAAAGTTAGGCATAGCTATAAACTAAATTCCTATAAATGCGAAACTTTGAATAGAACAGTTCAACAATTGCATGAGGAAACTTACGACTATGCTAAGAATAGGTGATCTTGCGTGAGTTATAAGTGAAACAATGATTTATAATATTTACTATGATGTGTCTTTTTAAATGGGATTGAGATGGGTTTTTATCCTGTATTGCACTAAAAAGTTTGCATCTCCTTAGTTTTTTTTTATTATGTCCGTCCTTTTGGCAATTTTCTAGACTATGTTAAAAATCATGATAAACACGTCTTGTTCGCCCACATCTGTTCAATTCTTATTATCAAAAAGAAAAAAAAAATCGGCAAAAAGAAGTTTTGAAATCTCAATTTCCATGCGTCTAACTTTCAGCAAACTCTGACTGCACTCGCATTGGACCGCATAAACTGTTCGATTAGACCGACAAAAAATATAAGTTTAAAACCGCATTGCGAAAAAGTTTTGTTCGTTTTATCGGGCTTTGGTCGAGGACCGTTCACACATGTCGCGGCATGCGGTGCGGTAGCGGGCGGCAGATGACTGCGAACGGCACAGGTCGGCACAGGACGGCCCTGGACGGCGCCGGACGGCCCGCAACCCGTAAATCCATTCCTAACTCGACTTTAGTGGCCGGCCGTTGTCCGCCGACCGTGCCGGCTGTTTGTTGCAACGCATTATCCACTTGAAAACTAGCGCTTCGACTAAAGCGTATTTCTGCATGTTGGATTCCAATTGCGTTGGACTATCTTCGACGTAATAATAGTGAAAAATAATACTGATCACGTTTTTTTTTTAATTTCAGTGTGTTTGCTGTCTGTCTCAGCTAGTGTCATTTTGCTGCATCTCTATTTCATAAACATTGCGAAATTATACAAATGCCAGCACTGCATTGTCAGTTTTATGAATATTTGGATTTACGACGGCGTTGGGTCAATTTTGTTGAAGTCACGACATAATCTCTCGCATTTGATCTTTATTTCCTTCATCTACATACGTAAAACAAACGTAAAGTAAATATTGAGCTTATCCCTGGCACATCTCCCTTCGTTTCTCTCCGAGTGCTTTTGTCCATCTGTCACCCAAGCACTAAATAAGCAACTTATATCCTGAGGGTGTCATTTTAATGAGAAATAATGAAGTTCCCGACCTCTCTGATGTTTTGTTAGGTTAAGAACCTTATTTGTATTAGTTAGTACGTGTTTTTGTATAGGTGTCACACAGGTTATATTTCACTGTGTCCAATTTAGTTCGCCATTTGACGGTCGGCTATTTATGTTAACCGGCCGACTTAATAATGCTGAAGTGGCTTTTTGAGTCGTTATTTCTACAAATAGTAAAGGCACAGTATAAAAGTATGAACTAAATAAGGCCACGCCAAAAAAGCGTATTCATTTAACTTAAATAAAGTTAAATTAACGAGAGTAGACACAAAAGAACTAACTTTATTTTTGGATCAATCAGAAACAGGCCGAGTTTCATCAGTTTTTGGAGTTTACTCCTTAAGAATCGATTTTCATATAAGGCCCGGTATGGAAATTTTATGAGGAGTGAAATTAATACAAGCGTTAACTCAAAAGCGTTACGTTTTTCTGCGCAACGTATCTTGCGCACCTTTCACGGAGTAAATTCCAGTCGAATGTCGGAGCTGACACACACACATACTTTTTTCTATCAAACACCGATGTTTCATTAGTTTTTCTATCAAAAAGCGATGGTTCATTAGTTTTTCTATCAAAAACCGATGGTTCATTAGTTTTTCTATCAAAAAGCGATGGTTCATTAGTTTTTCTGTCAAAAACCGATGTTTCATTAGTTTTTCTATCAAAAAGCGATGGTTCATTAGTTTTTCTATCAAAAAGCGATGGTTCATTAGTTTTTCTATCAAAAACCGATGTTTCATTAGTTTTTCTACCAAAAAGCGATGGTTCATTAGTTTTTCTATCAAAAAGCGATGGTTCATTAGTTTTTCTATCAAAAACCGATGTTTCATTAGTTTTTCTACCAAAAAGCGATGATTCATTAGTTTTTCTATCAAAAACCGATGTTTCATTAGTTTTTCTATCAAAAAGCGATGGTTCATTAGTTTTTTTATCAAAAAGCGATGGTTCATTAGTTTTTCTATCAAAAACCGATGGTTCATTAGTTTTTCTATCAAAACTGAATCACCTTAATCCTAGACAATAAACAATGCCCATTTATTAATTCGTAGCACAGCAATATTTCACGTTGTCATCGTCGCTATAATTATGAGGTCGTTAATAAGCCGTAACATAGGCGCCATATAATCAAAGTAAAAATAAATCTTTGCGAAATGAAAAACGGACATGAAATAACCGCATATTTTTTCCCTTTAAATACGTCCATAAAAAGGCAATAACTTGTAAGCAAGCACTAGCCCCGTGGCCTGTCAAAGAGGATAGTAGGAACATGAATAACGGTCCTTTTAATGACTGCTTTAACGCTTTCAATGTGCTTTATGAATAATGAAATTAGTTGCTTATTCCATTCTCGAGGTTCGTGCTTAGTACTTAATAGAGTTTATGAGTTGCGCCGCTCGTAAACATCTTTAGAACACAATCAGAGATTATACTAATTATAGCTAGCGTTAACTGATTCTGGAAGTTGATAAACGAAGCGTGAAATAAGGGAAAATTTCATCAAGCACTCACCAACGCACTTACCAACAAAAACGGATCGAAGGTATAATTTCGATCCGTTTTTTATTGGTCAGTGCGTTTAGTAGTTTCTGCATAGAACAAACCCATAATCTAGGGGTAAAGTGTCTTCTCATACACAGAAGAAATGAGGATTAAAACCTTGTTTGCTTTCTACGACTTGGCAATTTTAGAAACTTGGATTTAATTAATCCAGGTTTCCTATAGTGATGCCTTCTATCACCATAAGTAAAGCCCCATTTACACGATGCAAGTAGCATTCAATAAAATGAAAGATGGTGCGACTTTTATTGTTGCTTCAAGTTATGGTATGCCATAGACAATTAAATCGCACCGTGTAAGTTAGGCTTAAGGTAATACATTTTGCGGGATGTTCGAAAGAGTTACCGTGGCCCCGGCACAGGCAACAGAAGGAACACGGGTGGGTTTTAGTCAGTAAAAGTCTGACACGCCCTCCCGCTCCGCCCAGAGCGGGAGAAGTCATTTGATGATTTCCCATCCACAAAAAAAAAAAAAAAAGGTAATACATTGTGGGTTTCGACAATAATAATTAGTAATTAATTTTGGTTAATTATGGTCTCTTTTGTTCACCATGTGTATGTTTAATGTCTAGTTCTTTATTAAACCTTTTTGCCTTGCCAACGGACCATAGTCAATTCCTTTGAGTATTTTATCGAATTTTGGTTCCGCTTAGCCAAATATCCCGCCTCCCATCTTTCCTTGTTCTGACTCTTTAATATGTAGGACAAAGTTAGTAATGTTGAGTGTTTCTTTGTAGTCCCCACTACTTTGTGCTAAGTCTCCTTGGTGTCTGTCCAAGTTCGGACACCATAAAACTAGTCACCAAGAGATTTATTCAAGCTTCTTAAACTTTGCTCTTTGGGAGTATTTTATGCCTTTTATGTTTCAGTTAGGTCTTCCATTCATAATTTTATGTACGTATGAATATATTCTACTTAATAGAGGGGCTTAAGTAGTAGGCGTTCAACTTTTAAAGTGGTTGGTGTTTTTCTCGGAAAAATTGGTTTTTCATTTTTCAGCCGTGGGCGTTGTAAAGGTCAGGTACCTTGGGATTATGTCAAAAGTATTAGCTAAAATATCCTATTCTCTGCTTAATACCAAGTCATTGCGATGACCAATCAGTCAGACTGTCAACATAATATAATATAACATCACGCCTGTATTCCCCGAAGGGAGGCAGAGGTGTACCTATAGTACACCCACATTTCAACAGATATATTTAATACCCATGTAATAGCATATTAATCGGGCACAATTCTAGACTCCGGGCTGCTACTTAGAAATTCCAGATGGGAAAACCCAATAACATTCAACATCAGTTTCAGAAATCAGTCTCTAGCTATCTGGCTCTATAAATCTAAAAAGGTTTTATTTTAGCAACCTTAATGCTAAAAGTAAAGTTTGAGCTCAGTCTAGGTACTAAGCTTACGTCATTAATCATGCCTAAAGGTTAATAGACTAAGGGCGGTTTCGACCGAACTTTTTACCTCGTATAGGTGTAATCCAGCGAAAAAAATGTTAATTTTTGACAGCTTTGCCATACAAAAACTGTCAGATATCAATTTTATTCCACGGATAAAATATATCTGACTATGGTTAAATCAGCCCTAAAATTTAGTGTGATTACCAACTAATTAGTAATTTAACTTTTGCTTTTAGTTCGGGAAAAATTACTTGAATGTACTTACACGAGGCAGATTCCAAGTCAACTGAATTGATGTTTAGATCTTTAAACAGATTTAAACTTTATTCTCGACCCCTAAATGAAAACTTGGAAATATTTCCCTAAATATTGCATTTTTTTTTGGAAATTCTTACCGTTTTCTCTAGTCCAATAGTTGATGGCTTTGGGTGAAGCCTCGACGTGGCACTGAAGAGTGACGTCAGTGCCCGTCGGAGCGCCCACCAGCTGGTTTGGCACTTGCACCAATGGGTGAACTGGGAACAAAAGAATATACATTAAAATAAGTTAAGACAAATGGTATAAATATGATATCATAAACTAGTGTCTTGTGACCACTGAAAAATAATACCACATTCAAAATATTTTATTTCACATAAACCTACATGGGCACTTATGACATGTCAGAAATAATCTGATGCACGGTTCCAATTGGTCGTTTCCTACGGAGAAGAGCCGGCAAGTAACTGTACAGTTATTCTTTTAAAAATATATGTTTTTCACAAAGTTTTCAAATTACAGTGTTGGTAAGTATGGGGAGGACAGACAGTGTAGGCCTGTCAACAAGTGTCATAGCATTAAATCATAATCATATTAGGAGAATCATTTGATGCAGAAAAACAATCTTCGCTAAAGAACTTTTCTGCTGACTAGTATAACGTAGCTGGCACAATATTCAAATATCGAGTAAAAGAGCATTACCTCCTCTCAACTGTGAGAATTTATATATAGGTTTATGGCATATTTTTTTATTTAATTATTTGTTATTTTTTGCTTTATTTATGTGTAGGTATATTTAATATTTTGGTTTAAATCATATTCTTCTCTTCTTGTTCTCACACACTATTATCTATATTTCTTTTTCATTTCTCCTTTCGCAGGTCTGCTAGAAGAAATTTCTTAAGAAATAAGCAGTACCTTTGTACTCAATACTCTTAATGTCGTATCTGTTTATGTTTTATTGTGTGTGCATAAATAGTAAAATAAATAAAGAAATAAACATTATTATTCTTCTTAAATCTTCCCTCTAAAGCATGCTTTATTATCTTTTTCGATTTTTTATTTATTTCGATTCCTTAGTTGTCTAGTGCATTGGCCACTAGAATTAATTTGATATTCAAAATTAAATAAAGTTTAAGAATAATCGTTGGTCTAGTGGCCGAAAGCGCTACTGCTGAGCATTGGGTTCGATTACTAGGTCGAGACAAGTGTTATTTTGTTCTTCTTTCTGAAATTTCTCAATAGCAGCCGTCGGGATTTGTGCCCGGTTGATGGCATTAGGCTCGTCCCCTATTACATGGGACTTAAACATAACCGGCGAAATGCGGGTGCGCCCCTCTGCTCAACCTTTCCGGGAAACAAGGCGTAATGTTTTGTTATGTTATGTTTAAGACTAGTAGTAACGTTTTGTAAGATTACTCTTATTATCATATCAATCTTATTCTCATAAATGTAGAAATAGTTTTTCAGATTATCTTGACGAAGTCGAGTCCTTTCAAAATTAATTTTATGTTTGTTTAGAGCACCACTTTTTATTATCAAGTAATTTTTGCTAACTAAATAGTCTTTTTAAGAATATGAAAGGAGATTTAAATTGTAAACATTAAAATTGATAAAATCTTGAGAGTTTCTTTGTCGAAATGAGTATATATAGTTAGGTAAATAATTTATATTTTAGAATATTATTAATGGAAAATTATTTCAAACGTGTGTTATCAGAGAGATTTATTAAATGACTTTAATAATTAAAGTTTGTGTAACATTTCCAGCCAATCTTTATTTAAATTAATATTTTTATGTTTATAAATCACAATACAAGCAAGTTAGGTTCATAAGAAGGTGGTACTATTTACCTATGTTTGTCAGTAATTATACCCAGCAAGATAATATAGGTCATTATCTGCCCAGACTTTTCCCAACTACATATGTTGCGGTCGACTTCCAGTCTAACCTGATGCACCTGAATACCAGTATATTACATGGAGCGACTGCCTATCTGACCTCTACAACCTAATTACTGGGTAACACGATATCTAGTCTAGTAAGAAAATATAGGTATAAGAAGAATTTCATTCAAAACAAATTATTCCAAAAACAGCACGAACCGCCTAGTGAGCGGTTTCATTCACATTTTTGTAACATTACGTTCTATTTTCGCCTTCCGCTTATAAATACGCATTCAAAGCCTTTGCATTTGGCATGGTATGCATACGCCCCGGACATTCGCCCCACACATTCGGTTTGCTTGCACAGTTTCAGGACATGTTATTTTATATTTATAACTTTTCGCACTAATAAAGGCGAATGTGCTACTAACAAAATGTTTGAAATAACGCAAGTTGAATTCTAATGTATGATAATCATGTTGCTGTAATGTTTATGTTTGTGGTTTAGTTAAATGTCTGTTAAATAATATTAACGTTTGATTTTACGACTGAAAAAGTAGAATATAATTATGGTTAAAAAACACTTCTTCTCTCCTTTTTTCATTACAAATGGCATCTCGCAGGTCAACCTCGTCTGTTCAACCGGTCTTGACTTCCTCTCTCCTTAACCTTCATCATTATTTGTAGTACTTTACTCTTGTTTCATGATTATTCGATAAGTATATGCTTTATATAATTGTATTTATTTATTGTATACTAGCTTTGCCCCGCGACTTCGTTCGCGTGTAAGTCGTAAGATGATACACAATATAATAAAAACTACATT
The DNA here is from genome assembly GCA_947568875.1 of Fissipunctia ypsillon. Taxonomy (NCBI): domain Eukaryota; kingdom Metazoa; phylum Arthropoda; class Insecta; order Lepidoptera; family Noctuidae; genus Fissipunctia; species Fissipunctia ypsillon. Next base: position 12,536,346 of record OX387644.1, on the reverse strand, counting down.
TTAATAAAACTGCCTCGTCCCCCGACCCGCCGCGTTGTATCGCCCGCCCGCGCTAATATGATACTTCGTTTTCGCTTAGTGTTTTTTCTGATTTTTTTTTTCGCTCTACTCCTAAGTAGCGTGATGTTTAATAACCTATAACTATCTTCGAGAATTGGGCTACCAAATGCCAGAAGAATTTTTCAAATTTGATTGGTAGTTCCAGAGATTAGCGTTTTAACTTTTTGCGCGGAATCCTAATTCTTTTTCTAAAACAAATGTAGCCTAAGTTACTCCCTGTAATATCAGCTATCTGCTAGTGAAAATCCTGTCAAAATTGGACTAGCTGTTTCGGAGATTAACCGGAACAAACAGACAGACAAAAATATATATATTTTTTGTTATAAGTACCGCGTGTACTTATATTTATATATTTAGTAAAAAGCTGTTATTTTGAGATTACAAACAGACACTTCAATTGTATTTATTTGTATAGAGTATATATGTATAGATAAGTTGAAAGCATATGTAATTTCGAAAAAGAAAAGTATACCACGAAAATTATTTTTGAAATACATAAACAATAGCAACTTCATATTTCATTGTTTGACTATGGATTTAAAAAACTTAAAAAAAATACCATAAACATTCTCAAAACTTATTTCTTACTTATTCCGTTTGGGTTGGGTGTTTGGTATTATGAAACTCGTCCGAAGCAGTGTTAGCGACAGTTTTGAATGACGAGCGATCTCTAATCGCAGTTTCGGGACTTTTTGGTACAAGTCGGATCAACGACTTTTATTTTTTTCTTATCTGGCGGGGACCTTACGCAGCTGTGACGCAGCAGCGCGCAGCTACAAAGCAAAACTCACTTTACGCTTATAAGGTTAGGTACAAATGTAAAGATGTTCACGTTACACCACAGACTACCTGTAGTATTATCTCTCCTTCTCCCTTTAAATCCATCAAAAGGTTGTCTTTAACAGATCGCTTTTAGCGATAAGAACGGCCATTGTGTCACCCTTGTAAAATTTCTACATTTACATATATCTGTAATTTGTATGGTGTCCATAATACAGAGTAGTCTATTCTTTTCTAAGTATCAAATAGAACTTATATTACTTCTCAGTTTTAATTCAGAAAATATAGAATTTTACTCTCCCTAACATTCCAGCCCATCTAATGGTTGTCTGGGAAAGATAGCCGAGAAGCGATAGGACAATTGTATTTTTAAGCCTTAATTAAGTGAGTTCATTGTTAATTTTTGTAATAAAGTTATACCATTCGGAACTGTTATGTTTCATTTTGCTGTAATGAATATTCTTTTTTATAAAAAATACATGATTGTCCTGTACATATTTATCAAAAGGTTAAGTAGAGATGCACTTTAACGTACCTATATAAGTATACTCTTGTACTTGATACAGGTATATTTTAATGTAGTTACTTATATATACTGGATGATTTTTTTTACCGTCTCGAAATTTTTACAGGGTGTTCTACCTATGAATATGAACAACTTTCACTATGGGACCAACTCTGAAATCACGAAAAAAAAAATCAGCTGATTCATACATTTTGGTCGAGTAGGTATTGAACTTTTGTATGAATCAGCTGATTTTTTTCATGATTTCAGAGTTGGTCCCGTAGTGAAAGTTGTTCATATTCATGGGTAGAACACCCTGTAAAAATTTTGAGATTGTAAAAAAAATAGGGGTGATTTTTTTACCAACCAATTCCGACCACTCCGACCAATTTCGACCACAGCGACTTGGATCTGCCTATTAAGGACATCGCTGGTGTGCCCTCAGGTGACTGATATAACCAATTTTTGCCGTGAAAGTGCGTCCACATTCACGGCAAGTCAGCACCCCCCGATGTAATTATATTGGATGGCCGCGGGTGGTCGGGCCTTGAGCTCATCTCGTTTAGCATCGAGCTCCTCTTTACGTCGCCTTTCAAACGCAAACACCTTAGTGCTCACAGTATGCCTCCACAGTGACCGGTCTGCTGCCATTGCCTCCCATAGTTGCTTATACAGAGTTCAATGGAGTAACTTACCGTTCAAGTTTCCTGCCACTCAAAATGACCAGCAATTGCATATAATATCATTCATATATGTCAGTCAACTGTACTGTGACGTCATATTATTAGCTGTAGTTAATGAAACGTTCATGTTAATAAATGAAATGACGTTAATATATTGCAGGGTGAACTGCATTCGTTTCGTATAAACTTTTACGTTCATGTGAGCGTTCAACATGATACGATCTAATCTGTTTCGGTAATGAGTTATGGTTTTGACTGTCCTGTTGCAAATATGTAAATTGAGTGTATTTAGTAGTGAGCTTCAAGTGTTTTGCTTTTGAGGCTTTTCTATTTCGTTTAAAAATATTTGGTTTGACGACATTAAAGCACACAAAACTATTTCTATATAATGCTAGTTTTATTACAGTATATAAAACCATTGTACTATTGGTTAAATAAAATACGACGATTGTTTTTATGAACCAAAAAACTGTCGTAGCAGCTACGCCGTAGCCACCGCGTGACGTCGCTACGGCGTAGCAGCTACGCCATTGCTACGACAGTGTGGTTATCGAAGTAGACGAAGTGTTTTCTATAAAATCTTTTAATCTCTGTGATGTTTATTGGCTTATGGCAAGACACATACTGGGTATGCTTGTGTACGAAACATGAGTTACCCCAAAATTATGAGTTAGTTGGCAACTTGTGATATTGTTGACAGTGCGCAGCGAGTCGCTATCGCCATGTCACGTCCCGCCGCATCCCGCCGCGTCGCTCGCGCACTCTGTTTGCCTCCTCGCTCCGCCACTTTGGTAAAACTCCACTGCGTCTGTCAGGTGTTTACACTGAATATCATCCCGCCTGGCTGCTTTACTTCTGTTTGCATTAACTATTTAACGGACTAGATGTTTGCACGCAATTAAACTACAGTTTCAGACAGAGTACGGTTAGTTCGTAGCGTAAAATTCATGTTTTTATAGTGATGATGGTAATCCAACGCATACTACAGCTTAGAGCACCACTCATTATAACGTTGAAAATTGTGTTCACTCATCTGTACCAAATATATTAAGTGGCAAAAGTACTTTAACAATGCTTTTATTTGAATCAAAAGATGTTTCGCAATTAACAAAGGCCCTGATTCGAAAAGATACCAAAAGGCTGAAATGTCGGAACGAAAGCGTCAAGTTGTTCTTAAAGCGAACGGATTATTTCGAAAATGTAAACAATCGCACCAGCATCCCCAAAAGTCTATTTAGGGTGAATTAAGGAAAACGGAATTTTCTTCCACGACCTTAGATCGGAGCTTATTTGCGGTTATTCTCTTTGACCGTCGTTAAGTTCCTTTGGACGGCTTTTACGAGTTTGAGTGGCCAATTTAGCGAACAAAATCTGAACGATCAGAATTTTTGTTCTAATTAATAACTCCAAGGGGCTACGAGGGTAGCCTTTTGCTTATTAAATAAAGCGGAATAATGAACAGTCGAGATGTTAATCTCATTGCAATTGCGTTTTATTCAGTTGTATTTTATAAGAGTCAAAGTGGTGGAATATTTTACATTGAAATTATATCGTGTGTCCTGAGTGCGCAGCATATAACTTAAAGAACGTGATTAAGCAATCCCTAACTGTATAAGTAGATAGAAATTCTCGCAGCAATCAAAAGTTAGGGGAGTTTTCTCGGGAAGGATTCCGCGCGGAATTCTTGAAGTGACAGTTTGATTAACCGAGCGGCGCACACGCTTTCGCCGTTTTCGGATTTCTTGATGTTTTGTAGCTATTACCTGTTTTAGTTGACTTTGGAATTTCTTAAGCTGCAGTTTTAACCTAACCATTCTTACAAATACATTGCATTCACTACGCTATCTGAACACAGACAAACTTATAAATCAGGGCGAGCTCGGAATTAACACTATAAGAGAAAATATATCCTAAAATTAATTATCCTTAACTGCTGGATCCTCTTTGCAAATTGATCGCGATTTGTTCACTTCGTTTGGCGTGTTTCTTTTTCTCTAAACTCAATTTACCGTCGTCCGGGCTCCAGTGAATCAACTAAAAGAGACTCATCGCGTTACGTGGCTCTTACTCCCTTACAAATGAATTGCTTCACTCCTGCTTCTAAAAAGTGTTTTTATGTACCTTCGCGGCCGCAAGTCCACCCAGCTCGCTGTTATCATTCGTTTTCGGGGGGAGGAAATTTAAATTAAATATTTGAGAGCGTTAATTTTGTCTCCTCATCGAGCGAACGCGACGCATTCTTTGTGAAGTAATTAAAGTGAGTGGAAGGGTTTCAGACGACAGTAGTTTGTTTGTTCGCTTGAAATTGCGTTTCCTATGAAGTGAATTTCTCTCGGTTGTCGTCAAGCAACGTTGGCTTTTATTTGTTTTATACAGATACGAGATATGAAATGTCAAATATCTGAAATGTATATTTAAATATCGTAATGTGAGTGGGGTTAAATATTATGTCAAACGGGTACTATAGTCACTTCATAAACTCATTGCAGGTATTATTTGATGTTACTCCGAACATAAATAAGTTGTTGAGTTATTTAATAGGTTCGTTCGAATGAATGTAGTACCTATTCCAATCAGAGTGTTTACACCGGACTGCCAATAACAGAATGCAAATACGTAGTGGACATCGCGCGTCAGAGCGTCCAGTGACCCGCTAACCATACGAAAAACTTTTATAGGCACGACGTTGATGTGAAAAGCGAGAGAATCAGACACTGAAACTGGAATTATACTATTATTACCTTTCCGTCTTTTACGGTTATTGTCTGAGCTTAAAGTGGCAATACAAAGTAAGAAACCATAATAATTCTGTTCCTATAAGTTGGATAGATTTATTGTTTAGTACCTGAGAGAAAATCCTTACAAAGATATTTTAATGCGTGTTTGTTTATTACTTGATTTAGAAATATTTCTAGAATTATTCTTCATGTTTTATTTTTCTTTCATAGATCTTCACTGTCCACTGCTGAACACCGTTTTGATTGTGGTTATTTACAATGAATAGGAAATAATTGCAAAAACACCAAACTTATCAGACATAATAGTGATTGTGATAACTGATATTATGTTTTGACGTAAAGAAGAAACATAGTCTCAATCGACAAAAATTACTGTTTCATCAAACACGGTTATAAACAAATTCACCTATAGATAATTTAATAAAATAGTCTGTAATTTATACAAAAAATATAACACAATTTAGTATCGTATGTATGCCTGACAACTTTGATGATTGAAGGCTTTGTTTGATCATTGTAATAATAAAAACCCTTTTATAAATTTTCAATGAACGTTGATGGATCGCTGCAAATACATACATACATTATACAGCGGTTGATTTTATTTACAGGATTTTGTCTGGCACTAGTTATTTGGCTTTTTTTAACTAAAAATGTTGACATTTTTGAATACAGGAATTCTTAATACTTTTATAAAGTTGTTATTTTTAGAAAATAAGTTAGTAGGTTTGTCTTTATTTATTTTACTAATACTCGTTTTTACTAACTCTAGGAGACACCTAAATGTAAAGCCTAAACAAAAACTCACTGTTATTACATTTCCAACGGTTGGCTCATCGTCGAGTGTTGAAAACCCAACGTGAAATAATATTTAGAAAAGACATTGACTAAAATCAAAATCACTTTATAGTAAACGAGTATGGCCTTAAAAATATACTCATAAATTATAAAATATTTGTTTAACTTTTATTAGTTCACTTGATCGAAATCGTATGTGGGGTTAATATTTTGTATTTAATTAGTTATTTATTCGATTTAATTGCATACTTTTTTAAATGGCGTATTTTAGTGTTGCCAATTTTAAGAACCTCCCCATAATCGGTCTTAACGGGAGAATATTACTTTACTAAGGCCCACTTGCACACTTATTCGAGTCAAATAAATAAATATTAAGTTTGTAAACTCGGAGTTATGTAATTAATATTTGAACTCTTATTACGCGTTGCGCCACTAAAAAGTAACACCGGGTTAGATAACCTGATATTAGTATTTTTTGAGTTGCGAACGACGAAAGTTCAGTAACAGTTCAATTGGCGAAACAAAATAGAATTGCAATGTCTGTGCCCTGATATGTAATCCAACCAAAAATTAATGAACGAACAATCAACGGAAATTGTATACCCATCTCTTTTACACTACATTACAATACGTAATACTTTCTTGTCTTTGAATTTTATAACATAACATTTAATTTTAATCGTATTGTATGTGGTTTCCATGGAGATTTAGTTTATTGATCGATGAAAACGTCAGATAAGGAAAATATTATGTTTCAAGTTTTTGATAATTTGTAATTATTTTTATATGAGTTCATGAATATATTGCCTGCTGATAAAGTACCAAATTTCCACTTACTATAACGTCGAACAATATAAAATACAACATATGTTATCAGCGGTACCTCATAACGTCAATTTATTTTGATATTACTTACACTGATCCAGAGTTAAGCGACCTAACTCTCCCACATCAGTGGGTCAAACATTTAAAAGTTTATCTATAGGTTTACCTACCTCTAACTCTTGGTGGCGCAAGATGAATTATTTGATTAACGCTGAGTTAGCTGTTAACTCAGAGTTATCTTGGATAACCCATGAACACGCAAGTGGGCCTAATTAAAAATCTTTCTGTAGTTGACAAATCACTTATGGTCAGGGTGATTTAGATTAACTGTTGGTAACACTATCGCGAGCATAGTGAAAAGGTGAACTATCAAAAGTGTCACTGTCACTGCCTGAAGTATAAGTGTTCTGTGCACTGTCAAGCAAACCATCGTGTCGGCACTCGGCAACGAACTTTTGTTGTTTTATGCATGATATTTGTTGAATTTGTTGTGCTATAACTTATCATTGCGTTAAATTGCTGTCCAGTTGAGTCTACGGATTCCTGTACGATCAAGAACTCTTTTGAAGACCATTGTGTCTACTGTTGCTGTGCTGGTGGTGTGGATTGTGTAGAACGTTTTTACGACTACGGTCCCTGTTCTCTGTGCAGTAAATCATCAACGATTTCGTTAAAAATGTCACGCTGCCGCTGTGTAAAATGTTCCCTTTCTTTGGTACATCCTCTACCTCTTCGTCAAGTTGGGAAGGCTACGGATGTACCTAATGGTTAGAATTTTATGAATGTGATGATAATATGGACCAATACAACTTTCATTCCTATATTCAAGCATTTTTATTTTTTTCCTATACAAACCTACATTTAACATGACCTACCTATGTGGTAATTTATTATTTATTTGGGAACATTCATTCATTTGTTGGAACCATTTTTTGCTGTTTTTTTTTTAATCAGAAGGAAAGGGCTTTGTCACACATACGATTATGCCGCCCTGGTTGGCTTAGCAAATTCATACTGATTTCTATTTAACATAACCTTAGCATAGCTAGTTTGTGAAGTACTCTAGCTGCATCAGAAAGTGGCGCAGCTAGAACACTATTACAGTAACCTAACTCTCTAATCCTACAATCTAAGCTATTTCTAAATTCCTCGTTGCGGACACTTTCGGTTAATATGTGATAAACATCATCAACGGAATAAAAATAAAAATCACAATTATTCGTTGTTGATTTTGCCATTAGGTTTAAGAACTTATTACATGGAATGTGTCTGGAACGAAGTCTCAGTGCGATAACAGTATCACATCTGTTCAACAGCTGATGATCTATCCAAGGTGAGTTCAAAGGATGTGGTTGGATCGTTTTGTACCAGATTCCTTTTTCTTGTGATTTTTTATTGAAGTACCTAGTCCTTCCAAAACGAATAACAATCCCGTTTGATATTTGGTATAAAGTTGGTAAAGTAAGGAGAAAAGTTAACAGGAATTCCGTCTCATAGGGCCTACTTGGCTAGTAGATCAACATATGGCTGCCTCATATCTTATGTGAATTCGAATCATATTGTTGAAAGTACTGCTTTTTTGGTGGAAGGTTTGTTACAAAACTAACCTCAAAACTGAACAGAAAATCAAAGAACAACAAAAACCCCACAAAATAAAAGGATATTTTTTATTTCCTTTGAAAGTATGACATCACCCCTCTGTGATATCCAGTTTGTGCTATCATACAAGGATTTTTGATGCGCAACGGCGGTCCGTAGAAAAATGGGCATTCTCCTTTAGATATTTCCTTCCCTTTCCCCTGTCAGTGTTAATATAAATAGGCATTAGCCACCTTAAAGAGAAAATTTAGTTTGTTCAAAAATTAATTTAATTTTTATTTAGTGTGAAGCTTATCCAAACTCTTCTAAATTAATTTAAGATTGATATATCTAAATAAATAAATAAAATGAAGTGTCTGTTTGTAATGTCAAAATAACAGCTTTTTACTAAATACATATGAAAGTATATGCGGTACTTATAACTAAAAAACAATTTAAAATTTTTGTCTGTCTGTCTGTTTGTTTCGGCTAATCTCCAAAACGGCTGGACCGATTTTGACGGGACTTTCACTGGCAGATATCTGATGTTATAAGGAGTAAATTAAGTTGCTTTTATTTAAGAAAAATAATTAGGGTTCCGCGCAAAACAACTAAACCCATGAAATTGTGAACAAAAAGTTGGATTTGAAAAATTCTTTTTGCATTTGGTAGCCCAATTCTCGAGGATGATTAAAGGCTATTTAAAATCACGCTCCAACCCTTAGGAGTCGAGCAAAAATAAAAAAAAAATAGAAAAACGCTAAGTGAAAACGAAGTAAGTATTAACGCGGACGGGCGACGCAACGCGGCGCGGCAGGTCGGAGGGTACGAGGGAGTTTTAGTAAAATGTGGTTGTTATATTAGTATATTGTGTATCTTACGACTTCGACGCGAACGAAGTCGCGGGACACAGCTAGTTTAAAAAATATAAGCATTTCCATAGACACAATGTATTACAGAAAAAGAAAAAAATGTGTACCTATGTTTATCTCGGGCCAGCACTCAGACAAATTAATCTGCTATCTGGCCGGATCAACCGTTCGTATTCGCAAGCCGATCGCAAAATCACTGCTGAAATTATAGTGTGCCACACAGGTGCATACGCCCACTTCCATTTGCATGGATAGTGTTATGCTACTGGGAATTGATGCTGATCAGTTCATGAATCTGAAAACCGATGACAGTGTAACCATTTTGTATTAAAGTTTAGTTTGTTGGAAAAAAAATTACATGTTCGGTTTTTCCTTCGTGTAAATAAAATGAACTTTACGAGTATTTAACTTAGTTTTTGCGAGTAAATATACGATATCATCCTCGAGAATTGGGCTACCAAATGCAAAATGAATTTTACAAATCCGACTTTTTGTTCACAATTTCATGGGTTTTATTTTTTCGTGCGGAACCCTAATTCTTTTTCTAAAATAAAAACTTAAGTTACTCCTTATAACATAAGTTATCTGCCAGTGAAAGTCCCGTCAAAATCAGTCCAGCCATTTCGGAGATTAGTCGGTACAATAAGACAGACAGAAAAAAATGTTAAAAATGGTTTTTTTTTTTTGTTATAAGTACCGTACTTTCTTATGCATTTAGTGAACAGCTGTTATTTAACACAACAACATGTTAAATAACAGATTCGCTTATAGAGGAATAGATATAGACTAGTTGGGTTCTGAAGGAAAGTGTTCTCGGTTAAAAAGTTGAGTATTTTGTTGATTGGTTGAGAAAATCAGGACCGCTTTGTTATGCAAACTGCAAATACCTACAGTTTTTGTATGATTTACAGAAGCCTACACACTGGCTCGTAGCATAAATTGTAGGGAAAACTTGTCTACTAGGCCGTAATTGCTACGTTCTTCATAAGTAATTTACCTATGCTAAGATGCGACAGAATTTAGTCAAACTAGTGATATTGCAAAAACATTGACAGATTTCACCAATAAAACTGAACGCGATCAGCACATCTAAACTACGTTCAAGAGCTATCAGTGTCATTATTCCAAAGAAAATAATGACAATGTCAGCCCTTAAAATGTGGTTTATGTGCTGATCGCGTTCAGTTTCATTGGTGAAATCAGCCCTTAAAAGCAATAATACACAGCGTACAAAATATTGTAACTCAAATTTATCAGACGATTTCATCTATAATTGAAAACGGTACTAAAACTAAATTCCAATAGTCAACGGGGCAGTAACTTTCTACGCTTTGGTGCGAGTCATTCGGATGCAAGACACGCACCGAAGATGATACGTGATAACACGAAAATCTCCCAATTGCTTACGTGTTCGAGCCGGCGGGGCCGGTGTGCTACAGTCACGGAGTAGTAGGCAAATGGAGTGATCAATCGGGTTACCGAGGGAAAATATATGTGCCCAAATACGAAGCGTGACAAGTTTATTGTTACTAGTTTATGTTTTGACGGTATGTTTTATGTGGGTATTCCTGACTAGTTTCGGTCTCGATTGGAATCTGAGCGATTCATTGTTAAAATCTCTGTCTAATGCTGTGAGAATCTATAGTCATAATTATACATGTAATTAGCAACAGTACTAGCAATTCGTAGTTTTTCAATTGAAAACGTGTATGTTTATAGAACAATATGACATGGACAATCATCAAATGAGAGACTATTCTTGAGTTACATCAACGAGTTGAATTTAAAAGTAAAATATTCATATGAACACTCCATTTACTCCTCACTCCACGTCATAAGTTGAGAACTTGAGACCACCCGAGCATTGAATAACTCCTGGTTATAAATTAGGACGATCGTTTGATAAGTGAGTTCGCAACGTAACGCTTTTTGCTCGTGCTTTACGCAAGCGAGTAGACTTTATCGATGATCGAATTGATACATGTCGTGAATGCGTAATCGGATTGGGCCTCTGTGAGTTGGATTAGAGAATTAATTTTCAGGTGCTTTTTTGTATGACTGATTTGGTTCCGCTAATCATTTCAATTATTGAATATTCTATTTAAGATTGTGCATTTTATTAACCAGTGCCTGTAATATGATGTTGAGATAAATAAAGGTTTATGATTATTATGATTATGATTATTGAATAAAAAGCACTGAATACGTAGCTGCAGCTGCAGATCAGCGTGATTTTGGTAATGAATTTAGCGTGCTAGATTTCTAAAAATATCGTCGAGGTATCTTTTAAAAAGCTTGCTTGTAAAGTACGATCCTGTTTCAAAGTAAAGCCAAAGTTTATAACCCGAAGTATAGACATATCTTTTGCATAACCTTTAACTGTCTTAGCGTCGCCTTACACTGTATCATTACACCAAAGACACACCAGAGACACGGAGTAATAATAATAATAACTCATTTCACTCCCCTAAATTACAAGCTACATTTGTCTCCCCTACTATCAGTCGTCTTATCTGTAATGAATACTCACAGTGTACATGCAACATTATTCTCTTGCTTACTGAGGGAGGCACGCCATTGGCTGCGATGCACAGGTATGCGCCCATCTCGGAGCGAGTCACCTTCGTTAGGTTGACTATTTCTCCTTCCAGGGAGGTCACTGCGGACAAAAAGTGAATTTGTTGAACATGGCCAAAGCTGGAAATTAGAATAATTTATTTATTTTAAATACAATGTCTGAAGCCAATTACTGTATTGAAACTAAATAAACCAATCAATAAAAAACAGTAAACAATATAATAAAAGTGATAAAAAAAATAACTGGCACAATGAAATAAATTAAGAACGTTTGAGGGTAAATAAATGAAAAAAAAACATACTATGGCAAAAAAGTCGTGACTGTCAAAATGTTACACTTTTCGGTCTAGCTCTCATTCGCCAAGTGTGCAGAGTATAACTCGCGGTAAGGAGCTTCGTTCCAATATAAACAAAGGTAAAACAAAAAACATATTACGCGTAGGACTTAGGGCTCTCACACAAAACTGCGATGCGACGTCGCATCGCAAGAATCTGCGAGGTGCGCATTGAATTATAGCTATAATTCAATGCGCAGCTCGCAGATTATTGCGATGCCATGCGAATTCGTAGTTTTCTGTGGAAGTTTATAGTAGGTATGTGCTACTACTTAAATATGCACACACAGACTTGACACACAGTCATACATTCTTCTCACAAATTATTATACAGTCTGGCAGTATCGTCTTCAATTCTTCCACAAATAAATCAAAATCTCTGAATGATGATGATACCCTAGGGCCCTTGAATATAAATAAAAACTCAAAACTAATTTTTATTATAAAAAGTGACAATTAAGCTATGCTTGTGTAGGCAGGTAGGTACAGTTCTTAGTCCCCAAATGCCCACTCTTCATCGCTTCGAGTTTAATGTCAAAGCTATCAATAGGAGAATCAAAAGGTTTTCGTTGTATTTTTTTTTTGGAATAACGTAGCAACATATCAGCTAACGTAGAACCTTATTGAACCTCTTATGACAATGTAAACCATCAGAATTTACGCGTGACATAATTGCCCCGTAATGATAACTTGACATCAATCATAATAGTACATTGTTTGCCAAGGGAGCAAACAGCTATTTTAAAGGCAAAAGTGTTGCTTTGAATCCAGAGCGGAGTGAAGGATATTGGAGTAGAATCCTGAGCACAGCAAGGGATTTAAAGTACGTCACTGGAGCTTAAAATAGTGTTGCTCCCGAGGTGGATACTCTACGTTTTATCACTCTTTGTGAGAAAATAAGTGCGTTAGTAAATAAATAATAGTACGTTTATTTATTTACATACAGTTAGGAACGATAAGACATATCATAGAAATATTTTTTTTTAATAAAACTAAGCAAAATCCGGAATAGAAACAATTACGAATGAAGGCGGAATGCATTTCGCGCGTTTTATATTTTTTCACAAACTTTTTTTTTTTAAGTGTCTGACACGCGATTTACTTTATCAAACAGCCTGTTACTTGTTCCTACAATGTTCGTGATTGATCTCTTTGGTGATTGGAACTTTTACTAACAATATTCACATTCTAAATTCACATCACTTTTAGTCTCTAGGGATTAAAGAGCTATTTTAGTGCCTGTTTACGAAGAATAAACTAGAGCTTTTTGAATAGATGTGATAAAAAGTTTATGTTGCTAAAATATTACGGTATTGACACCTAGATAGGAGGCGAGAGGGGTTAGAGGTTTTTAATTTTGTTCAAATGTGTTCTTTGCATGGTACTGAGCTGAAAAATAATTTTCTGTCTTTCGGTTTCAAGAATTTATTTCTCTAAAAGAATTATACAATATTCACTTACAAGAGAAACAAAAAAAAATACTTAAAACAACATCGGGAAGAATGACTATTTAAATTAGTTACATCCAATATCACTTACAATTTTATGGTTATGGCTTTACGAAACTGTTTCTGCAAAATATTCTTTTCGTTTAACTTTAAAGACGTTTATAGATTTTGACATTTTAATATCATTTTGTAAACTATTACGTAATTTGGCTCCCTCAAATCTTATATTATATTTGCCTTAATTTGTTCTTGGAATACAGACTTCTAGAGTGTTTAACTGTTTCTTGTGTTATACTTGTATTTTTTTCTACTAGATGAAATTGAAATCGAATTTGAATTGTGATCGTGTACTGTTTGTTATTATTTTTTGTATGAATATGCATGTGCACATATATAAATATATATAAATTTAAGATTAGCCGGCTAAACTTAGGTTTATCTTCGAGAAGCAGCTAAAGTTCGATATCATGTTATTTTATGTCGTGATAATCCATATTTAGCCGGCTAATGTGCACAGTAACCGAAAAAAAAACGGCTAAAAATGTATTCGATGGACGCGCCGGGCCGGCGGAGGGCTTGAGGGGGCGGTGGGGAGACAAAGAGCGCACACGTGGCAAGTTACGGCTAATAGCCGAAGTGCGGCTACACCTAGTTTTAGCCGGCTACAACTAGGTGCAGCCGGCCACATGCGGTTAAACTTAGATGTATCCTACTTATCTTCGGAAGGTAATAAACGCTCCGGCTTAGTCGACGGAGCCCCGCGAAGCGGGGCTCCTATTTCTGTTTGCAAGGTTTACAGGAACCTAACAAAACCTAACGTCAGGGTGCCCAACCACCGGTGTGCGGCTGCTCCTAGTTCTAGCCGCTATGATGAATGCTTAACCTAGTTCTAACCGAAGATAAGTATTTTGAATACCTACATAGATACATAAAAGTATGTGTAATGAGGGTGATTATTTTTTAATAAAAGTTTTCGTGTCAAAATAGTGAACATTATTATATTGTTTCCTTTTTCATTTCCTTTTACATTTTTAGCCAAGGGCCTTCAGTTACACTTAAGTTTAGCAGGCTAAAGATAGAAGAAACTAACATTAACACCTCCTCGAAGTTAGACCTAAGTTTAGTCGGCTAATCTGAAGTTTATGTTCACACCCACCTTTAGCCGTAACATATATATAGACGTTTTATGTTAGATAGTTTTGTGTTTTTGTAAATTTTGTCGGTTGGTGTGTTAGTCGATGATATCTGAATAATGTCTTTATTACCTAGTTTTGTGTTATTTGAAAATTTTTTAGTCTTTCTTATTTTTTTTACTTTATTATTTATTAATCTCTCAGATCGTTAGTGGTTTTACCTAGTAGTAGCAACTACAATAATATAATAATAATAATTTAATTTTTATTTCAATGTTCTGCAATATAGTCCTGCACCATTCGGGGGTTATCCATGGGTGCACTTGCATAGTGCATACAGGGATAATCGTCGGTTGGTGCCTCATTCCATTTAAAATTGTCTAAGGGCTCAACAACAGCACTGAAGACATTATTGTATTGCACACGGAGGGTGTCATAGGTTCTACGGGTATATTGGACCCACAAGCTGCACGTGTAAAAGGACTGGCAGTATTAGGCCTTAAAAAGTAGCACCTTTACGTCTCTAGTATAACATAACAACGTCCGAGTTAGTTTAAAACAGAAAACAGATGGAAAGAAAAGGAGTGAAAAAATCACAGCATTTAGTTTAGTTCATTCAATCACTGAAGCCTGACTTGAAAATAAATGAGTCCGATTTACGTTCGTGTAGTGAAGGCGAGTCGAATATTGAAGAAGAATCTTAGGTTAAGTTTTATTTAAATTTCTACCTGAGTGAGTAATTGAAGAAAATACATCGTTAAAATAAAAATACAACTTAGTTTATAGACTAAATCAATGTTATGCCTAAGAATAACTAAGTATGTATTTGTATCCAGAAAGCCGATTGTAAGAAAGTAATGGTAGGTAAATTAAATAATTAAAAACATTGCCATCCTTTTGGGCTCCGCCGCTGTCGGATAAAAGAAAAAACTGCAAGAATGAGAATCGACAAAGCTATTTTTATAGCCTAAACGACTTATTTCTTAGACCTGATAGAAATTGCCAAAAATTAACTCATCGTCCTCTGCCTAGCCTTTTCCCAAATATGTTGGGGTCGGCTTCCAGTATAACCGGATGCAGCTGAGTTTTACATGGAGCGACTGCTTATCTGACCTCACAACCCAGTTACTGGGTAATACAATACCCCTTGGTAAGAGTGATTGTCTGACTTTCGGCCTTCTGACGACTCAAGCGACTTTCAAAGATCCACGAATGACAGCCGGGACCAACGGCTTAAATGCTTTCCGAGGCACGGAGGGGTCTCGGTATTGCCAAAAAGTAACTAAAAAATTCATTTTTTATTTTAGCTTGATTGAATTTATTTTCTTCTTTGTTCGTTACAAAATTACCTTTAATCGTGTTTTAATTTAAGAAAGACCGTCTGAAACTTTTTATTACGGCTATAAATAAAAATAGGTCTTTTAAAAAAGTTCTGAAAACGTAATATTTTATTTAATTATAACAGAAAGCTTACTTAGAACCTAATTTGAGTAAAATCTTTTGAGACGTGTCTAACATAGAAGACGGTATGTACCTACTACAAAAATGTGAACAGAGAACCGATATGTAGGTAACTATCTAAGACACAAATTTAGGTACACCCAAACCGTACCTACGTACATACCCCGAAATTGCCAAAGCAAGCAAAGACCGACGAAAACGGTTTTGAGCACTATCTGTGGAAGTGCTTACATTACATTCCACCAGTAACTGTTGGAAAACACTTGTGAACCGCCAAAAGTTGACGGGTTGTGTAAACAAGTGCCGTTAGTGGTTCGAACTCGAGCTGTTTTCCTGACACCTTGCTCGAAAGGCGCCCAAGTACGTTTACAGCCATTATTCAAACAAGAGGATAAAAAGCTAGAGCAATATTTTCCGAAGGAGCTGTACACCGTTGATGGTTTAAAGTGTAGAGCTCTTGGTGGGACGACGCTTCGTTAGCAAACAATGCGCGCACAGACGCGGCCGTTGAGTCGCTTCGTGTTATAGTAGTTTTAATTTATGGTCGGATATAGCTTATTGCGTTTCATTCAATTATGGGTTGAAGTTAGCAAAAATATATGCCTTACCAAATGGAAAGCTTTAGAATCATGTCATTTTATTTATAAAAAAAAATACCTCTAATGTTTGTAAGAGAAATGAATATGATGATATTTAAAAAAATAAACTGTGTAAATTAAAATATGTCTCATTTCTCTATATAATGAATGTACATAACAAGTATTACTATAAAATAAAACACTAAAACATATTAAAAGAAGATTTGAAAATAATAAAAATAAATAAATAATAATATTATTAAGTATTAACTAGTTCGCACACTACTCCACAGATTGTAGTGCTGTCTTCGAAGCGGACCGTTGAATAAACTTGGCCTGTCGATGTGTCATGAGTCAAGTGACGCTTGAGCCCCACGAACCCCTAGTGGTTTTGCCACAGACTCACAAAATCTTTTAAAGAAACCTTTAATAATGTTCTTCCTAATAGTTTATCAAGTTTTTCTTAAAATTTTGTTCTTTTTGGCTCATTTGAATTAAATGGATGAATCGTTACGCAAATGAGACAAGATCATAAATATTTAATGAGAAAATTATAAAACGGCGCTTTTTACGATATTGTGACCCATCTTGAAATTAATCGGTGTTTAATTAATGAAGTGTTGCCTTAACATTTTCCAATAAAATAACTGTTAAGAAGAATTTCAATTTATTACATTTCTGATTCAAAGTTAATTTCCAAGTTTTCTAATGATATTGGCACTAATCGCGTCGTTTCTAAACTCTACGGTAAAGGCGACAAAAGTCCAGTACTTTGGTAAAGCGTCCTCGAGTAAAATGGAAAACCAACATTTTCTCATCACTTCTTGTTCCAAAGTTATAATTTTAATTATGAATTCGAAACATTCTGTACTGAGTGGGTAATTATTTATTTTGTACTAGCTGTGCCCCACGACTTTTTCACGTGGAAGTCGTAAGATACACAACTAAAATAACAGCCACATTTTAATAAATCTTAGAACATCCATCGGACATCTAGACGCACTGTAGGTTACCATCCCTACCTAGTTGCTATTCCACCAATTCGCACTAAGCGTTTCCAAATGTCTTTTGTGACGCGCACAGCAAACGAGTGGAACTCTCTGCCTGCGTCTGTTTCCGAACGCATACAACCCCGATCTCTTCAAAGTGGCTTCTTCTGGGTAAGCTCTTTACATCGTTGACTTTGTCTCTGTCATTTCTGACCTAGACTAGAGTCAAGAGCAAACCTATCTCAAATAAAAAAAAAATAAAAAAACTCCCTCGTCCCCCCGACCCGCCGCGTTGCATCGCCCGTCCGCGCTATTACTTCGTTTTCGCTTAGCATTCTTACTGATTTTCTACTTTTTGCTCGGCTCCTAAGGGTCGTAGAGTGATGTTAAATAGCCTATAACTATTCTCGAGAATTGGGCTACCAAATGCAAAATCCGTCTGGTAGTTCCAGAGTTATTATTTTTGTTCACAATTTCATGGGTTTTAATTTTTTTGCGCGGAACCCTAATTATTTTTCTACAATAATAATAGCCTAAGTTACTACCCGTAATATCAGCTATCTTCCAGTGAAAGTCCCGTCAAAATAGGTCCAGCCGTTTTGGAGATTAGCCGGAACAAACAGACAGACAGACCGACAGACAGATAGACAGTTTTAAAAATTGTTTTTTTGTTGTAAGTACCTACTTCTTCTATAACTATCTACTTTCATATGCATTTAATAAAAAAGCTGTTATTTTGACATTATAAACAGACACTTCAATTTTATTATTTGTATAGACGTATAGAAGATGTATAGATTAGGGTGGCTGTACCACCCTTCTAAGGTAAGTACTTGAATTTAATAAGCAGGAACATAGCACGTAATGGACTTTCTATTAATTGATGTAATCGCTAAGGACTTTTGTCTGAACCATGCAAACAATTGTTATGAAGTCGAACGAATTTGATTTGAAACCATCGCTGAACAACTTACTCGATAATTGGTATTAACAATTCTGGATATCGTAGAGCGTAGTCGTATCTGTTTCAAACTTTGTGGTGCTGATGAAAAGCGTCGAATGGAAGGATGGTGGAGTTAATTTGCATCAGTCTACGACTAAGTTTCCACCATTCATTCGCTTATCTGCATAATTTGGTGTTGAACATGAAACAAATAGGCACGCGACACACCGTTGTCACCACGAACATGTTTTATGCGAAACAATAAAGGGCAAATTTTGAATAATACCCTATTGTTGGCGACGCTGTTTTCTGTCGCCGCTATCATTGTTATTACCTACACAACATAGGACGTATTCCGTTCTCCTCGGATTTACTAAAATATGACTGTCTCAGATATTTTCAGAACAAAGCGGACCGCTAATGTGTTTAACGATTATGAGATTTATAAAAAAATTCGTCCAAAAAAATTCAAAGACAGGTATAATGAAATAATATCAAAGGATTCCCAGAAAACAAAAAAGAATAGAATTAAAGTGAAATATATTTTTTTTCTAATAGATAACGAAGAGAATTACTTAAAATGATGGTTTCAAAATCCCGCGATACGCCACAGCTATTAGTTAAGTACATCGATGCAGCAATATCATATATCATGGCAATATTAAATTCTTGTACTTAAATTTGATTTATATGGCTGAAGTTGCCCCTCAGTGGGAGATAACAAATTGGAAAGTGGCCGTGCTAGTCATTAAAAAACTATATTTGTCTTGGCTGGCCTCAAACTTTCCTTATTAGAATATTCGTGAAGAACCATAGGTCTAAGTAATGGATAGCTTGTATTGTTTTCTGTTCAGATTTATGGAGGTAACTTGTAACGGCTTCTTTAATTAGACTTCTTCACTCAAATTGATGATTGTTATTGATGTTAGTTAATTTAAAATTGGTTCAGGCGGGTTTCACCTCGCCACTTATTCAATTACCGATAATTTGGTAAGTTCGTGGCTTTTGTGTTCTGCTAGCGTTTCATTCACATTATACAAATTGATTTTATTGCTTACTTTAAAATTTTCTTACTTTTCTGATAGGTATTTTACAAAAAAGTTTTATTTATTATCCTGCTTTGGAAGATGCACATCTAATAAGCATAAATGATCACAAAAACGTGTTTTGTCGTCACAGATAATTTAAAGCAGACCGGAATAATTTTATTCGTTAAAAAATCTACTGTTAATACTTGGCACTTACTACAGCACCTAAATTCATGCATACATTGATACTAATTTCCAACGTACAGAATTGAAAAGGTCTAAGTGTGCACTAATCTTAGCTGTAGTATTGAAGTGCTCGGCTCGTTGTGAAAGTCATTACCGGTAGTACTTTGTTAGCTTAATGAATTGACTGATGGCAGGAGGAGGTCTGAACAGTGGTAGGGTTAAGTGGGACCTGCTGATTAATCACCCTGTCAGTACAGTTTCCAATTGCCACTCGTCACGAATTCCCCTTGTGCTGGCATAATTTTTGTACTCACTTTCCCACAGAGCAATTCAATAGTATTTTATTGCAACGCTTGAATTCGAATTCCAAAAATAAGCCGTTACGTTTTCAATTTCATAAATGGAATGGATGTTCGAAATTTAGGCAACGGTCGATTAATTTTATTGCCATATCAAAAATAAAAGTGCATAAATATGTGTGTTGGCACTTGTTTTAATGGAAACTGTTTTATTGTTTGAACTTTGTGCTTAATTTGGGGGCTCAGCGATAACCCTTTATCCAGCTTTTATTTGACCGAGTGCAGAGATGAGTAGGTAAGTAATTATTCCCGGACCGTCTCGAGATTGTAATCCGGCGGGATTAGGAAGGGCGGTGTGAATGGTAATAGGAGTTCCTGAGGTGCTGCGGTGTGATTTACTGCTAAGATTCAATAGTGAATATTTTAAGCTCTGATTTATTTGTTAGTCGTTTCTTGAAGTCGTTGAAATCTTTCGACACGGACTGCAAAATGAACTACTTAATATTGAGATTATAAGTAGGTACAAAACTACTTTTCTTGGTCTCCACAAGGTGAAGTTAAACGCTCGTACATATTTTTTTTCTCAAACCAATAACTTTTTTAATCCTACGATTTATTTCTATGAACTTATTCAAAAACATTTTAGGTTATACTTTCCTTTGTATTCTTATAAAAATTACAAACTTGAATACGTTCAGTAACTAAACTCGGGTATAACTTCGGCTCCCCGTCATCATATTTGCAAGTAATGCTTCTAAAACTAATGTGCTTAACGACATTTTAAGCTGGAATAGTTTAGAGGTGGATAATACAGAAACTAGGTTAGGTTGAGCTCTGCCTAGTTCTGCTCCACAGTTTGAGGAGGGTCGACCTCGTCCAACTTATATGAACCTCTGAACTCAGCCTGCATTTTCATGCATTATTATAGTTTTAATCGAAATATAAATAGCGAGACCGCTTTTGAAATGCCTGACTGGATAACGGTTTAAAAAACGTGTTTTTTCATGTAGCAATTTGAAAACAGGTGTGGTTTTGTAACAGAGAACGGGCTTTAATATTGTATTTTTTAGAACTGTTACGGTCCGAGTCCTTTCATACAAGCAGATTATTATAATCGAAATAGGTTTTATGGGCTTTTAGGCATTATATTTACCTATTGGGACACACCTTTAAAAAAAACTGGCCAAGTGAGTGTCGGACCACGCACAATGAAGTATTTCGCAGTTGAGATGGATTTATCCCAAAAACAAACTTAACGTTGTAGCTGAAAACCATGTTGTTCGATACATCGATATACGTCACGGTCAATTCTCCAACTGTACATGTAAGTTTGTAATCACAAAAAAAAAATTATAGGATAAAGCTGCAAATTATTTAATTTCGGACTTTTTTCTTTACTTGTTGCTGTAAGACCTTGCTTCTTGCCAAATTTCAAGATTCTAGGTCAACGGGAAGTACCATATAGGTGTTGATTTATTTGTGAGTATCAAAATATGTCACATATGGCCGTATTTTTATTGCGTTAACGTAGAAGCTTGATTTTTTTAGAGCTCCAAGGGACAGTAGACTTACGTTTTCGGTATTAATTTTAACTTGATACCTCTACGCGTTCCTGAGAAAAAGGGTCTTGATAGACTGATAGACAGACAGACAGCCGGATAACAAAGTGATCCTATAAGGGTTCCGTTTTTCCTTTTGAGGTACGGAACCCTAATAATGAATACAAATTATAGTTAAAGATTATTTATGAGCAAAAAATAGTGGAGGCTTTTGTTAGAAAGGCTTAGAATAAATACTAATAAAAATGCTTAACAGTTACTTTGTTCTATAAATGTCAGAACAAAAAAATCTATTCAATGATTGCAGTCAAACTTTGCCAATCTATTTTAATTAAAATTAACTGCAATCAGAACGTCAGCCCGCTCTCTTAGTGTGAGTTTAACGATATATTAGTCAGAGTTATCGTGTTAAGAGGCCTTAAGTTCCCTTATAGTAGTAAATGATACGCTTATAGCACGCGAACACCCGTGACCTTAGTAGAACGTAAATGCTCGATTTTATTAACAAAATAGTTGTTTAAATCGGATGTTTATTTTCTTTTTTTTTTCTTAAACACACGTTGCACTAACTAGACATTTGTTTTGTTATGTAGATGGTTTTCTTTTCTGTAAAATGATGCCCCAGACTAGCGATTTTTTTGGGTCGTGGGTGTGTTTACTAACATGAATAAGTATCTCTTGCACAAACACGGACCCAGAATATGTATTTACTTTAAAATATCTTTGACTTTTTCTCAATGTGTCGGTGTTGGTGTCAATTAAAATTGTGCTAGCTCAGAGCATAGCTTCGAATTGGTTTCGAGTATCGGTAGCATTTTAAATTAAGGTGATTTCTTCAATGTCGTCCGCGAAATTAAAAATTTCTTACGTTTTTTGCAAATTGCGGTGCTGTTCACTCATTTCGCGGCAATTCTAGCTCACAAAATTATACTTGCTGCAAATCGTCATATTTTCACGAAATAGTCTTTTATCATGGATTATTATGTAATAATGAATATTACAGTTACTTAAGGGGTAGGTACGCAGAAATCGTATGGAACAGCGCCGTGTTTTATTCCATTTTTGGTTTTCTGTGGCAACGGTACTACGTTCCGTGTTTGTCTTAGTAATAGAATAATCATAGCTATTAAGCTATGATTCGAATCGGTCAAAAGTTCAAACGAGGTTTAATTTATTTACAATCAGTGATTTTGGTAACGAATATTAATTGGTACAAATATGCTGACAACAGTTGTTGACGTTATAATGTTATTTGCTTAATTGGATTCAACGATTATAAATAGAAACTGCTTGTTTGCTCAACCATTGTGTAGTTTATAATAATTAATATTGGTTTGTAACACACGGCAGTTTGGTCAAATAAAACTGTTGACAATTCTGTTAAAATGTCCCAACCTTCAATTTATTAAATGTTTTAGGCGAAACATTTAAAATAAAAAACATGATTTTACAAGTTCTAACCTAACCTAACCCATTTGATAGTGCTCTAGCTTCGTTACAATGACAAAACTACAAACTACAATGTTAAAAAAGAGGCTCAATTATTAGAAAGGCATCATTAGAAGACCAACATAATAATTATTATTTTAGAAGACTAAAAACAGATGATCAATAAGGTTTTAGAGGATAAATCAAATATTTCCTCATACGTAATGTTGAAAGTTGATGAAAAAATTCATGTTGTATAGTAGCTAGTGACAACTTCGCAAAGTCTCGCTTCATATATAAATACATTTTAAACCCGCACTATTGAAAGTCAAACCACAGATTTCATGGGTGTTTGGTGCTAATAGACTAGAGCAAGTTCTCGTATAAGTTACCGACTCGCTTAGCGATGAATTAAACTCAGGCTCGGAGTTTCTACGCAGCGCCGATACATGTGTGTGTCAATGCTCCGAGCCATATTTAATGGTAACATATTGAATTTATAGATTGCAACGGAGCTAGGAGTATTGAGTTACTAGTCTATTAACATCTGGCTTCAATATCCTATAGAACAGTCAAGACGTATCGGAGTGCCTTTACAATAATGAATAGACGGGCTCAAAGATGCGTTATTATTAGGTTGCAAGTGGCCAGCATATTTCTGCTTAATTTTGGTTATATTCTCATCATCTGTCCAGCCTTTTCCTAACTACGTTGAGGTCGGCTTCCAGTGTAACCGGATGCAACCGATTACTAGTGTTTCCGACCACCACAATCCAGTAAATAAATAACACGATACCCCTTAGATAGACTGGTGGTCAGACTTTCGGGCTTCTGATTACCGATCCGCTTTAGATCTTTGAAAAAAAAAAAAGATCAAAGATCTACAAATGACAGCCGAGATCAACGGCTTAACGTGCTTTCCAAGGCACGGAGACAGCGGCAATTTCAGTAAACGCCTAAAGATATCAAACAGGCTACAAATAAATAAAATTGAAGTGTCTGTTTATAATGTCAAAATAACAACTTGCTACTAAATGCATAAGAATGTTTAAACGGTATTTATAATAAAAAGGCAATTTTTAAAATTTTTTGTGTCTTTCTGTCAGTCTGTTCCGGCTAATCTCCGAAACTGGACCGATTTTGAGGAGGATTTCACTGGCAGATAGCTGATGTTACGGGGAGTAATTTAAGCTACTTTTATTTTAGAAAAATAGTTAGACTGGAAGCCGACCCCAACATCGTTGGGAAAAGGCTAGACAGATGATGATGATTTTAGAAAAATAGGGTTCCGTGCAAAAAAATTACAACCCATGAACAAATAGAATATGTAATAAGTATGTATGTATATATGTATGTATATAACTATATATCTATATATATCTATGTATTTACTCCAGTATTTTATAGTTATTGTCGTGTTATCTATCCCGTATGTTGCACCTGCCATGTTTTCTCTCTGCATCACCCTAAGGTTGACTGGTAGAAAATGCCTCAGGCATTAAGTCCGCCTTTGTACGGTATTTTCTTTACTTGTGCATAAAGTTTTAATAAATAAATAGTCGGATTAGAAAAATACTTTTTCATTTGGTAGCCCAATTCTCGAGGATAGCTATAAGCTATTATTTAAAATCACGCTACGACACTTAGGAGCCGAGCAAAAAGAAAAATTCAGAAACCTAACCTAACCTAACCGAAAACGAAGTAATAGCGCGGGCGGAAGATGCTACGCGACGGGTCGGGGGACGAGGGAGTTTTATTACTATGTGGCCATTATTCTAGTATATTGTGTATCTTACGAATTCCACGCGAACGAAGTTATGGGACACAGCTAGTTTGATAATTAATGTACATTTTTGATAAGTTTTAACAAAACTTACATTTTTCGTATTAACCCCTAAATGTCGGCGATTTGTGAGCGACACGCATTCGCCTCGCCCTTCGTTCGCGACTATCAAGATCTTATGCATCGCTCATCTCCGCAAATTGTTCGAGATTCCGCAAAGCTTGTAAAGGATCTCGAACACCATCAAATCATGTTGCTAGATCGCAATTCCAGTTAGTTACACATGAAAGATGGTCGCAAAGTGAGTGATGAAAAGGTTTTTTTTCCTTTAGGTGATTTATGGATAGTTTATAATTTTAGACGGTAGAAATGCATATCTTGGATGTAAAATTGGAATACATACCTTTCGTCTTTCCTTGAGGTCCTCCTCTTGAAATGATGTCTCCTCCATCTTCTCTACGCCACACAATCTTGGGAGGAGGGTAGCCTCTGGCTTTGCAGACCAGCTTGGCTGACCCTCCTTCTGGTACCATCATATCTCCTGACGTCTCCTCATAGATTATGTCTGGAGGGATCACTACTTCCAAAAATGCTGTCTAAAATATGAAAAAGAGTTCAAATTTATTTATTTATTATTTATTTATTTAAACTTTTCACACTTAAAAAAGTACAAAGGCGGACTTAACGTTTAACGTTGACGTTGACGTTTAATTTGTGACGCCGAAAAACATATTGAAAATGATTAGGTAGCAACGTTACTCTCAGAACATAATTTTATCATCCATAGGTTCCCATGAAATCATTAATAATTATTGAAACACTTTAGCTGATTTAAGAATAGCATGTTTTCACACTCGCATGCATCGTTATAGCGTCAATGCTGTTTCGGAGAAATGATACCATTATACGGGCGCGCCGATAAGGCTTGCATTCACGAATCACAACAAAGGTCGTTCCGAAAAACTGCCTGGAGTTCTCGTTAAAGAGTAACACAGTACAAAAAGCAGAAGTAGCAAAAAATACACATTCAAAGAAACACATGTTCAGGAATAAATCGTGGGAAGGTAACATTTTAATGGTTCAAAATTAGCAGCACTTTACCTGCATTTTCATTGGGTCAGTGTTAACTTGGCACATATATTGTCCCCTGTCCTCCCGCTTCACCCCCCTAATGTTGAGCGTCCACGTGTTGTAGTCGTTGTGCGTGACGCTCAGCCGCGCGTTGTTCGTGATCACGTGCTCGTGAATCGCCAAGATCGCCTTCGTATCCGCTTTGATCCACGCTACCTACCCCGCGAACATCCAGCGCGAGACGTCAGCGAAATTGTACGCCCAGAGTGTGCATAGAGGAAAGAACATTGTAAGTACGACGAAAAATAAAAAGGAACACAAACGCCGCATTCCTGTCACGGTAATCCGTTGCACGTATGATGTTTTGTTTGTAAACGATGAAGACTTTCAACAAACAAGTGTAATTACAAGCGAATGCTTCCCAAGAGGCAGTCACGACAACGATCCTCGAGCCGGCAACACTATCTTGTTGCGAGCGCCGCGCAAAATGCTGTCGGAATTTTTAATTACATTTTCGTCTGGTCGCCGGCATGAGGCGGGCTGCGGGCGTACTGAAAACGCCCCTCGTTTCACCCGCTTTACCAAAAGCGTCGACATCGCAATAGAAGCTAATTTCCTGCATAGCGCGTAACAAAAAAATACGAACAGAAATACGGCGTTTGTACTCGTCTACGATACGCGTCGCCCTCGGCATTATAACTTTATTATTGAAAATATTATTTGGAGTGATGTTTTTTTTGTAATTCCAGTTGAATGGGAGCGTTAGTACTTCAATTAAATGTTCATTCATTGAAAGAGTTATATGGGATATCAGCCTTTTCATGTATCTGCTGAAGTCGGCAGGCGAAATACTTATTTTTCATGAAATGAGAATATTTAATGGTTGCTTTTCCCTGGTTATAAATTGCTCGAAACTTATTATCTTTACATTTAAATATGTATCGTAAGTGAATAGAGAAAGTGCAAGAAGAAGTGCACTAATAGAGGTGCGACTTAGAAAGTGTTCTACAATTTTATAGTGCTTGTGCAACTCTAATTAGTCACTAATTAGGTGCCTAGGAACTACAATCAGAACAAATATAACTAAAACATCGGAGTGCTTGAACACAATAATTGTTTTGTAGCAACAGCCTTACAATTCTCGCATTTTGCTTTTATCTGGATTATTGAAATGAGCGAAGAAAGGATTGCAGTGCTGTTGAGCGATGTAATTTCAGCTTCAAAACGCTTTAGAAATTGCATCGCGTAATCACACAATAAATAAATGGGTATAAAATAAGATATATTTACCAAATTTTGAACTCATCCATACCAGCGGTGCATATCGAAGATGTGTTTAAAATCTTTTGATTATTTGTGTGTTATGTTGAGATTGTATTTGTGTTGTTTGAATCTGATGCAATTAACTCTAGATACTAAGAGCCAAATCATTGATAATTTTTTATGCGTATTTGTAAGCATAATTTTTGATTTACTACCTAACAAATTCTGTCTGCATTTTTTAAATTAACGTCACGGTGGCAATTATAAAGACTGAGTTTATTTGATTAATTTATACATAATTATGTCTTATTTTCTATTATGCGAGCCGCCATTTATAGATGCAACCATGTTGTTCTATTTCATTTTCAGTGGAACAACTCGATCAGCAGTTATTCTTTATACATCCATCGTGTTGATACGATTCTCATCTCGATACCCACGTGGGAATTGTTGAGAAACACATGCGGAGATGTTATTAGTCTTGTGTAATTACTTACGCGGAATCGATATAGAAAGCAAATATGTATCGATACGAATCGATAGTCGTGTAGTATCGAGTGACCTGTGCTAACGGCCCCAGTGAGACTATTATCGAATCTTGTTTCTCGGAGAGGAAAGATTCGTAAAGTATTTGTGTGCGGGTTTATTGCACGAGCTTTTGTTGTTATGTCTAACGTGTTCTGTTTTTGTTAGATAGCCAGTATATTTGTCTGAGGTAAATATAAGGTGTTATTTAAATAACTGCCAACCTCTTGAGGATCATTGTACTCAACATTATGAACAACTTTTACTATGGAACTAAACCTGAAATCGCGAAAAAATCATCTTTTCCCTACATTTCGACGAGTTATGCGAACATAAATGTAGGGACCAGCTGATTCTTTTTTCGCGATTTAGGCTTGGTCCCATAGTAAAAGTTGTTCATAATGTTGAGTACAATGAGCCCTCAAGAGGTTGGCAGTTATTTAAATTACACCTTATATACACTTAATTAACGCATGCATTGGAAATGAGTTGAATAAGTTTTATTATTTATTTTAGCAACATTTATTGAGTGTGCGCAAACAAAATATCTTTAAGATGCCAAAAATAAATAAACATGTACACTTTTGTCTCAGCCCATCGAATTAATTCTAGGCACGACATATCGTATACGATACATATCGTATATCATAATGATAGTGTACTAGATTAACTCCCGGGACAGTTTGAGAGCACCGCCTCTCGAAATGATTGAACGGGGACCGAGGGGGTTTGTCCTGGCTTTATTTTAATTTCCTAAAGTGACTGTTTTGCAACGTAAATTCCTTGGACTAAAGTGATCCCATCATAGTGGGGTGCGGTTTTTGTTCCGACAATGATTGACTAACTGTCCGACGTGCATCGCTTAATTACATTTTCTTTGAAACTAAAAGGTTGCGTAAAGTGCATTTGGTATAAAAAGCATGCTCAAAACTTGTGTTCCAAAATAAACGGAATTGTGCATTAGTGTTTAAAACCCAAGAATAGTCCTCGTAACGTTCGTTCGCTGTTGCATAAATCACTGTTTTTATCACATTCTTGGATCTTAGTTTCTATGTGCAAGTGTTAGTGTCTAATGCAGTTGTGCACAGTGTGCCAACACTACGGCTATGTGGACAAACTTACAGTAGATTTGTGCAAATATAGTACCGGTGTAACTCTACTCTAGGATAGAGAGAGGTTCTATAAAGAGTGGTGCTGTGAGTCTCGAAGAGTGCTGAAGAAAGTGCATTGAAGGTAGTGTGCTAAGAAGTGTGGAAGTGGTGCAAGTCTATTTGTTGAGATCTATAATTTTTATATAAGTTCAGTAATGTAGTTTCTTGACTCTAAAAAATTTAGAGTGTTTTAGAGTAAAGATCGTCAGCTATTTAATGATTGTTTAGGTCTAGTGCAAAGTTAAAGTCATTATAGAAACAAATGTTAAAAATCTGACAGAGAAACAGTCTACTTACTGTTGTAAAGAGAACTTTATAAAATGAAACTCCAAAAAGAAATCTAGTGAGAATACAAACATGCCTCTTAGAATTATTCATAAGTAGGTAGTAAAGAGTTCATTCACTAGAAATTAAAGACAGAAAATTAAAACATTAGTTACGTTATTACAAGAAAAAATGTGAATAGAGAACGGAATCCGTAGAAATTCCATTTAGAATGGAATTTTCTAGAATTTACCGAAAATTTTGAAGAAGTTTTTGTAGTTATAAATTATAGATCTCATAGTACAAGTGCTGTGACGGTGCTCCACTAGGGTTAGCTGTAATGAGTCAGTTTGATACACACCCTGGCTGTGGCGGAGTCGCCACTCACCCTGTAACCGCCCAGGTTATTCACCACGCAGGTGAACATCGCGTCCCTTCCCTGTGCGATGGTCACGTTCTCCAAGGGGTATAAGAAGTCCGGCTCCAGACCTAGCGCTGAAACGAAAAGAAAAAAACATCATTACTTCATAGTCTCGTGGCTAAATAATAACAGGCGCACGGGTTGATTTTTAAGGATAAGCAACGCTTGTCGAGGTCGGTGTGTGGATGGTTGTCCATCCATTACATACCGAGACCCCTCCGTATTTCCAAAAGCACGTAAGCCTTTGGTCTCAGCTGTCATCCGTAGATCTTCGACAGTCGTTAAGGGTAGTCACAAGCCCGAAAGTCTTACCAAGGAATATCGTGCTACCTATCGGAATAAATAGTCGCTCCATGTAAAATACAACTTCAGCTTGGTTTCAGCTGCATCCGGTTAGACTTGAAGCTGAACTCAACATAGTTGGGAAAAGGCTAGGCAGTTGATTATTAGTCTCTTGAATTGATGAACAACTCAATCACGCTAATTGAGTTGTTCATCAATGTTTAATCATTGGTCTATTTGTCATGGGAAATGAAGTCCTAGATTTTAATCCGATTGGTATATTTTGCGTTGGTTGTTGTTCATGATACTTTTCTCGTACTACGTCAGGTACACAAGGCCGTGTTTTTATCTTTACACGTTATATATTATAATAAATAGAGTCATATAGATGCAAAGGCAGCATCATCCAATTTTTTCATGATAGCAAATTTGAATGCAGTCTGTCAGTATAAAATCCGCTTATTTGTTTGACTTATTTAGTTTGTAGCAAAAGAAGCAATATCCCGTATAAAATTACCGTTAAAATCTTAGGTTTGTAGCAAAAAAAACATTATCCAATATATCCATCCACATCCATAAAGCTAAAAACTTGTTTACTGCCATTTTGGTAGAACTGGATGTTGCTACTTTTGCATCTATGAATGTATTTACTCTTATCGAAAATGGTTTTCGCTGACTTTCTATAAAGGCACTATCAAATCACAGATTAATGATTCCTAAACAACAAATGTTTCGTGATGGATGCCATCCATATTGCTAACTTCTTCGATGGCTCCACTTTGTTGCCAAATATGATTAAAATGTTTGAAAAACGTCTTTCAGTTTTTAATTGGTTTACAAAGTTAATGCTAGTTTTGAGTTTTATACCTACTTCAACGTCTACAAAGTGTCGATATACTGTTAGAAATATATACTTGACCGTTGTTGATTGCATAATTATCTAGGTATAACATAATATATGCAGTATTGCAGACTCATGAAACTAAACAGATATTGTATGAAATAATTTGTGAAAGTAAAATAAATACGTGAAAAGCTTGAAGTATAACGCGAAGAATTTTGTTTGAAGAATATTTTTCAACTTAAGTATAGATTAATAGTACATTACTGCTACGGCCTGCATAAGGGGAATTGATGAACGAACGTGAAACACATACATACGTGAGTCCATCAATGCCTGGTTGCGGCTAAGGCTTGTATAGTACTTTTCTCAAAGAATGCGCGGGAATTCACACTATAGTACATTACTGCAGCGGCCGACAAAAGAGGCATTGATGGACGAACGTGAAAATATGGGCCGAGGCGAAACCGAGGCACACATACGAGAGTCTGTTCAAATTCAACAATTAATAATAAATTACAGAATCAATGACGAACAACAATAATTTTTCACGCGTCAATATGTTCATTTGTTTCTAGCTTTATTTGCTAAGCCAGTTCGAGATTCAAATTTCAAATAAAATCTTTGATAAGTTACCTCCTTGGTTACCACGTGTCGAAGCAAAAAGTTCGTTCCATTTGTAAATTACACGACAGATATGAGTTTTCATAGGAATTTTTTCGGCCGCTAAACACGACTGATATGGATTTTCATACTAACATTGCCGGCCGCTAAACACGACAGATATGTATTTTCATACTAACATTGCCGGTCGCTAAACACGACAGATATGGATTTTCATACTAATATTGCCGGCCGCTAAACACGACTGATATGGATTTTCATACTAACATTGCCAGCCGCTAAACACGACTGATATGGATTTTCATACTAACATTGCCAGCCGCTAAACACGACTGATATGGATTTTCATACTAACATTGCCGGCCGCTAAACTCGACAGATATGGATTTTCATACTAACATTGCCGGCCGCTAAACACGACTGATATGGATTTTCATACTAACATTGCCGGCCGCTAAGCACGACAGTGATATGGATTTTCATACTAACATTGCCAGCCACTAAACACGACTGATATGGATTTTCATACTAACATTGCCGGCCGCTAAACACGACTGATATGGATTTTCATACTAACATTGCCGGCCGTTGCTCGCATGTATTTCACCATTTTTGATTTATCTCGAAGAAGGTTGTCAAAATAATGCTCGAACGTCCAAGCATGTTTGAGAAAAAAAAAATAAGTGTGTCTGAGTCAGCTCCGACGCACGACTGGAGTTTACTCCGTGAAAGGTGCGCAAGATACGTTGCGCAGAAAAACGTAACGCTTATGAGTTAACGCTTGTATTAATTTCACTCCTCATAAAATTTCCATACCGGGGGCTTTATATGAAAATCGATTCTAAAGGATTAAACTTCAACAATTATAAATTAATTTTTTTCGTTCAAAATTAAATGGCCTATAAAATATTTGGTCAAGTAGTGTCAGTCAAGGCTCTTCTATGTATAACTATACATTATAATAGAATAGTAACAAAGTGAAATCTGTACATTAATTATTAAAAAACAGTAATTGAAATGAGGTGTGGGAACGAGTAAGTTGTCGAAAATATAGTTTTTAAAATGTTTGTCTGTTTGCCTGGATGTACTCGTATGTTCCGAATTGGCGCAAAAACTACTGAATAGATAGAATCTGTTCAAATTTTGCACGATTCGATGACCAGACCTGTAAGGAATATGTAATCCTTACAGGTTTGGTCATCGCATATACTATATATTATCACGCTATTTGCTATAGGGGATTAGCAATATTGCATTATGTCAGCATTCCTCAACAGTTTACCGCGCGATTTAATTAGACGAGAAAAATTATAAAATATTTCAGACATATCATCAATATCATCACGCTATACCTACAAGGAGCTAAGCAGTAAATATTGACTTGTATAAGAACGGCTATTTTAGTCAAATCGTCAACGAAGTAAACAGCCGTGGATCCACGTTCGCCCTCAAGCCTCAAGTTTTTTTAAATATTTTTTAAAAGACTTCTGTATATTTTGGATGCTGAGACAACCCGACAAACGGACTACATCCGAAGTTTTATAAAAAAATGTGGCTGTTATTTTAGTATATTGTGGTGTCCTACGACATCCACGCGAACGAAGTCGCGGGCAGTAGCTTGTACTACATATTTTCACATTCGTACGCGTTTACATAAACATTCCTATTGCAATCAAAACCGTAGCAGGCAGTTGTAGAAATATTTCGGATATTTTACAACTCTATGTTTGCCGGGCAGTTGTTTGTATGAGAAAGTAAACTAAAAACCCAGCCGTTATTAGTTTTCGTCTCTTGTAACCCAATGCATTTTTCTGAATTGTGACAGCTAAATACTACCTTGAGAAAACTCAGTTACTTACTCAAGCTTAGCTATAATGCTAAATCGAAAAAGGACGTGGTAGCAATATTTTTCAGATTTCAAAGTCGTTCGCCATGGTTGAATTCTCGGTAGTCTCAAAGCAAATAGGAATGCCGTTTTTATAGGGAAAGTAAGTTATAAGCTTTCGCAGTC
This sequence comes from Fissipunctia ypsillon, assembly GCA_947568875.1. NCBI lineage: Eukaryota > Metazoa > Arthropoda > Insecta > Lepidoptera > Noctuidae > Fissipunctia > Fissipunctia ypsillon. The sequence continues at coordinate 12,503,307 of OX387644.1, read as the reverse complement.
GAGCCGTTTCTCCTGAGATTAAGCTAACCTAGGATTTACAATGCTGGTTTTCCAACGGGTTGCTTTAGTGCATTATTTCCTAGATTCTAACTTTTATGTGGGACCTAATAAAACGACCTCGTGAATTTCGCTTGATATAAACGTTTCTTTTTAAATCAGCTTATGCTGAGGTAGTCATCGGTGTTAGTTTTTAGGATTCCGTACACAAAGGGTGCTAACGGGACCCTATTCTTCGGGACTCCACTGTCCGTTCGTCCATCCGTCCGTCCGTCTGTCACAGAGCCCCGTGACAGACGTTATTACATATCTTTTGAACCGTAACTCTAGAATTTTACAGAGCATGTACTACTATGGCCGCTATAACAAGAAAATAATAAAAATACCATACAAGAAACGTGTTTTTTTTTTTAATAAAGTATAAAAAAAAAATGTAGTGTTAAATATTGTAGGTACTGTACGGAACCCTTCGTGTGCGAGTCGTCGTAATACATAGAGTTATTTTCTATTCACACGTAGGTAGGTAAATAATGATTAAACCAAAATCTTTACAAAACATAATATAATATTTTATAATTTGGAATTTTGTCTCTATATCTATCTAGGAAACTTACATAACCTAGTAACGATAAGTCTATCCAATTTCATGCTATCACCAAGAATTCCTGGAAAGTCTAAGATCCAAACTGACCTCAAATACTGAGAAGTATCGTTTTCTTTGACTCGACTTCGTTCGCGTGGACATCGCAAAACAATGTCTCTATTTGAACCGGATTTTTTTCACGATTTCATGGGTTCAAAATCGGTTTAGCCGTTTCGGAGATTAGTCGAAACAAACATACAGACAAACAGAAATTAAAAAAAAAAATTGTTTTTTTGGTAATGAGACCGTATAAACTTTCATATGCATTTAGTAAAAAGCTGTTATTTTGACATTACAAACAGACACTTCAATTGTATTTATTTGTATAGAGAATACAAGCTTTTTTTTAAATCGCTGAACGGGCATGCTCTTGATCTCGATCACGGCTGTGCCTGTTTCCAAATTCAAACTTCATGAGTTGCCAAGTAGCTAGATATGACAAGCCTGTACAAGGATTTTTTGGCGCGTGGCTAAAATTGGAACTGACGTCGCCATCTTGTTTTTCAATACATTTCTCAAAACACACTCACAAATGTGAACAAACAACGCCCCCGTGCCAACGTCATTCAAGCGCCAAAAAGACCATAATTATACTCAATACTCAATACTTTATTGCATTCCATAATGTGTACATATAGGATCAATTATGGACCCTGTCGGACACAGCAAAGTTATTTTTTTATAGGAAAGAGGATGAAGGCGCTATTTGTAAAGAAAAAAAAAATAAACTAAACTAGTATCATTAAAATAGCATCATAAGCTTTATGGTATTTATATTTTATAGTATTTATATATTAGGTTTTAAGTTATATTTATATATTTTTGTATTATACTCGTATATTGCACGATTTACATTATTAACACTATAAATTGTAATAAACTAAATATTTACAATTTTACAATTTTATTAAGTCTTGTAGAATATTATTATTATTAATTGTGCACTAAGCACATTCATTTTAAATTAACAGTATTTTAGTGTTTTAAAATAAATTTATAATCTAAGTGAAATTTAAAATGAACAATTAAAAACCTACACTGGTATTTATTGTTTTTGAAATTTATCGCTAAAATATTCGTCAATAGAGTAGTAGCTTTGGATTATTAGAAATTTTTTTAATTTACTGATAAAGATATTATTTTTATTTATATTTTTGATGTATTCCGGTAACTTATTGTATATTTTAATGGACATAACAAATGTACTAGAAGAGTGCATTTTTAATCATGAAGTGGGTATGTTTAATCTGCTTTCATGTCTAAGTGCAATTTTAGTTTGGATATATCCTCTTTTGGTACAGAATTGCGGATATTTTCGTACAAACTTACAAATTTCAAGTATTATCGTTCCTAGGAAAATTGAAAAAATATTATTACTAATTACAAGGTCAAATCAACTGGTGAGACTTCACAGATGTTGTGAGTATCGATATTGAATGATAAAATAAAAACAAAATTATTGTCTAAATTCATAATTTTATTTCAGGTAGGTAACTACAGGTCAACGACCGGTCGTAGTGTATACAGAGTGTTTTTAACTAGGAAAAATATTTGATTAAATGTGAACAACTTCTGCTGTCCAGATTGTTTTTATCTGATACAATGAAACGATCCTTACACGAAGCAGAGTCGAAAAGCATAAAAAAAATATTGGTCGGTTTTACAATTTTTTATGGACAACTTGACCGAAAAATTAATTTTGCCAAAATGGTTTTCATGAAAAAAGTGCTAATGGTTCTTAATACAGTTTCCCCCTATCTCCTATAGATTCGGATTTCCCCATACTGTCCCAATTAAAAAAATACTGTGTAGTTATCAACCAACAAGTTGAAAAATGTTAATTTTTAACCAAATCAGCATCAACTACTTCATGTTCAGTGAATACGATTGTCAGGTAACATTAGCATAACGCCTCACATTTTACCAAATGTCGTATCTTAGACTAAATGTTCGAACACGACCTGTTTAATAATGAGCGTCTTCGGAATCATATACAGCCTTGGAAGTTTGTTTTAGGCACACGTGAGAATTCTTCATATTTTGAATTTGTGTGTTAGGTGTTACAATAAATAATAGTCAGTAAAAGTTTGACACGCCTTCCCGCTCCGCCCATAGCGGGAGAAGTCATTTGATGATTTCCCATTCAAAAAAAAAGGTGTTATAGTAATAAAACCAAGGGAAAAAGTAAGTGAAGAGTAACTTAGATCATTGAAAGGCTCAAAACTAAATGAAATTAAATGTACTCGTATATTTTTCATCATCATCATCATCATCCACAGCCTGTTTTCACCCACTGCTGAGCATAGGCCTCTCTTTTCATGTGTCAATCCCCACGTTCCTGTGCCAACCTCATCCAGGTTCTACCCGCGATGGTAACAATGTCGTCTGCCCATCTCGCCGCCGGACGGCCGACGCTTCGTCTTCCAGTCCTTGGACGCCACTCAGTCACTGCTTTACTCCACCTGTCATCACTGCGCCTTGCCAGATGTCCTGCCCAGCTCCATTTGAGTTCCATAACTTGTTTTCCGATATCTTTCGTTCGTCTTCGGATCTCGACGTTTAGAACTCGGTCTATCAATCTTATGCCGAGCATGGAACGCTCCATGGCTCTCTGTGCCACTCTCACCCTGTACACAGCCTCTTGCGGGAGCGTCCACGTCTCAGTACCGTACATCATGTTCATAAAAATCTTAAATTCATTCCCTGACAGACAACGCACAGCATAAACCGCTGGGTCTAGAAGAATGAAATTTTACACAACAGTCCCTTATGTAACGAAGGAGAGTACTAAAGAAGGATTTTTGAAAATTCATCCCCTAAATGATGAAAGTTTGTATCAGGAGTTCGTCATTTTTTCTGATGAAATTTTCATTAACACAAAAAAAAGACCAGAAGCTTGAAATAATATGTTAATAATTTATTTTATCCTTTTTTGTTGAACCATTATTATGCTTCATTACCTTTTTGTTTCGTTGGTTTTGCAAGTTTTTTCTAAATTATGTTAATGGAATACTTAGTTACTTTTACTACCTCGTAGGACTGCCTCGTTGGTCTAGTGGTCGCAAGCGCTACTGCTGAACATGAGGTCCTGGGTTCGATTCCCAGGTCGGGCAGTGTTATATTGGGTTTTTTTATCTGGAATTTCTCAGTCGCAGCCCGGAGTCTGGATTTGTGCCCGGTAGATGGCAATAGGCTCGCCCTCTATTACATGGGACTTAAACATAACTGGCGAAATGTGGGTGTTACTATACCTCTGCCTAACCCTTCGGGGACACAAGGCGTGATGTTATGTTAGTTACTTTTACTTTAACTCAAAAAGTATAATAAGGGTAATTTGATCGTTCTTTAGTTGACAGTAATTGGTTTTGAAAGACGTTCAATTAGGTTGACAAACGCTTGTAAATATTGACTAATGTTATTAGAATAAGGCAAAACGCTAATAGAAAGATAATATTTCACTTCATCTAATCTTTGCACCACCCTTGGTTGACTGGTAGTGAATGCCTAAGGAGTGTGAAAAGTTTAAATTAATAAACAAATAATAAAAATGTATGTTTTAATTATTTCTTTTATTTTGCTTTGGAACTACTTACTTTCATTGGGAAATATGTGTGTGTGTTTCTGTGTTTCATAGTCAATGTTTGAGGTTTAGTGTAGATACCTCAGTTATTTTCCATTCCCTATGTCCTAGAAACCCACGGAACTCCCAGAGGCGTTCAGAAGTCATTCTAAACTCAGTTCATAACAACTTCGGACGCGCAGATCTCGGAATCACAAACGAATCGTTCACAGAATTTAAAGCGCAGAAAATACTCGTTATTCTTCACGGAATGTTTAGAATGATATACGTAAGTTCCGCATAAAAATGTCTCCCTTAGCGCCGTAGGTATTGTCCCGAGCGAATGGATAGCAGGAGCCGCTGGAGGCGTCAATATTCTACGTGACCAGTTACTTGTGTCGGCCACGGAAACATGTGTCGGAAGTGAAGACTATCTGTTTGCTCATAGAATGGCGATCGCACTGTTGAATTATTCGCGTCTACATGCGCGACAGGAAGCGGATTACATGGTGCATTCGATCCGTTTATGTTTTCGGGTAAGGGACAGTTTGCTGTAATTTCCCAAACACTGTATTTGAGGTAGGGTTTGCATTCAAGAACGTAGTCATATTATCCATCTTTCATCATTCGTCTAAATAATGACGACATGTTTACAATCGAAACACGTCCAAAATATAATAATCCAAAGGTAATACTGGCACTAAACATTAATAAGTATTAAAGGCTACAATAACAACACTATTTACAAGCAATTTACGTACACAGAGTCCATAGTAACTCGATTGTCTCATTCGACTACAATTTGCACTGAAAGATAAGCTCTTTATGTTTTCCTTTCATTAACAGATCGGGAAACACATCGCTGGATCCAATAAATTTCAATACATAACGGAGTTAAATTCATTTCGGCCCTTATTTGTTCACGTCCATGTGTGGCAAACGGAATGGGTCAATTGAAGCACCAGAGCAAATGTCGCCAGACTAAATGTCGCCGATATATACAAGCCTTTTCCGTTCTATATTGGGAACACACAGAATGTCGGCTGGCTTCAGAGCCGTGTTAACATCCCGCATTTAAATTTTCAAATATTCATTGGCAATTAAAATATAATTAACTGCGAAAAGCGAGTTCGACCAAATGTACAATTGTAGGCGGCAATCGTGCAATAAAATATGATTAAATATGGTCAGATGGAAAATAATTTTGTACTTTTGTAAGTCAGGTTGAAAGCTACAATTAATACCGGCTATAAGCTGACGATTATATTTATCCAGCGCATTGGTAGTATTGTTGAAATGCGGACAAAGTTCTTGGAATATCTCAGCGGAAATGATTCCACGATCTCGTAGTGAATATCAAATGTCCGAATCGTACAGACGTTGGGAAAGTAAATAGAGTTGGGTTTGTATAGGTCGGGAGATCGCACTGCCAATAACCGGGCAATGCTGGCGTCGATACCAGCTGAAATCGTAAGTACCGGCCCGACCAACTGATATTTGTAAATTCTATGGTAATCTGACTCTGAGCATAATCCCACTTTCCATTCAGAGCGGTTGAAATAAATTCTAAAAACAAAAGACGGTTGTTTGGATGTTGCGTTCATTGGAAGCGGGTATAAAGGACCCCTTACGTAATATCCACGCATTGGTATCGTCAGCAATCGTATAATAATCGCATGTATAGTTCTAATTTGTTAAATTAATCCCGTTACGTATTTTGGTACGGTACGCGAGCACGTGTGCGACTGCGAACAATTTGCTAACACGGTTTCGTACTTTCGTCGAGATTCGGAGTTGGTACACCTAACAACTCTTGGCCAAAAGTCCTACGGCTTAATTGGACGATTTTCTACATGGAGATTTGATTTTCAGCGTCTTGAAAGTTAGGGCAAACAGGTAGTTAACATTTTGTAAGTATAATGTTTGAAATGTATTGACTTTGTATGTTATATGTCTACGAGTACCTATATTTAATGTTATTTAGGAGATAACGTCTCTGTGGATTTACACAGTTTTACTGTATATAAAGTTCTTGTTTACAACTAAAGTTAGGATAGTATTTATTTCAAAACTTAACTTTGGTACACCTTCGCCATAATCGAGCCCGAATAATTTGGTCACAAGAACTGTGTGGGCGACACAAGAATCTTCTACTTAATAAAAATCATAAATTCACTGACAGATACCGCTCAGCCCAAACCGCTGGTTCTAGAAGCATGAAATTTTGCACAAGAGCTCCTTATAGAAGGTGTAACATAATTAACGCACAACCTCTTTGTATGTAGGGAGCAGCTGATTTTTTTTTGCGATTTCAGGTTTGGTCCCATAGTAAAAGTTGTTCATAATGATAAGTACAATGACCCCTTAAGAGGTTGTGCGTTAATTATGTTACACCTTGTATAAGGAGCGCTCATAAAATTTTGCACAAGAGCTCCTTATACTCGTATACGGAGCTGTCATGAAATTTTGCTTTAACGAAAGTGAGCATTAAGGATGAATTTTTGAAAATTCGTCCCCTAAGGGAGTTTAATCGGGAATGAAAAATTGTATGGAAGTTCTTAATTTTGCCACTGGTGAAACCCATCGGGCACACGGCTTGTAAGTTACATACCTACATAAATTACTTGTCCTGACTGATTTATCAACGTAGAGCCTAAACCGCTGGGACTAGGAACGTAAAATTTTGCACACGGCATTTTTTTATAATGTACGGGAGCACGAAGAAGGGGTTTTTGGAAATTCGATTCGGAGTGAAAAGGGGGATTTTGTTTGTATGAAAATTCTTATTTCTTGAGTTAATTAACTAGAAACTTGGCACAAATGCTTATCAAAGTAAATTATGAAGTTTGTCTTTTTTGTTTTTCTAAACTACCCCTAAACGGGGATTGGGGGGTGCCAAAGTTTGTAATGGAAGAATTTTAACACTCGGTCCGATTAATTCGAAACTCAGTATTTATACTTAAGACCGAAAATAAAGAACAATGTCTATTAGGGTTTTTTGAAAATCTACTTCCAAACGGGTACTAAAGTACCAAATCCACGCGGACGAAGTCGCGCGGGAAGTAATAAAACAAAACACAAACCAAACAAATCCTTAGCATTCCTAGAACGTGCAATAAAGTCGAATATTAATCACTTACGCGAGCAAACACGTAGCGTAGTTATAAGATCTGATATACGGCATTACTAGAGTTAGGCAGGCGCTTCATTTGCAATTTGGTTCAGTGATTTCGTTGGAGCTCTCCACTGAGCGAACGCTGCCCGTGAATTATGCCTATTGTTGTTGTTCCAGCGGTAAAGGATGCATTACTGTGCCTTGTTCGGAGATAGTCGACGTCCTTTTACAGAAATTGCTTTTAAAACGTCCCTATTCAAAGTATTCGTTGTATTAATTTGAGTTACTAAAAAGGTTTTTTTTTTTTGTATTTCTGGTTGTGTAGGATTTTTATGTCGCGAAAATTTTAAGTTCATGTTTAAAAAAATATACAGAATGTGATCCCACATCGACGCGCAATCTGGAGCTAGACCACCACCTCTTTAAGCAGTATAATTGTAATCTTACTTCGGTGTGGGAAAGAGATGGAGCTAGACGTCCTGTATAGCTCCGTCTCTTTCTCACTCTGAAGTAACATTAAAATAATACTGCTTTAAGAGGTGGTGGTTGGCCCCCTGTTCCATACATATTGACCGGTTATGAAAAGTATTGCACGTCAGCTAATTTTTAAACTGAAAACTTCTTAAGGCGCGTTGAACGCTTTTTGGTGGGGGAAAATCTTACGGGTTCGCGACATGCGACTTGCTCACATCGCAACTCTAATGTGACGTGTTGCGTCAGACTGACGACGCGCAGCGGCCTGTGTACATGTTCATGTTTTAAGTTTTCACTTCTGTCGAAAACAGACATGGGGACTGCCCCATGTCTGTTTTTTAAATAACCGACGCGATAATTTCTACGCCGTGGGGCCCACAATCATGTGCTGAATTCATGGTAGATAGATAGATAGAATACTCTTTATTATGTAGGTACACCATAAAAACTACATTTATAAATGTAGAAACTTTACACATAGGGTGACACAATGAGCGGTCTTATTGCTAAAAGCGATCTTGTACAGACAACCTTTGGATGGATTAAAGGGAGAAGGAGAGACAAAACTGTAGGTAGTCAGTGGTGTACCAGTTACATACACAATAAATACATCTATTTACATAAATATATACAATAATAAACATGAAACAAGAGCAAGGAACTATTTATATGTAATAATGATGTTTAAGGAGAGAGGAAGTGGTCATAGTTTGCGCGTCAATGTTCCTTACTCCTTGTATAGGAAGATAGAGAAAGTAGAGTTAATTCATGTAAGACGATGATAAAGTTTCTTGTACTCAAAAAGAAACATGAATATTAATGATTTATTACGTTTCTCAATATAAATGATTTAATTTCCTTTTATTTCTTTAGGTACCATTAACTTTATTAATTATATTGGAAGCTAAAGGTCTTGAACCTCTTCCGAAATGATAGAATTTAAGCCGGCCGATAATGGCGAAATTTTCCACAACATAATATTAATATCTTTAATTATTTTTCAGCTGCCATTAGCTTTACAAAAAAAAAAAAAACATTTCTTTATTCGAAAAATAAAAACGTTCACGTACTACTTACAAAATAATCCGTAAGCAATATGTCAAGAGAGAATCACATTAACATCCTCAATAAATTACTCGAACAATCAGTTACGTTCGATACATTTGTTCAGGGGACCTCGAGCGAGGTTTAGACCAGGGACGACGAACCTTTTTGCATCTGCGTGACAACAGAGAAAAAAGCTAAAATCTATACTAGGTGGCTTTGTATTAAAAAACAAAACTAATTTTGAAACTGACGGCATAACGCTTTTTCGTTACGTCACATTTTCTGCCAGGTTACTCGTACCACAAGCCGCGTTACAGAACTTCGTTCCAAAAATGTTTAGCCTATCAATGACGTTCCGGGAAAAATTAGATGAAAAATTGCTGAAATGTGTAGGTACATATCTTTTAATTTAAAAATGAATTTCGATCCGCTTGCACCACGAATCGCTAAATACGTCTACCGCTAAACGTATTTAAAACATAGCTCTGTTTCTGTCAATCGTTTGAAGATGACAGAGACAGAAAGATGTTTGAAATATGTTAAGCACTTAATGCATTTAGCGATTTGTGGTGCAAATGGGCCTTAGAATCAAATTGTAGAATACATTGTAGTTCTGAACTATTTGAAGATATTAATTTTTGTTGTATTTTGTTTTAGTTCTTCAATTCTTTCCGTGACCACAATTTTTCAGTAGCCTACCTTGACACGCATGCTAAAGGTTCGCCATCCCTGCCGTAGACGAATCGACTTATGATATCGCTGAGTGGATCAGTGGGTAAATCGGCTATTGTCGCTGAGAGGAATCCGATTCCCGCCACTTACGGCTGCCGACGGATCTCAATCAGAGGTTATCTTTAACAACTTGATAAGTACTGACGGCAGATTAGATTTCTAACTAAAGTTCCTGTTACGAGGTTTACGTTTCTTATTTTTATTGGTGGGCGTTTTTATTAGAGGAGCTTGGAATGGGATAGAGCGTAGTTTAGTTTGGATAGGAATGGAAAATTAATGATTACTTGCTGTTAACACAAACAAACAAAAAACATAATCGGTTCAGCCGTTTGGGAGTTACGATGGCGCAGACAGACACACAGCAAACAAATACACACGTTGAACTTATAAAACCCCTCTGTTTCCATCGGGGGTTAAAAATAGTAAGTATTTAATTAGTTGCAATCGTAGTGAGGATTAGAATTTAAACTAATTAATTTAGTTTTTGTCTATAATAGATAAGCTGGACGTGTCGGAATTAACATAAAATAACTCAAATGTTTGCACTGTTCCAGTTCTACACTAACCTCCTTTTTCACCCAGCATTATTCAAATACAAGAACATCATCCGCAATAAAAGTTCCACAAACAATACATCTATCTAAGCAGGCGTGGCATCAGGTCTTGTGTGCTCGTATCTTGGTTTGCAAAACAAATATTTTCCTAGACGTTTTTGAAGTCGTTACGAACAAGTTAGAAGGCCGGTCTACGGCCCGAGTGCAATTCGCGCCACTAGAGTCGCACTCCGGATTTGTTTGCTCCAACTAGTTAAATGTTGGCCCAAACTTTATTTCGGACGTCGAAGTCTCCGAGATGTTGTACCCTTGTTATTGTTGTTCAAGTATATTTAGAGAGGTTTAGACGTACCGTTAGAAACAAACATTCGTCTGGTTTATTCATTATTCATATAAAACTGCTATAGTTCTCATTTGGGGATGATTTACTTTGCAAATGCCTTACAATTATGTACACGAAAATATGTAGTTTCCATTGTATTTTTAACTACAATACCACCACCAATACAAACATTTAGCAACCGGATGCAGCTGAATACCAATATTTTACATGGAGCAACTGCCTATTTGACCTCCACAACCCAGTTACTGGGTAATACGATACCCCAGGTAAGACTGGTTGTCAGACTTTCGGACTTCTGACGACCCGTAACGACTGTCAAAGATCCACGAATGACAGCCGGGACCAACGGCTTCACGTACTTTTTGAGGCACGGAGGGGTCTTGGTATGTAAAGATGGTCACCCATCCGCGAACCAATTGCGGCAAGCGTAGCGTACCTGATCGATCGACCCACAAGCCCCTACACAAAAATTTTGCAAACGAAACTTAGAATCGATTTTCATTAGTTAGTAAAATAGAAATAGAATTAAAAAAAAAAAAACAATAAAGTAGAAGCAACAGTGTGTTGTTAGTAAAACGCTTGTAACTAAAACCCTTAACAAACACAAACTTTTGCCTTCACAAATATTAAAACTTAGATTCTCTGTTCGTACTCTAAAACGGATAATCTATGTGAACAAAGCGTATTGGGACTCAACGAAGCAAACAAAGTGAACGCAAACATCTCCGAAAGAAAATTGTTAACTAGAGAAAAATAAATGAAAGATCGACGGTAAGCAATAACGGAGAAACAATGTGGGGGAACCAAGAATTCTGGTTTGGGGTTTCAGAGAGCTCATTCGAAGTAAGGAAATTCTTTAACAACATTGTTTCTAAATTAAAACAATCTCATAATTGCACATTCTCCAACTTCTTTGATGCAGTGTAGGTATGGCTCGGGGGGATGGGGGTAGGATGGGGTGTTTGCCCGGGGTAAGTTTTGAGGCGAAGTTAAGCCGATTAAGTGTCATTTCCGGCGCGGAACTAGCACTGTTCATTAAATATTTCGAGTGACTTAATTGCTGAGGTCGCTCGTCTACCAAGTTTTGATGTGAACAGATTTCTCTATTCTTTGCGCATTTGAAAATGTATTTAGAATGTTATGCTGCATTTTTTCTGAGAATTTTTGCGTCAACTTTTGAAGTGTTTATTTTTAGCTTGGTTATAAATATTTGTTAGAAAAGGCTAGAAGTTTTAGTTTTATAATCTGTAAGTAATATTTCACCCTTAGTGTGAACCAAATTAATTTTGTAAGCGACATAAAAATCAAGGAATAATAAAATAGACAGAGAGTTATAACTCAAAAAAAAAATCTGTCTATTTTAGTTTACAAAAATGTTCATGTTTTCTCTAAAAAATATAGATACTTAAACCTGAAAAATGTCTAAATGTAAATAGCGCACCTGAAAGTTAATGGAACGAAAAATGATGATGGAAAATAGTTAGTTAAATGCGTAACAAACTGTACGGAAGCTTACACATTTAGTTTACACATGTTGCTACTTAGTTTATTTTCTACCGTTTGTAAAGTGACGGTAGAAAATGGGTTAATTAATGGTTTTCCAAGTGGACGCGAAACAATTTATCTGCTATTTTTGCGCCATTGCTCTCTATGAGCCTGAAATATTTTTGTTATTTATGATCTTTGGCAGTTTATTACGTCACAGCGAACTTCTAAACTATTATGGTGTCAATTACTTACACTAGGAAAGTTTTGGCGGGTATTATAATGGTTTTACAGAAGATCGCGGGGAAGACCTGGATGAGACCGCACAGACCAGGGAAGCTTGGCACAAAAGGGAGGAGGCCTATACTCAGCAGTAGGGGGAACAAGCCTGCCAATGCTGATGATGATAATAGTTTTAATGTTTTTTTTTTGGTTTTGGCTTTTGTCATGATATTGTAATGGCTACGTTGAATTTCTATTAGAATATTATTGATTTTTTCTAGTATCTACCTAGCTAGCTAAAGTGCACATTTTTTTTTCAAAGTTTATGTTTTTATTTTGTTAACTACGGTCGACAATTTATTGACATTTTAAATCTTTGCTCGAATATCAGGAGTTTTATTTATGCCTCTGTTGCTTGATAGGTTTACTTACTTTCATTTTTACCTAAACGAAGTGCTTAAAAATCCTACGACAAAAACCTCCAACATTATTGTAAGCCGGGTCCAAAAACTACCCTCCAAAAATAAAAATAAATGAATTTATTTCAGCGTTAACCTCTCTCGATAAATATTTCCCTCTTTGTGTAAACACACGGATACGACGGGCTATTGCGGGCACAAAGTCCATTACAGTCAATTCGTCTAGACGCGGCACGTGTTGAAACTATTCTCACGGGTAAACGAATTACCTGCTCTAAATAAATAAAAGAAACTGCGTAGAATAAACCGTACAAAAATTAAAGCGAGAAGGAATAAAAACTGTAATGACAATGTCCGTGACTGTACTTTGTTTACATTAGTCGCCATTTATTATTTACAGAGCCAACCGTTTTGCTATTTCCTTTTACGTTTTCAATAGTGAGGGATTATTTTTGACGATTGCTATTTTGTTTTTGTTATTTTTTATCGTTTTAAAGGTGCGCGTACACTGGTAAATCTGGGATTACGGTGCAAGTTATGCGCAACATCGCTAAAGCTACGCACGCACCCACATCGAACATTTTAATTAAATTCGTGATGTACTTCATGCTAGGCTCGTGAACTGCTCGCCTTTGCTGTGCGTTCGCGGTTCTGTAATGTAGGTAGGTACATATTACGCCAGTGTGACGCACCTAATGCAATAAAGTTGATGTTCATAGAAAACATACAAAGCACAAATACAAAAGCATCGTCTGACTAAAAAGGATTCAATGATTCAGCAAAGGATGTGGGAAAGAAATTGAGGGTGAACATGAACGAATGTGATATTATGGGGCGAGAGAAGGTGAACCCAGACAAAAGTTATATAAATATAAACAAACCGGCGATACTGTCCGTGAACACATAACAGACCTTTCTATCCTTGCGGGTCGAATTTCGAAAAATCTTTACTTAGGGAACGCTAACAGGGGAAATAATAGTAATATATTTCCTTCAATACATATTTGTGAAGGTGTATTTATGTTTCTGAATATTTAAAGTGTAAAGGTTAATATTTATTTATAATTCTTAATTATAGTATACAAGATAATACTAAAATATTTATAATATGTACCTACGTTACAAGTAAACAATAAAAAATAAAAAAGGGGGAAGAGCTCATTGCGCATCTAAAAATTCGTCCGCATCGCATCATTCATTCTCATATTTAAAGTTAGTGTTATTTGGATAACAATTTTTTTTTTTGGAAATAAATGTGTAATTTTGTATGGCCTTCTTCTATTCAAGTCGATGGCAAATGTAAAAATATTTTATTATGTTAGATAAGTTGGGGCGCAGTAGGTGGCCACTCCAATCGCGGCATCGGTGGCGTTTTTTAGGTCCTCAGAAGTGCAGGTGTATCTATGGACACTTTGGACACTCCAACATATGGGACATGGTTTGAAATATTACCAAATCATTTAGCCCAATTTAACTGTAATACTGGCACGATGTATCGGACAATTATCTTGAATCAAATAAAATTCACCAATTTCATCCACTGGATAAACATTGTGAACAATAGGTAGCATTATATCGCTCAAAACCTCGACGTAATTGGAGCTGTTGGCCCGCGTCGGTGTAAATGCCAACTCACCCGGCCCTTGAGCACCAATTTATCCACACATATTCACACTAATTCTTCCTGACTCCGTATTATTTATAATATTACTGTCAGACCAACGTGTATTGTCTCTGCGCCACAAATGAAGTCTTACTTTTTGACACTATTTGAAAGTCTTCTTGTCAGTAAGTACAGTAGTCTCCAGATCGAAGTCTAAATATTCTCGAGCAAAACGCAACCGTTCCTCTTTATGCCTTTGCGTTAAAAGCGATTTTTTCGCTGCTGTTCGATGATGGAGGCCTTCGGCTTGGAGTGCACGGCGAACAGTGCGCAATGACGTATAAAATTCGTCAGCAAATCGTCTTGTAGGTATAAAACCATTCGTTTCATATTCACCAACCATAAAGCGTCCCTGAGACTGGTTAATAAGTGGCGGCCTACCACTTCTTACACGGCTCTTAAGACTCCTCTCTTCCTCAAATCTCCTCACCCAACGTCTCACTGTAACTCTCTAAAAAAATAAATCCTTTTTACACATTTTGAAGCGTCACTTATGAGAAGAAATAAAATCTAAAACAACAAAATAACTTATACAAAATCCGGTTTCATTGGATATTTCAGATATATTACACCCATTGTGATGCAAGGCTACAAGATTCACCCTGGCTTTAAAATTTATATTTGCTTGCAATTTCAATAAAAATCTTCAAACTCAACACCTCTCATATCTATAACACAAACGCTCGTAACTAAGTTCACCAACTAACAACGTCATACCGTTCTAACTACAGTCAGAAAATTGATTTTGTTTCAAATCTACCCTCCACTTTTATGTGACTAGTTTAAAATATTCTCTGTCTTTTTCTCATTAGCATAATCAGAAAAAGACTGCGTGCCGCGATAGGCCTATGGTGATGACCATATACCGAGCTTTTTCTGTTTGGTTCGTGGTGAAAGAGTGCAATAATGCGGGTGTGTATGTGTGTGTGAAATGCCTAAATAGAAGAAAATTTCAGTGCGACAAGTAACGATGCGATTGTTTTGTATTGCTGGCGTTGGAGTTCTGACCGTTACTGTACATACTATGTGATTTGCCACAAATTATGTTTGTATCAGTCATAAAGTATTTCATTTGACCGTTACCGTAAAAGTACTGTTTTTTGAACGAGAGGGAATGGAAAAAATGATATTTGGAGCGTCGCGTAGTTTTTAAGTCAATTCTCTTCGAGCCTCGGATCCTAAAGGTTATCTTTAAGAAGTCTAAAGCTTGTAATGTTATATTGAGTACCTAATTAAACAGTTTGTTAAATATTGCTATATACCAAGTTTGTGTGTGTGTAAGAATATAAATACTGAAATTCTTATTCGTACTGAAAAGGTGTATCATTTCAATTTTATTTTTTATAATTATTATGTACTATGAAAAGGTTTAAGGTTTTCCTACGGGATATATAAATAGGTTTCTGAAAAGCTTTGCCAATGAAGCAACGGTTTAAACGCAAAACATCTTATTTAGCAACTTCTGTACAATGGATAAGACGATAATAATTCAAAAGCCGCA
Source organism: Fissipunctia ypsillon (assembly GCA_947568875.1). Classification (NCBI taxonomy): domain Eukaryota; kingdom Metazoa; phylum Arthropoda; class Insecta; order Lepidoptera; family Noctuidae; genus Fissipunctia; species Fissipunctia ypsillon. The sequence continues at coordinate 12,487,553 of OX387644.1, read as the reverse complement.
AAGCGAATTTTAATGTGACTTTGATCCAATTACAAGAGACTTTTTTATCAATTACGCTAGCTGTAGGTACCTGCCTATTTCCTGAGGGGTCAATGTAACGAGGACTGGAAAAGGAACAGGAAAAAAGTCTTTTGTGCTCTGTGGTAACTAGTAAAAAAGCATAGACAAAAACATTAGTCAGACATCTAAAATATACTTTTTGACGAGGCTAATTTTTAGTTCTGACAAAGAGCTTTGCTTGAGGATTTTTCGGTAGCGATATTTAGATATCTGCTATCGGCTGTTGGTCACAATTAATCATCATAATATTATTACGATTATTCTTTCATTAACATTATTTTGCTGCGACCTAACCATCGAGGGTCATTCATCCGTAATGTTTCAATAGGTTACGAATAGACCGCAAATTATCCTGCTTATGTTTAACTAGTGACCCACCCCTGCTGTTTTCACAACTTGACAAAGCATCGAGACTTCTTTGTTATCTGTAACTGGAATATTCACCTGCTTATTAATAAACGTTGTATAGCGTTTGTATAGCTACACAACGCTTTGTCTTCTTCTTTCGAACGTCAATTTACTGACGACTAAAAGAGAGAAATCGACGTGACTATTCACCTGAAGCCCAATTCCCGTAACTAAAAACGTTCAAAATCTAGTCGCAATCTCATCTCAGCGACAATCAAATGTCAAAAATGTAGGGAAATTATAGGTATTTTTGACATACTGAGACTGAGATCAGGAGCTAGACCACCACTTCTTAAAGCAGTATTATTTTAATCTTACTTCAGTGTGGGAAAGAGATGGAGTTAGTTGTCCTGTATAGCTCCATCTCTTTCTCGCACTGAAGTAACATTAAAATAATACTGCTTTAAGATGTGGTGATTGGCACCCAGACTGTGAATGTTCTTAAAATTACGACAATTGCCTATTTGATATAATATGTACGGAAGTTAATGTATTATAAACCTTCCGAAATGAATTTTCTAAATGGTGGTGAAAACTGGATCAAAAGCTGCCAAAAGAATTCGTCCAAAACAAGACTACTCATAAAGGTAATCGCGATAGACAATAAATCCTCCCTTTCTGATTATTAACAAAATTGACCTACAAAGAAAATGATGTGTTGCCCTATACGTGATTCGTGTTAGCCACATGTTTATCGATAACAAACCAATTTGCCCACTATTATTGTGTTAGCGCCTACGCAGGGTTGCCACAGTTCGGGGAATTTTTATATTGTGAAAGATTTTTTGGACTTGCAACTCGCTTGAAGATTTTTCTCTGGTTTATTGGATTTTTTATGTGAATGTACACATTATGGTAGGCTGCCCATCTATAGATAAATATTACCCATCTCTCCAATATTCCAATGTTTACTCTAGGGTGCATACTCGGTAGACTCTAATAATCCTTCCATATCCTAAGGGCACGTCTTCCCTACCATTACCGCGCCCCCCGGTCTACTCCTTGATATGCAATGGCCTATGTAGCCCCATGAAACATGAAGCTACAGGGGCTAGTGTGAATCTTTGGGTTCATTCGAGTAATCGAGTCTGGTTAAACCACGCCGGGATCAGTGCATTTCATTCATTCATTCATGAATGTACACATTATGGTAGGCTTATTTGTCTATAAAGAGTGCCTGTAATACGTTTAATACTGAATATAGGTAAGTTTTTGAAATGCATGGAGATAAATAAATGAAGTAGGAAGACTCCACCTTTGAAAATATAAAATAAATATCATAACACCTCTTTCTTTTTCTCAGTCATTCGAGGAATATGATTAATCTGAACAATATTTTCCTTCAATAGGGATGATGCCTGGGTAAAAAAAATAAATTATATCTAGTCTGTCAGTCAGATAATAGAAGAATATTATACACGTATTTTTGATTTATCATTTTAATAAAAAAATGACATAAACACATTAAAGTCACATACTGACGCATTAAAGTGGGGGCTCGCTACGTCACAACTACGTATAAAATCTAGCAAGGCGTGACGCCATGCCACATTTTATCTCAATGTATCGCCGTAATCTTTTGATTATGTAAAAAAAGAAAAAATACGTGTCCAATATTTATTAATAATTTACCTGACGGACAAAAAATTAATTTTTTTGTCATCATCCCTCTTCTTCTATCGACTTATTTCACATGGGTAGGTACTGTTTTTATTGACTTATTGTCAATTATACATTGGTTGAAGCCAATATAATACATGCCAAATTGCAGCTATCAAGTTCGGCTAGGTAACTGATGTGAATAAATTAGGAAGTTCCTAGCTTTAGTGAGTGGGAAGCACTCGATGTATTTTCGATTGCAAGGCGGAGAGTTTAAATTTAGTTCAATCGAAATAGCATCCAGTACAAAGATCGGTAATTGCAGGGAATTTTTCTAGTAAGAATAGAATACAATTGTACCTACGTATGTACATAGCATTACACCTGTAATCCCCAAAGAGTTAGGCAGAGATGCACCTGTAGTACAATCACATTTCGCCAATTATGTTTAAGTCCCATGTATTAAGTGGCGAACCAATTGCCATCAACCGAACACAGATCTAGACTCCGGGCTGCTACTGAGAAATTTCAGATGGAAAAACCCATTAACACTTTGCCCAACCTGAGAATCAAACCCAGGACCTCAAGCTCAGCAGTAGCGTCGTAATTGTACCCAATCAGTTCTTAAAAAAACTACAATGAAACTTGCAAAAATGGGATCTAAAACAGATCTTGAAAACCAATAGTATCGACCATCTTATTTCGATAAAATTGCTTACATATGACGTCACACATACGGACATACCGTTGCGATCGGCGAGGCTCACTTTTTCAATATCCCGTACCTAATGGCCGTCAGATGGCAAGTTCGGCAAAGTGATGCTATCAAAAAGCGATATGCCGCGGTTATCGGGCCACTTTGCTCTTCCCTATGACGTGGGGTCCACTCGACATGCTGTCCACGGGTTCACACAATTCGAAATGAATTCAGTGGCCTTAGTTGGTTTATTAGTTATTTTTCTATTGTAGAGGAACTAGACTGGAAAATACCGTTCAAATCAAATCAAAATCATTTATTCGCATAGAATGTGGGTATTTAACAAAAGTTGGTAAAAGAAAAATATATATTTTCCCGTGCACATTCTGCCTGAGTATTGGCATGCAAAATTTAACAAATTAAGTTTCAAATTTAAATACTAAGGAACACTAATGAAATAATTAATATAATAATTTCAAAATTAAATTTTATACTTCAATACATTAATAAGGAAAACTAATAAAATAATTAATATGATAATTTCAAATTAAAATGTCAATAATAGCTACTTAATGTCAATTATAATTAATGTCAATAATACTTCATGTCAATATACAATGTTCATGGTCATGGTTCAAGGGTCATTCAAAAAATCACTTATTGTATAGTAACATTTTTGAGTCAAATATTCCTTGAGTTTGTTTTTAAATTGTTGAAGGGTGTAATTTTTTATGTTGTCCGGTAGTTTATTAAATATAATTGGACCCATGCAAAGAACACTTTTTCTAAGTAGTGCAGTTTTATAGCTGCTGACAGTTAAAAGATTTTTGTATTGACTTCTAACGGGACCTTTCTTGGTGTCTGAGACCTTAGCAAATAGCTTTATGTTGCTTTTAACAAAAATTGCCGTTGACTGAAAATGTGGTTTAAAATATTGTAGGCGCTGTCAATTCAATAGAAGCTATAGATAATTATAGAATTTAATGCTAGCCTAAAATAAAAACGGTTTTTTGTTATTAAATGGTCTAGTTTATGGAAACAATGGAATGGAAACTTACTTAAAAACTATAAAAAGTATGTTTTTCTTCAAACAGTAATTTTATTTCTTAAACTTTTCTTGTTTTCAAATAAATCAGAATGGAAACACGCAGTCACCGTGAAACATTTTTAGAATAAAGCAAAATACTAAGACACGTTTATAAATGAAAACGCCACGTTTTCAACGCAGGTACAATTTCATCGCGCGTTGTTTTAGTATGCGCGAAAGGCCGCACCGAAAAAGTTATAAGGCCAGGATTGTTTGAAAAATATTCTCATAATCTCATTGTTTCTCAGATTAACGTTGTTACACTTCTGTTTATTAACAAAGCGCTTTTAATTTGAGTTAATCGTATTTGTCACGGTACATGATTAGCGAGGGTTTGTTTTTGACGCCAGGTACAATAAGGGGCTTTTTTTGCTGACTGACATTTTCTGAATAAGTGTTCGTATGTTTCATTGAGAAATTTAATGGATATGAGACTCGGATTTCATGACCATACAGAAAAGACCGGAAGATATTCGTACTTCAAATTAAAGGCTGAACTATACTTAATGAAAATTACTCCTATAATAGTCTAATTTTATTGATGAAACAAAATATTGAAAAAGTGCCGTCCATTGACACAATTGATAAGATTAATTCTAACCATAAATGGCACCCTAAGTGCGTAAGACACTATCAATCACAATCTGAATGATTTTGTGGCATATTGCTAATCCATTGCTTCGTATCTTCGAAAAATTTGTCTGCTCAACAAGGTAAATAACGCAATGAATACTGTTGAACTGTCAAAATGAAACCGATTACTACTTTAAGTGTGTTACGCAATTAGGGTGTTATTTTAAGCGAATTCCTTTTCAATTTATCATTGACAACTAGATCAGCGCCTCTAAAATATAACGATACCGCCAGTTAATACAATTTCCCCGTTTCTTTTGCATAACAGAGGAGCAGCATTTTAGACGTCCGTTTGCATTGTTATTCAGTCGACGAAGTCACAGAGGCGCACGCTCCGGAGCTTATCGTCGCTCCCCAGCCGTTGTAAATTAAATAAATATACACCTAATGAGCGGAAATACAATGCATGACTAAGCTGAATAATTGCTTCATCTTCCTATTCGCGAATTTTCTTCGTCACGAAAAATAACTCGTCCAAAACAGTTTGAATATATCAAAAAAAAAAAAATGTAAATTTATTCGACGTACATCCGTGAAACTCATTTTTAAAGTTCGAGTCTAGAATGTATGCGGAAGCTATGCTATTATTTATTACTTTCCGTTAGCTTGACTTCAGTAATTTTATTCAAAATATAGAGAAAATGAAAAATGTAAGGGGTTCATAGTCACCCCACTGCGCAGGAAGGAAGTTATGATTGAGGGTGACTTTAGGCGATTTGATTAGTTGTAAGCTTTTAGACGGATTGCAAGGGTTTCTTTATCTTATTTTACGCCTGTTTTTATAGGGTTCCGTTGGCAACAAGGAATCCTTATAGGTAATTTAGCCATGCTAAGCTCAGATACTATTAGTATTAGAAAGCTGTAATTTGGCACGGGTATACCTACCTACATATTAATCACGCCGACAAAGTAGTCAAATAAAATCTTGAAAAAAAAAAATTTTTAGGCTGCCTCCACGTAAAGTGGGGATGACTTTTTTTCTCGTCTATCCCATGGTGTGGGATGTCATTGGATAGGCCGTACAAAAATATTACGGGTGCGTGAAAACCATCTTTCGATTCAGGGATCCGTTTGCGAAATAGTAAGCTTTAAAGTGCTAATTTTTGTTAGAGTCGTGTGTTCCCCCCACTGCCAGCTAAATGGTTATTTTTGGATATGTGAAAAAATTCACGGCAGTAGCATATATAACGAAGTTGCAAGGAAAACTATCACAGCTAAGTAGGCTTTACAAGTTAACGAGTAATAGTCGGCCAAGTTTCATTTGCAGTTGGAACGTATGAGAAAACATGTTTTTTAACTACAATGTTAAGTTTGTTCTTGGAATAAATTCATCCCAACCACGGATCCCTTCATTGTGCGCGGTCCGACACGCACTTGGCCGGTTTCTCTTTTTATTTTACGGACAGAAATCAAGTAGTGCGTAGGGACTACTCGGAGAGTTGCGAAGCAATAATTTCTAGATTTATTTATCAAACCTGTGTTGTGAAAAGTGAAATAGGGCTTTCGTAGCAATAAAATACTTGAAGTTCTTTACCTAGTAACATGTTTTTCAGGGTAAATTATTTATTGTATGTAGCAAAACTGACGGATTCAAAATATACGACTACTTGTTTTTAAAGTTCATTCAGTAAAACACATCCGTTGCAATAAACATACATGTACACCCGCTGTATGGCACTTCCAACAAAAGCCCCCACACTTACACTAAAGGAAACTAAAAGAACTAAAGTATAAATCTATTCACTGTTAAAATCGATACCGCTATCAAAATGCACCCGAGTTACCGTTCAAAGGCTCGTCCGCCCGCCGCCTCAAAGGATGTTCCACGAAACAAGCCGTACGTTCCCACTCAGATCAGTGTACAAGGGTATAGAGGCTCCTATTTCCTACAATCATGAGTACTTGGCACAAAACACATCCTTTCTTATCCCTCTGTGAGGACGTTTATCGAACTTTGTTTTTTCCTAAGGCGCTGTGTTTTTGTTTTTTCGAATTTGTAACTGCTGACCTCATCTGTGCTTTATTTTTCGCTGATTTTATTTAGGGACAGTCAGCCTCAAAAAAATTATACGTCGACATGAATTAATTTGATTGTCTACAATTTGTGTTTCATAATACTGTATTAGGGCGAAAATACACATGCCAGCTACTTGCATACTTTTGTACCAGCTACAAGCATGTGTATTTTCGCCAATGTGTAGATTCAATTAAGAACCCAATGTGTAATATGTTATGTGAAAGATTATAGACACTTAAGCCAAAAATAATATGTCTGTAACTGGTACAAAACTATTCAAGTAGCTGGCATGCTGTGGGCCATAACAACTTCTGATTCGTCGATGTCACAATGGCATGCCAGTTACTTGCATAGTTTTGTGCCTGATAAAGCAATATACATTGTCTGCGCATCATTTAAATTTCGCGCCTTCCTGTTTCATTAGAATAGGTGTGTCTTTTTATCTATGTTCTCTACTCTGTGGAACGTCGAACTGCGGTGTACAAATTCTAAGTTTTTTTATTCAAGTATTCATAAAATATCATCAAAGTTATTTTAATGCAACAGTATCAGCTACAGGCATGTGTATTTTCACCCTCATCGATGTGCATATCTTTTTCACACTGACTGTACATGAATGTCGTTATGAGTCACGCTGTGTAGTGTGATGTGCTTCCACCCAACCTTTATGTATGTATAGTGGGCATACTATTACTTCACATAGAAAAAAAAAAGAAAAAAGAAAGGTCAGGTGCGTAGTACTTGCAAGCTTCGTGCGTGTATGACCAGATGTATGAACGTAAACGAGGCAATAGGAGTATGTAAGGATCGTAGCAGTTGGCGTTCTGTAGTTTATGTATGTATATGTATGTACTTCACAGAAAAACTTAAATTTCAGTTAATATATGCGACTGCAATAGTCATTAATTTTATAACTCTACAAAAGACGTCTGCTGCTGGACAAAAGTACAGATGTCAATATTAATCAAGAAAAACATCGTTGTTCATATTTGATCAGATTTCTTTTAACTCCTAAAAAAACAAAAGATCATTGTTTTATATTATGAATGTTGTAACAATCTGTTTGAATCTGTTATACAAGGAAAAACATTGCGATAAAAGCAAACATTGATAGAAGTGTCAAACAAAAAAATGCAGAGCTTGGAATTGAAGGGAAACAAGCAATTGTTTGAAATAAAATCATTGTAACAAATCGAATTAATGAACATGTTTTAACTGTATCTGTTCTAAGTAAAGAAGAAACGATAAAATACCTTTTAATTAATTCATAATACCTACACTTACGCTGAAGCTAATTATCAACAACCTAATTATCTATTACTAGCTTCTGCCCGCGACTTCGTCCGCGTGAAATTTCTTGTCCCCCGTACCCACCTCGTCACATCGCATCGCCCGCCCGCGCTTTTACATCGTTTTCGCTTAGCCGTTCTTTCTGAATTTTTTTTCATTTTGCTCGGCTCCTAAGGGTCATAGCGTGATGTTAAATAGTCTTAAACCTACCTCAAGAATTGGGCTATCAAATGCAAAAAGATATTTTCAAATCCGACTGGTAGTTCCAGAGATTACCCCCTACATACATACTTACAAACAAATTTTGCCTTTTTATAATATTAGTATAGATTATTGACTGTACAGGTACCTATTCCCAATTCAGCCGAATTAAAAAAAAAAAGATAATGTAAATGGCAAACTTTAGTACTTACCTATCTATCTATTACTTACTATTTCTATAAACTTTCGCTTTATGAAATCGGCTATTATTAAGAATCTTCCTATACCAATATACCACATTTTTTGTTCGAACATTCTAATATCAGATTATCCTCAAAAGGACAACCACAAAAAAAAATACACAGAAAAAGCTTAATAAAATAAACCATTAAAAAAGAAAAGATGATATTTGATCACATTAATCGAACATTCAAAGTATTTGTCTTTTGGCTCTGAACCCGTCCCACTTGCGAAGGGAGAGCGTTCGAGAATTTCAATTTAGGAGAAGAATGTGCCGACATAACGTGTGGCCCGAGATATTTTGATAGGACATGTTCTCCGTGAATAAATTTCTTTCCTCATATTAAAACTTTTTAAGCGGTTTTATTTATTATCAATTTGTGGTCGGCGATGTTATAGCTGGAGACGAAATTGATTTTTCGCTAACAGAATGTTTTAAATTTTTTAATATGCAGGTTTTATACATAAATTCTGCAATGAAATATTAAAAATACTTCAAAGTAATTTTTGCCTCGTATTAAAATTATTTTTCTGAGAACAGTTTTTGATTAAGTGCCATTTAGAATTTGTATCTACTTCAAAGACAAGTTGACGTTAAAACTTTATGCTATTTTTTTATCCTGAAATTAGATATTTATCCTAAAAAAGCTTGTGAAATACTGAGCATTATAAAGTATTTAGGTAATTTATTAAAAAGTAATTTATTTAAAAAATACGATGTGCATCGTTGTTATCCATGTACAAGAATCACACAAAGTACCGTAGATATCCGGTCGGAATTTTCAATTTGATCGTGGAATGCGACCAGTAAAGAATAGAACGTTGAAATCTGCATGTACTCGCAGTGAACGCCGACTGCCTCCTACTGGGTTAGTCCCCGATTTATTGTATCAATTTTGTATAAAGCCAGTAGGTGAAATAAGCGCGAAGAAATATGTGCTAGCTCACGCTTTTCACCTCCGCAGTACTGCAGTAGACAATAGAAAATAATTCAAACAGGAAACTGATTTTACTAGGATTTTCGTAAGATTTCTTGAAATTAAGTAGGTATTCTAAATTGACTCAGGATTTTCAAATTATCTCTTGCTCTAGAATAATAACGGTAGGACCAATATTTGAAATACTTTTCTAACAAAACCATTTCTACTACGCGGGCAATGTCTTTGAATTGTATCTCGTTTGATAAGCAGCAACCATGAGCACAAAATATTGTGTAATATTAAAATAACAGTGTGATCACGCAAAAACAATAACCAATAAATAAATAAAAACAATGTGTAAAATAAATAAGTAAGGTTTAAAAAATTTAACCTCAAAGTGAGTCCGCGTATTTTATCATAAAATACGCGGAATCGCTTTAAGAAAAATACGGCGGTGCCCTGAGCTGGTTTGTTGGCCTCGTCTTAACGTGGGCACTATCTACTTGTCAGATTCACGCAAATTAAACATAATACTTAATTATGACCATGAAAAGACGTCTCCACCAAAAAGTGAATCACAACTTACCAAAAAGTAATGAAACAAACACTTAAAAATTAACTAACATAACAGAGTAAAAGATAAGTCTGTTTTCAGCCATATCAAATTCATTACTACAATAAAGTCCCAAATGTATTTACGAGGGATCACGTCATGAATAAATTTTGTCAACAGAAAGTTTGATCTGCGTAAAATAGCTGTGATAACTTAGACAATGCTTTGAAAAACCGAGATTTTGACTTGTTTAACATGACATGATACTACCACGCTTGTTTTTCTGAAAGGGTAGGAAAAGGTGTCGACAAAATCAAACTGGTTGCTAATTAAATTGTATAATTTATTATTTTTTATGACACTTATTTTACATTTTGTGATTATTTTAGCTCACAAACTGACATGTTACTTGTAAAATTTTTAGGAAAATCGTACACTTTTGCAATGCTTGTGAATATGTAAGCACCGGGTATCTAACACTTATTTAATTTATCTGTCATTGCTTCATTTTTAATTGTGTTTACCTATTGTAGTACTTATAATAAATAAATAAATATCTTGGGACAACTCACACACGGCCATCTGATCCCAAGTTAAGCAGAGCTTGTGTTATGGTAACCAGACAACTGATATACATACTTATATAATTTATAAATACATACATATTATACATAAATTACACCCAGACACAGAACAAACAATATGCTCATCACACAAAGTTTGTCCTGGGTGGGAATCGAACCCACGACCTCCGGCTTTGCAGTCAGGGTCACTAACTACTAGACCAACAGGCCTGTCAAAAAATAATAAATTCATTCTAGGTACATCGTCTTCACATATAATTATATAATAAATGTACTTATACAAAATATATTAAAACAGTAACGGTGGAGTTTCCTGCCCATTCTTCTCCATACGAAACTACCTTTTGGAAGGGACAACTAGAATCAATTTTGTAAATTTTGACGTTCAAAAGTGCCTTTTATGTGCCTATTTGAAATAAATGATTTGACTTTGACTTTGACTTTGTATACTCACATTTCACAATTTAGGTATGTTTTAAGTTCGTAATAGGTGGCGAGCCTGTTGCCTTTTACCGGTGTAAATTTCCAGCTGTATCTGAGAACTTCCTGAAGGAATTTAAGTTGTTCTTTATGTACAAGTATATAAAAAAGGGAGGGGGTAAATAATCACAGGGCATCAAAAAATTCATCCGCATCGCTGTCAGCAGGAAAAGTGCCCAGAAGGCTGGCAGCATTGCCACGTTGTATAGCAATGCTGATTCTTTGGCCAAAAAATAGGCCAGCCCTCTGGTCACGTGTGGAGTCGACCAACCGCCTGGCGATGTCTCGAAAAACTAAGTGGGCACTCGGACCCCATGGCCCAAGTGTTTCAACCCCAAACGGCTCGAACATATAAGTCCCAATAAGACTGGAGTATTTGCGCCGTTTGAGGTTTTCCGCACCCGCAGCAGCCGCTCCAGCACAGCCTGCCGTGCTAGGAAGATGGGATGGCGCAAGGGTGTCGACACACGTTGCATCCCACACCAAAGGCCTACCTACCTTCCAAGGCATTATGGTCATTCCGTCTGGTCTCTTTCCATCGTCGCGTGCTAAGCCATTGGGTTCTAAAACAGCTGGCACCCCGGCGGTGACAAGAGCACGACGGATGATGTCATTGATGCTGGCGTGCCGTGCTATCCGGCCTGCGCTCTTACTGCAGGATAGGCCATGTTGTCCGAGGCAGTCGACACTGACACCGCATTGGCAGCGATGCGGAGCCACGCAGGGAGCGCCCAGACGCAGACAAGTAGCGAGCCGGAAGGTGGTGTCACCCAGCATGGTGCCTATGTTGGGTGACGGTAGCGCCTGAAGCCAGAGGCCTGACTCCCACTCCCCCACAGCCAGCAGGCGGGCACGCTCAGCAGTATTGGTGGTCGTATTAATTAGATTATTCCGTACCAACCTGCAGAGCGGTTCATCCCACTGCCTCTGGGAAGATAGGTTCAAGGGCCGATCTGTATCCGAAGTTGTTCTTTTAGGGGTTCTACACACAAGTTCGGCTCGACATGACTCGGTTCGGCGCAGCCGGGCGGCAAAGTTCGGACCTAGAGGCCGAAGCCCGAAACAGTCGTCGAGTCAAATATCCGAGCAACTCGAGATACCTATCAGCGCCGCACTCCACCAGGCCACTGATCGTAACAGATGGAGAAGAATCGTTAGCAAATTGAAACGGAGTCACGATCCTCACCAGTGAGAGAGCGATTAGGATGATGTTCGGGAAAACACCGCTCGGCTTAGCTCGAATGGCGCCGAGCCGATCAGAACATGACTAAGCGAGGGTAAATACCGAATATCGAACGAAGCTTGCCGATCGGTACCAGCCAAATGAAAGCCACTATGTGTGTTGTAATTGCGTAACACACTTATAGTAGGAGTCGGTTTCATTTTGACAGTTCAACAACATTCATTTCGTTATTTACGTTGTCAACAACGTAACTACAGATAATTTTTTCGAACATATGAAGCAATGGATTCGCTTCAAAATCATTCAGATTCTGATTGATAGTGTGTTACACAATTAGGGTGCAGGTCGGCTTTGATGTTATAAAAATACAGCCAAATCGAATTTGCCGATCCGAACAAAGCTGGAACTTATTAAATGCGTAATATTGGCCGCAGCTAAGTTATTTACGAGTATCTAAGTTATACCTATTACTCAGATTTCAATATTGTCTTCATCATCGCCTAGTTAGCCCAGGCTGTAACGTCGGCTGCTCAATAATTGTACACGGATCTACCAATTAGGTTCGACTACAATTAACATGAACATAATGACCATGCTTGGAAGGCGTAGGTAAATGATGTACTAGCTGTTGCCCGGGACTTTCCCTGCGTGTATTTTGTATTCCATCATTTTTAATAAAAATATCCAGGATGAAAAGTAGCTTATATACTTCTTCAGGTCCCAGGCTACCTAGTTGCCAAATTTCATGACTATTGGCCCAGTGGTCCAGACGTGAAAACGTAACAGACCCACAGAGTTATTTTCACATTTATGATATTACTAGCTTTTACCCGTAGCTTCGCCCACGTGGATGTCGGAAAATATCCCATGGGAACGTACTAACGAGATAAAAAGTATCATATGTCCTAACCTAAGTCATGGTCTACCTATGTACAAAATTTCATCCAAATCCCTTCAGTCGATTTAGCATAAAAGCGTAACAAACTAACAAACTCACTTTCTCATTTATAATATTAGTGAGGATATTAAAACTAGCTCTTCCCCGCGACTTCGTCCACGTGGATTTCGTACTTTCCCCTGAATTTTAAAATTGACTACCCCTTTTAACCCTGTTAGGGATAGATTTTCGAAAATTTTGGACCGCGCTTTAAAATTCTTCCATACAAGCTTTGACACCCCCAATCCCCTTTTAGTAGTTTAGAAAAACAAAAAATGACAAACTTTGTAATTTACTAAGATTCGTGCCAAGTTTCAAGTTTATTAACTCAAGGAATAAGATTTTTCATACAAACAAAATCCCCCTTTTCACCCACGTAAAGGTCGAATTTCCAAAAACCCCTTCTTAGTGCTCCCCTACATTATAAAAGAAAGCCGCGTACAAAATTTCAAGTCCCAGCGGTTTAGGCTCTGCGTTGATGAATCTGTCAGTCAGGACTAGTAATTATATACAGGGTGGCACGGACACCGACCCGACCGACCGGTTACCATGAATTCAGCACATGATTCTAGACCCCCCGCTGTAGAAAATTTTCGTCGGTTATTAAAAAAAAAACAACTGTCTCCTACAAAAGTGCAATACATACACGGTCAAAATGTATAGAACAGCTGATTTAAAAAAAATAACCGACTATAAATTTCTACGCTGAGGGGCTTAGAATCTGAATTCATGGTAACAATTCGCGCGTCGATGTCCCTGCCACCCTGTATGTATAGATTTAGTATTTATGTAATGGATACATAGCTATATAATTCTTATATGGTATATACCTATACATTTTGAAATCCAACTGATTTCCTTGTATTAAATCACATATCTTTCACATTTTGAATTTAAAGCGTAACGACTCGGTAATTGAGATCTATTGGCAGTTTGCACCAACAAAACAATGCATCCAGAATATATATGACATCCTGCAGAAATAATCGAAAGGTCATCTATCACTTTTATGAGTTTCGCTTCATCCTATTTTTGGGTACCGGGAATGTTGGCGAGATTCGTAGTTTTCAGCGTGTGAAGAACCCGTTATTAAAGAGCCTTTTGACTTTGATCCCAAAATTGTCAGATTACGTCCACAAATAGTACGGGACCTTTTAATGTCATAAGTTGAGGTTCACTTTCGAAAATGATACCAACAGGATTTCTAAAAAGAAAATTCTAATATTTCCATGCCCTACTTTCCCCCTTTTTATAATACATGTACATATATAATCCAGATATCATCATAAGACCATCATCATCATCTGCCTAGCCTTTTCCCAACTATGTTGGGGTCGGCTTCCAGTCCAACCGGATGCAGCTGAATACCAATATTTTACATGGAGCGACTGCCTATCTGACCTCCACAACCCAGTAACTGGGTAATACGATACCCCTTGGTAAGTTTGGTTGTCAGACTTTCGGGCTTCTGACGACCCGTAACGAATGTCAAAGATACACGAATGACAGCCAGGACCAACGGCTTAACGTGCTTTCCGAGGCACGGAGGGTGTGTATGTAAAGATGGTCACTCATCCACGGACCAACCGCGGCGAGCGTAGCTTAACCTCGACCTGTGGGGCTGTTATTTCTTAACCACAAGCCCCTCATATTTTAAAACTGTTATAAAATATGTAATTATCTTATTTGAAAATAAACCCCTATTAAACTCGTTAAGTTGAAAAAAAAGAACAATAACTATTTTTGAGTTTGAAAATTATTAGCGTGATCTTTGAAAGTCAAATCTTCGTTATTTTTTTTTAGCTGTTTTAGGTATTCACACTGCATAAAAAGTTTACTAACAAAAAACTAACTGACACAAAATTCCGCTAGTGATTGAAAAATAATCCCGTATAGCCTCAAACATCATAGGAACTGAATCCCGTGGTTGACACAATTCCTACGGCATGATATGCGGCTGACGTGTCCTATGTTTTTCTTTAATTCTGCGCAACGTGTGGTTTTATAATATGGGTGACACGATATCTCCGATTTTATTTGTTATGTCTCTCTGTTGATGTTTTAATGAAACATGTTCTGATCTAAATTGGTCTTGACTTGGCATAATAGAAAATTAAATTGTAAAAAATTGCACAGAGGCAAAATAAATACAACATCAAACTGTATCCGCAACATAGTTATTTTGGCACGTAGTCAAAATCATCAATCAAGTGACATTTCACAAAACAATAAGGGGTATCGCGTATGAATTCGCCGCTAGAGGCGCCAGTGTAACGTGAGGTCTCCGAAATGTCAAATGTCACTGAACGTTCACTGTTTGTGGGATTTTCTATCGCGAATCTTTACGAATTATTCACAATTTTTGTAAAGATTGTGCCATTCCTGATTAATTATGCCTTAATATTTTAAGTAACATCTAAGAGTCCAATTTGGTAACACTTGGATGAAGAATAATATTTATGTGCTTCATGCTTGCCCATTTTAGGAACATTATAATGTAAACAAAAATTGAAAAGAGTATTGTTAGATGGTTTGGTCATGTTGAGAGGATGAATGAAAATCGACTAACAAAAGGTACGATGTGTGGGAACGCCTGGAGGGGACGCTCTAGGAACACATATAGTTCTTCAGAATGGTCAGGTGCGTAGTACTCGCAACCGGCGTGCATGTATGACCAGATGTATGAACATAAACGAGGCAAAAGGAATATGTAAGGATCGTAGCAGGTGGCGTTCTGTAGTTTCTGCCTACCCCCATGGGAAGAAGGTGTGAGTTTATGTATGTTATTTATAATGTAAATAATCATTTGAGGTTTTAAAATGTAATAAAATAAACATTGTATGAAGTAATGGGTACATAAACATATCCAAAACAACAAATAAAATTCTGACAGGACCTTACTCGCCAGTGGTGCCAACTGGTGAGCACAAAAACGATAGCCCCCATTACACAAATGTTTACTTACAGCACCCCCCTGTCAACGTCATTCGAGTGCCAACAGATCCTTGTAGCAGTGTAAAGTGCAATGACAACCAAAAAAACCAACACATGATTGAAATTGAGAAAAAATAATGTGTGACAAAAATTCCAAAGAAGCAAGAAAGATGTCCCCTATCAATATCCCAATCGACGTAAGGGTCGTTTTAGTTTTACGGCGACACAACATATCCAAACAGTTAATAAAAATCGTAGCCAGCCTTATAACCCCCCCGTGCGTGACCCAATCGCCTCACACATAACATTTTTACAACACATAAATTCCCTACTCATATTTCCCAGTTTAGTTACATTATAAAAATAACGTGTAGAAAAATATTACTAGGATTAACCCTCAACTTCGCTCCCAGTATAAAGTGTCAATAGAGATTTTTCAATGCGAATTTACATTGTAGTTTGCAATTAAATTTGTTTGTATTGCACAGTTTCGTGCGGTTTTTTACATGGAGTGTGCAACTGTGCAGTTTTTTTTTATGTACACATAAATGTATAAAATTATATCTATTTAATCCATTTCTATTAAGATAAGAGTGAATAATTGAGATATATCATGAATATTCATGATTAAAAAGAGAATTTTAATGCGAAAATACTTTTATGAGCCTTTATCTATCTACACTATTTTACGTAAAATGGGCGATTCTTTTCTTTGTGGCGGCATCGCCACAGTGGAACGCGTCACACTGACGTCACGCAAAATCCTGCATCGCGCAAACAGAGTTTACCGCGCGACTAGCATATATACAACATCCCGACATCAACCGTCGGGCAGTAGCCCACCAGACACAACACCCGTCTGGTCGGAGGATCCTCCCTTTTCTATGGAGGATGAGTGAACTTTACACCCTGTTCCTCATGCCTCTATACTGGTGACCCCGAACATGAACGTCAGCGCAGCCTTCGTGCAACTACTACAGCGTGACGTCATCAGCATCACTTCCTCGAGCTTTCGAGCAGCGAGTCACACAGCCAGCCAGCACCCATGGCTTCAACGGATATCCTGACCACCAGCATGCAGCGACTGCGCATACCTGGTCATCAACCTCAGCCCCATCAGCAACCTTGGCACAGCACACTGCACTCTCGGCCGGTCAAACAAGCAGAGCCCTTCAAACCTCTCCTGGTCGACGCCAGCAGTCAGCCTCAACCCGGCGCTGTACCACATCCGACGCACTGGAGCATAACGCAGCGCCACCCCGACTCACTGGGGGCATCTCCGCAGACAGTTCCGACTCACCGTGAACTATGCGGCACCCGGTTCCGACTCCCTGGAACCTCAACCAACTGGCCCTGGCAAGCATCGCAAGATACACGACTCTGCCCACTATCGACCGGTCTCCGGAGGGGAGTGATGTGGTGGCATCGCCACAATGGAACGCGTCACACTGACGTCACGCAAAATCCTGCATCGCGCAAACAGAGTTTACCGCGCGACTAGCATATATACAACATCCCGACATCAACCGTCGGGCAGTAGCCCACCAGACACAACACCCGTCTGGTCCGAGGATCCTCCCTTTTCTATGGAGGATGAGTGAACTTTACACCCTGTTCCTCATGCCTCTATATCTTCTTTGGGTTACGATTTGGTTTTATAGCTCAATTTGTCTTCACATGCACCAAAAGACTATTCTAAAGGTTCTCAAAAATGATTTATGTTATTGTAACTGTCCTTCTTTGTCTTCTCATCTTGAGTATTTTAGAGTATCTTGCACCTACAACTGAGATGTGATAGATAACACTGTATAGTTAGGAAAATTTATTGCAAATCTACGTCCCTACGTCTCTAGGTCAATTAGCCGTGTTATAGTCATTGCATACAAATCATAACAATAAAATACAGTAATTGTGATCTGAATATTATACGCTCAATTTTAAGTTGGTAGTCAATTTACTTAACAATTAATTTCTCTGATATTACTTTAGCCCTCACTTTATACTTCAGCCTTCAAAAACTAATTCAATTAAAGTTGAAAAGAGAGTCACTTCAGTCGGGGACTTAATAAAATGGAAAATGTTTACTGACATGTACCAATATGCCACATATCGTGTGTTTGTGTGTGTGTATGTCACTCATTTAAATGCGTCACAGCACAGAGAATTTTCCACGTGCGTGTCCAAAAATAAACCCCACAAAAAATATTCTTGCCATAATTACCGCAAAATTTTCCCCATAATCACAGCTGATTATAAAAGCGATCCAACAAGAAAGATTCGTTACAATAAATAAACAAAGCTTCGAGGGTGGCTCGTAGTAGATAAAACCCTTATGGGCGACCGACGACAAGTGATGACGGTCACGTTTTTAATCACCCCGGTTTCATCCGTGACGTGTCAGGGGGAGTTTGGTTGTGTACTTCGAGTTGGCTTGTTCATTGAGAGCTTTAGCGTGCCTAATTATTTGCGACGTGTGTTGCCTTGAGAAATATTTATCTACAAGCCGTGTGCCCAATCGGATTCTTTTTGGCAAAATTAACGTACTTCCATACAAATTTTTATCCTCTGTTTAAGATCGAACAAAATTTCATTTTTCTTGACACAGCGGTTTAGGCTGTGCATTATCTGTCAGTGAATGAATAAATTTAAGATTTTGTTTAACAGCCGAACCCAATAACCTACTTTCAGTAAAAGACAGATCGTTATTGATGGTAGACAGTATAATTCTATCTGTCCTTATGTCAGGCCGGTACGATTCCATAATCTCATACAGATTATTGGGACGTTAAAACCATCCTTCCTTAGAAAATCTTTCCTTTCGTTATACAAGGTAGGTACCCGTGTGCAAATTCTAATGCTTCTAGAACCATTGCGTTAAGCTGTGCGTTCTCAGTCAGTGGATTTAAGATTTTACTAAGTTGATTTAGTGACGAAAACACTTCTTTTAGTCATAACTTAGTATATTGTTAGGCTCTGACTTGTTGTTGGTTCGTTGAGCACATGTTTTGTTTAGACGTGCGGAAAATAAAGAGCAATCATGTTTGTTGGTTACCTTGGAGCTTATAACAATATCAATCAGCTGTCACTGTGGATTTACTTTTGTATCAGTTGGCCCGTTAAAAGTATTTTTATTGAATTCTTTACTTTTGTATCGGTGGCATGACAATATGGATGATGCCTGGGTGAAATAAAAGAAATTCCATGAAGTCCGTCAGTTAGACATTTTATTAAAAAATTATTACACAGGTATATTTTGCTTCATCATATTAATATTATATTATAAAATACTCAGATAAAACGCATTTAAGTTGGGGAGTGGGGGCTCGCTACGTCACAACTCAGTATAAAATCTAAGTGTAGTAATATCTTAATAAGGATCCCTGAAGAGTGACAAATATCAGGAAAAATTAAATGCTCTTTTCAGCAAAGTTTGCCATGGCAGTCCACTTTATGATTGCACGTAATCGTGTTAAAGCTGTATTAAACGGATTTTCTAGTTCATTAGTTAGTTGTATGTATCTTGCAATCTTTCTGACATTTTTCCTCTGAATAAGGCATTGGCCAACTGAAATATGGTTGATCATGGCTGATGGCACATATGTACCTACAGTCAGTACAAAAAACTTTGTTGTTTTAGTATAACAATAGACTTGTAAAAACATTTTCATATTTTTGACTACTAGACCAAATAAACATTAATGTTCCTATTGAAAAATTCCTATCCAACTTTATGTACTATCTCATAAAGTTCATTATGCCACAATAACAAGAAGCTATTAAAATGTTTTCGAAAACAAAAACATACTTTCAAAAGGCAATAAAATCTGCCTTTTGGTATCACAGTTTTGTATTTTTATAAAGCCCAATTCAATTGATTCACCGTAACCTAATTTAATTTCACCAAACTAGCATCGGTTTACACAAACTATTTTGGTACCCCTGTCCTTTATCCCTTGGTCACCTTTGTCAACACCCAATGTTGCCCTATTTTTACCCCACGCAGGACAGATTTTTAATATTTATTTTTTATTGTGTGTAGGACATTTTGTGGACACAGTGTTTGTCGTTTACTTATATCCTTCGTTCCGAACGGAAATCACGAACTGGAAAATAGAAACTATAACTATTTGTTCAGTATTTATTGAACAAGCTCCTAATATTATTTGGTTTTGTTTGTTTGTGAACGATCTAATAAAGATTTGTGAGTATCAAGTAAACAATGCTGAATTTATTATGATTGCTTTTTTAACTTCTACGACTTGTAGCAGACTTGTAGATGTTAAACTAATAAAATATATGTACAATAAGTTTACTGCTAAGTGAAAGTATGGATCGGGAGACGATATTATAAGTAACATCAGAGTTTCCCTAAAATAACTTGCCCGTTTATTTTTAGACCTCAAAAATTAATTGAATTTTGGCGCGTCTCGTAACGAAAACTAATTTAATAGCATTGCTAAAAACAACTTCTGACCTATTTCATGAGTACCAAAACCTCGGAGAAAATTATTTTGAAAGGTAAAAAATACGAACAAACAAAATGCCCTCATTAAGAAACTCGAACCATATTAACAGAGGCAACATTTGTTTACTTAATAACTTAGTATAAAATCCAGTGCAGCTTAGCTAGCCTTCGGCCAGCAATAGGAAGACATAATGCCATAATGTGGTGGCAACGCTCGGGCTCATCTGTTGCAGGACCGATAATCGTTCGACTAAATGAGTTCTAGACTTGAAACTGTGCTCAGGGAACATATTATGGAGTACGGACAATGATTATGGGACTTAGAAATTATTGTCACTTATGGGAATGCTGGGAAAAATTCATTGGGAAAAAAATATGAAGACCAAGAATTTTATTTTGTCAGTTAGTATTACTACAGTTTGGGTATTTTATTTATTTACTAGTTGTTGCCCGCGACTTCGGCTGCGTGGATGTCAATTCTTCCCTATTTGAATCGGATTTTGTTCACAATGTCATGGGTTTTAGTTTTTTTGCGCGGAACCCTAATTATTTTTCTAAAATAAAAGTATCCTAAGATACTTCTTATAACATCAGCTATCTGTCAGTGAAAGTTCCGTCAAAATAGATGGAGCTGTTTCGGAGATTAGCAGGAACAAACAGACAATACTTTTAAAAATTGCTTTTTCGTTACACGTATCGTTTATACTGTCATAAACATTTAGTAGAAAGCTGTTATTTTGATAATACGCACAGACACTTCAATTTTATTCATCTGAGTAGATGTAGATGACCAAATACACGATGGATGGACTTTGGAAAGATGATATGGCTAGAAAGGGAGTGATCACCGAGATGATGACTAACTGAGACATATGGAAGAATAAGACATGTTGCGCCAACCCCAAATAAATTGGTATAAGGGCAGGAGAATAAAGATGATGAAGATGGGTATTATTTATCAATATTGTAATTAAATAATATTATATCATAGACATTTATTGATACACATAATGCAATATAAATGCAATGTGCAATCATCTGTGTTTTATTAAAATTTTATTGTTATTTCGTGTCGTTGAGTTCACATAGACCTTCTTAATAGCATTCTGACATTTTTATTGCAGTCTGGTAATTTAATTTGTCATTCCCAACAGATGTTGCCTGCAAATATCCTAAACATTGTTTAGAATTAATATTATGCAGTTCATAACACATCAACACTATTTTTGACCAAAATCCATCTTTATTGAAATTCTATTTGGTTAGCAGCATCCAGCTAAGTATACGGATTAAATTGAAAGTTGAAATGAACTTTCAATTAAATTCTTTTAAGTAGCGGTTGGGACTATAATTTAACTTATGATGTAAATGACTAAAGCCCACTTGCACCATAAATCATTATATACGTTTACGACTAAACGAGTTTAAAACGTTTGTGGTGCAAGCGGGCCTAAGTTTTAAAAATTAAGGCGACAATAACTGACTTTTAATGATTTTAAACTGAAGATCACATCTAAACA
The DNA here is from genome assembly GCA_947568875.1 of Fissipunctia ypsillon. Taxonomy (NCBI): domain Eukaryota; kingdom Metazoa; phylum Arthropoda; class Insecta; order Lepidoptera; family Noctuidae; genus Fissipunctia; species Fissipunctia ypsillon. Next base: position 12,465,745 of record OX387644.1, on the reverse strand, counting down.
AGTAATGTGACTGTGTGTGTGTAATGTGATTTGGAAAAAATATATCGACCCTTTTCAGGAAGAACATCGTAAGCGACAATTTGCACTTTTTACAGGAAAGGGTTTTTTCTTCCCTAATTAACGATGTTGTCCTTTACGATGATAATTTCTTACAACAATAAAGTCGTGTAAATTCAAAATAAAATTTAAGAGTAATCGCGACAAGATGAAAACTGTCTAATTAAGAGGTTACGAAGAAAAAATAGTTTTGTGATTTTTGGCGCTTACGATGTTTTTCCTGAAAAGACTCGATATATTAAATTAGAGCATTTTTTTAATAACTCATTATGTGAATATTTTAGATTATATTTATACTAGCTGTGCCCCGTGACTTCGTTCACGTGGATGTCGTAAGATACACAATATACTAAAATATCAGCCACATTTTAATAAAACTCCCTCGTCCCCCGACCCGTCGCCAACCTACGTCGCGTTGAATCGCCCGCCTGCGCTATTACTTCATTTTCGCTTAGTGTTCTTTCTGACTTTTTTCTTTCTGCTCGGCTCCTAAGGATTGTAGCGTGATGTTAAATAGCCTGTAACCATCTTCAAGAATTGGGCTACCAAATGCAAAAAGCATTTTTTAAATCCGACTTTTTGTTCATAATTTCATGGGTTTTCATTTTTTTGCGCGGAACCCTAATTATTAAAAAAAAGTAGCCTAAGTTACCCGTCGTAACATCAGCTATCTCAGTGAAAATCCTGTCAAAATCAGTCCAGCCGTTTCGGAGATTAGCCGGAACAAACAGACAGACAGACAGACAAAAATGTTAAAAATTGCTTTGTTGTTATAAGAATCGTTTATACTTTCCTATACATTTAGTAAAAAGTTGTTATTTTTACATTACAAACTGACACTTCAGTTTTATTTATTTGTATAGATTACATACGGTAATTATTTTGTTAAGAAAGTTCTAATGCGGATAAATAACTGAGTATCACGCAAAAACTATCAAGCGTATTTTCATGAAACCCTCACCATTTTAAAGATAATTTAAATATTTATCTTTCAGTATACGTGTTTTAATATAATACCATTGGTTTTGTGCATAATAAATTAATAATGCGTTTAATTCGGGACAGCGCTCCTTGATGGGCGAGTCCTATTACTTGGACGTACGACGCGTTACGTGAGCTCAGCACAGAACTCACGAGCTATGCACTCAAAGCCGTTGGCATATATCTGCGTCTTAATTTTAAAGGCTTTATTATGATGCGTTACAGCCATCTTTGTGTCAGTGCAACCAAGTTTAAGAAACTATACAGTTACCAACACTACGATACGGCTCTATATCAACTGGTCATTTCTGAAAAATGTCACCGTGAAAACTTAAGTGAACTGTTAATAGTGTCAATCCCTAGCATCAGAAGGAATGCCAGCTCACTTCTAACTCACCTCACTTAAGTATTTACGGTAAGACTTTTACAGAATAAATCGGCAGTTGTTTCACTTGTTTGCCACAACTTCCGCGCGAAAAGAAGAATGAATTTTCCCCCATGTTCAGAGTATATTCGCCAAATCTCGATATGAACTACGAGCAATTTCTCAAGCGACTCTTCTGTCATTCGTGACGCGCCGGAGTTAAGAGGCTAATAAATAAAACTGCTCCCCTTTCCCCAATTTTACATAAAAACCGTCTCATCCGCAATCTGCATGTTTATGAGCGAATATTCTATAAACAAGTCGGAAGCCACGGCTTATGGTGTATGTCGGGGACAGCAATATACAGAATTGCATGCAAATAAGATAAGAGTAATAAATACGAGCACTCTTGTAGTTGTGCATTGTTTTCGTCTAATGTTGTTTTTCTCTAATTTGCATTCGATAAATATTCTTGAAATGATACTAGTCTGAATTGATATTCAGTGTCCTCATGACTCAGACGATAGTTATATTTTTTTTTTTTTATATATATAGTGTTCATTTTTGCATCGAGGATAAAAATAGTTTTCAATGTAGATAGGAAATGGAGAATGCTTATCGAGATTTTTATTATAATGACTTTTATCGTCATCATCGTTATTTTATAGTCCACTTTGCATTCACGCTATTTCTTAAACGCATAGGAACTAGGAATCTCTCTACATACCAGGTTTGTGGTGCATTCATAAATCTAAATAATTACAATATTTATTTATTTACTCAATACTTTAAGCACATAAATGAACAGAGGGCATAGGCATTTTCTACCAGTCAACCTTTTGGTGATGCAGAGACAAACAGTGCTAGGTGCGGTAGCGAGAATTTTAGGAATAGATACTTATTTAACTATAAAAAACATACATATACCTACCAAAAACTGTAAATATGTTACGCAGTAATGTCTCAAAAAGAAGTAAGTAAAAACCTTTTCAATTTAAAAGTAGCACCACAGCCATTAAAAATGATAAAATTCGGAGTTGACACAAACATTATTTCAGGGATATTTCGGGCTGTCAGTAAATCACTGGGGAAGGATTACTCATCGACGATGTCCAAACAAAACGGCTCATTGACTTGCTGATTAATTGCAAGGAGACCGCGGTGACATTCCGATGTGGCAAAATATGCAAAGAAATAAATACGCCCTAATTGTCTAATGACTTGGAAGCTTTGAAGCTCACCCCTCTGCTTTGCTGTTGTCCTAGTTCAGGTATAATCAAAGGCAGGCTTTTTGGATGATTAAAAATCTCATGTAATCTTGGGTTAACATTGTCATGACGAATAATAATTTTTGACATGCATGTGATGGCATCATAAACCTGAAAGGAGTAAAATATTCTTTCACAACATAACATTTAAAAGTACTAGTGAATGTGTCTGCGTTGTGTATTGTCTACCTCAAGTATATTTAGTATTTAGTCAAAACAAACACGATCCACGTTAAAGCAAATATACGACTATACGAGTACTTCCATAAAGGTGAGATATGAATTTTGAATAGTAGGTATTAAAAGAGCTTTCTGGAGAGAATAAAAATATTACACAAAACGACAACATCATTTTGTGTTAACACGTAGTTGTCATTCCGAGTAGCCGACGCGAGTGCGTCGTGTTTCACATAAGTGGGGATTTGGCAAAAAGGTGGTAATAAGGTATGCAAGCCCTCTTTCCTTTGTCGGCCACTCGCTCGCAACGTGACGTGAATCACCACGAGAGATTCGCTAACTCTATGCGAAGAATCCGAGAGGTGAAATTTAGACGACACAATTCGTAAAAGTGTTTACTCATTCATACGATTCGAAGCTAAGCTTTCGATCGGCGACTATCTCTGGAATTCGGTCCCGGGATTGTGGATAGGTAAAACCGCGTTCCATTCCGTAAATAATGCGAGTGCTGCGGGTATCCCGTATTCTTATATGATATAGAAACTCGAATTTGTATCATAGTAAAGGTAAAAGGCGCGGGTAGACGGGCGGGGTCGAACGGCCGCATCATTGTGCGGGCGGGCCGCGGGCGCGCGATTACAATGCCGCCGCTGTGACATTTTCGCTAATGGTTCCAGGGTAGGCACAATAAAATGACAATACGACAGGAGATAAGGTGGCAAGTGAAAATTTTAGAACGAGATTAATTCAATTCCGACGCGGGTGTTGTCTAGATACTTGCTGAGACAATCTCGATCTATGAGAGTTTAGTTTGGGGGCCGACTAGGTCGTGTAGTAGAATTAATTTTAATGTATATAATTTGTTTTAAATCGCGGGTTTTAAATATAAAGTAATAAAGCTAATAAACCGATAACTACGAGTATCTCCTATCTTTAACCGACTTCAAAAAAGGAGGAGGTTCTCAATTCTGTTGTATTTTTTAAAATATATGTTACCTCAGTACTCCGTCATTTATAAACCGATTTGGAAAATTCTTTTTTTATTTGAAAGGATTGGTCCCATTTTTATCAAGATCCATGAGGAATTGAGGGAACTCCTGAAATATTATAGGCATACATATAGCGATTCTGGTATTTGCATCAATAAATCAAGTATTTGCATTCAGAAAGTATCATTTGGTGAAGTGGAATGATGACCACAGATGGCCACCGGAACTACTCAGTAAAATATTAGTATTTCACGGGTTGCGATTCGATTACTTTAATATGGTTGCTAAGTAATTTATGCTCGTCACAATGCATATGGTGAAGTGGAACTGATGGTGAAGTACCAGGAGAACTCTTCAACAATTAATGTCCCTGCATCGGGAAAAGCAATATTTTGTAAAAGGTGAATTAGCTGTTGACATTAGGCTATTGTAACTTAGATAAATTACAAACAGACCCACTAAAAAGTGAAAAATAAAAAACTTTTTCACAAAAAAATAAAACATCCGACTTCCAAAAAACACTATACAGTGAAAAATAACTTCAATTTTGGAAGTCGGTGGCAAAAACGAAAATACAAAACCAAAGACGCAGACTTCCAAAATTAAAGTTATTTTTCACTTTGTAGTGTTTTTTGGAAGTCGGTTGTTTTTTTTTTTGTAAAAAAAAAAAAAGTTTTTTACAGTCTATTAATCAAGAGCATCTTTGGGTGCTAGTCTATCACCCTAAGCTTTTGTCATGTGGCTGTTTTTCGTGATATCTTTCAGCACAATAATTGTCAAGTCCACCTCTCACATTTCATAATACAATTTTTCTGAACAATCCAATCAAATAAAAATACAAATCCGACCATTTAATTTCAACAAAATCGGTGCTCGATCCGCCGAATTATAGCTACTACAATATTATTAAATAACTGTTTTACTAGAATTGCATGATATGATATTATTCAATTACAGATAAAATTACTTAATTGGGACTGTAAAACTTTGTGTTAATTAAAATGTCTTTAGTGTGTTTGAAACAAATTTATTGGATAAAATTAATGTTATTATCTTATATTGAATGGTTAATCAAACCAAAAGTTTCTGATAGCTACACGAAATGCCAAATAACAGCAATTAACGGTTGATGCGGGGATGCGTGTCATCCGTTTCTCTATTTTGACCTCTCAACGGGTTTTCAATGAGGGTAGCAAACATCACTTTGAGCCCTGAAAGGGTTATCCACGCTACTCTACGAAGCTTTTATATTTTTATCAACGTCAAATGAATTGCTCCAATGTGACTAAAAAAAATCCATTTGCAAAATGTCTACCCTGATTTATTCTACGCAAACATTAAAAACTCTTTTTGTGTAGGCGCTTTGAGGCTATGAATGAAGAGCCAGCTTGATGATGTAGTTAATTAATATTGCCTTTTGACTGAAAGAAATTCTTTGAATATTTATCTAGTAATTCATAGAGGCTTCAAGAGGAAGCAAGATTTAAGAATGTTCGAAAGTATTTTACAATAAAAATCGTTTTTGTTGTTTACGTAACATGCGGCGGATGAAAGAAATATGTTTGTACGCACAACGGGTAGAAATGCTTAGCACATAGTTGGCACCTTTTTAGGGTTCCATAGTCAACAAGGTACCATTATAGTTTCGCCATGTCGGTCCGTCTGTCTGTCCATCCGTCCATCCACAACTACTCAGAGACCCTTTGTACTAGAAAGCCATAATTTCGCATGGATATACATATTAATCACGCCAAAAAAGTGGTAAAATAAAATCATGAAAAATTTTTTTTGTAGGGTAACTCCTGTACACGTAAAGTGGGGATGTTTTTTTTTCTCGTCTACCCCATGGTGTGGGGTGTTGTTGGATAGGTGTTTCAAAAATATTGCGGGTTTATGAAATCAATTTTTCGATTAAGGGACCCCTATCTGAAATATTAAGCTATAATGTGCTAATTTTTGTTAGAGTCAAGTCCCCCCGCCCTCCTGCCAGCTAAACGGTTAATTTTGGCTATGTGAAAATTCACCGTAGTAGTATGTACAACGAAGGTGAAAGTAGAACTATCACAGCTAAGTAGGCTTTACAAGTTAACGAGTAATAGTCGACCAACTTACATTTGCAGTTGGACTTGGAATGTATGAGAGAACATGTTTTTCAATTACAACGTTAAGTTTGTTATTGGGATAAATTCATTTCAACTACGGAACCCTTCATTGTGCGTGGTCCGACACGCACTTGGCGGGTTTTTTATATTTTGTTTTAATTAAGAACATTTAATATGTAGACTATGATACGAGATCTTACAGTTATGAAATCATGGGGAAATCTCGACTCAGTTTATAAAGACGAGGCAGCCATTAGATTGTATAATCATCGTAAGCGATGTTTTGAATCCCGAGTTAATTCTTGTGTAGCTAATTTTGACGTCCTACATGCTTAAGACGACCAAATTAACACACACACACACCCACACACACATACACACACACCCTTCACACACATACACACACACCCTTCACACACACACACACACACATCAATACACAAAAAAAAACAAATAAATAACAAATATAAGTACAAATAAATAAAATTGAAGTGTCTGTTTGTAATATCATAATAACAGCTTTTTACTTAATGCATATGAAAGTATACACGGTACTTATAATAAAAAAACAATGCTTCAAATTTTTGTCTGTTTGTTTGTTCCGGCTATTCTTCGAAATGGCTGGACTGATTTTGACGGGACTTTCACTGGCAGATAGTTAATATTATAAAGAGTAACTTTGGCTACTTTTAGTTTAGAAAAAAAAATTAGGGTTTCGCGCAAAAAAATTAAACCCATGAAATTGTGAACAACTAGCGCGGGCGGGCGAAGCAACGCGGCGGGTTGGGAGATGAGGGAGTTTTATTAAAATGTGGCTGTTATTTTAGTGTAGGTATTGTATATCTTACGACTTCCACGCGGACGCAGTCGCGGGGCACAGTTAGTTCATACTAATATTATAAACGCGACAGTAACTCTGTCTGTCTGTTACCTTTACTAATTTCCATGAAATTTGGCACAGGGGTAGACCATGGCTTGGGTTAGGACACTGGATACTTTTTATCCCGGTAGTGTGTTCCTGTGGGATAACTTCTGACCTCTACGCAAGCGAAGCGGTGGGTAAAATCTAGTATCTTATAGGTATAGCGGGGCAATTGCGTAACACACTTACAGTAGGAATCAGTTTCATTTTGACAGTTCAACAACATTCATTGCGTTATTTACTTTGTTGAGCAGACTAATTTTTCAAACATATGAAGCAATGGATTAGCAATATGCTTCAAAATCATTCAGATTGTGATTGAAAGTGTGTTACGCAATTAGTGTGCAGTCTCATACTATCTCAGTTTATATGCCCTCACAGTTTAAATTTATCTTGCCTAATTGCAAATATATCTACTATTAAATGTTCAAATGGTTTTAGTGCAGTTATGAGTCTAATTCACTTCTAGATAATGTATTAAAGCAGGAATAGTCCAGTATGTCTGTCTAGACGTCATAAATGTCGGCTTTATTATTATGTTACTGTACACTTATGGCACTGTCCACCACCAGTAACTTTCAAATATACAATAAGCTTTTGTGTTCATAAAGGTAAGTAAACTTCTTAGTTTTTATGAGAACAAAGACTTACGTAAACGAATATTATTTTATTAAGAACTAACTTTTTCCCGCGGCTTCGCCCGCGTGGATGTCGTAAAATATCCCACGGGAACGTACTACCGGGATTAAAAGTACCCTGTGTTAATCCAGGTAAACAATGTCTTCACACACTGTTTATATAGTATCCGAGGAGCGGCGCGCGGATTGATATAAATGATTGCTGGAGGATAAAACACGTGTTCGGTCGGGGGACCCCCGTCAGGAACAAAGATTCTTCTCACATAAATATGATTTAAAACAAAAACAAAATTTTCGCTGCCGCCATCTTGGGTTTACATTTCGACCTCACTATCGAATTTAGCACCCTCGAAAACTATGAAAATGACACCCATGACGAAAAATTTGAAAACATCCGCAGCCGCCATCTTGGATTTACATTTTGACGTCACTATCGGCTTTAGCACCCTCGAAAACTATGAGAACGACACCCATGACGAAAAATTTGAAAATTTTCGCAGCCACCATCTTTTTTTTTTTTTTTTTTTGTGGATGGGAAATCATCAAATGACTTCTCCCGCTCTGGGCGGAGCGGGAGGGCGTGTCAGACTTTTACTGACTAAAACCTACCCGTGTTCCTTCTGTTGCCTGTGCCGGGGCCACGGTAACTCTTTCAAACATCCCGCAACCCTAGCTGGCATCGGCCCTAGCGGACCCCGTCAATAGTGCTGACATCTCTTTGAGGCGTGCGTGGAACACGACGCGCCGTCGACTCGGGCTTGGTCCTTACCGGACGGCGAGCTACCCATTGCTCGCCGTCCGCAAGCCCGCGCCTACGGTGGCCGGGAATCGGCTGCCAATTCCCGACGCCCAGGGCGTCTCCTGCGGCGACTAGGGGCGTGAGGGTGCAAAGCTTGCCTCTCCCTCACGCGTCCCGCCTCCTCCTTCACGAGCATTACTGCTTCGCAGAAGGAGGTAATGGCTTCCCATGCACTCTCGCTCCGTACCATGGCCTGGACCAGGGCCGGACGCGAGAGATCGCCGCCGCCGATCGCTTCCGCGAGGACACGGCGGTGCTCCGCCCAAGCCGGGTGCCACCATCTTGGATTTACATTTTGACGTCTATGAAAACGACACCCATGACGACAACTTTGTACAATACTGATGGCTGGCCTGAACAATCGAAATTAACAACAGAGATATTGCCTTATTATAACCGTAAAAATGAAATAAGCATAGACAGGGGTTGCATATTTTGGGGATATCGCATAGTCATTCCACTAGTAATTAGAGAAGCTGTCTTGTCTGAATTGCACAAAAGTCATTTTGGAATAATTCGCGTGAAAGAAATAGCACGTTCATATTTCTGGTGGCCTAATCTAGACTCAGACATCGATAATGTTACAAAAAGGTGTACAGTGTGTTTACAAAATAGTAAGACTCCTGCTAAAATTCAGAAACCATGGCCAATAGTGCCGTCTCCTTGGTATAGAATTCATGCAGATTTTCTTGGACCATTTTACAATAAAATGTATTTAGTAATTATTGATAGCTATTCAAAATGGCCTGAAGCTTTTGAAATGTCAAACATTACCAGTACTCGTACTATTGAAGTTTTTAAAAGTTTATTTACTCGATTTGGTTACCGGCACATTTAGTGACAGATAATGGTCGAACATTTATAAGTTCCGAATTTGTGGACTTTTGTAAGACATTCCAAATAAAACATACATTCACTCCACCTTACCACCCTGCAACTAATGGTGCAGCAGAGAGGTTCGTAGAAACTTTTAAATCGGCTGTAACTAAAATAAAAGAAAGTAGCTGTAACCTGATTTCAGCCATCAACTTGTTTCTGTTTGATTATAGAAGTACACCACAGCGTACCACTGGGGTGTCTCCAGCACGGCTCATGCTAGGGAGAGAAATCAGAAACAGGTTCAGCTTATTACGTCCACCTCCATTGTCTGACACTGTTCAGGAAGTAGTAGAGAAAAGAGATCAAGGGAAAAGGGAAATTAAAGGGGAAATAGGTCAAAAGTTTATGGTCAGAGACTACAGGAAAGGCAGAAAACCATGGGTATTAGGAATAATTTTGGAAGAGTCTGTACCGGGGGTCACATATATACTTAGTTGATGTAGAAGGTCAAAGATGGAAACGTCATGTTAATCAAATTGTAACTTGCTCAGAGTCTGTAGATACTTGTTCATTTAGTTTATAAGTGTAGTTTATGTTATTGTCTAACAAAATGTTGTTAAAAATAAGTGTGGGAGAGTGTGAGATCTGAAACGCTGTCTTTAGATTACCTTACTCATTTGCACTTATATATATCTCTCTCTCTCTATTCACATTTACTGTGACATGTGTTGCTCTGTACTAAATAAATACTAATCAATTAATTTAAGCGTTTATTTGAGATACAACAAATCCCTATCCCGTGGGAATTTGGAAAATAATAATTACATGTACGGAACTTAGTAAAGTTATTGTTCTCTGAATTACTAGTGTCCTTGGCGGTAGTGAAAATCGGGCTGACCGATGATGAGTTAGTAAGGATTTTTAACCCCCTAGGGGATGATTTTCCAAAAACACCAAAACATTTCATTCGTAATGTCTAAGCCAAAAGCTTAATACCAATTTCTTCCTTACAAACTTTCATCCCCTATTTTCTCCCCTTAGGAGATAATTTTCCAAAAACGCTGAAATAGTGGTTTTTAATTTTTAACCAGACTGCTAAATATCAATTTTCATGGTTTAAACTACAAAAATGACGATTTTCCATACAAACTTTCATCCCCTATTTCACTCCCTTATGGGTTGAATTCCAAAAAATCCTTCCTTATTCCTTGTCTACATTATAAAGGGAGCTTCTGTGCAAAATTTAGGCTTTCTAGGTCCAAGGGTTTGGAGTGGGCGTTGATGAGTCAGTCAATCAGTCAGTAAGTTAGAACTTTTCTTTTTCTATATACACTTTTTATTTATAGAAGAAAAGATATGCAGAAGATGAAGAAAAGTTTATTTTATCCTCACGATTATTAGGTATACGGCTTTGTGCATGTTTTCCTTTGTTAAGAGGCTGACAACAGCTAAAACGCGGTCACTTTCGGGCTGCTTATAAAAGAAAGAAAAGTGTGATGGACACAACGCTGGTAATTTAATGCAAAATGTGAAACAATGATCTATTTACTTGTTGTACTATTAATAATAATAATGAACATTTATTTCGGACTAGGTCCATACTTTGTTAGTAACAATTTACTTAAAACTAATGTGAAAATTAATATGTTGGTTGTAGAATAATCTGACAAAAAATCAGAATGATTGCATGTATGTATATTAGTATGGTTTTTAATTCAAAGTAAATTATTACAGGTATCTTGATTGTAATTTTTTCTCTATCAAATTAGTTGTATTATGTTTTCAACACACTATCTAACTAGCATATATCCTGAATTATGAAAATTTGTCGGAAAATACCAACACTTTTACACTAAAAGAGGAAATATGCATACACATTACGTCATAAGAAAATAGACTAAACCTACCGAGAGTCATGTCAATTAAAGAAATTCATTATTACCGGAAATAATTTAAAATGAACAAAAATATTATTGTGTACATTCATAAATTTAATGAAATGGTTTCTATTAACTAAATACTATTATAATATATTATTAATGAATATCTAAATGACAAATAAATTGCATGTTTTATCAAATAATTCCTTAAGAGGGTTGTCACATTTTGCACCTCTCTCGCTCACACGGGACCAAATTTTTAATAACGTTAAATGAAAAGATGCATTTTTGAAAAATGTAATCAATGGGCGGTCTACAAAATAATATTAGTTTAATAGGTAATTATTAAAAACACATTTTTATTGTGGCATTTATTTACATCATCACAAAAACAGATCATAACACTTAATTACATAAGTTTATTAGATAACACAATAGAAATGTGTTTTTGAATAACTACCTATTAAATTAATATTATTTTGTAGACCGCCCATTGATAACATTTTTCAAAAAAGCATTTTTTCATTTAACATTCTTAAAAATTAGGTTTTGTGTGAGCGAGAGAGGTGCAAAATGTGACAACGCTCTTAAATCTTATATAGTATGTCAACTTATTACTCAAATTAAAGCCCTCTTATTTTTTTTTTTGTTTGGTAATATTGAATCTTAATAACTACTTATGTCCTTATTTTGTGTTTAATTAATTTATATATTATAAAAAATCTAGGATCTAGATTTTTTTTATATTAGTAATAGTTTTAATTTCAATTTTATCCTCTTGCTGTGCCCTTACAGGTTCCATATTTCTGTACCGAGCTTTAAAAGCCTTCTGTAACGTCTTTTTTACAATATGGAATGCAATAAATAAATGAATATGAGAATATTATATATTTTTATGATTTTTTTAGGCATTATAAAACTTGCATTTGGCTCCTGTAGTCCCCTTAAGTATTTTACAGAAAATCCAGTACGTACAGTAATAAATTAAACAACTACCAGCAGTTGTTAACAACTCGCAAAACAAAACAGTCACACTTGAGCTAAAACAAAAATATTCATTTCACTAATTTCTAGATTCGTTTCAGCCCGCGATTCCATAACCGTAATAGTGTGAAGTACAATAGTTTAGTATTATGAAGCGTTCTACGCTTACGCAGCGAAAGCTTGCACTTTGTAAAATGAGAGCGGGTCCGGGACAAAGCGCCGTGAACGCGGGCCCGAAACGTCGCGTAAAGGTCCTATATACACGTTACCGCGGACCGAACATGCGCGGGCTCCATCGTTCAAAGAGTTTTGTGGTGTTTCGGGGAACCCTGTGTCCGGTTCCGATTAGTTGATTGAAACCGCACAGTGCTTATCAATCCGTTAACAACCATTGTTTGACGTCCTCGTCATCCGCTCTATTTCATTGTATCACAGACTACCAATCATGATGGAAAGCCCGGTTGTACTTTACCTAGGAATTTAATAGAATCACACGTAAAAGGGTTCATATTCCTTAAGGAATACGGATAAACTTGTATGGGAAGAGGACCAAGTAACGTACAGTCATGAAACCTAGATTATTGGGAGAAGTTCTACTTTGTGATGTTTGATGTTAGTTTAGATTAGACGGATGTAAGTTATATTTGTTATAAATAAATGTTCGATTATTTTAACACGGTTTTTGAAATTCAAATTCAAAATATTTTATTTCACATAAACCTCCATGGAACTTCAGAAGCTAGGTGCACGGTTCATTGGTCTTTTTCTATGGAGAAGAGCCGGTAAGAAACTCAACGGTTACTCGAATCTTTTACTACAAAAAGCTTAAATCCAAAAGGATTTAAGCTTTTATAAAAATATACGCGTAAACATGATCTGCAGAAACAGATAATTTTTTCGCGTATATTTTTATTTAGCGTATTTGTCTGGGCCTACCTTTAGACGTGGCTGCTGAGTTTAAGCTTTGACAACCCACACGGTGTCCTAGATAAACAGATTCCCTTACCACGATTTACTGAATATTACGAGATACGACTGACATGGCGCGTAAAAATGAGAAAGGATATTATAGTTTGCTCAGTTTGTATAGTAAGCCCTAAATAACGGACATAATATTATTATATATAAAGTTATATATAAAGTATTCATAAAGTTACACTGCGGAATGCGTAGGTATATATTCAACATAGAAGATATTTAGAGCATTTAGGGTAGACTTCGATAAACAGGATGTGTGGTATCCCTAAAAGAGAGGCGCAGAGGTACAAAAATAGTAATGATTTTACCTTAAGGGGGAAGCGCTAAGGTCACCCGCGAAACTCCAATTTTCTTACGATTTTTGCTATTTGCAGCTCAATGTCTGGGTGTATGTTTATTAAAGTATGATTCGCAACTATAATAAATATGTATTTACAGAATTATAATCATTAGAATCAGTAATACAACTCCTTAAGTTAATATAATCCTCAAAGGTAAATATTTCATTAAATAGTTATATAAAACTGAAGGAACCTCGCAGGAATTTAGGGAATTTATAAAAAACTCAGGATGTAGCACGCAGTGAACCAACTTTAATTATAGTAATGACATTGAAAAAGAACCCAAGGACAGTAAGTTAACGCCTAATAAAAAACTAATACTTAAAATCTTATTATCTACGAGTTGCGCCGAGTCTACTTCAGCCAACGGTGGGACTGATGCTTTAACAATAGTCATTTAATAGGTTTAAGTACTTAAATTGGTCTTAGAGAGTTGTATTGATGACTTTAATGATTATACTTCTGTGAATACATATTTGTTATGGTCGCGAATCATATTTTAATCAACATACAACGTAATACTGACCTGCAAATTGCAAAAGAAGTAAGAAAATTTGAATTTCGCCGGCTACCCTGGCGCTTTCGCCTTAAAACACTGTTAAGTTTGGCAGTCTGAAATAGAAGTCAGTTAAAGTAAATGAAGTCACAATCAAATCAAAGCCAATGAGTTACTAAAAATTACCATAAAATAATTTTAAAGTTTTATTGTCTGGACATAAAATTCTATTTCATTCATTTCATTTTATATGGTATAACGTACATCAAAGATAATAAAACGTAAAAAACCTTTTCAAACTAAATTGAAACCCGCAATCCGAAGGCAGTATTATATTAATTTATTATTTGAGTAAAAGTAAAAAAATAATACAAAGTACAGACTAATATAAAGTTTTGACGTGTGCGGCTTTGTACCGGGCTGGGGGGAATGTTCTAGTACTAATATCATGCATATGTGTTTAACACTGTAAAATTTATTACCAACTAGTATTCCTATAAAAAGAATAGTAATCTTTGTCGGCTATTGTACGGATAATTATTTTTGCATTATCTATGACTTGAACGTAACTGGCGAAATGTGGGGTACACCTCTGCCTAGCCTTTCGGGGAATACAGGCGTGATGTTATGTTGCTGTCTTACAGGGGTAAACAAAGAGATCCGTTTTTTTAAAATAATTAACTCATTAAAAGCCTTAAAGATTCACTGGAAATGCTTTTGATCGTCTTATCTAGGTGCATTCTAATATTCATTCTAATATTGACAAAGCGAAAATATCAAAATTAACTAATTTAACGGTCAGTAAAATATATCCGGCTTAAACTATTCTAAAAATAGAATAAAGCGCAGTTTGTCAGTTGTTTACCGTCCCACGGTAATTTCAGCAGTCAACTCAGAGAAGTAGCCTGGTACAGTGCCCTCGGGCGATGAACGAACAATCTGTCACTACAAAGTAATTTTTAGGTGATATTTTTCTAAAAAAAAAGAATATGAAGAGTTTCCGGTAACAAATTGGTTCCTAGGTACGTTAGGTTGTATCTAATGCAGGTTGTTTAAAGGTTTTAAGAGGCGTTCGAAGGATAAACGCTGAAAATATTATTGGAAATTTGATTTCTGATGTTACAGTCATCAAACATTGGAGGTATTTAGGAAAACTTATGTCCAACATGGTAAAATAACATAACAATGGCAGACACATACGTTCTGAAAATACACACAGATCTTCCAAAATTATATATTGTTTTTTTAATAATTTAAAAGCGTTCTAATACTTACCAATAAAATTGACATGTAACACAGCCAATACTAGAAGGCGCGCGAGCGGGCCGCCCTGCGCGTGCGTCCCCATCTTGCTTCAACGAGTCACTGTCCGCTGCTGCCATCTGCC
The DNA here is from genome assembly GCA_947568875.1 of Fissipunctia ypsillon. Classification (NCBI taxonomy): domain Eukaryota; kingdom Metazoa; phylum Arthropoda; class Insecta; order Lepidoptera; family Noctuidae; genus Fissipunctia; species Fissipunctia ypsillon. The sequence goes on along the minus strand of OX387644.1, from coordinate 12,450,563 downwards.
GCCGCTACCCAGCCTTGACACCCATTTTAGTCTTCTCATTTTGAAATACTAGCACGCAGTTCGGAATTTGATTGGTCAGCGATATCTGTAAAACAAGTAAAAATTGTAGCGAAATAAAAAATAAAAAATGTATGTTGTGTAATTTGTTTTTATTTTTTTTAGGTCGTGTTATCAATTGAGCCAATAAGTACAGATGAGTAGAGTAGCATTATTATATTATTATAATAATGCTACTGCTAATAGTTAAATAAAAATATATTATTATGATTTTGAAACCACATTTTAATTTTCTAGAGAGCGAATATTTTTCCCATGAAAATAGGGTCATAATTTGGGCTTATTATTTATTAGCGTAAAATATTGTACTCTAATTTTAATCGCAGTTTTACTAAGCTGGGGACTAAGGACTTAAAACAATAGGATCACAGATTTGATAAGTTACCAAGAGCTCTTCGTTAGGCAGGCCAAACACATAAGTCAATACATGTGGATAGTACAATTTGATCTGTTGTATAATCTACAAGTAACATCTTTTTGATTTTTTAAAAAAGAATATACTTTTAGTAACTTTAAAATAGTTTAAAATTTTAACGAGTTTATTCGCTTTGACAAAACATTTGCTCATTGGCTGCCATCGATCTGTGAACAAATTCTATCGACGCAGTATTTCATCAAAAACGGAATAAAAATATAACCCAACCTAACAATAAATTCCGGTATCTATGCACGAACTCGCAGGGGTAGTAAAATATTCGTATTTTTATTCTCATTCGCTGGAGAACCAGAGAAACAGTCGAACGTTATCTAAAATATGAGTGAATGTGAGAGTACGTGCGGTTGGTTCTAAAAGAATTTGATATCAAAGATTCGAGGCAGCATAAACATAGACCTCGGGCCTGTCCGTCTAAGGAAATAGGGGTCGTGGAAGAGCCATTATTGGGGTGTTCCTTTAATACGTACACGGATATTTATTAGAATATACAAGACGGGATCCAAGTGAGAGATAGTGTAGGTAACTAGATTTATATATTATTTTAAAATATTAGTTGATGTTTATTTCAGAAATGAACTAATTATTAATAAAAAGTTTTGCGTTTCATGAGAAACGCAAAACTAGTACTACTACTACTAGTATGAACTAGTAAAATTGTAATATCTAATATAGCACTCTCACCTCAAAGGTCTCATTAGATTTAAAACATTTGATAATGTTTTAAACACTTGTTTACGTGACTATACAGATGTTTATAATATTATTATTCATTATAATGAGCTAATTAATTGTCAACAAAAGTGATAACGGAGTCGATATTTTTGGACCTTCAATGATGTCATGATCAAGAAAGGGTCATGGTAATGATTATGAAAATAATTTGTGCTTAAAATGCGTCGTATTGTATGAGATGACGGCTGATAAAGAGGGATGGAGAAGAGGTAATGTTGCAGGGAATAAGGCAGGAGAATGATGCTGTATAAGCGTAATAGGGAAACAGACAACCTTTAGCAATGCCAAGGCACAGAACTACATTGTGTTCGGAGTATTAAATGACTGATCTACGAGACTTTGTGGTAAATATAACCCGGGTAACCTTTCAAACACTACTACTAATAGACAACAAGTAATGACATCTCCTATGTAGGTATCTACTATCTATTAGCACCATCTGCGAGAAGAAAAAGGTTTGGTATAAGTTAGTTAGTTAAGTTATTTTGTTTATCAGTGGTCTTTGCCTTAGGTATACTTAGAAAAAAAAAATGAAAATATTTTTGAGACTAATATTAACACGTTAAAAGCTGAAAGAAACACGTTCTTTCACATTTTATAATTCAGTCGTTTAACAGGGTAAAATAAAAATAATTTCCCCGAATCTCTTCCAGGGAATCGTTGTGCCAGCACTCAACATAACATGATCATAAAATGGATACGGTGGTGTCTTTTGGCCTCTGATTCTGTTACCAAACAGAATGTGCATTACATAGTTAGCTAATGGAATATTTTTATAGGCCGGTTTTCGACTGTGCGGTTTTCTTTGTGTAGGTACAGCTACGTGGTTTTGGTAATTTTTCTGTAGGTTTCTTAAAATTATTATCGTTAGTATTTTTATCATATTTCGTCATAGTAAGTTCCGTAATATTTTTTTTTTTACCAAAAACAAGATTACTGTTTTTTCAACGTTAATAAAATAAAGACCGAGAAATAACGACTGCGCTGTGACAAGCACAGATTCTTTTTAGTACATTGATGTTTAATAGTTTTGCATAGGAAACAGAACATTTTTTCGTTTTTTTAGTATCTTATGGTTGTGCTATAATAGAGGAAATGGCAAAAAAAAAACATTATATAAATACACAAAAATTACGACCACTCTAAGCAAGCAATATAATCGATTCAGAACAAGCAGCTTGGCAATGACAAATGAACGCAGCGCGGCCAAGTCTGAACTGCGATAACGTTGTGATCGCCATCGGAAGTTGTAATTAATGCTAGCAAGCTTTATGCTTTTCCTTTACGCCCTTCTGTACTCGCATGTTGTACGACGGTATGTGTTTGTGTACTTGTGGTGTGTGCGATGGTAAATGGAGTATAGAATTGTAGAATGTAGAACGCAGAGCTTTGCCTAAGAGTATTTTTGTAATTAGGGCAGTCAACAGGTAATTTTTAAAAGTTTTAAAGCGCGTTAAAGTTGCGATCGCCATCGCAAGTTGTAATCAATGCCAAAGCGTTAAGAGTTTCCTTTACGACCTTCTGTATGTTGGACGGTGTGTGGTTGTGTACTTGTGGTGTGTGGTTGTGTTTGTGTACTTGTGTGGAACTGATGTGTTGGTAAATAGAGAGTATAAGCTTTGCCTGAGCGAATTTTTGTGATAAGGGCTGTCAATAGGTGATTTTTAAAACTTTAACAGCGTGATGACGTTGCGGTCGGCATCGGAAGTTGTAAGTGATGCCAGTTTAGTGTTGAGGGTACACTAATTATTGTGCTTGTGAGGTGCGCAGTGGCAAATAAAAGATAGTAGTTTGCTACTCACGGTTATAATGTTCTTACACAAAGCACAGAAACATTCACAGAAGACAGGCATTTACAATTCGACATTCACTGGGATAGTTCGACATACACTGGGATAGTTACACACAGAAGAAAGTCTTATCTATAATAGAACAGTTCGTACACCAAAACACCTACGTACTACGAGAATCCTGAAGGAATAAACCGGAAATAATAACTCAGGATTAATTAATTGTTGCGTGGGCTTCGCGTCGCGACAGCGAGATCGGACTCAAGGGCAGCCAAGGTGAACGGACGAACGCGCGCTCCGTAGCGCGACCCCACTCATGCGCATCTACTACGTCACCGTGTGACGTAGACGCGGCGCGTTTCCACAGCACCGTATCGTGTGTACGATGGTGATGAATTTACATAGATAATATTAAAATAATATAAGTGTAAATATGATCGGTAGATATAAGTGTATAATTGTATAATGTGTATAGGGATAATTGTTTAAGACAGATATATAGTATTGCATTGTGTTATTGTATTGTATTGTGTAAGATGAATGTTATAGATCGCCACACCAGCAAGCGTTATGCGTTTCCTTTACGATCTTCTGTATGTTGGACGACGGTGTGTGTGGTTTAATTGTACTTGTGTATACTTATACGTGTGGAGCTGGTTTTTGTTGTAAATGGATTGTAGGTGTTAGACCTAAGAATAGTTGCGATTTTTAACGGCCTATTAATTAACTTTTGAGGTCACTTTTGCTATTTTAGGCAATACATTACAGCCGCAACGCTTTTTTATACAAAAAAATGGAGCGCGGCACGTCTGTAGTGTGCGTTGGTTCATAGAAATGTATGAAAGGGATGAAGGAGGATTTTTGCAATGCGTTGCGTTGTGGCGCGACCCGCCCCAACCTGCGCTAGCCTTAAAAAGGAACAAAGCTATGGCCTTAGCGCTTAAGAAGAAAATCTTTTGATACTAGCAGCCAGTTCTTTCAATAACATTATCACATTCTTGGAAAGACAGCTAAGGGATTTTCTCTTGTGTTTGAGAAGAAAATTATAAGAAAATCTCTTGAAAATATTTGGTTCGAGTCAAATTCATCTAGTCCTAACTACGCTACATTACGGACGATAACAAGTGTGATTGAAGCGTCGTAGGATTCGTGTGTGTAGTTTGAAAGTGCATCAAACGCGAGCCACGGACTACACAGTATTCCTCTCCCAATGGATAGCATTCCCACTTTGTACGGGCTAACAAATCGATTAGTAGGATAAACGGATATTCAGAAATGATTTCATGTGGATAGACCGATACCGACAATCGGCTCATCACCTTTCTTTATAGTTTTACAAAATTGTGTCACAAACAGCTATACAAAAAAATTGGGTTCTAATGAAACCCGATAATGGTTGCAGATATCAAATACTTTAATTTGATTGTCATTACTAGCTTTTGCCTGCGGCTTCGCCTGCGTGGACATCGAAAAATGTCCCATGGGAACGTACTACCGGGATTAAAAGTATAATAGAATCGGTTCAGCCGTTTTTGCGTGATTGAGTAACAAACATCGAAACACAATGTTTCATGTTCCATATCCTGCAATTATAGTCCTACACCAACCGGGGTTGTCTTTGGGTGCACTTGCACAGTGCATACAGAGATTAATCGTCGGTTGGTGCCTCATTTAATTAAAAACCTCGAACTGGCCACTGCGAGTTGGCTTCGGCCCTTCGTACGCCTTCTAAAGGTCTGGCAGGATCTCAGAGTCTCGATAAATGACACAGACGTGAAATAAGTAAGATTGTCACCTTTGCTACTTTTATTAGTAAGTTGTCCTTTAGTTAAACCGAACTTCATTTATATACCTCTGCACTGTAGCTTACGTTTGTTTATGTTCCCCTAGATTGCGTGAAAATAAGTGCGTTTAGTGTACCCATTACTTGCCACTACATTTGCGGGTTAAAGCTGTAGACTTACGCGTCACGGCACACTGAATTATTGCAACTGGTTCAAATTGTTTCTAACTAACTAACTTTAAGATTGTTTCACTTGATTAGTTTTTGCGAATAAAGAACGCAATAAAAATGTTTAACACAAAAGGAAAGATAACATTCTTTAGAAGAAAATTATACTTAAATGTATGAGCGAAGAAGTTTGTAAAACATAGTTTTGCAGCTGCAGAATCTGTAAGAATGAATTAGTGGTTGAGCAATAATACGGTTAATATACGTTTATTACAGTAATACGGTTACTGAACAAAGATTTTACATGTAATCGCATGGAATAATCATGCATTTAATGACTAACACTTCCGACCATAATAATACAGGGTCAAATTAAAGTAACTAGCGAAACTCCAGAGACGTGATAGGTATCGATATAACATAACATAACATAACATAACATCACGCCTTGTTTCCCCGAAGGGTTAGGCAGAGGTAATAGTATATAGTACGTACACCCACATTTCGCCAGTTATGTTTAAGTCCCATGTAATAGGGGGCGAGCCTATTGCCATCTACCGGGCATAAATCCAGACTCCGGGCTGCTACTGAGAAATTCCAGATAGAAAAACCCAATAACACTGCCCGACCTGGGAATCGAACCCAGGACCTCATGCTCAACAGTAGCGCTTGCGACCACTAGACCAACGAGGCAGCCTCTAAACACGATAAAAACAGATTTTATCAACTCACACTTCAAGTAACACTATCAGCGGTCATTGACCCCAAAAAGTCATCAAATCTTTTTATTATATGTTTTGTTGTGTTTAGACATCGATACCCATGACGTCTGTGGAGTTTCTCTAACTAATTTAATTTGACCCTGTATAGGTCATCATTCGTTGACTATGACTGAAATGACAGTCGGTTCCAAATAGTCAGAAGCCCAGAAATCTGTCAATTGAGCTAAACTTAGACTATCGCTAATTCTCCGTAACTACAATTGGGTGGTGAGGGCAAATGACAAGTGTGCCATATAACATTTTGATATAAAACCTCATCTAGTCAGACTGGACGCCGACCTCAACCTATTTGCAAATAGGCTAGGATGAAAGCCCCAAACGAACGTTGTGATATATCTGTGAAAGACCATCTAACTGTCCATTTCAAAAACCACATAAACGCAACCAAAATTCAGTGTTTTTGTGTTCCGTTCAATGCACATTCATTACATTTATCAAACGTTAATCAGTTCATACTTAGCGATATTAACAACTGGAAATCAAAACGATTGCAATACCATTTAAATCATCAATGTGAGAGTTCACACAATATACTCAAATTAATGATCACGCGACTGAAAACACATTTTGCTTTCGTCAGATTGGCAGTTCGAGCTCATTTGGGAGAGCGGCAATTATAAACCGGCGTAATCAGTGAATGGTCGGCGTATTGAACTCCGACTAGGGATTCAGAAAAAGTATCGATAACTACCTAAAGTAGCTGTGGAACCACAATAGTATCGAAGCTTTTGTTATTTAATATTACTCAATGTTATTCAAATAGATATGATAATTTTAGTACCTACATGTATTTGAACTCGTTACGTACTTTTAAGGCGATATTTTACTTAGTATCGATTACTTAAATTTTTATTACGATAGGTACTGTCTTCTAGTCTGTCTTCACGGAAACTCAAAGCCGTCAATTGCGATTCGATAGTAGACAAAATATTATTACAAATGCATATCTTTTAAATGATTAGTGAATGAGGATGGAAGTTAGAGAAATGGTTGATTTGATTTTAGTAGATTAGGTTCCTATTGGTACTTTTAATCCAAATAGTATTACGAGAATTGATAAAACGTATGAATAAAATATCGAAACTTCTGATCCAATTCCCATCCCTACCTCCGACTGAACAGAATCCTTTGACCATATTTAGTGATGCATTTTCTATACATTACAGAGTGGGAACTGTGTCAGTTTATGCCTACTTTCTGATGCGTATGTGGCATAGTTGAGAGTTTAGTATTACTATATTATGCAGGTCCTTTTTTTTTTGTGGATGGGAAATCATCAAATGACTTCTCCCGCTCTGGGCGGAGCGGGAGGGCGTGTCAGACTTTTACTGACTAAAACCCACCCGTGTTCCTTCTGTTGTCTGTGCCGGGGCCACGGTAACTCTTTCGAACATCTCGCAACCCTAGTTGGCATCGGCCCTAGCGGACCCCGTCAATAGTGCTGACATCTCTTTGAGGCGCGCGTGGAATAAACAAGCCATCGACTCGGGCTTGGTCCTTACCGGACGGCGAGCTACCCATTGCTCGCCGTCCGCAAGCCCGCGCCTACGGTAGCTTGGAATCGGCTGCCAATTCCCGACGCCCAGGGCGTCTCCTGCGGCGACTAGGGGCGTGAGGGCGCAAAGCTTGCCTCTCCCTCACGCATCCCGCCTCCTCCTTCACGAGCATTACTGCTTCGCAGAAGGAGGTAATGGCTTCCCATGTACTCTCGCTCCGTACCATGGCCTGGACCAGGGCCGGACGCGAGAGATCGCCACCGCCTATCGCTTCCGCGAGGACACGGTGGTGCTCCGCCCAAGCCGGGCAGACCTCCACCGTATGCTCCACCATATCCTCCAGGCGATCCACACAGTGGTGACACCCGGGCGTTTCCTCCCGCCTTATCCGGAATAGGTACCTCCCGAAGCACCCGTGTCCGATGAGGACCTGCGTCAGGCGGAAGGTAAGGACGCCATGGTGCCTCTCCAGCCACTCCTCAAAGAAGGGACTTATCGCCGCAATTGTGGCGTGCCCAGCGCTGGGTTGCGACAATCGCACTCTCCATGCCGCCATGAGATCCTGCTGGAGCTCTGTCTGCCGTGCCGCGATTTCTCGCGGCAGCGGAGTTACGCCCCGGTGTTTTGCCTCCTCGCGCCACTCCCACATGTGCGCGAGGACTTTTGCCTTCAGATCCCATGGCGGTAATCCGGCAAGGAGGTTCGCCGCCTCACCGGAGACCGTGCGGTATCCCCGGACTAGCCGGATGGCCATGACCCTCTGGGACGCGTTCAACCGACAGACCGGTCGCCGCCTCACGGAACGCGCCCACACCGGAGCCCCGTAAAGGGCCATGGACCGCACGACCCCCGCGTAGAGCTTCCGGCAGGAGGCGTTTGGTAGATTGGGCAGGAGCCGCCTCAAGGCAGCCCCGGGCCGCTCCAGTCTGGGAGCCAAACGTCGGAAATGCTCCACGAAATTCCACCGGCTGTCGAGAACGAGTCCCAGGTACTTCATTGTCGACTCGACGCCGATGGGAACCCCTCCTACCGTTATTTGGGAACCCGACGGTGACGCGTTCCGATGACCATGAAAACACATGGCCTCGGACTTGTGCAAGGCCACGTCGAGTCCTCTCTACAATTGTCGCAACCCCGCATGTATTTAGTGATGCATTTTCTATACATTACAGAGTGGGAACTGTATCAGTTTATGCCTACTTTCTGATGCGTATGTGGCATAGTTGAGAGTATAGTATTACTATATTATGCAGGTCCTAGCTGTTTGAAAGCTCTGGATTGTCGTATATGAATTTAGAATAGAAAATCGTGCACTGGAACGTGATAATATTGCGTGAGTTTCTATGTGGAAATATTGAATGAGAGGGAAAGTGGTCAATTTTAGTTGTAGGTTTGGTAGATGAAATATATTTCGTCTTTTGAAAATGCTGTTTTCTATTTACAAAAAAAAAGCCAGTTTTATAGTTCTCCAAACACAAGCAGGTTCCTACGTTCTACTTTCCACACGTTTCTATTGTAAAATATTATTATAAATCAATGATTTACGGCAGAAAGTTCACCACAATTCAAAATAAAAATAGCAGTTGTAAGTTGAACTTTATACAAGTGGAGGTATGGACTGCTTGCTTAATGATTATTATCGATATTTCCCCGAATTTTCTACTGAAGTGAAAAACATAAGGATTATTTTGCGAAACTTTTTTTTTTACAAACCACCCGACCCAAAAGGTCGGACCGAAGGTGGACTAGTTGAGAACCATTAATTTTTTAAAAACATTTATCACATAAATAATCATTCATGTGTTTGTGTCATCGGTTATACCATGCTTGCTTTGATAGTACCTACTTTTAAATCTTCTATTTGACTTTATAATATAATTATTGGGATAGGTATGTCATCGTATGAAATGAAATGATATTGTTTATTCTGTTAATAGGATATCGGAATCACATTTACACATCATATTAAAAAAAAATAAGCTAGATAGAGTCTGACTACCCCTGTGAAGAAATGGCGAAACAAACTCAGGGGTCAAAGTCTCTTTTAACGTTCAGACACTTGGTCAAATTATGTAAGGACCATGTAGATCTGTGTCTGAAATGGTCTTTTGAGGAAAAAACGACACAAATTTGAGTGGACCTGTCCAGTCAGAGCAAGCATTTGCCAGTAATCGTGTAGCTCAACTCATGACTTAAGGAGCTCAACGACTCGACGAATAATACCAAAGAAAGGACATTTGGGTAGGCCGCATAAAGTACTGAAGATCATTAAAACTAACTGTGAAAGAAAAAAAAGGAAAAAAAAAGAAGACACACATACATTATGTACATATATGAATGTGAACTCCGTTAGTTTATAATCTATTTTGCGAGATTGTAAGCTGTCGATAAATTGTGAACTCCATACTGCTTACAATATAACGTATTCATTTCCGATAGTTTATAATCTATCCATGTCAAACCGTCACATTGTGAACGAACCTGCACTTACCGACAGGATTCACAATCTGTCCAATTTTATCACTCGTAAAATTGTGGACCGTCCCTGATTGGTAAGTCTTGGCGGTAGCCGAATTGGTCGCAGTAACTAAGCCAGGGCACCCGGACCAAGTGGGTTAGGTTAGGAAGTGTGACCAACCACGTGCGAGTCGAGCCAGTGCTTCTTCCAAATTGGTTGCAATATTGATTGGCTATTTAGTATTAATTAGCGTCACATGCAAGTTTGATACCAGTTCACAGTTTGTCGGTTTGATGCAGATAGATTATAAACTATCGAAAAATAATGCGTTAAATTGTAAATGGTCTGTTGCAGTTGACAATTTTTCGATAGTGTATAATCTCGCGAGATTGATTATAAACTAACGAAGTTCATAATCTTACGGTAACAGGTACACCCCGTATCTATGAACACCTTAAGTATACGAAGGACGATTCTAGACTCCATCCAGAACTCTCTGGGCTTTGTTACGAACCTTTCTGGATGACTAATATATTGACACATAATAGGAACACATCGAGAGGAAACCTGGACTTATCTAGCTATACAGATAATAAAATCGTAGCGAAGTTAAAGCTGTACAAACAATTTTTGAAAAAAAAAAAAAGTAATTGCTATGAGGTCTGGCAAAGATTATTATGCCGAACGTAAAGTTTTTAAAATTTTTGTCTGTTTGCCTGAATGTATTTTTTAGCATCATAGGTAGATTTTGTTAAATTTTTCATAGATATTCCCTATAAGTCTAGTCAGTCTATAGGTTATAAATTATCACGCTATTTGATATGGGGGATGAGCAATACTTCTTTATGTTCTATTCTTCTATAGTTTATCGTAAATTATAAAAAGACGAGCCAAAAGGTTACAGATTTAACCTTTAAAATGATTATTATCACACTATACCTTTATGGAGCTAAGCAGTCAAACATGACATATTATTATGCACCTTAACCATTGTCGCTACAAGAAAACGGTCTTAGGAGACTGTCCTTAACTTTTTGAAACATTTTGATCAGCATTCACAAATTTTGAAAAAAACGTACAGTCAACAAGAAAACTGACTATTTGTAAAAACACTTTTTTGATGCCAATCGATCCTGTTTCCTATAAGGATAAAAAAACTCAAGCGGATCAATTGAGGTTTGAGTACTAGAAAAGTCAGAAATTACAAAAAATTCGATGGACTGGGCTGAATAGGGAACAAATGTAGCAGATAGTTACAGGATATAACCTTTTAAATGATAAATCATACCTTTATGGAACTAAGCAGTCAATCATGAAAATATAGGAACGGCTATTTTAGTCAACTTTCAATAAAGCAAATAGTTTAGCGGTTCGGCGACTGCTTTGTAAAACTATGATTATAAGATTCCCAACAGTTGATATATTTTACGCTTCTTTTTTGTACATTTTGTAATAATATTATGTGATAGTTCGTAGAATGTACACAGAAAAATTTAAGTTTCGACCTCTTCTGTTATTTATGGTTATAATAAAAATAAGTATTATCTATAGTTAGGTGACTGTAATTGAGGAATCCCGTATGTTTACAATCTACTTTTATATTATTTTAGTGATAGCTGTTCGTCAGAAATAATCTGTAAGAATGCATCAGTCATATCAGTGTTGTGTCATTAGATAGTATATGCAGGAACGCAGGCGTTCATTGATTCACTAAAAACGAACCATTTCGCAAGCAATGGGAAATTGCTACTGAAGGCAGCTGGTGTCGACCTCAGGACGAGCTGCTTCTCACACGGACAATTGTACGTCGCTTGCTCCTGCGTCACAAGTCTCACTTTATATTTTGGCTGCTGAGACCAAAACTACAAACGTGGTATACAGGGAAGTTTTATATATAAAAAAAAGCTGTTATTTAGACTTCCATGCGAACGAAGTCTAGGGCCGAATCTAGTGATTAATAAAATATTAAAAATACACTTCAGACAAAAACATCTTCTTATACAAAAGGAGGAACGAATATCAATCGCCGTCGTTCTTACGCTTGGGAAATAAATATTTGTATTGTACTTAATACCTTTTTCTAGTATTCCTACAATACCTACATAACTGTTTTTAGATAAAACGTTCTAATATTATAGACAAAAAGTCCTCTACAATTTTATTAACTTATTAAACTTATTAAAAATAAATAAAATTTATCATGGACCACATTAAGTGTCAAGTTTACCTCCTTGCTCGATAGATGGCGTTGTACTTTATTCTGAATCTCGATATCTCGCATTACATGCGTTTAATGACATCCTTTCATCATTGTCACGTCATCAACTGTTTTTTTGTAAAAATTGACGATTTTTTTCAAAGTAGGTGGTACATATGTATGTACCTTAATCAATCTGCCTAGCCTTTTCGCAACTATATTGGGGTCGGCGTCCAGTCTAATCAGATGCAGCTGAATACCAGTATTTTTCATGGAGCGACTGCTTATCTGACCTGACAACCCAGTTACTGGGTAACACGACACCCCTTGGTAAGACTGGTTGTCAGACTTTTGGGCTTCTGACTACCCGTAAAGATTGTACCTATGTAAATATTAGTTAACAAAAAAAAAAAAGCAACAAGCCGGTCTTGCACTCTATGGGTCCCGTACCGTGGTTTGTATGGAGTATATCACAGGGCCTTCCCCTGTGAGAAGGAACAGTTCCTGTTCCTGTAAACAGTAACACAAACAGCACAGGAGTCGAGCACTTTTATGGGAAGTTTATTGCCGCTAAACCACTTTTGATAAAATTAATTGTGTTCTAAATAAAGATAAGACAGAAACACCATACCGTAAAGCTAACCGCACATTACAGCCACAGCGCATTTCAATACAAAAAAGTGCGGTGCGGCCCGCTTGTAGTGTGCAGTGCGGCCCGCTTATAGTGTGCGGTGCGGCCCGCTTGTAGTGTGCGATGCAGTCCGCTTGTAGTGTGCAGTGCGGCCCGCTTATAGTGTGCGGTGCGGCCCGCTTGTAGTGTGCGATGCAGTCCGCTTGTAGTGTGCAGTGCGGCCCGCTTATAGTGTGCGGTGCGGCCCGCTTGTAGTGTGCGATGCGGCCCGCTTGTAGTGTGCGATGCAGTCCGCTTGTAGTGTGCAGTGCGGCCCGCTTATAGTGTGCGGTGCGGCCCGCTTGTAGTGTGCGATGCAGTCCGCTTGTAGTGTGCAGTGCGGCCCGCTTATAGTGTGCGGTGCGGCCCGCTTGTAGTGTGCGATGCGGCCCGCTTGTAGTGTGCGATGCGGCCCACTTGTAGTGTGCGGTGCGGCCCGCTTGTAGTGTGCGATGCAGTCCGCTTGTAGTGTGCAGTGCGGCCCGCTTGTAGTGTGCGATGCGGCCCACTTGTAGTGTGCGGTGCGGCCCGCTTGTAGTGTGCGATGCAGTCCGCTTGTAGTGTGCAGTGCGGCCCGCTTATAGTGTGCGGTGCGGCCCGCTTGTAGTGTGCGATGCAGTCCGCTTGTAGTGTGCAGTGCGGCCCGCTTATAGTGTGCGGTACGGCCCGCTTGTAGTGTGCGATGCAGTCCGCTTATAGTGTGCGGTGCGGCCCGCTTGTAGTGTGCGATGCGGCCCGCTTGTAGTGTGCGATGCGGCCCACTTGTAGTGTGCGGTGCGGCCCGCTTGTAGTGTGCGATGCAGTCCGCTTGTAGTGTGCAGTGCGGCCCGCTTATAGTGTGCGGTGCGGCCCGCTTGTAGTGTGCGATGCAGTCCGCTTGTAGTATGCGGTGCGGCCCGCTTGTAGTGTGCGGTGCGGCCCGCTTGTAGTGTGCGATGCAGTCCGCTTGTAGTGTGCAGTGCGGCCCGCTTATAGTGTGCGGTGCGGCCCGCTTGTAGTGTGCGATGCAGTCCGCTTGTAGTGTGCAGTGCGGCCCGCTTATAGTGTGCGGTGCGGCCCGCTTGTAGTGTGCGATGCGGCCCGCTTGTAGTGTGCGATGCGGCCCACTTGTAGTGTGCAGTGCGGCCCGCTTATAGTGTGCGGTGCGGCCCGCTTGTAGTGTGCGATGCAGTCCGCTTGTAGTGTGCAGTGCGGCCCGCTTATAGTGTGCGGTGCGGCCCGCTTATAGTGTGCGGTGCGGCCCGCTTGTAGTGTGCGATGCGGCCCGCTTGTAGTGTGCGATGCAGCCCGCTTGTAGTGTGCGGTGCGGCCCGCTTGTAGTGTGCAGTGCGGCCCGCTTATAGTGTGCGGTGCGGCCCGCTTGTAGTGTGTGATGCGGCCCGCTTGTAGTGTGCGATGCGGCCCGCTTGTAGTGTGCGGTACGGCCCGCTTGTAGTGTGCGATGCAGTCCGCTTGTAGTGTGCAGTGCGGCCCGCTTATAGTGTGCGGTGCGGCCCGCTTGTAGTGTGCGATGCGGCCCGCTTGTAGTGTGCGATGCGGCCCGCTTGTAGTGTGCGGTGCGGCCCGCTTGTAGTGTGCGATGCAGCCCGCTTGTAGTGTGCGATGCAGCCCGCTTGTAGTGTGCAGTGCGGCCCGCTTATAGTGTGCGGTGCGGCCCGCTTGTAGTGTGTGATGCGGCCCGCTTGTAGTGTGCGATGCGGCCCGCTTGTAGTGTGCGGTACGGCCCGCTTGTAGTGTGCGATGCAGTCCGCTTGTAGTGTGCAGTGCGGCCCACTTATAGTGTGCGGTGCGGCCCGCTTGTAGTGTGCGATGCGGCCCGCTTGTAGTGTGCGATGCGGCCCGCTTGTAGTGTGCGGTGCGGCCCGCTTGTAGTGTGCGGTACGGCCCGCTTGTAGTGTGCGATGCAGTCCGCTTGTAGTATGCGGTGCGGCCCGCTTGTAGTGTGCGGTACGGCCCGCTTGTAGTGCGCGATGCAGTCCGCTTGTAGTATGCGGTGCGGCCCGCTTGTAGTGTGCGGTACGGCCCGCTTGTAGTGCGCGATGCAGTCCGCTTGTAGTGTGCGATGCGGCCCGCTTGTAGTGTGCGGTGCGGCCCGCTTGTAGTGTGCGGTACGGCCCGCTTGTAGTGTGCGATGCAGTCCGCTTGTAGTATGCGATGCAGTCCGCTTGTAGTGTGCGGTACGGCCCGCTTGTAGTGTGCGATGCAGTCCGCTTGTAGTGTGCGGTGCGGCCCGCTTGTAGTATGCGGTGCGGCCCGCTTGTAGTGTGCGGTACGGCCCGCTTGTAGTGTGCGATGCAGTCCGCTTGTAGTATGCGGTGCGGCCCGCTTGTAGTGTGCGGTACGGCCCGCTTGTAGTGCGCGATGCAGTCCGCTTGTAGTATGCGGTGCGGCCCGCTTGTAGTGTGCGGTACGGCCCGCTTGTAGTGTGCGATGCAGTCCGCTTGTAGTATGCGGTGCGGCCCGCTTGTAGTGTGCGGTACGGCCCGCTTGTAGTGTGCGATGCAGTCCGCTTGTAGTATGCGGTGCGGCCCGCTTGTAGTGTGCGGTACGGCCCGCTTGTAGTGTGCGATGCAGTCCGCTTGTAGTATGCGGTGCGGCCCGCTTGTAGTGTGCGGTACGGCCCGCTTGTAGTGCGCGATGCAGTCCGCTTGTAGTATGCGGTGCGGCCCGCTTGTAGTGTGCGGTACGGCCCGCTTGTAGTGTGCGATGCAGTCCGCTTGTAGTATGCGGTGCGGCCCGCTTGTAGTGTGCGGTACGGCCCGCTTGTAGTGTGCGATGCAGTCCGCTTGTAGTGTGCGATGCGGCCCGCTTGTAGTGTGCGATGCAGTCCGCTTGTAGTGTGCGGTGCGGCCCGCTTGTAGTGTGCGGTACGGCCCGCTTGTAGTGTGCGATGCAGTCCGCTTGTAGTATGCGGTGCGGCCCGCTTGTAGTGTGCGGTACGGCCCGCTTGTAGTGCGCGATGCAGTCCGCTTGTAGTATGCGGTGCGGCCCGCTTGTAGTGTGCGGTACGGCCCGCTTGTAGTGTGCGATGCAGTCCGCTTGTAGTATGCGGTGCGGCCCGCTTGTAGTGTGCGGTACGGCCCGCTTGTAGTGTGCGATGCAGTCCGCTTGTAGTGTGCGGTGCGGCCCGCTTGTAGTATGCGGTGCGGCCCGCTTGTAGTGTGCGGTACGGCCCGCTTGTAGTGTGCGATGCGGCCCGCTTGTAGTGTGCGGTGCGGCCCGCTTGTAGTGTGCGGTACGGCCCGCTTGTAGTGTGCGATGCGGCCCGCTTGTAGTGTGCGGTGCGGCACGCTTGTAGTGTGCGGTGCGGCCCGCTTGTAGTGTGCGGTGCGGCCCGCTTGTAGTGTGCGGTGCGGCCCGCTTGTAATGTGCGATGGTTAATGAAACATGTATGAAAGTGATTTAGGAGGTGTTTGCAATGCGTTGCGTTGCTGCGCATCCCTTGGGATGTTGACGATTGTATGGGAGAGTTCGATATCCCCGCAGACGAAGTGCTAGTAGTTATAAGTCTGAAATCGCCTACCCGTCTTGAGCAAACGTGGTGATCAATGCTCGTGCCTCCTCTGTATGAGAAGAGGCCTTTACCCTGCAATGGGACAGTAATAGGCTGGTATTATTTTATTACACTACATTGACAAATACACAACTATTTCTGTAGGAAGAAGATAATGATAGTATTTTTCCTGCCACGCCAAAATGTCGGAGTATGATTATTCAGCCAAATAATTCCAAATTACCCTAAGTACCGACTATTTCCTACACTCATCAGCTTACCAACATCCCGTCCGCTGTTATTGCCTTTTCCGTACCGTATTTGCGTGTCATTCGTCAGAGGCGTCCTGTAATTAATGCGGACATGGACAGTGCCGGCCTAATGAATAGCGGGTGTACCGTGTCGCACAAAAACTGAACCGTCATACAACACGCGGTCGGTATCGGCCGCTGAGGTGCGGCTGACTGTTAGCGGGCGAAACGCTCATGTGGTCAGGGCCTTAGTGGGCTTTCAAGTTTTTGGCGCTTGCTGCTCTTTTTTTATTATTTTTTTATTTGAGATAGGTTTGCTCTTGACTCTAGTCTAGGCTCTAATTGATTTAGAGCTATGATTAGGTATCAGGGGCGTAGCCTTCATACAACCCGATTCCTATCGGCTTCCCTTCTTAATGTCTATTATTGCAAAATAATATGATACACCTGTGTGGGTAACTGTTTAATACCAGTTTAATATAATATTTTAAGAGTAAAAACCTACAGTTTTGTGTCTGAGTTTACGAGAACTGAACAATTTTTCATCGGCTTCCTTCTAATGATAATTATAGCTGCGCCTCTGTTAGGTATTGTAATCAGTAGAAGAGAAAAATATCGTGATTCAAAAAGGTAATGGTTGCATTATTTTTTCAGACGAATGTTGAATAGGTTCCAGGAATTAGTTACTTGAACCATGATACATAAACTACTTTGTTTTCTTAATCACGTACCTATACTTTAGTCTGTAGTGGACTTTACATTAAGTGTGTGTGCGTTTGTATTTCTAAAAATAAGGCGCTTTGAGGTATTTAAAATTACTCAGTTCCTCTTAAGAAACTGTATAGGTTTCCCTATCACATATCACCTAAACGCAAAGGCATTTCGATATATCATACTTTTGATAGACAAGACAAAGCAACAATATCAAAGTCAGCTCGGTTTACTTCTATGTCTTGTGTTATACGTCCCAAATGATAGGCCGCATTGTGTGCAAAAGAAAATTATTTCCGAAGAAAATAATTGTCCTACGGTTTATTTTCATTTCTATTTTCTATCGAGGATTTAAGGTTAGTAATCAAAGGTTGGTGTCGGTAAAACTGTATCGTGTCCAACTTGGCTATTATGTAATTTTGCTATATTACGCTAGATGGCGTCACTGAGACATGGATTACAGTTTTTCCATGACATTTCTTCTCAAAGACTCTATAGTAACTTAAATTTCTTTGCCTAGATGCTGTCACTATCGCTACCCGCTCTCACTCCGCCCGACTCTTAACTGAAGCGTTGCCATAAGCTGCGTACGAAATTCTAGATGTCAAAATGATAGGCACATATTGGGCGGTTATTGATTTTACCCGGACACTGACCGAACGCTGCAAATTTATCTATGGAGAAACAACAAAATATGGCGCTTAAAATATTCAGTCTGCACTTTTTCACATACTATGACACCTTTTTAACAAGCAAAATATTTGCAGATAAACTGAACCGGGTAGTAAAGTTTTTCAGTTCATTCGTTGCAGAAGAGGTTGTATTTAATATTTTAATTTATTATGCATCATCAAGGCCTTTTTCCCAGAGTAATACTGTTTGCTTGATGTGAAAACGTAAAGTGCATGTAAAAAAAAGAACATTTTAAAAGAGGTTGCTTGGTGACTCGTTGGGAATATGCAATTATTTTTAATTTTTATTTAAATTAACTACATAATGAGGCAGCTTATTTGAATTTCACGAATTGTGAGAAAGGAAACTATAGTGTATTTTCAACGATTTATTTTTAACCGAAAGCTTTGTATGAGATCATAAATAGGTACTTTGAAATAGTTGACCACTATTATATAAATCTCTAGTACAGTGTGCAGATAAATCGGTATTCAGAAAATAAATGTAGGTATAAGAATAAATGAAGGTCGTGGATCCAGGGATCCTGTCGGTCACGTGGGACATGACCCGTGCCTCATTTTGTTCTATTTCTTAGTGGACAACCTCGGTGGCCAGCTTTGGGTCACGGTCATAGTAATTGTCGCACCCATTCACGACTCTTTCTTTATCAACCGTTGGATTAACCTTGCACTATGGAAATTATGATAAGGAGAAAAATGAGTGGACTGACGTCATATTGGCACGGCATATGTATTTGCTCGTTTATTTCGTTCATTCGTTTTTTCTCATTCAGCTGCATCTGGTTACATTGAAAGCCGACCCCACCATATATAGTTGGGAAAAAGCTAAGCAGAAGATGTATTTTCTCGTTTTGGTTCTATTGATAAAATGCGTGGACTGATATTGAAAAAGCATAAAATAAAAAAAAGACGAAATGCAAAATATTACTTATGAATGTTATGATTGAAGTTAGTAGAACTGACTTTATAATTACTTATATACACAGGCATCTAGTTAAGTTACCTTTATATAAAGATAACTAAAGTACAGTAGGATACACTCCCAGATTTCAAGTGTTGACAAAATTATGAATCCGCCGAGACCCGAATGAATAACAAAGAGAGATAATATTTCATTCTCTATCTCTCGGGAACTCACAGCTCTAAGTTTTTATAGTTATTTACTTGTGTCCTTTTTCAGTATTTTTATCAAATAGGACGTAATGTATTTTATTGTGAGCTAAAGAGGTTTGATGCGGAAAAATAACTTTTTTATGACTTTGTAAAGGTTGAACTTCTTCGAAAAGACCAATCGAACAACGAACAGAATTATAAAAAAAAAACTGGCCAAGTGCATGTCGTCCGACATGCACTTGGCAGTGGGAACATTAAAGGCTGATTATGTAATATTATATATTCACATATAATATACAATATGTAATATAAAAAACGCACAACCTCTTAAGGGGTCATTGTACTCATCATTATGAACAACTTTTACTCTGGGGCCAAACCTGAAAACGCAAAAAAAATCTGCTGCTCGCTACATTTTGACAAGTTATGCGAACATAAATTTAGAGAACAGCTGATTTTTTTTCGCGATTTCAGGTTTGGTCCCATAGTAAAAGTTGTTCATAATGGATGAGTACAATGGCCCCTTAAGAGGTTGTGCGTTAATTATGTTACACCTTGTATAATCCAAACAAATATACGAATTTTTTATAGGTGTATGTATATTTGTCCACCCATTTCTCCGAAAATATTAATCTAATTGTAAACGTTTTATTTTTATTGGCTTACATTTACTTCACCGTAGGGAACAGTGCAAGTTTCATCAAAATCGGTTTAGTAGTTTTCAAAATATGGACTAAAACGTGTAAGTGTGACGGCCTGGCTTATTAATACGAGCTACGAGTGTGGTGTCAAAAGAAAAACATCTCAAAAACTTGGTCAAATTCTAGTGAAATATTTAGAACAAAGCTATTAACTACTTATTATAAACAAATATTCCAGTTTTGACTTAAAACTAAAAATGGCGAAATAAAAAAGTAACTTAAAAAAAAATAATAATCGACTTCAAAAAGAATTTAACTCAAAATTTTGGAATAACTATAATTACGGATGTCGGTGGCAAAAAACTAAAACACAGATCCCAAGACACTGACTTCCGAAATTGACATATATAATAAATAATATATAGTTACCATATTTTTATAAGTCATTCAAAATGTGGATATTTGAAACCAAAAAAGTTTAAAGTTTTGTCTTTACGTGTGGGTATTGGTGATTTAATTACCGTCTGTAATTTCAAAGTAATGACATGTTACCCGTTTAACATTCCTCGCCCCAAGTTTGCTTGTTCAAAAGCCGCAAGAGTCGGCTAACGGCAGGTAACCGTACCACTAAAACAAATATTGCCCTTTTACTGCCAAGGGCAAAAACAGTAGTGCCTGTAAATGTCTCAGTGGAGCCTTTAATTTTTATTAGCCCAACATCGTATTAAATAGACGTGAGAAATGTTCGGGCTTCAAAAACACCCTGTTATTTTGTATCTAGATGATTTGTTCAAATAATACTTTATTATTCAGCAATGTTTGTGATATTTTAAAATTCAACAAAATTGTTGACGATGACGTCACGTATTTTTTCGAACGGAAATATGTGGCACGATTATTTATTTTGACAAAGATTTAAAATGAAATGTTTAAAAATGTGTATAAAGATGACGTGAAGCTGTAATACATTGAGTATGTGCTACGGATTTTAATGTTGCTACGGCGTAGGCAAATGCTATCGTAGCATGCGATTCGTAGCGACGCCACTCCTTAATGATCTTTTAAAAAATGTTCTTTTACAACAAATCTTTCATCAATTTTTTTGCCAAATGTGAAGGTAAATTGAACTTGTTATCTGTATGGCTCGTTAGCCATGCTTGTAACTTACTTCGTCAAAGAGGCTGTTCTCGGTAAAACTGTGTTTAAAATGAATATTTATTAAACGAAAATATTGAGAGAGAGAAATACTTGTCTCAAGTTGGCATTACACCAACTTGACGATATACTTTGTTTTTGTTTCTTATTTTCTTTGTTCACTGCGAGTATTTACCCCTGTATAATTCTCTAGCAAAGAATTAAGTTTTTTTTTAAATACCTACATTCTTATTTTTGAATGACATTTATTTATATGTTCGCCTTTTCTCTCGTGCTTTTGTGCTTTTTTCGTTCGCTTTTTTATCACTAGTTTTCGCATACAGGAGGTTGAAAAACCTATCTATCTATGGTTATAACGTCCCAATAATGTATCAGAACTTAAGGAATCTTACCAGCCCACGCTTCCTATTGATGGGAGGTCAATCGCTTACTACGTATAGCTATTTGTAAGAAAAACCTAAAGTATGTGTCTCAATAACGTGTTGACTTGACAGCTATTTGTTTGACAGGACAGTTTCTAAAGATGACAAATTAGTCTATCCCCCGAATTTTCAGGTATAAAAGTATCTATTTAAGCATTGTTTACTTAAAAAAATAACACTTCATAAATAATCTTATAAAACATGTCCGATTCAAAAGTACGGTAACTGGAAGTGATTTGGAAATGGGTGCAATCACTTGCTGCACAATAGGTAGGTAACAACTTGAATAAAAATTAAATTAACAAAAAACAGCAGTGAATACCTAATATAAATACGGTCGCTTTTATCGTGCCTTTCTACATTTTTCTCACATACTTATATAATATCAACATGAAAGATGTAACCGATATTTTGTATCAATATTTTGATTTAAAAGAGTGTCCGTAGAGTTTCTTGCCCGTTCTTCTCCATAGGAAGCTACTACGCTTTGGAATGGGCAACTAGCTTTAACTTTCTGACTAACTGACCGACTCTTTGACAATTCAAAAGTGCCTGTAATTGGTTTATTTGTCATAAATGCTTTGACACATACATACACATACATAAACTCACGCCTTCTTCCCATGGGGGTAGGCAGAAACTACTGAACGCTACCTGCTACGATCCTTACATACTCCTTTTGCCTTAATTACGTTCATACATCTAGTCATTCACGCACGCCGGTTGCGAGTACTACGCACCTGACCTTTCTGAAGAACATCACTAATAAGATCACTATACATATGATATTATGTCTTCCTAGGGCGTCCCCTCCTGGCGTTTCCACTCACATAAATTCTTTGAGTTTGAGCTTAATCCCCGAAATATATATCTACATAAAAAAGAAACCTCATAACAAGGTGTAGAATTTCTTGTCAAACTGTCAATTACGTTTCATTACTCCTCTCCAGCGTTAACTATTTTTGTTCAGCAAAATGCATTAAAACCTTGTATCATATAGATACTTACAGAGTTTTAATCTATACAAATAAATAAAATTAAAGTGTCTGTTTGTAACGTCAAAATAACAGCTTTTTACTATATGCATAAGAAAGTATATACGGTACTTATAACGTAGGGCATTGGCAGTGAGATGCAATATGCTGGAGCGCAGGTTTGCAAGGTGCACAAAAGATGTAAAAATAGCTCTTTTTAAGGCATACCGCCAGGCATTTTATACCTGCAGCCTGTGGGTCCGTTATACGCGTTGATCTTTCAATGCCCTACGGGTCCTGTACAATAATGGTTTTAGGATGCTGTTGGGGTTGCCTCGGTTTTGCAGTGCATCAGGTATGTTTGCTAAGGCTAGCACTGACTGCTTTAGGGCAATAGTTCGGAAGAGAGTGACCTCCCTGATGCGCCGCGTGTGGGGCAGCACCAACAGCCTTCTGAATACTATATTGGGACGGGTTGATTGCCCGGTTGTGAGGCACTGGAATGCCGTCCATGGATCCGGAGGGGCCCTGTATAATATTAAATAGCGCAAAATAATAATAATAAATAAATGAACAAATAATTGATAATTTTAATAACATAGGTATAAGTATTTTTTACTATCAAAGTATGGAATGTAGAATGTTCTGATTAATAATAATAACAAAAAACAATTTTAATTTTTTTTGTCTGTCTGTCTGTCTGTTTGTTCCGACTAATCTCTGAAACGGCTGGACCGATTTTGACGGAACTTTAACTGGCAGATAGCTGATAGTACGGGGAGTACCTGAAGCTACTTTTATTTTAGAAAAATAATTAGAGTTCCGTGCAAAAAAATGAAAACCCATGAAACTGTGAACAAAAAGTCGGATTTGAAAAATTCTTTTTGCATTCGGTAGCCCAATTTTCGAGGATAGTTATAGGCTATTTATCATCACGCTATGAGCCTTAGAAGCCGAGCAAAAAGAAAAAAATCAGAAAGAACACTAAGCGAAAACTAATAGCGCGGGCGGGACTTATGCAACGCGACGGGTCGGGGGACAAGGGAGTTTTAATAAAATGTGGCTGTTATTTTAGTATAATGTGTATCTTACGACTTCCACGTGAACGAAGTCACGGGGCACAGCTCGTTTAATATAAATGATATCTTAATCCTGTTATTTATTTAGAAAGAAGAAATAAAGAAGTCTAATTAGCCTTATTATAATATATAATAAAATAAGACTAAATAAACACGTTGTTTTTTAAAATTGCGTTGGTGGTAACGGAACGCACGAGAGGAAAAGTATAGAATCATATCTATTCTTTTCGTTAGATAGATAGCCTTTATCGATGATTTTGAGACCACATTCAAAGATAGATAGATTTATACTGTCTATCATCAATAAAGATCTGTATTTTACTGTAAATACGTTATTGAGTTTGGCTGTCAGTGGACTTCGGTAAACGCTACCTCAGGTAAATGAGTGTTGGTACACATTAATTGCCATTGGAAGCTAATTTTATTTTGTTTCAAAATTTTGATTGCTTTTGATAAAATAGCAGGTAAAAGGTTCTTGAGGTAGTGTTGTCGGTGGCAAGAACTATCAGACTTTTGAACAGGGTTTATAATTTTAACATAGCTGAAGACGCATCTATTTCACTCAGTCATGTACATTTTACATCAGATTTTAATACTACATATTAGTAGCCAGACCCGCTTACACGGCACCCAAAGCCCAATTTAAAAATCCCTCATACATTTCGGTCACGATGTAACATATCTTCCTCACTCCATAATGGAACGCGTATTACCGCGAACAGCTGCGGTAATTGAGGCCCATATGCTGGCCTCCATTATAAAGACCCGTAGCATCTAAATACTATATAGAATAGAAAATTTACAGCTCTATATAAATCAGCGTATAAGTATTCCTCCTTATAATTTATGGGAGCCTGGTACCCCGTTGTTGGGGTAATGGATGCGCCCGCAGATATCAGCGTGGCCGTCTTTAAATTACTCACTGTTACGGAAGCATTGGCTCTGCCGTGACTACAAATCCACTTAAGTGCGCTTCTCACACTATTTAGATAAGCGTTTCTAATAAAAATCACCCTTGTAATTGATTTTAATTGTATCCTGTTACAGGGAGATTGTGTCTCGAAGAATAATGGGTGGAGTTTTTCTTTGATAAAAATCTGTGTTAAACATCCAATGTGTGTGTTAATCCGTGAATGGTAGGGTAAATTTAGTATATCATACTATTTTATGAACGGTAAAATTAATTTAATAATTAGTTACTTAGTACATATTACCGGTACAGTGAAAATATGTATTAATTATTAAAATAAATAAAATATCGATCACATTAAAAATAAATGGTAATTACTACGCTATTAGCTATTAATACGCCACAGTACGGGGTATCAGTACAACCTAGAATAATAGTTAGGTGCATTTACTTTAGCGGTCATTATTAATGAAAACCCAATCTTTAAGGCTAGGCTTTGATACTAGGTTAATGTCCATTCAGTACAAACACATCTTTAGCTCAAACACTTATTTTTAAAGT
This sequence comes from Fissipunctia ypsillon, assembly GCA_947568875.1. Lineage (NCBI taxonomy): Eukaryota > Metazoa > Arthropoda > Insecta > Lepidoptera > Noctuidae > Fissipunctia > Fissipunctia ypsillon. The sequence continues at coordinate 12,425,992 of OX387644.1, read as the reverse complement.
CACCCATGATTTGTTTAGGGTTCCGTACCTACATATTGAAAATGTACGCAATTTATAATTATGACATTGCTTCTATATAACGCAGGATAATTGAAAAAATCATTGTTTTGCGAAATTCCAAGGATTTTTGCAAAGGGCTGGATCAGTGGAAACTAAGAAAGATTTTCGTAATGATAAAATAATATCAGGATTTTTGTGAAACTAATAATACTAATGTTCTTCCTCTCAGTGTACAGTAAAATATTATATTAAATCTTTGTTTTGTAATAATTCTAAGTACTTAAGCGTAAGACGACAAAATAATTCCATGGAATTACAAAATGTCAGTTTTATAATACTTGTCACATTTAGAAACATCTATGATAATTAATATTGGGGTAAGCACTTGTTCTCATTACTGAAGGCGCACATAAGACTATGTAAACAAAAATAATTTAAGGATGTGCTAAAATTGAATATCACTAAACGTGTAAAAAGCACTACCGTATTTTTGATAGCTTAATTAATATTATACTTTAATAAAGACAACAAAGAACAGTGAATCCACAGATTTTTTCTTTTTTCCATAACATTGCTTCTGTTTTGCGTAAAAAAATTGGAAAGTTTCTGAATTTCCACCATAGTAATTTATATGGAGATTTCGGGCATGAAAATTCAGAAAATTTCCGAATTTTTTACGCAAAACAGAAATAAACTTATAGAAAACAGAAAAAATATAAGGTATTATTTTTTTTTAACCATCATTTACAAGGTTCATAATCCAATTTAGTCACTGACTGGTGAAACTTGAGCTGGCCAGCCGTTTTTTTCGTGGTAGTTTAAGTTTCCATATAAACGGATCCAAAACCTAATAACACGATTTCCTGGTACCGACTCTTAATAAGAAATATAAATAATACCAGAGCAGAATGTTAAATATAGGAAAAAATACAAGGTTTTTACGAAAAGCTCCTAAAAATTCTGTACACAGGAATTCATACAGAAAATGAATAGAATATTAAATTATGTTGGTCCGCATTTTGTAAAAACTGACGAAGCTTCTTGTTAAGCTTTCAAGAAGCTTTTAAGTTAATGAACAACTTATTAAAAACATTTATTGACTTTTATACTGGTTTTTTTTTGTTAGAATTTGATCAACGTTTATTAATAAAACAGTAGATGTTATTATTTTAGCTTTACGTGGAACTTGAAATGTAAAAATCTTCGAAATTTATTATAGTTTTTACGATAAATTCTAATTCGTATTTAGATTCTATTGTTTACTGTTATTTTTTTACCTATTTTTTTTAATATAGAGCAGATATCGGATTTCAATTAAGTAATAGCGAATACATTGATTTCTCCTTTTCATTGAGCCCAAATTTAGGGAATATAAGTAGGTATGAATATGGGTTCCTAATAATTATTTTTTGTTCCAATTAATTATATTAGTTGCAATAAAAGGTCGCTATGTTATAATTGAAACAAAATATAGTATATCGTATCAATGTTTCTCTTTTAATTTGACTTTTTCAGTTTTACATAATATACAATTTGTCGGTAATCTCGTTCTGCAAAAATGCAAAAATGATGTATAAATGCCATCAATTTAAAATATTTACTGCACAATATGATTAAAATTTAACACTGATCAGCATAAAACAATATTTGTGAAGGTCGAAGTATGAAATAAATACTGTATTGCCTATAATTGTTTTCTTTAAATTATTTATTCACAACATGGGATGTTTTTTCCGCAAAACGCGAAATAAATTTTATCAATAATGAAGCACTGCGAAATGTTTTATACAATTTTATATGTCCAACCGGTCAATTTAACGATTTTATAAATCTTTAATTCGAGCCATTTCTGGTTGGAAAATTCGAGTTTCATTGGGGAGAGCAATTGGCAACTTTATTTATTGCTCCGCTCGGCCCGCGGCGTTGCCCGTGAAAACGTACTTTATCCCTTTTACCTCGCTTAAGGGGCGATTTGGAAAAATCCCTAAGTGGGTACCGACGTCACCGGCAGGGCTATCCCACAGCAATTTTGTTTGCCGCGAGCTACATTTTATATCCCTTAGCTCTAATTTTGTTTCCAGTATTTTAGGTAGTTTTATTTTTCCTTGTAATTTCATTGGCATTTATTTTCTATTTCTATTACTTTACTTAGTCTAGGATAGGTTTGCTAAATAATTATACACTTAATTAGAAGAGCAGTCTAGCCTGAACATCCTACACTCTGTTAACTAACAACACAAACGTTCAGGCATAATTAATGAGTTTAAACCACTTCATTTACTTATTCTTACGTTCAAGTTTCCATAGTTGAAGCCTTTTACTGTCCGATAATTTATGACTAAAACTTCCTCATTTGCGATATGGGATATATAATAATAATTTGAATTAAACTTAGCGATTAGTTCACAAATTGTGTCTTATTTACTTATCTAACATATTCTTATCTTCTTATTCAGGTGTAAAAAGGAAATTAATTTCAGTTCAACTACTTTTTAACGTAGCATTAATTCTATTCAAAGTAACATTGTTTAGCTAATACTCACCTACATCAATTCAATGCAACGAAACAATACATCTGTAACTGGTCATAGCTCATGGAGCAGTTTTGTAATAAATAAACGTGCGGTTGTCATCCTCGCCACACTCACTGAACATGAAATCCACTGAAACCTGGTCGGTTTAATTAACAAATTATCCGTTTACTCTCCTCGTCTCACTTCAGTTGATCTGGTAAAGTTATATTAAATTTTGCCCAAGTTGAACACGAAAGTTTTGTGTATTTCCGCGGCACACAAACGGGAAGTAAGCTCGTCGTGTGGAGTGGCAAGTTGTACAGTAGCGCGACACAGCCCCCACGCGCGGTCCGTTTCGCACTGACTTAGCTCGCGCGACACACGGAGCGACCGGCCGACTTGAGAGCGATGCCGGTGCGATTCATGCGCGGATCACTGGGTAGGAGGAGTCTTCGAACAAAACCACGCCTACCAAGGAGCTACACATTTCTTTTTCAATATGTGTAATTCAATTTCGCTTATGTCTTCGCTGGGAAAGTTGATGCCCCGTTGTCGTTGAACGCGATGTTTTTATGTAAACTGTAATGTAGTTCGCGAACCGAGTCGGCCCGTGATGCTACGCTCCGTGTGATTTTCCCTTTTCTTTTTTGTTGGCAATTTCACGTGCTGTTGCTTGTTCGTATGTACAAGTATAATAATAAAAATTGGGCAACTTTGTTAGGTAAAGAACAAGTGGTATGATGAGCTCTGTTCTATGTTAACTTTTAAAACTTTTTTATCGATGCTGCTTTTAGTTAATCGTATAGAAAAATCTAATTTATTTCTAATTACGGTACTTAGTAATTTTAACAATGAAACATAAAAAAAAACTTTCAAAGAGTTACAGTTATTTAACGGTTTAATAGTTGCATAAAACACTAAGGGAAAATGGTATCCAAACCACAACAGTAATATTAATTCCTCTACACAACAGAATCCCATCCCACCGCGACCAAGTTCCTCAACGCTTTGGACTGTAAAGGAATTCACTAAATTATAACAGTAAATTAAGCGTAGTTTCATTTGTGTTACCAAGTGAATTATGCGTTGGTATCTTAGTTCTGTCACCACCTAAGTTACTACGGTTCAAAATTAATACAGTGCCATAAGCCAGCTCTAATACCGCGCGTCCTGGGACTTCTATTTACCGTATCAAATTTTAAGAAGACATCCAAGGCAACACCAACCTTATTTACTCAAAAATAGGGTTTATAATCCAGCTGTAACCCTTAATGTACATAAGCTTTTATGTACGCATTCGATCATTATTAAGTGTACACCTATTTGTTTAGTGTCGTATGTAACGAGATACTAATGACGACTGACATCTATAAACTAAATTGCGCTATATGATATTAGCACCTGGCTTCATAATAATTTACTTGAGAAATGGCGAGGAGTTGAAATAAGATTGCTGGGAGTTCATATTGAAACTTGAAGAGTAAACGATGGAAGAACGTCTGAATATTTTAAATCTACAGAAGAAGTGGTGTTTATTTTAGTTTTTGGTGCTTCGTACAAGATTCTTGTTTGGAGTATTTCAGTTTTACTATATTGTTTTTTTCCTGTCTATTTTTAACTACACACTTCTCCTATGGTGCTTGAGTTTTTACTAAATGCCAAGAGAAGAGGAACATATTGCCATTCATCATATCTAAATGAATAGTTAATATATCGACGTTTCTTTTGAAATCATGGAAAAAATTGTATCTACGCTTGCAGGAAAGGGTGTGCGAAAAAACCAAGTTTTTCTAATAAACAAAGTAAACCTTTACAGTTCTCATGATATCGCTAATCCCGGTTGAGAAGTTTAAATATAAAGTAACTTTATAAATGACTTTCGAAAAACATTTTGTTCATGGAAGACAAATTACCACTCCATCTTACTAAACTGAACAGACAATCTTATGAATTCCCACTTCGCTATAAACAGCTACAATAATTACGTAAGTCCCGTAAAATAAACAAGACGAGTAGGTAACCAACTATTTATGAAGTGAATTAATCATAAAAAGCAAAACCCACCGTAAAAGCATAGTTTATAAACTGAGCTAGTTTTAAAATCAAGCTAACGTTTAAAACTCGACAAAAAATGCAACAACACTTTAACAGCTCAAGTTTTTCATACGGCAGTTGGTGGGGGTAAGTCTGATGTAATCCTGGCAACTTTGCTGGATCGTCTCGGAGCAAAGGAAGCAAAAGGAGAAAGGAGGCCGATAGTCGGGCGCTCCCTCGGGCCTCGTTTGAACCGGAGCGATTTCGCGGCCGTTCTTATGATTAAGTCAACTCTGGAGGGATTCAGAATCGAGCCTCACTAGACGCTGTTTCGATGATTCAACTGGCGGAAATATTACTTCGTCCAACGAGTTTATTGATTTTGATGCAGGGTTTTTTTATTGTTTTTTTTTTGTTTGGTTTCCCATTCTTCTCCATAGAGATCTACGTTTTGGAATGGGCAACTAGCATCAATTTTGCTTTGAGTTTGAGTTGGATGAAGTTGAGGGCGTACAGACACGAGCACATTTATGTATATACATAACAACATTCAAAATCGATTTTCTCGTGGAAAATAACGATTGCAACTTTGAGATAAGACCTATTTCGCAATATTATGTTTTTAACAATAAGAAATTACAATCATAACTGTTGGAGAAAACATAACATCACGCCTTGTTTCCCCGAAGGGTTAGGCAGAGGTGTACCGGTTTATAGTAACACCCTCATTTCGCCAGCTATGTTAAGTCCCATGTAATAGGGGGTGAGCCTATTGCCATCTACCGGGCACAAATCCAGACTCCGGGCTGCTACTGAGAAATTCCAGATAGAAAAACCCAATAACACTTTGCCCGACCTGGGAATCGAATCCAGGACCTCATGCTCATCAGTAGCGCTTGCCGCTACTAGACCAACGAGGCAGACAGTTGGGAAAAATAAATTTAAAAAAATCAGTGTATACAATATATTAGTGCTCATGTCAGGTACAGTAGCACAAGTTTTTATTTCAAATTCCCTAACAAACTATTAATAATGAAACATTATGTTTTCTGCACGAGCAAATAACAATTTTCAATAACCCTACGCCTACATCATAATTTAAAAAAGTTTTTCAGTGAAATACAAGATATTTCTAAATTATCATACCATTTGACAACGTAGTCGAGTAGTTCATTATACAACTTTCAAATTAGTCTTTTTACTTTGTAACAAATTACGCTATCTTCATCCAATACCCTCGTTTTTACAAATAGAGTAGAGACTGAAGATTTTATTACAGAATATCTAGATAATGAAATGAACATAAATAAACTTTATTATAGAGCGAAACAGGAAAATACGATAAAGGGGAAAGAGCCTTCCATTTGAACGGAAAGTTGTTTTATATTAGGCAAATTTTCTTTATTTACATTTAGGTAAAAAGAAAACTTCACCTGTACTTTCAGGACAGTATATTCAATGGTTTATGAATGACTTCTTCTGGCTGCCTTTATAGTTGAATAACTTTTGGTTTTGCTTAGAATGTAATAATGTAAGATTATTGCTTAGCAGCGATAGATAGACTTAGCCGATTCCAAGTATTTTCCCTGAAGGCTCCTATTAACTTTAACTCAAGATATTCCATGAATGAGTGAGAGCTAAAAAGAAAAGAATAAAAATCATAAATGGGTAAATTTTACTTAATATTTTTTAAGGTGAAAAAGGTATTTAAAAATTACTTTCTCAAATCTTAAATACAATATTACAATCACTAACTAACTATACAAATAAATACACAAAACTCGTCCGCATCGCTGTCATCCGGAAACGTGCCCAGAAGACTGGCAGCATTGCCACGTCACTGCACTGATGGCACTGCTAATATACCGAGCCAGCCCTTTGGTCACGTGAAGTGTCGACCAGTCGGCGTAAAATTTCCTTAAAAAGGAGACTCGGGCCCCGTCACCCGAGCATATCAACCCCAAACGGCTCAAAACTGTAGTTACCATTAAGGTATTTGCGCCGCTTTATGGTCTCAGCAGCAGCAGCAACGGCGCCAGCACAGCACGCCGTGCTTGGAACATGAGATGGCGCAAGTGTGTCGACACAGGTTGTGTCCCACTTATTATAATATTATCATCCTATATTTAAAATTATCTTAAATCATAATTGTTAAATCCATTGTATTTCTATATTCACTATTCATCTTACTCCTTCACCTCATTTCAGTATTTCTATCTACAGACTCTCAACACAAATTGAAGTCCAAAAAACTCGTCAATTAGTCGATCCACTTAATTTATTAGTCATCATTACCATTAATTGAAAAATGTTCAAAGTGAAATTTTAACCGGATAATATTTTTTGTTAATCGAATAACTCCCAAGGGGATTCCGTTAATTGGTTTCATGTCTCTGTAATTTCTCTTAGTTTGTTTTAATGCACGCCTGAATTAATTTTCAGTTTTCATTCAAAATATTTCATACAAGTTTTGGTACAGAAATTGGATGGATGACTCTTAAAGTTCGGGGTTTGGGGTCTGTGTGGTCAGCGCTGTTTGGCTAGTACGAGAACATATGTAGAATACATTGAATTAGTCTGTTTTGTGTAGACTGTGAAAATGATTCCATTTGGAACTACAAACTTTGTGGTCAACAAGATTTTGCTGTATAGAGATAATTTGGGTTGCGTAGGTATGTTTCTTAAAAAAATTAAAGTTATTTTTGATGTAGCTTGTTTTGTATCACGATTCTATTTTGTATCAAGTTTAATAAATTTCCTAGTAGATTACAGGTATTATTTTTTGCTTCGAATTAAAATATTAACAAACGAAATCAAACTGAGTAATGAGAAGGTAGTAAGTGGCCTACCTTTTTATTTTATTCAATCGATTAGATAAATCAAACTTAAATTTTTCATAGGAACTTATTTGATTCCTGAAAAGGTCCTAAAATTTTTCACTTAACTCTTGTGTGGGAAGCTTTTACCCAGCCGTGGGATAATGCAGGCTAGTTACATTAAATTGAATCTTGTGTGTGCTTCGCAGTAGAAAGTGATATTAGCGCTATGGATATGCATAGGTTAATTATGGCACAAGCTGAATTACTTTTGAGCACCCAACATCCATTAACTAAACAAAAACCATATTTAAAACAAAATGTCGAACTGTATAAATTTTAAATGCCCTTCTATTGTCGCCCATCGTGTTTAAGCGAGTTTCTTAAACAATAGCGAGTTGGGTCGCCTCGCCTTAACGTGCAGATCTTATTGTTTAGCGGAATACGCGGTTTCGGCTCAGTATTGTTGTTATCTATGCCCCCGACCTCCTTTTGCGAAGGAATTAAAATAATAATACGTGTTACATGTTTGTATTATCATCATTTCCTCTTTATCTCAGTTGATTAGGCGTTCTTACTTCTATAATGCTGTCGTTAAAAGTGGTAACAACTGTAGTAGAAGAAACGTGGCTGATGTTATCGCATCAAAAGTTTAAGGCATAGTTGTTTTACCCAGATGTTGTTGGAACTCAATTTCTAACTACATGACTTTTAGGCATTTCGTCCCAATATTTCAAGATATTCTATTTTTTTTAGACTAGGCTAAGTAGAACAGAACTCCGTCGTGAGCCTTATGTCCGACAATAATGAATGTCAATATTAATGACGTACGTAAGTCAGAACGTAGGTTCTAACTTGGCCGCTATCAAGTCAAAAGGCAGTTGTAGGCCCGGACTCCACCAAAGCGGAGATGTGCGGAGATGTCCGAAGCGGAGACGAGAAGAGATGTTTTTCAGCTAGGGTGTATCCACTGAAGGTGTGCGGAGATGCGTGCAGGCTAGATTGGAGCGGCGATGTGTGCTGGCTAGAGCGGCTGGCGGGTTGCACGACGCGGGGGAACCAGCGACGCCGCTCACTGCACGCCGCTCACATCTCTTCTCGTCTCCGCTGCACGCCGTCGCCAGCTTGCGAGGCACAGCTCTCATCTCCACTTTTTACCGCCACCCAGCTCTATCTCGACAAGGCACAGCTCGCATCTCCACTTCAATCGCGCCAGGCAAATATGATACATCTCCGCTCATTGGTATCCACTGAAGCTGAGTGGAGACGAGATGTGTGAATAACGAAATTCTATTGGTTGTTTAAAAGACATCTCCTCTCTTCGCGTCTCGTGTCCCTTTTGGTGGGGTCCGAGCCTTACTCTCTCTTCACTAAAAAAAGAAAGCGTTAAACAAAAGCGTCCTCCAATACATCCCAATAATAATTACATAGTGATTGCAGCATGCATGTAAAGTTAATTATCGTCTGCAACATATTTACGGCATGGGTTCGGCTGTCGCTTAATTTAGCGGTTTCCATGCCACTGAGTAATTAAACGATTGTTTGCCATTTTGCGATAATTGATGTTGCTGTGTTTGATTTGCGCTAATTATCTTTCACGCATTAAATTATTAATTCAGTTGTTTTGAGTTTTACGATAGTTAATTTGGTTATGTGTAATTCGTGGTGGCTGCGTTCATTTGGAAAATTGGGGAGTTACGCAAGGCGAAGTGGCAACATTGCGTTGTTGATTTTCGTATGGTTATGACGACTATCGGTTTTCACCTGTTTTTTTTTTAATTAGCTTTTCTTGGTTTATGGAGTCTAACCCTGATTATTCAATATTTTGGGAACGAACTCTCTGGTTTATTAATAATTCAAATTCAAAATATTTTATTTCACGTAAGCCTACATGGGCACTTATGAAACGTCAGAAAGCTAGCTGCACGGTTCCAATTGGTCGTTTCCTATGGAGAAGAACCGGCAAGAAACTCCAAGGTTCCGTCTTCAACGTAGTCTTTAAATCTTACGAGTATATTATGCTTTTTTAATAAGGACACGTTGGATGTGGGTTTTGAACTTTCCATTGCTAAGGTCTCTATCCGACTTTGGCAACTTGTTATAAAAGCGGATACTGTTTATAAGAAATGACTTAGTTGTTTTAGTTAATCTAAATTTGGGTATCACAATTTCATGTTTACTACGTGTATTTATATTATGGAAATCGCTTCTTATTTTGAAAAGTTCTAAGTTTTTGCGAACATACAAAATATGTACTTTCTAAGGCATAATTTCTTTTAACTTACTGGTGTTGGTATTTTCGCTTCGTTAATTGTCAAAGAAAGGTTAACCCAGCAAAAGTAACGGATCTAATAATTTTACCTACAATTCACACATGAATGAAGAGTGAATGATGCTTTAAGTCACCACTGGCGATCAAACGACCAAGAAACGGAACTGCAAACTGCACTGAACTATTGAGTACTTCAAAATTCCTTAAACCACCGTCAAAGTAATATAACCTGCATCATAGTCGAGGTACATACGGAAATATATTTGTAGTTGACCTGGGTTACAGAACTGTTAAAAATTTGAAAACTGCAGTTTTAATGTTCGGAAATTATTGGAAGTAAATATTTTGAGATTATAATAAAATGCGACCTAAACAAGAAGCCAAGCAAGTTAAATCTTATAATATTTTTTTTTATATGAACCGTGTGTAAAACGATAATTTCCAAGTTTTTTCGCGAACCACCTTGCTGTATGCTTTGTTACATTACACTGTTTTTACGTAACTTTTAATGTTACAACTATATAGTCTTTCGAAATCATAGTCTGAATCAATTACATAATTATAAGATCCATTAGATAAAGTTTTTCAATATTATTAAAGAGTTAATATTTTACACTTTTCCGTGTTCCAGAACTTACAGTCTATAATGCGTTATAATAAAAATATAATACACATACTTACATACTCCTAATACCTCGAAAAAAAGAAAGTGAAAAAGTGAGTGAGTGAGTAGTGAAAAATATAATACCTACTTAACTCATCACGCCTTGTTTCCCCGAAGGGTTGGCCAGAGGTGTGCAATAGCACACCCACATTTCGCCAGATACGTTTAAGTCTCATGTAATAGGGGCGAGCCTATTGCCATCAGCCGGGCACAAATCCAGACTCCGGGCTGCTACTGAGAAATTCCAGATAGAAAAACCCCATAACACTTTGCCCGACCTGGGAATCGAACCCAAGACTTCATAGTCAGCAGTAGTACTTGCGACCACTAGAGCAACGAAGAAGTCAATACCTACTTAAGTACCAAGTAAATATAGAACACTCTTGAAGAACAGTTTCCATCGGTAGTTCCATAGTTCAAATAAAACCCATTTAATAGAATAAAAAGTGTATTGCTTTCCTTTTGAATGTAATTTCAAGCTTGGGGGAGCATGCCAGCATTTTTAAACGGCAGGATTGCGATCCTCGCGAATACGTACATATATTAAAATCAACTTGCGTTTTGCTCTCATTCGTCTCATAATTTTATTTGCTGGTAGCAAAAATGCGCTTGCTTGGAATTCTTATTTGATAAACATAATATTTTGCTTTTGTTTACATTTGGTGCTGGAGTTACCGAAAGCATTTTTATTGTGTTTTATTCGCTTCTTGTCACGTGTTCTCTGTTTTGTAGAAATATAATACACAGACGATGTCAGTCTTGATTAGCAGTGGTCTGCGGTAGGCTGAGTTGATTAAAATCACAATGCACTGGTTTTAAGATCAGAAATTTTACTGTGAATACTAAAAATATCCAATCAACGTCCTCCAAAAAGATTATAAATATATCGACCAGAATTAATTTAATTGTCTATAATATTTGTTTATAATATTGTATCAATGTGTTGCCACAAAACATATTACACATTGGTTACTTAATTGTATCTACACATTGATTCAGTATAATGGAACACAAATTATAGACAATCAATTGAATTCTGGTCGATATATACATCTTTTTGAGGCTGACTGTATACCACAAATTACCCCAGTTTTGTCTCTCCTTCTCCCATGATCCATTTAAAGGTAAAATCGCTACAACAACCAATATCATCGACATCTACTCTAACCCTTTCCATCAATTCCGTACGAGATTTTTAACCAGATCGGAGTCTCAAGACCTCTGTGCGACACGAGCCGCTTGTTAATATATTATGTCTAATTACATTTCCTTCTTTTTCAGCCTTTTTTGTTATTTTGTTAAATATTTCTGTTAAATACTTCCCATCGTATGTATTTGTGAACATAGCTCATTTTTGCTTTATTTTGTAACTTGTAACAAAGTCAACTAATGATTTATCTTACACGTCCTTTAATCATTAAGTTCTCTGCTAGTGCTGTGAACTTCTGTAAGTGACGAATTCACAATATCTAAAACTTTATGTGATTTTTGTTTGCGCTACATGTTTTAGTGAGTAAGTCGTTGAAGTGCCATATCAATAAATATGTCGGAAATACGCTAGTCGTCATTTGACTAATCGGGACGCCAGCGCCACCAAGCGGCGCTCGACAGAATCAAGAACATAACACTCGTCGACCGGAGTTAAGCAGGGTTTGTCGGTGGCTGTCGAGCAGTGAACACGTTTAGAAACTGTCGCATGTTCCGTATAGTTGTGTCGTGTACCTATCAGTGTGTGAATAGCTAGTGTGATTATTTTGATCGTGAATTATAATTTGATTTGAACTGCAAACAGTTTTTCTATTGCACAATAACTATCACTACCCATAGCACGCCCACAATGGTTAAAATATGGCTGACGATAACTAGAAGTCAAATAAATAAAGGTTGTCTTAAAAAGATCACTTTTAGGGACAAGACCGTCTATTGTATCACCTTATGTTCTTCAGCAGAATATCAGCGTCAGGTATATTTGCCTGACACATGCTGAGCTGGACTCCCATTTGGTGCAACCTTGAGACGCACACCGCACCTTATCTCGTTATTCAATTTGAAGTTTGTTATCGTGTCCCTCTATTTCTTTAAATAATTATGTTTTTCTTTTTTGGATATTATTTCTTTATTGTATATTCATGTAATTTGTTATCGTCTTTTTAATTGTGCTTTTGTGTATTGTGCTATGTCTTTTGTGTGCACTGAATAAATGATTTATCTGTCTTCATTTATATCTCTAATATGTATGGTGTGTTTATTAAAGAGTATTCTATTTTAATAGCGCCCTTTTGATGTCGGGTGAAATAGTTAGTATTATTCATCTAACCATCACATTTATTACTAACATGCTTTATCACAAGTTATTTACTCAACCCGTCTATCATAAGCGTAATTTTATAAAATTATTGTTTAGCTAAACAAGAAACAAACTTTTTAATCAACTTCCAATAGCCCGTTAGCCGTAATCTTTCAACAATGTGTTTAATACTTGCACAGAAGAATGCCTGACGTAGTTGGAGGCAGCTTTAGTTTTTGTTCAAAACCTCCTTCTCTACTCTTTAGTAACACAAGTTGCATTATTAGTTTTCAACTTCACGAGTTTAGCATTTTCGGGTGAGTTTAGCTCGCTCAAATTAAATGTATAGTTCAATATTGGTGCTTTTTATTGAAACTTCATTTTGGACCTAATCTAAAGTTTTAATCACGCTTCTGAAGTAAGCAATCCTTTCTTGTTCATTGGTTCGGATGTTAAATACTTTTTCAATTAATTTAAACTTGTTATATCTAGTCTCTGATGTTTTTTTTTGTTGATTTGATTTACTTTTTTAGGGTTCCGTAGTCAACAAGGAACCTTTATAGTTTCGCCATGTCCATCGATCTGTCCGTCTGTCCGCAGCTTAGCTCAGAGACTTTTAGTACTAGAAAGCTATGTATAATTGGCGTGGATATACATACACATTAATCACGCCAACTGTGATGACAAAGTGGTAAAATAAAATCATGAAAAAACGTTTTTTTAGGGTACCTCCTGTACACGCAAACTGGAATTTTTTATTCTCGCCTAGCCCACGGTGTAGGATGTTGTTGGATAAATCTTTAAAAAATGGGATATATGAAAAAATTCTTGGTAGTAGTATATACAACGAAGTTAAAAGGAAAACTACCACAGGTAAGTAGGCTTTACAAATTTACGAGTAATAGTCGACCAACTTACATTTGCAGTTGGAATGAATGAAAGAACATGTTTTTCAACTACAATGTTAAGTTTGTTCTTGGGATAAACTCATCCCAACCTCGGAACCCTATATTGTGCGTGGTCCGACACGCACTTGGCCGGTTTTTACTGTTAAAATGATATTTATGGCATAAACATGATGGGAAATAACATACCTAATTTACTTTTAATCAAGCAAAACGCCCTTTGTCATCATTTGAACTATTTTAATTCAGTGCGTAAATTAAATTCTAGTGATATAAAAAAATCTATGAACCAGTAAAATGCTTGAAATTGTGGGACTTTATGAAGTTCTTCAAAGAATGTAGACTTTAAAATTCCAACGTCTTCAAATGAAGTTTACGTACTGTGAAATCGCAGCTTTTTACTTTTCATAACTAAAATTGTGTTATTTTTCCAACAACTTACATATTATCTGTATAAATAAACACGAATGTTTGTATGTTTGTCATTTAAGCGTTCCTAAACCATTGATCAGATTGAGATGGAACTTTGGTAGGCTTTGGTTTGGGGGGTTCTGAGGACGCCCACGAGTGTTTCTGGTCCAAAAAATACAACCAAACACTCTTTTACTTTTTGTGGCATTGCAACGCATTTAGTACAGCTAGTATTATATAAAAGTAAATACGGAGCATAAAATCATGTACCTACCTATGTTTTATTGCTTTAAAGTCAAAGTAAGGTAACTAAAGTTATTGCTGATTAGGACTCAACTCATAAAGAACCATCAACTCAAGATGACAGCTTGCACTGAAATATTTCACATCGTTCCTTTCCTGACCATAAATTGATGGTAAGCCCTCTGAAATAGAGAGGTGCCGGATGCAAGCAATATAACTATCTATCGAAACTGCACTTGAGGCCTTGTGCCTCATACAAGGAGGTGCTCCGACACAATTAACTTGATTTATTCCCGGCGTTTACTTATTCAGTGCTACGGTTAGTACGCCCAGGGAACACGCAACTACATTTAAAAAATACTTGTTCTAACTTTCACAATATGCTACGCAAATTTGGACTCTACGTTTGTACGTTTTGAGGTGTTAAAGCAGTTTTGAAGAGAAATATTTAAGACGCAAAGTTTCATGCAAACTGTCTCGCGTTCAGAACATCTTTTGCATGTAACAGTAAATATTTTTAGAAGTTTATGATTTAGATTTAGTGGCTAGCATTATTAATAGTACGTCGGTATGAATATGATAACAGTGTTTGCTGACTTAGTTCTCGATTGAGCAGTTGCAAAAAACACCTTGAATTTAAACTGGGCTTCTTTAAACGTTCACTTTTAAACGAGTGAAGCATGTAGCGTAACTAACGAATTAACACATTCCGTACACAACACTCGCTTTTAACAAAATGCTACTCTATTAAATGTAGAAAAACAGGACAAAACAACAAGCAATAAGCAAGAAGAAATAAGCAGATTACAATAACGAGATAATAAGAGAGCCTTAACAACTCAGCGAAGTAAACTTAACTACCGTGCTACAGCTATTATGAACTAATTCTCTAGAAAGAAAGCCTTTGGCGGATCTAGGGGTGGGTCTGGAGAGCCATTAAAAAGGTGTGAGAGTGCGCGCTACGCCTCGAGTGAATTTGTCAGACGACGTCGTGAAATTAACACTAGGCGAACATAAGTCACCGGGAGACAGTGCTGCGCCTTGCCCCCAAGCGGTTATCGATATCTTGGATATAGTCAATTTTATCCGCCGAATTCGCTGCGAAAATGGCTGCAGCAAAGTGATTTGCAGTGTTATAACTGCGTTTGTGTTCGGTTTCATTGGATTAACGCCCGAGTAACGTAATGAGCAAACTTGTTAGTGAATACAGTGAACAAGATTCTGCTGCTATTTTAGTGATAGGATTTAGGTAGAACAGATTTGTGTCAACCAAATTACGCTCCAAATTCAATTACTATTGAAGAAAGTCTATTAAATGATTTTGCGTTATGGTAAGGGTGTAAAAATAATGACTAACAATATTATTTCAAAAAAGCTACACAAAAATTGAATCCAGCTAAAACACTATAAACGCTCACTATCTCTCTTTTAATAACGGAACTATCAGTAGGTACAAAGTTCCTCGATATTTAGAACGCTCTTGTATTAAGCACGTCTCTAAAGACGTTTGGGAAGTAGCAATAATTGCTGCGACGTTCTCTACCTAGATGTTATTAAGTTGAACATTACAACAGCTATGCAGCTCACTCCCATGCAGTACCCCACTTTTCTATAGGGCCCTGGTACCCGAAGAAACGAAAGAGTATTATGAGATGAAATTATTAAGCTACTTCGTTTGAGGCGCGCCCCGGATTTATTACGGTTGGGATTTTGTTGGCTTTTTTTTTTATTTCTCTTCAGTTACATTCAAAGGAATAAACATAAACAGTTTCTATTGGACATGAGGTTTATACAAGAAATGGTCTAGACTTTAGAACTGGAGTTCGGTAGGTATAGTGTTCAAAATGACATACTATATTCAAGTTTTATAAGACATAAAAAGGTTGCTATTGAAGTAACCATAACGCATAGCATCACGCCTGTATTCCTCGAAAGGTTAGGCAGAGGTGTATCTGTAGTACACCCACATTTCGCCAGTTATTGAAGTTCACATTAAAATTTTATTGTAATACGCGGGATTTGAAGTGGGCAAGCTTTTGAGTGAAGACAATCGTCAAACACTACGTGGAACGTAAAGGTGAAATAATTTATTATTATTAAAAATAAAGACAGGTGTTGAAGATTAGCTCAAAAGTGACTCTGGCCCTCGTAACAGCGTGTAAAGCAAACAAAGTAAATTACTAAAAACTCAGTGAACATAGTGCAAACACCTACTTACAGTTTACAGTATTAACATTATAATTAAATTAGTTGTTCGTAGTACGCGTTGAAAGTTGAATGTAAAAATAAAACAGAAACCTAATCACTAGGAAGTTCAATAGGTGCTCTTGTTTTCCATCGTGAGGCATGACAACAGTTGAATGGAGTAGTCATTATTATATATTCTTTTTTTTATAACTGAGTTGTTAAAAAGCCTATACCCCGCCATGTATTGTAATAGGCTAAGTTAATATAACTGAAGGTGTTAAAAGATAGTGGGTTATTAATAAAAAATACACAACAACTCAAAATCTAAGGAAAGAAAAAGAAAACAAGGGTTAGAAAGGGAATTTCGGTTGAAAACAACAACGTTAAATTACGGTACCAATAAATAAACGTGTTTATATTTTTATACCAAGTAGATAGGTATGTATCTACAATAAAAATATACCTATCTACCTACCTATGTAGGAAAGTAGATAGGTATATTTTTATACCAGTGTAATAATATGATACAACAAAAACAACGGCTAAGTGCGTGTCAGACCACGCACAATGAAGGGTTCCATAGTTTAGATGAATTGTCACAAGAACAAACTTAACATTGTAGTTGAAAAACATGTTTTCCCATAGAGTCCAATTGCAAATGTGAGTTGGTCGACTATTACTCGTTAACTTGTAAAGCCTACTTAGCTACGATAGTTTTCCTTTTAACTTCGTTATATACAAGGTGAAATTTTAAATAGTGTTAATCTCTTAAGGGGTCATTGTACTCATTATTATGAACAACTTTTACTATGGGACTAAACCTGAAATCGCGAAAACAAAATCGGCTTTTCCCTACATTTATGTTCGCATAACTCGTCAAAATGTAGGGAACATCTGATTTTTGTTCCGCGATCTCGGGTATGGTTCCATAGTAAAACTTGTTCATAATGATGAGTACAATGATCCCTTAAGAGGTTAACAGTGATTAAAATTACAACTTATACGGAGTGTTGACGACATAACGACATTAAATGAAAATACGATCCCCACTAGTTATAATATAATACCTATCTTGTATTATATTATAACTAGTGGGGATCGTATTTTCATATCTTGTCAAAAATTTATGAAACATGTATGTACAAAAGACTAACTAATTTCTGCAATAAATTTCAAATTATAAGTGACAAACAGTTGGATTCCAAAAGAACAAATCCACATCGTTGGCTATTTTTTCTCTTATGCAAGCTATACTTTCAACTATTAGTAATAATTATATGACTACTGGCTTTTTTTTTGATCTATCGAAAGCCTTCGATCTGGTGTCACACGACATATTGCTACAAAATTTAGAGGCTGTTGGGATTAGAGGACCGGTACTCCAGTGGCTATCGTCCTATTTAAGTAATAGAAAACAACGTGTCACTATCAAGTAATGACATAATATCCTACTCATCGGAATATAGACATAATAAACGTGGCGTTCTACAAGGAAGCGTTCTGGGCCCAATATTATTCCTCATTTACATAAATGACAAAATTAAAAGTAACTAATCATAAATGTATTTTATTTGCCGACGACATATCTATTATCAGACAAAAACATGATACCATTCTAGACCATGAGCTTGACATTAATAATACAATTGACAAATTACTGTACTGGCTTGACATTAACCATTTAAAAATAAATTTAGATAAATCCGTTTACATGCAATTTGATCGATCAAATAATTATAAAAACTACATTAAACTCAATATTAACAAAATCAAAGAAGTAGCGCATGCAAGATTTTTAGGTATTATAATAGATACAGATATTAATTGGAAAGAACACATAGACAATGTTAGCACTAAAATTAATAAGTTTGTATACGCGCTTAAGCAAGTCAAAAATGTAACTAACATAAAAACTGCTGTAATATCATACCCCGCATATGTAATGTGGGGTAACAGCACCGACTTCCGTAGAGCATTCATCGCTCAAAAAGTGCATGAGATCAATTTGTGGACTTAAACCTGACGACTCATGTCAACCAATATTAAAGAAACTTAGTTTGTTACCGTTACCGTCACTTTACATTTAATTTGTAATGAAAAATAAACGATTATTTAAGATGATGTGAATCCTCTGAACAGACGAGATGCCTATAAATTAGTATTAAATGATCTGCCTAGGCTAGCTAAGTAGAATAATAATTGGCTGGCAATGTGTGTGTGTGGCATTTATAATAAAATACCGAGGCATTTTAACATATTAAATACAAAATTGTTTAAAACTAAATTTTATAAATGGTTACTTGAATATAGTTTTTATAGCTTAAAAGAATTTATAGATATTTTTTTTTTTATGTTTTAAATAGTTCATTGTTGATGCCTCTTTACCTATTTGCCTGACTTTGAAAGATTTTGCATGCTTTGTCTTATCCTAGCTAACATGTTTGTGCCATATAAATTTGTGTTTAACACCATTTTATTATTATTCTTATAGTTAATCAAAACACTTAAAATTATCAAATTAGATATTACATCAACATTCAAAAATCTAATTTTTCAAACAAACTAAATGCGAATATAATCTAAACTAAGCACAACAGCATTTATAATACTGTCTACTAACCTCGTCTCACCTGTAGGCACTTCACGTAAGAACAGCAACATCGCTCCCGGTCATGTGTACTTATTTGGCGGTCCCTTATTTTAAAAAAATGGTCCCCAGCATCTATCCTCGCCCCGCTCGCCACCTGCCGCCCGCCAGCCCGCGCGACTTTTCTATTACTATCACGTTTCATAACAATTAAACATTAAATCAAAACTTACACACTTCAATCAAGATACACAAAATTACATTTTTAATTGTTGAAATTGTCCACCGTTTACTCTAATACACATTGTGACAACGTCTTGTGATATTTTTTCTTACTTTTTGTAACAAGTCACTTCTCATAGCTGTTGCTTTTAATTTATTAAAAGCGTCAATAATTCAATCTCGCAGAGTCGCATCACGAGCATAAACCTCATTTTTCCCCCTAATTATTAATCCCCCTATAAAAAATATCTAGTGGTCCAGTGACCTTGCTAGCGACCGGCGAGGTCCATATCGGCCAATCCACTGCTGTCCAGACATATCAATGAGGCACTCTCTGGCACTCACCACAGAATGTGCAGGTGCACCGTCTAACTTTACTACACATAAAACGTATACACAATCGAATTATAAATGACACA
Source organism: Fissipunctia ypsillon (assembly GCA_947568875.1). Taxonomy (NCBI): domain Eukaryota; kingdom Metazoa; phylum Arthropoda; class Insecta; order Lepidoptera; family Noctuidae; genus Fissipunctia; species Fissipunctia ypsillon. The sequence goes on along the minus strand of OX387644.1, from coordinate 12,406,432 downwards.
ACAGTAAAACTATTAAAGCTCTGCACTGTATGAAATTGCAATAAAACTACGTTCAATTTTACACAAAAACAATTATTAATAATGCGCGCGCGGCAAACCATTCTTACGCATCGAAATTTAAAAAAATAACTTTTAAAAGGTAGCACGTCACGCACTAGATAGTGGGCCAGAACTCCAGGAGCAAACTGTTTTTTTTTTTTTTTAAAACGTTGCCCCACACTAGGAATTTCTCCTGTGTCGTGGGTGCGTTTACAAACATAGAAACTCACAAACACAAACGCCCAGACCCGAAACAACTACTTGTAGATCATACAAATATTTGCTTCGTGCGGGAATCGAACCCGCGACACGCAGTGCAACAGTCCAATCGCTCAGCCACTGCGCTAACCGTGCCATCAAAATTTTTTCCTTTCCTTGCACAATAAATCTTCCGAATGCGGAAGTGATTATAAACTATTTTTGCCTACACTTACTTTGTTTAGACAAAACTGTCGAATTGACAACGTCGCATAAATTCTCAGTTTACGAAACGAATTATGCGCCTCGGCAATCTTCGTTTGCTTATGATAATAGAAATTGTATTGTACAATCACGACGATTCAATCAGCAATACATAATAAATTATTTCTGAGTAGCGAACCGCACATTGCATTTGGTTTGGAAATTATTTTGATGTGAATGACCTAATGAACATGCTTGGCAAAATAGCAACGTATTCACATCATGTGTTAAAATTGTTAAAGTAAAAAAAAAAAATCCTGCGGCTATACCGTTGATTATTATTTGATAATTTTTGGTATACGTACTACTAACGCGATACCCAGTATGTGGTTTCAATTAATGTCGTATTATCCCCACCACTCTGTATAGGTACTACTGCCGTGAATTTGTTCACTATCCAAAAACAAGCATTTAGCTGGCAGCCCCCTGCCAGCTAAGTGCACTAGACTAACAAAAATTAGTACTTTAAAGATTAATATTTTGCAAACGGATCCCTGAATCGAAAAAAGGGTTTTCACTCACCCCCAATATTTTTGAACGACCTTTCCAACGACATCCCACAATATGGGATATACGAGAAAAAAAAACCATCCTCACTTTACTGCACGTAAAGGTGGTTTTTTTCTCGTACCATAATTTTTTTTTTCAACATTTTATTTAACTACTTTGTCGGCGAAATTAATATGTATACCCATGCCAATTATTACATCTTTTTAGTACTGAGAGTCCCTGAGTATGAGCCGCAGACAGACGGACGGACATGGTGGAACTGTAAGAGTTTCTTGTTGATTACAGAACCCTAAAAAGGGAAGTTAAGGTTAATAAAAATACTCGTATTTTAAATGTCGACTCCATGGATGTCGTATTCAAACATCTGTAAAAACTTGGTTCATTTGGTCGAATGCATTGAGAATTTTAATACTTTCCTTTATCTTGAACTCTACTTGTTAGGACCTTATCGGATGCCTACTAAGTTCCTTTATTTTATTACCATTTCAATTTCTTTGCATTACTTACACATTTCAATAAATTATTTTCTGGAGCGCAACTGAAATAAAAATTTATTTGGTTACTTTGACAACGATTTTAGACTGATTTTCGTAATTAATTTATTTAATGGTCTTGGGTCGGCTTTATACAACGTGCTGCTACAGTGGCGACATTAATTTAACACATGGGTAGGGCTAGTGGCCAGTTATAAAAAAATAATAATATAGATAAGATAAAATAATTCCTAAATTGAAAAATTAAAATTTTCAAACAAACTAAATAATAAAGCTCTCTCTTTCCTTCAATTCGCTTTCTCTTTGCACGTTATTCTTTATTTAATTTTATTGAAGCGATGTTATGATCCGTGACCCCGGCAAATGGCCTCTGCGCCACAGTTCTTTAAGTATAGGTTGCTCCAAGATGCTATTTTAGAGAATTGTATATAAATAAATAAATAATACGTTGATTAAATTAAAATATTGGAGATATTTTAAAACAAAAACGCAAAACCGTATACGTGTCTTAAATTAATGTCGCCATTAAAGCGGCACGCTGTATACCAGAGAAATAGGTTGTATTTAATAGGTTTAAAAAACCATATCATACTGAAATCCTGGATGCTTTGTGGGATTAAGTCCGCCTATGTACCACTAGTGTACATGAGCTTTAAATAATTATATAATAAATAAATGAACAGTTAAAAATGTCCACACTTTTTGAATGGCACCCACTCTCATCAGTCTGCAACTTCATGAAAAGCAAACACATGCATACAAGCATAAAGAAACAGCTCATAGTTTAACAGGTTATAAAACATTCGAGTCGCGTCGGCTATGATTGTATTATTAATACAAACGTTTCATTAAATTCTACAGGAAGCCTGGAATGATCCTTATTCTATATTATAGTCTCTCTCCTTTTTTATAAATAATGCCATTTACGTTTTAATCTAAGAAAATTTGGCAGTGTCCGTGCAGGAATTACATTTATTATTATTGATTTGGGGGCTCGTGGCTAAGTATCTAATAACAGCAGCACGGGTCGATCGATCAGGTCAAGCTACACTTGCCGCAGTTGGTTCGTGGATGGGTGATCATCTTTACATACAGGAACCCATCCGTGCCTCGGGAAGCACGGAAAGCCGTTGGCCCCGGCTGTCATTCGTGGATCTTTGACGGTCGTTACGGGTCATCAGAAGCCCGAAAGTTTGACAGCCAGTCTTACCAAGGGGTATCGTGTTACCCAGTATCTGGGTTGTGGAGGTCAGATGCGCAGTCGCTCCATGTAAAAATACTGGTATTTAGCTGCATCTGACTAGACTGGAAGCCGACTTCAACTTAGTTGGGAAAAGGCCAGACAGATGCTGAATATTGATATGTTTTCATCTTCTCAACTGATTTGTTCTTTTATCAATATGAATAAAGGAGAAATTCTCTGCATACTATTTGAGTGATATTTAAAGTATCATTTTACTGTGTTATATAGTCCTTGATTCTCTAAATATTGCTGCTGATAAGTAGGAAATACCTATGGATTTTAAATACCACTATCATTTCAAATTCCAGCCCATGGGACCAAAAGCTCCATCTAGCGTAAATTAGCTGCGATTCTTACAGACTCCGAGTAGTTTTGATTTTCAGGAAAACAAACCTTGAAGCTGCCATGTTCTTCGCTGCACACACAACGCCATCTGGAACATTCGAACTTTTTATAAAAACGTCCTTGATCAACAAAATTACTATACGTAGATGGCGCTACGCTTTCGTAGCGCACTACGAAGCTACGCGGCCGCGGCGTAGCACTGGCGTAGCAAAACTTCTTCTTGATGTATTTGTTTTCCTATAGATGGCGCTAGTAAGCGCTCGCACCTTGGTTTTAAGTTGTTTCCTAAAGAGAGCATTGCAGACGCAGTAAAATAATTTCTTTCACCAAATCACCACACTGTAAGTAAATGGTTGATGACTTTTCCGTAAGATGTCACTGTTTTTTCAACAGAAAACTTAGCTCAGGGATAAATAAAAAAAATACAATATTGTAATCACTGACGCTGATGTCATTAATTAATCTAAGATTTGACATAGCCAGAGATTCCAATTGCTACAATTATACCATGGCGCATTGCTTGATTTCATAATGTCCTCATCGATGAAATGCAGGTACTTTTGGTAAAACTCAACCTTATTGTTAACGGGTTAACGAACATAACTGTTTGAAATAAAATGATTGTGTGTTATAAACTGAGTAGTTTCCTGAATGTATCCTGTCCTACTGTGTTGACGTGTAGTTTCAGAAGGATTTATTATTAATTTCTAAACCGTGATTGTAGTTATTTTGGTAGTTTTGTGGTGTATTTATTGATGTAATGATACACATTTTCAGTACGAATATTGCTGTATTTATATTCTCACACATATACAAACTTGGTACTTCTCACTACTAAAAACAGTATACAGTGTGTAGAGACAGCCCTCCGCAAACTAACAGGGTGCATTCAGCTCCTTATTTTATATTCCACCGAAAATATTTTCAGGAAAATTTTCATTTTTTTCATCGTATTTTCAGTTACTATCCTCCTTCCTTTATTTCAATGTAAAATTACATTCTCTGTACGCAGCACTCCATTTATGTAAATAAAATAGCTAAAATGAAAAAAATCAGCAATGGATGTTGAAATACTTGGCGGCCGAGGACTCGCTGCGCTGCCGTTCGCTACGCGCGTTTTGCCACGATAACGATACATTGCGTGTGAGGTAATAAAACAAATCAGCTTTATTGGATTCTCATAACGTTCCTGAAATAATTACATGCACCGGTCATCTTAGTATCATATATTGAATTCACCCCATCAGTCTGCGGAGGGCAGTCCCTTACACCCTGTATACTTTAGACTTCTTAAAGATTCTTGGTTCTGAGGCTCGAGGAGAACTAACTTAGTAAAACAGGCGCCACGCTCCAAACATCATGTTTCCACTTCCCTTTTCGTTAAAAAAACCAGTACTTTTACGGTAACTGTCAAATGAGATACTTTTAAACTTCATGACTACACTGATATAAAAATCTTTTGAGTCAAATCACCTACTTTCAATTTTATATTTAGTATCTAAAATCACTACAAATCTTATCAATATTTGGAAATCATGACATTTAAGTAAATAAGTTTTGCTTAACATTATATTTTCTATACTTATTATGCATTTACTAAAATGAAGAATTAGCTTGCTGGTTACAGGGTATAAGATTAGATTAAATTAAAAAAGTGCTTTTTTTTTTTAAATTAAGAAAATAAAATTATTATATAATAACATTATTATATTGAGTATACGACAATAGCATCGGGCGTGCATTACTTCGCGCAAGTGATTCATGTCTGTAGAGAATAGAAATACTCCTAGCTGAACAGAAACACCTCCTATTTGCACTCCATTTGCTGTTCACCCCATTTAAACAATTCCAAACCTTATACCTTCGGAATAAGATTTTATAGTGTGGTACAGATAATTTTGTATGTATCTTCACACGCTCTCGTTTCTCGTATACGTGCCGAGCGCTGCAAAGTTCTCGCGTCTTGTTACCACCACGCGTTTGGCAGATTGGATTTGTTTCTCCGCATGCTAATATCGTAGGTACGTGTGGACTCACCCGGATTAGCGCTAGGGAAAAAAATGTCCCCTCTTTTGTTTATTTTAGGAACATAAATACGTTTGTTTGAGTCTGCCTCTCGTTTCAAAAACAATTGTCCCGTCTCGCCGAGTTTTATGTACTCGACTGATATTTTAATAAATGTGCTGTGTTGAGTCTGATAAAACCAGGGCCTTGGTAAAGTAGGTTCTATTTATTGTAAAATATTCTGTTACGTAACGACTTTATTTCAATTCACTATTTAAACCTAACCACGTATGAGTAATAAATATGCACAGAAATCCTGTGTAATATAATTGTTTGTATTCGGGGTTCTAATGAGTAATAGTGCTACCTCATCTTACATAATAATCGATTTTAATATGTTTACTGTTTATGTATTATTCAGTGAGTGTTTAATATTTTTTTTAACGGTTTTGTAGTCGTATTTTTTTTACTTTTCAAATAGTCACATGAAATAACTATTTTTAAATTATTTTACCATTAATTTATTACTCAAGATACCTAAATACTCGAACTATATGGAGAGTATATGGTTTGAAATCATCAATTTAAATAATACTTATTTACAAAACAGAGAGATTTAATCAAATTATCATTACCGCATGTTCATTTACCATAATAACCACCGAGTTTAAGGTGAAGAGATGCTATATACGAGCCTAAAAACCACAGAACTTTCGCTCCCTCGAAACCTCGTATTTTCAATTCCAATAAACGTATACTCATAGGTAAACATATTTTCTGTCGTACACGTTAGTGAATATCTCATTTGCCATCGTTTCTGGGCCACTGGTTCGATACCCGATTTGATAAGCTTGTATGCTAACTTGGGGCTCATATATTTATAACTTTGACAAGTTTAATTGGATTCTTCGTATTTTTGGTTCGAATCTTAAAGTGCGATTGGAAGTTTAAAATTATGAGTTTAAATAAAACCATCGGACTTCATCCAGGAGCTATGTACGTTCATTTTTTTATATCGTAGACAAGCTCCTTAGGTCATTAATATGTGCAATTTATTTCATCACCACTGCTCTCAAAACGGTGAAGGAAAAGATCATGAGGAAATCGGTATGACCTAGAACCAAAAATTCGAAGACATTATGAGCCACCAACCTGCACTGGGCGCGCATGGTGGAATACGGCCCACTCCCTCTCATAGAGCGGAAGCCTGTGTGCCAGCAGTGGGAACATTATAAGATAATTATGCTAGTCAACCTCATATAGGTCAAGTGTGTCAGGGGGCCAACCACCACCTCTTAAAGCAGTATTATTTTAATGTTACTTCAGAGTGAGAAAGAGATGGAGCTATACAGGACGTCTAGCTCCATCTCTTTCCCACACTGAAGTAATATTACAATAATACTGCTTTAAGAGGTGGTGGTCTAGGCTCAGGTAAATGTTTTTTTCCAGGAGAATTTCCACCTTCTAAATAATTTGAAGAACAATTTATATTCAATCAATGACTGCCTGGTCTAGTGGTCGCAAGCGCTACTGCTGAGCATGAGGTCCTGGGTTCGATTCCCAGGTCGGGCAAAGTGTTATTGGGTTTTTCTATCTGGAATTTCTTAGTAGCAGACCGGAGTCTGGATTTGTGCCCGGTAGATGGCAATAGGCTCGCCCCCTATTACATGGGACTTAAACATAACTGACGAAATGTGGGTGTACTATAGATAGATACACCTCTGCCTAACCCTTCGGGGAAACAAGGCGTGATGTTATGTTATGTCATTGTTGATAGATTTCTTCTTTTTTATTTAGCTGCGTTGACACGAATAGTGTTTCGGCTCAGAAACACAACAAATATTAATGTAATATATTTCACTGTAAATAGATTTATAATCATGTAAAACGATTAAAAAAGTTTTTAGAAACTTTATCTAAGTATAAAAACTTTTTTATGTCATTGCAAGTAACACAGAAACGTATGCTTTACGTTATTCATTGGTTGTTTTATTTCTTCATATTGTAGTGTAGGAAAAACAATCGAGTTGTTCGATCATGTTATCAAAACCGGTGATATGTTATCATTTTTCACACTGACAATCTTTAATCCCATCACGTATGGCCCTACGTGACTGACGAAGGGACAGTCTGTCTTCAGGGGCAATTTGCCCTTCTTTCACGGAAAAGCCGCATGGTTAACATCCATGGTACCAAATTATATAAATAATATTTCATCCTTCACCCCAGGGGAAATACCTCTTCGTTTTAGAAATTCTTTTGCGTTAAGCCTTTTATGCTTTGTGTTTCTTGGACATAAGTGAAGTAAGCTTGAAGTGAGTTGCCATTCCACATGATGCTAGGGATTGACACTCACACAGCTCACTTCAAACTCACTTCAGCTAAGTTTTCACGATGAGTTTTTTTACAGAATATATCGACAGTTAAGCTTTGCGCCCTCACGCCCCTAGTCGCCGCAGGAGACGCCCTGGGTGTCGCGTCGGAATTGGCAGCCGATTCCCGGCTACCGTAGGTACGGGCTTGCGGACGGCGAGCAGTGGGTAGCTCGCCGTCCGGTAAGGATCAGGCCCGAGTCGACAGCGCGTTGTGTTCCACGCGCGCCTCAAAGAGATGTCAGCACTATGGACGGGGTCCGCTAGGGCCGATACGGGTTGCGTTATAATTGAAAGAGTTACCGTGGATTTGATAATTTCCCATCCAAAAAAAGGTGTAGTAGTGGTCTTTTGTGGTTTTGGCACGAGCTGTACGACAATGTTAGATAATGTTTTGATAAAAAGATAAAGCAGTCTGTAGGTTCTCAGTGCCGCTGACTGCCCAGGGTACGCTGGATGAATCGATACCAATGCGCTGTTTTACCACTGCAATAGACAACTAAACGGTGAAGGTAAATATCGTGAGGAAACCGGCAAGTCTAAGAATGGACAATTCGAAGACATGTTACATGCATCAACCCGCACTGGGCCCGCTTGGTGGATTATGGCCCACTGCCACTCACAGGGAAGAGGCCTGTGTCCCAGCAGTGGGTACATTATAGGCTGATTATGCCAACAGAAAACTGGAACCCAAGAGTATGCACCGTTATTACAAAAATGTATAATTCTTAAAAGTTATTACCGAAACCGAGTACACAAGTTAATTTATTAATTTGATTTAAAAACTTAAGCGACACATCTAAATGCCTTTGTACCACTATTTCTCGTGTTACACGTTGTAAATCTGAAAACGTTGTTTGTGACTGTATAATTGCTGTGGAAAGCCATAGTCTTTATTGCTGGGGAGTTAAGCCTAGAATCAGAGGAACGTGGGGAAGGAAGTCTATAAGGGCATGTTTTGACTGAACACTTGAAGCGATACGATGTGTGAATTGCAGCTGTATTCGCAATGTAACGACAAGTGATTCGGGTCACTAGTTCATACGAGCCTTCTCTGGTAGGTACTTCTGTTGATTGATAGTCACTAATGAAAATTACATGGTGCTGTGTCGTGTTTGGGCCTGTTTCCGTCCACCTGTAAGCAGACCCGGTAACTATAGCCAAAGTGGGCACTCGAGCGCTGACCGGCATGCGAGCTTACCGTTGAAATTTGGTCAAAGGACTGTTCATGGGTTTCTATGATCGAACCGCTCGTTGTGGTACCTACTAATGTCACCTATGCTAAGGCATACAAAATTTCTGTAGGTACCTACAAAACAGAAATGTGCCAATAGAAGAACTTCGTTCACTCATTAACGGCATAACTTTGTAAATGTCTATCAAATGACGTCATTTTTTTTTTCAATTTATTTTATATATCCTTGACATAATCTTCTCATTACTGGACATTATATAGCTACAATTCTAATTTAAACTCTGTATTAGTGGCTTTTGTTGGCAGGATATTAATTCAGTTTTGTCGCAGTTGTAATGGCAACCACGTCATTCGTTTTTATTGTTATTATTTTGTTGATCATTTATCATCATCTTCCTGCCCTTGTCCCATGTTTATTGATCATTTATATAGATTCTTTTATATTTTGTGAATGTGAGAACGTTTTAGGCCTTTTAAACTGTAGATTTTTTGACCATTCTCTATTTTGTTAAGTACCTGGTACTTGTTGACAGGCCTGCACTGTCCTCCCATACCTATTAATACTATAATTTGAAAAATTGTAAAAACCAATTAAGTATGTTTAAAAGAGTAATCGTAGAGTTTTCTTCCGGCTCTTCTCCATAGGAAACGACCTATTGGAGCCATGCACCTAGCTTCTGACATTTCATAAGTGCCCATGTAGGTTTATGTGAAATAAAATTTTTGAATTTGAATTCAAAGATTTTGTTGATTTTTATTCAAACCGAAAATGCTCCTCCCGATTGGAACACACGTATACAATATGCCGCAGCCTTACCGTAGCAATATGCAAGCGACGACGGCACGAGCGTGTAAATTGTTAAAGTTGGAGGGTGGTTGCAATTTTCACAGCTGTATAAAATATTGTCAGGCGCAATAGCGGACAAGGGCGCGAAACGATGGATGCGCTCTCTTTGGCTTTTTAGCACGTTTCTGCCGATCGACTCACACGCCGCCATTAGCAGATATTGCTTTTGATAATAATATGACTTCCACTAAGATTTTGTTTGGATGCTAGTTTGTTACTTCTTTTTGTGTTTTTTTATGGTTCCGTAGTTAACAAGGAACCCTTATAGTTTCGCCATGTTCATCTGCAGCTTAGCTCAGAGACTACGTACTACGAAGCTATAATTTGGCAGCCGACAAGAAAGTGGACACTAAAATCATGAAAAAAATAATGTTTTCAGGGCACCTCCAGTACACGTAAAGTGCGGATGTTTTTTTCTCGTCTACCCCATGGTGTGAGGTGCTGTTGGATAGGTATTTCAAAAATATTGCGGGTTTTTGAAAACCATTTTTCGATTAAGGGATCTGTTCGCGACCATAGGCCCGTTTCTGAAATATTAAGCTTTAAAGTGCAAATTTTTGTTAGGCAAGTGTCTGCTCTCCTCCCAGCCAGCCCCTCCCAGCCACTATAAGCAGCTCCCTGCCAGCTAAGCGCTTAGTTTTGAATATGTGAAAAAATTCACGGTAGTGGTAGGTACAACGAAGTTAAAAGGAAAACTATCACAACTAAGCTTTACAAGCTAACGAGTTATAGTCGACCAACTTACATTTGCAGTTGGAATCATGAGCGAACATGTTTTTCAACTACAATGTTAAGTTTGTTCTTGGGATAAACTCATCCCAACTACGGAACGCTTCATTGTGCGTGGTCCGACACGCACTTGGCTGGTTTTTAAAAGTAGTTAATGGTATATTCGGAATCAGTGTTGTTTTCGAAGGGCATGAATGTAGGCGTATGATCTGTTCCAAAAGAATCTAATAAATAATCCTTTTTTTTATAGGTTTTGGATGCGGAGAGGGTTCTGAGGTTTATAGAATCCGAGAGTTAGGTTCCCACGGATTCTACAATCTCTTCTTGCTTTACATGCATGACCGCACATTTGTCCACACCAAATTCCATCCTGATGGCGTGACTGAAATTTTCAGTTACTTACAGTAGCTCCATCAGTTGCAAATTGTAGGGGTCAAAGAGTTTTAGGTCATTTATGTAAAGGTGGTAAGATATAACCTTACCACCTTTCCTCAGACGATAGCTTAGACCTGAATCCTCCAGCAGTGTGCTTAGAGGATTCAAGGCTAAGCAGAACCAAAGCGGACTCAAACTATCGCCCTGAAATATGCCTCGCTCGATCCTTATCGGCTCGCTATTCCTCTGGATATTTTGACATCCTGGATAGCGAAGGACCGTCCTCCGTTGTCCTATATACGACATCAGGAAGGTGCGCAGAGTTGCATCTACTTTATACAACTCTAGCATCCTTATGAGCCATGTATGTGACGCCGAGTCATAGGCCTTCTTATAATCTATCCAACATGTCGACAGATCCTTTCGGGAACGACGAACCTGTTGGCTAATGACCATATCAATGAGGAGTAGCTCCTAAGTACCGCGACAAATTATTATTATAATTAACATTATTAAATTGTAATTGGAAAATCATCGACGAAAACTGAGAATACAAAATCAAACTCAATTGTTAAATGAAAAAAATCTTTAAGGTTATTTCAAATTAGTATTTCGGCACGAATCAAATTACTCAATTTGTAAATGGTTCTACAAATTGGAATCCACCGGTGCGTTTTCTGTTCCATTTGTTTATATTTTAATCAGATGCTCTTGAAACAGACTATAGTTTTAACTATTTTATTGTATCTTGAACTGTATACTTAGTGAAAATAAGATTATTAAAATGATAAAACATTGTTAAACATTGTACACAACACACAACACACACACATTGTAACAATGCTGTTGTTGTTTGTTGTTGTTATTGTTGTTAACTGTTGTTGTTGTTGTAATTATAATCATCAAAATCAGTAATATAACTCCATAAGTTTATATAATCCTAATTGTCAAGATTTCATGTGGATTTCACCCGGTCTTAAAGAATTGTATTGATGACTTTAATTATTATAATTCTGTAAATACATACTTTTTAGGGTCGGGAATCATATTTTGATCAACATACAACGTAATATTACCTTGCAAATTGCAAAAAACTTAAGAAAATTTGAATTTCCCGGGCTACCTGGCGCTTTCGCCTTAACGTACCTAATTATAACTATTGGAACGATGCTGCGTCCGCAGTACCTGCAGGTACCTACATTGGTGACACAGACAAATGAGTTTCCGAGTACATGACAACAGCAGTCCAATGTTATGACAACAGTTTCTAGGACTGTCACTGTTTGAGTAATAGTCCGTACATAGCTACAAATAATATGCATTCTACAGTTAAACTTAGCCCTTAAATTTCCTGAAAAATTAGTAAGCAAAAAGTAAAGCTTAAAATACCATTCCTTTGTTGTATCTTTCCGTCTAGATTTATATAAGATACTCCCTAGATACCTAAATGATACTCCATACAAATTGTTAAGTATTTTATTACTTAGACTCAATAAAAAATCGATGATTTTTTTTTGTAACTTCCAAATACCCGCTTTGTATTCACCTTAAAATTAAAATAAAAAAAAACTTAAAACCAAGCGAGTTCCTCCTTCCATTATTTTTAATACAATTCCATGCAGCGCGTGCCATTAATATTCTTTAACACGATTAATTTTTACAGCACTTAACTTTCTTTCAAAATTAATTATCCTTTACGTCGTAATTGAACGCCGCACCATTACATTCATCTTTAAGTAAAATGTTAATTTTTGTATTACCAAGTTTTTGCTCTTTGTAGGATTTTCTTGGAGCACTCTTTCGGGCTAGAAGGTAACAGAAAAATGAGTCGACCGACAAAGTCATTTAAATAGTTATGGCGCAAGAGCACTATTAATAAATTAATACTCAATAGAGTAGTCGAAGGAAAAGGAAATATTTTGTAAACCATTTTAGACTCTTCTTCTTCCTGATGTAACATTATATTTTTTCTCCCAGAATAGCTGTCTTCTTAACCCCTATAATAACTAACTATCCTATCTAATCATTTATCCTCGATATCAATTAAATTAATTACCTGCACTAGCTACACATATTCCTGTAGGGAGCTTAACATCAAATCGTTTAGTTCAACTTAAAATAATATTGTACTACATTTATATTAAAAAAAAATTGTGAAAAGTATCAAAGGGCATCAAAAAATTCGTCCGCATCGTTGTCAACAGAAAAAGTGCCCAAAAGGCAGGCAGCATTGCCACGTTGTATGGCAATGCTAATTCTTTGGCCAAAGAATAAGCCAGCCCTTTGGTCACGTGAAGAGTCGACCAACCTCTTGGCGATGTTTCTTAAAATCAAGTGGGCACTTGGACTCCATGGCCCTAGTGTTTCAACCCCAAACTGCTCGAATATATAACTCCCAAAAAAATGGAATATTTTCGCCGTTTAAGGTTTTCCGCCCCAACACAGCCCGCCGTTTTAATGTAGTTTTAGTTTAGTTCGGTAGTACCAGATTTCTATCTCATTGTACTTCGTATTCTAATGGCCAATTCCTATAATTTGCGGACCGTTGTAGATTAAAATTAAAACTCTTTTATCTTTACCAATAATGTACCAAGCTTTGCATAGTAGACTCTCCCATATGGAAGTAGCTATCACAGGTAACATTAGCTTACGAATCTATTTATATGCCTAGTTTTGGCAATAAAAATGCTACCATTGGTAAGCAAAATAATTTGTTTTTGTATATTGGAACCGGATAACATAAGTCCGAGCTCGAAATAGTTGAAACTACTTACCAGCTGGATATTAGGTACAGCTGTCAGATTTAGGCAAACAATTGCGTCGCTCGTTTGCTCCGAATCCTAAATCCGCTCAGTTCCTCACATTAGTTCAGTCTCGATGAATTGGGGCACTTGCTCCACTACAGCTGAATTTCGTTAGAGCTTGCATTGTGTAACGCCTACCTAAAGTTGCGCACTCCTGTTGAGAACTCGGAACCGGATTCGTAAACCTTTGGTCGGATTATTTGCGCGGCTTTCGATAAACGGCGTTGCCTTTTTTGGAGAGTTGGTCGTCACAAACTTTAAACAGATGGGTTTGTACCTATGCTTATGTATGTTGTGCACAGTAGGAACGCCGCAATGATCTGTTTCTTATTTTATACAACACACATAACATGACGCCTGTAATCCCCAAAACTGGCGAAATGTTGATGTACTCTAAGTACCTCTGCTCACTTATTCTTTTATCCACTTTATCTTTTAACCCAATAGAATGCTACAAAAAACCAATAGATATCACTACATATTTAAGACTTCGGTACACTTTCATACATTTTCATTTTTCCGTCTGTTGTGTCTAGGCATAAATTGGTCCACATATATTATTGTTCCTAGATCAGCGAAGCAGTAAAATATATTACGAATAATGACGAATCTCAGAAATAAATAACTATTTAAGAACACTCTCGAACATGTCACCTTTTAAAGAGAATAAAAGAAAATCTAAATTAGTTCAGTCGTTTGGGAGCTACGATGCCACAGACAGATATACGGATACACAAATACACAGATACACACGCACCGCGGGGGTTAAAAATAACTTACATAACATAACATAACATCACGCCTTGTTTCCCCGAAGGGTTAGGCAGAGGTGTACCTATAGTACACCCACATTTCGCCAGTTATGTTTAAGTCCCATGTAATAGGGGGCGAGCCTATTGCCATCTACCGGGCACAATAATAACTTCTTGCATGAATTATTCTTATTATCAGTGGAATGAGTACTAAACAAATTATTAACAAACAATATAGGTACTTCACGAATCCTGTCGGTCTATCCAAGATTATCAGTAAATCGAAACACTAACGTTCAGTAAATATTCCATAACAAAGACTCATGAAAAGGAACAAGAAACAAATGATCTAATTTCTCTTTATGTATACAAAATGAGCACGAACTTGCTCAAATTGGCCGTTAAACACACTAAAACAATTTGGTATGAAGGCTGGGAACCTTATTAGACGGTTTAATCTGGGAGGCGACTGAAAGCGAAATATACTTTGTTTAATTTTTGAATGAATCTTTAAGCAACTTCCATCTACTTCGCGGAGACAAATTAGTGTCTGAAATGTTAAAATTAATACCTATATGCTCAGTTTATACCTGGTACACACACGGCCTGGGTACAATACCCATGTACTTTAACTTTCTTATCGTTGAAATCACGTCTCTCATAGTAAGTAACCTCATGAGGAATATCTATACTATCGATACTTCCATATTATTATACTTACTACTCATATTATAAATGTAAAAGAAACTGTCTGTCAGTATGTGTTTGATGTTACCTTTGTACACCTTAACGGCTGAACGGATTTCGTTTAAGAAAGGCGCACAAGCAAGTAGAACATGACCTGGGTTAGGACATAAGATTATTTTATGCCGGTAGTAGTTCCCGTGGGATAATTTCCGACGCGGGCGAAGCTGCGAGCAAAAACTAGTATTACTATATGTTTTTTCGATGATCATGGTCATGGTCTTCTGTGGCTAAGTAATAACAGCCGCACGAGTCGATCCATCAGGTTAAGCTACGCTTGCTGGGGTTGGTTCGTGGATGGGTGACCATCTTTACATACCGAGACTCTTCCGTGCCTCGGAAAGCACGTCAAGCCGTCGTTGGGCCCGGCTGTCATTCGTGAATCTTTGACAGTCGTCATAGGTCGTCAGAAGCCCGAAAGTCTGACAACCACTCATGCCAAGGGGTATCGTATTACCCAGTTACTAGGTTGTGGAGGTTAGATAGACAGTCGCTCCACGTAAAATATTGGTATTCAGCTGCGTCCGGTTAGACTGGAAGCCGACCCCGACATAATTGGGAAAAGGCTAGGCAGTATTCTTCTACGTTCCAGCACGAGCTATACGAGAGACATTTTTATATCGAAAATGAGTCAACAGGATGGTAGCACAACTGAATGTCCAGGATACGCCGGAAGCATTCGTGGAGGCTCTTGTTCCTCAACATAATAGAAGTGTTTCTTGTTTGACTATGGAACCCTGAAAATACTAATTAATTTAGAATAACATACATTTGCAAATCCAAGGTCAAGCAAACCCTTCGCCAAATGCTCAGAAACAGAGCTCCAAAGACGAAACCCGTTACCTTGAAAAACGGTGCTTCACACCACAATATGCAAACTCAGTGTTCAGCTTACACGGAGCGGTGTGAGCGGTGTTCAATAGGCGTATGTCTTTGAGAGCGGCGCCCGGGGCACTCGACGAGCCTTTTAACACGTAATTGCGTTAATATGTCCCGGCGTACGACACCTACGAAATTAGATGAACCTGTACTGTACATTGATTATGTTTCTTTTTGAGATTCTGTTTTGTTGAGTGTAGGGTAAGGTTTGATAGATATTAGTGCAGTGCTGTAGAAGTCTTTGAACAATCAGTGTTGTATCGCACCTACCAACAATAAAATATTGTTAATGAGACGTCAGTAGAATAACTTTTAATATGATTTGAATAATGAAACACATAGCACATGTGTGAGCACTATGTACCCACCTACTATAAAGCTACCAATAACTGGTTACGTCTTTTAGTGACTTGAATTTGCCCTGGCGACTGAGAGTATGTCATGCTCACTCAAATGTCTCGCTGGTGGTGGCGTGTGTGTTGGATCATTAAGTTCCCTTCAAAATGGTTGCGCTGAATGGTGCTGATCCATGCGTCATGTTCGTGAACTGGCTTATTTTAATTTTTGAATCGTTTTTGACTCTTATCTTTTTGTTGCGGACGCTTTTAACGTGCACGTCTTTCTACATTGTTCTCACGTACTTAATTTCAACATGAATGATATAAACAATATTTTGATTTAAAAGAGTGTCCGTGGAGTTTCTTGCCCGTTTTTCTCCATAGAGGTCTACGCTTTGGAATGGGCAACTAGCTTCAACTTTCTGACTAACTGACCGACTCTTTGACAATTCAAAAGTGCCTGTAATTGGTTTATTTGAAATAAATTCTTGGAGTTTGAGTTTGAAAGACTAAAATTTGAGAACTTCTCTTTAATTTTTTTCTGGTTATAACAATGAGAACGACAAGTAATGATCAGAGAAAAATAATTCTAACATTGTCCAATATTTGCATTTCATTTTAATTTCGTAGCAGGTAAAATTATTACTGAAATCAAAAGCACCTAACTTCAATGTACCTATGAGAAAATATAACGAGGTCGTAACTAAAAATTATAAAGTTAATTTTCACCTAGTATGGATAGCAACATAGATTTATCAAAACCGACAGCATTCGCGTTTGTAGAAAATTACAGCAGTATACGTAAAATCCGCTGGACGCGGGATTGCGGACAGCGCAGGATGTTGTTACTCACTAAAGCCTTAGCCAATCACTACTTCGCTACTATCAAATCTTTTGCACTGCTCATTGAAGGAGACCATTCTTAAGACACTGAGATTTTCCCGTGCTCTGATGGACACATTGAAGTACAACTTTGCAATACTTGCAGTATTATCTATAACTTTCTTTCACATTTATTTATATCAGTGGCACTTTAATACTAATTACGTTACTAAAATTAATGCTCTTCTTTCTTCATAAAAAGTTTCTTTGAATACGTAAATATTTTAAGAGGAAGTGACTAAGAAGGCTTACCGGGAATTTCTTTATTGGAAAACTGGCAAAGAAGAAATAATGAGCAGTTCTTCTGTACATAATGTAAATTAAAGTCACTTTTCGTGTCGCTCTGTGTGACCGCATTGTTCTTATAAACACCGCAACGGATTTTGATGTGGTTTTCGACATCATTTGGAGAATTAATTCCGGAAGGTTTATGTGTAGGTACAACCCTAATAATTGAGAAATAAATCTTGGTGTTTGGCAAGTCGCAAAAACCGTGCGATACAAGAGCCGGTTCGCTAGTAAAATTATACAGGGTCAAATTAAATTAGCTGGCGATAAACCACAGACGTGATGGGTATCGATATCTAAACACGACAAAATAAATTTTTTTTTTTGGGTCATTGACCGCTAGTAGTGTTTTTACTTGAAGTGTGAGTTGATAAAATCTGTTTTATCGTGTTGAGATATCGATACTCATTACGTTTGTGAAGTTTACACAAGAAAAACTGACTTTTAATAAAAAAAATATTTTAAGTGACTACTACCGGTGGTTGATGACCCCCCAAAAAAAAAAACATCGTCAAATTAATTATTTTTTTGTTTTATCGTGTTTATATATCGATACCCATCACGTCTGTGGAGTTTCGCTAGCTAATTTAATTTGACCCTGTATAGTTAAAACAATCCTAACATTCTACTAAACCCACTTCAACATGTCGGGGTATCGATTTAGCCGACATCGCTGCTGTTGTTGACATACCCCCTCGTTCAGTGCAATGTCGTAGGCCTGCAACGAGCAGCCAGTATTTTCAGTTTCGATTTGCTGCCTCTAAGAGATAGCACATTGGTTAGTAATTGAACCACAGACGTCTTTGATATATCGGCCCTTTTATCGGATTGGACGGACGCAATAACAAACCGTTGATTGCTTCCAAGTGGACTCGGAAGATTGATTATTTTCTCGTTACTCCGTCCGTGTCTCCGTTGTTTTATATACATTGTCGTATATAGTTTTAATTTTACCTTTTATCAGAAATGTCTGGAAGATAGAGTGTAAGAAACAACAAGAACTTTGAACTTTATTTTTTAGTGGTTTGCGTAGTCGGAAATTGATGTCTAACGTATTTACAAATAACATAACGGTTGTACATTTTAACTTTTGTGAAACGAAGCATAGACAGTCATTTCATTTTCATCGGATATACTCGTACAACACATGAATGGCAGTTTGATTATGTAATTTAAAATAAAACATCCAAAAATTGTGTTAAGCCTAAACCAAAATAATTAAATTATCCCAAGCTTCCCAGCTAGCCTGAAACATCACGACAACTCGTATTCTCAGAACATTTGAATATTTAAAACGTTAAAGTATATTTTTTTAAAGACGTCCTAAACAAAGGCTGTCCTTTAAAACGTGTGTTATTCTGTGCCTAAATCGGTATTGCAAAAAGCGGCAAACATTAATGTGAATATATTGTCGGCGAAGCATTTCGTCCGTTCGCACTGGCCAAAGCTCATAAATAAACAAAACTGGATGCTCTGTCGAAAAGTTCCGTAAAAAAAAACTGAAAAACGTAAAATTTACAACCGGGAATTCAGTGGAGTTTTAATTAACCGTACAATGGATCGGCGCGAGAACAAACTGTGCCATACGTGATATGTGCAAAATATTAGTCAGACTACAAAGTTAGGCGAAATCGACAGTTGGTAATTTTGTGACGATGGGGCAATTAAAACTTTTATTTTGTTGTATAAGTTTGTAACATAAGTACGTCTAAGTTTGTAGCCTCATAATAATTATGTTGAGCATTTATGAAGACGAAGTAAATCCTTAAGAGGGAAGCGCAAGGGTAGCCCGCGAAATTCAAATTTTCTTACGATTTTCGAAATTTGCAGCTCAGTGTTTATAACAAATATGTATTTACAGAATATAATCATTAGAATCAGTAACACAACTCCTGAAGTTAGTATAATCCTCAAATGTGATGATTTCATGAAATAGTCATTCAATATGATTACTTGGTCTTAGAGAGTTGTATTGATGACTATTAATTCCGTAAATACATATTTGTTACTGTCGCGAATCATATTTTAATCAACATACAACCTAATACTGACCTGCAGATTGCAAAACACGTAAGGAAACTTGAATTTCGCGGGTTACCCTGGCGCTTTCGTCTTAAGGTTTATCATTACAGTCATATCAGATCAGCATTTGATCTTCCTCCGCTTACCATGACCTCACTGAAAGATTGCAGCAATAGCCAGTCGTAATGAATAATGCCATGTTCACCACGTCTAGCAAAAGGATTGGTAATGGCAGAAACTGTATCCTAATTACGTAACACACTTCAATCTCAATCCTAGGGTTTTGAGGGAAATTCTAATGCGCAACGTAATGAACGTGGCTGAACTGTCAAAATGAAAGGCATTGCGATCGATTGCAATTTTATGTATGTTACACAATTACCCGCAGGATCCTGTCTTCCTGATTTCTTTTTGGTGCCACCACGGTAGTCCGTTCTTTGCGGGCGTAGTCTCTTCAGAATGTTATCCGTAAATTCGTATAGTTTTACAATGACCTCTATCAAAGTAGGTATACCTATACTTACCTCTACGTATTGATGTGGGTTTAACAAGGTATTATGAGTCGTGTCAGAATTCAGGGTTAAGGTGGATTAATAATCCTTATCACATGTCTGGAATATAAAATATTAATTATAATTTGCTCATAGAAGATAATGTATTTATAATTATTATTATAGCGTAGGTATATCAAAATCCACACACCATTCTAGCCTAGCCTTTTCTCAACTATGTTGGGGTCGGCTTCTGACTACTCGTAACGACTGTCGAAGATCTACGAATGACATCTGGGACCAAGGGCTTAACGTGCTTTTCGAGGCATGGAGCGGTCTCAGTGTTTAATAGATGGTTACCCATTCATGGACCGACCTCAGCAAGCGTTGCGTAACCTTGAAGACTTAACCATGTGCTTGTTAGGTTGGTACTAAGCCAAGAGCCCCTAAAATTCACAGATCATTAAAGAAAAAAATCGTATCCGTACCATTTCTCTACCCTTCAAAAAACTCCGTCAAAATACTTTTTTCAACAAAATTAAACAAGGCAGCCACAGCGTATTAACCTAACGTCTCAGTATAACCAAAAAGTTTATTTGTTTGTGAACTTAGCGCCTGATTTGCATACATAGCAACAAAACACGGCCGTCTCGTGTGGGAGTAGGCGAGAGTGTGAAAATGGGAAAGTTCCCTCTGTATAATGAAGATGAGGGAAGACGGGTAATCCGCCACATTGGGAGAAACTTGCTACAAACCGCAAGTCGAGCTTCTTCGAACTTGACTCGTGAGAGTTGGCACTTATTTTTCAGGCGTGTGGATACGTGATATATGTTGTTATCTAATGTAGGGTGTATAGTCGGTTGCAAAACTATCTGATGATAATGTAAACAAATGGATCAGAAAACGTACCTGTGGATGCCAATTTGTCAAACTCAAAGCATTTATTTCAATAAACCATTTAATCTATAGGTACACAGGTATAGGTATAGGTTATGCTATGTTAAACCATTTACAGACACTTTTAAATTATCATTGAGTCGGTCAGTCAGAAATATAAAGCTAGTGGCCCATTCCAAGGTACTTAAGAAGAAGAACGGGCAAGAAACTCCATGGCCACTCTTTTAAATTATATTGTTACAAAAAATTAGTTACATCATTATGTTGAATTTATTACTAAATGTGAGAACGATGTAAAAAACATGACGCATCAGCACAATTTAGCTCAACCATTCTGAAGGAAGCGAATGATCCAACACATGCGCCACCATCACTATCATATTTAACTTATCAAAGAGTACACAAAGTGATTCACAACTCGTTGCATTTCAAACAACATTTTAGTTGCAATGTTTCCGTTGAACTGTGAAAATGGTGTCAGCCATTAAATCAGAATGAAACATTTGTTCTGAAACCACATTGTAAAACACAGGGTGTCGATTTAAACAACATGTTTAGAATAATAATTTATTTGTTTATCCATTAATTTATAATGCCATGTTCTATCTAACGATTCATTTCCGAAGATCACAAAAAGTTTAGGTTACATTTTATTTTTAGATTTGTTAAAGAGTTTTTCGGGCGTTTTAATAATTTGAGAAACTTTTGTCCAGGCTTTATTAACAATACCGAAATTATCCCCCTTCCTCCCACTGGGAAACACTAAAATTATGTCAACAATTCGTGAACATAGTTTTTATCATTTTTTTGACAGTCTGAGTAATAAATCTTGTACCTAAGGAATTTTTATTGTTTTTTTTTTACTAGTAGAGGGTTAGTCCACGAAATATCATTTACTTTTAACAACAGTTGGTCAAATAATGCTAATTACAATAGATAATATATGTATGTATTACACAGATAATGGACTTTACATTACAATATTTTGTCCTCTTTTTTAAGGTACAAACAGCAAAAGAGATTGTTTATTTACATTATTTTAACAACGCAAGACTGCGTCCTGTTGCATAGGTTTGAGAATTAAAATGGATTGATTAACTTTTGCAACGGCTTCATTTTAGGTAGGTACGTATGGACACTTAGAGAATGATAACAATTTTTTTTTTGTTTAATGGAAGATAGGGAGAAGTTATTGATATAACTTAAATTATGGTAATAAAACTGTTTCTTTTATGATAATATTATGTTAAACTTAGTTAAATGGAATACTGGAATGGGATATACATAGTGGATTGATTAGGGATAGATACATATTTTCTTGTCTTGTTAGATACTTGTATTTTTCTTGCACACATTATTAGCAAACTAACAACCAATTTTATAACAACATTTTATTAAAAGTTTTCATTAACTTTGTTTGTAAGTAGGTATGTATAGTGTAGACTTAAAAAAAGATTTAAATAGATACGTTAGCGTAATTACAGTTACTTACGTATGCAATATGAGATCAGAAGATTTGAATATCTGAACGCACTGATTTTTTTCTGTGAAGTCATGGTAATTAATTGTTTATCAAATTAACTACCAACTAAAACTGTCCGTAGATTCAAATATATATATAGGGTGACTGGTAATTAGTGACCGATACTTAAACACATGATTTTACACACGATAACAAGCAACTTTTACTATGGCAACAATCCTGAAATCGCGAAAAAAAAATCAGCTGGTCCCTACATTTTGACAAGTTATGCGAACATAAATGTAAGGAAGAGCTGATTTTTTTTTCGCGATTTCAGGTTTGGTGCCATAGTAAAAGTTGTTTTTTATCATGAGTACAGTCGTGTTTAAGTATCGGTCACTAATTAGCAGTCACCCTATATATTCAAAAGGTTCACAGGATGTCAATTATTGTTTCAAAATAAAAATTAAATAACTGCTTTCGAAAGAATTAGTGGTGAATTCATTATTCAAAGGACTTCTAACTAGCGATGTGGACAACAGTGATAATGTTGATGATATTTTTAAAATCAGGGAAATTAATTGTAAGGCAAAGGAAAGAATTGAAAGAATTGTAAGGGAAAGGTTGACTACCAGCTTAAATTATCCGTTTATTCAAATCACATTACTGTCATTCTTTGACAGTTGTACGAAATGGCTTTAACAAATCAAATTGACGTAGTGTGCTGGAAGAGTGTATCCCACTGCTACATTCTGAATACTGAAACCTTTTCTATTTTTATTTTTTTATTTCAGAAGGGAAAACAAACAGTAGTATATTAAAAATAAATGGAATTATCTTTACATTTAACTTTACAAATATTCTATTGTTCTCTAAGAGAAATAATTTATCAGCCACTTCACGCTTATCATGCCGTGTTGTCATAAAAAGCTCTGTAGGTACCTACTAGGTGCCTATTACTAAGAGACTGACTATTAGAGCTTTACATTGTTTTTTTTTCTTACTTCATTAAGTGATCAAAAATTTACCACCCTGTATTATTTCGGTCAATAAGTTGCTTTGTCCTCGTAATGCATCACGTATGTATTTAATTAACTAAAAGTAATAATGTATTCTGTTGAGAACGGTGATGCGTGGCGCCATCTGTCACAGGAGTTATTAACTACCGGTGCACTGTGATATATCGGACTAGCATCCCCCAACATAAGCGAATCTTCATATACCTATATGTTGTTTGATTGCCATTAGGATGTATCTACAAGAGGGGTGTGCAATACCAATTAATTGGGAATTGGTTCTCAAACGAAATCCTCTGGAAAAATACTAACAACTACAAAATAAACTGCAAAGAGCTTAGCCCGCACGGTTCATCGTGATGAAAAGTAAATGTTTAAAAAACTCCTACATGGCACGACATGTTTGTAAAATTTTAGTTCCGTACCTGATTCTCCGACTATGGTCGTTCCTGTGAATTTGAGACTTTTGCGCAACATGTATTGTGACTAGAGTATAGATGACGCATAAACCCCATTTACACGATGGCTGTTTCTTGCCAAATTTAAGCAACAAATGATTTACATCGTATAAACACTGTTTATACGGTGTATCTATTATTGTTGCTTTAATTTAAGGTATGCCACACGCAATTATCAAATCGCGCCGTGTAAATCAGGCTTTAATTTGTAATACCTATGTATTACATTATGTTTACACACATAAATATAATTGTACATTTTACATTTTTGAATTTAAATTCAGTTAAATTAATTTAATCGGAGTCTTGTTGAACGGACTCAGAAACAAAGGTAGATAACAAAAAACATTTTTACGAAAAATAAAACCGACTTCCAAAAAAAAAAACACCACAAACTGAAAAATATTTTTTTATTTCGGAAGTCGGTGTCTTTGGTTTCGCATTTTCGTTTTTTACCACCGACTTCCAAAATCAAAGTTATTTTTCAGTTTGTAGTGTTTTTTTTGGAAGTCGGTTTTATTGTAAAAATGTTTATATTTTCACTTTTTTGTTGCGGCACCTACCCCACACAAATTCGAAAACCACTACCTGCTATGTAAATTACGGTGACAGGAAGTTTAATAACTTAGAACATCATCCACATAAACTAAGTGGGAAAAATACGTGTTATTGAAGCTAACACAAAAACCACCCAAGCAAAGTTAAAAAATACATGGGACCAACTTCGAGGTATACCCTCCCGAATAAAACAAGAATGGTTCAAATCCGACTAGGTACTGTGTAAAAAACTATGCGTGGTCATAAAAAAAAAACAAAAAAAAAACGCTTCGAATTGAGAACCTCCTCCTTTTTTTTGTCGGTTAAAAATATAAGTATATTTCTTCTACTTCTAAATTTTCGTCGTATCGAAGATTATATGTATACGAGTATATATATCTACGAAGTGTAAAGGACATCGACGCGCAAGCTATCACCATTAATCAAAGAAAGAAAGAATAATGTTTATTTGGACACAGTTCGTGAAACACAAAATATAAAAAACAAAATAAAAAGTGAAAATAATGTTTTAACAACAATAGTGTGTGCCTCACGGCTGCGCCAAAAAGATCACACAATCACCATAATTCAGCACATGATTCTAGACTAGAATAACCGGCGAAAAATTAAAACTCTGGGGGAGTGTAAATTTTTCGTCGGTTATGAAAAAAACCCTTACACCTTTAAATTAAGTTTGGTGGAGGTACTCCAATGATCCACAATGAGATTGTAGAGCTGCATCAAAGGATGCCTCATCTCCTGTCTTGCTCTCTGAGCAACAACACTTGCACCATGACCTTTACGAGGTCAATGCTAATGCTCTCGACATGGCTGATTAAGAAGAGGCACCTTATGAAGACATTAGTGGAATCATCGATACGACGAATACGTATTTCCCATGGAGGTCACAATACAAAAACTGAAATATATCCGTATCGTGCTCGAAAAAGTAGGTAAAGTAAATATTTAAAAATAACGTTGGAAATGAAAACAACGGAATTTCTCAGTTGATCATGTAACTACAGTCCTATGTGTGTTTGCATAATATAAACATCAGAAAATCTGTTTGAATTAATTCTCAAAGTAAAACAAAGAAGAGAAGATTAAACAAGAGGCGAAAAATTCAAAAGCAAACTGTAAGAGAGGAAATAAAACCCACAACATGGTATGGGATGATAATTTTAAATATTCAGAAAAGTATTGTCACCGACATCCATTCAGTGTTGTATCCGCCACGGAGGATTCCCTCGCTCGACTCCGCTGTGGACGGTCGTGCCGCTGACGCATTCGCTCGCTGCACCGCTGACTCACCGCTGACTCACCGCCATCGACGCTCGCTCGTGACGCCACGTCACGCACCGACTCCCGTAGTCTCTGACTGCACTCGTTATCAATTATTGCCTTTTTCAAGGCGATCGTTGACAAATTATTTCTTTAACGTCGTCCGTCAAACAAACGTTCGGCGTGTCTCCTTGACCCCCTCAGGGTAAAAACCACAGTTTCGTGGTCCTTGACGGATACCTCACGGTGACAACCAAGTCAAGGGGGTGTTGACCCAACACACCCGCTGAGCCCCTTCAGGGTAAGGCAGTCAATTGGACGGGTCCCAGAGTTAACCGGCCTTGGGGGGTCTCCTAGTCGGCTCTGGTGACAGTTTTGCTTCCACAGCCACACACCTAGTGTCTTTAGGGTGTGTCTACACCCTTCGCGCTAGACCGGTCAGGGCCCTGTCGCACATTAAGATTGGCGACAGGTTTCAGCTCTAGGGCTCACCAGTAGGTACACACCTCCCTGTCTGCACCCGACAGGGAGGGCCACACATCCCCGGGCCCATCCACCCGGGGAGTAGGAGTAGGATCATTAGGTCCCCTTATTTTTTCCTAATTTTCTTTTTAAATTCCCTTTTTGCTACGATGTCTGACGCAGACATCGTAGCTTTTGCAAGAGAGGTCCTTTTTAAGGACCCCGATTTCTTGCTGAAATACGGGAAGGCTTGGCGTAGTCGCCACGTCGACCCAAGCGAGGCTCTCGAGAGCCCGCTTTCCCCCCCTGTAGCAGACAGGGGCACCCCTCCTACGGCGGTTTCGATGCCGTCCGTAGTCTCCCCCCAGCCCGAGGTGATGGACACCTCCACCCCTCCTTCGGACTCAGAGTCCGAAGACGCCATCTCTCTCACTTCCTCCTCCTCCTCCTCAGACGACTATCAAGTCGTCGGAAAGGGAGGGAAGAGGAAGAAGAGCGCCTCCTCAAAGGCCGGTAAGGCCAAAAAGCCTCTGGCGGCAGCCATCCCCGCCGCCCCTGCCCCCACCTCCTCCTCTGCCTCTGTCCCCACGGCACCCATCCCAGCCAGTCCGTCCCAAGCCGGTAAGCCTGTATCTGCTACCCCTGCCTCCGCGGCAAATAGCGCCCCCTCATCCTCCTCCCAGGATGCCCCCCCCGCCCTGACTCCAGCTTCTTCTGCCCCCAAGAAGCTGGCACCCCCCCCGCCTGTGTTCATTCAGGACAAGGCAAAGTGGACAGATGTGTCCCAATGGTGCACCGAGCAAAAGATCGGTTTCACCAACGCCCGCTCTACCCAGCAGGGTATCAAAGTGAGCATCCCTACGTCCAAGGACTATAGGGAGCTCACCAGGCTCCTTCGGGCGAGAGGTGTGTCCTTCCACACCTACACTCTTCCCGAAGAGCGCCAGACCCGAGTGGTAATTCGTAGGATTCCTAAGGAAATCCCTACTGACGCCATCAAGGCCGACTTAGAGGCCCAAAATATCCCTGTTTCGGAGGTCCACCGAATGCACCGCGCCAGAGGTGGTCAAGCATTCGACATGGTCCTCGTTGTCTGTCCCCCAACTGAAGGGCATCACCCCATCTTTGGTGTAAAAACCATCTGTCATCTCGTGGGCTTCGAAATCCAGAAGCCCAACAAATATGGCTTCATCGGCCAATGTCACCGATGCCAGCTATACGGCCACGCGCAGAAGAACTGCCACGCCAAACCCAGGTGCGTCAAGTGCCTGGGCGAGCACGGCACTTCTGACTGCCCCCGCCCTAAAGACCGTACCCTCTGCACCGAGCCACCTAGCTGTGTGCTATGTGGTGAGTCAGGTCACCCGGCAAATTACCGGGGCTGCCCTAAAGCCCCGAAATTATCCCCCAAACTGGCCAAGCGCGCAGTCGCCCGCCAGCAAAGGGAAGCCCCCGCCCCTTCGACCCAAATGCCAGAACGGCTAAGCCCTCAAAGGCCTAGCCCCTGGACGGCCCTTAACCATCAAAGGGCTTTCCCGGCCCTGGCCAAAACCAGCCCCCCACCTCCATCCATCCCAGCGCTGATGGACCCCCTCAACCGCGCCGCTGCGCCCGCCCCCACCCTCCCCCCGAGACCGGTGCAAGCGCCTAAAACCGCCCCTGCAGCCAGAACTGCACCCCCCCACTCACCGACTACGGTTGGCCCCAACCCCCTCGACCCCTTCAATATTATTTCGGGCACCTTCACGGCCTTCCTCACCCCACGCGCCAGGAAAATGGCAAACGAATTAGTTGCTGCCAGAAATGCCGGCAACCTTCTGCAGATTCTGGAGATATATAACTCATATCCCGAGATCACGCAAGCCTTATCCTCCTTCGCCAACCTTCCCAACCCCCACTATGGATAAAGAAGCCAAAGGGAGAACTAAGCCCCGATCCCTTAAATTAGGCTACTTCAATGCCAACGGCATTCGCGGACAACGCGATGAGATCGCCGAGTTCCTCCGTGATCATCAAATTGATATTCTCCTTTTACAGGAATCCTTCCTCAAGCCCAACGTCCGTAACCCGTCAATTGCTAACTACTGCGTAGTTCGCAACGACAGGACTCGGTGTCACAAGGGTGGCACCCTCATATACTATAGAAAGGTTCTTCACTGCATCCCTATGGATCCTCCCCCCCTATCCAAATTAGAAGTGTCTGTATGCCGGCTAGGCATGTCAGGCCACCAACCGATCACCCTAGTATCGGCCTATGTTCCCCCCCAAACCTCGTCAGAAAATCCCCAGTCGATTTCTGACGACCTCTCTGCCCTCTTCGGCCTGAGTGATTCCGTTATCATAGCGGGCGACCTCAACGCCAAACACCCTGCCTGGAACAGCAACACCACCTCAGCCAGAGGTAGGCAACTGTTCGGTCTCTGCCCCATACTAAATTTCGATGTCATCGCCCCGATGACTCCAACCCATTTTCCCCACGACCCCAACCATACCGCCGACGTCCTCGACATAGCGCTTCTGAAGAATATCAACCTACGGTTGGATTCTATAGAGGCGGTACAAGAGCTCTCCTCTGACCACCGACCAGTGGTCATGAAACTGGCCCCCCGTGTCGGTCTCCATGACCCCACTCAACCCCCTCTCACCAAAATAGTCACAGATTGGAGGAAAGTAAGCAAAAGCCTGAAATCCACTTCTTCCCATCACTTAGACTCCATCCCTGATCAGTTCGACTCTGTCGCGGACACGACGGCCGCGATCGACTCGCTCACTGAGCACGTACAATCAGTCCTGAACGACTGTTCAAAGGTAACTCCAGCGGACGATGACCGTCGCTGGAGATTGCCGGATGATGTGCGTGAACTGTTGCGCGAGAAGAACGCGGCTGTCCGTGCATACAGCAACTTTCCCTGCCTTGCGAACAAAGCCCATATGCGCCATTTACAGCGAGCTGTAAAGACACGCCTAGCGGAGCTGCGTACCGCTGGCTGGGACAGGATGCTAAGCGACCTAGAGCCCACTCATCAGGCCTTCTGGGAACTTCAAAGGAAACTAAAGTCCAATGAAGTAGTCTCCATGCCCCCCCTACTCCGCCCTGACAAGACCATCGCCTTCGACGATGCTGACAAGGCTGAATGCCTAGCCAACAGCCTCGAGGCTCAATGCTCTCCCAGCTCTCAACCAGTAGACCAAGCTCACTTGTCAAAAGTCGACGCTGAAGTCGAACGTAGAGCCTCCCTTCCCCCCGTCGAAAACCCTGACTATCCTCTGCCTCCCGTCACTCCAGACGAAGTGCATGATATCATCAAGGGTTTAAAGCCCCGAAAAGCTCCCGGCTCAGACGGCATCACAAACAGGGTAATACAACTATTCCCTGCCCACCTCATAATGCTACTGACCACCATCTTCAATGGTGCCATGAGCAATAACATCTTCCCAGATGCATGGAAAAAGGCCACTGTCATCGGCATCCCCAAGCCTGGAAAGCCCAAATCTGAGCCCTCGAGCTACCGCCCCATCAGTCTGCTCAATGTCCTCGGCAAAGTCTATGAGAAACTTATTTATAAGCGTCTCAGAGACTATGCCGAAACAAAAGGCCTCATCCCAAACGAACAGTTTGGTTTTCGAACCCAGCACTCTTGTGTGCATCAGGCCCACCGCATCATCGAACACATAAGCGCTGGCTTCCAGCGTGGCATGATGACGGGTGTTATATACTTCGACATAGCGAAAGCGTTCGACAGAGTCTGGCACAACGGCTTATTATATAAGCTCTACCAACTCGGTGTGCCGGACCGTCTCGTACTCATCTTACGAGACTTCTTGTCGAACCGCACCTTCCGCTATCGCATCGAAGGAGCACTATCCTCCCCCCACCCTATCCGCGCAGGCGTCCCCCAGGGCTCTGTGCTTGCCCCCCTCATCTTCACGCTGTTCACCAGCGACATACCCAGGAGCAAAAAGGCACAGTTGGCTCTGTTCGCAGACGACACGGCCATTTACTGCTCGGGCACTAAACAAGCCTCGATTTCTCTCACTCTCCAAAGAGCGGTCACCAAACTTGGCGACTGGTTCAGGAAGTGGAGAATCGAAGTGAATCCCGACAAAAGTCAAGCGGTTCTTTATTCAAAACCGCGCCATAGGCCCACCCCCCCCCGACCAATCTCCATGTTCGGTAAGCCTATCCCTTGGGAGAAGCGAGCCAAATATCTAGGTGTGATTCTCGATGAGCACCTCACCTTCGCAGAGCACATAAAGAAGGTTCGTTCGCGCGCCGCTTTCGCTCTCGGCAGACTCCACTCGATAATGAATGCAAAAAGCAAGTTGTCACTAAAGTGCAAGTTGCGCATTTACACGGCGTGCATACGTCCTATTATGACGTACGCCTGTGCAGTCTTTGCTCACGCGAAACCCCACCACATCCATAGGATGCAGACCCTACAGAACCGTGCCCTCCGAATGATCACGGGATCCCCCTTTTATGTCCGGAACGAGATCCTCCATCTCGATCTCAAAATCCCCACCATCCTCCAGTTCATGAAACGCAACTCCAAGCGTTTCTTTGATACCGCCGCCAAACATCGCAACCCCCTAGTTGTCGCGGCCGCTAAATATACCCCCTCCAATATTAGTAAAGTCCGCCGTCCGAGGCACACACTATTAGTCCCAGACGACCCTATTACTCTCCTCCAGGAAAGCAATAGGGCTTCTAGTACAATACACAGACACAAAAAACCGACATTCCGACCCCGCCGCCGAGGTCCAGCGCGAAAACCCCGAGTTAATAATTCCCCCCGACCCTTGCTCGAAGAAGCGCCAGCCCGCGCCGAAGCTGAGCCTGTAGCTTTAAATTCCCCAGATAAATAATAATTATCCAATTTGATCCAGCCTGTCCCAACTTGCTGTCCCCCCAGTGACGCCCTAAGCCGAGGTTCGTACCCCACAGGGGGTGCCCTTAGCGCGCAGTCACTTAATATTTGTAAGTAACACGCCCCTGGCTGGAGGCTTTGAGTTATTAGCTTAAGGCAGCCACAGGATTGACCGGTTAAGTAGTCACGGCCACTCTTGGCCAACTACGAGATGCCATAGTTAGGAAAAAAAAAAAAAAAAAAAAAAAAATCCGCCACGGATTCACATTTAAAGCCGCATTTACATTAATAAAAAATCTTGTCTGCTGGTGTGCGACAAGCCTTTCATATGTTCACTTTTTAGGATGAAAATCTTGTGAAAAATATACATTAATTTACGGCGTGATTTAAGCTAACGCCTAGCCAAACTGTTGGTTTAGGAAAAGGTTAGCAGTTTGAGCATTAGGATAATAGACAATCAATCTGCCTTCGATAATAGACAAAGACGATAATTATTCATGAACCTAAAATTGCGGTTTAATGAAGCTAAAATTACAGAAAAGCGCAACCTTGAAACTTGTGGTATTGTTAGAGGATCATAAGTGGGTAAACGAATATATGTAAGTTAAAAGATTAGCATTCACTAGGAAACTGGGTCGAATGATGAAAAAGCCAATCACTGCCTTCAATGATACACCACTAGACTAACTTTACATGATTTTATTATTTTCACAAACCAAAGCGGGAAAATCGTGAAGTTATTTGCAAATGAAATTCTGAGCTATATAAAACTATATTTAACATTGTTCAATAATGAAAAGTTCAAATAGCTGAATAGTAATCACATATCTGAAAAATAGGCTTTTTCTAAACTCGTAGAGTACATTCTGACATCATATTACACAAGTATCCGGTTAACGGGTAAAGCTTTTATAAATATTCGATTATTACGGTTAATAATGTAATGTACCGATACCGCGTCAGTAGAATATTAATTTCCATAGCTACGGAACTCTCTCATCAATATCAATTTAGTATCCACTTCAAAACGTTCAATTAATTATGTATGTTTGAAGGCGCTAAAATCTTGCATCGCTTAACTAACAATATACTGGAATGAATACCGAAGTATTGTTTGGTTAACACTGTAAACATCCATAAATAGTAATAACAGCACAAATTCCTCTACGTATAATCGAGTACTACAATAATTCCTAACGAAACAATACAGTTTATTACATAAGGGGAATGCACACAATATCTGTTGTTGCCAAACTCTTCTATTTCGAATTTGTTAATAATTTTCCGAACTTTATTGCTAAGCTTTTGTTCTGGTGTCGGGGGATTATGGATTGTTCTGTTTCTAGTTACGTTTTCGTGTTTGTATGCATTTGAATGTCTGTCCGTGGTGTATGTGGTGGGGTCTCGTTCATCTTCGTCATCCGACCTGTCAGCAGAACCGAATTGATTGTCAGGCCCCTCTATCGGTGTTGAGTACTTGAACTCTTCTCTTTTGTAAGCAGGACTCGTGTTCTTTACTGTGGGCCCCGGGATTTCTGTGGACGAATTTACGGATGTAGTTGCTGTCATATTGTCTTAAATGGCTAAACAGTTTAGGTGCTTGGTATGTTAGGAATTTAATATATGCACGACGGTCGTGTTGTTTTAATTAAGCAAGCTGCATCGATGTATAGTAATTACCTACACTTGTTGTTTCAGCAGTCGTCTGCAGTTAGTTGCTCGCTTTCTACTTTAGTGCAGAGATGGGTTGAAAATAAATGCTCTCAATGAACAAAGAAATATTTTTTCAAAGAAAAACTGAGTTTTTTTTTACGGAGTATGTTATAACATTGCAAATTAATTAATTGACATTGTCCTCTCGCTTTATTGTGGTCTCTAATAAATATAACATTTTTTAACCTTTCTTGCAGTTGGTCGGAACGAAGAAAAGAGAAAATAATACCGTTTTTTGGGATTCAAAAGCTATACAAATGAAACAACTTATTCAAAAAGAATTAATTGTGAATTTATTAGTCAAGGGACTTCTACTAGGGACTAGGGCTGGCGATAACAGTGATATGTTGATGATATCTGTTCATTCCAATATGAAATTGGCATGTAGCAGCTTAACACGTTCACTGTCCGTGCATTACATGTGCATGTGCATTATATGTTACATTCAGTTGCCTATGACTGCATAGGCAACTGAACCGCGTTTCCTGGGCTGGACGTGTAAGCTAGAACATTGATTTTCCAGGGACGTATGAAATAAAGCAGTTTCAAAAAAAAACCATTGGACGACAAAATTACCCAAAATCAACATCTTAAGTCGCGGTGTAAGAGTCAGATGAACGTATCTACATTTTAAAGGAAAGCAAAAATACTGTGAAAATTCGCCACTTCAAACTTTACTAGCTTTGGAATAGAGATAATATCTGGGGGTACGGCAGTGCCCCTGCCAAGTCTCGAGCAATGCAGGCACGGCCATACCATCCTTTTCTCGAAGCCATTCGCAGGCCTTTCACCTCCCGTATATCTTCTCTGTGGACAAAGTTAGCAGTTTGACCTTTCGGTAACCAAGAGTAATTAATCATTATAACTAGTTAAACTTCTTATTACATGATATTTGAACTTATAGTTTACGAGTTATCGTCGATCAAAGTTACATCATTTTATCACTCACTGACTCACTGACTGACCGATCATCAAAAATCTAAGATATTTCTACCAGGCCTAGAACCTTAAATTTGGCATGCGCGTCAGTTATGACTCCTCAAAATATGCCGTTTTCTATTTGTTACTTCTTGTACTCATTGCCACGTCACTATAATTATAATATCACTATAATTATAATGTCACTAAATGTTGATAGATAACTAACTACAAAATAAATTGAACAGAACTTGGCTTCTATGAGATCTCAAAACTTTTTACAATGGAAAGTTTGCTTGGAGAGACTTGACATTTTTTTACATTTAATGTTTTTGATGGGATATAATTGACAAGAGAAAAAAAATATTAGGCTGATATAAAGGAAAAATTATAAAAAAAAAAACACTAATAAATATTTAATTATAGAAAACAATTTTATATTTGCCGTTTCGCAGGAACATGGTGTATGAATTTCGACTGCATTGTTAACTTTATTCTTTGTTTACGTACAAAAAATATTAAATAGGTATAGATTATTAATAAATTGTTATTTTTTAAAGTTAAAAATAAATTTAATACATGGAGTTATATAATTATAATATTAAATTATTAAAGCTAAAAAACTTGATTAAAATGACAATCACTGTAATTCAATAAATAGTCTGTGCTCGCTCGATAGATAGCGTTGTACCTGGTTTCTAAATCGCGATATTGTTTCGTTACAGGGCGTAGTATAACGGTTAATAATACCAAGCATTGCCAAGTCACTATAATTATAATATAAATAAAACTATTGATACAGTCACTAAATGTTGATAGAACTACAAAATAAATTAAATAGGACTTGGCTTCTATGAGATCTCAAAACTTTTTACGGTGAAAAGATTGCATGGAAAGACTTGGCATTTTTTTACATTTAATGTTTTTGGTGGGATATAATTGGCAAGAGAAAAATATATATTTTTATATTGGCATAAATGTTAAAAATTATTATTTAATTGAAACTTACAATACGTACAATATATACATATGTGTATTTAGTTCGGTTGACATACGTTAGTGTGGTCCTTATTTTTTTTTTACTTTTGTTGTTATCATACTAAAATACATCATTGGTGAAGTTAAGTTTTATTTTGTGTAAGTGATGAAATGAATAGTTAAAAATAAATGGGTAATCAATCAAACTTATCAACTTATCTTTATTTGTTTCTAAACCAGTACAAGTTTAATAAAAAAACATAGTCAACATAAAGCTATATGATAAAAAATATTGTTTTTACAAATACGTTCCTGTAGCTGTAGCTAGTAGCAAGATAATTAAAACTGTTCTCATATTACGTTTTTGTGGTTCTATTCATATTGGTTCTCATAATAATTATTCGTCTTTTTGGAATAAGTGAAATATTGAATATACCATTACGTCGTTTTGGCATTTCATTCTGAGCCGTTTTATAACAAAAAAAAAACGATTTTTGAAGTTTTTGTAGATACGTTCATCTGACTCTTACACCACGAGTAGACAGCCATAATATCTCTATAGAAGCAAATCAAGTAAGATCAACTGCTTACCATATAGCCTGATGACGCTATCAACTTCCCCGAGCGAATTCTTGGCGACGCACCTGTACCCACCGACGTCAGCAGGCGTCAGGCGTCGCACCGTTAGCGCCATGCGGCTCTCGAAAGAGCTGACGACGGTGTTCACCACCTCGTACTTACTTGATGATATCACCATCTCATCTGTAGGAGAACAAATAGGTGCTAAATATTTGAATCAGTCATAGACACTAACAGCGTTTTTGCACGGAGATATCGTTTGTGCGGTGAACAGTTGTACAGATCTTTCAAAATAATTTTTGTTCATTCAAGCATTTGTAATCGTTGCAAAAGCAATTGAATAATTTCCTGTGAATTACAATGAAAACCTTAAGTTCTGACATAAATAACTATAATTACACAATGTCTTCTATGGTAGCTCGAAACAAATGTGATCCCAATATACAATAATGGCGATTACCTTTATCTTTAACGTCTATGAGGGCAGTAAACATGGTTCGAAACTAATTCAAAACTTTAAAAATAAACTCTAACATTAAGCCGTAAAGCAAACGTTATAATTCACAGCGAAGCCTAAGAAACTTAGGGCAATAAACTGTTGAATGCAAAAAGAAAACAGATTCAAATAATACAATTTCACTATCTCAGAGCAAAGCAAAATAGTTTACTGTAAACTTTTTCTTTCAGTTCAGCGTGAAGAACTCATAAAAAGAATTATTACGTCTTCAGTTTTCTTTTACTTGACACTCCATTTCATGAATATTTTTCGCGAGTATAAGAAAGCCACATAGTTTTCACACAATAATCTATTATACCGCATTACTAGCTTTGTTGAAATATGATACAGTACTAAGATCCTAGTTATTATTCCGAAATACATTTTAATTGTAAGACAAAATACGTGTTATTTCGTGAAAAATCCTAAGGGGATGCCCCCTTAGCTCGCATACATTTATATTGAATCCAGCTGTGCCAAACTAATGTGTTTACCAGATAAGGTAAACAATGTCCCAGTTGTCCCTCACAAAATTCCGTTGCAGGGGAAACGATATTTTTCAAGAAGCTCCAAATCGCCGACATTTCCTGGTAGACCCCTTTAGGGAGGTGGCCCAAACAATCCCTACTTTGCGGTACATAAGTATGTCGTTCGCCGCCTCGGAGCTGTGGTAAGCCTCTACCGCCTGTTGTCCGCGAATGATAAAGCGACTAGTTTTCTTTCGAAAACACTGCACCGCCGCCCGTCCTGTTAAACACTCCTTTCAACCGCTCCGTTTTATTAGAACCAATAAAATAACCCCGCACTATTTACACCGCCCAAAATATTTACACAATATTTAATATCACAATATTAAAAAGGCATTAATTTAAGCTACGTCGCCCGATATGAACTTTATAAGGAAACGATAACACCAGTAACGCCTTTCTTAATCTTCATTCCGATCGAAACTTCGGTTTGTTTACTCTCCTGTGTGCTTCGACTTTACGACGTGCGGCGAAGATGGCCTTCAGAGGAAATTACTCGACAATCTCAAGTCTACTCGTTTCATTATAACAAGAAATTTCATCTCAATTAATGTCTAAAATAACACTGTAACACTCTTAATTACGCTCGAGTGAGGCCTGCTTAATTAACACTTACATGTCAGCCACCCTAACATAGATTGATGACAAACGAAAATGACGATCCTGTAGTGTTACCCTTTGGGGCTGGTTTTGGAAGCGGGCCGGAGCGAAAGCGCCAGTCATTGGGCGCAAGTTGGCGGCCTAACAAAGGGCTGTGTACGCCGGCCGACAATGCCCCATGGATCATAACGCAGACGTAAAACAACTTGTGACCTTAA
This sequence comes from Fissipunctia ypsillon, assembly GCA_947568875.1. Taxonomy (NCBI): domain Eukaryota; kingdom Metazoa; phylum Arthropoda; class Insecta; order Lepidoptera; family Noctuidae; genus Fissipunctia; species Fissipunctia ypsillon. Next base: position 12,369,607 of record OX387644.1, on the reverse strand, counting down.
TGCGTTTTAATAATTAGCCCTCGACGCTGTATAAATTGTCAACTGCCTCTGCAGAATAAATACACTGAGTTTATTTTGGCAAAAGAGCTTGTATTTACATAGCGAGATTTATTTACAAACCGCAATTTTGTAAATATTTCTATGAAACTAATGTATTTTGTAAAGAGAACGCGAATTGCTCGTTACTTGTGTTCTCTTCAGAAGACGCAAATTAACTGAACAAGTCCTTGAAACCCGTTAAAGCCTTGGAAGTTGGCATCATGCTCTTGACTGGCTTCCTTTGTGTCAGTCACTCGGCGTTCTCGTACATAAAACGCCAGTTTACAAACTACCTACTACCTACCTCACCTCACATTATAAAGCAAATGTATTTCCTCTGTTACGTTTCACACTAGTTATAAAGTATTCATTATGTGCTCCAACTTCACAGCTAGATAATATTGAGTTGTGTGAATGGCAAGAGCAACAGTATCGAGCATTCAACAGAAGTTATTATGACTGTTACTGGTCTCCCCTGAGGTTCTCAGAGAGCTGTACGAAGCCACGTAATAGACTAAGCGAACAAAGCACTTGTGTGCTAAAGGCGACCACAAACCATGCTTGGTAATGAAATTATGTGTAACATAGGGTCTACTTATCACTGAGATACGGCTAGTGGCTAAATGGGTGAACTCAGATCTATCGCCAAACTAAATTAAGCTTCTGTATTAAAGCTTGATATTTGTAATGTTAGCTCGAAGATATAAAGCCGTGTTTCTTTACCACATACAGACTTACAGTACGACTAAAACCTGGGAAGAATCAGAGTGACTTTTTCAATTTTTAGGTAATAACTTTGAAAGTTAACTTGGAATACGCAGTGGGCAAACCAGGCGGAAGATGTTCATTAAAAGTCAAAGATGTGGCTAGAAAAAGTTCTACATAATATAATAACTAAACCTCAACATAACCACAATTTGCAGAAGGATGACGGCTAAGAGAAATAATATAATCAACACATTACGTTTAAGTTTCTGAATGTCATCTACAGCTTACTTATGTATCATGTTTCAGATAGGTGCGGTCATATTTATTTATTTGTGGGTGTGGTAAAGACCATCGAAGGACACGGAGGGGCTTGTGGCTAAGAAATAACAGCCGCACGGGTCGATCGATCAGGTTAAGCTACGCTTGCCGCGGTTGGTCCTTGGATGGGTGACCATCTTTACATAACATGACCCCTCCGTGTCTCGGAAAGCACGTTAAGCCGTTGGTCCCGGCAGTCATTCGTGTATCTTTGACAGTCGTTACGGGTCGTCAGAAGCCCGAAAGGCTGACAACCGGTTTTACCAAGGGGTATCGTATTACCCAGTTACTGGGTTGTGGAGGTCAGATGGGCAGTCGCTCCATGTAAAATACTGGTATTTAGCTGCATTCGGTTTGACTGGAAGCCGAGCCCAATATATTTGGGAAAAGGCTAGGCAGATGATGATGGTAAAGATCATCAAACTGACCAACTTTCTGCATAGGATCAACATCGTAATCTCGAAAAAATAATCAGTTGTCCCATACATTTTCGTTGAGTGGGTATTGATGTAATTTTGATGTTGTTTGATGGTCTGTACCAGTGGCGCAGCTACAATTATCATTAGAGGGAAGCCAAAGAAAAAATTGTTCATTTCTCATAAACTCAGCCAAATTATAGGCATTTTTGTAATGTTTTTAATCCTATGGTGACTGTATTAAACTGGTATTAAATATATATAATGTGATGTGATACACAGTTACACACACAGGTGTACCATATTATTTGTCAATATAAGACATTAAGAAGAGTGGTGGTTCCGAAGGGAAGCCGATAGTAATCGGGTTGTATGAAGGCTTCGCCACTGGTCTGTACCACACCTTAAATTTGACCACACCTTTCTGATATAAGCTATATTATCAGAATATATCTGTATTCATATAATGTAACATTCATAAAAGCTAATCATAACACAGATAATTTATCATGTTCACATTTGTCAGTGACTGAAATAGAAGGTCTGGTATTACCAGCGTAACTTAATTAATATAGTTAGGTACTCGCTAATGTACTTGTTGTACTCCTAAATTAGTATTATGTAACTTTTTGCATATGTTAGTGAAACTGCTTGATGGAATGAATGTGCCTTTATGAAACAACAACTGATATTAATTTTGTAGCTTTTGAATTAGTCTGGTTGAAAGTTGAAGTTGTCGAGTGTATTAGTTGCAAGTCAGCGTTGGTAGTCAAATTGCTTGTTGTGTAATGTTAAATTTTCATATGACCTTGATTAACAGGGAGAGTATTAGAAATTCCAAATTGAAAGATCTTTGTGTTTGTTCAATGACCTACAACATTTATCCTAAAAAAAACTATTCAACGTGGCTCTATAAAAAGCAGTGAGGTTAAAACGCTTCCGCGCTAGTAAGAAATCATATTATCCAAGATTCATCAAAATTTCATAAACAAAAATATCCGCAAGCATAAAATGAAACTTCTCCCTTTATTACGTCATACATTCCCGCTGCGGATGAGAGCCAAGCATAATGTAGAACTTAAAATTTCCAGAAGCTCAAAACCCAGTCCCATTGAAAATTAACCCGTAAATTTCGCGCGACAAGTGCCGAATGGGGAACTTTGCGAAACCGCCGACGGCTCTGAGCGGGGGCGGGAACGAATGAACGAACGGAACGAAGTAACAGCCACGAGCTCCATCCAGCTCATTACTCTACTGTGTGAATGGATACTGATTTTGATACGTCATATTTGTGGGCAATCTGTGTGTGTAGTTAACTACGGGCAACTATGAAGTTGCGCTACCGCGGTTGAAGGGTTACAAGGAGTTCGATCGTTGTCGTTAGACCTATAATTAGTTTGAATTAAGTTCATCCTTCTATTCTCCGACTGAGCTAGCGGGTGAAAATCACACGGAAAATACATTACTTTCCTATGGCAAGAATGCCAGATAAATATCAGATATGCTAAAGGAATTTTCCTATGGCATTGTTTTACCCTGTTCACAACTGCCAATAACATGTATTGTTGTACAGTCTCTTGCAAAGTCAGGATCACTGTTCACAACTCACTGATTCCCAATGTACAGAATTATAAAAACAATTCCGATGTCTGCTTCCAAGCTAGATAAATAAATGGCGCAACATTTATTTTCCTGATGCGCAATCATTCTTTGTGAATATCATAATAATATGATTTTATACTTTCACATTACACCTTTCCTTATTATCAAACGGAACTGCCGAGAAGAATTTATTGTTTTATTACGTACCTAAGTTACTTTGGTTTATTTTACGCCCGGATAAGTGTTAATGGATTTTTCACAGTGGATATCATGTGAGTTTTTATTATGATACCGGTGGTAATGTTTTCTACTATTCAATGTGAACACATTTGGGTTATACGGCTGTGTTACGAGCTTTCGGTTGCGTGACGGAGCCGATTATTGAACCAGGATCTTTGTCATTTTAGTATGGGAAACGCGATTCAAATTATGCTATCGACTCGTTTATAAAGCGATATGTCATAGTATATTTGGGGGGTTGCGGGACTAGCAGATGACGACACGTAATCTCCACATTTCTTATGTCATCATTCTGCGCGTTGGGTGTATTATCGTGTCGACTTGTAGCTTGCATAACAAGGATCAATGCCAGATGGTTTTAGCAGGGATGACTGGTACTGATGTGGATTTGTATTAGAGTAGATGTGTTGTTGTTTACATTATGTAAGCTGGAACCATTTGATTCACAAACATAATTACTTGTTGTCTCTAAGAAATCAGTTACGTTACTACTTAGAAATTCTATATAGGTAATAACACGATTGGAAACCATCTAAGAAGCTTATATCTCGTAACATAGGTGCATGCAGGGACGAGGGATATTTGTGAGGACGTTAAGAGGAAAAGCGGTTACGTGGTCTTTAGCGTTTTTTTAATTTTAGAAAAAAATATATTTATATAATTAGGCGCCAAAAAACAAAACACAGGGACATGGCAGTGGTAGACATCGTAAAACGTAAAAAATGTTTGGACTAGTATCGTTAACCTGGGAGAAAACCGAGGATGGAATGAACGCCAACGAAAACATGACCGCGTTTCTTCTTAAGGTACATTCAGAGATAAAAAAGCAAGGACCAGTCTGCTTTTCCTACTGAAATAAAACTTGGCTAGATAATGAAGAAAAGCCTAAAGTCGCGAGAAAACAGACATTTCTAGACTTTAGAAATTATTATATTGGATAATAAATGAATTTCGAGATATCTCGTAAATAAAACTCTTCGCCTGCATCAACACTAACTGATAAAGACCATTCGAATGACAACTCCTAATATCACATAAAAAGATTTATGCGAAAACTCAGTGCCTGTTAAGAGTTTTATATGAAATTCAGGAGAATCCTGCAGAGACGGAATCCTTCCACACCTCATACATGGCAATATGAATAAAATATGGATTCATCAGTTGAATAAACGAACATTTCGTGCTCGAATAACGTTGTTCGCACGGAGTGTGTAATGATCACTTGAGTTCCGTCAAATATCCCATGTTTGAGGGCACATCTTTGAATCATTGTCAGTCTGGGTGAGATTTTTAAGGTGATTGCTTCTTTTTTTCTTGTTTTGATAGCGTTTTTATGGGGTTGTGATCTTTGCACATTAGGGGTTTGTAAGGGTTTATGGCATGTGTGTTTATGAAGACGAAGAAAGGTATGAAGAGAGTTATAATTTGTGTTTCTTACTGAAAGTTAAGCTTAGTATAATGTTGTCGTCATAAGAAAATTCATTTCTGAAATAGTTCTTGCGATCACAGACGATATTTTCGTTGTTGTACTTAAAATAACTTCTTTTAGAAAGGGAGCCATGTGCAGTTAGATATTTTTTAGCAGTTGATGACAATGATGTGTAATTAGAATTAATTACACATCAGTTTTTTTATCCGTTCACAAAACTGTTTCTACACTTTCTACTGTATGGGTATACTGCCTGAAATAAATGTTTTTTTTTTAATTTTTATTTATTATATTATTTAGGTACTAGTGACTCGTCCCTGTTTCGCCCGGTTTTCACGATTTGACAAAATATTGAAATTTCTTTAATATACACAAATGTAAGTTTAATAAATAAGTATTATGCATTTATGTATTTTAATTCTCTAAATTATGGTGAAGACCGCATCAAGACCCGTTGTGGAGTTTTGAAGAACAATGTGGTTACATAGACAGACACGAAAAGACACTTTAATTTATAATATTAAAAAAAAAGGTTGATCTAAACAGGTAACAGGTAATATATACTTATAGGTTTTAATATTTCCCTTCCAATATTCTAATACGTATACCCGTACACGAACTGTGTTTGTAGCAATATTGTTGTGCCAGTAAGTCGTCGGTCGGCTTGGCCGCTTAAGCAGAAACTTACCGAATCAAAAGCTTGAATGGAGTTGGTGGAATGTTTGCGCTGCCAGTTAACTTGGCGTGTTGCCTTCAGACTTATGCTAAGATAACTAGACTGCAACGTATTGTGTGTAGTGATAGTATATCTTTCAGGGGCGAAGCCTTCATAAAACCCGATTCCTATCGGCTTCCCTTCGGAACAACCACTCTTCTTAATATCTACAATTGCCATATAATATGGTACACCTGTATGTGTAACTGTGTATCCCAACACATTACACAATTATATTTAATACCAGTTTAATATATCATAAGAGTAAAAACCTTTAGCTTTTTGTCTGAGTTTATGAGAACTGAACAATTTTTTCTTCGGCTTCCCTCTAATGATGTTTGTACCTGCGCTACTGATATCTTTAGAATATAATGTTACATCGATATACCTGTTTCATTTTGGGGACCGTTCTGAAAATTGTAGTTCGTTATCTGAAGATATTATAAAGTAGCTTTTGCCCGCGACTTCTTCTGCGACTCAGGGTGAAAAGTAGCCTATGTCCTTACCCAGGTCATTGTCTATCTGTGTGCCGAATTTCATCTAATTCCGTTCAGCCATTTTAGCGTGAAAGCCTAACAAACAAACGAACAAACTCACTTTCGCATTTATAATATCAACTAGGAAATTAGGATTAAAGCCGCTTTTCGTGTCTGTCTGTGTGACCGCTTTGTTCGTCTAAACTATGCCACAAAATTTGATGCGGTTTACACCATCATTATGAAAATTTATTCCGGAAGGTTTATGTGTACTTATATTACATTAATATTAATCTTACATTTAATAAAGAAATCTCAATGTTTTGTCAAGTTGCGAAAGCCACGGGAAGCAGGGGCGGGTCGCTAGTTACAATTTAATATGTTATGTCGATACCTACACAAATTTGATTTTATGGATCGTTTAGAAAATTATGGTTAGTTATTTCAGGCTTACATAGATCAAGATGAAATTAATACGTTGGCATTCATCAGCTTCTAGTTAAATTAAAAGAAGAGTTGGGCTGTGAATATTTTTACATGTTGTCGGCAAGACTTGACATTTCCAATAATTTGTTGATTTTCTAAATTTACTAACTGACTAGGTGTGTCCTGCGACTTCGTTCTCGTGGATATCGTAAGATACACAATATACTAAAATAACAGCCACATTTTAATAAAACTCCCTCGTCCCCCGACCCGTCGCCAACCGTCGCGTTGAATCGCCCGCCTACGCTATTACTTCGTTTTTGCTTACTGTTCTTTCTGACTTTTTTCTTTTTGCTCGCCTCCTAAGGGCCGTAGCGTGATGTTAAATAGCCAATAACTATCCTCGAAAATTAGGCTACAAAATGCAAAAATAATTTTTCAACACCAACTTTTGGCTCACAATTTCATGGGTTTTAATTTTTTTGTGCGGAACCCTAATTATTTGTCTAAAATAAAAGTAGCCTAAGGAGTACCTTAGGCACTGGCAGATAGCTGATGTTACGGGGTGCTCCCGGTAACATCAGCCTCGTAATATCCTGTCAAAATCGATCCAGCCGTTTCGGAGATTAGCCGGAACAAACAGACACACAGACAGACAAACATTTTAAAATTTGCTTTTTTGTTATAAGAACCGTATATACTTTCATATGCATTATGTTAAAACTTGTTATTTTGACATAACAAACAGACACTTTAATTTTATTAATTTGTATAGATTGGATACATCTCGTAGATTATTTAGATATATGATGATTCTGATTTCAACACAATGAAAATTGTTTATGAAATAAAATGAAATGAAAAAATGAAATGAAATATATACTACAAACTATAATTTATACTATGAACACAGCGAAGATTTTAAGTAAACCAGCATAATGTTCACTATATAAACAAGTAAACACCGTATTATCCAACTGCTAAGCAAGAGCCTTCTCATAAACTCCACTACTGGAACACAGAACAGCCTTCAAGAGCCTTCTCATAACCTCCACGCAGTCTTTTACGACATATTTCTAATAGTTATTTTTAAAACACTGAACTACATAAAAGCTAATGGCAGCGTTGGCAATATCGTACATCCTTAAGTGATAAATTATAAGGGCATTGTTGGACGTTCACGGAGAGAGTCGTAAATGGTCGTGTCCAGTCGTTCGGAACTAACGAGCATTGTCTTATTTCACCACAATAGGTCACTTTTCTTAAGACTTAAACCCGACGCACTCGTAAATTAAAACTTAATATCTCATTACTTGCAAGCGTTACCCCGCCCCGGTTTGGCTCGAGCCAAAAAACTTCAATTACAAGCAGACTTTCTTCATTTCACGTCGGATTTTTTGGCTTTAAATTTTTAAGCGGTCTCGTAGTGTATCAATGTCATTGCATTTTTTCGTTTGATGGTCATTCTCATTCTCCGGTTTCATTGTTTTTTCTTTTTCGTGTCTCTTTAATGAACCGCTAATTTTTACTCGTTTTTTAAAGTTTTTTTTTTGTTAATTTTTTGGGTGAAAATCGAGATGAACGTGGTTAGGCGGAAAAGTAGCAGTTATAGGATATTAAATTTAGAACAAAATAAAAGTAATATAAATAGCGTAACTAGTACAAATACCCAATTAACCATACTAAATGACCCATGTCAATGACCAATGTCATTGCATTTTTTCGTTTGATGGTCATTCTCATTCTCCGGTTTCATTGTTTTTTCTTTTTCGTGTCTCTTTAATGAACCGCTAATTTTTACTAGTTTTTTAAAGTTTTTTTTTGTTAATTTTTTGGGTGAAAATCGAGATGAACGTGGTTAGGCGGAAAAGTAGCAGTTATAGGATATTAAAAGAGTTTCCTTCGCTTCAATATTACTCGAGGAAAATCTATTTTCATTTATAATTTAGAGCAAAATAAAAGTGATATAAATAGCATAACTAGTACAAATACCCAATTAACCATACTAAATGACCCTTATTACCTGTAACTAACTACCCACTTTTTCACAAAAAGTACAAAAGCAGAACACTCAACGGAGTTACTATCAAAATAAATCTCGGTCGTAATTAGCAACATTTCCTAAGTGATGTCGTGCTAAATTACTTGTGCAATTGCGATTAAACTCAGCGTTTTAGAGGTCACTTGCGTGCCGTTGCCATAGTAACCGAGTACCATAGTCCCAGAGGAACACTAAAGTAAGCTGGACACGACAACAGCGTCTTAGTAACACGACACAATCTGTGTTATTTAACGGCTTTAGATAGGTTCAGTTTGTAAATAAATATTATTTTGGTATTTTTTTGGCGTCGTCATGGGGTAAAGTCTGTAAACGTAATACGGTATACCTACATAATTTTGGAATTACGGTCATATTTTTTTTTGCTATCTCCGTACGACCTTACATTGTTTATTTGAAGGCACATAATAATGAAGCATGAATGACTCAGTAGTACCTAATCAAAACCTGCTTATATTTTCACACCCCAGTAACTATAAGAGGTATTTTATGTAACGCTTCTATTAAAAAACACGTAAACCTTTTTTACACACAACTAATGATGTGTCGAGAGAATATTCTATTTGACGGAAAATTTACGAGAATTTAAAATTGGAAGTAAAATTGCTCAATTTTAATAAAATATATTTTGATTTTAAGGTCTAAAGTTAACTTCTTTTGTATTTATTTTATACTTTACTTAAAAAAAGGTTACTCTATGAAGTTTCAAAGTAGAAATTGCTAGTATTTCTTTAGGTAAGAAACCTGAGTTGCGGGTTGCACTGGTATATGGAGCAAAGAGTTTATTTGGGAAACAGCTAAAAAAATCATGCCAGTTGCGTGGTGGCAAAAATTATATTCAAGAACTGAATCAGGAGCAATCGCCCTGAAAATTAAGTGACGGACAATTAAGTGATCCTATAAGGTTTCCGTTTTTTCCTTTTGAGGTACGGAACCCTAAAACCGTAATAAATTCAACACTGAGAGAGCAGGCAAAATTTGTCTGATTGATCCCAATAATAATTGGAAAATTATGAACAAACCAAAACCGAATGTTTTTATTTGATTAAAGCTGATTATTTGTAACTCATGTTTGTTTTAATACAGAAATCCTAATTTAACATTAATACCATACGAAAGGGTCTAGCAGGCTAAGCGATCAAGAGCACCCCCCACGAGAGATCTGGCCATCTGTTTAGGTGGAGTAATGGCTCCTACTAAGAACACTGTATGCCTAATATCAGCCCTCGATGTTCTTTTGTTATCGAGATATTCATGTTATTGTTCAAAAATCATGGTATTATTGATTGAAGAAAATAGAATAGACTACTTGCATATTTTTACAGTAAACCCTGTCCTGAAACATCGATTAAAAAAACTTGATTTTTTTTCTATTATTTTTAGTTTTCTGTACCATAATGGTAAAAATGAACACTTATGTTGCGAATCAGTCTGTCTGTCTGTCCGTCTGTCACAGCTGGATATCTCAAGAACTACTAATGATATCAACTTGAAATTTGGAACAGTTTTAAAAGACATGTGTGTCCAACTATTTTGCAAGTAAGAAATAAATAATAAAAAAAATTTGCAACAGGGTCTTAAAAATTCGAAGTGAGGTTCTACTAGGGCATGTGGGACATCATATGAAAGAGCGCTGTTTGCACATTCTAAATGTTTTTTTCTTTTTTTTTCCGTCACATAGTTTTCGACTTTTGATGAAAAATGTAAAAAAATACCTTAATGTTCACTACAAATACAAATATAAGCATTTACAAAAATCTTAGTTCGTCATGTCAAAAAAAAAACATTTTCAAGCAAACAGTTACTAAGTTACCAGGTAAGTTGGTACTAAGTAGAAAGTGAGTAGGTAGGTGTATATTGTAATCGCTTTCATTGGATCTATTTAGAATGTGTTTATTATATATTTTGTATTTTAACATCTGTTCGTGATAATGAAAGATTAGTAAATATTCAAAGATGATTTTTTTTTGACATGTCGTTGTCGCACCGACATTTATGTAAATGTTTTTATTTGTATTTGTTGCGGACATTAATGGCTTGCCACATAATTATTTTGGTAATACCATGATTTTTTTAACAATAACATGAATAAAGCGATAACAAAAGAATATTGAGGGCTGATATTAGGCAAACAGTGTTCTTAACAGTAGCCATTATTCCACCTAAGGATGGCCAGATCTCTCGTGGTGGGTACTCATGATCGCTTAGCCCTTTAAAGAGTAATACTGGTGTGGCTTGCATCCGGTTAGACTGAAATCCGATCCCGACATAGTTGGGAAAAGGCTGAGTAGAGGATGATGACCATACGAAATTTAACTTACTTATATAATCAATTTAATTATTTTATAATTTTTAGTGCGTGATAAAAGCGTGTTTTTTTAGTTTTTTTAAACTACATATTTTTATTTTTTAATATTTAGTCTAGTATATTCGTCATTTAATTAATAAGTCTGAAGTCAACAAAGTTACGACTTGACCGGTTTAATAGTAGGCACTAAAGAGTTCCACTCTCCACCTCCTGGCTCCATCATCAGATCAGCTCCAATGTACCAAATTATAGTATTGTCATCCGTACTCCAAATACATACAAAGTTTCATGAAAACGAATCATTTGACTCCAAATTCGAGGGGTTTACTAGTAGCCACTGAAGAATTCCACTATATATCTCCTAGCTCCATCATTAGACCCTCGTTACCAAACCCATTCTATTGGTTTCGTCAAACCGAATCATACGAGCCCAAATTCGAGGGGTTAACTAGTAGCCACTGAAGAGTTCCACTATCCACCTCCTGACTCCATCGTCAGATCAGCTCCAAGATACTAAATTATATTATGGTCATCCGAACTACATATATGTACATACAAAGTTTAATGCCGATACGACAATTATTGTCGTATTTATGAGTAGGTTAAAATTGACTTCCAAGAATTTTTTTCATTGTTTGGTAGCCTGTTAGTTACAAGTGAAGCTAAATAAAAGCGTGTTAAAAATAGATCGATACAATAAAGTCATCCTATTTTTAAATTCTCGTAAATTCCCTTCCAAAAGAATATTCTCGAGAGCTTTACATCAAAGTTCTCGTAAGGAGAATATTCTCCGGAATTTACCATCACTACTTACAACAGTTATTTACACACAAATAGGAAAAACGTAGGCCAGTCATTCAAAACGTAGTGTCGTGGACTCATGCTACGTGCTACGAAGGAATCACGAGTCATAATCTACATAACCGACTATGAATGATTTTAAACTGAAGATCATGTCTAAACAAATAGTGCTAATGATTTGGAAAAAATATATGTTAAATTAGAGAATTTTCTTTATAACTTAATATGTGAATATTTTAGTCTATGTTTATATTATATAGTGTAATTAATTTGTAAAGTTATGTCTAACGCGGATAAAAACTGAGAATAACGCAAAAACTACCAAGCGTATTTTTATGAAACCTTCACCGTTTTAAAGATAATTAATTGTTTATCTTTGAGTATACGTGTTTTAATAATAAAACCTTTTGTTTAACGTATAATAAATTAATAATGCGTCTAATTTGGGACAGCGTTCCTTGATGGGCGAGTCCTTTTACTGGGTGGACGTACGACGCGTTGCGTGAGCTCAGCACAGAACACGCAAGCTATGCACTCAAGGCCGTTGGCATATATCTGCGTCTTAATAAAAATCTTAAATTCGTTAATTAATGTATTTTTCTCACTGACAGCCTACACACAGCCTAAACTGCTGGGTCTAGAAGCTTGAAATTTTGTAAAAAAAAATCCCTCAGATTTTTGAAAATTCGTCCCCTAAAGGAGTTTAATAGCGGATAAAAGTTCGTTCGTATGGAAGTTCGTAATTTTTGCCAGTGGGAAATCCCATCGAGCATATGGCTTGTTTTACAATAAGTTATTTATGTAGGTACCTATTTTACTGTATAAAAATTAGTAAGCTATTTTCTAGTCCCTTATGAAATTGTTGTTAGAACCCAAAATTAATCATGTCCAGAAGCTCTAAACAAAGCAACACTGACAGTCACGTGAGCATTTGCAAAATTTAACTCTGCATTTGTGTATTTATTACGTTACAAATGCACAGTGGAAATTTGTAGAGTTGATATATGGAAATAAATAAACAGATCCTACTACAAAAGGATGATGCAATTTAGTAAAACAGAAAATATAGTTTGTGTAAAAAGAAGTGATGTTTATTAAATAAAAATCACCCTCATATTAAAGGTGATTAAAGAAAAATAGGTATAAATTCTTATTATATCCACCATGGCGAATTATCTTATTGAAACTAATAAAATTTCAACATTTAACCGTTTTTATTACAAGTCAAATGAAACATTCCAAAAACAAAGTTAACAAAATCCCGTCTAATGATTTGAATTATACTGTAACAGTTTAAATTAGATAACGTGGTTAAAACCTTTCGAAAATTAAATAAAATTGGTTAAACAGTGAAAGTCAAAGTAAATTTTCATTGCTGTGGTTTTGAAGCTTCATTCTTGCGAAGTTCGCAAAAAATATTAACAGGTACGCTTTGTTAAATGGACTATAAAGATGAAATAATTTTCTTGATAAAATAACTTTTAGAGATAAGAGGGTATTTGAGGGTATGCATAATCAGCCTATAATGTTCCCACTGCTAGGACACAGGCCTCCTCTCTGTGAGAAGGAACGGGCTGTAATCCACCACGCGGGCCCAGTACGGGTTGGTAGATGTCACATGTCTACGAATTTTTGGTTCTAGGTTGGGTCTAGGTTTGGTTTTTAGTCCAGATTTGAGGGTATACTTACTTGAATCTCTGACCCAGTAGTTGATAGACTTGGGCGAAGACTCGACGTAGCACTCTATAGTGACGTCAGTGCCCAGCGGAGCACCCACCAGCTGATTGGGCACTTGAATCACCGGGTGGACTAGACAAAAAATCTAGCATAAAAAAACCGTAGATACGAGTACTAATTAACATTTACAATTCACAAAATTTAACACATTGCACGATGCAGAGGGCAAATTTGGGAGACTTTGTTTAAGAAAAGTAGACTAATAATATTAAAGCATAAAAGCGAAATGTCCGCTCGACTTGACGCGAAGACACAAACAGTCCCTTACAGCAGAAAATAATTAAAAGCTACTACTTGCTGACATTAAATAACACCATTAATAACAAGAAACCTCGGAAAGTTGCCGAGATAAACAACAATTACTACGAATTTGGGAAAGACCTATTTCGTCCTCATAGTGAGTCTGGTCCTAAAACATTTTTTGGGGAAAAATATTTGACTCCTAGGAAACCTAATTGCTATCCTTACTCTTTTTTAAAGATAAGGTAATATAATACTGGTATTCAGCTGCATCCGGTTAGACTGGAAGCCGACCCCAATATAGTTGGGAAAAGGCTAGGCAGATGATGATGACTCTTTTTTAAAGAAATCATGGATTTACTGTAACCTCCTAGAGCCTTATTATTGTTTGTAGGATATAGTAAGGTTGCATCAATTAATTAATTTAGTAGTTACTTCTTTGCAACTGGCAAAGGATAGTCCGCATACAACTGAATTTTAAGAATTCCTCAAACTATCCAGGACAAAAACGACACTGAAAACCGGCCAAGTGCGTTTCGGACTGTGATCCGACACGCACAAATACGCACGCATAAATTCTTTTCAACTACGGAACCCTTCATTGTGCACACACAATGAAGGGTTCCGTAGGTGAAAAGAATTTATCCCAAAAACAAACTTAACCTTGTAGTTGAAAAACATGTTCGGGATACGTCACGGTCAATTCTCCAACTTATGTAAATTTGTAATCGCAAAAAAATGTCAAATTAACGATTTTCGAACTATTCCCTGTGCTTGTGCTGTGAGACCTTGCTTCTTGCCAAATTTCATGATTCTAGATCAACGGGAAGTAAAAAATAAAATAAATACAATCTAAAGGTTTTGATTTATTTTATCTTTTATATTGTGTTGAATTAGAAGCATGATTTTTTTAGAGCTCCAAGGAACTAAAGACTTGTGTTTATATTAATTTCAACTTGATAACTCTACGCGTTTCTGAGAAAAAGGGTCTTGACAAACTGGCAGACAGACAGACAGACGGAAAACGAAGTGATCTTATAAGGGTTCCATTTTTTCCTTTTGAGGTACGGAACCCTAAAAATTTTTGTTTTTATTTTTAGAATAAAAATAAAAACTTTATTCTAGAAAACGCAAGTAGATAAAATCTACTTACAATGTACTTTGATAGTGATCCTCTTGCTCACTGAGGGCGGCACTCCGTTGCTCGCGATGCATAGATATGCACCCATATCCGAACGAGATATTTTCGTTAGTGTCAACACCTCCTTCTCGTACATCGCAACTATATGGAAAATATAATCTAAATAAATAACCGAACTCCCGAACATTTGGTGAATGGAATAAATGAAATATTCATATTATATTACTCGGTTATGTCAGCCCTTTACACGGAAATGTAAATGTCAAGAGAAAGTATATAACATTTTGAAGAATATCACACTTTTTTGCACTGTGATATTTTTTCTCGGTGTAACAATATTTGTATGGAGCTAATTCTTTTCTGACAGTACAGATCATGACAAATATAAAATGAGTAGCTTAATGTGCAATCGTATAATACATTCACGGAAATTAATTGTTGAGCAAATTGACATCCTACGTCAATTGGCCGCGTTTAACAATTATTTTCAAACAACTTTCAAAGAATGACAGTTGTCATATGATATACAGACAATTTAAGTTGGTAGTCAATTTGTTTAACAGTTAATTGCCCTGAGTTTACAATAATTAGATAATAACACTAGACACAACTCGTTGATATGAGAAAGTTAGTGATAACTGAATGAAACTACGAGGTCCAGATCCAAGACTCATTGGGCTCCAAAGTAATATACTACATACCTTTAGTTTTGCCACCATTGGGATCCCTGATAACAATATCAGCGCCATCTTCTCTCCTCCAAAGAACACGGGGCTCTGGCATACCTCGCGCGCGGCAAGCTACTTTGGCAGTACCACCCTCTGGCACCATTATATCACCAGAAGTTTCTTCTGGTATAAAATCTGGTGGTATCACCACTTCTAGGTAACCCATCTGGTAAACAATACACATTAACAATGAAAACATTTCGAGTAAAATTTTTCGTTTGTTTCAATAATGCTCGTCAATGTAAGAATTGGTAACCGCCTTGTTTCGATCGCATAAGACATGACATACATTAGTAACCAAGAGACTACGTACAATCAACGGTTCTATGTGGACTGCCGCCAGAATTATCATTCTGGCCTGCACGTCAGATCTCCGCCTATCTGTTTGTATGTGATGTTTTAACGTAGACAGTAACGCGCACACAGTATAACTACGAAAGCGTGTTGTTGGTTGGTCAGATGCATGTGTGGTCAACACTAAATAAAGATACCTACAACTACCTGCTTAGTATACTAGCTTATTTTTAAATTAATTTTAGACCACAGCGCCTATTTAAAAGCAATGCTAAAATTCGAAGTGAAAATTATAAGCAGCGATGGCAGGTTTGCATGAGTGGGTGGCTGTTATTGTGTGTGCGTGAAGTGGAGAAGGTTCGAACCTCAGTGCGCGCTTTCGACTCTTTTTGTTTTTTCGTTTTCGTGTCAGAGTTTAATTATTTATTGAGTTTCGTTTATACAATGACATTAGGGAATATAGGTTAAAAATAAAGTAGGGCAAAACTTGGCTAATTCGTGATATGCAGCTATTCGGTGATAGATAATTGTGTTTTATTACCAAGTTACTACTGACTTGATAAATGTACATTTTTCAATCATTATAGTATTTGCCACATTTTTAGATATAAGTTAGCAAAACTTATTTTGTCTACTATATCACAGTAAATTTAAAAAATAGTCTGATCAATGAATCGAATTTTACAAGTAAAAAACAAAACTATCACCGATTACCCAAGTTTTGCCCTATAATAGGCAATTTATTAAAAAAATATATATATTTTTCATAGGAACATTAATTTATTGATGTTAATATCAACCTATAAAACATAAACATATTTCAAACTTTGAAATAAAATAAAATAGCTAATATGTTCGTAAATCATTTTTGGTTGCTACTAAAATGGGATGTTTTTGGTTTATTGAGGTTATAGCTTAATTTATTCATTTTCTGAAGGAAAAGAAGATTGAAACTATACCTCAATCCTACAATCTTACGATCACAAACTTATTACTATTATGGCCAGTGTATCCCCTGAATTCACCTGATAACATTGAATATTATATTTTTTTATTAATATTTAGTGTGACCTCCGTTATTATCAATGAAGTCAAGAAGACGTCGACGTATGGAGGCCACAATATTACTGCAAATATTTGTGCCACGTAAACTATCCCACAACTCCATGCAATGGGACTTCAGCTGTTCGAGACATCTCGCGCTGCCCATCTTTGCAGCATTAAACCCCATATATTTTCTATAGGGTTTAAATCAGGGGATTGCGCTGGCCACGGAATAACTTTAACATCCGAATATTCACTAAACCAATCACGAACAATACTGGCACGATGTATCGGACAATTATTTTGAAGCAAATAAAATTTACCAATTTCATCCACTGGATAAACATTGCGAACAGTAGGTAGCATTATATCGCTCAAAACCTCGACGTAATTGGAGCTGTTGGCCCGCGTCGGTGTAAATGCTAATTCACCCGGTCCTTGAGCACTAATACACCCCCACACATTCACACTAATTCTTCCTGACTCCGTATTGTTTATAATATTTCTGTCAAACGAACGTGTATTGTCTCTACGCCACAAATGAAGTCTTCCTTTTTGACACGATTTGAAAGTCTTCTTGTCAGTAAATACAGTAATCTCCCGATTAAAGTCTAAATATTCTCGTCCAAAACGCAATCGTTCCTCCTTATGCTTTTGCGTTAAAAACGGTTTTTTCGCTGGTATTCGATGATGGAGGCCTTCGGCATGGAGTGCACGGTGAATAGTGCGCAATGACTTATCAAATTCTTCAACAAATCGTCTTGTAGGTATGAAACTATTCGTTTCGTATTCACCAACCATAAAACGTTGCTGAGACTGGTTACTAAGGGGCATCCTACCACTTCTTACACGGCTCTTAAGACTCCCCTCTTCCTCAAATCTCCTCACCCAACATCTCAGTGTACCTCTCTAAAAAAAAGAAATCCTTATTACACATTTTGAAGCGTCACTTAAAAAAATCAAAAATAACATAATAACTTACACAAAATCCGGTTTCATTGTATATTTCAGATATAATACACCCATTGTTATGCAAGGCTACAATGTTCGCCCTAGCTTCAATATTTATATTCGCTTGCATTTTCAATAAAAATCTTCAAAGTCAACACCTCTAAATATCAATAACACAAACGCTCGTAACCACGATGTCACTCGATGTTGATGAACTAAGTTCGTTCACCAACCAAGAACGTCATACCATTCTAACTATAGTCAGAAAATTGATTTTGTTTCAAATCTACCCTCAACTTTTATGTGACTAGTTTAAAATATTCGCTGTCTTTTTCTCATTAGCATAATCAGAAAAAGACTGCGTGCCGCGATAGGCTTATGATGATAACCATATACAGAGCTTTTTCTGCTTGGTTCATGATGAAAGAGTGCAGTATAGTGTGAAATGCCTAAATAGAAGAAGGTCTCAAGTACGACGAGTAACGATGCGATAGTTATGTAATGCTGCCGTTGGAGTTCTGACCGCTACTGTACGCAGAGACCTTTTTAAGAAAAGGTCTCTGTTGTATAATAACAATAATAATTAATTAACATCAACAAGCGTAGAAAACAATGTGAAACAATTATCGAAAGTAGGTACATAGCGTCAAGTGGCGTCATGCCGCGTCAACGTCGGAGTCGAAACCTCGAGCGCTGTCGCCGCTGGCGATTTATGTCGTTATCAGCTCCGGGTATAAATTACAGCGCAGCGCAATAATTTAGGTGCACCATGCACGAATCATTACCCGCTGCGTCCCTCGCCTCGCTCCCGTCTGCGTAGCTTAATTCACTTTATCTCCCCAATGTTTATTTAACTGCAATTTAATTTTTTCCGATATGCTGCGCCAGTTTATTCCTTACAGGCAGCGTACCAATACACTTTTATATAAATGACACGATAAGATATCAACTAGAATAGCTTCAATCTATATGGTCACGATTCGATTGCGTCAGTGGAGTTGGAATTTCAAAATTTACGTTGTGTTGAAAAAATGGGACACGAAGAAAAAATCGAAATTGATGGAACTTATTGTCCTGAAGAGACCAGTAGATGGAATACTTACGGTAATTACAGACTTATCGTATGGGCGTGGATGATGAACGAAATCACAGTTATGTTCTCTCCTGCCGAGATATCACATAATGGATTTTATGCGCATGTAGCTCTGCAAACATTGGCACTAATCTTGGTCGGGATGCCACTGGCGTATTCAGAGATATGTTTGGCTCAGTACACGAATTGCAATATATTCACTATGTGGAATTTCTTCCCGCTGTTTCGGAATGTGGGATATGGAACATTATTTTTGATTTTCTTGAAATCATTATATTTATTGGTTTTAACTTCTTGGTATTTGGTGTACACATTTTATGCGGCCTGGGACGTCCCGCCCTGGCTCAGTTGTGATGACTACGGTGATCCCAAATGTATGGTCAAAAGAGTGAATGTTACAATTTTCCAACATTGTGTAGAAGCACAAAATTTATTTCAAGACGATTGCGGCATGACAACTGCGAGCTACTGTTTTTTTGAACGTGAAATAGGCGGAAACTGCACTGAAAAAATCGGATTAAAATGTCTTATTCCATGGAAAACAATCGTAGCGGTGTCTATAACATGCGCATCTGTTTACATTTTATCAATTAAGCAAGAAAGATTAATTCAAGTAGTGGTCAAACTAGCAGCAATCTATGTTTGTGGTGTCATCCTGGTTTTGTTTTGTGTTGCCCTGTCGACCAACGGTACTTGGTACGCTACAAAGATTACAAGTTGGAATAACTATACATTTCTTAATTCTTATAGCACGATTACCAGAGGGTTTCTGTCGGTAGGCTCTGGGCACGGTATATTAATTTTCTTATCTCGCGACGTATCTTTTCGGAGCTCTGCCACGATGACTGCTATAAGTGCGCCATTATTTGCACTATTTGTATCGTTTATGTTCGCACTTATTGCATTTAGTGGAATTAAAACGATGTCTTACTACCACGGCGAAGAAGAAAACGTTATAGAAGTCGGCAGCAGTTCATTTTTTACAATGTTTGGTTCAATGTCCGAAATCATGAGTTACTTTGATGCGTTGCCGATTTGGGGTTTTTTTTGGTTTTCCATCGTATTCTGCAGTTTGTATATAAATTTTTGGATTTTGTATTTGTTTCTAAAAGAACTATTGCTTCACATGAATTTTGCAAAAGAGTACACGAAACTATCTTGTATGTTCATGTCAATATTTTTAATAGTTTGTACTCTTCCATTTCTATGTTCCGACTTGACTGGTATGCTTACAGATGCAACACAAATTATTCAATCACTTAATTGTTTATTTCTTTCTGTGTCATTGTATTGGTTTTATGGTATCCAAAACCATAACGTAGACATCATTTTCATGATAGGGATCAAAACGAATTATTTTTGGAAGCTAGCGTGGCTTTTAAATCCGATCTTTATTTGTATTATTCTTTACGCTCGATGGAAAGTTGTGGAAACTTATGAGTTTACAGACTCATATTATATTGAATCAGTTTCTATGACTTGTGATTTTTTTTTACTGTATATTATATTAATCATATATTCCGTTATCATTGTGGTCGGCTTAATAGCACAAGTGATAAAGTTTTATCGTCGTGGTGAGCTTCGTGCGCTATTTAGTGCGAAAGGAACTTGGGGGCCCAGCGATAAAGTATTGTATAGAAGTAGGAAAATGTTTGTGCCTGAAATAATGACGAGAGAGTTTCTGTACCGACAAGTCCGTATACGTGGTTATTACAAGAAACAGAACCTGGTGTATAAAACGAAGGCAGAGAGAGTTTCTAGCGTGGAGTCAGTGGGTGAAGAGTTATCTTGGAGCGCTATGGCGTCAAACTAGTGTATTCATAGGTTTATTTGCTTACCGTACCTGACTTTTCATCGGGTCTGTATTGATCTGACACATGTATTGACCCCGGTCCTCCTCTTGGACGTTTCTAATGTGTAAATTCCATACGGTCTGACCGTTATGCGACACGCCTACTCGGTGATTATTTGTTATTACGTGAACATGTATCGCTTGAATCGCTTTAGTATCTGCTTTTACCCATCCGACCTGCGAATTGAAATTGTGTTTTTAATTAAAAGGAAAATTAAAATTTCTAAGTTTTTTTTTCATTGTATTTGTAACTTACTCTGTATCCGCCTAAGTTTTGCACTAGACATCTAAACGTTGCATCTCGACCAATTGGTACTGTCAAATTCATTAACGGCTCTGCGAATTCTGGCTGGAATGCTTGACCTGAAAATATTCCGAACTGTTACTAGATCGTCTTAGACTGACTTACATAAGAACTAATATAACATATTGTCGTCCAAAATGAACACGTTTATAATCTGAATTGGCGTCCCCAAATGTAATATCTAATTGGTATATTTCCCCGCAAAACACAAAGATCCATTATTCTATAAGTTGTTTCAGAAGTGTAAATTAAATTAAGTAATGCTTTTCGAAACCTGTATTTTATTTACTAAGGAAGCCATTCAGTCTTAAGAAGTTGTTCTTTCACGACTACATTCTATACAATACTCACCAACGAGTTTTGAGTCCAGTCCTAGCATGAAAATGGCCAGCAAGTATATGGACCACCAAGGCTGCTGCATATTTCCTGTCGCGCCGACTGACTCTACTCTTAAGCAAAGCCTTTGTTAGCCATGGGACACTGCAACCAAGTAAGAGGATTGAAATAGGTAGCACATCTATCTGCAATATACTTAATTATGGTAATTATAGACAAACTAGCAGCGTCCCGCGGTTTCACCCGCATAAGTCTCGATTCCATGAGGATACTTTTTGAAAAACTGCTAAACTGAACTGAAAAAATCTACTGATCGAATTTGAATGAAATTTTGCACACAGATAGTTAGATCTGTGTGCCAAGTTTTATAAAAAATCGTTCAGTTGTTTTTGCTTGAAAGAGTAACAAACATCCATCTATCCTCACAAACTTTCGCTTTTATAATATTGGTAGGATAGGATAAGATACATAGTAAAATATATAAAAAATTGCTCAATAATGTCTTAATTACAGCCCGATTTAAACTTGATGGCGGCTCGAAATGTGAGGCGAGTTCCTGCGCAATAACGACTTCACGTGTCAGCGGGGGTGCGGGGTGCGGTACTGCGCAGCGAGTAGCGCACTTCAGAGCCGTCATACAGTTTGACGCGTACTTATAACCTGTTTATGTAGTTATGAAGGTACTTAAAAAATAACTTAGGACTTTACTTAAAAACCAATCCTCACTTAAATTATGAAAACTAATATTATAATTATTATGATGATAATAACGATTGATTTGTATGATCATTATTTGCTAATCAACTAATTATCCTACGGTGTCACTAAAGACATTTATTCCTACCAATGATAAGATAACTTGTACTAAATTGACTAATTATGTTCAAAACCAATACAACGATCCGTAAATAGAATTCGATTCTCTCGCCTATGGCATTAAAACATTCTTCAAACACAATATCCCCATTGATTTATAATATAAACACCGAGCCAATCTTTTTATGGCTTCTATTAATATCTTAACGATACCATTTACAGGGATACAGCTAAAAAGTCGCTGCTTATAACCGCAAGATGTTTATGAGATGTTTATGATACATCACATCAACATAAAACCAGAGAGAGGTAATATAAACATTTTGATGGCGCATTGTCACTCTATTCGCGACAATTATGATGCGTGACATCAACAGCGAAGCTTTCAAGGTTTGCGATCCCTTCGACCCCACGATTCAATAATGATTCCTTGTTACGACTATTTATGTTTATCGAAGTCATTCTTATGAGCATGTATAAGCATGTTTGAGCATCATAACAACGGGAGAGCGTGTGAAATGAGCACGGATGCGATCGAGCACCGGTAACTACTTTTCCGCGAAGATATAATGTTTGAGAAAAAAAAAAAAACAGTTTGCCAACACCCTCGTATTGATATGAACGGTGTTATTTCAGTGTGCGTTTAGATAAAAATGTATGGCATTTTTTTCGGTCGAGTGTTGTGAGATGCCGTTTTGAAAGCTATACGAGAATTTGGTACAAACGTTGATATCTCGAGGGCTTTTTCAAGTTAATGGTGTGATTCAGATTCTTAGCTGTTTTTTTATAATTCTAGAGTTACAGACTGACTTGTTTTATTTTTGTTTATACAATCTATCACTAAGAGTTTTTAGTAAAAGGGATGATATACGAGACTGTTTTTCTGAAAGATTGGCCCCAGAATGCTGAAACAAGGGAAGGCAAACCATTGCCCTGCAGTGGGACTCAATTATAATAATATCTATTAACTGCTCCCAAATGAATATAATTGATTAATATTTTTTTAAACATAATTATTTCCATGACATAATCTTTTCATTATTTTACATTATATAGTCTTGTCTTTTAAATAGATTCTTTTCTATTTTGTGAATGTGAGAACGTTGTAGGCTTAATAGACTAGATTTGTAGACCATTTTCTGTTTTGTTAAACTTGGTACCTAGTACTTGTTGACAGGCCTACACTCTCCCCCCATATTTAATAACACTGTAATTTGAAAACATTGTAAAAGCCAATTATGATATTTTTAAAAGAGTTTCTTGCCGGTTCTTCTCCATAGGAAACGACCAATTGGAACCGTGCACATAGCTTCTGCCGTTTCATAAGTGCCCATGTAGGTTTACGTGAAATAAAATATATTGATTTTGACTTTGTAAAAAAATACTTTTAAAGGTAAAAAGAAAATTTTCAGTTTTAATTTGAATAAATACACCATCCCTATATCACTCCTCTTATCCACAGTAATATAATAGAAAGTCACAAACAATTAATTTAACAAAGCGCCAAACACGACCTTGTATTAGAATCGGCATCGATTTTAATCAGAAAATGTAATGAAACACGAAATATCTAAATAAACAAGGTAAATGTTGGGGAGCGTGACAGGCGGGTCACTGGAACATCCCTGTCGAAGAATAATCCCGGTCTCAATTGTTATTGGCAACATGGCAACGTCACAACATGTAACCCACCACCCGTCACAACCCTTTGTTTGAACACGACTAATACTGTGTTCATGCGTGACGTTTTATGTGTTAATTAATAAGAATTAAGTTTTTTTTTTGACAGTTTTCAAGGGTCAGTTAGCACTGGTGCGAGTTTTCCAGGTCGATTACGTTGTTGTGATGCTTTACAGGGTGGAAAACAAAGACAGTCAGTGGAGAAAATTAAATTAAATGTTGTTAGTAATTTTAATCTTATTCGAATAATAAATCTGTACCTACTTAACAAATAAGTAAGTTTAAAACAGAAGCTAGTGACAATGTAATCTGTCCATCGACGGCTCCTTCCAGTTTAGCCGAATTACTACACAATCGAATTTAGGTTTTCATTCATAAACAAGCATAAAAACAAACGTTTAAGGTAGATGCGCTAAGGTAGCCCGCGAAATTCAAACCTTACGTTTTTTGCAATTTCCAGGGCAGTGTCAGGTTGTATCTTGGTCAAAATATGATTCGCGATCATAACAAATATGTGTTTACAGAATTATAATCTTTAGAATCACGAATACATCTCTCTTTGTTAGAATTGGTCTTAATAGACAGTGAAAAGAAAAAAAAAAGTCATTTAATAATGACTTTTCATGAAATCATGACAATTGAGACCTTAAACTGAAATATTAAAAAAAACAACCGACTTCCAAAAAAAAAACTACAAAGTGAAAAATAACTTTAATTTCGGAAGCCGGTGTTTTTGGAGCTGTATTTAAGGTTTTTGCCACCGACCGAAATTAAAGTTATTTTTTACTTCGTAGTGTTTTTTTTGGAAGTCGGTTGTTTTTTTTTTGCAAAAAAGTTTTTTATTTTTGACTTTTTCGTGGATCGGCTTGTAATTTATTTAAGTTACAATAGCCAAACGACAACTGCTCATCACCTTTTACAAAATATTGCGTGTCCCGATGCAGGGACGTTGATTGTTAAGGAGTTCTCCTGGTAATTCACCATCTCAGCTCCACTTCACCATATACATTGTGACGAGCATAATTTGCTTAGCAACCATTTTAAAGTAATCGAATCGCAACCCGTGAAATACTTATTATTGAGTAGTGCCGGTAGGCATATGTGGTCTTCATCATCAGTTCTACGTCACCAAATAGTGCTTTCCGAGAGCAAATGAACAAGTTACTATAAAAATACCCAAATCGCTATAGTTGTGCATTTAATATTTGCAGTTTCCTCGATTTCTCCTGGTTCCCATCATCAGATCCTGACCATGGTACCATCTGGAAAGTATACCCTTTCAAAAAAAAAAATCAAATCGGTCCAGTCGTCTTTGAGTAATCGGGGAACATACATAAAAAAAAATAAAAAAGATTCCGACGGACTGAGAACCTCCTCCTTTTTTGAAGTCGGTTTAATTAAAGGCATTGCCATTGCACGTTTGTAAGATTGTGTGTTACGCAGTAATCCCGCTGAACAATTACTATGTAGGTAAGTAGAATAGACAAACTCTGATCACTGACAAATTAGTGCTTTTTTGTCATTCTTCAGAATACATAAAACTGTGTGGATTTAAAAACAAAAAAATAAAAAACCGACTTCCAAAAAAACACAATAAAGTGAAAAATAACTTAAAATTCGCAAGTCGGTGTCTTTGGATCCATATTTTAGTTTTTTGCCACCGACTTCCGAGATTAAAGTTATTTTACACTTTGTTATGTTTTTTTTTTGGAAGTCGGTTGTTTTTTTTTATATTTTCACATTTTATTTGTAGTACCTACCCCACACAAAGTCGTTTACCACTATTTACAATGTAAATAACAGTGACAGGAAATTATTATAACATCATCAACATACACTAAGTAAAAAAAATACGTATTATTGAAGCTAACTCAAAAACCACTCATCAGAACTTGACCAAATTTATATGGGACCAATTTGAAAGTATATCCTTTGAAATAAAAAAATAATTTTTTAAATCGGTTTATAAATGACGGAGTTCTAAGGTAACAAACATTAAAAAAAAATGCAACAGAATTGCGAATCTCCTCCTGTTTTGAAGTCTGTTAAAAAACTCACTTTTTCACATAGAAAAACGATCTCTCAATATAGTTATTAACATCGTTCTCGGAGCAGATCTAATTATGTATACACAAAAGCAAAGATTTATTGTTGGATGGACAGGTAGCGGATCCCATAATACTAAAAGTGTCACGAGGGAAAAATATTGGCTAAAGTGCTTGTAGCAGTACAGTTTACCCTTGCTCTGGTTCTGTCTTCCTTTGGTCTAAACCCACCTTAACTGTAGTACTGTGTGTTTTGTGTGTTTATACTGTGTGGCCACACCACACACGTATACAATACATTTCACACGTTTCAATTTTAATACACCTAAATTATTGACATTATGTTTAGATGAATTTATTGATTTAGAAGAACATTCGATTATTGTCGTTTCAGACATCTTATCGAACGATACTATGTATGTATGTACCTACCTACTATGTACTATCAAGGAAACTTACATCTGACCAATTTGAAAACAAAATCCCGTGCACTCGATGTTTACTCGATTTGTTAGCAAGCGTTACTATAGCGGCCGAGCGCTGCAAGCAAAAATAGTCCTTACGGTGTATAGATGTTCGTTTCTCCCATGGTACCTAAAAATCTTGTAAGACACCTGATACGACACCTGTGTCGTGGAGACTAGTCTTCTTCGTCTTGCAGTAGCCAGCGTCGTTGCACTAGCCTGTGGAGAATTCCAGGTGTGTAGGATTCCGAATCCTAGCCTCCACAGGCTAGTGCAGATTGAATTCTGGAATGCTCTCTTAACCAATAAAGTTTTTTTTTAATAAATAAAATATGTAGGTACACGCAAGGAAAAATCAACCCAAAGTACCTATGAATTATACAATCGATGCAGACATTTTTAATATCAGCTGCTCAATGTAATTATATATATAATTAAAAGATTGATTTCAAAAGTCGCGCAAGTCCTTTGAACACTACTCGATCTATTCGATTTTTAATGTTATCTATTTAAAAAAAATGAATGAGACATTTTAAGGAAACTAACAGCGCGCGGATCCGTAGTAACTTACCTTGAAGCTTTTTTTAAGCTGCATCTTTTAAAGTATACCCTGCAGGTTTATTGACAAATTACAAGAAAATCAGGATGCTTGAAAGAATTAGAAAAAAGGCAATCATTCTTGCACAAAAAATATTGGATTACCTACATGTCCACCTCCCTCTCACACAAAGGTTTATAAAGTTTATGCACAAAATGAACACACACTACTAAACAAGCAATAAGGAACAGGTAATTAACTAGAAATATCCTTTAATAATAATTATTATCCGTAAGTTATAAGTTGAGCTGCACGATTACTGACATATGCGTGCACTGACTGGACAGATCCATTAAAATCTGTGTGGTTCCTTCCTCAGAAGACCATCTCAGACTAGCTGCATGATCTGACCTGAACTTCAAAAGAGATTGTGACCTATGTTTCGATGTTTTTCTCCGAGAAGCCGGTTAGGAAACACCAACCTCATCTATTTATAAAATACAGGGTGTCAGCGACAGCCCTCCGCAAACTAACAGGGTGCATTCAGCTCCTTATTTTGAATAACCAGAAAATTAAATTTTTGATCGTTTTTTCAGTTACTATTCCTATAATTCAATGTAAAATTACATTCTTTGTACGCAGCACTCCATTTATGTAAATAAAACAGCTAAAATTAAAAAAAAATCAGCAATGTATTTGAAATACTCGGCTGCCGAAGGCTCGCTGCTCGTTTTGCCACGGTAACGATACATTGCATGTGAGGTAATAAAACAAATCAGGTTTATTGGATTCCCATAACGTTCCTGAAACAATTTCATGTACCGGTCATCTTAGTATGATATACTGAATTCACTCCATCAGTCTGCGGAGGGCTGTCCCTTACACCCTGTATTGTTGTAAAAGTATTTTAACATACAGAACATAACATCACGCCTTGTTTCCCCGAAGGGTTAGGCAGAGGTGAACCCACATTTCGCCAGTTATGTTTAAGTCCCATGTAATAGGGGGCCTATGGCCTATTGCCATCAACCGGGCACAAATCCAGACTCCGGGCTACTACTGAGAAATTCCAGATAGAAAAACCCAATAACACTGCCCGACCTGGGAATCGAAAAAAAAAGTATTTTTAAGCCAATTTACAGAAAAATATATAATTTGATTAACTATCAATACTATATTTGCGGCAGTTCGTAAGACGTCAAACTCCCACGCACAAGTCCCCATGGATATCTAACGCCAGTAAGTTTCTTTGACTAAAACAGTACAAAGTAGCAAACAGCTGTTATAATCGCAATAATTTCTAGGCCTTGCTTTGATGTGCATTGTCTTGGACGACCTGTCTCAGACTCCCTACTAACTTGCGAGTCGGTACAAAGTTTGCAAACGCTCTGTCGGAAATTTCATACCGGCTGGCCGGCAAACTCCTCTCCATACCCTAAACATTTATACTAAGTAGATTTACTATGAACGCGTAACTTCAAGTGTTGCTTGGCTAATGTTCAGGTATTCTGAAGTTCAACACATGGATCTGTAAAGCGGTTGGATATAATTATGTATAACGTAGATTAGCTGAGAGTTGTTGTATGATTTTGATACAAGATTATTGAATCTATATTGTGAGAGTGCATCAATTTGCAAATTAACTTTAAATAGGTACTTGTATTTTGTTCTTGGGGAACGGCTTTGCAATAGGATACATGCAAGAGAATGATGATGGTATAGACATTTGCTCATTATGGAAGTTAAACCACTAACTAATAATAAAACTTACTAATCTTCAATTATTATTGCTTCTTAAGGGAACATAATTACAATAGGATGCATGCAAAGGAACGATATCAATCTGCCTAGCCTTTTCCCAACTATGTTGGGGTCGGCTTCCAGTCTAACCGGATGCAGCTGAATACCAGTATTTTACATGGAGCGACTGCCTATCTGACCTCCACAACCCAGCAACTGGGTAATACGATACCCCTTGGTAAGACTGGTTGTCAGACTTTCGGGCTTCTGACGACCCGTAACGACTGTCAAAGATCTACAAATGACAGCCGGGACCAACGGCTTAACGTGCTTTCCGAGGCACGGAGGAGTCTCAGTATGTAAAGATGGTCACCCATCCACGAACCAACCCCGGCAAGCGTAGCTTAACCTGATGGATCGATCCGTGCGGCTGTTATTACTTAGCCACGAGCTCCTCCAAAGCATGCGAAGGAACGATGATGGTAAGTATTTGCTTATTATGGAAGTATGTAAGTATCTAGTTACTACCTAGTTTATAACTTACTAATCGTCAATTATTATTGCTTTTTAGGGTTCCGTACCTCAAAAGGAAAAAACGGAACCCTTATAGGATCACTCGTGTGTCTGTCTGTCTGTCCGTCTGTCACAGCCGATTTGCTCCGAATCTACTGGACAGATTAAGTTGAAATTTGGTACACGTATGAATTTCTGTGACCCAAACACGAACGTGTAACGTAAATAAATGAATTTAGAATATGGGGTTCACTTTTGGGGGAAAAATTGGAAAATAAAAAAAAAATCTTTGCAAACTTTACCATTTGATATATCAAATAGAAGGGCTTGTTATAAGAGGATTTAAAAAAATATTTTTAAATAATTTTAAAACAAATCGTTTTAAAGTTATTAAAGTAAAATAGATGAATTATGACTATTGAGCCCCTTATCTCAGGAACTGCTGAGTCATTTTTTTTTAATACTGAGAATAGTTCTATACTTATAGATTACAAGAAAACTGATAAGAAGTCTTAAAATAACATGGTAAATCACTCAATATACTACAACAAACTTACATTTGCAGTTGGAATGAATGGAGGAATTTGTTTTTCAACTACAATGTTAAGTTTGTTCTTGGGATACATTCATCCCAAATACGCAACCCTTCATTGCGCGTGATCCGATACGCACTTGGCTGGTTTATTTTTATTTATATTTCCAAATGGGTCTGCTCTTGCCTTTCGACCTGCGAGTATATAAACGAATTCAGCATTTCTCGCGAATTCCATCCGATGTTAAAACCATCTCTACAGGTAAAGCTATGAGACAACGAGAGAGCTAAATCATGTAATGAAACGAAGCTTAGATAAAACTCTAAAATTTTAAAGGAGAAATATATTATTTGCTGTGACATCATAACTGAGATAATATTTTTTATGGCGTTGTTAGAAGTCGCAGCCTCTGTCCTTCAATTCTAATCTTGTCTGTTAAAAGTTTTGTTGTCATCGCATTTCCTCAAGCAACCAACAAAAGCTTTTACGTAGTAGGTAGGTCCTTTTCAACCTTATTCCCTAACTAATAAGGTAGAAATGTGGTTCACCGCAAATGTCCACGACAGTACATATAACATTACTTTGTGGGTCCAATTTTGCATTGAAACGTAAAGAGTTATAAAGAAAATGCATTCACGCATTTTATTTTAAATAACACATGCCATAACATAACGACTGTATTCCTCAAAGGGTTCAGCAGAGGTATATAGAAACAACTACATAGTTACAATGAATAAAATATTGCTTGGTATTTTTGTAAGTCGGTCAGCATACATTTAGAGATTATAAAATCTAATCTGGGCCCGTCCTGAATGTTCCAAATTATTGTCTTGTCTACCTTATCTAAATATATAAAAATCAATAACTGCATACAACACGGAAACAGGCAGCTATCTAAATAAATAGTTAAAAAAATCGCTTTTCGTGTCGGTCTATGTGACCGATTCTTCTAAACTACACAATGAATTTTGATATGTGATTTTTACCATCATTTAAAGTATTTACATAACATAACATCACGCCTTGTTTCCCCGAAGGGTTAGGCAGAGGTGAACCTATATAGTACACCCACATTTCGCCAGTTATGTTTAAGTCCCATGTAATAGGGGGCGAGTCTATTGCCATCAACCGGGCACAAATCCAGACTCCGGGCTACTACTGAGAAATTCCAGATAGAAGAACCCAATAACACTGCCCGACCTGGGAATCGAACCCAGGATCTCATGCTCAGCAGTAGCGCTTGCGACCACTAGACCAACGAGGCAGTCAAGTCAGTCGAGGCAGTATTTATGTGCCCTACAGGGTCCATATGGATCTCAATTACATACTATAGTTACCACCTAAGTACACATTATGGTAAAGCAATAAAGATATTGAGTATTGAGTATTCAAAAGTAATTGATGTAATAATTATCTAAATACTGTAAACTGTGTATTAACTATATCTTGTCTACCATTGTGACGTAAGCTGGTACCTACTGGGTATATTATTAGCTCGCACTTCTCGCGCGTGATTCCGTACTTCAGTACCCCATTAGGGGTAGATTTTCAAAAAACCATGATAACATGTTATTCTTTATTTTCGGTCTTAAGTATAAATACTGAGTTTCGAGTTAATCGGAGCGCGCGTATTTTTGGATCCCATTTTCAGCTAGACATATTAAGAATTAGATTTTGTCAGTCAGAATCTGAATACTTAAACATTTAAATCTTCAAAAGTGGAGAAGGTGTACCCTAAGTAAGTCCTATTAAATAGGTACCAAAATCAAAATGGCGGAACTCCTACCGGAAGGACTGGGTCGTAATTACTTTATAAAAAGAAGTGGGAAGATTTTGGCCATCAAGGTGAAAATACTGGGTAAAATTAGACAATAATACATATCTAGGTAACCAATGCTCATCTTCAGCATTAATTAATAAGATTTTTTTCACTAATCATCAATAATAATGACCAGCACCTCAAATGCGTAACACACTATCAATCACAATTTGAATGATTTTGAAGCATATTGCTAATCCATTGCTTCATATATTCGAAAAATTTATCTGTTCAGCAACGTAAATAACGCAATGAATGTTGTTGAACTGTCAAAATGAAACCGATTCCTACTGTAAGTGTGTTACGCAATTGCCTCGCCGGTTAACAAATATGGAAGAATCGTAGCAGGTCGCGTTCTGTAGTGTCTGCCTATGCCCCTGGGAAAGAGTCGTGAGTCAATGTTATGTTATCAATAATAATTATTCACTTTGTTTGGCAAGTGTCAATTATTGCGATTACTATTGTTGTGAAACAGAGATTACCAAATTGTGTTTTTATAATACAGTATTTTTATGTCACAAAGCGACACGTGCTTTACATGAGGTTACCAAGTGCATAAACACGCTGTGAATGTGTGTGTAAGCGCAGGAGCTCTCAGTACCGTCCAAGACAATGGCGATGTCGGAAGTGTGGGGGTGCATGTGCGTGTGTTACGTGCTGACGCTACTCGTTTTCACACACACATTCACAGCTTGTTTACGTACACTTGGTTAACACAAGTAAAGCGCGCGTCGCTTCGTGAGTTAAAAATACTATGATAGATTAGAAAGACACAAAGTGCCTGCTTAGTAAGTAAATAATTATATCAGTAGTGAGATTCGCTTAGAAAAGTTACTATTCTTCATCGAGCAAGAAAACAAAGTGTGATCTACAGGATCAACAAAAAAACCGTAATTATCTTATTTATTGTAAGTTTATCGTTAAACAAATTTAAATCATCGCTCTGTTTCTGTCAATCTTTTGAAGGAATGATTTAACTAAGTTTAGTACTAAACGCTTTTAGTGATTTGTGGTGCAAGCCAGCCTCTATGTTGTTTATAAAATTAATAATTATTAATAATAAAATAAAATAAATTATTACCTATTTTGATATCTCTCGGGACCCTAGGGTCCCGGACCTTTGAAAGGCATATGAGGGGCCGAAGCCAACTCGCAGAGGCCCGTTAGACGCTTTCAATGGAAATGAGGCACCAACCGAAAAAAAAAAAAATATTACCTAAATTATTAATTATTAAATTTTTTTATGAGTATTATTATCTGTTTTTTTTGAAGGTATAAAGTAATTAATATCATTCAACTTAGCGTTAGGTAGCCCATTTCAAACCCAAAATTTTACTCAAATACCTACCGACGTAAGTTTTAGTACCGAGGTACTAACCATACTGAACATAGTTTTACGAACAAATACCAGCCATGTCTGTGTTCCTATAAGTACCTTTAATAAGTTCTAATTAAGGACCAATAGCTTTACAGAAGCACCGGTAAGAAACCCTTCAATTAACACCGAAAGTGTTAAACTTCTGTTGCGTACTCCGGAAATAAATATTTAAAGAGTTACTAGGTCTTTGAGTAGGAACAAATACCTTCAGTTTACTTTTATTATATAAGTACCTAACTATACATGAATTAGGCTTTATTAGACTATAATCAGCTACGCCAAAATGTCTCATACCGCTTGCCAGCAAGAATACTGTATTAACTCTAAAAACATACTTTTTCAGGAGAAGCGATTAAAGCTTTTAGCTAAAAATATTGTGGTATTTTCTTAAGATAAACAGTCGGTTTCTTTATTGTTATTATGGATTAGTCTATACTCTAGAACTATCTCTGAAGATATTGTTATTTTTAACATTACTTATTAAATTATTTATACCTTTTCTAAGGAGCGTATTAAGTCTGTTAGTGCCAAATTTTGACATAATACTGTATTCTTCCGGACAAGCGTACATATACCTAAATTACTATTTCCAAACTTGGTAAAAGATTTTGAATCTTCAGATTTTTTAACACTTTTCTAAACATAAGTTTTAATGTACATGATAAATGATTTTATTTCTGTAACAGCTCACTAAACCTTAGAGAGCTGTTTTTGCTATTTAGTACCTACCTATATACCTACTTATATTTAGATTTTTGGATCATTTTGCGTATTTAACTCAATTATTCGTGTGGGTTTGATACATTCTGACATAATGATGTAGGTATACTGGGCCCAAATTGCTTCGTAGTAGTAGTTTAAGGGATATTAAATTTCTAGGAAATATGCTAGAAACTTAATTTGTGTTAAGTAAGTTCTTCAGATTTAGTTAGATATTGTGAATTGTTGTGATTAAGTAAATTCTTGAGTGTTGTCAAAGGAAACCAAATAATTAGATTAATTTTCTCCGAATAACGCAATCAATTTAATTATTTTGCAGTATCTATCTACTTGAACGCTTAATTTATTTAAGTTTTAACATGATATTCTTGTGGGGATACCTATTGAATTAATTGAATGAATTTAGAATTCTTTAACAAAAAATGAACTTATAGTAATGGCTTCTAATAACGTGTTTTATAAATTGAGAACCATGCAATAAATAAAATAAAAATACATATTTAGGTGTTTAAAAAAATATAAGAACTACATACTTTAAAATAAATACTTTGCAACAACACATTACGTTTACAAATAAAGTATTGTCACACACAAAAGCAACTAAAAAAAAACAACAAAAAAGAAAGTTAAACAGAAAAACGGCAACACCCTTACCTCAACAAGTCAATCAACAGTGAAAAGCCAATCAAAAGTCTTTAGAATAATCCAGAAAACTTTTCCCTATTTCCGCATAATATTGTGCGTTACTCGCGTTGTTTGTGCAAAGTTTTCCGAGCGCGTGTGAAGTTTGCCGGTCTCTGGGGAGCGCAGTCGTGCGCTCAACGCAGGGCCACGACACACACTGAACCAATTGTTCATTCACTCCTCCACTCCGTCGTTATTCTTACGCAGATGTCCGGATGATCGTGGCAGATATGGAGCCGATAGGGAGCCGATAGGAACCCTCGAAAAATTCGAAAATCGAACAATCGTTCTGCTCTCTATAAATTCGGCGTTTTGATTATCCAATATTTTGAATAAACAGCGGTGTTTTCTCCGGGGAGTTTATTTAATAATTCTTTAAATCCTTTTAATAATAATTATTACTGTGTGTGGGTTTTTGTTTGGATTATTAAAGTTTGCGCAGTAATTAATCGTTTATCGCCGATTGTCTGTTGACTAGGCAGATACTACTGACTACCTACTCTGATTTAATATCTTCGTGAAATACAATCCTTGTTTGATATTGTTTGTTTTTTTCTGTTATCGTTTTTTGTATGTTTTAATTCAATAAGGTATTCATGTAGCTTATAAAAGTTAAACTAAAAATTAAAAAAACACCAAAAAAACAAAAAAAATCTAAAAAGTAAAAAATTATTTGACTTTTTAGATTTTTGTTTGTGTCGGGGGTTTTTTAAATGTTTAATTTAACTTTTATTTCCTGCTTTTTAAACTTTAAATATTACTAGTAGACACGCTACGATCGACACGTGCCTCGCCAAAATCTGCGCAGCTGTAGGTATTTTTCTCACAATGAAGCTAGTTACTAATTTATCCTCATTTCTGTTTCCTACTCCATCATCAGACCCTGATCACCACCTATGTATAACCTGTTCATTGAGACCATTCCAATGAGCCCAAACAAGATACCTCTGCTGTAAGTTGGTGAGGGAGTTGGGTATCCTGCGAATCCCAGGTGATGCTGCAGCATCAGTTCAAGGTTACTATGTTCTTCTAATATCATTGAAATGACAGAATACCAAATTTTTAATCGATCAGACCTGTGGAAGATGCTACCCATTCATCAACTAAAAAAGAGCTGATAATCTTTAAACGGCTGAACCGATTTTCTTAAATCATAGCTAAGAACAGTCCCGATCAAGTCATCTTTCAAACAAAAAAATAATAATCAAAATCGGTTCAGCCGTTTGGGAGCTATGATGGCGCAAACAGACCTACAGATACACAAATACACACGTTAAACTTATAACATCCCTCCGTTTCCGTCGCGGGTTAAAAATAGAAAGATGAAATCATATTTCTCACACACAGCATGTAACCTAACACAGAGGTGAGCCTACCATAAGCTGTCTGCACCTGCGGTACCTTTGGTATTGCAAAGTTCCACAGGCGGCAGCGGTGTCTATGTAAAGCCAGGGAAATTAATTGTTAAGCAAATGCACTACCTTCTTAAATTGTCCGTATTTTAAAATTACAGCTGTGATTCTTTGACAGTTGTATGAAATGGCTATAACAAGGTAAATTAGCGTGGAATATCAATTTGCTTAAGAATTAATTTGCCTGACTGTACTTACCTACCTACTGTTAGGTGACCGTTCGCAAGTGTACCGGTTGAAAAAAATTACGCAAAAAATCCCAGACTAAGTGCGAATTTCACCAATGAAACTGAACGCGACCAGCACATCTAAATCACGTCCAAGAGCCGTCAGTGTGAATATTCCACAAAAAATAATGACACTGACAGCCTTTAAACGTGGTTTATGTGCTGATCGCTCCCAGTTTTATTGGTGAAATTTGCCCTACTTTTATCTTCCGATCTTAATCGGAAGATAACAGTAGGTTTAAGACACTTTCTAAGAAGAAATTATGCCACCAAATTAAAATCCCACTTTAACTGCATAATAATGAGGAATCGAAATCCAATTTAAGTTACACCAGTTCAACTTACGAAGCCACTTAATGAAACCGAGATAGAATAATTAGCCACTTTCCGCTAATTTCCAAGTTATTAATTGGGACGTTAGAAAGGGCCGTCATCTGGCCTGGGAGCCATCTTGAGCTATGTGTGACGCTCTAAACGGCTCCCATTGTGTCAAGACAAAAGCTCATTAGGGAATAAGCTGGATTCAAACGCGGCGCGTTCACCATGCATCTGCTATTGTAAAACATTTTTGAACAGGGTTACGAGCGTTGCAATTTATACTAAGGCGTTGAATGGAAATAATATTTTATTTTGAAATAAAATACACAAGTAGTTAATATTAGGGTATTAACATAACGTATCGAATATTTTATTAATCACAAGTGCAAGAGCTCTCTTCCTTGGGCTTAGGTGGAGGAGGTGATGGCGGTGGTGGCGGTGGTGGCGGTTCATTATATGGAACATGAAACTTGGTCAAGTAGTGCCATGGTGTCTGTAACTGGTACTGCCGCGCTTCCTGAGGATGCTCGTTAGGTTCATAAACCAGTTTCTTCAGCTCATCATCGTAACGGACTTCGATGTATCCGACCAATGGAAAGTCCTTTCTCAGTGGATGTCCAGTGAACCCGTAATCTGTGAGAATTCTTCTCAAATCTGGATGATGAGTGAAAACTACTCCGAACAAGTCGTATATTTCTCTTTCGTACCAATTGCAGGCCTTCCAGACGCCATACCCGGAGCGAAGAGGAGTCAATTCGTCTGTGTAGGTCTTGAGACGAACTCGTTCGCTAAACCTGAAGCTGAGGAGATCATAGCATACTTCGAACCTATATTGTCTACTTGGAACGTCTATAGCGGTTGCTGAAGAGCATTGAGCGAAGCAGGCGTGTTGGTGGTCACGCATGAAGTTCATGACCTGGAACATACCGGCTGGAGCCACCAGTATCTCCAGTTCGTCAGTTTGCTGCAGTTGAACCTTCTGCACATATTTTGGCAGACATGTTGCGACGTACATGCCGAACTCGTACAGACGTTGACGTCTCACGTTATCGTGGCACCTGAGGGTGTGGTTAGGTTGCTCCAGCGGTTCGATGTAGAACGGATCCTTATCCTTGACCTGCACATCTGTCTTGTTATCTAAAACAGGGACGCCAGTATGAATCTTCCGTGTTAAAGCCCTTGTTAGGTTCGGTTTTACTACGAGTAGCTTCGATAGCAAATATTTCATGATTTCTAAGTTATTTCAATATGACAGTGTACTTGATTTGAAAGCTTTAATAAGTCATGAAAACAATATTGACATCGATTGCCATATAAGTGACTTTTTCTTTTAATTCTGTTCAAATCATAGGTTCAAATCAAAATAAGGTTGTCTTAAACCAAACATAAGTATGTATACCTATCCCTATAGTTTAATATTCATAAAGTGGGACAAAATCAAATCATCGTGCAAATATATAAGAAACTAGCTGTGCCCCGCGACTTTCTTCGCGTGGAAGTCGTAAGATACACAATATAGTAAAATAACGGCCAAATTTTAATAAAACTCCCTCGTCCCCCGACCCACCGCGTTGCATTGTTCACAATTACATGGGTTTTATTTTCGCGGAACCCTAATACTTTTTCTAAAATAAAAGTAGTCTTAGTTACTCCTTATAACATAAGCTATCTGCCAATGAAAGTTCCGTCAAAATTGGTCCAGCCGGTTCGGAGATTAGCCGGAACAAACAGACAGACAAACATTTAAAAAAATGTTTTTTTGTTATAAGTACCGTATATACTTTCATATTATGCATTAAGTATAAAGCTGTTATTTTGACATTACAAACAGACACTTCAATTTTATTTAATTGTATTTGTTACACCTAGATGAAAAGCTTAGTTTACAAACGAACAGTTGCTTAACTGATACAATTTTTAACCACAAAACAGTAGTTTGTCGCACAACTGTTGCGATTGGAACACTAACTTTTGTCGGACAGAATGCGCAAAGCAAAGTTGATACTTTTTTTCTTCGCACCGAGCCAAAATGTGCAGGCAGTAACTAATTATTGCTCAATATATTGTTATTTTTAGTACTTCTTCTAGCATGATAGGTATTAGTGTAATGCTGGGGCCGCACCTGCGTCTATCGTGACGAAACTTCGCACACTGATACAATACACGCAGATGTGACCAACCATTATCGGCTATCGTCGCGATAGTTCAAGCTGCGTAGCACTTATTGCCGGGGTGGCGCGGTACATCAAAGTGTTTTAGCGCGCTAATTAGCGTGGCGCGTGGTCGGCCTAGCGTTGTTCATTTCGATTGTTGTTTCCGGACTGCATAGAAGCTCTGTCATCTACGTCATCTTCCATTCCATTGTCAAAACAACACAATGATTATCTTCTCTCTGGCCAAATGTCGTCTGGAACGGTCATCTTGGATTATTGCACAATAATTCGTCAAAATTATAAAGGTGCTAATGTGACCATTGCATTAGAGCGATAACTTTTTAGCAAGCAAACATACGAAGCTCCGGCACGCATTGCTTTATCACGATAGACGCAGATGCGGCCCCAGCATAAAGCATGTGCATGTTTAGTGGAAACAGTACACCGGTGAGTTTATAAATAGTTGGTATGGGACGAAAACTGTGGAAAGGCCGAGATAGCTGGGGCTAGAAGGTAGCTGGGACAGAAGGCGGTGCTCCTACCTAGCAATGGACTGTGATACATTGTTGAAACGAAGTTCTTTTACGCGGCACCC
Source organism: Fissipunctia ypsillon (assembly GCA_947568875.1). Lineage (NCBI taxonomy): Eukaryota > Metazoa > Arthropoda > Insecta > Lepidoptera > Noctuidae > Fissipunctia > Fissipunctia ypsillon. Next base: position 12,330,715 of record OX387644.1, on the reverse strand, counting down.
CTTCCATGCGACTTTCTTCTTTCGAATTCACACTTTCTCTCTCTATCTCTATCGAGAGAGAGAATGTGTGAATTTGGCAAAATAAAAATCCAAGATGGCGGTTGCGAAAATTTTAAAATTTTTCGTCATGGGTGTGGTTTTTATAGTTTTCGAGGGTGCTAAAGTCGATAGCGGGGTCAAAATGTAAATCCAAGATGGCGGCTGCGATCTTCAAATTCTTCGTCATGGGTGTCGATTTCATGGTTTTCAAGGGTGCTAAAGGCGATAGTGAGGTCAAAATGTAAATCCAAAACGGCGGCTGTGAATTTTTTTTTTGTTTTAAATCATATACGTGAGAAAGTGATTTCTGACGGGGGGACTCTGATCACACTCGTTTTTTTTTGTTCTTCAACTTAGGTATCATAAGCATAACCATAATCAGCCTATAACGTTTCCCACACGACTTGCAAAATTAATTATATCTCTGAAAATAAAAATCATAATTAAAATTACATCATGCCAGTTGGGTTTCCACAAAGTGTTAAAATCAGACGCTTTATGCAATCCACTATTTCGACATAGGCGTCCAGTTTCTTCACACCAAACAGTTTTCAGAAATCCAACCTTTCTAAGTTCATCTTGTACATCACTGACATCGGTGCAGGAAAACATCGTGAGGAAAGCACCCAAATTGAGTAACACACTTTCTTCCACAATCAGAAAAAATTTGAAAAACACCCTAATCCATTGCTTCATATGTTTGAAAAATTCATTTGCTCGGCAACGTAAATAACGCAATGAATGTTGTCGAATTGTCGCCGTTGTATCGCAATTACCCCGCAGCACTTATAAATAATACGTCCATAACCATCGGACATCTAGACGCACTGTAGGTTACCATCCCTACCTAGTTGCTATTCCACCAATTCGCACTAAGCGTTTCCAATGTCTTTTGTGATGCGCACAGCAAAGGAGTGGAACTCTCTGCCTGCGTCTGTGTTTCCGAATGCATACAACCCCGATCTCTTCAAAGTGAGAGTTAACAGGTTTCTTCTGGGTAAGCTCGCTCCATCGTCGACATTGTCTCTGTCATCTCTGACCTTGACTAGAGTCAAGAGCAAACCTATCTCAAAAAAAAAAAACCTAAGTCTGAAATCGCCAATCCACCTAGAGTTGATCAATGCCTATGACTTCTCTGTATGAGAAGAGTCTTTTGCCCTGCAGTGTGAATAATAGGCTTTTTTTTTTTTTTTTTTTGTGGATGGGAAATCATCAAATGACTTCTCCCGCTCTGGGCGGAGCGGGAGGGCGTGTCAGACTTTTACTGACTAAAACCCACCCGTGTTCCTTCTGTTGCCTGTGCCGGGGCCACGGTAACTCTTTCGAACATCCCGCAACCCTAGCTGGCATCGGCCCTAGCGGACCCCGTCAATAGTGCTGACATCTCTTTGAGGCGCGCGTGGAACACGACGCGCCGTCGACTCGGGCCTGGTCCTTACCGGACGGCGAGCTACCCATTGCTCGCCGTCCGCAAGCCCGCGCCTACGGTGGCCGGGAATCGGCTGCCGATTCCCGACGCCCAGGGCGTCTCCTGCGGCGACTAGGGGCGTGAGGGTGCAAAGCTTGCCTCTCCCTCACGCGTCCCGCCTCCTCCTTCACGAGCATTACTGCTTCGCAGAAGGAGGTAATGGCTTCCCATGCACTCTCGCTCCGTACCATGGCCTGGACCAGGGCCGGACGCGAGAGATCGCCGCCGCCGATCGCTTCCGCGAGGACACGGCGGTGCCCCGCCCAAGCCGGGCAGACTTCCACCGTATGCTCCACCGTGTCCTCCGGGCGATCCACACAGTGGTGACACCCGGGCGTTTCCTCCCGCCTTATCCGGAACAGGTACCTCCCGAAGCACCCGTGTCCGGTGAGGACCTGCGTCAGGCGGAAGGTGAGGACGCCGTGGCGCCTCTCCAGCCACTCCTCAAAGAGGGGACTTATCGCCGCAATTGTGGCGTGCCCAGCGCTGGGTTGCGACAATCGCACTCTCCATGCCGCCATGAGATCCTGCCGGAGCTCTGTCCGCCGTGCCGCGATTTCTCGCGGCAACGGAGTTACGCCCCGGCGTCCTGCCTCCTCGCGCCACTCCCAGATGTGCGCGAGGACTTTTGCCTCCAGATCCCATGGCGGTAATCCGGCAAGGAGGTTCGCCGCCTCCCCGGAGACCGTGCGGTATCCCCGGGGTGAATAATAGGCTGGAATTATTATTATTATAAAGTAAATATCTACTTTATTTCTCATTAAATAACGTTCTTATTCCAACATCTGTTATAACTGAAATTGAGGTGCCAAAGTCTGCTTTTGATTAAACTTTTATGTTCTGTTTTATAACGAATAAAATGCAGGTGGGAGAGGTGTTCGATCGGCAGGGAATCTTGTGGTGATTTTATCAATATCGAAGATAATTTAAAACGATAAGTCTGATGGCTTTGAAGGATTTATGTCTATCGAAATCAGGATTAGCTTTAATCGGTTTTTTAATGTCAATAAATAAAAATAGATACCAATTTTTGGATCGTCATTGTTTTTATCTGAATACGGTATATTGGACCTTATTGGTTCATAAAATCATGAGTAGTCAATTGTGAGGCCAGCTATAAGATGGTAAATAGTTGTTCGACTGTTTATATATGTTTTGGGCACCGAGGTAACTCAGATGATAAAAACCGTCCATATTTAAAAAGTGGTGACCGATTAATGGCTTAAGCTTTAAACTGGTAAACAAAAAGGTCACGAGTTTGAACTCCGCCCGTTGCAAGGCTTATATTATGAGATTCTTTGTTGCTAAATTGAAAGGGTAAAGCTTCGTGCAAATCTTGATTCATATTGCTGATTGATATTATGACTGAAAAATCGAACAATATTCCCATTAAAAAAAAACACATGGCAGTGATTAAAGCCTCTTACGTTCTTGAACCAACATCACTTGATAAGTTTACCCAAACACGATTACTTATCACCCACCTCAAAACTGCAAAACAAAACATTCCTAACAAACAAGAACGTAGTACAAGAGTATAGTACTTTAAATAGAACTTGAGAAATAAGAACCTTAATTATGATAAAAGCTCTCGAATTACTCATTTTATGAAATTATGAAGATATAAAACGTTTCTTGGTGCACGTAAAGCCGGGTCCAGACATGTGTAATGTGTAATGTAATGTATCGTGGAACGTAACGCGAATTGTAGGTGTGGACCGCACTCCAGCATTACATGTAACGCTCGCGCTGGTCCATCGGCTGTCGGTTTTAAGCGCGAAAACAAAGGCTCTCGCAGTGCTCGTTTGGACGCATACAGGATTCGCGTTGAGTTTCCACTCTGTTCGCATTACATATTACACACGTCTGGGCCCGGCCTTACGGGAACAAGACTTTACTCTTTGTTCCGTTGAAGTTTTCGTGTAGGAGTTCCGACACATGTCTCGGAAGTCTTGCGATCCACGGATCTTCAGATTCGCGTCGCTACATGCCTACAAATAAATTTCGAAACGAATTGTGTTATGAAGATTTTCGGGGAAACTATTTTACAAGTATTTAATAAGAAGTTGTAATTAATCCGCTGGAGGTAAATGTTTTTTGAAAAACCATAAGTGATGTTCAATTCATCATCATCTGCCTAGCCTTTTCCCAACTATGTTGGGGTCGGCTTCCAGTCTAACCGGATGCAGCTGAATACCAGTATTTTACATAGAGCGACTGCCTATCTGACCTCCACAACCCAGTAACTAGGTAATACGATACCCCTTGGTAAGACTGGTTGTCAGACTTTCGGTCTTCTGACGACCCGTAACGACTGTCAAAGATCTACGAATGACAGCCTTAGCGAATGATGTTCAATTAAGGTATCGTATTTTTTGTCGTAGCTTTTCGTATACCTAAGTGAAATTCAGGTTTAGATTAGAATAAGGAACTTCTGTAACTAATCAATTACTCGAGCAATTAGTGACAGTTATTAATTTTAATAGTTTGTATCGATTTAAACACCGGCACTAAACTAATCCCCCACACGTCACTCCACACGGAATGCACGTAACTTCGGCCTACCGACTCAGCCGCATGCTCTACATACGCATGAATAGCACACTCCACTAAAGCGGATACACGCATGTAAGAACAATTAATCCTAACAACGGGATTTACCTCTCCCACGTCTGATATCAAATGAAAATGTACCCATATATCTTTTACACTCTCATATATAAAACAGAAAGCTCAGGCTGCACTTGATTCAGTGTTTCCCGCCGTCCAACTCCAGATTGTGCGCCGCAACACCACAACTTCCTGCTTCCGGTGGCAAGCCTGCGCCTGCGCTGTGCGTAACACCGCCCGGATGCGACGTCACGGCATGTCACTTCCGCATAGTGCTACGCCCCATTTAAAATAAGAACAACGGTTGTGATACATCCACGAAAATTATTATGAGAAGAAAATGTTGAAAAAAGTTCCCATCTAGATTTTTTTTCCAAAATTATCATCAAGCATTCCTCTATGCTTACTCTTAATAATCATGCAATATTGACGGTTAAAACGTAGGTATTAAAGCAAAAAAATCTTAACTTTTTCAAGCCGCTGTAAAGCTAAACACATCCAAGATACTCAAAGTAGATATCTCCTCACATTCAACCAGCACACACGGCGAGTACATTTAAATATTTAAAAATGAAACTGAGTGTTTAACGTAGCCCGTTTGGGTAAATCTTCCTTTCCGGCCGCAACGGACTGCGGTGGCCTTTCTGAATCCTACCACTCTAATGTAAGCGGACGCGTTCTTAAAAATATTAATATTGCACGGACCTTGCTTTTAAAATTATTATATTAAGTTCTAGCCAGCAATGCTCTTTTAATTTCACTAAAATAACGTAGCGTTGAGTAACTTTGTTGAACAGCCTACGTTTATTCCTGAAAAATTGTATCTTTTGTATAAGTTTTTGCACGATTATTCTTAATTTTTTGCACGAGTTGAGGTTTGTGATCAGTAGTTTTTTTTAAATTATATGAATTGTTTTTTTTTTATGTAGCAAACACCAATCGAGTGTAAAAATAAATACTAAAGAAATGCATGTTTGCTATATTTATGGTCAATTTATCTACTAAAGATTACTAGGGAAGAAGGTTCATAAGAAGCCTACATAACCTTTCATACCTTTAGCATACGAGCATGTTTTTCTCTAAAAAAGAAAAGAAAGTATTCTATAAGATTTTATTTTAAAGAAATTAAGTGAGCCATGGCACGAGACTGTAAATTATTGCGAGCCGTTTTTTTCGTTTTAACAGAATGATTTATTGTAAAATATTTCTATCCCGAAGTGAATATATCTCAACGAACGTTAAGAAATATTATTTTTATTCATACTTGGGACTGTGGAAAATCCTTGTAACTGACACATAAAAATACAGTTATATAGGGTAAGTAGGCTTATATATTTTTGTGCAAGAAGCAACGTTAGTCCCAAAATAATCTGTAGTAAATGTAAAGAAATAGATCAGAAAACAATTGATTTTTTGAATACGAAGACGCGAGAAGCGCTAAGATAGCCCGCGAATGTCAAATTTTCCTACGAATTTTGCAATTTGCAGTTCAGTGTCTGGGTTTATATTGATTAAAGTATGATTCGCAACCGAAACAAATATGTATTTATAGAATTATAATCATCAGAATCAGTAATACAACTATTTAAGTTAATATAATCATCAAATGTCAAAATTCAATAGGATTACTTGGTCTTAGAGAGCCGTATTGATGATTTTATGATTATAATTCTGTAAATTCATATTTTTTACGTTTGAAAATCATATTTTAATCAACATATAACCCAATAATAAAAAAATGCAAAAAAACATAAGAAAATTTGAATTTCGCGGGCTACCATGGCGCTTTCGCCTTTAACCCGAAACTAATTAGATCACCTTAAAAATATTTTTCAATTGACAATTGAGGTTAATTGTATAACCTCAATTTTCATCGATGGTTTTTCAATCACAATTTAATAATGTTATTCAAACAATAATTGTTGGAAAAAGTGGTAAAATACAGTTGAAATCTTCTAAACATAGTTCATATGAACATGAACGTCTTTCTAATTTCCTTTAGTGAATTAGTAACACATTCATTTTCATAACAGGGTTTGTTTATGCTCTTTCATTCATGTTTTTGGAGCAGACCATAGATAGGTAGTAGGTATACAGTTTTTATTGCTTTGATTTTACGATAGTGAGTGTCAGCTGTTTGTTTGGTGTAGTTGTAAATGTCAACTCTATGAAATAGGTTCAAGTTAGGGTTGCAAACAATAAAAATAAGGTTTTTGGGTCATGCTGTTTACTTTTTCTATAATAATAATTGCTGTTATTAATAATTAATGAAGTGTTTTAATGAGACGTGCAGCTTAAGGCAAGTGGGTTTTTTTTTGTTTATGTTTACATCACAGTTTCGTCGATCTGGCTCAGAAAATAGCCATGGTGAGCTGTCCATGATCTCGAAATTCAAACAACATGATGTGAAACCTTGAATACAGGACACAAAGTCTTTGTTATCGAGAGGGTTAATAATCCAATCACAGTTTTAGTATTTACACAAATTAGGTGAAAGCATTGTACTTTGTTAGTGGCCCAACTCTCTTTTGACCAACTGCCACAAACAAAATTTATAACAGAATCCGCCCTGTTTGACGCAAGTAGATTTATTTGAAAGAATCCATTCTAAAACAAAATAAAAAAAATCGTAAAAAATTCTTTCGGTGTTTATTTTTTTATGTTTTTTTATTTGTGGTAAATTCATCATTTCTCGTGTTATTAACCGAATTCAAAAATTAGGAGGTTATGAATTCAACAAGATTTTTTTGTAAAGCAGGATCTTGATTGAAGATATTGTTATCAGAAGGTGCTTGTAGATACTTAATACACGGGTACAAAGAGAAAGGAACACGACTAATTATTATAAAATGTTTATATTAGCTTACACCTGTAACAGATTACGGGTCATTAAAATTCAGATCGACCATTACGCTGGTTTAGCCAGTTGCATACACGATGCCGCAGCGCGTAATGCAGACGCAATAGATTAACCAAATGGCTATTATTGTTACCTACTACTTAGGAAAAGCTTACAATGTGCTATGATATGAATAGAAATCGAAATAGTTTATTTTAATACACATACATAACTTCACGCCTGTATTCCCCGAAGGTTTAGGCAGAGGTGCACCTATAGTACACCCACATTTCGCCAGTTATGTTTTAGTCCCATGTAAAAGGGGGCGAGCCTATTCCCATCAATCGGGAACAAATTCAGACTCCAGGCTACTACTGAGAAATTCCACATGGAAAACCTAACACACTTTGCATGACCCGGGAATCGAACCCAGGACCTCATGCTCAGCAGTAGCGCTTGCAGTTATATAATATTAAAATAATAATACCAGTTTATTACTGTCCCAATGCACGGCAAAGGCCTCTTCTCATACAGTGAAGGCACGAGCATTGATCACCATGCTTGATCAAGAGAGGTTGGCGATTTCAGACTTAAATTAACTACAAGTCCAGGTTTCCTCGTGTTGTTCTTCCTACACCAATGTCAGTAATGTCCAAGATAAACTCAGAAAGTACATAAATCTATGTATTGAAAAAATCACATTGATAGTTGCCCGGATTTGAACCCACAAAACATCGTCCATGAAAGACAAGGCCTTACCTAACCACTGAGTCATCACGACATTTAACCACTGGGCCATTACGACATGACATGACATAGTTTATTATCCAGGTAATATAGCAGTAAGGGGTTAAACACACGTTGAAACAGCATGAGTAGCTTAAAATATTACCTGCAGCCAGGTTATAAAGTATTATTTGCCAGTGAGCCCCAAATTATACAGTTAGGGGCTCGGGATACGATTTCTAGAGTGGAAACTAGTGAGATGACTAATGAGGTGACGAATGAGTTTGGTGGTGTGGTATAATAATAATAAATTAATCATACTAATAAGACTGGATCCAATTATAAAAATGCTTACAGTTCTAGCTAACATCTAGAATGGTAATATGATTAAGTTAAACAATGTTTAACATATATTTATCTATATAAATGTTTAGCAACTGTAACTTACACAGCATTAACCCAAAGTCTTTAAGACCTCGCATGTATTTAAATTATAGGAAAGCATGGCACTATTAATTAGCGTACATTAAACAAACAAACAAAAAATCGTCAAGTAATAAGACATAATTTAAATTGCGTGTGAAAAAAATAATTGAATACTACGACAGAGCTTACATCAAAACTCTGAGCTAAGTGATATATTTAGAGACTGAACTGTTTTTTTTTAAATAACACTTTACATTTATTAAATATAAATTATGCTATGCTATATTATATGCTATGTTAGTGCTTAAATTCTACTACAGAGAGGGTGATAATTTTCAAGAGGCTATTGCTACTGTCCCGCAATCTGGTGCAGAGATGCATTCTTTTTTCTCACGACAGCTGAGAAGCTATCTACTCTGGTTCGAGCAAACATTGCAGATGCACTGCAATAACGTGGCAGTCGCAACAAACACCTAAAAGCGTTGTTATATTGAATACGCAACGCATTGGCAGCACGTTTAGTATCGATGGCCCAAAGAGCGCTCGAGTACAGGCATGTGTGCTTTGAAAAGTAGTAATATAGTATTTTTCGTGTATGTGTGGGGGTGTGTGTCGGTGGAGGGGGCGTGTGTGTGTGTGTGTGTGTGTGTGTGTGTGTGTGTGTGTGTGTGTGTGTGTGTGTGTGTTTGATACTATTGTATTTAGTTTGATTCGATGTCACGGAAGAAGGAATGAATGTCGTATTTGATTATCTGACTGTCAAAAGTAACTATCTGACGTATGGCCACAAATCCTTTATTGCTTCAGTAATCTGCAGCCACAGTACCAACCTACGTTCATAAAGAAAGAAGAAATGTTTATTTGAGCGATATGACGCATGAAAGTAAAAATTAAAAACATAAATACATAATAATAGTAGGTAATAATATTTATTTATTTTCTCACCACAATATCCTTATAAAATAATAACAAAACACAATATTGTCCAGTCATGGGCTTAAAGAAAAATATTGTGGGAGGCTGGTGCCTAAGCTAAGCCGAAGTCCACCAAATCCCCGCCCCAAGTAATAATGTTATTAAAATGGTGTCCGGTAAAATAATACAAGACAATGATTTAAATTTTACTTATAGGAAGGAGTGTTCGTGTGGAGTGTGTGGGTGTGGGGATGTGTGAGGAGGGGTGTGTGTGTGATGAAAAAGTTGGTGCGTTTTAAACCATCGATATATATGTACTACGCACTAGATTTGGCGATCCGAACACTCGCTTTGTTCGACTGAACTGTACTGCAATCCATACACCTTACTTTAGAGCGACTTTGACATTCATGAAGCGTGGGCGTGTACGGAGCGGAGCGGCACTAATAATAGGTTATAGTACGATCATTTGAATAAAAGTGTGAATCTGGACGTAAATAACAATTGAGAAGTCAAGTAATTAAAATAATTTCTTGATCTAGTGAATAAATAGGTAGTAATATCGTAATACCACGAGAGAAAAGATAAATTTTCATCGCCATCTACAATCATAGACTAAAACATGCAGATGTCCCATTACAAAACCGGTTGTAGGTAAAAATATACGTCTGAACAACAAAAAGACAGAAACTAACAAAACTTATCCTATTTGAGGGAAACTAAGATATTCATTAATTACTAGCTTTTTTCAACCGCAAAGTTTGTTATTTAAGTATGGAAGCCTCACTGAGGTGAGAGTTTAATTTGATTTATGTTATTTTAAACTGTTGTAAACGTAATTGAGTATAAATAAACGTATAACAAATCATTGTCTTTTACTTTTCTACTTTACCGTTTTTTTTATTTATTTAACAGTTATAAATTTTGAAATAGAGTATGAATTTACTCTAATGAAGTTTTGTAGGTACAAAACCCATATCGTGGCTGTATCTCTTCTGCGGTGTATAATCTATAAGGGCATCTGTTGTTACACTACTTTGAACGAAACGCGTAAGCGCCATGAAATACTCGGCGCTTATGACGTTTTGGTCGCGAGAAAACTGTACTCTATAAGCGATCTAGCGCTGCATGTTTTAACAGTTTGGTTAGACGACATCACTAATGTTTTAATGCTGCAGCGAACTTTTGTTTTAATTCTTTCTAAAATGGAGCAAGAATTTTGCTTACGATAGCTTCTCTATTCATTATAACTCTATGTTTTAAACTGTTTGCTGAATGCCATAGTAGTATGTACTAATGTGTGTAATAAATAAACACGGGGAAAATTTGCATCACATCCGTGGAAAACGGCCAAGAATTCTACTATTTGGCTACTATTTTGCTGTGCCCGACATTGTCCACATATTATTTTAAGTTACCACCTAAGTACACGTTCTAGAATGCAATAAACTATTGAGTATTGAATAGATCACAATAATATGAATATTTTTTCCGCTGTTTAGTGGGTTTTTTCATTAGAAATTGACATAGATAGTGATGTGTTGTTACAAGATCCATACAAATAAATAAAACTGAAGTGTCTAATTGTAATGTTAAAATAACAACTTTTTACTAAATGTATAAGAAAGTATGAACGGTACCTACTTATAACAAAAAAGCAATTTTTTAACATTTTTGTCTGTCTGTTTGTTCCGGCTAATCTCCGAAACGCCTGGACCGATTTTATTGACAGATAACTGATGTTATGGCGGGTAACTTACGCGATTTTATTTTAGTAAAATAATTAGGGTTCTGCGCAGAAAAATTAAAACCCACGAAATTATGAACAAAAAGTCGGATTTGAAAAATTCGTTTTGCATTTGGTAGCCCAATTCTCGAGGATAGTTATAGGCTATTTAATATCACGTTACGACCCTTAGGAGCCGAGCAAAAAGAAAAAAGTCAGAAAGAACACTAAGCGAAAACGAAGTATAGCGTGGACGGGCGATGCAACGCGACGGGTCGGGGGACGAGGGAGTTTTATTAAAATGTGGCTGTTATTTTAGTATATTATGTATCTTACGACATCAACGCGAATGAAGTCGCGGGACACAGCTAGTTATGAATAAAAATTATTCATCTTGTGAAGTCACAAGCAAATCTTTGAAGTTACAAGAATTGCCACACTGACTGTCTTGTTGGTCGCAAGCGCTACTGCTGAGCATGAGGTCCCGGGTTCGATTCCCAGATCGGGTGCCTGACCCTTCGGAGAATACAGGCGTGATGTTATGTTATGTTCATTCATTCCAAATAAATAACTTGTGAAGTCTTTTAAACCTTTTGAACAACTTTCTTCCACGTGGCTAAAAATAAATAATAAGCTTGTGTTGACCGTGACTAGCTATGTTGGTCTTGGAAAGAAAGAAACGGACGATATTTATGATAATATCCTAGACAAAAGGAGCTCTATACGGATAGGATATATGTGCCTTATTTATATACTAGATTCTATACAGAATGTCCGTATAAATTTTTGTATTATCACCTGTAATCACGCGAGCGTATGTGAAAATAAAACTAAGTGCTTAAAATAATAATGGAATCTTTGCTTGTTGAAGATGAGGCAGTAGTTTTATACTACACTGTAATTGTACAATTGGGAAAATTGATTGTTAAGTAAATTGATACCCTACGTCAATTTAGCGTGATAAGATCATTTAATTCAACTGTCAAATAATGACAGTTGTGATTCGATTTTGAACTAACGAACAATTTTTTTTTAAACTTTATGTACAAGTAAAAAAAAAAACTACCGTACAAAGGCAGACTTAATACCTGAGGCATTTTCTACCAGTCAACCTATCGACAAGTTCTAGTCAATTTAAATAGGTAGTCATCTTCCTGAGTAATGAATTTCTCTGACATTATCCCCTACAATAATAAAATTGGCGTTTAGTATGTATAGTAGGATTAGTTTAAACTCGAATGGCTACTGAAAAAAATGTACTGAAAAACCTAACAACATTTTGCCGTATGTGTACATGAAAATTGAATTCAGGAACGTTCGAACCCGTGTACGGGCTTTAAACCATTGAGACAACGAATAGGTGATCGTTTAAGGCTGGTGTTCACCAACACTAAACCGTCTGTTTAAATATTAAAACAGTTGTTTAAGCAATATTTCCTGTTCACCACAACCTAAACATCGGTTATTGACGTTAACCGGATGATTATCTTAACCGAGCATCACAACATTGTTTAAACGTTGGTTACAATAGTTTTACAGAACTTTTGTAGGTTATATTGTTCGATTTCCTAACGAAGTACTTATATATTTGTGAAAAATAATGGCTTTTAATTTTATAATGGATGGTGAATACAATCTCAATATGTTAGATTATTTGGATGAGTTAGAAACGTTGACGAGAAGACCTAGGATCTTTCAAAATCGTCATAACTTTTATGAAGAATACAACGAAATTTAATTCAAGACCAGGTTTCGTTTATCCAAGCGCAGTGCTCTTTATATTCTGGGATTAATTGAAGATCATTAGAATTTAACACTGATAAGTAAGTACCTATAATACTACTCGCTGACTCTTTTTTATTATTCACATACCAGAAAGGTAAATTAATTTATTTGATTTTTTTTTCAGGAATAATTCACTATCTCCCATAAACCAGTTACTGTTAACATTGAGGTTTTATTACTTTTGTTTACAATTATAACATAAATATAATACTACGAAACTTCACGAGAGAATCAAAATGAATGACACTGACAGACCAGAAAGAGCGCGCTAATAAACCTTCCAACGCAACATGTTTCTCGTAAAGCGAAAGAAACAATGAACAGCTACTTTCACATTTTATGGCATAAGCTATTATCCGGCCATATTTAAAAGTTGTAAGCGTGTATGAGATTTCGTGCTGTAACTTTACATTTTATTTGGTAGTGTTGCATTGCATTCAAAAACGCTCGGTTATGTCTCGGTTATGCAACCGAACGCCGAAAGATGATGGTGAACAGGAAAAAACCGCTCCTTGTTTAACAATTGATTAAATATTAACAACCCGGTTACAGAATCAATGTTTAAGTTTGTTTCGGTGCACATGGCCCTAAGTCCACAGAGCGTAGTCAGCTATAAGCTGCTAGCTCATGGTGGTAAACCATAGTTCACAGTATTTTATCTCGCACTTTACTTGTGGTAAATAACGTTCTGTTACCAAGTGTACAAACACGCTGTGAATGTGTGTGTAAGCGCAGGAGCTCTCGGTACCGTCCGAGACAAAGGCGAAGTCGGAAGTGTGAGTGTGCGTGTGCGTGTTAGTTGCTGACGCTACTCGTCTTATATAAAATAAACTAGTTCTCAAGTAATAATGATAAATGATGTTATGATGTTGTAATGATGATAACCATTGACTTTGATCGATCTTGGTAATAAAAAAAAAGTAAAATTTTGAGATATTTCCAATAAATCATTTATATTTACAATCTGCCCCGTTGGCTCAGTGGTCGCAAGCGCAACTGCTGGGTATGAGGTCCTGGGTTCGATTCCTAGCTCGGGCAGTGTTATTGGGTTTTTCCATCAGGAATTTCTCTGTAGCAGCGCGGAGTCTGGCTTTGTGTACGGTTGATGGTAATAGTTTCGCCCCTATTACATGGGACTTTAACATAACTGGCGAAATGTGGGTGTATCTACTATAAGTACACCTCTGCCTAACCCTTTGGAAAGTAGACATGTTGTTATGTAAGTTTATATCTGCTAAGATTTCTGTACCTTTCTTATAGTATTGATACTACAAAACATCCCATTTAACATTAATATAACAAAATTATAAGAGCTGTAGTGGTGGCCCAGTGGTAAAAGCCCCGACTTACGAGTTGTAGGTCGTGAGTTCGAAAATCGAACCCAGACAGGCGTTTTACTTTGTGTAAATAATCTCATCACCACTGCTCTCATAACGGTGAAGGAAAACATCGCGAGGGAACCAGCATTTCCTAGAACCACCAATTACAAAAACATGTGATATAATCCGCACTGGACCCGCGTGGTAGATTACAGCCCACTCCTCGAAGAGGAGAACATTATAGGCTGATTATGTACAACAAAATTAAAAGACAGCAATAACTTATACTTATAATGTAGAAATAAAGAAGCCTAAACATTCCTTTAAAGGAGCGCTGTAAAGAGGTAATTTGTTAATGGTGCGGCCGCAAATCTGCCGCTATCTGATGCCGCAACGACCCGCCTTTTCGAAACAAATAAACTCGTTGCGGTTTCCTTTTTTTTCTAAATAATGTTCGCGGCTTGCCTTGTTTAGTACCCCTTTCGCGATAAGAACTCTTAAAAAGATATTAAGGGCTTTTAAAGAAATTGTCTCCATGGATTTGCTAAAGACTGCGCTTAGACCTCGTCCAATTTGGTAATAGGCACGTAATTTTAAATGGCGTCGTTGTATTTATGATATTGTGTAAATAATGGACTAAGTTGGTGTAATGATGCTGGTCCGGACAACAATTAAAATTAAAGTTACTAAAACAAAGCTTTGAATGTTTTAATTTTTGATTTTATAGATGGATAAAATCCTTTATAAATCACGGGCAAAAATATATTGCTTTCCAAAACATAATAATATGTAATAAACTCTACCTTCTATAAAATATATCTAGGTCCCTAGATATATTTTAGAAAGTAGATACTGCCGAGTGTTCACTCGGCAATATTTTAGCTTCCCATCATTGAAATAATTTTCGGAATCGGATCTGCATCATAATTGTGTAACACACTGTCAATCACAATCTGAATGATTTTGAAGCAAATTGTTAATCCATTGCTTTATATGGTCGAAGAATTTGTCTGCTCAACAACGTTAATAACGCAATGAATGCTGTTGCACTGACAAAATGGAACCGATTCCTAGTGTACGTGTGTTACGCAATTGCCCCGCAGTAGTTCCGAAGATACAAACTCTTTTACCTCTTTATAAAATTAGTATTAGATAATTCATAATTCACACAAAAGTTATAACGGTGCCTAACAAAAAATTCGTGTTCAAAAACCCTAGAATAATAAAAAAAATACATTTAACTAATACTTAGGGGAAGATGCGATCTTTCTCACCACCTGTCATCACTTCAAGAGAGCAATGTGTTACTCCATATTGTTTACAACTCCTGCGCTACCAATAGCTTAGGGCGAGCATAGACGGTTCATGTTTGGGCTACGTCGTCTATACATACATATATTAAAATTGAAGTGTCTGTTTGTAATGTCAAAATAACAACTTTTTGCTAAACGCGTATGAAAGTATATACGGTACTTAGAACAAATAAGAAATTTTTAACATTTTTGTCTGTCCGTCTGTCTGTTTGTTCCGGCTAATCTCCGAAACGGCTGGACCGATTTTGACGGGATTTTTACTGGTAGATAGCTGATATAACAAGGAGTAACTTAAGTTACTTTTATTTTAGACAAATAGGGTTACGCACAAAAAATTAAAAGCCATAAAATTGTGAACAAAAAGTCGGGTTTAAAAAAATATTTTTGTATTTTGTAGCCCAATTATCGAAGATAGTTATAGGCTATTTAACATCACGCTACGGCCCTTGGAGCTGAGCAAAAAAAATTAACTTACAGCTTTTTTATTACTACCCTTTTTCTCTATATTCATATGCCAATTTTAAGATGTTATTTCATTTTAATTATAAGTGATTGTGCTGTTGGTGTGCTTTATAAATAAATAAATAAATCTAACTACTGACTTCAAAGTTGGTAAGTATTATTTTGTGTTCTTTTTTACCATAAAAGTGGTGCGGCGCGAGATGGCGCGAAATACGTAGGTATAGTGTGTGAGAACCATAACACAAACATACTTATCCATAACCGGCATTTGTTTATTTTAGCCACTTGTTGCCGCATCGAGACGTTCGAAGGAAAACAAACAAATTATTAAACGGGGTGTTAAAGAAATTATGGATTCATAACAAGGTTTTTTTATGGCAATTATTTTTCTTGGTCGTGAGCACTGGGTTTGATTCCGAGGTCGGGTGTGTTATTAATTGGGTTTTTCATCAAAAATTACTCAGTAGCAGCCCGGAGTGTGATTTGTGTCCGGTTGATGGCACTAGGCTCGCCCCCTGTTACATGGGACTTGAGTAAAACTGGCGAAATGTGGGTGTACATTAAGTACACCTCTGCTTAATCCTTTGGGGATAAATAATAAATGATTTTATTTCTGTAAGTAGGTTTGTACAAACACTTTTACACGTGAATCATATTTTTTTTTAAACTAGGTGAGGCTGGCGTTTCCTATCTGACTACTCTGTGAAGAAAGGCCGAAACAAACTCAGAGGTCACAGTCTCTTTTAAAGTCCAGACATAATCTTGGTCAGATCATGTGAAGACCATGTAGATTGGTGTCTCAAATGGTCTTTTGAGGAACGAACCACACAGATTGAGCGGACATGTCCAGTCAGTGCACGCATCTGTCAATAATCGTACAGCTCAACTCAAAACTTAAGGAGCTTAACGATTCGACGAACAATACCAAAGAAAGAACATTTGGGATTACTGTTATATTATGTATTCTTTTTAAGGGTATTCGAAGCCATTGTATCATACTGAAAGACTTCCTTTTTAGAGCCAAGGCTTCGGTTAAAATGAGATAAGTGTTTAACTGACTGCCCGAGATGCCCTGCGGCCGCCTCGCCTGCCCAACGTGCGATCATTACGATTGAGGGCTCTTTTAATGCATTTAATCATCATCATCAGCCTACAGCCAACAAATTATTAATATGTGGTTATTACGGCTATAGCAGTAATAACAATAAAACTTCTATTGTGTCTCGTTAGTGTCCCGCAAAGTGTTAAATAACCAATAGTTTGAGTTTCAGTGAGCTGGCTCAAAACAAAACCTACTATAATACTCCATTTGAAATAAGAAAAGACATTTAAATAAACCTTTTTTACAGTCCGTTCAATCGATTTTGACTTCTATTGCATTGGTGGCACGACAAATGGCAGCTGCAGTAAATGGTCCTATTATAAATGTGAAAGTGAGTTTGTTTGTTTGTTACGCTTTCACGCTAAAACTGCTGAGCGGATTTGGATGAAATTTGCCATATGGGTAGACCATGACCTAGGTTAGGACATAGGCGACTTTATATCCTGGATTGCAGACGCAGTCATGAGCTACAGCTAGTTATAACATAATTTAATAAGCACAGAAGATACCTCCGCAGTCGCCATAGAAAATTGAATTAAAATTACAGGCAAGTAGATACATAAGTGGCCATTTTTCGCGATGAATTAAAGGAGACGCTTCCGACGTTCCTTTCATGATTTTTGGAGCGAAATAAGTACCTGTTTCTTTACATAGCGTTTTGGCAACATTTCTGCATATTTTGAAGATTTATATATATTTTTATTTTCATTTTGGGCGTGTGATCTTCCCTGAGACTGTTATTAGTCATCTCATTTTTTCTGTCACTATTGTTTCAGTTTGGCGAAACACATAACATAACATCACGCCTTGTTTCCCCAAAGGGTTGGTCAGAGGTGTACCTATAGTACAACCACATTTCACCAGTTATGTTTAAGTCCCATGTAATAGGGGGCGGGCCTATTGCCATCAACTGGGCACAGACCCAGACACCGCGCTGCCACTGAAAAATTCCAGATAGAAAAACCCAATAACACTTTGCCCGAACCGGGAAAAGTGAACCACCAGAAGTGAACTACCAGTGGTGCTATTCTGGAAAGATCCCACCGTGAAAATGTAGGTGAATTGAGCGTGATGTGAACTGTCATCCCACCTTACTCTACTAGAGATTGAGCTCACTTCAAACTCACTTCACCTAAGTGCTCACGATGTGATGTTTACAGAATAGATCGGCTGATTCGTGAAGAGCTGAAATTGTAATATAATGCTGTGCCAGTTAAGGCTTTGAGAATTAAAAGGCTGTGTTCAATTCTCACAATGTTAACTGGTAGTCATCATCTGCCTAGTCTTTTCCCAACTATGTTGGGGTCGGCTTCCAGTCTAACCGGACGCAGCTGAATACCAGTATTTTTACATGGAGCGACTGCCTATCTGACCTCCACAACCCAGTAACTGGGTAATACGATACCCCTTGGTAAGACTGGTTGTCAGACTTCGGGCTTCTGACGACCCGTAACGACTGTCAAAGATCCACGAATGACAGCCGGGACCAACGGCTTAACGTGCTTTCCGAGGCACGGAGGAGTCTCAGTATGTAAAGATGGTCACCCATCCACGAACCAACCCCGGCAAGCGTAGCTTAACCTGATGGATCGATCCGTGCGGCTGTTATTACTTAGCCACGAGTTAACTGGTAGTAGTCCATTGAAATTGAAATATTTCTCAGTAGAAATAATTCAATAATTTTAAATAAATTTTCAGGATCGAAACATTTAGAATAAACTATGTTATTAGGTAATTGACTAACGGGCAACGATTTAACTCATAATCAGGGATCTTTATAGTAGAACATACATCATAGGAAGATTAACTTTTTACGGAATAGAAATACTTACATACCATAAATTAGAATAAGGCTAGGTACACCCGCGAACGTTCCCGGTCGCCCAATTTTCGCCCTTATTCCCTTAGTAATAAGGTTGAAAAGTGCCTCGAGAATCTCAAAACTTTTCTAACCGACTCTTAGGATTTTTTTAACCACAACGGGGAAGCTTTTGGCCTTCATCTCACCTGATGGTAAGTGATGATCAGGCCGAAGGTGGAAGCGATCTTCACCCGGAATCCTCAACTACAGAGGAACTGGCAACTATACCTCTAACTGCCGAAACAAATCAATGCTGTTAACATTGTTGTTATGGCGACAGACTTAGATAATGTATCTCAGTACCTAACCTTTAATTAACCTACCCTCGCGTAAGCTGAATGTAATCAAGCCGAGTTTACACTATGTATGTGCTGTTCATACTCGAATCACCCAGAACGCCACGTCAAAGCCAGGGATGTGTTCCCAGCACAAATTAGCTACTCCACCAGAGTGTAAAATTTGATTATCTAGCGATGTGTCTAATCGAAGACTCTGGTTTACACATTACTCTGTAATCGCTGGCATTTAATTTAGTGCATATTGGATACTAAAGATACGTAGTTAACTTGAAGCTGGTGATTATTGATTAAACAGTATGTTAGTTACTTAAATTGAGAAAGAGTGAAACCTATATGCGATACCTAATAAATAGGAAATGAAACATGCTCGCATCTCATCACCATCTGCCTAGCCTTTTCCCACTATGTTGAGGTAACCGAATGCAGCTGACTACCGGTATTTTACATGGAGCGACTGCCTATCTTACCTCCACAACCCGTCGTGGGTATCACGATACCTCATGGCACGACTGGTTGTCTGACTTTAGGGCTTCTGACTACACGTGACGACTGTCAAAGATCTACGAATGACAGCTGGGACCAACTGCTTAACGTGCTATCCGAAGTACGGAGGGGTCTCGGTATGTTACGGATGGTCACCCATCCACGGATCGACCTCGGCAAGCGTTGAACGTGCTCGCATCTACATCCCTAAATATTTTTTTAAAACGCATTGATGGTGATCGGCAAAGAGACACATTCATACAACATCATACATCATTCTTATCAATTTCATGTCCACATAAATTGCGTTTAATGTGTATCTCATATACTCCATTAATCTTCTCCCAGATTAACCACCCTAAATCTTAATCTCAACACAAACAATCCATTCAAAAATATTTAAATGAAAACGTTTAATTTCAATTAGTTAAGTTGTAAGCGACGTCCCGGTCGTAGTTCTTGCATTTAATTTCAGCTTGCCATAATGAGGTTGAGAAGTGCATATTTCATAGCGGCGGGGCTCGGAGGGCGTTAAGTGGGGTATTTTATTGGCTTATTATACAATATTCTAAGCTAAAAATCGTGGAAAGAGTACGTTTTTAATTGGGCAGTGAGCTCGCGTGGTGCTGACGCGAGGATTATTCATGGCCGCTTCAGAGCCAGCGCTCCGTCGCGCCTGCCTTTATCCCGCGCGGATTTTTTTTATGATCGCTCCGGCCTTTTTAGTCCGTTTTAACTTTTACTGATATATAGCAACTTCTTCTTCGGTTAGGATTCTGGTCTAATGGGCAGTATTGAATGTTGATATAGTTTCGTTACGTGCTGGAGTTTGTTAGGGTTCCGTACCTCAAAAGGAAAAATTGGACCCTTATAGGATCACTTGTGTGTCTGTCTGTCATTCACAGCCAATTTGCTCCTAATCTAAGGAACTGATTAAGTTGAAATTTGGTACACATATCAATTTTTGTGTCCCAGACACAGACGTGTTACGTAAATAAATGAATTTTGAATATGGGGGTCACTTTGGGTGCCAAATAAGAAAATTAAAAAAAAAAGTTTTGCAAACTATACTGACATATCAAATGAAAAGCTAGAGGGGTCTCGAATAGATTTTTTTTTTATAATTTTAAAATAAATAGTTATATAATAAAGCTATTTAAAAAATAGACTAAAATTGACCATACCCATACCAAAATTTTAGGGACAGTAGTTTCGGAAATAAGGGGGCCTTATCTCAGAAACTGCTTAAGCTAAAATTTTGAAAAAAATATAGAAAATAGTTCTATACTTGTAAATTAAAGGAAAACCTATAAGAAGTCTATGGTCTTAAAATAACACCGTCAATCTCTCAATATTGTGCGTACAAACGTACATTTGCGGTTAGAATGTATGGGAGAACACGTTTTCAACTACACCAGTTTGTTAAAAGTTGAATAAATTCCCTTAACATCCTAAAAAAAAAATAAGTTTTATCTTGAATAACTCTGACTCTTCTTTCTTCATACCAACTACGGAACCCTTCATTGTGCGTGGTCCGATACGCACTTCGCCGGTTTTTTTTTTTTTGAATTTGAACGTTGGAATAAGCTTTTAATTTTGTACGTAGAGAAAATGGTATTTAAAACAATCAATCTGCTAAGCCTTTTCCCAGCTTATGTTTGGCTCGGCTTCAAGTCTAACCGGATGAAGCTGCTGGTGTTCAGCTTTATCCGGTTTTTTACATGGAGCGACTGCCTATCTCCATAACCCAGTTACTGGGTATGGTTAAATGGAATTCAAAGCATCATCCGAAAATCGAGTAGTGTAGTAGTGTATACATACCGTAGGTACTTCGTATCTACAATCGAACGGATCAAAATATTCCCATTCTGTCTACTGCAATCAATTAATAATATTGCGAGCTTTGTCGGTCTCGGTGTATTTCAATTTGTTGTGGTTTTTCAACATTCACGAATTGATTTCGACGTGAAATTCGCCGTCGTTGCCAATTTACACAATACCTTTTTAGCGAATTAGGGCGAAATGTTTCAATATTATGCTGATGAATATAAACGTGGTATTTAATGCGAATGTAAATTATTTAAAATATTATACAGCAGTATTTTTTGTGGTAGGTACCCTATGTATAATTTAATGTGTTTAATTTTCATCAATGGCGCCAAATGTTAGTGCACATTTTAATAGTACTGAAAAGACAGTTTTACATTTAGAGCTTTTCATACTGGTCTCTACTGATATTATGTTATTTAGCTAAAATCTTACAATCTTATTTATAAACGTCTCTTAAATTTTAATCAATTGCTAAGCAACTGATTAGCAAAATTATTTTTATAAACGCTATTTAGCGCTAAGAGGATGCTAAGCAATTGATAAGTACCTGTCAAAATTAAACACCACCGGTGCACTGTTTAAAGGTTGCTAAGAGGCAAGATGACGGATTTTATTTGAATCAGCTGATAGATTCAATAGGATGCTTCGAGGTAATTTTATTCCTAATATCGAGTTGTGCCTTAGTAAATATGGATTTCGACAATCTCTTATGGCATTTGAGATCGACGTAGAAGAATTAAATAATTTTGAAACGCCGGCGAGAAGTAGACGGACGAAGAGCTACAAACCTCATTTAAATCTGCTACAAGGATGATTACCTATTAGATTATATTCTTCATTCGAAGTACACATGATTAAAGGATTTATATGGAAAGCTCAATCAGGAGTAGGCTCAGTAGGTGTGCAGGAGGTTTGAAGAGAATGAGTTCGTGAGGAAGCTCATCGGAGATAGTGATTATCCAATGTGGCCCATGTTCCTCTCATCTTATGGCAACAGCTCTAAGGCCCAGAACTAACGAAAAGCCAGTTGTGGCAGTCACACACAAATAACATGAGACATTATAAAGACAACAATTTATTTTGATACATAGGTAATAAAGCTACATTTTTGTTATAAATTCATTATTTTTGATTTCCAATATTCTTCCTCCAAAGACATGGGTGCCATTCTTTTCTCATGTCACTCTCTCTGTCATCTTTTCAAGTAGTATGGTCTCCTCCCTCGCCATCTTTGCAAAGTTGAATAGTATTGGTGCTAGGTACTAGTGGCTTTGTACCTGTAAACAAGATACTGAAACCCGGTGCAAAAGCAATAGGAAGTAATATAAAATAGACACAAATACCTACATACAATTCTCAAAGAGTATATTCCTGTTAACAAGTTTATAGGACATGAAAATACATAGCTGTTATCGGCTTCTGCTTTAACATTCATTTGATCAGTTTACTTTTATCTTTTATATTTGCTCAGTTTATTAAGAAGATATAAATTCAGAGATAAAAAATACCTTTTCCTGTTTACTCCTATTATAAAAGCTTATTATTTTCATTGCTACCATTGCAAACACAATGAAATAAGCATAATAAATTATTTTATTCAAATTCAAATTTTCCGATAAAAGTTTTGACTTTTGTCTGTCAAAGTCAGGAAAGATACAAAAATCTTGGGTTTGACCACTTTATTAATAAAATTCTTTCAGTCGACTATTTTGATTATAATCTGTGCCGAACGTATAATTTTACCTCTATTTCCTTTCGCAACTAATCACTTGCTATGGTTTATAAATAAAGAATAGTTAATCATTTATTATGAGCTAACTCATTGCTTAGCTAAACAGTGGCTTATCAATGATTAGTGAGATTTTTATAAATATGACTGTTAGTAGATAAATATATATAGGTATACAACCTACATTGTTTGGTTCTTTAAAAAAGTTTTGTCTGCCAATAAGTATTTATGAAAAAAAATGGAGCTAATTAGAGCAATCTGAATTTGAATCAGTTGAATAACTTGCACCCACGGGAGCACTAAATATTTATCAAAACCATGTTTAGATAATTTCTATTATGCCCAAGGTAATTATATATTAAAATTATAGATAGATAGTAACTAAACTACAAGTGAATAAATAATATCAATCTAAAAACATTCTGTTAGGTACCAAAATTCTTGACCTGGGTGACTTTGGAAAATGGTACAAAAATAACCGTCTAAGGTTCAATTTATTTCGTACCGGAATGATCGAAAGAGTTGCCGTGGCTCCTGCACAGGCAACTGAAGGAACACGGGTGAGTTTTAGTCAGTAAAAGTCTGATACGCCCTTCCACTCCGCCCACAGCGGGAGAAGTCATTTGATGATTTCCCACCCAAAAAAAAGGTACAATTTATTTAATGAATCAATTTTAATTTCCGCTAGGATTCCCGCTAGACCACAGTACATAACTAAATAGGTATTCTTCTAGCGAAAAATACAAATACCCCGTACTGTCATGTGATAACTTGACATATATTCTACCCTACCTGTAACATACACAAGACAAAAGAAAAAGATACTCCAATGTGAATAAAATAATGTCAACATAAACCACGTTGAGGCTAATACTCATATCATTTCACATCATATTTCAAACAACGCTCTCTGCGGTGTGGCAGGCTAATTTAGCGTTCCGAACCAGCGGGCCGCGGCAGGCTGAATTTAAACATTTCTTCTAGAATCTGCCAGAGGGCGCGCGGAATCTATTTCACGCACATTACGTCCATGACTTATGAGTTATTACCGCCGTAAAACTCAGCACACGTCACTCCATTTACTCGCATTTTTAATATAATTTTGACGGTTTTTTTCTTTTTTTAGCGTATCCTGGGAGTTTAGTAGAGGCTTTTGCTAAGGTTGGAGACAATTTTCATTATCTCAGTGGTATTTAAAATAATTATGTGTCCCACTTATGTTATCAAACACTCTTATTATTTCTGTATTGTTTACAAAACACAATAACCACTAACTAAAGTAAGTACATAAAAAGAACAAATAAATACTTTCAGGAGATGCGAATACAACATTTTACACGTGATCCTTTAATTACGTGGGTGTGAGAATAAGAAACTATACCGGACAAGTGCGTGTCACAGTGAAAAGGTTCCGTAGTTGGGATGAATATTTACGCACGCACAGTATTGATTTATGTCGACCGCAAAAATAAGTTTTTAATATAGTATTTCTGAAAAAAATATGAAAAACAAAATTATTTCTGCGGTTGTAACCGAATATAACCCATACCTAAAAACTATAGACTTAAATAGCATAGTTACTTAGAAACATCATAATCTTTTTAATTATGGGATACATCAATACCCCACACGCTTATGTGCATTGATTTTTCTTTCATCCCTCTGTTATAAGTTTAGGGAGTACCACCCCTAATATTTTTTTTCGTAATTTCACTACCCCATTGTATAGCGGTGTACAGAATATAGGTACCTTCTTTCCAATTATAATAATCATTGATACAGTGCAAGTAGTTTCCGAGTAAAATGGCTGTGACTTCCGGACCGAGGGACAATACATGACGAAATTATTAGGGTTCTGTTTTTGCCGTTTGGTTACGGAACCCTAAAAAAGGAACAGAAGTATCTATGGGAATAAATACTTTTGATCCTTTTTTGGGTGTCATGTCGTGCTCCAAATCTACACACACATGTAACACATGTACATAATCTACACGTGTAAGATACGAAACACGGCGGCATGTTTATGTTTGTTTATCTGGGCCTTCAATGTCTGAAGGGTTGCCCGTGCAATGGCCTACACAGATTTTAAACACACATGTAATTACCAATTCATGCTATAATTACAATGGACTTTGTAACTATCCAGAAAACATTCATTTTCGTTGATAGAAACAAACAGAGCAAAAGATTTCCTTGACCTAGAAATTAAATACTTAAAATATGGCACAAAAACCCGCCTGTATAACTTCATCTTTTTTGAAGTCGGTTAAAAAACGATGTATAAATCTGCCTATAATTTGGCCAGTGTGAAAAGAGGTTATTATAAGTATGGTATTCTTTAAATTATCTTGTTGAAAAAAGGTCGGTAACTCGTGACCGGAGAACATAGATTTTAAACACTCGGAAAACATTGATTCGGTCTACTCCAATCACTACATAATTAGGGTAGACCATTTGTGTGACAAATGGAACTGTGTACAACTGTACCTACTCCACTGAATACCGTCTTGGGTGTACTAACTAACATTTCTAAGTAATTAATTGTTGTCTATTTTAGATGAGATGGAGTAAACAAAGGTAATCATTTTTAAGTGGTTTTTGTGGATCATTGTTTGTCGTTTGTACGTTAAAAATTGAGGTGCTCGTGGCTAAATAACAATAACAACAGCACGGAGTCAGTGGATACGAAACAGGGCACTATGAAAAAAAGACTAAGAAAAATTTCACCATAGCATTTTCAAGGTCAATGACAGATGTCTCGAAGTAAGGCGTGGTCGACGGAGCCCTGCTTCGCGGGGCTCCTATTTCTGGGTGGTTTAAAAGAAAAAAACCTAACCTTCTAACCTAACTAGTCCGAGTCGGAGTGCCCCAAGACTCGAGCTCGCTTCGCTCGCTCTTGCATCCTAAGTTTTCATTGCCTTTTATTAAGTCGGATCCCTTCGACATCGTTTTTACGACAAACGGTTAGTCGGAGACAAAAAACACCTAGACACTTTTAGCCTTATATTTAGGTGTTATACACGATAGAATCACGAAACCAACGATTTAAGAAAAACAAAAAAAAAATCCCTGACGCGTTTATAACTTTGACATCGTTTTTAAGACAAACGGTTAGTCGGAGACAAACAACACCAAGACACTTTTAGCCTTATATTTAGGTGTTTTATATGAGAGAAATAAACGATTTGCGAAAATAACACTTTTTTGGCAAAATTTTTCTCTTATTTCTCAGTGCCCCGTTACGTACACTCCAACCCAGCACGGGTTAATCTTCAAGGGTAACCAACGCTTGCTGACTGCCGAGGTTAGTCTATGGATGGGTGATCATCCATAACATACCAAGACCCCTCCGTGTCTCCAAAAGCACTCTAAGCCATTGGTCCCAGCTGTCATTTGTAGATCTTTGATAGTCGTTACAGGTAGTCAGAGGCCAGAAACTTTGACAACCTGTCTTGCCAAGGGGTATCGTGTTACCCTAATTGGGTTGTGGAGGTCAGATACGCAGTCACTCCATCTGAAATACTGGTAATTAGCTGCATCCGGTTAGAACGGAAGCCGACCCCAACATAGGTGGGAAAAGGTTAGGCAGATTGATTGTACGTTGAAAATTATTTAGTTATTTTTATAGGTACTGTGAAAAGCATTAATTAACTTCGTCACTATGAGTAAAATGTTTACTAAAGTGCAGTAGGTATTCCAGTAAAGGATTCTTACGACTACAAATATGTAATTGTGTAAAAATCATTGTTTTGAGTGAATAGTGTTTTGTAATATAGAATAATATTATTTTAACTTTATTGGAATTAGAGAGCACAGACAGAACAACACTGGTCGAAAGTAGCATGACTGACGCTAATGTCTGCTATCGCATAGACAAACCATAAACAAGCCCATCATAGATAATCATAAGTACTATTCTAGAATACCTCCCCCTTATGCATTATTTATACTGGTGAACATTAATTAAACAATTCAACAATAAAACAATCTTAAACATAATTTCAAATAATTTTAAATCAATTTTAAACAAAATAGTACTGTTTAGATTATTAAAGAGTGCGCAGTAGCGGTCTCCTGTCTGAAAACGTTCAACAAACAGTGGCCGCCAATCCGTCTGCAAAACTGGCGATAGTGGCCATTTCCTTTTGGCAGTTTATTCTAGGCATTTTATGTCACTGCCGATAACACTAATCTTAGCCTTTTCTTACACTTAACTAGAAGCAGGAATAGGCCTGCTTCTTACGGTTTTTACAAGTTGTCATATCAATGTAGATGAAATAAAAACTTTTTTGCAAAAAAAACCACTGACTTCCAAAAAAAAAAACACTGCAATGTGAAAAATAACTTTAATTTGGGAAGTCAGTGTCTTTGGTTTTGTATTTTCTTTTCTTGCCACCGACTTCCGAAATAAAAGTTTTTTTCAATTTGCAGTGTTGTTTTTTGGAAGTCGGTGGTTTTTTTTGGCAAAAAAAGCTTTTATTTTTCGCTTTTTAGTTGTGGTTCTACCTCACATAAAGTCGTATACCTACCACTACTTGCAATGTAAATAACAGTGACAGAAAATTATTATAACATCAACATACACTAAGCGAAAAAATACGTATTATTGAAGCTAACTCAAAAACCACTCATCAGAACTTGACCAAATCTATACGGGTCTAATCTGGAAGTATATTCTTTCAAATAAAAAAATATTTTTTCATATCGGTTCATAAATGACGGACTTTTGAGGTAACAGACATTTAAAAAAATACAACCGAATTGAGAACCTCCTTCTTGTTAAAAAAAAATAAACCCAACGCGGTCACACAGATAGACACGAAAAGTGACTTTAATTTATAATACGTATCGAAATAGAAGATTACGGCTCTTAAATGTCGGTACAGCCTGTTATAATATCTTTCTTTGACCTCCTCAAAGGCTTCACTTCATTCACTTCACTTCATAGGATATAACTCTACCAAAGTCTTCCAAACCCAGTCTTTGATTACAATTTTTCCCACTATTATTTGCAACATTGCTTCTTAAAAATACTTGCACCACATCCATGATAGATTGGATAGAAAACCGCCAAGCTATCAAGCAGCAAGCTATTACTTTACGAACTGCAATCACTTCCACAGATACCACAAAGCTAAATAACCCTCCTTTTTTGGCTTCGCCGCAGTCAGGTCAAAATCAACCTTCCCACTCAGGAAATAGATGAGCAAAATAAGAAAACTACGAGAAAAAATATAGTTTCTATTACCTTAGTATTCTTGGCTCGTAAACATTAACTGTTTACTTAGTGTTAGTGTGTGGTCAGAGGCCTTAGCACGAACGCGCAACGAAAAACGTAACACAAATTCGAACCACATTTGTATCGATAATACAACTATTTTGTAGCATTTTGGTTAAAATTTTTGCGACTAGCACATTTTTTATCACCTATAGATATGAATAGAGTCTTAAAACTAAATTCCTAAATATAATATTAAGTGCGCAACGGTTATTTTGATTTTCAAATTAAAAATCATTCAAAACCTTACGATTGATTACTCCGTCCGTTCGCGCTAGGCCCTCAGGGTTCAATAAGTATGTTAAGTGTCGAGATTACCTTTGCGATTGCACTGGAGTGTGATATTATATCGTCTTCGACTAGACTACATGGCGGCAGCAGGAGGAATGACCAGTCAATGGTGGTTGTAACACGACAAGAGTTAGTCGGTTCATACAGGGTGGTTATGGAAAATTTTGATTGGAAGATTTTTGTTGGGTTGAGTGAAAAAAGGCTTCAAGCTATAGGGTATTTGACTACTCTCAAAAATATACATGAATTATTACTTATTTTAAAGCTGTATTAAAATAGACAATTTGTGAAAAAATAAATAAAATCGGTGGAAAAATTAAGAAGTTACACGCTTTTGAAATTATTGTTCTATCCTCGTCGCGCAAAAAGAAAGAAAAAAAAGAAAGAAACATTGATTTATTTGTTTGAAACACGAATACAAAAACGATCATTGTACTGAATGGCGCGAAGTTACTATGGCGCTCCTGTGTTGTGTCGTCTGATGCTAGTAGTGTTGTCTCTGTCTAGCATAGCCTTTAAAACGCATACAACTTTGGAGCTTTTTTTTTACTATGACTTATTTTTGTAGGTTCCAAGAAATCAAATAAAAAATAACATAACATCACGCCTGTATTCCCCGAAGGGTTAGACAGAGTTGTACCTTTAGTACACCAACATTTCGCCAGTTATGTTTAAGTCCCATGTAATAGGGGGCGAGCCTATTGCCATCAACCGGGCATAAATCCTGACTCCGGGCTGCTACTGAGAAATTCCAGATAGAAAAACCCAATATCACTTTGCCCGACCTGGAAATCGAACCCAAGACCTCATGCTCAGCAGTAGCGCTTGCGACCACTAGAAGAACGAGTCAAATAAAAAATATCCAGTCTAATACCCTGTTCTGCCATTTGTCACGAGAGTTTATTCTTTGTATAAGCACGATCACTAGTGTACTGTCAAAAAGTTCAAGACTGTAATAAGAAACTACCCAATGCTCTTTCTAAATTATAGATACTTACTTATCTAGCGGCCGAATCCAATAAGGTTATTGGATTCGGCCGCTAACTGGTGATAGATAGGTATCTATCACCAGCTTTGGTATACTGGAGATAGAAAACCTATCTATCTATGGTTTTCACGTCCCAATAATCTTTAAGAGATTATGGAATCTTACCGGCCTGACATAAGGACAGATAGAATTATACTGTCTACCATCAATAGCGATCTGTCTTTTACTGAAAATAGGTTTTGGGTTCGGCCGTTAATCGGTGATAACTAAAATCAACAGTTCAAACGAGCTCTTGTAGGTCCAATAGGCTGCTGTTATTACCCTGGGGTCAATGGATCGGAATTAAATTTGGGGTTAATAAAAGAGTCACCGGCCTAGAGTTTTCCCAATTACATATTGGGGTCGGCTTCCAGTCTAACCGAATGCATCTGAATACCAGTATTTTACACGGAGTGACTGCCTATCTGACCTCCACAACCATGACGTGCCATACAACGTGGCAATGCCGCCAGTCTCTAGGGTACATTACCAGTCGACAGCGCTGCGGAGGAATTTTTCGACGCCATATTTTAGCTTGTGAATAGTTTCAGTTAAGTAGGATATAATTTTATTTATCAACTCTTCTATACAAATAAACAAAATAACTCACAACTCTGACTGGGTAATGTGATACCCCTTGGTAAAACTGGTTGTCAGACTTTTGGGCTTCTGACGACACGTAACGACTGTCAAAGATCCAAGAATGACAGCCAGGACCAACGGATTACGAGGCACGGGGTCTCGGTATGTTCATTCAGATGGTCACCCATCCATGGACCGACCGCGGCAAGCATAGCTTAACCTGATCGATCGACCCGTGCGGCTGTTATTACCTAGCCACGAGCCCCTCGCCCCTTATAAAAGAGTAAATTGATTTTAAAAAAAATACAGTAACTGAACACACCCTATCAAAGTCATGTAGTGTGTATCGTCCCAATGTATTGAACCCAAAATAACAGGTCAAACAGTAGGAAGTGCGCTCGACTCGACGGTGTCGACGAAATATCGTTTGTTACCATAATAATATATGACAGTAACTAATTTGTTACGCAGTTCTCGTCATTATTCACCCACTAGACAATGCTGCAAACATCATGCAATATTGTCATTGATCTTATTCAATTAGTTTTCCAGAATGGTTAGTTGTGGATGTGTTGCTTTTAGGAAGTGTGTGGGTGGGTTCTTCATTCATAATTTATAAAAAGTAATTTCCCCTTAATTCATGTAGGGTAGGTCTGTGTTTAAACCTTCTATTAGTTTTGAGGAAGGTTCTGTAATAATGAAACCTATTCAAAAGAACATTTCAGACACCAACCTACATGGTCTTCACATGATCTGACCAATATTATGTCTGGACTTTAAAAGAGACTGTGACCTCTGAGTTTGTTTCGGCCTTTCTTCTCAGAGTAGTCAGATAGGAAACGCTGGCCTCATCTAGTTTAAAAAAAAAATGTTTGACGTGTAAAAGTGTTTGTATAAACCTACTTACAGAAATAAAATCATTTATCATTTATTCTAGATTGTTTTTATATTAAAAATGCATCACACACATTTTTTTAACGTTAAACAATTCGAATCCACTCCTTTTTTTATCTGCGAAAATCTTTATTTATATCGATGCCCAGCTAAACAGGGATAAGCGACAATTTTTTGCGAAATCGACTTATATAATTATATCTATGCGTAACAGCCAAAAGCCGATTCTAACCTATACAAGATGTAACATAATTAACGCACAACCTCTTAAGGGATCATTGTACTCATCATTATGAACAACTTTTACTATGGGACCAAACCTGAAATCGCGAAAAAAAAATCAGCTGTTCTCTACATTTTGTTCGCATAAGTCGTCAAACTTTAGAGAACAGCTGATTTTTTTCGCGATTTCAGGTTTGGTCCCATAGTAAAAGTTGTTCATAATGATGAGCACAGAGTAAGAGGTTGTGCGTTAATTATGTTATTGTATATTAGTGCTCGTGACTGTACATAATGTAAACAACCATAAAAGTTTTTCATCAACATCATTTATGGGACCAGACCTGAAATTATGGGACCAGACCTGAAATCGCGAAAAAAAAACAGCTGTTCCCTACATTTTGACGAGTTATGCGAACATAAATGTAGAGAGCAGCTGATTTTTTTTTGCGATTTCAGGTTTGGTCCCATAGTAAAAGTTATTCACAATGATGAGTACAATGACCCTTTAAGAGGTTGTGCGTTAATTATGTTACACGTTGTACTAAGTCGATTTCGCAAAAAAAATCGCTTATCCCATTTTGGCTGTTAGGCATCGATATAAACAATCTATATACTATACTTTACGTAAGATGCGATTTGCCCCATAAATATTAAATAAACATGACCACAAAGGAGAAAACCATTTACTTGAATGCATAAATCATAACTCTATAAGGCTTAAGTCACGAAACTCTATCGAATAATGTCACTCTATTATAACTAGTGTCTCATATCAGGCCGAGTGTTCATACTCGATGTTCCAATAAAGTTTTGTCAGGGGATCTTTGCCGGCACATAATAAAGTATTACAAGAGCCAAAGACCGTCATTGTTGCTGGTACTTCAATCCCCGACGCGTTGGCGCGTTTGAACAGGCAAGTTGACTAGTCTGAGTATTTTAATAAGAGTTCAGTTGGCTGGTACTTTGAATGCAATGGACATGCAACTTTCACATAATTATAAAAAGTCACAGGTTTGACAGGAGAACTAAGTTCACAGCGTTTAGGTGTATTTTGTGAACTCGTAAGTTATTTGAAACATACGGTACGCCGCAATGAATTTTGTTGATTTTTTAAAAATGTTAAAGGGCAAACGTGACTGGGAGAAAGTTTAATATTGCTCCTAAAATAGGTACCTACCAATTCATACATGCACTTATTTTATCGAGAAAGTATTTACGTAATTTGAGACTTTTTTATTTAAGTCTGAAATCAACTATTCCTTATTAACGTTTCAGGATGACAGCGACGTGGAGTCAAAATCAAAATCAAAAGTTATTTATTCAAACTAGGCTGAGAATCAGCACTTTTCAAACGTCAAAAATTACATAAGACAGTCCCCCAAAACGCCCGCCCTTCACTACTTCCTAGTGCTTTAGCTGGGAAGAAGTGGCGCAACAAACTCCCCAGCAGCACAGCTTCTTAGTTAGAAACACTTGATTCTATAGAATAATATGCAAAACTATTTACATAAAAGTAGAGTACTTTGATACCTAAGTATCTTTTTGTTTTTGTATATTTGTAAAGCTAGTTAGTTAGTTATTTAATTCAGTACTTAATATAAATAGTAAGTATAATAATGTACTATTGTTTATATCCCTGTTTATTAAAATCGAATTCCATAGTATAATCATTTTGGGTAATATATTACAAAAAAAATATACGAGTATATGTTGAAGTCATAAATTAAATTAAAATTAACGAAAATAATAACGCTTTTAATTTTAATTGCGTGAATTATTATAATTTTCATAATATAAAATACCTGTTTCTTATGTTTAGAGAATCCTATTTATATGGTTGTTCCCCACTGTTTTATAACTTAATTCTTTTGACTTTATTTTTTTTATGATTAAGTAGTTTGTTCATCTCAAAAGAAATTAAGTACCAAAGCAGTGCATTATTTATTAATAATTTTAAAAATTAAAACTTATTGAAATGGAATTCACCGAAATACTTATTTTTAGTGCTTGAGACATGCACAAGTTAATGTAGCGAATGTTTAAACAAAGCTTTGTGTGAAGTATACAAAACAAACGTTTATTGAAAGCTTACTAAAGGCATGTATTTAATCGAACCTCAAATAATTCCTATTTTGGGGTCCTAAAAATACTATATGGCCAAGTAACTGCGACCAACTTAGATGTAGCGCTCGCCGGCCGCTGCCGCGGCACCACTCGCTTCGCTCGCTCGGCTCGCGCGCTTTTGTTCACAGTTCTAACTTAACATAACCCGTTTGGTTAGCCTTAGCTTAGTTACTGCAACCAATTCGGCTCGCGCGTGGTTGGTCACAGTTCCAACCTTTTTTTTTTTTTTTTTTTTTGTTTCGGGGTGGAAAATCCTCATGGATGTCCTCCACCCTGGGGCGGGCGGAGGGGTCTGTCAGACTCTTACTGACTAAAAACCACCCCGGTGTTCCATCTCACACCTACGCCGAGGGTCGCGGGAACTTACGATCCTTCCGCAACCCCCGGCTGGTGCCGGCCCGCCACGGCAGGCCTCTCCTCGTGTCGAGGGGGGGAGTGAGGTGTTTGACTCCCCCCGCGACGTCTAAGAGGGGCGCGCGTGGAACACTACGCGCCGCCACCTCGGGTCCGATGTATGGGGGGCGACGGACGTCCCCGAGTCCGTCGCCCCTGGACCCATTTAGGGGGGCTGGAAGAGGGCGTTGTCCGCCCTCCGCCGACGCCCAGTGCGCCTGCTGCGGGCTGGGTGAGAGGATGTGATCTCCCTCTCCCTTTCCGCAGCCTCCTTCTGCGAGATGACTGTCTCGCAGAAGGAAACCACCGCGTCCCAGGACTCCTCCCTGCCGACCATCGAATTAACGACAGCCGGCAGCGACAGGTCACTGCCTACTCTAGAGATGAGGGCACGGCGCGGCTCCTCCCAAGCGGCACACTCTGCCAGCGTATGCCGCGCCGTGTCCTCCCGACAGTCGACGCAGTGGTGACACCGGGCGTCTGGCTCCCTGGTTATGCGACACAGGTACTTCCCGAAGCAACCATGCCCCGAGAGCACCTGCGTCACCCGAAACGACAAGGAGCCGTGCCTCCTCCCGAGCCAAAGGTCGAGCACCGGCCGGACCGCCTCGATGGTGCCGAGGCCGGCGGTAGGGCGTGAGAGCCTGTCCCGCCATTCCGCCACCAGGACCTCGCGAAGCAGCAACCGACGCTGCTCCATTAGTCGCTGCATCGGTCGCTCACCTCGCGCCTGCATTTCCTCGCGCCACCGATACAATGACGCGAGTAATTTCGCCTCCAGGTCCCAGGGCGGGGATCCAGCCAGTGCACAAGCCGTCTCGTAGGAGATCGTGCGATACCCCCTGATGACTCTGACGGCCATCGCTCTCTGTGGCCTCCGCAGAACAGCAATGCTACCGGCCGTCAGGTCAGCCGCCCAGATCGGAGCCCCGTACAGGGCCATCGATCGCACGATCCCCACGTAGAGTCGCCTACAGGCGGCGCTCGGGCCCCCCAGATTGGGAAGCAGCGTTGACAGCGCCCCAGCCGCGCCCATCAACTTGGGCACCAGCCGCCGGAAGTGGGGTCCGAAGTCCCACCGGCTGTCGAGCACCAATCCCAGGTACTTCATGGTAGACTCGACAGCGATCCGGGCCCCCCCGACCACTATGTGTGATCCGGGTGGCGGCGCCCGCCGGGGACCATGTAACACCATGGCCTCCGACTTGTTGAGGGCCACGTCCAGGCCGAGGCGCCGTATGCGGCCCACCACCTGTGAGACCGCAGCCGTCGCAAGCTAACCTAACCTAACCCGTTTGATTGGGGTACCCTAGCTTAGTTATTGCAACCATCTGTGAGAAAAGGCCAGGAAATTATAAACATGCTCAATTATTAAAAAAAAGTGTGCTATTTAGAAGCGCAAAAACTTTTTAGAGAAAGAAGTGTCAATTATTAGAAGGTCAATGAGTTTTTAGAAGATAAGTTAAATATTTCCCCTTACTTAATGCCGATCAATTCGCTTTTATATACACGCCCTAATCAAAGGTGGGTGACCAGACTAACCAACAGACTTATAACACTTTTTTGCCAGCGACTTCGTTCACGTATGTACAAATTCAATGCACCGTTTGACTCACTCAGGGTGGAATTCAGGAAAATCTAGTCTTAGTGCACCTACACTCTGTGTTAAACATATCTTCCATGAATTTTAAATGTAAAATAAATTATTTAAAAAAAATGTTGTAGAAAGGAATCACTCGTCCGAAATTCTCTAAAACGGGCAAGTAGCAAAATCAATGGCAACACTCCCCAAAGGGTACAGATAAGGTTTTATGAGTTCGCCACGTCGTTTCTGTGCGGGAACAGCGAATGTGCACGACATAGGTTTGTACAGAAAACCAATTATCTCGTCTTTTGTTTAGTATTTGATTGTTGTTATAATGCCCGCTCTATTGTAATGAGGAACAAAAAAAAAACGCTTAAAAAAGAACACTAGATCGTGAAAAGTGGATTTAGTTTAATTTATCTATTTATACATTTATACAAATAAATAAAGTGAAGTGTCTGTTTGTAATGTCAAAATAACATCTTTTTACTAAATGCATATTAAAGTACGGTACTTAAAACAAAAAAAAAACTATTTTTAAAATTTTTGTCTGTCTGTCTGTTTGTTCCGGCTAGTCTCCAAAACGGCTGGACCGATTATAACAGGACTTTCACTGCCAGATAGCTGATGTTATAAGGAGTAACTAAGTTAATCCTTATACTTAGGCTACTTTTATTTTAGAAAAATAATTAGAGTTCCGCGTAAAAAAAACCTATGAAATTGAGAACAAAAATAATAACTCTAGAACTGCCAATCGAATTTGAAAAATTATTTTTGCATTTGGTAGCCCAAATCTTGGGGATAATTATAGGCTATTTAACATCACGCTGTGACCCTAAGGAGCCGAGCAAAAGGAAAAAAAACAGAAAGAAGAGAGTATTTTATAGTGTATATAATAAATAGTATTCTATCTATCTATCTAAAGAACGCTAAGCGAAAACGAAGTAACAGCGCGGGCGGGCGATACAACGCGGCGGGTCGGGGGACGAGGAAGTTTTATTCAAATGTGGCTGTTATTTTAGTGTATTGTGTATCTTACGACTTTCACGCGAACGAAGTCGCGGGGCACAGCTAGTCTTTTATATAAAACTAGCGACCCGCCTCTGCTTCGAACTGTTTTTGCGACTTGACAAATCGTCAAGATTCATTATTATATGTTCATTTAATCTTGACGTATTTACACATAAACCTCGCGGAATGAATTCTCTGAATGATGGTGAAAACCGTATCAAACCCTGTGGTGTAGTTTTGAAGAACAACGCAGTCACACAGACAGACACGAAAAGCGACTTTATAATACATAACAAATACAATACAAAAGGCTGCGTCATATACTTAACTGATTTAACCAAAGTCTGATAAATCTTATAACGGGGGAATAAAATTGACGTCTGACAATTTTAGTATGGAAAATGTGTCAAAAATTTAAAATATTCGACTTATACCTAGGTATAAAAGTTTGGTCGAATTCGCCCTTAAACGGCGCCGTTCAACTAGCGGCCTGAATGATATTCAATTAAGGCTCCTACGAACAGGCGCGACGCGCGACGCGAATCGTGCGCGACACAAAGGCACCGCTCGTCGCGAGACACGCGGTGCCATTGTGTCGCGTCGCGTGTCGCGCCTGTTTGCAGGAGTCTTTATAGGTTAGTTTGGAACTTTGACCAACCACGCGCGAGCCGATTAGGTCGCAGTAACTAAGCCGGGGTACTCCGACCAAATGGGTTAGGTTAGGTCAGAACTGTGACCAACCGCGTGCGAGCCGAGCGAGCGAAGCGAGCGGTGCCGCGGCAACGGCGAACACTACTTCCAAAGGCTAGGTTATTAACCTGAACGGCTAATTAATATAGTTGGCTTCGACATATAACATAACATCACGCCTATAGTCCCCGAAGAGTTAAGCAGAGGCGTAGTATATAGTACAGCCACATTTCCCCAGTTATGTTTAAGGCGAAAGCGTCAGGGTAGCCCGCGAAATTCAAATTTTCATTCGTTTTTTGCAATTTGCAGGCCAGTATTAATGTCATCAATACAACTCTCTAAGACCAAGTAATCCTATTGAATGACTTTTTCATGAAATCTTAATATTTGAGGATTATACTAAGTTTTTAAGTTTTTTATTGATTCATAAACAACAAAGGTTACAATATTTAGGTATGACACTGGATCCTGTACTAGGATACTGAGTCGCAGGATCCAGTCTCTTTCGACAGATAATAATGTATTGTTTCAGTATTACTAACTTATGGATTTGATTCTAATGATTAATTCTGTAAATACATATTTGATACGGTCGTGAATCATATTTTAATCGACAAACACCCAGACACTGAGCTGCAAATTGCAAAAATCATCAGAAAATTTAAATTTTGCGGGATACCTTAGCACTTCCCCCTTAAGTCCCATGTCATAGTGGGTGAGCTTATTGCTATCACCCAAAACAAATCCAGACTCAGGGCTGCTCCAAAGAAATTTCAGATGGAAAAACCCAATAACACTTTGCCTGACCCGGGAATCGAACTCAAGACCAGCTCAGCAATAGCGCTTGCGACCACTAGACCAACGAGGGCAGTCAAGTTTGTCTTATCTATGTTTTATCGAGGCAGTTTATCTTTTACTTTATCGAATAATACCTACAAGTTATTTAAGTAAAGTAAGCTCAATTCTACCTCTGTTTAATATTCTTTTTTCTTTTTGTTAGTTAATTAAGAATACAGAAATAGTTAATATTTCAGTTATTACCCGTATTTCCACGTAATGTAGAAATGGTTTAATGTTTGAAATACTCAGCTTTTTACTTTATTTCACGTTCTTTTATGAATGTTTTATGGAAATAAAAGTTTTCCAGTAGGTATGTACAGAAATAAAAATGTTGTTTTCTCACTAAACAGACAACTGAGCTTCTGGGAAGTTGGTTGCGCCACTTCTTCCCAGCTAAAGCACTAGAAAGTGAAGGGTGGACGTTTTAGGGACTGTCTTTTGTAATTTTGACGTTCGAAAAGTGCTGATTCTCAGGCTAGTTTGAATAAATGACATTTGATTTTTTTATTTTTTTCAAATGTGCATTTTACTTACAATCTGTGAGTTATTTATTCATTATTCATTTATATTTAATCAGTAGTAGACATAAATTTTAAAATACATTTAAGTTGGTGCCGACATAAACTCATTAGAGTTTTACCGTGCATATAAATCATCGACTACATAATTTAAACAACGTAAGAAGAGATCGTCTAATTGAAATTGCACGCCTCTCCACCGCTTGTTGCATAAAAATTTTAAATGTTTTTATTGAAATTTTAGTGGAGGGCGTGCAGTTTTAAATAAGTTGATCTCTACTTGGCAAAACAAATAAAATTACAGCGAGGGTGTAAGCGAAATTGTTATCTATTACTAACGAGCGAACTTCGGTGACCAATCTGACCGTCCGTCCTAAAAAATCATAAAAAAGTGGTCGTTGAATGTTTTTGAGTTGAAACAGGTTGTTCCTTTTTAGGAACAACCTGTATCTACTCAAAAATATTCAATTACGAACAACAACAAGCTTTTACTTCAATTACAAACTTATACTTTTGTTTAAGTTTGTAGTTATAGTTAATTTTCCTATTTTATTTTTTGTGTTATGATATTACTGTAAGGTATTATTTTTACTTCAGTATTTAAGTTTAAAACTGTCTATAATTAATTTAAAAAAATATATTGACTATTACATTATTTTTATATATTATGTAATCTTTGGTATTTATATTTTGTAAGAAATGTTGCTTTAATTTATATTTTATGTTTTTCTGAGTCATTTTGTCCCTCATGATAGACAGGGTGTAGCGTAAATAGTGGTCCAACGTAAAGGGGTCGATACACCGTATACTCAGCTATCACATACCATAATTTGAAACTTTTTTTCCATAGATCTCAGAATAAAATATTTTTCTTTTCTTTTTTGAAAAATGTACACCTTGCTTTACTAATGTGGCTGTAACTTCTAAAAAAGACATTATTTTATCATTATTTTTTCTGTTTATAACTGAACACATGTTCTATCACATGCTAGTAATTTTGTAAATGTAATTTTATAGGTAATAAATAAAAATGTGTTTATTTCAAAATGTAACTCAAATGTCTAGAAATTTGTGTGACTTGAGGTGCGAATGGTGTAAAAAAAATGTACGACACTGTCGATGCCCATTATTTTAAATACTTGTTCAATTAATGCAGATTCTAAAATAGTATAATAATAACTGTCTCCTTAATTTAAACAAAAGTTGTAGCCATTTCTATTCAAAAAGAGCTGAATTGTACAGCCCAATTATTAGTAATGCAAGGTGTACATTTTTCAAAAAAGAATAGAAAAATATTTTATTCTGAGATCTATAGAAAAAAGTTTCAAATTGTGGAATGTGATAGCTGATTATACGGTGTATTGACCACTTAACGTTGGACCACTATTTACGCCACACCCTGTAGGTAGTTGATTAATAAGGTAAGGTATTATATACTTTAACGATCTCTTGCCGTGTAAATTCGTGTACTTTGGGAGTAACAGCTTATCATTTATGACACTACGAGTCCAATATCATTATTATTTATAATTTCGGTTTTCTTACGGTTTTCTTTTGGATTGGTTTTGGTTTTAGTTTTGTATTGTTCTGATTTTTAATTTGCGTCTTAAAAGGTCGTCCAACGCCATATTTAAAATGGATGTTAGTGTGCTGCAAATAATTTGGTCAATTTTGTCCAATAGACGTGGCTGCTTCCATAAAGGGGAAGAATGTAGAAAATATATAAAATTTGGGCAAAAATAACAGTATCTAGTCAGGGTGAATGCCGAATGTTAATTAATTTTGGAGAGTCTGTCCGAAATTTCGTTGAAGTTTTTGATATTTTCGTCTTTTAAAGGAAAAAAGC
Source organism: Fissipunctia ypsillon (assembly GCA_947568875.1). Taxonomy (NCBI): domain Eukaryota; kingdom Metazoa; phylum Arthropoda; class Insecta; order Lepidoptera; family Noctuidae; genus Fissipunctia; species Fissipunctia ypsillon. Next base: position 12,290,482 of record OX387644.1, on the reverse strand, counting down.
TGTCTTCTAAAATTGAGAAACCTAGGAGGCACAGTGAACTTTTTCTAAAATTTTAATTTGTATTTCTATTGCATTAGATTTGGATGACCGAGCGTGGCTTCAAGCCACACTTCCCATCCGTTTTGGTGGCCTCGGCGTCTGCAAAATTACCAGTATTAGTTTACTGGCGTTCCTGCCCTCTGTCCACAGCACTGAAAAGTTGACCAAAATTTTAGCTCTCTCCCTGGTTGACACTGAAGTGCCGTGCTTGACTGATGCGGTGAACGCCTGGATAGCAGCTTGCCCGGATACAGATCGGCCCGTGAACCCAGATGGGTTCACGGGCTTCATGTCTCTGGGAAGATTCCCAGTGGGATGAGCCGCTCTGCAGGTTGGTACGGAATTATCTTATCAATACGTCCACCAATATTGCTTAGCGTGCCCGCCTGCTGGCTGTGGGTGAATGGGAGTCGGGCCTCTGGCTTTAAGTACTACCGTCACCCAACATAGGGCACTTTGCTGGGTGGCTCCACATTTCGGCTCGCTACTTGTTTGCGTCTGGGCGCTCCTTGCGAAGCTCCACATCGCTGCCAGTGCGGTGAAGCTGTCGAGCTGTCGCGTCGGACATCCTGGCCTATCTTGTAGTAACAGCGCAAGCCGGATAGCACGGCACGCCAGCATCAATGACATTATCCGTCGTGCTCTTGTCTCCGCCGGGGTGCCAGCTGTTTTATAACCCAATGGCTTGGCACGCGACGATGGAAAGAGACCAGATGGAATGACCATAACGCCTTGGAAATTAGGCAGGCCTTTGGTGTAGGATTCAACATGTGTCAACACCCATCCCACCTTCCTAGTACGGCGGGCTGTGCTGGGACGGCTGCTGCAGGTGCGGAAATCCTCAAACGGCGAAAATATTCTAATCTTTTTGGGAGTTATATGTTCGAGCCGTTTGGGATTGAAACATTAGGGCCATGGGGGCCGAGTACCAATTTATTTTTTCGAGACATCGCCAAGCTGTTGGTCGACTCTTTACGTGACCAAAGGGATGACCTATTCTTTGGCCAAATAATCAGCATCGCCATACAACGTGGCAATGCTGCCAGCCTTTTGGGCACTTTTCCTGTTGTCAACAGGAAAAGTGCCACAAACAGGAATAGATTATTTGTCTCATTTCTCAAAATCTCAAGTATTTCTAAATACCTTTCCGTATTCAAATGCCCTTCGTAAAAATGTAGGTACTAAGAGGACCCGGTTTTCGCATCAAATGTTAAAATTCATGGTGTTCCTTTTGTTTTTGACACTATGTTATTTAGCAAAAAATAATCCTTATAATGAAAGCTTTCGATCGGTATGATAAAGCTACAGGGTGATTATTTTTCTCGTGTAACAGGTTCGATTGCCGGTTCAACCATGTAATTATTTAAATATCTATGAATGCAGTTTAAATTGTTTTTTAAATTCAAATAATGTCTTCTTTCAGTAAAATGTTCCATCTACAATATTTAAGGTACTTTCCCTCCATGTGGCAAATCCGTGGGACGCCCTGTATATTATGTAAATATTATATTCCGAAATAAAGAACCCATTTGCGTCTTAGACATTCTGTATGTCTTGCCTGAAGCTCTATGTACTCTTACATCAAAAGTTCGTTATTCCTAGAACTCGACACAATCATCTACTGTACATATTGTAAATTAAAGTCGCTTTTCGTGTTCTTCTAAACCACACAACGGATTTTGATGTAGTTTTCACCATCATTTAAATAATTAATTCCGAAACGTTTGTGTTTAATACATTAATATGTTAAACTTACATAATTAAGAAATCTCCATGATTTGTCATGTCGTAAAAAAAGTAAATTAAAAAAAAATCAAAAATCCCGATTGCGTAAAAAATAAACTATAAAAATCGGTTCAGCCGTTTAGTTGTTATGAGGGAACATAGGGACGGACATACATACATACAGGTCAAACACATTACCCTCCTTTTATGGATTCGCCGCAGTTGGGTTTAAAGCCGTGAGAAGCAGGGGCAGGTTGCTAGTTAATATAAATAATTTGATTCTCTCCACCAATTAGTCAATAAAACAATAACAATTCTATTCCACACAACAACACTAACTACTTATCCCAATTATTCCACGATGTAACAAATCAATGAGAAATAACAACAAATTTCGGACATTATGATTACCTATGTCGAAAGCTTTAGTCGTTAATTTCGCGAACAACTAATTCGTGTGTATAATTGTGAATCTGTGTTATTGGACGTAGAGCACTCTCACACAGACTTTCATCTTTATAATTATGGATGTCTACGCGCCGCGTACGTAGAAATTACTGGAATACTAGATGATACTAGATAAGCGTGGCTATGATGAGGTATAATTTAATAAGATGCCGTGTGTTGTCATATATGTCGTGATGCCTCAGTGTTTAAGACCCTCTCATACACGAGATTGTGGGTTCAAATCTGAGCAAGTATCAATGTGACTTTTTCAATTCATACGTATTTTATGAGTTTATCATGGACATTTCTGCCATCGGTGAAGGAAAAAATCGTGAAGAAACCTGAACTTTATTGTTAACTAGCAGCACTCCGCGGTTACACCCGCATAAGTCTCGATCCCGTAGGGATACCGGGATAAAAAGTATCCTATATCTTAATCCAGGTTATAAACTATCTGTGTGCCAAATTTCATCCAAATCCGTTCAGTAGTTTTTGCGTGAAAGAGTAACAACAACATACACACACATTCACTAACTTTCACCTTTATAATGTTAGTGTGATATAAGTCTGGAATCGCCAACTCGTTTTGATCAATCGCTCATTGGCAAGAAGGGTGACATAACTAAAAAATCATCAATTTTGAGTTATACGGCAATCTTATTAACGTGGAAATTTTTTAATTACGACATTACGTTAATCCTAAAAATGAGGGAGCTAGAAAGGTGTGACTTTTTGCTTTGTCGCACTCTTACCGCTGCTTTTAAATCATCATATCCAAAAATTCCTTTTTTAAATTATGTCAAGCTTCCTACAAATGAACGCAATGCTCGTGTCTTCTCTGTATCAGAGGAGGCCTCTGCTCTGCAGTGGGACAGTAATAGGTCGGTATTATTGTATCTTTGCTATTAGTGGAAATATATCTAAAATTAAGCGTGTTTCAACTTTTAGTTGCCAAATCGGACTTATTGGATTGGCTTAACCGATTACAGGGGACGAACCGTAGGTAGGGCAAAACTTGGCTAATTCGTGATATGCAGCTATTCGGTGATAGATAATTGTGTTTTATTACCAAGTTACTACTGACTTGATAAATGTACATTTTTCAATCATTATAGTATTTGCCACATTTTTAGATATAAGTTAGCAAAACTTATTTTGTCTACTATATCACAGTAAATTTAAAAAATAGTCTGATCAATGAATCGAATTTTACAAGTAAAAAACAAAACTATCACCGATTACCCAAGTTTTGCCCTATATAAAAGTGAGGAAACGTCTAAAGCGAATCCGAAACGTTAATTTCCTACTGATAAAATGTATTATATTCTATCATTATGCAGATACTCCACATTCTTGTTCGGATTTCTCGGATATCCGATTCGGATATCGGAGTATTCGGAAACACATTTAACCCTTTTCGCGTCCATTCCTAGACACACTTTGCACATACGCAAACGCATCCAGTGTTTCCACAAACGCCCGCCCACACGTTCTGTGTTTAACACACAGGTTGTCGGGCGACTTCACTTGCCTATATTCTGCAGCGCCACGTCATGGACACTGTTAAATTAATTATAAAGCTTTATGCGTTCTCGCTGTTGTTAAGTATTGGAAAATGATTTTTTGATCGCGTACAGATGCAATTAGGCCAACTTGGGTAAGTATTTTATTTTGTGTAAATAATTGATGATTCTGAAATATCATAAAATGTGCTTTTTTTCCTACCTTCATGTTACTAACCGATTATAGCCTAACACTAAAGAGGCGAGGATTTATAACTCCCAAATATTGCTTTTTTTTTTGGTCGAGTATATAAGTCATTATGCAAACCATAGAAGGAGACCGAAACGATTACGTACAATCTTGGGCCTGAATGTAACGAGATGAAATTGATGTGAATTAATAGATTTAAACTTATCAGTCCCTTGCTGAAAATTCTGTTAGTTTTGACAATCTGAGAGCCGAGTTATTAGAGGTTTAGTAAAAGTAAGGCTATGTCACAATCTTTAACTAAAAACTTATTCCTGAAGTGCAAAAGATGTTCTTTAAACACTAATGTATATTATATTTCATCTAAGGGTCGTCGGCCTAGTGTATTGTAGTGACTAGTTACTATCTCTCAATTCACAAAGCGATCCATAGTTTCAACAGTATCCAATCCACAAGGCGGCGGTAAAATCCAAAATAACAATTCCAAGTCAAACGTGTGAGCAATCTTCTGTGTACAGTGTGAAAGCAAGGGTCGTACAAGGTATGCAGGGTCAGAATTCGTGAAAAACAACGCAGTGGTCGTTAAAAATAAAATATTCTGAAAAGCAATCAAAACGCATTGGAAAACACGAAACAAGCAAGAGCAGTCGGCAATTGTCTACTGTCAATGTTGAGCTGACTCACAGCTGTGATGCCAGAGACATAGACTAAAAATATGAGACTGATTTTAATCGATATGAAATCGATATTCATTATATTGGTTATTCAGTAATTAATTGTTATTTAATTTATTAATATGGCACGTAAGTAAATGCACTATATTGTATATAAGTATATTTAGTGCATTTAATTACTGGAGTTAATTACCAAGTGCGAAGGTTTTCTTTTTGTAATTTTGTAATCGATTACATATTACTCTTAATTACCTATATTTCTCTTAATTCTCCGCTTCCAGATTGCGAATTGAGCTGATTTTTTTATATTCTAAGATAAAAAAATATGACAAATTTTTTAGATCATGTCTCAACTTATTACATTTGGGCCTACCGTTTTCCGTCTCCTTTGTACAATATCTATGATGCAAACAGAGTAGGTTAACGTTGTGCGTACAGTCACACGCACAAATATTACACAAAAATTGTATACACTTACCGAAATCGTAAGCGATTTTCTCGTGGAAAACGATTGCAACTTTGAAATAAGACACATTTTAATAGTATGAGTTTCAAAATTACATGTTCGTAACATCTTAAAATTACAATCAGTAGGTACTAACTGTCACTTTTAAAAGTGGTTCGGCCGTTAGCCATTCTTAAAAGCATCTCTGTATACTAACGGCCGAACCCAATAACGTATCTATCACCAGTTTTGGTATACTGGAGATAGAAAAACCTATCTACATAATCTATGGTTTTAACGTCCCAACAATCAATAAGAGATTATCGAATATTACCGGCCTGACATAAAGATAGATAGAATTATAATGTCTACCATCAATAGCGATCTCTCTTTTACTGAAAATAGGTTATTGGGTTCGGCCGTACGTATATATACAAGATGTAACATAAATAACGTACAACCTCTTAAGGGATCATTCAAATCAGCTGATAATATATAAAAATCAGCTGTTCCATACATTTTGTTCGCATAACTCGTCAAACTATAGGGAACAGCAGATTTTTTTTTCGTGATTTCAGGTTTGGTCCCATAGTAAAAATTGTTCATAATGATGAGTAAAATGACCCCTTAAGAGGTTGTGCGTTATTTAAGTTACACCTTGTATATTAGTGCTCGTGACTGTACATAATGTAAACAACCAGTAAGGGTGCAATACTCGAGCGTCAACCAATAGAGTTCATTATTGTAATGTTGTGCGCTGTTCGAATACAATTGTGAACTCTGCAGTGTCACTCTGCATATCGTTCGGTCGTCGACCATGGCACCACGTTGCATTGCATTATGTACTCAGAACGTTATAGTCGTACTGTATAGGTATCAAATATAACAAGGAAATCATTTCATACTAGCTCGTAATTATTCCCTAATTCACTTTAACCAATAAGTGGGAATCAGATCGTAGTGAGGGGCTTGTGGCTAAGTAATTACAGCCGCACCGGTCGATCGATCAGGTTAAGCTACGCTTGCCGCGGTTGGTCCGTGGATGGGTGACCATCTTTACATATCAAAACCTCTGTATGTCTCGGAGAGCACGTTAACCTGTTGGTCCCGGCTGTCATTTATGGATCTTTGACAGTCGTTACGGGTCAGCAGAAGCCCGAAAGTTTGACAACCAGTCTTAACAAAGGGTATCGTATTATCCATAACTGGGTTGTGGAGGTCAGATATGCAGTCGCTCCATGTAAAATACTGGTATTCAGCTGCATCCGGTGAGACTGTAGGCCGACCCCAACATAGTTAGGAAAAGGATAGGCAGATGATGATGATGTAATAGCGTAGTTATATAGTCAATAGATGGATAGATATACATAGAAAATGCTACACCACCGCATTACTCACACAACACATTACACACACCCCACACACCATCACACTCACACACCATAATACTTTACTTTTTAATTTATCTAATTTGTGCGTTGATGTTGTATTTATATTGTATGTATTCGTTTGTATGATAGTTATTTATGTGTGATTTTGTATTTAATATTAGTCAATTTAAGATATTTTCTTCTAAGGGTTATGTTACCTGAAATAAATGAATTTAATTTTTTTTTAATAATACATGCACACCACACATACATTCCCACACACAGATGTTTCAACACCCACCCCACTCACACACATGATATCAATTTAGTAAATTAATAATATTGTAATAGTAATGCTTACTTTTGCACCGCACCATAATTGTAATGGCAGCTCGTTCACGGTGGTGACGGAAGTAACTGGTGCTTATAGCACAGGAATCCTCCTAGTTTAAGCCCAGTTGCACATGTATCTTGCCACTAATTTATACATAATAATTTAAGGTAAAAATTGTATGGTTTGAGTCTGGAACAAAATAAATATTGTTTATTGTTTATTACCGAGTTACTACACCAAAATGTATAAAAAGACACGACTACCAACGCTAGTGACTGGCTAATCTTTGACCACACCAAGCTAATATGGTGAGGCTCGCTTGAATTTGACAGAAGAGAAGTGGGACAACTTTTATGACAAAAAGGGAAATAAAGTACATATGTATATTGTTTCCTAAAAACACCATATCCCACCCCTACTTTAAAAAATCAGCTCAAAAATGCTGCATCACTCTATCCTTTCCACATGCATAAATATACAAAAAATATCACCACTTTAACGAAAGCGTTCGTACTTTATGACGCAGAAAAACTGGCGAACGCGACTGAAACAGAACAGTGGTAATCTATAATTCCCTGTGTAAACTCGTAACGTCAATGGGCGATTTAAATAAATCCACTAGTTATCGCTCGAACGTTCTCTTGCACTTATTACGTGACTAGCAATTGCGATTGCTAAATCGATGAATTCGTAATTGCATTGCACTTTTCCCGTGCTAGATTAATTGCTCTATTTGTAGTTTCTGTCTGTGTTAATGTTCTTGTTTGTAATTGAATGGTAGCAGTTTTGATTCAGCGTTCTCTAAATAAATAGGATTGAGATTGAATTGACCATAATTGTGTTTACAATGCTGCCATTTAATCGTGTTGTGTGTTGTGTAGACACTAATTCACTTTTTGGCAACATCGTTACGAACCTTTAAGTTATCTGTGCCGCTTACAGTAGTATTTGCATTCTTTCAATTATTTACCTACTTTATACAGAGTGGCAGGGACATCGACGCGCAACCTGTTACAATAGATTCAGTACACAGTTCTGGACTCCCCTGCGTTGAAATTTTTCGTCGCTTATTAAAAAAAAATATTTGCTGTTCCTTACATTTTGACCGCGTTGGTATTGCACTTTTGTAGGAAACAGCAGATTTTTTTAAATTCCCATTCGGTAGTAACTTGCATATATTGTTAAAATTAACCCTACTCTCAATTATTCCAAAAGTGTCCCTGAAGTAATTTTACGCGTTTTTATTTCTTAATTTAACGTGAATAGTGAAAGCCTCGCATAAAATTCACAACTCAGCAACCAACACCGCAGCAATTGCGGATCGCAATCGCAAGTTACGTGACACGTCCCTGGGCGGCGCGGCATCGACGGGGTTACGCGGCGAACGTGTCACTTCAGCACCAGTAATGGAATTCTCATGCTCGCCCCGCTCACGGTTTGCGGCGCTAGTAATACATCTTTAAATTTGCACCGGTATCGCCCGCGAGCGCTCCTACAAGAAACTTTTCACAACTTTAAAGGGATCTAAATGGGCCTTATTACAAACTTTATCTATATTTATATAAGACGTCGTGATGACGCGATGGTTTTTCGTTACTTTACTCTTGTTAGCAGACGCCAAAACTGGCGGGTGAAATAGGCCGCATTGGACTTAGCCTTTATTGCCAACGTACAAACAATTATAAGTATAGTAAAAACAGACACAATTAGTGCTGACATGGCGCGAATATAATTATTTGTACAATGTCTCAATTTCGTGTCCTACTCGGCAATCAATGGGAATTAAGTAAACAAAATTTGAAGAGTTTCACATTGTTTGTAGGTAATATAAAACCAGTTGCTATTTTAATTCGATTAATTCCTTTTATAACTTTATTTTCTATTAATAAAACGAACTTTATTGAGCTATAAAATTGTATTACTAGTGATGGCGTGAACCGATGCAAGATTTTTGTTTTTCTGAAGTCTCTGTCTATATTAATAAATCATCTGAATAGTGATAACGAAGTAAGAAATAGACATGTATCCCTTTATTTATAAATGCTGCTTAACATTAATTAATGATAAGTGACTGTTTAGCCATACTTATTTGACGTTTAAACATATCGTAACTTTCAACTCAGCCTATCGCAGTCCACTGCTGGACATAGGCCAGGCTGTGTCACAACACCCTGTCGTCCGCCTTCCGCATCCAGTCTGTCCCAGCCACCTTCTTAATGTCGTCAGTCCATCTAGCTGGAGGACGTCCCACACTACGCTTGCCGATATGTTGTCTCCACTCTAGGACTCGTCTGCTCTACCGGCCATCGGTCCCTCAACAAACATGGCCAGCCCACTGCCACTTCAGTTTGCTTACTCTGCAGGCTACGTCGGTTACTCCGGTTCTTTTCCGAATAACTTCATTCCTGATTTTATTATATATAAAGAAACTTCAAGCATAGCCCGCTCCATAGCGCGCTGAGCGACCTTGAATTTGTGGACAAGCCCAACTGTCAGTGTCCACGTTTCGGCACCGTATGTCATAACGGGCAGGACGCACTGGTAGAGGACCTTAGTCTTCAAACATTGCGGGATGGGTGACGAGAAGACTTGACGAAGTTTTCCAAACGCAGCCCAACCCAACTGGATCCTTCTGTCGGCTTCTTTCTCAAAGTTGTGTCTACCGAGCTGGATGACTTGCCTTAGATAGACATACTCCTTCACAACTTCGAGAAGCGACCGTTCGCTGCGGATTGGTCTCGGCAAGATGTGTGAATTGTACATGACTTTCGTCTTGTCCAAATTCTTGCCGACGCCAACCCGACGAGAGGCTCTATTTAGGCTGTGCAGCATCTGGTCTAACTGTTCCAGAGTCTCTGTTATTATGACGATGTCATCGGTAAAGCGAAAGTATGAGATGTACTCGCCGTGTACGTTGATACCCTGTCCAGTTCAGTCCAGCGTCTTGAAGACGTCCTCCAAGGCATTGGTAAACAGTTTCGGGATATCACATCCCCCAGTCTCACCCCTCTGAGCAGTTGGATGGGGCTGGTTTTCTGATCCTGCATCTGGTCAGTTATCGTGGCAGCGTCATACAGACATCTCACCACTTCAATGTAGCGCCATTCAATTTGACAACGTTGCAGAGAGGCCAGAACTGCCTATATTTCGATGGAGCCGAAGGCTTTCTCGTAGTCCACAAATGCCATACACAGCGGCTGGTTGTACTCCTCGGTCTTCTGTACAATTTGCCGAACAGTATGGATATGTGTGTGTTTTGTTTGTGCAGAATAAACAATTTTTCTTTCTTTATTTCTTATGTGGTCTACGGTACTGAAGCCTTTTCGAAAAGCGGCTTGCTCTGGTGGCTGGAACTCGAGTCCTAGCGAGACAGTTTGTGACGCCACTCGAGAACAGCTTGTATACGTGACGCAGAGGTGAGATGAGTTCTTCCGTAGGGTTTTGTCACCATTTTTGAAGAACAGAACCATCGCACCTCTGCTCCACGCCTCGGGCGTTGTACCCTCTTGGATGACGGAGTTGAAGAAACTCGCTAGCTCTCTCAGGACTGGAGCCCCGCCCGCTTTAAGGAGCTCTGTCGTTATTCCGTCATCACCAGGTGCCTTGTTGTTCTTGAGCTGCTCGAGAGCCGCCCTAACATCGCACTGGTTGACATCCGGTATGTGTAGTGGCGCGTCAATTCGGCTCGATGGTCATCTGCACTATGTCCCGCTGGTTTCGCCGTTCGCGTTGAGTATAAGTGCCTGTAAAATTCCTCGACTTCCTGGAGTATCTCGGACTTCGAAGTCACGATTCTGCCATTCGCAATTCTTAGTTTCGTCAGATGGGTCCTCCTTAAGTGTTAAGCGAACACTTTTGCTCCTCGGTTCTGCTCAATTGCGACCTTAATGTCGCGGGTGTTGGAGCACCGAAGGTCGCGTCGCGTCAGCTTTCTCATTTGTAGGTTTAAGGCCCTCTTATCTGACGAACACGGCTGCGTGGATGGCAACTCTTGTCTTTCCCTCATAAGTCCGAGAGTTTCCGAGGAAAGTTTGGACACCTTACTTTTTGCTGCGACGGAAAACGTCTGCGGGACACGTCACGTAGTGCTTTGACCACCTCGTCATCTTTCTCGGTACCAGTGCCTGTGGTTTCCAGCAGCGTGAATTGATTTTGAAGTTCCAGTTGGAACTTTTCGGATCTTAGAGCGGCCTGGAGCTGCGTGGGTCGGAGGGCATGTGGATTCCCTCAGCTCGAAAATTGATATTTAGTGCTTCGAAAAGCCTGTGGTCGCTTCCGGTATTAAACCTGCTGATCACGGAGACCTCTCTAAATATGTGCTTCGTAGCCGTCATGATGAAGTCTATCTCGTTCCTAGTCACGTTATTGGGGCTCTGCCAGGTCCACTTTCTTTGGGGTTACTTTTCGTTAAACGAATTCATCAAGAAGAGCCCCTGAGACTCCAAAAAGTTGACCAGCGTATGTTCCCCGTGATTCCTGCGCCCCAAGCCGAACGGTTCGACTTACGATTCGCCGTGTTCTTGTACTCCCACTTTGGCATTGAAGTCCCCCATAACAACGCTGTAGTGGGCCTTCGTCGTACTGTACATTGCTTTGGTAATATCCTCAACTGTCTCGTCAGAGCATGTCGAAGTCGGCGCATATACCTGTATCACTTTCAGGTAGTACCTGTCAGTGAGTTTCAGTACAAGGTACGCTACCCGTGTCGACACACTACTGATTTCCACAACGCTGCTAGTGAGTTCCTTATTGACCAGGAAGCCGACACCGCCTTAGGAGAGCTGATCACCTTCGCGGAAGTAGAATAGGTGGCCTTACTCCAGGGTTATCGTGTCCTCGCCCTGTCTTCGAACTTCAGATAACCCCAGTATATGTCAGTTAAGGCGACCTAACTCTACCTCAAGTTCGGCAAGGTGATGGACCAGCCTCAGCGAAAGTCAATTGTACGTCGCCAGATGTAGTCGTCGTTGGTAGCCTGCCGTAACCCGTGGATTCTTTGCACCCTACGTCCTGCCGTTACCGTGACCGCTACCTTGACCATGATCTTAGCTTTAATCAACGTTTATAAATAAACTCCTTAACTTACCAAAAAATAACCCCTTTTTAATTTTATTTTCAGTGTTAAAAACTCCTTTCGTATTTTAAATTAGTATATTTTATCCACCTGTCTATACAGATAATATAATAATTATTCTCATACCACGACAGAGATAAGCTCTTCTATTGTTAGTCAAAACCATAGAGTGATCGATAATAATGAATAGTTTGATCCTAAATGGGATTGGGGCGATGAGCCGTTAAATGATAAATTATGCTATCACACCTGCGACAGCACAGACACAATGTACCTACTGGCGTAGACCCGTATTCATGCCAATGATGGTTTATAAGATGTCTCTGTCATTTTTAACCGACTTCAAAAAAGGAGGAGGTTCTCAATTCGTTAGAATCTTTTTTTTTATGTGTGTTCCCCGATTACTCGAAGACGGCTGGACCGATTTTGTGGAAAATTATTTTTTGTTTTTGTTTTAATGGGTATACTTTCCAGGTGGTCCCATTGACATCGGGTCAGGATCTGATGATGGAATCCTGGAGAAATCGAGGGAACACTTCAATTATTATAGGCACACCTACAGCGATTTGAGTATTTTTTATAGTAGCTTGTTCATTTGCTTTCGGAAAGCACCATTCGATGAAGTATAACTGATGATGAAGACCACAGATGGCCTCAACCGGAAAAATAATAAGAATTTCACGGGTTGCGATTCGATTACTTTAAAATGGTTGCTGAGCAAATTATGCTCGTCACAATGCATATTGTTATGGTGAGGTGGAGCTGATGGTGAAGTACCAGGAGAACTCCTCAACAATTAACGTCCCTGCATCGGGAAAAGCAATATTTTGTAAAAGGCGATGAGCAGTTGTCATTAGGCTATTATAACTTAGATAAATTACAAACCGATCCACTAAAAAGTGAAAAATAAAAACCTTTTTGCAAAAAAAAAAACAACCGAATTCCAAAAAAAAACACTACAAAGTGAAAAATAACATTAATTTTGGAAGTCGGTAAAACCTGAAATACAGATCCAAAGACACCCACTTCCGAAATTAAAGTTATTTTTCACTTTGTATTGTTTATTTGGAAGTTGGTTGTTTTTTTTTTTATAGATATCGCGAATTAAAGTTAAAACAGAGATAGATAGATCAACCATTTATTTAGTGCACACAAAAGGAATAACACAATACACAAAAGCACAATTAAACGGTAACAAATATGGTACCTACATAAATATAAAGAAAATACAAGGTGAATAGCATGCATAGCATAGCATATCATAATCAGCCTATAATGTTTCCACTGCTGGGACACAGGCCTCCTTTCTTCGAGAGGAAGTGGGCCGTAATCCACCACGCAGACCAAGTGCGGGTTGGTAGATGTCACATGCTTCGAATTTTCGGTTCTAGGACATGCCAGTTTCCTCACGATGTTTTCCTTCACCGTTTTGTTTTAGAATAGAATAGAATAGAATAGAATAGCATTTATTTGCAAATATGGGTAATTATACATAAGTAGGTAGTAGTAGGTATACATCAGAGTTCTGCCATATTTCACCATTCGGCATGCAAACATTTTCATTATGTAAATTTGTTAAAATTAAAATTGTCATTAAAACATTAAATTAATTATAACATTCAATAAATAAGATTATTAAAATTCAAATTGTCATTAAGACATTAACTTAATTATTATTTTATTATTTTGATAGCAGTGGTGATGAAATTATTTACTCAAAGTAAAGCGCTTGTCTGGGTTCGAACCCACGACCTATAACTCGTAAGTCGGAGCCGTTACCACTGCTCAAGGTGCCAATTTACAAAAATAAAAATATTTTTAAGAAATAAAGTGACACTGTGACACGCTACTAACAGATAAATTCTGGGAGCGATACAATAACTCATACGAAATGTTTAGTATTTATGAAACGTTAAGATTTACATAAAAGTGACCCCATAATCTGAAAAAGAAATTCTAAAAAATCTCTATTAATTAATTCATACTTGAGAGATCAAAATTTACGTGAATTGTAAATGATAAATGATTTTATTTCTGTAAGTAGGTTTATACAAACACTTTTACATGTCAAACATTTTTTTTTTAAATTAGATGAGGCCGGCGTTTCCTATCTGACTACTCTGAGAAGAAAGGCCGAAACAAACTCAGAGGTCATCACAGTCTCTTTTAAAGTCCAGACATAATCTTGGTCAGATCATGTGAAGACCATGTAGGTTGGTGTCTGAAATGGTCTTTTGAGGAAAGAACCACACAGATTGAGTGGACCTGACCAGTCAGTGCAAGCATCTGTCAGTAATCGTACAGCTCAACATAAAAGTTAAGGAGCTCAACGATTCGACGAACAATACCAAAGAAAGAAAAACTGCCAATACTTATGCATGTGAACCAAAATATAGCTGCCCAAATAATCCCATTAATTACTTAAAGACGTTTCAAATAGAAATGGAAATTTTAGAATGTAACAACATTTTCTGCTGCAGCTGGAATGTTTGCGGCTGATTGGATTAGTTTCGTTTTCCATTCAGAAGCTCCTGAGTTCCAATGGCGGGCGAATACTCGTTTTCAGTAAAACACTACGGTTAACCATTGACTGCGAGCGTTTCACAATATGCAGCTCTTTTTATTCCCTTCCTTTTATTTGTTTCTTTTAAGCACTCATTTATTTAGGGGCGAACTGGATTCCCACGTTTCTTTTTCGCGTAGTAATTAATTTTTATCTTTTCTCAATTTGCGTGAGTAATTTTGTTGGTAAATGAACAGTGGGGTTGATTATGTATTCGTTTAGTAATTTATTGCTAGGGGGTTCGGTTGTTGAACTGGGAAACTAATTCCCTGCAGATAGAAAGCAATGATATATAGGCACCTAACCTGTTTAATTACCGAGCCTGGCGCAACAAGGGAGACCAGGGGCCGTATTATGAAGTATTAATACCATCATGATTCCAGTCCGAAAAAGGGATGGTCTTATCGGTCGTGTATAGCTAGGTCTCTCTCGCACACTGGAATCATGATGACATTTGAACGTGGCATTAGAATATGGCACCTGAAAAATTTGTTTCCTGTTAGTTGTGGCGCGATTCACTTTTAGAGAATGCATCACCTACTTTTTTTAAACTTGCGTTTATTATTATCATTAGGCAATAGGCTCGCCCCCTATTACATGGAGCTTAAACATAACTGGCGAAATGTGGGTGTATCTACTAAAAGTACACCTAGGCCTGCCTAACTCTTCGGGGAATACAGACGTCATGTTATGTGTGTGTGTGTGATATTTTTATTAAACTGAGACAGTCTATCGATTTCACCAAATTAAAAAATCAATTTTTATTTAATAAAGAAATAACGTGGATTCCTCATCGATAAACCAGCCAGCCATTTGGTATCTCAAATTTATCAAAATGACAAAAATTCCAATCAACATAATTAAAGACAGATTACAGTTAAATTAATAATACACGTAATATAGCCGTCTGGGACATAAAAGAAATAATTTCAACCCATACCAGTGTCCGTCCACAAAAATCGTATCTAAGCATTTCAATTAAATCTTGAAAGGTTTCTTCAGGAATGCCTCTCGTTTAGACAAAGGAGTTACAAAAGCCGTTTCAGGTAATTAATCCCTATGGAATTCTTTCAGCAGCGATCAGTCAAGGAAAATAATCACAATTCACTACTTACTTTGACAAAAGATTAAACATTTCTCTTCTCGTTAACAAGGAATTACGTAATATTAATTATTTGTCTTTGTTATTATTTATATATGCTTTCTGGTTATTAGGTATTTCATGTTTGAGTAATTTTGTTATCACCTCCGCTCTCAAGAGGGTAAAGGGAAACATTGTGAGAAAACCGGCATGTCTTAGAAACAAAAATTCGAAGACATGTGCGTGGTTGATTACAGCCCACTCCCTCTATCATAGAGGAGGCCTGTGTCCCGGCAGTGGGAACATAATAGGCTGATTAAATAGTAATTTTGTCTATTGCTTATACAGCGTGTATCAAAAATGTTTACCTCGTCATATTTAAGGGTGTGGTACAGACCATCAAACTGAACAACTTTATCCATGAGATCGACAATAATCAGCTCTTCAATACAAAAGTTTAATACCTACTCGGCCCTAATGTATGGGACAGCTGATTATTTTTTCACGATTACACACTGCAGTGTGCACCACCAATCTGCCTATTTGAAATAATATGGATACTTTAAACTACCTCGTAGCTGAATACCAGTATTATACATGAAGTGACTGCCTATCTGACGTCCACAACCCAGTTACTAGGCAATACGATACCCCTTGGTAAGACTGGTTGTCAGACTTTCGGGCTTCTGCTGACCCGTAACGAATGATTTATGAATGACAGCCGGGTCCAAGAGTTTAACTTGCTTTCCGAGGCACGGAGGGGTCTCGGTATGTAAAAATGGTCACCCATCCACGGACCAACCCCGCCAAGCGTAGCTTAACCTGATCGATTGATTCGTATGGCTGTTATTACTTAGCCACGAGCCCCACCTTAGCCACGAAGTACCACCTTAGCACCTAATTAGGTATAGACATAACTAAAAAGTTTAATTAGAGTAGGTAAAAGTCTTAAGTACCTACTAGAATAACTCCTGGCTCTGGATCGGAAACCAAAAACGCAGTATAAATGGCACACGATCATCACACTTCTACGAACACAAGAATTTTAAGCAAAATGTCAAAAGGCTTGGTACTTAAATTAAACTCACGTAAATGGTTCCTGACACTAGTATTACCGGGAATTTAGCTCGTTCATGCTAGCGTACAGGTCTTTTCTCGTAACTATATAAGAAAAAAACAAAAAAAAGCTCATTAAATGGCACTGACTGAATCAATCATCATTAATCAATAAATGGTATTTTTTGGAACGAAGTTCTTTTACGCGACTTACGGTAGAAGTAAACTAACAAAAATCGTCACCCGAAAAAGCGTTCATACTTGTATGACCCTCCGTGCGACTTTCTTCTTTCGAATTCACACTTTCTCTTCTTTTGAATTTACACTCTCTCTCTCCAAAATGTAAATCCAAGATGGCTGCTGCGAAAATTTTGTTTTTGTTATAAATCATAGATTACGTAAGAAGGAACTTCGTACCCGACAGGGATCCCTCGTCCGCACACGTGTTTTTTTTTGTCTCTCATTGCATACCTAATTAACAAATAATTAAATTAAATGACCATGTAGGTACGAATACATGGTACTGTAACAATGTCAAAATATTGGGAGCTCGGAAGAAATCGCGTCAAGAACAAAATAATTCATCACCACGCTCATGCCCTTTACCCCAGTTCTTTTGGGGTCGACACAGCATATCTTCTTCTTCTATACATCTCAATCAACCGTCAGCCCCGGACTCCACCAAAGCGGAACCGAGAGGAGAGGAGATGTGTTTTAAACAACCAGTGGAATTTCGTTTTTCACACATCTCGTCTCCATTCTGCTTCAGTGGATACCACCGAGCGGAGATGTATCCGCACAACTTCAGTAGATATACCCCAGCTGAAAAACATCTGTTCTCATCTCCGCTTCGAACATCTCCGCACATCTCCACTTTGGTGGAGTCCGGGCCTCATTTCAGCATTCACCCCTCATTTTTAGCCTTATTGTCATCACACTATCCGTGGGTTCCTTTCAACTTTTTTTATTCGTAGTTATTTATTCATTTATCATGCTGTAGGAGACCGAGATACATATGACAAATAGAAGGCTTATACATTTACCTAAATATAATTGTATACAGATTAAAAGTCGCGAAACACAAATTTAATGTAATTAATAATTATGTCAAATGATTCCTATAGAACTTCCCCATTATTTAGTGGTACCTATCACGTAAAGTCGAATTAGAACAATCAAGTGGGGCTTACGTCGAAAGTAGTGGAAAGTTCGCTGGGAGCGGACGATACCTCACCTGTGCAAATTTAAACAGACAAGCACGATAGCGGGCGGGCCGAGCACGAGAATTCCATTTACCTGACCGAAACGTCTAGGTCTTAGCCTTTAAACACTGTAGCCACAAAACAAAGGCTATATTTTTCTACGTTAAAGTCTTAGTAAGACGGTATGTGGGTATGAGGTTAAATCATGGTTTCTGAAATTTTCACTGGAGGTAACGTCACAACCTTATACAACAACGAACATCGGTGAATGGGCTCAGTCGGACTGTATAACGCGCCTTACCCGCGGTTAATAACGTGCATATGTGTGTGATGCGCCGACATATCGAGCCTTTTCAGGAAGAACATCGTAAGCGACAATTTTCATTTTTTACAGGAAAAGGTTTTCTTTCCTAATGAACGATGTTTTTCATTTATGATGATAATTACTTACAACAAGTCGTGTAAATTTAAAATAAAATTTAGGAGTAATCGCGACAAGATGTAGGTAAAACTGTCTAATTAAGAGGTTACTAAGAAAAAATATTTTTGTGATTTTTGGTGCTTACGATGTTTTTCCTGAAAAGGCTCGATATTCCCCGGATTGAAGGCAAGTCTTCAATTTTCGACTGGAAGAGGGCAGATGCAGTTGAAGGCACGACTAATGGTGTCCCGCTTCGTCTTCAGTTCGGCCACTATCGTGGCCACGTCTACGCCGGGATAGGTCTTCGTGACCCGGCCCAGGGACCAGAGCAGAGGTGACGTTGTTTTGTCCTTTATCCGGCTCGAAGGACCACTGAATGGGCTCAGTCGGACTTTATAATAAAAGAAGTGGACTGTATTAAAATGTAATACCACAATTAACATAACAACGGAAAATGGTACAAAGAAATGCCCGTAGTGAAGCGCGTCTGTAAGCTGAGTGGTGTGAAGAGCACGCAGCGCCCGTCGCGTACCGCGTTCGGTACACCGACATCCCGCGCCTTCCCCGCGGTCAATCATGCGCATATATGTGATGCGCTGACAATCGGAATACCTATATGTATTTTAAGCCTGCTTTATAAGACTCCAGTCTTTAGTAACAGTATCTTTCTTTCCCTAGGCAAGCGGTAAGCGCCCTTTCTTTCTATTCCCCTGCCTAGGTACAGACATACATACATAAACTCATGCCTTCTTCCCATGGGCCAAGCATTACACTACAAAACTACAAAACGCCACCAGCTGCGATACTTACAAACTCCTTTTGCCTCGTTTACGTTCATACATCTGCTCATACACGCACGCCGGTTGCGAGTATGATCTTTCTGAAGAACATCACAAATAAGGTGTGCAACAACACCGCTGTATTGCATCGCCCGCCCGCGCTATTTGTTTACAATTTCATGGGTTTTAATTTGCGCGAAACCCTAATTCTTTTTCTAAAAGAAAAGTTTCTAAAATAAAAGTTAAAATAATACCCTTAGGTTACTCAGTATAACATCAGTTACTTTCCAGTGAAAGTCCCGTCAAAATCGGTCGAGCCGTTTCGGAGATTAGCTGGAACAAACAGACAGACAAAACGACAAAAATTTTAAAAATTGTGTTCAGTTTTAAGTACCGTATATTCTTTCATGAGAATTTAGTAAAAAGCTGTTATTTTGACATTATAAACAGACACTTCAATTTTATTAATTTGTTTACCTCCTTACAAATAAACGTATTATATCAGGTGAATAGTTACACACCGATTTCTCTCTTTCAGTCGTCAGTAATTTGACTTTCGAAAGAAGAAGACTAAGCATTGTGTAACTATGCAGACGCTATACAACGTTTATTAGTAAGGAGGGTATATACTAGTTACAGTAGGCCACACGTCATTGGTTACAAATCCAGCAAAAAGCTACTCTCTTATTCTATTAAGAACTCCGTACTAAGCCAGGCCAGCTCAAGGCCAAAGTGTAACTGCTGACGTGCTGCTGTACTTTATCAGAGGCCTCACTGTGTCAAAAAAAATCGTCCAAGTACGTGTCGGACCACGCACAATGAAGGGTTCCCTAGTTGGGATGGATTTATCCCAAGAACAAACTTAGCATTGTAGTTGAACATGTTCTCCGATACATTCCAATTGCAAATGTAAGTTTGTACACAATATTCGGAGATTTACCATGTTAAAACGATAGACTTCTTATAGGTTTTCCCGTAATCTATAAGTATAGAACTATTTTCTGTTTTTTTTTTTTTTTCAAAATTTTAAGCTCGTAGTTTCGGAGACAATGGTCAATTTCCATTTATTTTCTTAAATAACTTTAAATATATATATATTTTAAATTTAAAAAAAAAACATACTTTAGGCCCTCATAGTAAGTTCTTTAATTTGATATAACGTCACAAGGTACAGTGTGCAAAACTTTTTACAAACGTCCGTATTAAGATTTCATTTATTTACGTAACACGAAAGCAAAAAAAATGCGAAATGTGAGTGTAGGTACTATATAGGTACACCTCTGCCTAACCCTTCGGGGAAACAAGGCGTGATGTTATGTTATGGTACGTAAACCGTCCGTGTTTAGTTCACAAAAATCGATATGAGTGCCAAATATCAACTGAATAGGTCCATTTGATTCGGAGCAAAATGGCTGTGACAAACGGACAGACAGACACACGAGTGCTCCTATAAGGGTTCCGTTTTTCATTCGGACATATGGAACCCTAAAAACCAAATAAAATCACAAAACTTAAACATCAAAAGCGAGTACCCTCAAAAGCATTATCCAAAAATAGCTTACAATCCTAATATGCTACGGAACAACAGCACATTCGGTACATAACCTCCATTCGGCTATAACTCTGCAAGTATTTTACGTCAGCACTAACATCGAGTAAAACCAACTGTTTTCACGTCGCCACTCAGTAGATACCTTTTAAACCAGAAAATGGATGGTACAGAGAAGTTATAAAAAGAAATACGACATTCCTCCGTCTCTGTTTATTACTGTACCATTAGTTTATACAGCTTCCGTAGTGTCGTCTCGACATGAAATGGAACTAATGAGATTTTGATGTTTTTTTGACTATGCTTTTATTTTTCTTGGGAACGTTAAGATGTTGTTTGAGGCCACGTGAGGACACTAGTTGCGAATTTAACTTGGAAAGATAGTGGACTTTGTTTGAGAATGATTGATAGTTTTTCTCGCTTTGGTGACATTTAGTAGGACATGAACATTTTCAGGTACAAAAATGGTCCGGTATCTAAAGAGAAATATGAAAAGTTTCTGTAAGTAGGTACTTACTATTTGTTGAATTAAAAAAAAAAACACCATATCTATCAGATATCAACTTACAATTATTCATTAAAATAGTTATCGAACTATTAGTCGATATCGATAGTTTCTCAGCAAAATCAAAGAAAGTCGCCATAATAGTTATCATGAATGAATACTGAGGCCGCGCTTGCTAATTGCCGAGTTTCAATTGGCTTTGGACTGACTGACTTTCTTAATGTTAGGTACTAGTTGCGCCCCGCGGTTTCACCCGCCCATGGAAATATCGGGATAAAAAGTATCCTATGTCCTAACTCGGGTCATGGTCTACCATGTGTCAACAAACAACCAAACTCACTTTCGCATTTATAATATTAGTTAGCCGACGTTCGCACGGACGTAAAAATATCGCAACGATTTTTTTTAGCACACTTGATTCTCAACGCTCGGCTCAACACTGAGAGTTGAAAATGCAGTGCGCGATGAAATCCCGCCGCGATATTTTTAAGTCCGTGCGTACGTCAGCTTAGGATTATTAAACACTGACATTTTCGCATTTTCTGTTCGTGTTAATTTTTCTGATTCCGATGTTTTTAATGAGTACTTAGGTACTTTTGTCGAGTTTCTTTCGAGTAGGTACGAAGCTATCTGTCACATCTAATACGGTTCGACTGTTTAAGGAGGGTTCACTAAGACTCCGCAATTTTCCGTCGAATGATGTCACTAAAAATCGTTATACATCTGTCGGATATACGTTAGCCGTCGTATGATTAATCGGGACGCCAGCGCCACCGAGCGGCGCTCGACAGAGACTACAACATAACGCTCGTCGACCGGACCTAAGCAGAGTATGTTGGTGGCTGTCGAGCAGTGAATACGTTTAGAAACTGTCGCGCGTTCCGTATAGTTGTGTCGTGTACCTACAGTGTGATTAATTTGATCATAAATTATAATTTGATTTGAACTGCAAATGGTTTTTCTATTGCGCAATAACCAACACTACCCATAGCACGCCCACTGTACTTAAAATGGCCGAGAATAACTAGAGATGTACCTTCTCCGTCACATATATAAGGTTGACTGGTAGAAAATGCCTCAGGCATTGAGTCCACCTTTGTACGGTTTTTTTTTTACTTGTGCATAAAGTTTTAATAAATAAATAAATATGTGAAAGTAAGTTGGTGCGTTTCCCTTGAGAGCGTTTTTTGACATCGTAAAGTCAAACCCCGCTGCCATCATTTTGATGACGGCCGTCATTGCACCCGTTATGTGGCAGCCTAGGAAGCCAGCTTTAGCCACGTTAACGCAAAAAAGTTTTTGTTTGTGTAAGTTTTTCAATTAATTGAAATGAAACAATAAATATAAAAGAAGAAACTAACTGACTGACTGACATATCAACGCACAGCCGAAACTACTGGGACTAGGAACGTTAAATTTTGCACACGGCTTCCTTTTATAATGCAGGGGAGCACTAAATAATCTTGAGTCAAGTTTTGAAAAATATCCTAAACGATTTTTTTTAAATTGGAAAGTGGGAAAGCTTTCCCCGCTAACCCCGCTTTCCCCCGTGGAAAGCGGGGATACAATCTATATGAAAAATCCTATTTATTTGGTTAATACTCTTAAAACTTTGCATGAATATTTGCTTAAGAAAGCAATAAAGCTTCTCTATTGAGAAGCTTTATTGCTTTCTTATTAGTATTAGTTTTTCAAAACTCGAAGGCGAGTTTAGGGGTGATAAAATTTGTATGGAAGAATTTTAACGCGCGGTCCGATTAACTCGAAACTCAGTATTTAATACTTTTGATGAAAATAAATAATAATAAATTTAGTTTTTTTTTAAATCGACCCCTGACGGGGCGAACAAGGGTAATTAGATTTTTAAGGGGAGAATTTTACTGCGTAGCTTGATTAACTCAACAACTAGTATAAAAAATCTTTGATTCAAGTTATGGAAAAATCCGAAACGATTTTTCTAAATTCCACTCCTGTGGGGGTGAAAAGAGGAGATAAAGTTTATATGAAAAATCTTATTCCTTTATTTAATACACTTGAAACTTGCCAATATTTGCCTCCGTAAATACTAAAAATCGTTGCTTTTAGTTTTTTAAAATAACCTCTCACGGAGGATTTAGGAGGTGTCAAAGTTAGTAAGGAGAAAATTTAACGCGCTGTCAGATTATTTCGAAACTCGGTAACAAAAAACAGAAAAGCACATGTTTCAGGGTTCTTTTAAAATTAACTCCTAACGGGGTACAAAAGGATAATAAAGTGTAAGGGATGGATTTTACCGTTTGCTTAAATTAACGCGAAAATAAATAACGCATAAACAAATAATGTTTTAAGTCACACAATGGAATGGTACCAAACGCGTCGTGTTGAAAAAGGAGGACACAGTTTATTTGAAAAATCTTATTCCTTTGATCTATTAACTTAAAAATTGGCCCGAATATTTATTTATCTAAATAAATTATAAAGATCGTAAACATTAATTTTCGAAAAAAAACCTTCAAATGGGGTGGAGGGGGCGTTAATTTTTTTTAGAGGAAAGTACGAAACCCAAGCGGAAGAAGGCGCGGGCAAAGTGCTAGTGGAACAATAAACAACTACTGTGCAATTAAATGAATGTTAAACAGAACATAATCCCGTGGATGAGTATTAATAAACGAAAATCTTATTGTGTCGGTCTCAAATGGTTCCAGTTAATATTTCCAGAACTGTTAGCTTTTAATATATTTTTTGCTTTTTGTACAGCTGCGGGAATGAGCTCACAATAAAAATATTATACGGCCGCCGAAAATTCCTAGTAAACATAGTTTTCAAATAATATAATTCTCCTACAACATTAAGTAATACATTTATTCTTTGATACGTTCTAGGAATTTGAACAAAAACGTGTTGAATGATTTTTCTACATAAGCACAGACATAGGTTCCCTGATGCTTGTGAGTCAAAATGAAAATAGACACAAGTCAGTTTTATCTATTCTACATGTGTCAGTAAAGTCCTTCGATTAAACCTTTAATTTAAACATAACTTTTGGTAGATTTATCTAACCACGCGAAGATAACTAGACATTATTATATTCTTTATTAGCAATGTGTAGGTACCTCCCATTTAATTATTCACTATTACTGTTTTAAATATTTTTGTTTCATTTTAAACGAATATTTTATGTGTCACTTATGCTACGGCTACATTGTCGCGATAACGCGAACTACACTTCGCGCGGGCTCTGTTGTACAGCGAGACGTCGAGTGGTGTGCGAAAGAGAGCGCGCGAAGTGTAATTCGCGTTATCGCGACAGTGTAGCCGTAGCATTATTGTGGCAGGACACAGAGATACCCACAATATACAATACCTACCTTGTATGTGGGACGAAAAGATATTGATATTGCGTAGCTTCCCGGACGCTGCCCAGCCGAGTTGGATTCGACGATTGACCTCTTTCTCGAAGTTGAACCTACCTAACTGGACAGTTTGTCCTAGGTAAACATACTTGTCTACAACTTCGAGTGTAGCGTCTCCGATCTTCATGAGAGTGGGTGTTACATGCGCATTTGACAATGATGTTGATGCCTAGCCCTTTTCAGTCCAGAACCTTGAAGACATCCTCCAGTGCAGCGGTGAACAGTTTCGGAGAGATAACTTCTCCTTGTCTGGTCTACGGTGCTAAAGTCTTTACGGAATCCGGCATATTCGGGAGGCTGGAAGTCGTCAACCCTGCGCGAGAGACGGTTCGTGATGACTCTTGAAAGCAGCTTGTGTCTATAAAAAACAAAAATTATAGGCCCATCTCACTTCTGAGCCATGTCTATGGCTCAGAAGTGAGATGGACCTATATTTTTTAAGGATTGTCGCCCAGAAATGTACCACCAAACCTCTGTTTCATGCCTGTGGCGTTTTGCCCTCGAGTATGACGGAATCAAAGAGCTTCTGGAGGGCCTTAAGAATGGGTTTTCACCGGCCTTTAGGAGTTTGGCCGTAATTCCATCATCACCCGGCACCTTGTAGTTTTTGAGCTATTTCTGAGCCGTTCTAATCTCACACAAGCTGACGTCCGGGATATCTTCGGTGTAGAGTTGGGTCAATCTAACTATTGGGTTGATTACCATATTCGTAACGGGGTTACTTGTTGACGTGTTTAACTGTCCATAGAACCTCTCGATATCTCTCAAAAGCGCAGGTTTAGTGGCATTGTCGGTCTTCAGTTTCGTAAGCTGGCTCTGCCCAATAGACAGATGTCTTGTAAAGACCTTGGAGCCTTTATTTAGCTCTCGTGGCTTTAACGCGGTCTGCGTTAAAGCGGTGAAGATCACTTTTGAAGACTTAGAGATCCGTCTTTTGAGCTGTTGGTACTCGAGCGCATCGTCTGAAGACTGCAGGATCATCTCGCACCTCTTCTCCATGAGCTGTAAAGTAGGATCAGAGAGCTTCTTGTTTCTATTTATACGACGGGTCTAGCAAGACCGTATGGACAGTTCACGAATTCATCGTTATAATCGTCCACAAAGCTCTCTAGGCACTCGAAACTATTCTGAAGTTCGATCTGAAAGCTCTCGGGGTTTTGGACTTAGATTGGAGCTGAACGGAGCATAGACTTCATCAGTCGATATCTTTCCAGCTTGATATTTAAGTTCAATGCGTCTCTTATCAGGCGGTGATCACTTCCGGTTTTCACCGCGTTGATCGCAGAAGCTCTGATGATTATTTTCTTTTTCGTCGATATTTAATTTATTTATTTATTCACTCCAAACATACAAATATCCTTACAGGCTAGACCCAATGCGATATTGAACATAATGAAGTCAATCTCATTTTTTGTTGCACCATCAGGACTCTGCCAGGTCCACTTTTTGTGCTCACATTTTCTGAAGAAGACTGACTATCCGTAACGACTGTCAGAGATTTATGATTGACAGCCAGGACCAACGGCTTAACGTGCTGTCCTAAGCACGGATGGGTCTCGATGTGTAATGGACGACGAGCCGGGTGTGTGATGTGTGCATCCACGAACCGACCATGGCAAGCTTATCTTAACCTTCGATCGACCCGTGCGGCTGTTATTATTTAGCCACGAGCCCCTCTCTACCTAGTCCATACTCCTCTAATTTAATACTACGCTCATTAATCACTCATCATTATGTGGATGTAAGATGATCGTAGCTTTTTACTTTCATGCTTCAAGTTGGGGCGTGTATTCATAAGTTTATGTAATATCTTATTAATTTATGAAGAGATTTTAATTATGAATTAGGATTTAGATTACAGGCATATTTTAAAAAGGTAAATACTTATATTGTGAGCTGTCGTGTTCTGATGGAAAACAACTTGGGTACAGTGTACAGTAAAGTTAGGGAAATTATTTGTATTGTCCGCAAACTCAACGGCATTTTGACGTGAGCACTTTGTTGACCATCAGAAAAATAAGATAGCTCACAATTTTTTTTTAATATTATTGTTTTTTTTATATCTCAATACAATTCTCAAAACACCTGACTTGGTTTCTGTACGTCATTTTCGAGTAATCACTGAAAATCATCGCTGTGCTGTGGGTCCCCCATAGCACAGCATCATGGTGAGTGGAAGCCTTCTTGTGGCAGTCTCGACGTGCAGCTGCCGACCATCTCTGCTGTGTGCTCGTGATTATAAATCTGTTTTGTTTTTATTATTCTTTATTACTCGAGTTAATTATCTTTTTGTATGCACGTGTATCTTTGACAAATAATCCTATTTTCTTTCTTTCTTGTGAAATAGCCCTTTTTTTTTTTTTTTTTTTGGATGGGAAATCATCAAATTACTTCTCCCGCTCTGGGCGGAGCGGGAGGGCGTGTCAGACTTTTACTGACTAAAACCCACCCGTGTTCCTTCTGTTGCCTGTGCCAGGGCCACGGTAACTCTTTCGAACATCCCGCAACCCTAGCTGGACAGCCCTAAACTAAACATTGTGAAAGGCTCCCACATTTTTTACACGAGGTATACATCTCTTTCTTATCACCTTTTCGGGGACAATGAATGAAGCTCGTAGATATAATTATAATTTATAATTAATTTAGTATATAATTATAATTTGCTCCCAGTTGCCACAGAAACGTGCGATTGTATTGATTGCCATCGAGTCATTGATTGCGTTATCTAACACTACGGTATTACACATTATTAACATACAGGTCATTGACCTGGAAAGTAGCGCATTATCAAACTCCTGGAAGCACCATGAGGTAGGAAAATACACATAGATAAGTAAATACCTAAGTCTATTTAATAAACCAGTGAATTCAACTTCCTTTGTTTTGAGAACAGTTTTCAGTTTGTTTCTCTCATTTAATAATGAACGAAAGGTTTTTCTGTGATACAAGGCTCCTGTTAGTTTCAGCAGTTTTCATGGAAACAGTCTCATAAATTTTTGTATATGTTTATCATCTGTCATACATTCGAATGTGCTATATTAAATTATCATTAGCAGTCGCCATGATCGTGGATTTTATTGTCAATATATACTTATAATAATAATACCAGCCTATTATTGTCCCATTGCAGGGCAAAGGCCTCGTCTCATTATTGCATTTGTTAATTTTAGTACGTAATCATTCCTATTAACTAGCATAGTAACCTGATACTAAGCGATGATCTCTGGGTGAGTCAACACCAGAGGCGCAATTCTCATATTTTTAAGCACGTTTGCTTCCTTATCTCAGTCTCGATCTGTAAAAATAAATCTCTAATTTACCAACTTATTTGACAAGTTTTTGACATTAATTGTCGCTGAGATGAGTTTGCTACTTGAATATGAAACAAAACAGAAAGTCTGACGTTGCTGTGATTTTAAACAATGCTTGGTGACAAAACATTTTGTTAATTACAAAGTGAGATGCATTCATTGCTCACCATGTGTATGTATAGGTACGAGTACTTTTATGAAACACGGAGCTCGACGCGTCAGGTAATTAATTTCCAAATTGCATATAATATAGCAATTTATATTCAGTTGCACAGTACGTGTTTTGTTTTCGTTTTTCCAACATCGCCCTCTGTGCAAAAGCTTTATAAATTATTTAGAACTCTCAATGAAATTATTAAAATGCTGCACAGTGCTCCAAAATATGCTAGTTTAATACTCACGTGTCAGCGTCCCGAACTAATATGATTTTTAATCAAAAGTTTATTTTTGATGTGTTTTACATTGTTTTTAAAGTTTGTGCACTGTTACGAAAACTGAGGGTTATTTGGTTCAGGTTATTTCAGTCGTAAAAAAGTCTCTCCTGGAGGAAAATAAATGGGTATCACGCGTATACCTACTGCAGAGATCAGTGGTGGCCCAGTGGCATCGACTGCAACTTACGTGTGGTAACCAAGACATGCGTTTTACTTTTTGTAAATTATTTCATCACCACTGCTCTCAAAACGGCGAAGGAAAACATCGTAAGGAAACCGGCATGTCCTAGGTATACAGCATGTATCAGAAAGATGTTGTCATATTTAAGGATGTGGTACAGACCATCAAACTGAACAACTTTCTCCATGGGACCAACATCGTAATCGCGAGAAAATTTTCAACTGTCCCATACAAAACTTCACTACCTACTTGACCTAAATGTATGGGACGGTAGATGTTTTTGTCGCGATTACCATATTGGTCCCATAGAAAAAGTTGCGCTGTTTGATGATCTGTACCACACCCCTAAATATGACCACATCTTTCTGACACATGCTGTATAGGTGAGAGCTAGTTATTTGTCCGACAGACCTTGATTTAATATGGAAAGAATTAGCCGACAAGAGCAGCAACAAGAGGAATCATTTAAAAACTAATCGCTTTTACTTTTTCATAAAATCGAAAGGTAATTTTATTATTTAGCCTTCCGCTCCAAAATAAATAAAAGATACAAAAGTATTCATTTATTTTAATTAAAGAGTAAATAAATGTAAGGAAAACTTACTTAGTTGCGTATGCAGGTAGCTATGTACAACAACACTCAAAAGCAAGCAGGATATGATACAATTACCTTCCAACTTGCATTTTCCTAGTGTTTGTATAATAATAATTTTGCGGTTAATTTGCAGCTTCCGTTTTATAGTAAAAACACTGGAACTTCAGTACGGTATTCAGTAAGATTTGTTTTGTATTTGGTGTCCAACACCCACAAAATCTCACATAGGAAGGCAAATACAGACTCACTGAGCACAATATTCCATCTGCTCGTTAACTGTTTAAGATGTTAGGGTCGACTCGATGAAAAAGGCCAACTTTGACCAGGAGCTAGACCACCACCTCTTAAAGCAGTATTATTGTAATCTTACTTCAGGGTGGGAAAGAGATGGAGCTAGACGTCCTGTATAGCTTCATCTCTTTCTCACACTGAAGTAACATTAAAATAATACTGCTTTAAGAGGTGGTGGTTGGCCCCCAGTAATGTGGTGCAACTGTTAGTAAATATTTGCAGCTTTCAGATTCCTAAAGTGTCTGCCACATATTCCTAGCTGTTTAATGCAAACTAGTAAAGTTTTCCAAAAATAGATTTTAAGACACTCTTATTATTAAAAAATTAACGGTTAATTTACGAGAAACATTGCCAAAAATACATCCTTTATTAAAACTCAATATTAAACCTAAATTCATTCAAATAAATCCACAATTTTCTATACAATTCATCTGTCTAAACCTACCTAACCTAAATCTGTATGAGCGTACTCTAGAACATTGTGGACGAAGAAACAATATACCCGTTATTTACAAACCGCCGCTTATTTTGTGTGATCCGCCCTCTGTCTAACACAATACTTCACTGTGGAAACAGTGACGTCATCTGCAGGCATGTGTTCTACATGGCTGCATGTGTTATTTTGAATATGAATAGGTATTACTTACTTTCCTTTTACCTATGAAATCGAAGGAAAAAAAAGATAGGTAGGGTCTCTCCATAGGCTCTACCTTCTTGTCCGTTCTTCTGAAATTACGACGTTTTTGGAATGGGCAACTAGCTGCATCTTTCGGACTGACCGACTACTTGAAAATCAAAAGTGTGTACGGTGTAATTGAAATACATGCTTTGAGTTTCAGTTAGAGTTTGATACTCTTATCAAAAATTGTAGGTTGTAGCTGTCGCGTGAATTGTGTTACATGTGTCAATTTACAAAACCAAAATGAATAAATCATTCGCGTTTATGATGATAAACTGAAAGACTCAATCCTTTGAAGACCCTTTGTCTTATATCGAAGTCTATTTCAAATTGATGAAGGCAGGCATCATTGACAGATACATATACTCAAAGACTGCTATTAAGATATTAAATACCCTCCGAGCAGAAGACGGCTTACTCAGGCAGAGAAAATAATTTAACAACTAAATAAATAAAGAAACGAATTCTAAAGAAGAAGTGGCAACTTATTAAGACCAGTAGGTACATATTTTAATAATAGCAAACGGTGTAAGAAAGCAACAAAGAGCGAAATACATAAAATTGTGGGTGCGAGCGTAATCCTCTTCTTTGCTGAAAATAGGAAAAGAACCTTCCTGATTCACGCGAAGCTGGGAATGAATTTATTTAGCCACGGCGAAATTAAACACAAATATATTCATAATGCACTCTGAATGTAAGCGGGTTTCGCTGTTCCTGAAATTTATAAGTCGGTATTTTTTGTGGGGGCTATGTATGATCGCGCTACTCGAGCAAACTAGAGCTTGGAAGCGACGATCGAGATTTTTGTTTGATAGAGGATAAGGTACCTATATATATACTTAGGTCCGCTTGCACCAAGAATCACTACAGTCCAGCCGCTGAGAGAATGCGTTCCTGATAACTTACTGTCAGTTGGACATTTCCTACTAACTTTAAGGATTAAATTCGCAAAACATAATCGTGAGTATGAAACTGACAGGTGTCAAAAACGCATTCTCTCGACGTCCAGTCTGTAAATGCGTTTAAGCGCTAAACGTATTTAAAATAACGTTCTGTTACTGTCAATCGTTTAAAGATGACAGAGACAAAATGAGTTTTAAATATACAAAGCATTAAATGCTTTTAGTGATTCTTGGTGCAAGTGGATCTAAGTGCATGATGTATTAACATCAAATTTTATCAAATGTGGTTTAATTTGGGAGGCCATTTATTTAAAGGTAAGCTATACCTATACCATGAGGCGGTATGGCCTGATTGAAACGAACATGGCCGTATTACCATAGATGGTACTACAGTTAAACGTTCTAAGGATGTAGGTACGAAGGCCTACATTATACTGATTTTCAGCTGAATCTAGTTTACCTAAAGAATAAAGATTGGTTTTTGAAAAGGCTATGTTGTAAATGTCGATTTCGAGCCACCATTTTATCCAAGGTTGCTTCGTAAGACAGAAGTTTGATCAGCTTTCGTATGGAAATCTGTATTTTTTTTAAATCTCGTGTACAGTCAACCGCACATTAGTGGTAACATTTGCACAATAAAAATTGCACTTAATGCTACGATATAAAGGGGCAGTCTGATTGATGTGTGTGAACTGTACAAATAGTGCTACATAGACTGTATTGATGCAACTAAACATTCTCTGCCAGACTGGGTTAATGGGATTTACAAAATCACAAATTCTCTAGAAATAAAAAACATCATAACATCACGCCCGTATTCCTTGAAGTGTTAGGCAGAGGTGTACCTACTTACTCGTATTAGTTGATTAAAATATGATTCGCGACCGTAACAAATATGTATTTAAAGAATTATAATCATTAAAGATTATTAATTATTATATCATTCATATATATGACGAGTTATGCGAACATAAATGTAGGGAGCACCTACATTTATGTTCGCATAACTCGTCAAAATGTAGGGAACAGCAGATTTTTTTTCGCGATTTCAGGTTTGGTCCCATAGTAAAAGTTGTTCATAATAATGAGTACAATGACCCCTTAAGAGGTTGTGCGTTAATTATGTCACACCTTATATATTATATCAATACAACTCTCTAAGACCAAGTAATCCTATTGAATAATTATTTCATGAAATCTGAAGATTTGAGGATTATACTAACTTAGGGAGTCGTATTACTGATTTTAATTATATAATTCTGTAAATACTGCTGCATATTGCAAAATTTGTAAGAAAATTTGAACTTCGCGGGCTACCTTAGCGCTTCTCCCTTAAGTCCCATGTAATAGGGGGCGAGACTATTGCCATCTACCGGGAACAAATCCAGGCACCGGGCTGCTACTGAGAAATTCCAGATGGAGTGGAAATCATTAGAAATATTTCCGTATTATCGTACTTTAACCTTGCAACAATATCTGTGGTAATCTCAAGGGTTTGTACTAGGATTACTATTAATAATAATAACAGATAAACACACGCACGATTGCAGTAGATACTACTTTGTTCTATCTCTAGATAGGACGTGTTATTGTTTCTACTACTTTAATGGACGAAGTTTGTATCACATCAACGATCATTGATAGTTATCAATTAGTTTAATTGAAAGTTTAAGCAGGAACGGAGAATACGAAATTGTATGTGATGTTCTTTTGTTCTTTTGAATCTTGACTTGAGGGAAACGGACATGCAATAAGATAAACACGTATAACGTTTTCAGATCAGTGATCTGAAAAGGTTACTCGTCAGTGTTTATTTATTTATAGATGTAAAGAAAAAAATCATAGAGGTTATTATTCAATTTTAGTCTAGTGCACTCCTGCAACTTAAAACTAAAAATTTAAAGTATTTTTTTTAAACAAGCTTTTATTTAAAATAAAAAGTGAACTAAAAAGAAAAATAATACACTTCTGGACACATCTATTGGCCCACCTTAGAGTTTAGGTTTCGATGGCCCCTACCGAAATATGATTGCTAGATTGAACAAAAACTGTTGATGCAGTTTTAAACCTGATACATTTTACCATCTTTTTCGATCGTATTGTTTTAAATTTGAATTCAGAATACCATACGACATGGAGCTACGCCTAACAAGTCGGATATGCGCCTTGTTAAAGGCAATTGATTTTTGAATAAAAAACATGTTTTATCAAATAAAGGTTTAATTTAATAACGCGTCTTGCCTCCATGGGCATCTACCACAGCTCTCATACGATTAGGCATAGAGTTTATCAACCGCTCTATGAAATTTTGAGGGATCATCTCCCATTCCTCTTCTATGGCAGTTTTCAACTCCTGCATCGTCTGGGCAACTGGCTGACGAGCCCTAACACGTCTTTTTAGCTCGTCCCACATGTGCTCAATGGGGTTCATGTCTGGGCTTCTGGCTGGCCAGTCCATAACTGTGATGTTCACATCCCGAAGATATTCCCTGACGATGCCGGCCGCATGGGCTCTTGCATTATCATGCATAAAAAGGAAATTTGGGCCCACATAGTCCGCGTATGGTATCACGTGAGGTTCTAAGCACTCACGAATGTACCTTTCAGCATTTAATGTTGGCAGCCGTGGTCCTGTAACAACCTACAGTTGAGTTTTGCCGCTCGCGGACATACCGCCCCAGACAGTCCATGAGCCACCGCCATAAGCAACCCTCTCTTCAAAGCAGCATTGTGCGAAACGCTCTCCCTTACGTCGGTAGACCTTCTTCCTTCCATCATTGCCATGTAACACAATTTTAGACTCATCAGAAAAGAGTACACGGCTCCAATCTTGCTGTGTCCAATTTAAATGACTGCGTGCGAAATGAAGGCGCGCTGTTCGGTGGGCTCGCGTTAGTTTGGGCCCATTAGCTGGCTTGTGTGGTACCATATCGCGTTCTTTTAACCTTCTCCGAACAGTTCGAGCGCTCACAGATACTCCGTGGAAGTCGCGAAGTTGGTTTTGTATCTCAATGGAGGTAAGGTGACGATTTCTCAAGCTGGTCGTCACGATGAATCGATCCTGCCTTTCAGTTGTGACCCGAGATCGTGGCCTTCCTTGGCGACGAACAAAGCCGCCAGTCTCTAGGTACCTCCGATAAACATTTCGGACCGCAGATCGACTTAAATTAAGTTGAGCACTCACGTTTCTTTGGCTGTGTCCGGCCTGAATAAGTGCCACAGCTTGGGCGGCGACTTCAGGTGAAGTATCCATAGATTATTGATAGAACCTCACCTTAATGTTAAGAATAAGTAATTTTTGTTGCAAAACCAAAGATATCAATCACTTTTTCAAGAATTAAATCCAAGTAAACCAATAAAACCAAGTTTTCTTAGTATTCGATTGTTTGATATCAACAAACAGGCTCCAAATTGTCTTTTCTTTCTTTAAATTCTGTGTTCGAAATTCAAAAAAAGACTATTGAATGAAATTGTGAATGTGCCAGGTTCAAAACTGCATAAAAACTTTTTGCTCGACCTAATATAAAATTTTAGCTAGGACCAAACGAAACTGAAAATACAAGGTGGGCCAATAGATGTGTCCAGAAGTGTAATTTAAGTGACATTTGTCATATACGCAGAGGTATATTTCAGGTTCAGAATAACCTCTCTCTTGGTAACTCATCATCATAATTTAGGCGCTAGGTACGCTTAATAGGTACCTAAGTTCTAAGGACGTACATATATAAATTTTGATATTTTCAAAATGTGAAATATATATCAATTTCAAAAGCTTCGTAAGACAGAATATTGAATAAACCTGTATAAAGGATAGCGTACATCAGTACAACTACAACAACTGTGTAATACAACTGTGTAAAATGGCAAATGGTACTCGATGGAGTTGCATCGTTTCGATATAGAGTTCCTATGGCCACCCTCCGGCTCCACCATCAGACTCAGGATACCATCTACGATCAGAGTACTCGTTAAGATAAATCAAATGAGCCCAAACTCGATGTTATTGCATTGTTTTAGTACTAAGTTCCTGTGGCCACCTTCCGGCTACATCATCAGATCATCTCGGTGGTACTAAAATATTACATTGTCACCGAATTTACATACGTGTGCCAAATTTAAGCTCAATCCAACACCGAAAAATGTGTGAAATATTGATTACAAAGTTCCAGGACATACAAGTGAAGTTAAATAAAAGCTTTTAACTTTTAAAGATACAATTGAGAGTGACTTATGTAATTTACAGGTAATTTATTTATTTATCATACAAAAAAACGTCTGATTTAATAAAACCATGCATCTAAAACGCTTCGATTATCATACTTTTGGTGAATCGTTACCGCGGTCTGCTTGGTGAGTTCTATCAATTTTCGGAACGTAAATGTTTGATAGTTACTCTTTTTTAAATAAGTAAAAACATATTACACATATTTGATTAACTTTTTATACTAAATTAACGAACAAACTATTTAAATAATAAAACATAAAAATTACAATAAAATATCCTAGATTATCTAAACCTATTAACGAATTATAATATGGCATTGTTATTTGTTAAATTAACAAAAATAAGAAAAACTACTGCCAGCAGCTAGCCGTTATCCGATGATACTGCTCTAATTTTCTCCGGGGATACATGGGATCTGGTGTTTCAGTATGCACAGTCTGGACTTGGCACTGTGACCGGCTGGTTGGCGCAGAACCTGCTCACTCTGAACGTTGATAAAACAAATTACCTCACCTTCTCACTTTCAGCCGCTGGAAAGCCTCCTTCCTCTTCTCTTGCTCTAATCGCTCCTGTATTTCAACTCACCATATGGGCTGCTTTTGCCCCCACCTAAATCGGGTAAGTTACATTAAGTATCTAGGAGTGCAGATCGACGACTGTTTAACCTTTAGTACTCACATTGAAACACTTACTTCACGGTTGCGCAGGTTAATCTATGTTTTTAAGAACCTCCGCTACGTTGCTGACTCAAAGGTGATTAAGCTTGTGTATCTAGCACTCTGCCAATCCCTCATCCAATATTGTATTGTTACTTGGGGTGGTTCGGGAAGGTCCCACATGTTGAAAGTAGAACGCGCCGAAAGGGCACTGTTGAAGGTTGGTTGGCAGTTACCCTATCGCTTTCCGACCACAGACCTTTACAAAACTTGTAAGGTTCTAACTGTTCGCAAATTATATATACTCAATCTTTTAATGACAACTCACGGCCACACTCCCTACGATCCTTCTTTGATCTCCCAACGACGTAAGCATTCGGTCTGTCCCTCGATTCGTAAAAATTGTGCTTCGACCCAACGCTTCTTCCGCTTCCTTAGCAGTCATGTGTACAATAACACTAACAAAATTTTAAACATATACCCCTTGTGCAAATCCAAATGTAAAGCAAAAATAATGAATTGGCTTCTTGATTTAGATTATTCTGAGACAGAAAATATTTTAGCTGTTTTAAAATAAATTAGATAGTAAAGTTGTAGACCACATTTTAATACACACACCTACACTCACTCTAACAAATATACTTTCACACACACACACACAACACGCAACACACACTCAACACGCACCATACACTACACACCCATAGACACACCATCTTTAGTTTTAACATTTTCCTATTTTAGTTTTTAAATATTCCTCTCTACGTGAAGGCTCTGATGTTTACAAATTACCTAGTGCTTAATAGTATTGTTTTAAGAGGGTGAGAGCCTGGAGATCTGTCATACAGGTCCCGAACCCGCTACAGACTCCAGCTCTCACAAAGGTTACAGATTTGATGGAAATAATATGTCACGAACCAATGTCTGTACCTTTTTGAGAGAAATAAATCTTATTTGTATTTTGTATTTGTATTGTTAGATTCTATCAGTAATGATGACTTAAGTACAGCTTTTGAAGACATCCAGGGTCCTGCCTAGCCTTTTCCCATCTATGTTGGGGTCGGCTTCCAGTCTAACCGGATGCAGCTGGATACCAGTATTTTACATGGAGCGACTGCTTATCTGATCTCCACAACCCAGTTACTGAGTAACATGATAGCGCTTGGTTCTCAGAATTTCGGACTTGTGACGACCTGTAACGACTGTCAAAGATCTACAAATGACAGCCAGGACCAATGGCTTAACGTGCATTCCGAGGCACGGAGGGTCTTGGTACGTAAAAATTGTGACATAATTCTCAAACGATATCTTCTCCAAATTTAGAAACTTCTAAGACCTGATTTACTAGTGTTGTGTTAGCTTGGACTAAAGTTGTTTCCTATTTACTAGAGGTGACTGAGCAAAATGGGTTATTATATTTGTTGAGGAGTAATAGAGCTCGGGAATTATCGACACTTGTTTCAAATGGTGTTGTTGTGTTAAAGGAATTGTCGCGTCGATTGTTGCGGTACGTTTATCTTTGTTATCAAATAATCCATACTTACTTGTAATTACTAATATTATAGTTGCGAAAGTAACTTTGTTTTTAATCTGTCTGTTAACTTTTCACACCATAACAGCTGAAATGATTTGGATAAAAGGCACACAGTAAACCTTGAGCTGGGGTAACATACATGATGCTTTTTGTCCTGGTAATACGTTCCCGTGGGATATTTTCGATATTTCCAAACTCCACGCGAGTAAAGCCGAGGACAAAAGCTAGTAATGCATAGGATGCAATCATAATTCAGGAGTACGAATTGTATAGTTTCTAAAGTTGAGTATACAGTCACTCTCAGTCAATGGCGTCTCTGAATAAAAAATCACTCTTAGACGGGCTCTTCAATGATCGTAGTTTTTGCTAATTCTATAACAATAAATCTACCGTTCAAAACCTGGAACCTATTTATATTTTTTTTCTTAAATTATGAAAGTCTGCTTCTTATTAAACATAACATAGCATCACGTCTGTATTGTCTGAAGGGTTAGGCAGAGGTGTACCTGTCCTATAGTAACCACATTATATTTCGCTTCTTATTATTTTTACTTTTTGTGAATTGTATGTAGCCGCAAAATCCAAAATTCCTAGAACATCTCGCATAACATTTACAGAAAACCATTTCAAAAAAGCCAGCTGAAAAAATAACATATTTTCATCAAATTGTTTGTAAGGAATCGAGGTGTTTACACGACAAATTTTTACACCACGTATGAGTGACGGTCACCCTCCGGCTGCGACGCGGCGAGACGCGAAACGATATAGGTAAGTACGCACGGCAGATCTGCATTATACACGAGGTATTTTGGAAGAGATCCCCCATCATTACACAATTGACTGCCAGCAGTTCTCTTTGATTTGAAAGATTTTGGTGAGATTTGTAACCCTTTTAAAGAAAGTTTAGATTACTCGACCTTTGACTTATCAAAGGCCGTCTAATGAAGTTTTTTAAACAGAGGGGCAATTCTCGTAATTTTAAGAACGTTCACAGTCTAAAGCCCAATTCCCGTAACTAAAAACGTTCAAAATCTAGTCGCAATCTCATCTCAGCGACAATCAAATGTCAAAAATGTAGGGAAATTATACCTATAGTTATTTTTGACATATTGAGACTGAGATCAGACTGTGAATGTTCTTTAAAATTACGAGAATTGCCCCTCAGACTGTGAACGTTCATAAAATTACGAGAATTGCCCCTCTGATCTCATTCTCAATATGTCAAAAATACCTATAATTTCCCTACATTTTTGACATTTGAATGTCGCTGTTCATCTAGCTGGGGTCGCCCACACTACGCTTGCCGATACGTGGTTGCCACTCCAGGACTCGTCTGCTCCACCGGCCATCGGTCCTTCGACAAACATGGCCAGCCTGCTGCCACTTCAGTTTGCTCACTCTGCAGGCTACGTCGGTTACTCCGGTTCTTTTCCGGATAACTTCATTCCTGATCTTATCCTTCAAAGAAACTCCAAGCATAGCCCGCTCCATAACGCACTGAGCGACCTTGAATTTGTGGATCAGCCCAACTGTCAGTGTCCACGTACCGGCACCGTATGTCATAACGGGCAGGACGCATTGGTTGAAGACCTTGGTCTTCAAACATTGCGGGATTGGTGATGAGAAGACTTGACGAAGTTTTCCAAACGCTGCCCAACCCAACTGGATCCTTCTGTCGGCTTCTTTCTCAAAGTTAAGTCTAACGAGCTGGATGACTTGCGTCATCTCAATACTCGTCCCGTTTCCAGACATGTCATCTCTCTCACAGTTCATTCATCGTTTCTTTGGTCTTCCCCTACTCTTATAGCCATCCACATCCATACGCAAAACTACAAAAAATCTCATCACAACCTGCTGAAAGTCTCAAAGTCAAATCCCAAACGTGGATAAAAACTTTGGATGAAAAAAAATCGTCATTCAAAAATCATCTCAAAATAATGTTACGATATTTAATTTCCTCTGGTATTTATGAGTTCAGAAAACAGAATTTCCTTACACCAGGGATTAGCATTAACTAATCCTAAGCCTGGCTTAAAGAAATTCTATCTACTTACTTAATATCTGCCTACCTGTAGCCATCAGTTCACCTCATTTCTAAATCTGTTATTGCTTAATTGAAACAAGTAACGTGTGAGGCGTAACAAAATTCTGATAACGGTTTTTCTTATAATCGTCTGGAAATAACAGAAAAAGAATAAATGAGAAAGGAGATTCGTGTTAAATTTAAAAAAAAAATGTCTGTCTGTTTGTTCCGGCTAATCTCCGAAACGGCTTGGCCGATTTTTACGGGACTTTCACTACCAAATAGCTGATGTTATAAGGAGTAACTATGGCTTCTTTTATTTTAGAAAAAGAATTAGAGTTCCGCGCAAAAAAATTAAAAACCATTAAATTGTGAATAGATAGCACGCGTGGGTGATGCTACGCGGCGGGGACGAGGATGGCTGTTATTTTAGTATATTGTGTACCTTACGACTTCCACGCGAATGAAGTCGCGGGGCACAGCTAGTATTACATACATACGTGTCGAATTGATAACCTCCTTCTTTTTTTGAAGTCGGTTTAAAAGTAGCCGTGTGCGAGCGCGCTAATAAGGTATCCAAACCCACTTCAGTATTTAATACGCTAAGTATTCAATATTTAGCGTAATCGGGATGATGAGTAAACATTTTTTTTGTCGGTCCGATTTAAAAAAAATATTGGACACGTATTTTTCCTTTTTTTACGTAATTAAAAGATTACGGCGATACATTGAGTTAAAATATCGACCCCTTTCAGGAAAAACATCGTCATCAACTTAATTAGACAGTTTTACATCTTGTCGCGATTACTCTTAAATTTTGTTTTAAATTCACACGACTTTATTGTTGTAAGAAATTATCATCGTAAATGAAAAACATCGTTAACTAGGAAAGAAAAAACCCTTTCCTGTAAAAAGTGCAAATTGTCGCTTACGATGTTCTTTCTGAAAAGGCTCAATATGATGAAATAATATGTTATATTGTACTTAGTTGTGACGTAGTGAACCACTCCCCAACTTTAATGCGTTTTATATAAGTAATTTTTTATTAATATGATAAAGCAAGACTGCAAAAAGGCAATAGTTCAATGGATAAAACATAAGACCTATGATGACATTGAATTATTGCTGCAAGCATCGTCAATATGAGTTGAAACGATACACACACATACACACCCCCCACACACATACTCACACTCACTATCTCTAAGTTTATTTTTCTTTTATTTAGTTTTTGAAATTTTACTGTAATTTTATATATTTTTTGTTTGAATTGTATTTTCTTTTGTACAATACTTTTTCTTTATTTGCCACTGAAGAGTGGGATCTCCTAGCACAGGTATATCTTTTACTTAAAAGGAGGTCCCTGTATAAGATTGACTGTAAAAGTTGTACAAGTTCCTGAAATAAACTTTTTTTAAGCAAAAATATGTCTAATATTTTTTTATTATATGACTGACGGACTAAACAGAATTCCTTTTTTTTACCCAGGCATGATCCCTATTGGAAGTGAGAGTGCGACTAATCGCCGACAGACACTACGCCGACAGACTGAACACCGACAAGACTTTACTTCGACGGGACTCTTCGCCGACAGGACACTTCGCCGACAGTGCATAACGTACGCTCGTTATTCCTAAATAACTGCGACCAACTTGGACCACCTGTATTTGATACCCAATGATCCAAAAGCTTCACAAAATTCTCTTTTATTTGAATGTTGAGTGTATAATGTGTATGCGTGAATTTTAAGTATATTCATTTTATCTGTTTTTAATTTATTTTTTTCAATTTTATCTGTTTATAATTTAATGTAATGGACTATGTCTGAAAAATTAATAAATGATTAATTTTCTTATCATTATTATAACCTTGCCCCCGTACTAAGAATGACTACAATATACTAGAAATCAAATTCGGCACAATAGCTGCACCATGTTTAAATATTATAAACATGCGACCCCTCGATAGCCAGTCAACGTTCTGTAGCCGTATGGAATGAGGAGCCATGTCTCATTTTTAAGCGCGGTTACCTACTACCAATATTTAGTAGCAAATTAGCCGATTTTGTAGGCCCGATCCTGGAAGTTGTAGTAAAACAATTAAAAAGTTATGAGACGTTTAAGGTAGCTCCTCAATTCAGACGTCGAAATTAGGAAGCTACTTTAGAATTGATCTCCCCCACTTACCTATTGTATATTGTACCTATTCAACCTCCTTTTGTTCCGGGCTCGATATATCACAAGTTCGTTAATTAGCCCACGTATAATATTACCTATTGTGGTAAACAAACTCATGTCTATTAGGAAAGGTACGTACTGGCGAAAGCAGTACCCCCACGGATCATTTTGATGCTTTAAATGTAAATAAAGTTTTATATACCTGCACCATAAGCATTTTGTTTTTTCCTTTGAGAAAAAGCTTGTAGAAAAGAGGTACCTACACACAATGAAGGCGACCCCTTATTTATGTTTACAGTTACCTCCGTGTCGACTTAATTGCGCATCCGTTATAACGATGGGACTGAAAGATCTTAGTCCAAATTGGCGTGTGTCATCTGACATAAAGCAGTGGCGTGATCAGTTCTCATATTCAGACAAAAAATATATCTTATGATGTATTAAACTAGTATTCAATGTACTTATTATGTAATGTGATGTGATTCACAGTCACACACATATATATACCATATTATTTGGCAATAGTAGACATTAAGAAGAGTGGTTGTTCCGAAGGGAAGCCGATAGGAATCGGGTTGTATGAAGGCTACGCCCCGGATAGAAAGCGAAAAAAGCCTAAATTAGAACTGGCTTGCTTTTAGATCAAGCCTAGCTTATTTCTATTTCTCATTAATTTATTAATTATCTACGCAACCTATTGAAGTTCACAGCCGAAGGAGACATAAGCACATGCGAAAATTACAACTCATCATCTGCCTAACCTTTTCCCAAGTATGTTGGGGTCGGCCAGTCTGTTCCAGTCTAACAGGACGCAGCTGAATACCAGTATTTTACATGGAGCGACTGCCTATCTGAACTCCACAACCCAGTAACTGGGTAAAACGATACCCCTCGGTAAAACTGGTTGTCAGACTTTCGGGCTTCTGACGACCCGTAACGACTGTCAAAGATCCACGAATGACAGCCGGGACCAACGGCTTAACGTGCTTTCCGAGGCACGGAGGAGTCTCGGTATGAAGAGATGGTCACCCATCCACGAACCAACCCGGCAAGCGTAGCTTAACCTGATGGATTGACCCGTGTGGCAGTTATTACTTAGCCACGAGCTCCTCAGCATGCGAAAATTACAACTGCCATTTTAAATTCCACGCTGTGTGTAAACCGGGTTATTCGGGAATGCTGGTATTTTTGTCTACACCAATGATTTTTATCGAAAGATGATCATGTTGTCATCACACAATACACACATCTGTTTTTTTGACAAAGTTCCAGCTTACGACGTACGGCATTTCATTAAAACTTTTCAAGTCCTTGTTTTTCGAAATGAGTGAACCGATTTTATTTTAACTTCATACGCATAAGCACGATACGTAGGTCTTAAAAGTTAATTAAGAACATTTTAGAAAAATAGTGTTACAGCTAAATTCAACAGATTTTAAATTTACCATTGAAACAGAGATTTTTAATAGAGATCTTTTTTTAAATAAGACATTTCAAAAATGTTCTTAACTCTGTGAGGGAAATGAATGGTAAAGAAGAGGAAATGCTGTGCCAGGCAGCCCTATTTATAAATTGGATAAATGGTAGTATAGGTCACTGATGATAATGCGCAGGGAAAGTCAGGGAAATGAATTGTAAAGCAAATTGACTGCGAGCTGAAAGTATCCCTATATTCAAATTTAATAGTTGTATGAACTGACTATAACTCGGTAAATTGATGTAGGGTGTCAATTTGGGAGACTGAACTTTACTGAGTTGGGATAAAGTTCACTATTTTTTAACAAGTTTGCAGATAAACGTTAAGGATATTGTACGTCAGAATGATTGGTGCTAAAGGTCTATTCACTGTACAGACAACCCACAAGTCAATTTACTTAATCTAAACAGTAAATGACTCAACCCAATATTAGTACGTCCTCCCTTTTGTAACTCATTTGCGTGTTGTAACAATATTTTCCATTGGAGGGTGGAAAATGGGTTCGTTATGCCTTAAGACTGTACATATTTGCCGACTATATACCGTTTTCAACATAAACATCATAATTTATTTTGTTATCTTCCGGGGTGAATAATATTTTTTTTTCTGTAATCGAAATTAAAGTCAAACAGCGCTCATTTCTACAAAACATATCATTAAGTACTTTAGTAGGCTCTCAAAAATCTTGTTCTCCATTATTTTAGTCATCAGAAGTGTGGTTGCTAAGCGTGAGATCCTGTGACTACTTGCCTTGTCGAGTGGTAGTGATTAAATCTTCAGGCCGCGGCCGCACTGCTAAGATAACTGCGACGCAATGGCGATTTATGAACAAATGTCGCTTCTGCAGTGCGGCCACCGACATATACACGGTGTTACTTAAATAACGCACATCCTCTTAAGCCCTCAGCCCCCGAGAGCTCTTTAGCTCTTGAGCTCTTAAGTTAGTTACTAACAACTTTTACTATGGGACCAAACCAGAAATCGCGAAAAAAAAATCAGCTGCTCCCTACATTTATGTGCGCATAACTCGTCAAAATGTAGGGAACATAACT
Source organism: Fissipunctia ypsillon (assembly GCA_947568875.1). Classification (NCBI taxonomy): domain Eukaryota; kingdom Metazoa; phylum Arthropoda; class Insecta; order Lepidoptera; family Noctuidae; genus Fissipunctia; species Fissipunctia ypsillon. The sequence continues at coordinate 12,246,579 of OX387644.1, read as the reverse complement.
GATGGCAATTGATCATTTGCAATTGATCGTTTTGGGGACCCCTTATAAATGGCAAGGCAAGGATTTGACCACAAAGCGCATCTAGTTTAGTCCATTGACAAAACAGGCACAAAAACGCCTACATTATTCTACCGATGCTCTTTTATTTCACACGAACCCAAACATACTGTAGCATAAGTGTCGTGACGGTCACAATGTTACACTTTTTTCGGTCAAACTCTCATTCCTCAAGTGTGCAGAGTATAACGTGCGATAAGGAGCTTCGTACAAGGATATTTTGGCGTGTGGCAAATATCGGAACTAATTCCACCATCTTGTTTTGTCATTACAATATCACAAAACAATTTCACAAACGTTTACCAACAGCGCCGCCCTGTCAATGTCATTCAAGTGCCAAAAAATCCTTGTACACGTGTAAAGTGAAAAGTTATCAGAAATTCACGAAAAACGTCAGCTCATCCAACCCAATTTAATTATCACACCAGTGCCAGTTATTTTTGTGCAGCTCGCTGGAGCTGCGGTCAGTTCTGTAAGCGTAATGTCTGCTGTAGACTCATCTCATGTCCACATTTGCATAGACATCGTCGTCTAAAATACACGAAATTTACAGCGCATCGCCAAAGCGCCACTTGTCACTGCGGCCAACTCCGTCTGTACCCGACCTTACCAAGAGGCATTTAATATAATTAAACAAAATGACAAACATACATAATATTATTCAATTTATTAGACTGGAGACATCGTTATTTTAGTGTAAAATGTTTTTAATAGACATAATCGTACTTTCGACAAAAAGCCGACTTTGCATTATTTTTTTGAATTAAGTTTACATCATACCATGCCCTGTAAAAGTAAGTATTGACTAACGTCTACTTAGCCTCTTAACTTTGAGCAATGTAATTATAAATAAAGGAGGTAGCTTTTAGGGATTTTTTGGTAGCAGCAGTTAAAGAGAAAATTGTCGCAATGTAGGAGCTCTAATTTTCTGCTTTATCACGATAGCTTCGCAATAATAATTCAGTTTAATTTCCACATAAACATCAATTTGTCCCTATGTATCTTCTTTTTGTCTTCTTTCTTTCATTAGTATGTACATATAACATAACAGGGAATCCAGTAACTAGGTACTCCTAGTCATACTTGACCAAAAGAATATTTTGCGTTGTAATCATATGACGTAGCTTCCAGAGCTCTTATGTATCCAAGGAAATATCCGGCTGGGGGTACAATGACACCCATGGTCATCATGCCGAGACCCACGGTGGCCGGTACTGGATTATAATATAATATAATATAATATAATATAATATAATATAATATAATATAATATAATATAATATAATATAATATAATATAATATAATATAATATAATATAATATAATATAATATAATATAATATAATAATTTTTATTTGGAACACAACCATAAATTACAGTGTCTTAATAGCTAGAACAAGGACAGTTAATTTAACATAAGTACATAGCCAGCTGTCTCCCAAACTAGGCAAAAGCCTGTATCTTGGGAGGCAGTATATTAGAAAATAGGTATCCATTCATTGGTTCATAGCCCGTGTAAGACGGCGTGAACTTAAAAGAAATGAGTTAAAAATTTAATAATGAAAAACGATAAAAATATTCAAAACAAACTAAAATTAAAAAATTAGTTTAATATTAAATTATAAATAGGTAGAATTGCCATTCATCAACTTGCATAGTAGGTACGTGTGCGCTTGTCAGCGTGTGAGAGTGTGTGTGTTTGTGTGTGTGTAAGTATGTAATGGTGTATTTGTATGTGTCTATGTATGTGATGGTGTGATTGTGTGTCAGCGTGTGTACAGATGAAGGATTTTATTTTAGGAGTGACTCTGTATCAGTATAGTCCAAAGTAAATAACCAAGCTTCATCGAACCAACCTCCATTTCAACCAAGGATTCATCGTACAGTTCTCAGATATTGCAAGTTTCCTCGCAACGATGATCATACTCCTGCCAACACTGTAAAAGCAAGACATGACGATCAATACTTCAATATCAGTTTGATACGCCAAAACTGAAAAGAAAATTGCTTTTTCGTTATTGAATCAGCTAATAAACTCGCGTGACCGTAAAGGTGAATATGATTATGGAAGATCACACCAAATTCCATACGATAATAACTTTGTCACGGACGTACTACATTTTTCTATTTTTCTTGTCGTAAGTAAGTGGTTATGATTAAGTAACCAACTATTTAAAAAATATATAATAACCTAACCTAACTAAAACTATTAACAAACTAAAATATGACGTCGAAAAATTCCTCCGCATCGCTGTCGACTGGTAATGTACCCAAGAGACTGGCGGCATTGCCACGTTGTATAGCAATGCTTAGCCTCTGGCCAATGTAAAAGCCAGCCCTTGGGTCACGGGAAGTGTCAACCAGCCGTTTCGAGATTTCCTTAAAGAGGTCGTTTCCTTATGATTAATTTAGATTAAATACGTGAGAAGATGTGTGTATGACGTACTTTGTCTGTGGACGATGAGCCACGTGCTTGTCATGATGAGGTCTTCGAAGATTGGCAGGATCAGACGTCCCGCTATATCTGCACCAGCGACCGCTGACATGCAGTTTGCAGTCTGCTGCTTATTCATCCACGCTGCTTTCTGCAAAAGCAATGACTCAATCAAATAACCAAACATAACACAGAACATTGTGTAACTCCACTTGAAAGAAATTCCACAGAAATATACTTTAAATAAAATTACTTTAAATAAAAAGGGCTATTCATTCACCATTCTCTTGTTGTAATTACAGAACAATTGACTTTGTAACTATGGCTGTCAAACAAGACGAAAAGACTATAGCATATTAATTAAGGATACCAAGATTAAGTTCCATAAAGCGAGCTATTCTTACCTGTAGAAAGACTGGATACAACATACTGAAGTTTTGTATGGAAGTGACAGCTAAGGCTGTGCCGATCACGACGTTGAAGAACCGCATATTCGACAATAGAGAGATTCTGAATAGATCGTACAGCTTCTTTAGGAGGGTTCGTATTTGTGGTAAAGCAGACACATTTTTAGTTGCACCTTAAACCATTTTTTTCAAAAATAGAACTCTTGATTGTGTCACCGTAGATCGACGCAGGTGCTTCCCGAAACATTTGTGTTCGGACAGTACCCGCAGGCATCATGCCGTCCCTTCAGGTACTCTGGGTATTTTCCAGGTATTTTAGGCCTTACCACTACTACTGTAGCGTGCCCCAAGGCAGTTGACCTAAAAGAGGCAAAACTTTTATCTTAACGCAAAATCATTACTAACCATTTAGACCATTCGCCACTGATTTATCCTTTTACCATTGATTTCTTTACTGCTCATAGTGTTTTTACTATCCCAGTTGGAATTCATATTTCCATGTTTAACCGACGAAAAAAAAGGAGGAAGTTCTCGAGTCGACGCGTACCTATATATATCCCACTATATACGACCCACCCCGTCGCATCGCATCGCTTGCCCGCGCTGTTACTTCGTTTTCGCTTAGCACACTTTCTTACTTTTTTTTTCCTCGGCTTCTAAGGGTTCTAGCGATTACGCTAAGGCTATAGGGTATTTAACATTAGTTAAATACCCTATAGCCTTCATCAATAATGGGGCTAAAAAATGCAAAAAGAATTTTTCAAATCCGACTGGCAGTGTCAGAGATTAGCGCGTTCAAACAATCAATAAAAATAAAATGTATCGGTAAATAATAGACTAAGCGTATTTTTTTATACCCGTCGTAATTTCTAAACTGAAGGTCTGATTCAAATAATTTGAAGAGGAATTTACATGTGCTTAATCAACCTTGATTACAAAACCATTTATTTGTATAAGGATTAATAGCATGTTTATGAAAACACCTTCGCAAATAATGCATTATTTTATAACAAAACTAGCTCCCGCCCGCGACTTCGTCCGCGTGAAATTTCTTCTTCCCCCGACCCACCCCGTCGCATCGCATCGCCTGCCCACGCTGTTACTTCGTTTTTGCTAAGCGCTCTTTCTTACTTTTTTTTCTTTTTGCTTGGCGTCTATGGGTTACATACCATATACCCTTCCTCAAGAATTGGGTTATAAAATGCAAAAAGGATTTTTCTAATCCAACTAGGAGTGACATAGATTAGCGCGTTCAAACAGTCAATAAAAAATAAAATGTGTAGGTAACTAATAGACTAAGCGCATTTTTCTTACTTTAAGCATTTTTATACCTGTCGTAATTTCTAAACGAAAGTTCCGATTCGAATAATTTAAAAAGGAGTTAACATGTGATTAATCAACCTTGATTACGAAATTATTTATTTGGGTGAGTATTAATACCATGTTCATGAAAACACCTTCGCAAATAATGTATTATTTTATAACAAATTTGATTACCATTCAAAAAGTTATAGTGAGCCAACCTTAAAAGATACACATATGCGGATATCGCGGACTTTTTTAGAACTTTTTAAGAGAAACAATTTTTGCGTAACTTTAACCGTTTGCGCAGCGTAATTATTACTAATATTAATATTATATTATATTATATTGCGTTTTCGCTACAAATCTTGAAGATGTCAACTACCCGGCCCCGGCTATTGGACTGCCAAACTTTGAGACGAACAACAATGTACTTACACTATCGCAGCACCTTGAGTTTTGTGCCCCATTGCTTCTAACGCATCTCTGTATACTAACAGCCGAACCCAATAACCTATCTATCACCAGTTTTGACATACTGGAGATAGAAAAAGCTATCTATTTATGGTTTTAACGTCCCAATAATCTACAAGAGATTGTGGAATCTTACCGGCCTGACATAAGGACAGATATAATTATACTGTCTACCGTCAATAGGGATCTGCCTTTTACTGAAAATAGGTTATTGGGTTCGGCCGTAAGCTGAATAGATACAGAATTAAAAATCTACAAAGAAAAGTGCTCTTACAGTGTTATATAAGATGCTGTGGTCATAAAGAATCCATGTCTAGAGTACGTATGGCGTGACTGTCAACAGACGGAGTTGTGGTCTGTAGTACTGGACGTTGTTTGTTGATTAATCATAATAGAGTTTAGTTGCTTTAGACATTGCTGTCCCTAATAAAACCATCCACCCCCATCCTCCGTCGGAAGATATTAATTTGGTTGCTTTCTACGTCTTTGGAGGGGCCATCAATGCATTCTTTTCCGTCGTCATTCTTATTCGATACTAGCTTTTGCCCGCGGCTTCGCCCACGTGTATGTCGGAAAATATTCCACGGGAACGTACTACGGGTATTAAAAGTACCCTATGTGTTAATATAGTTTATAAAGTCATCCAAATCACTTATTAAAAAGTCACTTATTTTACAGCGTACCAAAATAACACTTGTAAAAATTAAACTATTGTATTCGTCCGAATTGTTTGGTATAAAGATAGTTTTTGTGCAGGTATGTGATAGGCCTAGTAAAATTGGTCGATCAGTATTGGATAGCAAACATGTACCTCTTTAGACTAGCGATATGCCCCTGCTTGGCATAGTTTTTACGGCTTGAGAAAACATTGAGCTTCCTTTATTATAATTATGTTTTCATAATATTAATGTATTCGAAATGATGGTGAAAATCGCATTACAATCCATTGCATCGTATATAAGAACAATGCGCGGTCACACAGACAGACGGAAAGTGACTTTAATTTATAATATGTATAGATATAGATCTACACAGACATACAAGACGTCACCGTCGTTCGAACCATAACGTTCCTCCTCCCGCATAGCATTCGCCTCAGCGTGAGTTCAGAAAATCGACAAGATAAATGAGTGCGTAAAGCTGAACTCAGATCACTCCGTCAAGGAAAAAAAAAAAGAAGTTATTATGTAAAATAAACTGTAATCAACATACGTTACTCAGACATAAATAAATCATAACGTTACGAAATTAATTAGACTAGAAACATATTATACAATATTTACAAATTATTACCTACATATACATAGTATGGTTACCTAACCAATTAAGTCTTGTTTTCAACGTTGTTAGGTTTTTAAACATAATATTCAACATTGAATTTCATTTTATTTTATATCTACACGATGGCTTCGATTTTTTGCTCCATAATAACCTCGCTCACTGACACCGGGAGGGTACGCCCTAGGTAGACATATAGTGACCTTATTAGTGATGTTCTTCAGAAAGGTCAGGTGCGTAGTACTCGCAGCCGGCGTGCGTGTATGACCAGATGTATGAACGTAAACGAAGCAAAAGGAGTATGTAAGGATCGTAGCAGGTGGCGTTTTGTAGTTTCAGCCTACCCCCATGGGAAGAAGGCGTGAGTTTACCTATGTATGTATGTAATTAGTAACTAATACAAATAACTTAATTTTTCCGGCTCTTCTCGTCAATTTAAAATAAGTACTAACTGGTCAACTTTAAGTATTCTTAATAAAATAAATATAACGTGTATTCACAGCCGCGACACTAAATTCTTCAGGTACTTTGGTCACAGACAAATTATACTTAAACCTATCAATGACCTCTGGACCACAGTATAAAAACTTTGAAAGATCCATATCTGTTTTCGTATTATGGAAGACAAGTACCATTAACAGCAATGCAATGGTATCTTTCTTCTCATTAAAGCGTTTTTACGACAGAACTCAATACAAACAGCTTTTTCTCTAACAAGGCAAAACTCCCAGTAGGTATTATTCTAGGTAGACTATTCTTGTCTTTCTTGTTCTTCAATTAATTTCTATATTTTCCCAAACAAATGGCATACTTATTATGTTGAACTATGGAACCCTTTGTCGTTTCGGCTCTTCTTATGAAACTAAACTTCTGCCTTTCCTGGCAGAAGAGTGCAAAGCACTAGAGAGTATTTTCAAATACTTAATATTTTAATTCCACCTAAAAAGTAATCAGTCCCTATATTTGTGGTTGTTCCGCGTCCATCTTCTTCTGTCTTCTTTCTTTCATTACTAAGTATAACATATCAGGAATCCAAGTAATTAGAAGTATGACCAAAAGAATGTTTTGCGCAGTTATGCATGTGACGTAGCTTCCAGAGTAATCTCTTATCCATCCGAGGAAATATCCGGCTGGGGGCACAATGACACCCATGGTCAACATCCCTAGACCGACGGCAGCGGGTACTTGATCCATCCTGCAGTTTTCAGATATCGCGATGTTCCTCGCAACGATGATCATACTCCTACCCACACCGTAGAGGCAAGACATGACGATCAATACTTCAAGGTTGGTTTGATACGCCAAAACTGAAAATAAAATTGAATTTTAGGTACTGAATCAACTAATAGATACGGGCATGACCGTTGAGTTGAATATACTTATCGAAGATCAAATTCCAGTCGATAGTAGTTTTATCATGATCGTATAATTTTTCCATTTTTCTTGGTCAGGTCTTAAGTGGTTAAGATATGTTAGATTAGGTACTTGAGAAGATAAGTGTGTGACGTACTTTGTCTGACGACGATGAGCCACGTGCTTGTCATGATGAGCATCCACCTGGCCTTTATTTTATATTTGTCTTGGAAGATTGGCAGGATCAGACGTCCTGCTATATCCGCACCAGCGACCGCTGACATGCAGTTTGCAGTCTGCTGCTTATCCATCGACGCTGCTTTCTGCAAAAACAATGATGTCATCAATGAACCATGTGCCAGTAAATGACGAGTAGTTATATCCGTTTTGTGAACTGAATCATGAGCGTTATCTGTAGACTTTAGATTATGATATTTGGACTTTGATTGTATGTCCTATTTGTGCAATTCTCTAACTGCGTATTCCGTGTCATTCAAAGAATTCCTTATCAAAGAAAACAGGAGAAGATATACACTAGACAGCTATTATTTTCTTAAAAGGTGTTAATAATTTGACAGGCCTGTTGGTCTAGTGGTTAGTGATCCTGACTGCAAAGCCGGAGGTTGTGGGTTCGTTTCCCACCCAGGACAAACTTTGTGTGATGAGCATATTGTTTGTTCAGTGTCTGGGTGTAATTTATCTATAATATGTATGTAATATTTATAAATTATATAAGTATGTATATCAGTTGTCTGGTTACCATAACACAAGCTCTGCTTAACTTGGGATCAGATGGCCGTGTGTGAGTTGTCCCAAGATATTTATTTATTATTTATTTATTTATAATATTATATGGTAGATTACACCTTGTGCGCTCATATCAGCCGCATATCTACATCATCAGATATAGTACCTACCAGCTTGTAAAATAATTCACAGCGATTATTGATACAGTGATGATCACAGCCTTAATGCATGTACAGTAAATAGATAAAATGCAGAGGAGTTTATAAATACTGATAAGGTAGTAACTAAATAAGGATGACTTCACGCACACGCACAGGTGAACATACTTGAAACCGTGGACAATGTATACATGTACCTTTTCTGTATGTGAAGAGGTCTTTGCTCCGGCAATAGGCCTATTGAAGTAAAATATGTAATCTATACTATCTAAATCTACTATTTCATACTAATAATAAAGCTGAAGAGTTTGTTTGTTTTTTTTTTTTGTTTAAACGCGTTAATTTCTGAAACTCAATCAATCTGCCTAGCCTTTTCCCAACTATGTTGGGGTCGGCTTCCAATCTAACCGGATGCAGCTGAATACCAGTATTTCACATGGAGCGACTGCCTATCTGACCTCCACAACCCAGTAACTGGGCAATACGATACCCCTTGGTAAGACTGGTTATCAGACTTTCGGGCCTTTGACGACCCGTAACGACTGTCAAAGATCTACGAATGACAGCCGGGACCGACGGCTTAACGTGCTTTCCGAGGCACGGAGGAGTCTCGGTATGTAAAGATGTTCACCCATCCACGGACAATCCCGGCAAGCGCAGCTTAACCTGATGGATCAACCCGTGCGGCTGTTATTACTTAGCCACGAGCTCCTCAATTCATTAATCTCTGAAACTGCCCGTCAGATTTGAAAATTCTGTTTGCATTTAATAGCCCAATTCTTGAGGAAGGTTATAGGTTATTTAACATCACGCTACGACCCTTTGGAGCTGAGCAAAAAGAAAAAAGTTAGAAAGAACGCTAAGAGAAATGAAGTAATAGCGCGGACGGGCAATGGTATGCGACACGATGGGTCGGGGATCGAAACTTCACAGGGATGAAGTCGCGGGCAAAAGTTAGTGGGTATTATTTATAATGCTTACTTGTATCATTTTCACATAACTCAAAATTGATACCTAATATATGCAGGTTTAATCTAATTTCCGGTCTAATGAAGTAAACAAATAAAATTGTTACAATGAACCCATTGTTTACAATAATTATAATAGTCTGAATGAATCAGTTATTATTGCATAAATTAGTAATATGTGCGAACAATGTAAGGTACGTGGGCTTTATTATAAAAACGATAAAAGAGCTTCCATTTTTTTATTTCCACGATAAATAGCAAATGAGATTATTATCTCATTTGCTTTGCTATAGCTACATTGTGGAAATAACATTATCAAGTCACACTTAATTATACACTCCCGGGCTCCTTAATCGAGCCACCGTGCGTTTTGATGTTTATAGACCTAAAACATCAAAATAATGATAAGTCAGAGAAAAAGTTTTTATGCAGTTTTGAAGCTACTACAACGTGTTTCTGGATGTACGACATTAAATGAAAACGAGCACAGTACTAATCCATTGAAACATTTTAAAACACGAATATTAGTAGTTAATGGAAAATTAAAAAATTGCAGTTTTCAAACAAAATAAATAGTAGAATCGACTGCATAAAAAGTAAACACGCTTTATCTACCCAAAGTCACTGACCAACGGTGCGGTGCGGGGTGCGGGGCGCGGCGGCGGCAATGTTTACCTATTATTACGGACTCAGATCTACATCATGTTGAAAAATAAGAAAATGAAAAATAATTTCCTATGGCTAAAGTATTCATTGGATTTGATTGATTTTTTGTATACGGGCAAAGAACATGATTCTCTTTACGTGGTTTAAAGGAATGTCAATCGTCCTGTTACACGTGGTATATGGCGATCATTTTGGTATCACCATTGTTCCAAATTTGAAAATTCAAATTCGTGGAAATTAATCGGAGTGTAGTCGCTCTTAAAGAAATAAATTTAAATTAGAGCATCTGTAAGTCAATAGTTATTTCGTTATTTGCTTTATTTTGCACAGCTGTGCCCCGCGACTTCGTTCGCGTGAGTGTCGTAAGATACACTATAAACTAAAATAACAGCTACATTTTAATACAACTCCCTCGTCCCCCGACCCGTCGCCGCAGATTACCAGATAAATCACTCCATGTACTTACGCGCGCTAAGTACCTACCGGCAGCCGGGCCGCACGCAGCCCATTTCTCAGTGGGTTGCCGACACTTGTGAGGCGTGTACGTACGCATATATTTCGGTCGACCTGACTATTTAGTTTCAAATTCTTATGATATTGCTGGTTCTGGTGTATTATGTGCAGTTGATGGATGTAGTTCAGCAAGAGAAGAAATAAAAACTTAACTTTTTCAGTTTAACTGCTAATACAGTTTTACTATCGTTTTTTAAACAGGTAAATTGTTTAAACTTGCATGTCTCGTGTTTTGTATTTTATTGATAAGTACGTAATTACTTCTAGTATATCTGAGATAAGAATAGAAAGGTCAATGATATTTATTATCGTTATAATAGCGTGATGTTAAATAGCCTATAACTATCTTCGAGACTTGGGCTACCAAATGCAAAAATAATTTTTCAAATCCAACTTTTTGTTCATAATTTCAAGGGCTTTCATTTTTTTGCGCGGAACCCTAATTATTAAAAAAAAGTAGCCTAAGTTATCCGCCATAACATCCTATCTGCCAGTGAAAGTCCCGTCAAAATCGGACCAGCCGTTTCGGAGATTAGCCGGAACAAGCAGACAGACAAACAGACAGACAAACAAACAGACAGACAAACAGACAGACAAAAATATTAAAAATTGCTTTTTTGTTATAAGAACCGTTTATACTTACCTATGTATTTAGTAAAAAGTTGTTATTTTGACATTACAAACAGACACTTCAATTTTATTTATTTGTATAGGTATATAGATATAGATAAAAAGAGTATCGAAATTGTTTTTCTTTATTTCTTAATCCAATTTGACGTTCAAATTATGAATACGTCACCAGAAGCAGCCGCGCAAGCTGTGGCACTTCTTCATTCTGGGCTTAGTCAGTGAAACGTAAGCGCACAACTTTGGTTTATCTTTACCACCTGCGTAATCGTCGCCTGACCTCAGTACAGGTCCAAGTACATCTTCAAGATTTTCATGGACTGACTGTTTGCGCTTGAACTGTTAGAAGGAGACTCGAAGTATGCGGCCTGAAACCTAATAAGCCAGCGTACGGTCGCAAACTGTGTGTCAGTTTGGGACATGCAGAATGGCGCACCGACAGTTAGCACACGAACATTTGCATTGGACTCATTGTCAATGGGGCCAGGTTTCTTTTTACGGACGAAACCAAGATTATGCTGTATGGCAATGATGAACGTAGGAAAGTTTTAATGTTTCATTAAAGAGAAGGTGAGTTATAGCGGTGGGTCATAGAGTAGTCTGGGGCGGAGTTTCCAATGAAGGAAAAACTGGCCTAGGTTGTGACGGGACCACGGTTGCCACCACTAAATAACGACCGATACATTCTTCAATGTCTAGAGGCTCATGTGATGCTCATACGCAGAGTTTCTGGGCCAGGATTTCATTTTTATGCATGATAATGCAAGGGTGGACACTGCAAGAATTGTTCGAGAATATGCATGACGTTCGTATCGCAGTAATGGAACGGCTAGCAAGAAGTCCTGATATGAATCCAATAGAGCACTTATAGGATGATAAAAAGAGGCGTGTTCGAGCTAACCAACCAGCTTTAAAAACTTTGCAGGAGCTGAAAACTGCCATCTTGGCAGCATGGGAGAACATTTCACAGCACGTCATAGTGCCATTAATTAATTCCATGGCAAACCGCATGACGGCCGTCGTAAATGCTCTTGGAGGTAACACAAGTTACTAAATAAACGTTTCTCGAGAATCGCAAAAAGACGACTTATTGCAATTAAACTGTTTTCCGATTACAAATTTGGAATAATGACAAACGGAAATGATAGTGAGTGACTGGATTCAAAAGTACATTTTTTTTCTTTGTACTACCATTATTTAAAAAGATAGCTAAGCTAAGATCTTTAACCAAAATATGCAGTATGGCTCGATTCAGGTGTCCGGCAATGTATGTATATTTCGTACAAAAGTTTTATCGAGAGACTCGTGGAAAAAGTGTATGTTCATAATTTTATAATAAACATAATAATTATTTTGATGACATTTGATGACATGATAATTTGCTGAGTTGTAGTGTTTACTCTTTTGTACCTATATTTTTTTTTTGTTTAGTGTAGAATCTCTTTTGTAATTATGAAGATACTTAATTGAGTTATTAGAAACACGTTTAATAATTTATACGTAGATACTTAGTCGTCTTGAAAGAAATCCAACAGAAATAAATATAATAATATGTCAGGCTCGAAGACGGAAAACGCTAATTGAGCGAAACAGGCCTCAACGCGTTCTGGCATTTTAGGTTTTTGGTAGCCTCCATCTTGGATTTTCATTTCGGCCATTTTCGGCATCATTTCGGCTGTATCCCAGGACTTTTATTCCATAATTATTTTTAAAACCTTCGCGATCGTTTTGAAGTGAGTAAGTTAAGGGTGCCAAAATTATAGCTGAATTAAAAAAAAAAACATATTTACCTGTAGGAAGAATGGGAACAGCATACTGAAGTTTTGTATGGAAGTGACAGCTAGGGCTGTGCCGATCACAATGTTTAGAAACCGCATGTTCGACAGCAGGGCGATTCCGAATAGATCATACAGCTTCCTGAGCATGTTTTGTTTTTGTGGCGACGCAGAAACATGTGTGGCACCTGAAACAAAAGGCGGTCGAATTTAGTAAACCACGTGTACCATAGAGCAAGGAGATGCCTCGACAGCTGCTAGATGTGGCGTTGTCAACACTTTCCATACGAACCAAACATGTTACCGCAATACAACACAAATAACGTACAGAAACTGACGGCTTTGAATGGTGGTCACAGCAGAAGTGTTGCGCACAACGCACTTTCGGCGCCATGAATTTGCGCCGGCCGTGGCGATTCCGTGCTCAGTGTGTTGTACCATCTATAAATGATTCTTCTTCTGCATACATTTACAAGCCACACTCTTGTCGGTGCAGCACTTTCCAGCATAATTTACCTATTAAAGACCAGCTCTTTGACTTCCTTGTACGTAGTGACCTTGACTACTATATTTATTTGTCTATGACATGTTTAAGGTGAATCGCTCTAGATAGCAGGAGAAATTCAAAATTCATTATGTTTTTTGCAAATTGTAGCGCTGTTTTATGTTGTTATTGATAAAAGTTCAATTCCCGGTAATTATGATAAAATATTTACTAAATGATAATAATATAATTTATAACATTAATATAACTCTCGAAATAACATTTAACAGGTTCACTGCCACTCCGGTCACCGGTGACCATAGACAATAAATTTTCTATTGTGTCTATTGTCTGGAAAACATACTATTTTGTGAAAATATGACAGTTTGACACATGATAAGATGTGTTTTGAAATAACCGATAATAGTAATGACAATAGGTCAGTACCTACATATGTATATAACTATCAACATACTTGTGTTTATTTACCACATTTTCTAGTAACACTCATGTAGGTATGCCATAATGCCAATAAAACTCCACTGAAGTTTAGAATATTAAAAGAAGAAAAATTTTCGGGAACTTTGAAATAAGTAGGTGCCTATCGTATCGTATCGTAGCAACGAGTATTACAAATATCTAAAAAAATATTTGGCATATAGATATTTAAAAAAATCTACCAAATTGACAAACAAAAAATATATATTAAACTTTTCCCAAATGATGAATTATTTTGTTAACAAGACTTATTCATTTTCAATAAGCTTTGTGATCACTACTGAATACATTTAATTAAATTATAGTGGTTATGAATATTATCACTCATAAAGTATTTATTTGAGAAATTAAGTATAATTTTTGGTCTATTTATTTTGTCTTGATTTGATACTTTACAGAGGATTGTTTAGGTCTAGATTCCTAGACAAAATTCTGGAAACCTAGACAGTATTATTACAATTGATTGAAAATCTACAAATAAGTAACGATCTTTGATTGAAACGTTTTATGAGAATGAACTTTATCACTGATGGACGTAGATGAAACTAATGTGATGAAGACTATAATGAATGAAATAAATACTATAGAAAAAAAAAAGTTTTTCCTAAAAACATCACATTGTTATTCCAATAATTTAACTCCAGAAAGCAGTGAACCGAAAAATAACGAATGTTAGACTTTTAAATTAACACAGAAACATTGCGTTACTTACCATTTAGACCATTTGCGTCTGATTTATTTATTTTTCCACCGTTTAGCTCTTTATTGCTCAGCGATTTTTTGCTTCCCCAGTTTTCTTTACCATTTTGTGCGTCACCATTGGATTGAGACGTTTTTCTTAAGATTGTATCTTTGGGTTTCTCTTGCAGCAAGTGTAGATTTTCATCTACCGGTACTTCTTCTTCTACTTGCTTCATGTGCCATTCCACTGGTTGTATTAGCATGGTCCCGGCAATCTATAATAGAAATAATAATAACACCACTCAATAATAATAAGAAACGAAAAAGTGTATTGATAAAAATACACACGGTCTAAGACAAAATCAAACTGGTTGCTAATTATGTTGTATAATTTATTATGATTTATGACACTGATTTTACATTCTGTGATTACTTTGGCTCACACACTGACTTATTACTTGTTAAAATTTTAGGAAAATCGTACTCTTTTACAATGTTTGTGAATATGCGAGCACCGTGTATCTAACACATATTTAATTTATATGTCATTGCTTCATTTTTAATTGTGTTTACCTATTGTGGTATAGTAATTTCATTCTAGGTGCATCGTCTTCACATATAATTATATAATAAATGTACTTATACAAAATATTGTAAAACATTTTAAAAGAGTAACGGTGGAGTTTTTTGCCCATTCTTCTCCATACGAATCTACCTTTTGGGAGGGGCGACTAGAATCAATTTTGACGTTTAAAAGTGCCTTTTATGTGCATATTTGAATTAAATGAATTGATTTTGACTTTGGGACATCGACGTGCAAACTATAACCGTTCAGCATATGATTCTAGACTGACCTTTTGACCAGAGTAGAAATTTTACGTAGGTTATCAAAAAAAAAAAAAAAAAATCTGCTGTTTCATACAATATTTACCTACACCGCCAAAATGTATAGAACAGCAGATTTTTAAAATAACCGACTTCTTCTTCTTTCGTTTCGACGGTACATCTATGTTGCTTAATATACTGTTTGGGTCCAATAGGTGGCTACGTATAATGCGGCGTCAGAGGCGTTGTTCAGATCGTCAAAGGTGCAGGTGAATAGTCATTTCGGATACTCTAGTAGATGCATAGTTTGTTCAGGGGGCCAACCACCACCTCTTAAAGCAGTATTATTTTAATGTTACTTCAGTATGAGAAAGAGCTCTTTCCCACACTGAAGTAAGATTACAATAATACTGCTTTAAGAGGTGGTGGTCTAGCTCCAGGAGTAACGCACTCACGCTGGATGTTGAATGAATCGTTAATGCCAAAAAATGTCATCGAAAATAAAAAAAACTAATGAATGAATGATGGAAGCTAAGTTTCCAACGTAAACAAGTAATAAAATAGTCACTAACCCCGTGCAAACTCAGAGCCGAGAGCAGCAAGCAAGCGCCACGGAACCCGAAATGTTCCAGGAGATACCTCACTAAGTGCGGCATTAAGGTCTGCCCCACACCTGTGCCCACGTTAGCGAGCCCCACTGCACGGCTTTTCTTTAGCTTAAAGTAGCTATTTATAGCCACAAATGACGAGTTTTGGATGAAACCCAAACCCAAACCTGGAACAAGCATAATAGATTAGTTGTTTTACCAAACATTTCGGATTTTGGATAAAATAACCGAAACCCGTGGTCGGATTTAGGCCATTCTAAATATTAATAAATGGGTTTCGGAATTATAGTTTTGTATAATATCTGGGTCAAAGTGCCATCATATTTTAATACAATTTAGTAATTAGCTTAGAGGGGTTTGCGGCTAAGTAATAACAGCCGCACGGGTCGATCGAACAGGTTAAGCAGCGCTAGCCGCGGTTGATCCGTGGATGGGTGACCATCTTTACATACCAAGACCCATCCGTGCCTCGGAAAGCATGTTAAGCTGTTGGTCCCGGCTGTCATTCGTGGATCTTTGACAGTCGTTACGGATCGTCAGAAGCCCGAAAGTCTGACAACCAGTCTTACCAAGGGGTATCGTGTTACCCAGTAACTGGGTTGTGGAGGTCAGATAGGTAGTCGCTCCATGTAAAATACTGATATTCAGCTGCATCCGGTTATAAGCTAATGTCACCTATGCTTTTCAAAAATAGAAACTCTAGGGCTGCTACAATATACATAGGTATTGTCAAAAAACATTACAACACACAGCACTTCTGTTCACTTAAAACAGCTCGAAGCCTACACAATTCCACTATACCGCATTATGCTAAACAATAAACATTGAACAACAAACAAGACAGTCTTACCTAATAGGACGCCGTAAGTTAACACCAAGTGCCAGATATTTGTCGAAAATCCGCTGAAGAAAATTCCAGCAGTACAGAAACATGCTCCAGTTACCGCTACAAATCTTGTTGATGTCAACTTAACTACGGCCCCGGCTATTGGGCCGCCGAAATTTGTGACGAACAACATTGTACTCATTACAATGGCGGCTCCTTGAGTCCTGTGCCCCATAGCTTCTAACGCATCGCCGTATAGCAAACTGAATAAAGACAGCATTGATTGATTGAAAATCTGTAATGGAGAGTTTTATGTTAGTGGTGCTATAACCTGTCCTACTCAGGAACAATTAGTCGTTACGGGTTATAGTACGCGTCAAACTTTATGGCGGCTGTGAAGTGCGCTACTCGCTGCGCAGTACCGCACCTGTCACCCCCGCTGACACGTGAATTTGTTACTGCGCAGCGACTCGCCTCATGTTCCGAGCGGCCATAAAGTTTGAATCGGGCTGTTTTGATCGAACGTTATAGAACCATATAAAATTTAAATCATAGCCATTTGTTTGCAGTTGCACCCATAATTTGTTTAAAGGAGATTACATGGCAATCCCACTATGTAAAAAATTGGGAGACATATTTTCCAAATTGTAACCTTTAGACGTTGTAATGTCATTAGACTTCTGCAGATAAATTATGTCGTTGCAATAAGGTTTTTGTTGGGTTGCTGCCATTAAAGTCTGTTAAAATCACAGTGACCTTTATTTTCGTTACGTTAAGGTTCATATTGGGTTGCTGCTGTCAGAGGTAAAATAACTCTGAATGAACTATAGGCCTGATAACTATCTTGTTTACCTATTATAGGATGATGACTTAAATATCATGTTATCACGACATGAAGTGCGCAAAATTTCGTTATTGATAGAAATACGTGTTTTATCTACCGGCCAATCGATATCGGTTACTGATAAATTGGTAGCTTCCCTAATGTGGGGTTATGTTATAAATTAAACGGCCTTCTTTATCAAGGAGGCCGCATTGCCAAAGATAATAATATCCTGTTTTTGTTTTTTCCACTAAAATTCGTTTTTGTTTTATGTAAACTGAGAAAGCATTGCGTATGGGTTATTGCGATTTACGATGGAGTAGGGGAAATTAAGATAGATAATCATTTTCGCGATACTTTTTGTTACAATATTGTAAAATTGTCAGCCAATGTAAGGTGATAGTCATAGTTTTTTTTTTTTTTTTTTTATTGGCACGGCGAAAAAATTCTTCTAAAGTGTACCAAAATTGGTCGATTGGTCATACGAACGATATGAAAAACCAGCTTATGAGGATGTAGGTATTGTTGTTGTCTGCGGTATTCACCGTTATGTTGATAGGATGTAATAGGACATAAAGATACTTACATTAGACATTGCTGTCCCTAATAAAACCATCCACCCCCATCCTCCGTCGGGCGGTACTAATTTGATTACTTTCTGTGTCTTTGCAGATGCCATCAACGCGTTCTTTTCCATCGCCATTTTTTATTTGGTTTTGTTTTTCTATAAATTAGCTTAACATAATTTGTTTTTCAAAAGTTTTTCCTGGCTCCTGGAACAAAAATAAAAGGATTTTAAAAATATGCTCTAGGTAAGTAGGTAAAAGAAACAGAAATTGTAGTTGGCACCTTTTTAAATTTAACAATAATAAAGACATATTGCCTCCGACTGCAAGAGATTGTTTGGATACAGAAATAGGTCATCTTGTTTCCATCTTTTTTATATGGAGTTCACTTTTTAGCAGTCGGGTTTTTAGGTTTTTAAAATCGACTTTTTTTTCGAAGCGATTGACAATATTACTACAATAGAAATTGATGTCAATTGATCTGTTACAATTGAAGGTTTCGGGGACCCCTTATATTTCTGCATCTCAAAGGGGACCCCGAAACGATCAATTGCGTTGTAGTAATATTGGCAAACGCTTCAATTGCACTTGGTAGATGGTCAACTAGCACATCAACATGTATCAATCACGTAAAAATTGACAAATTGCAATACTCCATTTTTCTGTTTAATACTATTGTAATGCTAATGTGTCACTTGAGATCATGGAGAATCACTCAATAACATAATTGAGTAGTTTTAAGTGCATATATCCTACTGATTAATTATCTAGGCACACCCACATTGCCTATCTGACGGACAGGGCTGTCATCTACCCTGGTCACCGAGGAGAGTGGAACTGGCGAGAGATGTCGTGCGGTGTCCCACAGGGATCAGTCCTGGGGCCGCATCTGTGGGACATCGGGTACGACTGGGTGCTGCGCGCCGACCTCCCTAATGGCGTCAGCGTAGTTTGCTACGCTGACGACACGCTGGTCCTGGCGCAGGGGAGGTCGCACCAGGCGGCGGCCGAATTGGCGACATGCGGGGTTGCGACAATTATAGAGAGGATCCGGCAATTGGGACTCGAGGTGGCCTTGCACAAGTCCGAGGCCATGTGTTTTCATGGTCCTCGGAACGCGCCACCGTCGGGTTCCCAAATAACGGTAGGAGGGGTTCCCATCGGTGTCGAGTCGACGATGAAGTACCTGGGACTCGTCCTCGACAGCCGGTGGAATTTCGTGGAGCATTTCCGACGTTTGGCTCCCAGACTGGAGCGGGCCGGGGCTGCCTTGAGGCGGCTCCTGCCAAATCTGGGGGGTCCAAACGCCTCCTGCCGGAAGCTCTACGCGGGGGTCGTGCGGTCCATGGCCCTTTACGGAGCTCCGGTGTGGGCGCGTTCCGTGAGGCGGCGACCGGTCCGTCGGTTGAACGCGTCCCAGAGGGTCATGGCCATCCGGTTAGCCCGGGGATACCGCACGGTCTCCGGGGAGGCGGCGAACCTCCTTGCCGGATTACCGCCATGGGATCTGGAGGCAAAAGTCCTCGCGCACATGTGGGAGTGGCGCGAGGAGGCAGGACGCCGGGGCGTAACTCCGTTGCCGCGAGAAATCGCGGCACGGCGGACAGAGCTCCGGCAGGATCTCATGGCGGCATGGAGAGTGCGATTGTCGCAACCCAGCGCTGGGCACGCCACAATTGCGGCGATAAGTCCCCTCTTTGAGGAGTGGCTGGAGAGGCGCCACGGCGTCCTCACCTTCCGCCTGACGCAGGTCCTCACCGGACACGGGTGCTTCAGGAGGTACCTGTTCCGGATAAGGCGGGAGGAAACGCCCGGGTGTCACCACTGTGTGGATCGCCCGGAGGACACGGTGGAGCATACGGTGGAGGTCTGCCCGGCTTGGGCGGAGCACCGCCGTGTCCTCGCGGAAGCGATCGGCGGCGGCGATCTCTCGCGTCCGGCCCTGGTCCAGGCCATGGTACGGAGCGAGAGTACATGGGAAGCCATTACCTCCTTCTGCGAAGCAGTAATGCTCGCGAAGGAGGAGGCGGAACGCGTGAGGGAGAGGCAAGCTTTGCGCCCTCACGCCCCTAGTCGCCGCAGGAGACGCCCTGGGCGTCGGGAATTGACAGCCGATTCCCGGCCACCGTAGGCGCGGACTTGCGGACGGCGAGCAATGGGTAGCTCGCCGTCCGGTAAGGACAAAGCCCGAGTCGACGGCGCGTTGTGTTCCACGCGCGCCTCAAAGAGATGTCAGCACTATTGACGGGGTCCGCTAGGGCCGATGCCAGCTAGGGTTGCGGGATGTTCGAAAGAGTTACCGTGGCCCCGGCACAGGCAACAGAAGGAACACGGGTGGGTTTTAGTCAGTAAAAGTCTGACACGCCCTCCCGCTCCGCCCAGAGCGGGAGAAGTCATTTGATGATTTCACATCCACAAAAAAAAAAAAAAAAAAAAAAAAGGCACACCCACATTACAATGTAAACAAATCGAATTTTACCTACGTATTGAATACTGTCAAACGTGGATTTTGATACGTAAAAAGTTTCGTTTATTTACGTAAAATATACCAATCTTGTCTCAGTTACGTCGTTTTACGAGTGGGGTGTGTCTGATATGAAAGTGTTATAATTACATTGAGTTCACACTTGCGACCTCTTTATCTTGTGTCAATAGTAATAACGGAATTATACTTACAGTTTTTTACCCTATATCAGTGTTTATGTTGAAGAAAACAAAAGTAAATCGTTGCTCGGTTTTCGTAATGTGTTATTGCAATATTGATCGTGTGGGGTCGTTGATATATAATTGATTATTGCTTCTTCCAGCAAACAATGCAATTATGTTTTGATTTCCGGTAAATTTTATAGTCATAAGTGGACCTTATTATTCGTGGATCTTAGACAGTTGTTAGGGGTCCCCGATGAAATTGATCAATTGCCATTAATTTATATGTAGTAATGTTATGAATCGCTTCAATTGCACTTGGTAAACGACTAATTTGCGCTTCAATGTGTATCGATCACGTACAAATTGACAATTGCAATTATCGCAATTGATCGTTTCGGGGACCCTTTACGGGTAGTCGGATCATCAAATCAAATAAAGTCGGAAGCCTGAAACTCTGACAACCAGTCTTACCAAGGAGTATCGTATTACCCAGTAATTGGGTTGTGAAGGTCAGATAGACAGTCGCTCCGTGTATAATCCGACTCCATGAGTTCGACTGGGAGCCGACCCCATGTAGTTGGGAAATGGCTAGGCAGATGATAATGAAGTGGACGTTTTTACTAAAGATTTTTTGTAACCTGCTGCATATAGAAACCAGCGGCACTTTTATATCGGTTTTATAGTGTTTTTCAAACCTTAAAATATGCATTTACGTATTAGTAAATAGGTAGTTGTCGACATAGCTCACAGAATAAGCTGCAAGCTGAAGTGGCAATGGGCCGACCATATTAGCCGTAGAACCGATGACCGTTGGGTAGACGTATTCTAGAGTGGAGACCGCGAATCGGCAAACGTACGGTAGGACGCTCTGAGGCTAGGTGGAGCGACGATCTTTGTAGGGTGGCTGGTAGCAGCTAGATGAGAGGTGCTGAGAATAGAGCTGATTGGCGTGCAATTGGAGAGGTCTATTGTCCAGCAGTGGCTATGGTGACGATGAGATACCTAAAATCTCAAAATTTTGTAGATATTTTCTACGTATCCTGTGAAGATGCAAGGCTGGAAAAGGCCATGATACCAAATTAATTAACTCTCAGGGTGATATCTTGAATCTATAGCAAATTATCAAGTAATGATCCTATCCTATCACTCAGCGCTATCGTTACACACTTTGTATCTACTTTATAGCAGGACAAAGCCCGTTCGCACGTTCTTAACAAAGATGTGATGTAAGAACAATTATTATGTAAACATTTTATTTAAAAAATAACATATAATATGTAGTATGTATAGTGACTTGTATAATCTTTATCTTAGAGCCAATGTTCAGTGCCAGTCTTAGTCGGATGTTATTAAAACAAACGATTGCTGCCAACTGTTTGATTCTAAATAGGTAGGTACCCAGTTTTTGTGACCTTTCCTCGTTATATTTTGAGAGATCAATATATTATTACTGATAAAAACTAGATTTCTCTTAAACATAATGTTATTGTTAACCAGAATTTGCCCACGAAAAAAATTATGTTTTGTAATCATTATATTGATTATTTCAGCAGAAAGACGTCCGCTGCTGGATACAGGGGAGGCCAAGCCTAGCAACTCCGTCCGCAGCCATGCTTCCCGTATAAATCGAATTCCCGCGACCTTCTCCGGGTAATCGGTCCATCAATATTGCACGCTACATCTATACAAATAAATAAAATTTAAGTGTCTCTTTGTAATGTCGTCAAAGTAACGGCTTTTTAACTAAATGCTTGTGTAAGTATATAGGTACGGTACTCATAACAAAAAAAAACAATTTTTTTTAAATTTTTGTCTGTCTGTTTGTTCCGGCTAATCTCCGAAACGGCAGGACAGATTTTGACGGGAATTTCCTGGCAGATAGCTGATGTTATAAGGAGTAACTAAGTCTCCTTTTTACCCGACTGCGGCGATGCCAAAAAGGAGGGTTATGTGTTTGACCTGTATGTATATATGTATTATGTACGTATTATATCTGTATGTACCTATGTATATTCGTCCCTATGTTCCCTCGTAACTACTAAACGACTGACCCGATTTTGATGAATGATATGTCGTTAGATTTGTCTTTAATGCGCGACTATCACTCAGTAGGTATATTAAAATTATAAAAATCAAAATGGCGGATTTTTGGCGTCTTATTGTATGTTTTCAAAAATATTTTTCTCCCAAACCTATCGAGTGGGATATTAAAATGAAGGGTTTTAAAAGGTGATTACAAAAATGTAAACAAGTTGTATGTTTAAATGTAATTTGGAATGAGAAATGATAAAATAAAGAATCTCGAACATTTGGAGTGAGTGAGTAAGAGGCCGTTATCACCCGATTATTAGTGGGTATTGTATTTACGACCGTTACTTAAAGCGTTACATAATACAACGAGAGAAAAATAATCTCAACTAAAAAGTGTAAAATTAAAAAGTCCAAAAACCCAACTGCGTAAAAAGTGAACTTTAAAAAAGATTGAAACAAGATGACCTATTCTGTCTCCAAACAATCTCCTGCAGTCGTAGACATCTTGTTAAATTTAACAATAAAGACTTCCGACTGCATGAGATTGTTTGGAGACAAAATAGGTCATCTTGTTCCCATCTTTCTTATAGTTCACTTTTTACGCAGTCGGTTTTTTGATTTTCTAAATTTACTTTTTTTTATATTTCAGAAAAAGAATTCAGGTACCGCGAAAAAAAATCAAAACCCATGAAATTGTGAACAAAATACGATTCAAACAGGGAAGTAGTGACATCCACGTGACCAAAGCCGCGGGCAACAGTTCATACAGAAACAAATATATATAAAACCATGGAATTTAAGAGTAGTTTACGGTTTATGCCGAACACAAATCTCATTTTAACTTATAAGACTCCGAAGAAAACCGACAGACACCAACGAACCGGGAGAAAAGGGAAAATACTTATGAAAATGTTATTCCTCTTACGACACCGAAAATGTAAAATATCCGGTAGGGATAGAGCTGTATAAAGATTTTTGTTTTTTTCCACGAACACAGTCCTACATTGATAACGCGGTATCTACATATTTTGCGTTTACGTAAATATGTGTGACGCATTTTTAACCGACTTCAAAAAAAGGAGGAGGTTCTCAATTCGTCACGTATATTTTTTTAAAGGTCTGTTTTTCGCTCGTACTGCTGAAACTTCCGCCCTCTGAACAATATTGTATGGCACTTTGAACTGTGTGTTGATGCATAACGGTGCTGTTGTTTTTTGTTTCGTTGTTTGGCGAGTAAAGTAGGGAGGTATGTTTAAAAATAGAATATTTATTGTTTCTTTTTTGTGGTAGGTTAGGTATCTACTTACAAGTCTATAAAATAAATGACGAAAATCAAATTCGGAACATAATTAGGTATCTACTTCCAGTACTTACCTACTAAATTACAGCATGATAAAACAGATAATCATTCTAGATTGATTAAAATCTCAACCTAATACAATGCTTATTTTGAACGTTTACCTTACTGATCAAGTTATAACATAACATCACGCCTGTAATCCTTGAAGGGTTAGCCAGAGGTGTACCTATAGTACACCCACATTTCGCCAGTTATGTTTAAGTCCCATGTAACAGGGGGCGAGCCTATCAACCGTCCGGTTGATAGGCTCGCCTAACTAATTCAACCCCACTAATTCAGACTCCAGGCTGCTACTGACCAGCTAGGGTTGCGGGATGTTCGAAAGAGTTACCGTGGCCCCGGCACAGGCAACAGAAGGAACACGGGTGGGTTTTAGTCAGTAAAAGTCTGACACGCCCTCCCGCTCCGCCCAGAGCGGGAGAAGTCATTTGATGATTTCCCATCCACAAAAAAAAAAAAAAAAAAGGCTGCTACTGACAAATTTCAGATGGAAAAACCCAGTAACACTTTGCCCGACCTGGGAATCGAACTCATGCTCAGCAGTAGTACGCAGCGAACAAGTTGTCTTAGGTAATAACTTAATTAGATCGGTAAAAGCCCAACTGTAAGATAATAAAAGTGCAGCAATGGATATTTTACAACAATTGCTCAGAGTAACTGTTAAACAATGATAATTATGGTATTATTTTCCTTAAAGAAAAACTAAACTGACTATAGGTTGTTTCACTGCAATATGACAATTATAGGCTACAACTTATGTCCACGGCTTTGCCTGCATGGAGTTTGGAGATTATCCCACGGGAACGAACTACCGGGATAAAAGTATATGTCCTAATCCAGGGCATGGTCTACCTGTGCCGAATTTCATCCAAATCCGTTCAGCCGTTTTACCGTGAAAGCATATAACAAACAAACTCACTTTCGTATATAAAATATTAAATAATAATAAGTTATGAAGGATTTTCTATGGTTACACGAGGATGATGGAGATCTGAGGGGCAATTCCCGTATTTTTTTTTAATAACGTTCATATCCTCATCTCAGTTATGAGACTGAGATAAGGAGGACATTATAGGCTGATTATGCTTATGTTCCCACTGCTGAGACACATCCTCCCTTTCTGTGAGAAGGAGTGGGCCGTAATACACCACGCAGGCCCAGTACGGGTTGGTGAATGTCAGTCGCAATCTGTCAAAAATACCTCTGATTGCCAGGCAAATTCAGATATATTTTCTGTTTTTTTTTCTGATTCTGATTTTTGACATTGATTGTCTATGAGATGAGATTGTTCTTACAGGAAAATGAGGAAAGCTGTACTGCAACGAAATGAGTAGGTAATTAAGTTATAGATAATTATTTAATTTCATTCATTGGGTTTTTAACCCCCGACGGTAACAGAGGGGTGTTATAATCCCTTAACGGAAACAAAGGGATGTTATAAGCTTAACGTGTGAATCTGCGTGTCTGTCTGTGGCATCGTAGCTCCCAAACGGCTGAACCAATTTAGATTTTTTTTTGTTACATTTGAAAGTTAACTCGATCGAGAGTGCTTTTAGCTATGATTCAAGAAAATCTGTTCAGCCGTTTGAAGCTATTTTCTAGTTGATAAAAAGATGTGAGCATCTTCCACTGGTCTGAATAGAATAGAATAGAATAATTATTTATTTGCATAGAAAGTAGGTACAAAAAAATGCAGATGGTTTTATAATTAAGAGATCCATACATTCTACCTTAAATTAGGCATGCAAACATGTAGCACAAGTGCTTAATAGTCTAAAATAATGTCAATAATATGAAAATTGTTATAATGTGGTCAAAAAAATAAAATAAAGAATTAAAGATGTCAGGATTAATTAGGTAAATACAAAGTTTTATCATTTAGAAATTCACAAATGGAGTAATAACATTTATCAATTAATAAGACTGACAATTTCTTTTTAAACAGTGGAATGGACTCATTTTTTATTCCATCGGGTTCATTCTCTCGCAGCACAATGTAAATATTTCATGCCATGGCGAAGTAATTGACCATGACTGCCTGGGATGCCCCGGACGTCAATGGAGGCTCTTATATTGAATGAGTTTGATTATGCCATGCGATTTCCCATGAAATGACGTAACGGGATCCCGTCGAAAGTCACCGTTATTCACAAATTCATTCTGCGTCATATCCTGTAGCGAAATACCTACCTATATTTGACAATAAAACCAAAAAAAAAATACCGTTGAATAATGTTCTCATTACACAACGTCGAATTGCGATGCTTCATTTACATACGCCCGAATACTCAATCAACACTTAACTTTGAGATTTTTTAAAACAATAGGTCTTTATTTTTAACTAATGTCGACTTATTAAGTTAAGATAACAGTTAAATCGTACAATATCGCATAAGGTAAAAAACCCTGTAATGATAAACGTAAGATGGATAAATAAATAAACCTAAAGGATGGGCAAAGATCGTCACACATTGGACGCCTGAGGGAGGACATTGCCGTCAAGGTAGACCGTGGTGAAGGGGGTGTGACGATCAGATTATGATTGCGAGGCCAACATGGCCAGAAATCGCACAAGGCAGAGAAGTTTGGAAGGAAAATGGGGAGGCTTTTGCCCAGCAGCGGGACACAATGTAGAACAACCAAATAACAAACATAGGTCGCTACAACACACCTTAATGTGACACGGATAATACGGCGACATGAAATTGCGTTCGAGCATTTGACAAGCACGATGACTCAATGGTTTTACCGAAACTTGCGTTATTGAGACAAAAAAGATAATTATCTTAATTTTTTCATGTAAGTACCTGTCTGCCGTGTGTGTGTACCGTTACGAAATTTAATACGTCCTCTTGTAGGCAGCTGTGTAAAAATGATATTTACAGCTGCTGTGTACTCAACAATTTAAAAAAAAAGATACTGGGTGAGGCAACGAACGGCGTGATTGTTAAATTAAAATTCAAAATTCAACAATAATGAATATAGGTAGGTACTTATCACTCAATTTAAATTGAGTATGTAGGTGAAATGGGCGTACATTTTGCAAAAAATCTATTCGAAAGCGGTAAATAAGATTCGAATGTGACTATTTGTTGTTAAAAATGTTAAAATAAAAAGATTTGCTGCGAACTTATAAAATTTTGTGAATATTTTTAAAATGTAGACCACGTTTAAAAACCATTTTATAAATGACTCGCTTACAAGTTTAAAATCGCGGTCCGTTATATGAAACTGAAAAAACCTTGATAGGTATCTACTTATTTTTAATTGGGATTGTAGGCCATAACTGTACATGTAATTAAATAACAATGGCTGAGTTTTTTCAGACTGTGTTTTTAGATTACACATAGTTAACGTTTTTTGATTATTTTGGAAGAAAACGAAATTTTTTCTGAACAAAAAATTCATCATGATCTCATGCTCATGCTGAGCTGCTGAGCGTGAGGTCCTGGGTTCGATTCCCGGGTCCGGCAAAGTATTATTGGGTTTTACTATTTGCAATTTCTCAGAATCAGCCTGGAGTCTGGATTTATGCCCGGTTAATGCCAATAGGTCGCCTGTTACATAGGACTTAAACTTATCTGGCAAATTGTGGGTGAACTATATATAGGTACACTTCTGCCTAACCCTTCGGGGAATACAGGCGTGATGTTATGTATGGTATGTATGTAATTTTATCATATTTTTTCATAAGTTGCTTCAAAATATAATATGATATTGTTCGACGTCCACGCAGTTTCATTCCGCTAGAACTAGTAACCGGACATTGCCATTTGTCGTATAGCTAATTATATCCGAGATAATCTCACTAAGAGAATTGAACCACCAGACCATGGTTCCCGTAGCTAACTTTAATACAATTGTGTCTACAAACTTTGTTAAAAATACATATATTGCGTCCTGTTTGCTATGATATTGTATTTAATTTTAAAAAAGTTTTTTTCCGTTGGTGGCGTGTTGTCTATTTATGAAAATCAATCTACCTAGCTTTAGTTGGCTCAACTTCCAGTTTAAACGGATGCAGCTGAATACCCGTATTTTACAAGGACTGCCTTTGTGACCTCCACAACCCAATCACTGGGTTACACCCTTGATAAGAATGGTTGTCACTCTATTGGGCTTGTGACTACTCGTAACGACTGTCATAGATCTACGAATGACAGCCGGGACCAACGGCTTAACGGTATGTAATAGATGGTCACCCATCCATGAAACAAAGCGGCATGCATAGCTTAACCTTCGGTCAACCCGTGCGGTTGTTATTATTTAGTCCCGAGCTCCTCTTTAACCACGAGCCACACCTATTAATGAAAATATAAAACTATTTTAAGTACCTAGGTTTGTTTCTGTATAGGTACGTATTTATTTTGCTAAAAAAGTCAATTGCGATATTTCTAACTCGCAACGCGAACGCGAGTGGAGGTTGTACGGTCCTGAAGTGTCAACACTTTGTAATGAACAATTGAGCATTTTAAAGTGTTATTCATGTTGCATTTTAAAAGTGTTATCCTTGTTTTTACCGTTGGGATTTTATTTGTAGTGATTCAATTCGACTAAAATGGAACCTACTCGATAGTTGTCACGAACTTATAATAGGGATTGAATGGATTTAAAATAAGAACGCCAGCAGATGTGATCGTTTATGTGTTTTCATAAAAATCTCTATAATTGTCTATACTTTAATATTATAAAGAGGTATGTGAGTTTGCATGTGAAGGGTAATCTTCGGAACTAGGTAATATGCCGATTCCAAAAAATCTTTCAATAATGGGAAACTACAGTATTGTAGTGTGTATATATGATATATTTTATGTTAAGACTAGCTGTGAAAACAACTTCCATTTACGTAATGTGAATCGGATTTTGTTCACAATTTCGTGGGTTTTAATTTTTTTGCGCGGATCCCTAATTATTTTTCTAAGCAATTGTTACTCTTTATAACATCAGCTATCTGCCAGTGAATGTTCCGTCAAAATCGGTCCTGCCGTTTCGGAGATTAGCCGGAACAAACAGACAGACAGACAAAAAATTTAAAAATTGTTTTTGTTATAAGTAGGTACCGTATAAACTTTCACATGCATTTAGTAAAAAGCTGTTATTTTGACATTACAAAGAGACACTTCAATTTTATTTATTTGTATAGACAAGAAATTTCACGCGGACGTATCGCGGGCAGATACTTAAATAAAATAATTCCAGTCTGTGCTGTTCTTAGCAGCAATAAATTAGCGAAAACTTTCTTATTTTACGAAATCAATTACGTAAACACTTACTTACTGCAAAACTGCTTATCAGATTTATAACATTCATTCAGCATTGATTAGGTAATTTTGTTTTACTGATACGAATATACGAAAGATTGCACACACCGTTAATCTTAGCGTATTTCCAGCGCTAGCGCAGGTCAGCCGTGCAATGACAATACACTGTCAGGGTAGCTCGAAATTCAAATTTTCTTACGTGTTTATCAATTTGCAGGTCAGTGTTGATCAAAATTATGATTCAAGACCGTAATAATGTCTTTACAAGATTGTTATAATTAAATTCATCAATACTACTCCCTAAGTTCGAATTACCCTGTTGAATGACTATTTCATGAAGTCATGACATTTGAGGTCTAAAACAATTCTATTTAAAAATGATTTGTAGCTACGATATATTTTAGGTGACATTATTATCTAAGTAGCTAAATCATATACAGATGAGAATTAGGTACTCAGTATGGTACCTGTTTAAAGTATTTTATCATTTTCGCTATCGTTTCTTGTAAAAGAAATTTGTATCAGTCCCATAAAATGCAAAACCGTCTTATAATTTATTGTTTATGGCCGAGCCAGCAATCATGATAATGGTACTTAGCCTAAGTAGATATAATTCTTAATGTCACCTCATATTGTAGATAAACAGCTGATACGATGTACTCGATGTAGATCGTTCTTATACTCCATACAAAAAATAAAAGAAAGTAAAAACAAATGACTTTCTAAAGGATCCCCCCCCCCCCCTCCCTTAAAAACTCTCTTACTGGCTAGATGAAAAATACCATAGTGCAAAAACGAACTCTATGCCCTTTGAGTCACGGTCTGATTAGCTTTTTCGCGCTTTATGGCGATGTTGGATACGTGTTTCGGGCGTGACGATAAGGTTCAAAATGTACACTTAGCGCCATTTTCGAGTGCGAAAAAATCGATATAAAGGTTAATGTTTTATCATAAATTATTACGTAAGTGGGTAGGTACTTTACATGATTAACATTTAGTTATTTAAAAATAATTCCGCATAGTTCAGGATAAATATGTTAAGGTACTTTTGAACTTATGAATCACAACTTTCAGCAAGTTTCATAACTTAAGGAAAAGTTTAAAAAATCAATTAATTTATTATTATGAAATTACTTTTCGTTTTGTATAGCATAACATTTTATAATATTTTTAGATTTCGATATTTTTGTAGTCAGAATCTACTATTATCGTTTTAATCTAAGGTCTGGTTTATCTAGATATTGCAAGTGCAAATTAATATTGTTAACTCAACTTTCCTTATTTTCCGTGTGGTTAGTTAGTGTTGTTTACTATTTCGCAATCCACACACAAAATAATACATCGCTGATGTAATAAAAACCGAACCTGAATAACGAAAAATATAACCTATTTTATTCGTTATTATTAGCGGCCACTCATAATTACATGAAACAAGAAAGTAACACAAAAAAGAAAAAAAAAAACAGTCCCTTACCTACACTCACAGGTAGTTCTAAATTCAAAATTGTATCACGTATAACAATGGTCCGATCAGCGAGTTCTCAACGCAACCGTCACTGACTCATCAGCTGTTTCTTCATACGACCGTTCACTGTGGCTGCACTAACATCAATGAAATTGACATCGTAAATCATTAAGCGAGCGAACGCGATAATACTCGATGCTACCTTTAGTAATTTATCAGGACTGTTGCTAAGTATTGGATCCATCGTCGGTCAGTATAGAGGAGCTTGGCTTGTCAATAGCTAGCGCCTCTTTAACTCTATATAAGGTAGTCACAAATAAAAAAAAACATCAGAACGTCTCTACTGTCTTGTGTGTCTTGCTGCAGACCTTAGGCGCCTCCACCACATAGTGGTTTTCTTAGAGTACCTAACTCCGAGACCAGTCAAGGAAGGCTACTAGAATCTATTGAAGTAAATATATGCTGAGTTTTAGAGAGGGTCTACTAAAGTCTATTCTGGATTCTAGATTCTATAGTCTATTGTAAGCAGTATGCTGAATTGAACTCTGTGTTCTCTAGATCTGTTGCTAATCGGTTATGAGAAACCACACTTGGAAAAAATCGTCTCGTCTCGTTCCTGCCTGTGATTATACTCATGTGCGTTTTTTTTTTTTGTCTGTGCCGTGTTACCAAGAAATTTTGCTCGAAAAAATTGCTACCCGCAATTTGGTGGACCAGTTTTTGTGAGTGCACAAAGTTACCGCTCGTTGAAACCGGTTTCTCGATCAGATTTGCAGGTGATGCCTCATGTATTTACATGTCAACATATCCACGTGGATTGGTCGCTGAATAAAGTTCAATGAAATATTGTTTCTACCATACGGAGTTTACACAATGCCGATATGATATTTAATCAATTAGAAAATTAAACCATTTACCTTCCGGAAATATTCCAAATGTAAGCACATATTATACAGTCAATATGGAGTTTCCAAGTTTGTTTTAATATTCTATCCGGATAGCAAATGATATTAGTAACAAGAAAATGAACGCGAGTATTAAACATGATATACTCAAGCTATACACAAACACTACATAACTAGCGAAATGTGGGTGTACTATGTACCTATAGGTACACCTCTGTCTAACCCTTCGGGATAACAGGCGTGATGTTATGTTATGTAATCAAGCTATTTATGAGTTTTTAGGATACAGTTAGGTAATCTATCCAATAATGAGAACATCATTCTTGTAACAGCTATTTAGAAAGAAAGAATAAAGTTTATTTGGACGCAGTTCGTGAAACACAAAATACAAATAAAAAACTGGCCAAAAAGGTTCAGACAGATGCTGTCTGACGCTGGTTTTCTAATGAACCTTTGGGGACAACTGACGAGAAGTACAAACAGTTTCAACATACCTAATACATATTTTTATACTTCATTATATAAATAAACTAGTAATCAAAAATTTACTAAAACAAAAACAGCAAGAACTGTCTCAGCAAAACCTGAGCGATATTTATAATTATGTGAAACTAGCGTACAAACAAAACAGTCCATTCTCCCATAAAGGATTTTATTGTTCACAGCAGAGAACTACAAATTAAATTATATTAATTTACGATAAAACTGTTGTAATAAATCATGTTTTTATTACATAAGACAGTTGTGTACAACGATTGATATCAGCCCAGCTGTTTATGACAGGAAGGCGTAATTATGAAATAATGTGTAGTAATAAACAATATCGGTAGTTATCAGGTTTTTATGACGCGGCAATGTATGTATGTGTGTGGTATTCAGCTCGTCCACCTTACATTATTACTCTTACAAATGGATTCCCCGAAAGGTTAAGCAGAGGTGTACCTATAGTACACACACATTTCGCTAGTTACGTTCAGTCCCATGTAATAGGGGGCGAGCCTATTGCCATCAACCGGGCACAAATCCAGACTCCAGGCTGGTACTGAGAAATTCCAGATGGAAAAACCCAATAACACTTTGCCCGACCCGGGAATTGAACCCAGGACCTCATGCTCAACAGTAGCGCTTGCGACTACTAGATCAACGAGACAGTCATTATTACGCTTCCATTTCGGATATACCTTTTTACCCCAAAAAGTACTAGCTGGTTGGGGTCACAACGTTTCACTTACAGTAACTTTTAAGTAATTCCACAGTGCTCCATCTTCTATCTACGCGACGCTCTGGGCGCGAGGTATGCTTGTTTTCTCACCACATGGGATGGAGGGGACCTACATCGAAGTGTTATGCATGTTAATTAATTATTTATTAAATATCTCCTCATCATCATCATTGGCAACCCTTTCCCCTCACTTCTGAGTATAGGCAACATCTCTATTAAACATCTCCTAATTTAAAATAGGTACAGTAATAAAACAATAGTAATAACAGTAATAATAATAAAAAAGAAGATAATATTACCCTAGTTGTGAAGCAAAAATTGCCAGAATCTTTTTCTTAAAAAAAAACTCCATATATTATTATTTACACATACTCTGTAGCAGCCTACAATCAAAAATATCGAGTGTATAAACTACTTATCATTCAGCGCAGGTCGAAAGGGTCAACCGAGAGAAACGGCTCAGGAGTGTACCCGCGAGCAAAGGGTTAAACTACCTATGAAACACTTTATCAACTTGTTCTGTTAGGCTGTATCACTGCAGGGCACAGGCCTTCCCCCGATGATATTATAGATATTAAAAAGAGATATTTTGATAGGTTACCTACCCAACGTTCGATCTTCAAAAACAGCACAATTTCACACTATGCTAGATAACACATGAAAGTAGGACGGCATGTCGTAATTATCGGGAGCGAAAAAGAGACAAGACATAATGTAACTTGGCTAACTAGCCAAGTTTTGATTTGCCACTTGCGGAGCGCATATATAACCTACATAGGTATAATTTAAATAACGCACAAACTCATTCTGAACAACTTTTACTGTGGGACCTAACCTGAAATCACGAAAAAAAATCAGGTGTTCCCTACATTTTGACAAGTTATGCGAACACAAATGTAGGGAACAGCTGACTGTGTTTTCTTTTCGCGATTTCAGGTACCTGTGATCCCATGTAAAAGTTGTTCATAATGATGAGTACAATGACCCCTTAAGTGGTCGTGCGTTATTTAAATTATAATCTATGACTTCCAGTTATTTCAGTCCATAGGAAACGTGGACGATTGCGCCAACATGAACTATTGCACTTTGTCGGGCCTATAATATGTCAACCTTCAGTGTCTTTGAAGAAGCCATCATTGTTCTAGTGGGGACAGATGTACACGACGAATGACGCCTTTCCTTTTTCACTACGTTTAAGTATAGCTTTTAAAACCCTTCACTTTACGACTCACATCAGGTACAGTCAACCGCACATCAGTGGTACCACTTGCACTACGAAAATCACCCTTACTGTTACGACATAAAGGCGCTGTCAATGTCAAAATATTACCACCGGTTGACCGTAGGTCTTACTCAAATCTTTTATTATTGCATCATCTTATGTACATAGGTTGTGCCATCTACATAATGTTATATTTACAATGGGCTTCAAAATAGGCTCTGAGTTTTCATGCAAATATCTACGCTACTTAATTAGAAGCTAATTTTTTTAATGTTTCTTATAATTATGTTTGAAACAAGTTTATAACCAATTGCGAGGTTTGACTTTATCCCGTCCAAAATTTTCAATTGCAAGGTTTTATAGGACAGCCCGTATTTAAGTAAAAAAATTCTGAAAATATACGACTTCACAACAAAATAAAACCTAAGTTTAAGTATTACTCCGGGTTTACACAGTACCGTCGGAAGAGCAAACTTTGTGATCATGGCTAGTGGTCACGAACGCCATAAAAGGCAGGAAAAGTTTTCACATATACATATAAAACTTAAACAAAAGAATCCGGAAAACTTAAAAATAATATTGTTTTATAGTTATACTAGCTACATCACGCAGTTTCACCCGCGAGGACAATTTTCCTGGGACAAAAATTATCTTATTTCCTATTCCAGGTCCTAATGTACCATCACGGACATTTGCGGAGAACCACTTTTCGACTTTATTATTAAGGCAATAAGGTTGAAAAGTGATTCACCTCAAATGGCCGCGATTGTACCTACGTACGAAATTACATCTAAATCCGTTTTGTTGTTTTTGCGTGATTGAGTACTTTTCAATAGCAGCCCGGAGTCTGGATTTGTGCCCTGTAGATGGCAATAGGCTCGCCCCCATGGGACTTAAACATAACTGGCGAAATGTGGGTGTACTATAGGTACACGTCTGCCTAACCCTTCGGGGAAACAAGGCGTGATGTTATGTTATGTTATGTGAGTAACAAACATCCATCCATACATCCTCACAAACATTCGCATTTATAATATTAGTTGGAGTTGGATTTATTTTAGCTGCAATTGAATCTTATATTTTTTCGTTTTAAAATACACAACAGGAGCTAGACCACCACCTCTTAAAGCAGTATTATTGTAATTTTCCTTCAGTGTGGGAAAGAGATGGAGCTAGACGTCCTGTATAGCTCCATCTCTTTCTCACACTGAAGTAATATTATAATAATATTGCTTTAAGAGGTGGTGGTTAGCCCCCAGAGGAGCAATTCGCATTTTCCCAACGTTTGCATTTTAATCTCAGTATCTCCTCCACAGTCCGGCCGTCGAGAGAATGCGTCACTGACACCTGTCAGTTTGACAATTTCTAGTTGTGATAAGGATCAAATACGCAGAACACATATTCGTTAGTATGAAACTGACAGGTGTTAAGAACGCATTGTCTCGACCCGGCTGTAATTTTCATGAACCTTTAGATGAAGCAGACAATAATATTTTATTAAAGTAGGTATTTCTTACTCTCATAATACTATTGTGTAGCAAAAATTTCAAAACAAATACCTGTGAACAGTATCAATGTTTTCTAATACCTACTCACATTATCACAAAGTGGCTAAGTATTAACAGCCGCATCGATCTGCCAGGTTAAGCAACGGTTGCCGAGGTCGGTCCGTCTATGGGTGACCATCTTAACATACCAAGACCCGTCCGTGTCTCAATAAGTACGTTAAGCCGTTGGTCCCGACTGTCATTCGTAGACCTTTGACAGAAGTCAGAAGCCCGAAAGTCTGACAACGGGGGTCTGGGTTTCATATTACTCAGTTACAGGTCAGATAGGCAGTCACTCCATGTAAAATACTGGTAACCCCAACCCCAACATAGTTGCGAAAAGGCTGGGCAGATGATGTTATTATCACAAAGAGAGCGATTGCAACATTCGTTGTAGTTTATGAGTCAGCGGCAATTCTCAGTACATTAATCATTATGGTCACGTTTGATGCTGTGTTATGACGTATGCAAGTGATACACACGATCAAGATCAAGGTGAACGTAAACGACAGACGTAAACCTAGTTACCATGTTAGCATAGTTAGAGGTATCTTTAAGATGTAGAGATAAGTAAAAAATAGATGTATCTGACGTACATACAAAGTTCTATATACAGGGTGGCAAAATACACAGAATCAAGACACCGACTTCCGAAATTAAAGTTATTTCATAATTTTATTTTGAGTTAATTTATTTTTGAAGTCGGTTGTATTTTTTGCAAAAATGTTTTTATTCTACACTTTTTAGTTGTGGTACTTACCCCACACAAAGTCGTATACCACTACTTGCATTGTAAATAACAGTGACAGGAAATAATTTTATGATCATTATTACTAAGTGGAAAAAATACGTATTACTGAAACTGACTCAAAAACCACTCATCAGAAGTTGTCTAAATTTATATGGGACTAATTTGAAAGTATATCCTTTTAAATAAAAAAAATAATTTTTCAAGTCAGTTTATAAATGACGAAGTTCTGAGGTAACAAGCATTTAAAAAAAATGTATTTTTTTTAAATACAACGTAATTGAGGACCTCTTCCTTAATTTAAGTCGGTTAAAAACACGCTTGACCCGTTCAGGGGCAGTAGTTTCTAATTAGATGGCAAATAAGCAGGTGACCCACCGTGATGGTCAGCAATGGTCAGAAAGACTTTGCAATACCAGAGGTATCGCATTCGCAGGTGCGTTTCTATGCCAGGTGTACCTAAAGCTGTAATCGCCATGTCCCTAACACCGGTATCAAAAGCCTTAAAGCTAGAACATTACAAGGCTGCTTGGCAGCAATGGTCGTTGTATGTAGTACTTCCCCGGACCAGTTCCTGCACAAAGCTGTCGTACTAAGTAGGTACTGCTATATTTACAAGCTGACCCATTTACAGTGGTTCAATCGTTTTTTTTTTTTGGGTCTATGACATCCTAATGATTCTTCTAAATGCAACATATGTTCCGCGAAAATCAGTAGTTTGAAAGTTATGATTCTTTTTTAGCTTAATTATTAAAAACTACTGAGTTCCGCGGAACACAATTTTAAGTTGCTAGTAGATTAATCATTGGGATGTTCTAGATGGAAAAAGAAATTTGGACCACTATAAATGGGCCACCCTGTACATATAGCAGTACCTACTTATTACAACAGTTTTGTACAGGGACTATAAAATTTTGTATATTTGATTGAAAGCCCTACTAAATTACTATAATTATGTCAATATCTTGCAGTTCCAATAACATTACATACATGTCGAATTGATAACCTCCTTCTTTTTTTGAAGTCGGTTGAAAATAACTTTAATTTCGGAAGTCGGTGGCAAAAAACTAAAATACGGATCCAAAGACACCGACTTCCGAAATTAAAGTTATTTTTCACTTTGTAGTGTTTTTTTTTTTGGAAGTCGGTTGTTTTTTTTTTTTTGCGAAAACGTTTTTTATAGTACTGCACTTATGCGAATTAAGACGAAAGCACCAGGGTAGCCCGCGATTGCGGGATGTTCGAAAGAGTTAGGTACTGTGGCCTCGGCACAGGCAACAGAAGGAACACGGGTGGGTTTTAGTCAGTAAAAGTCTGACACGCCCTTCCGCTACACCCAGAGTGGGAGAAGTCATTTGATGATTTCCCATCCAAAAAAAAGGGTAGCCCGCGAAATTCAAATTTTCTTACGTTTTTTACAATTTACAGGTCAGTATTAGGTTGTACGTTGATTAAAATATTCGGGACCTTAACAAATATGTATTTAGAGAATTGTAATCATTAAAGTCACCAATACAACTCTCTAAGACCAAGTAATCCTATTGAATGACTATTTCGTGAAATCTTCTCATTTCAGAATTATACTAACTTAAGGAGTAGTATTACCGATTCTAATGATTATAAATCTGTAAATACATATTTGTTAGGTTCGCGAATCATACTTTAATCAACATACACCCAGACACTGAGCTCTGAGCACTGAGCTGAAATTGCAAAAATCTTGGCACCAAACGGATTACCGTTATGTCTTTTAAGACATAATATTTTTACTTGATCGATTGATGGCTAAGTAAAGGGCTTCACGATTCCTTGTGTCGCGGGGCTGTCCCGTACAGGGGGCCAACCACCATGTCTTAAAGCAGTATTATTTTAATGTTACTTCAGCGTGAGAAAGAGATGGAGCTATACAGGACGTCTAGCTCCATCTCTTTCCCACACTAAAGTAAGATTACAATAATACTGCTTTAAGAGGTGGTGGTCTAGCTCCAGAGCAACATTAATATTCTTTGTGTACCTACTACATTATATACTGTCATCGATAAATTACCAATAACAAAGACTCTGCATGTTACCTACTTGCGTGGAATCCCCAACTGGGAATTACCATTAGGATAACTTAAAGTCCTGATTGATACATTGACCATCTATGTGTGCAGAGCCTCGGGGTCAACGACCTACACCGAGATATCAGCTGGTGTCGATTGTCGACAGACGATGATTGGCTTGCTGCGGTCACGGCGGCCAACGATAGTGGAAGATGCCTGGGTTAAAAAAAATCTATATAGTCCGTCAGTCAGATAATAAAAAAATATTAGACACGTATTTTTGCTTTATCATATTAATAAAAAAAATAATAAATAAAACGCATTAACGGAGTGGGGGCTCGTAACGTCATAACTAAGTATAAAATCTAGCAAGACGTGACGTCATGCCACATTTTAACTCGATGTATCGCCGTAATCTTTGATTACGAAAAAAAATACGTGTCCAATAATTTTTAATAATCTACCTGACGGACAAAAATAGTAGAATATATAACAAGTGAAAAAAAGGGAATTTAATTCGAGGGACTAAGTTAGGTACCGAGAGCAGCGAAGGATTCTAGATTAGAATCCTGAGCGGTGCTAGGGATACAAGGCCCGAGATGATTTTTTTTTCACGAGTGTTTACCACTGACTGCAAGAAAATAAATAGGTATGTACAACTCCCGAGGTTTTGGCGGCAACAAATTGTGAACTATAATTGCTACTTTAGAACGAAACGATTCCAAATTCAGTGTCTCATTTTCATCATTGGAAGAACTCATTTAATTATAATTATGTTAATAGATTTTCCAACGACATAAAACAACCACGATAACAGATAGAAAAGAACCTAACTAAAACTGGCGGGATATTTTTTTTTAAATTTAATAGTATAGCTCTCTATGGAATAGCTTCATTTAGCCAGCCAGTAGGCCACTTCACCACATTCAGCACACTCCCACTTTCAGCACATTTTATTTATTTTTTGTTCATAATTCGTATTTATAATTCATACTTGTTCAAAATTCACTCAGTGACTAAAAGAGAGTTTTATTCATTGTTATAGATGAATGATGTCCTTTTTCGAGTGGCAATGGTAAAAACATTTTTAGTCATCATCACTATTGTAATAGATTTAACCTTATAGCGCGTAAATCATAAACTTGCGATAGCTTCTAAACTATACATCTAACGGCCGAACCCAATAACCTACATATTTTCAATACAGATCGCTATTGATGGTAGACAGTATAATTCTATCTGTCCTTATGTCAGGCCGGTAAGATTCCATAATCTCTTATGGATTGTTGGGAAGTTAAAACCATATATAGATAGGTTTTCTATATCCAGTATACCAAAACTGGTGATAGATAGGTTATTGGGTTCGGCCGTAAGTGATACTGCACTGTAATTGATTTGGCTAACTAACAAGTTTTATTTCATAAAGACTATACTACATAGGTCAAAAGGCCTTCGTAAGTAAGCACCTATTTTTTTCAGCAATTATAACAGTGTTGCAAACGGCTTTAATTTTCCTGTTAAATATACATATGTTATAAAGGTTCCGTTTTTAGGGTTCGTAGTCAACAAGAAACCCTTATAGTTTCGCCATGTCCGTACGTCCGCAGCTGCAGCTTAGCTCAGAGATTCTTAGTACTAGAAAGCTATAATTTGGCTTATATATACATATTAATCACGCCGATAAAGTGGTAAAATAAAATCATGAAAAAATTTTTTTTAGGGTACCTTCCTCTACACGTAAAGTGGGGATGTTTTTTTTTCTTGTCTACCCCATAGCGTGGGGTGTTGATTGATAGATAGGTGTTTCAAAAATATTGCGGGTTTGTAAAAACAATTTATCGTCAAGGGATCTGTTTTTGAAATATTAAGCTTTAAAGTGCTAATTTTTGTTAGAGTCAAGTGTCCTCCCCCCCCCCCCGCTAGCTAAACGGATCACAGCTAAGAACGCTTTACAAGTTTACGAGTAATAGTCGACCAACTTACATTTGCAGTTGGAATGTATGGGAGAACATGTTTTTCAACTACAATGTTAAGTTTGTTATTGGGATAAATTCATCCCAACTAAGGAACCCTTCATTGTGCGTGGTCCGACACGCATTTCGCCGGTTTTTCTTTTAAGTTCGGAACTTTACTTACCTTCAAATTGCGTTTTTTATTAGTAGTAGGTACCTAATCTGTGAGGTTGTTTTGCACAATTGATTTGATAATATGTAAGTGGATCATGACATTAAGTCGTGATATCTCTACGAAGAAAAAAATTAAGTTGTTTTGACGTAATGTACAAAGCTCTTTGTCATTATTATCACTCGGAATTTTAGGCCTAATCTACTTATATAAATAAAAATTAAATGCTGTTCGTTGGTAATACGCAACACTTGAGAACAGCTGGAATGATTTGGCATTTT
This sequence comes from Fissipunctia ypsillon, assembly GCA_947568875.1. Lineage (NCBI taxonomy): Eukaryota > Metazoa > Arthropoda > Insecta > Lepidoptera > Noctuidae > Fissipunctia > Fissipunctia ypsillon. The sequence goes on along the minus strand of OX387644.1, from coordinate 12,205,649 downwards.
TTTTATTTTAAATCTTTCGCAATAGTCTGAATTATGTTTTTATAGAAAGAAAGATTGGAAAAATTCACCGGAAACTTTTCAAATTCGGGAAAAACTGAACGTCTTTTTTTGTATGAGTTATTGAAAATTGGACAGGACAACGTCTGGTCGGTCAGTTAGTATGTAATATTTAGCGCTTCAACAACATATTAAGAATGGTCTTAGCACTCCCCTGCTCCCCAGCTCGATGTTATTAGCCAAAAACGGCTCGTGATATCAATGAGAACATCTGTCAGGCAGGCGTCAAGACCGTAATTTGCGTCCATAGAAATATTTCTTATATTTTTATATCGGTATGTTTGCGTCGCTCAAGATAAGTCGATAATTAATTTTGCGTCAATTGTGGTGGAAACCGCAATATACATCGTTGTTTTGACGACTCACGGTTTATAAGTTAATAGCTCTTGCCGTAATGGGAACCTACTACCGCTATACCGGTGTAAAAAGTATCCTTTGTCCTAAACCTATGGAGACAAAATTTCATCAAAATCCGTTAAGGTGTGAAAAGGACAGACAGACACTTAGTTTCACATTTATATTATTGGTATGAATGCTTGGTTGTTAGTTGGTTGGTGGGTGTAATAGGTACACCTCTGCCGAGCTCTTCGGGGAAACAAAGCGTGATGTTATGTTATGCTTGGTTATCTGTCTGTCTGTCATTAAGATTTTGACATTTTGGGACACATGACATAAGAGAAGGTAGTGACATTCTCTTCCGGGGATCCTATGCCATAAAAATAAATATAAACCAGATATCAGATGCTTCACCACAGAGACCGCAGATTACTGTACTCCCACAGACTATGTACACTCCTCGTTAGAGAGCGCAATATGCACACAGAGGCAACGTAAATTGTCTTTGGTCCCTGGCTCGGACATCGGGCAATGGACAAAGTAAAAATTTGTAAACTTTATGCGGATTGATTATGAGGTTTTTGGATACTTTGTATGTGTGTACTTTAAGTCATTGTTTTTTTTTTTGTAATGTGCGTTTTGTTTGTGCAGAATAAACCATTTTTCTGTCTTTCTTTCTTCTTCAATTTTTGTTCATTTCTGTCTTTCATTCGTCATCTTTCACTCAAAGTAATACTTGTGCACACATAATGAAACAAAATTGACAAATTAATTCATTAGTGAACCGATTCAACAATGTTAATTTCGGTCTACAGAATGATCGATCAGAATGAAAGGAGCAGATGAACGTTCATTTCTATGTGACTCTGTAGGTGTAGCATGAACTTGGAATTAAACAAAAATGTACACTCACTCGACTGAACCATGCCAGTGTGAACCATCTGATATCACATTAAGTCATACTTTAATAAAAATGTGATAGTAGGTACCTAAATCTAGATAACATTATTAACACAATAATTTATTTTTCATCGATTTCAATCGTACCTAATCTGCTATAGTAACAAAATATTTTGATTATTATGTAATCATCATTAATTATTGAGTTAGGTCGTGTTAGCTCGGAGGTTTAACGTGTTGAGTGAGCACTTACCACTGTGAATTTTTAAATTTCGCTATGAAGCTGAAGCTCGTAAAAATACCTGGATTTTGATCGTCATACGTCGCAATCATAATGTATGCAAGAATGCCGAAACTAACAAAACAATTGGATGAGTAGTTACCTACCACACTGCGCCCGGTAGATGGCAATAGGCTCGCCCCCTATTACATGGGACTTAAACACAACTAGCGAAGTGGGTGTACGGTCAGCAACAGAAGTAGATTAACACTGTTACTTTTACATGTGAAATCAATCGACTCTAAATTATTAGTACTCTACTTTTCAGCATTTCATGTAATAGCTAAGAGGTTTTACCATCGGAATTTAATTTAACAACTGTCCATTGTTTTAATTCTTTTGAACATAAATTTATTGTGTTAAAAAAATGTAGTGTTAATCGACTGTTGTTGCTGACTGTACTATAGGTACACGTCTGCCTAGCCCTTCGGGGAATACAGGCGTGATGTTATGTTATGTGTATCTACATAAATTTTTTTTTACAATTGCATGCAGCGGCAGTCATAACCTAATTTTACAGCTTGATTGTTTAAAATCAAATGCATAGGTATATCGTTAGTATCAACAAACGGTGCAGCCGTGCACGTTCTGTGTAGTATTTTTCCACAGTGGAGCATGTTGAATTTTGTACAACACGTATTTCTTATAATATCATCGGAAGTCACATGGGTATCTACCACAAACTACTGGGTGTTCTACAAGTGCTGATATTATATTGGCTTCAAATGAAATAAAAAATGACGAATTTTAGGCCTTATAAAAAGTAAGGTTATGTTAATTTTGTTAGTTTATAATGCTCCGTTTTTCACTTTTTTGTATTTCCCGTGTGTGTCCCAAGTAAAATATTTTTCTTTCTGTCTTTCTTATATTTTATTTTATCATAATACTATTTTTTTTTACTGTGAGGTACACACTGTACACATGTTACAAAAATACCAACAAGTTTTTAGAGAGGTCACAGAGAGGTCTGCTAAGCGTGCATAACGGGGCATAACTTCGATACAGTTAATTTTTGGTTTATTTAAATAAAATCAAATCAAATACAAAATCACAATAAATAAACAAATCACACTCCACTATAGATGTCAATATTTGATCTTCATACGTTTACTAAAGCTAGACCACCACTTCTTAAAGCAGTATTATTTTAATCTTACTTGAGTGTGGGAAAGGGATGGAGTTAGACGTCCTGTATAGCTTCATCTCTTTCTCACACTGAAGTAACATTAAAATAATACAGCTTTAAGAGGTGGTGGTTGGCCCCGTGATCGTGTATCTGTCACAGTAAGATGGTTGCAGCCGTCTTAAAGTTATATCCCTAGCGATATATCTACAAACCGTAATATAGTTATATGAAAGTAGCTCATAACTATCTTACTAGGAATATAATTATGATACGAGCACCATCTATTTAGTAATAGATATGTACATTAGGGCATTCCGACCAAATAGGTAAGGTTAGAACTGTGACCAACTACGCGCGAGCCGAGCAAGCGCTACGTCGAAATTGGTCGCAGTAACAAAATTAGGGTACACAGACCTCTTTCTTATATTTATTTTACGGTATATAGCTATATATCCCTAGGGATATAGTATACAACGTGTATCTGGATGTACGACATTAAATGAAAACGAGCACAGTACTAATCCATCGAAACATTTTAAAACACGAAGATTAATAGTTAATGGAAAATTTAAAAATTGCAGTTTTCAAACAAAACAAATAGCAGAATCAACTGCATAAAAAGTAAACACGCTTTATCAACGAAAAGTCACTGACCAACGGTGCGATGCAGGGCTTGGCGGCGGCGGTGCGGGGCGCAGGTAGGTAGGCGCAGGCACTTTAGTCGAAGAACAATACAAACGCAGAGAACAGGATCATATGTTTTGGAAAGGTTCTTGACCTTACAATGTTTACCTATTATTACGGACTCAGATCTACATCATGTTGAAAAATAAGAAAATGAAAAATAATTTCCTGTGGCTAAAGTATTCATTGGATTTGATTGATTTTTTGTATACGGGTAAAGAACATGATTTTCTTTACGTGGTTTATAGGAATGTCAATCGTCCTGTTCCACCTTGTATAACGGCTACAACCATCTTACTGCAACATATACAGGGTGTCCGGTAAAGAATGGATAACCTTGAAATCGCATATAACAGACCTTATGGCTGTTCTAAAAAAAATACAAAAAATATATATCCCAAGTAATAACTAAGATTTTTTTGAAAAAGAATACTAACTTTTTTTACATTTTTCATCACCACAACCACAAATGAATGAATTCCATCGGTTATCTGTTGTTATAATATTGTACGTTGACTATGCCGCCGACAGAGAGGCAATAAATAATGTGACTAGAAATTACACAGAATTTCTTTTCTAAAAAAATGATATCCTAGGTACTTACTACTTGGGATATACATTTTTTTTTGTATTTTTTTTAGAACGGCCATATTATACGGCTATTATATGCTATCGCAAGGTTATCCATTAATTACCGGACACCCTGTATATTACAAAGTACATCGGGTACATCAGGCATTTGGTATGAACTAATATTTATCAGTAGAAAAAACAGTGAATTATTTCCAACATTTTGCCCTTGACCACTTATCGCTAGTTTAACAAATCGATAAGATATCTATATTAATAAAGAAAACACAATCTGATGTGTAGTCACTCTAAGAAATCAAGTTTAGTATCTACGTTGTAAAATACTATAAATGATTTCATTAATCGTGGAAATATTCCGCTATGACTGAATACTGCATTGTCCCCTTTGTTGCTTTATACCTATATAGCTATATTTAATCGAACCGTTAATAATCGCCATTTTGCGTTCGTGAAAATATTCCCTCCTTATCAAAAGTAAATTGTCCTAATAGCAAAACGACCTATAATCAAAACGACACTTTAAGGTGAACGTCCACTGGTCCGCATCGGCTGCAATGCACGCTCGGCTCGCAATGGATTTCGGTTTGCTGTGTATGAATTCATACAGCACTGCTTTCACTATCAGTACCGGCCGCACCGAGCGCTCGGATAATTTCTTCATACAAACAAACAAAAATCCGTTACGTGTCGTGCGTGCGTTGCGGCCGGTGCAGACCAGTGGACGCTCACTTATAACAAAATATCCTATTAACAAATCGTCCTACGAACAAATGGTCCTAAAAACAAAAAAAAAACGAAAACGGTACAGTCATACTGCATAGAAATATGAAATTATTTAATATGAGGCCTGAGGTTAAAATATATTAATGATATGGTAATTATTAATAAATAATATATTAATAAAGAAATAATAGAACAAAAATAATAATAAAATAAAAAATATTAATAAGTAAATTAAATAATATAGCAATAATTATTATTCATGATCTCCTAAAACAGAGCTTCCTCTCTCCTACCCTTTTGCTGTGCCCTACAGAGTCCATAATGATCTCAATTATATACTATAGTTACCACCTAAGTACACATTATGGTAAAGCAATAAAGATATTGAGTATTGAGGTGACAAACATTTAAAAAAAACAACCGAATTGATAACATCCTCCTTTTTTGAAGTCGCTTAAATAAGCGTACATCATTAGAAGGTCAAAAATTGAATCATGGTATTTGAAGTAGATGCAGTGTGCAAAATATAAAGAAAGTGCATGTCAAAGAAATGCGGATATAATAAATCCGGTATCAGCCAAAATGAAAACAATAATCTGACTATAAAACATCGTACGATGAAGTCACTTTCTTCAAAGTCAGTCATTTTAAGCCCGCGACGAAAACAGAGGGGTGTTATAAGTTTAACGTGTATTTTTGTATCTGTCTGTGGCATCGTAGCTCCCAAACGACTGAACCGATTTTTTTTTCGTTTTGTTTAAAAGGCGACTTGATCGAGAGTGTTCTTAGCTATGATTCAAGAACATCTATTTAGCCGGTTGAAGATTATCAGCTATTTTCTATCTAATGAATGGGTGTGTTAAAGAAAATAAAAAAGTCACAAAATAAAATGTGGAAATCACAATGTACTTTCCCGTAACTTTCTCTGCCGAGAGTGTACATAACTAGTGCATGCGACAGCCGGATTTAAACTTAAACTGAAACCTAAAAAAACTGTTCAAACTGTCACCTACATCGCGTTAGAGAAACTATTTTATGCTTTTCCGAAACGATCTACTTAGCGTTTCTGGTATAATGTTCTAATTGTGGTAACCCTATTTCTAATTTGGGCGGTCGCTTTTGGTTTGTTCGAAGGAAAATTTTAATCATTTTTAATTATTGGATGTTATTTCTTTAGTTAAGAGTAGGGGAAGACCAAAGAAACGACTGTGTGTAAGATGACTATGGCCAGAAAGGGGATGACTATACCGAGATGACGTCTAATAGGGAAAGAAGTATGGAAGAAAAAACATGTTACGCCGACCACATTTTTAAAGCTGCAAACAGGCGCGACACGCGACGCGATACTAAGGCATCGATCGTCGAGCGACACGCGGTGCATTTGTGCCGCGTGAGATTTCCGTCGCGTGTCGTGCCTGTTTGCAGGAGCCTTTAGTTTTAAGGGCAGGAGAATGATGATTTGTGTTTAGTTCACGAAGTACATTCATCACGCCTTTATCCTATAAAGCTGACAGAGTTGTATTAGTAGGTGCGACCACATGACCCATTACAATGAATGAGCCTATTTTACCCAGTGCAACGTCTGGGCTGCCACCGGTAGCCAAATTATTTGTCTGCCCCGGGCTACTATGGTAGCCTCGCCGAATTATTCCCAATTATTTCCTTTAAAACGTTTTATTTTAAGGTAGAATCTCTATTAAGTACGAAAAACTACGAAGTAGTCATTTTGAATGTTTTAATAATATTGAATACGCTTTTGATTTGGTTATGTACAAAATATAATACCTAATGTGTAAAAACGAGTGTAAAAAGTTTCATATATTACAAAAATATTTATAGGTACCTTACATAAACAGTGTCACCTGGATAAGTGGGATCTCAAGGGACCTAGGATTACAGGCTTTTCAATTACCCAGTTTCCAAAAAAGTCAGGTGTAAAATGACAGTTGTCTTATTTACAGAGGCTCCCGCTAAGACAGGTCGAAAAGTAGAGTTTTTTCATTTATATAAGTGAAAATGTTCATTAAACAGACCTGACCAGACGAAAATTAAAAAATGATAAATTATTATTACATAAATTATTATTTATTTATATTTATTAATTATATTTATTAATTAATGATAAATTATTATTAGCCTTACTTACACAGCCTGTTGAACTACAAACTCCCAATTATAGAGGTAAAAATCTAACAAATGCATTCTCTCTCAGTTATAAAGGTTTAATTATTATTCCCAATAACAGAGGTATTTCAATGCAAAAGTGTCATTACTTCATTTTTATTATCAGTAGTAGAGGTCTCTCACATATCCAGCACCCTAATTGCGTAACAATCACAGTTTGAATGATTTTGAAGCATATTGTTAATCCATTGCTTCATATGTCCGAAAAATGTGTCTGCTCAACAACGTAAATAAGGCAATGTATGTTGTTGAACTGTCAAAATGAAACCGATTCCTACTAGTAGTGTATTACGCAATTAGGGTGTAGGCCCCACTTAACCGGTTACACTGTAATAAAATCGTAGGACAGTCAAAACTGTAGGTAGCCTGTAAATTGTAGGTAGGTCTGGGAACGATTCTAATGCCGAAAAAGAATATATATTCATATGTAGTTTTAAGAATTATTGTCTGTTAGTCTCAGTGTATGTTCCAGCATCACGAAATTACTACCGGATAGATTCTGTTCAAATTTTGTAAAGATTTTCCCTACAAGTCTGGTCAGTCTGTAGGCTATAAATTATCACGCTATTTGCTATGGGGGATGAGCAATACTGCATTATATTTGTATTCTTCTATAGTGTACCGCAAATTGTAAAAAGACTAGTTGCAGATAATAAATAATAGGAATTTAACCATTTAAGTGATTAGGTTTAGGTTTAAAGAATTTCATTTCTCATAAGAACTAAGGTTCACTTAAAATGAGATACAAAGTGCTTACATCTAAATAATAATTATCATATTTGCCTCTGGGGTGTGGGTGATTACCATCACGCTATACCTTTATGGAGCAAAGCAGTCAATTATGACTTAAACAGGATGGATTTTTGAGACGGTGCAGTAAGGACAGGTACTTACTACCATAATGGTTGTAACGACAGGAAAACGGTCTTAGGAGACTATCCTTAACTTTTTGAGACATTTTGATTTGCATTTACAGATTTTGAAAAACAAGTATGTAGGTACAGACAGCAAGAAAATGGGCAATTTTCACGAAAACTATTTTTGATGCCAATCGATTCTGTTTCTTAGGATCAAAAATTCTATGGAACCAACTGAGGTTCGAGTACTAGAAAAGTCAGAATCACAAAAAAACAACTTTTCCCGAACAATTCGTAGGAAATGAGTAGTTAAAGTAGGAACGCAGGCGTTCATTAATTCACAAACAACGAAAAACTTCGTAAGCAGTGGAAATTCTTACTGAAACCGTCGACCATAGGACCAACTGTACGTCACTTGATCCCGCGTCACCAGTCCTGGGGGCAACCACCACCTCTTAAAGTAGTATTATTTTAATGTTACTTCAGTGTGAGAAAGAGATGGAGCTATACAGGACGTCTAGCTCCATCTTTTTCCCACACTCAAGTAAGATTAAAGTAATACTGCTTTAAGCGGTGGTGGTCTAGGCTCTGACCCTATGTATATTTTGGCTGCTGAGACCAAAACTACGAACATGGTATACACTATTATTATACAGGGAAGTTCTATAAAAATTGGCAGGTATTTTAGTATATTGTGGTGTCGTAAGACTTCCACGCGAATGAAGTCGCGGGCAGAAGCTAGTCTTGAATATGATTTACAATAACTTACTTTTTAACTGCCAGTTGATTAAAAACTATTTAAAAAAATCACAGCTTACGTGAATCATAAAGTATTGGACTATTACACTCGCGGACAGTAATAATGTAACACACGGGCTAATGTGACAAATAATGACTTAACACTAACTTAACAAACTTGGTTTTCGATTCTTTTCAAACCTGGTTGACAATAAAAGTCCTTGATGACGTCAAAGAGTACATTAGAGAAGAACAGTCAGTATGTCAGCCTTTAAGTTTTAAATAGGCTCTCGTGCTGAGTAATTAGGATACCTAATTTATTTTTATTTATTTTTTAAAGTGATGGAGGAAACTCTAAAATGCGGTCTCTTTTTTTACACTAGCGTCAGTAGCACTTTACAAGTAAAATGAGTCGTGAAATAATTTAAAATATGATTGAGGATTGCTTTTAAACTTTATTGATATTTAATAACTAACTGGCCGATTAAATTAAACAAATGATGGCCAAATATTTCTTCCAGTCACTGTCCAACGCAGAATGAGCGCATTTGAAGTACCTATAGGTACTGCTATTGGATCAAACACGACGAAATTCATCTACGCACAATAATCAAATCAAATTGTGACAAACTTGATAAAGACCACCACTGAAGCGTTAACACTATCAAAATCCCTGACAATCTCGCAATCGTAAAGATAAATAAAAGAGGCATTTCTGAGTACAGGAAAGCAAATTTGTGAAACATTTATTCAGAATGTGTTCAGGGTCGATCGTACGAAGATAAACCGAGGCAATTTCGAGCAGCCAAGGAGCCGTTAGCTGGTAAAAGCACGGCGACGCAGCGGGTACGGAGTTACTAAGAAAGGGATGTGCCTCGTGACAAGACCCAAATTAACGAGGCCGGCTCCGCTTGAAATTTACATGGGTATGCATGTTGCGCTCCTAGATAGTGCTGTACCGGCAACTGGATTTAGTGCCACAAATAGTTTCGGAACTCCAGATCTAAGCGAGCTATTCGCATAAGGAACTGTAATTAAAGAAGACTCGAATGAACTGTGACCGGGCTTTAATTGTATAAAGCGTTTTCCTTAATTTGAACGAGCAGTGTTCATACAAACAGCTGTAACTGTTCCAGTTATTTGTTGCGTTGTTAATTACTTTAATGCTCTTAACGTATTAGATACTTATTACTTGTACCTACTTTCAAATTCGTTACCTAGTTGTGCATGAAATGAAATTGTTTATTCTGCAAATAGGATATCGGAATCACTTTAACAAGACAGAAAAAAAAGCTAATTGGCGTCGACATGTCCTATCTACCCCTGAGAAGAAACGCCGAAATAAATTCAGGGGTCAGACCCGGACTCCACCAAAGTGGAGACGAGACGAGAGGAGAGGAGATGTTTTTTAAACAACCAGTAGAATTTCTGTACCTGTAACCAGTATCATATTTGTATAGCGTGATCGAAGCGGAGATGTGAGCTATGCCTCGCTGAGATTGATCTGAGCGGCGCGTGGTGGTACAAAGTGGACATTTGAGCTGTGCCTCGCAAACTGGTGACGGCGCGCAGCGGAGACGAGAAGAGATGTGAGCGCCGCTTGTTCCCCCCGCGTCGCACAACCCGCCAGCCGCGACCGCCAGCACACATCTGCGCTGTAGTCTAGCCAGTACGCATCTCCGCACAGCTTTGGTGGATACACTCTAGCTGAAAAACATCTCTTCTCGTTTCTGCTTCGGACATCTCCGCATATCTCCGCTTTGGTGGAGTCCGGGCCTCAAAGTCTCTTTTAAAGTCTCTTTCTTTCTTCTCTTTGGTCAGATCATGTGAGACCATGTAGACATGGGCGCCGGCAGGGGGGTGCCAGGGGGTGCACTTGCACCCCTTGGGAATCTCGGGATCAACAGGAATTATTGAAATAAAAAGCCGTCTGTTGGAAATCATTCTTTTATACTCCTGGCCCACCAACTTAGAATTTTTAAATTTCGATCGTCGTGAACAAATAGGTGTGAGCCGCGACGACTTGGTACCTATATAATAAATTCATAATGAATAGTCAGAAATTTGTAAATGTCTCGAACATTCAGACTAAAATGTCATCTTTTTATTAACAATCATATACGGCAAAGATTGTAAGAAAACTAAAATCTGCACCACCTGGAAATTATTTCTGCCGGCGCCCATGCATGTAGATGATTACGTATATGTAGACTTTTGGTTATTTAAATTGATTCTGATCACTGGTACACTGTCGTATTATTTACTAGTCTTCGATGTTGCACATTTTAAAACAATAGCATGGTTAAAAACGAAACGGTGTAAAGTTAAACAATGAAATATAACATAACGTTAGGTACTTAAAATCTACAATCGTTGGTACTTCCAGAATAAAATAAAACCAACCAATGTAATATTGAAATGGCAATATCTAATTTATTTTACATAATCAATGATCATGAACGAACATTTTCTTAGCGGCGAAACAAGCTGGCTGCAGACACGTTCAAGGAACCGATAAAAATAAGTTACATCTATCTATCTGTTATTAACAAACTTCGTCGCAGACCATTTAGCAATTCAGCAGGATACGAAAATCGGCCAAGTTTAATTAAAATAAACTTAAGTCGTGATTTATTCCGTTATCAGGAGGAATCAATAATTTATTCCTTCAGTTGGGAGTGTGTATGTGTTGTGTAGGCTATTTGAGTGCAGTTACAGGCTCCGGTCTCGCGTACTGTAACACATAGCTCCGCAAAGCGCTTAGCACGGAATTCGATTCAACTAATGCTACCTAATCCTGACCGGCGGCTCACAAATGGCACTGGGTGCATTCCGAAAGGCTGTGTGCAATTTGCAGTTGGTGATTGATGATAATCCCTGGCGCATCTGTGCGGCGACAAAACAATGCACTCGCCACGTCTGCAGTGCTAGTACAATTTTTCCTGGGTGTCGATTGTCCCTATCAATTTTCTTTGTCGTTTAGACGGATGGAGATATTGATATTGTGAATGAAGCTCTTTCTCTTTTGTTTTTCGAGAAATTAAATACTTTTTCATAAATAATTTTCTTTTTAAGGTGTATGTACTTTTAGCAATACCATTGTCCTTCATTCATGTTTTTTTACAATTAAATTGTGCGGTACAAATTAAAGTAGGCACAAAGGCGGTCTTAATGCTAGGAACACACGCAGGGATTTTAATCGCCGGCGACTCGCTGGCGATTTCAAAATCTTACGTCCGTACACAGATTTTGACATCGCTAACAAAAGAAACGGCCAAGAGCGAGTCAGCTTCGCGAACTGAAGGTCCGTACCATCATATAACATATAAATAATGTAATTTTTGTTGATAATTTCTGAAAAAGTGTGCTATTTAGAGACATCGTTTTATTTTTTCTGTAATCTTTACATAAAATTCTATCAGATAGAATAATTTCAGATTTTTCTCTATGCAAACTTCGGAGATAAGGAGGGAACGGTAATTTTTTTTAACATTTTTCATCAAGAGTTGAAAACTATGCGGCCTAAAAAAATTAAAAAAAATTGAGAATGTGCAATCAGCGCTCTTTTATATGGTACCCCACATACCCTAGTAGTCCCACTTCGATTTTTTAAGACCACCTTTCAGTCCCTGGTGCAAAAAAAAAACTTTTATTTCTTTCTTATTTGTAAAATATTTGGGCAAATGTCATCTAAAATTGTTCCAAATTTCAAGCTGATAGCAATAGTAGTTCTTGAGACATCCAGCTGTGACAGATGGACAGACAGACAGACAGACGGTACGGAACCCTAAAAACGGCTATCAAAATGTGTGTCCAGTGGATTTTGAAATCACCAGCGAGACGGTGGCAGCGACTAAAGTCCCTGCTTGTGTGATAGTAGCCAAGGGTAGGTACTAGTCAACCAAGAGTATTGGAGGGCAGGTGGCATGGTTTTGTTATTGTTATTAGTAATTAATTGCTTATTTATTCATCAGGAGCTCATGGCTGAGTAATAACAGCCGCACGGGACGATCTATCAGGTTAAGCTACGCTTGCTGGGGTTGTCCGTGGATGGGTGACCATCTTTACATCCAGACTCCTCCGTGCCTCGGCTGTCATTCGTAGATCTTTGATAGTCGTTACAGGTCGTCAGAAGCCCGAAAGTCTGACAACCAGTCTTACCCAGGGTATCGTATTACACAGTTACTGGGAATCATCCTAGTTTATGATTAGTGACTTCGAGTTACAGCTATAACATATAAGGTGTTTCAAAATTAACCCGAAAAACTTTAAGGAGTACTTTAGACCATCCAACTGAATAACTTTTACTATGGGACCACCTTGTAATCGCGAAAAAAAAATTCAGCTGTGCCATATTAAAGTTTAATGCCTACTGGTCTAAACTGTATTGGACAGCTGTTTTTTTTTTCGCGAATTCAAAGTTGGTCCCATAGTAAAAGTTATTCAGTTCGATGATCTTAAGCACCTCTTAAAGTTTGTTGGGTTAATTTTGTAACACCATAGACTACGTATATCTGGACGTACGACATTAAATTTAAACGAGCACACGAAGATTAGAAGATAATGGGAAATTAAAAAATTGCAGTTTTCAAACAAAATAAATAGCAGAATCAACTGCATAAAAAGTAAACATGCTTTATCTCCGAAAAGTCACTGACCAACGGTGCGGTGCGGGGTGCGGGACGCGGCGGCGGCAATGTTTATCTATTATTACGGACTCAGATCTACATCATGTTGAAAAATAAGAAAATGAAAAATAATTTCCTGTGGCTAAAGTATTCATTGGATTTGATTGATTTTTTGTATACAGGTAAAGAACACGATTCTTGTTACGTGGTTTAAAGGAATATCAATTGTCATGTTACACGCTGTATATGCATAGCTATATGTAAGCGGGCACGCCCTATGCCTGGAGGCTTTAATTTAGGTATTAAATACTGTTTACGTTTTAGTTTTTATTTCTGCTTGAGTATAGTTTTCGATGTTTTTTTGTTGGTATTTCGGCGTGTGCTAGCTGACATATGGCAAATAATTTAATGTTTTGTGTTGCGTAATGTAAATTATTTCGCATAGAATCAACTTTTTCTATCTGAACAGATACCTATGCTGCTGGGGAGTTTATTGCGCCACTCTTCTTCCCAGCTAAAAGCACTAGGAAGTAGTGAAGGGCGGGCGTTTTGAGGGATTGTCTTATGTAATTTTGACGTTCGAAAAGTGCTGATTCTCAGTCTAGTTTGAATAAATGACTTTTGATTTTGATTTTGGTGCCTTATGTTTTTGTGTCAATGAAGTGCAAGGCAATATCAACAGTATTGCTTATATAAGTAGCCGTTTGTAACTAAGTAGGTACTATATTAAGAGCGGTCAACTAGTATACTTTTCATACAAACGCTCGTTCGTGATTATGGCGTTGTAATACATCTTACTTTGATTTTTTTTTTAACTAAAGCAAAAACTAAAAATTTGGAGAAACAAATTCAGTATTTAGCGTCCAAAAATCTGCTTTTTTGCACAAATTTTACCTGAAGTGTGGCCGTTCATAATGTACTCATAACTTTAACAAAGTAAAGAAAACATCTTAATAGAAAAACGTGCACATGCACATGTAATGGAGATTTTATCTGACAAACATTTATTTCACAAACTTGTAAGACTTACTTAAAAACGTGTATTTCCTAGAACAAGTTTTATGAAATTTCCGCGCACTATTTTTCGTTCAATGTTATCGCGTTCTCACTTGTTTGTTATTAGTTCTCATTTGCGCTGGATGAAACAACAAGCTTTTCGACCATGCTCGCATTGCCGATAGACGGAGCGGGAAGGGCCCCCTTAAGCGTCAATTCATTATAAAGAGAAACTTGTACCTTAACAGTTACAACTTTTGGAGTATTTTAATGCGCAATAAAAATGTGCTGTTTTATTCTAAATAAATCCCCGTCAGTTCCGGTGTGTAGTGCGGCGAGGCGGAACGAGGAGCGGAAGGTACGCCTTCGGAAGCAGGATGGTGTAAGATAAAGAGAACATTTCCTATGGCACGTCTGGGGAGATTTAGCAACATTGCGAGACGCCTCTTTTAATGTGCCGCCGACTGAGAGTAATTCAGTTTTTACGAGAATTTAGTTCTGAATATGGTAATTTTTAAAGGGTGTTTTGAATTATTGTGTCTCTTACTCAGTATCATCGTTGAATATTTTATGAGTTGAGGAGTTAGGTATCTACTACTATCTAAGTAATAAAAATCTTAAATTCATTAATTCACTGACGGACAACGCACAGCTTAAACCTCGGGATTTAGAAGCATGAAATTTTGCAAAAGGGTTTCTTATGTAAAGAAAGTAGCACTAAGGAAGGTTTTTTGAAAATTCATCTACTAAAGGGGTTAAAAAAATAAGGGATGAAATTTTGTATGGAGTTTCGTCATTGTTGCCGATGGGAAGTCTCATCGGGACCACGACTTGTCTTTTTATAATTATTTTGAGAAAGCTCGTTGCAAAGGATTAGAGGAAGGCTTAGCGCAGATAGAGCAGCAGAGAGCTAAACAGCTAGATAGATAAATCGAATATTGTGAGTAAATTTGTGTCTGTAACACAGTTTATACTAGCATATACACAAACGTTCACTCTGTCTCAAATAATGTATAGCGTTGTAATTCTTATAATGGCGTTAAGTATGTTTTGGTTGAGATGGACAAATTGTATTATAAAAATTACAGACATAAATGTAGAAACTTTACATAGGGTGACACAATGGTTGGTCTTATCGCTAAAAGCGATCTTTAAGTCTGCGGGCACGTAGTTACCGGCGGCCGAGTGGTGGCGATTGGGGCCGCGCGGTGTGGCGGCGACGGAAACAAAAGTATAGCATTCTGAAAAGACGCGCACGAAACGGGCGAGAGCGGCCCGAGCTGATCGAGCGATGCACAGGCGATGGCGGCGCGCTGGCGACGCGCAAGTGACGGGAACAAACTTTTTTGATTTGGCCGCTCGAAGGCCGCTACTTGATCGACCGCCAGCTTCATGCCCCCTCAAAGGCAGCTCGCCCCGCGCCGCTCCGCAGTCGCCATCGCTCGGCCGCCGCTGGTTTCATGCCCGCAGGCTTACACACAACCTTTGGATGGATTAAAGGAAGAAGGAGAGACAATAGCGTAGGTAGTCACTGGTGCACAACAAATACATAGGTACATATATAAATATATATATATATATATATATATATATATATATATATAGTACAATAACCCCTTAAGAAGTTGTGCGTAAATTCCGGAACATGTATGTATGAAATTTCATATTTTAAAACGCATAAGTATTTATGTATTTATTTCTGTGTCTGTCCATGAATTTATACCAACCTGTTTATTAAATACCTGGTAACATAATACTGTTCTAATCATCCAATACTATAAACAATAATCAATTTACTCAAAATCCATATTATATTCGGGTTAAATCGCAATTACATCATCAACAATTAAGTCTTAATCAATAGCTTTGCAGTAATTAGTTAATATTGGCATTAGTATGTCATATCTATTACCTGAGTTAAATGTAGACTTAGCCCTTTAACAGTACAAAGCATTGGGCTATTATCAGCTTTACGGTGAATTATTAAAGCCAAAGCGCCAGGTAGCCCGGGAAATTCATATTTTCTTATGATTTTTGCAATTTGCAAGTCAGTATTAGGTTGTATGTTGATCACAATATGATTCGCGACCGTAAAAAGTATGTATTTACAGAATTTTATTAATTAAAGTTATCAATATAACTCTTTAAGACCAGGTAATTCTATTGAATGACTATTTCATGAAGTCTTGACAGTTAGGATTATACAAACTTATGGAGTTGTACTACTAATTTTGATGATTATAATTATGTAAGTGCACATTTGTTACGGTCGCGAATGATACTTTAATCAACATACAACTTAATACTGACTTGCAAATTGCAAAAAACATAAAAAAGTTATGAATTTCGCGGGCTACCTGGCGCTTCCCCCTTAAGGGGAAGCTCGTGGGCGGGGGTAATTGCGTAACACACATGAATTGCAATTGAATTGAATGCAATTGATCGCAATGCCTTTCATGTTGACAATTCAGTCCCGTAGATTGCGTTATTTATGTTGCTGAGCAGACGAATTTTTCAAACCTATGAAGCAATATTTTAGGAATTTCCTTCAAAACCCTTGGATTGTGATTGAAAGTGTGTTACGCAATGAGAGGTTTCTGAAATGACGTTTACCAGGTGGCAGCACTGAGACGTCATGTCCGGCAACCTGTCAAAATGGGCAAAGTACCTATATTTTCTTTAGTCGTGACTGAATGATGAACGAATGAATGAAACGAGTGATGAACGCCATCATATATTTTATATTCATTGTCGGAATTGAAGACCTCTTGTCAAAGTGGCGCCAACTGGTAGCCTAAGCCTAGACCACCACCTCTTAGTGCAGTATTATTTTAATCTTACTTGAGTGTGGGAAAGATATGGAGCTAGACGTCCTGTATAGCTCCATCTCTTTGTCACACTGAAGTAACATTAAAATAATATTGCTTTAAGAGGTGCTGGTTGGCCCCCTGAATTTTCATGAAAACCCTCATTAGGGTGGCAGTTCTCTACACTATCATGGTAGGTATTATTGTCACAACGTTGCGACTAGTCGCAAGCGTTACTGCTGAGCATGAGATCCTGGGTTCGATTTCCAGGTCGGGCAGTGCTATTGGGTTTTTCCATCAGGAATTTCTCAGTAGCCTAGAGTCTAGATTTGTGACCAATTGATGGCAATAGGGTGGCTCCCTTTACATACGACATAAACATGCCTAAATGATTGTGTACTATGTAGGTACACCTCTACCTAACACTTAAGCAGGTGTAATGTTGTGAAGTATAAATATTATAAGCTAGTAAAAATCTTTTACAAAATAATTAATAAACATTGAAAAATTAGGAAATAGCCAAAAACGAGACGCTTAAGGCTCCTGCAAACAGGCGCGATGCGCGACACAAAGGCGGTGCTATTGTGTCGCGTCGCGTGTGTTGCCTTTAGCAATGAATTGGTAATTCTTGTTTCTCATTTGACGGCAATATTTATTATCATCCTACCTGATCTAAAATTGCAAATTCTTGTGTATTTTAAAATTCAATCTGTGTACGACTATTAGATGAGCAAAATACAGCAGATATTCGGAGTAAAAAATCGAATGGAAAAGAGACTTAATGCATCCCCTTAGGCTAGGTATTAGCTAAATGCAAGTTTGTCATAATAAAGCCGTTATTATATTAATGTAAGAACAATATATTAGCATAATAGTATATACACCTGACTCTTACACGATCCTGTTAGGAGCTTTCTGCATTTAATTAGCTGTAGGTACTAAAAGTGTTATTAGTAAGTACAGTCTTCTGGGCACGTTTCCGGATGACAGAGCTGCGGATGAGTTTTTCGACGTCAAAGCCTGTTTGTCCACCGCCACCGTCAACGAGACGTCAACGGGAACGAGATGACGTCGCCGATTTGGCGATACATACATTTACAATGGCCGCGTGTCCAGCGCTCGTCCGTTACTCGAGCGCCGGGATCCTAGCCCCCGAATTTTTTAGTAGTTCGGCGCATCCGCTAGAACTCGTCCCGTTGACGTGGCGGTGGGCAAACGGCCTTAGTGTCCTTTCATTTTTGTATTTATTTGTATAGTCAGTTAGTTAATCATTTTAATTTACTACCTAGTGTAAATAGTTTTCATCTTTATCTATTAAACTTTCTGTATTCTACAATATAAATTGCCAATAATAAATCCTCTCGACCGAATTTCGGCCTCGGTGGCTAGTCTCAACGGAGACTAGCCAGATACGCAGGAGATACAGGTGCACTCTTTGTTCCTCTACTCACATAATCCGATAGGACGGCAATCCGACAACACAAGGTGATTTTTTTGATATGTCATAACTCTAGGGTATGATTGAGACCATATTAAAGAATCAACTGGCATATGAATTATTTTTCAATTACATTTTTTTTTTGTTTTCATTTTTCATACAAAATATACTCTTACAAAGTCACGAGTATTAATGTAAAACACCCTTACGTGAAATATGACAACGTCGCTTTTTCTGAGCTTTAATTATTATTGACTGGTATGAATGAAAATGAATTACTCGTATTTATCAATGAAACTTAGAATTAACCTAATTTAATTATGATTGATAATATCTTCGAAACTACTTATTTTGGACCACATATTCTAGCACGTTTTGTATTATTTTTACTTATAGAATATAACCCTAGAGTTATGATATATAAAAAAACACCTTGTATATTGTAAACTTAATAAATTAACCGTATGGCCAAATAAAACCCGCAAAAAAGTGCAGAAACAGTCATAACCATAATCTACAAGCGTTACTGCAAGTCCCAATTGTTTTTTTTTTTTTCAACAAACGTGAAATATTTTTTTTATTTAAAGTTAACTGTTGATTGACCACGTCGTCCACGTCTCTGCTGCTACAGTTTTGTCATATTTGATAGTGATGTTATGATAACGGTCGTAGAGTCATGCCTGAAACCGAAATTGTTTAATAACACAAGTTTTTACAAGTATTGTAGATCTAAAAATCAAATTTCCTTTTATACTTAAAAATACATGACCAACTTATGTATTTAACGCTAGAAAAACAATGTCTATAATGTAGGTAAACCTCCAAGAGAGCCTTTATTTTTGTTACCACATTTTGAAATCCAAGTGGATTTTATTGTCTTATTTAGCCAGACAGACTGGCAATCCCTCGTCTTATTTCTAAATACTTTCAGCATTTAGCAATTAAGCTTCTACATCCAATAATTAATTATCCCACAGCAATATTCGTTTCTCCGAACAAAAACTTAAATGCAATTTACTTTCAAACAATACAATTTTGAACAATTCGTTTCGAAATTTGGGCGAAATCTAAAGTTGGATAGTTAGTTGTACAGACCGGAGCTGACGACTTATTTAGGGAACAATGCTATCCCAAAATTATAAATATAGGGTTTGAAAGTGTTAAAAGTTCTTTTTACTTTATTTCGCTTAACTTATACATTTTGAGGTTCCGTACCTCACAAGGAAAAAACAGAACCCTTATGGGATCACATCGTTGTCCGTCCACCCATCCGTCTGTCTGTCTGTCAAGGCCATTTTTCTCAGGAAAGCGGGGAGGTGTCAAGTTGAAATCAAGATAAAATATAATACGTGGTGGGTCTATGGTCCCTTATAGCTATAAAGAAAAGAATCAGCTGCTCCCTACATTTATGTTCGCCTATCTCGTCAAAATGTAGGGAACAGCAGATTTTTTTTCGCAATTTCAGGTTTGGTTCCATAGTAAAAGTTGTTCATAATGATGAGTACAATGACCCCTTAAGAGGTTGTGCGTTAATTATGTTACACCTTGTATACAACATCCCGACATCAACCGTCGGGCAGTAGCCCACCAGACACAACACCCGTCTGGTCGGAGGATCCTCTTTTTCTATGGAGGATGAGTGAACTTTACACCATGTTCCTCATGCCTCTAATATATGCGACATATTTTGATACTTGCAAATAAATGAAATCCCCGTTGAGCTCAATAATAGAATCATGAAATTTAGCAAGAAGCAAGGTCTTACAGCACAAGTAAAGGGAAAAGTCCGAAAATCGTTAATTTGTTGTTTTAAATGTTTAAGTTTGTAATCACAATTTTTTTTTATTACCAACTTATCATATATTTGCATTAGGAGAATTGATCGTTTCGTATATCGATGTATGGGAGAACATTTTTTCAACTACAAAGTTAAGTTTGCTCTTGTGATGGAACCTTTCATTGTGCGTGGTCCGACACGCACTTGGCCGGTTTTGAGAAGCCATCAGACTAGCCGGCTTGAGCGGACTTTTAACGTTCCTTCTAATTTCCGCTTGCTTTGTTTATTCGCTGTACCGTGGTTTGAAGCCGTCAGACATTTTATAATTTCAGCTGAAAATTTTACATGGAAATCCATCGTAGTGGGTAAAATCTTGAGGAGCGAAGCGGTGATGCGTCTAGCTTATCTGGAACCGGGTGTTTTTGCATAATAATCACAATAACTGTTATAATTTTTCTAATGCCATCCAAGACTTTTTTCTTACCATCCAATTTTACATCGGATATAATAGATCTACTTATTGAAAATCTTGAATTCACTTTTAGACAATACAACGCACATCCTAAACTGCTGGGTTTAGATGCATGAAGTTTTGCGCAAGAGTTCCATAAATAACGATGGTGAACTAAAGAAGGATTTTTTTGAAAATTTACCCCCTAAAGGGGTTAAATCGGGGATGAAAGTTTGTACGCAAGTTCGTCATTTTTGCCTACATATACACCTCTGCCTACCCCCTTTAGGAATACAAGCGTATTGTTAAGTTATAAAGATAGTGTTGATTGAAAGATGACCGATAAGAGCGACACGAAAGACTTATCAGGTTGTCAATCACTTCTCGTTCAGGAGATGAGTAAATCCCTAACACTTTCTACACAAAGAACGCTATCAGCGTTGAATACCGCTGAAAGCTTCATTGATTGACGTACCTACCTAAAATAGAGTTTTGAAAATAATAATATCGTTATTAGTAGCTTTACCCTTTTTTCTATTTTTAACTAAAATGGTAAATGTTTGTCCTTTTTCAATGAGACAATATCGCCTTTAACCACTTTCTAGAAACGAATTAGGTATTGATTTTTGGCACTAATCTGTGCCGTGTCTTACCAGAAAGCGTTACATTGGCACCCGTCCATTACAGATAGCCAGACATTGAATTGCCAGTCATCAAGAAACTATCTGTACGGACTTGGAAACTACTGATCCAATTTAGCAGCTATTTAC
The DNA here is from genome assembly GCA_947568875.1 of Fissipunctia ypsillon. NCBI lineage: Eukaryota > Metazoa > Arthropoda > Insecta > Lepidoptera > Noctuidae > Fissipunctia > Fissipunctia ypsillon. The sequence goes on along the minus strand of OX387644.1, from coordinate 12,184,306 downwards.
TGTGATAAATGTTTCTGTATTAGAGTAGCTCGTGGCTAAGTAATAACAGCCGCATGGGTCGCTCCATCAGGTTAAACTACGCTTGCCGGGGTTGGTCCGTCCATCCATCCATTGCCTCGGAAAGTTTATTAAGCCGTTGGTCCCGGCTGTCATTCGTGGATCTTTGATAGTCGTTACGGGTCGTCAGAAGCCCGAAAGTCTGACAACCAGTCTTACCAAGGCGTATCGTATTACTCAGTTACTGGGTTGTAGAGGTCAGATAGGCAGTTGCTTCATGTAAAATACTGGTATTCAGCTGCATCTGGTTAGACTGGAGGCCGACCCCAAGATAATTGGGAAAAGGCTAGGCAGGCAGGCAGAGGTTTTTGTATTAGGAAGCTCTGATTTTGTACGAGAATGTGGTTACAAGATCCAAGATTTTATTTTTATTAGTGCCTACTTAGTTTGTTGAATCAGCACATACCACAGTATACCTGCAAGATAGGTACATAGGTATATTTAGTCCGCGACGGAGTACCAGCAAATTATTGGCGATCGAATGCTTGCCCCACGCATGTTTGACTGAACGACTCTCCACGGCTACACCATATGCCATATTTTTATTTTTTATTTGTGGAAAAATATATGTAATAGAAACTTCTACTTAACACTTTTCGGGACGCAAACGAGGCACTGAAATTTTATTGTTTTTATTTCTATAGACATATAGTGTCCTTCAAAGCGTTGATAAAAATCTTAAATTCATTCACTGACGGACTACGCACATCCTAATCTAGAAACATGAAATTTTGTACAAGGGTTTCTTATACAACACAGGTGAGCACTAAAGAACGATTTTAAAAAAATCATCCTCATAAGGGGTGAAATAGGGGATTAAAGTTTGTATGAAAGTCCGTCATTTTCCAATGGGAAAATCCCATAAGGCACATGGCTTGTCAAACAAAACAATAGGCCACGAAATGTTTGCTAGTAGGTATTTTACATCATTATCACTTACTCTCAGCATTATTGCTCGACGTGTTTTATTTTTTGGGAAGGAGTTTGAATGGTATCAGTTCCGGAATGGAATCAGTCGGAATACTGTCATTGTTTTATCGCATGCAGCGTGAAACTATGTATTTTATCGGAGGAAAAGCGTATTGATATCGGTTCAGTATCAGGACTATACAACGTGCCGCTACAATGGCGATATTAATTTAACACACGGGTAGGGCTAGTGGCCAGTATCATAAAAAATTATAATAAGATAAAATAATTCGTAAATTGACAATTAAAATTTACAAACATACTAAATAATAAAGCTATCTCTTTCCTGCAATACGCCTACTCTATGCACGCTATTCGTTTTAATTTCATTGATGCGATGTATGATCCGTGACCCCGGCAAATTACCTCTGCGCTACTGTTCTTTAAGTACAGGTTGCTCCAAGGTGCTATTTTATAAAAAATTGTAAATAAATCAATAAATAACGTACAATGAAAATAAAATACCTTCATGAAACGAAAGCGTAAACGTGTGTTAAATTAATGTCAATATTAAAGCGGCACGCTGAATAAGTATGTAGTGCATATTTAATGTTTTAAAAATAGGCGTAACATTGCTCTATGTAGTGATACACGATTTTCATAGTTTTATTTAACCGAACAAATTACAACTGATCGGTTCACTAAAGCAGACATCAGACGCTTCACTTCTTGTTCATTCAGCATCTTCCACTCAAAGTGAAAACGTCTGAACACAAAATGAATCACAAGTGAAAAATGTATTCATTAGTGAACCGATGTAACGATGTTGGAATTCGACACTCGATAAATATCACTCGCCTACCGAATGGTCGGAAAAGAAATAAAGAATGGGTGAAGTATTTAAAGATTTACCTCCTTACTTATAAATGATGTATAGCGTCTGTATAGTTACACAACGCTTTGTCTTCTTCTTTCGAAAGTTAAATTACTGACGACTGAAGGAGAGAAATCAGTATGTAACTATTCACATGAAAAATACGTTTATTACTAAGGAGGTTAGTGGTTGAGACTGGAATTTCTGCAAATAAATTTTCTAAAACCGTGACAATTTCTAAATAATTTTGAATAACTGTAAGTCACTACTACGCTTTCTATCTCTCCCAGTCTCATCGTTTGAAGTGAAACATTCACTCGAGTAAAGCGTCTGATATCAGTTTATGCAACGATGCAGTTAATGATGGTACGCAGTTAAATTACCTAGAAGTAACCTATTCAATCATGACTAAAGTTTTCCGATTCTAGCTACCGGGGATAAAATTAGATATTCTAACCTAATTAGCTAGACGCAGTGACTAACATCTGATCTTCGAATGCAGTATTTTAAGAACTCAAATTAAAAGCAGAGTTACAATACCTATTAGGTACCTACCTAATAGGTAACAAACTGAGTCCATAAATATCTGCAACCTAAAGTTTAAAACTCTCGAATTCGTTAGAACTCCCGGATCATCAACAGCTGTAGCTTTTTTATGGCAGCAAGGGGGCAGGCTTTTACTGCAGTCTGGTGGAAACACCCAAAACGTTCAGTTCAAAAGAGCGCCGTATCTGCGCTCTTTTGAACGCCTATTGACGCAGACAGGTGCGTTGTTCAGTTGTTCTCAAACTTTTTCAAAGACAAACTTCGCAGACAGTGCGGTATCAGTACGTCTCAGTTTTTTTTTAAACCTTCATTTGCATTTTCTGTGCGAAGAGGGCTTTCGTGTTTTGTTTTCGTAGTGAGTTTTATTATTTGGTGAAATTGTTTAGAATCCATGGGAGTATATGTTTGATTGATCGAAGCAGATCTCGGTTGTAATTATTTAAGTTTTTTTTAAATAAACTGGATATTTTAATTTGCTACACTCGCGTTGATTTTAGAGCATCTCTAGCTGCTAAAGAACCTTTGTTAAAAACATGTTTGCTGTAAAAATAAGACTTGCAAAATAGTTTAGTTAAATGTGAACTACTCGTATGTTTTCGATAATCACCATTCTTTCTTCTACAGCACATAAGTACATATTTGCATTGAACTCAAATAGATGTGGATCAATATTTACAAACAATAATGCACGTGTTTTCTTAAGAAATATAAGAAAACACAAAATCCATTGTTATAGTAAGTATTATTGTTATAAAATACTTGAGAGTACAGTCAGCCTCGAATTCATTTAGGTAAATATATTTAATCTTTGTTCAATAATATTAACAATATTGTGATAATGAGCCACAAATCATATTACACATTGGGTATTTAATTGTTGTTTTGTATTGGATTTCCTCAGTTCGTATGCTTCATCAGGTAATATTGAATTTATTGGCAATAAAACAGAAATACAAGTCTGCTAGACAACTTTAGGATGGAAAAAACTTATCAATAAAAACGCGGCCATTTTTGGCTTTTTAGGATTCCGTACATCAAAAGGAAAAAACGGAGTCCTTATAGGATTGCTTCGTTGTCCGTCGATCCGTCCGTCTGTCTATTAGTCTGTCAAGACCCTTTTACTCAGGGACGCGTGGAAGTATCAAATTGAAATTAATATCAAATACGTCGGTCTCTTAGAGTTCTAAAAACATCAAGCTTCTAAGTCAAAGCAATAAAAAAATCTGGCCATTTTTGCGACATATTTTGATACTCGCAAATACATCAACACCGGGATTCTAGGTCAATGGGAAGTATCCCGTTGACCTTGAATCATGAAAATTGGCAAGAAGCAAGGTCTCACAGCACAAGTAAAGAAAAAAGTCCAAAAACCGCTAATTTGTAGTTTTATCACATAAACATTTTTTTTTTTTGGGATTACAAATTTACATTAAGCACTTGGATAATTGACCGTGACGTATACCGGTGTATGGGAACATGTTTTTCAACAACAATGTTAAGTTTGTTCTTGGGCTTAATTTTATTCATCTCAACTACGGAACCCATCATGGTGCGTGGTGCGACACGCACTTGACCGGTTTTTTATTCCACATGTCTAGCCTTCGGAAATTATTTATAATATAAGTATATACATATGTCTATATTTAAATAAACAATCATAATACAATCGGCTTAATATTAATTTCGTCTAGGATTTTTAAATTCGACCAGAAAATCTCATGTGAAACTAACTTTCAATGAAGTTTCAGTCACGTTTATTCCATCATTTTAATTCCCAACAAGAATCCTTATTTTTTACGTTACAATTTCTTTGAAAACTGGCCCGAATTCTTTGAATGATTGCCATTGTAATTTGGAACAATGAAGAAAGCTCGAAAAAGTTTACAATCAACCGTGATGTGATTGTTTAAGTACCCGATAGGAACAACTTTTTTCGTATTCAATTTTATCGCGAAAAAATCTTGAATGATTTTTCTGTTAATGAGAGTCGGTTACAATTTTGTAGAATAACGACGAATGGAACATTAACGTGTTTGGGTTTTTATTTTATTTTTTTGTGAACTACAAAAAGTGATTTCAATTTCTTTATGTATTTGTGAGTACCACATGGTGGTGGTGGGTGAGGGTGTGCTTTGGTTGATGTGGCGCCGCTTGGGGGAGGAGGCCTTTTTTTTTTTGTTGGGAAATTATCAAATGACTTCTCCCGCTCTGGGCGGAGCGGGAGGGCGTGTCAGACTTTTACTGACTAAAACCCACCCGTGTTCCTTCAGTGGCCTATGCAGGGCCACGGTAACTCTTTCGAACATCCCGCGACCCTAGCTGTGGGGAGGAGGCCTGCGTACAGCAATGGACGTCCTTCGGCTAAAATGATTATGATGATGATTGTGATATTTTTTTTTTCTAGTTTTTATCATTAACGAGCTATACCTACTAAAATAGCTTTACGCATCGTGGCTAAAAGAGATTAGCTAGTACTTAAGCAAGGTAAGTTGTTGGGGGCTGCCTATCCTAGAACATGTTGTTATCGTCAATAGTAAAAGTACTAGCAGTGAATCACAATATTTTTAAACGCTAATTTGTTTGTTCCAATGTCTTCAACATACATTTTACTAATTTTGAAATCGCTTCACTATACTATATCCCCTAACAGCGCAAACCTATCGATTTTCGTTTATCAAGTTTTCTGCATCCTACGTTGAATGCTATTTTATTAAATCAGGGAACTACCCAGGCTCATGCCCGATGTTTCTTTTTAGACTATTCATATAGTCAAAAAAGAAACATACATAACATAACAACACGCCTTGTTTCCCCGAAGGCGGGCAGAGGTGTACCTATAGTACACCCTTAATTCGCCAGTTATGTTTAAGTCCCATGCAATAGGGATTGCCATCAACCGGGCACAAATCCAGACTCCGAGCTGCTACTGACAAATCCCAGATAGAAAAACCCAATATCACTTTGCTCGACCTGGGAATCGAACCCAGGACCTCATGCTTAGCAGTAGCGCTTGCGTCCACTAGACTATCGAGGCAGTCATAAAAGAGAAAAGAAACATACTTATCTAAAAGAAAATATCTGAAATCCTTTACTAAATGCAATTAATTCTTTACTCTCATTCAATTATCTTATTTTTATCTGTCTTCACCACAAACACATTAACTGTTCTTCAATCTTTCGCAAATCGTTTGTGGTTTATTGGTAGTCCTAATCTTGAATCTCCTTCTAGTTCAGAGCTGTCAGTTGCATAGCAATACTCGGTGATTGGTGCAAGTGCACATTGTAGTTAACTGCCTGGGCTCTGCTCCGAAATTTAGTGCCATCGTTACGATATTTTGATTATGTATTATTATGGTTTAAGGGAAATTAAATGTTGATCTACTAAACAGTACCTTTACCTTTAGGGTAAAATTCGAAGAGTTTCTTAAAGTACCAAATAAAATCTATTTTAGTGTCATTAATCCGGCTAGGCACCCGTCTTTGTCATTTTTATTTCAATAAAGTAAGAGCTATGGTACAATAATTTTAGTTACGACTTAAGTTACCTAAAAAAAAATATCATTTTAGTAGCGCAAATAAAAATAATTCGAGATTTTATGTCCCCAAATTAGTACCTACTGAAAAACAAAATGCTTTTATTTAAAAACAAAGAGGCGTAGTAAAAAAAAACATGTTTGTTGTTATTTTCAATGGACGTTTATTTCAAGCGAGTGACATGCATTGTATGGGCAAAAACAAATAATTACATACCTATTCATCGACGAATATTATTAAAACAATGTTGAGATGCAAAATGATAATATTTAATGTTGCACACAAAATAATGTTGTTCACTTAAAATGTTGTTTTTCCATACAAAGACTGCCAGGTGTCAATTTAAAAAAAGGATAAAAGATATCAGAGCGGCAATTCTCGTAATTTTAAGAATGTTCACAATGTGATCTCAGTTTTAGGGCCGCAAGATCAATTGAAGTTTAAACTACGGAAGAGAGTTTAATCTCTGGGCATCGATTTTATTTCTTATGAAATAATCGATGCCCAGAGATTAAACTCTCTTCCGTAGTTTAAACTTCAATTGATCTTACGGCCCTTAATATGTCAAAAATACCTATAATTTCCCTACATTTTTGACAAGTTTTTGACATTTGATTGATGCTGAGATGAGATTGCGACTAGATTTTGAACGTTTTTATTACGGGAATTGGACTTCTGGCCTTGGGAAAATCAGCCCTAATAAAAGGTATTGGTATATTAATCGAAAAAATATGGTTTCAAACATAGTATTAAATTACACAAAATGTATAATTTCAAGATCATTTAAAAAAATTGTTCTATTCTAAAAATGATATTTTTTTCCTCGTTCTCCTTTCAAATCTCTTCTACCACTAAATTTCGGAGTGCACCTAACTAAAGTCCTCCAGCTTGCACCAATAATTGTAGATCAATGAATGGGTCAGGCCCAGGATAGCTGACGTCACAGCTTCGAGAGAGGGTGTGGGATCGTTAACACATTGCTGCTGACTCCCGTCGTCTTGTGCACTTGCTTAGTAATTTATGTCAGCTAGCTGTGTGTGTTTGCAATCTGCATAAATATCGGTGACGGCGGTCTATTGATTTTCAGTTTATAGGTTGAATTTCAGCGATGGGGCTTCTTAACGAGGGCTGAATTTTCAAAATTTTCCTTAATTTTCACACATTTTACCATCGAACCTTTAATCAATTATGTTTCGTGGTTAAATATTGTCATTTTTAGTTGTAAAAACATAATTTAATTTTCGAAATATTAAAGACAATTAAATTAAATTAATAGACAAATGTATCCAGAGATACTTACTCGTAATTTCCAATAAACAATTTTCAAGATTAAAGTTACCAAAGACACTAAGTCTTTCAGTGCGTCTGTTATTTAGATTTCTCTTATCGCTTCATAACAATATTATTATTTAGGCATAACCACTTAATAAACTTCGTCGAAGTACATTTTAAATAGCTATCTGTTGTTTCCAGGGGTGTACTCAGTCCTGTAGAACTTGTGCTTTTATATTTCGAACAAAAGCTCCGGTAATAACTCCCCTCCTTACTTCGGGCATAGACAACTGAAACAACTCTATAGACTTCTTGGACGAAGTCCATTGACGTCCACGAAGGTGTGTAGTTTTGGAAACTTTTTAAAGGAAAAACTTTTGTGTACCGCTCGGAAAGAAGTCCTTGGTTATAAAAAATCTCTTGATGTTCTACACGGCTTTATTTATATTTTTTTTGTCTTAATAAGTGCGCATTGTTCATTGTCAAAGATAACACTATTAAGAGTGAAGGGAAATATTTGTTTGTGTATTTACAATCTAATCTAAAAAAAGTTAAAATAAATTAGTAGGTATAGTGTGGATTCTTAAGTCGATAATCCATAGCGCGAAAAATAGTAAACAAAGTACTTATGATTAAACACTCCATCGTATTTATTTTGCGCTTTATCAATTGTTATGTTTGTAAAATATAAACATTTGAATCGTTCAGATTCCTATTTGTTATTGATGTGTTATTTTTTCTTTGTTTCAGATGTGGGATTCCCCGTGCTGTCACATTAAAAGTAAGTAATGCAATTGAAAGCCACCTTTCTTAGTTTTGTTATTTATAAGGATTTAACAAATCTATTGATACTTTTAGGCTTCCGTACGTCCGATCCGATAAACGGAACCCTTATAGGATGACTCGTGTGACAGTCTGTCCGTCCTTCTGTCACAGCCAATTTGCACCAAATGTATGATAATCGATTCAATTGAAATTTAGTACACATATGAATAACTGTGATCCAAACACGGACGTGTTACGTAAATAAATTAATTTTGAATATGGGGGTCACTTTTAGAGGGTCTCAATTTTTTTTTTAATAATTTACAAATAAAAAGTTTTAAAGTTATTTAAGAAAATAGATGAAAATTGACCATTCCTTTATCTCCGAAAGTACTAAGCCTAAAATTTTGAATATAGTTCTATACTTATAGATTACAGGAAAACCTATAAAAGGTCTTAAAATAACATGATAAATCCATCAATATTGTGCTTACAAACTTACATTTGCAGTTGGAATATATAGAAGATCATGTTTTTCAACTACAATGTTATGTTTGTTTTTGGGATAAATTCATCCCAACTGCGGAACCCGTCATTGTACGTGGTCCGACACGCACTTGGCCGGTTTTTTTATTAAGTTTTTTGTTATCTCCAATATTTTTTTAATTTCAACAAAATTAAGATAGGCATTTAGGATTGTATAGGCGTGCTCTTAAAAAAAAAACTGAACACCACATGATGCATGATTATTTTGAGAATTTAATACGTCACATGGATTGTTCTACTATAATAGTTCCGAACTCATATTGATAGTTAGCTACGACGAGACGGTCCAAACATGGTAAGACCGCGGTTTAAACTCCGCGTTCGCAATATTTAGAACTTACTCCTAATTACCATTTTTTGTTCAATAAATCTTATTTATTTTATATAATTATGTAGATTACTCACGATTCTTGTGATCAAAACCTTCGTCATCACAGCAGCTATTTTGAAACAATTGTCAATTCCAACTACCGGACTTGTTCCTAAGAAAGGCATGAACACAACAACGTCAGTGCACTTTATTAACAATTCAATGTATCATAAAGTAGTGGTTGTACAGTAAAAGTTGGGAACACCCGTAATATCCGAGTGTGTTGGAGACGTAACGTTATTGCGTTATAAAACTATAAGAATCCCATGTGAGTGCACTTGGAGTTGAGTTTAACTTGTGAACGATCCGCAAGTATGAACCGAACCTTAGTAGCACGCTCTGAGTTGTTTGCCAACTACAAGATGTGAATTTATTGGATATTTTTTATTAGTTGTGCTTCAATTGTTTCTTTGTTCTTCAATTGTTTCTCTTGTTGAGCTACATTGGTAGGGGAGCCTAAAGCATTTGAACAGCTAGAGAATCAATAGTATTTATCAGATCAGATTGCCTCGTTGCTCTAGTAGTCGCAGGCATGGGGTCTTGGGTTCGATTCCCAGGTCTGGCAAAGTGTAATTGGGTTTGAATTTCTCAATAGCAGCCCGGAGTCTGGATTTGAGCCCGGTTGATGGCAATAGGTTCACCCCCTATTACATGGGACTTAAACATGGCTGGTGAAATGAGGGTGTAGGTACTATAGGTACACCTCTGCCTAACCTGTCGGGGAATAGAAGCGTGATGTTATGTTATTATGATATTTATCAGGGCAAAAAAGTGATAGCTGTTTTATACCTAGATGAAATCATTCATTATCAGTTTTATGTTGCAGATTAAGGTATCTACTAAAAAGTATTTAGCAAGTATAATTATCTTATCTAAATAAGCAAGATAAGTTACACTTTTGAAAATGCACTGATAAAAATATAACAGTGAAAGTTGCGGTATTCATTGTGAAACTCAGCATATACTTATAGCTAAACGAGTACTTAAGGCGTAGATAAATGCCAACGGCCTTGAGTTCATAGCCTGCGTGTTCTGTGTAGACCTCACGCAAAGCGTCGTACCCAGTACGACTCGCCCATCAAGGAGCGCTGTCCCAAATTAGAGGCATTATTAATTTATTATACATAAAAATCACGTATATTAAAAAATAAATAATTAAACTATCTTAAAAGTAGCGAAGATTTCATAAAGATGCACTTGATATTTTTTGCGTGATTTTCAGTTTTTTATCCGCGTTAGATCAGATTTACAAATTAATTACACTGTGTAATATAAACATACATACATACATAAACTCACGCCTTCTTCCCATGAGGGCAGGTAGAAACTACACAACGCCACCAGCTATGATCCTTACATACTCCTTTTGCCTCGTTTACATTCATACATCTGGTCATACACGCACGCCGCCGGTTGCGAGTACTACGCATCTGATCTTTCTGAAGAACATCACCAATAAGATCACTATATGTCTTCGTAGGGCGTCCCTTTCCGGGGAGGCGGCGAACCTCCTTGCCGGATTACTGCCATGGGATCTGGAGGCAAAAGTCCTCGCGCACATGTGGGAGTGGCGCGAGGAGGCAAAACGCCGGGACGTAACTCCGCTGCCGCGAGAAATCGCTGCACGGTGGACAGAGCTCCGGCAGGATCTCATGGCGGCATGGAGAGTGCGATTATCGCAACCCAGCGCTGGGCACGCCACAATTGCGGCGATAAGTCCCCTCTTTGAGGAGTGGCTGGAGAGGCGCCGCGGCGTCCTCACCTTCCGCCTGACGCAGGTCCTCACCGGACACGGTTGCTTCGGGAGGTACCTGTTCCGGATAAGGCGGGAGGAAACGCCCGGGTGTCACCACTGTGTGGATCGCCCGGAGGACACGGTGGAGCATACGGTGGAGGTCTGCCCGGCTTGGGCGGAGCACCGCCGTGTCCTCGCGGAAGCGATCGGCGGCGGCGATCACTCGCGTCCGGCCCTGGTCCAGGCCATGGTACATAGCGAGAGTACATGGGAAGCCATTACCTCCTTCTGCGAAGCAGTAATGTTCGCGAAGGAGGAGGCGGGACGCGTGAGGGAGAGGCAAGCTTTGCGCCCTCACGCCCCTAGTCGCCGCAGGAGACGCCCTGGGCGTCGGGAATTGGCAGCCGATTCCCGGCCACCGTAGGCGCAGGCTTGCGGACGGCGAGCAATGGGTAGCTCACCGTCCGGCAAGGACCTAGCCTGAGTCGACGGCGCGTTGTGTTCCACGCGCGCCTCAAAGAGATGTCAGCACTATTGACGGGGTCCGCTAGGGCCGATGCCAGCTAGGGTTGCGGGATGTTCGAAAGAGTTACCGTGGCCCCGGCACAGGCAACAGAAGGAACACGGGTGGGTTTTAGTCAGTAAAAGTCTGACACGCCCTCCCGCTCCGCCCAGAGCGGGAGAAGTCATTTGATGATTTCCCATCCACAAAAAAAAGAAAAAAAAAGGGCGTCCCTTTCCGGCGTTTTCACTCACATCTGCCGTGTTCGACCCCCCACCACCACCCAAGAGCAGCCGTCAACGACTACTCTGATCGACCGTTCACTAAGGAAGTCTGATATCCAGCTACAAAAACCAGCAGGGATGCCATAAGCAAGAAGCTTGCTGAGCAGAGCAGTGTTCCAGACCCTGTCAAAGGCATTCGAGATATCAAGCGATACAGCAAGTGCTTCGCCATGTTTCTCAGTGGCCTCGCCCCAGCAGTGCGTGACATACACAAGAAGATCGCCAGTTGACCGTCCCCGGCGAAAGCCATATTGACGGTTACTGAGGAGATCATTGTTTTCAAGGTAGGTCAGCAACTTACTGTTCAGTACCCTTTCCATAACCTTGCACAGAATGGAGGTAATGGTGATCGGACGGTAATGGGCAGGGTCTGCACGGTCGCCCGTCACGATTTTATCCGTCTTCACTTTTACTTCCCTCTTATATTCTTCTTTTATTTTTAAATCTTGCAGTCTTTCTACTTTTATTCTCTCTAGAGCAGTCACAGGAACTCGAACTCGGTGACGCCAATGTCTGAACAAACCATCCACCAGACACTTAACCAGATAATGATCAGTCCCCACATTAACACCCCGATATGCTCTAGTATCTGTCACTTTACTCCTTAGTCTTTCATCCACAATCACAAAGTCGATCATACTTCTACTTTACTTTTGCCTTTTCCACGTATATCTGTGAACCTTCCTATGATTAAACATAGGGTTCATAACAGACAAATTCTTCTCTACACATATCTCTAGTAAATTCATCCCATTCTCATTCACTCTATCATCCCCAAATGCACCTAATACTTTTTCGTAGCCTTTTCTCTTCACACCAACCCAACCATTAAAGTCTCCAATCATAACAATCTTCTCGTTCGACCTATGTACATCCATTTAATAAATCCCTGATACTGTCCCAAAATTCGTCCTTCTCCGAAGGTGAGCTTTCCATATCGGGTGCATAAACGCATAAATATAAACATAATCTAAAATATTTACCTAGGTACTAAGTTAATAATAAAATACTTTAATTTAACATATATTTTTTCCAAATAATTAAACCTACTCGTTTAGACGTGATCTTCAGTTTAAAATAATTAAAAGTCGGTTATCGTCGCCTTAACAACATACGAACAATGAAATTACTTATAGACGAAAATACTTGTAAAAGGTAGTTCAATCTATATTTATAGATCCCATTTTTTAACACTTTAAAAAAAAAATTCAACAGACGCTGTATTTTCTACTATTTCAAAAACAAAATATTGCCTTTGATGTTGAAAAGGGTTATTACCAGATGATTGGGTCCGTTGGCTACTTATTTAAAAATTAATTCAATTTATTTGTTAGTTTATTAAAATAATGCTAGTTAATATTCAGATTGTAGAAATAGAAACTCCGTGTAGTGTTTTGATTCAAAAACAATAAATTATTGAAATGATTTTCATGTTTAATTTATGAAGTTTTGATGCATTCGCTTATTTTAATAGTGGTGGGCGGGAATCACAACAAACACTGTTTTTTATAGAAAAGCAAGATAAAGTTAGTGTCCTTCTAATTTTATTCGAATAAATTAAAATGTAGATCGTAGTTCATGCAACTCAAGTACGTAAAAGATGAACGGATAGCGTCTTTCCAAGTTATACAAGGCCAAAACGCAGCCATAGGAAACTGCTCGTGTATAAATTGTAATGCTCTTTTTAAATCTGTGATTGCAATGTATACACGAATTTTGCGTACTGTTCGTGTATAGTTTGTAACGTGGACATGCGCGTCCTGGTTCCAAACTATACTACATCACTTACGCCTGACAAGAGTTTCAAAGATATAGTTTAATAAAATCATCGATTATTAAATGGAATGATATTTAAACTTTATTAGTATAGGATTGAATAAATAACAACAATAATAGCGAATAGCGTCCGAACCAAAAATAAATAAAACGAGTAATATAAGTGAAAATGACCCTAAATCGAGTGAAAACAGTGATTGGACAATTATTTTAATACAAAGTTTTCAGAGTTTTATGAAAGTCAATCCTAAAAATAACCAAGTAACTGCGATTAACTTGGAAGTAGCGCTCGCCGGCCGCTGCCGCGGCACCGCTCGCTTCGCTCGCTCGGCTCGCGTGCGCTTGGTCACAGTTCTAACCTAACCTAAACTAATTGGTCAGAGTGCCCCACCTTAATTATCGCGACCGATTCGGCACTATAAGCCACACATACAATTCGGCTGCGACATATAAACGATTTTTTTTTTTATTATTTGAGATAGGTTTGCTCTTGACTCTAGATACAGCACCTCAAATCCCATAACTCGATTACATCAATAGATAGCATAACATAACGCATTGTTTCCCCGAGCAGAGGTGTACCTATAGTACACCCACATTTCGCCAGTTATGTTTAAGTCCTATGTAATAGGAGGCGAGCCTATTGCCATCTACCGGGCACAAATCCAGACTCCGGGCTGCTACTGAGAAATTCCAGATAGAAAAACCCAATAACACTTTGCCGGATCTGGGAACCTGGGAATCGAACCCAGGACCTCATGCTCAGCAGCAGCGCTTGCGACCACTAGACCAACGAGGCAGTCATCAATAGATAGATAGCCATAAATCGTGTCACTAAGACGATTAAATTGCCAAACACACTAGCTCCAATCTGCATAGATACCTCAAAAGGGAGGGAGTTAACGGAATCTTGTTGAACTAACAATTACACACACACAGACAGACAGATATACACGACTTTACTATTCAGAAGAAAATCCGTGCTTTCTAAAATTTAATACCTCCTCGGTAGGTACTTGAGTAGTGTTGACAGGCACTTGTCTAATTTTAACCCATTGTTAACTATTTTGATATTAGACATATAGAAAAAAATTATGATATATGTATATAGTATTTACAAAACCAAAATTTTACCGTAATCAGGCACTCTACTAACAGTTTTGTAGTTTCTTTGCGGCCGGAAAGGCACTATCCACCAGATATATATTAAAACATCGAGCTAACATTATGTGCTATTATATTTCATGACGTTACGGTATTATTGTAGACGTCCATGTCCATAAAAAATGGAAATAGGTACGTGCGTTATATCATTATCGGGGACAGAAATTTAAAAGCGTCTTCATATGATGGCGACGAGATGATGTGGACGTCCACGATACTATCGCATCTGCTGTCGAGAAAAGTTATCCAAAGCTTGCTCAAATGTGGTAAAATCGTCACCAATTTTTTTTTTGTGGAATCCGAATTATCAATTTAAAAAAGACACATTACACACTCCACTAAACACTGGAACCGTGCAATTGAGCAAACACCTACATGTAGTGTGTTTACGCTTCAATCCTGATCCGAGGGATTAACAATAGTCTATTAATTTAGTGCAACGCTGGTCTCAGATGGTGTGAACCGGCCGTCCATTACTCGCAAAGCTGAGGATAACTCTATAATATTGCGTCGCATTGCGATAATGCACTGCATATTACTTGTCATTAGGCACAAGCCAGGTAGATCCGGTAATTAGTTCACCCAATGAGGGTATAATTGTCGTAGTACATTAGCTATGGGCGATTAAATAAATACTGTGATATTAGGTGTTTGTGGGTTCGCGTTGATTCAATTTTGGAGGTGGTAAATTAGATTTCGGGATAGCATTGATGTAGGTTACTACGATACTATTTAATGGTATTGTTATTACTGGTAATTAGGTTGACATAAGCTAATAATATACCTAGTCGTTTTTAATAGAGAAAAACTAAAGAAGCAATAAATGGACTTGTGTGAAAGATGATATGACTAGAAAGGAGGTGACTACTGAGATGACGACTAATAGAGAAGTATGGAAGAAAAAATCATGTTACAGCGACACCAAATAAATTGGAAGAAGGGCAGGAAAATGATGAATATAGTCCTTTTTGAAAATGCCTGTAGTATTGTTTCAAAGCTAGGCAAAAACCCCTCTTCGTTCAAAACTGCAGTCATCGTTTAATATAGTACTGATTCCGCTAATAAATATTTTTAGCACGGAATTAATAGCGCAATTAGCAGTATATTTAGCAAATCATGCAATTATTATTATGAATAGGATAGATTTCCGTAAAGTAAAGCTGCATTCAATATTATTTGTTTACCATTGTTTTAAGAAATAATAACATTTATTTTAACATTTTTTTTTTAATTTTTACTTCACATTCTACAACTGTTGACCTGCCTTTTTAGTGTCAGAACAACTTTAAACGATATCTGTACAACTTGTGTTTATTATTAAGTTGCTCTGTATGGTTGTCTCATATTCATGCAATAAATATTATTATTATTAGTTGGTAAATAGGCACGGTGTTCATTCACACCATAAGTGAAATTGAGCCAATTTAGTCAATTGAAACTGTAATAAATGCAATAAAGTAGTCAATTTAAATTACAAAGTATTAAGGCACTTTCCCAACCAAACGACCTTGAGCGTTCGGTTCGTCTCTGTTCTGCCACTCTGCTCTGCTCTCTCAATTCACACATTTTTGGAATTATTTTAATAAAAAAGAAAAGAGTTATTTTGAACTACAATAAAACGTGAATTATTTAGATTTTTAATTATCTATCCATTAGTGTAATCCTCGTATTAATAGAACATCGTCTTTAGTAAAAGATGCATGCAATCAATAATTTTCGTCGTTTTTTTTACAATTTTAAATGTATTTATAACACTTAAAATAAATAAGAAAGTGCAATGTGATGATAGGATATCGAACTTAATAATGTGCTTTTAGATGTAGTTTATTTATCTTAATTAATGAGTTAATAGCCTCTAAAAAACGCACTATCGCAAGGTTTTGCTCGGAGTTGCGCCTTAACACACATTCAATAAGAAAAACGAAACCTTAACTAAAACTAAAAATGCTTACACTACTAAATAATTCGTAGCTAAAGATTTGTTCCAAAACTGAGTAACATATCAAATCAGGGGCATAGAGTATAAAGTTTGCCTACGTTTCACCGCACTGCAGCCCGGAAGAATAAGTACCCACCACAGCTGAATCTTTATTTTACTTTCAAATAATCTTTCTTTGTTGTAGGTTATAGATGGAGTTTTAAACTTGATGTGACAATAAGCTGGGTTAACTATGATTATCTCAAGACTTAGTACGTTTATTTAAATAATTTCTCAATTTTTCTTAAGTAGCGCTGATTGACTGAAACTGTCTGAAACATGGACTTATATACATATAAACTCACGCCTTCTTCCCATGAAGGTAGGCGGAAACTACAAAATGTCATCTGCTACGATCCTTGGAATTGTTTTCGGTAAGTTATCGCTTTCCTACTCCTTAAATTATACCGAGAATTTTAGTCTGTGATTAAGCTCAGCATAAAATGTTCACAGGACTGCATTCGACGCACGTAAATTAACTAGATTAAATTACGTATGCACACAATGTTTCCGAAAATCCAACTTCACTAAACAATTCTATTGCTAAGAGATACATTAAAACGTCAAGTGTACCTAGTGGATACATATTTTATGTTGTTAAAATAAAAAAATAAACAGGAGCACTTCTTTACGGGAAGTCTCAAGCCCTATCAGTATTCCGTACACCGTTCGACGGGAGGAAACAAATTCCGAAAATTGAATTTTGGGAAACGAGTTGAATGCGACACGGCAGGGTATACAAACTCGAAACGAGATTTTTATCATTTTAACAATGACTTTTATGATTGTTTTACGACAAATCCGACCTTTAAATTGTTTCATTGGTTAGCTGGCTGAGACTTTTTTTTTTCACGAATTAAGTAATTGCGGATTTGGCTTGTTTGTACCCGAATTGGCTGAATGAAACAATGCCTTTGCTTTGTAACGATTATCTTCTGTTCTAATAATGATCGTTTCATCGGGATAAAATTAACATACTGACACATGTTGCATTTTAAAATCATGCATGCAAACACATAAACAATTGTATTACAGTATCAAAAATGTAGGTACCTATATAGGTAGGTACATACGTAAATTCAGATTAAATCAACTGATCATTCTTCTAAAAAAGCGACCAGCCCGAAATAAAATCAAGGTTACCGTTATCAGTCCCTGAAAGAAAACCTATTAAAGTTACATGTATATTTTTAGATCGTCAAAACGGCTTAGTAGGTAACAAATGAAAATAAATAATGGTATCATATGAAAACAAATTGGCGGTTTGGCACCGCTACCCTAATGATCATCGGTAAAACAAGAAAATAGGTAGTTATTTTAAAGTCAATAATTATACATATTGAACGTAAAGTAAGTTATATTGATATAATCAAGTACACTAAAGAACTTAAGATAAAAAATAATATTTTTAAGTTCATCGCATGCGGGTCTTTTGCAAACTTAGCACCAACTTTGAGACAGTCTATTCCCAAAATGGTACCATTAGTAATATATAAAAATAAAGTTAAAGACGCACTAACTTTGACGGAACTTGTGGTCAGATTAAAGTTATAGTTTATACCACACTAGCAACCCGCCCCTGCTTCGCACGGTTCTTGCTACGTGACATAATATCGTGATTTCTTCATTACATGTCATGTAAGTTTAATACACAAAAACCTTCCGGAATAAATTCTCTAAATTATGAAAAACCCGCATCAAAATTCGTTGCGTAGGTAGTTTAGTAAAACAACGCAGTCGAACAGACAGACACGAAAAGCGACTTTAATTTTCAATATGTACTAGCTTCTGCTCACGACTTCGTCCGCGTGAAATTTCTTGTCCCCCCGACCAACCCCGTCACATCACATCGCCCGCCCGCGCTATCACTTCGTTTTCGCTTAGCGTTGTTTCTGACTTTTTTCATTTTGCTCGGCTCCGAAGGGTTATAGCGTGATGTTAAATAGCCTATGCTCTTCTTCAAGAATTGGGCTATCAATTTCAAAAAGAATTTTTCAAATCCGACTGGCAGTTCCAGAGATTAATACATACAAACTTACAAACAAACTATACCTCTTTATAATGTACCTTTGTCTTTCATGTTCTAGTGTGATTGTTTGGCCGAAAAATACAACAGTTGAAATGTTTAATACCTTAAGGGGGAAGCGACAGGGTAGCCCGCGAAATCAAAATTTTCTTACGTTTTTGCAATTTGCAGGTCAACATCATAGAGTTCGGCAAGTTCTCAACATCCAATTATCAATTCGGAAATCAGGTATTTGGGTTAGATTATATTTATTAAACTAGCTGTGCCCCGCAACTTCGTTCGCATGGAAGTCGTAAGATACACAATATACTAAAATAACAGCCACATTTTAATAAAACTCCCTCGTCCCCCGACCCGCCGCGTGGCATCACCCGCCCGCACTATTACTTTGTTTATTAGCGTTCTTGCCCTTTTTCTTTTTGCTCGGCTTCTAAGAGCCGTATCGTGATGTTAAATAGCCTATAACTATCCTCGAGAATTAGGCTACGAAATGCAAAAAGAAATTTTCAAATCTGACTGGTAATTCCAAAGATTAGCGTTTTAATTTTTTGCGCGGAACCCTGATTATTTTTTGAGTATAAAAGTAGTCTAAGTTACTCCCTATAACATCAGATACCTGCCAGTGATAGTTAGGGATAGTAGGGTTTCGGAGATTAGTCGGAACAAACAGACAGATAGACAAACAGGCAGGCAGACAAAAAATTTAAAAATTGTTTTTTGGTTATACGGTTCGGTGCTACCGTATAATATTAGTGAAAGGTAATAATATTGTAAAAAGCTGTTATTTGACATTACAAACAAACACTTCAATTGTATTTATTTGTATAGATTAAATTAGCGATCGCGTTGTTTTTGCAAGCACTTCAAAAATTAAAAATTAAAACTCATTTCAAAAATCAATAACAAGATAAATCAGTGTGTCAGTGGAAATTACCCCAAAGATGACCTCCTAAATTAATTTTAATTAATCTTAGATAAAATTAATACGATAAACATTGTATATTACAATAACGTAAACACCGATGTAATATGTTATCAGATCATCTTCATAATTAGGTTCATTATCTTCTAAGTGATATTATTCAAGTAAAAACATTGAACGTCATTTTCCTTTTTTACTTACTGTGTATCTAGCTTTGTGTCTGCTTGGGATCCTGGGTCGATCCCCGGCACCCTAATTGTGTAATACAGGTACTGTAGGAATCGGTTTCATTTTGACAGTTCACCAACATTCATTGCGTTATTTACGTTGTTGAGCAGACAAATTTTGAGCTTGTGGCTAAGTAATAACAGTCGCACGGGTCGATCGATCAGGTTAAGCTACGCTTGCCGCGGTTGGTCCGTGGATGGGTGACCATCTTTACATATCAAGACTCCTCCGTGCCTCGGAAAGCACGTCAAGCCATTGGTCCTGGCTGTCATTCGTGGATCTTTGACAGTCGTTACGGGTCGTCAGAAGCCCGAGTCTGACAACCAGTTTTACCAAGGGGTATCGTATTACCCAGTAACTGGGTTGTGGAAGCAGATAGGCAGTCGCTCCATGTAAAATACTGGTATTCAGAGCTGCATCCGGTTTGAAAAGGCTAGGCTAGCAGACAAATTTTTCGAACATATGAAGCAATGGATTAGCACAGCTTCGAAATCATTCAGATTGTGATTGATAGTGCGTTACGCAATTAGGGTGCTGATCGAGCTAATAATTGTTTGATTTTTCTTATTTTACGAGACTTGAGTTAACACAACTGGCGAATGTCAGTGTGCTTTATAAAACTAATATACCTATCCATTTAACCCGTCAAATGTTCGCTTACTAGAAGCCGTTTGCATGCGAGCGCTCAACGGTTTTCACGATTGTATACATTGTCGTTTCGAGAATATTTTGCTTATAAAGGGTGTCCCAGTAAGAGTGCACCTTTTAAAATTGGAATATTTTTTTTTCATGCAAGTGGCAACTCTGAAATTTGAAAGCTGTCACCTCTGTTTATTCCGATTATTAAAAATGGAGCGCTTTTCGAAAGAACAATGCGTTATAATTGTGAAAACTCATTACAACGGTGAACGGCATTCGTTACAGGAATATGATAACGGACTTCTTGTGGCCTCAACTGGACGGCATGAATCTGGACAACATGTGGTTTCAGCAGGACGGCGCAACCTGCCACACCGCGCATGAAACAATCGACTTATTGCAGCAACGATTTCCAGAACACATTATCTCACGAAATTCTGATGTCAACTGGCCACCAAGATCGTGCGATTTAACGCCGTGCGATTTTTTTCTTTGGGGTTTTGTGAAATCTCAGGTTTATGCGAATAAACCCGAAACAATTCCTGAGCTCAAATCAGAAATCCAACGCGTCATCGGTGAGATACAGCCACATCTCTGTGCAAAAATCATGGAAAATTTCATGAAAAGAGTAATAGCCTGTCATCGGAGCCGTGGGGGTCATTTGCCAGATATTTTATTCCATACTTAATCGGAACATGTCTTCTTTACAATACAATAAAAATATCACAACTTTGTCATAAAATATTTGTTTTTATTTTAAAATGAAAAAGTGCACTCTTACTGAGACACCCTTTATACCTATAGAGTAACCACACATGTGGTATGAACCACATTTGAGAGATAAGCAGTAATACTTACCACACATCGTCGTTTTACGTCGTTAAATCTTTAAGGTTACTTCAGCTGCATTATTATCCAAATTTTTCTTAGAAGATTTATCAAACTATCCTGAAGATCCCTGTAACATGAAAGCGATGGACTAACGGTTCCTGTTTGACCCACAAACTTTAACTTAAGTGGGATCGGGTACATTATAAGGCCCGTTTGAACTTTCATATCTTTGGCTGAATGCAAAGATTCGCTTGCTCAGCTTAGATGCGCTTGGTATTACCTACATAGAACAGGTATAAGTGGGTATCTACAGAACTCATGCATGTGCTGTGTTCGCTAACGATTTTGTGTTCAAGACTTTTCGATAGTGCTCGATGTAATCGTAAACAGCACCTTACCTCTATGTTAGTACGAGTATGTATGTATTAGTAAGGTAATAAGGTCGAAAAGTGGTTCGCCGCAAATGTCCGCGATGGTACAGAATGTGTAGATGACAGCCTCGTGATGGGTGTTTTAACTGACTTCAAAAAAGAAGGAGGTTCTCAGTTCGCGGAATCTTTTTTTTATGTATGTTCCCCGCTTACTCGAAAACGGCTGGACCGATTTGGAAAACTCTTTTTCGTTTGTAGGGTACACTTCCTAGATAGTCCCATATAACTTCCTGATACTGTAATTAATATACCAGGTAGTGGTATTCGAATTTGTGTGGGGTAGGTACCACAGCTAAAAAATAAAAACTTTTTAACCAAAAAAAAAAACCGACATGCAAAACACTTCTAGAGCATTTAAGCATAAATTATAAAAATGGCTGAATACACAAAATATTTATTCTAATAAAGAATTTCTAGAGACTAAATAAGCTTCAACAATAGTTTAACATTATGTGAGGTAACGCATACCGACAAGTTTGCATGCTATGTATCCTTAGCAAAACATGTAAGCACTAACTTTAAAGTAACATCTGTAATACCATGTTTTAATGTAAATAAAATGAATTTGAATTTGAAAAAAAAAACACTACCAAGTGAAAAATAACTTTAATTTCGGTAGTCGTGGGCAAAAAACGAAATACAAAACCAAATATACCAACTTCCGAAATCAAAGTTATTTTTCATGTTATAGTGTTTGTAGGATGTAATTTTTTTTTGTAAAAAGTTTTTTACAGCCTGTATTCCCATCCTCTAATCTAACTGCAATTCAAAAGCCTCAACAAAATATTGAACTGCAACAAAGACTTATCAGATAACCGAGTGAACTTATTTAGTATTTAACTACCTAGAGAGGGACAAGAAAAAATCAAGGTATTAAGTCTTACAAGTTAGAGTCTTGCATAAGTCGGCACGGGCATTAAATTCTAGTCTTTGTGCAATTTAACTACTGCAGCTGAAGAGATTATGCTCTGAAAGTGATTTCACACAGTTCAGTTCTTAGACTACGTGAAGGTATTAGCGAATTGGGGTGTGTTATTTTTTTCTTTTTTTTTTAGAAAAATGAAAATAGAGGAAATTTTAAGTGCACCTACTTATGCCACATTGTAATACTTTTACGAGCAATTTTCTTGCGACCCGTAAAATAATATTTTTTATAGCTAGTAAAATAAGACTGCAGGATTGTTCATTATAGTGACTGTTTATATTGAGTAGAGTGAATGGCTATTGTCCTAACGTTGTATTTAGGAATACTCAACAAGAATACTTTGAGAAAAGTTAGGTACTTACATAATATAATCCAAAAAAGAAAAACATAATAATTGAGCGGGCAAATCCCGTAACACACTTACAATGGCAGTGTCTTTTATTTTGACAACTCAACAACATTCATTGCGTCATTTACATTGTTGGGCAGACGAATTTTTCTAACACATGAAGCAATGGATTAGCAATTTGCTTCGAAATTCAATTCCCTTCAGAAAAGCAATTTACTTCAAATAGTAATTGAAAATGTGTTACGCTATTAGAGTGCTGTTTAATTTAATGCAGTCCATTGCTTGGCAAAGACCTCTACAAGACCACACAATAACATCACGCCTGGTTTCCCCGAATGGACAGACGTATATCTTTAGTACACCTACATTTCGCCAGTTAAGTATGCTTAAATCCCATGTAATAGGGGGCGAGCCTATTGCCATCTACCGGGCACAAATCCAGACTCCGGGCTGCTACTGAGAAATTCCAGATGGAAAAACCCAATAACACTTTGCCCGACCTGGGAATCGAGACCTCATGCTTAACAGTAACGCTTGCAACTACTAGACGAACGAGGCATTCCTTACAAAACAATATTAGGTTAATTAGATCCCTCTAAACTAACTTCCGACCTAACTATCTTCAGTATGTAACGTATCTACGAAAGTTCAAACCATTTGACCGGTATAAACTCTGGAAAGCCGTAACATTTGAGGCTAGGAGTTGCAATAGCACCAGTGAACAGGCCGTAATAGGTTGCTGGTCTCGCAATGGACACCACAATAGGCCATTCGCCTAGTTGACTCTCGCAACTTGTGTGAAGTGACAGGCTTTCCCCTTGGTGGAGGGGGGGGGGAGGGTGTTGAAGTAATATTAAATATTTCGATTATTATCTAAACAACCATCAGGGTCTATAAAGGCTACTAAAAGCAAAAGAAGTGGTATATAAACCATGGCTGAAACTACGCCCATCTCATAATGGGTTGGCTATAAGTAGACAATAGCGCTAAAACTCTTTTGGTAATTGATTGAAATAATATTAGAAGGTGAAACTTAATTGAACTACGTATGACCTTATAGTTATTTTAAGTAAGTCGAAATGTCTTATTGTTCTCAATGAAATGTTATTTCATTACTTTTATGAGATATATGTACATAAATATAATTATTTATGAGATACCTATACACACACGTAGACATATTGAGTTAAGACTTGCAATATCATCGTGTGATCAGCTTAAAATTAGGGGTTCTATTTTCAAAAATAGTAGCACTAATAAAATATAGCACGTGAGCGAAATGACAAACTATCGTCATCGTAAAAAAATACAGCTACTGCAACTGTTTTTATAACCTGTCTGTTCAGCCCGATCGACTCTCTGATCAGTAAATTAGCTGTCAAAATGACGCCATTTTATCATTGGTAGCAAACCAATGATAAAATGTCACCATTTTCACAGCTGAAAGCACAACATGACTAAAATAACAAATTAAAATAATAAGAGGTTCAGAAGCCATTTCAGGAGGAAAATGCACCAAATGGTTGTTGATATGGACTTTTTGATTATGTAGTTTTATACTGTACTTACGATGATCTTTTGTCTCTTAAAAAGGTCACAATATTCGCAGGTAAACTCAGAATTCAGTTAATATTTAAAGTTACTAGCGACGCGACGTCCCAATTTCTCCCTATGTACCACAGCATAGACTAATACTGACCGCGAATAGCGTTACTGTGCTCACAAATTGATATTCAACCAGCAAAGCACTGCCGTGCGTCGAAATATAAACAGTGCTAACGTTGCCTTATTTCAAATAGAACTTTGGTTTCCAATTCATAAACGCTGTTGGGAATTTCATTAAATTCCATGCTTCTACAGTCTGATTGAAGTTTATGGTGGTATTTTATTAGCCGAGGTACCTATCTAGGTGTATTTAATTTTTTTCTTCTTTAGTACCGCCGCACAAAGGAGTTATATCCTCAATGCTATTATTACACGATCGTCAACAGTTTGCAGAAGATCGATGTTGAATATTTTATTAACTTGCTCACTTGTAGGTAATTGGATGGTACACAGCTAAAAGTTGTTATGATAACTGTCGGCAATAATCGTGTATATTAAGGCACCCTTTTAAATGAAGAAATAACCTAAAATATATTTTTTGTTAGCTTCTTATATATGCTATGTATAACAGGTTCCAATTGGGAAATATTTAAGTGATACTCTAAAAACTTATTGAAAATAATTAACTTTTTGGGCTTCTAATCATGCACACTTTTTTTAAAATAAAAGCGCCTTGTTTTTACTTTCTGGCATTTTCTCACAGTTGGTCGCAGTTACTTAGCTATTTAGTATTATTTTTAGGACCTGAAATTAAGAATTATTTGAGGTTCACAAAAAGAGGCGCATTCATTATATTAGAGTGTTCGGTTATATTTTTAGTAAAGCAAACTGGGTATTAGTTGCAGTTCGATTAAAGACACGCCGTTGAAATTTACGCTCAGCGTAAATTTACGCTTAGAATTGAAGAGCTC
This sequence comes from Fissipunctia ypsillon, assembly GCA_947568875.1. Lineage (NCBI taxonomy): Eukaryota > Metazoa > Arthropoda > Insecta > Lepidoptera > Noctuidae > Fissipunctia > Fissipunctia ypsillon. Next base: position 12,159,127 of record OX387644.1, on the reverse strand, counting down.
TACTTTATTTCCATTAACTTTACCTACACTGTATTTCTAAGCGTAGTCTCCCCCAGTTTGCCCCAAAATACTGTTATAGTGACTTCATATCATATTGGTCGCTCAAGTTCTGTATAGGCTTCATATAGCCTTTTCACACTGCACCGTACTGAGTTGCGGCACTACATATCATTATTCAGTGCACTATTGCAATATCAAGCGGTATCTTTAGCACGCAGCTCCGAGAAACGCTTCTCTATTGCAGACTTACCTACTACATAATGGGTAACGAAGTCTTTTGAAAATGGTAGTAGGTACTGATAGTAATAACATCTTTTTACTTTGAAGGGTTTGTGAGTTAATACTGACAGAATGAAATGCACCGACCCCAGCGTGGTTTGACCAGACTCGATTACTCGAATGAACCCAAAGATTTACACTAGCCTCTGGAGCCTCATGTTTCATGGGGCTACAGATTCCATTGCATATCAAGGAGTAGACTCTCTGGGTGCGATAATGGTAGGGAAGACGTGCCCTTAGAATATGGAAGGATTATATTAGAGCCGTACCGGATTTACATCCTAAAGTAGGCAATGGAATTGTGGAGAGACGGGTGATATTTATGTATTAATTCAAGAACGTACTGGGATAAAAAGTATCATATATCTTAATCGTCTACCTGTGTACTATTTTCATGTGTATCATCTCTGGACTAGGCAGCGACAAGTCACTGCCTAGACGACACTGCTCCGTTTGTCGCTGCATCGGTCGCTCATCTCGCGCGAGATTGGATGCCTAGCGCATCCTGATACAGACGTACGGAGCACGGACTCGCTTTACATACAGTCCTCGTATGTATGGACGGACAGTCCGCGGTCTATTGCGCTACTAAACGCAATAGGTTCTATACGATAGCTCCGGACGACAGTCGTCCGTGCGAATCGTCCGTATAGCATTAAATACAGCCTTAAATTGAAAGGAAGAAAGAAATAAATAAAAATATTTTATTTGGACACGCACAGGAAACACAAGAAGTAAAAAAGAATCATTAAAAACTAACAAAATTAACAGGTTTTTTCAAATAACTTTTAATAAAAAAAAATCAATAATGAAGACCTATGCGAGGACAAAAAGGCCCCCCTATCTCAGCACAATTGGCCATCTTATACATATTATGATATAATAATGAATTACCAATCTTAACAGACGTAATTTTACTCGACTGCGCGACAGTTCGATGCGTGATATTAGCCGCAGAACCGATGATCGTTAGGGTAGACGTGTTTTTGAGTGGAGACTACGAATCGGCAAACGTAATGTAGGACGCCCTTGGGCTAGTTGGAGTGACGATCTTCGCAGGGTGGCTGGTAGCAGCTGGATGAGAGTTGCCGAGAATCGAGCTGAATGGCGTGCAATTGGAGAGGCCTATGTCCAGCAGTGGACTGCTGTAGGCTGATGATGATGATGATGCACGACAGTAAACACAGGATCATGTTTTTAAGTGCTATGTTTTTGTATAAGTTTTTTTTTTTTTTTTTGGAAAAGGTTAAGCAGATGATGATGTTTTTGTGTAAGTAGACGAATACTGTTACTCCTTAACATTTGTGTAATCCCCTTACATCACCTACACCAATCACAAAGAGATGCTTCCCCAAAACACTACCCAAAAAATATGCCTAACGAATTTTAATTACTCCAAACTAAACGACGAAAGTAATTAGGAAAATTACAGCACGTACGTAAGCTTATGGTCTTAAAAGTTATAATAGAAAGAGCACTTTGTCATGTCAAGCTTTTAGCAGCCTCTTTAATTTCTCTTTGTGCAGTAAATGAAGACATTAAATCGTTTACGTCAGGGCATAATGAGAGAAAGTAAATGAATCAGGACTATGTACCTACAATATGAGTTTAATGAATTGATGTAATATTACAAGGGCCTGGAGTGTTGTTTACATAATCATGTTCCTTTTGAACGGTGTCTATATGACCTTCATAGTTTAGATGGAAATTAAGACATGTGTACTTTTATCGACACATTAATCAAAGGCCCTAGAGCAGGTAACTTAGCACAGTAGAATCTCCTATACAGGGTGTCCAAAGGCAAACGCCCCAAGCGGAGGTGGCCATCTATCATTTTTTTTTTAATTGGAATATTATTAGAAAATTGACATAACTTTGGTCTTCGACATATTCATCATCAGTCCAACCTCAAGATCTTCAAGTTCTTTGAGCATCCGTTCATGTATATCTTAAATAAATAAATATCTGTTTTATCATTAAGACTTTTCTCATTTCATGATAACAAAAAAGAAAAATAACAACGACAAGCCTATTATTTAAGAAAGCGCTACTAAAAACGAGGTCCTTACTTTGTAAAGAAATCATCACTTCTTGGGAGTCGTTATATTTTCTTCTACGATATACTGGCGATAATAGCCTAGGTACTACACGTTTAGATACTCCCGAGTTAAACTAGCTTCCACCCGCGACTTCGTCCGCGTTCATTTTTAATATAGTCTATGTTAATTCGTGTGTGTCATGAGTAGAGATCGGATAATCGGATGCATATTTACCTAAAGTTAATTTTTGCTCAGAAATTATGGAAGCGGCTTCTTAATTTTTTTCTTAATATAAATCCCGGGATTCCAGAAAATCCGGGAATGCACAACTATTCGGATACATGGCATAGAAACGACTTCTTAAACATTTGGTATTATGAGACACCGGGATCTTATGCTTGAAATTCATTTTTAACCCCTGATGCAAATATATGTGTATGTAAGAAGTAAGAGGAAGGGTGCGTGTCGATTTTATAGTCAAAAAGTACTAAATTTATCAATTCCTGAATCGCCAAATTTTTACGATCGATACAAAAGTGCATTCCGTATTAGCCAACACCTCAACTTTAGGTAAATATGCATCCGAATATCCGATCTCTGGTCCACCCACCCAACCCACCGCGCTTGTCTAGTGCGAGTTGGTGGGACTGAGCTGACATGAGCTGGACTCCTTCAACAAGAACTGGTCCTTAGCAGCTTTAAACAGAAAGAAATGTTAAGAGAGTAGGAAGGCCTTTGCCCTGCAGTGGGACATCACAGGCTGTTAATTTAAATTATGTTAATTGGGAACAGCGCAGCATTATGTTTAAATCTTTATATATAAATCACGCTCAGGTCTCAATTTATCGCGCACGATAATAGTTATAGGCGATAATAGGACCTATGCAGTACGTTAAATAAAATAGAAGTGTCAAAAAAACCCGTAGTAAAATAATTATAACGTAACCGTTTCGTAATAAATTTAATGGTTTCGAATAAAGTCTTTATTACGAGTCCATTTACAACAAATGAGTTCGTGAGAAAAGCCCTTAAAACACTAATTGTAAGCCGTTGAAACCACACTCTTAAAACAGTATGTTTTAAAATAAATAGAATTTTAAAACACTTACAACGTTAGTATGTAAATGTCCCAATTAGACTGCAGGGTAAAAGGATCTTGTCAAAGAGAATGAATGATCATTGATAACCACGCTTACACCCGGTTTCTGAATTGAGAATTTGAAGTTGAGAACTTGTCAAATTTTCTTTACAAAAAACGTATGCAATTTTGAATTTCGCTGATTATATTGAAGGAATCACCTTAAGGTTACTCTAGTCAGTCATTCTTCCACACTAACGTCGTATGGAGTTTACTTCTCTGTTTGACAGTGTACATTAAAAATTATATCTACTTGTCTTGTATCTAGTCCTGTACGGAAACAGGATTAAAAAAAATATACACTTCTGGACACATCTATTGGCCAACCTTAGAGTTTAGGTTTCGATGGCCCCTACCGAAATATGATTGCTAGATTGAACAAAAACTGTTGATGCAGTTTTAAACCTGCTACATTTTACCATCTTTTTCGATCGTATTGTTTTAAATTTGAATTCAGAATACCATACGACATGGAGCTACGCCTAACAAGTCGGATATGCGCCTTGTTAAAGGCAATTGATTTTTGAATAAAAAACATGTTTTATCAAATAAAGGTTTAATTTAATAACGCGTGTTGCCTCCATGGGCATCTACCACAGCTCTCATACGATTAGGCATAGAGTTTATCAACCGCTCTATGAAATTTTGAGGGATCATCTCCCATTCCTCTTCTATGGCAGTTTTCAACTCCTGCATCGTCTGGGCAACTGGCTGACGAGCCCTAACACGTCTTTTTAGCTCGTCCCATATGTGCTCAATGGGGTTCATGTCTGGGCTTCTAGCTGGCCAGTCCATAACTGTGATGTTCACATCCCGAAGATATTCCCTGACGATGCCGGCCGCATGGGCTCTTGCATTATCATGCATAAAAAGGAAATTTGGGCCCACATAGTCCGCGTATGGTATCACGTGAGGTTCTAAGCACTCACGAATGTACCTTTCAGCATTTAATGTTGGCAGCCGTGGTCCTGTAACAACCTCAAGTTGAGTTTTGCCGCTCGCGGATATACCGCCCCAGACAGTCCATGAGCCACCGCCATAAGCAACCCTCTCTTCAAAGCAGCATTGTGCGAAACGCTCTCCCTTACGTCGGTAGACCTTCTTCCTTCCATCATTGCCATGTAACACAATTTTAGACTCATCAGAAAAGAGTACACGGCTCCAATCTTGCTGTGTCCAATTTAAATGACTGCGTGCGAAATGAAGGCGCGCTGTTCGGTGGGCTCGCGTTAGTTTGGGCCCATTAGCTGGCTTGTGTGGTACCATATCGCGTTCTTTTAACCTTCTCCGAACAGTTCGAGCGCTCACAGATACTCCGTGGAAGTCTCGAAGTTGGTTTTGTATCTCAATGGAGGTAAGGTGACGATTTCTCAAGCTGGTCGTCACGATGAATCGATCCTGCCTTTCAGTTGTGACCCGAGATCGTGGCCTTCCTTGGCGACGAACAAAGCCGCCAGTCTCTAGGTACCTCCGATAAACATTTCGGACCGCAGATCGACTTAAATTAAGTTGAGCACTCACGTTTCTTTGGCTGTGTCCGGCCTGAATAAGTGCCACAGTTTGGGCGGCGACTTCAGGTGAAGTATCCATAGATTATTGATAGAACCTCACCTTAATGTTAAGAATAAGTAATGTTTGTTGCAAAACCAAAGATATCAATCACTTTTTCAATAATTAAATCCAAGTAAACCAATAAAACCAAGTTTTCTTAGTATTCGATTGTTTGATATCAACAAACAGGCTCCAAATTGTCTTTTGTTTCTTTAAATTCTGTGTTCGAAATTCAAAAAAAGACTATTGAATGAAATTGTGAATGTGCCAGGTTCAAAACTGCATAAAAACTTTTTGCTCGACCTAATATAAAATTTTAGCTAGGACCAAACGAAACTGAAAATACAAGGTGGGCCAATAGATGTGTCCAGAAGTGTATATTGGTTTGAAAGTTATGCACGTTGAAACATCGTCGAACGTCTTCGTCCCATGTTTCAACACTAATTTGAACGCATCTTCGGGCGAGAATAAATAATTACCGGAGTATGAAAATGACAAAATTGTTACGGTACAAGGATAGATAATTTATTCAAAAACTCAAATAACTTTATTTTGAATAAATACATCTAGTAGTTTTTTCATAATATTCATGCGCCCAAAAGCCTGTTCCTGGAATTTCACGCGCTCGTTTTCAGTACTCAATTCTTTATTGCATCCCATATGTATTACATGAATGGTATAACAAGGTAAAAGATAAAAATTAGGTGAGAGGAAGAGGGCTAAGTAGCAATCCAAGCAAGTCAACATTATTATAAATTACTAGATGTGTTTAATTGGGTGAAAATCATCGTCTATTTCATTAAATAAATACAAACTATAAAAAATAAACTAAATAGCGTGCATATTAGCTACGCCCACCAACGAGTTCGAGCCGTCGACTAGTGCAACCTTAAGTAAGAGTTTGATGAGTTCTCAACTTCAAATTCTTAATTGAGAAACAGTGCGTTGACGATTTTAATCTAAAATATCGTCCATCGTTATCATCATTGGCGATGAGACAATCTGTTGTAATTTAGAAAATATAATCAATAACCCATAATTATTTACTGTTTTTAATGGCTTTATAGAGAAAAATCAGTGTTGGCTAAATCCGAAAGCATTGTGTTCGTAGTGGTTGTATAACGGCCTGAGTTCTACCCTAGATTCAATTTTAAGAATTTGCTCCACTCGCCGTTCGCATGCTGAATACCAATGAGATCCAAGTTATGAGTAGTGCTTTCTAAGTATTGTTCAGGGCGTTATTTTAATCTATGACTTAACTTTATGAAATTTTATTAAAAATTGTTGTGTAATATTTGATACTGGTTTAGTTTTTGATAAAAATGAATTTATGGGAAGACGTGAGAGTTGTTTACAAGCTCAATGTGTTATTTTAAGTAGAGGTATTTTTAGTAGGTAACAAAAAGGGGTAGGTAACCAATTTTACTACTTGAATGTAATAAACATGCACTCAATTTTTACAAAAAAAAAAAAAAAAACTTAAAATTAAATTAAATTTAATTAATTAAATATATTTTTTATTTCGTAATTTTTAGTTTTAAGTAAAAATAGGAATGAATAGTTTTAGTTAAGTTAGGATATAATTTTGTTATTTTAGTAAAAACTGGAATAATTTGTTTATAATAAGTAGTTAATAGTTTTGTTGTAAATACTGCACTAGAATTTGACCAAGGTTTAGAGAGGTTTTTCCTTTGACACCACCACGTAGCTCGTATCAATAACACAGGCCGTCACACTTACACGTATTAGTCCATTTCTTGAAAACTACTGAACCGATTTTGACGACACTTACACTGCTCCCTAAGTTGAAGTAAATGTAAGCCAGTAAAAAAACACAATCACAATCCGGTTAATAGCTTCGAAGAAATGCGTGGACAAACATACTAACATACATATACCTATAAAATTTGATATCTTATTGGAAGCCTGAGTCTACTAAGGCTTCTAATCAAATATACAAATTCGAACGTTGCTTTTAATGTAAAGTGAATTGTGGAATTAAGTTGGTTGCGACTTATTTAACTGACTACAAAAAAAAAGACGAAGACTATCAAATAGAGGTTAAAATAGATTATCATACGTCAATATATTGCAGTTCCAATATATTACTTATATACGTGTCGAATTGATAACCTCATTCTTTTTTTAAGTCTGCTAATTTTAAATCACAACCAACTTAATTCCACAATTCACTTTACACTAAAAACAACGTTCGAAATATACGCCAGTAAATCGTAGTGCTATCAAAATCTTCATACGTTTCAGTCAATAATACGCCGCTGTCTGGCACGGTATTCGCACATAGCAACAACGGAAATTGAATGCGAACTATCGAGTATGGACTGAGCTGACATGATGCCGATGGACATATACATTCGACTGACGTATCTGTCCATCAGTCCGGACAAAGACAGCCATCTAGCATCCGAAACATCAAAGACTTGTTGACATGTTTCAATTATGGACGAGTCGTTGCGATTGCGTTACTACCAGTTTTATTTGTATTGTGTTTGGTTTTTGGCTATTTCGATATATAGGTATTTTTTGTAAAGTTTTTTTGACGATGGGATTTTGTTTGTGTGACGCTAAAGTGGCGACAGAAGGAAGAGTTATCAAGCTAAATAAATCAATGGTTCGTTAAACTTTAAAATAAATTATTTGTTGTATGTGACCTGCGTTAAAATAAATGTAATGTAAGAATGTATCGTAAGAGAATAAAATAACCAACTGTATTTCAAGCATCATAATATGGTAACTGACTTTTCTACATTTTGTCAATCCTGATATTGACTAATTCCCAGAAACTATGATATGATATGATATGATGTTTATGATTTATAAACACAAAGTTAGGTAGGTACTTTTATTGTAAGCAGAATAAAATAAAACGCTAGAAATACCTTATTAATTTTACTAATGTATTACAATTCTATAAGTAGCCTACCTAAGTAATTTCTCTTGCCCTTATTCAGTCCAACGAAATAGGTATTTCCTAATAAAATTAATTTTAATATTGTTTTATTTATACTAAAGGAAGCCTAACTAATTTAATAATACGCCGAACTATTAGGTACTAGTTTAGTTTCTATTCAATATTGATACAGAAATGATATTCTAAAACATTAATTAAGTTCAATTTTATCGGTATTCCGAAATTGGCTGAGAGAGGTTTATACGATAAATTTCCATGTATACCATAAATTTCATTAAACTTTTAAGTAAAAATTATTACCTGGTGCCTGCTCTGGCATTAAAGGCTCATAAAATGTATCCGTGTAAGCACTTTTTAGACAACTCCTATTAGATTTTTCGGTTCATTTTGTGTGATCATATCTTTTTGCTTGCTTTGTTATAAAAATAATATCATGTCCTTACAATAATACTATCGAGAATCAAATACTTATACAAAAGTAAAGATTTCGATATGATTTTTACAGTTTGATTTTTATATCCACTTGGTTTGGCAACATAATATTTTTCGTCTCAAATCGAAGTAGGGTCAGTGTACTAACATTTTTTTTTTGTGTTTTTCTAAGAGTTCTTGGGTTTTTTCCATCTGGATTTTCTCAATAGCAGCCCAGAGTCTGCGGGACAATTGCGTAACACACAGTAGGAATCGGTTTCATTTTACAGCTCAACCACATTCATTGCGTTATTTACGTTGCTGGGCAGACAAATTTTTCGAACATATGAAGCAATGGATAAGCATTATGCTTCAAAATCATTCAAATTGTGATTGATAGTGTGTTACGCAATTAGGGTGCTGGATTTGTACCCGATTGATGGCAATAGGCTCGCCGCCTGTTACGTGGGACTTAAACATAACTGGCGAAATGAAGATGTACTATAGGTACACCTCCGGCTAACCCTTCGGGGAATACAGACGTGATTATTACAACAAGAGACCCGTTGGTCTCGACGTCGCAAGGACGACTGCGGAGCGTGGAGTCCTGAGTTCCCTTCTCAGGTCAAGCAAGATGTTATCGGGTTTTTCCATTAGGAATTTCTTACTTAGTAACAGCACGGAGTTTGAAAGTTGGCGGTGTGATAGCCTCGTGCCTCGGAAAGCACGTTAAGCCGGTTGGTCCTGCGCCTGATCTCCATTCCATCGGACTATGAGAGTGAGGGAAGAAAGAGTGCACCTGTTTCTGGCGCATACACTCGTGCACTATAATACCTCCCGTGCCGAAGGCATGGCCGAATTCGGTCTAGAGGACTCTTATTATCCACAACAAGAGTTTTGGATGAACCCATTTGATAAGAGTCGGTAATTTTGTATGACAACATTCCTTAAAAACAAACTGTTCAAAGGAACAGCCCATAAAACAACTTCATTTACACAAGCCAAAAATAACCAAAAAAAAGTTCCGTTACTTAAATTATTATGTTGCACTCAAAATAAGTGATCCCGGCCGCTAATGGGCATCAAGCCGAAGTTTCCTACAAAAGCAGAAAACTTTTGGTCAGAAGCCACGGATCTAAGTAGCAAAAGATTTCCCAACTATCGGGAACTTTCAATAATCCCGGTAAGTCGATTGTAGCCGAACTTATTTCGCGAGACGAGTGCGTATAGCCATTTTAGATAAAGCAACATCTGGTTTATGGAGTTCCCTCAATATATATTTTGTATTTTCACGCTCGTGTTACCCTGTGTGAGCAGAAGTTTGAGAGCTTCTATTCTTGATGATGGCTTCATTCTAGGATATGAAATGTCGTTCGATACGATAGGATTGCAGTTATTTTTAAACTACCTCATTTATTTCCAAGGCGTTATATTTTTTTCTAGCAATGTTTGTTTCTGGTCTGGGGGCCAACCACCACCTCTTAAAGCAGTATTATTTTAATGTTACTTCAGTGTGAGAAAGAGATGGAGCTATACAGGACGTCTAGCTCCATCTCGTTCCCACACTCAAGTAAGATTACAATAATACTGCTTTAAGAGGTGGTGGTCTAGCTCCAGTAGCTCACAACCGTTCGCCGTTTTGATAATGACGATTTTTGATTATCTGATTTGTCTTGCTCCCGGCTGCAAATAGCTGTCAGAAGAATAGTGGTGGACTGTACACAAATCCGAAACCCGAAAATTTTTACAGTTTAAAGCAAATAGACGACCACTATTCTTACGACGACGGCTATTTGCGGTTGGGGACTAGGCAATGAAGTAACCGAAAATGTGTTAAGTAGTGTTATATCATAGATAAAAATGCTTGGCTAAATATATATTTTTTGGAAGAAATGCGTCCCTTTTTTCTGACATTATGACCTTATTGTTTACTAATCTTTTAAATACTGTAATCATTGCAAACTATAGTTTTGTATAAATTAGAAGCATTTTTTCAATTTTGTAAATGTGAGTAGGTACCATGGCGCGGTTTTATGTTATGATGTAGGTACATATGTTGACTTGGAAGAGTATGGCAGTTGAGAGTATGTCATGCTCACTTAAATCTCTCGCTGATGGTGGCGCGTGTGTTGGATCATTCGGTTCCCTACAAAATGGTTGAGCTGGATGGTGCTGATCCACGCGTCATGTTCGTGAACGGGCGCCGTCAGTGGAGACTGGTCATCCCTTAACTGTCAGGGCTTATTTTTAATCTTATATTTTGAATTGTTTTTAATTATTTATTTTTTACATTGTTCTCACATAAAGAAGCAACAAGAACAATGTACCTAGGATTTTGTAATAATTTTGATTTAAAAGAGTGTCCATGGAGTTTCTTGCCCATTCTTCTCCATAGAGATCTACGTTTTGGAATGGGCGACTAGCTTCAATTTTCTGACTAACTGACTGACTCATTAACAATTCAGAAGTGCCTGTAATTGGTTTAATTGAAATAAATGCTTTGAGTTTGAGTTTGTAGGTACTTTCGACTCGGAAGACGAATGGTTGTGAATAGCTATGATGGTCAATATTTCTGGTGGGCTTACATTAATAGTGTAACGAGAGCTGTAGCCTTTTAAATAATAATACGTAAGTTATTCTTTAATGCTTATTAAAATCTTATTGAGGTGCTATTAAATAATCGTCACATTTCACCCTGAATAATACACAAAGAACTGATTTAATTTAACACATACGATTTAATATTAGGTTGCTACTCAGGCTAGATATTACATTATAACTCGGGTAATCCTCGATCAATCATCTAGCTGCACATGTGTAGGGTACCTACGCTAAGACTAGAACTAACAAAGGATTAACATAAATAATATCCCTAATCTGGGAACTAGGCAATCTCTAAAGGTTACAAACAAAAACTAGGTTAATAACCGTTATATTTTTTTTTTACTACAAAGCTGCAAATTCATTGGAAACAAAGTAGAGAAAAAGTCGCGCAACTGTTGCCCACAACATTAAATGTTGCGCAAGTTATTTTCACCATGAATATGGATCATTGGCATTTCTTTTGAATATGGAACTTTTGAATGTTGCTAATAACACTGCAATGTTCCTTGTTGCCAGCAACGTATTTCCCGCAACACAAAAATGCGTGTTTGTTTCCAAATGAATCCTGTGGAAAGATCAAGATATTTATTTTTCAAATACAAAGTCGCAAAGCTTTTGTATGAAAAGTTAGTTTTATTTTAAAAGGGTTATTAAAATAGAGGAGAAAATAAGCATGGTTTTGTTCTTCTGATAAAAATCTGTCTCTCCTCTCTCGCAGAGGAAACGGCGCCAAATGAAATCTTTTACAACAATCTGTTAATTTAAAAAGATGGTAATCTTTGTATGAAGGTATTGAAGAGGTCTGTTTTTATGAGTTTTCTCTTATGAGTTGCAAATTTTCTGCTGTAACACATTGTTATTTGAGTTGTATGAAAGTTTCTTTGGTTCAGCTAAAAATATTTTTGAAGGTCGTAATTTAGTATTTTTCTTTTGTTTTCCTATTAGCTGAGTCATATCAGTTTCACGTATTTACATTATCGTTTTCAAGGCATTTTCAGGCCAATTTGTGAATTAAAGTCACCCTAGACTGAATATTGATAAATCAAAACGTTTTATAAGTAAAGTAACAAAAACAATTGTAATATATTTTTTTTTTGTAATAAAATGTTTAGCAGACTGACTACCTACTTAAATTGTCCCTATTTATATTCAAATCACAACTCACAACTGCCATTCCTTGACAGTTACATAAAATTACTGTTACACGGTAAATTGACGTAGTGCTAGTGTGTCAATTTGATACACAATTAATTCCCTGACTATACATAAGTAGGTACGAGACATAACTTACGGCCAAACCTATTTTCAGTGTAAAAGACAAATCACTGTTTATGGTAGACAGTATAATTCTATCTGTCCTTATGTCAGGCCGGTAAGATTCCATAATCTCTTATAGATTATTGGGACGTTAAAACCATAGATAGATAGGTTTTTCTATCTCCAGTATGCCAAAACTGGTGATAGATAGGTTATTGGGTTCGGCCGTTATACTATCGACATGCACTGGTATGACGTTCATATTTACATACTTTGGATGTATTTAATACAGCAGCACGCGTAGCATGATCTCCATAGAAACGGGTTTTGTCGACGGAAGAATAGACAAAATGACACTTCACTATACAATCTCAATCAACCAATTAGAAATCTTTCTACAATCTGTCATTTTGTCTATTCTTCCGTCGACAAAACCTGTTTCTGTGGTGGGCATGCTACTCGTGCTGTAATTACGCTAACGCATACATCAGCCTTATAAAATTAAACACATAATTTAATAAAGGATATCTTGTTGTAACACATGACGATATAAATTATTCAAATCGTTATTATTTTATTAAACATTGGCATGTAAACAAACGTAGGTTATTTCTATCCAAGAATTTTACGATTAAATGTTGCTTTGTATCAATAATTATCTGTTTTGTCAATAATTATCTATTTAAATGAAAATTATCGACCCGTCCATGCTAGACACGGGATTTACGAATTGACAAAACATGACAATTATCCTATCCTACTAATAAATATTATTAACGCGAAAGTTTGTGAGGATGGATGGATGGATAAATGTTTGTTACTCTTTCACGAAAAAACTACTGAACGGATTTGGATGAAATTTGGCACACAGAAAGTTTATAACCTTAGGATTAACATAGGATACTTTTATCCCGTTATCCTTACTGGATCGAGACTTATGCGGGTGAAACTGCGGGCGCTGCTAGTTTTATTATATTTACGTTTAATATTAATGTATGATACACACATGATATAGCTAGAAAGGGAGTGACTACCGAGATGACCACTAATGGAGAAGTATGTAAGAAAAAGACATTTTGGGTCGACCCCAAATAAATTTAGATAAGGGCAGGAGAATGATGATGATGACGATGATTAATGTAAGATACACATAAACCTTCCGGAATAAAATTTCTAAATTATAGTAAAAACCGCATTAAAATCTATTGTGTAGTTTAAAATAACAAATCCGTCATACAGACAGACACGAAAAAAGCGACTTTGATTTATAATGTGTACTTATAGATAAATCTCTTTTAAGTTTTTTCATGCTAATTTCTTGTTAAACCTGCTCGAAACACTTGTTATTTTGCTTTACAGCGTGCCATTTTAATGGCGGCATTAATTTAACACACTTTAGACGGTATCGCGTTTTCGTTTTATGAAGATATTTTAATTTCATAAAACGTTATTATTTTTGACTGAGGAATGATGTGGTAAGGTAATGGTGCGGTTTAAAAGAAGATGTAGTAACAAAAATTGAAAAGAGTATGCGCTTAGATGGTTTGGTCATGTTTAGAGGATGAACGAAAGTCGACTAACAAAAGGTATTTACACGGCAGATGTGAGTGGAAACGCCGGGAGGGGACGCCCTAGGTAGACATATAGTGACCTTATTGGTGATGTTCTTCAGAAAGGTCAGGTGCGTAGTATTCGTAACCGGCGTGCGTGTATAACCAGATGTATGAACGTAAGCGAGGCTAAAGGAGTATGTAAGGATCGTGGCGTTCTGTAGTTTCTGCCTACCCCCATGGGAAGAAGGAGTGAGTTTATGTATGTATATTATTATTCAAATCAAATCAAATCTTTTTTTTTTGCAAACATGGATAATTACAGTTACAGTACATAGATGTTTTGTTAAAATATAGTCCTCCATATTTTACCATCTCATGGGCATGCAAATAATATTCGATTCTAAAATTAAACAGACATTTTATTGATACCGAATAAATGTTAAATCATTAGAATTACAACAAAAAAGAGAAAAAAAAATCAAAAGCACAGACTAATAACAGTACAAAGATTAAGTTAAAACAGGTAAAAAATAATAAAGTACTTATGTAAAAATGTCAATCAGAGTAAAAATGTCAGAATAGGAACATGTATGTAATAAGATAATTTTTATTTTTTCAAATCTTAAATACACTATACAATTACTAACATAATAATAATAATGTGTCGACACCCTTGCGCCATCCCATCTTCCTAGCACGGCAGGCTGTGCTGGAGCGGCTGCTGCGGGTGCGGAAAACCTCAAACGGCGCAAATACTCCAGTCTTATTGGGACTTATATGTTCGAGCCGTTTGGGGTTGAAACACTTGGGCCATGGGGTCCGAGTGCCCACTTAGTTTTTCGAGACATCGCCAGGCGGTTGGTCGACTCCACACGTGACCAGAGGGCTGGCCTATTTTTTGGCCAAAGAATCAGCATTGCTATACAACGTGGCAATGCTGCCAGCCTTCTGGGCACTTTTCCTGCTGACAGCGATGCGGATGAATTTTTTGATGCCCTCTGATTATTTACCCCCTCCCTTTTTTACATACATGTAATAATAGTTTATCAATCAGTGCAGAGATTTATCATTAAGGAAGTCGTCAATTTTGTAGTTGCTTTTCTCAATTAATATTTGGTTTAGTGTCCTTTTAAATTTTATTACAGTCAATTTATTGATTTATTTACCATTTTCTAAATTAGCATCTTGCAGCAACCTGTACTTAAAGAAGTGTAGTGTAGAGGTCATTTGCCGAGGTCACGGATCGGATAAAGAATAACGTGCAAAGAGTAGGCGAATTGAAGGAAAGAGAGAGCTTATTTAGTTTGTTTGAAAATTTTAGTATTTAATTATTTTATCTTATTACATTTTTTATGATTACTGGCAACTAGCCCTATCCATGTGTTAAATTAATGTCGCCATTGTAGCGGCTCGTAGTATGTTAGTAGCTTACAGAGCTTTTGAAAAATATATTTTTCTATTAAGGTATCATTATGATATTTTTTTCTAAGAATAGACAAAGATATTTCTGATAAGCTTTAAAGGAAATTGGCCCTAAGGAACGTGTCACACAGCACACTACTCTGGTTCAGCTAACATTCCTTTTCAATATGTCACCGCCTTTTACCGTGCGATCTTCTTGGAAACACCAAATGAAAATATTCCAAAAACAGGCAGTGATGTGAAAATTCGACGAAAAAGTGATCATGTGAAAGGAAACCTAGTAGCTAATATGAATATTTCACTTCCCTTTTAGGGTTCCGTAGTCAACAAGGAACCCTTATTGTTTCGCTATGTCCGTCCGTCTGTCCGTCCGTCCGTCCGTCCGAAGCTTAGCTCAGAAACTATTAGTACTAGAAAGCTATAATTTGGCATGGTTAATCATGCTGATAAAGTGGTAAAATAAAATCATGAAAAAAAAATTTTTTTAAAGTATTGCGGGTTTGTGAAAACAAATTTTAAGCTTTAAAGTGCTAATTTTTGTTAGAGTCAAGTGTCAGTGTCCCTCCCTGCCAGCTAGGCGCTTAGTTTTGAATATGTGAAAAAATTCACGGTGGTAATATGTACAACGAAGTTAAATGGAAAGCTATCACAACTAAGTAGGCTTTACAAATCAGTTGTTCCCCACATTTTGACGAGATATGCGACCATAAATGTACTGAACAGCTGATTTTTTTCTGTGATTTCAGGTTTGGTCCCATAGTAAAAGTTGTTCATAATGATGAGTACAATGACCCCTTAAGAGGTTGTGCGTTATTTATGTTACACCTTGTATAGATATTCTTCTACATATATATACTTGTCCTGACTGACTGATTCATCAACGCAGAACCTAAACCGCTGAGGCTACAAACTTGAAATTTTGGCAGTTTATGCCTTTTATGTTGTGAGCATCCACTAAGAAAGGATTTTTGGAAATTCGCCCTTTAAAGGGGTGAAAAGGGAAGATTTTGTTTGTATGAAAAATCTTATTCCTTGAGTTAATAAACTTGAATCTAGGCAAGAATACCTACTTATCTAAGTAAATTACGAAGTTTGTAATTTTTTTTTTCTAAAGTACCCCCTGAAGGGGGATTGGGGGTGTCAAAGTTTATATGGAAGAATTCAAACTTAGTGTTCATACTTAAAACTGAAAATAAAGAATAACGTGTATCAAAGTTTTTTGAAAATCTACCCTTAACAGGGTACGAAATGCACGCAGACGAAGTCGCGTGGGAAGTGCTAGTAGAATATGTAAACAGTCTTCTTTTCTTATTTCCCGCCAATATTTGAACTCCAGCCACCTTAACTGAAAAAGCTCGTGTTGCTACTACACTTATGATATTCTATAGTGCTGTAGACCGAAACAGTACTGAACAAACCGGATTTTCAATTTCCTTTCAGGACCAAACACTTTCCTTCAGAGAGTGTTTTTTATACTTTCACTGTGTACCGTGGTGAATATACGTGTACTTTGTATGAGTGGGCGGTTACATGTACGCATGAGTGATTTTTATATTTTAAGTCTTTTTAATTAAACTTCTATAAATAAATCTTGCTTGTTCTTGTGTGTGGCCCGGCCGAGAAGGTTGCGTTTTTCCGTAGTATTCGTGAGTTCCGTACCTCAAAAGAAAAAAGGAATACTTATAGGATCAGTTCGTTGTCCGTCTGTCTGTCAGTGTGTAGGTATCAAGTTGAAATTAATATAAAATACGTATAGATCTACGGTCCATTGGAGCTCTAAGTCAACGCAAAAAAAATACGGCCATTTATGCGACATTTTTGATACTCGCAGATAAATCAAAACCTATAGAGTACTTCCCGTTGACCTAGAATCTTGGCAAGAAGCAAGGTCTCACAGCACAAGTAAGGAAAAAGTCCGAAAATCGTAAATTTGTAGTTTTATCACATAACAAAATATTTTTTTGCGATTAGAAACTTAATTTATTTGCAGTTGGAGAATTGACCGTGGCGTAAAACAATGTATGGGAGAACATTTTTTAAACCACAGACTTAAGTTTATTCTTGGGACAAAATTCGTCCCAACTATGGAACCCTTCATTGTGCGTGGTCTAACACGCACTTGGCCGGTTTTTTTTAACATAAATATCCAGGGTGGAAAGTATTTATGCTTACTAGAACTAGAATTACCATAGTTATTTGAACAGAGTCGTCCCCAAACTAGGCAGCGCCTTTATCTTGCGGGCCTGAGTTGCGTTATCTTAAATTTTAATTTGAACAAAGTAGTCTATGTCCCAGGTCGCAGGCTACCTTACATGGGAAGCCATCACCTCTTTCTGCGAAGCAGTAATGCTCGTGAAGGAGGAGGCGGAACGCGTGAGGGAGAGGCAAGCTTTGCGCCCTCAAGCCCCTAGTCACCGCAGGAGACGCCCTGGGCGTCGGGAATTGGCAGCCGATTCCCGACCAACGTAGGCGCGGGCTTGCGGACGGCGAGCAATGGGTAGCTCGCCTTCCAGTAAGGACCAGGTCCGAGTCGACGGCGCGTTGTGTTCCACGCGCGCCTCAGAGATGTCAGCACAATTGACGGGGTCCGCTAGGGCCGATGCCAGCCAGGGTCGCAGGATGTTTGAAAGAGTTACCGTGGCCCCGGCACAGGCAACTGAAGGAACACGGGTGGATTTTAGTCAGCAAAAGTCAGTCATTTGATGGTTTCCCACCCATAAAAAAAGGTCCCAGCCTACCTACCCATTAAACATAATGATCGATTCAGTGGTTAATAATTGGTGGTGGTAATTTTTCCGTAATATTATCCTTATTTATATATTTATATATATATTTTCTCTTATATACTACTTTTATTTTATTCTATCATTTCAAACTAACATTGACATTCGTACACTCACCATTTAGGTTCATTTGAAAACCAGCGTCGAGCACCATTGTTGTCCGACATTATGCTGAAATGGGCCTATTTGGCGCAGCCGTGAGTCACACAGTATTTATCTTGTTTGTTTGTTTTTTATCTTTCGTGATACTGTGTGCCCTTGTGGCATGTGGCAATATACGTTTCTTTCTTTCTTTCTTTCTTTCTTTCTTTCTTTCTTTCTTTCTTTCTTTCTTTCTTTCTTTCTTTCTTTCTTTCTTTATTTCTGGTTAAGAACTAATTACGCAACCGTGAAACAATATAGGTTAGAGAGAAAAGTCTTGAAAACTTTTTCCTTGAAGTAGTAATAGATACTTGAACGACCCCAATAACCCAATAAATACAGGCCTTTCGCCCAACACATTTAGTTCATGAACAGTCAGCTTTGTGCTCTTAATTCCTAGATCAGCACGAAATACGACCTAAGCCGTGAAATAGCTAAACGTTTATAATACGCCTATCTAGATGTATAGAACTAAAATTAAATATCAAACTATCTAATATTATTCTAATAATTATAGTGAACATGATCGGCACATTATTAATAGGTGCGTTTTGAATTTTAAGAAGGGACTTATCATAATCATAAAGTTTGAATTAAATATGGAATATCAAATTATCCCTCAAACCTTTTTTTCGCCGTTAGTCATTATTGGGTACCTAATCTCTTCATTGTTCGCCCTGCTCACATATGTAAATCTAGGAAGATTGTCAGCTACACTATCTACACTTCTACACTATATATATTATATTTTATATATTATCTATACTAATATTATAAAGCTGAAGAGTTTGTTTGTTTGTTTGGTTGAACGCGCTAATCTCAAAAAGTTACGGTTCGAATTGAAAAATTATTTTAAGGTTGAATAGCCCATTTATCTAGAAAGGCTATAGGCTATATAACATCACGCCACGACCAATAGGGGCGGAGCATCAATGAAAAATGTTGCAAAAACAGGGAAAATTTATTCCTTTTGAGAGCTTCCGTTGCGTGCGCTGCATAAACGGTTGAAGTTACGCAACAATCATGTATGACGGAATTGATGCTCTTAAAAAGTTCTAAAAAAATCCGCAATAGATGTCTATTGCGCATGTATCTTTTAAGGTTGGCTCACTATAACTTTTTTAATTGTAATCAAATTTGTTATAAAATAATGCGTTATTTACGAAAGTGTTTTCATAAACATGGTAGTAATCCTTATCCAAATAAATAGTCTCATTAATTAAGGCAGATTAAGTACATGTAAATTCCTTTCCAAATTATTCGAATCGAACCTTTCGTTTAGAAACTACGACGGGTGTAAAAATGCTTAAAGTAAGAAAAATTTGTTACGTACACATTTAATTTTTTATTGATTATTTGAACATGCTAATCTCTGACACTCCCAGTCGGATTTGAAAAATCTATTTACATTTTATAGCCCAATTCTTGAGGAAGGCTATAGGGTATTTAAGATTACGCTAGGACCCATAGAAGCCGAGTAAAAAAAAAGTAAGAAAGAGCGCTAAGCGAAAACAAAGTAGCAGAGCGGGCAGGCAATGCGATGCGATGGGGTGTGTCGGGGGAACAAGAAATGCCACGCGGACAAATTCGCGGGCAGAAGCTAGTATAATAATAAAGAAGTTTGTAACTTTGTATAAAGGAGGTAATCTCTGAAAGTACTGATCTGATTTCGAAAATTCTTTCTCTGGCAGAAAGCTACACTATTGCCGAGTGCCATAGGGTATGTTTTCTAATATACTTGATTACTATACTACCTATAAATAAAATATACAACATTAGTTTTAGTTTATGTGAAATCCGAAACACGTATCTAGTATTTTTATGTAAATAATCTATGTACAAAATTTCAAAACTGTATCATGAAAAATCACAAAGTTATAAACTTGTTATGTTACCTGATTGTCCGTACAAAAACAAGCTCACCACGCGGCGTCCCCGCGCCGCCCGCGCCTCTAGCGTCATCTTGCGCTCATTGATAATAATTTGGCAGTAGGTACAATCAAAGATCTTAAGTGAACTGCCACCGGAATGATCATTTTGACTTGCACGTTAGATCTGCGCCTATCTCTGTGTGATGTTTTACTGCAAACAGTAACGCGCATACACTATAACTACGAAAGCGCGTTGGTCGGATGCATGTGTGGTCAACACTTAATAAAGATACCTACAACTACCTACTTGTTATATACCTGTTTTTTCTTAATAAATTATCGACCGCAGCGCCTATTTAAAAGCAATTCGAAGTGAAAATTATAAGCAGCGATAGCAGGTTCGCACGAGCGGGTGGCTGTTATTGTGTGTGCGTGAAGTGGAGAAGGTTCGAACCTCGGTACACGCTTTCGACTCTTTTTGTTTTTTCGTTATCTTGAACCAAATAAAATTCACCAATTTCATCCACTGGATAAACATTGCGAACAGTAGGTATAGCTTTATATCGGTCATAACCTCGACATAATTGGAGCTGGTGGCCCGCGTCGTTATAAATACCAACTCAACCGGCCCTTGAGCACTAATCCACCCCCACATATTCACACTAATTCTTCCTGACTCTATATTATTTATAATATTACTGTCAGACCAACGTGTATTGTCTCTGCGCCACAAATGAAGTCTTCCTTTTTGACACGGTTTGAATGTCTTCTCGTCAGTAAATACAATCCCAGTCAAAGTAAAAATATTCTCATGCAAAACGCAACCGTTCCGCCTTTACGTTAAAAACGGTTTATTCGCTGGTGTTCGATGATGGACGCCTTCGGCATGGAGTGCACGGCGAACAGTGCGCAATAATGTATCAAATTCTTCAGCAAATCGTGTTGTAGGTATGAAACCATTCGTTTCATATTCACCAACCTTAAAACGTCGCTGAGACTGATCAATAAGTGGCGGCCTACCACTTCTTACACGGCTCGTAAGACCCCCCTCTTCCTCAAATCTTCTCACCCAACGTCTCACTTTATCTCTCTAAAAAAAATAAATCCTTATTACTCATTTTGAAGCGTCAGTTATGAGAACAAATAAAATCAAGACAACAAAATAACTTAAACAAAATCCAGTATCATTGGATATTTCAGATATAATACACCCATTGTTATGCAAGGCTACAATGTTCGCCCTGGCTTCAATGTTTATATTTGCTTGCATTTTCAATAAAAATCTTCAAACTCAACACCTCTATTATCAACAACACAAACATTCGTAACTAAGTTCACCAACGAACAACGTTATACCATTCTAACTACAGTCAGAAAATTGATTTTGTTTCAATTCAGGGTAGATTTGAAACAAAATCAATTTTCAACTTTTATGTGACTAGTTTAAAATATTCGCTGTCTATTTCTCATTAGCATAATCAGAAAAAGACTGTGTGCTGCGATAGGCCTATGATGATGACCATATACCGCGCTTTTTTTGTTTGGTTCGTGATGAAAGAGAGCAATATACGGGTGTGTATGTGTGCGTGAAATGCATAAATAGAAGAAGGTCTCAAGTGCGACGAGTAACGTTGCAATAGTTTTGTAATGCTAGTATTGGAGTTCTGACCGCTACTGTACCTAACCGTACGGCGATTATATTGTAGTTAACTGTTGATAATATTTCCATCACACCTTGTGCGCGTATGATTGCGGATAGGTACTTAGTGTTGCTCGGTGTCCAACTTGTAACCTTTTTTAAATATTTTTGGGACAAAATATAACATGCTGTAAAAATTATTGGAATCGATTCAGTTACTTATTCTGAATAAACAGGTTCAGGTTTCGCATATGCTAAAAATAATATTGTATGTTGTACGTACCTTTTTTTTTTTTTTTTTTTGTGGATGGGAAATCATCAAATGACTTCTCCCGCTCTGGGCGGAGCGGGAGGGCGTGTCAGACTTTTACTGACTAAAACCCACCCGTGTTCCTTCTGTTGCCTGTGCCGGGGCCACGGTAACTCTTTCGAACATCCCGCAACCCTAGCTGGCATCGGCCCTAGCGGACCCCGTCAATAGTGCTGACATCTCTTTGAGGCGCGCGTGGAACACGACGCGCCGTCGACTCGGGCTTGGTCCTTACCGGACGGCGAGCTACCCATTGCTTGCCGTCCGCAAGCCCGCGCCTACGGTGGCCGGGAATCAGCTGCCAATTCCCGACGCCCAGGGCGTCTCCTGCGACGACTAGGGGCGTGAGGGTGCAAAGCTTGCCTCTCCCTCACGCGTCCCGCCTCCTCCTTCACGAGCATTACTGCTTCGCAGAAGGAGGTAATGGCTTCCCATGCACTCTCGCTCCGTACCATGGCCTGGACCAGGGCCGGACGTGAGAGATCGCCGCCGCCGATCGCTTCCGCGAGGACACGGCGGTGCTCCGCCCAAGCCGGGCAGACCTCCACCGTATGCTCCACCGTGTCCTCCGGGCGATCCACACAGTGGTGACACCCGGGCGTTTCCTCCCGCCTTATCCGGAACAGGTACCTCCCGAAGCACCCGTGTCCGGTGAGGACCTGCGTCAGGCGGAAGGTGAGGACGCCGTGGCGCCTCTCCAGCCACTCCTCAAAGAGGGGACTTATCGCCGCAATTGTGGCGTGCCCAATGTTGTACGCACCTGACTGTTTCATCAACGCAGAACTTAATCCGCTGGGACTACAAACTTGAAATTTTGGCAGTTGATGCCTTTTATGTTGTGAGCATCCACTAAGGAAGGATTTTTGGAAATTCGACCTTTAAGGGGGTGAAAAGGGAGGATTTTGTTTGTATTTGAAAAATCTTATTTCTTGAGTTAATACATTTGAAACTTGGCACGAATACTTAACTAAGTAAATTATGAAGTTTGTAATTTTTTGTTTTTCTAAACTATCCCTTAACAGGGAGAATGGGGGGTGTCAAAGTTTGAAAGCAAGAATTTTAACGCGCGCTCTGATGAACTCGAAACTCAGTATTTATACTTAAGACCGGAAATAAAGAATAACGTGTATCGGGGTTTTTTGAAAATCTACTCTTAATGGGGTACTAAAGTACGAAATCTATGCGGACGAAGTCACGCGGGAAGTGCTGGTATACGATATAATAACACGATGCATATAACAATAACAGTATAGATAGGTATTTTGGTGCTGCCCTTCCTCGTGACGTAATCCATTGTCCATTAGATATACTCACACTTTGATACCCTCGAAAGGAAAGGAGACAGCCCAATAATTGCTCCGCCTCTGCACATTTGTGTGCATAAAGTATTAAATAAATAAATAAATTGCTTGTAAACTCACAGCAACACGTAGTAGGCTATCCATTCGATTGTATCAATACAATGACACCTATAAGACAAAAATAACACTCGCACAAAACCAATCTAAAGCCAATTCCTAAACATTCGGCCACAGTAGCCCGTTAAGCTTAAATTAGTGAAATAGTAAATTAGTGTTGTACGAAATTAAGCAAGTTCATAATGAATATTTATTGGTTTAATACGAACCAGCTGGGCACCGGGACCGGGGAACAATCGGGGGCTGCATACGGGAATTGCCACAATAAGTGGGATTTTTTATTGCTGCAACTACATGTACACAGTTCCGCAGAAAGTAATCGAAGTTGAATATGGTTATGAAAAAGTGATGATAAATGAGTTTTGACACCGGTCATGCGAAAAAGATGAAAACTTTGTCAAGAAGAGTAAGCTTGATGAAATCAACTTTGACTATGCACCAGCCCTATTGGTGATTATTTTCAAATTGCCTGATGATAATTGAAAAAGCTTAAATGCAATTGTTTACACAACTAACTATTTACACTAGGTACTAAATTAATCACTAAATAACTATACAAATAAATACAAAAACAAAAGGACACTTAAGCGTCGAAATATCTACTCGTCCGTATCGATAATTAAATTTAAAATCTACAGGCTGTTAAACTTTGGCCATAAGTTCAAAAATATATGTACATTTGATTCGGAAACTAAAGTACAAAAATGATAAGAATAAAAAGAAAGAAAGAAGAAAGAGTATCTTGCCTATTCTTCTCCATCAATCCTATTTTTTTTATAAATTTTGACGTCCAAAGTGTCTTTTAAGTGCCGACTTATTTGAAATAAATGATTTGACTTTGACTTTGACAAAGTTCTAACTAGAATTTTTCAGGCGCTTTTGTAGATTAATTGTCATTTTTATTTTGATACCATAGAAATTACATTTTTTGGTTTGTTCGGAATGAGCTTAAAAAAATATACTAACACACTAACGCTAACAATAAAATATATATAGGTAACCATTATGTACTTACTAGTAAATAATTAAAAAACCAGCCAAGTGCGTGTCAGACCACGCACAATTTAAGGGTCCCGTAGTTGGGATGAATCCAAGAACAGACTTAACATTGTAGTTGAAAACATGTTCTCTCATACATTCCAACTGCAAATGTAAGTTGGTCGACTATTACTCGTTAACTTGTAAAGCCTACTTAGCTGTGATAGTTTTCCTTTTAACTTCGTTGTATGTATATACTACTACCATGAATTTTTTCATACATCCAAAACTAACCGTTTAAGCTCGTACGGGGGGACACTTGACTCTAACAAAAATTAGCACTTAAAGCTTAATATGTAAAGCTTAATAGTTCAGAAACGAATCCCTTAATCGAAAAATTGTTTCCACAAACCCGCAAGATTTTTAAAACACCTATCCAATAACACCGCACACCATGGAGTAGACGAGCAAGAAAAAACATCCCCACGTTACGACGTAAAGTGGGGATGTTTTTTTCTTTCTCGTTTACTCCATGGTGTTAGCGATCTCGAACGTCATAGAACGAGATCGGTAGAGTTGCCGTATATTTGTACCCAAAATCGGTATTTGACAAAAAAATACAATAATTTATTCAATAAAATTCGTTTATTTATTGAAAAAAAAAACTTATAGACTAATTTATAACGAGAGCCCATATCGGTAGAAATACTGAAAAATCAGTAGGTTCGAGACCACTGTTACGTGTGCAGGAGGTACCCTAATTTTTTTTCATGTTTTTATTTTACCACTTTATCGGCGTGATTAATATGTATGTATATCCATGCCAAATTATAGCTTTCTGGTACTAAGAGTCTCTGAGCTAAGCTGCAGACGGACGGACGGACATGGCGATACTATTTATAAGTGTTCCTTGTTGAGTACGGAACCCTAAAAAAAAGGGTAAGAGCTCTTGGGCATCAAAAAATTCGTCCGCTGTGATGTAGTATTAAGTACAAAGTACACTCTGTGTTATTTACTACTCTATGTACTCTGTACACTTATTATATTAATCTTGTAACCTCATTTATTCGGGCACAATAAATCTGTACTCCAAATGTGTCGCTTCTTTCCTTTCAATAAACACCCGTCCTTACATGGCAACGGTGACAGGACGGGTGTTTGTTGTAATCGCATCGCTGTCAATGGGAAAAGTGACGAAAAGGCTGGCAGCATTGCCACGTTGGATGGCCGTGCTGATTCTTTAGCCTAAAAAAGTAAAAAAATAAAGTAATATAATTGGCCCTTTAACTTTAATATTATAAGTTGTAGGTAATATTTTGATCCAAGCGTCGTCGCGTCTGGGGACGGTTAATGAAAACGCCAAACAGACGAGGCTTTTATCCAGCCATAATAAATGTATGCTACTGTGAAAGGATAGCTGCAGTTAACTTCCTATTTTCCTTTATATATATATTTTTTTTTTTACTTTTCAGAGTTCAGTACCCAAAGGGTACCAAACGGAACCCTTTTACTAAGCCTCCGTCCGTACAAGTGTCTGTCAGCGGGCTGTATCTCATGAACCGTAATAGGTAGACAGTTAAAATTGTTCTCAGTAGAAAATCATAGATTGTGTATTTCTACAATATTTCCGCTAAAATAACAAATAATAAAAATAAAATAAAGTTACTAGACTGCCTCGTTGGTCTAGTGGTCGCAAGCGCTACTGCTGAGCATGAGGTCCTGGGTTCGATTCCCAGGTCGGGCAAAATGTTATTGGGTTTTTCTATCTGGAATTTCTCAGTAGCAGC
This sequence comes from Fissipunctia ypsillon, assembly GCA_947568875.1. Classification (NCBI taxonomy): domain Eukaryota; kingdom Metazoa; phylum Arthropoda; class Insecta; order Lepidoptera; family Noctuidae; genus Fissipunctia; species Fissipunctia ypsillon. The sequence goes on along the minus strand of OX387644.1, from coordinate 12,133,014 downwards.
CCGGAGTCTGGATTTGTGCCCGATAGACGGCAATAGACTCGCCCCCTATTACATTGGACTTTAAACATAACTGGCGAAATGTGGGTGTACTATAGGTACTGTAGAGGCTTTAATTGAGCCGGCCTTCCTCCTCGGATTGTGACATTGGCTGATAAGACAAGCCCTGGTTTCGTCGAATATGTTTAAATTATGACATATGGTCATCTTGTTTTACATTGAGTGAGTGCGGTGCTAGCTTTACCCGTAACAATGTAATGTGCTTTCATATAAGCGAATAAATAGGAATAACAGTGCTTTCGTGTTCTTCATTTATACATCCACCAACACACCTCGGAGTCGAGACCAAACAGACAATCTACGTGGTGACCTGCCTATAGTAGTATAGTGGTGTAGTGTGTAGTAGTATATATATCGTGTCAGGTCACTACAGTACACCTCTGTCTAACCCTTCGGGGAAACAAGGCGTGATGTTATGTTATGTAAAATAAAGTAAAAAAATTAAAGGGGGTCCCCATAAAAGAAACGTGTTTTTTAAAACTGAAGTATTTATTGATAAGTAGTGTTAAATATTGTACGGTAGTACGGAACCTTCGTGTGCGAGTCCGACTCGCACTTGGTTAGTTTTTAAGAGTTTTGTTTGTGGCAGGGATTTTTATTTTTTTTAATTTAACTTTTATTTCCAGCTTTTTAAACTTTATAAATTACTAGTAGACATGCTACGATCGACACGTGTCACGCTTAAATCTGTGCAGCTGTAGGTATTTTTCCCACAGTGAAGCTGATAACTGATTTATCCTCATTTCTCTTTGCCACTCCGTCATCAGACCCTGATCACCATCTATCTATAACCAGATCAGAGAGACCATTCTAATAAGCCCAAACACGATACTTCTGCTCTAAGTCGGTGAGCGAGATGGGTAGGTATCCTGAAACATCAAGGTGAACTGCAGCCTCAGTTCAAGGTTACGATGTTCTTCTAATATCATTGAAGTAACAGAAAACCAAATTTCGACTCGATGAGACCTGTGGAAGATGCTCACGTCACTACATCAACTAGAAAAGAGCTGATAATCTTCAAACGGCTGAACAAATTTTCTTGAATCGTAGCTGAGAACACTCTCGATGACGTCACCTTTTAAAAAACTAATAAAATAAAAATTGGTTCAGCCGTTTGGGAGCTACGATGCCAGAGACAGACACACAGATACACACGTTAAACTTATAACACCTCTCTTTTTCCGTCGGTGGTTAAAAATAGGTCACGATGTCTCGATTTTGATACCTATACATATTACTGTGCTATCTTCATGCTATCTTATACTATAGGTTTCACCAGTAATCCAATAAACATCACAAAACTCATAAAAACTATTGCCACATTCATACATAGAATTTGTCACTATTATCGGTTCGTAACAATGCTCTCCGGATCGCCGCCGGTCAGGCCCGGAGACCACTATAAAATTGAATCTTAAGAGACCCTCATACAGACCAAAGTACGTTTATTGTCACACATAAACATCATACCTTATCTTTTTGGAATGTTATTACATTTCCAAAGAAAGCAAGCAATATGTGTATATGTCGCAGTAACATGGTTGTAGCCATCGTATAGTAATATACCTAGGAATATAGCTTTAGCTATACAAATAAATAAAATTGAAGTGTCTATTTGTAATGTCAAAATAACAACTTTTTACTAAATGCATATGAAAGTATATACGGTACTTATAACAAAAAAGCAATTATTAAAATTTGTGTCTGCTTGTCTGTCTGTTTGTCCTGGCTAATCTCTGAAACGGCTGGACCGATTTTGACGGAACTTTCACTGGCAGATAGCTGATGTTACGGCGAGTAATTTAAGCTACTTTTATTTTAGAAAAATAATTAGGGTTCCGCTAAAAAAAATAGAATCCATGTAATTGTGAACAAAAAGTCGGTTTTGAAAAAATATTTTTGCATTTGGTAGCCCAATTCTCGAGGATAGTTATAGGCTTATTTAACATCATGCTACGACCCTTTTTTTTTTTTTTTTTTTTTGTGGATGGGAAATCATCAAATGACTTCTCCTGCTCTGGGCGGAGCGGGAGGGCGTGTCAGACTTTTACTGACTAAAACCCACCCGTGTTCCTTCTGTTGCCTGTGCCGGGGCCACGGTAACTCTTTCGAACATCCCGCAACCCTAGCTGGCATCGGCCCTAGCGGACCCCGTCAATAGTGCTGACATCTCTTTGAGGCGCGCGTGGAACACGACGCGCCGTCGACTCGGGCCTGGTCCTTACCGGACGGCGAGCTACCCATTGCTCGCCGTCCGCAAGCCCGCGCCTACGGTGGCCGGGAATCGGCTGCCGATTCCCGACGCCCAGGGCGTCTCCTGCGGCGACTAGGGGCGTGAGGGTGCAAAGCTTGCCTCTCCCTCACGCGTCCCGCCTCCTCCTTCACGAGCATTACTGCTTCGCAGAAGGAGGTAATGGCTTCATGCTACGACCCTTAGAAGCCAAGTAAAAAAAGTCAGAAAGAACACTAAACGAAAACGAAGTAATAGCGTAGGCGGGCGTTGCAACGCGACGGGTCGGGGGACGAGGGAGTTTTATTAAAATGTAGCTGTTATTTTAGTATATTATGTATTATGTATTAGTATATTATTAGGTTGGGGAAAAAGTCTTTTCGCATTATAGTATGTATGAACTTGTAATAAAATCTCTTTGGCTATACTATTTGTATCTGGCTGGTTTTGGTATGATTGAAAGTTTAAATTTTAAAGAACATAATTTCAAATTCAAATTAGGAAAAAGTGTGATTTTCATTTGTTTTTCGTACTATCAAGATGAGTGAATCTAATGAAGAAATTCGATACATTTTAAAATTTTACTACAAAAAAGGTAAAAATGCAACGCAAGCCGCGAAAATAATTTGCGATGTTTATGGACCTGGTGCAGTGTCTGTGAGAGTAGCACAAATTTGGTTTAAGCGTTTTCAATCCGGAAATTTTGATGTTAAAGATGCACGTCGCTCTGGTCGCCCTATTACGGATAAAATGGATGCCATTTTTGAAAAAGTGGAGCAAGATCGGCATATCAGTAGTTATGACGTAGCTGAAGAACTGGGAATTGACCACAAAACAGTTTTGGCGTATTTGAAAAAAACTGGGTACACAAAGAAGCTCGATATTTGGGTACCTCACGAGCTCACTGAAAGAAACCTAATGAACCGTGTACTCATTTGTGATTCTTTATTACGACGTAATGAAACAGAACCATTTTTAAAGAAGCTGATAACTGGTGATGAAGAGTGGATCACGTACGACAAGAACGTGCGAAAAAGGTTGTGGTCAAAGGCCGGTCAGGCTTCACAAACTGTGGCGAAACCCGGGTTAACTCGCAACAAGGTGATGCTGTGTGTGTGGTGGGATTGGAAGGGCATTATTCATTATGAGCTGTTACCACCAGGCAGGATCATCGATTCTGAACTCTACTGCGAACAACTGATGAGATTAAAGCAAGAAGTTGAGAGAAAGCGGCCGGAATTAATCAACAGAAGGGGTGTGGTTTTTCATCATGATAACGCTAGACCTCACACATCTTTAGCCACTCAGCAAAAATTAAGAGAGTTTGGCTGGGAGGTGTTAATGCATCCGCCGTATAGTCCTGACCTTGCACCTTCAGATTTCCACCTGTTTCGGTCTCTTCAGAATTCTTTAGGCAGTGTCAGGTTAACATCACGAGAGGACTGCCAAAACCACTTGTCGCGGTATTTTGATCAGAAGTCCCAAAATTTCTATAGCAATGGGATCATGTCCCTACCTACAAGATGGCAAAAAGTTATCGAACAAAATGGTACCTACATACTTTAGTTAAATGTGAATAAACTATATTAAAAAATGTTAAAAAATGCGAAGAAACTTTTTCCCCTACCTATTATGTATATATATATTGAGGAGCTCGTGGCTAAGTAATAACAGCCGCATGGGTCGATCCATCAGGTTAAGCTACGCTTGCCGGGGTTGGTCTGTGGATGGGTGACCATCTTTACATACCGAGACTCCTCCGTGCCTCGGAAAGCACGTTAAGCCGTTGGTCCCGGCTGTCATTCGTGGATCTTTGACAGTCGTTACGGGTCGTCAGAAGCCCGAAAGTCTGACAACCAGTCTTACCAAGGGGTATCGTATTACCCAGTAACTGGGTTGTGGAGGTCAGATAGGCAGTCGCTCCATGTAAAATACTGGTATTCAGCTGCATCCGGTTAGACTGGAAGCCGACCCCAATATAGTTGGGAAAAGGCTAGGCAGATGATGATATTTTAGTATATTATGTATCTTACGACTTCCACGTGAACGAAGTCGCGGGGCACAGCTAGTACCGAAATATACAAGGTGTAATTTTAATCACCGTTAACCTCTTAAGGGGTTATTGTACTCATCATTATGAACAACTTTTACTATGGGACCAAACCAGAAAGCGCGAAAAAAAAACTGCTGCTCCCTACATTTATGTTCGCACAACTTGTCAAAATGTAGAGAACAGCAGATTTTTTTTCGCGATTCCAGGTTTGGTGCCATACTAAAAGTTGTTCATAATGATGAGTCCAATGACCACTTAGGAGCATAACGGTGATTAAAATTACACCTTGTAGTTATATGAAAGCGGTTCGAATAACTGTCGGAGTGCCCTAATTTTGTTACTGCGACCAATTTTGACGTAGCGCTCGCCGGCCGCTGCCGCGGAACCGCTCGCATCGCTCGCTCGGCTCGCGTATAGTTGGTCACAGTTCTAACCTAACCTAACCTATTTGGTCGGAGTGCCTTACTAGCTATGTTACTAGATCATGCTCGCATCATAGTTATATTCCTAGTAAAATAGTAAAGTTATGGACCGCTTTCATATAACTATTGTATATTACGGTATATAGTTAGTTATATCCCTAGGAATATAAATATTTGACGACTACAACCATCTTACTGCGACATTTAATATGCGTAAAAAAAATCGTTCTTGAAATTGAAGGGACAGCCTAATATTGTTTTAAGAATTTATTTGAATATCTGTTAAGAGCAAATCATTTTATGTAGGGACCTATCAATGGATTAGTAAATCAAAATCAGTAAAGAAATAATTGCTTCTGAATAAAATAGAAAACCTTCGGCTGGAATGTTAATTTTTAATTATTTAACTTTTCCGGGCACCTTTCACTGGTCGTTTTTACAGTTTCTTTTCTTCCAAATATTATTATTTCTGTTAGACAGAAAGGTATAAAAAAAAATCTTCCCAGTTTAATAGATGAACAATCGCATTAAGTTTAGTTTTAACATACAAGGTACGCTTACATTTTCCGCGTTCTAATAGTACGTCATGTACTTTAAACCTGCCGACTTCTTGCTCAATTTACCTCTTGCCTCTCGGTACGCCATTGTCCCACAGGCACGTCACTATAACGCCGAAGCGTCGAAACGACAGTCTTGTTTGTACTGCTAAATAAACCGAGTACTGCTATCAAATCTTAGAAAATCACCAACAATATGATGTAGACTGGCTTTATGACTGTCGCTGTCCTGTGCTCGGTGTTCGCATCATGTTTGATTTTCTTTTTAAAACTTAAATATTCGATCGGCTCTTGTTTTTCAATGAACATTGTTTAATTCCGGTTTTCTTTCGAATAAGTACTTATATTATTTTGATCGGCACTTGTTTTTCTAAGAATTTTGTTTAATTCCGGTTTTCTTTCGAATGAGCACTTAAATTTGATCGGCATTTGTTTTTCGTCGAATATTGTTTAATGCAAGATTTAAAAATAAACGATGTTGGATTTAGTTGTAAATATGAATTTGATAGAAGAATTTATCCAATTACACCTTTGAAATCATAATATTTTAAATGATTTTAGAGATAAAAGTATTTAAAAACGAGTACTTCACAATATTAATTTGCACAACAGATGTTTATTCACCCGAACGTTCAATAACCTTTTGGTAATTACATTATGTTACAAATAAATACAGAAAATAAAATATTATGACAAGATTTTCTTGATGTCTTTTTAAGAGTTTTAGTAACTGTAAAAACTATTTTTAAACTTTTTTAATGCTGTTAGTACAGCAATCGTTTTATTATTGTGGAGAAGGGGTGATAAAATCAACTGACTTTAATGGTCTCGGCCTAGACTAGGTCAAGACAGAATACAAAGCTCCCTTTGAAATTCTTTATGAAAGAGAAAAGTGAACTTCTATGTATGTACCTAGTACTTAAATGTTTTTCAGATCCAATTCCATATCAGCTGTTCTTTTGTGGACCTACTGTAATCGCTCTAAAAGAGAAAAAAAAATCTGTAGCATCACTTACTGCCGATCTATTCTATAAACATCACACCGTGAGCACTTAGGTGAAGTGAGTTTGAAGTGAGCTCAATCCCTAGTAGAGTAAGGTGGGATGACAGTTCACATCACCTAAATTTGCACGGTGGGATCTTTCCAGAATAGCATCACTGTATGAGCGTGTTAATGAAACTAAAGCTGTAATCTATAAATACTCGTAGTATAAACCAAAGTCGGCTAACGTGTCTGTCTGTGTGACTGCGTTGTTCTTCTAAACTACGCAACGGATTTTGATGCGGTTTTCATCATCATTTAGAAAATTTATTCCAGAAGGCTTCTAAGTATATACATAAATATTACACGTTCATATAATAATGAAATCTCGATGTTTTGTCAATACGTAAAGGCTCCTGCGAACAGATGCGACACGCGACGCGACACAAAGGCACCGCTTGTCGCGCGCGTTTCGCGTCGCTTGTCGCGCCTGTTTGTAGGAGCCTTAAAAACCGTGCGAAGCAGGAGCAGCTCGCTAGTAATTGATAAAAAGAAAACAGAAAAGTAACAATACATTTTCTTCAGTGCTTCTTTTTGGGAAAGGGCAAATTGGAACCAAGATTTAATCAGTAGCAGAAGGTTGATATGAAAATTAAGCTTATAAATTCTTGTTATAAAAATCTAAAGCAAAAAATCTGACCCTGGTTCCAAATCGGTGATGTTGATTAAAAAATGTAAACATGAAATTCTTGAATCGCCAACAAAATCCTTAGCTTTAAAAATACTGGAACTTATTACAAGGAATGTCCACTATACTTCTGTACGCCTGGTACCTAAGTCGTATATTCTAGCGAAGACATTGCAATACGTTTGTTTGTTCCGGACCGTATCTTCCTTTTTATAAGATGTCTTCAAGACGCAGGAGTTACGGGTCGGTACACCTTGTGAAGTTCTCAACTGTTTAAGAGCTCTTGTATTGGCTTTTTTAACTCTAAGGCCATTGTAAATGTGGTTTGTTATTGTTTTTAGGTCATTTGTCAGTATTTTAGGTTCTATTTGTATCATAAGATCAACGTCCGTCCGTAACTCTGGTCATAGTTTATTTAAATATGTAGATTACCTACCTCTTCCTACGCCGAAGAAAATCTTTAAATTTATTAAGAGGCTTCATTCCATTCAGAATGTTTTTCAGTAGGTATCGTAAATAGCCTTCGGCTAACAACTAGATACTTATTTTTAAGTAGACTATCTTTAATTTCCTCCCTACCATAATATCGGAAGACCGTTCAAAGTACCCCGATAAACAAAACCACGCAGACGCCCTCTAACTTAAGAACATGATAAAATGTTATGACCTCACACGAACTCTGAGGTACAGTCAAGCTCATTCCATTTGAGCGTGTATGCACTTATGTGTGCAATAGAACGCGAATGTCCGTTAGTTCATAGTTTGGTACGATCCCGTGATTCCTCACATTGTCCGGGCATTGCCACGGACATGAATCTAAATGACATTTGGACTGCGGGTCATTTGTTTCTCAACGAGAATTGTTGGTTTTGCATTTTTGTACATTATTTTTGATTTTACTACTGTTTGCAGACTTCCTAGTTACTTTGTTTTATTGATTAAAAATGCACATCAGATACGTAAGCTATACAATACACCTAAGCTACATAATACTATGCAATAATTTTCATTCATATTTTGATGCTAACTCAGAATTAGTCAAGGACCCAGAGTCAATGTGTAAAAAAAAACACTTTCTCATCTAGGGCTAGTACAAGAACAGTCTTGAACTAGCCCAAGACTGAATATGTTTTTGGGGCATGTTCATAAGGATAGCCCTATTAACATGGGACCAATGAGTAATGTCCAGCTACTCATGTGTAATCAGCTAATTTAGACGTGCAGTGTTTCGTGTAATGTACGTAATTGCACACACCATTGTGGTACCCCTAACTTACTTCTCCTTTTTCTATGAGCACAAAGTATATAAGATAGTTGAAACCAGCCAGCAAGGTTGGTATCGAGACTAACTGCCCAGTGGTTACATAATCAGCCTATAATGTTCCCGCTGCTGGGACACAGGCTTCCTCTCTGTGAGAGGGCGTGGGCCATAACCCACCACGCGGGCCCAGTGCGGATTGGTTGATGTCACATGTCTTCGAAATTTTGATTCTAGGACATGCCAGTTTCCTCAGATGTTTTCCTTCACCATTTTGAAAGCAGAGGTGATGAAATTAAGTACACAAAGTAAAGTTTCTGCTTGGGTTCGAACTCACGGCCTACAACTCGTAAGTCGGGGCCGATACCACTGGGCCACCACTTCTCTGCCCAGTGCCTAAAGACTAATATTCTAGTATCAAGAGAAAGCTCTTTTAATGCATAATTCCCATGCCTTTACACACAAACTCATCTGCGGATTATATAAAACTGTAAACGATAATTATAATTTAACTCTTAGGTATAGCCTGAAGTGGTAATGATTCTACATCACTTCATCTGCCGGAACTCCCAACGGCAGAAATAAAACAGAGTTTACCAAAATAAAACAAAATGTCTACGGAAAGCTGTCAGTGTCAGCGTATTGTCAGTGACAGGCCGACCATCGCCTTCGTTCTTCGGTCATATAATTAATAAAAAAATAAACGGAACTCCCGCCCTTCCCCCCTCCTTGTCCGCAGGAACTTGTATGGAATTACAAGCAGCTAACGCGCTCTTAAGTTTTTCTTTTGTCAAAAAATATAATCATCTTTAATTTAAATTGCGTTTGGGTAAATTATTAAAACTGCCAAACTGCTCGCTATGAAGTATGTAAATTCAATATTGCAGTAGTTTATTCAGATTAGATTCTTGTTATCAAAAATAGCGCTTTTTAGAAGTAACGTAGCATTATTCAAATTGGTTATATGATTTTAATATCAGTTAACATAAAAATAATTCATTAAATTATGGTAAAACCGCGTCAAAATTCATTGCGTTGTTTAGAAGAACTCCATGGTCACACAGACTGACATGAAAAGTGATTTTAATTTATAATATGTACTTATATTTAGATTATCTTAGACATCTACTTCTGTAATTTCACATATAATACTGGCCACAAATAATAACCCACAAATTACTTGACACCACCTCGCTGATTACCAATAAAGAGTCTATTAAGAAAGCAATCATGGCCGTCTGTCAGTCTCCCAATGACTGGCCGTGATGAGCCGATGGTCTCAATGTCACGATAAATAGCCCATAATACACTTAGGTGGGACGAGGATGCCTTAATAGCCCGGGGCGTAACGTGATTTGCTAGTTCTCTATTACCTTAATTCTCTACAAGTATTTGTCCAACAAAGGAGGGTTCTTAATATAATATCAACGGTCTGGCGTCTGTGTGAGTACGCGGTGTTCCGAATTTGAATTTGAATGGAGCTCAACAATTTGTAGGTGAATCGAACGTTAGTGCTTTCCAAAACTTAATGTTATCCTGTCAGCGGGGTTCAGAACTTTTCGATAGCGAAGCGAATCGTTTACAAATAATATTGTCAAGAGAAGATACTGTTATTTTTTATTAGTTCTATTTTAAATTGCAACTTGTAAGCAAATATAAACGTCAGATGAATCATCGCGTGTGCTACTATCGAATCGCTGGAGATTCTTGCTAAATTCTTCGTACGATGCAAGTCACGGTTGCTTACTCCCGATACACATTTGCTGTTTATCAGCGTCTGATTGGATTAAACACTGCTTACTAGTTCCGAAATGTGTAGCGTAAAGTTGTTCCTGGAGCCGCAAGTTCCGCTGTGTAATCGGTAGTTGTGGTAAACCAATCAGGCTCGCTCTCAATCTGTGGGAGCATGTTATAGACGGTCGTATTCATAAATAAACACCTGCTTTGACAGTTGGGGTTTGTGTTGGTAAAAGTTGCATCTTTGTAAGCAATAATCATCATCATTAATAGCATTTTCCAAATCACTGCAAGGCAAAGTCCGGTTCTTCCCCGTTTTGCGACCGTCTTGTTGAGGTTTTTCCAACTAGATTAATATTATGCCTTTGACTCATTAAAAAAAAAATATAATAATCATTTTAACAGACAACTTCCTACACCTACTTCGTTAAAAGAAAATTGCTTAAACGTTCGTCATTATTTTTATAAGTAATCGTTGAAACTAATAACTCTTTTACTAACCTCATCTAAGAAAAGAGGTGAAGTTTCAAAACATAAAATATCGGGAGTGCATCAAATAATGCGGGAAGCTATCTCGACCCGAGCACCATATTAACCCATTTTACTCAGTTGTGTCTTATGAGTTGTTCGGTAACTTTAACAGCTCATATATCAGTTTTTTATCTCATTTTACCCTAACAACGTGACCTTATAAGGTTCTTGGGGCTTAATTTGGTTCTGAGTCAATAATACACGCATTAGTAGGACGACTTTCTGTTTTTCTCCGTCTACCAAGATAAATAATATAGTAAGTATAATATGGCTTTGTAGTATATTTCCTTGCATGCATATTACTTTGCACATAAACAATTGGATTCTATAACTACACTTCTGGACACATCTATTGGCCCACCTTAGAGTTTAGGTTTCGATGGCCCCTACCGAAATATGATTGCTAGATTGAACAAAAACTGTTGATGCAGTTTTAAACCTGATACATTTTACCATCTTTTTCGATCGTATTGTTTTAAATTTGAATTCAGAATACCATACGACATGGAGCTACGCCTAACAAGTCGGATATGCGCCTTGTTAAAGGCAATTGATTTTTGAATAAAAAACATGTTTTATCAAATAAAGGTTTAATTTAACAACGCGTGTTGCCTCCATGGGCATCTACCACAGCTCTCATACGATTAGGCATAGAGTTTATCAACCGCTCTATGAAATTTTGAGGGATCATCTCCCATTCCTCTTCTATTGCAGTTTTCAACTCCTGCATCGTCTGGGCAACTGGCTGACGAGCCCTAACACGTCTTTTTAGCTCGTCCCACATGTGCTCAATGGGGTTCATGTCTGGGCTTCTGGCTGGCCAGTCCATAACTGTGATGTTCACATCCCGAAGATATTCCCTGACGATGCCGGCCGCATGGGCTCTTGCATTATCATGCATAAAAAGGAAATTTGGGCCCACATAGTCCGCGTATGGTATCACGTGAGGTTCTAAGCACTCACGAATGTACCTTTCAGCATTTAATGTTGGCAGCCGTGGTCCTGTAACAACCTCAAGTTGAGTTTTGCCGCTCGCGGATATACCGCCCCAGACAGTCCATGAGCCACCGCCATAAGCAACCCTCTCTTCAAAGCAGCATTGTGCGAAACGCTCTCCCTTACGTCGGTAGACCTTCTTCCTTCCATCATTGCCATGTAACACAATTTTAGACTCATCAGAAATGAGTACACGGCTCCAATCTTGCTGTGTCCAATTTAAATGACTGCGTGCGAAATGAAGGCGCGCTGTTCGGTGGGCTCGCGTTAGTTTGGGCCCATTAGCTGGCTTGTGTGGTACCATATCGCGTACTTTTAACCTTCTCCGAACAGTTCGAGCGCTCACAGATACTCCGTGGAAGTCGCGAAGTTGGTTTTGTATCTCAATGGAGGTAAGGTGACGATTTCTCAAGCTGGTCGTCACGATGAATCGATCCTGCCTTTCAGTTGTGACCCGAGATCGTGGCCTTCCTTGGCGACGAACAAAGCCGCCAGTCTCTAGGTACCTCCGATAAACATTTCGGACCGCAGATCGACTTAAATTAAGTTGAGCACTCACGTTTCTTTGGCTGTGTCCGGCCTGAATAAGTGCCACAGCTTGGGCGGCGACTTCAGGTGAAGTATCCATAGATTATTGATAGAACCTCACCTTAATGTTAAGAATAAGTAATGTTTGTTGCAAAACCAAAGATATCAATCACTTTTTCAAGAATTAAATCCAAGTAAACCAATAAAACCAACTTTTCTTAGTATTCGATTGTTTGATATCAACAAACAGGCTCCAAATTGTCTTTTGTTTCTTTAAATTCTGTGTTCGAAATTCAAAAAAAGACTATTGAATGAAATTGTGAATGTGCCAGGTTCAAAACTGCATAAAAACTTTTTGCTCGACCTAATATAAAATTTTAGCTAGGACCAAACGAAACTGAAAATACAAGGTGGGCCAATAGATGTGTCCAGAAGTGTATATCAGAATCACTAATCAGAAATGGTTAACTAATATCTGAACAACACGATTATAATATACAGCATGCATCAGAAATGTGTGGTCATATTTAACGGTGTGATAAAGACCATCAAACTGAACAACTTTCTCCGGGGAAAAAATAATCAGCTATCCCATACATTTAGGCCGAGTAGGTATTGAAGTTTTGTATGGGACGGCAAATTTTTTTTCTGCGATTACGATGTTGGTCCCATGGAGAAAGTTGTTCAGCTTGATGGTCTGTAACATACCTTTCTGATACATGCTGTATAATGCACCTATTTATTAATCAATGTCTCCCAGATCTTCTTAGCTTGCTCAGAATACCGCTTTATTTCTAGCAACAGGTCGAGTTCTCACGTCCAATGTGTGAATCCATAATAAAGTATCTCTCGTCCATAACGAATCTTACGTCCGTCTTTCGTTAATCCAGTCGAAAAACTTCAAGATTTTTATCATAACGATTTTTTTCAATCAGTATTTTACCTAACATAACATCATGCCCGTTTTCTTAAAGGGTTAGGCAGAGATGTACCTATAGTACACCCATATTTTGCCAATTAAGTTTAAGTCCCATGTAATAGGGGGCGAGCCTATTGCCATCAACCAGGTACAAATCCAGAATCCGGGCTGCTACTGTGAAATTCCTAATAGAAAAACCCAATACCACTTTGCCCGACCTGGGAATCGAACCCAGGACCTCATGCTCAGCAGTAGCGCTTGCGAACAATAGACCAACGAGGCAATAGGTAAAGAGGCATGAAAGTCTCCTACGAAGAAAAAAAAGCGCTACGCTTGGATTTTTTTACGTGAAATATTCAGGTCAGTAAGGAGCCAATAAGACTATTGTCTTAACTCTTTGGAATTAGCAAGTTCAAGTGGCAATTAGTGACCCGCGTAGTTGTAAGATCTCAAGACGTTAGGCTTGATGATCGAGTTGGGCCCAGTAGGTGCTGGCCACGTTAATAGCAGCATCAGTGGCGTTCATTAGACCCTCAAAAGTGCAGATTTATGGGCACTTGGGACACTCCAGCAAGTAGGCCATGTTCTGGACGGGGGTACCGCACTCACACTGGGTATCGAAATCCATAAAGAGTCAGTATGAAGACTTAAGGAGGAAGCGCTAAGGTAGCCCGTGTAATTCAAATTTTCTTAAGATTTTTGCAATTTGCAGGTCAGTGTCTGTGTGGATGTTGATTAAAGTATGATTGGTGACCTTAACAAATATGTATTGACAGAATTATAATCGTTAAAGTCACCAATACCGCACTCTAAGACCAATATTTTGTAACAATATTTTGATTTAAAAGAGTGTCCGTGGAGTTTCATGCCCGTTCTTCTCCATAGAGATCTACGCTTTGGAATGGGCAACTAGCTTCAACTTTCTGACTAACTGACCGACTCTTTGACAATTCAAAAGTGCCTGTAATTGTTTTTTTTTTTTTAATAAATGCTTTGTGTTTGAGTAATCCTTTTGAATGACTGTTTCATGAAATCGTAACATATGAGGATTATACTAACTTATGGAGTTGTATTAATGATTCTAATGATTATAATTCTGTAAATAGATATTTGTTACGGTCGCCAATCATACTTTAATCAACCAGACACTGAGCTGCAAATTGCGAAAATCGTAAGAAAATTTGAATTTTGTGGGTTACCTTAGTGCTTAAAGGCGAAGAATTGATTTTGGACCACGTGAAATGGCAAGTTGGCAACCAAGATCTTGTTAAGGTGGCAGGCGTTGGATAAAAGTGACTGTCTCTCACAGAATGGTTCCAGACTGATAATGATAACTAGTCCTTCATAGGAATTCTGATTTCTGTGTTTTCTATTCAGTTGATTTCTCAAAGCTCATCGAATTAGAAATTCCGTTGTATATTTCATACAAATTGCTTTGAGTTATTTAGTTTTCTTGGGAAAGGCTTATTTCTTGGAATTATTAAATGAACTAGGTCTTATGAAAATTACAAAATCATAAAAAAATCTACGGGTTCTTCATTTCGTTAAGTTTTGTTAGGTTAAAGGCTCCTGCAAACAGGCGCGACACGCGACGCGACACAAAGGAACCGCGTGTCACGTGACGAGCGTTATATTTGTGTCGTGTCGCATGTCGCACCTGTTTGCAGGAGCCTTTAGTCCTATTCTGTGATTTTGGAAGTCAAGAATCTTAAATCTCAGTGGACTATGGTGCTGTAAGTGCAAAGAAACTGTACAGTCGACTGCACGTCACTGGTAACACATATTTTTTTCCACTTTTCACTGTTCATAAACCCTCACGGTAGAGCGTTAGTACATCTTATCGCTACATTTGGTTATCATTACTTTGTAATGGCAAAACAATATATTATAATAATGCTTGTAATATTCACTTTGACCTTCAGCTAGCCTTCAGTAGCACAAAGTTTCAATATAATAAGGGTCAGTCTCCACCATGCGGAAAAATCCTCGCGGGTACTCGAGCACTTTTAAATTTTAACTGAATAAGTAACGGTATCAATATTAACTTTAAGTTTAAAATCCTACGCAGACATCAAGCGTGATGTCTGCGTCGGATTTTACACTTAAAGTCAATATTGGTGCAGTTACTTATTCAGTGGAATTTATAAGGGGCGAGCATATTGCCATCAACCGGAGACAAATCCGAGCTCCGGGCTGCTACTGAGAAATTCCTGATTGAAAAACCCAATAACACTTAGCCTGACCTGGGAATTGAACCCAGGACCTCATGCTCAGCAGTAGCGTTTGCAACCACTAGACCAACGAGACAGTTTGAGTTACTTTTGTTTATATAGTAAATACTAGCAGCGCCCCGCGGTTTCACTCGCATAAGTCTCGATCTCATAGCGATATTAGGATAAAAAATATCCTATGTATTAATCCAGGTTATAAACTATCTGTGTGCCAAATTTCATTCAAATCCGTTCCGTGGTTTTTGCGTGTAAGAGTAACAAACATCCATCTATCCATTCTCACAAAATTTCACGTTTGGGAGGAACTAGGGGAAGTGTGGATTTAAGGATATCTATCCTCATTGATCCTCCGTACAGCCACGTCCTAATATCATGGCCGTCGCTATCAGCTGTCGATCGCCGTCTTAAATGCACTCCACCGCGCCGTCACTCAGACCGTGTTACTAACACGGTTGATATCGACATCAACATGCATTATGATTATGATCCGGCCCTCTAGCTTGGGTTCAGTAGCTAATTATTTGTGTGTGTTATTATTTAGTAGCTTATTTTCTGTGGTAAGGCTTTTGTCGCAGCATCTTGTGAGATCATGACAGTATATTTTGTAATAATGTATTGTATTTTTACAATAACACACACACACACATCACACACCGACACCGTCACATTGTTATTGTGACTCGTCACGAAGCCGTCATCCACACATTCTGTAGATACATCGAACTAAGTAACAACACCAAAAACTTTAACAATTAATAACAAAAAAAAATAGGCAGTCATCGGGACTGCTGACAGAAGTGAAAACTTAAAACTAACAGTTGCATGCGATAGTGAAATCTACATAATTTCAAAGACGTGCTAAATAGAGTAATTTGGTTACAGCGCCTTCTAGCGTTGAGTAGCTGAACTCATTGGAGCATGTCGCACGTCACATATCGCGAAACCGTAAGTTTTTCCCCTGCCTATAAAGTGCTCAACGCGCCTAAAGAAGTTTTCACTTCAAATAAACTATCTTCCTTTTCTGGGCTGTTTGAGAAAAGTTTCAAACAAGAAGGTTATCTTTTCCGAGAAAATCTGGTTTCCAGGAAAATTAATCAGTCTTTCCTAAGTCGCAGGACGACTATCATTGATGTGATGTGGTTTTCTTACTTATTTATTAACATCATCATTTAGGATCTTAATTAGATTCTATTACAACCAAAACGATTTCATTCTGGCACAGGCAACAGAAGGAACACGGGTGGGTTTTAGTCAGTAAAAGTCTGACACGCCCTCCCGCTCCGCCCAGAGCGGGAGAAGTCATTTGATGATTTCCCATCCAAAAAAAAAAAAAAAAGTTATGTTATTTGATAACTATCTGTACCTACACGTTACTACATACACACAAATTTCAATAACATCTTCAATAATTTCTAGTACTCTAACCTTAGCTAGTCCAGAAAATACTTTAATCTATATACAGAAGTCTATCAATTGGCATCAAACGTGAGAATTGACGTTTTTTTAGCTGACTGTACCATTTTCCCAAAATCTGTGAATGCAGTAAGCAATTATCCAAAAAGTTAAGGATAGTTTCCTTAAAACGTTTTCCTGTATTTACAACTGCAACGGTTATATTTAGTACCTGCCCTTTCTGGCCCGTCCCAAAAAGCCACCCAGTGTACCAAAGTTACGGAGCCTAAAAAAAAAAGCGGCGGAACACGAAGGGTTCCGTACCACTGTACATAATATATTTAATACTACAATTTTTTTAAAAATATTTTAGTAATAACTATTTTACAAAAATACACGTTTCATGGACCCCTTTAATTTTCGACTTTATTTTATTTTTATTATTTCCTGTTATAGCGGTCATAATTATAATAGTAGTACATACTCTGTGAAAATTTCCAGTGCCTACCTATTGTGGTTCAATAGATACAGTTCTGTGACGGACGGACGAATGGACGGATGGACGGACGGCGGAGCCTTCGTAAGTGTCTGGCCAGGACTTTTGGCTTAGCGGGATGCGGCGCGGCAAGCGGCGTGGTGTCGGCAGCCGGGGCGTTGTCCATGCCACGTCTGCTCAGTAGCGTTAGCGGCAGCTAAGGCAGGTAAAGTTTAATTAAATTGTCAATTTTATTAAACTTACCTTCATATTCTGGAAAATATTCTTTATTTATTTATTTATTATTTATTTATATATACTTTATTGTACACCAGATTACACATTACATAAAGATACATCTTAAACTACAAAATATACAATTGGCGGCCTTATCGCATACTGCGATCTCTTCCAGGCAACCTTGGAATGGACAGTGATTTTATGGACATTAAATGGGGTTGTTCTTGGTGCAAATAAAAAGTATATAAGTACAGTATACTATAATAGATACACGGATACATACATATGCTATATAGTAGATAAATACGCCATATAATATATACATAGATACATACATACTAAATATATAAGAGACGAAAACAAAAGAAGACTGTCAGCCAGCAACGAGAACAAAATCACAACGACAACTTGTAATGTTCTTTCACGAGTCGTTTAAACACAGGCAGCGATTGCGCGCGCTTTATTGGAACTGGTAATGCATTCCACAAACGAGCGGCCTGGACAGTAAAGGATTTGTCAAGAAAAGTTGTGGAATGCATAGGCATTTTAAGCTTCAAGTTATCTGATGACCTTAAGGATTTCGTGTGGGAGTCGCAAAGGAACTGAAAGCGTTTCTTGAGATAGAGAGGGGTGAAAGGGGAAAAGAGCACATTATACAAAAGGGAAAGAATATGAGTATTCCTGCGGAGGCGAATTGGTAACCACTTGAGCTTCACGCGAAATTCGGAAACATGGTGATATTTGCGCAAACCGTATATGAACCTTATACAAAAATTTTGAAACCGCTCAAGTTTATCGAGTTGGTCTTGAGTAAGGTCTAAATAGCTGGCATCAGCATAATCAAGGATGGGTAGAAGAAGCGATTGTGCAAGCGCAATCTTTAATTTCTTCCCACAACCTTTTGATAACATTTTAAAATTTGTTTTGGGGATGTTTGACATGCGTATAGGCAGGCGATTTAAAATTTACGAAATCAATTCTTTGCATTTCATTTTCCGCTACCAAATCGTCTAAAATATTTTATTAGTCCAGCCGCCACTGAGTCTGCAGCTGCACTGCCCCTGTCCGTACCGCTCTGATGATGGCTTGGCTACGGGAACGGGCGTCGTGAACGGCAGTGCGGCGGGCGGGGCGGCAATCCATGCGCCACAGCTTGCACGCCACGGGCAGTCGCGTTTGCCGCCGCGACAGGTATAGACCGTGAGCGAAATGTCTTTATCAAAGTTATCTCGATATTGCCTGGAGAGTAGTAGTTTTTTGGTTCAAGACATAATATTTGGAAGAGATTCTGGAATACATGCTTTGAATAAGAATCGGGGTATAGACGGAGATTCCCACAGAAAGTACGAGAAATACAGACTTCCAAATAGCTGGCCTAGCTAGTATTTCGGCAATAATAGTTTCAGTATTCATTATTTTAAATTTATTTCGCGGTAAATACAACTAAACTAGTTGTATTTACCGCGATACTGTTGTTTTGGCCCAAATTTTATATATTTTCTACGTTCTTCCCCTTTATGGAAGCAGCCACATCTGTTGGACAAAATTGACCAAAGTATTCGCAGCACACTAACATCTATTTTAAATGTGGCCTTGGATGATCGAGCGTGGCTTCAAGCCACACTACCCATCCGTTTTGGCGGCCTCGGCGTCCGCAAAATTACCAGTATTAGCTTACCGGCCGTTCCTGTCCTCTGTCCACAGCACTGAAAAGTTGACCGGGAAAATTTTAGCTCCCTCACTGGTTGACTCTGAAGTGCCGTGCTTGAGTGATGCGGTGAACGCCTGGATAGCGGCTTGTTCCGGATACAGATCGGCCCGTGAACCCATCTTCCCAGAGACAGTGGGATGAGCCGCTCTGCAGGTTGGTACGGAATAATCTTATCAATACGTCCACCAATACTGCTGAGCGTGCCCACCTGCTGGCTGTGGGTGAATGGGAGTCGGGCCTCTGGCTTCAAGCACTACCGTCACCCAACATAGGCACTTTGCTGGGTGACTCCACCTTCCGGCTCGCTACTTGTCTGCGTCTGGGCGCTCCATGCGGGGCTCCACATCGCTGCCAGTGCGGTGAAGCCGTCGACTGCCTCGGACATCATGGCCTGTCTTGTAGTAAGAGCGCAGGCCGGATAGCACGGCACGCCAGCATTAATGACATTATCCGTCGTGCTCTTGTCACCGCCGGGGTGCCAGCTGTTTTAGAACCCAACGGCTTGGCACGCGACGATGGCAAGAGACCAGACGGAATGACCATAATGCCTTGGAAGTTAGGCAGGCCTTTGGTGTGGGATGCAACATGTGTCGACACCCTTGCACCATCCCATCTTCCTAGTACGGCTGGCTGTGCTGGGGCGGCTGCTGCAGGTGCGGAAAACCTCAAACGGCGAAAATATTCCGATCTTTTTGGGAGTTATATGTTCGAGCCGTTTGGGGTTGAAACACTAGGGCCATGGGGTCCGAGTGCCCACTTGGTTTTCCGAGACATCGCCAAGCGGTTGGTCGACTCTTCACGTGACCAAAGGGCTGGCCTATTCTTTGGCCAAAGAATCAGCATCGCCATACAACGTGGCAATGCTGCCAGCCTTTTGGGCACTTTTCCTGTTGACAGCGATGCGGACGAATTTTTTGATGATTATATATATATTTTTTTTTTACATTTGTACATATTATAATTATTATTTTAAGTCTGTTAGCTTATATATTATGTAAATATTTTGTTCAGTTATAGTGAATAAAATCAACTTATACTAAACTAGTTTGGTTTCTGCACTATGCGCCGCGTCTGCCTCCCAACACCGCATGCTGTACTACTTCATACATTTGTTTCGGTCACCCACCCGAAGCTCGTGCGATTTGCCCGGAAAATTTCGGTGATCATCCCGCCGTTCGCCGCTACGCGTGGCATGATTTTTTTAGTCGCTAGACGCTTCGCCGTTCGCACCGCGCGAATATTCGCTGCAGCGAATGTTCCGTAGCCAGGCGGTAATGGGTACGGAACCCTAAAAAGACACTCGACTCGACCTATTCAATACAAATAATATTAGAAAAAAAAACCCTTACACAATCTGGAATGTTCCCATCTTCCACTTTTCACTGTTCATAAACCCTAACGGTAGAGCGTTAGTACATCTTATCGCTACATTTGGTTATCATTACTTTGTAATGGCAATACAAAATATTATAACATTGCTTGTAATATTCAATTTCCCTCGAGGTTAGGCTATCAAGTCGGTCTAGGTTGTAAAATATTCTCATATAAACATGAGTTTGACAAAGAGGGGTTTGTGACAATTTTCTTAGAATACGGCTATTGTGTAAACTACAGTCTACACAATAGCCATATTCTACAGTTTTCTTAATAGCCCGAGATGATTTTGTAATACATAGTTAGGTACATCTGTAGCTTTGTCGTCAAGGACTTTACTAGCTAGTAACAATCTTGAGATCAACAAAAGTCTGATAGTTTGCGCAAAAAAATATCCTTTGTATAGAATCTATCTAACAGGTCAAGAGCAAATGATCGCAAAAAAAATCGGCCAAGTGTGTGTCGGACCACGCGCAATGTCCCGTAGTTGGGATGAAAAAAGAAGAGACAGAATTATCCCAAGAACAAACTTAACAAGCTGAAAAACATGTTCTCATGAAAATGTAAGTTTGTACGCACAATATTGAGAGATTTATAGTGTTACTTTAAGATCATAGACTTCTTATAGGTTTTCCTGCAATCTATAAGTATAGAACTATTTTCAGTATTTTTTAAAAATTTAGGCTCAGCAGTTGCGGAGATGAGTTATGGGCATGTTCCTTCTATTTTCATTAATAGCTTTAGAACTATTTATTTTATAATTATAAAAAATCTATTCGAGACCCCCACAGTAAGCCCTTTTATTTGACATGTCACACGGTATAGTTTGCAAAACTTTTTTTTAAATCTTCTTATTTGCCCTCAAAAAGCGACCCCCATATTCAAAATTCATTTATTTACGTAACACGTCAGTGTTTGGGTTACAGAAATTGATATGTGTACTAAATTTTAACTTAATCGGTCCATTAGATTTTGAACAATCTGGCTGTGACAGATGGACAGACAGACAGACACACTAGTGATCCTATAAGGGTTCCGTTTTTCCTTTTGGTACGGAACCCTAAAAAAGGAAGTTAAAAAATAACGATAGCAAAACCTATATTATGTAATGTAGTCTTATTCTTTTCGTTTCGACGGTACATTTATGTTTCGTAAATTGTTTGGGCCCAGTAGGTCACCACATTTATTGCGGAGTCAGAGTTGATATACTGTAGTGAAAAACTATTTTACAGCAACAATAAACATACACAAAAAACAGTCGCTTATACACAAAAAAAAAGGACAATACCTTATCTTTATCTTAACAGCAACCAAATATTCTTCCCCCCGTTTAGTTTTATTAGAATCAGTAATAAGACAACGGAAAATCACTTTTTCCACCAATGAACTATACATAATCTAGTTATAGGTATCGTTCGGACATGTATCGACGGCGCGCGGTCGGGCCAGTAACGTGATTTCCCAAATCGGACATCTCCTCGCTTTGAGTGCTCTTCAAACGTTCACTCAGTAAAAGGCATATCTCCGATGCGCACTCAGCTACCGCCCCTTGAAAACGTGATACTCGAATGTACACATAGCTTAACTTACATGCTTTATACAGGTAATTATATAGAAGACTAAAGATTCAATACTTTTTCATGGTATGATGCAGGGGCGAAGCCTTCATACAACCCTATTCCTATCGGTTTCCCTTCGGGCCAACCACTCTTATTATTGTCTACTTTAGCCAAATAATATGGTACACCCGTGTGTGTAACTGTGTATCACATCACATTATATAATTATATTTAAATACCAGTTTAATAAATCATAAGATTAAAAACCTACAGGTTTTTTTCTGAGTTTATGAGAACTGAACAATTTTTTCTTCGGCTTCCCTCTAATGATAATTGTAGCTGCGCCTCTGGTAGGAAGTTGTGTAAAAAGAACTTGAAAGCAGAATGCTTTCGTTGCTGGAATTTTATACCTGCTTTAAAAGAAGGTGCAGTGTTTCTTTTTTAGAAAAAAAAGGAGGAAACCTTCCGGATAAGCAAGGATTTACGCTTGACGGATTGCGGTCCAATAAATTGGCAACTTGCGCGTATATATTTCTGGCTCTTTGTAAGGTAGCGGAATCAGGGCCAACCTTTGTGGGGTATTAAGTTCGTATTTCGTCTCTGTCTGTTTATTGAACTTTAACAGCTCAAGTAGTTCTTAATTTCGAATGAAAGGATGTTGCGACCTCCTTTTGAAACCTACGAGTATTAATAGTAGTGTCCCAATCCTTTTCAATTAAAAGTTTACTCTTTCGTCTATGCTTTGGGAATTCTACAGGGTGTCCCAGAAATCGACCGACATACTGTATCTGGTGATAGCTTTGGTCAAGCCCTCCCAAAATAACAAAACATAATTATGTGGCTTATCGCCGCATGGTTGCCTGCTTGTCGGTCTTCTACAGATTGTAGGTACTTCGGTGAGTGTGCTCAAGAACTCCACGACCTCATTCCGCCGGCCCCCTTCTACCATCGGACATCTAGACGCACTGCAGGTTACCATCCCTACCTAGTTGCTATTCCACCAATTCGCACTAAGCGTTTCCAAACGTTTTTTTGTGATGCGCACAGCAAAGGAGTGGAACTCTCTACCTGCGTCTGTGATTCCGAACATACAACTCCGATCTCTTCAAAGTGAGAGTGAACAGGCTTCTTCTGAGTAAGCTCGTTCCATCGTCGACTTTGTCTCTGTCATCTCTGACCTAGACTAGAGTCAAGAGCAAACCTATCTCAAATAAAATAAAAAAAACATTTAAAAAATATTCCGCAAAATCTTACAGTTTTCGAGTATACTAGATTTATACAAAATAACCATCATGCGTCATTCTTTTGACACTCATGTGTAAATAAAATCTTTTTATTAATAACTTTTTCCATAGAAATATTACTAAATAGTTACTTTATTCGTAATTATCTTTAATTCACCATAAAAATTTACAAATTCAACATAAATTCACTATAATTTGATATTTTCCTCAAATATTTTTTTGTTAATTTTTCAACAATTTTTAATAAGATTTTGCGGAATATAGATTTTGTTATTTTGGAAGGGCTTGACCAAAGCTACCACCACCTACAGTATGTCGGTCGATTTCTGGGACACCCTGTATATCTATTGAAACATACAAACACTGTTTACAATACAATTATTTGTACTTATAATCACTTCAAGTACCTACTTATTACTAACTGTACTTAAAATCTTAAACAATGGAACACTCTGTAGACCAACATAAAATTAATATACGTATATTTTAATTAACCAATTTTTCGCATTACTTTTGGCTACCATTTTCATCAGTACACATTTTTTAGCTTATGATAGTACCTACTCATAGAAGACCGATTTACAGGCAAGGCTGTTGATATGAGAAGTCATCAATTTGTCCCTTTGATCGCTTTCCATAGAGCTGAGAATGTATAAACGGAGAATGTACAGAAAGAGACATTAAGCCTATAATAATAAGCATACTAGCCAAACATGGTAACAATTAATCGTGCTAATTCTTCCTCAACATACTAGGAAAACGTGTGAGTATTCACTATAACGTAATAAAGACACAAGATGCAACCATAAAATGTTGACATATGAACTATTTTGACTGCTGGGGCCAAGTAAATGGGTTAATGAAGGAGAAAATTACGTCATCCATCTTAGTTGGATTCCTCTTAGCATCGCCGTG
The DNA here is from genome assembly GCA_947568875.1 of Fissipunctia ypsillon. Taxonomy (NCBI): domain Eukaryota; kingdom Metazoa; phylum Arthropoda; class Insecta; order Lepidoptera; family Noctuidae; genus Fissipunctia; species Fissipunctia ypsillon. The sequence goes on along the minus strand of OX387644.1, from coordinate 12,108,915 downwards.
CCGCGCTTAATTCACTTCATTAATGTTTTTTTTTCTCTCTCTCAGCTTTTTTGCTACTGTACGAAAAAACAAAGATAAGCTGAAAAAATAACAACGCCATAAATGAGATTTGTTGATGATTCTCTCATTTCGTTTTGTATTACATTTTAAGATGTTTTTTTGACTTAACTTCTTTATAATGAGGAGATTGATGCGGTTAATAGGACGAAGAGATTAAAGACTCGAGCTCAGACGACTACTTATTATATTAAATCTAGATGATAGTTCACGGTCTAGTGCTTTGTAAATTGTTTGAATAAAATTAATGTGGATCTTATCAGTCATAAATAAAAAACGTAATTAATCTAGGCGAGCAATATAAAAGTGTGAATTAAAACATTGAAACTTGGTTCTACAATGGTCTCAGTCGCCAACATAATAGAGTATATTATCCTTTAGTAATGGTTGTTAGCAAAGATGACCAGTAATATAGTACATGTTTACCTAGTCATTTCGAATGAAGTAGTATATAAGATCTTAACAAACATTCTTGTATTTCCAGGACAAAGGTCCATGAATTTTATTTCAGCAAGTTAATAAAGATTAACATTCCGAAATCAAATTCTAAGCGCGCCGTGTCCAACTGTGGATGGTTTAATAATATATTTAACGCTATAAATCTAAATATATCTAGACCAATCTAAATAGTAAAGATTTATTGCAACGTACATGGAATTCATACAAAACGCTTTTCATGAGTTAAAAGCAAGAATATAGGAATCTCTTGAAAAATAAAAGGAATTTTACAAGGGAAATTCTTTTGTACCTAAATATTACGTATATGCGACGAATTATGTGAAATGTTATATCATAATTTTGATAATAGAATTAAGAATATCCGTTTTACGTGTATAGCGATAGAATACAAAGATGTATGAATAAAACATGTGATTTCCAAAAATAGAACATTAAAATAATGTTCAGTCACAATGTGATAACTTATTCAAGAATTAAATACAGTAAAGAACAAATAATGATATAATAGGTAAACTTACAGTTTGAAACAAAATCTTTGTTTATCAACTTTAAACCAAAACGAAATCCAAATGGCATAATAGCATAAGAATAATCAGCCTATAATGTTCCTACTGCTGGGACGCAGGCCAGGCAGAGGGAGAGGTAAGTCCAAATACCAACTAAAATTTCCTATTAGGTAATAGACAAAAGGGACAAGTCCTATATTAATACCCATATTTCCTGACGACGTTAAGTCGTCAGTCCCAACTGATAACACTAGGTGATAACGATACATTTAGGGTGACAAAGTGTGGGCATGACATGAAGCGACGTCCGACCATCACCCTGTTATATATGGGGGGGTAACTGAGATCACAACACACGAAGGGCGTGGCTTCTCGCAATTAAGCCGATGACCCACTGGTGAATGTACAAAGTGGACGTCCGTATACGACGTTGATATTTAGACAAGGCTAGGGTTACGAGGATACCTAAATAATTTAGGGCTGATTTTTCAATCGTCAGATAACTTTTACCTGAGGAATAAATATGGCGTTTTGACACATTTTCTATACAAAAGCTGTCGAAACGTCAAACATATTTCCTAGATAAAAGTTATCTGACGATTGAAAAATCAGCCCTTAATGGAATAAACTGCAAGAATAAAGCCTCTTTCTTCATACAGAGCAGTAAAGAGTCTTGATCAAACAGCGTGTAGCAATTCCAGGAAAATAAATCCATGTTTCTTCACGGTGTTTTTCTTTAAAACACGCTTTTATTTTTGTTAGTCAGTCAGAGCCAAAAATTACATGGCATCTACACTAATCTACGCTAATTATTATAAAGCTGAAGAGTTTGTTTGTTTGGTTGAGCGCGCTAATCTCAGGAACTTCTGGTTCGAATTGAAAAATTCTTTTAGTGTTGATTAGCCTATTTATCGAGGAAGGTTATAGGGTATATAACATCACGCTAAGGCAAATAGGAGCGGAGGATCATTGAAAAATGCTGCAAAAACGGGGATAATTTATTCCTTTTGAAAGCATCCGTTGCGTGCGCTGCGTAAACGGTTAAAATAACGCAAAAATCATGTCTTACGGAATTGTTTCTCTTTTAAAGTTCTAAAAAAAAGTCCGCAATAGCATAATGTCTATCTTTTAAGGTTGGCTCACCATAACTTTTTTAATGGTAATCAAATTTGTTATAAAATAATGCATTATTTGCGAAGGTGTTTTCATAAACATGGTATTAATCTTTATCCACATAAATAGTGTCATAATCAATATTGATTAAGTACGTGTAAATTCCTTTTTAAATTATTTGAATCGGACCTTTCGTTTAGAAATTACGACGGGTATAAAAATGCTTAAAGTAAGAAAAATACACTTAGGTAGTCTATTAGTTGCAGGAGACGCCCTGGGCGTCAGGAATTGGCAGCCGATTCCCGGCCATCGTAGGCGCGGGCTTGCGGATGGCGAGCAATGGGTAGCTCACCGTCCGGTAAGGACCACGCCCGAGTCGACGGCGCGTATTGACGGGGTCCGCTAGGGCCGATGCCAGCTAGGGTCGCAGGATGTTTGAAAAAGTTGCCGTGGCCCCGGCACAGGCAACTGAAGGAACATCGGTGGGTTTTAGTCAGTAAAAGTCTGACACGCCCTCCCGCTCCGCCCAGAGCGGGAGAAGTCATTTGATGATTTCCCTTCCAAAAAAAAGGGTAGTCTATTAGTTACCTAAACATTTTATTTTTTATGACTGTTTGATCGCGCCAATATTTGTCACTACCAGTCGGATTTGAAAAATTATTTTTGCATTTTATAGCCTAATTTTTGAGGGAGGCTATAGGGTAAGTACCATTACGCTAGGACCTTTAGAAGCCGAGCAAAAAGAAAAAATAAGAAAGAACGCTAAGCTAAAACGAAGTAACAGCGTGGGCAGGCGATGCGATGCTTCGGGGTGGGTCGGGGGAGCAAGAAATTTCACGTGGACGAAGTCACGGGCGCAAGCTAGTAGGAAATAAATAACCTTTAGTAGCCAAAGTTATTTTTAACATGGCCAGTTTATAACCCACGTCCAGAATTTTGCGATGTTGGTCCTCAAAACCAACGGGCCAGCCTTACAACCCTAGCATTGTTCCTGAAATTTTGATATCGCAAAATGTTGTCATAAGCAATATTGTTTGTGTATCAAATACGTATTTACGCTCATTTTCCTTTCAGCGGGCAACATTCCAAGAGTAGACGCGGACTGTGCCGGCTACATTTACTGTACTATTGGATTGAAGATCATGATAATGGAAAGGTACGTTTAGGTGTTGCACTCAACTGTTATGGCTTTTATACATCTTACCTAACTTTTTTATAGTCCACCCGGTCTTTTATGAATATCTGACATATGAATGAAAACTTCAAAGCCATTGCACATCAGAAAAATCAATGAATTTAAAGATGTTGATGTTGTTGTTGTGTTGTTGTTTATGCTCATTTATGTGTTGCATGTTTCAGCCAACATTATTTTAGATTTTCACTGTTACCCTTGGTGTCCAAATTCCAAATGTTTGCCTTCCGTTATAATTATGTAACTAGCGAATCACCCCTGCTTCGAAAGGTTTATACAACTTTACCAAACATCGAGATTGCTTTGTTTGATATTAATATTTTATACACATGAACCTTCTAGAATTAATTTATCTAAATGATAGTGAATATCACATCAAACTGATGTGTAGTTTAGAACAAGAACGCGGTCACACAGACAGACACGAAAAGCAACTTAAATCTATACAAATAAATAAAATTGATGATCTGTTTGTAATGTCAAAATAACAGCTTTTTACTAAATGAACATGAAAGTATATACGGTACTTATAACAAAAAAGCAATTTTTAAAATTTTTGTCTGTCTGTCTGTTTGTTCCAGCTAATCTCCGAAACAGCTGGACCGATTTTGATGGGTCTGCCACTGACAGATACCTGATGTTACGGGGAGTAATTAAGGTTACTTTTATTTGAAAAAAATAACTATGGTTCCGCGCAAAAAAAAATTAAAACCCCTGAAACTGAGAATAAAAAGTCGGATTTGAAAAAATGTTTTTGCATTCGGTAGCCCAGTTCTCGAAGATAATTATAGGCTAATTAATATCACGCTACGACCCTTAGGAGCCGATCAGCAAGAAAAAAAGTCAGAAAGAACACTAAGCGAAAACGAAGTAATAGTGCGGGCGGGCGATGCAACGCGACGGGTCGGGGGATGAGGCAGTTTTATCAAAACATGGCTGTTATTTTAGTATATATTATCGTGCATCTTACGACTTCCACGCGAACGAAGTCGCGGGGCACAGCTAGTTTATAATAAATGTGTAGATATAGATGTTTATAATAAATGTATGGATATAGTAGCACACAATCTCCTAAGAATCAAATTAACATACAACACAATCCAAGATAACAGTTATTAGTTATAAATGAATATTCAACGCGTAAGCCGGATAGTTCGTTAACGTCCAAACATCTCGGCACGGCACTTATCCGGCACATTCTAAGTGCCGGTGCCGTTATCTCGGGGCATGCAGATGCCAGCGCTGGCTGCAAAGTTGAGATGGACCAAGAGACGAATGTATATCTATGTCTTTTCTATCATTCGTCTCTCAATGTGTTTTGCTTATTGGATGAGTATTATATTATAATACTCGTCACGCCCGAGTACACAGAGAACACCAGTTAAAATGGACACATAAAACAATGTTATTATGTTTCTATAAATTGTTAGGCCTATCTTTAGTGGAATTGATTGTACATACACTAATCTCATATTCTCTATTATCTATACTTAAGTTATTGAAATATCTACAATAATATAAATTCTCCCACGACGTTAATTAATTACACGTGTCTTCGTGGCTATTTTTAGCCGTTTCATATTTGGAGTTTTCATGGAATAATTTCTACTTATTTCGACGACAAAATATTTATGATAATTGATTTTATTTCTGTAAGTGGGTTTGTACACACATTTTTAAACGTCAATCATAATAACATTTTAAAGACCGGCCAAGTGCGTGTCGAACGACGTACAATGAAGGATTCCGTAGTTGGGATGAATTTATTCCAAGAACAAACTTAACATTGTAGTTGAAAAATGTTCTCGCATACAGTCCAACTGCAAAAGTAAGTTGGCCGACTCTTACTCGTTAACTTGTAAAGCCTACTTAGGTGTTATGATAGTTTTCCTTGTAACTCCGTTATATATACTACTGCCATGAATTTTTTCTAAGGCTAAGTGCTATTATCTTGTTAAAGTCAAGTGTCCCCACTTGACTCTAACAAAAAAAAATAAAAAAAATTGCACTTTAAAGCTTTAATGTTTCGCAAACGAATCCCTGAATCGAAAAATGCTTTTTACATACCCGCAATATTTTTGAACGGCCTACCCAACGACACTACAGCCTATTCAATATAAACTCGTCCATAAAAATAGCAAAAACTCAACATTCACTGTAAATTTAATTGGAGCAGCTCAATCGCAAGCCTTATTTGACATCATGCTGAGCTGAGGCCATTATGGCATTATATGCATTGTTTTCTGTTTTTAAATAGTTATATAGCTTTAAAAAAAATAACGCATTTTCTGTCTTATTGTCCTCAATAAAGTCTTTATATATAATGTTGCGACAAACACCAAAATGCGACTGGCTGAGGTAGATGGCAAATAAATCCGATAATTGGGATACTGCAAAGCGTACGTTAAGCGTATCTTTATTTTGTTGAGATCGTATTGAGGATAGATAAAAGCAATGTCAAATAGTATCAAGATGGAAAAAATAATTTCAGTATCTAGCCTTGCACTGAAGCTGACGTTTCATCCGATCCTAAGATAAGTTCGTCTCATCCAGTAGGTATCACGTTTGACTTTGACGTTTTTAGGGTTCCGTAGTCAACAAGGAACCCTTATAGTTTGCCGTGTCTCTCTGCCTGTCTTCCTGCACCCTGTCCTGTCCTGTGTGTGTGACCTGTCTTGGCTTAGCTCCGAGGCGAGCTGCTTAGTACCTACTAGAAAGCTTTTATTTGGCACGGGTATACATATTAATCACGGCAACATAGTGGTAAAATAAAATCTTGAAAAAAAAAGTTTTTTTCAGGGTGCCCTACACGTAAAATGGTGATGACATTTTTTTTCTCGTCTATCCCATAGTGTGGAGTTCGTTGGGTAGGCGGTTCAAAATTATTGCAGGTTTGTGAGAACCATTTTTCGATTCAGGGATCCGTTTGCACAATATTAAGCTTTAAAGTGCAAATTTTTATTAGAGTCAACTGTCCCTCCCCCTGCCAGCTAAATGGTTGTTTTTGGACATGTTGAAAAATTCATGACAGTAGTATGTTTAACGAAGTTACAAGGAAAACTATCACACCTAAGTAGGCTTTACAAGTTAACGAGTTATCACTCGGCCAACTTCATTTGCAGTTGGAATGTATGAGAGGTGATGGTGAGAATGTATGATGTTTTTCAACTACAATGTTATGTTGGTTCTTGGGATAAATTCATCCCAACTACGGAACCTTTCATTGTGCGTTGTCCAACACGCACTGGGCCGGTTTTATTTTTACAATAAAAACTGAATTGAAACTAAAAATCGAATAAATAACTTTGAATTATCTAACGTTATTTATTCGATTTTTAGTTTCAATAAAATAATAATTTTATCCGTGACAAATAAAACATTTTCGGATCAGTAATGGATCATTTTCAGATAATATGTTTGCTTGTATGTTTTGGCAGTTAAAAAAGGCATAAATTATTCACAAAACTAAATATTTTTTGACTTTCCCCTTAAAATAACAGTTTTTATCCACTTTACATTTATTTATTTAAGGCGCTCACCACATCATCTAAATTAAAATTACAGCTAAAACAGAACCACTCTTTTCTACATCTACCTACAAACTAAAGCATTAAAAACTATTTCTATGTCACAAAAGTCTGCAGTAAAAGATAATGCTCGGGCGATTCTATCACGGTGTATGCCCGATATCGCTAATCCGATTTCAAGTCGGACCCGCCCGTCCGTTCGGAACATCCGTACAAAGAACTTCCATTAACTGACAAAAACCCTTGAAACGTTTTACCTTCACGCCTTTCGCTGGCACCGCCACATCTCACCTAGACTGTGACAATAAAGCTTATCGATGCAAGTGCTGTGTAACCAAAACTATATTTTTATTCACGGTTTTTTGAACGTTCATTTGTTTAGCGTGCGTGTTTAGAATGATCGAACAGCGCTGTTTAGTGTTATGTTTTGTTTCCGTTGAGTAGTTAGCAGATGAGAAAATAACATTGATTTTATGGGAAAATTTAACGTGTAAGCTACATGGAGTTGCAGTTGAAGTTGATGACGTAAATAGTATAAAAAGATTGTTGATGTTATGTCACCAACATCTTACTTTTTTATTTTGAGTACTACAGGTAGTGCTTTAAAAGTAAGGGGATGGTTGTCATCATCATTATTTCAACCGAAAGACATCCACTGCTGGACATAGGCCTCCTCCAAGCTTCGCCAAGAGGATAACAGGCCTAAAGAATTAACGATACGTAATCGTTGATTCTTCAGGTCTAGAGATTACGAAAATCAGTAGAAAAACTGAAACTAGTTTACTATAAACACCCGCCGAAAATCGGAAAGCAATTAATCGACATAAAACCAAGTACCTATTACAAAAGAGCGATCTAAAAATTGTAGTAATTTTATATGAGCTCTATCATTGTAGTGAGCAACGGCTGGCGTTCCGAGATTTTCGGATAATATGGATAATCCGCGCTGCTCGAAATGAAGCTACCGGGGATCCTTTGCCGTTCATCCGACTCGAAAATTATTTATTCATTGCCCTGTTTATGACTATGATTATGTTGTTATGTTAATACCATAATAACCGTAATGTTCAGCATGCTATATTAATGAGAGTAAAGCTTTTCTTTATTATTTGTTGCTTGGAAGGGTTATATTTTAGCCCTATTAATGTAACTAGGGATTTAACCCTTAGGGTTCTCGCACAAAACCGCGATGTAACGCGAATTCGCAGTTTTGTGTGGGAGCCCTTGACCTGCTGATTTCGCTGAAGCCAAAAGGTGTTCCGGGGTTTAACTTTTTAAGGTGATATTAATTTATTGAAACTTTTCACACTCAACAAACAGTTTAAAGGCGGACTTGATGCCTTAGGCATTCTCTACCAGTCAACCAAGGGTGTTGAAGAGATTAGATGGCAGGTGCTCTGTTTGAAAGAAACCAAGAGAAAAAAAACTATTATTATAAATATATCATAAGGAATTAGGTATAAACAGAATAGGTACACAAGTACATAAATAGGTTATAAACTTATATATTAGTACACATACCCATATATTTACTATAATATAAACCTAATATACAAATTCAAGAGCGAGAGGTGTTGAGATTACGCTATTTATTTTGAAATTAACTCTGCAATATCCACTTAAATACATACCGACTGGTGGTCGTCCTGATATCATGATGAAGCGCATTCCAAAGAAGAATGAACTGTATATGAAAGGAACAATGAACAATGAACAAACTCAGAAGTATGAGAAGGACATAGTAGGAGAATATTGTTAGAAGAACGCAGATTCGTAACGTGTGAAGAGCATAGATATTGGAAGTGAGACACAAGATAAGGAGGAGTGGGAGAGTTGAGAAGAGAGAAAAGCGTGGTCAGAGGGCGCAAACTTCTACTTTGGCGAATGGACATCCATTTGAGCTCGACACATGGTCATATTTCCTGAGGTTGAATACGAACCGGATACAATAGGGATTATGGACGTAATTCAAAACTTATTCATTATTTAAATATACATGGTATAAGCGTCAAGAAACAAATTCCCATATTTTTACATGTTTTAATGCATTACATATTTTACAATTAATTATTTTATGTTCCATTTTTTTTTGTGGAATGGGACGCAAACTCAAAACTCGTCGCCTTCGAAAATGCCAGAAGTGACGTAAAAAACTATATGAATGAAAATCTATTCTTTGCGAAGTGCTTAAAATCTCATTAAGGTGAGTAAGTAAGTGCGATTTCTGCTTGAATAAAGCACAAAAAAAAATATGATTTGGGGCTGAAAACCTTAAAAAACCGATACAAACATAGCAGCAACATGGTAAATGATGTCACGATAACGTGACATCATTTACCATGTTGCTGCGTTTCTGTCGCGGTCTTATGACCGCGACAGAAACGGACTTTTGGACGTAAAAAATTGTTCAGTTTCATAATTTTTTAAGCAACACGCGGTAGTAGAATTTAACTTTTAATACTTTTCTTGGATTTATATTATTGTATGAGTATTTTATTGATTTAGTGAAAAAAAATACATACATAGCCCATGCATGTATATACATATATTGTTAAGCAGTCTGTCGAGCTTATCTAGCAAAACCCCAATCAAGTCAAAGTAGCACACGTCACCATAGTCGATGATAGGGTAAATCAAAGATATATTTCAGTTATAAAAAAATGGCATTGAACAACAAAACTATTTTGTTAGTCTACCTTCAATTTTGATAAGAGTCTTTTTGTTATACCTAATATTATGTGTGCCGGGTTTTGTAAAGATAGATAATAGCTAACCACAAACAGCATCGATCAAAAAATAAATGACCAAAATAAAATTTTATCTTCAGCCATGCATTATGTAGGTACCTATAGCACGCTTCACGAACAGCTATGCTTTTCCTACATGACTAGTACTTCTAAACCCCGAGCACGAAAGCACACAGTCACAATTGGAACTCATAATGATAAGTGAGCAAAGCAAACGGATCGAGACCGCAGCGTTCAATCATGAAGCAATAATATTGAACTCGCACAAGTACCGATCCACAATATCTACTTATTATATTCCTTTTTGTTCTTGTCTTAGGATCTGAAGTCTGAACATTTATTACTGTCTTATTGCTTGTGGAGTGCTTGAGGCCGCGGGGCCAACAAGCAGTTATTATGTTGGAACTGGCGAAAAATGAGCAAGAAAAGATTTTTGCATTCTGCAACGCCACGGAACACTTTAAAATTTCAATCCGCATAACGATTAAACAAACATTTTCGTTTTTCTGTTTTTTAAACTCGTTCCTCGGAGTAGTTTCTAATGGCCTTCTTAGAGTGGTTTTTAGTACTTGCAGATTGCGGATTTAGCCAAATATTTTTCACGTTTATCTTGGGAGTGAAGAAATATTGATGTGCAGTTGTTGCGTGTCGCAAGGGTCGACAGAATATGGATTAAACGCAGTGGGTTAACAACCTGTGATACATAAGTACTACACACAATAGCCGTAGCCTGAAGCCCAATTCCCGTAATTAGAAACGTTCAAAATCTAGTCGCATTCTCATCTCAGCGACAATCGAATGTCAAAAACTTGTCAAAAATGTCGGGAAATTATAATTAGGCACTTTTGACATATTGAGACTGGAATCTGAAGCCCAATTCTCGTAACTAAAAACGTTCAAAATCTAGTCGCAATCTCATCTCAGCGACAATCAAATGTCAAAAACTTATCAAAAATGTCGGGAAATTATAATCAGGCATTTTTGACATATTGAGACTGAAATCTGAAGCCCAATTCTCGTAACTAAAAACGTTCAAAATCTAGTCGCAATCTCATCTCAGCGACAGTCAAATGTCAAAAACTTATCAAAAATGTCGGGAAATTATAATCAGGCATTTTTGACATATTGAGACTGAAATCTGAAGCCCAATTCTCGTAACTAAAAACGTTCAAAATCTAGTCGCAATCTCATCTCAGCGACAATCGAATGTCAAAAACTTGTCAAAAATGTCGGGAAATTATAATTAGGCATTTTTGACATATTGAGACTGAAATCTGATGCCCAATTCTCGTAACTAAAAACGTTCAAAATCTAGTCGCAATCTCATCTCAGCGACAATCAAATGTCAAAAATGTAGTGAAATTATAGGTATTTTTGACATATTGAGACTGAGATCAGACTGTGAATGTCCTTAAAATTACGAGGATTGCCCCTCTGTTTGTGAACGTTGTTAATATTACGGGAATTGGTCCTCAGCTTTAAACCTACGACATTATCGACGGCAAATTCAACACATATTTTATGCGAAACTTGAAAATAGCAATACTACACTATTGAAACTTAGCTTTATTTCTTTTTCTTCTGTAGAGATGTGATTCATGTGTACTTACTAGCGAGTACATATTACACATATAGGCAAAGATTGGCAAGAATTTATCCACGACACTTGGCCAGTAGCCAAGGCAATAATTGTAGTCATTAATTTTACAATACCATATGTTAATACAAGACTCTCGTTTAATGGTGCGTAATATTTTGGGCACAATCTTTTTCGCAAACGATACACAATATATTCCTGTAATACACGTACCAAACATGAATATTATAGTATTTTACTAGCTACAAATTGGTGCAAGTTAATTGCTCAGTTTAATACGAGCAACTGGAAAACTAGGCCCTCAAAATGCATTCTCTGTTCAGGATACGCACAAAGTTGCAGACAAGCACAATTACAAATATGTTCATGTACAGATGCCAGTACATCAAGCAATCCGAAACTGTCAAATTTTCCCAATCAACCTTGAACCTAATGCTTTAGTGATAAAGTTGAAAATCTATTACAGAAATTTGACAGATTGTAGTAGCTTGATGTGCTGACGTCTATACATATACATACATAATATAATATAATATTAACATATTATCCACATAAATCTTCCGGAATACATTTTCTTAAAATAATAGTGAAAACCGCCTCAAAATCCGTTGCGTAGTTTAGAAGAACAACGTGGTCACACAGAGAGACACGAAAAGTGATTTTAATTTATAAAATGTATAGATATAGAACCACGTATATACAGTAGTTGTATATACAAGCCTGCAACATGGGGAGCCAATAAACAAAACACGATACTTTATTGCTAGGTTCCAAAGTACTGTGGCGCAAAAAGATTCCTCGATGTTATGCCATAATGCGTATAAAGGTACATTTGGTGCGGATTTATGAAGAAGGCCTCGCCTGGTTTATGATGACAATGGCGCGCCGCCCCGAGCACCACCTCATTTCCCCACTGAAAGTTATAAAAACATATTGAAAATGAGATTCCCGTACTGGAAGACCTAGCGAATGTTATCTTGTTTTGTGATTTGCCTGTTTTTATGTACGCCTCCGAGGAAAATAAACGTATTTTAGAGAAAGATCTTTAGAATACACTGAGTAAATGTCGTCATCCCTTATATTGCTCCTTTCTTTTTTGTCACCCTCTGATGTATTATGTTTGTTGCACGTGTTTATTAAGAGTTTTAAGTATACATTCTGCGTCGTTTAATTAATTAGAATGACTTAAGTAGGAACGTGAAAATGTCGTATAATTTAGTTAACAAGTTTGTTACGCGCGTAACTTGCCATTTAGCTAAAGCTCGCTCACCCTGCCTGGATCTAATTATATCGTGTAGATAAAGCAAACTTATGTAATTTTAGGCTTTTAGCAGCATGCTTTTATCACATTCTCTTTCTGAACTATTATGCGGAAAGTTACTTAGTACTTCAAATAATAACCTTTATGAATTGCATGCAAATTTTACTCGCCGCTTACACTCCACAAACTTGCATTATATGGTAACACTACACTGATTATTTTTGCTATGAAGCTAACAATACAAAAACAAAAATCACTGCTCTCACTGTAATTTTTTCCAGATCCAAGTTTTGCCAAGATCCCAATCTACTATCAAGAGACTAAGAAGGAATTAAAGTTAACTTAAAAGTGAGAAAAGCGCTGCCAATTAACAATATGACACTAGAAGAAGTTAAAAAGAACGGGCGGAAGACAAAGCTCCCGTTACGCCCGTTATCCGTGCGAAAGCTTACAAGTTGCTGTTGTCTGAGTACCACTATGTACAGGCAAAGATTGTCTTGTCAAGAGCCGGCGCTCAGTGCTACGCGCCCCTTCGAACAGGGCGGACGCTACGCCGCGCTCGTAGACCTCCCCTCGTAGTCTCGTAGCGGACACACGTCTACGAAAACTTTCATCCTCAATCGTAACTTTCTAAATTTGAAAATCGGTTTCTGAGTTCGTTTGTTAATCCGTAATTGTAGTGGTTTATGAATTGAATTGCAAGTGAACAACTTTTTCTATTAGGATTCGTAAGTATTTTTATTGTTATTTCATTAATAAATGAAACGGGTTTTTTTACAGTTAATATAATTAAGAGAATCATAGACATGATTTAATACAAAAATTAAATATGTTACAAAAAAATTAACTAAACATTACTCTTTTGGGATTTCATCCTCTCATTATTATCATTCGTGGGTGTATAAAACTGAAAACCTCTTCGAAATAAATATTTCCTTTAAAAGATAAGGAGAACATAATTAAATTATGTAGCCGTCCGTGATCTAGCCCAACATTTCTATTCACTAATGTCATAATAAACAAAGAGGAGCTCCGATCATGGCGACGAGCCCTTACGGTTTTATTCGGGCATCCTTTGTTTTCTACTCACCGTATTGTCAAAATCGCTTTACATTGCCAGTACGAGATAAAAGGAAAAATAATTAGTAAAACGCTTTGTAGAATTAGCTTTAGAAGTACCTTTTCTTCTTAACTAATACCCTCGAGTTTTACGTCCGTTCTTGCCTTTTTAGATCCTTCAATGTTCGTGTGTGCCTCTGAGTAGAGCTTGGGTACTAGTGTGTACATACATTGTATAGAATTGACGCAACGTAATGGCGGAATAAAATTCATTCATGTGTTAACACGCAGTACATATATACTCTACTCAAAGTCTTAATAAACTATGTTGAGATATAACGGGAAAAAAAACGTGCCAGCTGTATTTTACTTTATTCATATTTATTTAAATTAATCAGTAAATATCTACCTCCAAAAACACTCGCTTTAAAATATCTAACGGAAAACATGAAAATGTCTTCTATTAAATATGAATTAATAAGGAATCCGTCCCAAGAAAGACGTAAATAAATCGAGTAATAAATTAAATTAAGACTCTGATTCAAACTAATTACGTGGTATTATTTGATGTTACGATATTCGAAATTTCGATAGAATGAATAAAGATTTGAAATTGGAATTGGAAAACAAAATGGGTCCAACTACACACGAATATCATTGGTCCTTGGTATTTTGGAATGGTTTAGTATCTCAACAGTACTTTTAGCTAGTGGCATGTTGTTTATCTTGTATAAAAATAACCTAATGCCTTCACGAAGCCATCATCTATGGGTTCTGTACATCAAGCTAAGTTGCTTTGTGCGAAAATAATTGCTGGGTCACGACTTTTATTTTTGGTGTGAAAATACGCTGGTTACGGTAATGCGTAACTTAACGGACGCAAAACATTTTGCTTAGTGCATGCAACGGTACAGGGATCGTGGGAGTATTTTAAGTTAAGCTATAACAATTAAAGCTTGTATTCGCAAAAAAAAAAAAACAAAAAAGTTGGAACTTTGACTTTCAATATTTCCGTAACCAGAAGGTTTCCGGTAAGTTCCAGTATACAAAAAAAATATCATAATAAAATTGTGGTGGCATATCTACATCGCCACAATGGAACGCATCACACTTACGTCACGCAAAATCCTGCATCGCGCAATCAGAGTTTACCGCGTGACTAGCATATATACGACATCCCGACATCAACCGTCGGGCAGTAGCCCACCAGACACAACACCCGTCTGGTCGGAGGATCCTCCCTTTTCTATGGAGGATGAGTGAACTTTACACCCTGTTCATCGAGCCTCTATAAAATAAAAGAAAAAAGAGAAGAAAAGGTGATTCTCGGCTTCGTTAAGGGTATGTTTACACCCGTTATACCTACAATTAGTGACCAATTAATCCACACTAAGTCCTTGACCCTCCCTTTCGAAGAGAGGAGAACTGTGTCCCAGCAGTAGGAACATTATAGGCTGTTTATGCATGTATTATATTATGCAAGTCCTTGACAATCGCTAATGTTATTTTCATTAAAAAAGCTAATAACACATTTCTAGCATATAATTTATTTATTTTACGCTAATTTAGTAATTAGGGTAAATTCGTGAGTTTTCTGTTTGCTATTGAAACTAGCCGGAGCCGTGTTTATAGTGTAAACAAGCCACAAAGGACGGTTTTGCACATTAATGACTAAGGCTCTGGCCATTCCGAAACTAAAGTAGAAAACAAATTCAAACGTTACCGTCGAATTCATTGCAATATTTGACATTTTAACTTTTTGTTTGTATAAGGATGTGCTTAAACTTGTGGTGGGTTAGTTACATTTACATTTAGTTATATTTACATTTACTTTACATTAACGCAAGTTAACCATGTGGTTTCCTCATATAGGTCTTTCCATTCTCTGTCAAAGGTATCTCTGAGATTAACCCTTTGAAGAACAGAAACGAAATTTGTACAGTGCCTAAAACCACCCGACTAGTTTAACTTTAAGCTCGATTTTTTTATAGATAGAATCGACCTTAAAGTAAGACTAGCCAACTAAAAATTTCATATCGCCATATAGACGGTTAAACCCTAAAAAAATAATGAAAAAAATTACTTTACTATTTTAGTACTTACTTAGATAGAAATTTTATATAGGGTGACACAATGGGCGGTTTTATCGCTAAAAGCGATCTTTTACAGACAACCTTTGGATGGATTAAATTGAGGAGAGACAATACTGTGGGTAGTCAGTGGTGTACCATTTACATGTACAATAAATACATACATATATGTAAACATATATATATATATATAGGTATAAATACTGGTATTCAGCTGCATCCGGTTAGACTGGAAGCCGACCCCAATATAGTTGGGAAAAGGCTAGGCAGATGATGATGATAGATATAAATACAATAATAAACATGTAACAAGGTATATTACTCTTGACCTAGGGCAAAAGTAATATCTACCAACAATGCATTTACAACTACCTATTATTAGGACAAGTTAGAAGGTACATGTTTTAAAGCAGACATCTAAGGACTAAAAAGTATGCCTCTTACAAAGCAGTTCTTTTGCAAATAGTACCTATAATTATACGCCTCTTCGTTCAGAAACGAATCAACATAATTATAACACTACCTACCGTACAATTTACTAACCCGAGCTCGAGAGAGCAAGCGAGATAGATTTAGAAACACCTACCTATGCGTCTAGGCAAAAAAAAAATCTTAATTAGTCTCCGTGGAGTTTCCAATCTCGTGGATTCTTGTGCGAAATATAAACCTACGCAAAAACACTAAAATACCACAATCTTGTTACAAGTTTATGAATAGGACTATAAAAAAGATACCTAGTTGGAACAGTCAGGGAAATTAATTCTTAAGCAAATTGGCAACCTATGGCCTATTGCCGTGATATAGCCATTTCATACAACTGTTAAAGAATGATGGGCAATTTAAGTTGGTAGCCTATTTTTTAAACAATTACCTAACTTCTCTGACTTTACTTATAACCTATATATGCAACATGACATGTGATGCAAAGGGATAAAGAACATCTGGAAGAAAAATGTTAAGTATGAATGTGGGTATGGCCAGGAAGGGCCAGTCCAAAGAAAAGATGGGTGGATTGTGAGAAAGACTATATGGGTAGGAAGGTAGTGAACACTGCAATGAGTACCTATTCCTCATCAAGGTGAATTTCTATGGAGGTGCATGGCAGGAAAAGATGTATTGAGCCGACCCCAAATGAAACAACGGGTATATACATAAGAATACTATATTATGTGTTGATATCAAGTATGTATTCGTAGATTTTCGACAGTCATTACGAATAGTTACTCGTAGAAGCCCAAAAGTCTCACGACCCGTCTTACCAAGGAATATTTATTTATTTATTTAGTTTAGGATCTTCAATAAAAGATGAACACAATACATGACACGTAAAAAAGGCAACATCAGGTATTAAGTAGTTATACTCCTTCACTTATAGGAGACCACGTAATGCACAATGAAGTTAACAACTAGGCTAACAAAGTTAAAATATTAATAATACTTAGGTAACATTTGGAAAAGTTAATACATTTTTGAAGAACATGAAAAAAAATAAGATTATAAATATAACATTTGGAGATACTTAAATTAAATTAAATCTATTATACATTTCTTATATTTGGACAGAGACTCGCATATGTCTAAATTTATAATTTTAGCTAACATGTTATATTGAACAAAGTCTTGACACAGCGGTGTAATGACCGAGGTTAGTTTTTGAGACAGGGTTGTAAATGTGATAAGCCTGGGAATCGGAAAGTCGGAATTTTAATCTCTATGGAGCTCAAAAGTTCACTGCAATCAATGGTTCTACTCAATATTTTGTGAAGGATGATGCAGTCCAGTTTCATCCTACGACTGGCTAGTGTATCCATGTGACAGAGTTTCAACCTGTCAGTTTAGCTAGTGAGTTGTTTATCCACGTGATCTCCGTAGTACAGATGGTAAAGAAACCGCTTTTAGACACTCTAATCGCTTGTAGTAAACCTCGTAATGCGGATTCCATACCACGGAACTATATTCTAGGATTGGACGGACTAAAGAGTTTAAAAGCTTTATTTTTGTAGCGGGTCTTATAAATTCCTTACTATTTCGCTAAACAAATTCCAGTACCTTGAAAAATCTTGAGACAATATTCAGGATGTGCACATCAAACTATAGCGCTTGATCGAGTTGAAGTCCCAAGTCGCGAACTTTGTTCAGTTTCTTTACCTCAACTCCTTTGCAGTATTTGTTCTCAAGAACTTTTTTATTACGAGTGAACTGAATTTAGTGACATTTAGTAATATTTAAAAGCACTTTGTTTACTTTGCACCAGTCTACGAGTTTGTAGATATCGTCTTGTAGCATTTTGGTGTCTAAGTTACTCTGAATTGGCTTCATTAACTTTAAATCGTCCGCAAACAAATAAAAACGGGAGTGTTTGAAGCACTCAGTCAGTTATGTCATTGATGAAAACATTAAAAAGAATCGGCCCCAAATGCGATCCTTGCGGGATTCCAGAGGTTGCTAGATAGCATTCCGAGAAATGATGGTTCACTACCACTTTAGATACTCTCTTTTCTATGTAAGATTTAAACCACCCTATCAACGTTCTACGCACACCCAGTTGACCCATTTTACTAATAAGAAGGCAGTGATCCAAATTATCGAAAGCCTTGCTAAAATCAGTATAGATTGCGTCCACTGGAATAAAATTGTCAAGGCACTTAGACAAAGTCGTCGTGAAACATAGTAGGTTAGTATTGGTCGATCTAGATTTAACGAAACCATGCTGATATTCAGTAATGTGTTCTTTAACGTACCACATCAAATGTTTAATACCAAGTTTTTAGAACATTTCCAAATATAACTACTAATGAGATTGGTCTATAATTAGCCACTAAATACTTTTCTCCAGATTTAAATATGGGTGTGACGAGAGCTTCTTTCCAGGTGTCTGGAAAGATACCATAGTGTAAAGATTAAAGAACTCTTAAAGATTATTTGTAGGGGCAATACTAAGGCCTTTGCACAGCGTTTAATAAATATAGGAGGAATATCATTGCTACCCGCGCCCTTATTGTCATCTAATCCAATTAATTCTCGGTATAGTTTTTTGCTATCTGATTTCAACCAGTTAAATGGGTTATGGAGGTCAGATAGGCAGTCACTCCATGTAAATACTGGTATTCAGCTGCATCCGGTTAGACTGGAAGCTAACCCCACCATGCTGGGAAAAAGCTAGGCAGATTGATTGATCACGTATATACCTATGTATATTGTATAGTCGAGCCCTTAATTGATTTAAATTGTGATAGTTAGATAGTTTCAACCTAAGGCCCACTTGCATGTTTAGTCGGGTTATGAATAAATGTAGAGTTTGTAAACTCTGAGTTAAGAGGGCTGTCGCATTTTGTCACCTTTCGCTCACACGGGAACAAATTTTTTTATAATTTAAATGAAAAGATGCTTTTTTGAAAAATCTAATCAATTGGCAAACTAATAAATAATATAGATTTAATAAGTAATTATTAAAAACACATTTCTATTGTGTTAACTATAAACTCAGCTCAATAAGTATTGTGATCTGTTTTTGAGATGAGTTAAATAAATGCCACAATAAAATATACCGTGGCCCCTGCACAGGCAACTGAAGGAACACGGGTAGGTTTTAGTCAGTAAAAGTCTGATACGCCCTCTCGCTCAGAGCGGGAGAAGTCATTTGATGATTTCCCACTCGCATCGCATCACAAAAATCTGCGAGTTCGCATGTGTGTTATGTTTGGCGAAAGGCACAGTTTTGCGATGCGATATGAATTCGTAGTTTTGTGTGAGAGCCCAATTTAGTGAAGTTTCAATTTAGTGGGAGTTTTTGGGAAAAGTGGTACCTAAAGTAATTACGAAATTGACTGTACATACCTAAATCTACATCTGGCTCTAATAATTTGCTGAAATCAAATTTTAACCGAGTCATCAATTAAGAAACTTCCTTATTAAATACTGGCTAGACCTCTAAAGATACACACAAGATATTTGATTGCGTTACACATCTCGAACTGAATAGGTACAATATTAATTACTTAAGAATTTACTTAGGTACACGTGCCTGAAGCAACGGTATATACTTGTATACACATACTGTAATAAAACTGTTTCACTCCAGTATAGGTATTTACTTCAGTACTACAAATTATAACAACTCTGTTAACATATTTATTATAATCTAAATAGTAATAATTACTGCCGCAAAATTGCAAAAGACTTCGACGAACGCCAACCGAACGATGACTTTCAAAAGCCGTCGCTCGCCGTTACCCTTTTCTGACAGCTTTACCTGAAAAAATCACACAAATTGAATCGTTTCGGTGTTGCCAGCACAATCAGTCGATTACAAATAATCGAAAACAAAAAAATTTAAAAAAATTAAATTAAATTAAAAACTGGATTAAAATAAATTGCGTCAAATAGTCCAAATAGGTTTGAAGAATATTATTTCTCAAGAACTAAGATAACAGTTGTGCAGACTTTGATTTTCCCTATCATTGACTATGGTGACGTGTGCTACTTTGACTTGAATGCGGTGTTGCTGGATAAGCTTGACAGACTGCTTAACAATTGTATCCGGTTCATATTCAACCTCAGAAAATATGACCATGTGTCGAGCTACAGGTCTGAGCTCAAATGGATGCCCATTCGCCAGAGAAGAAATTTGCGTGCTTTGACCACGCTTTTCTCCCTTCTTAACTCTCCCACTCCTCCTTCTTATCTAGTGTCTCACTTCCAATATCTATGTTCTTCACACGCTAAGAATCTTCGTTCTTCTAACAATCTTCTCCTACTCTGTCCTTCTCATACTTCTGACTTTGTTCATTCTTCCTTTCATTTTCAGTCCATTCTTCTTTGGAATGCGCTACCTCTTGACATCAGGATGGCCACCAGTCGGTATGCATTTAAGCGGAGATTGCGGAGTTATTTTCAAAATAAATAGCGTAGAGTCATCTCAAAACCTCTCTCTCTTGAATTTGTATATAATATATGTATATAATATAGGTATATATTATAGTAAATATGTATGTATGTGTATTATAAGTTTATGACTTATTTATGTACAAATTGTTCCATTTCTAACAGAGCACCTGCCATCTAATCTCTTCACCACCCTTGGTTGACTGGTAGAGAATGCCTAAGGCATTAAGTCCGCCTTTGTACTTTTTTAAGTGTGAAAAGTTTAAATAAATAAATAAATAAATAAACAGTTCACATAAAATGGGATACAAAGTGCTTACACCGAAATAATAGTTATCATATTTGCCTCTGGGGTGTTGGTGACGTTACAGGGTGCATACATGTTTCTTAAGTTTTTTATAATATGTTTTTTACTATCACACTTCTTTAAATCCTCCGGTAAATTATTGAATAGCTGTGCTCCCACAACTAATATTGTTTTTAACATAACAAAATCTAACAATACACGATACGGAATAATCTGTGTATTTTCATAAAATTACATGACTGCACAACTATTATAATGTGTCTGACTCACTGCGGCCTAACATATTTAAAACATATTTCTGTCTCTATTCTCATCAAACGATTAACAGAAACAGAAAGATGCCCTAAACCCGTTTAGCACTAAACGTATTAAGGGCGGATTTCACTAATGAAACTAAACGCGATCAGCACATCTAAACTACGTTCAAGAGCTGTCAGTGTCATTATTCCAAAGAAAATAATGACACTGACAGCCTATAAATAAACTTGATTATGTGTTGATCGCATTCAGTTTCATTGGTGAAATCAGCCCTTAGCGATTTGTGGTGCAAGCGGGCCTAGGAATCGTCATGTTAAGAATCGGTGCATCAGTTTTATTTCATTTGCTTTTTCCTTACTGGCAGAAGCAGTCTCCTGTAGGTCTAGGAGTCCTAGGACGAATGCACGGGGTAAACGTAACGTAAATTCGAACGATTTAAAATTTAAAAACAGTCGTTTCGCACATAGTTTTAAACTTTATTCATATCTATGAGTGATACTTGTAATGCTTGTCGCAAAAATTTGAACTAAAATGCTTAAGAATAGTTGTATTTTAAATTAGTTAAATAGTTTAGAAAAATCGTTCGAATTTTTGTTTAGTTAATTTCGCACATTCGTTCTAGGGTTTCAGAGCTAGATCACGAATTAATTTTCTTTATATTATAAATATCGTAGGTACTTAATTCATAAAGTGACTTGTGTCCTAGAACGAATAGAGATATGACTAAAAATTTTTTATCCGTCAGGTAGGTTATCGAAAATTATTGGACACGTATTTTTTCTTTTTATACGTAATCAAAAGATTACGGCGATACATTGAGATAAAATGTGGCATGACGTCACGCCTTGCTAGATTTTATACTGAGTTGTGATGTAGCGAGCCCTCACTCCCCGACTTTAATGAGTTTTATGTCATTTTTTATTAATATGATAAAGCAAAAAATACGTGTCTAATATTTTTTTTTAAATCTGACTGACGGATTAAATAGAACTTCTTTTTTTACACAGGCGTCATCCCTATTAAATGATTATTTAAGAAAACTGGCTTAAGCATATTTTCTTAACAGCCATAAATAAGCCCCTGGAAATCAGGATGGCTACCAACCGATTATCCTTTAAAATAAAAGTTCGCGAGCATATTCGTAAGAAGCTGGCAGTATCATCACAACGTTAACGTTTTCCCATTGTTTGTCTTATTTGTTTTAGTATATTCGTGTATATAAGTATATATTTATTTGCGCTTATTTATATATAATTAGGTATATATTATTATATTTATAGTTTGTAATAGGTATATGTGTATCTTTATATTTAAATAAATATGTATTCCAAAATTTCTCATAATTGCACCTACCACTGTTTGTCTCTGCATCACCCAAAGGTTGACTGGTAGAAAATGCCTATGGCATTAAGTCCGCCTCTGTACTTTTCTGTGCATGAAGTATTAAATAAATAAATAAATAAATAAATAAATAAGTAAATAAATAAATAAATAAATAAATAAATAAGTAAATAAATAAATAAGTAAATAAATAAATAAATAAATAAATAAATAAATAAATAAATAAATAAATAAATAAATAAATAAATAAATAAAACCATCGTCGAATACACATCTTTCACCGTCACTTAAAATAAAGCCCTCTGTAACTGACAGACAGACTGACAGACGTTAGGCTTAGTAATAGGGTATTCAACACTGGGCACGAAAGCCAAAAAAAACCAGCCTTAGTGCCAGTATATGAATAAAAAAAAACTCGTCGAATTCATAACCTCCTCCTTTTTTGTAGTCGGTTAAAAATATTAAGTTGTTGAAACCATGTCAGTACGTATTTATTGACAATATCATCTGCCTAGCGTTTTCCCAACTATCTTGGGGTCGGCTTCCAGTCTAACCGGATGCAGCTGATTACCAATATTTTATATGGAGCGACTGCCTATCGGTCAGATAGGCAGTCGCATCAATCCACAACCCAGTTACTGGGTAATAGGATACCCCTAGGTAAGACTGGTTGGTGGTAACGTAATGACTGTCAAAGATCCAAGAATGACAGTCGGAACCAACGGCGTAACGTGCTTTTCGAGGCACGGGTATCTCGTTATGTAAACATCCACCATCCACAGACCGACCGCGGCAAGCGTAGCTTAACCTGATCGATCGACCGTGCGGCTATTATTACTTAGCCATGTGCCCCTTTATTATACATTGATTTCAGATATAATAATGAAAACGGGACCTCTGTGCACAATCGATATTAGTTAATTCACGAAAATTAAACAGCCATTTTCCCAATTGACTTCAGGGAATGCCTTTTTGAGAAGCCATACTGTCCTTGATTCAGCTTCTTTCAGTTCGAAATCAAAAGTAAAACAAACCCAATTTAAAATCAGTGACGGCGAATTCGACCAAACTTTTATACCTAGTTTAAGTTTAATCCAGCGAATAAGTTTTGAATTTTTGCCAGGTTTTCCATACAAAAACTGTCAGACGTCAATTTTATTCCCCAGATAAAAGTCTGACTTTGGTTAAATCAGCCCTACGTCAGATATTTGCTGTTAGGAATTAAAAATACAATGACTGTAACAGTAAGGAACCAATAAACATATAGAACATGTTTGTATCTAGTTCCAGATTATTATCCTATTCAATTTATTGGAACGAAGTTCTTTAACGCGGCTTGCGGTAGGAATTGACTGATAGAAAGCGTCACGTAACGAAAAAGCGTTATGCCAGAAAAAGTCAGTTTCAATGTCTCATGTCTCAAGTGTCAAAAGTTTTTGTTTTTTAATACAGAGCCATCTAGTAACCATAGGTTTTTAGCTTCTAAAAACATATACTAGATGGCTCTGTATTAATACATAATAATATAGTAAAAGGAATTTCGTTCCAGCCGGGTGGACCACGACACCTCCCGACTTTTTGTATTCATTTAATTTTTTACTATACCAGCCTATCACTGTCTGACTTCAAGTTAAAGTTTTCTTCTCATACACAAAATTTATGAGCATTGATCAAAATTGCACAATGCGTGTAGGCGATTTCAGACTTATATTTAGGTACTTAATATAAGTTCACTTCATGGTGGTCGACTTAAACCTCTTTATTAACTAATAAAATAATATTTATTACCATTATCTGTCACATACAAACATACTACGCACACACAAACACACTCGAATCATACTCTCACTACTATACTTATTTTTATTTGATATTGTAACAACCTACGGGTTTGTTCCTAGATTAAAAAAATATGATATACTATGGAAAAGCAGTCTCCTGACACAGGCATTGTTTGCTTAAAAGGAGGCTCCAAACACTGAACCCCTTTTTTTGTAAACTGAAGCATAAATAAAAAAAACTTTATTTATTACAATAAATCCCTTTCTAATTGCTACACAGTCTAATACGCCCACTACGTAAGCTAGGTTATTTAGGTCATGTGTTTAGAAAACTATTACAAAAATATGTTTTATATTTAATATTATCTCACTTCCATATTCATGAACGTATTTTTGTTACATTACAATATCATCTAAAAACGGTTATCTTATACTAATTTTATACGCCATTTTATTTTTGTTTGGACTATTTCTGATAAAACCTACTCTATTTATTTGTAAATTACAAAAACATTGGTGTGGTAACAACCATTTAGTACAAAATACGTTTATGGGTGAACGAACACATCGTCCTTTAGCACAGTATCGTTAGTGGATCGCTTTACGACGAGAACGTTAACGAACTTACACCTGTCTTACAAGCGAGCGCGGCCTCGCGGCGTGCAGTCTTGCGTCTTGCGGTAATTTAGGAAACAACGTCTAAATGTGTATAGACAGAGTAAGCTATTGACGGTGGTACTGTGAGATTTCAGGCAGCGAGAGACATGTAATGTTTTAAATAAGTCGATTCGTTATCTAACTAAATGATAAATGAAAAAATACTTTTGCACGTCACAAATAAATTATGTTTTAATACTAGATGATATCGGTGTCTTGTATCAGACTACTCTGAAGAGAAAACTGAAACAAATTCAGAGATCACAGTATTTTTTTAAGTCAAGACATAATCTTGGCTTGTGGCTAAGTAATAACAGCAGCACGGGTCGAACGATCAGGGACCGCGGCAAGCAAAGCTTACGGTCCGTGGATGGGTGCCCATCTTTACATACCAAGACCGCTCCATGCCTCAGGAAGCACGTTAAGTCGTTGGTCCCGGCTGTCATTCGTCAGTAACTGGGTTGTGGAGGTCAGATAGGCAGTCGCTCCATGTAAAATACTGGTATTCAGCTGCATCCGGTTAGACTGGAAACCGAACCCAACATAGTTGGGAAAAGGCTAGGCAGATGATGATGATGACATAATCTTGGTCAGGCCATAATAATAATATGAAGAGCATCAGATTATGAGATGGTCTTTTGAGGAAAGAACCACACAGATTTGAGCGGACCTGTCCAGCAAGTGCACGCATTTGTCAGTAATCGTGTAGCTCAACTCAGAACTTAAAAAGCCCAACGAATCGATGAACTATACCAAAGGAAGGACATTTGGAACGAATCGATGAACTATACCAAAGGAAGGACATTTGGTATTGTTCTAACTAAAGATGGGCATTCACGATAGCGCCATTAGGCGTGGCTCCAAACGACTAACGTCAATTGGAGCGATTGGACATCCAGAGTTTTACATCACGCCAACGGATTTTAACATTCACTATCTAATTTTAGATATACATCATGCCATTTGGCGCGATGGACTGACCGTGAATGTCCACGTTTAGAGCCTGTTAGTAAAATAAATACCTTATACCTATTTAAATAAATACTTTTTTTTTGAAATTACTCGCTAGATAAGTTTACTGGAACATATTTAATAGTGGTGAACTGTCGAATCTTGTGATCTCACCAACGTTCCGTAATCTGATTGAGTTGAAATTTTTCACACACGTGTAAAAATAAAATGTTTTGTGATAAGCAATATTATATTGCACATTTTTTATTATTTCGAAGCTAATATCAAACGTTAACAAATTGTTCGGCTATAGTTTCAGCTGTAACACTATGTCAACTACTTCGTATGGTCATGTGCATACTCAACGACTGAAGTTTTGCGCTCATGGCAGTTTTGACGACCTCTCGCCGACCATTCTTGGGGTTTACTTCTCTCATTCCGGATACTGTTAGTCCCAGCCACATTTCTGAGGCCCAACCACGAACGTGCGAACTAAGTATACGTAACGTAAATTATTTTCGGACAGTATTTCAATCGAAATTTAAATGTATGCAGCAAGCACACATAGGATCACCCTTAGATATCAATACAATTTTATAACTAAATAAATAATTATTTTGTTCGAGTGCTTCCAATTTTAAAACCGTTCGAATTTATGTTACGTTTACTCAGCGCGTTCGTGCCATTTGATAAACAGCGAGGTAACTGCGTAACACACACACGACCCCAATGCCATTCATTTTGACATTGTATTATTTACGTTGTCAAATGGACGAATTTTTTAAACAAATTAAGCAATGGATTATAATTTTCCTTCAAAATCCTTCAGATTGTAATATAAAGTTATGTAGGGTGCAGGACTTATCAGGAGCTTATCTGCAATGCTTCTTTGGCAATCATTTTATGTTAAATAAATATATTATCAATGTGTAGTGGCACTGTTTCACTGGAATGTGAAGGCCTCTAGTCGTACAGAAAAGCTACGAGTATTGATCACCATTATAGCTACGTGTTGAAGTTTTTGAAGTATTGATTCAAGGGTTTCTCTCAATGTTTCCTTTTACTATGGTAAAAGGAAACATTGAGAGAAACCCTTGAATCGAGTCGGTGGAGTTCCTTCCTTTTGACATTATTATTATTATGTAGAAAAGTATCATTATTCACACTTGGTAAGTAGATATTTTACCAAGTTTTAAATTCACAATAATTACAATGCTCTAGAAGGGTCCGTAAACATTTGCAATATACCATGAAATTCTATCCATACAAAAAATTCTTATTATTTTTTGTGTAAGTTTAAAACAAAACTGTAGTCTTGTCTTTACGTACTCACACACACTCGAAATAAAAAACGAAATAGTCGGATACTATCATGGCAAATAAACCCTTATAATAAACGGGTTAAGCATTAAATCAGCGCTTCTAAATCAGCAACAAGCAGCCTGTTACTTCTTTGATTAGTTCCACGTGTATCCTGAAAGTTAGAACCCCGTTCCCCTTAAGTAATTACCTTCCGATCAATTCTGAGCCACGAAGGATAAACACAGGTAGGTTAGGTACATGGGGAACACAATACAAAAGGTAAACCCGGGATTCCAAGAATGTTTCGTCGATATTCAGTTTGATTTACGTAGCGTATCAATTTAATTATAGACCGTTTTTTATTTGAAAATAGTCAATGATAGTAGAGTTCCTACTTCCTAGGTTCTCTAAACACTTAAAACTATTTGTCTGTCAAATATAAAATCCATCATCATTGACATAATCAGCCCATATAAATGATTTTTTTTTTTAAGAATTCTGTATTTTATCTCTTATATTACAAAGTAAGAAAGAAGCGAATCTGAACAGACTGACGGACTGGTGCTGGATGAACAAAATGCTTCTTAACGTCTCAAAGTGTTTCTACATGCAATTTAGCCGTAACAAACCTTGTAAACCTAACAAATACACGATTAGCCAACAAAAACTACAACAAGTAGAGGAAATACGCGACTTGGGAGTAACACTTGATAAACAACTTAAATTTGACAAACATATCTTAAACATGACATCGAAGGGGTCAAAATCCTTGGATTTATAACGTAACAGCAAAGATTTTAAAAAGGCGTCTACCAGAATAAAATTATTTAACACAATGGTTCGGCCAATACTTGAATATAGCAGCCAGGTTTGGAATCCTCACTACGATAGACATATATATCAAACACCTGGAAAGTGTCCAAAGACGTTTCCTATTATCATTAATTATGTTACAAAGATCGCTTAGCTAAAAAAAATATCAGCTACAAAGACAGATTAGGGCACTACAAAATGGTCTCACTTGCAGATAGACGGAAAACGGCAGACCTGATACTACTGCATAAAATATTCAATGGAGTCATTGACTGCAGCGAACTGCCAGGCAAACTACACATGAACGCACCATCTCGTCTGCCGCGGAAAAGCAGCTACAATTTTATTTTACGTCTCAGGACCTAAAATTAATCTGGGACATTTCGCCGCTCTCCCGAGACTCTGTAGGCAATACAATGAATTATCAAAGCGTTGTAACTTGGACAGAACACTCCCCATTTCAAAAATACAAAACGAATTTAACCACCATATAACAACTAAGGTAACTATGTTTTTTCCCTCGAATATTCAACAAATGTGAAATAATAATTATTATTATACAAACAATTGTAATATGAATGCCCAATCTTGACATGTTAATTATTATTGCAATTTTTTTTTGTTTTTTTTTTATTGTTGTTTTTTTTTTGGTTTTTTTATTGTTATTTTTTTTCTCAATTTTCGTAATTTATTTTCTCTATTTTTATCCTGTTTACACCTAGTTACATGTGCATGCTGTGGTCTCCTGTAATTGAAGGAGCACACGTAAAATAACCATTTTTAATATTGAGATTTATATTGTATATGTGTATCCTTAAATAAGTGGAAGTCTTGTACTTGACTGACTTAGATTATTTAAATTGCCTATCTACTTTTTATGTCGATATTTGAAAGCTAATAATTCTTACTGAGTTTTGCTCATAGCAACAGAAATCATCACAAACACGTATGTAGGTACCGCTGTACCTTCATAAATGATATCTGTCCTTGTCATATTACTTACAAAGATGTGAAAAAGCAATACCTTTCGCATAGCACGATTTCATTCTAGGCACTTTCGTTGTCGTAGCCACCATTACATACTCGGAACCAACATTGAAACCGATATAAATATTTGTCCTATTGCGGAAATCGAACTCTCTACCAAGCATCGGTGTAGGTAGAGAGAAATTTTCTGACGGAATTACTCAATAACACTACCGGGCCAACGAAAACGAGTGCTTTTGAACTGATTTTAGACTAAAGTTGACTTCAGTATCAATATCAAACAGACGTAGTTTAGCAGAAAGGATTCGACCCACATTATGGTCAAAATTGAGTTGTATATATATACCAAAGAGGTCCTAACGGTTGGTTCTTTCACTCAGCAAAATAGATCCGTGACACTACAAAGATAAGGTTGATTTTTTAATGATGGGACCCAACCCATAAAAAGACGGTTTTTTTTCTACAAACCACTGTAATAACCACACTGCTTGGGTCGTTTTTATAAAACCAAATTGAAAGAAGCAGGTCTGTATTTAACAATAACAAAATTGTTACATTAAATATGTGACAATATTTCAAAATATTCCAAATATAACATCATTGCAGCAATTCACATCTAAACTTAAAACCTCGATAACTCAAAAATGACTTTTTATGTGTTGGGTCGTTTCTGCTAAACTACGTCCATTAACATTTGTCTGTAAAATCGATTCATATCCCTAGTTGAGCTCCTTAAGTTTTGAGTTGAGCTGTACGATTTCTGAAAAATGCGAACCTACACTGACTTGACAGGTC
Source organism: Fissipunctia ypsillon (assembly GCA_947568875.1). NCBI lineage: Eukaryota > Metazoa > Arthropoda > Insecta > Lepidoptera > Noctuidae > Fissipunctia > Fissipunctia ypsillon. The sequence goes on along the minus strand of OX387644.1, from coordinate 12,079,231 downwards.
CACTCAATCTGTGTGGTTCTTTTCTCAAAAGACAATTTCAGTCATCAATCTACATGGTCCTCACATGTCTGTCCAAGATTATGTCTGGACTTTAAAAGAGACTAGGACCTCTGAGTTTGTTTCGGCCTTTCTTGTCAGAGTAGTCAGAAGGGAAACGCCGACCTTTTTTAATTTTTAGTAAAGTAAAGTAAATTTTATTTGAATAGATTGCAGGTACATAAAATAAGATGTTACAACAAGATGGGTGAGCCTTGTACAATCTACCTTATATAAGGCATGCAAACATTAGTTAAGTTGTTCACTAAATTGAAAATAAAATTAAATAATGGAAATAAAATAAAATTACAACATTAAAACATTAGTCGGCAATTATCCACAATACATAAATAAAAATAAATTCTAGTTAAATTATTCATTACATAAGTCCATATCATTTAAAAAGTCATTTACTGAATAATAGCATTTTTCAATCAATAGTAATGTCAGTCTCTTTTTAAATTTTTTTATTGTGTCATTTTTAATTATATTGGGTACTTTATTAAAAATTATTGGGCCCATGCTAATAACACTTTTTTTGAACAAAGCAGTATTACATCTCTCAACATTTAGTAAGTGTTTATACTGGCTTCTTATAGGTCTTTTCCTAGATTCTGACATCACTGAAGTGAAAAGGTTCATGTTACATTTAAGAGCGTTGTCACATTTTGCACCTCTCTCGCTCACACAGAACCAAATTTTTAAGAATGTTAAATGAAAAAATGCTTTTATGAAAAATGTAATCAATGGGCGGTCTACAAAATAATATTAATTTAATAGGTAGTTATCAAAAAACACATTTCTATTGTGTTATCTAATAAACATATGTAATTAAGTATTATGATCTGTTTTTGAGATGATGTAAATAAATGCCGCAATAAAAATGTGTTTTGAATAATTACCTATTAAATTAATATTATTTTGTAGACCGCCCATTGAATACATTTTCCAAAAATACATCTTTTCATTAAATATTATTAAAAATTTGGTCCCGTATGAGCGAGAGCGATGTAAAATGTGACAACCCTAACGAAGAGTGCGATTTCTAAAATATACATACTCGGGAACGTTAACAGTTTTAGGGACTTAAACACAGGAACGCAACTATCCGTCACTTTCATGTTAAGTATTGCCCTTATGCAACGTTTTTGGGCTTTGAACACATGTTCTCGTAGAGTACAGTTTCCCCAAAAGATTATTCTATATCTTAAAATGGACGCTACTAGACCGTGGTATGCAACTACTGTTGTGGCGATGTTGACCTTTTTCGCAAGATTATGAAGGACATACGCCGAAAATTTAAAATATGATTGACGTGTAAAAGTGTTTGTACAAACCTACTTACAGAAATACAATCGTTTATCATTATTTTACTGGTTGACAAGTTTTAAATATAAACCCATACTGGCTGAAAATATATTACTCGCAAAAAAAATCCCTTATTTTTGTTTCGTTTCAATAATATATCACCTTAACTGGCTGTTCTTTTAAGCTCATGCCTTGTTATAATCGTGGAGAGAGTTAGGTAGTTACAACGAGAAGGATATACAAGGTATTTTTTATATGTCATAACTCTAAGGTATGAATGAGACCATATCAAAGAATCAACTGGCATATGAATTTTTTTTTCATTTATCATTTATTTTTTGGTTTCATTTTTCATACAAAATAATTCGACAACGTCACAATTATTAATGTAAAACACCCTTACGTGAAATATGATAACGTCGCTTTTTCTTAACTTTAATTATGAATACTAATTACTCGTATTTATCAATGAAACTTAGAATGAAGCTCATTTAATTATGATTGATGATATCTTCGAAACTATGCATTTTTGGACCACATATTCTAGGATTTTTTGTATTATTTTTACTTATAAAATATAGTTAAGACACATAAATAAAACACGTTGTACTATATTATTCCCGAAAAATATTTAGTACGGTCTATTCTGTGGGTGCATAGAAAGAAGGAGAATTTCGATCCCCGGATAAATATTTTATATTTTAACAAACATTTAACTAACAAACCATACTTGAATCGATTTACTTACCGAAGTTATGGTACTTTTTAGGGTTCCGTAGTCAACAAGGAACCCCTATAGTTTAGCCATATCCTTCTGTCTGTATGTCCGTGGCTTAACTCAGAGACTTTTAGTACTAGAAAGCTGTTATTTGGCTTGGGTATTAATCAAGCCGACAAAATGGTGAAAAAAAATCTAGAAAAAAAAATTGTAGGGTACCTTCCTTGCACGTTGAAAAATATTGCAGGTCTATGAGCAATTTACATTTGCAGTTGGAATGTATGGGAGAACATGTTTTTCAACTACAATGTGAAGTTTGTTCTCGGGATAAATTCATTCCAACTACGGAACCCTTCATTGTGTGTGGTCTGATATGCACTGAACCGGTTTTTTTTTAAGTTTAATTACAAATTTTTGGATGTTTTACAATATTTTCACAACTTCTACAAAATCTTGATAACATTCGTTTTTGATTCATGGTTATGACCTCCTACTATCACAGCTCAAAAAGTATTTAACCACGGCGAAAAACACAAATATCAAGAGTTCTTCCTCACCCGGTGATACACGATCGACTGAAAAACTGTTGTTTTGCCTAAAATGACAAGAACGTCATAGGCACAACCGTATGTTTGATCGCCGGCAGCGCAGTACAAAGTAAGCCTCTGATGGAAGTAAACAAGCAAAAAAGCTGAAGGACAACGTAGAACGAAATGTCAAAACATTGGCTTAGTTTTTTATACGTGCAGTCTATGTTCTATTTTTAAATGGCTGAAGCGTTACAGCTGACTGGGGGTTAAAACGGCCACTTTGGCAGAATCATATTAGGACAATATTCTGAACTTTATTTAAATTAATCGTAAAATGGTCACAAATTGACAATTCATAATATTAACTTCGTACAATTCATATCACGCAATTCATCTGTTTGACAGTTTTGTACGGAGATTCGTAAAATGGTGCACCAACTATGAATTGCTTTAATGTCAAATAGCAGAATCATAAGAAGTTAGTCAAGAGAAACATCTTACAATTCATATTGAAGATTTTGTGAAGAAATATTGTAATAAATAAATAAATTCTTTTTATTTCAGACTAAAATTAATTTGTCCATAATTGTTAGTTACATGGTCTTAAATCTATGTTAGTATTTCAAACCTTCATAAAAATAAAATAAAAATAAAATTGTAATGGCAGATTTAGACATTTATGTAAATTTCCACACGCACGCACGAGACGCACGTGTTACGGAGACTATTTTATATCGCCAACAAAGCGTAGCTCTTCAGAAAATGAAAATAGCTTTTGAAATGCTGAACCTAGAGTTCGTTGGTACCTATTACCTAGGCTATTTTCATTTTCTGAAGAGCTACACTTCGTCGGCGATATAAAATGGTTTCCGTAACACGTGCGTCCTCAAGAAAATTTACATAAATGTCTAAATCTGCCATTACAATATTTCTTCACAAAATCTTCAATATGAATTGTAAGATGTTTCTCTTGACTAACTTCTTATGATTCTGCTATTTGACATTAAAGCAATTCATAGTTGGTGCACCATTTTACGAATCTCCGTACAAAACTGTCAAACAGATGAATTGCGTGATATGAAATGTACGCAGTTAATATTCTGAATTGTCAATTTGTGACCATTTTACAATTAATTTAACTAAAGTTTATAATATTATCCTATTATGGTTCTGCCAAAGTGGCCGTTTTAGCCCCCGTTTCTTAAATCTTGAATTGGTGATCCTGTATGCTCTTTAACAATTTCTAAGGTGAAGATCTTGGCGTGGAGGTCGACGGCAGAGAAGTAAAATTTATGGAAATATACATACGTACGTGCACGTTATGACGTTATCGTGGACGAAAAAAAAGCGGCTTCATATATTTCCATACATTTTACTTCCCCATTTTGTAAAGTGTTGCCATGGACGTCCACGATACCGGTCAAATCACGGTATCTGCTTTAATCAAATTTTTGCATGGAACATTTACTGACACATAAAATCATTAACTTAAAATACAATATAAATGAAAAAATACAATACTTTACTTTGGTGGAGTCCGGGCCTAAGGCAGAGGTTTACCTATAGTACACCCACATTTCGCCAGGGGCGAGCCTTATGCCATCAACCGAGCACAAATCCAGACTCCGGACTGCTACTGAAAAATTCCAGATGGAAAAACCCAATAACACTTTACCCGACCCAGGGTTCAAACCCAGAACCTCATGCTCAGCAGTAGCGCTTGCGACCATTAGACCAACGAGGCAGCCTTTATCATAAACTGCTGAAAATTGGCATATCTACTCTCAATCGGCGGCTTGTCTCATTGGAACAGTCAATATCATGGTAAACTGTCATAATAAGAATTATAGTAAATCCAACATTGACCATGTTGTATTTACTATAATTGTATAATTTTGTACAGAAATAAGTAAATAATAAACTTACTCGATAATCTTTTAAACTTTCTTTCCTTTTCTCGAGAGCAGCGATTTAGCAAACGTTCGCACAGACGTAAAAATATCGCGGCGGGATTTTATCGCGCACTGGATTTTCAACTCTCTCTCGGTGTTGAGTCGAGCATTGAGAATCCAACAGAGTGCATTCCAGCGCGTCGAAAAAACACATTGTTGGATTTTCAACTCTCGGCGCTTAGCAAAGCGTTGAAAACCCAGTGCGCGAAAAAAATCTCGCCGCGATATTTTTACATCCAAGCGAACGTCTGCTTATTGTTTGTATCTATATCTTTCTATTACCTAGACTTTGCGAGACAATAAAACTTATCTAAGAAAATTCTTCTACGTGCACCGATAAACAATGGTTGAAGAATTGTGACCATGTCTTACTTTTATATAAACCGGGAAAATAAGTGGAGATTGAAGCGGAATCTAATGCAAAGCTTCAAACTTAATAATTTGAATAATATATGTATAAATAATGAAATAAAACCCAGGTGGATACTCGAAAAATAAAATCTATGAACACTGAAAAAAAAAAAAACTGAGCCGCTAATATTTCAGAATTTAAATGTAGGAAGTACATTTACAGTACATGTATTTTACATGAAAGAATTATAATATTTTTCTAAAACCCCCAAGTTTTTCAGTTTTATTCAGCAAACCATTTTCTTTTTCATACACACCCTCAAAAACCGCTTCCTACAGTAAATATTACCAAAACCATTCCCGATAAAAAATATCCCGCAAACGCCGATACGAACAGCACTAGGTATATAAACCCGGGATAGCACCCCGGCATAGCACCCCTGGATAGCTCCCCGGAAGGGACGCGTGTTCGGCTCGTAGATAACTGAAGAAAGTGTTTAAGGGTCCGTCTACGACGTCACACACTATCTCCCGCCTCACAGTCATTAACGGCAGTGTTGTTGTCCGAACTTATTATCGTTTAATTTATGACCACACATTACCGCTTAAGGCGCCATTAAGCCGCTCCGGGAAAGACCCCGGGAATAAATAAACCGGGAAAGTTCACATGATGAACACCCCTAACTCGTTTCGCTCTCGGCACGTGCAATCGTTAATTTTGCCCGTCACAGATCATAAACTGTTTATTGTTTTCTATTAGTCGTCGAAAGTTTCATAATTTATTTTAATGGTTGTTGCCAGAGATAACCTACAAAGTGCTCTCTCTATTGTCATTTTTATGGCGAGTAAAACTTATCCTGTGTTTATCTCGATTTTTCTAACTGTGCGCTTGAAGCTGTCAAAGTCGTTTTAGGTTAGATGATTGAATTCGGCGCCTGCTTACCCCCTCCCCCCCCCCCCGCCCCGCCGACTCTCTACAGTCAAATTACACACTCGTGTCATGTTATTAAGTTGTTATTGTTTTTTTTAATATATACCATAATATTTTGACGTTGACAGGCGCATAGTTTGAATCGGGTTATACAGTCTGCCTCAAAAAGATGCATCGATATATAAAGTGTAATTTATATTCGCATAACTCGCAAAATGTAGGGACCAGAAGATTTTTATTTCGCGATTTCAGGGTTGGTCCCATAGTAAAAGTTGTTCATATTGATGAGCACAATGACCTCTTAAAAGATTTTGTGTATGAATAGATACACCTTATATACATCGATAAGAATTCATTTAATTGTCTACAATCTTTGTTTTATTATCTAGTATACTTAATTGTAGCTGCACATTGATACAGTATTGTAGAACACAAATTGTCGATGTATAATCTAGCATATTATTGAGATCGACTGAACAGTCGTGTGTAAAAAGGTGTAAAGGTGCCGTCAAGGCGGGTTACTGACTCTACGGCATAACAAACATAACATCACGCCTTGTTTCCCCGAAGGGTTAGGCAGAGGTGTACCTATAGTACACACACATTTTGCCAGTTATGTTTAAGTCCCATGTAATAAGGGGGCGAGTATATTGCTATGAACCGGGCACAAACATAACCAGGCATAACTTTGGCCCAAATCCAGTCTTGATGTTTGAACTGTCCGCCGTGTCGTGACGACACAACCGAACGTCGTATTCCTTCGGTAATTAATAGATGGTGATATACACGCGTATAAGTCTTTAAGTTTGCTTCTTTTTTCAGCGTTTAAGTTTCTGTATGAAAGACAGACTGAAGAAGTAATCTATAATCATTTTTATTACTATGAGATAAGTTAGTCATTCCAAAGATGAGAAAGCCAACCAATTTATAAGAAATCAACGTCACATAAAAACTTATACATTACCTAAACATTATACTCCATTTTATAAATATCAAAGAGCCTTATAAAATATCGCTATATTAAGCCTCCCAACTCGATGTTTTATTATATCAATCAAAATCGAGCATTATACCCAATATCGTGCCGAAATCGATTACTATCACGTTATAATTCAAGGGTTCATAGAAATTCAAATGTTTCTAGAAATACATGGAATACACATTTCCACATTTCAGTTTTGCTCAATAATGTAACATAATAAAACATCACGCCCGTGTCCTCCGAAGGTGTGTTCAGAGGCGTTTCTTACACCCACATTTCGCCAGTTATGCTTGTACCTAATGGATATGTCTATTGTCATGAACCAGGTGCAAATAAGGAATCTGCATGTAAGTTCAGCCCAAGAAAGGTATTAATTAGGAATTCAACTACTGCTTGTAAATTAAAAAAAATATTAAAATCCAATAATTTTATACTGCAGTTCGAACATCTGTTACTGCCGCGGCCATGGTGTTAAAATGTTCACAAGGTGAAAATAATGAAAAAAAAGAGTTTTGTCTTTGAATATGCAATAAGCAAAGAGGGTAAATAAAAGCATCTCTTATATTTTATTTATTTATTTAGATTTACCAACTTTCGTATATACTACATAAATTACAGGAAGCAACAGAAAATAAAGAACAAACTGTAACAAACAATTATAGGTAAATACAGCATTTTCTTATTATTACCCACTAGGCGAACCAACTTATTTTAATTACTGTGAATGTGAAGACTATGTGGGTCCTTGTTTTTTTTTTTCTCTCAGCTTTAATCATAGTTTGCCAGTTTGAGTAAATTATGCGGCCTACCCAAATGTCCTTTCTTTGGTATTGTTCGTCGAATCGTTGAGCTCCTTAACTTTTATGTTGAGCTGTACGATTACTGACAGGTGCTTGCACTGACTGGACAGGTCCACTCAATCTGTGTGGTTCTTTCCTCAAAAGGCCATTTCAGACACCAACCTACATGGCCTTCACATGATCCGACCAAGATTATGTCTGGACTTTAAAAGAGACTGTGACCTCTGAGTTTGTTTCGGCCTTTCTTCTCAGAGTAGTCAGATAGGAAACGCCAACCCTTTCTAGTTTAAAAAAAAATGTTTGACATGTAAAAGTGTTTGTATAAACCTACTTACAGAAATAAAAATCATTTATCATTTATCAAAGTATTGTATGTAGTTACCTACACATTATTTTTATAGAACAGAACAAAGAGAGTTACAGTCGTCTCTTATCATATAATACTGAAAGCAAGAATGTATTTTTATACTATTCACATTTTTCATATTGATATTGTACAGCGTGTACATATTTTATATATACAGGGCGTCCCACGAATATGCCACATGGAAGGAAAGTACCTTGAATATTGTAGAACGAACATTTTACTGAAAGGAGACATTATTTTAATTTAGAAAACAATTTAAACTGCATTCATAGATATTTAAATAATTACATGGTTGAACCGGGAATCAAACCCGTTACATGAGAAAAATAATCACCCTGAAGCTTTATCATACCGATCGAAAGGCTTCATCATAAGGATTATTTTTTGCTAAATAACATAGTGTGAAAAATAAAAGGAAGACCATGAATTTTAACATTTTTAATACAAAATTTATCAAATGCTCAAAATGAGTCCCTTCCTGTTGAATACAAAGTCGCACTCTTTTGATTATTTCGCTCCCTGTCGATTTTTTTAATCTTGTTGTGGTGGATATTTAAAATAATACGTCTACGCATACTGCCCATCGAACTAAGTAACATAGGGCAAAAATTATTGCTGAGAAACGACTTCCTTTTTTGGTGTGAAAAATCACTTTTTATGGTAACACGCAATGTAACACGCGCAAAACGCAGTGCTTACTGTTGCATACAGCAGTGTAGGGGTCGTGTCCGTATTTAAAGTACAGTTATAATATTTAAAACAGCTTTCATATAAAAACGTAAGTAATAAAGTTGGAACTTTGACCTTCAATATTTCCGTAACTAGAAGTTTCCCAGGTATGGTCCAGAACAAAAAAAAAATCGCAATGATGGGAAGAACATGCAACTTTCGGCTTCGTTAAGTGTCTTTTTACACCCGATATAACCATTAGTGTTATAAGCAGTCCCTGTATGAACTCTGGTATCCAAAGAAAGATTTAACTTGTGTTATGGATACCAGGAGCTGGACCACCACCTCTTAAAGCAGTATTATTGTAATCTTACTTGAGTGTGGGAAAGAGATGGAGCTAGACGTCATGTATAGCTCTATCTCTTTCTCACACTGAAGTAACATTAAAATAATACTGCTGTAAGAGGTGGTGGTTGGCCCTGTGCATTCTCACACAAATGAAGTATCTCATCTCATCAGAAGACGATGTCAAGAGTGGCGCAGTATACTAGAGAGGAAGCCTTTAAAGAGTAGAATGTGTGTAAGTGTAGTGATGTGTGTGTGTGTGTGTGTGTGTGATGTGATACATGAGTGAGGAAAGATTGTGTGTACGTTTTTGAAGGATCATCCAACGTAAGGTTAACGTTAGGTTAGCGTGTGTCTAAAGAAGTGATGTTAACTTGATAATTTTGTAAGATTATCCGTTTCTTCGTAGCTCTGCACTTGTAACCACAGTCATTTTGACCCTAATTTCAAAGTGAAAGGTGCGCAAGGTACGTTGCGCAGAAAAACATAACGCTTTTGAGTTAACACTTGTATTAATTTCACTCCTTATAATATTTCCATACCGGGGGCCTTATATGAAAATCGATTCTTAAGGAGTAAACTTCAAAAATTTAATTACTTGCATAATTTCCTATTCAGACTCTGGTAGCTTCTGAAAAAAATCTTATGGAACTGACTCGGGGACCGAATTCTGGATGCTTGCGACCATTCGCTCAAAGGGGCAGTCAAATAAAAATAATTATATAATAATTGTACCACGTAAAGGCATATTAATATAGACCAGACTTAAGACATAAGTTCAAACAATTTATCCCCAACATTGTGAAGGAAACCGCAAAAACAGATGAGAATCATTAATAAACTCACGCACTCAAATAAAAGACAGTCGTAGGACAACAATAAGAGGCGTTTCTAATCTCTAATGACACAAACAAACAAATCACATAGCCACATGGTCACTGTTTTCTACAAAAGAGAAACATCCCATGTTTGTCTCCCCTAATAGACAACGTGCCTTTTTTATCGACTCTCAACGGCGATCCAGTGAATGAATTCTTATTATTAATCATCTATAAAATACCTTAATAACTTACTTACTTACTTAAAAATATGTACCTATGTATATATGTAAAAGTATTTATTTTTGAAATAACTATAATATATATATATATATATATATGTAGTTATTACCGAACTATCTATCCCGTATCACCTACCATGTTTTGTCTCTGCATCATCCTAAGGTTGACTGGTAGAAAATGTCTCAGGCATTAAATCCGCCTTTGTACAGTATTTTTTTACTTGTGCATAAAGTATTAATAAAAAATAAAATAGTTTTCCTAAAATATTCGATATATCGATTTACTGACGTAATTTTTCTTTTAATATAACTGTACCAAATGGGTTATTCTTTATTTTTATAACGCTTGAAATCAATAACCTTTTTGTAGATTTCGAGAGATACGGTACGTCGATTACAGGGAAAGGGCCGACGTTATAAACCAACAAAAGTGGTACAGTGTATAATCACACAAAGCTCAGCTCCACAAAAACTTGGGAGTTCGACAAACGATGCCGACTCTCCCCCTAATAGGAAGTTAATTGAATTACTTACTCCTTACAGGATAGTGGGTATCCTTTAGTGAAGCCACTGATAGAAGGGTACAATAATGTTGTGGGTTCAATTACGTATCAATTTATTTTGTCACATATTCGACATAAAGTATATGTAGTTGCCACAATTACGTGTCGTTAATTCTATGTCACTATGTAATTTCTATGTATTTGGCATAAAAAAATTGTATGATAACAATGTATTTTGAGTAAGTACAATGTTTTTTAGTAATTTTTTAGGATCTAACAACAAATTACTGCGGGTAGTTTACCATTTTCAGAAACAATTAGCCTTTTAGGGGTCGTGTTTTGTTACGAAAATTGAACAAAATTATGATTAGGAAGGCAAAAAGCTATTGCGTATAACTTTGTTTTATTTTTCAATTATTTATTCCTATGATACGTTAGTTCCATAAAATCTGTTCCAATTACAGTTGACAACCACATATTATATCAGCTCTACACATCACCTCATTCATACTTAAAAACCTGCGTATCACGGACGAATAAGAAGAAAAATTACCAAGAACATACGTATATTTATATTAAACACACAGGGTGTAATGCTGTGAGAGAGACAACACATAACGCCACCTGTCATGTTAAACATGAGTTACCGACCCATCGACTGACACCGCATGAAGAGAGATTAAGGATCCCTGTTCACTCCTAAAGGAGAATCAAGAGCCTTTGTACATAAGGAATACGTAAGATCTTGGCAATCTTCGGGACAATAGGATTGTGTGGCTAAGATCTAAGGTGTTGTGGTGTCATGTAGTCTTGGACGTGCGGTGTTAGTTTCTAAGGCAATACATGTCCAGGGTTAGAACATACTCTGTTTGCATGGGGCTATTAGTTAAAAGGTGTATCATGATCGTGTAAGCTGTTAGTTACTGGTGATCTGCGAGAGTAAACCCAGGATAAACTTTATATACCAGGAGCTAGACCACCACCTCTTAAAGCAGTATTATTTTAATCTTACTTGAGTGAAAGAGATGGAGCTAGACGTCCTGTATAGCTCCATCTCTTTCTCACACTGAAGTAACATTAAAATAATACTGCTTTAAGAGGTGGTGGTTGGCCCACAGAATATCATATCGGGATTAACATACTTTAAGTAATTTAGCACAGAATCCGTTCCGAAACTGATTTTCGTTTTAAATTACTCTAAGTAAAAACCGCCTTTTAACCAATATTAATCTGCACAGCCTTTTCCTAACTATGTCGGGATCGGTTTTCAGTCTAACAGGATGCAGCTGAATACCAGTTTACATGGAGCGACTGCCTATCTGACCTCCACAACCCTGCGTAACAGGTTACCCCTTGGCAAGACTGGCTTTTGAGCTTCTGACTACCTGTAATGGCTGTCGAAGATGTACGAATGACAGCCGGGACCAACGGCTAAACGTGCTTTCCGAGGCACGGAGAATGGATGGTCACCCATCCACGAACCGACCGCGGCAAGCGTAGCTTAACCTTCGAGCGACCCGTACGGCCGTTATTATTTAGCCACATACCCCTATACCGCCTTGTAACCGCATGTTTAAAATATTTTACCGTTTACCTAAATAAATATCTGAACAGAGTGCCATCACTAGTAGACCTATCTGCTACGTGTATGTAGTAGGGATGTTACGGACGTTGTTTTACCGGAACCGGCGGTTTTAAATTCGATTGATCGGAGTCGGAACCGGAGTCGGAACCGGAGTCGGAACCGGAGTCGGAGTCGAAACCGGAGCCGGAGTCGGACTCGGAGGTAAAAGAACTGTCCTTGAAATTTTCTCACAAATATAGCTGTATTCTCCATTGAAGTAGTTCCAATTAACACTTTTTTTGGAATCACATTGAAATAAACTTATCACAACAATGAATCTGCTCTAAACTTAATTTAACAAACGCATCTGAGATACACAAAATAATAAACTGAGACTTTGAGAGCGAGAGCGTATAAAAATTGGGTACAGTCCGGCCGTTGAAAGAATGCGTTCCTGACACTTGTCAGTTGGAAAATTTCTAGTAACTATAAGGATCAAATTCGGAAAACACATTCGTTAGCTTGAAACTGACAGGTGTCAAAAATGCGTTCTCTCGATGGCCGGACTGTAGTCACGTGCATCGCTGCGTTTCGACCTTCACTATAACTCCGATTTAAAAGTATCGAAGTCGAAGTCGGAGGTGTAAAATTAACCGGAATTTCCGACATGTTGGAGTCGGAATCGAAGCTCCGTAACAACTCTGGTATGTAGGTACACATGGGTAAACATAACACATACATCCCTTAGATATCTTTATTGACCTCTACTATAGAGCACGGGTTTTGCGATAAGGAATGATCTTTCGGGATAATGCATGCATATAGTCACTTGACAGGGTATGATGATCGTCTGGTCTGTTATCAGTATTTAAGAGATACAACAGCTGTCCAAACAACTGATATTTTGGCGGGAATAGCAAGGTTAGTTTTGCCAGTAGTAGGTAGAGGTCTATGTTAAGACGGGGACAGACTTGTAACGTTTGTTTGTAATGTATCGAGTTTTTTTAACGCGTTACAGTAGTCAGTGCAGCGAGCCGAGCCGCTCAATGCGAGCATTGTGAGCGCATGTTTACAAACAAGTCAGTGTAGGTTGATGCGTCGTCGCAAGCACAACGTTTAACTCGTTGTACTCTCTTTTCCAAAATAAAAATACATTGAACCAATGTAAAAATGCAATAGGATAATGAAAAAACACTATGTACTGACAAATACAAAGAAAGGCCGATTTTATGGGTCAAGTGCTCGAAACAAGCATTCGCCACATTTAGTGTATCGCCGTTTTGTAACAAGAATGGAGCGCACTTGAGCCATGTGCTCGAAGCGAGCGTTCGCCAAGTGATGGGTATCGCTGTTTTGTAACCAAGCTCACCTCGATACATTACAAACAAACGTTGCAGGTCAGTCTCCGCCTTTAGATAGCTCATTGGTCAAAATTCTGCCGTTAAGCAGCACTGTGTTTGAGAATATGAACTGGCCAGTGAAATAACAGGCACATCAGACTATTCACTTTTTCAGTAAGAATAATTTAGTTAACTTAATGACTCTGGTGTCCGAAGGCGATAATGACCAGATCACCAGATTATGTTAATTAAACAGTTTTCCTTCATTAAAATACTGTGTGACTGATTAGTTTTTCATTAAAATAGACCATCATAATATGCCTACTTTGTTTTATCAGAGTTTAATAATGTGTGTACATGTTCTAACATTTATTAAAATATAGCTTAGATATGTAATAGTACCGCTTCCTTGCCAACGCTAGAAAACGTAGCACAATGCCGCTTTCGATTAAATATATTGCCTGCGTGTGAAGCCCGCGTAACGGTAGGACGTACATATACACAAGTAAACAGTAGTTTACTTGCGTATATATACATATGGACATAGTCTAATAGAAAGGCTAGAGGTTTTCAATAATTTTATGGGACTTGATTTGCGATAGAAAGACAGGCAACATCCTATTTTCAAGTAATTGCGTTTCATCGACCATAATTTTTCATTTTCGAGCTCATATTCAGCATTGAGATCGGAGTGTATTCTCGTTTACCCCTCGTTGGAGTCGACTCGTCGGAGTTGGAGTCGGTTGGGTTGGTCTCGTTGGAGTGTACCCCTTTTTGCAGAAGAAATCAACATTTAATTAACAGTGTTAAGATAAACTCGGCTACTTTAATTATCCTAGAACTCCGTCGCTAACTGAATTAGTACAAATATAGTGCTCTTCCAAAAACGATCCTTTATGCATACGTAACGAGAAAACTGTTGCCAAAAGCTAAAATCTTATATCTTAGGCCCGTTGCTTACTTACTTAATATTAATTACACGCGATTCCTGCCTTGCCAAGAGTTTATAATAATAATACTAGCCTATTACTGTCCATGGCGGAGCAAAGACTTCTTCTCATACAGAAAAGAGGACTAAGAGGCATACCAACTGTTATCTTTCTACCTAGCCTTTTTCCAACCATGTTGGGGTCGGCTTCCAGTCTAAACGGATGCAGTTAAATACCAGTATTTTACATGGAGCGGCTGCCTATCTGACTTCCACAAACCAGTTACTGGGTAAAACGATACCCCTTGGTAAAGCTGGTTGTCAGACTTTTGGGCTCCTGACGACCCGTAACGACTGTCAAGAGACCTGCAATGGCTTAACGTGCTTTCCGAGGCACGGATCGGTTAAAAATTAAACTCATACCAAGCGAAGAAATTGTCCACTGGAGTTCAAACTTTTCAAAACCTGTGGTAAAGCGTTTTAGGATTTGAAACTATTATTTTCTTTGTAAATTCCCTTGGGAAACAAAAACTTTCCTGAACTTTGTGACTACCTATGCCAATGATGAATTGATGAAAGCTTGGAGATGAACAGCATCGTCTTGTTTAAAACAACATAGGCACTATGATGACGAATCTAGAAACATCGTCTTCACATATAATTATTATTAATGTACACAACATAATATAGTAAAACATTTTTTCAAAAAACTATGGAGTTTCTTGCCCATTCTTCTCCATATAAAGCTACCATTTGGAAGGGGCAACTAGAATCAATTCTATTTTCTTGTAAATTTTGACGTACAAAAGTTCCTTTTAATGGTCTGTTTAAAATAAACGATTTGAGTTTGAGTTTGACTTTGACACGACTACTACATTAGGATGCTCGTGACGGAAAAGTAAAATAAATTCGAAAGATTTTTGAACCGAAAACACGACAGACTATCTATTATACAGCATTTTGATTTAAACATTTGCGGCAAGCACAATACGTATACTAAAGCCAACGAGACGAGATAAATTTCATGCTTTGGGATTAAGGTGAAAGCGCCAGCGTAGCCCGCGAAATTCAAATTTTCTTACATTTTTTGCAATTTGCAGGTCAGTATTAACAAATATGTATTATACAGAATTATAATCATAAAGTCACCAATACAACTCTCTAAGACCAAGTAATCCTATTGAATGACTATTACATGAAATTTTAATATTTAGGATTATACTAACGCAAGGAGTTGTATTACTGATTCTAATGATTATAATAAATTTCTGATAATACATAAAATTTGAATTACGCGGGCTACCTTAGCGCTTCCCCCTTAAAAAAATTAACATAACTGCGTAAGGTAAAGTTTCCATCGGAACTAAAATTATTTTACGACGTTTATCAATAGTTTTTTTCATTCAAAACTCAACTTAGATTACTTGAGTTGAAAGTTGATATTTGTATAAGTTGCAATTTTATGTATTTATCTCGTATTGTTGGCCTGAGTATAGTACCCATAAACGTGAATAAAGTCTTGAAACAATCTTTCGAATTTGCGTGACATTTACTCCGCACATTCGTGGCGAGTCCACGGTAGAAGCCATCGCAAAGTATATAAATAGTTACAGTTTGGCAACGTTCAAAGGTTCCATCGTTTAAGTTCGAAAAAACCGAACTTGGCTGAATTAAATGTGAATGGTCCAGGAGTGACCGAATTAGTGCATCAATCTATAATTAAGAAGAAAGAAAGAAAGAAAAATTGTTTATTCTGCACAAACAAAACGCACATTACACAAAAAGAAATGACAAAGTACACACATATAAAGTATCCAAAAGGCTCATACTCAATCCGCAAAAAGTTTACATTTTTTTTTCTTTTTTGTCTATTGTTTGATGTCCGAGCCAGGGACTAGAGACAATTTACGTTACCTCTGTGTGCATATTGCGCTTTGATATGAGTATAGTCTGTTAGTATAGTAATCTGTGGTATTGCGTACGGAACATATAATAATATACTCTGAATAGTAACACTGTCAAATGACACCAAACACAACAAGCAAAACATAAACAAAAAACCGAATTGCGGGGTGGAAAAATAACTACTATTGTAACAAACAAACAACACTAACAAGAACAATAATCCGTGCGCCGTATCTGTGCAAGAATAGGTTGTTGCTCAGCAAAATGCTGTGACTTCGGACAAACCTGTCATCAACAGTGCTGATTTTCAGAACCACCTCGCAGATGACGCAGTGACATCCCCCTGTGTGACCTAATAAATCGGGTAAGTAAAATTTCTCACAGAAATACATGTGATTCTAGCTGAACGTAGCATGTACTTATAAATAAAATAAAAAGTATAATTCTTTATCATAACTATACAAAAATACTTAATCTATGCAAATAACCAATGAAAATAAAAAATATATTAAATAAGTCCTTATTCTAGATGGTGCGTCGCATATTTCATACATAAGCTATTTTAGTAACTTAATTTCTATACTACACTAACAAAACTAGCTTTTGCCCGCGTGGATATCGAAAAAAATCCTACGAGAACGTACTACTAGGATTAAAAGTACCATATGTGTTAATTCAGGTAAACAATGTCTTCTCGTACTGATTATATCAGTTGTAAAAAGACACTTTCCAAAGCTGAAAGCCACATATTCTACCCATTATTTGGATCATTTTTTTCCACCAGACCATACCGGGGAATCCATTGGTTTTGGAGATATTGAAGGTCAAAGTCGCATTTTTTTTTTTTTACGAAAACGAATTCTAAGTGTTATTACTAAACTTTTTTCCAAACAAATATTGCCTGAATTTTCGATTTTTCTTAACAAATTACGCATTTGAAGCTAAACTATCAAACGCACACTACCACATCACGATTGCCTCTACGACAACAAACGCACGATGTCGCGTGGTATGAGTGTTTGTAACAGCTGATCGGTTGTTTTTGACATTTGTTGCAGTTTTTGATTTCAAAGACGTTGATATGAGTTGCAGTCCTTTGTCTGTGATGTCGAAGAGCACGCCCTTGTAAAAACTACAAATCTTATCTCTAAACTTCTTGTATATTCAATTAAAAATGTTGACGAAGTTTGTCCTCAATCGTGACATTTTTACAATAAAAGTAAACTGCTAGTTACTACCAACATTCAAGATACTGGCAAATAATGAAGAGTTTATTTATCTATCAAAACCATCTTCTGGTTTGAGCTATTTCTTTACTATTTATTGCAAAATAAAGATATTGGGTTGGCAACTAAACACTGACTCACTTTCTATTCTTTATTAAAAACTATTATTCGACGATATAATCGCCGTGTAAATCTATAATTTGTTTCCATCTATCTGGCAAAGATTGAATGCCTTGCTCCCAAAAATCAACGGGCTGCTGTTTAAAAAAGTTATCCAGTGTATTCTCCACTGCGCTAAAATCATTAAAGTGCTGTCCACTCAGAAAGTTTTTAAGAGAGCGAAACAGATGATAATCGGAGGGCGCTAATTCTGGAGAATACGGTGGATGCGGAACTGTAGTCCAGCCTAACTCCTGCAATTTCTGACGTGTGGCGGAAGCAACGTGAGGTCGCGCATTATCGTGTAGCAAGTGGATGTTGACTTTTCTACGCCTTTTTTTTCACAGCAACCGCTAACTTACGAAGCTGATTAACATAGACGTTGGCGTTGACAGTTTGTCCTTCGGGGAGTAATTCATAATAAATCATACCGTCTGCATCTCACCAACAACAAAGCAAAACCTTCCGTTTATGAGTTAGTTCTTTGACTTGGATTGGCGGTTCTTCTCCTCGTGGTAACCAGTAGGCTTTACGCTTGTCATTCTTATACAGTATCCAGCTCTCATCTTCTGTTACTAAATCACTTAGAAACTCCTATTATTTGGGCTGGAGGAGCAACGATTGACAAATCGATATTCGGGCAGCTCGGTTTGCCATACTCAATTGATGCGGAATCCATTTTGCCAGCACTCGCCGATATCCCAGTGCATGCAGTCGCTTTTCGATAGCCGTGTGACTGCAGCCAAGTGCCTGCGCTAACTCATGAGTAGTAGCATCCGGATTTTGATTTAATTCTGCCAGCAGCATGTCGACATCGAATTTGACTGGTCGACCTGAATGGGCTCGATCCTCTAGTGTTGTATCGCTGGATCGAAAACGACGAAACCATCGACTTACAGTTGACTGTGTGACTGTGCCCTCTCCAAATGCGTCCATGTCATGGATTAAACAGCCAAAGACGCGCTCTAGCCGCCTTTTAATTAATCAATAATAAAGCTTCTGGAATGTTCTAGATTTATCTAAAAAAAGAACTTTCTAGTTCAATTCGATAAGAAGAAAGAATTTTTTTTTCAAAGTGAGTCAATACTTTGTTGCCAACCCAATACTTACCATGTTTAAATTCATATCACTTTGTTCACACGCAACCATACTGCCAATATGGTATTTTTTCATTGTAAACGTTCAGGCTTGGCAATAATTACGTAACTGCAATTGAAATCTTGAAGACTTCTTATAGGTACCTACTTATGTTACACAGAATTGAAGTAACATTGATTATTTAGGTAACCTTAGCCCATAGATAGATCCTAATAACGCAATGATTTAAAATACCTAACGCTCCGATCGCGCGCGCTACGCATAGGTCAAAGAAAGCCGCTGCTCCTAGGCCCTAGCCCCCTCCATCAGACCATCAAAACGCAATGAAATGTAGCAAGTTTTTTAGTATTATTACTTTATTAGTTCAGTTTTTTTAAGTTAACGAATGCGCTTGTGTTGTTTTTCCGAAAAACATTACTTTTTAAGTGTAGTTACTGTGACTGCGTACTCGCTGACACAAAAAGTGTCTTCATCTTGTGTGAGTACGTATTTACCTGAGCTTTTTTGTTAGTGCGTTAGTGTTATTTGTGTTTTAATTGCGAAGATGCCGTTTCATGATTATTCTGCGCACGAGTATGTTAACATGGTGTACTGCGCACGGTATGGCCCGTGCACATGCTGCCGAAGCCCTACGACTTTACGGTACTGAATATCTTACTGCGTTATAGCTCTCTGATCCGCGTATTTTCACTCGGCCAGTGCAACGGTTGTTCGACAACCAGCCGATCAAATTAGACCGGCAAATTAGACCGGCGGCAGTAATGGCCATCCTGTGATGCGGGAAACCGTTTGGGAGTGCGTTGCGTAAAGCGTACAGTTGCTAAATTATTGCGAAGAAGGCATGGCAATCGCGCTAGGTCCGTCTTCGCGTGGGAGGTCGGCAGTTTGAACCGCAGCTCGTGAGTGTCGAGCTGTGTCGAGAGGCCACCGATATTTTATGATGACAGCGATGGACAGTAGGTAAATACCTACACTGGCTATCAAAAAACTAGTGTTTTTAAGAGTTTTTAATTTAAGAAAAATCGTGCATGTCAGTAGGTACTAAGTTGTACAATCACGGGAACATTTAATTCATTCCGTTCCGTCCGTTATTTGGTGATTGGCGGGATTCAAACTGCCGGCCACGAGCGCTCGGTGTCGTCCTTGTAGCCGCCGAGTCATATCAAGAGCTTACGCCAAATTAGCGGATAACCTACGAAGCGGTATCTGCTACGACGCGTGGTGACGTCACAGTGCTACGCGCACGGAGTCGTCATTCACTTGCTACGCGCTACGGTCGTAGGTGTCCCTCCCCCACTGCATAAACAGTGCTACGATACGACTATCCGCTACGCAAATCACCTACTCGTACGGATTACACCTTGAAGACTTGTATTATTAAAATACTGTTAAATTAACTTCATGTCGTTCGTGCGGCGTTCCCCACCTAATAGAACTGCGAGAAGTCCAATTGCTACGATGGCGATGGATCAATCGCAGTCAGTCCCGGACATAACTCAGGCTGTGAGTGACCCAGAATTCATCAACGTAACCGTACGCTATAAGCGCCCGTTGCTAGACGGTTCTTCGATTGACCAATTATAGGTATTTAAATTTGAAATTAAGCAAATGCTGACGTCATGGAAGCAAGACCATCATGACGCAGTGGCGAAAGTGATGGGAATAGACTGCACTAGTCACAAAACTATTTTCAGATGTGGCAGAATTGAAAATACAAAATCTACAGATTCAAAATACAAATAAAAAGATTGAAAAATCCATCAATACTACCGGTTAATTGTACGACGATATGAAGAAACAAGTAAAAATATTGCAGGATAAATATACGGTGTCCCTGGAAAAAACCGTAAGTGATCTTCAGCATAGGCCGCGATCCTCCACTGTTGGAGTTCGAAATATACCTTTACAGCCTAATGAGTCGACTACAGATCTCACGAAAATTATAACGAGTATCGGAAACACTGTCGATTTTCCAATACCTTCAACAAGTATCCGAGACATATACCATGTCAGCTCTTTTTTCAGACAGCTCTTTGTCCTTCGAGCTACTCTCAGAATACATAAACAAATTACCCCATAAGATCCTACTAAGCGAAAAGCAAAAAAAATATGCCCGTCAGTACACCGCAAAACTGCATTCGCTAGGCGCCAGTTTTACGTTCGGAGTACATTAATTTACAAAAATATATGTAAAGCCTTTCAGTTAGCTGGGCTAAATCAACATGAAGTTAAGATTAAAATACAAAGTTGGCTACAGGATCAAGACTACGCTCGTACAGAAGAACTACTACTCCATCAGCAGTAGGAGTATTTAAATTTATAAACCTGTGCTATTGTTGTTTGCAATTTTACACTTTACGTGGAACATATTAGCAGCACATATACAACATAATCACAAACACTTCAACACCCCCTCACGCAGACGCTAAACACTACTACACTCACTTCCATAAACATATCCTCACATACGTACCATAAATGTAACATGCACACACATAAACACCTTAAAAGTCGTTTCCAATACCCCTTAATATTCCTTCGTTATTAATTTTAATATACATACCTTGTATCTGCAATGTCTATGACCGTTTTTGTAATATTAGAACACGACATAACAAGGGTTTTGGTATCACATGTGGTGCTATTCTGTAAAGATCCCACCGTGAAAATTTAGGTGAAGTGAGCGTGATGTGAACTGTCATCCCACCTTACTCTACTGGGAATTGAGCTCACTTCACACTCACTTCACCTAAGTGCTCACAGTGTGATGTTTACAGAATAGATTGGCAGAACACTGACTCTTAAGGCACAGGATCACCTAGTTTAGGAGTCAGGGTTTACCTTATCCGTATGACCTTTAGTTACCCAGGTTATGTATCCTAGTCTTAAGCAATGTCAAAGGCTTTTGTATCAATAAAGATTTATTTATTTCGTTCATACCTACGAGTACCCGACAAGTACCTACGCGTACGCTTAGAGCGAAGGGGCGGGGCTTAACTCACACAACGCCACTGAGTTCGTTTGCCTGGGTTCGCCTTACATTGTGCGCATTAAAAAATGTTTTTTTTTGTTTTATACCTAAAAGTAAAAGTCGGTTCCCAGAAATAATTTTACCGCAAAGCTACTTAGTTTGATATACAGTATGCGTAGTTGACTGCTTTGTGATGTGTCTTTTTACACCCTGTATAGTATCCGAGGAGCGGTGCGCGGATTGATATATGATTGCTAGACGATACAAAATGTATGCGGTTGGGGGACGTCAGGAACGAAGTTTCTTCTCACTTATGATTTAAAACAAAACAAAATTTTCGCTGCCACCATCTTGGATTTACCTTTTGACGTCACTATCGGCTTTAGCACCCTCGAAAACTAAAAAAACAACACCCAAGACGAAAAGTTTGAAAATTAAAAAAACTTATTTGCAAAAAAAAAAATATAATAACTGACTTTCAAAAAAAACACTACAAAGTGAAAAATAACTTTAATTTCGGAAGTCGTTGGCAAAAACCAAAGACACCGACTTCCGAAATTAAAGTTATTTTTCACTTTGTAGTGTTTTTTTTTTGAAAGTCGGTTAAGTTTATTTTATTTATATAGATAGATAGATAATTTAGGTGGGAAAATAAATAATCAAGCCATCGAGAAACACGGCGAAGCACTTGCTGTATCGCTTGATATCTCGAAGGCCTTTGACGGGTCTGGCACGATGGTCTACTCAGCAAGCTTCCTGCTTATGGCATCCCAGTTGATTTTTTGTAGCTGGATATCGGTACTTCCTTAGTGAACGGTCGATCAGAGTAGTCGTTGACGGCTGCTCTTCCAACCTTAAAGCTATTGATGCCGGAGTTCCTCAGGGGTCTGTTCTCTCAGCAACTCTTTTCCTGCTGCACATCAATGACTTACTTCAGCCTGGTATTGTTGGGTACGCAGATGACAGTACAGTTTCAGAGAGCTACTTGTCCAGCGCAAAAACCAGCGGGGCCGAAGTTCGTTCCTTGAGAGAGGTCATGGTAGAGCGGACAGATTTGACCTTAAGCCTTGTCTTCCAGTGGGGTGATGATAATCTGGTCTCTTTTAACACCACCAAAACACAGGCGTATCTTTTTACCGCTAAAAGGAGTCGTTTCGACCAAACTCCTACTTTTTGGGATACATCTGTTCCTGTAACTGATCGGCTCGAGCTCCTAGGCATGGAGTTGACATCATGTCTCAACTTTGGTGCCACCATCGAGTACAAAGCCCAAACTGCTGCCAAGAAACTGGGCATCCTAAATAGGGTGAAGCGATACTTTACGCCTGGACAGCTTTTAGCCCTTTACAAAGCGCAAGTCCGATCCTGCATGGAGTATTGCAGCCACCTTTGGGATGACTCAGCTAAATACCAACTTGCCGCGCTTGACTCGGTGGAACGCAGAGCTAAGAGGCTCATTGGCGACGTAAAATTGGTGGATGCCAAGCTTCACAGCTTGGCTTATCACCGAAAGGTTGCCTACTTGTCAGTCTTCTACAGATTGTACTTCGGTGAGTGTGCTCAAGAACTCCACGACCTCATCCTGCCAGCCCCCTTCCACCATCGGACATCTAGACGCACTAAGTGTTTCTAAATGTCTTTTGTGATGCGCACAGCCAAGGAGTGGAACTCTCTGCCTGCGTCTGTGTTTCCGAACACATACAATCTCGATCTCTTCAAAGTGAGAGTGAGCAAGCTTCTTCTGGGTAAGCTCGCTCCATCGTCGACTTTGTGTCTGTCACCTTTGACCTAGACTAAAGTCAAGAGCAAACCTATATCTAATAAAAATAAAATAAAAAAATCAATTTCTATTGGTCGATAGTCACATTTTAATCACCATATTTCGTTTTTCCGAAGATAAACGATAGAACCTTTGAACGTTATCAAACTATACGATACGTTCCCCTGGCATTTTGTCTAAAAACAGTCACTTATTCGGTCAGCCAAAGCTCAATAATTCTAGTAGATATTTTTTTAGGCCGTTTTAAAAATGATTGCTTGTACAATAAACCCAATTGAACAATCAAGGTCTGTTTTAATAGCAAATAAACTTCTTACTAATCTATTTTAGTTGAAAGTTGAACTTGTCAAAGAGCTTTATTTTGTCTGTGAAGAGTTCATAATTAATTTTTGGTGACTGGTTTGTTCCTCGCATTGTTATTACAGGTTATAATAATAATTGTAAAGTTGATGAGCGTGATTTGTGCTGTATTTGCAACTGACGATTGTACCCGCGGTTTTGGCCGCGTTGCTTGGTCGCGACCCTTACGGCCGGGTCGCGCGTCATAGCCCGCCGCCAGTGCACTATTGTACTTTAAGGCGCGTTTCCATTATGCAAGTGCTTGCATACATGTATGACATCAGACTTGTGTGCAAGTGATTTGAATTGGAAACACGATTTTGTTCAACTTGCAGCTTGCATACAAGATTTTAGTGGTATACAAGTTAGTTCTAGTTGTAAAGATTGTTTTTTGGTTCCCAAAGACAATCATGTCTATGATATTCCTCAATAAACATTATTGTTTTCTCCTTATCCCATTTAGCAGTCATTTTTACAAAGTAATAAAGTCATAAACAAAGTAATCCTCTATGCACGACCGCATGCGCTTGCAACTTGCGTGCAAATATTTGTTTCCACTATACAATTTGCATGCAACTTGCAACTAGTATGCAAATCACTTGCATAATGGAAACGCGCCTTTAGAGCGATGCCCCACTGCTCCGTTGCGTAGCGTTGCGTCGTGGCATTTCAATGACACATGCTCGGTTCAATCTTCATGTCTTTTAGAACATTGAAGAGTGTGGCTTTATTGACTTTTTTGATATTTGTTATTGATTTAAGATTAGAATATAACATAGCATGACACCTGTATCCATCTAAGGGTAGGTGCATATTATTACACCTACATTTTACCAGGTTTTAATATTAGATCATAAGTTTATATTTGCCATGCCATTAAAATCTTCTTCCAAGTCCAAAATTTTCTATGTACTATTATCACAATATTTTTGTGGGAGTATATTTACGTAATAAATATGTGATTCTTACTCCCTTTCCTCCCGTTCCTTTCATGTGGGCATTTATTTCATATTTGTCCTTAATTAAAAAAATCTACTTTTTTCCCGGAAACCTTTTGACGGCTTTGGAAGAACAGTGAACCATGAAAGCTCATCATAATATTATTATATCATTAATTAGTGCTTCCCCCGCGACTTCGTCCGCGTGGATTTCGTACTTCTCCCAAATTTTTAAGTTGCCTACCCCTTTTAACCACATTAGGGGTTGATTTTCGAAAAACCTTGATACACGTTAAACTTTATTTTCGGTCTTAAGCATAAATTCTGAGTTTCGAGATAATCGGACTGCGCGTTAAAATTCTTCCATACAAACTCTGACAGCCCCCAATCTCCCTTTCGGGGGTAGTTTAGAAAAACAAAAACATGACAAACTTTACAATTTACAAATATAATTATTCGTGCCAAGTTTCAAGTTTCAAGGAACTCAAGGCTCAAGGAAGAAGGATTTTTCATACAAACAAAATCCCCCTTAATGGTCGAATTTCTGAAAATCCTTTCTTAGTTGATGCTTGCACCATAAAAGGCATCAACTGCCAAAATTTAAAATTTGTAGCCCCAGCGGTTTAGGCTGTGCGTTGATGAATCAGTCAGGACGAGTAATTATATATGTATGTATAGAAGATAATATTTTAACTCGAAGTAAAATCGACCAGAGGTATATAGGATAGGTATATAGGATATTATGTATGTACCAGCTGACCGTTGTCCTGTCCAAATTTCAATAATTCATACGAAAATCCCATAGAAAAAAGGACATTCTATAATTCCCGATTTTGAAAAATTTCCGGGAAACTTTTCCGATTTTTCTCACGATGAAACCCTAATTCGGACTATTACGAACATTTTCAAACAAAACATAGCCAAATCAGTCCAGCCGTTCTCAAGTGATGCGTTTACCAACGAACAGCATTACATTTCTATTTAATGTACAAGATGGAGACAACAATACGACCATAAATTTAAACTACGTATATGTAATGCCGTTCCCAGTCTGCATACAAAAATTCAATCAAATATATCCAATAGTATAATCACTATAGGTAGTCAAAGATTATCAAAACCCATAGTCGGCCCATCACTACTATTTAGTTTGTTTGAAATCATCACTTTTATCATTTCGATGCCAGGATTTATTTGATAGCTCCAAAATACTCTTACGCATTTGTATTGCCAGTGTTTTCATTTAATGTCGTATTGTTGTCTCCACATTGCAGATACCTTAGGGTCTACTCCTAAAATGGTAACCAAGTACGGAAGTGTCACGAATATACTAATTACATAATATAATAAGTTAGCACGATTTCAAGTAACATTTTGCACTGAGTCGCAATAAATTGTCGTGGCAAAGAAACGCAACTAAAAAAAAAAGTAGGCGCAGAACAGTGAACGAAATCGCTAATGCATTCCCCTATTTGTTTTCTTTTTGCAAACTTAATGCTTTTTTCGCAAGAAAATGTAGCCGTTTTATGCCAGCACTAGATAATAAATAGCTGGTTAATCGCAGTGTGTCTTAGCTGAAAAAAACTTAGGTTTTGATAATGAAGTCCTTATTTTAGTCATCTTGAGTTACTCACATTATTTAAGTGATTAAATAGTTATTTTTATTTATAAGTAACTGTGGCCCGCAACTTCGTTTGCGTGGAAGTCGTAAAATACACAATAATTATACTAAAATAGAAGCTTACAATCACCAGACTGAAAAAAAAAAACAGAAAATATTATTACGGTCAGCTTTACCTAGACAAATATAATAATAATATGTTATAAATTATTTCCCTCCCAATTCCATGAATTTCTACTTTTTCAGGATTATAGACACACAAAATATTTTAGAATTTTTTTGCTCATTTTTCTACCAGCGTTTACTCCGAATTTCGGTACATTTTATTTACTTTTTTTCTGTTATTTTTATACTTAGATACCTACTTAATAACAGCCGAACCCAGTAACCTATTTTCAGTAAAAGACAGATCGCTATTGATGATAGACAGTATAATTCTATCTATCCTTATAACAGGCCGGTTAGATTCCATAATCTCTTATAGATTATTGGGACGTTAAAACCATATATAGATAGGTTTTTCTTTCTCCAGAATGCCAAAACTGGTGATAGATATATTGGGTTCCGCCGTAAGTGGTGACCTATACAGAACAGATATGTAGGTAGGTTGGCACTCTAACTATTTTCAGAACCTACCAATGTGAAAGCTTTTTCTGAAGTTTATTTTTTATCGGATTATAACATTTACCTCATGATCACGTTTTTATAGCCCCAACCATAAAGCTACCCACCTTATTTAATACTTAGAGTGCAGCGGAAGAAAATTCACAGGGTCATTACGGAAAGGGTCAAATTTTAAATTCTACCGACAGATCTGACATTAAACATGAGTATGTTTGACATGTTTCTATTTACATAGAGCGCGCTACACAAACAAAAACGCTCTTAATCACGTAAATAACAAAGTCGCTTTTGGTACAAACGATACTCATATGAGCAAAAAAGGTTGTGTACAAAAATAAACTCTATATTGTGGAATTTAGATTCGATATCCGATGTCGGGGTCGGTGATCCGAACAGGTACTTAGACAAAGAGTTTCAATACACTGTGGTGTTTCTTCCTTGGGCAGTAGGGCACAATTTGCTACGTAAAGGTATGGGAGATTACCTAGACAAGCGGACGACGATAAGCGCCGAGTCATTATAGAGGTTGTCGGAGACCCTCAAAATATAAACATGGTCCAGATGTCGCAGATAAGCGAAGAGAGCTTTTTGGCCTAATGGCAGATTACTTGAGTCGAATATGTTGCGAGCCCGCCCCCTCGTGTCATGACTTATTGAATGGAAAATTCCTCGAGATCTGATAAGGACGGTCGCTCGTTGACGCTCTAAATATTTTCATCAATATTGCTATATTCCTCAAATAGGTCATCGGAATAATTTTTACCAATGCGAACGAAGCTATTTACATTCTAGAATCTTCTGTTATTGGCCTCATAAAGGATGTATTAATAATTTTGAATAAATATGTTTGGATAGGTTTTCGCTTTGTTTCATTAATTTAAAACATTTAGCTGTAATTACTGAAAGGTACCTACAAATAAAGGGAAAGCAGCATAACTGTTTTTAAATGTATGTGGTTTGTGTTCTTCTGTTTAAAACTGTACCCATTGTTTAAAAATGATACTGAAAAGTGGTAGTTCGCACAAAATGTTCATCCAAATGACTATTCATTTTGGTGTAATTTTTACAGCTAACTAAGCCAGCGGAGAAAAAAAACGCTCTAAAAATACAATTCAACCATGAGCAGAACTGCACATTAAAATGCCATTTTTATCTCTTGTAAACACCATTCATTGTTATGCACACAGCCTGAATTCATGACGTCACTGCACAGACATCGCTCGTCTAAAACAATGTTAACACATTTTTCTGCTTTGTTAAGTTCATTACGTTATTCATGAACCGCCATGTTTGTTTTAGAAATCGATTGTTGGTATCATAGATTCTTATATTTCTATGGTTTGTATACTTTTAATTACTTTACAAACATGCCTATAGCCATATACAACGCGTGAAAAATCAGCATAGCCTTTTCCTGTTGGGGTCGGCTTCCAGTCTAACCGGATGCAGCTGAATACCAGTATTTTACATGGAGTGACCGCCTATCTGACCACCACAAACCTTTTACTGGGTAACACGATACTTCTTGGTAAGACTAGTTGTCAGACTTTTGGGCTTCTGACTACCCGTAACGACTGTCAAAGATCTACGAATGACAGCCGGGACCAAACTCAAACCCAAACTCAAAGCATTTATTTCAATCAATTCAATTACAGGCACTTTTGAATTTACTATCAAAGAGTCGGTCAGTTAGTCAGAAAGTTGAAGCTAGTTGCCAATTCCAAAACGTAGATCTCTATGGAGAAGAACGGGCAAGAAACTCTAATGATACTCTTTAAAATCAAGATTGTTATAAAATCCTGGGAACATTATTCTTGTTGCTTTTATATGTGAGAACAATGTAAAAAAAGAATAATATTTAAAAACAATTCAAAATATAAGTTTAAAAATAAGCCCTGGCAGTTAAGAGATGACCAGTCTCAACTGACGGCACCCGTTCACGAACATGACGCGTGGATCAGCACCATCCAGCTCAACCATTTTGTAGAAAACCGAATGATCCAACACACGCGCCACCATCAGCGAGATATTTAAGTGAACATGACATACTTTCAACTGCTATACTGTTTCAAGTCAACTTACCTACATCATAACATAAAACTGCTCCATGGTACTCACATTTACAAAATTCTTCTAAATTATACAAAAATATAGTTTGCAATGATTGTAATTAAAAGATTAATAAAATTGTATTACCAAAAGGAAAGAAAATCCTACCTATTGAATTGCCTATTCAACATCTAAAACTTGATTAAATAAAAATAAAAAATAAACATTAACGTCAGAAAAAAAGGACGCACTTCTTCCAAATACATCCAAATATTAAAATTTTAACAAAGTCCAAGTAGTTGTGGAGCAGGACCAGCATTTAGCCAAACATTTTTATCTACGATATCATCATCCAACTTCTATTACTCTTGTCTACATAGTCTGCGTTTAATGCATATTTTAAATAATTTTTTCTCATATAATTGAAGAATATCGAGTGGTATTTTCTTTTAACATTTTACACATTACCCCCTAGAAGAAGTGTGACCAATGGCTTAATGTGCTTTCCGAGCCACGGAGGGGTTTCGATATGTAATGGATGGTCACCCATCTACTAACTGATCGCGGCAAGCATAGCTTAGCCGCAAGGGTCGGTCGACCCGTGCAGCTGTTATTATTTAGCCACGAGCTTTCTCTTTTATACAAACTTGAAAATAGTTCGTTTTGATTTGACTAGGTCCTGCGGGATAATTGTATAACTCACTTACAATAGCAATGCTGTTATTTTGACAATTCAACAACATTGATTGCGTTCTTTACATTGTCGAGCAATGGAATTTTTCATACGTATAAAGCAATGGATTAGGAAGTTTCTTCAAAATCCTTCGGATTGTGATGAAAAGTATGTGACGCAATTGAGGTGCAGAATCGATGATACGCATTTAAAATAGGTCCTTATTAAATAATAAAATTTCTTTATCAGTCACTGCTTTTAAAGCAAGAATCAAACCAGAGTTGGGTAATAAAGATCTAAATTGCTCCTGCTCTGTTCTGTAATTCGTCATAATAATGATTATAGGTAGATACAGATAGATAACAAAATTTCAATGTCGTTATATCACCCAATGAACATCCGGCGCTGAACATTGTCCTCTCAACGGCAGGAACAATGAACGGTCAACGGGGATATTGCTGTTATCAACATGATTGGCACACGAATTAACTATCTTACTGTTACTGTACATACTGTAGGATGTTTGATACCTAATATAAGTATAATATACAGTAGAAACATACATACATAAACTCACGCCTTCTTCCCATGGGGGTAGGCAGAAACTACAGAACGCCACCTGCTACGATCCTTACATACTCCTTTTGCCTCGTTTACCACACGTTTCGTTTCGTTTGAAAAAAAAGGAAAAAAAAAACAAAAGAAGATAAAGTAGAATAAACAATAATTGTTGTCTGTACACCTTTTAGATGAAATAAGACACAATGTATGAATGAGTATGCTATGCATGAATGAATGGGCGGTCTTACATATCCGTTATTGATTTCTTACAGATAACTTTAGGAACAATAAGTAAAGGACACGCCAGACAAAACTGACTATAAACTAAAATTGTCTGGAACTTCAAATCGTAAATATCACTTTTACTACAGTCACGGTAAACTGACATAGGGTGTCAATCTGCTGAACGATCAGTTTCCCGGACGAAGCAAAAGGTGTACAATTAGGTATAATGACGTAGTTATGTCATATCCTAACACGTATCGCTCTGCCTACACACACTGCGGAAAAAGGGGTGTGTGTGTGTATGTATGTATTAATTACTATATAAATAACCTTTTCAGTACTGAAGAGCTTTTATGTCTACCTGATGATTCCAGGAAATCTCTCTTTCATTAAAACTTTGAGGTTGTCAGTGCATTACGAAGAATTGAAAAGCGACATCGAACCAATTATAAGTTACTAGATTTTGCCCGCGGCTTCGTCCGCGTAGAGGCCGGAAATTATCCCACAGGAATATATTATGTATACAGGGTGGCTTGCAATTTGACATACTCCTTCCAGGACGTGATAGTGTGACCCATTTGCAACGATTAAGCACTCCCATAAAGTCTAGGTGAAAATTCATGGAATTCGAGAAAACCTAATTTTCATGTTCCTATTTTTTTACACTTTTCTCTAAACTGTCAAATTGAATGGCCTGCATCGCTATTCCATTGGGAACCTAATACTTTAACAAAGCTTTAGATGTAACCAAATTATCTGAAACAATAACCAGTTAAAAGTTAAAGGAAGGTTTATTAACATTTTTTTTTTAAATCATCTACGTATGATGAACTCTGACACCTAAAAAATTTACTACGGCATTAAGCGTACAAATTACAGGGAAGACATCTTCATTTAATCAATTATTTATTTTCAAAATATACGAACTGTTCCATACAAAAATTCAATACCTACTCGACCCAAATGTATGGGACAGTTGATAATTTTTTCGCGATTACGATGCTGGTCCCATGGAGAAAGTTTTTCAGTTTGATGATCTGTACCCACCCTTCAATTTGATCATACATTTTTGATACACGCTGTATAGTATAGTAGGGCAAAATTGTCAAAATTGCTTGCATACGTGGCTTTTGGCTAATTTATGTTTTTTTTTTTTTGTAATGTGCGTTTTGTTTGTGCAGAATAATAGTAGAGTGTTTGCCTAGGGAGTAAACAACTATTTTAAAGGCGAGAGTATTTACTTGAATCCAGAGCGCAGCGAGGGATTCAAAGTACGTCACTCGAGCTTAAAATAGTGTTGCTCTCGTGGTGGACACTACTTTTTATCACCATCACCCTCTATGAAATAATAAGTAAGTGCAACTTATGAATAAGAATAGTCCGTTTATTTTTTTATTTAGCTCGCGCGCGGTTTTCTTTATCATACAGCCTGTTACTTGTTCATACAATATTCCTGATTGATCTCTTTGATGAATGGAACTTTTACTAACAATATCTAGATTCCAAATTCAAATCACTTCTAGTCCCTAGGGATTAAAGAGCTATTTTAGTCCCTGTTTATGAAGAATAAACTAGCTCTTTTTGAATAGATGTGATATAAACCATTTTTCTTTCTCTCTTTTTAATTTGTTATCATAACACCCGTGTTTTATTTTTACTACAAACCTACATTCGAAACAAGGTTTTAATCACAGAATTCTGAGTCTAGCTTTTGCCTGGTCTGTAACTCGTTTTTCCTCTAATCAAGAGAGTTTTCTTTTTTCAGTAATCAGCTGTAATAACCGTTCTTACATCCGATTTTGTCATACGGAAAACTCTGAAGAATTTTTCCTTTTGATGTTTTTTTTTTACATCTTCTCATGAAGAATGAAATACCAGTACCTTATGTAAAAATGTGACTATGATGTGCGTGAAATACATAAGGAAACCAAATGAAACTCAACCGTGCGATAATTCTAGTAAAATTGTAGTATGTACTCTGGTAATCTTAGAATACGTATATACAATTCCCTTTGCGTGCTTAGTCGCCCCGGGAGTTTCTCAGCAGCATCCAATTACACTGGACAGGACACTGCTAATGAGTACAAAGTAAAGTAGCAAACTCTTCAGAAAAGATATAGATACCTATTTCAAGAAAAAAATACAAGAAATACATCGTGCTTTTCAGTTTAACATCGACATTTTCCACAGCATTTTATCAGAAAAATTAAACTTTCACTTTAATAAAAAGAACTACAACTACGGAACAATTTGAAAATCAGCCAGAAATTAAAAACATCCTCTCACAAACTCGTTGTGAAAATTGCAGCGGTATATTATATAATTCTCCTTCCTTTGTTACACTAAAAACATACAAACGAGCCAGGAACGCAAATTTTCTTTTAGTTAGCAAAGGGAACAGGATGATGCTGTATTCAATATGGTTGACAAAGAATTCGTACTTCCCTCGCAAGTTGCACGATTTTCTGTACTAATTAGGTTGGCTAATGAATACAGGGGGTTTATCTGTAGTAGTCTGGGTAATTAACAGCTGAGATAGGAAATATTAATATTTATAAGGCCCAGGGGTGGAGAAGAAAATTTTCGCAAGTATGTATTATGTGCGGTTCAAAGTGTCGCGCTGAATTTTACATACTCATTACACACCTAATAAACAGGGTGTTTGTATTCCATTTCCATGTTTTGTGTGTGTTTAATTCATTTGATTAACGGTAGCTCGGTGTCCTCCCTCTAAGCAAAAATAATTGTAATTTACTGCGGCAGCGTCCCTGGCTCCCGTAATTAATAATCATCATGTAGTTATTTGACATGAGTGCAATATATTCGGGTCATAAAAATCTCAATAAAGCAGGGGCTAATATTTGAGTTTATGTGCAATGCAGAAGGTAATTCTTTAAAAGAAACATGATTAACGAAGTAAACGACACAACACAACGTAATCAACATAAAGCTTAATCAATTATTTATTTTAATTACGTTCGATCATTTAAAAAAATAATAAACAATATCAATCAATCTGCCCAGCCTTTTCCCAAATATATTGGGGTCGGCTTCCAGTCAAACCGGATGCAGCTGAATACCAGTATTTTACATGGAGCGTTTGCCTATCTGACCTCCACAACCCAAAACAATTAAACAATTTATTACAATCACAGTATTTATCCCCAAACATTAATATGTAATGCACAACGTTCCCCTTAAATATATCTCCAAAGGTAAATTAGCTTGGGTTAAAAAGAGGTCTACCGCAGTAATTCAGTGGGGTCGGATTTCAATTCGCAAGCCTTTGATCGGGAGTTTAATGCTGGCGTTTGGCAATTGTCGCTTCATTAATGAAGTAGATATACAGATAAAACACTTACGGTTTTTTTGGGAAACGAGGTCTTTCTTTATGGGATGCTCAATTTGTGAACTTTGTGGATCTTTGTGGGCTCACAAAAGAAGAAAAGAACCGTTAATCATGATTGGCTTTTTGCCAAGAAACTATGCATGTAA
Organism: Fissipunctia ypsillon; assembly: GCA_947568875.1. Taxonomy (NCBI): domain Eukaryota; kingdom Metazoa; phylum Arthropoda; class Insecta; order Lepidoptera; family Noctuidae; genus Fissipunctia; species Fissipunctia ypsillon. The sequence continues at coordinate 12,045,183 of OX387644.1, read as the reverse complement.
GATATAACTAGACTTCTATTAGCGATAAAGCTCAACGGTTAGAGCATAACTTGACGAAACTAGGGTTTTAACAAAACTCTAAATCTCCTCAAGGAAAAGGTAAAAAAATATATGGTCGAAAATCGTACGGTAATGATGAAAAGGAGGAAAATTGCTTATTGCTTATTCTTTATCTTCAAGTAGAAACGTTGGAATCTAGTTTCAAATTTCAATTATGTTTACTGTTAATAAAATCAAAATCATTAACGCACACGGATCATATACGTCTTCATATTGTCATATCAGGTACCTTTTTTTTGGATGGGAAATCATCAAATGACTTCTCCCGCTCTGGGCGGAGCGCGAGGGCGTGTCAGACTTTTACTGACTAAAACCCACCTGTGTTCCTTCAATTGCCTGTACCAGGGCCACGGTAACTCTTTCGAACATCCCGCGACCCTAGCTCTGGCATCCACCCTAGCGGACCCCGTCAATTAGTGTTCACATCTCTTTGAGGCGCGCGTGAAACACAACGCGCTGTTGATCCGGGCCTGGTCCTTACTGGATGGCGAGCTGGTCATATTATCAGGTACCTACGGGCTTTGTCACCAATTAGGTACCTACACTACTTCGTTACAGTGTCTATGTCATTTTTTTTTTGTCTTTTTGATTTTGTTACTTGTTTTTTATGTTTCACGAACTGTGTCCAAATAAACGTTATTCTTTCTTTCTTTGTTAAAATAAATGATATCATAAAACATGTGCTTAATAAAACCTTAAATTAAATAGGCTACGCTTATATGGTTATTTATTTCAAATCGTAAACATCTAATTAATATGTAACAAGTTATGGTAATTAAAGTCTGTGAAAACCATTGAATGAAAATTAAAGGGTTTTCTAACCTTCAGTGTGGCACCTAATTTGCCCTTGATATATTATTTACAAACTAATTACATGATACCATGTTAATTTATAATAGTAATTGGGTTTTATTCAATAATTATCATTATGTTTTCTTGATGGTATATTTTACGTTGCTATTTATTACAGCATTTTCTTAAGGTTCTGACACTGATATTGTAAAAATCTCACACAAAGTTCACATAATCATGGGTTGTCACAAAAAAAATAAGGACTAAATCTTTTAGACAGATATTACAGACCTTAAAAACAACCAGACATAAATTATTAAAATAAAAACAAAAAGAAAATTACAAAAAAAAGCTATTTTTCACTCTGAAGGGTATTTTTGCAAGTCGGTTGTTTTTTTTTTCTTGTAAAAATGTTTTATTATTTTATTTTTCACTTTTTAGTTATGGTATCTACCCCACACTAATTTGTATACTACTTGCCATGTAAACAGCAGTGACAGGAAGTATTATACTCAATCTGTGTGGTTCTTTCCTCAAAAGACCATTTCAGACACCAATCTACATGGTCTTCACATGATCTGACCAAGATTATGTCTGGACTTTAAAAGAGACACTCTCTGTGACCTCTGAGTTTCTTTCGGCCTTTCTTCTTAGAGTAGTCAGATAGGAAACGCCGGCCTCATCTAGTTTTAAAAAATATGATTGACGTGTAAAAGTGTTTGTCAAACCTACTTACAGAAATAAAATCATTTATCATTTAATCGAAACTAACTCAAAAACTACCCAAGCGAAGTTAATAAAATTTATATGGGAACACCGCGCAAGCTTTCTCTACCAAATGAAAAATAATTTTCAAAATCGGTCCACAATTGACGAAAATATCGATGAATACATACAGACACACATATATAAATAGCCTCCTCCTTTTTTGAATAATATAATTTTTTAACCGACTACAAAAAACACTCGGAGAAAGAAAAATAAACTGTTAGTAAGAGTTACTGGTTTTATTAGTAGTATCCTTACTAACGATTTATTTTCCCAACTAATTAGGAACTGAATTTTAAATCCTATATTTCCAGAATAGCTTGAATATACGTAGGCAAAAAAAAAATACCTCCAAATAAAACCAATTTTTCCCGACATTGGGACCTTTTTAGACCTCCAGAGGTCGGTAAACCCGGAACGTGTACGAAATAAAAATTAAACAATAAACACGAAATATTCCTCAAAGGCAGTTATGTATTACATAACATAACAGCACGCCTTGTTTCCCCGAAGGGTTAGGCAGAGGTGTACCTATAGTACACCCATATGTATTACGAAATATAATAATAGACGGAATAGGGATGAAAAAAATATTCAAACAGGATAACAGTATTTTGTTGTCTGAAAATTCGAACTGTCAAGGGGTTGTACAAAGGAATAATGTTGGAACAGACTTTTTCCGACAGTCATATTTATTTTTCCGTATAAAAAGTCAAGAAAAAGTATTCTTGGGGAGCTCGTGGCTCAATTCAGCCTAATGATTAGAAAAAGTGGTCCATCGATCCACGCGGCACCTACTGACTTATAAATTAAAGATTCGACTGAAAATTAAGTTACTAAGTACACCCACCCACGTTACTCCCTAGTTAATTTAAATTTACTTAATAATATGGATGGAAAAATACTTCCAGACCACATCTTGAACAATCAAGGGCGCCCTGAAAATACCTTACTCGGAACTATTTGAATAAAAGATGTTCCAGAACGCCTAATTTTCTTAAACTTTATTCCGCAGCTTTGTTTGTCATGGTGATAAAATTAAAGGTCAAAAGGCCATATTTATCGCAAAAAGTTTGCCTTACAATGTAGTTTAAAAATAAAACGTCCGAATATATTAAAACAACAATTATTACTTGCGCTAATTTCGCATACTTTTTTACAATTACTCTATTCGAGAAATCGGCCGCGCATAGATGAAGAAAGAACATGCAATTTATCTCGAAACACACACGTATAAATATACTTATGAAACTTAACTGCTCAGCATAAGGGCTCCTGCAAACAGACGCGACACGCGACGCGAATGGCGCGACACAAAGGCACCGTTCGTCGCGAGACACGCGGTGCCTCTGTGTCGCGTCGCGTGTCGTACCTGTTAGCAGGAGCCTTAAACGCCACACTGTTAAATCTGATTTTATTTTTATTGCGCCAACAAAAACAAATCGTTTTATGTCCAGATTTAAATTTCAGTGTTCCGCCGAGGGCTGAATATCCCAACTGTAATAAGGCGTTGTTTTTATTACACTGGGCCCTTCTAATAAGCGGACACTGGCTGTTTGTTCACAAACAATCATCCCATTTTGTAATTTTACACCTATATCCGCTAGCAAACGAAACAAAATTACACAGACCAAATAGGTTAAAAACACAAGACTCATTTCCACGGTTTCTGTTAGAGTTTGAAAATCTTTAGTGAGTTCTTTCTGCAAACATTATGTCGGGGCCTAAAAAGAAATAAGCACAGAAAAAAACGAACATTGATTTACATTCTAAAAGGCACAAGAAATTCTTCATCTGTAGGTATTTTATAACTATCTTTTGAATACAGTATGTACGGCCGATTTATCTTGGCGAGTCCGAACTACGCGCAGAAGGCTGCGCAGTAACATTTTTTAGGAACCAAATGATGACATGAGGCGAGTGTGAGTGAGAGAACATGCGCGAAAGTTTGTAGTGCCTATGTTCAGACTTGCCAAGATAAATCAGCCGTACTGTAATTCCTTAGAATTTCTTCAAGAATTCTAATTGTTCTAATTAACCCAAGCAAACAAAACGATCTCAATCTGCTTACTTAACGCAAAACTTTTCATAATAATACGCTTCTGAATAATTCAAAGCAAAGATTCAAGGAATTAGGGAACAGGTAATTAAATACGACATAAACACCGAGCCGGGCATGTATTATATGCACTGCATTATCCCATAAATATTCATAAGCGACAAACTTCCTGTAGGACTGGTGACGAATTCACCGACTTATCCGCCGCATCAAGTTTGCCCCATGAATATGTAGCCGCATGAGGGCGCAGACTAAAATAAGGGTTCATAATTTTATTATAACAATTAACTACCCCAGATTGGTGTATAGTTGTACACTGTTCAGAAAAACTTCCTCAAAGACTTTGGAAAGACGTACGGTAGACAAATATGTTGGACCGTCCGCACACTTCGTTTTTCTTCGTGCTATAATGCGGACACTAAGAAACTATACTTCGTAACTGACATAGTAAGTTAGTAATTTGAGCTGAATTGACTGCATCTTGCGTGAACAAAGGGGATCAAATATTAATACAATAACTAGGAGTATTACCTTAGTGTTACATAGAAACAGTAACTTATGGCATCTCTTGATATTAGACAATGTTTTGATAGTTTCCGATATAATACAATGTATCGGTAACTAAGCAACATACTACACGTAGGTAGTTATAATATCATCCACATAACGCCAGACCTATTCTTAGATAAAGATTAGCTCGTGCGTAAGACGAAGTATCGCTTAAATAAAAATCAATATCGCAATCGGTTGCGAGTTTCTTCTCACAGTCCATTTGCTTTAAGAACGTAGTGCTTTCTCAAAGGGATCTCTCGGCCCTTATTTCGAGATCCTTTAGGACCACACTTGAAGAACGGCACGCCGCCTTTAGGGCCCCGCTTCCGCTCTCCGAGAAATGTCCGAGATAAGAGAGACGTTTTGGCGCCATTCATGTTTATGGCAGGGCAAATGGCCCTAGAATACTGCGTACTTATTATAAACAAGTACCTATACACAATATATTTAAAAGCGCTTTGAGAGATATTGAAAAATCGTATTTGTTCAACGCGAGACGCTTCTATCGAAGAGTTCTCACCGATGTATTTTATTTGAATAAGATTTTAAAGGGGTCCGAATGTAACTTCTTTTGATATTTTTTTTTTATATTATTAAAATATTTTCCAATAGCTAAATCTGCTTAATGACTTTGGTGATAAAAGACGTGAAACTATCTTTTATACATAATGCTCGAGCTCGACGCTCGTTGAAAAAGAAGAAACTTTTCCATCGCATAATTCGTAAATGTTAATAGAATTTGAGGTCGCAAAAACTAGCAATGTCTAGTCTACGCAGAATCCGTCGTTATTTCAAGTGTGAAGGGACGGGACGTGGCGGTATTACTTTATTTTACAAAATGTAGTCTTCGTAAAATTTTATGGGGACCGTTTTTGGAGGGGGAGCTCGAAGCTGTGATCATTAACATTGTACCTATACGGGGTCCTGTGATACGCCGCCGGTACAGCTTTGCGCCCAAGCCGTTGATTCCAATTACTCGCTTAACTGTTAATATTGTTCTATTAGAAGCTATATCTTCTAATTCCGGTGCGTTCTGTAACGATATTAAAATTCTAGCAGACAAGCTTTGTTTTAATTGTGACATATCGGCAAATATTATGTTACACAAAAGAGTCTTGTTAAACAATACCGAAAAGTCATATTCAAAAATATTATGCCGTGACATTTTTGAATGTAATAACTATAGAAACCACCTGTAAACAAAACAATATGAAACGAATACGCATTCATTAAAAACGAGGGGAACAGTGCCGAAACGTTGTTAACCATCGACGCATCGTACGCGAGCACTAATTGAAATAAACAAGCCACATTGAACGTATCCGAACCGTACAAAAAGTAGAAACTGGAATAGAGGCAGAGGTCCGCACTCCGTAGGCCGACACAAGCAGAGTTTAGGCGCGTCCTCTGGGGCACTTGCCAAACAAACTTTTTGTTTTATCAAACTGGTAATTCTCATTTTTTGTTTTATTGCCCCAAAGCTCTGGAGATTTATAGCTAACCACTTTGCATTAATTTCGCATTCATTACAAATCTCTTGAATATTGGGCGTTATTTTTTTGCAACGTGATTGAGTGTAAATTACAGGAAAATTATGTACAAGGTTTATTCACAGTGCGTTCAGAATATTGTTATAAATTAATCAGTGCTTAACGTCTGTAATGGCTCTTGCGTTAGAGCTTTGTGTTTCTTACAATAAAATTACACAAATTACTCAAACGCGGGAGGAAGGAAGAATTCTAAATATCGCTTTTGCCATGTTTTGTAAAAATCAAATACTTACTTAAAAAGTTTCAAGCATTTTAAGATCCGGAAGTAGGCGAGCAATTTCATTAAAAAGTACATTTTAACGTCGGCGTCGGCAGCCCGCAGAGAATGTGCTCACATGTTTTTGTTAAAACGCGAATAAATATTAACGGCGTGCTATGACTATACTTAGTTCTAATTTGTCGGGACATTAAAATAGTTTAAAGTTAAGTAAAACAAAGGACTTAAGGTCACATACATGCCGTATTCTCTTGAGTTCGGCGGAAACCGCACATAGCTTAAGTGAACCATTAATGAAGATTAATTGTTGACGACGATGCGCACTACACACGTCACACCATACACACTACGTAAATGTTTGAATAGATAGCTATGCCACAGCTGAGAAAATTACATTAAACAGAAAATGATTTTGATCCATTAATCATCATTATACTCATAAAAGCATGGCGTACCATTTCCTCCCTTTTATAAAAGTGACCGCTAGACCATGGACATCATACGTGGTAGGTATACACTCTGCTTTTTTATCGGCTAGGGAGCTGCCACGATAGTGTTGTAGTCTTCATTATGAACAACTTTTACTATGAGTCCAAACCTGAGATCGCGAAAAAAAAAATTTACTGTTCTCTACATTTTTACGAGTTATGCGAATATTCAATGCGATTCAACTAAGAATAGGAATGACTTTGCGCCATATTGTGACGTTTTAGCAAAACAGCACCTCGTTTACTCATTTTGGAGCAAAATCAGTGTTTTGGAGCAAAAATGTTTTGGAGCGTGTTTTGTTGAGCAAAAATGTTTTGAACAAAAATGTTTTGGAGCATTTTTCAAATGTTTTGGAGCATTGTTGAGCAGAAATGTTTTGGAGCAAAAACAAATTACAAAAACAGGTACCTAACAACAAATTTAACTAAAATGGATAACTACAAAATTTCTTTGCAAGCTATATATTTCAAGTTTCAGTTGACAAAAATCGAGGTCATTGACGTTCCTATTCTTAGTTGAATCGCGTTGTAAATGTCGTGGCAGATTCCTAGCCAATAAAAAAGCAGCGTGTATAAAATGATTCATCATTAGAATTGCATTTTTGCTCGAAAGCAGAACATTGTGGAAGGACCTTATCGTGTTAACATATTCGCCACGCCCGGTGCAATAATGATCTTTTTAGCTTCACAGAAATCTAATTGCGAATTGAAATTAATTTTAGATCCAAATCGAATGTTTAGTGATGTAGGTAGTTTATTTGTCAATGTTGGACATATAAGACCACTAACATTGACATAAGTTACATGTACATTTTTATGTTCACTTTTTAATTTAATTCTTTAAATAATTCATCATACTGTCTTAAAATAATAATATACACTTATTATGCTTTATTTTTTTATATATATGTAGTGTTATAACTCCACCGTATCCGAAACGGATACGATGGTCGCCGCCATTGTCGCCATAGTTTTTTATCAGTAAGTAAGTACTTTTATTTACTACTGTTTTAAAAATAATTTGCCATACAACGTGGCAATGCTATCAGCCTTTTGGGCACTTTTCCTGTTAACAGCGATGCGGATGAATTTTTTGATGCCCTCTGATTACTTCCCCTCCTTTTTTATATACTTGTACATTTGACATATTACTGATAATTTAAATTGGCCAACAAATTGCATTAACTGCCATTACAAGTTCTCACGACAGCGTTTGGTAAAATGTGATCATTTACTTACAATACCACTAAAGTTATGGAGTTTCCTTACTTACTTTATTATATTACGGGCAATTTTTTTACGAAAATACCCACATACGCCGTACATTAATAATAGGTAATGTAGGCAGAGCTAATCTTAAAAAAAAAATACAGATTACTAAACACCAATTAACTTTGCCCAAAATACCAGTAAGTACAAAGAGATGTTTATACAATGTATGCAGTTTAATTCAAACAGAACATTTAAAATTTATTTACTTCCCTCATCCAGGAAAAACGCTATTGTCCCAATTAAAGTATTCAAATTTTTGCATGTCGCCCAAACCTGGTGAAACAAAAAAAAAAAAATACGTACTGCCTACGTAACAACGAGTTTTGTACAAATAAAAATGGTTTCAAATATGAACAGTCGTAGAAAGAATTTGAAATAAACTGTTACCGTCTCCAGTCTTGAAATGTGAGACATCGAACAAGATGGCGTAATACAATAGATTTCAAAGATTTCCGACCGGTGAAATCGGAAATCTGGAAGGAATTTAGTACCGATATTGTTTTATTGCACTGTGAAAAGGGTTAGATTGTCAATATATTGAGTCAACAACCGTGATTACAAAGTATTGTTGTGTATCTTGTATCATGATTGGATAAAAATAAAATAAAGTTAAAAATTAAAGGGGGTCCCCATACAAGAAACGTGTTTTTTTTCAAACTGAAGTATTTTTTTTTATATGTAGTGTTAAAACCGTAACGGATGTGATGGTCGCCGCCATTGTCGCCATACTTTTTTTATCAGTAAGTACTTGCTACTGTTTTAACAACATTTTGAAAAACAAATTCCATAAGGTCTATATCGCCACACAAGATTTCAAAAAGTAGAAGTAGAATAGGCACCTAGGTCTTTTTTAGGGTTCCGTACCCGTATGGAGCCAAACGGAATTAAGCCTCCGCAGTTCGTCCGTCTGTCAGTGAGCTGTACGAGTACCTATCTCATGAACCGTAATAGGTAAACAGTTGAAATTTTCATAGATTGTGTATTTCTATTGCCGTTATAACAACAAATAATAAAAATAAAATAAAGTTAAAAACTAAAGGGGGGGGGGGGTCCCCATACAAGAAACGTGTTTTTTTAATAATAATAATAACAGGGCAGCATGTGGCGAGCTGCTGGGCAGTAGCGACCCCACGTACCCTATCTCCCGGGAGAAGTCATGTTCCTAATCTCTGGCTTGCCTTTATTGGCCGGCTGGAGTGAACACTGACGAGAACTGACCTCCCACCTCATTCTTGAGTAGAGATTCGCAAGAGCAAACGTGCTCGGAGGTAGGAAGTAGTTCAGTAAGATGCTGGTAGGGATCTTGACCGTACTTCCGGGATTGTCCTGATAGCCGTGGAATATCTCTCCACTCCTCTTAAGCACCTCAAGACATGTTGCCCCCTTGTCGCTACGACACTATGTGCTAGCGACCGTTTCCGGGGGCCCATTGTTGAGTGTGCAAGTCACCCCCTGCCATTTTATCCGTGTATTGTATTTATCAAACATTGGTCAGGCAGGGGCCATAGTCCTTCCATAGTTTTAGATAACCAGTCCACTTTAGCCATCCAAACCCATAGCCCTATTTTTTTTTGTCTCTATATCCTGCAATAGTCCTACACCAACCGGGGGTTGTCCTTGGGTGCACTTGCATAGTACGCACAGGGATAATCGTCGGTTGGTGCCTAATTTCCATTGAAAGCGTCTAACGGGCCTCTGCGAGTTGGCTTCGGCCCCTCATATGCCTTCCAAAGGTCCGGGACCCTAGGGTCTCGAGAAATATCAAAATATAATAATAATATGTAGTGTATACTTAGCCACGAGGAGCTCGTGGCTAAGTAATAACAGCCGCACGGGTCGATCCATCAGGTTAAACTAAGCTTGCCGGAGTTGTCCGTGGATGGGTGACCATCTTTACTTACCGAGACTCCTCCGTGTCTCGGAAAGCACGTTAAACTGTTGGTCCCGGCTGTCATTCGTAGATCTTTGATAAATGATTTTATATCCATAAGAAGGTTTGTACAAACACTTTTACACATCAATCATATTTTTTTAAACTAGATGAGGCCGGCGTTTTCTATCTGACTACTCTGAGAAGAGAGGCCGAAACAAACTCAGAGGTCACAGTCTCTTTTAAAGTCCAGACATAATCTTGGTCAGATCATGTATTGTGAATACCATGTGGATTGGTGTCTGAAATGGTCTTTTGAGGAAAGAGCCACACAGATTGAGTGCACCTGTCCAGTCAGTGCACGCATCTGTCATTAATCATACAGCTCAACTCAGAACTTAAGAAGCTCAACGATACGACGAACAATACCAAAGAAAGGACATTTGGGTAGGCCGCATAAATTACTCAAACTGCCAGACCATGATTAACACTAACTGAGAGAAAAAAGAGAAAAAAAAAAACAAGGACCCACATGGTCTTCACACTCACAATAATTTAAAAAAGATATAATACTTTACAAAGTGAATATTCATGTCATGATTCATATAACATTCATCAATGTCAAAAAATTCAAAAAAGAACAAAAAAAAAAACATTCAGTAGGCACGAAAAAAAAAAGAAAAGAAATGAAAAGAAATTGGAGCAGCTCAATACCAAGCCTTTTTCAGTCTCTTCTTCAGTTTGAAAGGCTTTCTGGCACAACTTACGTTTAATCAATGATTTGAATTTGTTAAGGCTCAGATCTTAAACGTGGCTTGGTAGTTTATTATAAAGACGTATACATTGACATCTGAACGAGCCACCAATTGATTAAGCCATTCTTGAGCCTTGCTGCAGGCACAACAAATTTGTGTTTGTTTCTAGTATTTATATTATGGATGTCACTGTATTTTTTAAACAATTTTATATTTTTATGGGCATATAAAAGATTTTCGTAAATATACTGAGAAGGCACAGTCATTACATTAATATTCTTGAATTTCTCTCTGAGAGAGTGTCTTGGACTTAATTTATAAATTGATCGAACAGCTCTTTTCTGCAAAACAAATAGTCTGTCACAACAGAATACCGTATGACATTACACTATGAAATTAGCTAAAGTACACCAAACGGGCTGTCTCTATGTCAGTTAAATTACGAATTTTTCTAACAGCGTATGCAGAGCTTAGTTTTTTTTTACAATTTGTCCATACGTGGGCCCTACTGAAGCTTAGCATCCAAAGTTAAGCCTAGGAATACTGTGCTATCTTCAGGATTCACTTCTTCGCCCTTTATCAACACATTAGTTTTCACCTGCCTAACGTAAGGCAGCGTAAACTTGATGCATTTGGTTTTTTTTTCATTAAAAAGTAAATTATTTACATTGAACCAGTGAACTACTTTTGAGATCGCGCTATTTACATCGTCAGTAACCAGCTGCTGACGTTTAAGTTTAAACAAAAGAGAAGTGTTGTCCGCAAACAACACTATATCATGATTGTCTTTTATGAAGTAAGGCAAGTCGTTAATATAAATACCTTTTGACCGTCGTTACGGGTCGTCAGAAGCCTGAAAGTCTGACAACTAGTCTTACCGAGGGGTATCGTATTATCCAGTTAAAGGGTTGTGGAGATCAGATAGGCAGTCGTTCCATGTAAAATACTGGTACTCAGCTGCATCCGGTTAGACCGGAAGCCGACCCCAACATATTTAATAATATTGTACGGTGATACGGAACTCTTCGTGTGCCATTCCGACTCGCACTTGGCCAGATTTTTCTCTAACTTTACCTACTTAAGTATCAACATTGCCAAAAAAACAGCGCAAAAAGTCTTTTTTTTAAACTCGGGCGATGCTAAGACAAATCTGTGTACAGACACCTCATTTTTCAGCATCGGTCTAAAAATTCTACACGGAGGAAATCCAGTTCTTCTTTTCTGTTTCTTTCTTTCTTTCTTTCTAAAGCGTTTTTGGCTAGCCAAATCCAAGTGTTATTTGATTCGTAAACGACCTTTGTTTGGAAATTATGTACTCTATGTATAAATTAATGTTTCCGATGTAAGTCAACATTATTACACATTGTTGATTTGGTCGGCTACATCCGTTTAAGGGTAGATTCTACTCATGATACTGAACAACTCATAAATATACATGTCCCAGGGAAATATACCCCTTTCCTTTTGATGTCACTGTTAATTACTACTTGCGTCATATCAAAGACGACTGCTAGAAACGTTGATAAGATTTTCTGATTACATCATCATAGTATTTATCGTCATCTTCCTGCCCTTGTCCCATGTTACTCGTCGGGTCCACAGGAGCTAGACTACCATCTCTTAATGCAGTATTATTTTAATGTTACTTGAGTGTGGGAAAGAGATGGAGCTAGACGTCCTGTATAGTTCCATCTCTTTCTCACACTGAAGTAACATTAAAATAATACTGCTTTAAAAGGTGGTGGTTGGCCCCCTGTACTTTATTCACCGCGCGTGAAAAGCTTCAAATTTGTATTGCGTATAGATGAATTCACGTAGAACGCTTTTGCAAACGTAACTAGCTGTTTCTCGCGGCTTCATCCGCGTGGATGTCTATACTTCCCTTTTATTATTATTTGAATCGGATTTTTTTCACAATTTCATGGGTTTTATTTTTTTTTCTTCTAAAATATAAGTAGCCTAAGTTACTCCTTATAACATCAACTATCTGCCAGAGAGAGTCCCGTCAAAATAGATTCAGCCGTTTCGGAGATTAGTCGGAACAGACAGACAGACAGAGAGACCGACAGACAGACACAAAAATTTTGAAAATTGTTTTTTTGTTTCATGTATCGCATATACTCGTACTTTTTGACATTACAAATAGACACTTAAATTTTATTCATTTGTATAGACTAATGACCCGCCCGCTGATTCGCACGGGCGCAAGCAGTGTACTAATGTGACGACATGTCAAAACATCGAGATTTCTGACCTATTATTGTTTTATACACATAAACCTGCGGGAATATATTCTCTGAATAATGCTGAAAACCGCATCAAAATCCGTTGCTTGGTTTAGGAGGAGTTAGCGGATGTACACACAGACGTGGATAGCGACTTTATTTTATACTATAAAGAGAAGACGAGCCCCACCATCCCCTTTGTGGTTATTTTTTTAATCATTCAGAGCGGGGCTCCGTCGAATACGCCTTATTATTGCTTGGAAACAAGACCCACCACGTGATCTTCCCCATCCTTAACACTCTCACTATCCCACAAATCCCAAATTATAAAAGATACCGATCCATAAAGTACAGTGCTACGTTTTCTTCTTCCATTCAGGAGATTACACAACACACACGGATTACGGATTCTTTATACAAAACGATGATGCAATGAGGAGTAGGACTATATTTGGACATTGAATTTTATTCGCCAGTTCATTAGTATCTCGTGAAGTAACTAGTCGTTCTTCTTATTTATAATAAAGTTTTGCTCTATTTTGGTTTATTGCCAATTTGTTTCAAACCTTAACCAAAATAAGGTAAAAGGTAATGTAGGTCAATCCTCCCGCCAAACCTTATTTTCCTTAAAAAGGGATAATGTACAACAAACTGCTAAACGGTTCAGTACAAAAGAGTTATCCGTGTTTCCATACACCGTTATTCTGCAAAGTCTCGCTCCCTTATCGCAAGGAAGTGTCGAGTAGTTCCCATTGTATCCTATAATAGTCGTAATCGACTGCTGAGCCCGCGGCTAACGACTCTTTGATTAGAACTAAGCATTAACACATTTCGCTCTTGGCGAGAATTGCCTGAGAATCGTTCTATTCGTATAGCTATGTGTTCTGACACCCTAATCAACTTGCAAGGCGGAATATGTTGATTTATAACTACGTAATCTCGTTAATTTGTCAGGTTTGACTATAATATAAATGTCAGTCTGTCTATCCATTTGGTGGGGCTTAACAATCTGAACTACGGATATGATTCATAAGAAAAGTTGTTCAGTAGGATGGTCAAATACGCACACCCCTTAACGGATGCATAATAATATTACTAAATTAATAGCATCAATAAGAAGGTTAAGGTATCTTAAATTTAAGTTACTCAAGACCCTTTTTGGATGCATTTGTCGAATTGCACTTAAATGCAGAAAAAGAAAAAAATCTCTTTCCAAGGAATTACATAACATAACAAAACATAACATCACGCTTTGTTTCCCCGAAGGGTTAGGCAGAGATGTACCTATAGTACATCCACATTTCACCAGTTATGTTTAAGTCCCATGTAATAGGGAAGGAATTAATCCATTATCATTGTATCCCGTTCTCAATACGTTTTAATTACAATGTAAAAAGGTTGTAACATTTACCTAGCGATTATACCAAATAAAATTAATGATGTGTTCACGTGAAAAGGGCGTGTCGTGACAGATTTCCTTAGTAGATTAAGTAACAACGTTAAAATTAAAAAAGCAATTTATTTGATGTAACACAGTGAAATATGTAAATATGTTTTGTTATATTCAGGTTATTAGCTATCCTTTTGAGTTATCGTCTGTATGGATAATAGGTTTGTTAAATTTTTGTACTGCATGGTATGACTCGAAAACTGGCTTTGGTAAGTTGCAGTCAAAGAATAGATTGGAATACTCTTTCTTATGTACAGTCACTATGTGTGTGTTTTTCTGTACCAAAACAAATACTAAAGGCGTTGGAAAGAGTTGTATAACCCCCCAACTTGTTTATTTTTGTGTTTGTGTTCTTTCTTTGCATCATGTTTACCGCAAATAAACGTACTTTCTTTCTTTCTTTCTTATAATACAAAAGGCTGTAAAAAATATTCTTGTGCGATGACACATTTCGCCATCTTTCAGTTAAGGAAAGATGACTAGGAATTTGTTTTCAGATGACTAGGAATCAGCATATTAAGGGGGAAGCGCTAAGGTAGTCTGCGAAATTAAAATTTTCTTACGATTTTAGCAATTTTCAGCTCAGTTTCTGTGTGTATGTTGATTAAAGTATGATTCACGACCGTAACAAATATGTATCTACAGAAATATAATCATTAGAATCAGTAATACAAATCCTTAAGTTAGTATAATCCTCAAATGTCAAGATTTCATGAAATATTCATTCAATAGGATAACTTGGTTTTAGAGAGTTGTATCGATGACCTTATTGATTATTATAATTCTGTAAATATATATTTTCCATGGTCGCGAATCATATTTTAATCAACATACAACCTAATACTGATCTGCAAATTGCAAAAAACGTAAGAAAATTTGAATTTCGCGGGCTACCCTAGCGCTTTCGTCTCAAATGTTAAGGAAATTATCAGAAGCAGCGTTTTAAATTGAGCCATCAAGCTTGTACCAGTCATTAGTGCAATGTGGGTGTACATGTTAATACACCCTTAGCTACTTTAGGGAATACAACTAGTGTTTGTGTGTGGGGGGGTGAGTATGTGTGTGATTATATTTCCCTCCTAATACTATCGTAAACTTGTAACTCCAACTTGAGATTGATAATATTCCAACCACATAACATAACATAACATCACGCCTTGTTTCCCCCAAGGGTTAGGCAGAGGTGTACCTATAGTACATATTATAGTACATTTCGCCAGTTATGTGTTATTCCAACCAGTACCTAACTATTTGCTCTCTGCATTTACTAAACTCTATTTGTTGTAGTCGCTTGATGCAATATCAACAATACTACGGCCATCAGCAAGTAACCATAGTTTCTCCCAGGAAATTTGTTTGCTAAGCAATAAAACGAGAACGATAATATATAATCTCTATTATATAATTTACGTAACAAAATAATAACTTTTATATTGAGCTTACTGAACGGAGAATCTATTTGTCTGTCTGTTACGACTTGCAGCTGAACTGCTGAACAGATTTTGTTCCTTGGCAAAGGATAATAGATATTTGTTTTTGTTAAATCTGTGAAAAATTTTAGTTAATTTTAAATTCACCAAACACATCAATTAAACTATTACAACGGGTACCTAAGCCCGTCTGTCGCTGTAAGTAATAATATTTAATCCACTAAAACGTTCCTCACAGACGTATCCCATTCCATTACGACCCTTATTACGCTGCATCGAACCAACCACATCTATAAACTATAACATTGTTGCAAATCCTAGCACCAAATCACTTCAGCGTCTAGTGGGGCACTTGAAAATCATTTATCTGAAAGCGTCTCCCTTCCGCCATCAAAACTAAATCAAGTAGGGCGAGGAACATAAACTCGACCGCCCTTGCAGTTAGATAAAATGTAAAGGGAAGTTTGATTCACTTGGCTCGTGTGACATCCCACGTAGAAGGCCCGTCCACCTCCCGAGGCCTCGTAACGACCTCTTTATACCCAGCTATCTCTATTTGACTACGATTCATATCTCCGGGTGGAGAGCACTTTAGTCGAACATTATTGGAAAACTCAAACCTAGTCTGGATATCTAAAAACAAATCGCAGGAATCGAATTTTATATAGTTCGTATTAGATACACAGAGGTTTTCTTCGAAGTTCAAATTCCTGGCAACTCCTTCTGCGTGATATGCTTTCGCGTATTTTAAACACTTAGGCACTTTTATCAGCACTTTCGGTGTCCAAAAAAGTCTGACGTTACCATATTGCATTAATTACTATCTGTATTCCGCAAATGAGTGCTACGTAACTGCCACTTATACTTCAGCTGAGAGGTATACTCATTTGTGACGATTCTTAATTACTTAATTCCCGATTAACTTCTTAATTACCGTCGGCTTCGGCATGCGAATGGAGCTCTGAAAAAAGTCGTTTGAGCACGTCTTAGCGGGCAAATATTGTCGGTGGCCTCGTCTTAGGAGGTTCATCTCGAGATAAGCGTGTCGGTGAGACGAGGAGGCCAGCATCTGTGCCGGTAATTAAGCGCATCTGCCTACGTTCAATTTTGGAACGCTGGATGAGTTGCCCCGCGCTCCTTCGGGTCCATTTGGGAGGGTAAGAGCAAATTGCTAAACTTTCAATTAAAGAGTTGTTATTCAAACCGCTTCCAGTTTCTTGATGGAATTATATTTTATATAACAATGAAAACTCTTATTGGTACTTGTGGTACTTGTAGTACTTGTTTTCCGCTCTACTTAGCCGCAGTTGAACATTTCTCCAAAGGAAACTGTGAGAATTTATTAACAAGTGAAATTTCCATTCGGGTTTCGTACAGCGGTTTTAAGATTATATTAGATGATATCTTTATTTTGGTTTTGAATTAGAATTATTGTTGATAATCTCTGCAACTTGTACCGTGTATTGGTAAAATTAAAACAAAAATCTACGACTGTACACTTGACATTATTTTTTTGGTATTTCTAAATTTAGTTAGATACTAACATTTTGGTACGCTGTCAGAAACAATGTTAGCTCGCCGTGAAATATTCTGCCTTTGACATTACCTTGATAACGAGAAAAATGTTCCGTAAGGTCCCTACATTTGAACGTCACGTTTTCTTTACCTACGATACCAACTCCAGGAAGATGTAGATATAACATGAAACTAAATTATGAACTACACAGACAACGTGATAGCAATGCTTCCAGTCTCCTGGGTACATTACCACTCGAGATGCGGAGGAATTTTTCGACACCATATTTTAGACTCTTAATAGTTTTAGTTAGGTTAGGATATTATATGGTTCAGTACAATCATGGTTACCGAACCCTTATGAAACTGCCAAGGTACTGCAGTGCCTCGAGCATGTTTGCCGAAGCAAGGGTGCCGGATTTTTACGCCTTCATGAGGTCGAGGGTCGCGTCTTTTTGACAAAGTTTGAGACGCTCCAGTAATAGCATTTTGAGGGTTGTCTCGTGCAACCTAGCAAGCACCATATTTGTGCACTGGATTTATGTTCACCTATGCGAGAACAAAAAATTACGAAAGACTTAAGTTTTGAAGACTATGGGTACATACATCCATGTTTTATTTTTTTATTTTTTTTTTACTATTTATTAAATTTTTTGTTTATGGGTTTTGTTATTCCTGCAATAAAATACTATTTTTTTATTATTATATTTTTATTCAAATGTAATTATTAATATATTATAGAGAGGTAAAAAAAACTACACAGACTGGTATTATTTTTTAATATATACAAGCACTTGATAATAGTTAGGTACTTTGAAATAAGATACAGTCAGCCTCAAAAAGATGACAACATCGACAAGAACTCATTTAATTGTCGTCAATCTTTGTTTCAATATTGTATCTATGTGTAGCCACAAGCCTCACTGATACAGTACTATGGAACACAAACTGTAGACGATCAAATGAATTCTTGTTGACTGTACATATTATTTGTGATCTTCGATTTAATTTAGTAAAGAGACCACGACTCAATACTGAAGATGTAAGATACTATTTGGTCAAATGGTCACACAGTAAATCCGACCCAATTATTGGTCCTTAGAATTTTCCGCCTCATTGAGTAATATGACTACTAGAGACTGTTGTGTAGCAGGGGAGAAGCGTTAATACAACCCGATTCCTATCGGCTTCCCTTCGGAACGACCACTTTTCTTAATGTCTACTATTTCCAAATAATATTGTACACCTATATTTGTAACTGTGTATCACATCACATTACATAATTATATTTAATACCAGTTTAATACATCATAAGATTAAAAACCTACAGTATTGTGTCTGAGTTTATGAGAACTGAACAATTTTTTCTTCGGCTTCCCTCTAATAATAATTGTAGCTGCGCCACTGCTGTGTAGACAGTTATCTATCTCATTAAAATAAGTACACCTACACAATTTCCCACCTGTATAAAATTATTATTCACCTGATTACAAAAAAAATATATAATTTTAAAATGGCGATCGACAAAACAATGAAAAATTTACCTTTGTGACATTCAATATGTGTATACTCCAACTTCCAAGAACTACAAACGTTACTGATCCATC
This sequence comes from Fissipunctia ypsillon, assembly GCA_947568875.1. Lineage (NCBI taxonomy): Eukaryota > Metazoa > Arthropoda > Insecta > Lepidoptera > Noctuidae > Fissipunctia > Fissipunctia ypsillon. The sequence goes on along the minus strand of OX387644.1, from coordinate 12,026,573 downwards.
CAAAAATCGGGAATATTTTGCCCGATTAACCGACTTTCGGTGAAAGTATCTCGATTATGGCTTGAAAAATTTAAAATTTATTTCAGCTATAATTCCCACAGTACATTAACGTATGATGTAGGTAACCTCAAATTAAAAGATCCTCCAGGAGAAGTTAAGGCGTGTCCCTCGTTTACTACTAATCCTTGTCTGGCCCTTTCCACCACAACACGAGCTACTCTACTCACAAGATGAAGAGAAAGAGAAAAAAATATCTTGTTGACCACTCCTCTCAAAACGGTGAAGGAACACAACTGCGGAAACAACGAAACAACCATGTTCTAGAACTAAAAATTCGAATTCATGTGACATCCACCAGCATCCCGCACTGAGCCCGTGTGGTGAGTAAAGGCTCCGCACATTTGGACAGGCCGCGCCGCAACGCAACGCTTTGCAAAAATCATCCTTCATCACTTGTTAATTTTCTATGAACCAAGCTCAACGCACATTACAAGCGGTCCGCACCCCACTTCTTTGTATGAAAATGTGTCGCGCTGCGGCCCGTTGCTGCTGTAATGTGCACTTGGCTTAACGGTGGGAACGTTATAGGCTGATTATAATTATAAACTTGTTATATTTGTTTCAGTAGAAACAAGTCGCGGTGCGCTTTCGGCTCGATGTGCGTCCGCCGCGCGAGGAGGGAGCATGCTGATGCACCTCGTAATACTTAGCACCGCCTTCGCGGCAGCCAACACCGGGAAACACGGTATGTATAGTGATAATAACAAGCTCTTCTATATTGCTCGAAAAAGTCTTTTTTTATGATTAAGATGGCAAAATGAAAAAGACCCACCTGACGGTATGCGATCACCGCCATCTTTAGCAAAGCTTGAGAAACGTCATAGGTGACTGTAATTAAGTACACCAAACCTTTAAAATGGATTTCTGTTACACGTAACTTTAGGCAGGTTACTGTAGGTTTAAAAAATAGGCAAAAAAAAATTAAATTAAAAAATATGGGTGGGGGTTTAATGGGGGAGGGGGGGGGGGGGTTAATAAAAACATCGACGATTATCTATTATCAGACAGGCTTTCGAAACGCTGGTGGATTGATTTCAATTTCTAAAGTAATCGCTGCGTTACGGAATCCGAACAGTCCAGTCAGAGATAATTTGCATAGTAACGCAACGAGAGGTGTGAAAAAGTATGAGGAGAACTTTCTCCAGCAGAGCGAAATTAAACGGTGGAAAACTTTAATATAGTTTATTCCAAAAGTATCTCATGAGAGTGAAAACTACCTCTCTTCAAGTTAAATTCTTATGCGATCAGTCACAAAACGGAATTAGTAACAATTTAATTTTTATTTAGAAGGTTTCATCTTTATATCTCACTAATTTTTCCAACAATTATTGTTTGAGTAACATTATTAAATAATATTGTAGTAATTGAACAATCAACGACGATAAAACATCTTTATGGCGATTTCTAATTAAAATTTCAAATCAATCACTGCAAATTGGCACCCACAGGTAATTTTCTGATCCATTTGTTCATATTTTCATCGGATAATTTTAGAACAGACCTAATTCGACTGTCTTTAAGTTACGCAGTTAGCGTAAATCTGTTTAAATAAAATAACTATTATACAGATACGTGAAAATATTGCCCTCCAGAAAAAATCTTAACGGAAACATCCGCTTCCTTGAAGGAGATTCCCTCGAAAAAATAAACAAATGTATTGACGCGACCCTCGGCAGAGATTCATCTTCTACATGTACATTATGTAGTACACCCCCTCGACTTAATCTGCGTGAATGTTATAATATTATACACCCTACAAAAATTTGAGGGGTGAAAAACGGGGGAAAATACAAATTTAAAACTTTTTCACACTTGCAACCCCATGCGGATTTATGCCGTGGCTGCATGGATGTAAATAATAACAAAATATACATTTTGGCTGGAATAATACCATAAAATAAACATCTCATATCATCTTGAGATGTACCATCGCGGACATTTGCAGCGGTACATCTCAAGTGGTTCACCGCAAACGTCCGCGATGGTACCTTTAAAACAGGATTTAATAACTCGTAATCATAATTTACATTTATAAACATATTAAAAAAAAAAAAAAAAATTACATCCACCATACGCTCATACAGAGTGTAGAACTTGAGATATACATCTTATTTATTATACCTGTATCTTGTCAAAAAATATATCTACTTAGGTACCTTATTAAAAGCCAGAAGAAGGGCAATTCCCGTATTTTCAAGCACGTTCGCATTCTTATCTCAATCAGTTTTAGTTACGAAATTTGACCTTCTGAAAACCCACCCGAAATGGCCCTGATGATATCTATTTTGCACTCTAAAGTATCCTTCAAAGAATCTTTGACACTACCTACAGAAGTCACACATTCCTCGCCTCACATTTTACCGTCGTGACTGCCATTCGACGGCTATTGTTGAGCGCAGGCCTCCATAAAGTGCTTGACGAACAGTCCCTACTCTCATTAAGGCACGGGGAAAATTTGACATAATTAAAACGGGGTCAATGACTGCATTACAAATCCCTTGCCCCTTTTCTGGTTTAATGTGTGTTTATACTGGGTGCAAAAAATGTGAGTGCGAAATTTTAATTGAGCAATCAGGGCTGTTGTAGGAGACAGATTTTTTGGGAAAATGTTATTTTTTTTTTTTTGAGAATATAGTTAAATAGGTAATGTAAGGTAGATAAAAGAAAAATAATGAAGAATTTTTTATTTATCAAGGTTACATTACCATTGATTTTCATTGATTAGATGGACTGTGAGGTAAAATGTGAAAATGTAAAAAAAAATCTTGTGCGTTATACAAGTAAATCATATACCAAGCGTGGTCATTATGTATGCGTACTGAAATGCGGTCTATTAACCTATCACCCTACCCTGCCCTATCTACGAAAGCTGTATGATAAGGTAAAATACCCATTATTTTGTAAACAGGAACAACACAGCAATATTCATTGAAAACGTGTTCCTTTATCGCGATCGGAATTCGGGTCACCTCGCAAAGCCTGCATAGAAGTTTTACAGTTTCGTTGTATCAGTTATGAAAGCGAAACGTTTCCGGTGCGCCTTAACTTTTACTAACTATTAAGTAACTTTAACCGAGTTTTGTAAGCGAAAGAAATAAATATGGCTACCTGTAGTTTTAGGTGGTTATCAGATATTTGTAGCTCGTGGCTAAATGATAACAGTCACATGGGTCGATCGAAGGTTAAGCTATGCTTACCCCAGTCAGTTCGTGGATGGGTGACCATCCATTACATATCAAGACCCCACCGTGCCTCAGAAAGGGAGTTAAGTCGTTGGGCCCGGCTGTCATTCGTAGATCTTTGACAGTCGTTACGAGTAGTCAGAAGTCTAAAAGTCTGACAACCAGTCTTACCAAAGGGTATCGTGTTACCCAGTAACTGAGTTCTGGAGATCAGATAGGCAGTCACTAATATGTAAAATACTGACATTCAGCTGCATCCGGTTAGACTGCAAGCCGACCCCAAATAATTGGGAAATGGCTAGGCAGATTGATTTATCAGATATTTATGTTCGAATGGTTAAAAAAAATATCCTGAGTTCATTAAAAATGTTTGTTGAAACTAATAAGTAACGAAGCTGTCGAACCGTTTCTAATGATCTTAGGCAAAGCAATCACTTTTACCAGAAAAGAAAATAAAGAGAAAAATGAAAAATACGCGCAGAGCTGCGGGTGGTGTTAAATTGTTCGAAAAATATAGACCTAAAACAAACCCACATAAGGACGAATACAAACATAAAATTGAATACCTGGGGACATAAAAGTCCCATATTGACATGCAGCCACTCAGGAGTAAGATGCATTATCGCAACGGAACTCGAATATCCAATATCACGGAATTCAACTGCGTCTCGATATCTGAGCAAAGTGCCTAACAACAACCGGGGGCCGATTTATGTTCCCGGGCCGACTTATGTTCCCAGGCCGTCGTTATCAAAGTGTCAAACTACATTATAAGCTTGTTTACGCCAGTGTCATCTCCATAAATACACGCAAAGTTCTTACTACCATCTTGATACAATTACGTCTTCATGGGCCAAGTTTAGTGCTCGGATTATACTATTCAAAAACATCTTTAAGGCCAAACGGAATAGCATTAAGACTCAGCCGCTGTTGTTTGCAAATAATAAGAAACAGACTTGGTAAGTTAAAAAATTTCGCGTAAAATTTGCATAAACCTCGTGGAGCCCTGTTCACTTTTCTCTACTTTCGTTTTTTATATCATCTCTTATACCGTTCGTCCCTAACTCATTTTATAAGAATATCTTAAGTGTTTCATAAAATACTTTGAAAGAAAAAGTTTTACAATAATTGTTAATGGTGTTACTGGATGCGTATGCTGAAGTGTGAGTGGAATATTTTTGTGGCAATGGAAAATTCCTGTTCATACCGATCTGTCAGTTTACCGATTTCCCGCCATCCCTCGCCCTCGTACATTTATCTGCGTAGAAAAAATCCTAGTGAAAATGTTCCGTCAGAAGCCACCCTCGTATATATTAAGTAGGTTATGTTATATAAGTTGATGGAACACGTGTTATCTCACCGTGAGCCCACGAGATCAAACATAATCGTGATGTATAATATCAGCTCTAGTTTCAGTTTACTTTGGTAGAGAAATGCGCGTGAATAGGGAACAATTTTCTAAAGTCCATAAATAGAATTAAGCGTATTATGTTGAACAAAGTTTGTAGCGCCAACACACAAGTAATAATTCCCTTCAGTTCACTGTTTATACTGTTAAGTCTGATTAAGGGATTATTATAAACAAAACAATAGGAATAAGTCTAATTAAATAAAACATACTAATTTATATAAATATACTAAAGTAATAAAAATGGTGATGTATGTTATTGCTGCCCTCTCTCAGCGACGTCCTAAACCGAGGTCCGTACCCCACGGGGGTGCCCTCAGTGTGTAGTCGCTTAGTTTTCAGTTTTATGCCTGGCTGGAGGCCTTAATTTATTAAGGCACCTACAGGAAAGTCCGGTTAAGCAGTCTGCAACCTCCTTGGTTGAACTGCGAGATGCCATTCCCAAAAAAAAATATTGACAAAACTCTACGATGACTTACTTAAGAGCATTTACGACGTGCGGCATTTCATACAAACTATCAAGTCCTTGTTTTTCGAAATGAATGAACCGATTTTAATGAAACGCCATACGCATAAGCAGGAAACATAGGTCTAAAAAGTTACTTGAGAATATTTTCGAAATGTCTTATTTAAAAAAAGACAATTGGAAATGTCTGTTCCTATGGAAAATTTAAAATCGGTCCAATTTAGCTGTAACGCTATTTTTCGAAAATGTTCTCAATTAACTTTTTAGACCTATGTATCTTGCTTATGCGTATGAAATTTCATTAAAATCGGTTCATTCATTTCGAAAAACAAGGACTTGAAAGTTTGTATGAAATGCCGTACGTCGTAAACGCTTTTAAAAAGTGTGATAAAACATTTCATTGGCTATACGACTTCATTAAACTCAACAAGTTTTCAAAAGCCAAACTTCGCCGTTATTAACTACTTGCCTATGAGCAAAAAAATAGTTTAAAGCATAAATAAAAATACGTAAAACAAACTAAGCTGTTATAAGAAAGATATCGAAACCCGCAATAATAAAACAATTGCCGATACAAAGATACATAACTTTCTAAAAGGGAAACGTATATACTTATGTATGAGAGCTAACGGAGCATTGCCTTTGTGAACTTAGAACTGAATCCCCTGAGGTTTATGTCTTTTCGGATCAGAAGGCTTACGGGAGGACGCGCGAAGAAAACTCCTTTCCTTCATAAATATTTACTTTATGAAATAACGCGCCCCGAGCACAGCTTAGTCTTACATACTGGTTGGGACCAGGTGATAACTGGCAAATGACAAAACATAGTCACACACAGATATCTTCTTTTAGAAAATAATAATACGTACAGAAATATTTTTTCGGTAGGTTGGTACGGCTGCGGCTACGTTGTCGAACTGGCTTTATTGTAATTACTCTACTAATACTTATTAGTAATTGAAAATATTACTTATTATTTTTACTCGGCTACGGAGCAGTAAAGCAAAGAAAGCACAATGTTTTTAACAATCTTGCAATAATGGCACAATATTGCTGGTATTACGATAATAAAGATGATTTGCAACACTGAAAAAGTCACGAGTTTTAGTGTAATGTCAAAATATTGACAGCTGTCATCTGTCACTTTTTAAAAATGGAGGGAAGAATAATGGCGTGAGCGGGCGATGCGATGCTATATTTTATATTAAAATAAGAAATTTCACGCGGAGGAAGCCGCAGGCAGAAGCTAGTTTATTAATATAACCGTAACGTGTAGGTAGGTACCTACCGATACTATACTTTCCCCTCTTGAGAACCAACCTCGAGACCAACCAACCTCTTGGCAACCAGAAAAGGACAATATTATAATTTTGTTTCCACAAAGCCTCACGAGGAAATAAATCAATTTCATAACAAGTACAAGTAGATAGAAGTAATCGGTTCTTGCGTTGTGTACGTTCACCCCGCAATTTGGGTAAGTAACATTCTTTATACGGTTCCGTATATTATTTATATTCTGTTTTTATTGCCATCTATCGCAATATAATTTAAAATGTATGTCTTGTTTTTAATATCTCAGGAGCATTTTAGGAGTTTATTCCTTACTAGCTGTACCCCGCGAATTCATTCGCGTGGAAGTCGTAAGATACCAAAATAACGGCCTCATTTTAATAAAACTCCCTCGTCCCGCGACCCGTCGCGTTGCATTGCCCGCCCGCGCTTATTACTTCTTTTTTATAATTCAATCATGATTCGAAAGACACGTAGTGCCATCTATTATCATAAGAAACTAATTGTTGTTTTCCTCAGGAATAGTTCTTTTTTCGGGATGAAAGGTACCTTAGGTCAGTTTTTGTACACCTGACAACGTGTATGCAAAATTTCAAGATGATCGGTGTAGTGGTTTAGGCGTGAAAAGGTCAAACAATCTTACCTTCGCATTTATAATATTAGTTAGGAAGAATTGATTTACATATATGGCCGTATGGAAATTTTATGAGGAGTGAAATTAATACAAGCGTTAATTCAAAAGCGTTGTTTTTCTGCGCAACGTACCTTGCTTCACGGAGTAAACTTCAGTCGTGCGTCGGAGCTGTCACGCACAAACTTTTATATTATAGAAACATGTCAAGTCGGGCAACCCGGTTTAGTCCCATCTCGGCTCCCTTCTAAAGTTATTTTACACTAACAGTAACTTTTGAAAAATATTTAATTAGATTTACTCTCTAAATGATGCATCCATTTTCGATGACTGTGGACCTAACAACGATTTATGACAGGGTGCCGAGATGGAAAGTTTTCGTGCGCATGATGAATAAATTCATGGGTGCCGAGATGGGACTAAACCGGCAACCCAGGGGGGCCGTCTCCGGCCAGTCTCCGGTGTAATTCTTCGTGATGGTAGATTAGGTAGTTGAATTTCAGTCACACACAACACTTAAACTCAAAGCATTTATTTCAGTTAAAACATTTACAGACACTTTTGAATTATCATTTATCAAGGAATTGCTTAGTTTGAGTTAATAGGTGAAGCTGTTGCTCATTCCAAGACGAAGTAGGTTCCTTAAGGAGAAGAACGGGCAAGAAACTCCATGGACACTCTTTTAAATCAAAACATCATTTTATAGAGGTTTCTTTTTCGACAATTACAATGGCAGGGAGCCAACCACCACTGCTTAAAGCAGTATAATTTTAATGTTATTTCAGTGTGAGATAGAGATGGAGCTATACAGGACACCTAGCTCCATCTCTTTCCCAAACTGAAGTAAGATTACAATAATACTGCTTTAGGAGGTGGTGGTCTAGCTCCTGTCCAAAACGGATAGGAGCTAAATGAATGTTGAGTTAAAAAAAACTCAACATTCATTTTCATTCCGCATAGCACACCACTGCGCGCGTGACTCTTTCAAAAGTGGGCGGACATTACCGCGTATTCAAATACAGAATCGTAATACTTAGTTAGTTCAATAATACTTACAAACAATGCTAAAATGCTTATCTGTTAATTCTTTTATAATTAAACAATGCCAATTCACAAATACAAAGGCATTTTCAGAATTAAAGTTACACTAGAAGCTTCATAACTTTCTACAACTTCATTATTACTATTCGCCAAAATTTCCGGTAATACCTACAAGGAATCTAATAAAACAACTGGTATTTTTTTACCAGCCTATTATTGATCAACTGCAGGGCCAACCTGTTTTTAATATAAAAAAGTTATTAGTAAATTGCTGTGTAAAATAGTCTTATTACTATATAGTTCGTATTCTATTATTGAAAACTATTTAGTCCTTGTATTAAATTATAACAAATTCTCGTATTAAGTTATCGATCATAAAATCACAGTCCGCGCCATTTTTCGGAAGATCAGGTAGCGTATGTCAAAGGACGAATTGTTAAATATGACTAAAAACCGAAATTTGATTAAATAAAGGTTCCCTTTTAATCTTATTTTATCTCAAACATCGAAATTAGTTTAATAGTTACTCTTCTAATAATATACTGCGAGTTCGATTTCACAAGTTGGCCAGTACATAACGTTTGATCTCAAAGGAATCGATATTACTCGCATGCGAATGTTTATAACAGTATACCATACAGGGAAGAATCATTACTATATGGTGAATAACTATTCTATTAAATAGTGACGCACAAGATCATGTTTATTTTATTTTATTCAGAAAACCAACAGCGATACTTATGAAATATTACAGAAATTATAAGTCAGTTTTGTAAGGCTAATAATAGGTTTCCCTGATTAACATAATGTATGTAAACCATGCGAACGGACTTCAGACAGTATGTATATAATAAATTTAAATTTAAAGATTGTAAGTTAGATTAAATATACATGTAAAAATCTGCTAAATAATTAATTGATCGTGATGTTATAATCTTTACGGGTTGACGCTCTTGCGGCGACATTCATATCATTATCTGTATCGACTATCAGTTTATACATAAAATCATAATATCTACTAACCTATGTCACACGCATAGGTTTAGCTAATGATTCTAATAATTGTAACTACAAAACATTTGTTAGACAGCGGCAACATTATTTTGAATTTAGATATTATTTTATGAATAGCATTTAATTCATTTAATTTATTGAGAAAATTTCGAGATTGCAAAAACATTAACACAAATGACAACTTATTATAGGTAAATATAACACACATAATATCACGCTTGTAATCCCTGAAGGGTAAGGCAGGGGCTCTATTGTACACAAATACGTCACTCGTATCGCGTTGTTTATAAATATAACCAAATATGTCACTTCCATACATTGTCTACATTTATTGCCAATCGATTACTTAACTGACTACGTGTCACGCCTTAACCAAACAAAATCTAACAATCGCCTAAACTTTAAATTAATAAACAAAATACTATGTTAAAGAAATAAAAGTAATTTAAAGTTTCTCACTTAGGCCATTTCAAGTTTTGTTAGAATTCACAACTTTTTTGGCTCGAATACTTTCTTACATACGCCAATCTTTTCCACACCCACTGGTTTTCTATTATGCGGGGAAAAAGTCAAAACATCCATCATTATTTTGTCACCTATGTTAGTCTGTTTTAATCTATCCAAATACAACTACCTAACCTAGTTACATAAATATTAAAAGGTTATTATGGATATCATTACATTTGACCGATTGTCAAACTGCTGGTCGTAATATTCTGCGTGTGCTTCCACGGCGAGCAGGGTCCCGATGTACTTATAAAAAAGGTCACCCATCCATTAGGTACCCGACCGCGGCAAGTGTAGCTTAACCTGTGATATCGGCAGGTACACGTGGTCAAACAATACTACTACGTCAGTATTCTCTTTGCTATGCCAATGGATTTGGATAAATGCACAGTCACGGCTAGCAAATATTTCTATTTGAATACCGAGGTCGAAATATTTAGGATTTGTATCACAGTTATTGGATTCCCCATTTTTGTGATACAATATTGGAGAAGCATCATAGTTTTGTTGGTTTAAAAATTAGCAATCAAATTTTGTGTGAGTAAAAATTGGAATATTTGATGTATTTTGTGAATAGACAAAGAGTATCTCAGTAGTTCTGTTTCATAAAGACGCAAATTCTACATTCGCAAAGTCCGCTTGTAAATAATAAAAGAAACCGCCGCATTACTTCCACTCAATTGCAATCCACCAAAAAATTAATTGTGCGATCATCAGCTATGAGTTAATACAATATTCAGCGAACGTGGCATGAGCGATGGAGAGCCAACGACGTGTGAATCATTCATACAACTGAACGCAGCCGACGTTCACATGGCATACATCAGTCTGTGGTCAATGCAATACGCCACTGAAAAGTTACATCCAATTAGCAGAAACCGATGACGCGCGTACTCTATCCACCCGCTGAATTTGACAACTGCTGTCATAGTTTAAATTTCGAAATACCTTACGAGCCGTTTATTTTAAGCTAGGAATCGCAGTCAATGGAAGTGGGCATTTTTTTTTTGTTTTAATTGTTTGGTGCCAGCTTGTTTGTGATTACTAGTTAGGAATACAGTGTGCGAGTTAACAGTTTGAAAATAGAATGCACGTGTTGTAGCTTTACTTATTCAAAAAATAATTCATGTTCCTACCTAAATACCTAAATATGCAAATACGTAGCACTTAACTTTACAGTATCTATTAAAAATAAGTGCTTATAAAATATGGGAGGCTTATTTACGCTCATTTTCTGTATCAGCATAGCAAATTGAAAGCTCATGGAGTACCTTATAATATGTAACAAAATAATAGATACGAATATAAATAAAAACAGGCGGCGCTATCTCCAATAGCAATGAACGTTCAAGAGGTCGATTCGTGAGAAAAATGTTTTTACTTATCTGTGAAAGTGTCCCTTGCGATCTAAGTGACTTGTTATTTTGGTCATTAAGTGAAGATGACCGATAAAACTTTGCATTACTTATACAATTTAATGGTTAATACAGCTATTAAAGCGCTAATAAACGACTTTTAATGATTTGGAAAAAATATAATTATGTTAAATTAGAGCTTTTTCTTAATAACTTAATATGTGAATATTTTAGATTGTTTGTTTTTCATAGTGTGCCTAATTAATTTGTAAAGTTATGTCTAACGCGGATAAAAAACTGAGAATCACGCAAAAACTACGAGTATCTAGCGCATTTTTATGAAACCTTCACCATTTTAAAGATAATTTAACTATTTATCTTTTGGTGTTTTTTTTTAATATTATCTTTTCGGTTTATCTATATATATATATACAAATAAATAAAATTAAAGTGTCTGTTTGTAATCTCAAAATAACAACTTTTTACTAAATGCGTAAGAAAGTTTATACGGTACTTATATCAAAAAAGCAATTTTTAAAATTATTGCTAATCTCCGAAACGGCTGGACCGATTTTGACGAGACTTTCACTGACAGATAGCTGATAATACGGCGGGTAACTTAGGCAACTTTTATTTTAGAAAATTAATTAGGGTTCCGCGCAAAAAATTAAAGCACATGAAATTATGAACAAAACGTCGGATTTGAAAAATTCTTTTTGCATTTGGTAGGCCAATTTTTGAGGATAGTTATAAGCTATTTAACATCATGCTACGACCCATAGGACCCGAGCAAAAAGAAAAAAGTCAGAAAAAACACTAAGCGAAAACGAAGTAATAGCGCGGGCGGGCGATTCATATATTTTATTTTATTTTATTTTATTAGATAGGAACAACAAACAGCTACAAAATGTAATTTTACAAGCAGAAAAACATAAATAATTTAAGTAATAATGTAGCCCACAGCGCTGTCCACAGATTACCATTAATAAATAAAACCTTACAGTCACTAGGAGGTGAACTGTTCATGCGTGACAGTTACACTAATGTTACGAAAGCGATAAAAAAAATTGTATTTAAAAAAAATAACAAAAATTTAAAAATTTAGTCTTTGAGTTCAAGTGCCTCATACAAAAGACTACGAAACCTTTTCAAAGTGCATGCAAATATGTCTACGTGTTCGAATGCTTCGTTATAGGTTGCTGCCATTCGCCGAATTGGTGAACGGAGACCAGTGTTTGATCGGCAAGTACCTACTGCAAAGAGTTTGCCCGCACGCACCCGCCTTCTATGGACAGTTCTGGGAACTGCATAGCACAATACATTATTTAAAGCTATACAGTCAAAATTGCCATTAACAATTATATACAATGTTATTGCCTCTAATTGCCCACGTCTAGAGCTCAGCGTCAAAAGTCTGTATTTACTGAGTAACTGATTATACTCTAAATAAGTTTTGTGACACCTGTAGTGCATTGCACGAAGATATCTACGTTGGACGTTTTCTATCATGTCAGTGTACTTGCCATAGTACGGGTTCCGGATGGAAACAGCATATTCGAGCTGGGGACGGACTAGTGTTTTATACAGGCAGAGGTACGAAGAGGTCCGCTTAAAGTCATGAGTGGATCTCATAATAAACCCATATATTTTATATGCTTTATTTACGATTTGGTCGATAATAATATTAATAAATATAATATATATTTTGTATATTGTGTATCTTACGATGTACACGCGAACGAAGTCACGGGGCACAGCTAGTGTATAATAAATTAATAATGAGTCTAATATGATAGAGCGCCCCTTGATGGGCGAGTCTTATTACTGGATGGACGTACGACGCATTGCGTGAGCTCAGCACAGAACACCCAAGCTCAAGCTGCTCAAGGCCGTTGGCGTATATCTGCGTCTTAACCGTATTCTGGTGGGGTAGTCATAGCTCTAGTACTAAAATCGCCATCGATACGCCACAATTCTGGCAAAATATCGTAGGTTAATTTTGAAGATAATCGTAAGAAAAATTTTGTAACGTAAAGTAAAAGAAATTAACTCGTCTTCAAGAAAAAACTGAACAAGATTTTTCTTACAACTAGTGTTTTACCTCAGACCAAGTTAACCCACATTGCAGCATCAAGCAAGGTGGTGGTCAAGGAAAATCCGATTCCGAAAATAAAACCTGATAAAGGATCAACTCGGAACCCTACCGAAGGCAAACAAAGGGAGGAGAAACTAATAAATAATAATAAGTCACTCCTACAAACTCCTTACGTGGGCAGACAAAAACGTCTCACACTTTTTACCCTATGACATGTAATAAGTTTTTTTATCCACAGATAACAAAAGCAGTAGTAAAAGCAAATGAACTAAACCTGAAATAAAGGAAACAGAGAATAAATACTTACAGAATGTACGAAGAGAATGTCGATAATTATAGTGGACATTAGCAATAACGGAGCACAAAACCACAAAGCAGCTATTTTCTCTGTTTCAACGAAACTAGTTTTAAAAGCGGTAATAGTGGAACTGTGGTGAGTACAGGATTTTATTCTTGAACCTCTAAATATATAGTTTTAAAGAGAAAGCTTTTTTTAAATAATAAAGACTTGTAATGTGAGTCTAACTGGGTATGATATTGTTAACTGCTGCGGATAGCCCACCTTAATGATTTTTGAAGTGCGAGGTAATGCGGTAATGATTTACCTATTACCAGGCAATACCAATACTATGTGAAATAATTTGGTTTTTATCTAAGTACTAGCTATTGTCCGCGGCTTTGCCCGCGTGGATGTCAATACTTCCCTAATTGATTTGTATTTTGTTCAAAATTTCATGGGTTTAAATTTTTTGCGCGGAATTCTTATTCTTTTCTTTTTTGAAAATAAAAGCAAGTTACTCGTTATAACATCAGCTATGTGCCAGTGAAAGTCCCGTCAAAATCGGTCCAGTCGTTTTGGAGATTAGCCGGAACAAACAGACACACAAACAAAAAAAATTTTTTTTTCTTACAAAATACCGTAAGTATAAAATTTCATATGCATTTAAAAAGCTGTTATTTTGACACTACAAACAGATACATCAATTTTATTTATTTGTATGGATATGGATTAAAAATCACTCCATTATTAGCATTACCTAATTCATTATATTTTTAAACGCTTATGTCCCACGGATTTACAACATTATTTGCATAAGTTTGCCATCCAAAAATAAATGACCAAAATATTTCACAGTATTCCTAGCAGAAAGAAGCCTAGTCGTACAAAAATATTATGAAATAAATTTTCACTTCCACTAAAAACATTTCCAGGAATTCCCTCATAACCCCATAAGCCTTTACGGGTAAAACACAAAACAACGTAACGGGCAACATTATTACAATGTGTAATTCACAGAAAATATATTCTACCTTTAGTGACAACAGAAAAAGGGTTAACAAATCTATTGTAGCATACGTTTTGATTAACACATCGTTAAAAAGATGGTGTCTTTAAGAATAAAATACCCCACTATGTATAGGTATACTCACATGTCTCCTTAGTAGAAACGTTTTTAGCGTCATAACGTTTTAATAGAACGTTTTTAGCACACAATTATTAAATCGATAGGTGCATGGCGCACAATCGATCGATACCAGCAATAGATACGAGTACAATTCTCAAACTCAAACTCAAAGCATTTATTTCAAATAAACAATAAAATTTACAGGCACTTTTGAATTGTCAAGGAGTCGGTCAGTCAGAAATATGAAACTAGTTGCCCATTCCAAATCGTAGTAGGTACAGGGGAGAAGAATGGACACTCTTTTTCCTCTATTGTTACAAAAATATTAGTTACATCATTATGTTGAATTTATAATTAAATGTGAGAACGATGTAAAAAAGATGTACCCGTTAAAAGCGTCCACAGTAGCAAACATAAACAAAAAAACAATTCAAAAATAAAATAATTAAAATAAGCCGTGACAGCTAAGAGATGACCAGTCCAACTGACGGCGCCCATTCACGAACACGACGCATGGCTCAGCACCATTTTGAAGGAAGCCGAGTGATCGAACACATGCGCCACCATCAGCGAGACATTTGAGTGAGCATGCAATGTTCGTAATCTGAACTGCAAAGTTGCATTGAGAATGGATACCTTATCGATTTTCTCTGATTGTAAGCTTTCCGCAATAATCGTTCCTATAAACGGTTGGGTAGGGACATGAAACACGTTTCCTTGCACTCAGATACTGTGTACTCGAATAGTCTATTTTACACACTAGCGACCCGCCCATACTTCGCAAGGTTTTTACGACTTACAAGACATCGAGATGTCTTTAATATTAAGTCGGTTGTTTTTGTTTTTTGCAAAAAAGTTTTTTATTATCCACTTTTTAGTGGGTCAGTTTGTAATTTATCTAGGTAAGTTACAACAGCCTAATGCCAACTGCTCATCACCTTTTACGAAATATTGCTTTTCTATATGCAGGCACGTAAATTGTTGAGGAGTTCTCCTGGTACTTCACCATATGCATTGTGACGAGTTTATATTGCTTAGCAATAATTTTAAAGTAATCAAATCGCCACCCGTGAAATACTTATTATTGAGTTGTTCCGGTGGCCATCTGTGGTCTTTATCATCAGTTCCACTTCACCAAATGGTGTTGTAAGCATCCAAGAAAAAAAAGAAGGATTTTTTGGAAACTTCACACGCGAGCGAAGCCAGCAACAGCAAGTGAACTACGTAAGTCCAGATTTTCTCGCGATGTTTTCCTTTACCAAAATTGTATGTGTCTTTCTTTAATCAAAGTAACGTATTAACACATTAAAACTCTGGCTAGTCTTAAAACTAGGAAGAAACCGAATCATAGAACTCGAATTACCATGCAGACAAAGTTGGTCTCCCAAGAATTAATATAAAATATCAGTGTCGCAATGATCTTCGACACAAATTAAAACTTTGAGCTGTGGGGGAGAGCAAAGCGTGGCCCGACGAATTGTGCCGCTTCTGTGTCGCATTAATTGCGCCTTCTAGGGCTCGTTTACATTTATTACTACCATTGAAAAACTCTCTTGTAACGATGAATACTCCGTGCGGAGGAAAATGTAAGATATATTTTTAAACTAACCTTGTTTTGACCTATTAAGATAGGAGAGACTTTTTGTTCGTGTTATTTTCTTGGTAATGTTTGAACTTCGATGTGGTGTAAATTAGTTTGTTATTTTTTGAGTAGGTTGAGACAGGTTTTTATTGAATTTAGATGAATTTGTATTTACTTTTAATATACCTACAGCTGTCATGATATGAGACACAATTAAATTTCTATTGTTACCGACCACTAGCCGGTCGATCCACAGCGGAGGGGATAGGATTGTTCAAACTCAAACTCAAATCATTTATTTCAAATCGGCACATACAAGAAAATATAATTGATTCTAGTTGCGGTGTTCTAAAATGTAGTTTCGTATGGAGAAGAATGGGCCAGAAACTCCACACCGTTACTCTTTTAAAAAGTTTTATAATATTTTGTATACAATAATTATATCATTATACATAATTATGTGAACACGATGGACCTAGAATACAACTTTTATTCCACAATAGGTAAAAAGAATGAAAAAATGAAGCAATGACAGTTAAATTAATTATGTGATAGATACATGGTGCTCAAATATTTACCTACATTGACCATTGACCATTGATCAATATTGTCCATTGATTTGGTTTTTTTTTATTTGAATGGTAGTAGACGATTATACTAAAAATATTCAAGTAATAAAGTCAGTGTGTGAGTTAAATTAATCACAGAACGTAAAATCAATGTCATAAAAATAATAAAATATACAATAAAATTAGTAAACAGTTTGATTTTGTCTACACTCTAGATTGTTCTATGGAGCTGGCCCAGCATGTTTCCTAGCATTCTTATCTTGGACATAATCCTCTAATTTGTACTTATGCTTGTTTACAAAGTGTACTTTAAATATGAGTTTTAAATTTTCTTTAATTTAATTGCAATGTGTCACAAGGTATTTAGTTGTAACATTTAACACATTGAATGCCAACTACGCAATATTGCGTAGGCACTAGTGATGCTAGGAGCCAACTACGTAATACTACGTAGCACTTTCTTACAATTTAAATAGGTGTGTTTATTATTAGGCCTCCTGGAAAGGACGTTTTTAGGTTCGTTGGCATCTCAAATAAGACATGACATGGAAAAAAAGTAACTTTATTATTTTAAAACTGTTAAAATCACATAATTTCTAAGGCACTTTGAGGCAAAAAAGAACAGTTTTATAATGAGATCAAAAATTAGTTTTATAAGTAATGAGATCTATAATTATATAAAAAAAAACAGGAACTTCTAAAAACAACAATAGAATTTTTATATAAAATTATGCAAATCGAGGATCAGTGTGGTAAGTGTAGAAACAGTTGACAACACACAAGGCAGGCTTTTCCGGGCAAGTGGCACATACGAAAGATGACTCTTTTCGTTTTTTATTTTTAGTGCAGACACGACAAGGCTTCGCTGGAACAGCCTTTTTGGCAGTAGGTGGGAGCTTTTCTAAGTAATGAAAATTGCTCAACGGGACACGACTTTTATGAACAGCTGGCGATGCAGGTGGTACAGATGGCCCAGGCAGCAACGGCGATGGGTCTCCTTGATCTTGTTCAGGCTGTACTGGCGGTATGTGTGGTCCAGGTGCTTCTGCAGCTGTGGGAGTAATATCGCCACAGTTCATTCCCAGTAGATATTTCACGAAATCTTCCCGAAACTTCAAGAGCCGTATTTTGGATGTGCGGTCTTTCAAACGTAGCAACTTATGCGCATTTTGTACGTAAACCTCAAAGACGTGCAGTGCTAATTTTTTGTGCCATCTGAGTGTCTTTCTGAGGCAAGAGTAATACGAGACCATCTGGTCCCCTCTGTCAATACCAGACATGCCTAGATTATAGTCCGCAACAATGTTAGGTTTCAGTGACACTTTTCCATTTCTGTTCCTAACGTTCACAAGCTGAAGTTTGTGTTTATTAGAAATCACCAGAACGTCACGTTTGTCCTTCCATTTACAAACAGTAATATCGTTACAACTTTTAGCAGCTAACTCTCCACGCTTCAGCTTGGCGTTGGTAACATCTTTAGGAAGATTCTTGCGCTTTTTTCGAAGTGTCCCGCATATATATGTCTTTCTTTCGCTAAGACGCCTTGTCAAATCCGGGGAGTTGTAAAAATTGTCTGCGTATATTATGTGACCTTTTTCTAAATACCCTTCCATTAGATCTAGTATAACTTCCGTGCTGTGCAGAACGCCAGGTGGTGGTCTTTCAATTTTCCCTTTATAAACACGTATTTTCATGACTATTCCCGAGGACTCGCAGAGTTCGTATAATTTTATGCCGTATTTATGTTTTTTATTCTTGATATACTGCCGGAAAACTAATCTACCTCTCCACAGAACCATCGACTCGTCAATACTCAGATTAGCTTCAGGATAGTAGAGATCAGCCATAATTTTGTTGAATCTGTCTAGTATCGGTTGTATTTTATGAAGTCTTGATGTCGATGCGTCGTCGTTCTCAGAAAAGTGTAAATATCGCAGCAATATTTGGAATCGATTTCTACTCATGATTTGTCTAAAAAGTGGCAAGCTATAAAGTGGATCTAACTTCCAATAATGAGCAATTGTAGGTAACTTAGTCAATCCCATATATAGCAACATACCAACAAACTTGCGAATTTCCGTGATAGTGGTGTCTTTCCAGTATCTAAACCGTGCATGTTTTTGTAAGGGACCAGCCATGCGATGAGCGTAATTATTAGTTGCTTGCACCATAGAACCCAAAAAATCATTAGAAAAAAATAAATCAGCCAAAGCACTCGCCGAAGAAGTAAAATTGGTCTTTATACCTGGTTCCCCTAAAAACGGAAATCGTTGCGGTCTTGCTGAATCCATTTTCCACTGAAATTCTGGATCACAAGACGGCTCGTCGACTCCAGGCGGTGGCGATGGCGCTGGTGGTGGTGCCTCTTCATCTGGTTCGTCAGACGAATCACTTTCCGTTGAAGTATTTTGATTTTCATCCAGCTCAGGATCGTAATCGTCACCGGACCCCGGAGAAAAATCCCCGTCATCTGACGATTCTTCTTCATAAAGAACGGCAGCAATTTGATTTTCTTGTAGTTGTCGCCCTGAACGTATATTTCGACGACCACGTAAAATACGTCGATGCGATCCGCATCCACGTGGCATGGTGAAAAATCAACCTAATTCAACGTGTATTTCACTGCACGGAGCGCGCCACACTAAGGATGACGCAATAATTCGACCGGGTGGCGTGATCTAAGTGGAAAAGGGACGGAAGATGAAATAGTCTTCTACGTAATAATACGTACTCGGCACCCCGTTTAAAAAATGTGTGTGGTGCCAATCTACGAAATATTGCGTATACGTAATATTGCGAAGTAGGCACCGCACATGTCGTTTTTAAACGGGGTGCCGAGTACGTAGTATTACGTAGAAGACCATTTGTATGGTGGGAACCAATGATGACCTGGCCATATATTTGGCATTCAATGTGTTAACACAGTACCCCATAAAAGATGTACCGATGTACTTTAGATAATCTGAAAAATGGTTGATCTGTTTTATCTTTGTTACTAATATTAAAATGATGTCTAACACTTATTTGATTAAAAAGATGTAGATGTTAGGACTGTCTTGAGCTTTTACTCCACTAATTTGGAGTCTCGATAGTATCACTGTAAGATTATAAATTATACATAACAGTACCCCACAAGTTTAGAGTTACATTTAGTTTGTAACCTAAAGTTACGCTTAATGTCCTTTATACGTCTTCATAATCTGTGGTCATAATGAAGAGATTAATGTTAATACCACTCTACGATCTGTACTTATGTTGTCAGGTTTAATGTCATTTGATGGACAGATTTCGGTTTTTAAGATCATAATATCACGCCTGTTTTACCCAAAAGGTTAGGCAGAGGTGTACCTATCTATAGTACTCCAACATTTCGCCAGTAAGTTAAGTTTAAATCCCATGTAATATGAGGTAAGCCTATTGCCATCAACCGAGCACAAATCTAGACTCCGAGCTGCATTACATAACACTTTGCACGACCTGGGAATCGAACTCAGGACCTCATGCTCAGCGTTAGCGTTTGCGACTACAAGACCAACGAGGCAGTCAGTTTTTTCGGTTTTTAAGATCAATATCTAACTACCTAAAATATTGACTAAGTATATTAGGTCATATTTCTGCCACACTTTTCCACGGTCGGTAAAAGAACTTAGGTAGAGTGCATTAGTATCGTTTAACTTGTACGCCAACACTATTAAGGACCCCGATTCCCGCCATCGAAGTTTGCAAATGGCGCGTGACGGTAAACACTTAAATGTTAGCAAAGTTTTTCTAGAAGTCAAATTACTGTAATGGAACGGTTAGCTAATAAATGTATGTAGTCTAAAAGCTTCCTAGGAAAGTACAAGTCATTAATTATGATTACGAAACTCACCATTACCCTTTGTTTTAATATTTAAGGAAGCAAGTAATTCTGCCAACGTTTTTTCTCGGGACCGGACGGAACGTAAATGTACTTAAACTTAAATCACATTATGATCGATTGTAACAAATACTAATAAGAATGTTCCGGGCTAGGTTTGCAAAGGAAGCAATTCGACTGAAAGAAAAACGGGTCGCGTTAGGGCCCTTGTACACGGCACGGTTATTTTACGGTACGGCGCGCTAGCCGCACCGTATAGAATAATCGTGTGAGCTTGTATTTGCGCATACGGCGACACCGCCAATCCATAGTGCCGCCGTGTCTGTCAACAAACTTACGTCGGCACGAAAAAAGTGTGTGTGTACCCACAGTCGTCAGTGTTGTATGGAATACTTACTAGACCTACAGGATGGCAGGAAATCGACGCCCAACCTGAACCGAACCGAAATGTTTCGTCGGTTTGGTAAAAAATATCTGCTGTTTCCTAAAAAAGTGCAATACCCACGCAGTCAAACGTATGGAACAGCTATTTCTTTTTAAATAAATGTAGGAATGGAACGTTGATGATGCACGACTGTGTGAAAGAGCTGAATGCTAAGGTGTAAGTGAGACAGATGATATATGCCAAAGACGTAGGCTTGGGACGACGTGGAAGGTATTTAAAAAGGTAGAATGTCAGTTGCTTTTGAATGACGGAGTAAAGACGATAAGACGAGATTTTTTAAATAAGATATATTTTTATGTGTTTTACTAGTTTATGTAAGAATAAACCAGTTTAAGATATTCTTTTGCTTTTCTCTAACTTCAACCCTTTTGTTCCCACATAAATGACGAAAAATTTTCACGCAGGGGGTCCAGAATCATGTATTTTTGAAAATAGGTTGCACGTCGATGTTCCTGCCACCCTGTAGAAGGTTGTTGACGACACGGCGGCGGCTCTACAGCACGCCGCCCGTCGCCGTATACTCAGAACCGTGTCATATATGTACATGCTCACACGATTATTCTACGGTGCGGCTAGCGCGCCGTACTATAAAGAAACCATGCCGTGTACAAGGGGCCTTATTCTGCAAACAATACGGGGGCCAGAGGTTTAATCTCTATGAGGTACAAATCGGTCGTTATGTAAATTGAATCTCTTGCAAATTTGAATAGCTTTCATAAGCCAATTCCCTCTGAATAAAAACAATAAAATACTCTTTCAACATTTTAGATATTTCTCGAGGAGGAATTTATCTCGGATCATTAATTATTCACCGTAGTATCTAGTTAGGAAAGATAATATCGTTTTTTTCGCTGAAGAACCTTCCCATTTTTGGGCCTTCTCGTTTCAGTATAGAGACCTTCGATACATGTTACTAATTTCGTATTTAAATTTATTTGCCTCTTTGGTTTTAGTATTCCTAGGTTTTCCTCATGTTTTAGTCATTCTCAGTTTACTGGGTTTGAGGTCACTAAAATTCGTGACATCAAGATTTTTTTGCTGATTTTCACAAAGTAACTAAACGAAAATAAGGTATTATAAGCAGCTATAATTTAATTAAAGTAATTCTGATATCATTTACCAAGATTATGGTTGTCATATACAAGATATTGCAAAACATTTTAAAAGAGTAACGGTGGAGTTTCTTGCCCATTCTTCTCTATTCAAAATTACCTTTTGGAAGGGGCGACTAGAATCTATTATATTTTTTTTTTTGTAAATTTTGATGTTCATATGTGCCTTTAAATGATTTGACTTTGACTTTCTATTTTTTCGCTTCTTACTAGAGTCCACTATAATACTCTTCAGTTGCTCTCATTAGCCTTTTCCCCTACCATGACCTTCCACGATATTCGCACGGACGTAAAAATATCGCGGCGATTTTTCTGTGCGCACTGGATTTTCAACGCTCTGCTTTGCGCCGAGAGTTGAAAATCCAACAGTGTGTCCTTTCGACGCACTGGAATGCATTCTATTGGATTATCAATGCTCGGCTCAACGCTGAAGGTTGAAAATCCAGTGCGCGATAAACTTCCGCCGCGATATTTTTATGTCCGTCCGAACGTCGGCTTATAAGTGCACATTTTCACTAAATAGACCCTGATATACCACCAGCATCAGTTTTGACTGGAAGCTGTTGTCCCATTATGTCATTAAAGTAACAAAGTGAAATTCGCAGCTCCCCTGAAAATCCTTTAATCGCCTCATATATATACTTCCGAAAATCGCTTCAAAGAGAGTACATCTACGTATTATGGTGTTCTTAATAAGGCTTAAAAATTGCAATATCGCATAAATAATACACTAATGGGCTCCCTTGCTCGCTTGAGCGTCGTTCAATAATCCGATTTACTTAGTTAATTCATTAAAATATACAATACATGCAATACGGTTTTTTTTTTGCTATACAATACATTTTATGGGATTATGAAACTTTGCTTTTAAGGGCCAGGACATTCTTTTATTTTTATTTCTGATGCAATTGTGTTACTACAACGTACTTTAATGTCAATATTTACTGTCTGTTTTCAGTTTGTAATGGGATTCTATAATTAAATAAGGTGAATTTGGAGGGGGGCTCATGGCTAAGTAATAACAGCTGCATGGGTCGATCGATCAGGTTAAACTACGCTTGCCGCAGTCGGTTCGTGAATGGGTGACCATCTTTACATACCGAGACCCCTTCCTGCCTCGAAAAGTACGTTAAGCCATTGGTTCCGGCTGTCATTTTTGGATCTCTGACAGTCTTTAAGGGTCGCCAGAAGCCCGTAAGTCTAACAACCAGTCTTACCAAGGGGTATCGTGTTACCCAGTAACTGGGTTATGGAGGTCAGATAGGCAGTCGTTCCATGTAAAATACTGGTATTTAGCTGCATTCGGTAGACTGGAAGCTGACCCCAACATAGTTAGGAAAAGGCTGGGCAGATTGATTGGTTAGTTATGTAGACAGCTGATAGAAATCTTTTAATATTTAAGAACACACGCTCTTTCAAACCTCCAGTAAAAGGTGCATGACTCTTTAACTTTATAACATAAAATATTTCACATTATTATTGCATTTCGTCAGTTATGTTTAAAGTCCCATGAAATAGGGAGCGAGCCTATTGCCATCAACCAGGCACAAAACCAAACTCCGCGCTGCTACTGAGAAATTTCTGATAGATAAACCCAATAACACTATGCTTAACCTTTGCTTTAACTTAAATGAATTAAAAAATTTTGAAGTACGAGTACCTAGGTAAATTGTAAATAAATACAGGATTTCTTTCACAATTGGTGGTATTTAGGTACATGGGTATCACATGTCACTAGCGCACATAAACCAGTACTTTAGTGTATAATTTACAACAGCAAGACTACCTGTCTCTGATTTCATGTACATTCAGTAGTGAACCGAAACTAAATTGGTTCCATTCACAGCTGAATGAGAAGATCAAATGCAGTCAGGACGAGGTATTTTCTCCCGTTTCAGTGCAATTACTCAACACAGTACAGCGTTGAAACTAATTTTTGCTTTGTGAAGCTTAACTTCCCAGTGTTGTTTTGTTGAGAACCATTTTCTGACCCTTCTGTGGATGTTACTCTCATTAGTTTGTGAAATTTTGGCTAATTGTTATATGTTCGTAATGGGTTTGTGAGTAACAAGTTTATTCAGCACTCACCGCAATGATGACGTCAGAATTACACAGGAATTAGAATGACTAGCCATATATTATTTAAACTGAACTGGTGTTTATTATCCATCTGTAGGTACCTATAATCAAAAATATTTTAACAAGGCGGAATAAACGACCTTGTTAAGAAAACGCAATTTTAATCCATGCTGTATACCCAAAAAAAAACATATTCAATCTTCCTTGTAAAAAACTCCGACTTCATTTTTCCTTAATAGACGTCGTCTTGTTCCACAATTAAAAAAAGATCCACACAGCTGAAATTACGACACTTCATTATAAAAAGTAATAAAAAGTGGACAGTTACGATACTGTTGTCTCAAGATCCGGAGAATCAGGCTAGAGCAATAAAAATGAACAAAACGGAGAAGTTGTGCTCCACAATGACGGGGCCTAGACACGGTGTCAAGTGCAGAAAATTATGTCCATTCATCCGGCGCCCGCTAGGATTATAAAACGAGGTCGCATCTTCAGCATCTGACTCCAACTGACGACAGTTTTAAGCGTTTTCAACATGACGTAAGCTCGCTAATTAATGTTTGTTGCTAAATATTGTTTACTGTGCTTTATGTGGTTAAGTTCATGTGGGTTTAGTGTTTGTGTAGTTTGGGCCCGACTTGTGGGAGATATGCGTTGGTTCAAGAAGTATCTTACTTCATCTGGAAAATCCTTAATTCTTTTAGTCCGTTAATATGCCTACCAGAAAAATTTAATTAACAATTTCTGAGTTTCACGCCGCAATTTTAGTCAGGACACCGGATTTCTTTCTGATTTTCATATGTATGATATCTTTTATATAACGTAACAAAAACAATGTTCCGTTTCATTGTGTCGGTTTATAATATTACTACCAGCGTCCCGCGTTTTCACCCGCATAAGTCTCGATCCCGTAGGGATTTCGGGATAAAAAATATCCTATATGTTAATCCAGGTTATGAACTGTTTGTGTACCAAATTTTATTCAAATCCGTTCAGTAGTTTTTGCGTGAAAGAGTAACAAATATCCATCCATCTATCTATCCTCACAAACTTTCGAGTTTATAATATTAGTAGGATAGGATAGTAGAATAATATCGGAGCCCCCAACAAAAAGATAGCGTAACAAAATCTACCCTTAACATTAGATCAACTTATTCCTTCGATAAGATACATCACCCTTTCACCTTAACTATTTAGATGACCAACCCGGTATCCCCCGCTTATTGGTGCCTTTTCCTTAAATAAATTTTGAATAAATAGATATACACCGTGTAACATAATTAACACACAACCTCTTAAAGGGTAATTGTACTCATCATTATGAACAACTTTTACTATGGGACCAAACCTGAAATCGCGAAAAAAAATCAGCTCCTCCCTACATTTATGTTTGCATAGCTCGTCAGAATGTAGGGAACAGCTGATTTTTTTTCGCGATTTCAAGTTTGGTCCCATAGTTAAAGTTGTTCATAATGATGAGTACAATGACACCTTAAGAGGTTGTGCGTTATGTATGTTACATCTTGTATAAGTGAAAACAATACGTAGTGAAGCACGACCGCCGAAATTACGAGACGGAAAATCCGCACGCATATGTTTTCTATGCAAATTTCGCGACGTAATTTCGGCCTGATGATTTTCGGCCTGCTGGTAATTTGAAAATTTCGGCCTTTAAGTCTTTTGGCCTTTGGCACTTGGACTTAGATAAAAGATTCGACGATAGCTACTGTCGAAGTTTAAGAAAAAGATTCGCATTAAAAGTAAAAATCGGATAATTCGGAATGGAGGTTCGAGTGCGGAGGCCAGAATAAGAAGTCTGGATAATGTCCTCTGGCACTAATTAAAACTTTGGAAACAGCGGGAAAAAGGGTTGAGAAATATGGCATTTGGCGAATAGTAATGGTGCTGTGGTCTTATTTAATTTCCTCGGTTTTTCTTCTAGCGGTCTCAAATTAGAATATTACAGTTTGAGCTTAGCAGAGGTCCCATTTATAGTTCACTTTACATTTTTATCATTCTAATAATATTGTTGCTTACAAATTTTGGCATAATGTTATGACAATAGGTAAGCTGGGTAAAGCTCTAAATTTGCCAAAAATCCCCAGGACATACTTAAAGTAATGTAGAAAAGAACAAAGCTATTTCATTGTCGTACTCGCATAATAATGCTAATCACACACGTAACGATTTACTTGCGCAAACGATAGTGGGCAAAAATATATGGGAGCTGGTCTCACTACCTCACAGTTAAAATAACTGTAGTTTTGAAGATTACTTCTCCCCTTATTCAGGCCAAGGTGCATCCAAATCTGTCCCAGGGTTATTTAGTTCTGACAATGTTAGGTTAGTTCAATTAGTAGGGTTTTACGGTTGTGACACGTATAAACCAGTTTAGTTTAGATTAGGTGTCAGTTTAAGTTAGGTTAGCAATTAGATGTATAGATAGATAAAATAAAAATGAATTAATGAATAAGAATACTTTATTTAGACAAAAAAAAACAACATTTTGATTTATTCAAGCTTCTGGGTCGATAATTATAGTCTTAAAACAGTGCGTCGAAAAAAAAAACAAAAAAAACTGAGTTTTTTTTTTTGTCGTTTTTTTGTGTAGGCACAACAAAGTAAGGACTGCACTAACGACGAGCCAAACTAACGCCAGCGCATGTTTCAAGGCAGAAAGATATCGAGGCGCGTCAATTAACGCGCAGCTCGTGTCCATGTATTTTTCAATCTTTAATTTCGTAATGTGTAACATTGCGTTCAATTAGTTTTTATTATTGTTAAATCTTTCTTTATAAGAATGCATTCAAAACCGATCAATAATTTGTTTAAAGAAAAATAAATACTTTAAACACACGTAGATCCATTCCTCTCGGATGTATTTTGATGGTGATATAAAAAAATATTCAGTATTGTTGCCTCTTTTAAATAATTCACACTTACTGGCTGGCGGTACTGGGACCATTATCGCCCACCATCCTTTAGGCTTGCGCAAGTAAATCGTTATGTATGTGGGATGAATTAGCACAAGTATCTGAACCATTTGGTGTCACGCAGTCTTGCGCAAGCCTTTTGCGCAAGTAAATCGTAATGTGTGTGGCTAGCATAGTGCTCTTATACCTACAGCGCAGTTGCTTAGGCGCGTTTACGTTTTATAACGTGATTGTTGTAAGTATTTCTGTTTTAGTAACCTGGACATAACTTTAACTTGTACATACATATGTACATAAACTCACGCCTTCTTCCTTTGGGGGTAGGCAGAGACTGCAGAACGCACCTGCTACGATCCTTACATATACACCGTTTGCCTCGTCCACGTTCATATCTGGTCATACACGCAGTACTACGCACCTGACCTTTCTGAAGAACATCACCAATAAGGTTATTATATGTCATTCTAGGCCGTCCTTTCCCGACGTTTCCACTCACATCTGCCTGGTGTAACTTGCAGTCGATAATTTAATTGTACTAAGCAAAAAAGACTTAGTAAAAAAAGACGTAGTACTTCGTAGGTTTTAGTAGGTATATAATAAGTGAATATCAAGTCGTCTTATCTCAGATAACTGCCCATGGCATGACTGACTTCTTTCATCTCGATAAATCAAAAAAACGCTAAACATAATGGGAACCTTTTCATAAAACTGTACGAACACCCAATTAATTTTGATTTATTTCCGCGTGAAATCTGTTCAATCAAAGCGAAACTAGCGTAAACGTATTTATACCGTGAGCTGCTGATTTTGTTTTTTTCTGAGCTCCAAAAGGAAGTGGCGTATTAATTAATTCCCTCATCAATCATTTCCCGCCTTTCCTTGAACCCGACGTCACTCGCATTGTTAGAAGTGAACAGGACCACGCAAAAATAAAATGGCTACCTACGAGTGCCTTAGGTAAGGTTTTTTTCTTTTAGTTATAATTACTATGACTAAGGATTTACTTATCAAAAGTGAGCTCTGTTATTTCTTTTCATTTCGAAGTAATTACAGTTTAGGATTTGCCTTTGGCCGCCGCGCCGCGCGGCGAAAAATGTTGTTTATTTTTTTACTGGTACTCTGGTAATGGCGAGACTAAGGGTAGGCATAAATTATGTTAGGTCTTTCGTATCATTAGTAAGAGGTTGTATAGGCTCAGCTATCTATAGATATATTTATAATTACTTGTCCTGACTGACTCATCAACACAGAGCTGGGGCTACAAACTTTAAACTTTGGCAGTTGATGCCTTTTATGTTGTAAGCATCCACTAAGGAAAGATTTTAGGAAATTTGACCTCTAGGGGGTGAAAAAGGGAATTTTGTTTGTATGAAAAATCTTATTTCTTGAGTTAATCGACTTGAAACTTGGCACGAATACTTATTTAAGTAAATTATGAAGTTTGTCATTTTTTGTTTTTCTAAACTACTAAATTGGGTTTTGGGGGTGTCAAAGTTTGTATGGAAGAATTTCAACGTGCGGTCCGATTAACTCGAAACTCAGTATTTATATTTAAGACCAAAAATAAAGAATAACGCGTATCAGGATTTTTTTTTAAATTTACCACTAACGGGGTATTTAAAGTACGAAACGACGCGGACGAAGTCGCGCGGGAAATGCTAGTACATTATTTTTTTCAACTACATTGATTCTTTTTTTTAAAATCATTCTTAACTTGTCTAAAATTTCGTAAGGAAAGTTTGGAGTTTGCATGTGAATGGCAATAAGAGCTGGGAAAAACCAAAAAGAAACTATGGATGTACTGTGTGTAAGATGATATAGCTAGAAAGGGGATGATTACCGAGATGACGACTAAGCGAACGTTCGCACGGACATAAAAATATCGCGGCGATTGTTTTCGCGCACTGGATTTTCAGCGCTCTGCTTAGCGCCGAGAGTTGAAAATTTAACAGTGTGTTTTTTCGACACTGGAATGCACTCCGTTGGATTCTCAATGCTCGGCTCAACACCGAAAGTTGAAAATCCAGTGCATGATAAAATCCCGCCGCGATACTTTTAGGTCCGTACGAACGTCGACTAATAGCATGGCATGTATGGAAGAAAAAATATGTTGCGCCGACCCCAAATAAATTGGGAGCGAGAGAATGAAGAGTGAAGATGATGAACTGCGTTTCATGAAAAATATAAATACTTATCCCCCCCTCACATCTGTTAAGAGCAAGCCAATTTACATGCCAATTAGCTGCAACCGCTACCGCCTCCTCTGAGACATGTGTTATTACATACACAATACGCTTATAACAGACGGGCATGCTCGAATATTGCTATATACACATACATAGGCTTTATATTATTATATAACTAGCAATTAGGCAAGTGTTATTACCAACAAATCTACTGCATGTTATATGGGAACTTCTTATTCCTTTGGCACTTAAGATACTTACCTACATATAGAAATGGTACGTTCAATTAGATGCCATAATAGATTCCCTATGCCTGATGGTACCAAGTGTTCGTCTGACGCGTCGTGGGTAGCCAGCGATGCTACCAATCTACGAATTGGCAATTTTTCCATACGCTGCACGAGGCTTTATTTTCATATAGCTCATGGCTTAGAGAAATGCGTTTAATTACGCTCCCAAATAAGTACTCAACGCCAAGATACAAATCAAGGCAAATTACAAAGTTGTTATTGCCAAAAGGCAAATTAATTTCCATCGAGCGCTACATAAACATAGATCTATAACAATTTTCTTCTGACTCAACCAGCCCGTCTAGTTACTGGACAGACAGAACGAAAACGTTTGCTATTTGAACGCAATCTTTCGACTTCCTGTCGAGTCGCCATCGACGCAATTAAGCACAGGAAGACCCCTAATGACATCCAACACCCCCAATCTTTTCGTGTAAACTTGTACCCCACTGTGCAGCCGTTAACTAAACTCTTGTGATCGGAGATAATACGCCATTTTCTATCCATTATGTCTTTACTAATTGGGTACGATGGAGTACCTATTTTTATGTTTTATTAACAACAATATTATTTCCTTTGGTCGATTTTCTTTTTTTTTTCTTTGTATTTGGCTTGTGTTCTAGAACGAGCTGAGATTTGAATCGAGATTATTCTGAAATTCGATCATTTTAAATTTAGATTTCGAATTGAGCATTGTTCTATAATATCTGCTCACAAAACGGCAAGGAAAACGGCATGTACTACAACTGAAAATTCGAAGACATGTGACATCCACCAACCTATACTGGGCCCGCTCCCTCTCACAAAGAGGAGGCCTGTGTTCCAGCAGTGGGAACATATGCTATTCTTCTATAATATTTAGTGTTACTGACTCGCTTATAGTTTATTTATTAGAACCAGGAATAAACTCCCTAACGTCCACCAAAATTTTGTTTGAGTAAAGCTTTTTTCATTAGAAACAGTTGTTTTAATTATTATAATGACTGTAAACTCCGAAACTTTATTGTTTCAATAAACACGGGTCGGAATCCACGAAACCTCGTTCAACAAATTACTCGAAACAGATAAAGTTACTTGAAAACATTTAATTCTTCTTATTTTCTTCTTGATTGTGCCCGTTTTTGGCCCATTGTTAGATTTCGTTTCAGTTTAGTATTTTAAGTTCTACATAGAGCAATTTGTTCGTAATTTTACTAAGCGAATAACAAATAACGACTTTTGAAATATCTGAAGGTAACTCAATTAAGAATCTGTCAGAACACGTTGTTATGACCTGGCTGTAATTAAAGTCGTCTGCTAAGTTTAAAAACAACTTTATTAACTCTTACAAAATCTAAAATGGACTAAAAAGACAATTATTTTCTTAAAACGAATTTATTTTTATTTTTTAGAATGTTAGTTTTATGAAATAAATCTTCGAGAATCTATACCTATACATAATACAATACAAAACATAAACATCACGCCTTGTTTCCCCGAAGGGTTGGGCAGAGGTGCACCCACATTTCGCCAATTATGTTTAAGTCCCGGGGGCGAGCCTATTTCCATCAATCGGGCACAAATCCAAACTTCGGGCTGCTACTGAGAAATTCCAGACAGAAAAACCCAATAACACTTTGCCCGACCTGGGAATCGAGCCCAAGACCTCACGCGCAGCAGTAACGTTTGCAACCACTAGACCAACGAGCCAGTCAGTACAATACAAATAAATACAATTGAAGTATCTGTTTGTAATGTCAAAATAACAGCTTTTTACTAAATGCATATGAAAATATATACGGTAGGTACATTATGTATAACAAAAAAACATTTTTTAAATTTCTGTCTATCTGCCTGTCTGTTTGTTCCGGCTAATCTTCAAAACGGCTGGACCGATTTCGACGGGATTTTCACTGGCAGATAGCTGATGTTATAAGGAGAAACTTAAGCTATAAAAATAATTAGGGTTCCGCGCAAAAAAATTAAGACCCATAAAATTGTGAACAAAATCCAATTCAAATAGAAGTGTAAGTATTGACATCCATGCGGGCGACGCTACGGGCAACAACTTGTACAGAATTAGATGAATGTTATTAAGTAGGTATAGAGTCCTGATAACATGTTATGATCTCTAGCTAATAAGGTCTATAATTAATTATCTTTTCGGATGAATAGATAAGATTCTATTAGGTACGATCAATATTCCGCCTGTTTCTTGGTACGTAGACTTTGTTATGTTATTTTATTTCATACGGGAAAACAAACAGTAGTTTATTAAAAATAAACGGAAATAACATTAAAATTTAACTTAACAGATATCTGTCGGTACTACCTACTACATTTTCCACAGATTGTTGTTTACCAATGAACGCTTTCTTTGATTTTACAAAACATAACATCGCGCCTTTGTTTCCCCGAGGGGCTTGGCAGAGGTGTACCTATTACACTACACCCACATTTCGAAGGTTATGTTTAAGTCCCATGTAATAGGGGGCGAGCCTATTGCCATCAACCGGGCACAAATCTAGACTCCAGGCTACTACTGAGAAATTCCAGATAGAAAAACCCAATAACACTTTGCCCGATCCGGGAATCGAACCACTAGACCATCTTTGATTTTATGTATTTTATTTTCTCTTCTACTCTTGCACACGGTGTCTTCATCTCTTTTTATCTTCTGTCCTATCGCAGATATGCTGGAAGAGATTTCTTTAGAAATAAGCATCACTTTTATACATATTTTTCTGTGCTTTTCTTATTGTCTGTTTATATAATATTTGTGTACATAAATGGTTAAATAAACTTTCTACAAATATCGTTCATGGGTTCAAGATTTACTTCGTAAAAATTGAATTACGACACATTTTATAGATGTTAACACGCTTTAAGGATGAATACTATTTATAAAGCACAAGCTCGTAAATACTAGGAGCACATTTTGAAGGGACAGGAAATTTGGCCGCCTTTTAGGGACCATATAACCTCTAACAAAATATACTCCCTTACAAAATAGTTGAGACGACAGTTAGAAAAGAAGGCGCAATACAGCGGGCCATGTATTTTTAAATATCTCTTAAGCATCCCGAAAAATGTCTTGAGAAAAAATAATAAATTTGCGATGACTTTTTGGGAAGGGTGGTAGTTCTATGCATCACCTCAGCTGGTAGTAAACCCGAAGCAGACGATCCAATCCCATTCTTATATTTCAATAACCCTCAGCTTGTTTCAAACTTTGAATATTATTACACTCTTTCGAAAATAAAAAAAACAATGACGGCTCTTAGGGTTTACTGTTCATCGTTACTGAGTAATCTTTATAGGTGTAGATGTTTGAAGTGGGCAGAATAGAAATGGAATAGGTGTTAAAGTTATATGTTTCTAGTTTATGGTTGCTGTTTTGATTTATGTATTTGAACCCGCGAGGGTATTTTTAGTGGTTCCTGATTTATATTTTGCTGTGTAACATTTTTATACGGCAAACAAGATCTGACAGCGAGACTTATTTGCATCTCGTACCTATTTCTATAAGCCTTTTAATGCAATGTCCAAACATATTAATTATTATGTTCGGCAAGCATCAGCAGAGATTTTAGGACAGTAAGTGTCTATACAGCAATGTCAGTAACCACTCAATATAAAAGCTATTACGATACTGACGACTATATGTAGGCAGTTGAGTAGTCTCATTACAAGCCTGATTGATTCTCCTAAGTAGGTACTCAAGCAAGAACAAGACATGAAAAAGGGTAGTGCGTTTGATACAACCATCAAAACCAATTATATTAAGGCGAGAAAGTGCGATTCTTCGTGACGCTATCTAATGGCGTAATAAAGAAAGAAAACTTGGCAACGCCCGCGCCGCGGCAGCCGCGCGCTCTTTTGCGTATACTCCGCCAATATAACAAGAGCCGCAGCCCTTCATTCCTATTACAATTCTTTTGAAGATATCTTCAAAGTCGGCAATCGTTACAGCTCTATATTAGTGGTTGTGTTGTGGAATCTGTTTGCGCTAAAGTCGTCACGCACAGCCGCTGATGAGCAGTAGACGTGATATCACTCACTCGAACGTGACTCTCGTTTTATTTGAGATCTTGCGCCTAGAGCTCCCTTTCACTAAACACATACGAAGCATTTTACAATGATTTTTCGCTGATTTGTATTCAGAACGTTACAGGTCATAAAAAGTAATGCTTACATTATTTTGATAGCTTCTAGGTAAGTACTAATTTTGCTTTCAAGCTAAACCTAAAATATGAACTTGAGTAAGCTGTCTTTTAAAGTTTGTTTTACAGTCTTCATAAACTTTTTTATTTGTAGCGTTACCGGAAATTTATTACGAAATAATTCCAACCATCTTAGTTTAGGCAGCATGCTACCCACTTTCACGTTTTCTTCAATTAGGAGATTTAAGAGTAATTACGAAAATGAGAAATGGGAAAAGTTCATTCTTGTGGCCATCGAGTTTTGGCCATTTTTTTTATTTTATGAAGTCCGAAATGGCTGCCTCTTTTTTGACATGAAAAAATAATTTCCCCTCTCTTAATTCTAAGTACAAAAAGGTCTTTTGAAGTGAATTTGTTAATAAGTGATCATTGTTACTAAGTTACAATAAACTTGTTGTTTTTTTTTTAATTTTTAGTCAACTTACCTTTTCAAATTAGTCGTCATGAATAATAAGGAATGCTTATCTTGATTAAAAGTGTAATAAATATTTTTTATGACTGGTGGTTTTCATATTAATTGGATTTAAACCTTAGCTATTTGGCATGCCAGAGAATAATGTATTACCTACGTTTCAGTTAATTAGGTTGGCTCCAACTTAAGTTTTAAGCGTTCATTTCTATAATACCGAAGGGAATATGGGCCGACCCTATTAGCTATGTTTACAAACTAAACGATTTGAGTTAAATAGCCCAATTCTGTTTACGCATAGGTTTGAATCTTCGGTTAGCTCTGCTAAAACGTGATATAGGTTAAAGGCTCCTGCAATCAGGCGCGACACGCGACGCTACACAAAGGCAGCAGTTGTCGCGCGACGAGCGGTGCCTTTGTGTCGCGTCGCATTTCGCGCCTGTTTGCAGGAGCCTTGACGGATTAATTTATTGAGAGAAAGTAGAATGTAAAGACAGGTAATTAATTGCTTAATTGAATGCACAATAAAATTTTAAATTATGAATATACAGGATAAGTTTCAGGTGCATAAAACTCGATAACTTTCCCCAAGGAACATGGTCGAAATCTTAAAATTGAAAATCGACTTTTCATACAATGACTGGTCACGAGCCTTATGTTTGTATGAGAAGTTGAATTTTATTTTTTAGACTTCGACCTATGTTCCTTGGGGAAAGATGTCCAGTTTTATGCACCTGTTTGCCTCCTAAAATATTCGCATTTCTTTTAAACTTATCCTGTATATTATTTCACATAAACTACACTACATGGGCACTTGAAATGTCAGAAGCTAGGTGCACGGGGGCTCCAATTGGCCGCTTCCTATGGAGAAGAACCGGCGTAAAACTCCACGTTTATACTCTTTTAAAAATAATTGACTTAATATTTGTCCATATTAATATAGGTATTCAAATCACAACTTTGACAGTTGTATGAAATGGCTGAAACACGGCAAATTGTTGAAGTGTTTTATTTGGTCAACAATGTCTAGATTATTTTATTTAATATTTTTAAAACATAATATTTACATAATATATAAGCTAACAGACTTAAAATAATAATTATAATATGTACAAATGTAAAAAATATATATATATATAATCATAGCGCATCAAAAAATTCGTCCGCATCGCTGTCAACAGGAAAAGTGCCCAAAAGGCTGGCAGCGTTGCCACGTTGTATGGCGATGATGAATCTTTGGCCAAAGAATAGGCCAGCCCTTTGGTCCCGTGAAGAGTCGACCAACCGCTTGGCGATGTCTCGGAAAACCAAGTGGGCACTCGGACCCCATTGCCCTAGTCAACAATTAGTTTCCCTGTTGGTACATACATAGATAATCATCTTAATTCATCATCATTAGAGCTAAAACACGACTTGACGAAGGTACTTTAAATCCAACCTAATAGGTAACTCTGAAAATCTATACATCTGTACAAATAAATATAATTGAAGTGTCTGTTTGTAATGTCAAAACAACAGCTTTTTACTGCATGCATATGAAAGTATATACGGTACATAAAACAAAAAAAAAATTGTAAATTTTTGTCTGTCCGTCTGTTTGTTCCGGCTAATCTCCAAAACGGCTGCACTGATTTTATCGGGACTTTCACTGGCAGATAGCTGATGTTATACGGAGTAACTTAGGCTACTTTTATTTTGGAAAAAGAATTCGGGCTCCGCGCAAAAAAAATCAAAACCCATGAAATTGTGAACAAACACTTATTGCGGGCAGGCGATGCAATGCGGCGGATCGGGTGACGAAGGAGTTTTATATTAAAATGTGGCTGTTAATTTAGTATATTGTGTATCTTACGACTTCCACGTGAACGAAGTCGCGAGGCACAGCTAGTATAATAATATAATAATCTTTATTGTCATAGTATGAGGTTACAGAATCATATGAAGCCTCTAAATCCCAAACTACTCTGACTTTCATTACGCTAAACGTTATGCCAAAAAAAAAAAATTGCTCTAAAACCAAGTGTTTCATAGATTTTATATGTGGTAATGTAGACATTCTTGAAGCATTGAGTTATTTCAGTATTGGATCGCGGCACGGAATATCATATGTATGTTCTTAGTCCTGCGCCACACTGATATTTATATCCCGAACGTTGGATTTGCAAATGGTTTCAACACTTTAGTGCCGTTTGGGTATCGATTTGTCTCATATTTATGTGAAGAGGGTATGAACTCGTAGGTAGGTACATATCTCTTAGGTACGTGCCTAAAATATTATAAGTTCATATTTATTAACGAAGCCAGTGGTGGTGGGTGGTAGTGGCTGACGTGAACCTTCAAACTATAACCCCTTTTAATAATCACGATCTTGCTTTCTTCACAATTCTTCACTGATGACTTGGTAATGGAGAGCAGTACCTAACTTATAATCAATCTGTCCAGCCTTTTCCCAACTATGTTGGGGTCGGTTTCCAGTCTAACCGGATGCAACTGAATAACAGTATTTTACATGGAGTGACTGCCTATCTGACCTCCACAACCCAGTTCCTGGGTAACACCGGTAACACGGTACCCCTTGGTAAGACTGGTTGTCAGACTTTTTTTTTTTGTGGATGGGAAATCATCAAATGACTTCTCCCGCTCTGGGCGGAGCGGGAGGGCGTGTCAGACTTTTACTGACTAAAACCCACCCGTGTTCCTTCTGTTGCCTGTGCCGGGGCCACGGTAACTCTTTCGAACATCCCGCAACCCTAGCTGGCATCGGCCCTAGCGGACCCCGTCAATAGTGCTGACATCTCTTTGAGGCGCGCGTGGAACACGACGCGCCGTCGACTCGGGCTTGGTCCTTACCGGTCGGCGAGCTACCCATTGCTCGCCGTCCGCAAGCCCGCGCCTACGGTGGCCGGGAATCGGCTACCAATTCCCGACGCCCAGGGCGTCTCCTGCGGCGACTAGGGGCGTGAGGGCGCAAAGCTTGCCTCTCCCTCACGCGTCCCGCCTCCTCCGTCGCGAGCATTACTGCTTCGCAGAAGGAGGTAATGGCTTCCCATGTACTCTCGCTCCGTACTATGGCCTGGACCAGGGCCGGACGCGAGAGATCGCCGCCGCCGATCGCTTCCGCGAGGACACGGCGGTACTCCGCGCAAGCCGGGCAGACCTGGAGGTCTGCCCGGCTTGGTCTGGTCGGCCGGTCTGGAGCATACGGTGGACCGTATGCTCCACCGTGTCCTCCGGGCGATCCACACAGTGGTGACACCCGGGCGTTTCCTCCCGCCTTATCCGGAACAGGTACCTCCCGAAGCACCCGTGTCTGGTGAGGACCTGCGTCAGGCGGAAGGTGAGGACGCCGTGGCGCCTCTCCAGCCACTCCTCAAAGAGGGGACTTATCGCCGCAATTGTGGCGTGCCCAGCGCTGGGTTGCGACAATCGCACTCTCCATGCCGCCATGAGATCCTGCCGGAGCTCTGTCCGCCGTGCCGCGATTTCTCGCGGCAACGGAGTTACGCCCGCGTCCTGCCTCCTCGCACCACTCCCACATGTGCGCGAGGACTGGTTGTCAGACTTGGGCTTCTGACTATCCGTAACGTGCTTTCCGAGGCACGGAGATGTAAAGGATGCCCGTACGCATGTTATTATTTAACCACGAGCCCGTCCTAGTACCTACCATATAATATTGTATAGAAAAACGTGTAGTGCTGTCAATCTGTTTGATTTGTGTCAAAAGGGATGACAGTACCTAGTTACAGCGTGCTTGTAGAAAAGTTAAAAGTCGGTTTCTTTGGACCTGTACTTTAGTTTTTGCTACCGACTTCCGAAATTACAATGATTTTTCACTTTGTTGTTTTTTTTTTTTTTTGGAAGTCGGTTTTTTTTTATTTTGCTCTTTTTAGTTGTTGTACCTATCTCAAGCAAACTCGTATACTACGATTTGCAATGTAAATAACAGTGACAGGAAATGATTATAACATCATTAATATAAAACATAATAAGTGGAAAAAATACGTATTACTGAACCTAACTCAAAAACCACTCAGCAGAACTTAAACAAATTTATATAGGACCAATCTGAAAGTAGGTATATAACAAATAAATTTTCAAATCGGTTTATAAATTACGGAGTGCTGAGGTAACAAACATTATATATATAACATCATAACATAACATCACGCCTTGTTTCCCCGAAGGGGTTTGGCAGAGGTGTACCTATAGTACACCCACTTTTCGCCAGTTATGTTTAAGTCCCATGTAATAGGGGGCGAGCCTATTGCCATCTACCGGGCACAAATCCAGACTCCGGGCTGCTACTGAGAAATTCCAGATAGAAAAACCCAATAACACTTTGCCCGACCTGGGAATCGAACCCAGGACCTCATGCTCAGCAGTAGCACTTGCGACCACTAGACCAACGAGGCAGTCGAGGAGATTATATAATAATATATATATATATATAAACAACTGAATTGAGAACCTCCTCTTTTTGAAGTCGGAGGGAGGGTACCCTTTTCTTAAACAGTATCCACACGGTACTAGATTGTAACCTGTAGCCATCTTACCATACTAAGCAAATTTAGTTTTTAATAAATAAATAAAAAATAACCAAAAGGCTTCCAATTACAGCTCTCTTAAAATTAAAAAGGTCGTAATTAACTAAATTTAGTAGCGTGAGATACTCATTATAAATATAAAACAACCTCTCTAAGGGTCTTCTTACGCTTTAATATTTAAATTAAGTTCATAAAATCATAACGGTCATGGCTGTTTCCCAGTAGAGATAGCCAAAGCCTGTTTTTGTCCAGAGTTGCCAGGTGATGTTGGACAGAGACCAGAGAGCAAAGATATAGACAAAGTGACCTATTATCATCGACTAGCGACCCGTCCCGGCTTCGCACGGGTAGCACTATTTATCTTTATCCAGATACTTGTGGTGGATGATTGAAATAATATCTTGAATTCATGCAAACCTAGTACTTTTTGTTAGGTTTTTCAGAAAAAATATGACACAAAAAAACCAAAAACAGTATTTTTTTTACTTGTGCATAAAGTTTTAATAAATAAATATTAAGCTACCGAAAAGCTTAGGTGTGTACAAAGATAGGAAACGCTTTGAAAGCGTTTGCCACTCAGATGGTTAAAATACCACGTGAAAACAGAACCCAGTGGACGCAATGAACCATTTCTCTCCAAAAAATATAGAAGAAATGAACTAAAAGGACATCCCTTTTCTTTCTTTGTGTATCCTATCTTGCAGATTTCTAAAACTGCAGGTTTTATACACCGCTGTCTATCTATGCAAGTGATATTAGTAGGTAGTCTAATACGAAGCCAGTAGTAAAAGAAAGACAGTAAAAAAAGTGGCCAAGTGCGATTCGGACTCACACAGGAAGGGTTCCGTACCACCGTAAAATATTTAAAAATATTTTCTGTAGACGCCGAAAAAAACACGTTTCTTGTATGGGGACTCCATTTTATTTTTAACTTTATTTTATTTTTATTACTAGCTGTGCCCCGAGACTTCGTTCGCGTGGAAGTAGTAAGATACACAATATAGTAAAATAACAGCCACATTTTAATAAAACTCCCTTATCATAATATAATTCAATCATGATTCGAAAGACACGTGGCGCCATCTATTACCATTAGAACGTTCAAATTCAAATTCAAAATATTTTATTTCACATAGGCCTACATGGGCACTTATGAAACGTCAGAAGCTAGATGCACGGTTCCAATTGGTCGTTTCCTATGGATTCGTTATTGTTGTTTTCCTCGGGAACAGTACTTTTTTTCGGGATGAAAGGTAACCTATGTCCGTTTCTGTACACCTGACAACGTGTATGTAAAATTTCAGGATGATCGGTTCAGTGGTTTAGGCGTGAAAAGGTAATAAACAAACTTACATTCGCATTCATAATATTAGTTAGGATTTGTTCTTATAGCGGCCATAGTATTACACGCTCTGTGAAAACCTCAAGTGTCTACCTATTACGGTTCAAAAGATACAGCCCTGTGACAGACGGACGGATGGACAGCGGAGGCTTAG
Source organism: Fissipunctia ypsillon (assembly GCA_947568875.1). Taxonomy (NCBI): domain Eukaryota; kingdom Metazoa; phylum Arthropoda; class Insecta; order Lepidoptera; family Noctuidae; genus Fissipunctia; species Fissipunctia ypsillon. Next base: position 11,986,412 of record OX387644.1, on the reverse strand, counting down.
TAATAGGGTTCCTAAAAAAACAAACATTATTTCATAAGGGAAAGTGTGTTTTAATAAAACTTTTTAAGTTCGCGTGGATAAAGTCTGTCGTTGAGGTGCAATTTTTATTTCAAAATAAGAACTTTACGATATGAGTCTAGATAATCAAGTTTTAACTCTCAGGCCTCGTACTAACCAAAACCGGAACGCGTGGTGGCGCCGACAGAGGGCGCCTTCCGGTTTTCCGAACAAAAAGAGACATGAACGCGACGATCGCGTATTCGCGAGATGACCAATATGTGCCAATCTCCATGATTGCAGACGTGGTAACAGTCCAATAGGAGTCTTGTAATAGTGGCTTTAACAATTTTAATGAAAACCGTCAATCACCTACGTTACCAAAGAAATTTTAAAATTCAGATTCTATCTATCCTGGTCGATCCTGGTAAAAGTGATGGACAGACAAAGGTTAGACACCAAAGTAAGATTAATAGAGACACAAAAAGAGAGACTTAGAAATGCTAAATCGACATAAATTATGCATAGAAAAGGTAACCCTTTTTCATCTCTTGAAACTTAGGTTACGTGTGAATTTCTTATTCAGAAAGATAGAGAGCTAAATATGTTGGGAAAACATCACGAGAAATTATTAATATTTTATTAAATATATCATGGAGTTACGTGTTGTATTTTAAAATTATATCGTAGGTGAAGGTTATTTTCATAAACATATGCAAGAAAATCTCGGATTTATTTATGTTGAGTTATCGATAAATAATCACACCTCCAAGTAAATATATTTTTTTTAGTATCCCACAGGCTGTAAAACGTGCCATGCAATGGTCTACATAATGTTTCCACCGCAAGTGGAGTGGCAATGCAATGGCAGTGGCAAGGAGCTGTAAAGATAGTATTTTCTTGAAAACAAATAGGTATTACTCGTATATCTAGATAAAATGTCAATTAATGAGACAGAAATACAACTATAGTAAGTTCTATAAGTTCCTTGACACGAATAGAAAATGTGACAGACATCTTAGGAAAAAAGTTATATTTCCAACACAAAATGGCAGCAGAATCATAAAAGGTAACATGCTCGTAACGCGAAAATAGACCTCTCGCAGTATAACCCAAAAAAGACTAAACGTATATTAATTAGAATCGTATTAAAACGAAAGATTTAAAAGCCATTTGATGGATATTTCTGCAAAATACGTGTCCACCTATAGACGCAAAAAGCAATTTATAACAGTGACCAAAAATGCACAGTAACAGGCAGCAATGCTGAAAATTGCATCCTAGACATTCAGCTTCATGATAAATGGTTCCGTCTGTCTTTAAGAATGTAGCCAGACGGTTAAACTATGGAAGAGACAAGTCATCCATCGTAATAATGTGACGTATCTACCTATTCATTCCGCTTTAAAGCGCTTTTGATGGAAAAGTGCAGTTTTATTTTGTACTGGCTGGTGCGGTTTTTGCATTTTAAAATGGCAAAACTATAAAAGTTGTGTATTCGTAATGAAGCAAGTATGTTCATAACAGGCTTAATGGAAGTAACACGTATTTTTTATTGTATAAGCATAGCACAATCTTAATAGAGACATTCTTGAAGATCACAAACAACACGTTCAGTTGCCAATTACGAGAACGATGCCATCGAAACGTTGATACTCGTACATCATCTGCTATCTTGAGCGCCACAAAAAATATGAAAGCAACTCCTATAATAGCGAAGCGAACTTTTTCCTTCATAACGATTTCACACAAACTTCGTTGGAATAAATATCACGAATATTTTATAATAATTTTCTCGCTGCTTAATTCATGAGACCTTAGTGCGTCGGAATTACGTGAAGCTATCAATTAAGTACATTAGTCTGCCGAAAACATATGTAACGTTGCTGTTGTTTAAAAACGGGTCACAAAACACAAGCTGCGCTGCAACCACATTAATAATTTATCAGCCGCATGACGGCTGTTTGCTAATAAAGCGTGGATTCGCGCTGGAAATATTAATAAAAGCAGCTTGCAGCCGGAACTCGGACGGTCGGAACCGGCGCGCGCCGCGCACGGCCAATGACAAATGACCAGCTGAAACTTTCATTTAGTTTACCATTGAATTAAGCGACCAAAAATCATTATTTAGGATAGCCGATTTTTGACATTTTATTTAAATAGTTACTTAGTATCAACATTTATGAATTAAGGGATTTTTTTTGGATAAAATACAAATGAAAAACAGATTTTAGTTGCGAAACGTTGCAAGCAGAAGATTGTAGGTACTTTTGTGGATCACTTATTTACCTTTAACTGGAGAGAATTTTAAGACTTCATTATTTATACCTACTAGAGAAATGCAATTAGGTACTTCATAATTAACTCATGAATTTTCACCATTCTGTATGATTATACCGCAGCTGAAAAGTCATAAAAGTTTAAAAATTAAAACTTCCTGGCGACGACGTGTCAATAGTACCTAATCATTATTTCTCACAAAAAAAAAATATAGAAGGTCTCGGTATTTTACCAAAGGTAGTGGTAATTAAAATAGCGTTGGTATAGTAATTTACACATATCTTTATTAATAAAATAACCTAGCTTAATATATATTTTGGGTATCACAGGTAGTACTGATGTTGACACCATCCGAAATATTTATCAACCAATCACGAGTGAGCTGACGCGCCTGTGGAGCTGTAGAACTCAGTGACGCGGCACGTAAATACCGCGCGTCTCGCGCGGGCGCCGCAGTGTCCGATGCGCGCGCTTCGCGTGCGGTGGTGTTGTCGATGCTTGTAGGTTAGCTGGTACAGTATCTTCCATTAGTTGAAGATTCGTTTGATACACCCACCTACATAAAACAGTATATAGATTTACTATAAATCAATATAAAGTAATAATGTAGAACTCATAGAATAAGCCATTTTGAACCGGCTTTCATGAAGAGTGTTCCTCCTAGTGACTAAGAAACACGGTGAATATTCTCCGAATTCAGACAATACTCTGAACCCCCGCAGTGTCCCAAAACTACGAGGTACACGTTCAATGAAGCAAAACGGTGCCTAAATTCGGCCAGCACTGCCTTTTAAACGTAATATCGATCGTATTTAATGGCCGATGTTCGGCAAACGTATATTAATGAATAAATGAAATCGAACGCATCTCACAGTCTCTTTGTATCAACCATTAGCTAACATGAACACGCCATTAAATTCGAATGTTCAATATTAGCTCTGAAAACCATTTGAAGCCAAGATAAGTATCCCATTTGGTCCTAATGATTCTTACTGCTTCTAAGTAAGTACTAATAATGTCGATATTACCGACAGTTCTCCTTTCAGCTTAGGTATTAGCCTCGGATAGTCGGAAACTATTCAAAGCAGCTTATATAAATGTCTGAATGTTGGTTGTTACAGGGTCAAATTAAATTAGCTAGCGAAACCCCGCAGAGGTGATGGGTATCGATATCTAAAGCGTCTGCTACACGATCGCCAACCGCATCCCAACAGAGGTGTATACACTTAAAATATGAGTTTAAAAATCAGTTTTTTTTTGTGTAAAGTTCACAGACGTGATGGGTTTCGATATCTCAACACGATACGACAAAACAGATTTGATCAACTCACACTTCAAGTAACAACACTACCAGCGGTCATTGACCAAAAAAAAAATCAAATCTTTTTTTATTTTTATTTTGTGCAGTTTAGATATCGATAACCATCACGTCTGCGGAGTTTCGCTAGCTGATTTAATTTGACCCTGTATTATTTTAAAAATTCAGATTTTCCGGTAATTTAAAAAAAAAAACGTTCGCTGTATATTCTCAGTCACAATCTGTCAAAAATTGTATAGCGTTTACCCACATTTGTGACATTTGATTGTCGCTGAGATGAGATTGCGATTAGGTTTTGAACGTTTTTAATTACGGGAATTGGACTTCTGGTCAATTTTTGTTGGTCATTTTTTAATGGGAGAAAGGACGAATTCTTTTGTCATTTGTCAACGCATTCCCCTATTCAAGCTCTTTTCCTGGCTTTGAAGCTCCAAAGAAGACGGTACTTCTTGGCAGAAGAAAGAAAGAAGGAAAGAATAACGTTTATTTGTACACAGTTCATGAAACACAAAACACAAAAAAAAAAGTAATGAAAATATTTTTTTAACATCAATAGTATACGTGCGCCTCATGGCTGCGCCAAAAACGTACATGCAGTCTGACGCTGGTTTTCAGAAAGCCTTTTTAGTGATTTTATCTATGGCAAGTTTTTATGATGACGAGATTGGGACAGTCTCTGGTATTAGGCTGTGAAAAGGCTACATACCTGCTAGGTTAATCTATATCTATACACTTTATAAATAAAAGTCAATTTTCGTCTGTCTGTGTGACCGCGTTGTTCTTATGAACTACGCAACGGATTTTAATGCAATTTTCACCTTCATATACGGCCGAACCCAATAACCTATTTTCAGTAAAAGACAGATCGCTATTGATGGTTGACAGTATAATTATATCTATCCTTATGTCAGGCCGGTAAGATTCCATAATCTCTTATAAATTATTGGAACGTTACGTTTATGTGTAGGTTTGTGTGTATCTATAATTAACTTACATATACTTAATAAGGAGATCTCAATGTTTTGTCAAGTCGTTAAACCATGCAAAGCAGGGGCGGGTCACTATTTCTTTAATAAAGCTTGATTTTATCACTTAGTTTACAACAAAGCTTTTGGTATCCAGTCTACGTTGCCGTGTAGATACATCGATTGACTTAAATTTTAATTAAGGCAGGCACGCGGTATCTGTCGGATACACTGAAATAAGCTGCGGCTGCTGTAATAGATTGGATGCAGTGATTATACGAGTAGGTAACACCTATATCCTAATTATTATAACTAGCAAACTAGTCTGTATCTACTGTTAAAACGGAAAACAACTGCCCCTGTTTATGAGAATTTAATTCAAGTTTTCTAACCCCCGGTGGGCGTCTGGAATTTAGATCATATTTGAACTGAGGAAATATCCATAAATGCAAATAAGGCACGGTAATGTATATTCTTTGTTTTCTTTTTCTACTGTAATCATAAATTTTTTCGCCACAGATAAGTAACACTTCTATTATCTAGACAATTACACAATTACACATCTCCGCCTAAAACTACCCACTTTCATTGAAAAAAAAAAACTACGATTCTAATTTGAAAATATCACGCTGCCGGACGCCAGGTAGGTACTACTTACATACTCTCATTAATATTTCATATTCCTGAACATTTTAATATTTCACATCGCGATCTTTTCCCTTGAGACGGTTATAACCTAAAATTCTAGAGATTACGTTGACATCGCTTAGTGCCTTCGGCGAAACACAAGGCTCCTTCGGGCTTATCCCGAAGATTATTGATGCCTAAAAGAAATCACTTAAATCTGTCGCCATAACTCGGAAAATCAAAGATATTACTGATCCCTGCGTCCCACCTAACTACAGTACAGTCAACACATTACTAGTCGGTAACAAATTGACATTGACAGTACCTTTATATCGTAGTAGTATGTGTCATTAACGTCGTGCTAGTGGTACTACTGATGTGAAGTTTACTATATCTACATAAAGTCCGGCCATCAAGAGAATGCATTCATGACACCTGTCAGTTAGACAATATCTAATTGTAATAAGGGTCAAATTCGCAAAACAAATTGTCGTTAACATGACAGGTGCCAAGAACGCATTCTTTCGATAGCCAGACTGTAATATGAATTAAGAGGATGCATTCTTAAAATTAGCAACGTTGCAAATACTTGTAGCTGTCAAATATTTTGGTGTTTTCATTATTTTGTCAATATGCTTGAAAATATTAATGTCGCCCTGCAGTGCACTAAAATATTGATTACCGACTAGCTGGCCCGAGAGACGTTGCCCTACCAAAATTTCAATATGGTCGTGAGTTCATGCAAAAATCCCATAGAAAAAGCGCTTGAACCTGTTTAAACACAAAACTGCGATGCAATGCGAATTCGCAGTTTTATGTGCCTTTACCCTGCTGAATTCTGCTGACGCCTCATTTTCATTTTCCGTTTTTCCTCAACTTTTCCAATTTTTCTTTTCATAAAAACCTAATTCGGACTATTAGGAACATTGTAAAATAAAAAATAGACAACTCGACATCGGCAATATTTCATTTTTATTTAAACAGGTGTAAGTACCTTCACTAAATTTAAAGTTAAAAAAAAAAACAAAACTTCACGGCTCTATTAGATTGTGATGCGTATGATAAAATTAAATAAATCGTTTCTTTCAAATCCAACACTTAAAGAGATCCTGATATTTCCGTTCAGTCTGAAATCTTTACTTCTCAAAACGCTATAAAAGCCCGACTTTAAATATTCGTCGCGATATTTCAGTAGATATTGCGAGCCATACTGATTTATCATTCGCGTGATGGTCCACATGGTAAGGCGCTGTCTCTACTGTAAAATATATGGCGTCTTTGAAGCGCAGAAAGATGGGTAATTTCATTGAATTTATGAACGTATCACCGTTGATATTGCGACGTTGAAAATTTGTACGTAAAATTGTGATAAACATCGTATTAAGTTGACTACAGTTGGTAATGTGCATGTGTTAGTAGAAGGTGAACTAAGATACAACGATACCTAACGTTACTGTGATATGTGTTAATGTGAAGCAAAATATGACGAATTTATTAAAAATAAAAATAATAAAATAACATAACACTTACACACACATCACTCCTGTATTCCCCGAACGGTTAGGCAGAGGCGTCAAAGAAAGAAAAATATTTTATTTGGGACACTCACAGGAAATACAAAAAGTAAAAGAGAAGCATTAAAAACAAACAAAATTAACATATTTTTCTAATAACAAAACAAAAAAAAAACAATAATAAAGACCCGTGCAAGGCCAAAAAGCCTCCTAGCACAATGCTGCGATATTTAAAAAAAAAGGGCCCACTATGTGTACATATAGTTACCCACATTTCGGCAAATATGTTTAAGTCCCATGTAATAGCGGGCGGGCCTATTGAGAAATTCCACAAAACAAAAACACCAACAATAGAAATGTCCATAAATACATATGTCCCAATGGCTACGCGATAAAAGCAATGTACAGATGACATTGTTACCGACCAAACCCGATTTCAGGCCAAACTAGTTTGTCCTAGGCCAAACCAGTTTATCCTACGCGTGCTATGCCAACTAGCTTAATTATTAATCGTTTAGTTAACAGGCTAGCCTTTGCAAGTAGCACTCGCTGGACGCTCCCGCGGCACCACCCGCTTCGCTCGCTCGGCTCGCGCGCCGTTGATGTCAGTTCTAACCTTACCTAACGTAATTAAGCTAATTGACTGCAACCTGTTGGGTAAAACGCGTAGAATAAACCGGTTTGGCCTGAAACCGGGTTTGGCTGGTAACATCTTCATCCTCATTCATCCAAAACTAGAAACCGGGCAACAATACTTCATCAGGTTACTACGTCACTAATAGCTATGGCAGAAGCTTCTTCACATGCTTTAGGTTAAGGTACTCCTTCAGTAGCTTAGTCAGCAATTAGGTATGCGTAGCAATTATCAAGCCTTCATTAAGAATAAGCTATTCATTATTAGTGAAATACTTCAGCCTGGTATTGTTGGGTACGCAGATGACAGTACAGTTTCAGAGAGATACTTGTCCAGCGCAAAAATCAGCGGGGCCGAAGTTCGTTCCTTGAGAGAGGCCATGGTAGAGCGGACAGATTTGAACTTAAGCCTTGTCTCCCAGTAGGGTGATGATAATCTGGTCTCTTTTAACGCAACCAAAACACAGGCGTGTCTTTTTACCGCTAAAAGGAGTCGGTGCGATCAAACTCCTACTTTTCGGGGTACATCTGTTCCTGTAACTGATCGGCTGGAGCTCCTAGGCATGGAATTGACATCATGTCTCAACTTCGGTGCCACCATCGAATACAAAGCCCAAACTGCGGCCAAGAAACTGGGCATCCTAAATAAGGTGAAGCGATACTTTACGCCTGGACAGCTTTAACTCTCTACAAAGCGCAAGTCCGATCCTTCATGGAGTATTGCAGCCACCTTTGGGATGGCTCAGCTAAATACCAACTTGCCGCGCTTGACGCGGTGGAACGCAGAGCTAAGAAGCTCATTGGCGACGTAAGACTGGTGGATGCCAAGCTTCACAGCTTGGCTCATCGCCGCAAGGTTGCCTGCTTGTCGGTCTTCCACAGATTGTACTTCGGTGAGTGTGCTCAAGAACTTCACAACCTCATCCCGCCGGCCCCCTTCTACCATCGGACATCTAGACGCACTGCAGGTTACCATCCGTACCTAGTGGCTATTCCACCAATTCGCACTAAGCGTTTCCAAATGTCTTTTGTGATACGCACAGCAAAGGAGTGGAACTTTCTGCCTGCGTCTGTGTTTCTGAACGCATACAACCCCGATCTCTTCAAAGTGAGAGTGAACAGGCTTCTTCTGGGTAAGCTCGTTCCACCGTCGACTTTGTCTTTGTCATCTTTGACCTAGACTAGAGTCAAGAGCAAACCTATCTCAAATAAAAATAAAAATTACCTGAGAGACTGTGACCTCTGAGTTTGTTTCGGCTTTTCTTCTCAGAATATAAGAAACATCGAACTAATCCAGTTTTAAAATATAAGTTATTTTTGGCGTGTAAAAGTGTGTTCATTTTAACCAATTTACAGAATTAAATATAATTTACAATAATTTACTTCCAGAATAAGCATTTTCTAGTAAGTATTTTTAGACTTCAGGAACCAGTAACAATCCATATTTCTCGGACATAATATCCATAATTATTATATTTTTTTTGTCCTACGAACCCGGGTAACATACTTTCTAATTGAATATTGTACGAAATTCTCAATATCCTTAATCAATGTGTTAGCTTATGGATTAGCTGCGAGACACAAATGCCTGACATCTGATATTAACACATAATCCCATCGCTACACTACATAATGTTATTAATACCGAACAAATGTAATAACTGATAATGGCTGATAATACAAGGTTCAAACAAATTGATTCACTTTGGTGCAGAAATTATAGGTTGAGATGACATCTACGTCTATATGTCGTGACCGGATGTTTGAATTGATAATTTTATAAAGTGTCCGGTCATTTCATAAAATGGTTGTGTTTCATGAAATGGCCCGCTAAAATTGACCATATCGTTTAAACGTCAACGTTTAATGGTATGTCAGTCGACGTTTGGCCATATCATTAATGTAGGCTATCTGTCGTTGTCCGATCGTAGAAACGGCTATATCGTGACGAAAGCAACCTATTTCATCGACATTCCCAGCTGACCACTGGGCATATCGCAAAGTAGTTGCATTTCACGTCACTAATGGCACCCCGACCAAATGGGTTAGGTTAGAACTGTGACCAAGCGCACGCGAGCCGAGCGAGCGAAGCGAGCGATGCCGCGGCAGCGGCCGGCGAGTGCTACATACAAGTTGATCGCAGTTACTTAGCTATGTAATATTTTTAGGACCCTAAAATAGGAATTATTCGAGTAGAAACAGCAAAAACAAAGCGATATAAACGCCTCTACCGGTGGATAATTTAACAATTTTACGATATAATCACTAATATTTGGCCACATCATGAAGTAGTCGTGCGTTTAACTGTTCATATCGTCAAACGTTGAGTATTAAATGATCTGGCCAGACCATATCATGATGTGACCAGCGGTCAATGGTCTATTTCATGAAATACAAACATTTCATGAAATGGTCGAACACTTCATGAAATGATCAATTCTAAGATCTGGCCACGACTTATATTATAAATTAAAGTCGCTTTTCGTGTCTGTCTGTGTGACCGCTTTTTTCATCGAAACTACGCAACGGGTTTGGTTGCGGTTTTCACCGTCATTTAGAAAATTAATTCCGGAAGATTTTTGTGTATATAATAATAAAATCATATTAAATTAACATATAATAAAGAAATCTCAATGTTTTGTTAAATCGTAAAAACCGAGCGAAGCAGGGGCAGCCTGCTAGTTGAATGACACACTTTTATTTTACACGTTCCAGTTTGGTAGATTCCTCCAATTTGCAAGGAATAAGTAAACCGTGTATAGTAAAGCTTAATATCAGTAGAAAATATTAATTCGATTAGCCTCTCTTACGTGTCAGAAAAGATTGGATCTTGGAGAAAACTTGGGCACTAATCATTATTAATAAGTTTGGGAAGTAATATTAGAATTCTGTTATATTATTAGGAATGTATAACCTTTGCAAAGTTTTGGCATTATCATTGATTTTGTACAAGAGAAACATAGGTAATTTATTTTTGATTAACTAGCTGTAGTTACCCCACTGGACTGTACGTGGTTCATACCACGTACTGTGGGGTAACTAGCGACTATTAAAAACGGGCTATTAAAAACTTTCTAGCTTAAAAATTTGGACCTAAAATGATAATTTTCATTATTATTTCATAGTTTATGCCAGTTTTGTTTGTTATCCTTATTACCTAAAATATTTCCATCCATAGCGTCCATTATTAATGTCCATAACCTACCTCTTACTAGATTCAAGATAATATCCTGCGGATAAGATGAATATCCATTAGATATTATCAAAATCTAGCCACTAGAAGTGTTTTTCACATATCTAATGTTACGCGAATCATGAATAGAGATTTCGTACAGACGAGTGTACGAGTGTTTCCGAAAATAGAGCGATTACCGCAGCTGCAGGAAAATGGCCGACTGAGTTTACGCTAAAACGGTAATACAAAAGCAATATCCAACACTTCTAGTGGCACCCACAACAAAAGCAGGATATTTTGTAAACATTTTACTGCGTCCCAGTCTGTGACGATATTGTGGACGCTGTCGTTGCAAAATGGCAGTTTTTACTGCCTTCCACAAGACCGTTCGGTAACGTTACATCTCGCCATAGTTGTCGTTATACAGAGAAATGTTCTTTAAAAGTAAGACTGTTTTTACTAGTCCCACACTTTTTGCCTTCCTTCTCAAGAAATTGGTCAAACTTCTAAACTTCTGTAGTTTTTAAAGCAAACGATGAATTAGGACGCTGAAGCGGAAATATAGGTATAGTTTGTTTAAAATATTTTACGCCCATCTGATTTTCATAAAATGTTATTATTTTTACGATCAATCTTTTAAAGCTTGAGATATTTTTACTAGAAGTCTTTAGCTAGTTTCAAAAACTAAGCATAAGGAATGGAAAAAGCAAAATTATGTTTTGAATGTTGGTAGACGAGCTTTCACACTTTGCCGCCTCTAGGCGCTCGTTAAGGTGACAAAACATCGTTTTTAGTTCCCTCTAACGCATGGTATCTCTGGCCCAACTGCAATTTTCTCACTTAGGAACCATGGCTATTTGCAAAACGTGTGAAACTTGTCCACCAAAGTTGCACCACAGTTGAATTTTGTTTATGTTTATAGTATGTTAAATTATACTGGCTTAAAACTGTGTGACGTAACATTAATAATTTGGGGTAGGTATATGATATTTTAGAACACATTTTGCTTACGAATTTTCTTGATGAAAGAATGTAGGAGTATTTGGTTGGGTTTCGAGATGGGATCCTTCGACCGTGACAAAATAGGTTGTGATGATCCGATGCTCCCTATTTCGATCCCGAATATTTTGCTATTCTCGTGACAAAATTATCAGGGTGTGTCACAAAATAATCTTCGAGCCAGCTTGCTTTTAGTTTGGTTCTAAGATTGATATTACGTTAGTGCGATCTTTGCTGTATTGTGATAATATTACAAACGGTACGATGTGTTTATGAGATTAAATTCCGAGTTTTTTTTACTTACAAAAAATATACAGACTATAGAAGGAAAGAACACACAAGCAAAATTCTGTACATTATTTCTTATTGGTCAGTTGATTAGTGCAAATAAAAAATCACTCTAACATACATACATTCATAGACACTTTGTCTAACTGTCTATCCGTCTGTTATCCTTTCACGGTTCAACGGCTGAACGGATTTGGATGAAATTTGGCACAAGGTTAGACCATGACCTGGGTTAGTAGGGACTTAGGATACTTTTTAATCCCGGTAGTACGTTTCCGTGGGATAACTTCCAATCGTAAAGCGGGCGAAGACTCGGGAAAAAGCTAGTTACACATAAACATTCTATTCACACAAATAAAACTCATACATGAAATCATGCCAGCGCAATAGTCCCAAACAAGATCGCGAGCGCAAGCGGTCTGCATAGTTACTATCACTTGGCAAAGTTATTCGTGTCACTTCACATTTCTGAAGTTGAACCGCGAATAGCGGTACAAGTTGAAGTGGTTAGTTGACACTTTGTTGCGCAAGGTCCTAGCAAGGTGCAACTGCCGGCGACAGTATCGTGGGCAACTTTGTGTGACGTCCGATAAGCCGCCTACATACCGGCGCTAACTAATGCTGACGTCACACTCATCAGTTAGGCACGAGGCCGCGATGCTTTTGTTTTTGCAGGTAACTAGGATAGGGACTTGGTCTGTGGTATGTGGCCTTCTTCTATATAGGTGAGATAGTTTAGCATAGGAACGGGTAGTTTCTAAGAATTGATGTCTTTCAAACTTTTCTCTGGGTGGTGTTTAAAAAAGGTGGAGACCAGTGGCGCAGCTACAATAATCATTAGAAGAAACCTTGTGATGTATTAAACTGGTATTAAATATAATTATGTAATGTGATGTGATACACAGTTACACACACAGGTGTACCACATTATTTGACAATAGTAGACATTAAGACGCTTGGTTGTTCCGAAGGGAAGCCTATAGGAATCGGGTTGTATGAAAGCTACGCCTCTGGTGGACACGACAATACGACAACAAAAAAAAAGATACTGCGTAATATATCTAATGCCGTTACCAGTCTGCATACAGTAGTTTAGTCACTAAAGCTGATCAAAGATAAGCAAAATCCGTAATCAGCGCATCACTACTATTTACATCGTTCGTTTGGAAAAAAACACTTTTTCTTTTAATTTCGATACTTTCGTTTTATTTTGATCGTTCAAAAATACTTTTTTCATTAGTACCTATTGTTAGTGTTTTCATTTATGGTCGCATTATTGTCACCACATAAGATTTACGCAGAATAAATAAATACTTTTCAGGAACTTAGCTCATTACGTTCGAAAGCCAATGAACAAATTCGTTCCGGAACAATCTTATTTTCAGCTTTACTGTTCGTATCTTTCTCAAGTTAAATGATATTTTTCTGTTTGTTGTCAGGAGGTATCGAGGTACCAGAGTTCGGGGAGCCCATCACGAACCTGACAGTACCTATCGGGAGGGACGCAACCTTCGAATGCATAGTCGTAAACCTGGGCAACTTTCGCGTAAGTAATTATTTAGCTTTCTTCTTTTATAGATAAATACATAAACTTACGCCTTCTTCCCATGGGGGTAAGCAGAAACTACAGAATGCCACCTGCTACGATCCTTACATATTTCCTTCGAGAGTAAAAGTACCTATGCTTAGATGGTTTGGTCATGTTGAGAGGATGAATGAAAGGCGACTAACAAAAGGTACTTACACGGCTGGGGACGCCCTAGGCAGACTTATAATGACCTTCTTCTTTTATGTGACCACATAAATAAGGGTTGTTAAATGTTACATGAAAATAAGTTAAATATCTTTTAAATCTGAGGTACACACAAGTCCTTATACCCACTTTAGGCCCTCTTGCACCACGAATCGTTAAACACATTTAACGCTAAACGAATTTAAAACATCGTGGTGACAGAAGAATGAACAGACCAGTACAGATTGAACAAAGAGGACAAAGACGTTCAACGTTAAATAAATTTAGTGACTGCAAGTGCCAACGAGCCTAAAGGTGGGCATTCACGGTCAGTCCATCGCGCCAAACGGCGTGAAATACATCCAAATTTGATCGTGTATGTTAAAATCGGTTGGCGTGAAGTAAAAGTCTTGATGTGAAATCGCTCCATTTGACTTTAATCGTGTGAATACCTAATACCTTTAGGGATATTCAATCCCTCTAATCTGAATAGGGAGTCTGAAAATGTGCCCGGCTCGTTCATGAGACTTTTAACATACTTGGCAAAATGTGGCTTTACACCTCTGCCTAATCCTTCGAGGAATACAGACGTGTACTTCCGCATGTAATTCACAATTCAGAGTGAGTAGATTGTAGGTATCACAACAAACGATATTCTGCGAAATTTCTTTACTCCAAAATTATTTATTCACTTTAACAACTGCCTCTTCCCGAGAGCAAATTGTTTTAACTATAGGTATATACTAGATTATTTTAACCTAAAATCATAATATCAGCTTGAAACTTCATTGAATTCAGCCTACAGGTATTTTATTAAAGCGAACTGAATAAGTAATTTACGTTTAAATCAAGCTTTTATTACCTCGAATTTATATTATTAGCCCGTAGACAAAAAGCTTGTGCCGTCCCGCCGACAAATACCTAATAATAAAGTCGAGAGACTGAATATTAATTATGTTAGTTAACTTGAATAAGCTAGTCGGTTTTAGGCCGAATAAACTACTGGCAACAGTAAAATTATGAAGTTGAAAGTTTAGCCGGATTTAGGATTAGATTTATAAACCCCGATAGAGAGCTGAATTGTCTAAACCGCATCATAAAATATTGCTGTGTGGGCTATGTTTAGATTTAGTCTTCACAAAAAATTAAAACATAAAAACATAACATCACGCCTTGTTTCCCCGAAGGGTTAGGCAGAGGTGTATCTATAGTAGTACACCCACATTTCGCCAGTTATGTTTAAGTCCCATGTAATAGGAGGCGAGCCTATTGCCATCTACCAGGCACAAATCCAGACTCCGGGCTGCTACTGAGAAATTCCAGATAGAAAAACCCAATAACACGTTGCCCGACCTGGGAATCGAACCCAGGACCTCATGCTCAGCAGTAGCACTTGCGACCACTAGACCAACGAGACAGTCCAAAAAATCACAAAAAAAAAATTACAAAAAATTCACAAGTCACAAAAAATTATTATAATTTATTATATTTATTTAAGGCTTCTCCTTTATTCTCATATTGTCTCTGTCACCTCTGACCTTGACTAGAGTCAAATACAAACCTATCTCAAATAAAAAAATTAAAAAAATATCGACACGAACTACCAATATGAGTTTATCTCATGCTGTAGTCAAAATATTATACACTAGCGTTTAGCCGCGGCTTCGCTCGCGTGTATGCCAGAAATTATCCCACGGGAAAGTACTACCGGGATATAAAGTTTCCTATGTCCTAACCTAGGTCAGGGCCTACCTACGTTTAAAATTTCATTGAAATCCGCTCAGCTATTAAAACGTGAAAAGGTAACAATCAGACAGTTACTGTTACTTTCGCGTTTATAATAAATACTACTAGCATGGAAATATGGACAGTAGCGGTGCTTGTAGCCCGGGGTTTGCCGGAAATAACTAAGCCCAATAGCCCAAACCGCATTGGTAGGTAGGTACTAAGAATAGTCTAGAAGAAAACCTGAACTCCCACTTAATTATCTACTAAGGACATACAAACTATCAAACTTTTATACCTAGTACATAAATAAGGCTTAACCTGCAAATAAATTTTGAATTTTCGACAATATTTGAAAACAAAAACTGTCAGACGTCAATTTTATTCCACGAATAAAGGTTATCTGACTTTGATCAAATAAGCCCAAAGACGTCTAACCACACATTACATTACATTACATTCATTTTTTATTTTATTTTTCATTAATTTTTATTTACATTCTGCGGCTAGGTGTTGTTTTACGAGGAGATCTTACATATTAGGGGAGCAAAGTTTTTTCTATCTAGCCTTCTGCCTTACCCAAAGATCGCGAAACTTTAAAAAGTTACCGCAGTTCACAGCAGATGGCGCAACCTTAAAAAAAGAAATGTAGGTTAGCTACCTAAGGCCGCATGCGTAATTAATAAGTTTTGTTTATGTATAATTTAAGCGAACCCTTTCCTTATTTTAATGTTTGACTTGGCCTAAAAATTAAGTAGATAAAAAAAACTGGATACCAAAAAGACCTGTTAATTTTTTCAAAGATTTTCCTTACCCAATCATGAACAGACGCTCGGCCAAATAGACTTCTGAGAGTCGGAAACGCCTTTCTATTGTTTTGGTAGGCTTCTTTTCTCTGTTAAAACGGAAGAACAACCTACTTAACTTACCTTATTTAATTAATTTACTTTACTAATTTACATTATTCAACGCAATGACTTGAAAGTGTTGATAAGAGGCCTCGCTTTTAGAAATTGGTGAAGGCAAGTTTAGGCCGATTAGTTAGCGTGACGTTTTTACAAGACGCCCAAGAGACATTTAATTTCCTTTCCTATAGATTACTGTTTTGTGTCGTATGATTAATACATCCCATAAAACAGACAATTTAACACATTTTATTAGTTCCACGAAATTACAAACACTATTTTATGTTGATAAAATGCAGTAACAGCTTTTACATATTTTTAATATTCCATTTAATTAATGACTTGCGAACATAGAGACATTATTTTCATGCCAATAAGAAAAACAAAAAAAAATTAAAAAAGTTAAATCGACTTCAAAAAGAAATAAACTGAAAATTATGAAATAACTTTAATTTCGGAAGTCGGTGTCTTGAGATCAGTATTCAGTGTTTTTGCCACCGACTTCCGAGATTAAAGTTATTTCATAATTTTGAGTTAATTTCTTTTTGAAGTCGATTTAATCTTTCTAAATTACTTTTTTATTTCGTAATTTTTAGTTTTAGGTAAGAACTGGAATACTTGTTTGTAATTAGTAGTTAATAGTTTTGTTGTAAATATTGCACTAGAATTTAACCATGGTTTTGAGAAGTTTTCCCTTTGACACCACACCCGTAGCTCGTATCAATAAGTCAGGCCGTCACACTTGCCCGGGTGTCACCACTGTGTGGATCGCCCGGAGGACACGGTGGAGCATACGGTGGAGGTCTGCCCGGCTTGGGCGGAGCACCGCCGTGTCCTCGCGGAAGCGATCGGCGGCGGCGATCTCTCGCGTCCGGCCCTGGTCCAGGCCATGGTACGGAGCGAGAGTGCATGGGAAGCCATTACCTCCTTCTACGAAGCAGTAATGCTCGTGAAGGAGGAGGCGGGACGCGTGAGGGAGAGGCAAGCTTTGCACCCTCACGCCCCTAGTCGCCGCAGGAGACGCCCTGGGCGTCGGGAATTGGCAGCTGATTCCCGGCCACCGTAGGCGCGGGCTTGCGGACGGCAAGCAATGGGTAGCTCGCCGTCCGGTAAGGACCAAGCCCGAGTCGACGGCGCGTCGTGTTCCACGCGCGCCTCAAAGAGATGTCAGCACTATTGACGGGGTCCGCTAGGGCCGATGCCAGCTAGGGTTGCGGGATGTTCGAAAGAGTTACCGTGGCCCCGGCACAGGCAACAGAAGGAACACGGGTGGGTTTTAGTCAGTAAAAGTCTGACACGCCCTCCCGCTCCGCCCAGAGCGGGAGAAGTCATTTGATGATTTCCCATCCACAAAAAAAAAAAAAAAAAATAAGGCCGTCACACTTACATGTATTAGTCCATATCTTGAAAACTATTGAACTGATTTTGATGAAACTTTCACTGTACCCTAAATTGAAGTAAATTTAAGGCAATAAAAGAAAATTGGTCTAAATCCAATTAACAGGTTCGGAGAAATGCGTGGACAAACATACATGCACCTGTAAAAATTTGTTTATTTGTTTGGTAGCCCTTATAGATTATCATACATATGTGTATATATTGCAGTTCCAATAATATTACTTACATACATACGTGTCGAATTGATAACCTCATTTTATTTAAGTCGGTTAAAAGAGAGTGAATGATAGCGTGACGGTTGACAGGGGAGAATGGAAGAAGAAAACGTGTTGCGCCAATCCCACGTAATATGAGACAAGGGCAGGACGATGATGATTAATTTAGAAGCAATTCCATGTCTAGAACCTTCTCAACTCCTCAATTTTCCAGGTGGGCTGGGTGAAGGCAGACACGAAGGCGATCCAGGCCATCCACGAGCACGTGATCACCCACAACCCTCGGGTCTCCGTCTCGCACAGCGACCACTCCACCTGGTACCTTCACATCAAGAACGTGCAGGAAGAAGACAGAGGACAATACATGTGTCAAATTAATACTGATCCAATGAAAAGTCAGGTGAGTCACCATCTAGGACCAAAGATCTACAATGACTCACAGATAAATTATATGACAATGTAATAATACAGACATATGAATCATATTTTATGTGAGCTTCGGTATAATACAGGGTCAAATTAAATTAGCTAGCGAAACTTCGCAGACGTGATGGGTATCGATATCTAAACACGACAAAATAAAAAATAAAAAGATTTGATGTTTTTTTTTTGTGGTCAACGACCGCTGGTAGTGTTGTTACTTGAAGTATGAGTTGAGAAATCTCTTTTTGTTTTTGTTTTATCTCGTTTAGATATCGATACCCATAACGTATGTAGGTAAAGTTTACACAAAAAAAAACTGATTTTTAGACTGATATTTCAACTACACTGCGGTTGATGACACCAAAAAAAATCATCAAATTAATTTATCCTACATTATGATCCTGGATGTATACACTTAGACCTTCAATATCTTCGTAACCAGAAGGTTCTCAGGTCCCAAAAAAATGATCACAATGTCGAAGAGTACTTTACATCCACTATAGCAAACGACGTAAGAAGAGACAGATGCGTCTCGATAAAAATAGGACACAGGAGACCATTTTGATTGTTACCATCAGGTACAAGAATTATAAGCCAATCCTGCCCAAAAATAAAATCCACCATGCGTATAATTCAGTATCTTTTTTAACACACCGCAACCCGGATCCTTGTTACAAAGTAATGGACTGCGGTGCACTGAAAATTCAGGAACGATTTAACGAGAATGCGTCACGCGGTGAGGTGCACTTTGCCCAATAAACTGACATAAATTGCAACTTATGCGGTAGTGCTAGTATGGAACTCATGCATTTTTAACCACTTTTAAAGTTGGCAGTAACTCCATTAACGAGAAAGGATATGTGAGAACATTTTCAGGTTCATCAATTATTCTTTATACTTAAAATGATCGTGGGTTTACCTACATTGTTTAATTTTAATGACTCAACAGCTGTCTACACGCACTGTGATGATATTATTCTATTTTGTTAAGTACCTGGTACTTGTTGACAGGCCAACACTATCCTCCCATACCTATTTGCAAAGTAACACTGTAATCTGAAAACATTGTAAAAGCCCATCATTTTTAAAAGAGTAACCGTGGAGTTTCTTGCCGACTCTTCTCCATAGGAAACGACCGCGAAACGTGCACCTAGCTTTTCACGTTTCATAAGTGCCCATGTAAGTTTATGTGAAATAAAATATTTTGATTTTGATTAGAAAGGACCTTATTAAAATATCGATTAAATTGAACTTCTGATATCTAGTACAATCTGAAGTCAACATCATCATCAGTCTGCCCAGCCTTTTCCCAACTATGTTGGAGTAGGCTTCCAGTCTAACCGGATGCAACTAAATACCAGTATTTTACATTGGTAGGTACATTCTGAAGTGTAGTTCCGAAAACTGGACAGAAACTTAAGAGAAAACGTGGTTAGGTACGCTTTTATTCCATACAAACGTATTCCTCTGTTTTCTCCCTGGGTAATGACATTAGAGCAAAAATGATAACGAGAGGCTGTTATTATTTAGCCTCGAGCCCCTCCATGTTCATTATTTAAGTACTGATTGGTAAATAATGATTCATGTTCAAGTAAAACTTATGATCATAGCTTGAATTATTTATGGTCAACCTATACACTAAATTGTTAACGAATTTTTAAATAATGTATTCACAGAATTGTGATCATTAGAATCAATAATACAACACTTTATAATAATTCTTAAAAACAATATACAAGATAACACTACAATATATGTATTATGTACAATTATACAATAAAAATAAAAAGAGGGAATAATAATTGATAGGTATCTTTTGAAATGTGTAGGATGTTGGATTACACGAATATTTAGTAGAATGTTCTACTATATATCTGTGCAATTGTTATCCGTTTTGATCAACTGCTTTAGTAGCTACGTATATATATATAATTATTTCCTATAGAACGTCAGGATTGAGGAGCCACATAAAATGTGTTGTATTACTGGAGTTGAGTAGATTTTCCATTATATTTTTAAACTATAAATTAGAATACATTTACTACTAAATGATACTAAAATTTTGTTTTAATTGGTTGATTACTTTCCGAAAAATAGCGCAGGGAAGTTTATGTCTTTTTGTGACAAATAAGACATTGTAGCTGTCTCAATTTCAGCCGAACAAAACCTATTTTTTTAACAGATTACGCGTAAACACAACTAAATCCTACACAATTGTCAAAAGTATCCATGGGCTAGTTTTCGAGTTCTAAGGTGGGTTCTAAAGTTTAAACGTCCTGTATTTTTTTAAGGGTTTTACGACCAATTCCAGGATCGGGCCTATAAATTCGGCTAATTTATTTACTAGGTACTAAATATTGGTAGTCTCATATTTAATTGCGGGTAGCGTTTAAATATGAGACAAGCATCCTCAATCCATACGGACACGAAATACGGTTGTATGGAATGGACGCCACCGACCACGAGACGCGACACGAAGCTTCGCCACAGAGCACGAAATTGCAGCGCCTAGAAACGACAGTACCTAATAATAAAATTCGTAGTGCCAAATGTGCGTTGAGTGCATAACTTCTATCACGGACCACCTTCAAAGCCGTCAGTTTCTATACGTCATTAGTGTCATAGTGCGACGCTATGTGAGTAAATACGCTTGGTTTGTATGGAAAGTGTTGACAACGCCGCCTGTAGCAACTGCCGAAGCATTTCCGTGCTCTGTAGGCTTCGCAATTGAGGCCACTTAAGGTTGAACTAGCCACGGGCTCGAAATCACTGGTGGGCGTGGCTAAAAAGCACGCTGTCTCACCTAGCATCGTATCCGACAGAGATAATATCAGTGATGACCAGTAAAACGCTAGTCTACATGTACAACGTGTTTGTGTGTTCGCAACACACAAACACCGTTCCGTCAAAGCATAGTTAAACGAGCGAAAATCGAGCTTTATGAAAAAACCACTGCTTAAATCCATAACAAATAAAGTTAATTGAACTCTTCGATAATTGAGCATTATTGGTGCCGATTTTGTTTTTCGGATTTTACACTTCTTTTATTACGTATTTTACGCCCAAAGTTGCGTTAAAATTTGCAAGGAAAACGAATCTTTGTTGGCTCATAACTGTTTAATGCCTTTTTATTTTACTATTCTGTTTCCACACAGACAAAATTAATTATGAGACAAAACGATATCATATTTAGCTTTGTGTGTACAATGTCAAACAGTGACTAATGCCCTCCCGAATAATTTGTTTGGAAAAAATATCGACCAGTGTAACCTTAAAGGCGCAATAAACAACTTATTGCTGACAAAAAACCCACCCACTAAAACACTCATTGATTTCAACACATTATCTAAAAATATCCCAATAATAGTATTTCCAAATAGAAAAAGAAAACACAGAAAAGAAACTCCCTTGTTACTAATAAAATTCTTAACGTGTAGCCTGACCTGCCGTTGGGCATGAGTGGCTCGTGACGCAGACACATCGATAGCATTCAATACGCTGATTGATTCGCCACGGATCTGTACTTACCGTGAAAGGGTAACGTGATAATGCTCATTTTACTTGCAATAATTTGAAAAACTAATAATAAATAGTTTGTTGTGGACGTAGTTGACGTCATCAATATCTTTATATTCCTATTTAGGTATCTGCTCCATAATTATGTACAACTTGACTCTCTCTTGATAGCTTTATAAAATACAGGGTTAAATTAAATTAGCTAGCGAAACTCCGCAGATGTGATGGGTATCGATATATAATGACGACAAAACAAAAAAAAAAACGAATTCGTAACTTAATCATTTCAAGTATGTAACTACAGCTGACTTCGGGGTCAACTGCCACTAGTAGTGTAGTGACTTGAAATAAAGAGTTTAGAATTTATTTTGTTTTACCGTCATTAGATATCGGTTATCGATACCCATCAAGTTTGCGGAGTTTCACTAGCTAATTTAATTTGACCCTGTATAATTAGTACCTGTCCTTTTCATGTTTATTTTTGCACCCAGTATTGAAGGTAGAGGTCATTGTTTAAATAATTTAAGGGCCCGTTCACACATACCACAACCACGCCACATCGTAGCCACAAAATGTGGGCAAGCAGAGGCTACGTGTGAATAGTGCCGCTGCAACTTATTGCAGTTGCGTTGTCGCCAGCAGTTGCGAAGTGGTTACGTTGTGGCTAGTGTTTGCAGACAGACATATCGTTGTGTTTTCGATGTGGCTGGCAGCTAGTGCGCTGTCTCGCTGGCGGTTGCGTTGTGGCTGCGACGTGGCCTCAATGTGGTCGGTATCGCCCACATGGTTGCTTTAGACCGGAGATTCCCAGACATTTTTTCTCATAGACCACTTTCAAAATTTTGCTGGTTCCGGTGGACCCCCTGCAGATACATTTCTACCATATTCCCAAAACTGTGACTGTAGACCCCAACCTTAGCCAATGTAGACCCCCGTCGAGCCTCCCGTGGACCCCTGCGGGTCCACCTGGACCACTTAGTTTATTCACACAGACCCCTGGTGGTCCGTGTGAATAAACTATTAATTTTCATTCACATTAGCGCCCGTCCACGTGTTGTCGTTGTGGTGTGGTTGTGGTAGGTGTGAACGCTTAGTTAAGAAGTTTATGAAAAACAAGAAAGAATACAGAGAAATGTACAATAATATGATTACGCGAAGCGCTTCCACAGCATTCAAACAAATTAATTAATTAATTGAAGCATTTTATTCCTCCCAACAGCGCAATGTTTCGAACACTTTGCACCATCCGACAAACTTATTAAATGAAGGAAACGCTGAAACTTATTTCAATTCAAATAATTCTTCATTCTTATTAATCTGCAGGAGTCGGAACAAATCTGTTATTCAGAATTATAATATTTCCGAATGCTCTTCAATACAAAGGTTTTAGCATGAAAAAGTAAGTAACACCGTTATGATTCGGTAACTTCAACAATAATTGGCACTTCTGTTTATTTTCCGTAGTTCTGGTTCAATACGTCGAACGCAAATCTGAAAAGACTTCAATTTAGTACCAATTTTGCAGCGAAATGTGATTAGAGCATCTCGCTAAGCAATTTCAAGTAAATATTTTCTCTTCGGCGATCTGCAAACCGCACAATTCAAATTTACTTTCATCAGCAATGTGAACTATGTTAGGTTCCTCGATAATTAAATGATTCTGTTTACACTTTCAATGGGCTGTTGATTTAAGGATATTATGGACAATGTTGATTTGTTATTCGTTCTGGATTTTGTTAATATATTTTATTGGCATGGAGTTGACATCATGTCTCAACTTCGGTGCCACCATCGAGAACAAAGCCCAAACTGCTGCCAAGAAACTGGGCATCCTAAATAGGGTGAAGCGATACTTTACCCCTGGACAGCTTTTAACTATCTATAAAGCGCAAGGCCGATCCTGCATGGAGTATTGCAGCCACCTTTGGGATGGCTCAGCTAAATGCCAACTTGCTGCACTTGACTCGGTGGAACGCAGAGCTAAGAGGCTCATTGGCGACGTAAAACTAGTGGATGTCAAGCATAAACAAACAAATAATAACAATAATGAAACATAGAGTTAAACAAATAATTAACTGAAACAAACTGTTGCCGTTTTCCAAATTACAAGCTTAGATGTACCCCGGTACATGTACATGATGCCGCAAGAAATCGCGGCACGGCGGATAGAGCTCCGGCAGGATCTCATGGCGGCATGGAGAGTGCGATTGTCGCAACCCAGCGCTGGGCACACCACAATTGCGGCGATAAGTCCCCTCTTTGAGGAGTGGCTAGAGAGGCGCCACGGCGTCCTCACCTTCCGCCTGACGCAGGTCCTCACCGGACACGGGTGCTTCGGGAGGTACCGGTTCCGGTTAAGGCGACAGGAAACACCGGGGTATCACCACTGTGTGGATCGCCCGGAGGACATGGTGGAGCATACGGTGGAGGTCTGCCCGGCTTGGGCGGATCACCACCGTGTCCTCACGGAAGCGATCGGTGGCGGCGATCTCTCGCGTCCGGCCTTGGTCAAGGCCATGGTATGGAGCGAGAGTACGTGGGAAGCCATTAACCTCCTTCTGCGAAGCAGTAATGTTCGCGAAGGCGGAGGCGGGACGCGTGACGGAGAGGCAAGCTTTGCGCCCTCACGCCCCTAGTCACCGCAGGAGAGGCCCTGGGTGTCGGGAATTGGCAGCCGATTCCCGGCCACCGTACGCACGGGCTTGCGGACGGCGAGCAATGGTTAGCTCGCCGTCCGATAAGGACATGGCCCGAGTCGACGGCGCGTTGTGTTCCACGCGCGCCCCAAAGAAATGTCAGCACCATTGAACGGGTCTGATAGGGCCGATGCCAGCTAGGGTTGCAGGACATTCCAAAGAGTTACCGTGGCCCCGCCACGATAACTCAACAACTAACAATAACTCAACAAGTAATAGGCAACAGAAGGAACACGGGTGGGTTTTAGTCAGTAAAAGTCTGACACGCCCTCCCGCTCCACCCAGAGCGGGAGAAGTCATTTGATGATTTCCCATCCACAAAAAAACAGAAAAAAAGGTGTACCCCGGCACAGACAAGTGAAGGAACACGGGTGGGTTTTAGTCAGCTAAAGTGTGACATGCCCTCCTACTCCTCCTGCTCCGCCCAGAGCGGGAGAAGTCATTTGATGATTTCCCATCCAAAAAAAAGGCACAGGCAAGTGAAAGAACACGGGTGGGTTTTTGTCAGCAAAAGTGTGACATGCCCTCCTGCACCTCCTGCTCCGCTCAGAGCAGGAGAAGTCATTTGATGATTTCCCATCCAAAAAAAAAAATGATAGGTGTACCTCCCAATGGGAGGTTACCGTGTTTCTTCACTTGCCTGTGCCGGGGTACACCTTTTTTTTACACCTAAGCTTGTAATTTGGAAAAAGTCAACAGTTTTTTTCTGAATTATCTGCAGAAGTGGCATTCGGCAGTACCTAGGAGGTTTATTTGAAAAGTTCTTTAATTTTACTAGCATTTTTTTAATGTACTATAGGTACGCCTCTGCACGACCCTTCGGGGACACAAGGCGTGATGTTATGTTTATGTACTTTAATTTTGTAATCAGTTCTGGTCAATCATAATCTTATATTATTAGTTGGTAATAATACATTTTCTGTGTTTTTCTCAGATGGGCTTCCTAGACGTAGTGATACCACCAGACTTCGTCCCCGAAGAGACTTCGGGAGACACGATGGTCCCCGAAGGTGGCACAGCCAGGGTCTCGTGCAAGGCCCGCGGCGTACCACCTCCGAGGGTCATGTGGAAACGAGAGGATGGCATGGACATCGTCGTAAGAGACCAAACTGGAGCGAAAAGCAAAGGTACACACGCTGTGATATTTGAATGGCACGTGAGGGGCCGTTCCCGTATTTCAAGACCCTCTCTTTCTAATCTATCTCAATCTGTCATAAATACCTCTAATTTTCATACTGTTTTGATCAGTTTTTGACATTGGTTGTCGCTGATATGAGAGTGCGACTAGATTTTGAATGTTTTTAATTACAGGAATTAACCTTGTTTGTGTCTGTGTTCTGTTTTATGTTAAGAGGTAAATTAATACATATAACATGTGAAATGCAACTCTGCAGAGTTGCATTTCACATTTAGATTCAAAATTGGCAAAGCATAACTAAGGCCTTTGAAATTGTTCTTGAAACCATTCATTTTACTGACATCAAAAGTGTCTAGGGATCAAGTACATTTTTAACTAAAAAAATTATCCAATTAATATTTACCAAATCTAGTCTTCCAGTCTGGCTTCTTACTTTAATTCCTATGTTCCAGTTAAACCCCCCATTGTGGGAAATTAACCTAAGTTAATGTCGTCAATTAAATGGCAAAAAAGGCAAAAATGAGGATTTTTTAAATTGTTATTGTAAAGATAAAAAAATAATAATCTGTGTTTCCACCATTGACACAAATCACACAATCACAGCGATTAAAATAAAAAAATGCATAAAATCAGTTCATCAAAATCACTTTGAGGAATGGCCACCCACGTTCTTTTTATCAAGTCAAAAAGTTGTTGTGGGGTATGCACGGCATCCATACTCGGCAGAGCTTTTCTTTGGAGCATATCCCATGCATGCTCAATTGGGTTGAGATCTGGCGATTGAGCAAGTCACGGCACAACGTTGATGCGAGCATCGGTTAGAATCACCCGACTGGCTTCGCAAAGGGATGATCACGAATGAAACAACCCTCTCCGCATAAATCGGAGCATTGAGGTTGCCTCTGATCCAAATGAGATCGGTTCTTCCACCGATCCAAATACCGGCCCAAACCATTATTTTACCCCCTCCATATGAATAAACTTCCTGACTTAATTTCAAACGTTCTTGACGTCCAGAGATTCTCCAAACTCGATTACGTCTTGTATCTGGCCTCGTACCGAAACGAGATTCATCGGAAAAGCAAACACAACGCCAGTCTTCTTCCTCCCAGTTTCTGTGTTTACGAGCCCATTGTAAACGGGCCCTACGATTGAGGGGTGCTATATGTGGAACTCTCAGCGGCCTTCGGGAATGCAGACCCACTTCACGTAAACGATTTCGGATGATTTGGTTGCCTATCAGCAAGCCTGAAGAGCTGCGGAGCCTCGTAGCCAACATCATGGTGGTTATGGTATTATTTCGTCGAGCAGTATTTTGGATGTACCGGTCCTGTCTTCGAGTGGTGATGCGAGGTTGTCCTCCATGTCGCTTAGCCAAGCTGCCCGTGATACATTAGCGTGTCCAGAGGCGGCTTATGATGCTCTGTGTCAAGAGCGACAGCCACAGTACGTTGCCTGGACCAGCTTGCTACAGTCCGACGGCTCTCATCGTCACTTCTCGTGTCAAATGATGTCGTCGCTCCATATCGATGCAATTTTTTACAGTTCCGATGTAGAAATTGTAATGGTTTTGTAAAAACGCGATTACAAACTTTAATAGGAATCCTGATGACAGTTGAATTTCTATTTTCAGTCAAAATTTAAAGAAAATTCTTTATTCAAATAGTGAAATTCACTAAAAAGAATCAATAACGATCCAAAAAAGTTAAAATAATAATCCTTAATTGCGGCGATACTCTAAAACGTACTTGATCCCTAGACAATTTTGATGTGTATAATCCGATTTATTTGTTTGACTAGTTTTGAAAACTTAGAGCGTAATATTAAAAAAAAAGGTCAAAATAATTCATTGGCTTGTCCACTTATTCCGCACACCTTGATTGGCATACCTAACACACAATTGACATACATACATAATGATATATAATACGTAATGATAAATTTTATTAAAAAACTAGCTTTTGCCCGTGGCTTCGCCTGCGTATGTCGGAAAATATCCCACGGGAACGTAATACCGGAATTAAAAGTACCATAATGTGTTAATTCAGGTTATAAACTATATGTGTGCAAAATTTCATCCAAATTCGTTCAGCCGTTTTTACGCGGATCCAGAACATACTTCCAGACAAACGGACAAAAATTCGTCGTTACTATTGTAATGTTACCCACATTATCTCAGCATTGTCAAAATAACTAAATCGCTCCTTGTAAAATACTGGTATTCAGCTGCATCCAGTAAAACTGGAAGCCGACCCCAACATAGTTGGGAAAAGGCTAGGCAGATAATGATGTCTAAACAAACCAATCAGTCTCAATTTTCTTGTTCTCCATACAAAAACAAACCCATTCGAATAATACTTGGCGCCCGGTAATAACCCGTAAAACGCAATAAATACGGGCTACATTGGTCATCAGTCACGCAAGCCGCACTTACTCGGAACGACTGACATTAGTGGATAATAATAACAGGTTCATAATACTTGTGCACCCTCTAAACACATATAGAATGTGTGTTGGGAATATGTCGCAAATGTTTTGATTTTCGAATACCTACCTATTCGAAAATCAAAACATTCATCATTCATGCAATCGAACCTCTAATAATTCTCATTTTAGGGTCCTAAAAATTCACGGAAGCGATCGGTGGCGGCGATCTCTCGCGTCCGGCCCTGGTCCAGGCCATGGTATTAGTATTGTTCGCAAAGGAGGAGGCGTAACGTGTGAGGGAGAGGCAAGCTTTGCGCCCTCACGCCCCTAGTCGCCGTAGGAGACGCTCTGGGCGTCGGGAATTGGCAGCCGATTCCCGGCCACCGTACGCACGGGCTTGCGGACGGCGAGCAATGGTTAGCTCGCCGTCCGGTAAGGACCTAGCCCGAGTCGACGGCGCGTCGTGTTCCACGCGCGCCTCAAAGAGATGTCAGCACTATTGACGGGGTCCGCTAGGGCCGATGCCAGCTAGGGTCGCGGGATGTTCGAAAGAGTTACCGTGGCCCCGGTACAGGCAACAGAAGGAACACGGGTGGGTTTTAGTCAGTAAAAGTCTGACACGTCCTCCCGCTCCGCCCCGAGCGGGAGAAGTCATTTAATGATTTCCCATCCAAAAAAAAGATCCTAAAATAAGAATTATTAGAGATTCACAAAAATAGGCGAAATCATTATATTAGAGTGTTCAATAATATTTTCAGGAGTACAAAATGGGAATTATTAGAGGTGCGATTACATGCCTTCCAATATGGGTCGTTTTGCTCCTGGTCAATAATTATTATGCTGTGGATATGATGTAGAGGGGAGTGACTTTTTTTTTTGGATGGGAAATCATCAAATTACTTCTCCCGCTCTGGGCGGAGCGGGAGGGCGTGTCAGACTTTTACTGACTAAAACCCACCCGTGTTCCTTCTGTTGCCTGTACCGGGGCCACGGTAACTCTTTCGAACGTTCCACAACCCCGGCTGTGAGGGGAGTGACTTGACTTCTAAAACGACTTCATCCTGGCGGTATTCTAAATCCGAAAGTGCGTAAGTTTGTTTGTTAGTTCTTGACACCTAAACTACTTAAAAAGAAAACCCGGAGAAAGACATGGGGTATTTTTTATCTGACTCAAGTAAAGCTGCGGGCAACAGGAAGCAAGTTAAGACTTAAATCTTAGTTTAACTAAGAAGTTATTCAGGATTCGAAGCCTTTTCCGTACCTCTACATAGGTGTCGGTAGGATAGGTAGTCGTTTTTGTGGAAATCTACGAAATTGTAAAAAAAATATTGTTAAACGCCTAAGTTATAACATGCATGCATGTTATGTGCATGGTAGCGATGACAGTATTCTGAAAATTATCGCTGCCAGAGCGGACTGTGCCTATCAGGGACACAGGGTGAGAACAGTCATAGGTCTAAATAAATAATGAATTTGTGAAAACTAACAATACTAACCTATTTACCTAAGCACTATTGTTACTAACACCAAAATACTAACAAAATTATGGACCTTAGTCTGAAATAAAGTCTAAATTATTTATTTATAAAAAAAACTGCTAAAATCCAAATGATATTCAGACAACAATGTGAATTATCACTCTTATTACCTTTTCTATATTTTATTTATGTTTATTTACACCATTCCTCGAGTAAACCCTACTGGTCAGTTCCACTAATGTATTGCAATTTGATGCAATACGATCGTCTGAATCGGACAAAAAGACAAACAGAGCGATAAAACGATTTTTGACGAGAAACCATGGTAGTTACTCACTACCCAGTTAATGTTGACCTTAGTCGGTCTCTGTGTGACCAATACATGTAAAGGCCATCGTCGTCATTACTTCAGATTGCAATCAAAATATAACTACTTCTTAGTAAAAACTGTGCAAGTAAGTAAGCCTTATGATTAAAACAAATTGAAGCTAGTTTTATGATTAACAACTGGGCAGTGCATCGGTGATAACGTTTATTTTCCATTTAATAAACCTACTCTGTTCATTTAATTATACTTTACATAATTTTATATGACATATGCAAAACTTTTGCAAGCAAGACAAATTCGGGCGTTAGTTATCTATACAAATAAATAAAATAAAATTGAAGTGTCTGTTTGCAATGTCAAAACAACAGCTTTTTACTAAATGCATAATTATGAAAGTTTACACGGTACTTACAAAAAAAAACTATTCTTTTTAATTTTTGTCTATCTGTCTGCTGGTCCCGACTAATCTCCGAAACGGCTAGACTGAATTTGAGAGGACTTTCACTAGCCGATAGCTGATGTTATAAGGAGTAACTTAGGCTATATTTATTTTTAAAAGATAACACTAGTTTACAAAATTTCGCAACAAAGTAACCGCATATACTTTTTGGTTAATTAGGCATTACTGATTACTAATATAATCATCAAATATCGCCATCACGTCAATTTAAATAATAAAAAAAAAAAACAAAAATACGCTGTTTATGGTTAAGTTACATACAATGCAGTATTTTATAATTTTGTTTTTGAGGGTACATAGGAAATTAAATGTTTATAGTCATTTATTACGTTTTATTGCTTGATTTAACTACACAATATTTTGTTGCTTTTCTATTGTTGGCTATTTTATAAACTTCCTAAGTACAAAATGAGTAAAATTGCTAAACGTGGTTGTGTTAATTCTCCAGATTTTTTAAAATATAGTATTTATTGTTTCTTTAGAAATGGTTTTTCAAATAAATATAGTTTTTTGTAAATTTAGTCGTAATATCAATTTATTTTTCCAATAAACAACAAGACGTACGTAGATATTTGAGGAAAAAAAAAATAACAATAACTAAAAATCCTGACGTGATGACGTGATGACGTGATGGCGAACTTCTGTTATCAGATTTAGCTTCAGCATTACCGTTTTACCCAGGATACAATATTTTCGTTTCTGTTTCGAACCAAAACTGTTTTTTTGTAGAGTAGTGTAATTAGGGTTCCGCGCAAAAAAATTAAAACCCATGAAATTGTGAACAAACTCAACAACAAATTTTGACTACCTCGTTGGTCTAGATGTCGTAAGCGCTACTGCTGACCATGACGTCCTGGGTTCGATTTCTGAGTCGAGCAAAGGGTTATTGGGGTTTTCAATCTGGAATTTCGCAGTAGCAGCCCGGAGTCAGGATTTGTGCCCAGTAGATGGCAATAGGCTCGCCTCCTATTACATGGGACTTAAACATAACTGGCGAAATGTGGGTGTACTATAGATACAACTCTGTCTAAAGAGTTGTATCTATAGTACACGCGATGATCGCGATGCGATAATTGCGATGGCGTGATGTTATATTATGTTATGTAAATTGTGAACAAAATCCGATTCAAATAGGAAACTTGTTTATCGATATACACGCGAACGAAGCCGTATAAATAATTCTTGAAGGTATCATACTATTTATTTTCGTGTAGTCAGAAGCCCGAAAGTCTGACAACCAGTCTTGCCAAGGGGTATCGTGTTACCCAGTAACTGGGTTATGGAGATCAGATAGGTCGCTCCATGTAACAAGCTGGTATTCAGCTGCATCCGTTTCAGCTGGTAGCCGACCCCAAAATAGTTGGGAAAAGGCTACGCAGATGATGACCATACTGTTTATTTACAATATCACTTCTATTTTAAAATCCGTAAACGGTTATTTTGTGATCGAATAAATTAATAACAACCTAAAGTCATAACTACGCGATACACAAAATTAAATCAAGTCATCGAAGTAATAAAAGTTAAATTAAACTCAATTTTAGCGCAAAATATATCCGCGGCGAATACCTCTTTCCTCAATCTTGGTCGTGAACAATTAAACAAAATTATTAACCCAAGACCAAATTTGAGACTTGATTAAATTGCTAACGGCGACTCCTAAAGCCTCATAGTAGACGTTATTATAACAATGCATAGGGTAAATTCCAAGGGAGGTATTGTTTCACAAATTACCGGTGTAGAAGGCAATACGAGAACCCTCGAACAACGAAATATTGTAACGATAAAATCAACATTGAGCACGCTACCTGCAAATAGTGATTGAATGCCTGTTCCCATTGCAACGTTTTCTGTACAAGAGATCATTGAACTGATTTACTTCATTCTTCTTCATGAGCTGGCTTAAGGTGAAAGCGCCAGGGTTGCCCGCGAAATTCAAATTTTCTTACGTTTTCTGCAGTTTGCAGGTCAGTATTAGGTTGTATGTTGATTGAAATATGATTCGCGACCGTAACAAATATGAGTTTACAGAATTATAAATATTAAAGTCATCAATACAACTCTCTAAGACCAAGTAAGTCTATTGAACGACTTTTTTTATGAAATCTTAACATTTCAGGATTATACTAACTTAAGGAATTGTATTACTAATTCTAATATTATAATTCTATAAATACATATTTGTTACGGTCGCGTATCATACTTTGATCAACATACACCCAGACACTGAGCTGCAAATCGCAAAAATCGTAAGAAAATTTGAATTTCGCGGGCTACCTTAGCGCTTCCCCCTTAAAATAACATTTGAACATTTGAAAACCACCATTCAGATTTACGTAGAGTAAGTACGCGTTCTACGAACGTATACGTTGCGGTAACGCAACGTCAACACGACGACGACTATCGTCTGCATTCGATACAATCACGTCTACGCGATGCTAGCGTTGCGTTTAAACTGGATTGTTGTGACTTAATATTTACATGTCAAAGAAAGAATGTGTGAAACTTAAAAGTTATAAAGTTAATGATTATTTAAATGACAAATTTAACTAAATTTTTAAATGAAATACTCATTTAATGATAATAAAATTATATAATTATTATAATAATATGTCGATAAATACTCTAATATTAATATTTGTTAAAGAGAATGATTGTTGTTGATTTGTTATGTTTGAACGTAAACGAGGCAAAATAAGTATGTAAGGATCAGAGCAGGTGGCGTTCAGTGGTTCCTGCCTACCCCCTATGAGAAGAAGGCGTGAGTTTATGTATCTATGTGTTTATTTTATTATAATAGACATTTGCACACCTATTAAGGTAGGATATGGTCTAAAGAACTTATTTTTTCTTTGTAATTATCTAACACCTCATGTACCTACCCATATTCAAGCAAATAAATGATTTGATTTGATTCAAAATCGGGGATACACCCGTCTGAAATATTAAAAGAATGAAATCAGTTACGTACAATAATTTTTAAGTCGGCAATATCCAAATAATTTAGACAGTGAAGTCTGCGGTAGGGTTTTCAATGGTTTCTGTCTCTTAAGAAGTAGTTCTATTCAAAATTCTATGAAAACTTAAACAATAATTAGCTAACTTCAATCAGTCCTAGTGCTGCTCCTATTAATAAATCGACCTGCTTTATTAATTCATTTAATTCAGATAAGACCCATACATATTGCTTTGGCCTTTTTTTTTTGCTGTCCCTATTTAGCAAAATCCTGTTAACAAAATTATTTGTAAAGTGAATGACACAACACCGTAGTGGTTCTATAACCGCTACGATATTGTGTCATTCACAAGCTGCGGTGTTTTTCTGTCCGATAACCATTTGTCGAATAGAAAAACACCGCAGTTTGTGGCTGCAATCTGATTGTGGTTCACTGATACATAATATAAACAGTTTAAATTCTTTATGAAGTCTGGTCGATTACAACATTTAATTAGTCTGCTTTGTAAACATTTCTGTAGGCAACTTTTGTTACGGATAGAACAAATACACACAGCCTAATTTGGTTTATTTACAAGTTTTATCATTTCATAAATTCAAAAATCATAAATTTCAGCTTTTTTGTCTGTATGATATTCCAAAACATTATTTACTCAAACTGACGTAGGCATTCGCCTAAAAAAGTTCGTCCCACATTTTATTCCTTTTTGGCCCCGAAATCAATGGTTTCTTTTATGAATTATTTTAGTTCTGTTTTGCCCCATTTTTTGTTCCTTATTCGCCTCAGTTTATCATCATTCATCATTCTCCTGTCCTTATATGAAAAACTTCTGAAAGTATTTATTTGGTGTCGGCGCAACATGTCCTTTTCTTCCATACGTCTCTATTAGTCGTCATCTCGGTAGTCACCCCTTTTCTAGCCATATCATCGTTCACACAGTTCATCCATCGTTTCTTTGGTCTTCCCCTACTCTTATAGCCATCGTCATTCATACTCAAAATTTTCCTGACGGCCTTTTTCTCATTCCTCCGCATCACATGCCCATACCATGACGACCGTTTCCGCACAACTTTTCAGTCACCGGTGCTACTTCAGACTTCCTCTTATGTCCTCATTTCTTATTCTATCCATTCGCGTAACACCACACATACCTCTTAGCATTCTCATCTCAGCTGCATGCAATAGCCCTTTTGTGGCCCAACATTCTGATCCATACAAGTCAGCAGGTCTAACCATTGTTCGCCATCGCTTTGCACGAGTGAACCAAGATACCTAAAGTTGGAGCAGACCGGGAGAAGCGCGCCATCAAGCGCTATGGCTCCAGAACTGGAGAGACCGCCGAAGTCGCAGAACATATGTTCAGATTTGATTCTGCTGATTTTCAAGCAAACATTCTCCAGCTTCTGTTGCCATTTCTCCAATATGCTGTCCATCTTCACCGAACAGAACAATGGCTTCAGCAAGCAACATACACCAGGGTGCCTCTTCTTGTATATCCAACATCAGAGCATCCATAATCAACAGGAAGAGGTAAGGACTTAAAACCGACCCTTGGTGCAAGCCTACAGTCACACTGAACTCGTCGGTGTTGCCAGCAGTCGACTGGACGTAGGTACGAAATTGACTGTACATAGCACGAATTAACTATACATACTTCCCGGGCAAACCTGCATCTTTCAAGGCCCACCACAATACATTAGCATAGTTTTATTGTATGGATATTAATGCTTATAATGTAGGTACTGCCAATTGCAACCAAAACTATTTCGCCGTTACAGCGACGTGATTGAGTTACAAACTTACACGTTTTCAGAGTATTTCCGAGTTTTAAAATAAACTCAAGATCTTACTTTATTAAAAACACGTAGACAATCTTGTGTAGGTACAATATCATGCCTTAAAAAATAATGGCGAAAAAGTAAAGTAATTGGCTTCGGCAAGGACTCGGCAAGCTTAAAAAATATTGAGTAGGTTTACCGGCAGATTTTATATTATTTCAGTGAGTTTTCAGTTTTATTAAATAGGAGTCATAATTGGATTAGATACCTCGTGCTCGACTAATATTGATTAACAAACAAACATGAAGATTGACAGTTCTGTTTCTATTTTATTCGTTCCATTTTCTTTTCCATCCCACACTTGAATATTCAGTAACGACGTTTTCCTCCTGCTTCCCCTCCCCTATTTCTCTCAAATTATTTCCTGAAATCGTTCCTCAACTTAGACCTGGTACCTACATACGTATGCAACTTCATACATTAGTAGCGCCTTATTATTTATCTCTTCTTTCCCAAGCCGTAGCTTGATTAACCCTACCCAACAAAAAATAATAAGCAACATTAATCCCAAAATTGTTTAATAAATAGCTGGAAAAATATTTCATTTGTCTTAGTTTATTTGAATGGCGCAAGAACGCCATTGTTTTTCTGAATATGTATAATACGAAAGTCTGTGTGACCGCATTTGTGGGTCCACAATGAACCGCGCGGCGACTGTTCTCGGGATGAGTTTCGCGTCCAGTATTGTTTAAAGTTTGTCGTAATTAGTAGAGTTCTGCCGTTGAATACACTTCTAGGTCTCATTATACGAATGGTGAATAACGTTTGAATAATTTATTGGGATCTGTAGTGTGTGGGTCGTGTTGTTTAAGGGTCTGTAATGTTTACAGCTGAAACGTTTGTTACATTTTATTTACATTTGGTAAGAGAAAGAGAAAAGAAAAGAGAAATGAATTGTGAAATAAAACCGTCAAGTTATAGTATTTTTATCGACGAATCTCGATAGAAGGTTTTAGAAAATGCTTAATGGCTTTATAAATGTCCTCCTCGAATACACTTGTATTGAGTTTCCGACGCAATAAGTACTTAATTATACCTAGACCGTATTGTAAACTAAATGTTGTTGAAATAAAATCAATAACCATAAGATTGTATAGTGTAAATTGTAATCTCTCAAAATTAATTTAGATTTACTAACATACAAATGAAACTTATTAAACGCGTGTTAGCAAAAACAAAAACCCGAGCAAATAAACTAGCATTTTATCTTGTAAAGTCGTACTTGAATAGTGCAATATATTTTCCCCAATGGTTACCGCTTTAGCACAAAGCTGGACGATTAATGTAATTAAATTTTACTGCACATTTTAAGAATTTCAAAGGAAAAAGACATAAATTCCGTGTAGGTACAAAACTAGCAGTTGTTTTGAACTATAAAGAGTTTAGTTTTACAAGCCGAGTGCCCGATGGCATTCCCATCGGGAAAGATGACTAACTTCCATACAAAGTTTCATCCAATATTTAACCCCTTTAGGGGGTGAAGTTTCAAAAATCATACATTTGTGCTCACCTTCGTAATATTATAAGGAACTCTTTTGCAAAGATGCTGTCAGGCCCAGCGGTTTAGGCTGTGCCCTGTCAGCCAGTGAGTGAATGAACGTATGAATTTCACTCCTCCGTTCTACGTTCAGACAAAGTGTCAGAGGATATTAATGGTTTTTATTAGTATAAATATTGTAAGTTTTTAACTTTAATTCATTTCTAAATAGCTTCCGCAATGAAGTCAATATGAAGCAAATAATATAATTAATAAAATTAAAAATAATAAAGTTATTCGTACTCTTAAAGATCGTGGGTAACGAAACGTAATTGAATATAAGTGACCGTGACGCTAACGTTTGACAGCTCTCACTCATCGTATGTATACAAAAGGCAACGTTACTACTGTTACTAGGAGAACTTAGGATGCAAGAGCGAGTGAAGCGAACTCGGGACTTCGGGCACCCCGAATTGGAAAGGTTAGGTTCGAAGGGGATTACGGGGTCTAGTGAGCGACCGAAGCGAGCGAACAAAGACCCCGCTTCGTGGTTATTTTTTGTTACCATTTAGAAATAGAAGCCGCTCCGCAGAAACAAATTTAGACCACCACGGATCTTCCACACCCTTAATACTCCCACTATCCCATAAATCCCGAAAGAAACTTAGGCGAGTTTTTTCTCGGTACTTACTACGGTTTTGCTAGTTGTTGGTTTTCAAAAATACACTAAAAAGGGTGTATTCTACCAAAAAAATAGCTACTATAAAAATCGCCGGTCCTTAAAGTACAGTGTTTCGAAATCCTCTTCTCATACAGAGAAGGTATGAGCGTTGATTGATTGCTGTGATACCACATAACTGGTTGCGCCATTAATCCAAAATCATTTGCTATTTCTAACATCAGTTTCCATTACACTGTTTGTGTTTGACGCAATGAAAGCCGAATTAAGTTGCATATTAATGCAAATGCTGTGTTCATTACAACATAAACCAAATTTTGGCCTAATGACTGAATTCCATTCCAGAATAGGTACCTGTTATTAACAAACATAGCGTATGCAACAGTTTTATTAGTACCGCGGTTTTAATTAATAATTTTATTCAACCTGTACAATTCAAATACAGGATGGTCATTAGCCAGGGCAGCGGGATGTTCGAAAGAGTTACCGAGCCCTTGGCACAGGCAACTGAAGGAACACGGGTGGGTTTTAGTCAGTAAAAATCTGATACGCTCTCCCGCTCCGCCCAGAGCGGGAGGGCGTGTCAGACTTTTACTGACTAAAACCCACACGTGTTCCTTCTGTTGCCTGTGCCGGGGCCACGGTAACTCTTTCGAACATCCCGCAACCCTAGCTGGCATCGGCCCTAGCGGACCCCGTCAATAGTGCTGACATCTCCGCGTGGAACACGACGCGCCGTCGACTCAGGCTTGGTCCTTACCGGACGGCGAGCTACCCATTGCTCGCCGTCCGCAAGCCCGCGCCTACGGTGGCTGGGAATCGGCTGCCAATTCCCGACGCCCAGGGCGTCTCCTGCGGCAACAAGGGGCGTGAGGGCGCAAAGCTTGCCTCTCCCTCACGCGTCCCGCCTCCTCCTTCACGAGCATTACTGCTTCGCAGAAGGAGGTAATGGCTTCCCATGTACTCTCGCTCCGTACCATGGCCTGGACCAGGGCCATCTCATTCCTTGCCCTTATGGGCCGGCTTGAGTGGAGATTCGCAAGAGCAAACGTGCTCGGAGGAAGGAAGTATTCCAGTAAGATACTGGTAGGGATTTTGACCGTACTTCCGGGATTGTCGTGATAGCCGTGAAATACCTCTCCACTCCTCATAAGCACCTCAGGACATGTTGCCCTCTTGTCGCTACGACACTATGTGCTAGCGACCATTTTCTGGGGGCCCATTATTGAGTGTGCAAGTCACCCCCCGCCATTTTATCCGTGTATATAAAAAACATTGATCAGGCAGGGGCCATAGTCCTTCCATAGTTCTAGGTAACCAGTCCACTTTAGCCACTCAAACCCATAGTCCAATATCTTTGTTTTCATATCCTGCAATAGTCCTACACCAACCGGGTGTTATCCTTGAGTGCACCTGCATAGTGTATACAGGGTTAATCGTCGGTTGGTGTCTCATATTATTAAAAACGTCTAACGGGCCTCTGTGAGTTGGCTTCGGCCCCTCGTATGCCTTCCAAAGATCCGGGACCCCAGGGTCCCGCGATGTCTCAAAAAGGCAATAAAGTAATATATTACAGACGTTATTATCAATCATATATTGATATTAAGATTTTTCAATAGTCAGATAACTTTTAATAGAGGGATAAATATTGCGGCTTGACAGCTATTGAAAATATGTCAAACTTTCATATTTATTTTTTAGATAAAAGTTATTTGAACACCATCTATAAACCCATCCATCTAGAAATAGCAGCCATAAATCGATTGAATATTGAAATGTGGCATCGCACAAGAATAATTTTTGACATCACACATCATTTGACTGCATTTAAAGCAATCACTTTGACTTTTAATGATTGGATATGTATACTGTTTACTACACAGAAACTTGAAGGTACGTGGGTTGAAGTGATACGTTTAACTTTTGTTCACAGTGCTAACATACCAGGGTGAAGTGTTAAAGCTGACCAAAATATCACGTTCGGAGATGGGCACATACTTATGTATCGCCGGTAATGGGGTCCCACCCACAGTGAGCAAGAGGATCCACATCAGTGTACACTGTAAGCCGATCTTTATAATGTTTCACATGTATTTTGTCGGCAGTCAATTAAGCTAAATGAAGCCGTGAAAAGATTTCCTTTTTACAACTCAAAAGATGACTCGAAAGTATCAGGTCTCACTCAACGCAAAGTGTAGTTGATTTAAAAAGGTCTTGGGATTCTTCGTCTAAATATTTCAGCTTTTTGGTGAATGTTTATTATGAGAGTTTTTTTTTAATTAATGTTGAAGAACTTGTTTAATTAAATCTGTTTGTTTTATCCAGTCCACCCGGTGATTCAAGTGCCCAATCAGCTGGTGGGTGCTCCGC
The DNA here is from genome assembly GCA_947568875.1 of Fissipunctia ypsillon. Taxonomy (NCBI): domain Eukaryota; kingdom Metazoa; phylum Arthropoda; class Insecta; order Lepidoptera; family Noctuidae; genus Fissipunctia; species Fissipunctia ypsillon. The sequence continues at coordinate 11,946,854 of OX387644.1, read as the reverse complement.
TCGGCACTGACGTCACTATAGAGTGCTACGTCGAGTCTTCGCCCAAGTCTATCAACTACTGGGTTAAGGATCCAGGTAAGAATTTTAATCATGTTTAAGCATTTACTGCAGTGTGTCCAAGTTTGAGACAGGTTCCTATTGTGCAGTAGGATTTCGATAAAACTGCTCTCACCTCGCTTAAAATAATTTAATATATTTAAAAGTATATAAAAGCATGATTATATCCAGTACTACATACCAACTGCACGTTCGTCGAGCCTAATAACGAGATCAAGTTAATTTCAGATCATGAGCATAAAATTGTGATTCAGCAATAAAAGTAAAAGTAAAAATCATCTTATACCCCGGATTGAATATAAATACGCTTTAAAATTTCAACATTCGTATTTTAATACCATTTGATTAACTCGGCTGGCAGGTAAGGCATCCGCGATAAAAGCGAAACAAATTATAAGGCAGCCATAAAACTCTAGGTGTCTGCACGAAGTTTTTACATTTTTCATAAAACTTCCGCTGAGGAAAGATGAAATTCTAATATTGAATTTGAAAACAAGTATGTTTTAAGTAATAAATTGTTCTGCAGGTGAACTGATCATACCTTCGGAGCACCACGTGATGTCAGTCAGACAGAAGTCGATGTTCGAAGCCGAAATGACGATGACGATCAAGAACATTCGGAGGGAAGACTTGGGAAGTTACATTTGCGTCGCCAAGAATTCCCTGGGAGACGTCGAGAGCAAGATAAGACTATACGGTACGCCTTTCTATTTTAAGAAATTCAATTTCCCCTAACTTTGTTAATTACAGACAATTCTAGTCAGTTCCGCATACCTTTGAACATCAGCTTTTGTAGAATACCACACAAATATTTGCTACAGCAAACGCATATAAAACGTGTTCAATGACTCTTAAATCTGCATTTTAATTCACAAATACTTTAAATAAATGCAAAATCGAAATTAACTCGGAATATTGAAGTCGGTGACGGCAATTGATCGACTTTAAAACAAACATTTTGCTCGTGTCACAGAGATTCCGGGGAACGACAGGCATGCCTACCAGTACCCTGATGTACGGGCTACCTCGGATGATGAGTACGGAACCAACGCGTATGATGATGATGACGAGGATGTGGATAGCATGAAGAGTAACAGAGTACCAGACAGAGCTAATAAATGGTACTCCAACGATGGCAAAGTCGCGGTGACCACAGCGACCGGCGCCTCGTCTACAATCACCACCACAACGGCAATCTTCCTGTGTCTAATCAAAAGTCTGCTATAATTACGATAACTGCTACAATAAATGTTTCCTTTTTATCGTTAGCCCTAATGATAATTCAGGTAAATTGTCAACAATCACAGCCTGTAATTACGTTTGATTGAAATAATTTCTGTAGGCATTGTTATTTTTTGTTTTTAGAGTCGGCGAATTTTCTTTTTAATTGTTTTTTATTCCATCAGCATGTAACGTGATAATAACTAGTCTTATAACGTTGTATATAGTTTGTAATAGGCGAATATCCGAACTGTTTCTAAGAATATAAATAATAGTAATTCATCTCTGATACTTACTGTTAAATACATTTACGAGATCGTGTAAGATTTAAGCAAATGTTTATAAATGAATGTGCCATGTATATTGCTATTTAACTTGAATAGAGACATTTATATTAAAGTTTTTATTGGGCATGGTAAATTTAATTGTAAATAATATATTGTATGTAAGCGATAGAGGACATAATATTTACTTAATGACTTGTTTGAGACATATAAACAGTTAATAGTGGCTGAGTATTTACAACTTAAAAGTTACAGTTCCCAGTGCTTACACTCCAGCTGCAACTTTGGTAGCTGATACCGTAAATACTAGTAATGGATTTAGTACTGAAGTCTTTTAGCTGTTAAACCAACTTTATGGTATTACATTCTTGACATTTGTTCAGTGGTTTATGAAAGAGAAATTAATTGAATTTCCAAAGTTGCAGCTAGAGTTATTTCCGCGTGTATCTAAATAATGTAGTCAAATAATAATGTAACTTCTTCCGAACAATGTACGTTAATATCCTGATCGTTACAAAAAATAATAAAATCAAGGACATGTCGCATTGCCTCTTAATTTCATCCGAAACCTTCGTTTCTCGAGGATTTTAATACCTAATTGAATATTTCACGGCGCTCTATGCTAATGTTGCGAGGGGTGATAAATGGGTAATGATATTCTTCGTTATTCTGACTAAAATTCATACGTTTTATAAAATAGAACCATTTCACAACACTAATTGTACCTATTTCAAATTTTATACTTTAGAAACTTGTTTTATATTCTGGTTCAATTATCATAGTGAACGAGACTTAGCGTAGTTTAAAACTTTAATCGAAAAATATTTTCAGCTCTCTTTTTACTTTCCTTTTGAGCATAGTTTAATTCCGTATAAACCACTATGCGTTAAGAATTACGTCATAATAAGGGGGGCTAAAACGGCCACTTTGGCAGAATCATAATAGGATAATATTATGCACTTTAGTTAAATAATCGTAAAATGGTCACAAATTGACAATTCATAATATTAACTGCGTACAATTCATATCACGCAATTCATATGTTTGACAGTTTTGTACGGAGATTCGTAAAATGGTGCACAAACTATGAATTGCTTTAATGTCAAATAGCAGAATCATAAGAAGTTAGTCAAGAGTAACATCTTGCAATTCATATTGATGAAGAAATATTGTAATAATGGTAGATGTAGACGTTTATGTAAATTTATTTGAGGACGCACGTGTTACGGAGACCATTTTATATCGCCGACTGAGTGTAGCTCTTCAGAAAATGAAAATAGCTTTTGAAATGCTGAACCTAGAGTTTGTTGGTACCAATTACCTAGGCTATTTTCATTTTCTGAAGAGCTACACTTCGTCAGCGATATAAAATGGTCTCCGTTACACGTGCGTCCTCAAGGAAATTTACATAAATATCTAAATCTGCCATTACAAGATTTCTTCACAAAATCTTCAATATGAATTGTAAGATGTTGCTCTTGACTAACTTCGTATGATTCTGCTATTTGACATTAAAGTAATTCATAGTTTGTGCACCATTCTACGAATCTCCGTACAAAACTGTCAAACAGATGAATTGCGTGATATGAATTGTACGCAGTTAATATTATGAATTGTCAATGTGTGACCATTTTACGATTAATTTAACATAATAATATCATAATCATAATATTATCCTATTATTATTCTGCCAAAGTAGCCGTTTCAGCCCCCCAGTAATCAGGTCGATAGTAATCGACAGTAGGATTATAACTGGATGCTGTTACTCGTCCCCACGAGAGATTCTTAAGTTCCAAGATGGGAGTGATGAGCCTAATTGTATTCGATCACATGACACATTGCCTGGGAATCATCGAGCTAATGTGGAGCACTCACTGTAATACAAGGTATGTATATAACGTATATGATCTTTAAGACGACTGACATTCCTTTAAACTACGTAAAGACAATCATGTTCTAAAGAACATGATTCTCTTCTCTGATTCTTTAATTTAATAAATCAATCAAATCCAATGAATACTTTAGCCACAGGAAATTATCTTTCATTTTCTTATTTTTCAACATGATGTAGATCTGAGTCCGTAATAATAATAAGTAAACATTGCAAGGTCAAGAACCTGTGCAAAACAGATTCTATTATCTGCGTTTGTATTGTTCTGTGACTAAAGTGCCTGTGCCTACGTACCTACGCCCTGCACCGCCGCCGCCCCGTCCCGCACCGCACCGTTGGTCAGTGACTTTTCGTAGATAAAGCGTGTTTACTTTTTATGCAGTTGATTCTGCTTTTTGTTTCGTTTGAAAACTGAATTTTTTAAATTTTCCATTAACTACTAATCTTCGTGTTTTAAAATGTTTCGATGGATATGTACTGTGCTCGTTTTCATTTAATTTCGTACATCCAGATACACGTTGCATGTGTGCCAGTAAACCACGGTTGATAGAACAAATATTTTTACGAAAAGTAGTGACAACTACGAACTTGAACAGGCATGATAATAGTCATACCTTGTAATTTTTTTTTCACAAATTTTCGTTAATAGAAAATTATATTTATACTAGCTGTGCCCCGCGACATCATTCGTGTGGAAGTTGTAAGATACACAATATACTAAAATAACAGGCACATTTTAATAAAACTCCCTCGTCCCCCGACCCGCCGCGTGGTATCGCCTGCCCGCGCTATTACTTCGTTATCACTTAGCGTTCTTTCTGACCGTTTTGCTCGTTTCCTCGGGGATGTTAAGGAGCCTATAATCATCCTCGAGAATTGGACTACCAAGTGCAAAAAGAATTTTTCAAATCTGACTTTTTGTTCACAATTTCATGGGGTTTTATTTTTTTGTGCGGAACCCTAATTATTTTTTTCCAAAATAAAAGTAGCTTACGTTACTCCCTGTAACATCAGCTATTTGCCAGTGAAAGTCCCGTTAAAATCGGTCAAGCCGTTTCGGAGTTTAGCTGGAACAAACAGACAGACAGACAAAAATGTTAAAAATTGCTTTTTTGTTATAAGTACCGTTTATGCGTTCATATGCATTTAGTAAAAAGTTTTTATTTTGACATTACAAACACTTCAATTTTATTTATTTTTATAACATAACATAACATCACGCCTTGTTTCCCCGAAGGGGCAGAGATGTACCTAATAGTAACACCCACATTTCGCCAGTTATGTTTAAGTCCCATGTAATAGGGGGCGAGCCTATTGCCATCAACCGGGCACAAATCCAGACTCCGGGCTGCTACTGAGAAATTCCAGATATAAAAACCCAATAACACTTTGCCCGACCTGGGAATCGAACCCAGGACCTCATGCTCAGCAGTAGCGCTTGCGACCACTAGACCAACGAGGCAGTCAGTATTTATTTTTATAAATTATGTAAACAATCTAGAATGCAACTTTTATATGACATTCTATGTGCGTTTATTTACAATGATAATGTATGAATCTATGTATGATATAAAAATACCTAGAGCGACAAACAAAGCCTTTTTTAACTCCCAGCGTAGGCATAATTTAGGCTCCAACGTAGTGATTTAGCAAGAGTGACGAGTGTGCGTTAATCCATTGTCAATTGGCATCAATGGACGTCGCTGATATGAGACCGCATCGATCGATGAATCTTTTCGGATATGTCAAAGGTAATAGCGGAACTGTTCTAACATTTCTGCTGCGGGAAATATCTATTGAAATGGCATGCGTAACATGCAAACCAATATATATGTTCATCTATTGACAAAGTGACGGTCATTCGAATTGGGTGCGGGCTTAAGCCCTAGCTATGCAAACAGACATATGTACCAACGTACATACTACATAGTGCACACAGAAGTATATCAATTTGATCATTACATTCTTCATTCATTCTTAAAAAACATAAAGTACCTAATTCATACATTACGTTTTTAAATAGTAAACTTTTCTTGATTGCCTTTGGTCTAGCTTTGGACTTTGGGTCGTGGGTTTCATTACCCCAGGTCGGAAAGTGTCATTTGTGACAAGCATCTGTATATGTGTCTGGCTAATGGCACTAACCCCACTCATATTACACAGCTTAAAAATAAATGTGGGTGTGCTGATCACTTCAACCAACTTGCTCCTTTCGGGGACAAAAGTGTAATGATATATATATCATCATCTGCCCAGCCTTTTCCCAGCTATATTGGGGTCGACTTCCAGTCTAACCGGATACAGCTGAATTTTACATGGAGCAACTGCCTATCTGACGTCCACAATCCAGTTACTGAGTAACATGATACCCTTTGGTAAGACTGGTTGTCAGACTTTGAGTTCTAACTAACCGTAACGACTGTCAAAGATCTACAAATGAGAACCGAGACCTCAGCTTAACGTGCTTTCAAAGGCACGGAAGGGTCTCGGTATGAAATATATGGTCACCTATTCACGGAACGACCTCGGTGAGCGTAGCTTAACCTGATTAATCGACCGGTGTGGCTGTTATTACTTAGCCACGAGCTCATCAAAAGTGTATATTGATAGATAATGTTTAAGAAGATCACTATTGCAACAAAATAAAGGGTAAGTTTATACTCCATATTTTTCATATTTAGCTCTAATTAATACTTCAGTTTCACGATAATAGTTTAGTAAAGTTGTGTACATGGCCTTCGGCTAAGCCGTCGTGTGCAAATATTGTTATAAAGTTTACGCTAGCAATTAAACTTGTGTTCATATTGAAGTTTAACAAAAACTTATTTAGATAAAGTTATTCTATTGTGAAACAGATTTCAATATATATAGGTAGGAAATATCTAAGAACAATATATCTGTTATAATTTATTGAAGAATATCGAAGGAATACTACTAATTTTGGGGTCAATATAAACCTGTGATCATTAACGCATTAAAATCGCAAAATTAGTCAGGGGTCCCATTGAGCTCGAAACGAGGCGGACTAATCAAAAAGCACATTTTTTTATTTTTAAACATATTTTAATGCATGTGGAACCACAAGCAGAAACTGTTACAAGATAAAGGATTGGAGAGAGATCTATGTACATTTTATTCAGAGAAAAACTTCGTTTTTCAAAAACTAGTCGCCGTCTGAACATTCAGAAGCGTTATGTTAACACAGCCTCATGAAATTTATTGGCAGCAATGTAGTTAAGGTCCCAGTCAAGATTAATCTAAGGTCATCCACAGATTGAGCTCCTGTCGCCAGGAGGGTATACTGAAATTTTCCCGAAAGGGGTTACTGAAATTCCATAATTGTGTGCCTAGGACGGTCCGTTTTTGAGATATGAGCCAAAAACTATAAAGCGGATTTCTGACACCACCAACTATAACCGCTCTTAAATCAGAACATAACTTACGTTGACTCCAGGGCCAAATCCTTACTTCGGCGATCTGTGGCGCTGTCGTTGCTGAAACACCTGTGGTCCAGGTGTGATGGCTAGGGCTTTGCAGGTAGGCTGCGTAGGCTGTTAACGGCTAGGTAGTGTGTAAAGAGAGGAAGAATACCAGCTGGTTATGTTTATTATATTTAGCTATCTAAAAGTACACGGCTAGGTCGCGGATGGGTTTCACAGTCTGATTTGAGCACTCGCACACACCTTAGGTAAGGTTTAAGAAAGTTACCGACCCTGGTAAGCCACGTAGATGGTGCTGTGGCTTGTCAGCACAACCTCTCACCTCCGATGTCGATCCATAGAGAGGTGGTAAGGTCTAATGACCGTACCACCTCTCTATGGCGTTCAGTGCAGCGTAGAACCCTGGAAGAGCGCGTAAGGGTGCGCATATTAGTTGCGATGAAGAACAGCAACGCGGTCGATGGGCTAGCCCGATAGTTGCCATGTTACGATGTGAAAACTAGTATAGGCTGGAAGCTCACAACATCACAGTGACAAGCAGAGGTGCAATAGCGGCGTGACACAATGACGGATATAACATACTTAGGTAATTTATGTGACGGGAGGCGTATAGCACACAAAAGAAAAAAATAATCGCAAATTACACACTAATTAGCTTAGAGCACACTGTACCTGCATATCATAACAGCTACAATAATGATGAACTAGCCCTGAATCAAGGCACATAGTTTAGGTCCTGAGGGTTCTCGACAAGCATCCGCTTGTGTAGCAAGCGGCTGGTGAAAGAATGAGTAGTAACAGAAAACTAGTGATGCGCGTACGCTTTAGTCATGTGTAGACTTACTAACTTTATCATAACTCGACTAAATACCGTTGTGAAGTCACAACGCTACACTGTTGATCGTTTTTTGTTTAGATAATATTGCAAATCTTAGTTGGCGAGATTTTATCCTAATGTTTAGGAATGATTAGATACGGTTATCGATTGATGCCATAAAAACAGGATTATTTCAAGTAAGCGACTTTCCAAACACATTTGAATCAAACTCAAACTCAAAGCATTTATTTCAAATAAACCAATTACAGGCACTTTTGAATTGTCAAAGAGTCGGTCAGAAAGTTGAAGCTAGTTGCCCATTCCAAAGTGTAGATCTCTATGGAGAAGAACGGGCAAGAAACTCCACGGACACTCTTTTAAATCAAAATATTGTTACAAAATATTGGTTATATCATTCATGTTGAAATTATGACATATGCTAGCGTTGTGTTCGCACACGCTAAGCCGTCAAAATTAAATAAAATGCAAACCCTCCAAAATCGATTCATGCGCCGAGCCACGGGTAGCCCTTGGTTCGTACGTAATGAACAACTACACTCCGATTTAAATCTGCCGACCATCAAGCAGTTTATTAAAACTTCAAGCAAACGCTTCTTCGATTTTGCTACTACTCACACTAACCCATTAGTGGCAGCAGCTGCCCGATACACACCATCACACATATCTAGCATACGTCGTCCCAAACACGCACTACTAGACAGAGACGACGATATCACACTCTTTCAAGAAAGCCAAAAGCTAGCTCGCAAAGCAATCACCACTACACATGACATACGTCCCTCGTTCCGTACTCGCCGGCGAGTACCTACGCCGCGACTTAAAGCAGTAAGACAATCCTCCCGACCCTTGACCCCGCCCGCCCGTGCGGAGCAAGTAGCTTTAAATATAGCCCCAAATAATAATATCAACCAGATTCAACAAGTCCCCACTTGCTCAGTAATCAGTAGCGCCCTAAGTCTAGGCTCGAGCCCCGAAGGGGGCACCCTTATACGTGCTACTTAAAAACTTTGTTACACGGTGAGAGGCCCTTATGGCCCCACCGAAGCCCGGTTACGCAGTAAAGGCTCCCGGAGCCAACTAGCAAAAGGTCCGAACCAAAAAAAAAAAAAAAAAAAAAAAAAAAAAAAAAAAAAAAAAAAAAAAAAAAAAAAAAAAAAAAAAAAAAACGTAAGTATGTGAGAACAATGTAGAAAGACGTGCACGTTAAAAGCGCCCGCAACAAAAAGATAAGAGTCAAAAACGATTCAAAAATTAAAATAAGCCGTGGCAGCTAAGAGATGACCAGTCCCTACTGACAGCGCCCGTTCACGAACATGACGCATAGATCAGCACCATTCAGCTCAACCATTTTTAAGGGAACTCAATGATCCAACACACTTTAATGAAGACTACATTCAAATGTTTTTAACTTACTTTTGAAAAAATTCGTATGTTTTCTTTCAGTAAAACTTTGTAGCAGCTATATTTAAGTATTTTCCCAGGGCTCACTACACTTTCCACCCTCTACAACATGCATTTCCGTATTAATCATAATTATCATATTGGATATTTTTTCCAACATTACAAATATAATCAAAAGGGGTTCTTTCAATACCATTACACACATTATGTTCAGACTAATTAATTCAATTAACGTAACTGACTACAAATGCATCAATTTGCGTTACCCAATTAAGTGATGATTTAATTTTAGTATCAAATAAACAGGAGAATTTCATCAATGAAATTCGTCACTAAATCATTCAGTGCACACTGAAAGTTTTCAGTTGTTTACAGTTTCGGCGTAATCTAATTCAGGATATGTCGTGGGTATGACTATTAGAGGGGTTCGTGGCTAAATAATAACAGCACCACGGGTCGATCGAAAGTTAAGGTTCGCTTGCCGCAGTTGGTTCATAGACTGCCCATTCATAACATATCAAGAAACCTCCGTGCCTCCAAAAGCACGTCTAAGTCGTTGATCCCGGCTGTCCATGATGTTTTCCAAATACACAGGCAAAGTAAAAAATAAAGCTATAGTTAGTTTTTTGCATGACTTAAAAAATTACATGAAGCTTATCCAATATGCAGATAACAATTGTAATGATTTAAATGTGATACACAGTTATGAACGTAGTGAAATAAGTCACATAAAAGTTGGTACTGCACCTAATTACTTTTAAAAAATGGTTAATGGCTAAGACAAACAAATGCGGCGTTGAGACTCAACCAAATTCATAGCTTTCCTTAGTAACACAGGCTGTGGGCTTCGTACCAACATCGAATTTTTTTCGTGAATGTATCATGTATCAAATGATCATACAAATTTACCCATATTTCGTCAGAGTGTTTGTGGAATAAATAACAAAAAGACTGAACTAGAAGTTTATGTACAAACGCTAAATAAAAAGCTAGATTATATATGTTTAAGCGAGCATATTTTGAATGAAAACACAGCTTTTTTTTTAATAGATAACTACAAGCTAGTCACATACAATACCAGGAAAATTAAAAGGAGAGGAGGTAGTTTGATTTTAGGACATGTGGATAGGCAAACGGAAATTATCGACGTAATAAATAAGTTGTATAAAGTAGAATGTTTCGAAATATGTGGTGTTAAAGATGTTTTCACTGGATTGTATATTTGCTGCTGTTGTATTTATAAATCCTGTAGAAAAAAATTTGACATGTTTTTAGAAAAATTGGAGAAGTGTTACTCGATTACTTATTCAATACGAAATCTATAATATGTGGAGATTTTAATGTTGACCTACTAGTAGATAGTAGAAAGCGCATGGAATTTCTCAGTCTGCTAAGGAGTTATAATTTCAGGCACCATTTCGATTCTGCTACTTTTATTCGTAACAGTTGTAATTCGTGTATTGACAATGTAAATTGGGGACAATTGGGTGAAAATCATTTAATATGACCATTGTGACAAAAATGAAAATGTAACAAAAATGCAACGCGTAACAAAAAATAACGTAAATGAAATATTAGGGCTTCTTTACAATACGCATTATTATCTGACTATTATTTATTTAATTCATTTCGTATAAGGTGTACTGTAATAAAACACGTTACATGTCTTTTATCATTTGTTTTATTAATTAATTATAGGAAATCATAAGGAACATTATTTCTCTTATTATTTCTCAAACTTATAACATTAGAATCACGCTCTAATAGTAATATTTCATCAGCAATGTGATTGCGACTTTAGTTCATTTTTGTTATTTCGTTTTTGTAACACATCTAAAAAGTGTAATAAATCATAACAAAAATTAAAAACCACCATACTTTGAAAGTAATTTCAAATGTGTTAACCCAAACAGAAATGTCAATGAGTTCATACCACCTTGCATTTCAATAAAGGTCAACTCCTATTTAATTAATCAATTAAATAATAACAAGAGCTCACTTGCCTGCGTTGTTTGAAACAAAACAAAACTTACAAATTAAAATTGGAATTTTGCTCGCCGACAAAGAAACACTATTCACTTTTTTTCACTCGAGAACAAAATGGCCGCCTCATATTCGATTCTAGCATGTGATTTATTATATTATTTATATATTATTTATATTTGCGTTATAGCCCGAGTTTTGACAATTTACAATTACCAATGAATACCAAATTTTACTGTTAGAAAAAGGAACAAAATAATGGGCATTATTTTCTACCCAAAATTTTTATATTTTGAATAATTAACATAAAATAAATTTTACCGAAACCAATGTCAATTAATAACGTCTTGGCAAAATACTGTAGCTAATACATATATTCATTCAGATGATTTTTGTAACGCACCTCGTGAAGAGGACAAATTATTTTGTATGGAAAATATTCGAGTTGGATGAAAAAAAGGAATATTATTTGTTTATTATTGGCAATGAATATATAAATCTGTATAATGTTGCTTGACAATATATATCAAAGTACTAACAAGTACTTTTACGTAGTAAGAATAATTTTATCATAAAATATTGCGTGTGGACAAATTTTGCTATCAAAATTTTAAATAATTTTCACCCAATTACTAACTTGCCCGACACATGTTTTCTGGGCTGTGCAGTAGATCACAATGGTTTGGCTGATGGACATGGAGGTATTTTTGCAGATATTCGCCTAGAAAATGTAAGCAATTTAACGCGAATTAAGTATCCAAGTATTGTCACAATTAAAAGAGTATTTAATAGTAAAAATAGTGCTTTTGTACAGGAAATTCGTGAAAAAGATTAGAGTTGCATGGATATAAATACGTTTCTCAAAACATTTAAAAAAGTGTTCCAAAACAGCTGTAGAAAAAAAGATTATAAAATAAGCCTCAAGAAAAATAGTCAATTAAAGTGGATCACTAAAAGAAATCGAACATCAAGTAAAATGAAACGTTTTTTATGTACACAAAATGGTAAAAATTTTGATTCAAGTATCTTAACGTATAAGAATAAGTATGTTAGACTGTATAGACAGGTTGTAATAAAGGCTAAAAAACATGCAATAATGGTGCAAATTAATAGTTCGAAAAATCTAAGTAAAGAAGTGTGGAAAGTAGTGAGAAAATGTACGAATAAGGAGAAAACTATACATCCTGAAATTCGTCTCAAAGTCAATGACCAAATTATAATGGATCCGGAAGCAATATCGGACATTTTAGCAAAACAGTTTAACTACAAATGTATCTCTAGGACAGTAGAAACAGACCAAAATACAGCAATTTTCCTAGAGAATACAATAAAAAAAATAACGAAATGACAATTTCTTCTGTCACTCCAAATGAGGTTGTAACCATAGTCAAAAGTATGGAGAACAAGTATTCTTGTGGTGTGGTGTGATGAGATCCCAATATCCGTAACTAAGGAACATATCTCTATGCTAGCTGAGCCTATGCGTGATTTTTATAATAAATGTATTGAGGAATCTATCTTCCCAGACCAGCTTAAAGTAGCAAAAGTTATACCTGTCTACAAAAAAGGTAGTAGAACTGATCCTAAAAACTACAGACCTATCTCCTTGCTACCAGTTCTGTCTAAAATATTTGAAAAGATCATAAAAAACGACTTTTAGCTCATTTGCGTGTAAAACCAAAGACAGTTCGGTTACCAAAAAGGTGTTGGCACTTCCGACGCCATATATACTTTACTTGATGACGTAATAGGAAAAATAAATAATAAAATGAGAGTAGCCGGAATTTTTCTTGACTTAAGTTCCGCGTTTGACACTATAGCCTCCGGGATTCCAGAAAAAAATTCATCGATATAATATAAAACTTAGGTTTTATGGTATATCAGGGGTCTGTACATGTCCAAAAAAAATGCAAAAAAAAAACTGTTTTTTATTTATAGATTATACTTATGTCATATATACAGGGTTACAGGGAAAGTCGTACTGAATATTAAAGGATGTTATTATTCAGGTCATTTCCGATGAATTTCATTCTGAAATAAAATGTCCGAAACTTAACCGTTATGGAGATATTAAATTTTAAAGATTATTTTTAAAAATCCTTTATTTTTTGGCTTTTAGTCGTTTTCTTTGGGATTAGAGCTCCTAGAGTCGGTTTTTTTGATGTATCTAGTTAGAGGACGTGTCCATTAATAAAAATGATCAACAGAAACTGAACCTACTACTAACAGCTTAAAAAACTGCTCGACAACGGTTAGCATTATGAATTTTCTAATAGAGTGTTCTTAACTTTAACAGGCTTTTAATAAAAAATATTGTATGGAACTTATTCTGCAAATAATTTTATAAAGTTCTACGTCTCTTTAGCTATTCAAAAAGGTATAACACTTGCTATTAAATAGGCAAAACATTGCCCAAATAACAGTTAAGTTAGGAGAGGGTACATTTTTAGTTTGAGGTAAAAGTAGCTAAAATACGTAAAAAAAAAGACAAAAATTTTAGCAATATTTTTATAATTCATGTTCTACATGGCCGCCGCTATTTCTTACACAAAGTCTCATTCTTTTTCTTAAATTACTTTTCACGACAGAAGTTCGTAGGTTCCGCCTCATTTCCTCAGTCGCATCAATAATTTTTTGCCTTAGAATATCGACATTTGCGATCGGTGTCATTTGGTCGTATACTAGGCTTTTCATATGACCCCAAACATAAAAATCCATCGGCGTTAAATCGGGGCTCCTCGCCGGCCATGCTATGGGCCCGCCTCTTCCAATCCATTGGTTTGGGTAATTCTCGTCCAACCATGCTCGAACACTTCTTCTGTAGTGCGCTGGGCAGCCATCATGTTGAAAGAACATGTCTCGTCTCAATGCAATAGGCAAGTCTTGCATTAAAGAGGGTAACTCCTCCCTCAAAAAGTTTTCATATGTCTCGCCATTCAAGTTATCGGGCAGGAAGTATGGCCCTATCAAGTTATTTGATATTATACCCATCCACACATTAAGACTGAATCTCCTTTGTGACCCTTTTGGTCTTTTTTTCTTGGGGTTACCTTGCGCTTTGGGAGCCCAATAATGGGTGTTATGATAGTTTGTGATGCCGTCTTTGTCAAATTTCGACTCATCTGTCCACATGATTTTCTTTAAAAAATCCGGATCTTCATTATCGGCATTGAGCATAAATCTGCAGAAGTCTAGTCGTCTCAATGGATCCCCTTCTTCAATTACTTGCACTGGCGTGTAATGGTAAGGGTATTGCCCAGAACTGTGCATTACGAACCAGACTTTCCACTGGGAAATACCAAGCCGTCGAGCGACAACGTTTGTTGACGTGGTTGGGTCAGCTTCAAAGAGACGCCGTATTTCATTATCTTCGTCGTCGTCATCAAGAACACGAGGTCGTCCCATGTCAGTCCGACGTACTAGCACAGAACCAGTTTCTCGTAGTCTTCGATAAACTCTGTCAAATACGCCAATATCAGGTACTCGGCGAGTAGGATACCTTAGCATGTATTCATTGCGTGCACGCAACGACACTCCTTCGCAAAATCCATAACACATTAGGATGTCAGCATATTCCTCGTTGGTAAATGTTGCCATGTTCACAACACAAATCAAAGTCCAGTTACAATCCACGTCACACAGTTAGAAGATGAAACAGTCCAAAAATCCAAGCCAAGTCGCGTTTTTACAAAAAAAAATCGGAGGGCACGGATAACACATCTACCATGGAAGAATCGCATGAGCAGACTAAACAAACACCACGATCCACGATTTGACAATTCAGACATTTAAAATGACATAAATACCTGTTACCGCACGTCTCCCGGGCACAAACAATGTCTACCCAAACCTTTTTTCATTGTTTAAAAGTGCCAGGTAGTAAGCCGGATTCTTTTGTATCGAAATTCTGTTATGTTGTACTACCAGATGGGCCTATTCTAATAACATTATTTTAAGATTTTATGAACAAACCTAGTACATGATATACCTTTTTGAATAGCTAAAGAGACGTAGAACTTTGTAAAGTTATTCGCAGAATAAGTTCCATACATTTTTTTTTAAAGCCCATCAAAGTTAAGAACACTCTATTAGAAAATTCATAATGCTAACCGTTGTCGAGCAGTTTTTTAAGCTGTTAGTAGTAATTTCAGTTTCTGTTGATCATTTTTATTAATGGACATGTCTTCTAACTAGATACATCAAAAAAACCGACTCTAGGAGCTCTAATCCCAAAGAAAACGACTAAAAGCCAAAAAATAAAGGATTTTTAAAAATAATCTTTAAAATTTAATATCTCCATAACGGTTAAGTTTCGGACATTTTATTTCAGAATCAAAATCATCAGAAATGACCTGAATAATAACCTCCTTTAATATTCAGTACGACTTTCCCTGTAACCCTGTATATATGACAATGGTTCTGTATATGCCACTAGTATTGATACTTACGTCATATGTATAGGACACTGGAATTTTACTTCAAATAAAAATCCAAGTATTTTATTAAATCAATATCTATTTATTATTATTATCACCTCTGATCAGTCTTTATAATAATTTTTCTTATCTAACATAATTATAATTTTGTTACATATCCAAAATAACTTACTGACATAATACTTTTCATCAACATAACAAAACGTAAATAAAAAGCTCACAAGATATAATAATTTTGAAAATTAATAAACAACATAATTATCACAAAACGTTATAAAAAACCTCTCAAATATAATCAACTCCTTACAAACCAAAACAATACTTATCAATTTTTTTATGAAATCTAAGACGGCAATTTCTTTTTGGTGTGCTACATAAAAATATATTGCATTTAGTGCAAAACGCCGTTGTAGTCTTGGAGCATTTTGGATTGCGGCATCATTTTTGAGTGTCACTGTAATCAACCAGATGTTCATATTCATGTTCAGCCTTGTGATGTCTTACGATTTCCGATGGAATAGGTGTTATTGGCACTTTCCTTTTTTTTGCTTAGGCTGCAATTCTTCATTCTCGTCAAGACTTTCTGAATCAGATAATAAAGAATTTTTCTCTATGAGACTGGTACCTAGATCCATCCATTCATCCATCATAGATTGAAAGTACGTAACTATGGTGCTTGACGTGAATGTCCACAGGTACCTCTAGTTCCCCCCTTATGACCAGTTGGGCGGGTGCGGCTTCGGCCTCGGCTCCTTCTCTCTACTACAGAAGATTACAGAGATACGTCTGATTGTGAAACTATTTCCTCATCTGAAGAGCTGGAAGGTGAAGTACTGGATTCTTCGTCTTCTTTAGGTCTTGGTGTAAAAGCAGTATCCTCCTTTTCATCAGCATAAGAGAAATCTATGTCTGATTCTTCCGAGTCGCAATAAAAGTTCGTCATCGCGTTAGGCTTTAAAAAAGAACTCTTCGAGAACCAATGTAATACAGTTATACATGACACAAACAATAAGTCAACTCTCATACTGAGAACCATTGTAATACCAGTATGACATTAAAAAGTTTCTGATCTCAATGCTCAGGATAATTGACCTCTTGAAGAAATAGTCTGTTTATTAGTTACATGAGTATGTTATCAGTACAAAACAAGCATAGTTATTGTGACAAATAAAGTGATTCAATAATAATTTTCGGATAACTTACCTCGTGCATCTGAGCGATGTGCCATCTTCCTCGCGGCGCCTCAAAAAGAGAGTTATTTGAAGTGTCTGTCATACTCAAAATAACGTTTGGTGCAGTGTTGCTAGTTTACTAAGGTTACACAACTATAATAAAATGATTAGTTCCGAAAACAATTCACAGATTACTTATGAACGAATTTTTAATTATTTATGTAATATAGGTATGATGCTGGCATCCAGGAGGATAGACCACGAATTACTTCTAACAAAAATGACGCATTATGATATAAGAGGTAAGGCGTTGAAATTATTCTCTTCATATCTCAAAAATAGAAAAATGTTCGTAGAAATTGTCAAAATCCAAGATGGCTCCAAAAAATTTTACCAATCAGCAATAGTAATGATGACTACGGGCGTCCCGCAAGGATCTATATTGGGACCTGTTTTATTTATCTTATTTATTAATGAGTTAATTAATTACATGAATACAATTTTACCTGACATTGATATAGTAATTTTTGCAGATGACACAAATGCCATACTAACCAGCAAATGACATAGATAAATTAACAGAGACAGTAAATGCAGCATTACAAGCATTTCACGTGTGATTCACTAAGAACAAATTGTCAATCAACACTGCAAAGACCAAAATATTATTGTTTAGAACGACAGCCCGTAATACCCGAATTTAGAGATTGTTTTTAATGATAACAGAATTGTTCACGTCAAGGAAGTTACATTCTTAGGAATACATATAGATAAACAGCTAAATTGGAAAACAGAATTAAATGCTATAAATGCATCAGTATGTTCCGCATGTTATGCTTTAAGAGTCCTTAGAACAGAAATTAGCATAGAGCAATTTAAAATGGTTTATTTCGCGTTGGTAGAATCAAAAATTAGATATAGCATAATGTTTTGGGGAAAAAGTTATGACTATAATATCAAAAGAGCTTTTGTATTACATAAACGCGCAATTCGCACATTAATCCGTATCCCGCAGAGAGAGTTGCCGTGAACATTTCATAAATCTGAATATACTTACAATGCCGAGCATTTATGTATTATATTTGTAGATACTTCTAAGTAACGGCCAATTAAATACATGAATATGAGACAGCAGAAGAACGACGGATTAGACAAGACACGTACGTACACGTAGACAAGACATTATACGTTACAAAAGACAGCCTAATATGAATATTGTGAAGCACAGTCCCAGATATCAATCGGTTATATTATTTAATAAGTTGCCTCTAGATGTAAAAAGCGCTATTTACTCGAGCTCTTTTAAAAAGCAACTTAAGTTTCCTGTTGAGTAAGCGTCTTTATGCTGTTGAAGATCTATAACGAAATTCCTATATATATGTTGTATTTATGCATTGTTGTAATATTAAGCGTGTGTTTTCCTTCCGTAATTTACTTTTCTTTTTTATGCCATGTAATTTCAGAAACAATTTATTGTTCATGAATAAATGACTAATGACCAATGTCATCCGTAGATCTGTGACAGTCGTTACGGATAGTCAGAAGCCCTAGTCTGACAACCAGTCTTATCAAGGGGTATCGTGTTACCCAGTAACTGGGTTGTGGAGGTCAGTTAGGCAGTCGCTCCATGTATATTACTGGTATTCAGCTGCATCTGGTTAGACTGGAAGCCGACCCCAATGTAGTTAGGAAAAGGCTGGGCAGACTGATATATTGTAGCATGTGTTGTAAGTGGATTATTTACATACAAACATCTACCTTCTGACTGCCACTTTGGTCTAGTGATTGCAAGCGTGTGACCCCTGAGCTGGTCCCGAGTTTGATTCCCAAGTCGGGCAAAGTGTTTTTACATGTTGAAATTCTTAGTAAAATATCGGATTGATGATTTGTGCCCGATCAATGGCAGTACGTTTCCCCTTTTGACGGGACTTGAACAATAACAAGCAAAACCATAGAATTAGCAACATTTTAAAAGAGTTGTCTAACAATTTTGGTGTACAATAACAATGTATAATATTTATTAGGTATATCATATCTATTGTATATTATCTACTGCTGAATTAAGGATTGCCTTCCTGAAGTACTGGATTCTTCGTCTTCTTTAGGTCTTGGTGTAAAAGCAGTATCCTCCTTTTCATCAGCATAAGAGAAATCTATGTCTGATTCTTCCGAGTCGCAATAAAAGTTCGTCATCGCGTTAGGCTGTAAAAAAGAACTCTTCGAGAACCAATGTAATACAGTTATATATGACACAAACAATAAGTCAACTCTCATACTGAGAACCATTGTAATACCAGTATGACATTAAAAAGTTTCTGACCTCAATGCTCAGGATAATTGCCCTCTTGAAGAAATAGTCTGTTTATTAGTTACATGAGTATGTTATTAGTACAAAACAAACATAGTTATTGTGACAAATAAAGTGATTCAATAATAATTTTCGGATAACTTACCTCGTGCATCTGAGCGATGTGCCATCTTCCTCGCGGCGCCTCAAAAAGAGAGTTATTTGAAGTGTCTGTCATACTCAAAATAACGTTTGGTGCAGTGTTGCTAGTTTACTAAGGTTACACAACTATAATAAAATGATTAGTTCCGAAAACAATTCACAGATTACTTATGAACGAATTTTTAATTATTTATGTAATATAGGTATGACGCTGGCATCCAGGAGGATAGACCACGAATTACTTCTAACAAAAATGACGCATTATGATATAAGAGGTAAGGCCTTGAAATTATTCTCTTCATATCTCAAAAATAGAAAAATGTTCGTAGAAATTGTCATTATCCAAGATGGCTCCAAAAAATTTTACCAATCAGCAATAGTAATGATGACTACGGGCGTCCCGCAAGGATCTATATTGGGACCTGTTTTATTTATCTTATTTATTAATGAGTTAATTAATTACATGAATACAATTGTACCTGACATTGATATAGTAATTTTTGCAGATGACACAAATGCCATACTAACCAGCAAATGACATAGATAAATTAACAGAGACAGTAAATGCAGCATTACAAGCATTTCACGTGTGATTCACTAAGAACAAATTGTCAATCAACACTGCAAAGACCAAAATATTATTGTTTAGAACGACAGCCCGTAATACCCAAATTTAGAGATTGTTTTTAATGATAACAGAATTGTTCACGTCAAGGAAGTTACATTCTTAGGAATACATATAGATAAACAGCTAAATTGGAAAACAGAATTAAATGCTATAAATGCATCAGTATGTTCCGCATGTTATGCTTTAAGAGTCCTTAGAACAGACATTAGCATAGAGCAATTTAAAATGGTTTATTTCGCGTTGGTAGAATCAAAAATTAGATATAGCATAATGTTTTGGGGAAAAAGTTATGACTATAATATCAAAAGAGCTTTTGTGTTACATAAATGCGCAATTCGCACATTAATCCGTATCCCGCAAAGAGAGTTGCCGTGAACATTTCATAAATCTGAATATACTTACAATGCCGAGCATTTATGTATTATATTTGTACTTCTAAGTAACGGCCAATTAAATACATGAATATGAGACAGCAGAAGAACGACGGATTAGACAAGACACGTACGTACACGTAGACAAGACATTATTCGTTACAAAAGACAGCCTAATATGAATATTGTGAAGCACAGTCCCAGATATCAATCGGTTATATTATTTAATAAGTTGCCTCTAGATGTAAAAAGCGCTATTTACTCGAGCTCTTTTAAAAAGCAACTTAAAAGTTTCCTGTTGAGTACGTGTCTTTATGCTGTTGAAGATCTATAACGAAATTCCTATATATATGTTGTATTTATGCATTGTTGTAATATTTAGCGTGTTTTTCCTTCCGTAATTTACTTTTCTTTTTTATGCCATGTAATTTCAGAAACAATTTATTGTTCATGAATAAATGACTAATGACCAATGTCATTCGTAGATCTGTGACAGTCGTTACGGATAGTCGGAAGCCCTAGTCTGACAACCAGTCTTATCAAGGGGTATCGTGTTACCCAGTAACTGGGTTGTGGAGGTCAGTTAGGCAGTCGCTCCATATATAATACTGGTATTCAGCTGCATCTGGTTAGACTGGAAGCCGACCCCAATGTAGTTGGGAAAAGGCTGGGCAGACTGATATAATGTAGCATGTGTTGTAAGTGGATTATTTACATACAAACATCTACCTTCTGACTGCCACTTTGGTCTAGTGATTGCAAGCGTATAAGTGACCCCTGAGCTGGTCCCGAGTGAATGTTGAACTTCTCAGTAAAATATCGGATTGATGATTTGTGCCCGATCAACGGCAGTACGTTTCCCCTTTTGACGGGACTTGAAAAATAACAAGCAAAACCATAGAATTAGCAACATTTTAAAAGAGTTGTCTAACAATTTTGGTGTACAATAACAATGTATAATATTTATTAGGTATATCATATCTATTGTATATTATCTACTGCTGAATTTAGGATTGCCTTCCTGGCAAAAAACACTACAAGGAAAGCCACTTAGGAGGATTAATAAATCAACCGATTATTATTAATGTCTATCTTATGGATTCTAGACACCCAAGGCTTAACCTAACCAAATTCTAAGTAATACTTAGAATACAAGGTTCTATTAAAGCGAAAACGCCAGGGTAGTACGCGAACTTCTAATTTTCTTGCGATTTTTGCAACTTGTAGGTCAGTCTCAGGTTGTACGTTGATCAAAGTATGATTCACGACCCAAACAAATATGTAATTAAGTCAAATCAGTCTACCTAGCCTTTTCCCATCTACGTAGGGGTCGGCTTCCAGTCTAACCGGATGCAGCTGAATACCAGTATTTTACATGGAGCGACTGCCTGTCTGAACTCCACAACCCAGTAGTTGGGTAATACGATATCCCTTGGTGAGACTGGTTGTCAGACTTTCGGGCTTCTGACCACCCGTAACGACTGTCAAAGATCCACGAATGACAGCCGGGACCAACGGCTTAACGTGCTTTCCGAGGCACGGAGGAGTCTCGGTATGTAAAGATGGTCACCCATCCACGGACCAACCCCGGTAAGCGTAGCTTAAACTGATGGATCGACCCGAGCGGCTGTTATTACTTAGCCACGAGCTCCTGTGTAAATAGGTATGTAATTAAGTATAGAATTATAATCACAAAATTTTTTAATAGGTACCTTAGCGCATCCCCCCTAATTTAACCTAATACCGTCACGGCGGGTTACTTTGACACTAGGGCATAACTTTGGCCCAAATCGAGGCAAATGTTTAGTGTCATTAAATCCACAGAACAGTCCCGCAAGTACGCGTCTATATCGCCATCTATTAGTTACGGAAGGAAAACGACGTTCGGTTGTGTGGTCGCGATACGGCGGGCAGTTCAAATATTTGTCTAGATTTGGGCCAAAGTTATGCTTTAGAGTCAAAGTAACCCGCCTTAATGGTAGTCTTTTCGATACCCACGAAGATCGAGGTTGGCCATGGCCTTACCATTTCTGGAAACCAAACGATTAGGTGACACACGTAGGAAATATTAAATTTTCTCAGCTAGAATTAGAGTCTCGGTGGGTTTGATAAAGGTGATCATAAAGTGATAACAAGCAAAAACAACAGATAATTTTGTGCAGAGTGAAAATAACTAGTGCTTTAAGAGGGAAAAAGGAAAATAAACCTAAACAAAACAAAGATACATTTTAATAAAAGGATACCTTCATTTATTTTGAAAACGAATGAAATCATAATTCTGAAGTCTGTATTATTTTCGGAAAGGTCGATGGATTATCTCTATCTAAAAAAACAATGTGTCTGCATTCACATGTAATTATTATACTTTACAGTATTTTCGTAAAATCTCCTCAGAAAGCAACTTTATTCACCAAGTAGTAATTAAGCTACCATTATTTTATCTTGCGATTTCACTGCATTGCACCCAAACTGACCTCATTATGTTATGCTCTTAAGCTCAAAATCTGCTGTATCACGGCGTAAGTAATTGGGCGCAAATTAGCTAAGCCCAAACTGTCAATCACTTTAACCCACTTATGTGAAGCGGATGAAACAGCCAAATTATGTAGGTGAAAAATTACACGGTACATAAACTTATTTAAAAAATATACTCCATTAATTAACTATTCATGCACAAATAAAAAACACAGTACAAAGGAGGACTTATGGCCTGAGGCATTTTCTACCAGCCAACCTTAGGTTACAAATGCGGAGACAAAACATGGCAGGTGCACCTTAAGGGATAGATAACTCGGGAATAACTATAAAATACGAGATACTAATATATGAACAAAATAAAGTTTGTAATGTGAAATAGC
Organism: Fissipunctia ypsillon; assembly: GCA_947568875.1. Taxonomy (NCBI): domain Eukaryota; kingdom Metazoa; phylum Arthropoda; class Insecta; order Lepidoptera; family Noctuidae; genus Fissipunctia; species Fissipunctia ypsillon. The sequence goes on along the minus strand of OX387644.1, from coordinate 11,923,825 downwards.
GATCGGTAGACGAGAGAAAACGAATCGAACAACTCAGCAGTGGCGCAGATCAATCATCATTAGAGGGAAGCCGAAGAAAAAATTGTTCTATTCTCATAAACTCACAGGAAAAACTATAAGTTTTTAATCTTATGATGTGTTAAACTGGTATTAAATATAATTATGGAATGTGATGTGGTACACAGTTATACACAAAGGTGTACCATATTATTTGGCAATAGTAGACATTAATAAGAGTGGTTGTTCCGAAGGGAAGCCGATAGGAATCGGGTTGTATGCAGGCTTCGCCCCTGCAACTCGGCGATCGGATGTTTCTCTGCCAACTTCTTTCGAATACGTTCACTGCCTTCACTAACCGACTGGCTGCCGTCCTGTTGTTCATCCGAATATCCTTTTCACTATTATTTCATAACTTTGTAAGCTAGTTTTTCAGCAATATTTGCCGGAAGTAGTGGAGCAATAACACTATTGCTTCATACCGCTCAATATGGTGTGGTGGTACTGGTATCTCTTGCAACAAATCGCTAGAATTTTAGCATCGAGCGATATAAAGCAGTGTTGTTCCACTAATGGCTACAATAGATACTGCAGTAACTCGCGCAGGCACTGTTTCACATATCTTTAAAGCTGAAAATATGATTTTAATTTTGTGACGGAATAATGAAAACTCTTCACTCATCTACATCTATATCTGTAACTTGTATGGTGTGCAATAATTAAGAGTACTCTTTCTATCTATTATGAAGAAAAACACTATTTTCTTGCTAACAATTTATTCTGCACAACCTAGGCGCAGCCGTACTAATTCACGATCTAATGAGGACTGCTTCTGCACTACATTTTACCATTTAAAAATGACTTCAAGCCCCGCCCAGAAATAACGATAATATCATTACCGTTATTTCTAAGTTTTGCCAAAGTAATATAATAAATTCAGTTGCCATTAAATGAAAATACATTTAAATAGTTTGTTACAATATTAATCATTTGTACTTTGACAGTGTTTCCACAGTGGGTATTTTAATTCGGTATATTATTTTTTTAAATTAAATCATACAAATCACGACACTATCTATGTAAAATTTAGTTTATATTTTTTACGTTCTACAGATTAATAAACAACGCAACCACAATCTGTAAATACACGTCACAGACGACACACGAATCACGAATGTGCTTGAAAAGAATAAAGAGAAGAGTTGAATAATCACCATTATTTTTCTTCGAGACGAAAGGGAGCTCACAAACGCCCTTAATTTGGGCAATCTAAACATGGCAAAGCAAAAGTGATTGATGTCAACATTGCCTACAGCCTCGCTCCGTCTGAGTAACAAGTGTTTCTACGTGACAGTAATCATGAAGAATGTTGGTATTGCTTTAAAGGAAATTGATAAATCAATTTGAATTCACGAGTATTAATGACAGTAATTATGATACTCGGTATTGAATGGCTCAGTTTTGTGTTTTGTTATTAAGGCGAAAGCGCCAGGGTAGCCTGCGAAATATAAATTATCTTATGTTTTTTGCAATTTGCAGGTCAGTATTCGGTTGTTTGTTGATTAAAATATGATTCACGACCGTTACAAATATGTCTTTACAGAATCATTATCATTAAAGTCATCAATACAACTCTTTAAGACCAAGTAATCCTATTGAATGACTATTTCATGAAATCTTAACATTTAAGGATTATTCTAACTTAAGGAGTTGTATTACTGATTCTAATGATTATAATTCTGTAAATACATATGTTACAGTCGCGAATCATACTTTAATCAACACATACCCAGACACTGAGCTGTAAATTGCAAAAATCGTAAGAAAATTTGAATTTCACGGGCTAACTTAGCGCTTCCGCCTTAATAATGGTGCGTTGTGTGACCCTGAGCTCCGAAATATTGGGTGGAAACCCAGCAATCATAATCATTGGACACCAAGCTGCCGTAATAAGATTAAGACATATTCTAGACAACCGTTTTAAATATCCGCAATAATGAAAATCCAGGCACAAAGTCAGTATTCATAAAATATCAAAGCGTTGAAAATATAAAATATAAGACCGTGATATGAACCGTTGGTCTCTCTTAAACTATTAAATAAAATCCAACCGCAAATATTTCGACGCTATATTAAATCCGTTCTTACTGAAAACTGAAAATCTATTCAATTCAACACAAAAGTTGGGTCTGCAATATTGTGAAACAAAGTTATTGCACAAACTAATTCAAGCTATCTATTGTTACAAATAAATTATCTTTAGTTTCGCAGTCCTAATTGTTTTTATAGTTCATGAAAATGCAAACAAGTTCCCCGGTGCAGGTGGACGGGTAAAAACAAAACAATGGGAACGTTACGAGCTTCGCTCTATCAAATAGTCATTAACACTGCACACGTATTATTCAACAAACACTAAAACAATTTTATGTTCACATACACAAAGAGGTTTGATAACTTCAAGTGCAACTGAAGTTTCTTTGTATAAAATACTAGCGAGGGTATAATTATGAGATGAACTTGCCCGAAGTTACCTCAAAAGCTTTATATGTACGCCGAACTATCTCAATGTCAAACAAAACGCAAAGTTAGGGCTTGATTTTAGCCCAAAGCTCTCGAGTACTTCAGAACTCGTCTCAATAGATGTCCAGCCTAATAGAACGTCGGCAGTGCAGTTCAATGAATTCGGTTTCAATTGACACTTTCTTGTTTCAAGTGTTTGTCGTTCTCAGCTTCAAATAAACTGATTCTAATTAAAACTGGGGTTATTTTGTAGATCTTGAGTGTACTTAAGAAGATTGCTATCTCATACTTAGCTTAACTATTAAAGCAATTATAACTGAGGAAATTGTTTTGATAAATAATTATTGTAACTTAAAACTGAAGTCAAATAAACCTTTAATAATAGCTCCCATAGAAATTTGACGAAAATTTTGGAGAGAAATACGCAGATATCGTGACTCAATGTTGCTTTCAATCTACAGAGCGATTATCTGCGTAACCCTAGCCAAGTTCCAAATTCGAGCTTACCAAATTGTTCATGCAAATGCTCCTAGTTGTACCCTTAGGAAAACGTAGAAAAGGCATGTGCCTCTATGCAAAAGAAAACTCAAAAACACAATATTCGAGCTAGCATCCCTATTCCCCGAACACTATCGACGCAGTATGAATGCATAGAGGTTAATGTACTTGTCAATGTCAGTACGTAACACGTTTCAGCCTATCGGACCGTGTCTGTGCTTCGCTAGTTGGTTGAAAAATATACACTGGCGCTATTGTTCGGTGTTTTTATCCAATAGTTTATGGAGGGATGTGTGCTATGCAAACCTTCATGGTGTGCGTAAGATGTTTGTTTGTTTTTCTCGGTTTTTTTTTAAGGCAGTGTACTCTTTCTTTTGTTTTTTTTTTCAATAAAGATAAAAGATAGAGGAAGATAGCTACATGGAGTATTATTCTTTTTTTTTTTGTTTATATCATGAAACCACAGAACACGGATTCGCCGCACAGGCAACGTCTAGAGACGGGAGTACTAACAAAATTTGTGACGCCGAAAGTGCGTTGAGCGCAAAACTTCTGTCACAACCGGCAATCAATGCTATCAGTTTGTATATATCGCGTCGTCTGTGTCGTAGTGCGAGTAAATAGTGACACGCTTGGTTTGATGGAACATGTTGACAGTGCTACCTTTAGCAGTGGCCACCGAGTCGTCTCCGTACTCTGTGCATGAAATAGGTTTACACATTCACTTATAGAGGCATGAGGAACAGGGTGTAAAGTTCACTCATCCTCCATAGAAAAGGGAGGATCCTCCGACCAGACGGGTGTTGTGTCTGGTGGGCTACTGCCCGACGGTTGAGTTTTGTTGTTTTTGGGGAATGGCATCTCGCAGTTCAACCTATAGGAGGTTGTTGACTGCTTAACTGGGCTTGCCTGTAGATGCCTCAATAAATTAAGGCCTCCAGCCAGGCATAAAACTAAAACTAAGCGACTACTCGCTAAGGGCACCCCCCGTGGGGTACGGACCTCGGCTTAGGGCGTCACTGGGAGAGGACAGCAATGGGACATGCTGGATCGGATTAATTAGGGGCGAGTTAAGAACTACGGGCTCAGCTGCGCGGGCTGGCTCGAGCAAGGGCCGGGGTGGGCCCGATGGTTGATGTCGGGATGTTGTATATATGCTAGTCGCGCGGTATACTCTGATTGCGCGATGCAGGATTTTGCGTGACGTCAGTGTGACGCGTTCCATTATGGCGAAGTAGATATGCCGCCACACACTCATACGCTTTTACAATAACATACTTATGCATGGATTAAGTGGAAGAAACGTTAAAATATATGTGATTTAAAAAAAATCCATTCAAAGAACAAGATTTAAAAAGGAGGCTGATAAATGATATAAAAGATATATGAAGTCAGAAAAATAATCCATTTCTATTATTTACTAAGCCATAAAAATAATCCATAAAAAATAATCCATAAAAATAATCCATTTCTATTATTTACTAAGCCGTCTGACATACGTCACGTCACCATTTATGATATGACTAAACCACGTCAGAACTTAAAGGTTAAGGAGCAGCATGGTTTTGTTAAAGATAGATCTTGTATAAGTAATCTTTTAATATTTACAACACAACTCTTCGAAAATATTGATAACACGCAACAAATTTGACGCGGTATATACTGATTTTCAGAGAGCATTTGATAAAGTCGATCATAGATTGCTCCTTGATAAAATCGCATACAAAGGTATCTGGGGAGATCTCCTTCGCTGGTTTGTCTCCTACATAACAAATAGAACCCAGAAGGTTGTGATTAATGGCTTCGAGTCTAGCTGCATCTGAGTCCCGTCAAGAGTGCCACAAGGTTTAATTTTAGGGCCTCTATTATTTATTGTTTATAAATGATATAAAATATTGTTTCCAAAATTCATAATTTCTCTTAAATGCTGATGACCTCAAAGCTTTCAAGATAATCACTAATGAACAGGACTGTATTGACCTCTAACAAGACCTTGATTGCTTTTCATACCATTCCTCATCTAATAAGCTATCCCCTAGTCTGCCTAAGTGTCATAGTATAACGTTTACCAAAAAGAAAAATATTATTAATTTTGTTTACCGACTTGCTAATAGTGCTTATTTACATTAACAAAGTTACTTGTCTTCGTGATCTTGGTGCAGCTGAACTCGAAACTTCATCTGAATATCCATATTGAAAATGTATTGCTAATAAGGCATATCAAATGTTTTGTTTTGTAATAAGAGCATCTAGAGAATTCCATCATCCCTCCACTTTCTTACACTTCTATAAGTCCATAGTCAGACCGCAATTAGAATACGCAGTACTGATTTGGAATCCCTATTATGCTAAATATTATGAAAATATAGAATTAGTTCAACGTAAGTACCTTCGTGCTGTGCAGTACAGATGTTTTCGAAAAAAGCATGTTGCCAGTCGGTTCTTAAAAGTATGACCTACTCGTTACAATCAAGACCTACGCTGCTTGAGACAATGACTCTATTTAATGAATGCCGAAACAAGTTTGATTGCCCTGACTTCGTGAACAGTTTGGTTCCTCGAACTGTGCATGGGCGGGAGGTGCGCACCCGCTCACGTGCATTAGCGCGCGCAAAAATGGGATTTAGTGAAATCGATATTCTATTTCTTAACCGTAATAGTTTTAAAAATAATCTAGTTAAAATTCTCAGGGATCAGCTGTAGATGCCGTATACTTCAGCAACTTATTATTATTATAGGACTCGTAGGATGCAATACACAAAACAGAGTTTTGTTGGTTATTTTTAGTTTCTTTTGTTCGTTTGATTGATTTTGCCCTGACTACAGTTAACGTTTGCCATCAGTTTGTTAATATTTAAGTTGTAATCTGTGGAAAATGTAGTGGGTAGTATATTTGTTAAGTTAAATGTTCATCATCATCTGCCTAGCCTTTTCCCAACTATATTGGGGTCGGCTTCCAGTCTAACCGGATGCAGCTCCACAACCCAGTACCTGGGCAATACGATACCTCTTGGTAAGACTGGTTGTCAGACTTTCGGGCTTCTGACGACCCGTAACGACTGTCAAAGATCCACGAATGACAGCCGGGACCAACGGCTTAACGTGCTTTCCGAGGCACGGAGGAGTCTCGGTATGTAAAGATGGTCACCCATCCACGGACCAACCCCGGCAAGCGTAGCTTAACCTGATGGATCGACCCATGCGGCTGTTATTACTTAGCCACGAGCTTGTTAAGTTAAATGTTATTTTCGTTTATAAATGGAAATAATTTATATTAAAAATATTTATTAGAAATATTTTTATTTCATAAGGGAAAACAAACAGTACCTAGATATTATTTTTTTTTTCGCATAAGAAATAAAAAAAGAAACGCATGAATTTCCATTTTCAGTTAGCAATATACATATATTAGGTACTAATTATTTGACGTCCAACCGTTTCAGACTGGTATTAACGTCTAAAACGTTAATATTCCATATATTAACAGAAATTCTATCAAAGCTAGTACATAAATAAATACATCAATGTATGTATATACATGAAAACATTGATACAACTCACAAATAATAAAGTTAAAATAAATTACCAACCGACACCAACAAATTCTATATGATCTTGAGAAACTTTTAATCGAAATGAACTGACGAAAAGCCAAAACGTACTCACAAAGATAGAAAATACCTGCGTAGCGAGAATTCGTCTTAATTTCAGGCCAAGTACGCGTAATAAGATTAAATTATTTAAGTCTAGATACAAGTATTACTTTTGCTTGCTAAGCAGACTGGGAAAACCTCATAACGTGAATAAGTCTGGCTGTAATGAAACAGACCTTTTTGGGGAGTACATCTGTATCTGGGTGGAGAATGGGAGATTAACAGACCTGGAAACCTGTTGCATGAATTTTTATACTGAGGTTGTGCTTGTACTACCATGCTAGGGACCAACCACCACCTCTTAAAGCAGTATTATTTTAATTTTACTTCACTGTGCGAAAGAGATGAAGCTATACAGGACGTCTAGCTCCATCTCTTTCCCGTACTCAAGTAAGATTAAAATAATAGTGCTTTAAGAGGTGGTGGTCTAGCTCCAGGTTATATTACTAAATTATAGGGCAATAAAATGGTTAGATCTGGTCACAGGCGGTTCGATCAGCTGGGTTTAAGAGGGCTGTCGCATTTTGTTACCTCTTTCGCTCACTCGGGGCCAAATTTTTGAGAATGTTAAATGAAACCTTGCTTTTTTGAAAAATGTAATCAATTCCTATCAGAACTTGGATTTTAGAAGAACAGCTTTGGAATCCTCAGCAATCGTGTATTCATTGTCGGATCCAACAACTTTTGCTATGGGACCAAACCAGAAATCGTGAAAAAAATCAGCTGTTCTCTACATTTTGACGAGTTTGCGAACATAAATGTAGGGAACAGCAGATTTTTTTTTTCACGATTTCTGGTTTGGTCCCATAGCAAAAGTTGTTTGTTATCATGAGTCGTTATATCAAGCATGTCAGGCAGATGCCTGAATATATTCCGCGTATTTTTAAATCTAAAGAAGATTCTATAGATGTCAGACCGAAATCGAATTAAGAATGTGACATTGACAGTCTCCGACAATCAATTTAAAAAAAGTATTCAAGTTCCGTAAAATGCCCAGGCCAAATCGTTTTAGGTTTTAGATTAATTTCAACTCGCTATTGGTCATTGGTTGGTGGTGTATCATGTTGATCTTTGTTTTCAAGTAAGTAAATACAGTTTATAATGCAATAGTCTGCTCATTAGCTTCAAAAGGTATTGTGCCATGACCTGACATAAGAAAGAATTTGAAAACTGACAAAGGACTAACAGACTTCACTGTACATCATATAATTCAGAATTTTTATTTTCTACTAGCTGTGCCCGGCGACTTCGTTCGCGTGGAAGTCGTAAGACACAATATCCACAGTACAATACCACATTTTAATAAAACTCCCCGACCCGCCGTGTTGCATCGCCCGCCCGCGCTCTTTGTCCACAATTTCATGGGTTTTATTTTTTTTTGCGCGGAACCTTATTTATTTTTCTAAAATACAAGTAGCCTAAATTACTCCTTATAGCATCAGCTATCTGTCAGTGAAAGTCTCGTCAAAATCGGTCCAGCCGTTTCGGAGATAAGCCAGAACAAACAAACAGAGAGATAAAAATTTTAAAAATGGTTTTTATAAGTACGTATATACATACATATGCATTTAGTAAAAAGCTGTTATTTTGACATTACAAACAGACACTTAAATTTTATTTATTTGTATAGATATAGAATGTAGATAGTGCTTAGAGCTGCACGTAAAGTTTAATTTTTTTCATGATGAACCTTGAATAATGAGACACGATTATTATCTATAACATAACATCACGCCTGTATTCCCCGAAGGGTTAGGCAGGGGTGTACCTATAGTACACCTACATTTCGCCAGTTATGTTTAACTCCCATGTAATAAATATTATCTTTAATTGCGTGATAAGTTGATTATGTTGCATATGATTTTATGAAAATTATAGTGTTAGCTGTGAAAACGTAAATGCCTTTTGACAGCCTCGTTGGTCTAGTGGTCGCAAGCGCTACTGCTGAGCTTGAGGTCCTGGGTTCGATTCCCAGGTCGGGCAAAGTGTTATTGGGTTTTTTCTATCTGGAATTTCTCAGTAGCAGCCCGGAGTCTGGATTTGTGCCCGGTAGATGGCAATAGGCTCGCCCCCTATTACATGGGACTTAAACATAACTGGCGAAATGTCGGTGTACTATAATAGGTACACCTCTGCCTAACCCTTCGGGGAAACAAGGCGTGATGTTATGTTAATTACCTAGCACATTATATTATATATATTGGACAATCATTAATAGTGCCATATTATTTAAGCCAATGTATAGTGTAATGTGGGTGTACCATAAGTGCACCTCTGCCCAACCCTTCGGGGAAACAAGGCGTGATGTTATGTATGTTTATATTAGATAGTGGTCTCCGAAGTCTTTAATTTCTCTGTGACACCTCATAATGAATTTGTGACTTATGTTATGACGGTTTTTAATGTCACCGTAGAACAAGTAAAGGTGAAAAGCAACTAATATTGAAGTTCGCACTTAATTTACAGACTTGACCTCGCCGTTAAATAGCACGAAGTCAAATTGTGCTTGACCATTAAAGTCACTAACAATAATTTATTCGTGAACTTCAACCAACGGTTTGGTAAGCATTGTTGACAATTCTAGAACTCATTAAGCCTTGGGCACATTCAGGCTCAAGTATACTTACTTAGGGTTACAGCTGGTAACACACTACCGTTTTATCACCGCGATATCGCTTTGAAACGGGATACTTTACACAAATTTTTTTGCTACACTGGAAACCGCTGGGATGGTGTAGAAACGGCGTCAAGTTACATAGTTTTGTAAAATGAACGTTGTTTCATTTTCGCCATACAATTTACACGAACTGAAAATAGGTCGTTGATAAAAAGTTCCTGATATAAGGCGACTGTTTTTTGCCTGCGAGTATTCATGTTATTGGGTTTTTTCCATTAGGAATTTCTTAGTAACAGCTAGGAGTTTGGAAGTTGGCAGTGTAATACACCCGTGCCTCGGAAAGCACGTTAAGCCGGTTGGTCCTGCGCCTGGTCTCTCTCCAGTCGTGTCGGATTGCCGTCCCATCGGACTAATGAGAGTGGGGGAATAGAGAGTGCACCTGTGTCTACGCTTACACTTCTTGTGCACTATAATATCTCCCGCGCCGAAGGCTGGTCTCCGCTGAGATTGGTCGCCATGTTTGAAATTCGGTCTGGAGGGCTATTATACATATAAATTCTCTAAATGATGGAAAACCGCATCAACATCCGTTGCGTAGTTTAGAAGAACAACGCGGTCTCACAGACAGACACGAAAGGCGACTTTAATTTATAATTATGTATAGACTAAGTTCAGATTAATTCTAGAATATTCCTTCATCGTAAAGTCAGTGGTGACATAGATGGCAAAAGTCACATAATTACGGTTCAAAGTACATTTCCCGCTTCGACTATACAACCATAAAGTATATAACCATAAGCTATTGCTGAATTTATAAGCCTTCGGACCACCCGACACGTCATCATTTCGATAGCATGACTGTTTATAATTAAAATGGGTTTGGCAGATAGATCACTCACGTGCTCTATAATTCAATAAGCTGATTACCGTATTCATTATTGTAGAAAGCTTTTAATTATTAAACATAATAGGTAGGTATCATTCATTCGTTCAATGAATATTTGTTTGAGTACATTAATTATATTAAATGAAGAATTATCGTTTGATACTAGATCAAAAATGACATAATACGAGGCTTTAAAATAAATTATCTGTACCTAACTACAAATTGAACAAGTAGAAATGTTCTACAGCTTAGAAGTAAATATTAAAACTATCTATTCAACACCTTACTTTTCAAATAACAATTAGGTATAGTACTCATGAAATAGGAATGATGACTAACATTTTTGGTAGGAGTAAACTGGCAGAAAATGTAACAAACGGAAAAGCGTTCATACTTCTTCATGCTACTTTCTTCTTTCCAATTCACACTTTCTTTCTCTCGGTAGAGGGAGAGAGAGAAAATGTGAATTTGATCAAAATGAAAATCCAAGATGGCGGCTGCGAAAATTTTCAAGTTTTTCGTCATAGTGGTCATTTTCATAGTTTTCAAGGGCGCTTAAGCCGATAGTGACGTCAAAATGTAATTGCAAGATGGCGGCTGCGAAAATTTTCAAATGTTCTGTCATGGGTGTCGTTTTCATAGTTTTCGAGGGTGCTAAAGCAGACAGTGACGTCAAAATGTAAATCCAAGATGGCGGCTGCGAAAATTTCATTTTTTTTTTAATCATTCGTGGGAAGGAACTTCGTTCCTGACGCTCCCCAGACCATACACGTTTTTTTTTTGTCCGTCAGGTAGATTATTAAAAAATATTGGACACGTATTTTTGCCTTTTTTACGTAATCTAACGTAACGTAAGATTACGGCAATAAACTGAGTTAAAATATGGAATGACGTCACGCCTTGCTAGATTTTATACTGAGTTGTGACGTAGCGAGCCCCCCTTCCCAACTTTAATGCGTTTCATCCAAGTCATTTTTTTTTAAATATGATAAAGCAAAAAATACGTGTATAATATTTTTTATTATCTGATTGACGGACTAGATAGATTTTTTTTACCCAGGCATCATCACTATTCCAGTTTTAAAGTCGAAACTTTCTGTAGACTAGTCTCTAGTCTCTTTTTCTAGTCTAGACTAGACCTTAAACTAGTCACAATTATTTTTCATCAACAAATTCGCCAACACAAAATCTTAGCACCTCCGTACACGAGTACATTAAAACACAATTTATTTGCGCAATCTTAACTAACCTTTAATTAAAACTATTAGGTACCAACCCTAAAAGTTGGGCCACGTGTGATAGGAGCGGTCCATCCCTAACTCGCTCCTATATACAGCGTGTATCAAAAAGGTGTGCTTGTATTACAGGCCATCAAACTGAACAACTAACTTTATCCCATAGGACCAACATCGTAATCGCGAAAAATAATCAGCTGTCATTTCATGTCAGCTGTCACATTTGGGTCGAGTAGGTACTGAAGTTTTTTATGGGACAGCTGATTATTTTTTCTCGGTTACGATGTTGGTCTCATGGAGAAAGTTGTTCAGTTTGATGGTCTACACCTCATCCTTAAATATGACCACACATTTCTGACACACGCTGTAGATGTGGGTTCCTTGATAATTAACATTCTCGGAAGACGGGGACGTGGGGCAACCCTATCGTGGGATTCGTAGGTACCGTTTACTGATTAGGAACATATTAAACTAGGCGAGTGGAATGTGTTATTGCTAATTGAATAAACTGATTTGTGCTTACAAGGGTTAGTGACAATCTGTTCATTCAATGAAATTTGGTTTGGTATTGAAACATATGTTACGAGGGAGTAATCTATGTGATTTTTAAAACAGTAAGCCAACGAAAAAGACGATGATCGTCAGCTCGTGAGCACGATCGCTAGCTGAATTATTTTAATAACTAACGCTAAAAGGTATGTACAGTCAGGGAACTAAATTGTCAAGCAATTTGACAACCCACGTCTATTTTATTATATTTTTCTCTATGGCAATGGTGCCGTTGTCGACAATTCTGCCAATGTCAGATGTGTTATGAGAAAGCGTGCGAAGGAGGGAAAAATAAGTCAATTTGCTCTGGTATAGCCATTTCATACAAATGTCAAAAACGAAAGTTACGATTATAATATAACGGATGGTTCAAGTTTGTAGGCAATCTGCTTAACAATTAATTTCCCTAACTAACTTATTGATGTCGGTCGCTTGTAAGACACTACCCACAAGAATACATAGCCTTACAAAATCCAACACAACACAAAACATTCAGCTGAATTGAAAGAATAATGAGTTCTATCTCATTCTTCTGTAAGTTATTTGTGGCATCATCACTTGACATAAAACACTGACCATAGATAGCTAGAGGCAAACGACAAATGGACAGATGAATACTCATCCCATCCTGCTGATATGAAAACATTTGTCACTTTTTATGGCACCCATAGATTCCTACTTTATAGAGACTGGAGATAACACAGCTATGAATAATACAACACAATACAAAATCTATATACTTAAAAATAAAGTCGCTTTTCGTGTCTGTCCGTGTGACCACGTTGTTCTTCTAAGGGCGGATTCGACCAAACAGGAATAAATTTTACTCTCGGAATAAATCGCTACTTACTCGAGAGTAAATCAATCTCACGTTTAATTAACTAAAATTCGAGGAATAGCGAGTCTATTCGGGAATTGTCACTATACCACCGATAAGCATGGACTACGGAGCTATTCCAAGAATAACAAAATGGCGTCCTGTTCTTTTGTGGTGTCATTTCAACTCAACACAAGGAATTATTGTTTTATAAACATAGAATGCAACGTTTAAACGATTTGATTCAAGATAGTGATAGTAATGAGGAAGTTATACCTAGACGTCCAAGGTGGCTAAAAGAGAGAATAGATTTATGTGATGATCGTGATTTTATGATAAGATTTCGTTTGAGCAAAGAAGCATCTTTGTATTTGCTGAGGAGAATTGAACATAAATTGGGATACATTTCTGACCAGTGTACCTCCTACCAGTGGCGAAGCCTTCATACAACCCGATTCCTATCGGCTTCCCTTCGGAACCACCACTCTTCTTAACGTTTACTATTGCCAAATAATATTGTACGCCTGTGTGTGTAACTGTGTATCACATCACATTATATATATTTAATACCAGTTTAATACAGTCATCAAAACATTACAAAAATACCCATAATTTTTTGTCTGAGTTTATGAGAAATTAACAATTTTTTCTTCGGCTTCCCTCTAATGATAATTGTAGCTGCGCCACTGCCTCCTACAATATCTACCTAATTAGCCTACGTTTATAAGTTTAGTATATTACGTACAAAACCCGAATATAAACACCACATGAACCAAACTGACCCGACAAGCAAAACTTCAAACAACTACTTACTTTCCCATACTATAATACGACAAATGAGAGTTGAGATGAGTTAAGCTTTGCACCGTCCTGTTTGTATAACAATGTTTTTTTGCCGGGTATTACATTCACCCCGCTACTCGCGCATAGTAATCCAAATATTACGTTAGATTGCATGGAAAAACGACTGTTGATTTACTCGAGAATAAAATCGTGGAATAGACAGATGGTGGATAGATTATTCCTGTTATATTTACTCGTATATAAATTCGGGTTTGGTCGAATCCACCCTAAACTACGTAACGGATTTTAATAAGGTTTTAACTATTATTTAGGGACTTTATTCCGAAAGGTTTTTGTGTATTATACATTAATATTAACATTACACATAATAAAGAAATCCTGATGTTTTGTCAAGTCGCAAAACCATCCAAAGGACGAGCGGGTCGCTAGTACCTAGGTACATAATAAAGAGTATTTATTCTACCTATTTACAACAACGAACATAAAGCTAAACAAACTGTAAAACGCAAACAATCATAACATCGACTTTAACAAAACAAGGCAAAGAAAAGTCGATTTTAATTTCCGTCAAGTTCTTTGTGAGTCCTACCTACAGAACCCTCTCACGTAATTGAAAATCACAAGTACTTAATCGTTTAAATATAAGAGAACATTCAATAAAACCAATGTCGGGGCGAAACAACAACCCACCATTAATATTGGCAATTTTACAATTTTGTAACACATTTCCGTATTACCAATATTGGGTCAAATATATGCGGTTTCGACGTGGCAATTGTGATATGAACGAAATGATTGCATTCAATTGGTTTGGCATATGTTATTTAGCTTGGTGTAAGTTATTTAGCTGAGCTGAAGCGGGCATCAATATTTGATGCGATTGAACCAGTCTAAGCTGCATATTAGATGGTTGAGTTTAGAGGTAAGGTGTTGAGCTTCATGCTTCTATTTAGGGATGTCGAATACTTGATGTCTTTGCAGCTGATCAATATTGCTTCAAGTTTAGCAGTCATAAGCTTTGAGAGTTCATTGGCCTTTCTCGCTGGTCATCTACCCATAGTATGTTACCCTTAATCATTTGAACAGCTAAACCTTCGGAAAAAGAGTAAACGTACTTTCTGCGAAAAACCACAAAGTAACCACAGATATCGAAGTAGGTATCTGGCTTAACGATCTGAAATCGTGATAGTTCACGAGTCAGGACAGATACTATAGCTAGTCGCGTACCAAGCGCAAAACAAGCAACTCCCAGTTGACTCTTTAAACTTGAACTGAATAACTTTCTTTATACCCTGAACAACTTCGGAGAACCTCTGGAAAGTGTTAGCTTTACTGCTGTTTTTTAGAGGAAAACAAAAGAAAATCGCTTTAGTTCTAGATATAACTGTCATAAGGTGTGAACCTATGTTGTAATAAGCTATTTTGTGTTCTAGTGATTAGAGGACTATTTTTTTTATTTAATTTTCTGTGCATATTATTTAAATTTTTAAATATTTTTATAAAAACAAAAGAGAGGACTATAATTATTATTGTGTCACTAAATTTATTTATTTCAAAGATACATATATTATACAATATGTCCCGGAATTTACGCACAACCTCTTAAGGGGTCATTGTACTTATCATTATGAACAACTTGTACTATGGGATCAAAAATGAAATCGCGAAAAAAAATCAGCTGTTCCCTACGTTTATGTTCGCATAACTCGTCAAAATGTAGGGAACAGCAAATTGTTTTTTCGCGATTTCAGATTTGATACCATAGTAAAAGTTGTTCATAATGATGAGTACAATGAGCCTAGAGGTTGTGCATTAATTCCGGGACATGTTGTATATTGGGCTATGGGGGCGTTAAGACAGATAATCCAAACTACGATTTGACCTACTCTGAAATGCTTTATTTAAATCTCCCTATCCCAATCCTACAAATTAAAAATCAACACCCAGTAAAAGCCCTATCAATATTAATCACATTAACACTGCAAACCCTATTAGGTTGAGCCTTACGTATAGTACCAACGAGCTCAGTATTAGACCGAGTTCTAAAACCTAGATACATACGGGATACAGTGGCAACACAACTGAATGAGCCACTATTATCAATTCAGTGCGGGTGAGACTTCCTCCACCAACGTTAGCATTGACTTCTCTTTAACTTTTAGACGGATATTGGTTTATTGAATCACGGATACTGAAATACATATTTCGACAGGTACCGTTTTTATTTCTGCCGTGAAATATTGCTGAGTTTCAGAGTAATAAGAGGGGGATATGAAATAATTCAGCTTTTTTTGCTGGTGGCAATGAGCCTGTGATGCCTCTGATGTTGCAGATCAGATGTCCAGCCTTCAGCGCCGGAAATAATATAGTGCACAAGTGTGTGCGCAGACACAGGTGCACTCTCTCTTCCCTCGTTCTCATAGTCCAATGGGACAGCAATCCGACACGACCGGAGAGAGATCAGGCGCCGGGCGAGAGGCATGAGGGCATCACACCCCCGACTGCCCCGTTGATCTCGTGGTCGTAAGTGTGACTGCTGAGCGTAGAGTCCTGGGTTCGATTCCCGGGTTGGGTAAAGTGTTATTGGGTTTTGCCGTTAAGAATTTCATAGTAACAGCCCGGAGTTTGGAAGTTGGCGGTGTGACCAGACAAAAATATACCTACAAAATATACAAATAAACTTAAACTTTTGGAAGGGGCTTGTAGCTCACCAGCTCCGCGGATCAATCGATGTCAGCTAATGGATGGGCGACCATTCTTTATAAATAAATTCATCCGTGTATCAACTTTCGCTAAGATGAAAAAATTGTAAGTCGTGATGATTTCGAAGGTATTATAAACAGCACGGATAAAAGCAGCTGAACCATATTTCATGTTTAACTATCCTCATGCAAACGTACCAAACGACACACAAGTGTATCCCGAAAACATCTTACTTAAGCTCGACTCAGAGAGCGTAGAGTTTCAAAGGGTTTTACAAACACTTATTAATTTTATGCCAAGTATTTTGGTGTAGATGTCAATGAAAACTAATTTCCATCGTGGTACTTAAATAGGATCAAATTGTACGCTGAATGTGTTTGATAAGGTACACAAAAACATTCCGAAACCAACCAAGTTCATTGCCCTCTAGTTAAAAACAAAACAAACCTATAACAGTATGATAAGTATACAGCATATATTTAATTTTCTCCAATCTGCAAACACGAGACGCATCTGATATTCTAAATTTAAATTCTCCCCGCATTTAGTAAACAATGTAATTGGTCGGGGCACTACACTCGATTGAAGCTGGAAATGCAGACGCGTGTAATTAAGTCTGTCTCGGGTGCAGGCCTTTTCGAATCACAATGAGTCCGAGTCGCTCACGAAGCGCCCCACACAAAGGCGCGAACTGAACTAATGGCGCGTGCATAATCCGCGCAAGTCTCCCATTCACCAGTAACTGGCAAATTTTTCAACGATGATTTACGAACCCGTCTATATCTGACGCTGAACATTTGACAGCCAAATTGTTATGTGCTGTCACTTGATTTATTTATTTACCGCAGCACCAAACGGTTCCCCGTCGTTAATGGAAAAAGTTTTGAAGTAGTCTATTTTTGGATGGCGTATTAAAGATATTTTAATATCTGTCCTTTGATGTAAATAAAACGAGATTTTGTTATAAAGGATCTAAAATTAAAGCTAACAAATCTTAACTTCGGACGGATTCTAGGTCGCACACAACACAAGTTATTGAATGACAAAGAAAATCCGTTCCGAAGTCGAATGGAAACATACCAAACGAGTGAATGGCTGGAAAAGTTATAATTGATGTGTAAATCTGTTATCGCTAAGCCCTCAGATATTGAGTTAAAAAACAAGTTGTTAACATAAATTGGAAAAAATACTGTTGCATGATTTTTTATTACCTGTCATAAGCTCTTTATTATTATTTGAACGTTCAAGATACATAATAAAATTTTAAAGGCTGTTTGCTGTCAAGTAATCTAACGAAATTACATGATGTAAAACGGGATTCATAACGAAATAAATTGAGTCCAGTAAACGAACACCTTTTCTATAGAAAGCTATCTTCATAACGTTATTTATTTTGGGTTTTCATCACTATCAACTACAGAAGAAACGAAATAAGTTGTGACTAATTTTTTGAGTGGTTTTTTTAATACATAATTTTGTTATAATCTCGACGGTCGCAAAGCATAATACGGGTATCTACAAAATCTTGATTTTACAGGAGAACAATTTAAACGCAAAACTCTGATAAATAAACGAAGAACAAAACTATCTTCTTTTTAACCGACTTCAAAACAAGGAGGAGGTTATCAATTCGGTTGTATGTTTTTTTTTTATTAATGTTTACTAAGACCACAGATGGTAAGATGGCCACCGGAACAACTCAATAATAAGTATTTCACGGGTTGTGATTCGATTACTTTAAAATGATGGCTAAGCAATATAAGCTCGTCACAATGCATATGGTGAAGTGGAGCTGATGGTGAACTACCAGGAGAACTCCTCAACAATTAACGTCCTTGCATCGGGAAAAACAATGTTTTGTAAAAAGTGATGCGCAGTTGTCATTAGGCTATCGTAACTTAGATAAATTACAAACCGACCCACTAAAAAGTGAGAAATAAAAAAAACTTTTTTGCAAAAAAAAAATAACAACCGACTTCCAAAAAAAATACTACAAAGTGAAAAATAACTATAATTTCGGAAGTCGGTGGCAAAAACCTAAATTACAAATCTAAAGACACCAGCTTCCGAAATAAAAGTTATTTTTCACTTTGTAGTGTTATTTTTTTGGAAGTCGGTTGTTTTGTTTTCCAAAATACGGTAGATATCTACCGTATTTTCATATTTTCCGTATATTTATTAATCGCGAAAAAAAAATCTGCTGTTCCCTACATTTTGACGAGTTATGCGAACATAAATCTAGGGAACAGCTGATTTTTTTGCGATTTCAGGTTTGGTTCCATAGTAAAAGTTGTTCATAATGATGAGTACAATGACCCCATAAGAGGTTGTGCGTTATTTATGTTACACCTTGTATAGGATAGGACAGGACTAATATTATAAAGAGGTATTTGTGATTTTGCATGTAGAGGGTAAGCTTCGGAACTACTATTCCGATTCCGAAAATTCTTTTATTAATGGGAAGCCACAGTATTGCCGAGTGTCATAGAATATATTTTATGTTAAAACAAGAATTTCACGCCGACGAAAACGCTAGCAGAAGTTAGTTCATTTATAATTTCGATCATTTATAGTTGGATGGAGATTGAGTTGCTTATTTTCAAATGAGTGCTTTTATTGAGTAGAAAATGTGTCGAGGCCAAAAGAAGTTTGCGAATTCTACTATCCTATCCTACTAATATTATAAACGTGAAAGATTGGGAGGATGGATGGATGTTTGTTAGTCATTCACGCAAAAACTACCGAACGGATTTGGATGAAATTTAGTACACAGATAGTTTATAACCTGGATTAACATATAGGATGCTTCTTATCCCGATATTCCTACGGGATCGAGACTTATGCGGGTGAAAACACGGGGCGCTGCTAATTTAGCATACATATAAACGCATCGTCTAGTGGTGTTTTCACAGCCGTATCTACACAAGAACTTCTTGCACGACTAGAGCGGTCTCTCTTAAGTTTATATAAATGTGTGAGCAGTAAATAAAGGGAACTACTCCGGGCTAGTCGAGAACTTCTATTGTTATTATGACCAACATAATAATAAAGAACGACCGCTTCATGAAAAATACATAAACGTTATTATTTACAAGCGCCCTGCCCTTAATTGATTGCCTTCAATCGGTAATATCGTAGCATCATTTAAGTTTCCACGAACATTCATTCATATTTGCGTGAAGCTGTCAAAGTCAAATTTTTCCCTTAACTCAATCATATGTGCTAAACACGTGAATTTGATAGGCATTATGTAACTTGCATTTTCTTTTAAAAAACGAGTGTACGGCTAAACGCCGACAGACTGAACACCGTCAAGACTTTACTTCGACGGGACTCTTCGCCGACAGGACACTTCGCCGACAGGCCATATAATATACATACATAATCTAGGTACATTAATACCTTATGTCTGATAGCAGGTGGACGGAGACCCGCTGCGTGGGGCTCCTATTTCTGTGTGCAGGGTTTAAAGGAATTGAACCAAACCGAACCTCGGGCTGCCTGTCGGCGAAGAGTCCCGTCGAAGTAAAGTCTTGTCGGTGTTCAGTCTGTCGGCGTAGTTTCTGTCGGCGTTTAGTCGTACACTGTTGAAAAATGCCATGGTAACGAAAAAGGCGAAGAGGATTAAGTAGCGAGAAAGTTTTATGCTTAAAAACGAGTATTTGTACGACCGACAGAATGCTAGATGTTTGTAAATGTACCAGGGGCGCAGCCATCATTTAACTCGATTCCTATCGGGTTCCCTACGGAACCACCACTCTTTCTATTGCCAAATAATATGGTACACCTGTGCGTGTATCACATCACGTTATATATATTTAACACCAGTTTAATACAGTCACCATAGGATTAAAAACGTTACAAAAATGCCTATAATTTTTTGTCTGAGTTTATGAGAACTGAACAATTTTTTCTTCAGCTTTCCTCTAATGATAATTTATTGTAGCTGCGCCACTAAATGTACGTAATATTACCCGGGCCATTCTAGCCAAAGTAAATCCTAGTGTGAAGTCTGTGAAGCTAAGTCAGAAAAGCTTATTTATTTATGCCACAGCTCGGTGTTTATTCCATTTGTGCCGTAAAAGACCTGTGTGCCTGTCACAAAGATATGTACACACATTGTTACCCTTATGTAAGTTCAAACTTACCGAATGTGGGTAGTAGTGTACAATGAAACAGAAGCAGGCAGTCGGGTTTCAAAGGTTTAAATAATGTTTTCGTGTTAGTACCGCAATTAACGTATGCCCTTCCGGGAGCGCGGTGCAATAATTAAACAGGGAGGGTTGGAACTTATGTAAACGAGAAAAGAAAATAACCGACAACGTGAAATTTTTATTTTTTTTCCGGAATTTCTGAGTAGCAGCCCGGAGTCTGGATTTGTACCCGGTTGATGGCAATAGGCTCGCCCTCTATTGCATGGGACTTAAACATATATAATTATACTATAGGTAGGTACTGTGGTGATCTGCCACGATACTATGGGCAGATCACTACGTATATTGTATGTTGCCTGGCTAAGTAATAACAGCCGCACGAGTCGATCCATCAGGTTAAGCTACGCTTGCCGGGGTTGTCCGTGGATGGGTGACAATCTTTACATACCGAGACTCCGCTGTGCCTCGGAAAGCACGTTAAGCCGTTGGTCCCGGCTGTCATTTGACTTTGACAGTCGTGACGGGTCGTCAGAAGCCCGAAAGTCTGACAACCAGTCTTACCAAGGGATATCTTATTACCCAGTTACTGGGTTGTGGAGGTCAGATAGGCAGTCGCTCCATGTAAAATACTGGTATTCAGCTGCATTCGGTTAGACTGGAAGCCGACCCCAACATAATTGGGAAAAGGCTGGGCAGATTGATTGATATGAAGGTATATTTAATATTATAATTCAAGACGTCACATAATCATATTTTTCGTTCTAACACAATATTGTCAACATTTTTTTTTTCATTTCTCTTTTCACAGGTCGGCTGGAAGAAATAAGCAGTACCTTTGTACTCAAAAGTTATTTGTCGCATCTCCCGCTAATTTACTGTGTGTACATAAATAAATAAGAACCTTGACATTGATTTTCCATGACCTTTACTTTACCATATTTTTCTAGAATTCTAACAATCCATGATCGCAATTCGAGAAGCTTCCTTCCACAGCGGTTTCGTTCCTCGCATCTAAAAGGACTGCCCTGCTGCGACAACTTGCTAATTCCGACAAACTTTGGCTCTACCTCCGACTTTGTCATTCCGGATCATGTCACGTAGAGAAACTCCGAGCATTGCTCTTTCTATAGCTCGTTGAGTGACTTTGGGACTATTCATGAGCCCGAAAGTATAGGATTTTTACGTGTCACTGCGTTTGTTTGAAGGTTTTGATAAGGAATTAGGTAGGATTCTGAACATGTTTATCGGTTTTTTATTTTACTTCCAAAAGAATCGAATGAGGAAGTATTTAATTTGTCTTGGTAGGTATGGTATGGGTCTTCGTGTGTTTTATTTATAAACATTTTTATTCCTAACTAAGAAATTATCATCACGCCGTCATTACAATAAGGTGACTAGCAGTATTCTGACTAGTTTTCTCAGGTTTCCTTTCGGTGTTCCACACACTTTACCTTCAGTGGTATCTTAAAAAAATACAAAACGGTGATCATCACCTACTGTTTAAAAACCGCCCGTACATTTCAGATTCACTGGGTTCTTGGTTTGGTTCCTGGTGCTCGGTTCATTTTTGATATTTGTTTTTTTTTGTTTTTGAATAAAAACTTCTATTCAACCTTTCCTTAACTATAAGAATGCTTTATATTAAGACACCGGCGTTAAAAATACAAGTCTGCATTAGCTGTTGTTGGTATTATACTCCGCAGAGACGAGACTAGGAAAAAATTAAGTTCTCCTGACGGTGCTACAGAGTTGGCAAATAAAAAAATATCACCCCCCCCCCCCCCTACTCACACTTCAGCTAAATCTGGAGCAAGAGCTTGGACAAAAAACTGTACTTAACATAATAATAATATTTTCTGCATTAAACGGAGTTTGAAAGAAGTTAATTCAATGAAGTTAGACACCTTACTTATAAAGTTATTTACATTTTTATATATCTACTGTTTATAAGATTCTTGGAAGGAATTATGTTATGTTATAAGTCCGACACTTACTTAGGTGGAAATATTTCCAAAAAATTATGTCTTTCACGAATAAAGAATTTCTTGAAAATCAAATTGCTTCGTATTGAGTAGCAACTTTTGTAACATTGCGTACAAGCGGGCAATTATATACCTACCTGTTATTTTTAGCGGAAATAATCAGTCGTGCCAAGCTACGATGCGCAAACTACCTTGAAAGAAAGGTCAGAAGCCAGGGTGGGAAACCTTAGCTAAGCATATTATAAAAAATAACTGCTATGATCATTATGTAGCTCTAAACTGTAGGTACACACGGCTACATATCAAGCTATACATTTCCAGTATAAGCTGATCTCGCATTGTACAGGATTTCCGTACAGTGGGAGGTCAGCTTATACTGGAAATGTGTACCTACTACCTATACTTTAATCTATAGTCTATACTAGTAATAAACCTGAAGAGTTTGTTTTTGTTTTGTTTGTTTGAACGCGCTAATCTCTGGAACTAGGTACCAGTTGTACTTAAAAGTATATTTTTGCATTTGATAGCCCAATTCTTGAGGAAGAAAATCATCAAATGACTTCTCCCGCTCTGGGCGGAGCGGGAGGGCGTGTCAGACTTTTACTGACTAAAACCCACCCGTGTTCCTTCTGTTGCCTGTGCCGGGGCCACGGTAACTCTTTCGAACATCCCGCAACCCTAGCTGGCATCGGCCCTAGCGGACCCCGTCAATAGTGCTGACATCTCTTTGAGGCGCGCGTGGAACACGACGCGCCGTCGACTCGGGCTTGGTCCTTACCGGACGGCGAGCAACATCACGCTAGGACAAAAAGTCAGAAAGAACGCTAAGCGAAACCGAAATAATAGCGCGGGCTGGCGATGTGATGCGACAGGATGGGTCGGGGGGACAAAAAATTTCACGCGGACGAAGTCGTGGGCAGAAGCTAGTATAGCTATAAGGGTAATCAAAAATCAACTTACATGCACAATTAGGCAACTGAACGAGTTTCAACACATCAAACTTTGTTATAACTATACATGGATCTTTGGCGCGTTGCCAAAATCTATCTCTCACTTTTCCAACAACAAAAAAAAAAACAAATGTTTACCAACAGTGCCTCCTTGTCAATGCCATTCGAGCGCTAAAAGATCCGTGAAACACTGTACTTTCCATTGCATTTATTTTTCCAACCAATCAGTCACCTACGCAGTTTCTGATCACAAAACATACCTTTAACAGCCTAAAATTTATCATTTGCATGAATGAAAATATTCATTTCAAATATTTAAATCCGGAACAATAAAATGTTAATGGCCTGTAACTATGATTCGGAGTATGTCGGCGACATTCGTATTTCGAACGAAACCGTTGCACTCGCCGCCAGCGCCGCGTGGCCTGACGTTCCGTGTCGCCAACTTTTAATAGAGTTGAAGCGAATGAATCCAATTCGAAACTCTGATAATAATATGTGATAATATACATTTGGGATTAACACGTCTATTTGATGTTACGATGTGGGTTTAAATGAGCTGGAGTTGGTGGTTATATAACGTTGTCTTGCTAAGGCGTTTTGCTACTTAATTCGCAAGTTGATTTTGATGTTCATGACATTATATCTCAAATAATAATATTGACCTAATACCTACCTACTATGCCCAGCAGTGGACCACTGGACGTCTTTTGACTGAAATAATGCTAACTAATAGTTGCAACCAGGGGACAAAATTATAACACAACATTACTGTCGTCCCGAACATACTATTCAACTAAAATAGTTGTTTAGTTAGTTGCTCCTAAGTATTGCAAACCGTCGCGGCTTCTCCGTCCGGTGCCATAAGGTCCGTCTGGAGCCACCACTGATGTATCTAAAAGCAGAAACCATTTTAATGAAACAATACATTAATACCCTCCGACGGAGAAACCATAAATATATAATAAAGCAAAAGCTCTACAAGGAAAACCGCTTTGAGCCACAATACCATGTTCAGAGAGAAATAATATATGTAATCGAATAACTACATCAAAAGTACAATATAAAATATTAGAAGGAAGTTCTTTAACGCGGCTTGCGGTAGGAGTTGACTGGTAGAAATCGTCACGTAACCAGAAAAAGTCAGTTTCAAGGTCTCAAGTTTCAAGTGTAAAAAGTTATTGTTTTTCAATACAGAGCCATCTAGTATAAGTCTTTAGAATAAAATAGAATAGAATTTCTCTTTATTCGAGTAACCAGGACTCAACAAGACTGTTAGTAAAACTTACGACTATGCTAGTAAGTACAGACATTAAACAAACAAAAAAAGAGGGAAAAAAACAAGAAATTAAATGCTGGCCGATCACTGCTGTGACATCCCATGAGAGACGGCACAACAGCGACCCGCATAAAAACAGTCCAGGCGACTCGCAACCATGTCCAAGACACTATTGGAGCTGCCCCATACCCTGTGCACCAGAGAAGCGCACCTTTTACACATCGCTGTGTAAAAGTAATCCACATGCGCATTTGCGAACATCCCCGAAGTACTACAGAAACGGGGCAGCCCCACCAGCATCCTAAACGCGTTGTTATATTGGACGCGGAGAGCACTGTACGATCTTTGCGTATATCTAGCCCACAGGCTGCAGGTGTAGAAAGCAGTACAGTAAGCTCGAAAGAGCGTGATTTCAACTAGAAGTGAGCATCGTGCAAACCTGCGAGCCAGCAGGTTCGCTCTAACTGACAGCGCCCTCCGCTCCCGTTCAATATCATCATCATCTTTGAGGTCGGGAATCAATATATGTCCAAGATACTTAAACCTGTGAACTCTCTGCAAAGGCGTTCCAAAGAGAAACACGGGTGGTACTTTATCAGGGCTTTACCCCCAGCCTCAAAGCCCATTTAGCTTCTAAAAACTTATACTAGATGGCTCTGTATTAATTAATACATAATATACAGCGAAAGGAACTTTGTTCAAAGCGGATGTCCCATGACACCTGCCGACATTTTTCATTACAATTTCACGTCGATTTTACCTTTTATAATAGGCACAAGTAACTGTATATAGCTGTCGGACTAACACTTTTCATTACCTACATAATTCTAAATTAATTGTAAATAATACGCTTTGTTTCGCCACTTATAAATCTCCTAAAATATGCTTAAGCATCCCAGTTCGTAACGTTGTACGTATTTGCTTTATTAAATTTTACCCGTAACAGTCTTCAGGAGGGAAATTTATTTCGGTGTCTGTGAGTGTGGGTGTGTTTCATTATTCTTCAGCTAAGCCGCGGATTAGATTAGCAGCCTCTCACGACGCTTGTTGTCAAGCAATGCATATTACATTAAGTGTAAACTAGACTCGTTTCTTTATTTAGATTGTGAGAAATACTCTTGACGGGAATCGTATTCATGAATGCGAATGTAAGTAGGGATTGTTTTTCTTCTGTAGAAATGTCTCATTAAAGAGAACACGGTCTCTCTCGCAGTTTCGTTATAATTTATTATTCCATATCTTTTGAATGTTCCAGATATTTAGACGTTGCGTTGTTGAGAAATATATCCATTAAGAGATAAAAACACAAACGTTGACAAGATTACGGTGGCCTGAATTTGACATACAAAGTCCGATCCTATGAAAAACGTAATATTCCGTTCCAATTATCTTCACGGATTTGCGACATCGAAATCCTGTCACAAAACAAATGACGACTGAGAAACGGAACAAATACTTTGGAAGTGGGAGGGATCTCGGGGTCCGAACAGGGTCCCCCGACACATGACGAATAGGGGCCAGAGGGGATTATGATAACAAATATACCGCGAATTAAGGGGTCAAACTCACTTTATTTATGGAACAGTAGACGATATTGAATTGTTTGTCAGCTAACGGATTCCAAGATTGTTGCGTCATCCTAAAATTTTAAATGGAAAATTGTTTTTAGTCCTAATCTTTAACAAGCTGATCGGGTTAGGATTAAATAGTTACCTACCTACCGTGATTCAGTTGTTTGCTGTGAAACTAAATTCCGTCGGCCTATAACAATCCTTGTCTAGCAGTTGACTCTGTCATCCCCACTCCGACACTTCTAAAAAAAAGTTACTATAGAAATATCAATCAAAACAACACAAAACTAACAATAGAACATGCAGCTTTAATAAATTGAGGATAGCACATCTCATAAAACAAGCACCGTCAAATAGTAGGAAAACAAAGCCGTTGGCAGACGAGTGCAGTTTGTGGCGATAAAATTGGTCAAGAATAATGCCGGGACACCATCTGTCGCCGCCGGATTCTGCGCCGTTCGTGATACCTTTCCGACTTACCTATGTATGGAAACCGAGGAAAGCGTATATGTGTATTAGAAATTAGGTATTATTAAGGTACAGAAATTAATTATTTGGTGTACCTACTTATTAATCAATGATGTGTGTAAACATAGGTAATGGCTAATTTGCTAGTAAAAGTGATTTTGGTGATTCGTATTTCAAAAACTTGTTTAAAAAAATGTAGTTCTTTCCTCTAACGGCCGAACCCAATAACCTATCTACCACCAGTTTTGGCATACTGGAGATAGAAAAACGTATCTATCTATGGTTTTAACGTCATAATAATCTTTATGAGATTATGGAATCTTACCGGCCTGACATAAGGACAGATAGAATTATACTGTCTACCATCAATAGCGATCTGTCTTTTACTGAAAATAGGTTATTGGTTTCGGCCGTGAGGAGTATATAGGAAATGTCGACTCTGTCTAGGTTTTGTTTTGTTATTGGACTTGTGATTCAGATATCTCATTTACCTTTTTTTTGTGGATGGGAAATCATCAAATGACTTCTCCCGCTCTGGGCGGAGCGGGAGGGCGTGTCAGACTTTTACTGACTAAAACCCACCCGTGTTCCTTCTGTTACCTGTGCCGGGGCCACGGTAACTCTTTCGAACATCCCGCAACCCCGGCTGGATATCCTATTTACCTGAAGAATAATAAAAATGAGGTAATTTCATTTCATTTGCAAGTTCTGGTTAATTAGGGCGAGGTTTGTTCTTTGCAAGCTATGTCGACAGGTATGAAATCTGCAGCTCCGAGAAAAGGGGCTGCAAATAAATTAGCCGAGGAATTTATATGTATATGGGAAGGCTAATTTACGTTTGAGAATTATATAGATCGCACTAACTTACCTATTGACGTCGATCCTCTGTGGTGAGCGCCTCTGGCATGTCACTGGTTTCACCTGGTTGTTCCACTTCAGTCCTATCTTTGGCCCACTGGGACGCGGGAACTGTTGTCTTCGTGGACCCCGGAAGTTTAATTTTTTTGGTCTTGTCGGCTACCTTGCGGCATAATTTTCAGCTCCTGTCCTAACTTCTTGACAGCTTTGATGGCATTGAACTTGTCTTAAAGCTTATCGCCGAACAGGTATTCCGATACTGGTGTTTGCTCCATTCATTCCTTCGTTTCCTTATTAAGGCCAGGTAGGATTAGGGATCTCCGTGTGATACAGTTATAATGGTAAAAGTCACATAGTAGTCTAGTTGAGTCACTTAATGTTTCAATTTGGTCTGCACTCCCTTGGGAGGCTAATAAACAGTTAAGTATTGCCAATGGACATAATGGCAGCATCATTGTAATCTGCTGCCCCCTAATCCTCTGGTCCCGTTTGACTCCACTTTCATTTACTGCAGCTTCTACTTCCTCATTCAATTTTGGTAGGTTCAATAGCCTACAGTTCATGGGTGTTTCATATTTCTTTAGGATGTTTTGTTTCGTCTCCACGTTTAGTCCGTTTATCATAATTACTGACCACCGTATGGCCAGACTGACATGCAGTTCCATAGGCGAAGAAACTAACTGTACCCCCTCATCTCCGAGTAGATTTTCAATACTTGAAGGTAAGGCTTCAGGTTGGGGTACAGATACCGTTTCACTCTCAGCCTTCTTCTGGTGGTCTTTAGTAGGTTAAACAGGACGGCTGTACGTGGACAGGAGTGACGGAGTAGGCGGCATGGAGTACGGCTATTCCGAGTCCGGCTGTGTCGGCTTCGGTCACGTGACTAACGACTTCTCGAGCGTGTTCGACTGAAGCATGTTAGTATGGAGCGTATTCGACTATAGTGGCTTCCGCTGAAGCAGGTTTCGTAGTCATCTACGAAGAGCAACAAAAGTTAGTTTCCAGACTGCTTGAATCTAAATTCACGGCTAACCTCTCGTGATACTCGTAGCTGTAGGGATGTATACCAGGGACGTGTTTTTTAACACTGAACTTAGAGACAACCGGCTAACCTCTCGTGAAAGCTCTTGTGATGTCGTGCTTTTGTAGGTATACGGCACAGTTATTGATCTCATGGTTAACCTCTCGTGAAAACTCTAGAGACTGCTGTGTGTATTACGGCATCCAAGGTAATTTTAGGAAAATTATTTAAACTAACGACAAATTCGACATGGTCTTCACATGATCTGACCAAGATTATGTCTAGACTTTAAAAGAGGCTGTGACCTGAACCTGACCTGACTGTGACTGTGACCTCTGACTTTGTTTCGGCCTTTCTTCTCAGAGTAGTCAGATAGGAAACGTCGGCCTCATGTAGTTTAAAAAAAAATGACTTACCTGTAAAAGTGTTTGTATAAAGCTACTTACAGAAAAATAAAATCATTTATCATGTAATTGATAGGTATATCGAAAAACTCACCAGAGTTTCGATGACGACTCTGCTTTCGCTTCTTCAATCGATTTTCCAGCTCTCGCAGAAGTTCGTTCAGCTCCTTCATTTCCTTGTCTCGTAGATGTCGATGTCAGGAGAGCGCGCCAGCGACCGGACCACAGATAACATATTTTTTTATGATGAAGGCTTTCATCAATAACGTGATTAGCGAGTTGTGCACGAGTGCAAACTACAAGGTACAAATGAGAAAGAGATTACGGAGCATAATTTGCGTTGATAGGTTGTTATTAATGACATGTATAAATATATTCATAGGTCTATAAAATCATGGCCAAAAATGGTTTTATTGTATATAATAACCTCATGTGAGTATTTTCTTTTTAAATTCCCTCCGTATGCACATTATCACAAAAAAAAATTACTAACACCACATACCATACGTGACCATAACAAACGTGAACAAAAAGTATTATATTAGCATGCATTTTAAACCCTGCGTAGAGTTCTGCATTCATTTCAAATTCAAAAGCGCTTAATTAAAAATAAACTTCATGTCACCTGGAATATGCTCACTAGAATATTGTGAATGCCAAATTAACGAAGACCGGTGAGATTTACCTATTTTGTTTGATTTAGTTTGTCCATACATCTATATCTTCTATACAAAAAAATAAAATTGAAGTGTCTGTTTGCAATGTCAAAAAAACAACTTTTTAGTAATGAAAAAAAAATGCATATGAAAGTATATATGGTACTTATAATAAAAAAGCAATTTTTAAAATTTTTGTCTGCCTGTTTGTTCCGGCTAATCTCCGAAACGGCTGGACCAATTTTGACGGGACTTTCACTGGCAGGTAGCTGATGTTACGGCGGGTAACTTAGGCTACTTTTATTTTAGAACCTTAAAAGACCCATCCGCGCAAAAACATTAAAACCCATGAAATTATGAATAAAAAGTCGGATTTGAAAAATTCTTTTTGCATTTGGTAGCCCAATTCTCGAAGATAGTTATAAGCTATCTAACATCACGCTACAACCCTTAGGAGCTGATCAAAAAGAAAAAAGTCAGAAAGAACACTAGGCGAAAACGAAGTAATAGCGCGGGCGGGCGATGCAACGCGACGGGTCGGGGGACGAGGGAGTTTTATTAAAATGTAGCTGTTATTTTAGTATATTGTGTATCTTACGACATTTACGCGACGAAGTCGCGGTACACAGGTAGTACTAAATCGTAATATAATACTTTAAAGACTGCCTAGTTGGTCTAGTGGTCGCAAGCACTACTGCTGAGCCTTGAGTTCGATTCCCAGGTTGGGCAAAGTGTTATTAAGTTTATCCATCTGGAATTTCTCAGTAGCAGCCAGACTGAATGTGTGCCTGATTGATGGCAAAAGCATAATCAGCCTCTAATGTTCCCACTGCTGGGACACAGGCCTCCTCTCTTCGAGAGGGAGTGGGCTGTAATATACCACGCAGGCCCAGTGCCGGTGCAACGGTGTCACATGTCTTTGAATTTTTGGTTCTAGGATATGGCAGTTTCCTCACGATATTTTTCTTCACCCTTTTGAGAGCAGTGGTGATGAAATTATTTACAAAAAGTAAAGCGCATGCCTGGGTAAGAACCAACGACCAACTCGTAAGTCGGAGCCGTTACCACTGGGCCTCCACTGCTTTCAATGGCATTAACTCGCCCCTATTATATAGGACTTTAACTGGTGAAATGTGGGTGTACTATAAGCACACTTCTGCCCAACCCTTCGGGGAGACAAGGCGTGATGTTATGTAGTATTATATACCTATATATACCTGAGGTAAGAACGAACGCGCGTCGTAAACGTAACGTAAATTCGATCGATTTTTAACCGACTTCAAAAAAGGAGGAGGGTTCTCAATTCGGTTGTATTTCTTTTATCGTCGCTGCGCCTGCCAAATCCCGTATGTGCATTTTTTTGATTTTTGGTTTTTTCACTAAAAATAATCTTCGTTTAATTCTCTATGTGTTTGTAAAATCCTTTTTGTGATATTCGAACTAGAAACGAGTTTAACAAATTCCGTAAGTGTTTCGACGGTTAGGAAAATCTCTGTTTGTGTAGAATTGCACATAAAGGATTTGCGTTCGGGCCTCAGTCGCCCGTCAACTGCGTTACAGGTGTGAGCGTTGTGATGTAAACAAAACTATTAAATCGGTTTTAAGAGTGAAAACACACTGAAATTGGTAAGTATTTATTTATTTATTTCGTAGTTGTTGATTTCATGTTAGTTTTTGATAAAATATTACTCACACTCATCATTTTAATTCATAGATAGTTTCCTAACCTAAAAAAATACATACCTTTTGTGTTATTTCTTGACAGTGTTAGATCATTATAATAAATTATGGTAGATTATCTGTTGATTTGATTGATTATTACGTACTTACAGTTGTATTTAATTATAAACATAGTTTAGTCCAAACTGGCATAAAAGTTTCAAACTTTCAAAGTACCTAACTAAGTACTAACTACCTGACTAAATACGAAAAAAGTGCCTATTTGTTGCCGGTTTGTTAACTTTTCACGACTAAACTCTTGGACTGATACTATTTAAGTCAGCCTGGCTGACAAATTTTAAACCTATGATCTATAAAATCTGTCAATAAGTAGCAAAATAAGTAAGCTCACTGAGTAACTTACCTATGTACTTACCTATTTAATTGATGAGTGTTCATGTTTACAGTAGGTACAATGGTTGCCAAATAAAGTTTAGAATTGAGAAGTTAGCAGTAGATGGAATTTTCTCGTGATTTGAATTTGTTTATCAAACAATTAATTAATTTATTAGATCATCGAAAAAGTCAGAACTTATTGAATTTGATTTATTTAAACTAAGTTTATCACAGCGCTTATACCTAATAAGCGCAAGTCACGTGAAAATTCCACAATTTTATAAACTTAAACTTATGGTTTAGGTTTG
The DNA here is from genome assembly GCA_947568875.1 of Fissipunctia ypsillon. NCBI lineage: Eukaryota > Metazoa > Arthropoda > Insecta > Lepidoptera > Noctuidae > Fissipunctia > Fissipunctia ypsillon. Next base: position 11,891,840 of record OX387644.1, on the reverse strand, counting down.
GCTGTGTGTGTTATGTACATATATGGTTATGTATTGAATATAGTTATTCAATGTGACATTTTTGTGGTTATTTCTCCGTAGCGATATTATTCTGTCCTAGTAGTAGAATTCATTCATATATTTTTTTAAATTCTAATAAATTGTTAAATTAACAAATTAGTGTTAATGTGTTAATGATTAAAATTAGTGAGACAATCATTACTCTTCGTGAAAACAAACACTAAAATGTCACGTTGTATGTTAAGGTATATGTTTGATTTTAGAGATATAATCTGAAAACTTACCTACATTCTGTGTTTACATTTTTATTTCTTTGTTTATTCAGGCAATATGGCTTTCCCAAATCCGCACAAACCAGCATCCAGAGCACAGGTACTTATAAATTTAGCTACAGGACTAAGTAATAGAAATCTGGATGAAGATTTAAATATGACTTCAGATGTTTTTATGTCCAGTAGTTACAATCCATCGCAAAGCCTAGGCAGTTTAAAGTTGACTCAAAATATTTCCAATATAATAACATCTGAAAATATTGACGTTTCTCTGTTTGAAGAATTAAAAGATGTAACGTATGAAAAACATCTTGATCCTTTTGTAGTTCAATCAGAAATCGATTCTAGCATTTCTGAAGTCTCGGATGGTGTTAGAATACAAAAAAATGATAATTTGCCTTGTCTTAATAAAAAATACATTCTTGATGAAGTGACAGGCCAGTTAATAGAGGATATAAATGTTTGTGACGAAAACGTTGATAATGATTACTACCTCAATGAAAAGACAGGGATGCTGGAACAAATTAATAAAACTGTTTGCTTATACGACGAGAACGCAAGTACAAATTCTGATAATTCAAGTACCGATGAGGATATAAGGTTAAATCGAGAGACTAATAAACTAAAAAGATTACGTGGCGAGAAATATACAGGCAGAAAGAAGAAGTTTTTAAACACAGGAGAACGAGCAAGATTTGAATTAGTACTAAAACCTAGAAAGTACCTTAACGGAAAACCATGTACACATTCTTGTATTTCTAAATCTGACAGAAGCTTTTTATGTGGATTGATCTCTGAACAAAAACGAAAAGCAGTATTTGATTATTTTTGGAGCCTAACTGCATGGGATGCTAAAAAAGCTTATTTAAAAAATCTTGTCCGGTTGCGCCCGGTATTGAGAAGACGTAAATCAAACAACCAAGAAAATATGTTCCAAAAACAATTGGCGTACGATTATTATATAACCGATGAACATAATGTGCCTATAAAGGTTTGCAAAAGCTTTTTTGTAAACACTTTTAACATTCATTCAGATACACTCTCGGATTGGATTAAAAAACTTCAAGATATGGGGACTGCTGATGGAAAAGACCTACGTACAAAACATGAAAAACGGCTAAGTGCACGAGATTCAACCGGACTTGATTCAAAAATATTGAGGTCAAGCACTGTAAAAGAATGGCTGGACTTAATCCATAAAGTACCAAGTCATTATTGCCGCGCCAGCAGTACTAGAGTTTACGTCGAGGATACTTTTGAATCTAAGAGTCACTTATTTAGAGTTTATACTGAGTGGTGTAAGGATAACAACAAAAAAACAATAGGTAGAAAACTATTTAGTAAAATATTGAAGGAAGAAAAGGTTTCCATTTTTAAGCCACGAAAAGATCAATGCGACACATGTACCGCTAAAAAAGAAAACAACATTTCCGAAGAGGAATAATACACATTACATATCCAAAAAAAAAATGAAGCTTACAAAGCTCACATTGATGCGGGCGCGTTGAGCTCATCTGAGGTGCTCGTGCTGACAATTGATGTACAATCTGTCCTTTTATGCCCTAAGTTATTAGTCTCAGTACAGTATTACAAGCAGAAATTACAAGTTCATAATCAATCAATTTACCTTAACAATAATAAAGATGTTCACCTTTACGTTTGGCATGAGGGAGATGGAGGTGTTACAGCGAACGAATTTACAAGCTGCTTAATCGACTTCATAAAATCTCAGTTAAATTATAAGAAAATCATTATTATCTCGGATGGATGTTCTTATCAAAATAAAAATAAAATTTTGTCATCAGCATTACTAAAGTTAACTCAAGAAAGTGGTTTAGAGATTGAACAGCTTATTTTAGAAAAGGGACATACAATGATGCAAGTGGATAGTGTCCACTCAACATTAGAGAAAAAGTTTCGTCCTCCAATCTATTCTCCAAGTGATTATATTAGTCGCATGAGGGAAGCAAGACCTAAGCAACCATATCATATTCACCATGTTGATTATAGTTTTTTTAAAAACTATGAAGATGATGTTTGTCTTGATTCCATACGCCCGGGTAAAAAAGCCGGTGACCCAACAGTAAATGATATACGAGGCCTTCTGTATAAAGATGGCAGTATCTTTTACAAGTTACGTCACCCAGATGAATGGCAAATCTTACCTCAGCGAGTTCGTGCCTACAACCCAAGAACAATTAATGTGACTCAATTGTACACTGAACCTCGCAAGATTGATAAAACTAAATACGACAGTCTTCAGTCATTAAAACCATATATGCATCGCGACTATCATGCGTTTTATGATAATCTTCATTATAAACCTAATAATTAAGTGTTAAAAAGGGCCAAAGTATAAGATCTCGTTGATTTGATATTATTTTATAGTTCTTGTTAAGTTTCTAATAATTTAATTATTATAATACTTTGTTAAATTACTAAAGAGACTGAAGGATCACATAATGATTAATCTTAAATTTACCAAATGTAGCATATTGCCAAATTCTGTATGTGTAATAATGCACATAGGTAACTTTTTTAGACTGTGCAAAGCCAGTTATGTGCACTTTTTGTTAAAAAAAAATTCTAGCACCATAAATATTGAATATTTCTGGCAAATTTTGTGTTTTTATTACGTCTTAAATATATGTCTTTGAAACTGCAATCTTAATAGTGTATTATTTCCTTTTTGTAAATTTATAACATGTTTTTTGCTGTTTCCCTAAACCACACAAAAATCACATATGGAACTTGTCAGGCGCAGCGACGTTATGTTTTTTTCCTCAGAACTCCGTAATTTATAAACCGATTTAAAAATTATTTTCTAATGCTTCCATGTTGGCCCCGTATAAATTTGGTTTTTGAGTTAGCTTCAATAATACGTACCTATTTTTTCCACTTATTGTATGTTGATGATGATGACGTTATAATAATTGCCTGTCACTGTTATTTACATTGCAGGTATACGACTTTAACCACTACCTGCAATGTAAATTTTTAAAAATAATTTTAAAAAAAAAACTTTTTTGCAAAAAAAAAAAACAACCGACTTCCAAACTTCTTCCAAAAAGAACACTACAAAGTGAAAAATAACTTTAATTTCGGAAGTCGGTGGCAAAAAACGAAAACACAAAACATATCATAGATACAATACAAGACACAGACTTCTGAAATTAAAGTTATTTTTCATTTTGTTGTTTTTTTTTTGGAAGTCGGTTGTGTTTTTTTTTTTGCAAAACAGTTTTTTATTATTGATTTATCTCATTTTGGTTTAGTTAATTTTTATTCCATAAGCACATTTGGTATACCTATAGATATAAATAAAGTCTTAAAACTAAGTTAATACTATAATTTGATTGACTTGATTATGCGAGTCCGAAGTCGTCATGCGCCGTAAATCAAGTGCCTGGTACTTAATTAATGTTCGTTTCTTCTTTATCCCTTGAGACAAGTACCTAAAGGTTGATAAACTTTCATTTTAACTAACAAAGGGAAATATTTTTGATCCTCTAAAAACTTATTGACCTTCTAATTGTGTACGCTTTTTTTTAATAAATAAGCCTCTGTTTAACTTTCTGGCCTTTTCTCATAGTTGGTTGCAGTAACTAAGCTAGCACCCTGACCAAATAGGTTAGGTTATGTTACGCAGTAGCTAAGGTAGCACCCTGACCAAACAGGTTAAGTTATGTTAGAAACTGTGAAAAACCAAATTGGTCGCAGTTACTTGGCTAGTATTTTAGGACACGCCCATAGGAATTATTTGAGTCTCACAAAAAGAGGCACACTTCTTACCTATATTCGAGTGTCTATTCATATCTTTAAGAAATTAAAAAGGGAAATATTTAGGGTCCGATTTTAAATACATGCCATTAAGAAATACGAGCACTTAATAAATCCGACACAAGTTACTTTCCTTACCAAGAACTGTCACAAACGTGATGATCCCTACATTGACATACAAGTATTTATTTCAGAATTTTCGGTAGGCGGTGTGGTATTAGAACAGCCACGTCGCCAGTGTAAAGCACTTTTGAAGCATCAAAGAGAAAATTATGTATATTTTATTCAATAAACTCTCAAAAAATATTCAGTAAGGTTGCGGGAGAGTAACTGATGCGATTTTCCCCTCTGTTCTCATTTTCCGTCCCATATTTTTGTTTTCAACTCCACTGAATATTTTTATTACATTTTCTTGTCTCTCAACACATGAGATATTTTCGTGCTGGCAACCGCGGTTTTTGCACAACTTCCGAACGCGTTGAACTGCAAAAAGTTATAGACTACGCTACGTCTTACCATGTGAACGGGCTCTTATGACGTGTCACTTTAAACTTATGAAGTAGTAGACAAATATGGGCGTCGCGTCGGTCGTTAAGAAGCATAAAATGCATACTAAAGGCTAAAACGTTTGTCCACCGCCACGTCAACGGGACGTCAACAAGAACGAGATGACGGCGCCGAAGTAGTGATACTGTATACACTTATTATGGTCGCTTGTCCACTTGAATAGTTCACATCCACAAGCATACAGGTGTGCACCTGTAAGATTTAGGCTTATGTTCACCAACATTCAAACCACCGGTTAGGTATTTAAACAGCTGGTTTATGTCAAATTTCCTAAGAAAAGAACTGATTAAATATCTAAACAGTTGATTTAAAAGTGAGTGAACTCTGCCCTAACACAGCTTAGTTAGAACAAAGTTTTTCAGATTCTACTGCTGGTTCGATTTGTTTTCTCAGAGAGCGCGGCAGGTACTCAATTTAATTATTAATTTGTTAAATTAATTACATCCCTCGTGGAAGATATTTACATGCAATTGTAATGGACAAGATTAATGCTTTTGGGGAATAATTATAATTTAATGATGTTCACTTCCTTCTTCCGGTTGTTTTAACCTGTTTGAAGGTAGATCTACGCGAGACACAATGGCTTTTTAATTGTTTATGTGAGTACGAGTGGTTAATACGGATTTGCATAACTTAAAAAAACGTTTTTTAAATTACTTATAATTAAATGAATAAATGATTTTATTTCTGTAAGTAGGTTTATAAATACAAACAGTTTTACACGTCAAACATTTTTTTGTAAACTAGACGAGGCCGGCGTTTCCTATCTGACTATCTACTCTGGGAAGTAAGGCCGAAACAAACCCAGAGGTCACAGTCTCTTTTAAAGTCCAGACATAATCTTGGTCAGATCATGTGAAGACCATCTAGACTGGGGTCTGAAATGGTCTTTTGAGGAAAGAACCACACAGATTGAGTGGGTCTGTCCAGTCAGTGCACGCACCTGTCAATAATCGTACAGCTCAACTTAAAACTTAAGGCCACCACAACCCAGTAACTGGGTAATACGGTACCCCTTGGTGAGACTGGTTGTCAGACTTTCGGGATTCTGACAATCCATAACGACTGTCAACTGTCAATAGATGTCCTGCTAGGATTAATTAAAATGGACTTAATTATTTATATCGGTAGCTTTTGTATTATTGTACTAGCTAAAATATATTTTACATGGAGAAATTACTGTAAAACATAATTGCAACAAAAACTGATTAAAAAAAAAAAACAATTTACAAGTGAATCCTGCTATCGATTTAATTACGGATCACAAAATGTAATAAACATCGTACAGTGAAAATGGTAATTAAAACTATGGGCTGTCACAGCTTTTGAGCTTAATTAATATTAATTAGAATTATTCCACACAAATGAGGTTTCAGTACTCAGTGGCGGATAATAATTCATGTATAATAGAGGTTTTTGAAATCCTATCCTCCTAGTAATATTTAAATTAAAAAAGTAAAAGTAAGAATGTTTGTGAGTCTGTTTTTTTTACACACTTTAACTGCTGAATAACAGCCGTACGGGTTGATCCGTTAGGTTAAGCCACGCTTGCCGGGGTTGGTTCGTGGATGGGTGACCATCTTTACATACCGAGACTTTCCGTTTAAGCCGCTGGTCCCGGCTTTCATTCGTGGATCTTTGACAGTCGTTATGGGTCGTCAGAATCTCGAGTCTGACAACCAGTCTTACCAAGGGGTACCGCATTACCCAGTTACTGGGTTGTGGTGGTTAGATAGGCAGTTGCTCCATGTAAAATACTGGTATTCAGCTGCATCCGGTTAGAGTGGAAGCCGACCCCAACATAGTTGGAAAAAGGCTAGGCAGATTGAATGATTGACTTTAACTGCAAACGTGTGGGCCTTTCATCGAAATCTGTTCAGCAGTTAATAGGCCGAAATTAATTAACACAAAAGATATTTAATAAGCTCGCCCCCTGTTACATAGGACTTAAACATAACTGACGAAATGGGGTTGTACCATAGGTACACCTCTGTATAACCCTTCGGGGAACACACGCGTGATGTTATCTTCTTACATGACATACTTTTTCATCAATAGGTACTTTCTATTGCTTTTCAATGCTGGTTCTGCTCCTCAACCACAACTAATTGATAAACATTTGAAAATATTGTTGGAGCTGCTGTAGACTGCAAGACGATATTTGCATTGTATAAACTCTATCTACACTAACTTCTGCCCACGACTTCGTTCGCGTGGAAGTCGTAAGGCATCACAGTATACTAAAATAACAGCCACATTCTTATAAAACTTCTCTGTATACTACGTTTGTATCATATTTTTGGTCTCAGCAGCCAAAATATACAGAAAGTCAGGACTGGTGACGCGGGAGCAAGCGATGTAGGTACGCCAGCGAACGCTCCCGGTCGCCCACTTTTCGCCCTTATTCCCTTAGTAATAAGGTTGCTGGTCGACCGGGATCGTTCGCCTACGTATGTACAATTGTCCGAATGAGAAGTAGCTCACACCCGCAGCAATTTCCCATTGATTGCGAAGTTTTTTTTTGTTTTTAGTGAATAAACGAACGCCTATGCGTTCCTGCATGCACAACACTGATACACTATATATAAATAAATAATAATATAATAAATAAATTCTTTACTTCACCAAAAGCCCCTAACAGTATCCTTATGACTAACACATAAAAGGCTTAATACAATGTTCAATATTAAAATACTCTGACTCTTAAATTAGGTGTAAGTTCCTGTGACTTAGGAGCCAGTGATTCTTCATAGCATCTTAAAGCCATAAAAAAGTGTTTGTGAAAATTTCCCATTTTCTTATTGACTGTAAAATTCCTAAAAAATCTGTGAATGCAGATCAAAATTTCTCAAAAAGTTAAGGACAGTCTCCTAAGACCGTTTTCCTGTAGCTACAACGGTTAAGATACCTGCCATTGCTGCCCCGTCTCTAAAATCTGCCCTGTATGGTATGATTAACTGCTCCATAAAGGTATAGCGTGATGATAATCATTTAAAAAGTTAAATATCTGAAATATTGTAACCTTTTGGCTTGTTTTTTTACAATTTGCGGTAAACTATAGAAGCAACATTACTCATCCGCCATAGCAACTAGTGTCATACTTTATAGCCTATAGACTGACCAGAACTAAGAGTATACGAAATATCTATGCAGAATTTGAACAAAATCTATATGGCAGTATTTGCGTGATGCTGTAACATATAGTCAGACAAACAGACAAAAAATCTAAAAACTCTATTTTTCGCATTATAATCGTACCCAGACCTCGTAGCAATTACTTTTGTTCAAAAATATGCGATGACTTCGCTACGATTTTATTATCTGTATAGATAATAAATTGTATAGCACAGGTGTGAGCACTATGTACTATAGAGCTACCATTTACCGGGTAATATGTCTTCCATTGACATTAATGTGCCCGAGAGGCGGCTGAGAGTATGTCATGCTCACTCAAATGTCTCCCTGATGGTGGCGCGTGTGTTGGATCCTTTAGCTCCCTTCAAAATTGTTGAAATGAATGGTGCTGATCCACCATGCGTCATGTTCGTGAATGGGCGCGTTCAGTTCCCCAACTGTTCATCTCTTAGCTGCCACGGTTTATTTTATTGATTTTATTTGTTGAATTGTTTTTGATGTTTCTATTTCTGGACACTTTTAACGTGTACGTCTTTTTTACGTCGTTCTTACTTTTGTAACAATGTAATTTAAAAGAGTTTCCATGGAGTTTCTTGCCTGTTCTTCTCCATAAGTACCACTACGCTTCGGAATGGGCAACTAGCTTCATATTTCTGACTGACCGACTCCTTGATAATTCAAAAGTGCATTAATAGTTTATTAGGAATAAATGCACCGAGTTTGACTTTGTGTCTGTCTTAAGGATGTGAGTGTGAAACCCCGGGCAACAGCTAGTTATATTCCGCAGTACATTTCTTTCACACGCTTCAAACGTGAATCGTCGATTGAAGAAATGAAAAAGGATGGAGAAAATCTAATAATATCCTGTGTTAAATTCACAAATCGTTCGCGGTTACTAGCCGTGAAATTTCTATATAAAAAGGGCAAAAGGAAATGCCTGCCATGACTGTCAAAGTTTCGCGAGTCACACCAAATCGAAGGTATCATATTCATGAGGTGTTATGGCGCAAAATGGTGGCAACTATCAACGTTATTTCAGTTACTATTACTTGGTATTTTTATATCTCTTAAATATTATATTTAACATAACATCACGCCTGTATTCCCCGAAGGGTTAGGCAGGGGATGTAGGAGTACCTATCGTAAACCTACAGTTCGCCAGTTATGTTTAAGTGTTAGGGGGCGAGCCTATTGCCATCAACCGAGCACAAATCCAGACTCCGGACTACTACTGAGAAATCCTACATGGAAAAACCCAATTACACTTTACCCGCCCAGGGAATCGAACACAGGACCTCATGCTCAGCAGTAGCGCTTGCGACCACTAGACCAACAAGGCAGAGTTATATGTATTTTTGTTTAAATACCGATAAGTATCTAATGTATCCATTCTTGGTGAGATGTTGTCGAAGACATTTCTTTTCGACGATGTCAATCTATAAAGGTTATCAGGCCAAAAATATTGTTTTTAACACATCTATTCAAAAAGAGCTAGTTTATTCTTCATAAACAGGGACTAAAATAGCTCTTTAATCCCTAGAGACTAAAAGTGATTTGAATTTGGAATGTGGATATTGTTAGTAATAGCACGTTAAGCCGTTGGTCCCGGCTGTCATTCGTGTATCTTTGACAGTCGTTACGGGTCGTCAGAAGCCCGAAAGTCTGACAACCAGTCTTACCAAGGGGTATCGTATTACCCAGTAACGGGGTTGTGGAGGTCAGATAGGCAGTCGCTCCATGTAAAATACTGGTATTCAGCTGCATCCGGTTAGACTGGAAGCCGACCCCAACATAGTTGGGAAAAGGCTAGGCAGATGATGATGATGAGTTCCAATCACCAAAGAGATCAATTACGAACATTGTATGAACAAGTAACAGGCTGTTTGATAAAGTAAACCGCGCGCGAACCAAATTAAAAAAAAAAGTTTATGAAAAAATAAAAAACGCGCGAAATACATTCCGCCTTCGTTCGTAATTTGTTTACTCAAATTCGGATTTTCCGTAGTTTTATAAAAAAAAAAAATATTTCTATGATATGTCTTATTGTTCCGAAGTATGTACATAAATAAACGTACTATTCTTATTCATAAGTTGCACTTACTTATTTTCTCATAGAGGGTGATAAAAGTAGAGTGTCCACCACGGGAAGCAACACTATTTTAAGCTCGAGTGTGAGTAACACGCTCGCTTTTAAATGGTAGTTTGCTTTGGCAAACAATCTACTATTTCTAATAGTCAGAATTGGCGACAAAATAAAAGATTTTTTCTTTTATAGATTAATATCTACAAACTAAAAAGCGCTCTATTAGAAAACAAACGTTCTTTTTAGGGCTGATTTTTTAATCGTCAGATAACTTTTACCTGAGGAATCAATATGGCGGTTTGACACATTTTCTATACAAAAGCTGGCAAAACGTCAAACATATTCCATAAATAAAAGTTATCTGACGATTGAAAAATCAGCCCTTAATCATTAAAATTTAAATAAAGATTTCTTGATTTTGAATAAAGAATTTATAAATGTAATTTTTCATTCACACTAACTCTGTCTGTCTGTTACCTTTTCATGCCTAAATCACTAAACCGAGCGTTATGAAATTTGACAGATATGACAGCCTGAGACCGATATGTATTCAAATATTTTGACATTTTAAATAATTACACAGACGAAGTCGTGAGCAACAGCTAGTATTATATATAGTAACCCAGCCATAAAAACAGAAAAAATTAAGATTTACATCGGTGTAACCTTATGAAAAAACAGTCATTTTTAAAGCCATTTCGTTAGATACACCAACCAAATATTTGGAACTACATTTTCGATTTCATTTATTCACCAATCATACAATATTCTTAAACCAAGATAGATTGATAGACTACTTTTTATTATATCAAGGAACGAAAACTCTAAAATGCATTTTTATGATTTTTTTGATAAAGAAAACTTTTTCTAATTGACTATGTAGGTACGTAAACACATTAATTTTCTAAATCATACCATCATTGTTTCAAATAAATACACAATTTACATAAAACAAAACCTTACACATAGAATATCTTTAAATAAATATTTCGAACGATACGGTGCAAGAAAAGGTAAGGTATACCTTAAACGGGTTCTACCCTTATCATTCACCCTCCAATTAGACCGGAATTAATTGTATAAGTTTACTCTAACCAAATTTTTGAACGGGTTTGATTACATTCTTGTCGCTTGGTGGCCAAATCTCAAAAATCTTTCAATGATCATTGGTAATAATAATGTCCAAATAATTAAGAAGCGTATTCTGCCCACTGAGTGAATAATGATACTTATCCGTTTGCGATGTAAATGAATCATAGGATAAACTATTTAAAAATTTAACTCAGCCTATCGCAGTCCACTGCTGGACATAGGCCTCTCCCAGTCTGCGCCACAACACCCTGTCCTCCGCCTTCCGCACCTTCTTAAGGTCGTCGGTCCATCTAGCTGGGAGGCGTCCCACACTACGCTTGCCGATACGTGGTATCCACTCCAGGATTCGTCTGCTCCACTGGCCATCGGTCCTTCGACAAACATGGCCAGCCCACTGACACTTCAGTTTGCTTACTCTGCAGGCTATGTCGCTTACTCCGGTTCTTTTCCAAGAAAACTATTTAAAAATTACTCATTAAAAATCAAATAAATTATATCATCCTATGTAAAATGTCTACATTCATATCTGTAATTTTTATGGTGTGCATAATAAAGAGTAGATATTATATTTTATTCTAAATTACTATGACTAAATTACTAAATACTAAATTACTAAATTACTATAATACCTGAAATCACTCCCCCTTTTTGGGGTTCCGTATCCAAAAGGTACCAACGAGACCCTATTACTAAGCCTCCGCTGTCCGTCCGTCCGTTGTCCGTCCGTCTGTCAGAGGGCAGTACCTTTTAAACCGTAATAGGTAAAAACTTGAAATTGTCACAGAGTGTGTACTACTATTGCCGTTATAACAACAAATAATAAAAATAAAATAAAGTTAAAAACTAAACGGGGGGGGGGGGTCCCCATATAACAAAAGAGTTTCTCGGTGTTTTTAAAAAATTTTGTTAAATATTGTACGGTGGTACGGAACCCTTCGTACGCGAGTCTGACTCGCACTTGGCTGCTTTTTTCATTCTGTGTGAAAAAAACAGTAATTATAGGAAAAAACAAAAACTTTCCAGATACCATCCTAGCCAATATTAGTTGATCGAAATCTTTTCCCGTTATAAAAGCAAGGGTACTCCACAAAGTAGTGACGTCACTGGTATCCTGGTATCGCACCTAAGGTGGGCTGACCCTTATCACGCGCCATCCGATTAGGCCCAGATTAACTGGACAAATGGAATGTGTAATTATCTAAAGTTAACTAATCGCTTTCGATTGTACGCAACGTGTATTGTAACACGATGTGTTACCAATTATTGGTACAAGTTGCCAAGGTGAGTGGATGAAAGTGGAATGAAAAGGAAAGCGTGAAGGGAATCTCTTAAAGGTTATATTTAACATAACATCACGCCTGTATTCCCGAAGGGATAGGCAGACGTGTACCTATAGGACACCCACATTTCGCCAGTCATGTCTAAGTCCCACGTAATAAGCCTATTGCCATCAACCGGAAAAGGAAAAACCACAGAAAATTTAATAAGTCTGCTATTAAATCATATAAGTATGGGTATTACAATTGGTTAAATAGTCGGGGTGCCTTAGCTTAGTTACTGCGAACAACTTAGAAAAAAGGTTAAAAAGAGGTTCATTTTAACCTTTTTTGCCTTTGCTCTGCCTCTTTTTTCTTTTTGGCCTACTTAGACCAAAAAGTTTTTGGAGAAGCAAAAAGGCAAACATCATTAGAAGACCAATATTTTTTTAGTTGATTAATTAAACATTTCCCTTAACTAAATCAGCCAATCAAAAGTGACGTGACAAAAGATTTGATAGCAAAAATTGAGTCGGTTTTTAGAAACAAAACGTTAGCATTTTACAACATAGGAACATTTCCCCAAATGAATAATTCAGTAGGTACCATAAAACCATTTTTTTTTTTGTATTTGATACTCTCAACAAGAGTTTAATTAACTTTTGCTACATAAAAAAACTGATCCTGTCAACTGAAATTAAAATTGCGATTCATAAACAATTGGCTTTTTTGCGAGATATCGTTTTTAGTACACAGAGGTTCAGCTTTCTCGTTATCAAGCATCCATACTGATTAACAGAAAACCAATATAAATTAACGAGGATTTGGTAATGTTACCTTTTAATGTAGCAACGCTCGTCACTCATATCGGATGTAAAATTGGTTGCGAACGTGGGGAGAGTGCGGCTGATGCTCCAGTCAAGGGCCATCGTCGCACCCGTGAAAACAAACAAAACTGTCGAAACCCAATTCATTTACACCCACACTTCATCCATTAATGATCTATTTAATTGTTTAATTTACGTCCCGCTGTCGAACACCTTTGTTTCCCGGTTTAACATGTTACTCTCGTGCTTTTTGCGTTAGCCCTAAGGAATGGTATTTGTTCCTTGGTACCGCCGGTTAATTGTTAGTGTAGAGAGCTTGTTATTAAACGGAGAGAGTGAACTTCTAGAATAGAATAGAATAGAATAGAAAAGAATCTTTATTTGCTTAGAATGTAGGTACATAAAAATAAGCTGGAAAATAATATATACGAATCCATGTACATTCTGCCTTAATATAGCATGCAAATATAATACATAGCAGAGAATAGTAAGCATAGGTATTACAAATAATTATCATTTAAGAAATCCTGAACAGAATAATAACATTTGTTTACAAGTAATTCTGTGAAATGTTTTTTTAAATTTTTGCAACGGTAAGTTTTTCATTTGTTCATGTATTTTATTAAAGATTACAGGAGCCATACAAATCACATTTCTTTTCAATAAGCTAGTTTTAAATACACCCGTGCATAATAGATTCTGGTATTGAGATCTCATAGCTGTAGTTCGTTTTCTAGTTTCTATTAAAGTTGCAAATAGACATCGATTTATTATTACGAATATTGCTAATTCGAGTATATAGAGGCATGGGAAGGTTAATAATTTATGAGACTTAAATATAGGAACGCAACTGTCTGTTACTTTAAGACCAAATATAGCTCTCAAACAGCGCTTTTGAGCTTTGAAGATGCTTTCTCGTTCACTACAGTGACCCCAAAATATTATACCATATCTTAATATGGAAATCACTAGACCATGGTAGGCTACTAATATTGTCGGTAGATTTACTTTTTTCGATAGATTATGCAACATAAATGCAGCTGTACTAAGACGTTTACATATATCTTCTGCTTGCGGCTTCCAGGTTAGCTGGCTGTCAATTGTGATTCCCAAAAATTTTGTACTGTTTACTGTCTCTATAGTTTGACCATTATAGTTTATATTCATATCTCCCGTATATATTCGTTGGTAAAAATTCATGATTTTAGTTTTTTGGATGTTAATATCTAAATTATTATTGTCTAGCCACTTTATTAAGCTACTAATTGTATTGTTAATGTCACTTAAATATGATTCTTTTTTGTTACATGAGACAATTGATGTGCTATCATCTGCAAATAGTACCATCGGATAAGGTATATGACGTGGCAGGTCATTTACATATAATAAAAATAACAAAGGTCCGAGCACGCTTCCCTGCGGGACACCATATTTTATTTCTCTAAAAGACGATAGAAATTTTAATTCTCTTCTAGATTCCAAACACAGGCTCGATACCTCCGTACATTGTCTTCTATTGGAACTATTTGTCATAATTCATTATTTTTAACCTCCGACGGAAACAGAGGGATGTTATAAGTTTAAAGTGTGTATTTATGTATCTGTGTCTGTCTGCGCCATCGTAGCTCCCAGACGACTGAACCGATTTTGATTTTGTTTTTTTTTTGTTTTTTGAAAGGTGGCTTGATCGAGAGTGTTCTTAGCTATGATTCAAGAAAATCTGTTCAGCCGTTTTAAGATAAGCATCTGTTTTCTATTTGATGAATGGATGTTTGGTATTCTGTTACTTCAATGATACTTATTAGTAAAACACCTTGAACTGATGCTGCAGCATCACCTGGAATTTGCAGGATACCCAAATCCCTCACCAACTTACAGCACAAGTATTGTGTTTGGGCTCATTGGAATGCTCACTATGGATAGGTAATGTATAGATGATGAACAGGGTCTAATGATGGAGTCTGAAAGAGAAACTCATTTCTCTTTCCTACTCCATCATCAGACCTTGCTGTGCCCCGACACGATGATGCTTAGATCAAAATATTATCTACAACTTATAATATAATTAAAGGGCCAATACATATTATGTTTTCTTTTTAGATGTTTTTGTTTGTGTCGGGGTTTTTTTAACATAACATAACATCACGCCTTGTTTCCCCGAAGGGTTAGACAGAGGTGTATTTCGCCAATTATGTTTAAGTCCCACACAAGGGACACACTTGTGGTACATGGGGTTTTTTTTTAATTGTTTTTTTTTTAATAAAAATGAACAAATGAACAAAATAAGCTAACAATCAAAACATAATAATATCACATATTTCCACGAATCACCAGAATTAATTATTCGATGAACACAACAAAGAGTTGGTCGAACAACAAGCTGAAGTTTGCACTGTGTCGACGCCCTGAATCCCAAATTCGGCGAGAACTAAAGCGACCGCGCGCCCTAGTCACAATTAACTCCGAACATGTTTCAATTTCCACTCTCGACTAAATACTAAATCCTCAGTTAATATTCGAGTTGGAGCTCCGTTTGAGACACTTGGAACAGTTGCAATTGCTTTGACTCGCAGCAGGCTTTAAAGAACAACGGGATGAAGTTGCAGCGCTGAGAAGCCGAGAAACTTATGAAAGAACGATGAGGACTATGCCGAGTTAATATCCTTTGAACACTAATAAGCAAGTTGTAAATTACTGTGAAGCTGATACTAGAAGATAGAATCTTCTTTGAATTCAGTCGGATTTGAAAGACAAAGATAACAAATCCTCTTGAATTCAACTTTCAAAGTCAACATTGAGGAATTGAAGCCGAAAAGAAAGCTATTATGATTTCGGCGAAATGTTAAGATGGAGTTCAAGTAAAGAAAGTTGGTAAAGTTAATATCACTCTTTCACAGTCGAATAATTCGGTGCCGCGCGTGTCCTACATTACGACGACGTTTTTAGATCGGGATTAGGTTTGTATGAGAGGATCGCGATGATTATAGGAATATCAAGTATCAAGGCTGATTACATTTGAGCTTTTTGCGGAGTATAAGGATACGCTACAATGAGCCCAGGGGGGTAGTGGTGAGATCATCACAATTATTATGAAAGAGTTAATATGATACATTATCACAGCCAAAATAATGTTGAGTATTTATTTCTTTTGACCTGAGTCCGATCTGGTCTTCCACTACTTTGCTGTATTTTATCGATAAATAAGTGTTAAGAATCAGAATTAAAAAAAGGACTTCTACGGTAGGTATCCCAGACCTAGCTGTAATTATTTTAAAGTCCACTCAGGACACGTTTCACTTTTCTGCGACTGACGTAGATTCTCCATTCCCTTGCAACACATTCCTTACGCTAAAGTTTCCGGTAACAAAGATTCATAAACCTGTTCCGTCCTAAGTCTACAACAGCCGACAAACATAAATCAGATACGACATTACTCTTGTTGAACGCACATAAACTTGTTGAAATTATGACGAGCTCAACCTGTGTAATAAGGAGGCCTTTGTTTTACTACTCGATGACACTCCGTGAGGAGGCTTGTGCGGAGTTTGTGGCCTACAAGCAGCGTAGGGTTGGGGGAGGAAAATGTTTCATTTTAAACTTTTGTGTTAATCTTGGGTAGAAAATTGTGAGAGATATTTTGTGTGATGTGTTGATGCAGGGTGTATGTTAGGGATTTATAGGTCTCTAGGTGTAGATACGTATTCATTGGTATTATTGAAATGATAGAAAGGAATTTCCGCGGGCGCGTAGACTATGCGATCGTAGCACAGTGGCTACGGCGCGTAGCACGGTGTGCTACGAGTTACGAGACACGATATTGCGTAGACGCAATGCATTGGTAAACAATGTTTTTATGATTTTTGTTTTACTCCATAAAGTTTATTTGTGTTAAAGTAGTTTACAAAGCTCTAGTTAATAAAAAATAATAGTACTCAAACCAACCTCGAGTGCGCTAGCCAAATCCTTCGCAATGCAGCAGATGGCACAATGAACCAGAAATTCAAGGAATCGCCGTCCCAGCTCCTAGTCAATAGCATTTAGTTCTATGGAGAACAACGCAGTTTCAAATACTCAATATTTAATTACTAGCTCGAAACTTGAAGAGAAACAATACAATTTTAATAAATTGGATGCTATTGTAATCAAGAATTCATGGAGCTTTTCAGTTTAACCACAGTAAAGGGCGAAAAATCACAAGTTAACTTCAAGACTCCTTTCACCGTAAACTGAAATGATAAACATGCAAAGACAACAGAATAAAAACGAAAAAAAAAGCTCTTTTCACGTTTTACTGCAACAGGAGTGAGTGTCTTATCTTTTAGACTTGTCAGCTCGTAAATGAACGTTGTTGTACAAAAGCTTTACACGTAAAGCAGTAAATAGAAATGAAGTAAGAATAGCACGGAAAACATTGTTTAGGAAATAGGTTTATTGGGTTTTGTCTAATCAATGTGTATTGTATAATGCGTAGGATGCATTATATTAAGCATAACGAGAGGCAAGAATATACCGAGGTAAAATATAAGCCAATCGTAACGGGCTTACTGTCCTGGGGGCCTACTCCGAAGCGTAAATTCAAAATGAATGAACTAAACCTCAAAATGAAGTTCGTTCAACAAACGTCAAAATGAGAGTCGGTCGGATAGGAACCGACCGAACAAAATACGAGAAGAGAGACTATAATTCTATGAGTCTATAATTTTGCGTACACAGTTAGGTGCCTACGTCTATGTATGTTATGTACATTCCTCAGAACAAAACTGAAGTAAAGACTGCGCCACTTCTTTCAAAACTGCAATTTCTTTATAATTGAATTTCATCATCTACATATCAAAAATACTAAATTTACTGACAGACAACGCACAGCTTAAACCACTGAAGCTACAAGAGTTCCTTATATAACGAAAACTAGCTTTTGCCCGCGGCTTCGCCCGCGTGGAGGTCAGAAATTATCCCACGAGAACGTACTACCAGGATAAAAAGTATCCTATGTCCTAACCCAGGTCACGGTCTACCCGTGTGCTAAATTTCATCCAAATCCGTTCAGCCGTTTTAGCGTGAAAATGTAACAAACTAACAAGCTCACTTTCGCATTTATAATATTAGTTAGGATTAAGATAAGCAATAAGAAGGGATTTTTGAAAATTCATAACTTGAGGGGTTGGGTAAAGATTGTATGGAAGTTCTTAATTTTTGCAGATAGCAAATTATCCCATCGGGTACACGGCATATACTAAATAAAATTGAAACAATTTCACAAACAAACCAATTTCCCAGCCACCAGCAATTCCAAAAACAAAACACGACAATTTTCGTTGTTAATTCGCACTATGCGAGCTGTGTCGGTAAGCGTTTATCTTTGGCGAAAGGTCGCAAGGCGCGGGGTCGGTCGCCGGTCGCAGGGCCCAGGATTATCCACGGCCCCTCCCACGCCGGGCCTGGACGCAATTAACTCTCGACATGTTTCAATTTACACTCGCAAATACGCCCGACAACCACTCCAGTGTACACCTATAGCGCCTAGAATATAGGCCACCATAAATATTCACTAGTTTCTCTAACTTGCGACCATCGCGATGTTGTTTTAGATAAATGTTGCGTGGTGTGATGTGTGTTTGTTTTTTTATTAGCTAGTGTGTGTGTGATCAGGTTGATTCAAGGTCTGGTCTGCCTGTGTTGTGTTGATGGTACTTTAATTTGAGACTTACGAATGTTTTTTTTTATAATTATGCAAGACCCTCGTTGAGTTTGGAGTGTAAAATATTTAAAAAAAAAACTTTGCTAGTTCAATAAAAGCTTGTAATCGTTTTGGTAGGTACCAAAAGCGGCCCTTCATTATTTTAGTTTGTTGAAATTGATGAGGTATTTGCTTAACAGGTTCACGCGCGGTAAACGAAACACAATAGAAGTTTTATTGTCATGACTGATATAGCCGTATCCCGGAACGTATTAACATAGGAAGCAATAAGGAATATTACGCAAAGCTGCGACAGCAGATGGTGCCACATGGACACGAAGTAAACAAAGCAAACTGTCAAAGGCGAACGGCAATATTTTTCGGCGTTTTTCAATATTATTTCAGCTTTATTTCATTCTTTTTACTATAATTGTAAGTTAAAATAATACCAAAAGGTTAAAAACATGCCTATATGAATTTCTATCATATTTGTTTTTGTGATATTGAAATCAGTGAACGCCGACAGACTGAACACTGACAAGACTTTACTTCGACGGGACTCTTCACCGACAGGACACTTCGCGGACAGGCACCCCGAGGTTCGGTTTGGTTAGGTTCCTTTAAGCCCTGCACACAGAAACACAGAAATAGGAGCCCCACTCAGCGGGGCTCCGTCAACCTGCTATCAGACATAAGGTATTAATGTACCTAGATTATGTACGTTTATTATATTATGCCCCTGTCCTTAACTTTTAACCTTTTTACTATAACCTTTTTGTTAGCTAGTCTTACCACAGACGGACGCCATGTTGTTCTCTTTGCCAAGCGTTGCAGGTGTGCCCTCTAGCAGTATAAATTGTCAGTAAGGTTCCCTATTTATGTGAGTACTTATTCCATTGCTTTAGAATGAAATAAAACAATGTTGTCAATCCCAATTGTTTTATATTGTCCCCATACCTGGAAACCTTCTGGTTACGGAGATATTGAAGTTCAAAGTTCCAACTCGTCAAAATGTAGGGAATAGCTGTTTTTTTTTTTGCGATTTCCGGTTTGGTCCCAAAGTAAAAGTAGTTCATAATGATGAGTACCCCTTAAGAGGTTGTGCGTTAATTCCGGGGCATGTTTTATATAAAGATATTCGTGTCATAAATACATACAACACACTCATATACAAGTCAATTTCATTAAGTGAGACTTAAACGTAATTCGAATTTCATATCAGTTACCATTTAACTCGATGTTCCATATTTAAATTGACGACTGAACGCTTCGCAGAAATGTATGGCTATACTAAACTCCTTACTAACAAACGTTGTATAGCGTCTGTAAAGTTAAACAACGCTTTGTCTTCTTCTTTCGAAAGTCAAATTACTGACGACTGAAAGAGAGAAATCGGTGTGTAACTATTCACTTGATATAATACGTTTATTAGTAAGGAGGTTAGTATTCGGTTAAACTATTCAAGTTACCACTTACAGAATTGCATTCCTAGAACACAGACCAAGACCCCAAACATTGCCTAAGTATTAGATTTTAACTTCAAATTGTAATTCTGAGATTTGTTACAATTTAGTTGGAAATTGGACGTTGAGACTAGCAAGAATTTTGAGAGCAATTTGTATAATTTAATTCTTCTATTAGTTGTTTATCGCGGCTTCGCTCGCATAATCTGGAAAGTACCTACTAAGTGTACCGGGATACAAAAGTATCTTATCATATTTATCATTATACAGCAGTTGGTATCACATCAGTATACAGTCTGTTTATGTGTGTGTACATACACTGTTAAATAAATAAATAAATACAAAAGTATGTCTTCACGTTCATTTGTCCACCCCAAATGCTGTGCTTTCATACTAAAAACGAATATTGTGTAAACATCAATAAAATAAACAGTTATAAAGAAACTCTTATCTGTATTATATAATATAACATTTACTGTCGCGACAGAGAAGTAGAGGAGTGAAATCAAAATATTAAGTGAATACAGTATCAACACCGCAGAGTAGTCATGTCCGCACGGAAAGAATAAACGTCTTAGATAACGCGAAATAATCTCAACAAGAATAATGTTGTTCCCAGTTTATTTTGCACTTACTTCACGGTTTATTTGGGAACAAAGGCTCCTGCAAACAAGCGCGACACGCGACGCTATACAAAGCTACCGCATGTTGCGCGACGAGCGATGCCTTTGTGTCGCGCCTGATTGTAAAATGCCGCGGACTGCGGATAGAAATTAGTCACTGCGTTCTAATTTGAAATCAATTTTTTATTCCATGTCAAAGCTTAAGGCTTTCGCCATTCGCGTTTCCAGGAAACGCAAAAAAGTAACACAAATAGCATAAACAAGTAGGTACCTAGAGACTTTGTAAATTCTCGTTTCCCGGTATTCAACGCAAAAGTTCCAATTTTTTTTCAGGATTAAACCCCGACAATTTTTATTTCACCATCCGATTACACACGGTCTTATGCCACTAAATTATATTATAATACACATAATTTTTCACATTATACCCTATTACCCGTAATAACGGACATTAACGTGCCTAAGTAATTACGCTCCCCCTTTTTATGAGAGTAGATAGCTGCGAAAATATAATCATGAACAAAAACAATTCGCGCCACAAAACTTTAATGGACTCAATTAGCGCTCGTTCTGAAGTCCGCAAGTCACGAAATTATTTTTAAATTTAAATGTATGGAACTGGTACAGTCCATAGTTTGTTATCCGAGGAGACAGCACACGGCTGGAATTACACGACGCAAGGTAATCCACACGAGAATAACAATGTTTTCACTTTATTTTCGCTTATTTTTGCCCATTCCCACGAATGCTCCAGGGGGACAAATGGATACGCCTGGGACCTTTACCTTATTTACCGGCTGGTTTGCATAAAAAGTATTTGCATGCCAACATTTTTATTCCGACAACATTATACAAAACTTTGTGAAAAATTTTATGATTTATGAATTCATAATAATTTTCGCATATGTTTAATTAAGTTAATCGCGTCTGGATTGCTGAATCGTGAAATATTACGCGTTAACACGTTTTAGTTGTTCATTTATGATTACAATTTGGTTTAATTTGATAACGGATGCACAAAACATAGATGCAACGATGACGCAGAGGATTTTTAAATACCTACAGTTAAAACCTAAATGTTAATATATGCATCTATTATAATTTATTCTGCCAGGTTTCGCTTCCGCTGTCAAACATGTGAGTGACGTAATGAAACACTCGGTGCGTCGTCTAGCATCCATCAGCGGCATCGAAGAGCCTTCATTGGTACTCGTGACTCACACTCACGTCTAACGAACTTTTCACCTCAAAGGAATCTTGTATCACTGACGTCACGCCACACACCCAAACTGTGCGAGGTATTCTGCCGGGTATGGGAGGGTTCTAGTAAAATTACTTCCACGAAGACCGCACTGCACTGGGCCGCAGCCATGATAATATGTGTGATATATCGCACCAAGTGTGCATTGTGATCTTGACACCCACTTCGCTATAAAGTGGCCAATTTATTATAAAATATTATCGTGGGCAACATTATAGATTCATTTATTATCGACATGCGCTGTCGGCCAGTATGTATGTACCTATGTGCGATACTCATTATTATCCCCTGGGTATTTAGTATTTACACGTAGTTATATCAATTTTCGTGCATGATTATTGTTGAATGTGTATCCTAATCTGTGAAACAAGCTAACAGAATGTGAATAAACACGCGGACTGGTTTGACA
Source organism: Fissipunctia ypsillon (assembly GCA_947568875.1). NCBI lineage: Eukaryota > Metazoa > Arthropoda > Insecta > Lepidoptera > Noctuidae > Fissipunctia > Fissipunctia ypsillon. The sequence goes on along the minus strand of OX387644.1, from coordinate 11,869,395 downwards.
AAATTAATTTAATCAAAGAATATAATTAAACAGTCTGTGCTACTTTTAGAGCTAGTTAAATTAGCTTATAAATTAACATTATTTATTGAAACGTACTTCGGTACTTATTTATTTCAAAATTAACCATTCAAAGTAGGTACCTATTCTTCACCCAATTGACTGATGTCCTTCATTATCAACAGTATTACTTTGAATACAAAAAGATATTAAAGCTTTTGAGGCTTAACACACTGTAGTAAGTCTTCAATTGTCTTGCGTTTTAATGAAGCAACAGTGTTCTCAATTTTATGGTAGGCCACAGGCCAGATACTTGTGTGGCGGCATATCTACATCGCCACAATAGAACGCGTCACACTGACGTCACGCAAAATCCTGCATCGCGCAATCAGAGTTTACCGCGCGACTAGCATATATACAACATCCCGACATCAACCGTCGGGCAGTAGCCCACCAGACACAACACCCGTCTGGTCGGAGGATCCTCCCTTTTCTATGGAGGATGAGTGAACTTTACACCCTGTTCCTCATGCCTCTATACTTGCATCGTGTAAATTGGGCTTTATCGTTTGGAAACAATTCTGACGATGCAAAGAATTCAATGCTGCCTTTGGAGTTTTGGACTCATGCATCATCAAAGATTCCCAATCTTGCATGCAAAGTTCAGGCTTTAGAAACAAATGCTCATCACTAGGACATGCACCGTCCTACGGCCGACGAGGAAGCAACTATCAACGATTTTCTCGCTCAAGAAATGTACAAAATATCGTAGATCCTGTGTAATTAAAAGATCTATATGTCGTGGCCAGATCTTAGAATTGATCATTTCTTAAAGTGCTCGGTCATTTCTTGAAATGGTTGTATTTCATAAAATGGCCAGCTAAAATTGACCATATCGTTTAAACCTCAACGTTTGGCCATATCATTAATGTAAGCTATCTGTCGTGGTCCGAACGTAGAAATGGCCATATTGTGACGAAAGCAACCTATTTATCGACTTTCCCAGCTGACCACTGGGCATATCGCAAAGTAGTTGCATTTCACGCCGTTAGTGGCAGCCCGACCCAATGGGTTAGGTTAGGTTAGAACTGTGACCAACTGCGCACGAGCCGAGTGAGCGAAGCGAGCGGTGCCGCGGCAGCGACCGGCGAGCGCTACATCCAAGTTGGTCGCAGTTACTTAGGAATTATTCAACTAGGAATAGATGCACAACATAAACAAATCGACATCAACGCCTTTACCAGTGGCTAATATATATATTTTACGATATGATCACTAATGTTTGGCCACATCATGAAGTAGGCGTGCGTTTAACTGTTCATAATTATCATCAAACGTTGAGTATTCAATAATCTGGCCAGACCACATCGTGATGTGACCAGTGGTCGATGTTCTATTTCAAGAAAAACAACCATTTCATTAAACGGTCGAACACTTCATGAAATGATCAATTCTAAGGTCTCGCCACAACATATACAGTGTGAGTCTTTATAATGTGCACATATCGAAATGAGGGAATCTATGCTTAATTTTATCGACGGAAAAAATGTTAAAAAAAATCTAAATATTTATTTATATTTTTTATGGATTTTTAAAAAAAATTGTTTGCTTTTGTGACCCCAGTGTATACAAAACTGTGTAACTTTTAAACTAAACGATTTATCACGATGAAACAAACTCTATAATGTTTGGAAGTAATTAGGTGTCGTCATAAAATAAAAATTATGGAAAAAAAATAGCCACATTTAAAAATAAACATTTTTGTTTGGCAAAAATCTGATTTTTTATCATTAATTTTTACAAAAATTGTAAAATTTCTCAATAACATGCCCCCATCACCTTCTTTTTTTATAACTTTAAGTTATTCTTCATTGTATTAGGAACCTAACGGTAAAAATTGCATGTTTTTAACTCAACCCCAACATTTTTTATCAACTGTCAAAGAAAGGCCCAACGCATAGCTATTGTTTAGCAGGTAGATAAACTTTCTTTTGAATGTGCCCAGGTCGGGGAGGTAGGGCCAGCCAAAGGAACTTGAATTATGACAGATGTCAGACTGGCAGTCGCTCCGAATTATTCGCCGCTGCTACATGTGTTTCGGTACTTTCGTTCGCTGGACTTTCATAACTTTCGTTCGCTGCTACATGATGCCGCGTTTAAGTGAATTTTCCCCGGCACACATCGCCGACATACATTTTTATTATGGAGTGGGACAAGGAAGTGCCAGAGCTGCGCGCGCGGCTTACATAGCTGCGTATCCTAACAGGCAACCAGTGCCATCTGCCCGAAACTTCCAGGAAGTTCACAGAAGGTTGTCGATCACTGGACTTGGATCAAGTAGAGATCGTCGCGAGCCACCTCAAGTAATTATTGATGCGGCTACTGAACAAGCAGTATTAAGTGATTTGTTTGCTGATCCATCCATAAGTACTAGACGACTGGCTCTTCGTCACGGAATATCCCAAAAATCAGTGTGGCGTATTTTAAAGAAAGAAGGATTGCATCCTTATCACTATCAAAGGGTGCAACATCTACATGAAGACGTAGACTGGCGTCCAAGGTGTGTGATGTCCACATGGATTCAAAGAAAAACCAGAGCAAACCCAAACTTTCCAAGAAAAATACTATGGATGGACGAAGCGACATTCACTAGAGACGGTATTACTAACTGTCGAAATTTACACAGATGGTGCCGCGCAGGTGAAAACCCGAAACTGAAACGGTCATCTACTTTCCAAGTAAGATTTTCGATAAATGTTTGGGCTGGTCTTATCGATAACATGTTGATTGGACCAGTCATATTGCCGAGAACGTTGACTGGTGAAAGATTTTTAAGTCTATTGAGAGATGATATGCCTCAGTTATTGGAAGATGTCCCACTGGCTGTGCGTCAAAGGATGTTTCTTCAGATGGACGGATGTCCTGCCCATTACGCTACAAATGTAAGAAGATTTTTAAACGAAAATTATCATGACAAATGGATCGGCCGGCAAGGACCTGTAGGGTGGCCTGCGCGTTCACCCGATTTGACGCCCCTTGATTATTTCCTATGGGGGACCATGAAGCAACGCGTCTACAGTACCCCCATCAACAGTGAGGCCGATTTGCGTGACCGCATAATAAACTGTGCGAATGATATTCGCAATGATCCCGAAATGATAAGGAGAGCGACACACCAAATTCTAATTCGCGCGGCTTTGTGTTTACAACAACGAGGTGGACATTTTGAGAACCTGATGCATTAAATTTTGTATTTAATAATAAATGGGTTTCAATTGAACTCTTTTGCATTAATTATCATCCCAAACAAACCACCCTTATGAGAACAATACGATTCCGCGTTCGGAGTGCCATCTTTGAAACGACCCGCGCGCATTCACAACAAAGTTAACAAAAAAAAGTTTATCTACCTGCTAAACAATGTGCGTAGCTATGCGTTGGGCCTTTCTTTGACATTTGATAAAAAATGTTGGGGTTGAGTTAAAAACATGCAATTTTTACCGTTAGGTTCCTAATACAATGAAGAATAACTTAAAGTTATAAAAAAAGAAGGTGATGGGGCATGTTATTGAGAAATTTTACAATTTTTGTAAAAATTAATGAAAAAAAATCAGATTTTTGCCAAAAAAAAATGTTTATATTTGATTATGGCTATTTTTTTTCCATAATTTTTATTTTATGACGACACCTAATTACTTCCAAACATTATGGAGTTTGTTTCATCGTGATAAATCGTTTAGTTTAAAAGTTACACAGTTTTGTATACACTGGGGTCACAAAAGCAAACAATTTTTTTTAAAAATCCATAAAATATATTAATAAATATTTAGATTTTTTTTAACATTTTTTCCGTCGATAAAATTAAGCATAGATTCCCTCATTTCGATATGTGCAGATTATAAAGACTCACACTGTATATTAATAGTTGATCGTTGACTGTTCACACCGACGCCGGGGATTTCCCGTTTGTCGCAGGGACATAGAAAATAGTACTTGCTCAGTGACGCTCGCTTGGCGGGCAGAACACTCGCTGAGAGACTCACGCTTGGTCCATACCAGGGAGTAATCACTCGTCACCGTCGCGAACTCTCTGCACGTTTTTAGTTGCTAACTCTACTCGCTTCTCATTAATCATCGGCGGTGGGTGCCTTCAACATGGTGGCTGAATATTTACCTACTTTGATTACGACAGACCCATACTGTCTTAAAAAAACCTACTTGTGATTAGTAATTACTTTTCAGTAATCTATGTGCCAAACTTCAAAAACCTTATCTTTATAGCTCGGCAGCTTTCGGCCTTGGAACCTTAGTATTCCCTGGGCTCACAACAGTTGCCCTAAATAAATAATTTATGAAACAATTGTTGGCGAAATATTGTAGTTGAAACCTCAATAGCATGAAACATTATGTAGATGTTATTGTTAATTTAGTGGCTTATTCAGAATCATAGTTATTATTCTGAAACGACAGAGTTAACCTAATTTCTTGCGGTTTCAGTGTTGGTAGAATATTAGAATATTGAAGTTCCTTTTTGGGAGCATTGATTTATTCACCATCATCATCATCAGCCTACAGCAGTCCACTGCTGGACAAAGGCCTCTCCAATTGTACGCCATTCAGCTCGATTCTCGGCAACTCTCAATCAGCTGCCACCAGCAAAATCGTCATAGATTTATTTCATGGAGAGCAAATATACAATACATTTCATTGTTAAAGCACGTCGTTTATAGCCTACTCCTGTATCGAGTTTAATGCATTATTTAATCTGTTAACCATATCATTACATTTACAATTAAATGAGTTCACGATTAATTTAATGTGATATCTATTGAGGTTTAAACCAACCTTCCCCATCCCAACAGGAATCCAGAATAAATTCATCGAAACCCGAATAAATTATTAAACACTCTTAAAAACTGAATGGATATGTTATTAAAATTGTTTGGTTCTCCTCAATCATAACTTTGGTGAAATATAACTGGCGGATAACCCTTGTTTGTACATTCGCTGACTCGAAGGTTCCTAATTAGTTAAATCAAACAAAATTCGTTCATTTCTATTGCTTGTTTTCGAGAATCAGGCCATCTAATTTCGAATAATCCTACATGACAACGATCCTGCCTGACGTGGTGGTGATAGGCGGGAACGGTCCCGAGTGTACCCAACGGTAAAATACCACATTATACCTATCATAAAAGGAAAACAGCGTATTAATATTACTCGTTTCCTAGTCCAGATTGCTCTGTAAACTTATAATGAAATACGAAAGAGCTCAAATCGATATCAATATATCTAACAAAACAGACATTGGCTGTTTAGGGAATTGCCTACCAATCGAACACACAATAAGCAAAAACAAATACAATAAATAACAATATGGCGCCATTATTATTCTGAAGAGACGGTATTAGGGGATTATGACAGCAAACGTGCGTCCATTATAGTCGACAGACAGTGGCTGGTAATTATAACAATTATGAGCGCACGGGCAAATCCATGGCGCGTATGTAGCTCACGTCTGGACAAAGTACCTGTGGGCCTCCCGCCAGTCAGTTAATAATTCAATCAGTCAGCGCGCCCCAGCGGAGGGCCCGCTGTGCTCAAACGCACAAATATGCAAATCTACCTAGTCCTCCCGCGAACCTTACTTACAAACTTTAAAATGAAATTGCGGCCAGCTTAGGACACTGATAGGTGCTGAATATCCTTTCATGTGAAGTTAACTTGAAGGCAGCATGACATGTTCATTATAGAGGCTGTAGAGGTACTGAATGTAGGCTTGCTATTCTGCAAAAATCTCCCCATGAAAACTTAGGGGATGTGAGCTTGAAGTGAGCTGTCGTCAAGCACGTTTGGCAAAGCGATTGTTGATCGCTACTGGGTGGCAGCTGACCACCCCCTTGCTTGACATTACCTACACCCGCCTTTCTTTTACAACTCCCAAAGAAATAAGGTTTTCTTTATCTGGAACCGCAATGTTAACAAACGGGCATAACACATGTAATTACATTAAGGTAATTACGTCGTTTCGATGTGTTATGCCCGTTTGTGCCAGTCCGAAAGTGCGAAAATTAGTTTTCGCATAGAACAGAATACAATAAAGATAACCCATCAAGAAAGCACCATTAATTTGTGTAGTAAATTAACTATTGTATGGCCGTACCTTTGTTTATTATATTACTATATTAAGATAACCGTAGACAATTATGTCAGTACAATAGATTTATCGATTCCGTGTATTCTTAAAGGCGGAGTTGTAGTTTGTCTTACTGGGACGTGGGAATTAATCTCGTGGAGGAAGCGGTGCTGAGGCTTATTCAAGCTTTGCATTACTTAGAACTGTCAGCAGTATTGTTCGTGTATTAAGTGAGCATCTGTTTACTTGAGATTGGGCTCTAGTTGCAAAAGAGAGATGAAAAATGATGATGACGAAAGACGAAAGAGAGGCCTCTGCTTTGCAGTTGGACACAATATTATAATAATTTACTTACTACGCAAAATTCCAGAAGATGAGGAGATGATATTACATCTAGTACTATACCATTCGAAAATAAAACGACAGCTAATTAAAACGTTTTCTCGAAATTCGCTACCCTCAAAGTTATATACCTATGTATTTGTGCGGCCTATTTTAGGCAAAAAAAATTTCATTAGTCTTTTTGAGTAGGGAAAGTTTCTGACCGAAACCTTAAAAATAGCTTTCTTTATTAAAATCTCCATCAAAACGCTACTTTCTCTAAAAAAAATAATCAGTACGAATACGAATAAAACACGTAGCAAAATGTGCAAATTACAAGTAATAAACCCATTATTAGATATGGCAAGATATCAAAAAGCTATAATAACGTAATGTCTAAAGTTGTTGTAAAATTTTATGTTACGACCCTGTTTCAGGCAAACGAAACTTTTGTTACCGATACCAAAGTTTATGTCTCTACAGGTACATGTAGGTGCCTTGTATGTATGTATTTACATGTCGGGGTAATAAGGAAAAACAGGGAACAGCTTGGAAATTATTAGCGAAGTTCGGATTTACGTAAACAGGTTAGTAAGTATGCTGTTTTATACAGACTACGTTTTGCACCTTGGGGAGATCTGTTACGTTAACGCTTGTGATTAATGATTCTGTAACTTTTATTACTTATTGTAAACCTTATTTTTCGCTCCTGTTTCCGTGAGGCTTACGAGGATAAACAGGGACGACCATAGGTAAAGGATGGCGGTAATATGAAATGATATGAAATTGTTTATTCTGTAAATAGGATATCGGACTCACTTCTACACGTCATATTGAGAAAATAAGCTACATGACTACCCCTGAGAAGAAATGGCGAAACAAACTCAGGGGCCAAAGTCTCTTTTAAAGTCCAGACATAATCTTGGTCAAATCATGTGAAGTCCATGTAGAATCGTATCTGAAATGGTCTTTTGAGGAAAGAACCATACAAATTTGAGTGGACCTGTCAAGTCAGTGCAGGCTTTTGTCAGTAATCGTGTAGCTTAACTCAGGACTTAAGGAGCTCAACGACTCGACGATCAAAAAAGGACATTTGGGTAAGCTGCATAAAGTACTAAAATGCCAGACATCATTAAAACCAAAAAAAGAAAAGAAAAATGAACCTGTATAATATATGAATGATATGGCGGCGCGTGTGTTGGATCATTTATATCCCTTCAAATCGTTGTGCTGAATGGTGCTGATACATGTGTCATGTTCGTGAACGGGCGCCTTCAGTTAGGACTGGTCATCTCTTAGCTGCCACGGCTTATATTAATTTTTGGAACGAAGTTCATTAACGCGGCTTGCGGTAGGAATTTACTGGTAGAAATTGTAACGTGCGTGTTATGATTTTAGTGACTTTTAAATCTGCTATTGCGCCTTCAAATGATGCAAGTAAGTTATGCAAAAAAAAAATATGTTAAACTAGAACGCGCACACATCAATTCTAGATGTGAATATTTAAGTATGAACCCAAAACCTCGCCTTGCCCTCGGAAAGTAAGAGATCCAGATAGATTAGTTCTGCCTGGGGCACCAAGGACTTCTTTGTATAAAAAGAACTGTTACCATATGTGTGGACTTATCTATAACAAAATACCAAAGAACTTTAAAGATTTACCTAACAATTTATTTTTTATAAAGTTAAAATTATGGCTGCTGGAAAAAGATTTTATTCTATAAATGAATTTACAAATAATGTTGAATAAACAGCTTGAAATGAAAGCGATGATAATTATTAATTAATGTATTGTAAAATTAATGAATAATAATATAAACTAGCATTTAAAGCAAGCCATTGTACATAAATATTATAGGTACCTGTAATATTTTATATTAGCATTAAATACATTGTACTGTTTTGCATGTCAAATATCTATGTATTAGGAACTTAATTACTGAATTTAAGACCAACGCTCTGTACCAATACTTATTGAAAATTAATGATTATGATTATGAAAACATAAAAACAATATAACTTTCAAACTCCTTAAGATATTTTCTTTTCTTTTTTTTTGTATGAATTATAGATAATAAAATAGTCTGTATTTTATTATCTATAAAAAAATCACAGATAAAAGTGTGATTTTTTTTTAATATTCATATTTTCGTTGCTAAAAATGAATATTTATTATATATAAAGCAGTGTATCGTTGACTGCTGTCACGGGTAAACGCTGTCACTTTGAACAACCACATTTTACCGAACGATATGGGTAGAACAAGCGTCGTGGGATTTCAGAGCGCAGCTTGCTTAATTACCTTTTTTGTTTAGCAAGCAACACAATAGCGCATCTGTGCAAATGGCTTAATTGAAATAAATGTTTTGAGTTTGATAGAAACAACTTTATGATATTTAAGGGGTGCTTCACATTTGTCCGGGTCGGCAAGATTCGGCACAGCCGGACGGCAAATTCAAATATATATTTTTACCGCCCGGATGTGCCGAACCATGTCACCCGAACCAGTTTGTAGCACGGCTAAGTGTTAGCGTACATTGACTTCCTGTTAACATTATGATTGTCAGAGGGATACCTTTGGCAGAAATTGCCGCAGGAGTGAACTATCGCGTGGACAGATTTGTGAGTCTACAAGTATATTGCTTCTGGAGGAAATGAAAACGCGTACGTTCTTATATAGGATGACTGGTAATTAGTGACCGATACTAAAACACATGATTTTACACATGATAACAAGCAACTTTTACTATGGCACCAATTCTGAAATCGCGAAAAAAAAATCTGCTGGTCCCTACATTTTGACGAGTTATGCGAACATAAATGTAAGGAAGAGCTGATTTTTTTTTCGCGATTTCAGGATTGGTGCCATAGTAAAAGTTGCTTGTTATCATGTGTAAAATCATGTGTTTAAGTATCGGTTACTAATTACACGTCACCCTATATAAGGTGACTCGTTCTTACCAGCAACTTGGGTCCATACCTAGGACCCAAGGGGTAGGTAGTAGTGTTACAGTTTTCGAAAGGCTTGGCATGTTATCACTAAGAGCTACTTACTTATTTTATCATGAAAAACTAACAATCAAATCTCAATATACTAAATACAATTATTAATAGCTGAATATACTACACACATGTTCGGGTGCCGCACATTCAATTCGGCAGTAGTTGATGAACAACAAAGCCGACCCGAACCAATTACTACACATTATTTGGATTTCATTCGGCTTGTGTCGATCGACAAACCTCGTTCGGCATCTATCCTCGATTAATCACGTTCAGGTGAGCTTTTTTCAAACATATATAGGGAGTAACATAATTAACGCACAACCTCAACCAACATTTTGACAAGTTATGCGAACATAAATCTAGGGAGCAGCTGATTTTTTTTTGTGATTTCAGGTTTGGTCCCATAGTAAAAGTTGTTCATAATGATGAGTACAATGACCCCTTAAGAGGATGTACGTTAATTATGTTACACCTTGTATATTTCTACAAATATTCAGTTTTGCCGCCCGGCTTTACCGAATCATGCCGACCCGAAACACGTGTGTAGCACCCCAAAAATAATTCTTATTCTAAAAAAACCTTCACAAAAATCATTTTTCCGTAGACAAAGTGCTCTCCGTTTCACATTTGCCCGAAATATTTGGCATTTAAAGGTTAGTTCACAAAACGAAAAATTTAATCAAATATGGTGACGACGGCATTGAGGTGAAACACTTGTTAATTAAATTCTAAATTAGAAGATGAAAGCTTTTAGGTACAAGCTTTTGTTTTGACACTTCATAATTATTTGATAAATCTCAGCCAAGTTCAATAAATATTTTGCTATGAGATTTACATAACCTACTTATTTACTAAGCTTCATTAACGTCGGTGTGGGGAGAGGCTCGTGGCTAAATAATAACAGCCGCACGGGTCGATCGAAGGTTAAGCTACACTTGCCGAGGTCGGTCCATGGATGGGTGACCATTTATTACATATCGACACCTTTCCGTGCCTCTTGTAAGACTTTGACAGTCACATACACATACATACAGAAACTCACGCCTTCTTCCCATGGGGGTAGGCAGAAACTACAGATCGCCACCTGCTACGATCCTTACATACTCCTTTTGCCTCGTTTACGTTCATACATCTGGTCATACACGCACGCCGGTTGCGAATACTACGCACCAGAGCTTTGACAGTCGTTACGGGAAAAAGACAGAAGCCTGAAAATCTGACAACCAGTCTTCCCAAGGGGTATCGTATTACCTACCCAGTAACTGGGTTGTAGAGGTCGGATAGGCAGTCGGTCCATGTAAAATACTGGTAGGTATTCAGCTGCATTCAGTTAGACTGGAAGCCGACTCCAACATAGTTGGGAAAAGACTGGGCAGATGATAATTAACGTAGTTATGAATAACTTGCTTGTGTAGGCAGATATCTAATTTATTCTTAATATAATTATTATAATGCTAGCCACAAACGTTATTTACTTGCGCAAATTTAGGCTTGCGGAAGTCTGCGTGACACCAAATGGTTCAGATACTTGTGCTAAATCATCCCATACACGTAACAATTTACTTGCGCAAACCTAAATTTACGCAAGTAAATCGTTACGTGTGTGGTTAGCAAAAGATCGATGGCTTATGTTATTCCATACACATGATATAATGTATATTTTTATTGATAGATAGATAGATTATAGAGCAGGGATCACCAATTAGTTTAACTGGGGATCCGTTATAAAAATAATATGAGTGTCGCGGTCCGTTTGGCGTTTGGCGCTTACTAGCAACCAGGATTTTTTTTTTAAATATATAAAATGGGTAAAACGAAATGAAACCCGAATATATTTTATTAAGTAACTAGCTTTTGCTCGCGCCTTCGCTCGCGTTCAGTGTCTATCCCTCGGGAACAAACAAACTCACTTTCGCACTTATAATATGTATAAAATAAAAATAGTTAAGTATTTATTACTTAACAAAAATAGAAAAGTAAGTACTTAATAATAATAATAATAATCGCCGTATCTCTACGTTGACGTCGTGGTGGGGCTTGCGCGCTTCGAACTCTAGGTCTGTGCCGGTAGAGGTTACTTTGCCGAAACAGGTATAGGGTGAGGAGCCAGACCAAGAGAGATACAGAAACCCGCAGGGCAGCATGTGGCGAGCTGCTGGGCAGTAGCGACCCCACGTACCCTATCTCCCGGGAGAAGTCATGTTCCTCATCTCTGGCTTGCCTTTATTGGCCGGCTGGAGTGAACACTGACGAGAACTGACCTCCCACCTCATTCTTGCCTTTATTGGCTGGCTTGAGTAGAGATTCGCAAGAGCAAACGTGCTCGGAGGAAGGAAGTAGTCCAGTAAGATGCTGGTAGGGATCTTGACCGTACTTCCGGGATTGTCCTGATAGCCGTGGAATACCTCTCCACTCCTCTTAAGCACCTCAAGACATGTTGCCCCCTTGTCGCTACGACACTATGTGCTAGCGACCGTTTCCGGGGGCCCATTGTTGAGTGTGCAAGTCACCCCCTGCCATTTTATCCGTGTATTGTATTTATCACACATTGGTCAGGCAGGGGCCATAGTCCTTCCATAGTTTTAGATAACCAGTCCACTTTAGCCATCCAAACCCATCGCCCAATTTTTTTTTGTCTCCATATTCTGCAATAGTCCTACACCATCCGGGGGTTGTCCTTGGGTGCACTTGCATAGTACGCACAGGGATAATCGTCGGTTAGTGCCTCATTTCCATTGAAAGCGTCTAACGGGCCTCTGCGAGTTGGCTTCGGCCCCTCATATGCCTTCTAAAGGTCCGGGACCCTGGGGTCCCGAGAAATATCAAAAATAATAATAAGGTTTATTCACAAAAAAATACAGAAACACATTTATAATGTACATTACAAGTTGCAAAATCTGTACAAAATGTATATAACCCTGTCCCTTAGACTAGGATAGCCTGTATTCTAAAAGACAGTGTTCGGCCAAATAATTATCGGAACATAATTTAATACAACAAATGGACGGTGTTGGTGTTATCAAGCTTCTGTAATTATGTTATGTGTAGTGTGAATTAAATGAAGTGAAATGACATGTAATATGTGTGTGTGTGTGTGTGTGTGGGTGTGTGTGTGTGTGGGGGTATTACATACACTTTTGAGTTTATGACTGGGAAATATTTAAGTACCCAATTATGTGCATTTTCAAAGTAAGAGCAGTAACCACCACTGACGACTGTGTTGGATTGCTAGATGATGTATGTTAGCAAAGACTCCGTGTAGGCATAGTCCTTCAGTAGTAGCCACTCTGTTACTACTGATTTCACTTTGTATGTGTTTAAGTTTAAAATGTTTAATGACGAATTTATTTTTTGGTATATGTGTGTACCTAATATGTAAAATTGGCGTTGTGCGAAGGTGGTTTTGTGTTGGGTTCTTGGAAGGAGATTTACTCGCTTATTTGGGTTTGGCGGAGGCAGACCGACGTGTGTTCTAAGAATAGATCGGAGCACAAAGAGTTGCCGTACTGTAAGAACCCTACAGTCAGCGTACAGTGTTGTGGTTGGATACCTGTAGGGCTTTTTTGATAGTACTTTGAGTACGGCTCTTTGCGCTCTTTCCGCTCTCAAAAAACTGGTTTTAGCTGCACCGCCCCATGCAGTTATGCAATACCCAAGAACTGACTGGCACAGAGCATGATACACCATCCTCAGTGTGTCAGGACAAGCTGAGTCTCTAAGCGACTTAACCTTTTAACCGCCCGACTTCATATCAGTTGTCGTGCCCCCAGCGCCGGGCAACTTGAATCATTACGATATTTGGTCGTAAATATACGACCCTGGCGAAATGGACACGAAAATATTTGTCGGATTAATCCGTCGTAGGCGGTTAAAGGGTTAAAGATGTGTATAAGTCGCAATGTTCTTGTGGTAACGACTTCGATCTGCTTGTCCCATCTTAGCCCGCTATCAATCTGCACTCCAAGATACCTTTCGCTGTCCGCTCTAGTGAGTGCTGGACAACGACAGGGTCCGAGTAAATTTGAGCACGAATGAGCAATTACAGAGAAAGTATGAGAAGGTGCAGTGTTATGTCGAATTGAGAATGGTATGTAAGATGTTTTTTTTTTAAGATGTTAACTTGAGAGTTAAGTGTCAAGAGGTTTAAATTGAGCCATTTCATTATTTTGCACAACGCTTCTTCTGCAGTAGCTTTGACCACATCCCAAGTAGGTCCGTAAACAAGAATAGCGGTATCATCAGCATACGCGTAGATGTTACAGTTAGTGAGGCTCATCCTGCACGTCGTTTACGTAAATTTGGAAGAGTGAAGGGCCAAGAATGCTTCCTTGAGGGACGCCATAACTTACTGGTTCCTCGTCACTGTAGCTTGAGCCAATCTTGACCAGTTGCGTTCGGTTTTTGAGGTAATCTTTAAACATCTCAAGTGGTAAGCCACGTACACCGATGAGTTCCAATTTAGCAATAAGTTTGGGAACAGAAACTGTGTCAAATGCTTTGGCGAGATCTAGGAAGATAGCCAGACATTTGGTTTTACTATCTAGATTTCCAGCTACCTGCTGCGTGAGGTCCAGAACGGCATCCTCGGTCGACACTCCTTTTCGGAATCCGTACTGATTCTCAGCAATTATTTTATGTCTGGCTTATAAGCTTCCCAGACGTTTGTTTAAGATCCTTTCAAGAATTTTGGAAAGGGCTGGCAATACTGATATTGGCCGATAATTGTTAACACAGCCTCTGTCCCCTCCCTTATGAATAGGGTGTATAATTGCCTTCTTAAGAGCATCCGGGAATTTACCTGATTGGAAGCAACGGTTACAGAGGTAAGTCAATGGTGGGACCAGTACATGACGGTTTTTTAATTACTACGGTGACTTAATTAATATTAATGTGAAAAATTACATTTTTACACTGTATTATTTTTCTGAAGTCTGGAGTAAAGTTGGTGCTAGCTAAAACTCAAACATTTTATTTTAATATTTTTAGATTAAGTTGTAGGTGAACGGTAGATTTAGTACCTACAGCATACTTTTTTTGTTGTTGTAGTACAGAATTTATACCACTTGTTAAGGCAACTAAGCCTAAGTTATTTTCATGTAACTGTACTAGTTTTAGAACTTCGGATTAATGAATAATATCAATAAAAAGATTTTAATAAATAAACGTAATAAGATCGTAAACTAAACGCAGTTACGTTTTTAGAAGCTGCCATATGTAAAATAACACAAATATCGAAATGATAATTACAAAACAGAAATAACATTATTAAAATTAGAAATAGACATCTCCTAATGCACCCCACTGAGTGTGAGTAGGTATGTACGATCCTCATCGCAATCTAGCTACTTAATGGTAAGTAAAGTGGTTAAAAAATTAAACTGGTACTGGTACTACTTTTACGTCCCAAGTTCTAAAAATCTAAGAATTTAAAAAGGGTTCGTAGACAAAAAAATCTCAAAACACGAAATTTTATTAGCTGTACGAAATTCCCTTAAAAGCCTGCCGTTCGCCTTTTACTGTTTACTTATGGTCCGCACAAAATTAGTCGGCAATCCGGATCCAGACCGCGGTCTGGATCCGGACCGTGGTCCGCCATTTCGCCATTTGGTGACTCCTATTGAGGCTCCTGTAGACCTCGTAAGGTAGGGATCAACTTCCAGTCTAACCAGCGCCGGTGCAAGCACGGTTCGTTCTAACGATCGACATTATATCAATTTTCTAGCAGTCTTTTTCAGGATGATGATGTCGAAAATGAAGTCCAAGATGGCGGCCGCTAAAATTTTCATGCTTTGCGTCAAGGGTGTTAGGTATATAGCCTTCAAGGTACACTATCGTACAGCTTTCAAGTAACGTTAAACTTTAGTTAAAATTCGACTATGACAAAATTTAATAGTTAATAAGAACTGTCGAAAGTACGAACTCGGACAATCATGCTAACATTTTTTATGTCACATTTGAACTTTAAATTGATATTATGTCGATCCCCGACACTAGAAGAGTCGACACCGGTATAATTGCCAAAAAAAAAAGATGACGATCGGTAACAAAAGAGGGATCTTCTATTAAGGGTTGCTATACACATAAGCGGGCCGGCATTGATCGGCACAGCCGGGAGGTAAAATCGAATATATGTAGATGTGAACAAGTGCAGTAATTGCTACAGGACGGCTTTGTTGTTTGACAAATACTGCCGAACCGACAATGCCGGTCCGCTTATGTGTGTAACAACCCTAATAAACGTATTTTTTTACATAGAATCAGCGGTACAAGCAGGGATGCTTACACCGCTGATTCTATGTTCTCTCAATATCCTGCCAAACATGGGCCACCATTGACTAACTACACTCACACACACACACACACACACACACTCACTCACTCACTCACTATTGATGGGACTGTCTATTTTTGAGCAGACTTTCTATCGGCCGATAGTTTGGCCGGTTTCTTAATCAGTATGAAGATGTATGCAAGAGCGCACATTTTAACGATTCGGTATCGGCCGATATAATGTTTGATGGGCTACACGATTGCCTTCAAACTGAACTGCCGGCGGACTATCGGCCGACTGCTAAATCAGTATGGCGCTCTTCCCCATGCACACACTTACCGATTGTTTAGTCGGCCGACCCGGCCGAAAATTCAGTTTGGTCTGAGCTTTGGCGCCATGATGGTCATGCCCATTTTTCATGATGGCGCTGTCCAGTTTTACTCCATCGCTGCTTGTCAAATCGTCGATCGTTAATTTGATAGAAGTTGAAAAAAGAGCCGCGTTTTATAAAAAAAAAAAACTTAAAACTGTCGAGAGCAGTCGGCCGACTGTTGTCTGGTATGCGCACTCACCACCAACCCGACTGTTTAGTTTGATCAATGTGCGCTCTAGTAGCCTAACCCGACCAAACTATCGGCTGATAGAAACTCTGTAGTTAGTGTGCGGGGCCTCTTAGCAGTCGCCGATAATTTGCCTATAGTCCAGTTTGAAGGCAATTGTGTAGCCCATCAAACTTTTTTATCGGCCGATACCAAATCGTTATAATGTGCGCTCTTGCATACATCTTCATACATAAACATCTTGATACATAAAGATATATGCCAGTGTGCACATTATAACGTAAATACATAGTATAAAGATACTGATTAAGAAATCGACCAAACTATAGGCTGATAGAAAGTCTTTAGTCTGTAATTAAATTGTATAATTTATGTTTTATGACACTGATTTTACATTCTGTGATTACTTTGGCTCGCACCCTGACTTATTGTTAAAATTTTAGGAAAATCGTACACTTTTACAATGCTTGTGAATATTTGAGCACCGTGTGCACTTATTTAATTTATCTGTCATTGCTTCATTTTTAATTGTTTACCTATTGTGGTATAGTCATTTCATTCTAGGTGCATCGTCTTCACATATAATTATATAATAAATGTACTTATACAAAATATTGTAAAACATTTTAAAAGAGTAACGGTGGAGTTTCTTGTCCATTCTTCTTCATACGAATCTACCTTTTGGAAGGGGCGACTAGAATCAATGTTGACGTTCAAAAGTGCCTTTTATGTGCCTATTTTAATTACATAATTTGACTTTGACTTTGTGGGAGCTCTTAGGCATTGTCCCATCACCGGTGATTAACGAGAAACGAGTAGAACTAGCATCTAAAAACGAGTTGGCGAGCAACGAGCAGCGAGTGCGCGACTTCGACGAGCGATCACTCGCTGGTATGCGTATGGATCAAACACATAACAGAAAAACAGTGTAACAAGACTGACGTGCGTGTTGTGTGCGCGAAGCAGACATATGCGGAACTCCGCAAAACTCGGGGTATGCGGGCCCCACCTACTTGCGACTTCTACTGTTTTTCTGATCTGTGGTAAGTATCAAGCGCGAGTCTGTCAGCGAGGGTTGTACCTGCCAAGCAAGCTTTGCTGAGCGAGTACTCTTTTTAACAAACTTCAAAAAAAGGAGGAGGTTCTCAGTTCGTCGGAATCTTTTTTTATGTACGTTCCCCAATTACTCGAACATGGACTGGCCCGATCTAGAAAATTCTTTTTTTTTTTAAAGGGTATACTTCTCAGGTAGTCCCATTGTCATCAGGTCGGGATCTAATGATGGGATCCTGGAGAAATCGAGGGAACTCTTCAAATATTATAGGCATACCTATAGCGATTTGGGTATTTTTTATAGTAACTCGTGCATTTGTTCTTGGAAAGCACCATTTGGTGAACTGATGATAAAGACTACCGATGGTCACCGGAACTACTTAATAATAAATATTTCACGGGTTGCGATTCGATTACTTTAATATGGTTGCTAAACAATTGATGCTTGTCACATTGCATACGGTGAAGTGGAGCTGATGGTGAAGTTCCAGGAGAATTCCTCAACAATTAACGTCCCTGCATCGGGAAAAGCAATATTTTGTAAAAGGTGATGAGCAGTTGACATTAGGCTATTGTAACTTAGACAAATTACAAACCGACCCACTAAAAAGCGAAAAATATAAAACTTTTTTACAAAGAAATCAACCGACTTCAAAAAACACCACCAAGTAAAAAATAACTTTAATTTCAGAAGTCGGTGGCAAAAATCTAAAATACATATCCAAAGACTTATTTTCACTTCGCAGTGTTTTTTGGAAGTTGGTTGTTTTTTTTTTTGTTTCTAAAAAGTTTTTTTTGACAGCTCTTGTCGCTACGACACACGAGTACTCGCCGGCGGTGAGAACCGTCAGCGATCAACTACTAATATACATATGTATCTCTTTTACTTACACCGAGACTTACAATCGTTTGTACGTGACATGAACGAGTAAATAATCGTTGATATCTTCCTCGTCGGCGGTAGCCTTAGCGAAGCGGCGCCGTTTCAGTGGAACCACTTTTGCACTGCTCTTCTCCGCTCCGCTCCGCCCAGATCCGCGTCAGTGGAAACATACCCTTACGCCCGGGCACTGTAAACGAACAGTAATATTCCATACTTAACACATGTGTCAAGGTATTAGTCGACAGATGACAACTATTTGTACTTACCTCTCGTGTTTTCATTGGAACCCGATCCCGGCTCTCAAGCCGAGAGAAACAATGCGTAAATATAATTATACCTATTACGTAGCATTTATACATGCAACTATCGACCGCTAAGACTTTATACAATTTTCAACGAACATTTTGTCAAACCATGTATAATTGATATAGAAAAGGCATTACAAAAAAATTATAACTGCTAAATGTTAAAACCACAAAGGCGTTAAAATTAAAAATTCTATCAAAGAAAATATCAAAGGCATGGATGGTGATGACTCATCCAGAGACAGCCTACGGGATCCAAAATTCTGAATTAAAATTTTCCACTGTTGAAAGAAAATTTTAGAATTAATTTCTCCAACTTAAATCTTTGAAGTAATCGTTTGAAACATTTGATGTGGTAACGTTTAAAAAGTGCCTAATCAGCGCTTGCCAGGAGGCAGTTTGCCAGAATCCTGTAGTGATAAATCTTGAAGGCCTCCATTGAATAGAGTCTCATGCGAATTATTAACGCCCCATTAGTCTTCGCCTAACGTCTTTATTTGTACAGAGAAATCTTATTGAAATGCCTATCTGTTACTCGCAAGGGCTTATCGGTACGGTAAGCTGAGTTCGGCTTCTTCGTTCCAGTGTCGTATAAATCAATTTCGCTGTCACAGTCCTTTGTTACAAAATATTTGGAGCTAGGAAAATGCATTCAGGATAATAAGGTATCTTATTGTATACGAAGACATTATACTTTAGTGCAATATTTTTATTAAAATTGAATCTGAATATCGAACGAGAGCGTGCTAAGGGACATTCATAACTCTGCGCCTCTGAACACTTTATGTGGTACACTTTACTGATTAGTTAGTTTAGATGCATCCTTCTGCGAATCGGGATCGGTACAGCATATCTTCGTCTACCATACATCTCTAACAGCCGTCATCTCAATATGTTGGTAATTGATAATGTTCTCTGTAAACGCAATCCAGTGTACCATCGCGTACATTTGCGGTGAACCACTTTTGCGATGGTATCTGGTTAGCGGACTTCGTGAACGTGTTCAATGTAATTATGACAGTTGTCTGTCATCTGTCATTGCTCTCTCCTCTCTGTTATAAGCTCATGGTGGTCGTGTGTGCCTCTGATTGTCTATTTAATTATAAAAGGAGAAACTGACTGACTGACTGACATAGATATCAACGCACAGCCGAAACTACTGGGACTAGGAAATTGAAATTTTGTACACGACTTCCGTTTATAATGTAAGGAAGCACTAAGAAGGAGTTTTTGGAAATTCTAACTTTAAGGGGGTAAAAAGGGGGGATTTCGTTTGTATGAAAAATCTTATTCTTTGAGTTAATAAACTTGAAACTTGGCACGAATAAAATAAAAAATTACAAAGTTTTTTACTTAGATAAAGTAAATAATGAACTTTGTATTTTTTATTTTTCTAAACTACCCCCAAGAGGGGGATTGGGGGTTGTCAAAGTTTATATGGAAGAATTTAAATGGGCAGTCCGATTAACTCAAAACTCAGTATATATACTTAAGACCTGTATCAGGGTTTTTGAAAAATCTACCCCTGACGGGGTGAAAAGGGGTAGTCAATTTTACAGGAGAGGGTTTTACTGCATAGCTTGATTAACTCGAAAATTGGTATAAATAATCTTTAAGTCAAGTTTTGGAAATACAGTTTATATGAAAAATGTTATTCATTTGGTTAATAAACTTGAAACTTAGCACAAATATTTAAGTTAATAAGCAACAAAGTTTCTCATTATAAGTTTTCAATACTACCCCTTAAAGGGGAGTTTAGGGATGTTAAAGTTTGTATGGAAGAGTTTTATCGCGCGGTCCGATTAACTCGAAACTCAGTATTAATACTTTGAAAGAACAAAAATAATAACAAGTTTTTGTTTCTTTTTAAATCGACCTCTGTAGGGGCGAAAAGGGGGTAATTAGGTTTTTAAGGGGAGAACTTTACTGCGTGGCTTAACTCAAAAATTGGTATGCAAAATTATTTATCCAAATAAACTAAAAAGATCATAAACATTACTTTTCGAAAAAAGCCTTTCAAAGGGGGTGGAGGGGGCATTAAATTTTTTAGAAGAAAGTACGAAATCCACGCGGATGAAGTCGCGGGCAAAGTGCTAGTTGTACAATAAATATCCAACAGAATCTTAACAATACTTTTCTTTCGTGTCCATAATCCATCACAGTATTCACCTTCTTTCTAGCCTGAATCCATGCTTAGATTTTCGGTCTTCCTCTTATATTTTAGACTAGCTATTGCCCACGGCTTCGCCCGCGTGGATGTCAATACTTCCCTATTTGAATCGGATTTTGTTCACAATTTCATGGGTTTTATTTTTTTTGCGCGGAACCTTAATTATTTTTCTAAAATAAAAGTAGCCTATGTAAGTTACTTCTTATAGCATCAGCTATCTGCCAGTGAAAGTCCCATCAAAATCGGTCCAACCATTTCGGAGAACCAGAACAAAGAGACAGACAGACAAAAATTTTTTAAATTGCTTTTGCGTTATAAGTATCGCTTACACTGTCTTAAGCATTTAGTAAAAAGCTGTTATTTTGACATTACAAACAGACAGTTCAATTTTATTTATTTGTATAGACAAACACACTCTTACTCAAAGCTTTTCTCATCTCATTCCAATTGCTTAAATAATGTAGATGACTGCTAATTACTGAAATGAAAACCCTTTCCTTAATATTCAAAAACATTTCGGTGATCGCAAAACCGATATCCTAAATGAACATTTAAAAGTTTGAGACATTAATTTATTTTGGCACAAACGTCTAAATACCTACTGCCGTAGGGTCAGCGCAGACAGAGCAGCAAGTCCTTCGAGCAGTTTTCATTGATTAATTAGCAATATTAATTAGTAATTAGTTTTTTTTATATACATACTGATTTTTTTTTTGTTCTTTTCTTTTTGCTAATTTTTTTTTTCTTATAAACACATTGTCATTGATGAATTTTATTACAATGACATGAATATTTACTTTGTAAAATGTTATATTATTTTAATTACTGTGAATGTGAAGACTATGTGGGTCCTTGTTTTTTTTTTTCTCTCAGCTTTAATCGTAGTTTGCCAGTTTGACTAAATTATGCGGCCTACCCAAATGTCCTTTCTTTGGTTGAGCTCCTTAACTTTTATGTTGAGCTGTACGATTACTGACAGATGCTTGCACTGACTGGACAGGTCCACTCAATCTGTGTGGTTATTCCTCAAAAGACCATTTCACACACCAAACTACATGGTCTTCACATGATCTGACCAAAATGATGTCTGGACTTTAAAAGAGACTGTGACCTCTGAGTTTGTTTCGGCCTTTCTTCTCAGAGTAGTCAGATAGGAAACGCCGGCCTCATCTAGTTTAAAAAAAAAATGTTTGACGTGTAAAAGTGTTTGTATAAACCTACTTACAGAAATAAAATCATTTATCATTAATAAACTTAAACAAAACTGAAATTGTTAAAAAAGGCGTGCAAAATCATGCGCGCGTGTATTTTCCTGGCAGCCCATGCGGGTCATCGCGAGTTTGCTCGAGCGTTCTCGCGTCGACACTTGCAAACTATCGCCGCCACAGCACATGAGTAAATACCCCACAGAGACTAAGCTTCTAAGGACGGTTAACAAATTGTTCATTATCAACATAATGATATAACCAAGAGAGTTGTATTGATGATTGTAATGATTATAAATCTGTAAATACATATTTGTTACGTTCGCGAATCAAATTTTGATCAACATACAACCCGACACTGACCTGTACATTGCAAAAAACGTGGCAAAATTTATTTTAGTGCATAAAATGTACCTTCATGAAGACTTCACTTTTGGTATGTAATCTTAATGCTGGAAACAGTCATTTTTAATATATTTTTGTGAGCTTTGACGTTATTATTAATCATTTAATTTCTGAAACAGTCTACATTCCATACTTTGTTAGTAAAATTATCAATTATTTATTTATTTATTTATTCATTATTATTATTTACAACATTGCGCTATTTAATATTATACAGGGCCCCTCCGGATCTGTGAACGGCATTCCAGTGCCTCACAACCGGGCAATCAACCCGTCCCAATATAGTATTCAGAAGGCTGTTGGTGCTGCCCCACACGCGGCGCATCAGGGAGGTCACTCTCTTCTGAACTATTGCCCTAAAGCAGTCAGTGCTAGCCTTAGCAAACATACCTGATGCACTGCAAAACCGAGGCAACCCCAACAGCATCCTAAAACCATAATTATTCTAAGTATTTTTCTTAGCGCACGCGAGCGCCCACGCGTCAGAAGCGCAAGTGTTCGGCAGATTTTGCTCGAGACTCGCCGCTGTCTGCGCTGACCCTAAATTGGTTTCCATAGAGTATCAAGGCCATTGCGCGCCATAACTTATTCCTAACATTATTTATTACCTTAATTTCTAGTAGTCGTTGTAAATAATTTTCAAAGTAAGACCAGCTGGATACTTTCGGATTATAAGGTTCCGAAACTGTTTCGCTGTATTAAGGAAGTTTATCACAAATCATTGCCTTCAGGAAGACTATCCAGGTGGAAAAATCTACTGGTAATAAAAATGGGCAGCTAGTGTGAATAATATGGCTTAAACGCAATTTCTTGTATCTCTTGCACTATTCACATTTATTTCAGTAACTAGCTGTGCCTCGCGACTTCATTCTCGTGGAAGTCGTAAGATACACAATATACTAAAATAATAGCCATATTTTAATAAAACTCCCTCGTCCCCTGACCCGTCGTGTTGCATCGCCCGTCCGCGCTATTACTTCGTTTTCGCTTAGCATTCTTTCTGACTTTTTTTCTTTTTGCTCGGCTCCTACGGGTCGTAGCGTGATATTAAATAGCCTTTAACTATATCCGAGAATTGGACTACCAAATGCAAAAAGAATTTTTCAAATCCGACTTTTTGTTCACAATTTCATGGGTTTTATTATTTTTTGCGCGGAGCCCTACTTATTTTTCTAAAATAAAAGTAGCCTAAGCTACTCCCCGTAATATCAGCTATCTGCCTGTGAAAGTCCAGTCAAAATCGGTCCAGCCGTTTCGGAGATTAGCCGGAACAAACAGACAGACAGACAAATTTTATAAAAATTGCTTTTTTGTTAAGTTCTGTATACACTTTCTTATGCATTTATTAAAACGTTGTTATTTTGACATTACAAACAGACACTTCAATTTTATTTATTTGTATAGATTTGTTTCTACGTATTATAAAAAAAAATCCAAATCTTATCCTTATTTGTAACTGTATATACGGAACCATGTCATAAACAACACGAGCTCAACAAACCGCGACCTCTACTAATACTTAATACGTCAAATTATAGTCGGTCCTTTCTCTGTAGGCACGAGATGCAGTACATATAAATCCGTCCAAATGTTTACCCCAGGGACTCGTACTGTAACAGGTTGTAAGGTTATAAAATATTTAATAGCTGACACTACTTACAACAAAACGAACCGGATCACGAAAAAAAAAGTACTATAAAAAAACATAATATCACGTTCTTTAATCCCCGAAGAGTTAGGCAGAGGTGTACGTACACCCACATTTATGATTAAGCATACACGATGAGCTGGACTCCTTGAATAAAGATTGGTCCGTGGCAGCTCTGGACAGAGAGACGTGGAATGAGAGTAGGGCCTTTGCCCAGCAGGGGGACAATAATAGCTAAAAAAAATACAAACCAGTTATGATTATGTCCCATGTATTAAGAGGTGAGCCTATTGCCATCAACCAGGCAGAAATCTAGATTCCTGGCTGTTTCTGAGAAATTCCAGATGGAAAATCCCAATAACACAATGCCCGACCTGAGAATCGAATCTAGGGCCTCATGCTCAGTAGCGTTTAAAAAGAAACATCCGAGTATTTTTGTAAAAGAAATGAAACTAAACACTAGCCTATAGGTACTTACTTCTAGCAAACCCACAAAAAGAATCATTACGAAGAAAATTGAAACAGAAAATCTATTAAAAGGACGGTCGTTGACCAATAAGAACTACAGACGCACAGCTCCGTGTAATTTTGTTTTATAATAATTGAAAAACAACATTTCGTCTCTTATCAAATGAACAAAAACATTATCGTAACGCGCCCAATGTAATTTGGAATAATGTTTTGTGTAATGGGTCTGCTCAGCAAAGTAGAGAGAGCGCAGTGAGCTTTTTGCCGAATTTCCCACGCCCCGGTCGCTATTACAAGCAAAGCAATCCACAAAAAGATAAATTGTGAGTGAATTTATTACAGCAGAGTGCTCTCAGCAGGACAGATTTTGTTAAAGAACACTCAGGTACTTGTTTTTTATCGTGTTTTGTTAATTCGTGGAAAAAAAAATTTTGACACGATTCTTATCTTAGCCACGAATGTTCCGGGGAAGCGTATTTTTACTCGTCTGTCTTATCACGGTCTTCTCTGATTGTTATTTATTAATTTGGGATTGTAAATGTAACTGCTACTCGTTATTCTTTCTGGAAACAGGTACCGTATACAATGTTATTAATTACTTCACTGGAAAATGGTACCTTATATATAGGTAAGTACGATACAATTCAGATATTTCGGTGTCATTATGACCACCGAGACTATTAATTTACTTATTGGATCTCCAACAGAGGCTACACAATTATATGCATGTTTTTACAAAAGAGAGACAAATATGTGTGTGCATCCAATTAGAGAATACCATATCATTCACTTGTAGTGTAGGTAGATACAATAAGTTTGACAAGGACGAAAACGTTAAAATAATCAAAATACATTACATTACACTTTCCAAAGTCAAAGTCAAATCATTTATTTCTACCACTTTTGAACGTCAAAATTTACAAAATTGATTCTAGTCGCCCCTTCCAAAAGGTAGTTACGTATAGAGAAGAATGGGCAAGAAACTCCACCGTTACTCTTTCAAACTGTTTCACAATATTTTTTATATATTTATTATATAATTATATGTGATCTAGTTATCTAAATAAATTTTTGAAAACTAAAACACACAGCGTACACTACATCTGTACCAATAAGTATTTTTAACTAACGAAGCGACACGCGCTTCCCTTGTGTTAACCAAGTGTACAAACACGCTGTGAATGTGTGTGTAAGCGCAGGAGCTCTCGGTACCGTCCGAGACAATGGCGACGTCGAAATTGTGTGTGTGCGTGTGTGTGCTGACACTTCTCGTCTTCACGCATACATTCACAGCGTGTTGTACACTTGGTTAACACAAGTAAAGCACGTGTCACTTCGTGAAATAAAAATACTATACCTACTACAGTTTGGAGGACCCAAAATTCCTGACACACGTCTGCCGACATTTCCACATTAATACTTATTACGAAGGTAAATCTCTAAAAAGGCGTGTTAGATCTGTCACGACGTTCACGACATTTGACGTGTCCTTGTGGACTACAGATTTTCCCTCTGACAGCAGCAACCCAATATCAACCTTAGCGTAACGAAAATAAAGATCACAGTGATTTTGACAGACTTCTTAATGGCAGCAACCTAACAGCAACCTTACTGCAATGACAATAAAGATAATTATGAGTTTGACAGTGAGCATAATCATAGGTACAATAACTGTGAACGGTTTATACCGAAATCTTACATGATGTGTTTAATTTTACTTACCTACTACAAGATTGATTTTTGGCAGAAAAACAGTCCTACGTTTATTATTTTTTAACATAACATAACATCACACCTTTACTCCCTGTAGGGTTAGGCAGTTATGTTTAAGTCATATGTAAGTACCTAATATGCTTGAAGTCCTGGATTCGATCCAGGTCGGGCAAATTATTATAAGGTTTTCCATCAGGAATTAGCAGCAGGCCTAAATCTGGATTTGAGCCTGGTTAATAGCAATGGACTTATACGAGTATTACTTACTTTGTAATAATTTATTAAATGATTATGTGGTCATGCTCCTTTATAGGGCTGAATTTTCGGTATAACATGAAGTTTTCCGCTTTTCAAATACAGCGTACTTCTGGTTTAGCCACAGAACTACCACTTCGGTCAACTTGCTACGGACGGCACGCGTCGGTCTCAGACTGCGGTCATCTGCAAGCCTTTAATTTTAAGCGACTAATAAAGACAGACAGTAACTAGTAAGGAAATCATATTTGCCTTAAATGGGTCTGTAGGTATAAATTAATTTTAGATTTTCTCGATTATTTTACAAGTGACTAATTACTCCGTCTCTTACGTGACCTAGCAGTAGAATTTTACCTTCCAGCCTGCTGATAAAGCAAAGCCCTGGACATACAACCAAAACTTTCCTTGCTTTATAGTCCATTCACCGTGTACTCCCATAATAGGTTACCCCGTTTCTTCCCGCGGGTGTCGTATTGAGACTGAACTGAATTTTTACCTCACACGTAGGTACATGTGTGTATACGACGTCATTTGTATGAATTGTATACATCCTCGTACCTTATATTTTGATAAAAATGGAAGCAGTACCCAAATAAACCTTCAACTGTCATGATATGAGAGACAATTGCGACCGACAAACCTTGCGACCTACAGAGATGCCTTTAACAGTAATAATATAATATAGTACCTCCCTAAGTCCCATAGCAATTATAATTACGTCATGAAAATCAACGAGAAACCCAATCGTAATCCAAAACAGAATTTAGTGTTCTCTATCCCACGAAGGATCCAATGGACATCAATCGCTCCTGTCCTAATAACCGTTTAAATAGCAGAAAGATTTATGGAAAAGCCCAACAAAAGGGCCTCGATCCGCCTGCGCCGATAAATCTACGCAGAAAATAATACGATCCCCGAGCGATTTGTTCAGTGGGACAAAGACTATGTTTTGTCCAATAAAATTAAGGAGCGTTTCATAGCGAAGATCGCGCCACGTCAAGTTGTTTGATCGTTAAGACACTCCTTCCAGGCTTAAGTGTTATGCCTGTAGGTACTACTCCAACTAAAATCTTTTAAAGTTTGCCTTATATAGGCGTTTTTCTCGTGTCATGTACTTTAACTGACAAGGGATTTTCTAGATTAATTATATCGAAACTATTTGGTCTATAAATTCTTGCTCTTCCAACAAAAGATATCGAAGATTAATTTGATACGATAATGACTTGTTTGCACCAGGGACCATTTTGGTTACCCGTTCAAAGGGTTTTGCGACAGAGTTTCTGAATTTTTTTTTTTATAAAACCCTTACCATAATTATGTGTTACAATGTGACTGGCTTATAAAATC
This sequence comes from Fissipunctia ypsillon, assembly GCA_947568875.1. Lineage (NCBI taxonomy): Eukaryota > Metazoa > Arthropoda > Insecta > Lepidoptera > Noctuidae > Fissipunctia > Fissipunctia ypsillon. The sequence continues at coordinate 11,841,652 of OX387644.1, read as the reverse complement.
TTACACGAACCGGTTACCCCTTCAACCCAATCATACATTAAAATCGGGTATGTGTATACTAACCCCCTCATAATAAAACCCTTCAAGCTATTGCATAGGGGTAACCATTATTCGATGAACGGGTAAGGAAACTCAATCAAAAACCCTTTCCCTTGAAAGGGTTTGAACGGGTTGCCTAACCCTTTCATTGAATAACAGTTTCCTCGTCAGGGTTTCAATGGGTTTAACCGTTCAGCTGGTTACTAAAATGATATGGCTAACCCATTCAAAGTTTTATCGTTATAATTGGGGTTCTGCTTCATTATGTTTGAAAGGGTTAACCTTACAAAATGTTTACATGTGCGATAATTAGGGTAACCGAATGAACGGGTTACTGTTGGAACGACTTAACTCTCAAGCGGGGTTATACGTTATTTTTAGCTGTTATACTAAATGACATTCTAAAAATGTCTTCATATCTTGAGTTCAGAGCAAAAGAACAGAACAGAGCAGGTGAAAAGAAACTCATGAGAAATAATTTATTGCAAAGGGCAAAACACACTTGTCTTTTATTTATTGTTAAATGGGGAGTCTCATATTGTAGGTAAGATTCGGTTCATAATTGATGTGACCTTTCTTCTTCGGTCATACTCATAAATGAGATATGTAGGTAATTGCTTTTTCACGTTTGGGTTAAATATCACTTGCTCATTACAAAACAACAATGTCTATTTGTTTATTTTTATTTTTTTATTTGAGATAGGTTTGCTCTTGACCAGATCTTGTCTAGGTCAGAGATTTTATTATTTATGTACCCACAATAAAATATATACAGATACGACATTATAAGTATTGAATATAAAGGTTTATGTGACCGTCAAAAGTGATAAATTAACTACGAGGTTGACTATACAAGATACCAAAGATATTTTATAAATGAGAATACGAAGGGTACAGGAAAACAAGGGGCTCACCGACATATTTCGTAAAATCTAACTAACTATGCCATTCGATTCGTTATAAGCGGGCCTTTCATTTGCTTTATTCAGAACAGTATAAAAAGAGCCCATTGTAAAGATAATCCACAAACGACTAAAAGGATCCCATTGCAGCTCAAACTTGACTTTAGGTGCACATTGCATGCAAAACCGGTAAAGAAGGTTCTCATTGTCCATATTAAATTTAAGAACACGTCCGTTGCGCGGCCATCTTAGATAATCTGTCATACTCTGGCGTAATGTCATTTAGAACGTCTTAGACTGGGAATACACGTCAGATGTTTTCATCAGATTGTCGGATCCGATAGTCTGATCCGGCTACCGGAAGGCGTTGGAGCTATTAGTTTATATGAATATTCAATACCCCTCCGATCCGATAGTCGGGCCGGACGTCCGAGTCGGAAAGTGGCGCGGCTCTTCAGATTTTATTGTCGGTCCGATTGTCTGAAGGCGCGGTTTGCATACTTCTGGACAGAGACAAATAGACGTCCGATTCCTCCCTCCGACTTGCCAGTTGATTCAAGCATTGACACTGGACGGACGCATCATTATGGGTCGGACAATGAGCGAAAATTATTCTTAAATTAATAATAAAGTTTGTCATTATTTAGTTTTTCAGAACTTCCGGTCAAAGGGATTTTAAGGGGTGCTAAAATTTGCATGGAAATTTTTTAAAGCGGTCCTAGCAGTTGACCTCCAATAACAGTATTAATACTTTTGACATAAAATATACCTAGACAAGTTTTTGGGTTTTTCGAAAATCAATCAGCAAAAGGGGTACCTAATTAAGTTTTTGGGGGAGGATTTCACTGTGTCTGGGTAAAATCAAAGTAATCGAAACATTAAATGATGAAACATATGATTGAAGATTTTTCAAAAATCAACCCCTTTCAGCGTGAACAGTTTATACGAAAATTTTATTTTTCCCTTCATCAATAAATTAATAATAAGTTTAGGTGGCGTTCTGTAGTTTCTGCCTACCCCCATGGAAAGAAGGCGGAGTTTATGTATGTAATAATAGGTAAAAGGATCTTAATAATTAATTTTCCAAATCTACCGGTTAAATGGGGTGGAGGGGGTGTTAAATTTTATAGGAGAAAATACGAAATCCATGCGGACAAAGACGCAGGCAGAGAGCTAGTAAAAAAAAGAGAATTTTTAATAATCTAAAAACCCGACTGCGTAAAAAGTGAACTTTAAAAAGATGACCTATTTTGTCTCCAAACAATCTCATGCAGTCGGAGGCATCTAAGTCTTTATTATTAGGTAATTATAAGAAGATGCCATTAATATACCTAGTGACACTCGCGCAATAAAGATGAATCTAACGACATATAATTCATCAAAATCGGTTCAGCCGTTTAGTAGTTACGAGGGAACATAGGGACGGACATACATACAAAGATATGTACAGACGCCAGCACATCAAGCTACCCGAAACTGTCAAATTTTCCCAATCCACTTTGAACCTAATGCTTTAGCAATAAAGTCGAAAATCTATGAAATAAATTTGACAGATTGTAGTAGCTTAATGTGCTGGCGTCCATATAAACAAACAGGTAAAACGCATGACAACCCTCCTTTTTTGGCTTCGCCGCAGTCGGGTAATAAGTAACAGTAATTAGTCCATCTTTTTTTTGCTCCGTACGCAAGCACTTGGGATGATAGCTCGGAAACGACTGAGTTCAGAAAAAGCCTGACGTAAAAATCGGACGTGTGTCAAGTAAATACGATCCGATAGTCTGATCAGATAATCGGAAACAAAATGTGACTTGTATTCCCAGTCTAAGTCAGTCACATAGAGTATAGTAGTCAGTCATACAATTCGCTGTGTGGTGAAATTAAATAGAAAATATTCTTTGAGTATAATGATTCGTTAAAAAATGGAAAGCGAAGAAGAAAACAGTGAAAATTTAGTTCCGAAACCAAAGAAAAAGAAGACCTATTTCAAAAGAGAAGTATGAAGATTTGCAGGTCCTCAAAAAGTTTTGCTCAGTTAAAGCACAAGAATATTTTACTAATTTATGTCACAAAACGTATTAGTATAAATAAATAAATGAGTTGGCTTTACAAATATCATAAATTATATAAAATCAACTTGACAAAGTGGTCAAAAAGGAGCAGGTACATTGCAGCAATCACACCCTTTTTGCTAATATGATTTAACAAGTTACTTAAAAAAAAAATGTATAACTTAGTTATCTTTTCCTGTGTCCTTCGTCACGTGAATAGAATATAATTATACCGAAACTTACCGTTTATATCAACGAAGGTAAACGTACAAAGAGCGAAACTGCAAAACGGTTCCTAGTGCAGCTTGAGGTGAAAAAACAAATCTTGCACGTACCTACATACATCTACATAACGTATATATCTGTTACAAATCGAGCTCCACTCACAGTCGCGCGACAAAAGAGCTGAGACCACCTTTTTTATCTTTCTCTTTTCGCTTGGACGAGCCTCGTGAGTGAAGAAAATTATTGCCTCACAGAAAAACCTGTGGAGTCGAGGGAAGGTCAGGAAACAGCACACAAAGACAAAACTGCCGATTGAGGAGATCGCCGAAATAATCACCCCGACGACGGAACCAGAGCAATTTATCTTTATAAATTCCTTTCCTATTTTAAAGCCTCTTCTCTGTGTGACGCCGTTTCAAACTACTGTTCTGTGTTACACAAAGACCTTATGTAATTAATGTTTGTTATTCGGATATCAGTTCCTCTCACCTTTCATTGTGTTAAATCAAATCTCATCACTACACTCACCTATACCGATTTGCAATTACGCTAAATCACTCATGTTATTAAACTCTGCGAATTTGGTACAATATTTGAATAACAAATTGGAGTACACAATCAGGAAATTGCTGCTGGTGTAAAATGAGTAGGTATTTTAAATTTTGTTGAGTAGAGAGTAATATAGGCATTATTAAGTGTGGCGAGCGGTTCCCCGGCCGCCTCTAAAAGTAATAATTTCGTGAGAATAGTGGTGCGGTGGCGACCTAATCATGCCTACATGACCGCGCAGCGATCTCCCCTCTACGTCTCATTAAGGCTTGGCGCTAGCGTGTAGGACGAAGCGTACGATTCTCGGCAGTTTAGCAGAAAGCCCCAAGTCGTAATTCGTGGCGGCGAAGGCTGCTAACAGACCGACTGCCGAGCATTATTAACGGACCATTAGCTCTCATTCGACGCTCGCCGGGATCTGCAAGACGCCACCGTGGCCTATAGACAACTATTTCGAGTCTCGGTACGGCGAAAATTGTAAATCCGATAATTTTGTCGACAGTTTAAGTTTGTGAGACTGGTGTTCTTTGACGTTGTTTCGATACAAAGTCTAAATTAACGGATCCTGTCTAAATAACGGGAATTTAAGGAACTTTCAGAAGGTATAAAGTTGTTTTAAATAGGATAAGTCTTTGAGATGAGTTGAGTTATGACATGTATTCTTCGTCACATTCTTTTAATAGAATTTTGTGTAGGCGGTACTCTACCAAAAGATTTTATACAAAGCTATTAAAAACCATACCTTCCTTTCTTGTACACAGTGAATTTGCTTTAGCACAAGACTGATCTTACACAAAGTCCACGATACACTTTAAGGATATACTTTGAGATATGCATTCGTATGTACCAAAGCAAGGCCGCGATATCGTGACGACAGCTTATAAGAGTCCAACGAGCTCAGATATATCAGTCGCTGATACGAAAACAAATACAAATCTGTGTTCAAACTTCCGTAAACATTATTCCATGAATTCTCAACCGATTCAATATGCATTTCACATGAACAATAAAGAGAGGAACCCATTTCCGTCGCAAAACAATTTTACTTCAAATAATATTTGTGCGCTGGCAAACTATCTGGCAGTCAACAGTAGTTCATGGTATACCGGCGTGGCTATATTCTGTAACTGCTCTAACTTTTATGCAAATATAGAGTGTAACGCAGGAGCACATCCCACCTGGGATCCGACGCTCAACTCCATAGCACACCCCCCACTCACTAATTAACGACCAAACTTTGAACAACAACAACACCTAAAGCCATACCTCATTAGAGATTGCACTTGTGTATGAAAAATAAACCGTTATCCGACAAAAGTTCGTAAATAATATCTTTTGGAAAATAAATTAATGAGAAAAATTTGGGGTTGAATCTTTTGTAAGGCTTAGTTCTGACTGACGCGGCAGTGAATTCGCGGCGGTGAATTTTTGTTCGTTTTCGACGAACAAAAATTCCGCGCTTCAACGTGTCTATGATTAACGTGACAGATCGTGCATCATTGATTGGAATAACCGCGAAACGCGTGAATAATCGTGAAATTGCGCGTCTATGTTAGCCTGACAATACGAAGGTAGTCGATTTACTATTTGAATTTAGTAATACAATAACGTCTTCATGAAACCCTGTCTGGCCACTAATACTCTGAAAACGTAGGTAATAAGTCATACATACTTATAAGAAAGAAGACCCATAGACATAATATATTTCTATGTACTAACCTGATTTCTTGGATTATCCTCAGTTAGTAGATAATACTAGTATTATCACAGAATACATACAGTATTATTCTTATTAAAATACCTAGTAAATGTAAAAATATTATTATTTGTAGATATCTATTGTAAGGGTCGTTTTATAGGACTTGAAGGTTAAAATATTATCTGGTAAAAAGCCAGATAAAGCGACAGATAACAATCATGATAACTGTCCGCATGACATTCGCCCCTCCTCATTGTATGTTTTTGTGTCATTTTTATTTTTTGTTATTTATTTTCTTGTGTACTCTAAAGTATATAAATAAATAAATTCACCTCCTTTTTACCTCTAAGCTGATATTTAGTGAGCTTCTTTGGCTGCATCTCTCTTTGGTGCCGATTTTGATATTTGGCAAAGGCGTAAAGTAGTACCAGAAAAACAAAAGAACGGCACTTCTTATCCTTGAAAATTGAAAACTATTTACACAGCAGAGCCGTGAGAATGGGTACTAACAAGTTTTCCTAGTATAATGATTAGAGCATTAGACTCGACGTTTTATAAGAATCTTTGAGGGGAGGGGCCAATGTTTTATTCAGAAACTTTACTGGCAGCTGTTGATTGATTGTTCCCGGCCAATGTAACCTGCCCCTTATTTTCGTATGAACTAGTTTGTGCTCATTAGCAACTATTAGTTGCGGAAAATCTAATTCTTTATTTTTTCAATATGTTTATTCTAACCAACTCAGTTCTAAGTAATGTTTTCTTTGAGGCTGCTCTGTTTCTGCAGTGCATCTGGTACGTTCACACAGGCACATATTGATGGCTTCCATGACATCGTTAGACAAACCTACTTCGTTGCAGTAGAGTGTGAGTTGGCTCCAACTACCTACATCCTGAAGGACTCATCCTATATTAGGTGATATTTTTTGGAAATGTATATCGTTAGTTCATTAGAGCTAATACGAATGATGCATTTAAAAGAGTCTTTACCAGAGATGAGCTCACTTAAGTATCCACGTCCGGCCCTTCCGGGACATCGAACCCCGCTACTATCCTTGCTGACTGGCAAATCTTTTTACTTGTACTAGCGACGTACGAGTAGAAGTTTCTGATTTATCATTTTATTTTTGTATAGTGGTTTTATCAGAATGCTGATGACGATGGGTCTTTTCTGGCCATTTTCCTGTGCTAGCGCCATTTTATAAGTTAGGTATAAAAATATTTTCCGCAATAGCTGAAAAATACGAGTTTACGTATGAGTTAATTATAATATCTATTCATTTAAGCCTTATACAGTAAATTAATTAAGGAGCTTCCTTACCATTTATCAGTGTCGGTAAATAATTGTCAAGAATTTTTTGCGATAGACTAGTAAGCATTAATCCTAAGTTTCCTGAAACAGATACTGACTTCTAAAAATACTAGATATTAGATAGTTATTTTAACTATACAAGGTGAAATATTAAACAGTGTTAATCACTAAGGGGTCATTGTACTCATCATTATGAACAACTTTTAGTATGGGACCAAACCCGAAATCGCGAAAAAAAAATCTGGTGTTCCCTACATTTTTACGAGATAAGCGAATATAAATGTAGGGAAAAGCTGATTTTTTTCAGGAGCTAGACCACCACCTCTTAAAGCAGTATTAGGTACTGTAATCTTACTTCAGTGTGGGAAAGAGATGGAGCTAGACGTCCTGTATAGCTCCATCTCTTTCTCACACTGAAGTAACATTAAAATAATAGTGCTTTAAGAGGTGGTGGTTGGCCCCCTGTTCTTCGTCTGCGCAAATCGATAGTAACACCAAATCCCAATCTACCATTTTACAAACTTCAACACAACCAACTCGTTCAGAAGGAACTTTCGACTGCGTTGCGTAGTCGCTAAACAAGCTCGAGGCTCAAAGGGCCACCGGGCACGCCCCGTGGATACTGCGGGATTCCACGGGATATTGTTGGCATGCCACAGCATCCAGTAGTGCGCCGGCGCCCAGTTAGTAACACCCACATTTCGCTAATTATATTTTAATCCCATGTCTGTTACATACTCGCCCCCTGTTGGGGCGAGCCTATTGCCATCAACCGGCCACAAATACAGACCCCGGGCCGCTCCAATAACATTTTGCCCGACCTGGAAATCGAACCCAGGACCTCATGCTCAGCAGTAGCACTTGCGACCACTAGAGTAACGAGGCTGTTTACACGAAACAGATAAATCGTAAACGCAAAATAAATCACCAAGGATTAATTTATTTGAAATAGGATAATACTCGTGTAATTTGTTTAATATCAGTACATAGGCAATCTCAATCACATAACGAGGTGCCCTTGCGGGAACAACCCAATTTACTAGTGTACAAGTTTATTTTCCAACTGTCCTTTGGGTATCATAATAAATGAGGGGACAAATTCTCGACCTTTCCCTTATATTGAAATTTTACTAAGTCATCCATTTCGAAAGCTTAATTAGCAGTTAAATAAACATAAGGGGCTCGTGGCTAAATGATAACAGCAGCACTCGACGATCTTAGGTTAAGCTACGCTTGTCGCGGTTGGTCCGTGGATGCGGAAATTGCAAAAAACTTAAGAAAATTTGAATTCCGCAGGCCTTTGGTCCCGGCTATCATTCGTGGATTTTTGACAGTCGTTACGGGTCGTCAGAAGCCCGAAAGTCTGACAACCAGTCTTACCAAGAGGTACCGTATTACACAGTAACTGGGGTGTAGAGGTCGGATAGGCAGTCGCACCAGGTAAAATACGGGTATTCGGCTGCATCTGGTTAGACTGGAAGCCGAACCCAACATAGTTGAGAGAAAAAGCTAGGCAGATGATGATGATGTTGGGGTCGGCTTCCAGTCTAACCAAGCCAGGCTTTCTGTCAATACCATTCGTAATTTAAATCTAAAATGAATTCTCAAAACCACCCAACTTTCTAATTAATTCGTTTGAGTTTAATTATTGTTATTAATCAATTCGGTTTTGGCACATATTTGTTCAAAATCATTGAAATTCTAATTTCACTTTGCCTACACACATGTTATTAGTTGATTCCCGGTTTTGTATTACAACGAGTAATTAATCTTCGTAGTTAATACCTTATAAATATCATGTTATACTTACCTACTCAGTGTTATATACAATTATATATATGTTTACTTGCTGTTCCGGGGCTTCGCCCGCGTGTATGTCGATACTTCCCTAATTGAATGGGATTTTGTTCACAATTTCATGGGTTTTAATTTTTTACGCGGAACCCTAATTATTTTCCTAAAATAAAAGGCTAAGTTACTCCTTATAACATCAGCTATCTGCCAGTAAAAGTCCCGTCAAAATCGGTCCAGACTTTTCGGAGAATAGCCGGAACAAACAGACAGACAAAAGAAAATTAAATTGTTTTTTTGTTAGAAGTATTTTAGTAAAACGCTGTTATTTTGACATTACAAACAGACAGTTCAATATTATTTATTTGTACAGAAGACTAGCGACCCAACGCTAATACGATTTGACAAAACTTCGACGTTTCTTTATTATATACTTAATTTAATATTAATGTTTTTATACATATAAAGCTTCCGGGATAATTAGTCTAAATTATGTTGAAAACCGCATCAAAATCCGTTGCGTAATTAAGAAAAACAACGCGGTCACACAGACAGACACGAAAAGGGACTTCAATGTATAATATGTAACTACAGATAATATGTAACTATAGATAATATCTAAGTATCTATACAAATAAATAAAATTGAAGTGTCTGTTTGTAATGTCAAAATAATAACTTTTTACTAAATGCATATGAAAGTATATACGGTATTTATAACAAAAAAGTCATTTTTTTTAATTTTTACTATCTGTCTGTCAGATAGCTGATGTTACGGGGAGTAACTTAGGCTACTTTTTTATTTTAGAAAAATTGTTAGGGTTCCGCGCAAAATAATTAAAACCCATGAATTGTGAACGAAAAGTCGGATTTGAAAAATTATTTTTGCATTTGGTAGCCCGATTCTCGAGGAAGGTTATAGGCTATTTAACGTCACGCTATGGCCCTTAGGACCCGAGGAAAAAGAAAACGAAGTAATAGCGTGGGCGGGCGATGCAACGCGATGGGTCGGGGGACGAGGAAGTTTAATTAAAATGTGGCTGTTATTTTTGTATAATATTGTTCTTACGACTTCCATGCAAACGAAGTTGCGAGGCACAGCTAGTAGATAATATGTAACCATAGATACAGCTTATTCTTGATCTGTTATATTCCGAGGCAATGCATAATGAAGGAGTACGAAATGAGTATTTACGGCTTTATTACAGACGGAAGAAAGCAAGGGATCAGAATTAAAGAAAAGATTTGTAATACCTCGTCGGAAGACGCCGGAGTGAAGTGGCGCAAACAATAAATCTTTGGCCGTTTCTTCCGACCGGCCGCTGCAAAAACGACTCGCGTAATTAATTACCTCACTTGGTCGGCCAGCTTTGGATTCCAATCCCTGCTTTCGACTTTTTTTGGCTAACAATAAACTGTGGATGGCTGGGTAATTGATTTGGTCTAAGATGCCAACTAAATAAACCGAGTGTCCATCAAGTTTACTCGAGGTGAGTGTTGAATGACGTTCTGAAGGGTTGTCGCGTGTTTGAGGCATGGATTAGGGTTGACACACGTAGAAGAAAAGATTTTTAGAAAAGCATTTAATAATTTTTCTGTGGGATTTATATTATAGGCATTATTAAAACCTTTATTAAACAAGCGCGTTTGATCTTTACGTCGATTCAAGAACAAATAAATACATTTAAATGCTTTGGACTCTCCCTCTTAAGCCGCGTTTTCACTACCCTGCCAAGGGAACAATTTATTCAAAACAGTTTGCTATTCTGCCGATGTTCGCTCAAAACAGAAAACATCTGTTTTCACTACAACGAGAAAACGAATGATCGCTCACCGTGACGTTTTCACTAAAAGAATGAGCAAGCGAGCATTCGATCATCACTGAACAAACATGTTGCTCTTATTTATGAACAGTTCTGTGTGAGCAAACGCTTGCTCGCACAGAACTGTTCAGAACGTTAAGTGAAAACGCAGGTTTAAACTACATTATTATTATCGATTTACACAGCCACAGAAAGTTACAAACGCCATAAAAGAAAACAAAACAAAAATGTTACACCGCAACCTCCAACTCAACAGTTTATTAATTTCCATGAAACCGTTAAAGAAAAACGTGTTTCTCTACAAATTACTTCGGAGCTGTATCTGATATAGCCAGACGGAAAAAAATATATTAAAACATCGTTGAAGTTGGAAATCTCAGTAATGATCTGCAGCGAGATCGCTTTGAATTGTTTTCGTTTTCGCCTCGCTCCGGCTCGGATGAAGGTTTCGACTTAGCGAGACTGAAACACGCTTATCTGTTGTGCAGTTGTGCTTCCTATCATTTGCCTTGCTGTTTTTACACCTTTGACGTCATAGTGTTAAACTGGATACTGTTTTACATTTTTGACGATATTTTCCACTATAATTTTGCTTAGACGCATCTACAACATGTCCCGGAATTAAACGCACAACCTCTTAAGAGGTAATGGTACTCATCATTATGAACAACTTTTGCTATAGAAACAAACATGAAAACGCGAAGAAAAATCAGCTGTTCCCTACGTTCTGTTATGTTCGCATAACTCATCAAAATGTGGGGAGCACCTAATTTTTTTCGCGATTTCAGGTTTAGTCCCATAGGAAAAATTGTTCATAATGATGAGTACAATGACCCTTAAGAGGTTGTGTATTTAATTCCGCGACATGTGATATACATACTATAAATTCGTGTCGGTCTGAGTGACTGCGTTGTTCTTCTAAACTGCGCTACGGATTGTGATGCGGTTTTCACCATCGCTTAGAGAACTTATTCCGAAAGGTTTATATGTTTAATACTCTGTTATTAAACTTACATGTAATAAAGAAATCTCCAGATTTTGTTAAGTCGTACAAATCGTCGTGCGAAGCAGGACCGGTTCTATAATATCTTCTAAACACCAACTTATTAGTATTTCGTTCAGTTCCTCTGGCTGTCCTCCAAAGCTTAGTAGTGATAATATCGTGCACAAGAAACTTTTTGATGAAAGTATAGACGAAGATAAAGGAGTGCAAAAATAAAAATAGTGTAGGGTACGACGATATTTCAACAAAGGTTCTAAAGTATGTTTCAGAAATAATATCAGATCCTCTCAGCTACATAATTAATTTAAGTATTGAGTCTGGAACCTACCCTGATAAGCTTAAACCCATTGTCATAAATCCTTTATTTAAAAAAGACGATGAGAAGGACATTAAAAATTACAGGCCAGTGGCTTTTACTCCGGTAATATCCAAGATATTCGAAAAATGGATCTACAGGTCCATAGACGGATACCTCAACAAACATAAAATTCTTGTGAAAGAACAAAAAGGATTTAGGAAAGATCATTCAATAAATATGGCAATATATGACTTTCTTAATGTTATCATAGCGAACATGAATGAGAGAGTCCCAATATCAGCAATATACATGGATATGACCAAGGCATTTGACTTGGTCAACCATGATATACTGCTGAGCAAGTTAAATGCGTATGGGATAAGGGGAAATGTTTTATCACTTATAAAGTCTTACTTAACAAATAGAACACAACGTACCGAAATAAGTCGAATTTGTAAATTAAATAAAATTGTTATAAAATACATTTCTAAAGAACGGATAATATCTTATGGAGTGCCTCAGGGCAGTGTGCTAGGGCCTATATTGTTTCTTATATATATAAATGACTTTCCCCGGAATATACCCTATCCTATGACATTGTTTGCCGACGATAGTACTATCATTGTTAAACTTGACAAAAATGATAACGACTTTGAAGCTGACTTAATCAATGCATTACAACAAGCCGTTAACTGGCTAGAACATAACAACTTAGTTATAAATTTGAAGAAAACAAAAATTATGAATTTTCGTCAAAGAGTAGCTAGTTCGGAACTAAATGTAAGCTTTAATAATGAAAAAATTGAAGAAGTTGCAAATACAAAGTTTTTAGGCTTAACGATCGATAATCAACTTAATTGGAAACAACATACTTCAATATTAATTAAAAAAATTAGTAAGTTTGCTTTTGCTTTGTATAAACTAAAGAAAATAGTCAATCAAGCAGCGGCAGTCACTGCATACTATGGATATGTCGATTCTATATTACGCTACGGAGTCATGTTTTGGGGTAACTCCTGCAATAAGGACATGGTGTTCAAATCGCAAAAAAGATGCATTAGAGCTATTACCGGGATAAAAATAACTGACAGCTGCAAACCTTATTTTGTATTGTTAAAAATAATGACTTTACCTTGCTTGTATATATTTGAGACTGCTTTATTTGTTAAAAAGAACATGCATCTATTCAGAAAAGCATCTGAGAATCGCTGTAAAATGATTAGACAAGTATATAGACATGAATTATGCGTTCGACCATCAAAGACCGCCTTGATGCACAAAAGCATACTCTGCATGGCCCCAAAAATATTTAATAAATTACCGAATGGAATTAAGGACTTAAATGTTATTCAATTTAAAAACAAATTAAGACATCTGTTATTGGAAAAATGTTATTATACTATCGACGAATTCCTTAATGATAAATTGTAAGTTACTTGACATTGATATTTATTTAATTTTGACAATTTATTATCTTTACTTCCATTCATTATTTATAAATGTATCCGCTGTTGTTAATGTTTTGCTTGTTTTTTTTTTCCTGTCTTATGTTGTGTTTTGTTGTAATTATTTTATTTTAATATGTTGATTATTCTTTTCTATAACAATTACTAATTGCGAATGAGTGTACACCTTTAAGGTAGATTTTTGAGGAACTATTTATTATTTATTTATTAAGATCTCATGTAAAAATGTACCAAAAATCACACCAATAAACGAATTTGAATTTGAATTTGAAAATTTGCATCAGTTCACATAGCTTTCTGTACTTTTGGCCTAGTCCCATGGGAAAAAGGCATGTCATAAAAAACTGTTACCTACAGATACTTTGTCAAGTAGGCCATTAAAAGGCACTTTTGAACGTCAAAATTTACAAGAAAATAGAATTGATTCTAAAGGTGCCCCTTCTAAAGGTTATTATTATTATTATTTATCATTTATTCTCTCTTCACAGAGCTGACTTAAAGTTAATGTGTACAAAAGATGCCTCAGCTGTATTCCACCTTTGTGAGAGACTGGTGCCTGATATATATTCTTGAGAAAAACCTGTGTTACAGGTCACCAGGCCCCTTCCACGACTTGAAGTAGCTTTTACAGAGATACCGTGCAAGAGTCGAAGTTGAACAAGATGCATAACAAAAATAAATACTAAGTAAGTGTTAAACAATATGCTTATCACAAACAAATGAAGAAGTAATGACAATAAAATATACAAATAAAGAACACCTATAATTCTGCAGAAGTTATTGAGTCATGTTGTTTCAAGGTATTTTCGAATGGAGAAGAATGTCTAATTTTATCAACGAATCTGTGTTGGTTAGTTATTTACTGCGAGGTTTTATAATTTTACGCCAAGTGGGTCTGTTGCCAAGCTATAACATTAAATCGACTTTCGTGTTCTATTCCTCCTCGAAATAACAATAATCTTTCCGTACAAAGTTACTAATTAGCTGGAAAAGTTTGTTTACGTAATTAATTTCATAGCTAATTCTGTAACAATGTAGGAGTAGGTATTTTACCAAATGATTTATTATCTACTATACTTACTTGCTTTGTATAATCAATTTGTACTTAGATAATCTTAACAAGTTAACCACCAGGGGCGAAGCTTTCATACAACCCGAATCCTATCGGCTTCCCTTCGGAACAACCACTCTTCTTAATGTCCACTATTGCCAAATAATATGGTACACCTGTGTGTGTAACTGTGTATCACATCACATTACACAATTATATTTAATACAAGTTTAATTCATCATAAGATTAAAAACCTACAGTTTTCTGTCGTGAGTTTGTGAGAACTGAACAATTTTTTCTTCGGCTTCCCTCTAATGAAGATTGTATCTGCGCCACTGTTAACCACCTATAGTTACTTATCACTAATTACTAACTACATCCCATAAACTTAGCACCTAAACAGTCCCTAATTACAAACACATGAAATAACAGAGAATTATAATTAACTCTAGAGTATGAGTAACTAACACAGGCAGAAAACAATCAAGTTAGTACAAATATTCCTAGACTATAGTCTAAGTTCTGAATAACTAGAGTTTGCACGAACCTTGTTAATTAATAATGTTAACAATACCATGTGAATAAGAAAGGTGTTATACAAAAAAAAAATCAACTTTAAAAAAAAACACTACAAAGTGAAAAATAAATTTCATTTCGGAAGTCGGTCTCTTTGAATGTGTATTTTAGTTTTTCGCAACCGAATTCCGAAATTAAAGTTATTTTTCACTTTGTAATGTATTTTTTTTTTTTTTGTAAGTCGGTTGGTTTTTTTTTTTCTAAAAAGGTTTTTTATTTTTCACTTTTTAGTTATGAAACCTATCCCACACCAATTCGTATACCACTAATTGCTATGTAAACAACAGTGACAGGAAGTATTATAACATCATCAAGATATACAAAGTAGACACGTACTTTCGAAGCTAACTCAAAAACTACACAAGCAAAGTTAATCTATCTATATATTATATAAAAGGAGAAACTGACTGACTGACTGACTGACTGACATATCAACGCACAGCCGAAACTACTGGGACTAGGAACGTGAAACTTCGCACACGGCTTCCTTTTATAACGTAGGGGAGCACTAAGAAAGGGTTTTTGGAAATTCGACCTTTAAGGGGATGAAAAGGGGGGATTTCGTTTGTATGAAAAATCTTATTCCTTGAGTAAATAAACTTGAAACTTGGCCCAAATACTTATCTAAGTAAATTATGAACTTTGTCATTTTTAGTTTTTCTTAACTACCCCCACGAGGGGGATTTGGGGGTGTCAAAATTTGTATGGAAGAATTTTAACACGCAGTCCGATTAACTCGAAACCCAGTATTTATACTAAAATCCAAAAATAAAGAATATTCTGTATCAAGGTTTTTCGAAAATCTACCCGGGACGGGGTGAAAAGGGGTTTTCAATTTTACAGGGGAGAATTTTTCTGCGTAGCTTGATTAACTCGAAAATTGGTATCAATAATCTTTGAGTCAAGTTTTGGAAATACGCTAAACGATTTTTTAAAATTCCACCCCTGAGGGGGTGAAAACCGGGGAAATAGTTTATGAAAAATCTTATTCATTTTTTGGTTAATAAACTTGAAACTTGGCACAAATATTTGCCTAAATAAGCAATAAAGTTTCTTACTATTGGTTTTTCAAAACTACCCCTGACGGGATGAAAAGGGGTAATTAGATTTTTAAGAGGATGATTTTACTGTTTGACTTGATTAACTCAAAAATTGGTATAAGAAATCTTTGATTCATGTTATGGAAATACGTTAAACGATTTTTTTAAATTCCACCCCTGTGGGGGTGAAAAGCGGGGATATAGTTTAGACGAAAAATCTTATTCATTTGGTTAATAAAATTGAAACTTGGCACGAATATTTGCCTAAATAAGCAATAAAGTTTCTTACTATTTTTTTTTTAACTACCCCTGACGGGGTGAGAAGGGGTAATTAGATTTTTAAGAGGAGGATTTTACTGTGTGGCTTGATTAACTCAAAAATTGGTATAAGAAATCTTTGATTTCAGTTATAGAAAAATCCGAAACGATTTTTCGAAATTCCACCCCTGTGGGGGTGAAAAGAGGGGATACAGATTATACGAAAAATTTTATTCCTTAGGTTAATACACTTGAAACTTGGCAATATTTGCCTCAGGATATAATAAAAATTGTTACTCTTAGTTTTTTAAAACAAGTAAGGAACACTAGGACCGTAAGAACAGTAAGGAACAGTAAGGAAAAATTTTAACGCGCTGTCATATTAACTCGAAACTCAGTACTAATACTTTTTCGGAAGTCGGTGTCTTTGGATCTGTATTTTAGGTTTTTGCCACTGACTTCCGAAATTGAAGAAATTTTTCGCTTTATAGTGTTTGTTTTGGAAGTCGGTTGTTTTTATTTTTCTCTTTTTACTGGGTCTGTTTGTAATTTATCTGAGTTACAATAGCTTAATGATAACTGCTCATCACCTTTACAAAACATTGCTTTTCCCGATGCAGGGACGTTAATTGTTGAGGAGTTCTCTTGGTACTTCACCATCAGCTCCACTTCACCGTATGGATTGTGACGAGCTTCTATTGCTTAGCAATAATTTTAAAATAATGGAATCGCAACCCGTGAAATACTTATTATTGAGTTGTTCCAGTGGCCATCTTACCATCTGTGGTCTTCGTCATCAGTTCCACTTCACCAAATGTTGTTTTTCGAGAACAAATGCACAAGTTAATATAAAAAAATACCAAAATCGCTATAGGTGTGCCTATATTGAAGAGTTTCCTCGATTTCTCCAGGACCCCATCATCAGATCCTGACCTGATGACAATGGGACCACCTGGAAAGTATACTCTTTCAAACAAAAACAAAGAATTTTCCAAATCGGTCTAGCCGTCTTCGAGTAATCGGGGAACCATAAAAAAAAAATTCCGAAGAACTGAGAACCTCCTCCTTTTTTGAAGTCGGTTAAAAATAATTTATAGCCAGAGTGCATCTCATGACATTTCCAATAAGCCCCAACACGGCTAGGATACATTGTTTTATTACTGATCTGAGTTCAATGGTGCCATTTTCATTAGAAGCATTTATTTAAACTTGCTTCGTCATAGTCGTTTACCTATAATCGAGATATCTTATCGCCACCCGTAAAATATTTATCATTGATGAGTTCCTGTGGCCATCTATGGTCTTCTTCTTCAGTTCCACTTCACCAAATCATACTTTCTGAATGCAAATGCTTGATTTGTTGACGAAAATATCAAAATCACTATGTGTTTGCCAATAATATTTGAGGAGTTCCCTCAATTTCTCATGGATCCTATCATCAGAACTGGATTTGGATAAAAATGGGACCAATCTGGAAGTCCAATCCTTTCAAACAAAAAAATAATTTTTCAAATCGGTTTATAAATGACAGAGTAACGGTAACAAACATTAAAAATAAACATACAACTGAATTGATAACCTCCTCCTTTTTTTGAAGTCGGTTAAAAATAGTAACGAACTCAGAACTGTGCATTGCATATATTTGAAAAGAAGTGATTGAACGAGTCTGTTGCGCACACTATAGTTTTTAGAATTTTTGTCCGTTTGTTGTTTGTCGGGATGTATGTTCCGGATTGGCGCAAAAACGGTTGATTGAATTTAGAGGAAATTTGGCATACAGACGTTTTAGAACCTGGATTAACACGTAGGGTAGGTACCTACTAATTTGATACATTCCGACATACACGCGGGCGAAGCCGCGGGCAAAAGCTAGTACAATTTATATGGGAACACCGCGCAAGCTTTCTCTACCAAATGAAAAAAGTTTTTAAAAATCGATCCACAATTGACTAAAAAATAGCAATGAACATACATACAACAAAATATATACAGACGAACATAAATAACCTCCTCCTTTTTTGAAGTCGGTTAAATAATGCAAGCTTATTGACTATTTTCCATACAAACATTGGAGTTATACAAGTACGGGAACACCAGTAACCCTGTATAGATCCCTATATCAAGATACGTTTTAATCTTTTCTACTTCATTGAGTGAGTTTGCTCAAAACCAATTTGATACCCAATACAATCTTTATCACCCACAACACGTCTTGACTCACTGCTGGTCGTCATTAATGTGCCAGTTTTCACGCTCCTGCGCCATTCGGATCAAGATTCATCCTAGAAAATATAGGATAAAATAAAACATAATCAGCCTATAATGTTCCCATTGCTGGGACACAGGCCTCCTCTTGGTGAGAGGGAGTGGGCTGTAATCCACCACGCGAGCCCAGTGCGGGTTGGTAGATGTCACATGTCTTCGAATTTTTGGTTCTAGAACATGCCGGTTTCCTCACGATGTTTTCCTTCACCGTTTTGAGAGAGTGGTGATGAAATTATTTACCTACACAAAGTAAAGCGTCTGTCTTGGTTCGAACCTACGAACAACAACTCGTAAGTTGCGGCTGTTACCACTGGGCCACCACTGCTCTCTGTGTCATGACAAATGAATAAGACATGACAAGAACTAATCATTTACGTTTGAGCTAAGTCATGCGTTTGATCATGTCAAGGTTCAATATCAGAAATCCTTATCCCATGATGATTTCGGAAGCCATAACACATCGTAGATATATATTGTACTGTACTGAAAACACATTAGCAAAGTAATTACGTTGTATCTCGACAGCTAGATAAAATCGGGGCGTACACTTACAAGTGCTAATGTTGGAGGGTAATGTTGATGTTCGAAACCAACGTTAGGTACCCACTGATAACGTGGTTTACTGAGGTCCTGCCAATTCTCTTCAAAATGTAAAAATCTGTGATTTTTAGGGTTTGCCGATTAAGTTGAAATTTGGTACCTACACATAATGAATTTCTGTGACCCAAACACGGACGTGTAACGTAAATAAATGAATTTTTAATATAGGGGTCACTTTTGGGGGTCAAATAAGAAAATTTAAAAAAAGAGTTTGGCCAACTATATCTTGTGACATATCAAATAAAAGGGCTTGCTGTGTAGGTCTCGTCTAGATTTTTTTTTTATAATTTTAAAATGAATAGTTTTAAAGTAATTTAAGAAAATAGACGAAAATTGACTGTACCCCCTTATCTCCGAAAGTACTGAACCTAAAATTTTAAAAAAATACAGAAAATAGTTCTTCACTTATATATTACAGAAAAGACGTCTATGGTCTTAAAATAACACGTAAATCTTTCAATATTGAGCATACAAACTTACATTTGCAGTTGGAATGTATGGGAGAACATCTTTTTCAACTACAATGTTAAGTTTGTTCTTGGGATAATTCTCTCTTCTTTCTTCATCCCAACTACGGAACCGTTCTTTGTGCGTGGTCCGACACACACTTGGCCGGTTTTGTGCAAGTGGTGACTGGTGATAGGGTTTTGATGGTTACCATTGTGTTCTTGCTGTTTACTTTGATGATGATTATATGGTCGATGCTTAGTCGTTACGGGCAGTGAGAAGCCCGAAAGTCTGACCATATCTTGTCAAGGGGTACCGGGTAACCCAGTAACTGGATTGTGGAGGTCCGACCGAAAATGGATTTTTTTTGGGCAGAAACGAAACTCGGCCTGATTTGCATTTTCGGACGAAAACCGAAAACGAAATAAATGTTTTCTTGTTTTACTTTACGAAAAAGAAATTTGGTCACACTATATGTGAAGGTCAATCAATGACTGCTTATAAAATACTTGGGAAAAGGCAATCATCATCTAAGTGATGGTTCTATTCTATTTATTCTATTATACACTCTATTATTTGTTTAAATGCTCTTAATTCCAGTTGCGTTTTTGTTTTTGTATTGAGGTAAAAATTGTTGTTGTTTGCGAAGTAAGAGTCCAAAATAACCAACCCTAGGTAACGGACTAGTTATAGGGATGATAACTGTCTAAAAAAAATCCAATTTAGTCCGTCAGTCAAATAATAAAAAAATATTAAACACGTATTTTTTTCTTTATCAAATTAATAAAAAAAATCCTTAAATATAACGTATTAAAGTTTGGGAGTGGGGGCACCCTACGTCACAACTCAGTATAAAATCACATTTTAACTCAATGTATCGCCGTAATCTTGTGATTACGTAAAAAAAGAAAAAATACGTGCCCAATATTTTTTAATAATCTACCTGACGGACAAAAAAAATTGTCATCATCCCTATTGCAGTTATTGTTATAGCAGCTGCAAATACACTTAGGTATGGTTATAACTCCTAGAACCAAATATTAGAAAACTTGTGACATCTACCAACCCGCACTGGGCCCGCGTTGTAGAATACAGCCCACTCCCTCTGACCGCGAGGAGGCCTATGTCCTAGCAGTGGGAACATTATAGGTTATAACTATTGCTTCATATGCATGCAACCAGTAGTACCTACATACATTCTGACCATAACCGGCCACTGCTACTATTGATTTATCTTACTTATAAATTCCATGCCATGCAAACAAACATCATCTTTTAAGCCTATAAAGAGACATTTTAAAACGTTAGCCACCTAGATGCTGTTTTAGGAACAATGATTTTAAGAGTCGGTCGGCCGGGCATAATGTTAAGCCTGCCGCATCCCCCAACAGCATTAAGATATATGCCAGTGGAAAGATCTCTTCAAGGGGAATATTTTTTATTCTGAAGAATTCTCTTGATTGTTAGTACGTAAGGAGCTACAGAGATCTAATTGTAATTAAGAATTATTGAAAGTCACATATTTAGGTCATTGACTCCAAATTGACTAACATTTGGCAAAAGTCGTGTTAGTAGCAAAGGTTTTCCTTGAAAAACTCTTTCCACTAGTGTATATCTTATGGCTATTGGGCGCCTAGAATTCCTCACCTACGGTGCACAAGTTGTCACCAATTTAGGTCATTAACTCCAAACTGACTAACAATTGGCAAAAGCCGTTTGAGTAGCAAAGGTTCTCCTTGAAAAGCTCTTTCCGTTGGTGTAATTTTTATTGCTATTGGGCGCCAAGAATTCCTTAACTACAGTGTCCAAGTTGTCACCTATTTAGGTCAGTAACTCCGAATTCACTAATAATTGGCAAAAGTTGTGTTGATAGGAAAGCTTCCCCTTGAAAAGCTACGCAAAAGCTACGAACTATGACTACATTTCCAATCCCTTAAATGTCTTAAAAACAGCTACACAAAAATTTTAATATTATTTGTGATTTTTGAAATCATCCCCTAAGGGGGTAACCCTTGGGGATGATTTTTCAAAAACGCTAAACCATTTATTTCTTTATTTCCTACCAAAATCATAAATTTGAATTATCATATCCCTGACTTAAAAAATGCTGGGTTTTCCATACACACTTTCATCCCCTATATCACCCCCTGTAGGATTATTTTTTAAACAAAAGTAGCCTATCTCCTTGCCAAATTTTGTCGAAATCCGTTCAGTGGTTTAAGCGTCAAAAGATAACATACAGACAGAGTTACTTTCGAATTTATAATATTAGTATGGAAGTATGGATAATAGTTAGGATAGTTAGGATGCCATCGACATTCTTTAATACGATATTGCAGTTATTCCTGATTCATATTTAGCAAATGGATCGTTTTCGTTTACCTGCCATAAAACAAGAGTTTTAATTTTGACCAATATCTGACAATGAGTTAAGCAGTTCGATAGATGTACCTGTAATTTAGATCAGACAGAACCTACATTTCGCCAGTTATGTTTAAGTCCCATGTAATAGGGAGCGAGCCTATTGCCATCAACTGGGTACAAATCCAGACTCCGGGCTCTACTGAGAAATTCCAGATGTAAAAATCCATTAGAAAACACATTGCCCGACCCAGGGATCGACTCAGGACCTCATGCTCAACAGTAGCGCTTGTGACCACTAGACCAACGAGGCGAAAAAATATATATATTTTGGCAAAGAAGCAAAGTCAAAGTAACAAAAAAGCAGCTAATCTACTGAAACAAGCCATGAATATTAATTTAAGAAAACTCGACTAAAACACACAAACACATTTTTTTTTAAAAACAAATGAACATACGTGCATTGTTTTTGAAAAATAAAGACATGGGCTGTGAGCCGTCCGTCGACAATTTATGTTTCGTTCTCGCCTCTAGTGAAAGCCCCCGATGAAAGTTTCAGCGTATCTCCGAACTGCAGGCGTGAAAATAAAATTGAAGCGAGCTTTGGGTTTTCCAAAATGGTTGCCATCGGAACGCGGGGAAGCATGGTCCACATGTGCCAGTGTTATTTGTAATTATTAAGTTTAGGTTAAGTTTTTGTTATTATTATTTGTAAGTGTTATTGTATTATTTTTATGGTGTACATAATAAAGAGTATTCTATCTATCTAGCTATCTATTTCTTTATCTTGTAATGGCATTATTGGTCGATTTGTTGTAATCGTGTGTGTACACTCTTTTATGCAAATAGTTGGAAAGAGGTTGATGTTGATTTCGCTAATGGATTGTAGAATCCGCTGTTTTACAAAACCGCTAGTTGTTTTACAAAACAGCGCCGTTATATAAATGAACTGAACGATATCTAGTGGTTTTACATAATTACTGAACTTTAACACGCAGGATTGTTTAAACGTTTTGCATTATCAATGCAGCGTCAACGATTAGAGGCTATGTACGCTCTCTTCGCTTGCTCGACTTTCGTGTGGTGGGTCACAATTCTACTCAACCTAAACCAATTGGTCAGGGTGCCCTAGTTTAGTTATTGCGACCGATTCGGTATTACAAGCCACACAAAACACTTATCGTGACTGCAGATAAGCCATTCTGCAATACGTCTAAACGTGGGTAGCAATATTGTAAAAAGTAGCGCAATGACAATTCAGCTAAACGTTATTCAGCTGTTATACATAACGGTGCTGTTATGCAAAACAACTAGCGGTTTTGTAAAACAGCGGATTCTACAATCCATCTGCGACATTGATATTAAGGCTGTTGGATGGGAATTTGTTATTTGACTGTTTAGATATTTATATAACCGCGAAGAATGTATTTATTACGTCCAGCATAATAATTAGTAAACAGGTGTTAATAAACATAGTATTTTTAATAAGGCCCAAGACAAAGCTCTCAACTAGCATTTTTCGGTTCATCCATTCCATTTGTGTAAAAATTAGAGAAAAAAAAAATATGATTTTAAGTTAGGTGGGCGTTAATTGTCCTCGAGTACCTTAATAAGTCAGTGGTTTCACAAGTCTAAGCGTTTTGTATTGGTGTTATGGCTTTTTAGGGTTCCTAAGCCAAATGGCTGTAACGGAACCCTTATAATTTCATCATGACCAACTGTTCGTCCGTCTGGATGTCAAAGATCCATGAGCCAATTTACTCGGAGATTATATCGATAAAGATAGAAAAGAAGGTGGATTCTGTGCACCGCTAAACAATGGTGTTGTGAAAAAAATAATTACGAGTGACACTCTCCATACATGAAATGTAGGGATGGAAAAAATAATCATTGCACTGTGTGAGGATTTTTTTTATCGCATAATTGAAACGATCGTGATGTTTCTAAGTGGCTATGCTTTTTAAGTGGCTTGTTTTTGTTTGAGATATGGAATGTTTTCGGTTACAATCACAGAAATAACTTTGTTTTTCATAGTTTTACTGTTAAGCTGTATGACATGACATACAAACAAACTTATTTTTGCAGCCGAGAAAATCAATATCATGCATGTGTAAATATTCATCCCGACTACGGAACTCTTCACTGTGCGTGGTGCGACGCGCACTTGGCAGGTTTTTCCATAATAATTCGGTCTTGGAATTTGGTACACATGAATTTCTGGGACCCAAACACGGACGTGTAACGTAAATGAATTTTGAACATGGGGATAACTTTTGGGAGGAAAATTAGAAAATTAAAAAAAAGCTTTGCAAACTATACCGTATCACTTATCAAATGAAATGGGCTTACTGTGAGGGTCTCAATTTTTTTTTTTAATAATTTGAAAATAAATAGTTTTAAAGTTATTTAAGAAAATAGATGAAAACTGACCGGGACCCTTATCTCCGATACTATTGGGCCTAAAATTTTAAAAAAAGCATACAAAAAATAGTTCTATACTTATAGATTACAGGAAAACCTATAAAAAGTCTATAGTATTAAAATAACATGGTAAATCTATCAATAGTGTGCGTACAAACTTAGATTTGCAGTTGGAATATATGGGACAACATATTTTTCAACTACAATGTTGAGATTGTTCTTGGGATCATCCTAACTACGGAACCCTTAATTGTGCGTAGTCCGACACGCACTTGGCCGGCTTTTTACTCACAAATCCACAACCTATTAACTAACCTAACCTAACCTAAATGGCCTGTAATATTTCTTATATCAACAACCAGTATATAATATGGTTGCACAATATTACATATTTACTTACATTATTGTTGTATTTGAGCAACAAATTACGAACATAAAAGTAAACTATGAAAAATTGCCGCAGGATAATTCTTCGTGCTATATCAACTTCAGCTGAAAAAAATATAAGACGAAAACTAAGTTTACGACATTTATTTCGAGCAAACAAACAAGTTACAGTAACAAATAGGTTGCACTACGAAGGGTGACACTAGCACAAGCCCCCGGGCTGATTGTCGGCTAATTCTTCGCGCTCCACTGAAGGTTGTACATCGCAATAAATTCGTCGCATTCATACGACCCAACCAACTGAAAGAGCTGTGATAAAAACGAGATGACTCGCTCTCCCACTCTCCCACATATTTTTTTACTCAAAAGACAATGTTTGCAACCTCTGAGGTATTAAGAGTGGATTTCACCAGTGAAACAGAACGCGATCAGCACATGTAAACCGCGTTCAAGAGCTGTCAGTGTCATCATTGTTGTAGAATACTGACACTGACAACTCTTGAACGCAGTTTAGATGTGCTGATCACGTTCAGTTTTATTGGTGAAACAGGCACTTAGACAACGAACCTATGACGAGTATTGTCTCTATTGAATATTTCATTACTGCCTACGTTCGTTTCCTACCCTTATGAGTTTGTCAAACGGTGGTTGTTAAGCCAATCGTAACTTTGTTGTATTTTTATGGATGTGTTGCGTAATACGGCTTTTTATATTAGTAAGGACCTATTTACGAGTAGGTATAATACGGGTGTATTTGTTTGCAGCCAAACAAGGATGGACAAGATCATTTGATATCTGATTGTGTACGGGAAATAATAAAAATGTAATCACAATAAATTGAGGGCGTTCATTTGTTTTGGGGGTCAATCGCCTCGAGGGAAGCCAGTATTCGTCAAGCTGGTCTCATTCGACGTTCAACCAGGTGTACCTACCCCGTAAGGGCGGTAAATTGGTAATGTGAAGTGTATTGTGTCAGCATGCACAAATAAAGTAATATGAACAGAAGTTCTTGTATTTACTTTTTTTCTTTTCATCTATACAAATAAATAAAATTGAAGTATCTGTTTGTAATGTCAAAATAACAAGTTTTTACGAAATGCATAAGAAAGTATACGGTAAATATAACAAAAAAGCAGTTTTTAAAATTTTTGTCTGTCTGTCTGTTTGTTCCGGCTAATGTCTGAAACGGCTGGACCGATTGTGACGGGACTTTCACTGGCAGATAGCTGATGTTACGGGGAGTACCTTAGTGTTTTTATTTTAGAAAAATAATTAGGATTCCGCGTAAAAAAATGAAAACCCATGAAATTTTGAAAAGAGTCGGATTTGAACAATTCTTTTTGCATTTGGTAGCCCAATTTTCGAGGATAGTTATAGGTTAATTAACATCACGATACGACCCTCAGGAGCCGCGCAAAAAGAAAAAGTCAGAAAGAACTCTAAGCAAAAACGAAGTAATAGCGCGGGCGGGCGGTGCAAGGCGACGGGTCGCGGGACTAGGAAGTTTTATTAAAATGTGGCTGTTATTTTAGTATATTGTGTATGTTACGACTTCCACGCGAACGAAGTCGCGGGGCACAGCTAGTTTGTAAATAAAGCATCGACTACCTACTGTGAATTAAAAAAACCTCAATTAATCAGATAATAACAAAACCACACTACCTTCAAAGCTTTAGCTTGTACACAATTTAAACAAGCGTCATTAAAAGGAAAAACCATATCTATATTGTGATAGTGTATAGTGTATAGTGTGATTTTTTTCTACGATGGAACTGCAGGGTCAAATTAAATTAGTTAGTGAAACTCCGCAGACGTGATGAGTATAGCGATACCTAAACATGGTAAAACAACCAGTAGCAATGAAATGTCGGTTTAAAATTTTTTTTTTTTTTTTTGTTCAATGCATTTAAGAGAGATACGATCAATTAAGTCACACATTTTGACGATTATCTCATTTTTCAAAACCTATAGAGTACTTCCCGTTAACCTAGCAGTATGAAATTTGGCAAGAAGCAAGGCCTTACAATACAAGTGAGGGATAAAATCCAAAAATTAACCATTTATAGATATCATCATCTGCATCTGCCTAGCCTTTTCCCAACTATGTTGGGGTCGGCTTCCAGTCTAACCGGATGCAGCTGAATACCAGTATTTTACATGGAGCGACTGCCTATCTGACCTCCACAACCCAGTAACTGGGTAATACGATACCCCTTGGTAAGACTGGTTGTCAGACTTTCGGGCTTCTGACGACCCGTAACGACTGTCAAAGATCCACGAATGACAGCCGGGACCAACGGCTTAACGTGCTTTCCGAGGCACGGAGGAGTCTCGGTATGTAAAGATGGTCACCCATCCACGAACCAACCCCGGCAAGCGTAGCTTAACCCGATGGATCGACCCGTGCGGCTGTGGTTACTTAGCCACGAGCTCCTAACCATTTATAGATATATCATATAAAAATATTAGTTTTTGCTACTTTACAAACTTATATTTCCGCAGAGTTAAGTTTGTCCTTCAATCCGGAATTGAACATTCATAGGCCGTGTCACTTGAGTGAAGCCGCATACAGATGGGTTCAGCTTTG
Organism: Fissipunctia ypsillon; assembly: GCA_947568875.1. Classification (NCBI taxonomy): domain Eukaryota; kingdom Metazoa; phylum Arthropoda; class Insecta; order Lepidoptera; family Noctuidae; genus Fissipunctia; species Fissipunctia ypsillon. Next base: position 11,814,508 of record OX387644.1, on the reverse strand, counting down.
AAACGGAACCCTCAGGGCAAAGGTCCTACTCACGCTTGTCTGGTTTTATATAAGTTCGGTGCCCGTCATTTTTATTAGAAATCTGTTGCTAGGCAACCCGCAAGAGTTGTCTGAGCATTACGCATCGGCGTATCAGTGTCTTAACTTTAGTGATCGCGTAGTGGCGGCTGGCGAAATGTTTTTGCGCTAAGTAACAGCTTAATATCTGCATTACATTTAGATGTCGCCTAGTGTTAGTGAAAACTAGCATTAGTCCCATATTATGGAGCAGGGGGCAAAAGAGGGCAACCCTTTTACACATTGCTACTGAGTTTTTCATGGAAGTGTTTGTGGTATAACTCAGACTCAAAGCATTTATTTCAATTAAATCAATTACAGGCACTTTTGAACTGTAACTTTGGAGAAGATCGGCGGGCAAGAAACTTCTTTTAAATTAAAATTTTGTTACAAAACATTGATCAGGAACTTCATTCATGTTGAAATTGTATAATGCACATGTGATAATGATGTAGAAAGTCGTGCACTATTACTTTTACCAACCCCCATATTATAAAGATCATACAATCCCAAGTTCCTCTCGATTAACTTCAAGTAATTCCGAATTCATGTAGAACTTGTGTCGATTGCGGCGATCAATCGTGGCCACGGACAGTGACGTAATGGCTCAGTAGACGACATTATGCTAACACACGTCCGACATTGTCCAATTAGAGTGCTGGAGAGAGATGAAGTGGCTGCAGTGACATGATGACTTGAAATGAATGAAACCACGATCATGTTAAAGTACTTAAGGCGCAGTGGTTAAAGCCTCGCCTCTCATGCACGAGGTTGTGGGTTCAAATCCGAGCAAGTACCAATGTGACTTTTTCAATTCATATGTACTACAGCCACATTTTAATAAAACTCCCTCGTCCCCTGAACAGCCGCGTTGCAGGGCGCCCGCGCTGTGTATTACTTCGTTTTCGCTTAGCGTGTTACTGTTTTCTTTTTGATCGGCTCCTAAGGGTCGTAGCGTGATGTTAAATAGCCTATAACCATTCTCGAGAATTGGGCTGCCAAACTCAAAAATAATTTTCAAATCCGACTTTTTGTTCACAATTTCATGGGTTTTAATTTCTTTTGCGCGGAACCCTAATTGTTTTTCTAAAATACGAGTAGCCTAAGTTACTCTTTATAACATCAAGTATCTGCCAGAGAAAGTCCTGTCAAAATTGGTCTAGCCTTTACGGAGATTAGCCGGAACAAACTGACAGACAAACAAAAACATATTATAAAGTACCGTATATACTTTCAAAAAATATACATTTAGTAAAAAATTGTTATTTTTGACACTACAAACAGACAGTTTAATTTTATTTATTTGTATAGATAAGTCTGAAATCGCCAACCCGTCTTCAGCAAGCGTGGTGATCAATGCTCGTAACTTCTCTGTATGAGAAGAGGCATTTTCCCTGCAGTGGGACAGTAATATCTGGCTGTTTGAGTAATTTAAGCGGCCTACCCAAGTGTCCTCTCTTTGGTATTGTTCGTCGAATCGTTGAGCTCCTTAAGTTCAGAGTTGAGCTGTACGATTACTGACAAATGCGTGCACTGACTGTCAGGTCCACTCAATCTGTGTGGTTCTTTCCTTAAAAGGCCATTTCAAACACCAGTCTACTTACAGTACATGGTCTTCACATGAACTGACCAAGATTATGTCTGGACTTTATAACAGACTGTGACCTCTGAGTTTGTTTCGGCCTTTCTTCTCAGAGTAGTCAGATAGGAAGCGCTGGCCTCATCTAGTTTAAAATAAATGAGATTGACGTGTAAAAGTATTTGTACAAACCTGCTTACAGAAATAAAATCATTTATCAATATCATTTATTTTATTTTAGGCTGGTATTGTTATTATTATAAAGTAGTAAGTATACATAGTAGAGTTCGTCTGGGGTAGTACTACCGCCACATATCTCTGTCTGCCGAAATCAGTGTTGCTGTGTTCTGCTTTGAAAGATGGCCGGTGTAATCACAGGTTCATCAAACATTTGAACTTTGTCACTGGGATGGCAACACATCTGCGATGCTTCTGGTGTTGCAACGATTAAACGATTTTCTTAAAATTTTAACAAGTAATAGTAATAGTGTGTGAGCTAAAGTAATCACAGAATATGAAATCAGTGTCATAAAAAATAATAAATTATACAATTTAATTAGCAACCAGTTTGATTTTGCCTAGACTCTAGATTGTCCTATGAAGCAGGACCAGCATGTCCTCAGCAAGATTAACATATCAACAACTATATCTATCTATTTATGTATTTTATTATTTATTTACAAACAATAAAATATTTACAGATACGACATTATAAGTGTTGAGTACAAAGGTACAGCTTATTTCTTAAAAAATTTAGACAATAGTGTGTGAGAACAAGAAGAGAAGAATATGATTTGTGACGTCTTAAATTAAAATATTAAATGTATAAAGCAAAAGTTAACAAATACCTAAATAAATAAATACCTATGCTATAAACCTATATCTATACAAATAAATAAAATTGAAGTGTCTGTTTGTAATGTCAAAATAACAACGTTTTACTAAATGTATAGGACAGTATAAACGATTCTTATAACTAAAACGCAATTTTTATCATTTTTGTCTGTCTGTCTGTCTGTCTGTTTGTTCCAGCTAATCTCCGAAACGGCTGGACCGATATTGACGGGACTTTCACTGGCAGATAGCTGATGTAACGGCGGGTAACTTAGGCTACTTTTATTTTTGAAAAATAATTAGGGTTCCGCGCAAAAAAACTAAAACCCACGAAATTATGAACAAAAAGCCGAATTTGAAAAATTATTTGTGCATTTGGTAGCCCAATTCTCGAAGACAGTTATAAGCTATTTAACATCACGCTACGGCCCTTAGGAGCCGAGCAGAAATAAAAAAGTCAGAATTATGAACAAAAAGTCGGATTTGAAAAATTCTTTTTGCATTTGGTAGCCCAATTCTCGAAGACAGTTATAGGCTATTTAACATCACGCCACCCCACCCAATCACCCTTAGGAGCCGAGCAGAAAGAAAAAGTCAGTATTATGTAGAAAAAGTCAGATTTGAAAAATTCTTTTTGCATTTGGTAGCCCAAAGTTATAGGCTATTTAACATCACGCTACGACCCTTAGGACTCGAGCAGAAAGAAAAAAGTCAGGAAGTAATAGCGCGGGCGGGCGATTCAACGCGACGGTTGGTGACGGGTCGGGAGACGAGGGAGTATTATTAAAATGTGGCTGTTATTTTAGCATATTGTGTATCTTACGACATCCACGCGAACGAAGTCGCGGGGCACAGCTAGTAAATATATAAATTCTCACATTTGAGAGGAGAGGAAATGCTCTTATACTCGATATTTGAATTGAGATATAGATTTAAAATCTAGAATGCTAGGCGGATGCGAGATCCACAATCTTACAGCATGGACACAGAAGGAATAAGAATAGTAGTTTAATTTATGAGGATGGGATTTAAGGAGGGACTTAAGGTGTGATCTACATGGTGCTTTGCTAGGGCGAGCGTAAGAAAATCGCTCACGCAGGTAGGAAGGATAAGACGGGTTGTGTAAGATGTTGAAGAGGAGATATAAAATTCGAGTGTTCCTGCGAAGGCGGATTGGGAGCCACTTGAGTTCCGTGCGAAGGTGAGAAACATGGTCATACTTTCGCACACCGAAAACAAAGCGAATGCACAAGTTTTGCAAGCGCTCAAGCTTGTTTAATAGCTCCTCTGTAGCATCCAGGTAGCAGGTGTCGGCATAATCTATAATCGGCTGAATAAGTGTTTGTGCCAAAAAAAAATTAGTCTTCAAGGGCAGGAGACTTTGAAGGTAGTTCAGTGTATGAAACGAAAAATGTATGATACCTTTTTGCTGACCTCATTAACCTGAGCACGCCACGAAAGATTGGAGTCAATAATAACACCCAAATCTTTGACGGTTTCAACATAGTCAATGGGAACACCATCGAGGTATAAAGGCATCAGAGATGCAACATCAGCCGCATTGCGAACGAATCTGCTGCCTATGATCATGGCCTGGGATTTAGTTGGGTTAACTTTCAAACCAAAAGACTGAGCCCAAGCGCTGATACAAGCCAGGTGATGATTCATAGCAGCAATTGCAGAACCCGCGTCGGCTACAGTAAAATGTCAGTAAAGCTGCAAGTCATCTGCGTAGAGATGGAAACTAGAGGAGATTACTCTGGTAACCAACTGGAAAATTGAAAAGAGAAGAGGAGAAATAACGCTACCCTGAGGAACGCCCTCAGTGAGGCTACACCAATCAAAGAAAGACTCCTCGAGGTGAGCACACTGAGAGCGGTCCCCAAGATAAGAACTGAAACAGACTAGAGCGTAAGAAGTGAAATTGATAGATTTGAGAATACCTAGTAAAATGTCGAAATCCACTGAGTTAAAGGCGCTAAGTACTATAGTCAAGTAATACAAGAACAGTAATGGGACTTATACTCCATTTCACTGTGGATGTCGTCAGTTACTTTCAAAAGCGCGGATACAGTACTTTAACCTGGGCGGAAACCGGATTGAAAAGGGGATATTATCAAGTTCGATGTCAAGAAAAACGATAATTGTCTGTCTCTTGAGAATGATAAGTGTGTGTGGTAACTATATGCTTAAAAACTTTAGGGAGGAATGGGAGAATAGAAATAGGTCTAAAGTGGGTTAATAAAGAAGGATCGTTAGTTTTAGGTAAAGGTATAATGTGATCTATCTCTCTTTCTCAAGTAAATTTCACTTTTAAAGCAATTTTCATTAAACATAAAGAAACACTCAAGCATGAAATTTCTTATTTCCTTTGCAGAAAAATGTATTTTCTCATTCATCGTAAACTCAAACGGCTTTGTAAATAATTACTGCAATACATTAGTAACGTGAATAAAATGGTTCAGATTTTATTTCCTTTGTTAATCTGGAAAATGTAGACGGTGTGTACATAAATCTATTTCAGGATGTATCTCTGACTTTGAGTCGATTTTTTAATCGTTAGATTGTCTCTCATTGGTAAATGACATATGACTTTTTAGGGTTCAGTATCCGATTAATAAAATAATAGTATGAAGAATGTGTATAATAACTTTCCGTCGGTCGCACAGCTAGATGTCACACAGCCATTTTACTCGGAGACTTTGTATATTAGAGGCAAGGAGGTGCATTCACCGCTAAACAATGGTGTAGTGTAGAGAAATTACGAAAAAAATTATTAGTGGCACTCCCCATACATGAAACCGAGGGCTAAAAAAATCCCATAATTAAAAAAATTATAATGTTTCTATGTGGTTTTGCTACTTAAGCCATTTGTATCTCAAAAACTATTGTTTACGAGATACAAATGAGATATTTTCGGTTACAATCGCAGAAATAACTTTATTTTCCATAGTTTTATTTTTAAACACTATGGTCATACAAAATAATTTTTGCGGCCGACAAAATCAATACTGTGAATGCGTAAATATTCATCCCAACCAAGGAACTCTTCACTGTTCGTGGTCCGACACGCACTTGACCGGTTTCTTAATTCTGTAATTCTGATTTTTATAATTCGTGTTAAATTATATAATCACAGCTGAATAATACATTCTTATTCCCAGACAGCATAGGCATTGTAGTTCAAAAACTCCAAAATCTATTCAAAAAATTATAAACGCCCAAAAATATTCGCTCCAAAGGTTCCAATAATAAGAGGATATAGTCGCAGGTGAAGATATAATTCAGTGGTGGAGGTTATTTAAGTATTAATTGGGCACCTGTTGAGAGTCCAGGCCGTGATAATATACTATAGACCTTGTGACCTTTGTCCGGCTATTTAGAACTGGTATAATGACGTACTTATCTGGATTTGTGACTTTGCTACTGCTACAGAAACTAAGATAAAGATGAGCCCGAAGAAAATCCCTCATTGTCTTTCCCCGTGGGATTATATACACAAACTCACGCCTTCTTTCCATGGGGGTAGGCAGAAACTACATAACGCTACCTGCTACGATCCTTACATACTCCTTTTGCCTCGTTTACGTTCATACATCTGGTCATACACGCACGCCGGTTGCGAGTACTACGCACCTGACCTTTCTGAAGAACATCACCAATATGGTCACTATATTATGTCCTTCCAGGGCGTCCCCTCACTATCTCAAGTTAATTATCTTTTTGTATGCTCGTGTTTCTGTGACAAATAAACCTATTTTTAGGTAAGATAATGTGTATACAGGCGGTCAAAATATGAAAACGCCCTGATGCCCTTGATTTGATGCACACTCTGCACCGTTCACTCTGCAAAAAAAAAAAAAAAATTCATACTGATGTATGAATTTTAATTTTTTTTTTTTTTTTTTTGTATGTATTTTTTATAAATAAATTATAAAAATAGATTATCACCTTGAGTGTTTTCTTTACGTATCCTTATAGATAACTTACATATTTGAATCCACCATTTATTTCTAACAACTTTACATGTCATTAAGCTATGCATTTTACGCAATAGTAGAATTCCGTAAAAAAGGCCCGGGTAGTTAAAATTTAAGAATTACTCCAGTTTTTATTAAATAATTTGTGCATATTGCATACCGTTAAAACGGGCATGAACCAAAGATGTATTCCTAGAATTATAACTGCTCTATCACTCTTAGTTTTTTTTTTAACTCAGTTCAAAGTAGGGATTTCAGTATTTTTTTTATTTGTTTGTAGTAGTAGTATGGGGCAAACCAAACTCAACACATGTCTCATTGCTTAACCTATTGTCAATCCGAACACTTTGTTTTCTTTCTGTAAGGTCCTTCAATAATTTTAAAGTAATACCTCTTACACCAAACCCTTGCAACTTATCGAGTAGGTGCAGGATACAAACTGTGTCGAAGGCTTTTGCTAGATCACGGAACACTCAAACATTATAACCTTTGTTCTAGGTTGGTAATAATGGGGTGTAAGAGATGTGAACTGCGAGATACCATTACTTAAAACAAAAGTATTTGCAGACAGTTGAATTGTCTTAATTTTCTAAGATATATCCCATACATATTATACAGGATGCTAGGCAGGCGGTTGAACATACGAAAATGGTGGATCCGTGGGGCCGTCAGCTACGTGTTTAGGCCCAATGACAAGACCCAGGCTACACGGACTTTTTAAATGACTTTCTTTTAATAAATTCGAAATTCTTTGTTGCTCAAACTTCAAACGCCAATACCAAGAATAGAAACAAACAGGAAATTTAAATATGTCTATTAGAAGGTACTACTTAGTAGTTAGAACTCAGGAGTTCATATACTAGGTACCTCTAGGTAAGTGAAATATGTAGAACCGTTTGAACCAAAGAAAAAAGAAAAAGCCTTGTCTCTGTATACTTTTCGCATGTAATCGACCACACTCTAAACTATATATCTTCCCCCTTGCATGTTAAGTAGGAGTCTAAGCGACACAGAAAGTTCGATACCGGCTGAATTTACCTTCGATAATAAGTTATCGATCGATGCACCTTACGCGACCGCAACTGAGGAGAAGATGGGGCCGCACAGTTGCGAACCGTATTAGAAACATATTTCTTTAGGTTCATAGTTCATACGTACGGTATAACATAACATCACGCTGTTTTTCCAAAGGGTCGGGCAGAGTAGTAGCTATAGTACACCCACATGCATCTACCTTTGGGGTAGCTCAGCTAAATACCAACTTGCCGCGCTTGACTCTGTGGAACGCAGCGCTAAGAGGCTCATTGGCGACATAAAACTGGTGGATGCCAAGCTTCACAGCTTGGCTCATCGCCGCAAGGTCGCCTGCTTATCTTCTACAGAATGTACTTCGATGAGTGTGCTCAAGAACTCCACGACCTCATTCCGCCGGCCCGCTTCTACCATCGGACATCTAGACGCACTGTAAGTTACCATTCCTGCCTAGTTGCTATTCCACCAATTCTCACTAAGCGTTTTTTGTGATGCGCACAGCAAAGGAGTGGAACTCTCTACCTGCGTCTGTGTTTTCGAGCGCATACAACCTGTAACCTGATCAAACCGTGCTAAAGTAAATTTATTAGATACCTATATGCTGTTAGGGAAAGAATCAAATTAAACAAGTACACCCTGATACATTACAAAGTTTATTGAAATAAAACTATTACTGTGGGTACACAAACATCAAAAGTGGCGAGCCACCAAACTTATAGAACTGTCACAATCTTGTAACAGCTAGGTATCTTCTCTAACACACTAGCCTCTGTTACTAATGTGCTAAGGAAGATACCAGTATAAGATGGAATCACAATAAAGACTCAGAGTTGCTTGTGTGGGTTCGAGAGATGAACGTTTAATAACTTCTAGCTCAATCGTAAAAGTACTGACACATTTAGGCTGTGCTCATTAAAGAAATATAACATTCAAGAACGTGTCCCGACTTCCCGAGCACAGCCACACACTCCAAGTTACCTAGTTCCTTAACTTTCAGTAGAAAATATACATAGTTATGTCGGTCTCACTCTCTGATAGGTTAAACTGCAACTTAAACTCAATTATCAATCAGATAGTCTCTGATAAAGCCATAAATTTACGTTGACATCAGTTACACTCAGTATTCTCTCAGTTTATGTAATGAAGTCCCTTGGCATGGAACACAGGATAAACCTGGGTTCCCACGAACGAACGCGACCTCCGGGAGTCGTCCGGGAGAGAACGATGACGCTATCGTTAACTGGATCGGCGACGCTTCCTCGCACGAGGATTCGGATAGGTAAGGTCTTTCTGTACAAGGGATGGCCACACTGCCTGCACTCGTTGGTCCTCTCGTTGGAACCTCTAATTTGCGCCTGACCACGGAACAACACCAGGGCGTCACGTCTATACCCGTCCGATGTAGTTCAGGCTAGCTAAACACAGCCAGACCTGGAACAAAATCCCCCTAGGCAAAAACAAGAGCCCAGGACTCCCCTATGGAACAGACAGAAATAGTAATGTACTCACAGGTTCAGCCTCAACTTGAAACACCCCAGAAACCCCATCAGGTTATCCGGACACAGTCTGGTCATCACAGAAATAGTGCCTCTCACATGGTTTACGTGTTCAATCTTCAAACATCGCGACAGCCAAAGAACCTCATTTCTCTCTGACCAGAAGACCTCTAATCGACCCTCGGGAAAGATCCAACAACAGGCAAAATAGAAACCTTGAGTGCCAGTTCCTTCCGAAATGAAACTATAATAAAATACTTTAATTTTTAAGACATTGTGGATCGATGTAATGTGGGATATTATATCTGCATGTTAATTAATTACGAATTCTCTAATTAACATCAAAACAATTATCAATACCCAATTCGGAACAGCGCCATCTCTACAGTAATAATTGTGAAAACATTGTGTGAATTCATGGATCATGAGCTTCCATGATTCCCACGGTAGATGTCGTCACAAGTAACTAATTAATCAATTTTGCAACGTCACAAACCCGAACCTGATCTCTTCAAAGTGAGAGCGGCTTCTTCTGGGTAAGCTCGCTCCATCATCGACTTTGTCTCTGTCACCTCTGACCTAGACTAGAGTAAACAGCAAATCCATCTCAAAAAAAAAACTAAAAAAAACACACATTTCGTCAGTTATGTTTAAGACCCATGTATTAGGGGGCGAGCCTATTGCCATCAATTGGGTACAAATCCAGACTCCGGGCTGCTACTAAGAAATTACATATGGAAAACCCAATAACACTGACGGTATATTGTATCAATATGGCATAATTAATTTATTACGCCCTGTTTACAAATCATCAGTTTGTAGTACCTATTTCGTAAGTAGAGTGCATGTCTTTGGTTACGTTCCTACCTATTTCATGTTTCTCACATATTTCACAAGTCCACCTACTAATGATTGAAGGTATCAAAGAGGTTCGATTGTCCGTTAAAAGTGATGAAATCGCAGCAACGACTTAGCAAACATATCTACCGGTTAGTGTCTCAAAATGAACACACTCGACTAAAGACTCAAATGGTGTACGTACCTACCTAAACGAGTTTTTAATAAAATAAATAAAGCAGGTGTTGTCCAATCTTCAACCTAAAACTGCAATGAATAGGCATGATGTCTGGGTAAAGAAAACAGAAATTCTAATTTAGTCCGTCAGTCAGATAATAAAAAAATATTAGGCACGTATTTTTGCTTTATCATATTAGTGACATTTATTTTGGAAATATGTATGTATGTATTTGTATGTACCCATATTGTATGTTCATATATATACAGGGTGTTTGGTAGAACGTTGAACATACGAAAATGGTGATTAGTTGGGGTCATCTGCTATCCACTTGGCCCGAATTATTTGACCTTGGCCCCACCGTTTTTTTTTTTTTACTTTTTCTTAATTTTACAGAAAATTACCAGTTTTTTAACTTTAAATTCAAATATCTTTACTTGCGATGGGTAAAACAGGCAGGATGTTGTTTTGTATTAATGTCTAATAATAGCAGACTCTCATAAAATTATTGTTTGGTACAGATGTTAGTAGGAAAAAAAGTTTAGAGTCTTTAAATGTGCAAAAAGATGTAAAAAAAATACTTAGAGCATAACTTTGCTTTGATTGCTACATTTTTTGACAACTTTACAGTTTTAAATTTCGCAAAAAATTTTAATTTTCTGTTTCGTCAAAAACCTCCTACTTGATAAAATTGTCAAATAAGTCCTGAATTTTTGTTTTAGTAAATGTAAATTACATACCGTTAGAAAGCTCATACAGCAGAGATATTTTGATGTAATCCTAAGTTCTCGATCGCTTTTAGTTTTTTTTTAATGCAAGTCAAAGTTATGCTCTAAGTATTTTTTTTACATCTTTTTGTACCTTTAAAGACTCTAAACTTTTTTTCCTACTAACATCTGTACAAAACAAATATTTTATGAGAGTCTGCTATTATTAGACATTAATACAAAACAACATCCTGCCTGTTTTACCCATCGCAAGTAAAGATATTCGAATTTAAAGTTAAAAAACTGGTAATTTTCTGTAAAATTAAGAAAAAGTAAAAAAAAACGGTGGGGCCAAGGTCAAATAATTTGGGCCAAGTGGGTAGCAGATGACCCCAAATAACCACCATTTTCGTATGTTCAACGTTCTACCAAACACCCTGTATATTTGTATATATTAGTGTATCGTTTTTTATTTTATGTATTTTGTTTTCTCTTTTACTCTTACACACGTTGTCTACATCTCTATAACTACTTTCCTATCGCAGGGTATGCTGGAAGAGATTTCTTTAGAAATAAGCATCACCTTTGTACGTATTTTTCTGTTCCTTTCTTCTTGTTTGTTTATGTATGTACATAAACTGGTAAATAAAAAAATAAAAATAAAAATTACTTAGATAAAACGCATTAAAGTTGGGGAGTGGGGGCTCGCTACGTCACAACTAAGTATAAAATCGTCGCTGTCATTTCAAATAGTCGTATGTAAAATTTTTGTTTTTAGTATTAGTATGCTATGAATTTTGGTCAAAATGCGTAAGGAATTTGAAACAACCGCATTTCTTATGAAATGAAATGAAATCGTTTATTTCCAGATATTGTAGATCCAACTTGGAGAGGGAGGCGTTTACCCTAGAAATAAACGATTTAATATCATTTCATAAGAAATGCGGTTGTTTCAAAGTCCTTACGCATGCTTATAATATTAAAAACAAAAATTTTACATAAGTACGACTTTTAGAAATGACAGCTATGAAATTTAGCAAGGCCACATTTTAATTCAATGTATCGCCGTAATTTTTTGATTACGTAAAAAGTGAAGAAATACGTGTCCAATATTTTTTAATAATCTACCTGATGGACAAAAAAATATTAAGTCATCATCCCTGTTATTATACGGTAGGACAGCCACAATCGTGTATATAAATTAATAAGATATCTAACGCAAAACTTTATACGTATACTTATGTATATCCTGTCGTAATCTATCTTAGTTATCTAGAGACTTTACGGTTTGTTGTTGATATATTTTATCTGATTTACTGCACAAAGCTGCGTAGAAGAACCTTTTTCCTTAGTTGGTTGAGTTTCATACTTATTTACCTACTCAGCAGGATCTAGGCGTCCCCGGAAGTTATGATTTAAAACTAAAAGAAAACTTTCTGTCTGCCAATGCGACTCGTTTATTCACCCGCTATAATCAATACCTACTTACTTACTTATATCTCATCATCACTTTTGTATTCTATTTTTTTACTTTAATTGCTTTGTGGACAATGACAGAAGACGGAAGGAAGTCATTGGGCTCCTTCTTCAGCCTGGTGTCAACAATATGCTGGCTTTAAGACAAAAATACCACTATATACTATACTATTACCACTTGCTTAAAAACGGTGAAGGAAACCGGCATACCTGAGAGATATTTCTCGATGGCATGTGAAGCCAAATCAGAGGCCCATGGGTGGCATAAAAACTCTGACACCAGGTTAGTCCCTAACTAACTCCGCTACCGCGAGAAATCGTGGCATGGCGGACAGAGCTCCGGCGGGATCTCATGGCGGCATGGAGAGTACGATTGCCGCAACCCAGCGCTGGGCACGCCACAATTGCGGCGATAAGTCCCCTCTTTGAGGAGTGGCTGGAGAGGCGCCACGGCGTCCTCACCTTCCGCCTGACGCAGGTCCTCACCGGACACGGGTGCTTCGGGAGATACCTGTTCCGGATAAGGCGAGAGGAAACGCCCGGGTGTCACCACTGTGTGGATCGCCCGGAGGACACGGTGGACCATACGGTGGAGGTCTGCCCGGCTTGGGCGGAGTACCGCCGTGTCCTCGCGGAAGCGATCGGCAGCGGCGATCTCTCGCGTCCGGCCCTGGTCCAGGCCATGGTAAGGAGCGAGAGTACATGGGAAGCCATCACCTCCTTCTGCGAGGCAGTAATGTTCGCTAAGGAGGAGGCCGAACGCGTGAGGGAGAAGCAAGCTTTGCGCCCTCACGCCCCTAGTCGCCGCAGGAGACGCCCTGGGCGTCGGGAATTGGCAGCCGATTCCCGGCCACCGTAGGCGCGGGCTTGCGGACGACGAGCAATGGGTAGCTCGCCATCCGGTAAGGACCAGGCCCGAGTCGACGCGTTGTGTTCCACGCGCGTCTCAAAGAGATGTCAGCACCATTGGAGGGGTCCGCTAGGGCCGATGCCAGCCAGGGTCGCGGGATGTTCGAAAGAGTTACCGTGGCCCCGGCACAGGCAACTGAAGGAACACGGGTGAGTTTTAGTCAGTAAAAGTCTGACACGCCCTCCTGCTCCGCCCAGAGCGACAGAAGTCATTTGACGATTTCCCATCCAAAAAAAAAAGGTTAGTCACTTAGCCACACGAAACAGAAGAAAGAATACAAAATGGTGATTATGGAAAGGTCACTTGACTGCTTACTCTACTACTCTTCGTAAAAAACTAGATTTCTATCTACAGTACCTACTCCACGAGAATTTCAAAAAACTCAAACAATTTGAATCTTTCACAAAGACTGAAAACATTCTCATAAAAAGTTACAACATCACTACAAAATTCCTGCTAACCATAAAGCAAGAACATAAGCTACTACTCCAAGCTTTGTCAGAAGACATGAGTCAATACAGAGGTTGCAAGTGCATCAAGTAAGTACTGTCTGCTAGTACTCGCCCGCCGCAACGAACCAAGTGAGACGTGAAATTCGGCACTTTGAATTTACGATGCCTCCACACTGGTACTCCGACCTTTGCTTTATTTTATATTACGTGTACTTTAAAATGGGGGGCTGTAATGGTTGGATAAACTGTAAAACATGCATGGAATAAGTTTTTACGTAAAGTACCTAAAGACGACAACTAAAGTCGATAGATGTTTGATATTTTTTGATAATGCATTTATTAGGAGTCAATCATTGTCCTTGCATGACTTGCAGCAGATTTTGGATAGTCTAGTTCATTCTTCTGTACGCATTGATCTCCGGGTGAACTTGGACAAAACCAAGGTTATGTTTAACGAACAAGTCACCACTGAACCGATTGCTGTCAATGACGGTGCTCTCGAGGTTGTTCGAGAATACGTTTACCTCGGGCAAACTCTTCAGTTTGGTAAGAACAACTTTGAGAGGAAGGTTACCAGAAGGATTTGGCTGGACTGGGTAACGTTTGGGAAGCTTCGTCGAGTCTTCTCGTCGCGTATTCCACAGAGCCTAAAGACGAAGGTCTTCAATCAGTGCGTCCTGCCTGTTATGACTTACGGAGCCGAAACGTGGACACTCACGATACGGCTGGTCCATAAATTCAAGGTCGCTCAGCGAGCTATGGAACGGGCTATGCTTGGAGTCTCTGAGGGATGAAATCCGGAACAAGGTGAGAGAACAGGTCAAGAGAACTAAAGTTGTCGAAGCTCACAGAATAAGCAAGCTGAAGTGGCAATGGGCCGGCCAAATTAGCCGTAGAACCGATGACCGTTGGGGTAGACGTGTTATTGAGTGGAGACAAATAGGCAAACGTAAGGTAGGATGGCGTCAGGCTAGGTGGAGCGACGATTTTCGCAGGGTGGCTGGTAGCAGCTGGATGAGAGTCTCCGAGAATTAAGCTGAATGGCGTGCAATTGGAGAGGCCTATGTCCGAGGACTGCTATAGGCTGATGATGGTGATGAATCATTGTCCAAAAGAAGATGTAATACCTACAGTATTTTTAGCCTGTACCTGTCCCATTTCAGGCAAAAAGTCTCTTCTCACTCATAGAGATCTTACATCAGCGCTGTCTTAGGTAAACTTGAAATGAACACAATAAATTATATTGTTTCGATGCAGCAACGCAACGTTGGCTGGGTCCACCACATAACATTTTTCCAATATACAGAAACATTTTCAATATTTCCATACTTATTGATATTATGGTCAAAAAGAAAATAAACAATTCCCATTTATATTTATTGCCGTTTCTTAAATTAACATCTAAAGTTTTATTTCACTTTGTAGATATTCTTGAGAAATTCCCTACTGACTCCTTTGTGTTACCGATTGGTATTATTACCCACAAAATATGAATTGCGAATCGAATATATTTTTACAGTAATAACACGGTGTTTTTGCTCCGTTGAAAGACATTGATATTTATTTTTATTTTTCAGATAAAATGGAGAGCCAATTTGCTGGTTGTCTGGTCTCAAGTTTTAGAGCTACGCATTTATGTACAGTCTAGCGAGAAACATTAAGTACCTGGGTAGATTACACACCTACACACTAAAATAGTACGAACTAGCTGTGCCCGCGACTTCGTTCGCGTGGATGTTGGAAAGCAACTTCCCTATTTGAATCGGATTTTGTTCTCAATTTCATGAGTTTTAATTTTTTGCGCGGAACACTAATTCTTTTTCTATAATAAAGTTAGCCTAAGTTACTCCTTATAACATCAGCTATCTGCCAGTGAAAGTCCCGTCAAAATTGGTCTAGCCGTTTCGGGGATTAGCCGGAACAAACAGATCTTAAAATAGATTTCATGCTTTTATGTGCCGTAAATACTTTCATATGCATTTAGCAAAACGCTGTTATTTTGACATTACAAATAGACACTTCAATTTTATTTATTTGTATAGATAAGTATGAAAACCTCAAGCAGCTTACCAGGTAAATTTACATAATTACACTATCGGGGCAACACTTAATGCTGATTTCACCTTGGAAACTGAACGCGATCAGCACATCGAGACTGCGTTTAAGGGTGGATTTTACCAATGAAACTAAACGCTACAACCGCGATCATTAGCTGTCAGTATCATCATTGTTGTGGAATATTGACACTGAAAGCTCTTGAACGCGGTTTAGATGTGCTGATCGTGGTCAGTTTCATTGGTGAAATTGGCCCTTAGAGTGTCAATATTCCCAATAATAATGACACTGACAGCTCTTGAACACGGTTTACCTACAATGACTATGCTGATTGCGTTCAGTTTCATTGGTGAAATTCGCCCAAGCGCAACACTTGAATGGTTCTAAATAGTAAGTAAAAAAAACCGACCAAGTGCGTGTCGAACCAAGCATAGTAAAGGGTTCCATACTTGGGATAAATATTAACGTTGGCACAGTATTGATTTTTTCCACCGCAAAAATAAGTTTGTAGTTATTTCATAGTATGAATTTCTCGAAAAAATATCCCATATCTCAAAAACAATTGCCATAAGCCACTACGAAACTTAAAAATATAATATTTTAATTATGGGATCCAACACTACACGCGCAAATGTGCATTGATTTTTTTTCATCGTTCGGTTACAGGTACTTACCTATGGGGAGTGCCTTATGATTTTATCGTAATTTCACTGCACTACTGTATAGCGATGCACACAATATACCGTCTTCGTTCCAATTTAGTACAGTGCTTAACAGTCTCCAAGTAAATATAATCGCTGTGTGACCTCCGGAAGAACGGACAGACTGACATTGCTACGGGATCCTTAATGCTTTTCATTTATTTCATATGATAGAAGTTACAGCTAGAAGCCAGACTTATTAAAACAAATTATCGGAACGTCTGAAACTTGACCTACAAGTTTATCTTCTAAAATAATACTTTTATTCTTTTTATTTATAAGCTTTCGATTGCGAAGTTGGAAACACAAATACCTACCCTTATGTAGGTGAAGCTTACTTCAAGCAATATTTCACAATCATATTTCCAAATACAGAAATAAAGTTCAAGTTTTCATATGTGGCTAAGAAAACAAACAAACACAGATTAAATATAACCTAACAACACGTTGTTTCCCCGAAGGGATGGGCAGAGATGTACCTATAGTACACCCACGTTTAGCCAGTTATGTTTAAGTCCCATAATAGGGGACGAGCCTATTGCCATCAACCGCGCACGATTTTAGACTCCTGACTGCCACTTACTGAGAAATTCCTGATAGAAAAACTCATTAACACCCCTGCCCGACCTGGGAATCGAACCAAGGACATCATGCTCAGCAGTAGCGCTTGCGACCACAAGACCAACGAGGCAGTCAACACAGGCGACGTTTCATATTAAAAACTGTTTAATAACACATTAAAAAAATTTTAAATCATCCAAAAACTTTATCTATAATTCTGCCAAAAAACTCGTAAACTCCACACCTACTTGACTAATAAACTGTCAAAAATGTAAAGTTGATGGCAGATTAATTAATTAAACTATAGCTTTACCCGAGGAAACCTCGTCGGTGTCTGTAAGGCTAGATATAGGCACCTGTCCGAGTGTCCCACCGCCGGCGATTAGAGCTAGCAACTAAAAACGAGTTGGCAGGCAACGAGCAGCGAGTGCGCAACGGTGACGAGCGATTACTCGCTGGTGTTCAGCGAGTGTTCTGCCCGCCAAGTACCTACTCTCTTTGATAGCTCTTGTCGCTACGACAAACTAGTACTTGCAGCTTGCACATTCAGCGCTCAACTATTAATATATGTATTCAGTGGCGCAGCTACAATTATCTTTAGAGGTAAGCCGAAGAAAAAATTGTTCAGTTCTCATAAATTCAAACAAAAAACTGTAGGTTTATAATCTTATGATGTATTAAACTGGTATTAAATTAAATATAGTTATGTAATGTGATGTGATACACAAGTGTATTATATTACTTGGCAATAGTAGACACTAAGAAGAGTGGTTGCTCCGAAGGGAAGCCGATAGTAATCGGGTTGTATGACGGCCCCCCTGATATGTATTTCCTTCACTTACACAGGACCTACAATCTTTTGCACGTTTCTTGAAAGATAAAATCGTTGATAGCTAGTCGCTTCCTCGTTGCCGGCGGTGGGACAGTGGTGCCATAAGCAATTTATTAAAGTGAACCTGATTGTTCTGAGAAACATCTTATAAGCGCTGCTGTACAAAGTATTGTATGGTCCATCAACACCTCAGCAAATCTCTGTCCTCAAGCCATATTCATTTATTCATCTTTCTTCAATTTTCTCAAATACTCTTGCAGCTAAACGAGTTGAATTTTGCGATTTAAATATTTTTGAGGAACGCTTTTTTACCTATTATGTAGACATCTAAAACATGAATTACGTGAAGATCTCCAGGATACTTCAGCAGCATTATCCTTTATTAGCCGGCTTCAAAAAACGAGGAGGTTCTCAGTTCGTCGGAATGTTTTTTTTTTCACTTTATTTTCTTATGTATGTTCCCCGATTACTTGATAACTGCTAGACCGATTTGGAAATTTTTTTTTTTTGTTTGAGTTCTAGGTGGTCCCATATTTTTATTAACTTCGCTAGGGTAGTTTTTGAGTTAGCTTCAATAACACGTATTTTTCCCACTTTGTAATTATGTGGATGTAACACAACTAAAAAGTGAAAATAAAAACTTTTTACAAAAAAAAAAACTACCAACTTCCAAAAAAAAAATACTACAAGAGGAAAAATAACTTTAATTTCGAAAGACCATTTAATTTCCAAACACCGACTTCCGAAATTAAAATAATAATAATAATAATTTTCACTTTGTAGTGTTTTTTGAAGTCGGTTTTTTTTTTTGTAATAAGTTTTTATAGAGAATTTAATGATGCGATGAAACAATGTAATATTCACCAAAAATAATGAGTTATGATTCAGAAACAAAACCTACTGAAGTACCTACCTACACTTTAGTAGGTATCAGCCACAAAGGTGCGCATTTTACAACTCTTTTAAACTTGTACGCAGCAATATTCCACTGACAACATTTTTTACGGAGTCTATTAAGTCGTAGCCGTGGCAAAAAAAATCTTTATCGGTATATTCGCCGTCGTAGTTAACAAATGCCATAAAAATTTCATAGGTGACTCCTATGGAACGTAAATTGTGGGTGTTAATACACTCCGGACGACGTCCTGGAGCTAGCACGAGAGGCTATATGGAAGATTTGTTACTACTTTAGTGTGATCATGTTTTACAAAGGTTTTTTGTGTTTCCGAGTATGTTGCACTTGTTAGAGTTCCTATGTATTTGGGAAACAGATATATCGGTAATCAAAATAAGCGTTATAAGTTGGTTGTTGATAGGGTCCGACCGAATTTCATTTTTGATTTTCGACAATTTTCGTTTTCGGCCGAAAAAAATACAACTTTCGGCAGTGGCAAAAAAAATTAAGTTCAGGAAAATCATTAGGTAGATACTGACAATTCTTTTTATTAAATATTTTATCGTTACAACAAATAAAAGCACAAAAACAAAAAAAAGCATGCAGAATAATTACTTTTTCTCGCTCAAATATCAGATTATTTATTAACCTTTAAATATATTTATTTCTAGTTTCAATAATGTTACGTAATATATTTTGAATAATAAAATATCATGGGTGCTATTTCCGAACACGCCTTAATTTAAATAAAAGAGCGGGAATAAAATTTCGTTGCTGGCGTAAAGAGTTGAATAAGTTAAAAAATATTAAAATAATCGTAAAATATGAGTGAAACTAGCGACGAGAACAGTATTTTAACACCGGAAGAGTTAATATGGTAAGTAATTAGGCCTTTGAGAAAAGTATAAACTTAATTTTCGCGTGATTTAAATTTAAACGGTTAAATTCAATAATTAAAAGATTGACCCGGTATTTATTTTACTTTTACCAAACAGAAACCTATCAAAAATTACAAAGAAAAAAATCTTTTTCGTTTTTCGGCCGAAAATGCAAATCAGGCTGAATTTCGTTTTCGACCGAAAAAAGAACCAATTACGGTCGGTTCTAAAATAGGCGGTGCACTACTAGAGATACCTAGATAAGTCAGATATTAAAGCCTAACTAAACAAAGCCAGTCAAACATCTAGAATTCATTTCAATATGTAGGTATAAGTACTGGATCAAACATCAAAAATCTCACGAACGTCTACGTATGAAAAGAAAATTTTGCAGAACATTTTCCCATAAATATGATAAGGCGTAGATTTCAGACGTTTTGTACGACACTCATAATTCTGCTGCAAGAAGCTTGAAAGTGTGCATGGTAGGTACGTATGTATGTACATACATTCTTTATTAAAATATATCATGCCTTGTTGATTTACGAGTACTGTTAGACTGGATTGCATGCTGCGCAAGCTCAGTTTTGAAACTGTAATTTAGGTACCTATAGTTTGGCTTTGGCTTTGGCCTGATGCAACGCAACAGTTGGTGTAATACAAATTCGCAAACCATGTCTGTACAAACCTACGCTAAAACTCTCAAATGAATATCTACTTGGTATTACGCTGGTATTCAGCTGCATCCGGTTAGACCGAAAGTCTGGGGGGCAATTCCCGTATTTTTAAGAACGGTCGCATTCTAATCTGGTCTCAATCTGTCAAAACAACCTCTAATTTCCCTACATCTTTGACAAGTCGCTGAGATGAGATTGCGACTTGAATTTGAACATTTTTTAAGTACGAGAATTGGCCTTTTCTTCAGGAAGCCGGCCTTAACATCGCGTCGTTGAGAAAAGGCTAGGCTGATTGTTCGATAGTTTAACTAGAACAAAAACAATAAAAAAGCTAATTTTTTACTTAACTTTGCCTTGACCTTGCGTTGACATTAGAAAAAAAATTATGATATTATCGTTTGCAGTAAAAATCACATTAAAAAGAGAAATAGCGATAAAGCAGGTAATTTAGATAGGGGAATGGATACCTAAAAAAGTAGGTAAATAAATCTTGCGCTGGCAATAAATTACGGGGCCCATAGACAACCCCAGCTAATGTGGTATCGGCCACTTGCCCACTGCATACAATATTTCGGGGACGTTATGGAAATAGGTAACGGTTTTGGTAAAATAGGTAGGTATTGTTGTTTTTCACGTGGCTAACGTGGCTGAATGTCAAAAAGGGGTCAAGTGCAAGTCGGACTTGCACACGAAGGGTTCCGTACCATATTAAGATCGAGCAAAAAATGTCGACAAAAACACGTTCTGGTATGGGGACCCCTTTAAGTTTTTTACAATTACACAACATAGGTAGGTACTGTGAGTTGATTGTGTGATTTTTAACCGACTTAAAAAAAATGAGGTTATCAATTCGACACGTATTTATGTAATATTATTGGAACTGCAATATATTCACATAATTATGATAATCTATTAGGGCTTCCAAATAAATATACAAATTTTTATAGGTGTATGTATGTTTGTTTGTATATGCTTGTCCACGCATTTCTCCGAAACTATTAATTGGATTGTGATAGTGTTTTATTGAGTTGCATTTAGTTCAACTTAGGGAGCAGTGCAAGTTTCATCAAAATCGGTCCATTAGTTTTCAAGATATGGACTAATACCTACGTGTAAGTGTGACCGCCTGGCTTATTGATACGAGCTACGGGTGTGGAGTTTTGTGGGTTTTGAAACATCTCAAAACCTTGGTCAAATTCTAGTGCAATATTTAAAACAAAACTATTAACTATTATTACAAACAAATATTTCACTATTTTTAGTACGACATAAATAATTAATTAATAAGTTATTAGTTATAGTGTAGTATAGTGTGTATATTAGTAGTATAATTATTTTATTATTATTAGTAATTTAAGAAATTAACTCGAAATTATGGAATAACTTTAATTTCGAAAAAAGAGATTACTCCCATAGAGATTACTCCCATAGATTACTCCCATAGAAGTTTCTATGGAAGTAATCTCCCATAGAGATTACTACCATAGATTACTCCCATAGATTACTACCCTATAGATTACTCCTATAGATTACTCCTATAGATTACTCCCATAGATTACTCCCATAGAGATTACTCCCATAGAGATTACTCCCATAGAGATTACACCCATAGAGATTTCTCTATCATCATCATCTTCCTGCCCTTGTCCCATGTTACTTGGGGTCGGCGCAACACGTTTTCTCTTTCCATTTTCCCCTGTCAAAAGTCACGCTATCATTCACTCCCTTCTCTTTCATATCATTCCTCACACAATCCATCCATCTTTTCTTTGGCCTTCCTCTCCCTCTCCATCCATCAACATTTATATTCATCACTCTTTTAGTCACATGCGTTTCTTCCCTCCTCTTCACATGTCCATACCAAGCCAAACGATTTCCTTTCAACTTTTCTGTCACTGGCGCCACTTTCAAACTTCCCCTTATATACTCATTTTTTACTTTATCCAATTTCGTCACTCCACACATCCATCTCAACATTCTCATCTCCGCTGCATGCAATCTTTTTTCATCCGTCTTCTTCACGGCCCAGCATTCCGATCCATACAGTACGACAGGCCTTATCACGGACTTATAAATTTTTCCCTTTAATTTGAGGGGCATCCGTGGGTCGCAAGTTGTTCCTGTGACCTGTCGCCATTTCATCCATCCTGAGTTGATCCGGTGTGCTACGTCTCGGTCTACTTCGCCATCCCCTTGGACAAACGACCCGAGGTACCGGAAGTCAGAGCAGCTCGGTACGGGCGTTCCGGCGAGAGATATGGGCACAGGACTGGAGAGACCGCCAAAATCACAAAACAAATATTCTGTTTTGGTCCGACTTAATCTCAGGCCAGCGGTCTCCAGTTTTGCCCACCACACCTCCAATCTGCTCTGGATCTCTAAGCCGCTCTCAGCAACCAGCACAATGTCATCAGCGAACAGCATACACCAGGGCGCCTCTTCGTGGATATCCGACGTAAGAGCGTCCATTATCATCACGAAGAGGTAAGGGCTGAGTGCTGACCCTTGGTGCAAGCCGACAGCCACATTGAAGCTGCTGGTAGTGCCCACTGTAGACCGGACTTGGGTACTGCATCGACTGTACATCGCTCGAATCAACTGCACATACTTCCCTGGCACACATTTCTCCTTAAGGGCCCACCACAGAACTTCACGAGGCACTCGGTCGTATGCCTTTTCGAGGTCAATGAATACCATGTGCAGGTTTTTATGCGCACCTCTGTATTTCTCGCACAGCTGGCGGATAGCAAAGATGGCATCTGTTGTTCCCCGACCAGGCATAAAACCGAATTGGTTTTGCGAAATTTCACTCTCTTCTCTCAGTCGCCTTTCAATAACTTTTTCCCAAACCTTCATACTATGTGATATTAGTTTTATTCCTCTATAGTTGTTGCACTCCAGCACATCACCTTTGTTTTTAAAGATGGGCACCAGTGAACTGTTACACCATTCGTCAGGTATGGCTTCTTCCAGCAACAATTTATTGAAGAATAAAGCTAACCACGTCCATCCATGTACCCGTAATAACTTCCATACTTCAACTGGTATTCCGTCCGGACCTACTGCTTTACCATTCTTCATTTCATTTACTGCTATTCTCACTTCATCCATACTAATCATTCTCACTAACCCCTCATTTACTTGTTTATTCTCAAGCACACCACTCCAGTCATTCTCCTCATTCATCAGTCTTTCAAAATATCCCTTCCACCTATCCTTAATTTTCTGATCATCCGAAAGCACTACTCCAATTTCATTCCTTATACATTTTATCTGACAAACATCCCTCATCTTTCTCGCTCTAGCTCGATTTCTCTATATTATATAATAATATAATATTGGCATACGGGCAACAAGACCCCTTAGGGACACAGTACCTAATGGGGAGGTCATTGCCCGTACCCCAGGGTGCACCGTCCCGGTGACTGGCCTTCCCCCCGGACGCATCCATAAGGGAATTCCAGCCCACAGGCACACGGGGAGGTTTCCTGACCAAGCACCCCAAGTCGGTGTCTTGGGATCTCCATTTTAGTTTTAGTTTTTTGCCGCGTTTTAGTTTTTTAAGTAATCTCTATGGGAGTAATCTATGGGAGTAATCTATAGGAGTAATCTATGGGTGTAATCTCTATGTGAGTAACCTCTATGGGAGTAATCTATAGGAGTAATCTCTATGGGAGTAATCTATGGTAGTAATCTCTATGGGAGTAATCTATGGGAGTAATCTCTATGGGAGTAATCTCTATGGGTGTAATCTCTATGGGAGTAACCTCTATGGGAGTAATCTATAGGAGTAATCTCTATGGTAGTAATCTATGGGAGTAATCTGGGAGTAATCTATGGGAGTAATCTCTATGGGAGTAATCTCTTTTTTCGAAATTAAAGTTATTCCATAAATTCGAGTTAATTTCTTAAATTACTAATAATAATAAAATAATTATACTACTA
Organism: Fissipunctia ypsillon; assembly: GCA_947568875.1. NCBI lineage: Eukaryota > Metazoa > Arthropoda > Insecta > Lepidoptera > Noctuidae > Fissipunctia > Fissipunctia ypsillon. The sequence continues at coordinate 11,790,426 of OX387644.1, read as the reverse complement.
ATATACACACTATACTACACTATAACTAATAACTTATTAATTAATTATTTATTTCGTACTAAAAATAGTGAAATATTTGTTTGTAATAGTTGTGTTACATCCACATAATTACAAAGTGGGAAAAATACGTGTTATTGAAGCTAACTCAAAAACTACCCTAGCGAAGTTAATAAAAATATGGGACCACCTAGAACTCAAACAAAAAAAAAAATTAGAGATTACTCCCCATAGAAAAAACTAAAACGCGGCAAAAAACTAAAACTAAAATGGAGATCCCAAGACACCGACTTGGGGTGCTTGGACAGGAAACCTCCCCGTGTGCCTGTGGGCTGGAATTCCCTTATGGATGCGTCCGGGGGGAAGGCCAGTCACCGGGACGGTGCTCCCTGGGGTACGGGCAATGACCTCCCCATTAGGTACTGTGTCCCTAAGGGGTCTTGTTGCCCGTATGCAAATATTATATTATTATATAATATAGAGAAATCTCTATGGGTGTAATCTCTATGGGAGTAATCTCTATGGGAGTAATCTATAGGAGTAATCTATAGGGTAGTAATCTATAGGAGTAATCTATGGGTGTAATCTCTATGGTAGTAATCTCTATGGGAGTAATCTCTATGGGAGATTACTTCCATAGAAACTTCTATGGGAGTAATCTATGGGAGTAATCTCTATGGGAGTAATCTCTATGGGTGTAATCTCTATGGGAGTAACCTCTATGGGAGTAATCTATAGGAGTAATCTCTATGGTAGTAATCTATGGGAGTAATCTCTATGGGAGTAATCTATGGGAGTAATTTCTATGGGAGTAATCTCTATGGGAGTAATCTCTTTTCTCGAAATTAAAGTTATTCCATAATTTCGAGTTAATTTCTTAAATTACTAATAATAATAAAATAATTATACTACTAATATACACACTATACTACACTATAACTAATAACTTATTAATTAATTATTTATTTCGTACTAAAAATAGTGAAATATTTGTTTGTAATAATAGTTAATAGTTTTGTTTTAAATATTGCACTAGAATTTGACCAAGGTTTTGAGATGTTTTCCCTTTGACTCCACACCCGTAGCTCGTATTAATAAGCCAGGCGGTCACACTTACACGTAGGTATTAGTCCATATCTTGAAAACTAATGGACCGATTTTGATGAAACTTGCACTGCTCCCTAAGTTGAAGTAAATGCAACTCAATAAAACACTATCACAATCCAATTAATAGTTTCGGAGAAATGCGTGGACAAGCATATACAAACAAACATACATACACCTATAAAAATTTGTATATTTATTTGGAAGCCCTAATAGATTATCATAATTATGTGAATATATTGCAGTTCCAATAATATTACATAAATACGTGTCGAATTGATAACCTCATTTTTTTTAAGTCGGTTAAAAATCACACAATCAACTCACAGTACCTACCTATGTTGTGTAATTGTAAAAAACTTAAAGGGGTCCCCATACCAGAACGTGTTTTTGTCGACATTTTTTGCTCGATCTTAATATGGTACGGAACCCTTCGTGTGCAAGTCCGACTTGCACTTGACCCCTTTTTGACATTCAGCCACGTTAGCCACGTGAAAAACAACAATACCTACCTATTTTACCAAAACCGTTACCTATTTCCATAACTATGCCATCAATGCCACATCTAGTAAAAATCAAATTCATACATCCATGTTGTGCTTGGCTTACTTTACTTACGATTGAGTTTAATTATGTTATCTGTTTACCCACATTTATTTTTTCTTTTTTCTCTTTGTTAGCTGGTTTTGTTATTTTATATACGTAGGTACATCTGTGCGCTCTAATTATTAATTTTAGTTTTAGATTGTTTCTCAGTAAGTGAATTATGTATGCAATTCTTATGAGAAATAAAGTTGTTCTTAAACCAAAATACATTTATAAAACTGAATTCGGGGTAAGTGAAACATAGTCACGGCGGTCAGGGGTAGTAAACTAGTACAAAAATCGAACAAGATCTATAATTTCTTAATGGTTGATAAAAATAAAATTGCGAAGATATTATAAAACAAATTATAAAGCCTTTATTTACGTTCATAGTTTACAAAAGCAAGTATTTTTACTTAATTCAAATATAATTATGTAAGTAGTATTTGTCGTCTAAAATACATCAACAATTAAACTCCAATGACCATAAAAACATTCAGTCGTAAATATTTCAAAAAACTGTAGTCCATCGGCATAAATAGATTAACAATCAATCAGCCTCTTGCAGTTTTTCGTCTGAGTAAGCAGCTCTATCAGTTTTCCGGATGGAATTTCGAGGCATATTTTACATGACCTGGAAAAAAAATCCTATTAAATATAACATAAGTAAATAAATCAAATTAACTTCTCTACTATTAAGTACTTAAAAACCGTAAAAAGGTTTTGTTTGTACATACAATGATGCCATTGTTGTATAACATTTCCTTTTTATTTATTGTTGAAAAATTAATTGCTATCGACTAATTAGAGGTCCTCGAACAGTTTTTTTTTATTTTTGCCAGTTTGTTTGGGATTCTTGCAAAAACTGTCTATCCGATTTTAATGGAAAGTAAATAAATACCTCGTAGTTCGACTTAAAAACTGGTAAATGTTTGATCAAAATCTGTTTGTTAGAACCGCATATACAGATAGATTTGTTGAAAAAATGCACCCTCTGCAGGGGGAGATTAAGGTAAATTACAGAAATTTGCGCTAACGAAATGCCAAGACGTTAACCAATAAATGAAGTAAAACTAAAACTTTTCATGACATTATTTTTCAAAAACATGTTTGTAAACTCTGGCACGGGGGAAGCAGACCATATGTTTCTCTTACCCCGGCCACCACTGTTTCGCTTTCCCCAATCAGTACTTTTTGAGGTAAAAATTTCTACCCCCTTATAATTCAATTGCCTGCACGTTTTAGCTAGAAATCATTAGAATATAAAATCTATAGTTTGAATACGTTACTTACTTATAAAATCTTCATAAACACTATTAAATTGCTTGACACCAGCGGCAGCGCACAGATGAAGCGCGTCCAACTCTTATTTTAAAGCAGAGTATGTTTTAAAGTTTCGAAGATGTCAATTTCTTTTTTTATTTAGCCTTGTAGAATGATCGTAGCGACATCTGGTACCTCTTCGTTTCACTTACCCCTGTAAGTGAAACGGTAAGTGAAACACCCAACCCTATACAATAAACTAAACAGTTCAAGACCTTATCAGCTTCGGCTCGCGAGTTCGTACGCGTGAAATTTTGGCGCCCGACCCACCGCGTCACGTCGCATCACCCGGCCGCGCTGCTACTAAGTTTTCGCTTAGCGTTCTTAGTTTTATTTTTTTTTATTTTTGCTCGGCTCTTATGGGTCGTTGGGATATTAAATCCAAAAATATTAGTTCCGGAGATTAGCACGTTCAAACAAAATAAAAAAACTTCAGCTATAATATAAGTTTATAAAATAGATAAATTGCAAGGTATATTAAGGGGTCATTGTACTCATCATTATGAACAACTTTTACTGTGGGACACCTGAAATCGCAAAAAAAAATCTGCTGTTTCCTACAGCGATTTTTTTTCACGCCCATGACCACGTGACCGCGTTTCCACTTAATACTACTTTCACCAATACAAGGATCCAACTAAACAAGGCTCTTACACGAGTGAAACAAATGTTTAGTTGCTCGAGATAGATACGATAGGTAGAATATTTTTTATTATGTACACCATAAAAATTACAGATATAAATGTAGAAATTTTAAAAGCTAAAAAAAGCGACCTTTTACAGACAACCTTTGGTTTATTCCCGGTCGACCCCGCCCCGTCGTCCCCACTGGGCACGAGTGGAAAAAGGAAAAAAAAAGTTCCAATCGTCACCACTGGGAAGGAACGATACTTTTTTTTCCCACTCATGCCCAGTGGGGACGACGGGGCGGGGACGACCGGGAATAAACCCAACCTTTGGATGGATTAAAGTTATAATTGTGCCTTTAGGTACTCGATTTAACCCAAACAAAATAAAAACACTTTGTATATTTGGAAATATAGGTTGGTAGGTTCCACAAAAGCTTCATACCATCAAACTGTATAAAAGGATGTCCGGTTATGATAATGATCTCTACTGAATATGGGCCCCTTTTATGACGATACGGAGGAGCATATTCGTTATAGATAGGTCGGGAGTCGGGGCGGACGCGGCGCATCCAATTTTGCGTGAACATTATCTCTGTTGTTGCAGCATCCCCGTCTCTCTCAAATTATCTCTACAAAATACTGCCTAAAATATAATCAACAGTTTGACAAGCTAAGTTTAACACCGAATAATTAATTTCGTCGACATAAAGTAAGTTGGTACTATGTTACGGAACAGCGTTGGTAACAGACAAATAACCGAGTTTGTAAATAAAATACAATAAAAAAATACGTATAGGGAAAGTTGAAATAGACCAATAAAACACGGTATAAAAATCCAATAAGGATCATAATTTATTTAAAAAATGATATATTACACTTTACAATTGACCGAACTCGTGTTAATGTGGCGGGTAACCCATAATATTCGATCATTTAAAATTTCGAGTATCACAGTTCTGTTTTGTGTAATGATGCTATTTTTCAGATAAAGAACATCCAAAATAAAACTACACTTTGGTACACGTGTCCACAAAATCGTGTTACACTGTCGAACCGTGATGTAAGCGTATAGATATTATGTTGTGATAATAACACCATTCATGATGTTAGTAAAACATTTAAAATTCCCCTGGAGTTAATAATGCTAAAACTGTATATGTCTTCATTAAATTCTTTAGGTCCATAAAATGTATTAGCATTCCTGGATACATTATTCTAATAATAATATTTAATATCTATCTCTGTAAGGTTTATCCAGTACGCAAAATGCGCGCACTGACGTGCAGTTGCGGACACCAGCCCGTATTACCTATTAAGGTTTATCCAGCCACATTAACAGTAGTAGTGACCGATGCATAAAAGCATCCTACACATACATTCCATTGGTTATAACTAGTTTATAACATTCTAGTAATATGTACAACTTTATTTACAACTTGAAACTCACGATTTTACTGCCACTTTGAATAAGACACATTGTGATAATAAAACCAAATTTTATATTGCTTCATATACATCGCTATGTGTAAGACACGAAAATCAAAATGACAGGAAAATGGTTAGTTTTGGCCGACAGATAGTCACGTTCCTTGGTCAACTTTGTTACAATTCAGCAAGACATGGCTGTAATGCATGAGTTTACATAAAATGCTTTTGAAAAATTAATGAAAATATGATATGACATTTACTTATGAATGTTAAAATGTTTTCTACTATGATAATTATTAGAGGACAATTCTTATAAGATTCATACAGATTAGGTTTATCAGTTTCTTACAAACAAGATGATTCGCATACGATATGCAATAACTATCGCTCAACAGTGAGTCACACTATCGAGCCTGTGAGATCATTAACATCGCATCTCGTGTTGTTACTGTACACTGACACCATGACTACTTACCAGGCGGAATCGCAATACAAAATAATCAAATATGATTATTATTATGGTAGAGAGTAACAATAACAATCAGAATATCAACGTACATTGGCTTGGTACCATTAAATTAAACACAGAAACTAATATCATAACAGCACATGCTTGTGTCCATCGTCTTTAATCTACGTTTCGTGATTCCATCGAACTAAGTTCCCGACTTAGAACAGCAAATGTGGCCAGTCAATAAAATCACATTTAATATCCACAGAACTCGCACTTTACTAGCTGTGGTTGTTATTAGCGTTACTGTACATCACTGAGTTGTTAACTATCTTCATACTAATTGAGGCACTGCTTCCATTTTTTTCTAGTCCCACTAAAAAGTCTTCCAAAAGTTTGGCAAGGGTTTTACGCTTGAACCTTAACGATTCGTTTATAACTTCGCGTATCACTTCCTTTTTAACGTCCATACCACCTTGTAATTGTTTTAAACTTTCGAAAAGTTTCGTGTAATCTGAAACCAAAAAAGATAATTTAGAAAAATGTTAAGGTTATCTCGCAACAAAAATTGATAGCGGTTTCATTTAGGTTATGTTTGAATTTGGTGCATGAATCCCACCGAAACACTGATAACGGTATCAACAACGAAACGACGCACAAACACTGTATCTGTTTATTCAGGAAATACATTTTTATCTACATTTTTAATCGCAAAAACGTATTGTCATAGTAGACAATGCCTTTTAAAAAGGGTATTGAAACCACACCTTAAGATTTGTTATAACTGCTCATATAGACTACCAAGATGCCTATTCACCTTACCATATACCATTATACCATACAAAAATTTCCAAACACTCCTTCAGTGATGCAGTTATCAAAGGCGGAAGTAACCACTTTCAATCTTTAACCCTAGCACGAACATAATTTACAGATCGCCAATAGAGCACAGCAATTATTTACATTTGTCAATAGCGACACCAATGATAATAATACTACTATTCATCTTGGTTTTCGTATTGGTCTTGGTGTTCGTAAACAATAAATGTCATGTTTACCTTTGCCGGGTCGTCGGACCGCGCGAAAGACGTCCGACCGTACATCTAGATTGTGCTTTCTTATGTCTGCAAGCTCTTTGCGTGTCAGCAGTGGCGGCATCGTCAACTGCGTTAGTTGTTTGTCGTTCTGTAACAGATTTATATGTTAGTAGTGACCTGGTCTAGTGAGGCCTTCTATCAATCTTAGTCGCATCCAGGTTTAGTCATAACAAACTTGATAATTCATACACCTTATGGGAATATTTATACATATTATTTATTATTTAAAAGTCTGATATATCCCGGGACCCTGGGGCCCCGGACGTTTGGAAGGCGTACGAAAGGCCGAAGCCAACCAACCGACTATGATCCCTGTTTGCTCTATGCAAGTGCACCCAAGGACAACTCCCGGTCGGTGCAGGACTATTACAGAACATGGAAACAAAACATATTGGGCTTTGGGTTTGGGTGGCTACAGTGGATTGGTTACCTAGAATTGTGGAAGGACTATATTATTATAAATTGAAGTCGCTTTTCTTGTCTATTTGTGTGACCGCGTGGTTCTCAACTGCGCAACGGATTTTGATGCGGATTTCTCCATCATTTAGAGAATTTATTCCGGAAGGTTTATGTGTATAACACATTACTAATAAACTAAGTAATAAAGAAATCTCAATGTTCTGTCAAGTTGTAAAAACCGTCCGAAGCAGGGGCGAGTAGCTAGTTCCCAATATTTCAACGTCATTGACTGTAGCAGAAAATTGTCGTTATGATTTATGCAACAACGGTTTGCGATCGCAGCGTGTGTATGTGTTATCCCAAAGGAGGACGCTCTACTATAGAATTTAAGCAATAAATATCGGAGTGGCATCTTGTCTCTTCTTGTCTCTGAGACGACGGCTAATATAACAGTTGCTTGGATGGCAATGACATTCTGTGCTGACAACAAAATTAAGAGTCAGTTGAGTTTATATCTAACATAAGAGAAGTAAAGTGTTAGTACAGTTGAAACTAACTCAATAGTCTGCAACCAGTCTTTTCCAAACGGTCTCGTGGACCGCGGTTGAGGCGAAAGCGCCAGGGTAGCCTTTTAGGGCTACCCTGGCGCTTAAGCTAATATAATTAAGATTAAGGACTAAGATAATTTGAACTTCGCGAGATCTTATGTTTTTTGCAGGTCACTATCAGGTTGCATGTTGATCAAAATATGATTCGTAACCGTAACAATTATGTAAAATCATCAATGCAACCTTCAAAATTCAAATTACCAACTGAATGACTATTTCATGACATGACATCCATAATAATATTATAAATCTCGTGTAAATTAACTTGACGTCGATAGATTTACCTTTCGTTTCCTCTTCCTGGAGCGTGCATTGGAGTTGTTCTCAGCGGCAACGCCCTGCAGGATGGCGTTGATCTGCAGCTCCTGCGTGTCGTGCAGCACGAGCGGCGCAGGCGGCGCGGGCGGCGGGCTGGCTGGCGCGGGCGGCGGCGACGGCGAGCGCGGCATCTTACTGCCCATCGTCGTGTATGCGTCTGAAACCACAGTACATTTTCAATACCCAAATAACACCATGCTTTGGTATTGTTCATAGAGTCGTTGAGCTACACGATTACTGACAAATGCGAGCACTGACTTGACAGGTCCACTCAAAACTTGGTGTGGTTCTTTCCTCAAAAGACCATTTCAGACACTAATCTACAAGGTCCTCACATGATCTGACCAAGATTATGTCTGGAATTTAACTCAGTTTGTTTCAGTGTTTCTTCTCAGAGTAGTCGGGTAGGAGACACCAAACTCATCTAGTTTTTAAAATACTATTAATGATTAAAAATGTTTGTATAAACCTACTTACAGAAATAAAATCATTTATCAATATAAATTCAATTCATGAGTTTTTTTGCCAGAAATGTGCTGTTTTCAGATCAAATGTGAAGTTGACTATCAACGATATTTGAGTCGTAAATAACAAGCAATCTGTTCAACAATTAACTTCCCTGACTACAATAATCTTTTCATGGGAAACTTAGGAGGAAGTATGGTAGTAGTATATTAAATTAAATTTATTTACTTATACAACAATGATCCATATCAAGTAAGGAGTTATCCTCATCAAACCTAGAGGCTTTTCTGATAGATATTTAGAATGTTGAATGGATGTTGTCAAGGAATGGCCGCCACATTTAACAGATATGAAAATCATTTTTAAGAACTATTGTAACCTTTCGTAATTACAGAAACAATTAAAAAGCCACTGTGTCTCGCGTAGATCTACGTTCTGAAGGGTTAATATTTAAGCAGCGTTTTCGATGACCAAAGAATATAGACTGACCTCCATTGAGGAAGGGTTTGACGACAGGCGGTAGGTTGGGAGGCGTGACGGCTGGCGGCGATGCAGGCGGCGATGCTGGAACGATAACCGGGCCGCCCGTGTCCACGTTTGGCGGTTCCTGTAATACAATATAATATATTAAGAAGATAATACATGTTTGTTATAGTAATTGAATTTGATCAAATGAGTATCCAAAAAAAACAGATGAATGTGTTACTAATAATTCTCTTTAGTGAGTTATTGCGTAAGAATTTAACCAGAACCGATTTAGTTTACACTTTTATCAGATACTTTTGCAAACAGACAGTGAATACAATGTTATAGAAAACAAATTTATACTACCTCAGGAGGCCTCCCCGACGGCAGCTCCGAGGGAGGCGGCGCGCGTGGCTCAACGGGTCTCCTGGCGACTGGCTCGCGAGGCGCGGGCGGCGCAGGCGGTGGTTCTGGCGGCTCGGGCGGGCGCCGCGCCACTATGTGCGGCGGCAGCGGGCCGGCGCGACGCTTGGGCGGCGCGGCGCGCGGGCTGTCCGCGCCGCGCTTGCCGCCTCCGCCGCCGCCCCCGCCGCGCACTGCACCCACCGGATCCATGTCGGCCTCGTCTACCATCATGCGCTGGAATTATACCAAAAATACTATCACTAAACGATTACTTTCTCACACACTGATTTATTATTTGTTAAAATTTTAGTAAAATCGTCCATGTATACAATATTTGTAAATATGTGAGCACCATGTATCTACCACATAATTAATATAGATTATACCACTGCTTCATTTTTAATTCTTTGTACCTATTGTTGTTTAGTAATAAAAAACTACCTTTTGGAAAGGGATCCTACAATCAATACATTTTCATGTAAATTTTGCATTCAAAATTGCCTTTTATGTGTCAAATTGAAATAAATGATTGCCTTTGCAGCATAATCTTCCACCACTACATGAGATATTCTTGTATAGCTCATACTGACACGAGAGTAGACGGTGAAAATATACTTTTGCTTCATTGTATCCAACACATCTAAAAAGCGTACATAGTTCATATATATTGAAGTTACATTAATCAATAATGATACTGAGGGTTTAACAGGTGTACGCCCGATACAAACTATACGGCGGGTCGGAACATAAGGCGAGTCGCTGCGCAGTAACGAATTCACATGTCAGCTGGGGTGCGGGGTGCAGTATTGCGCAGTGAGTAGCACACGTCAGAGCCGTCATAAAGTTTGACGCGTACTATACAATAATATGTGCAACAGAACAAAGTATAGCTAGGTAGGTAATGATACCTTGCCACAGGACTAGCTGCTTTGTTGCGATACAATTAGACTCAAAATGTTGTTCACGTTACCTTATCTATCTTGAAAGGGTTTCCAAACATGTGTTGTCGTACAGGCTGCGACTCAATCTCTCGTAGTTGCGGAGTCATTCGCTTTAGGTACTCTTGGTAGTTGCCCATCTGAGCGACCGGCATCGAATGAACGCTATCCTCGTCGACCAGGCGAGTATGCGCCAGAGATGGTTGTAAGAAGTTCGCACGCATTCGTACCACCTGGAAGTAATTATTGTATATGTTTAGTTATTGAATTCAGGCAAATGTATGAAATTTTTTGGTTGAGTCGATCAGATACCCCCACCAGGTTAGCGCACTGCAGCGCGGTTTTTACTGCCAAACAAAAATCAACTTTGCCCCTATTGAGATAATATAGAAAATACTACTACCTTTCTCCATGCCCCTGCAGTTTTTGATGCTTTCTTATTCTATTCTCTCGCGGACAAGTAGAAATTAGGTGTAGTAAATAACTTAGTAGCTTTGCATAAATGCAAAGCTATGTCAATAAACATATTATGTCTACACAAAAATATTTCCTCCAGTCTTATTCAACCCATTGTGATTTTGAGAAAAAAACTGAAGCGATGGCTACACGGTCGCCAACAGTCTCGACAGAGGTGACCTTGGTGGTTTCCGACCAAACATTGAAACAGCTCTATCGGTCGCCAACCAAGATCACCTCTGTCCGGATCGCGGTTAGCGTGTAGCAGGCGCTTTATACTCATTTGTCTTTCACTGTCAATATGTAATGAATTATGTAAACGATAGCTCGCATACCTCTGCCTTATTAGAATACAATGCAAAAATAATTCTGAATGCAAAATAGAATTTTATTTTGGAAACTTGCCAGTTGCAGAAACACAAATAAAAATTCTTCGTTTCTATAATTTACGTGCATTTTTAAAACTATAGAATAACTTATTATTAATATAATAGTATACCACACCCAAACACACCACCCACGTCGCATTTTAAAGAAATTAAGAACTCTAATAACGACACCTATTAATTAAAAAAAACCTAATAATGTGCAAATGTTTACGCTACTGAATGAGATCATCGCCATATGGTGCTACGCTTAAAGATTGTCTCTCACACATTGAGTAAGCTCTATAGTGAAGATGAATGAACGTCTGGATTGTACGAAAGACGATAATTATGACGCTACATGAAGGCACACTATGCTTTTTTTCTTCATTTATGATAATTCAAAAAGCCCTTAACTCTTACCTGATCAAGTAAATCTCTCCTTTGTATGTCAAAAGGATTTCTATACGTATGCGTTTGTGTCTTATGTCTGCCGCGCGAGAGTCCGACGACAAAACCACCGAATTCGTTCAACTGATCCCGAAGTGCTGAGAACTTGTCTTGAAGACAGGGATGTGTCGTCAAGTCCTTCCGAAGTGGTGACCGGGACATTACTCGAACGCTTTCGGCAACCTGAAATGTATTATTAGTAGTTATGATTTTATTAGCTCTAATAATCGAGTTGTCCGGTTTTTAGCTTTAATAAATAGTCTGGATTTGTGCCCGGATGTTGGCAATAGGCTCGCCAACCTTATTTACATTACACGGGACTTAACATAACTGGCGAAATGTGAATGGTACTATAGATACACCTCTGCCCAACCCTTCGGGGAATACAGGCTGATAATATTATGTTTAAAATATAATTGAGTTGGCTGGTTAATAAGGCACATGTAGACTGGCAGGCATTCGTCGAACATATTCATTGCGCAAACGTGACGCTAACACCGCGACAATGCGACGTAGGTTTCAATACAGTCACGTCTACGCAACAAGGTGATAACCAACACTAGATACGAAGGCATCTAAAGAATTAAAAATTGCTTAATTGCTTCTATGCATGAATCAGACTAATTGGTTAGAAGTTGTTCAGTCATGCGTATATACATACAAGATCCAAGTAATTAATGCAAATTTAGACAGATAAATAAGTAACCGAAATTAATAACCGAATAAATATTTGAATAACATAGGTATAGGTACCTTCTGCGTGTTATTGCTGGAAGACTTGTTGATGACATCAGCACAGAGTTTTTCAAATTCTACTTTAGCTTGATTTTTCAGTCTTTTCAAATAGTTCAACACGGAGAAACTGAGCGAGTTGTCTTGAGAATCGGGAATCAAACTCTGTAGAAGTTGTGCGGATGCTCCCATTTTCGTTAACGCTCTACGAAGAGGCTGGAAAAAAAAGTTCAATAATTTTGTAAAATAGTTAACACACGAAATTATTATTTTGCCCACGACTTCGTCCGCGTGACCTTTCTTGTTTTAACTTAAAAACATATCTTATGGCACTCGCCAATATTGTGGCTTTCTATTAGTGAAAGATTTTTTGTAATTGGATCACTACTTCCAGAGATTACCTCTTACAAACAAACCATTTTACCTACACATGACATCATTCCGTCATTGTGATATTCACCAATTAGAAGCATTTGCCTGCAACATTTGACATTGGCATGCAAGCTACTTGTATAGTTTTGTACAAGACGCAGGGCATGTGTATTTTCACCCATATAATATTAGTTTAGAATAGTTTAGATCCAATTAGATGTTTCTTTTATTACTTAATTTATTTTTTAAACTTGTTTACAGAAATACATAATGCATAATAATAATTTAGCGTTAATTCTCTCCATTGTCCCACAGAATTTTATTTTACCATAATACTTTTATGTATATAAATAAATTCTAACTTACCGCCACATAATAAGAAGGCATTCTGTCGAGATAGTGCTGAAACGCGAGCTTCCACTCCGGAGTGGGCTTGCATCGATGGACTTTGAACAGATCATCTAGAAGTGGCAACAACATTGGATAGTTGTATGGCAACACAAACAAGTTCACGCATGTCAGATTCGTTGAAGCCTTCAAGTAGCCGAATGGGTGGTTGATCTCGGAGTTTTTACAACCGCTATTAGCTACAAATACCTGGAAGTCAATAAAGAAATAATGTTAGTATACATCTTTTAAATAGTTATCTTCAATTGTAAATACCAAACTCCAATAAGTTTATGTTTGCATCATCTAAAATGTTAAATATATGTGTACTGCAGAATTAATAAATAAACAAGTAAAACTTCAATATTTTTACAAAATATTATCAGTTCAAAATAAAAAATATTCAGTGACCTTTGCTGTTGACTGTATGTGCCTACAAAAGAACATTGAACAGGCTAATAGATTGCTGCCACAACCACAACAAATGGGCCTAAGATGACCATTAAAATAGTTATGAATGAATGAATGATAACTTTATTTGCTAGAATAGGATGTACATTAGAGGTTATACAATTTGTTTGGATTATTAATCCATTCAATCAGAATCATTATGCAGTAAACTATTAGGTAAATGTCCATGGACACTACTGGTACTGAATTAAGCATAAATAGAGTCTATTGTCCCTAAACTTCTATAATGTCGGGAGGACTCACTCGTGGGGCGACCCGACATTAGCCATAAAAAAAACAAATAATAATGCTATAATATGCAGATACATAATGGGCTATCTTACTATCTTGAATGAATTATTTATTAATCACATATTACAAGTGCTCACATTATCGAGTTAGTGGAGTGCAATTTGATAGTTTACATTACATTTGGTAACCTACATAATATATTAATTTAAATTAGAACTCAATTGCTAATATATTTAGTTACTCTTTGGTTTCGAAAATTACTCGTATAGAGGTTATTGTCACTACGCTTCGTTAAAACTTGTAATTCATAAAGGCTGAAAAATTGTAGCTTTTTTAATTTTGTTTTTTTTTTATGATTTTAAAATAAACATAAGTCTCCTTTTAATTTTAAAATAGCTTTGTACGATTCTTACATTAATATGGTACCACATACGCATACAAATACTTTATAAAATGGTATAATATGTCTATAATTTATTTTTGACGAGAACTTTTCTTACCTGCCAGCAGATGGTAGGCTGTTTCCTGGCTAATATGAACTGCGTCAGTGGACTGGGCTCCAACTCATACTTGTCAAAGGGCAGATTGTCAATCACCATTGGTTCCTGGCTTGAACACGTGAACTTCACCACTGGGTGTGCAGAGCGAGGTGGCTGGAAATTACGAAAAAAGATTTATGAGATTAAATTGTTTATGAACATCATCATCACCATGTTACTTTGGGTCTTCTCAACACGTTTTGTCATCACTCCTCTTTTCCTTCATATCGTTCCTCACACATCTATCTACATCTGCACTAATAATAAAGCAGAAGAGTTTGCTTTTTTGTTTGTTTGAACGCGCTAATCTCTGAAACTACCAGTCGGATTTGAAAAATTCTTTTGCCTTTGATAGCCCAATTCTTGAGGAAGGCTATTTAACATCACGCTACGACCTTAAGGACCCGAGCAAAATGACAAAAAGAATGAACAGTAAGCGCAAGCGAAGTAATAGCGCAGGCAGGCAAGCGATGCGACCGAGTAAGTCGAGGGAACAAGAAATTTCTCGCAGACGAAGTCGCGGGCAGAAGCTAGTAATTTATAAACCGTTTACGTAACATCACTCGGCAAACATTCAATATCTCCGTTAGTGTAATACTCATTGCTTATTTTCTAAGGGCATTCATTCATAGGTATGCTCATAAAAACAACACGATTTCTTTAAAAAACCAAAGCCGACTTTTCTGCGCTCCCACATTACAAAGACAAACAATAATAACCTGAAATTCGTCAATTCATCATTAATCGTATAATGACGAAGTTACATTATCGCTTAGCCGCAAATTGGTTGAATGGTGAAGACACACAACATACCGCCACATTTCACCACCTATTTTTAAGTCCCTTGTAATAGAGAGCTTATTGCCATCAACTGGGCACAAAAAACGGACATGGTTCATGTTAAAGACTTAGTGCAATATTGACTGCAATACTGTAGATGCATGCCAAGGACATATCCCCCGTAAGGCGTTAAAAACAAGCTCACTGTACATTTATATTTTCTTTTATGCACTTAACCTTTGTGCTTTCATGTTTTCCGAACATAAAAGTGTTAACTTTTCAAACACACAATGAACGCACTGATTTTCGAGCATCGTGAAGACCGAATGTGAACCGTAGGTACACAGTTTATTACGAACGAAGTCCGAACATCGATCGTAATGTTAGTTTTGTTATTTAATAAGAAACTCGACTTGTTAGTCATGGGAACTGCGACAGTTTGCACCAACTGACGCCGTAGTTGTTATATTCAATATTCACCGCCAGAACTAAGGAGTTTGTAATTACAAGTTTATTTTCTCGGAAATGTTTATTATGTTGAAATTATTAATTTTAAGCAGGGCTTGGGGCTAAATAATAACGCCGAATGGGTCGATCGATCAGGTTAAGCTACGCTAGCCGCGGTGGGACAGTAGATGGGCGACCATCTTTACATACCACGATCCCTCCGTGCCTCGGAAAGTACGTTAAAAAACCGTTGGTCCCGGCTGTCATTTGTGGATCTTTGACAATCGTTACGGGTCGTCAGAAGCCCGAAAGTCTGACAACCAATCTTAACAAGGGGTATCGTATCAGCCAGTACGTTACTGGGTTGTGGACACTTGTGGAGGTTAGGTAGGCAGTCGCTCCATGTAAAATACTGGTATTCAGCTGCATCCGGTTAGACTGGAAGCCGACCCCTACATGCTTGGGAAAAGGCTAGGCAGATGATGAAATGTTTAATTTTAAGCCTTATCATGATCGTCGACCTACGCCCGATTAGATTGTAAAGATAATGGATGCATGGTTCCTATTTTGAGTACATCGAATTTAATAAAGCGTAGTTGAAACACAAGCAAAATCTTAATTTAAGGCAAATTTAACCTGAACTTTGGCCACCACATGCTAGACCTTCAAAGTGACAATATACCTTGGTTTCTTATAGCCTATTCTATTGTAAAATCAGATGTTACTTGGGCCAACCAAACAACAGCTATAATAAAATCCTGCATGAAGTAAGACAAGTTGAATACTCATAACATAATACACAATCATTTATTGCATTCCACAACTTGTACTTAGGCGGTAACTTAAAATTTAATGCGATCACTATGGACCCCATTGGACACAGAAAAATAGTAGGAGAAATTAAGCTTTAAAAACTTTTATTTCATAACTATCTATTGTTATTATGGTTTAAATATACATACCAATGTTTGCGCGTTAGGGTCCGATCGGAAGGACTCCGGTATAGGCCAGAAGCCGACGGCGAAGCCTTTCTGCGCGACCGTGCGCGGCACGTAGATCAGGCGGCGGCAGGAGTGCCAAGCTTGCGGAGCGCTTGGACCGCTCTGGGTTTGATACTGGCCGCTGTTCCAACGCTGTAAAAGGAAAAATGTATTAAGTTCTAGCTTTTAAGGAGTATGTAAGTATCGTAGCAGGTGGCGTTCTATAGTTTCTGCCTACCCCCACGGAAAAAGGCGTATGTGTGATTTACCTTTTGTCAGTGCAGCGGCTTCGCCCGCGTAAAGGTCATAAATTATCCACCGGTAACGTAATACCGGGATAGTAAAAAAAGTATCCCATGTCCTAATCCAGGTCATGGTCCACCCGTGTGCCAAATTTCATCCAAATCCGCTAAAGGCGTGTTTAATTAACAAACATCCAAATTCACAATCTCGCAAACAGACTTTCACATTTATATTAGTAGGAAGTAGGATGATGATGGAGGATGGTTTTACTGGGTCCCATTGAATGGTGGGAGAGTCCACGGTAGGGCGAGGCGAAGATTGCGGGTCGAGCTCGACTCCTACTGAAAAGAGTGGCCCATTTTATCAGAGAAGAGAAGTGTGTGGAAAAGAGTAAAGTAAAGGGAAGCCTTTTCATTGCAGTAGGAAAATACAGTGCAGTGGGATATAAAAGGATTTTTATGTCATTGTGATACTAAAATGGTCCCAATCATTTCTGCCCATAGTTGCGCAATATGGAATCCTTTCTAGCAAACCAACTACTCTTTGATGTATGAAATCATATAATGCAGGTCAGCAAGTGGTAAAGTGCAAAGAAAAGATCAAAAGATAGACAGCAGTGACTAACGGCCGAACCCCACCACCAGTTTTGGTATACTGGAGATAGAAAAACCTATCTATCTATGGTTTAAACGGAATTTTACCGGCCTGACATAAGCAGATAGAATTATACTGTCTACCATCAATAACGATCTGTCTTTTACTGAAAATAGGTTATTGGGTTCGGCCGAAAGTAGGTACCGCTAATAACAAAATACTGCCGTAACGAATCTAACAGCCAAACTAATATTTTTCAAGTGAATGACGACTGTTCTCGGTTCCAGGAACGACTATTAAAAGAAGAAACTAAAAAATAAGTCCCTAATATTAATCAGTTACGTCTAAAGATTGCGTACACCTTTGTCCTAGTTCTATCTATAGCCGACTTTGGAAGGATTCAACCTTTGTGAAGTTCCGAACTCTAAAAGTAACAATAACGTCACTTATTGATATCTTGTTATGAATTAGAAAATGTTAAAAAAGTTGCAGACTGTTGTTTATAAAGGAAACCTTTTGAAAAAAGGACAAATCTCTGTATTGTTTTATTTTAAGAATACCTGTTTCTGTTTTTACCCAGTTCTTTTTTATATTAGCCAGTATCTGGGTTGTGGAGGTCAGACAGGCAGTCGTTCCATGTAAAGTACTGGTATTCAGCTGCATCCAGTTTGATTGGAAGCCGACTCCCACATAGTTGGGAAAAGGCTAGGTAGATGATGACCTGTTTCTATTTCTTTGTAATATGAATGTTTTTTGGGAAATATTGTCTCGCTCTACAGAGCAACGAAAAACGCTTAAAAAGGTACAAACATGGTCTCGACTACTCGAGATAAATTCAGCCCTGAATGAAAAAGGAGACAATTATTATACACAAGTGAATATTTTGGTAAGTAAGCACTAATTTTGACATAATTAAGAAAAACAAAAATTAATTTAGGAACAGTCAAATGTACCAACACAGTGTTTAAATATAGGTATATAGGTATACTTATATACAAAAGATTTTACTTTACGGGGTCGGTTTCGAAATCGTAACTATATTATGGTAATAGTCTGATTAGGTGTGTAGGCCTTTGCACCATACATTTACGTCACAAAGCACTTGCTTATCATTGAACATAATACCGTAGTAGGCGTGACTAATAGTAGTCTCATACATTTACTAGGTAACGTTTAAATGTCAAGAATTTCATTAAATATATTTTTAATTGTCACTTCAGATACCTATTTAAGAATGTTAAGGATTCCAATGATATTTGTATGAGCAGGCTTATAGTGATTCTATGCTCACCTGGTAGTATTTATTCAAACTAGGTAGCCTACTCCATTTCTACGTTTCTCTCTTGACAATATAATTCCAAAGTCCAATTAGCATTTTCATTTTTTGGGTTCCGTAGCCTAATGGCAAAATGTAGTGAAATTACGAAAAAAAATAATTAGTAGTAGCACTACCCATACATGTAACCGAGGGATGAAAAAAAAACAATACACCTAAGGTATTAGATTCCATTGAAAAGATTATGTTTCTTAGTGATTTTGCAATTTAAGTTCAAAGTTTTCCAGATATGGGATATTTTCGGTTACAACCGCAGGCATGTTTTTTAATATTCATCCCAATTACGGAACTCCTCATTGTGCGTGGTCCGACACGCACTTGGCCGGTTTTTAACCTACTACAAAAAGGAGGAGATATATTCTGTTCGCCTGTTTTTGTGTTTTGTATGTTCATCGATATGTTCGTCAATTATAGACCGATTTCAAACATTATTTATTAATTTGGTAGAGAAAGCTTGCGCGGTGGTCCCATATAAATTTTATTAACTTTTCTTGGGTAGCTTCGATAAAACACGTATTTTAATCCACTTTGTGTATCTTGATGATGTTATAATACTTCCTGTCACGGTTACATACAAGTAGTGGTGTGGGGTAGGTAGCATAAATAAAAAGTGAAAAATAAAACCTTTTTTACAAAAAAAAAAAAGTACCGTCTGCCAAAAAAAAAGTCTGTTGTATTTTTTTTAACGTTTTTTATATACTATGCTTCGTTACTGAACTGAATAAATCGTTATTTTGCACGGGTAACATCAATCTCAGAAAAAAAAACAAGAGTTACGTTTATAGTATGAGAAAGCGCAACAAACGGATTTCGGCTCTCGCAAGATAATAAATTTTTAGTGAAGAACGAAAGTAATGAACAATTTATATAATATGAGATCTACAGATGTGCTGTTACAATAAAGTTTCCTTCTATTATTATAAATGCGTTTGTTCGATATACAATCGCGCCGAAACGGAATAAAGCCAAATGAAGGACGTAGAGTAGATAAACTTTGGAATAACATAAAAGATACATTTTAGGTCAGATAGGGTACAATATAGAGGAGCCTCCACATTCAACAGGTCGTCCGGCGCTCCCTGGGCAGTCAGCCACGCTACCAACCTGCTAACGTTATTACCACGATTATTAGTCAACATTCTCGTAGAACTCGAGCCGACACGACAGTTGAGGAGATCCCAATAAGTATCCCTAGAGACAAAACACAAAAAAAAACAACTTACGCCATTCCTCTCCCCATCGCCATCCATTTCTTTATCCGCCTCATGGTTGGCATCGTCCGTTTCGCCTTCCCTACTGTTAGCCCCTTCTATAGGCGGCGGGTCGGGGCCAATCTTCTCAAAGTTGATCACCACACCACTCTGCACTTTCTGGACCAAACTGTCGATACACTGCATCAACATGCGGTGGGAGGTGATGCAGTAGGAACGACCTGAAAGTTGTAAGGAAAACATTGAAAAAGATTGATTCAGGCGGAAAATTATCGGGCTACATTATCAGAGGATCATAAGGAGTATGAAAGGATGGCAGTTCCCCATTGCTGAAACTCAGGCTCCATCTCTGTGAGAGGAAGTGCGTCGTAATCCACCAAGCAAGCCCGATGCGGGTTAGTGGATGTCACGCGTCGTGGAGTTTTTGGTTCTTGGACATGTTTCCTCACGATGTTTCCATCACAGTTTGTAAGCGAAAAATTATAAGGTATTATTTAGTAACCTTTATGGTTGATTGCGTGGTTAAGTATTGTGTAGGTGACAGTGGGTGCAATAGATGTCTGATAGATATTACATCAAGTCAAATGAAAGAACTCACGAGTTGTGGGAAGAATTCTTTGGAATGGGCAGTAGGTTGCTATAAAACAAATACCAAAAAGGGTCTGGAATGATAACAGCGATTTGAATGGTCTGATTTTTTATTAAAATAAATCATAAGGCACGTAGAAATACACCGATTGATTGGAGCAGTGGCTACACGCATGGCTTCTTGCGAAGAGGCGCAAGGTCACAAAACAAAGTTTAAAAGGTCCGTTTTTATAAGAAGGTATTTGTTTCAGTCTGAGCTTATGGTGAGTGAGACTTCGACGATAAGTAATTTCTCGGTCCAGTCAGGATACCAGTCTGATCACTACGTTTTAAGGGTCGATGATATTAAGAAGAGAGGTCGGCTAACTTAAAACTGCATGCCCCTCCACTATAATTTGTATACAAACATTTGAAATGTGTATGCAACAAGACGTGGAGGCGCGTGCATTTTTAAATTAGACTAACTGGATACCTGATAATGGGTACCTATTGACAATCCCAAAATAATAAAAACTTAACTCCACCAGGACACATGCAACTCAAAACAGGACACGTGTTAGCACTTGATAAACAGAACTACTGATATAATTCTATTCCAAATAAAAATTAACAGGAAAACCATACATCTACTTTGTAGGTAATAAAATTCAATCCATACTGAAGTATTTATTGTGACGTAATTTTTTTTAAATGGCAAATTAAAGTTTATTGCTTAGATCAAGTTAATTTATAAAAAAAACAACCGACTTCAAAGTGCAAGATAACTTTAGTTTTGAAAGTCGGCGGCTCGGGTTGTTTGATTCATTTCTTGTCACTAACTTCCGAAACTTATTTTGCATTTTACAGTGTTTTTTGGAAGACGTCGTTTTGTGCAAGTCTGCACTAGGATATTTTACCTTTTTATACCTTTTGTCTATGCTTTATTTTGCATTTTACAGTGTTTTTTGGAAGACGTCGTTTTGTGCAAGTCTGCACTAGGATATTTTACCTTTTTATACCTTTTGTCTATGCTTTATTTTGCATTTTACAGTGTTTTTTGGAAGACGTCGTTTTGTGCAAGTCTGCACTAGGATATTTTACCTTTTTATACCTTTTGTCTATGCTTTATTTTGCATTTTACAGTGTTTTTTGGAAGACGTCGTTTTGTGCAAGTCTGCACTAGGATATTTTACCTTTTTATACCTTTTGTCTATGCTTTCGCGACCTACTGCTTATTACTTTTGATTGGCAAATACATACTTTTGTGATACTACCAAGAAGCAGCGCCTTTTTGATTTCGGTAGTTATAAAAAAGTTTTATTTCAATTTATTAGTTGTGACTTCCCACGGAAATTCTTGCTACGTAATTATTTTACATAGCAAGCAGTGGTATTCTAACATCATAAACATACGACGAAGTAGATAAAATACGTATTATTGAAGCTAACTCAAAAACCACTCATCAGAACTAGGCCAAATTTATATATGACCACCCCTAAGGTGCCACATTTCCAAATCGATCGACGTGGTTAAGAATTATCGCTGAACACATTCGTAAGCAGTACATTAAAAAAAAACTATTTTTGTTGAATTCGATTAAAAAACTATATTTATCTAATTATGAATAACCAACTTATATTTTTATATATTGCCTATATTAAGTTCTCAGACCGAACCGCGAAGAGTTACAGTTGAATTAAGACAGCTGTTAGCTCTGCAGCATAAAATAATAATTTATACTTATATCTGAACACTTCTACCTTGACTAAATGAACAGCACAAAAACTAGTCGAACTGGTTTTCTAAAGGGCTTACTATCCCCTGTTAATATGAAATTTCTACATCCGTTTTAAGACTCCTTATATTTTTACTTTAGCTTATTATCTGTAAAAGAATCTACTCGAATATTTTAAAGCTCGTTCCAATATTGACATAAAAAAGATATCTTAAAAGATTGTTTACGAAATGGTCTTCAAAGGGTACTTTTTAGATAACGATAATCATAGATAAAAGTTACATAGATAAAAGTAATTTGGTAAATTATTGTCTATATCTACAAAAGTTAGTTGGTTTTATAATGGTAACTTACCGCCAGTAACTTCACACATTGCGTCGATAGGCGAGGAATCGGAAGGGACTAGGCCAGTGTCTCTCTCGACGGCTGGCGTCCCTGCAAGCCTCAGCACCAACGAAAATAGTCGTTGGTCCCATCGGAACGGCTCACGGGTCAACTCAGAACCCGGTATCGGGCAGTTCATTGGCAAATTAAACTGGAAGAAGCATAGTTGTTGTTGACTAAAGTGTTAAATGATAAATTTTGTCATTGACGGGGTTAAAAGCAAAAGCGCCACTGTCCAAGGGATAATTAACTATTGGACATTGGCGCTTTTGCTTTCGATGTCTACAAATAATTTTATTTCTGTAAGTAGGTTTATACAAACACATTTACACGTTAAAAATTTATGTTTTAAAACTAGATGAGTTCGGTGTTTCTTATGAGACTGCTCTGAGAAGAAAGACCGGAAAAACTCATAGGTCACAATCTCTTAAGTCCAGACACTAATCTACATGTGGTCCTCACATGATCTGAGATCATGCGAGGACCATGTAAATTAGTGTAGTGTGGGTGTGAATGTTTTTTTCTGTTAAATAATGACTTAGACACGGTGTCCATGACATACAATCGGTTTAAGTACCTACGGCCCTTACCTTCCTAATTAGTTTTCAACGAGGGCGCGCTTATGTGAGCGGTTTTCGTTGTATCTATCATCGGAGGTTCTGTTTGTGCGCGTTTCGAAATCGCACATGCACGGTCAAATTTGAATGACGTAAAACTATTAGTAAGTCATTGGACATGTATAAATCAAAATCATTGCCATGAATTTGATAAAACTCGTGGCAATTGCCATAGGGTAATTGTAAGGTAGGCTTTAGATGTCCATTGTCCACCTGAGTCATCAAATGTTATCACTAAATCTAGAAACCAGTGATAAATCACGTGTTAATTTGATTTCGTTTGTTTTTTATTGTGGTTTACATATTTATTAACTGTAGTTCGTTTTTTAATCCCAGATAATATTTTATTGACATTTCAAATGTTCCATGTCTACTTTTTAACCGACTTCAAAAAAAGGAGGAGGTTATCAATTCCGTTGTTTTTTTTTTTATAATTTCATACTTTGACAATTGCACCTGTCAAATTACTATCTGTGATTAAAAAACCGGCCAAGTGCGAGTCGGATTCGCACACGAAGGGTTTCGTACCACCGTACAATATTTAATGTAGTATTAAATATTGTTACATGTTAAAAAATTACTAAACGAAGAATATTTTTCATCTAAAATTTTAACAATGCTCAAAGATAACTTTGTATTTCATAACGATACTGTGAATTACGAAGTTATTTTTTGCAGTTGCAGAAAATCACCCATATTTAAATAAAACACCTTATGAATCGGCGTTTAGAATATAATTATGTTGATTAAATACAGTATATGGTACATGATTATACACAAGTTTCAAATTCCTAACTTGTTTAGTTGTTGCGATAGAGCTCGTACCAAAAATGGTCTAAAACTGACAACTTTTGCGGCCCCCTATTTCTTTATTTTCGAAGATAAAAAAAAATAAAAATTATATTTGTTCTCTACTCGATGAGTTCTAAACAATGATGA
This sequence comes from Fissipunctia ypsillon, assembly GCA_947568875.1. Lineage (NCBI taxonomy): Eukaryota > Metazoa > Arthropoda > Insecta > Lepidoptera > Noctuidae > Fissipunctia > Fissipunctia ypsillon. The sequence continues at coordinate 11,766,378 of OX387644.1, read as the reverse complement.
TTTTTCAAAATGCAAAAGTTTATTGGATGAATAAAGTAAAAAATTAAAGGGGGTCCGGTCCCCCCTCCTTTAATTCCGGTCCTTGTGGTCCCGGTCCTTTAATTCTTAATTTTATTATATTTTTATTATTTGTTGTAAGTATAGTGGCAATCTGTGAAAATTTCAACTGCCTACCTACATGGTTCATGAGATACAGCCCGCCGACAGACAGACGGACGGACAGACGGACGAACAGCGGAGGCTTAGTAACAGGGTTCCGTTTGACATTCTCTGGGAATGGAACTCTAAAAATGGACTACTAACAAAAATATGAATTTAACAGGTACTTATATGTAAGTAGGTATTATCTAGTTTTTTCATTGTATATCACATATTATACATTATTTTAATATAAAATGAGTTTATTAGTCAATGACCATTGCAAATTAACTCTAGATGATTAGTTTGAGTAACTATTTTTTCCAAAAATCTACTAGATATTCTATTGACACAGTATTCAAATGAAACACTTGTTAGTGAAATTTGAATAAAGCATGCGCGACCTCCAAATCTAAGATGCGATGCGAGTTGAGTTATGAACAAACGTACCTAACTAACAACCAAGTTTAGAGGTATCTTAAGTTCGGCACAGACATGACTTGTAATACAAGCGATTGCCGAATAGAACGATGAAGATGCAGCACAGCACAGCACAGCACATGATGCAACCGAAAGCCTGGCATTGGCGTGTGCCAACTGGCAGATGTGTGTGTTTTGTAATCTTATTTACTTTGGTAAAATTTGACAACGTTCAAAGGTTCCATCGTTTATTTTCGGAAAACCGAACTTTGCAGAATTAAATGTGACTGGTCCCATAAGGGAGTGACGAAATTAGTGCGTCAATCTATAATAATTTAGATGGGAATATAAATAATTCTGTATTGGTCGTTAGTCACAATTTATTCGCTACTAGCTTCCACCCGCGACTTCGTCCGCGTGAAATTTCTTGCTCGCCCGACCCACCACGTCGCATCGCATCGCCTGCCCGCGCTGTTACTTCGTTTTCGCTTTGTGCTCGTTCTTTTTTTCTTTTTGCTCGGCTTCTGAGGGTCCTAGTGTAATGTTACATACCCTATAGCCTTCCTCAAGAATTGGGCTATAAAATGCAAAAAGAATTTTTCAAATCCGACTGGTAATGAAAGAGATTAGCGCGTTCAAACAGTAAAAAAAAAATTGTAGGAAACTAAGCGCATTTTTCTTACTTTAAGCATTTTTATACCCGTCGTAATTTCTAAACGAAAGCTCAGATTCGAATAATTTAAAAAGGAATTTACATTATGAAACTTGGATAAGGATTAAAACCATGTTTATACAAATTTGATTACCATTAAAAAAGTTATAGTGAGCCAACCTTAAAAGATAGACATGTGCTATCGCGGACTTTTTTTTTTAACTTTTTAAGAGGAACAATTCCGTCATACATGATTTTTGCGTAACTTTAACCGTTTACGCAGCGCACGCAACGGAAGCTCTCAAAAGAAATAAATTTTTCCCGTTTTTGCAACATTTTTCATTGATGCTCCGCTTCTGTTGATCGTAGCTTGATGTTATATAGCCTAGCCTTCCTCAATAAATGGGCTATCCAACATTAAAATATTTTTTCAATTCGAACCAGCAGTTCCTGAGATTAGCGCGTTCAACCAAACAAACAAACTCTTCAGCTTTATAATATTAGTATGGATATTTCGGTTTTTCCGAAGATAAACGATGGAACCTTTGAACGTTGTCAAACTGTACTATTGTATACATAGAATCAAGTTCTTCTAACTTAAGGGCGGGAATACAGATGCCTGTAGTTTGTACAAAACTATGCAAGTAGCTTGCATGCCATTGTGAAGTTTACCAATCAATGCAAGCTACATATAACATAGTTTTGTACAAGCTACAGGCATGTATATTTTCACCTTAACAGACAGCTGTGCTGCTGGGGAGTTTGTTGCGCCACTTCTTCCCAGTCAAAGTATTAGGAAGTGGTGAAAGGCGGGCTTTTTGGGGTAACTGTCTTATGTACTTTTGTCGTTCAAAATGTGCTGATTGTCAGCCTTGATTTGATTTTGCCACCGGACACGAATCCGATCCTCTCCTAAAAGAGTGATCGCAAGAAATTTTGCTGAAAAAGGACTAGGAAAACATATGATGCAGCATCTATGCAGTCATGAAAGCTAGACTACAAAGCAGCAACCGAATTTCGAAAGTCGACACCACGTGATTATCAATAGGTACAGTCATAAAATCTAAATCCAAAAATCGCTTTTAGCAAGACCACCCCCATTGTGTCATCCTATGTAAAAGTTTTACATTTAATCTGTAATTCGTATGGTGTACATAACAAAGAGTATTCTATTCGATAAAATCGTAACAAATTATGGTGTGGCCCAGTCCCCCAGAGCTTAACCAAAATTTATGTGGATCATTTATTGCAGATATTTATGATGTCAATAAGTAAGTTACAACAAAAATTATAAGATTGACTGCAACAGAGTCAATTTATTTAGATATTAACACAATTATTTTATTACTAGCTGTGCCCCGCAACTTCGTTCGCGTGGATGTCGTAAGATACACAATATATACTAGAATAACAGCAAAATTTTAATAAAACTCCCTCGTTCCCCGACCCGTCGCCAACCGTCGCGTTGAATCGCCCGCCCGCGCTATTACTTCGTTTTCGCTTAGTGTTCTTTTTGACTTTTTTCTTTTTGCTCGCCTCCTGAGGGTCTTAGCGTGATGTTAAATAGCGTATAACTATCCTCGACAGTTGGGTTACCAAATGCAAAAAGAATTTTTCAAATCCGACTTTTTGTTCAAAATTTCATGAGTTTTTAGTTTTTATGCGCGGAACCCTAATTATTTTTCTAAAATAAAAGCAGCCAAAGTTAACCGCCGTTATATCAGCTATCTGCCAGTGAAAGTCCCGTCAAAATCGGTCCAGCCGTTTCGGAGATTAGCCGGAACAAACAGACAGACAGACAAAAATTTTAAAAATTGTTTTTGTTATAAGTACTTATTCTTTCTTATGCATTGTGTTGTAAAAAGTTGTTATTTTGACATTACAAACAGACACTTCATTTTTATTTATTTGTATAGACAGCAGTCAGAAGCGAATAGTTTTGAGGAAAGTCTTGAACCACAAATGTTGGGCGTATTGAAGAGCTTTGGATGATGGTTTATAATCAGTGTTTGGTGGTATTCATTCATTATAGCTACAATAATACCCGCACCCCAGTTTGTAATACACTTTCAATCTCGTACTACCTATGTGAAGACGACAACATCATCAACATTATTACAAGAACTGCATTAAAAACCTATTATTGAAACGAACTGAAAAACAGCAAAAGCAAAGTTAATAAAATTGATATGCAACAACCGCGCGGGATTCGTCTACCATATGAAAAAAGAATCACGTAAATCGGCCGATTAATCATAGAGAAATCTGTGAACATACGTACATTAAAAAAGGTACTCGCCAAATCTTAATCTCCTCCTTTTTCGAGTCGGTAAAAAAATACTAGCCACCTACTACTACTAATACACGCACTAATACTAATATAGGGCAAAACTTGGCTAATTCGTGATATGCAGCTATTCGGTGATAGATAATTGTGTTTTATTACCAAGTTACTACTGACTTGATAAATGTACATTTTTCAATCATTATAGTATTTGCCACATTTTTAGATATAAGTTAGCAAAACTTATTTTGTCTACTATATCACAGTAAATTTAAAAAATAGTCTGATCAATGAATCGAATTTTACAAGTAAAAAACAAAACTATCACCGATTACCCAAGTTTTGCCCTACTAGTATACTAGCTAATATTACTAGCATGACCTCGTTTTTGTCAAGTCGGTTAAAAATATTCTGTATTAGCTTTTGCCGGCCGCTTCACCCGTGTGGAGGTTGGAAATATCCCCATAGACTGTCTAAAATCGCCGTCTAGAGGTACCACCATATATTCCGTGACACTGGTTGCTCTTGATATCTTTGATACTTCGATTTAGTGCTTCGATTACTTTTGTAAGAGATCGTACATTCATTCCAAACCAGCAGTTTACATTGCTGCAACCTTCGTCCCCCCCGCTCGCTGTTTTTACTAAGTAATGTTACAAACTGGCATTTCCTCATGAGCTAAGTTTGATGGCTGTTCAAGTACCGAATGTGCCATTCGGCCACCATTGAGCAACGTGGAGCATATTCCAGAGGAGGCTACCGCAACAGCGACTCCTTTATCTTTCGGGATTTGAATTAAAATCAGATTTAAAAGAAAAGTTTATCAGTAAGTACCTTGGGGGCATCCAAATAAAAAACAAACCACCATCACCGCTTACGACTTTTTGCGCAATATTATGAAATTCTAATTATCAAGTGTTTATGATTCTAAACGATTTAAAGATAATATTAATTATTTTAATATCATCAACATCAATTTGAAATACTCTAGCTCCGCCTTTGACCACGCAAGTGTACGTGTTAGCCGTTATTTTGTGACTTTAAATTGTACCTAATTACTTTTGACCGAGTGGCCCGATTTTAATGTAACAAAGAATAAATGTTACCTCAAGATACGAACCGTGACAATAGGTATTTCCAACCCCTTAAATCTCAGAAAAGAGGGGAGGTTTAAAATCATTCTCTACTTTACCCCCCTAATGGGATGATTTTACAAAAATGCTGAAACATGCAACCAGTGGTCTCGAACCTACCGATTTTTCGATGTTTCTACCGATATGGGCTCTCGTTATAAATTAGTCTGTAAGGTTTTTTTTTTCAATAAATAAACGAATTTGATTGAATATTGTATTTTTTTGTCAAATACTGATTTTGGGTACAAATATACCGATTTTAGCTGGCAACTCTACCGATCTCGCTCTATGACGTTCGAGACCACTGCATGCAACTCTTTATTTTACCAAAGGCTTAAATTTAAATTTTCATATCCCTAACTTCAGAAATCACAGGTTCTCCATACAAACTTTCATCCCCTATATATATCACCTCCTGTAGGATTATTTTTGAGATAAAATGTAGCCTCTGTCCATCCCCGGGATGCCACCTATCTCATTGCCAAATTTTATCGAAATCCGTTCAGCGGTTTAGGCGTGAAAAAGTAACAGACAGTTACTTTTGAAATTATAATATTAGTAACTAGCACCTAGCACTGCCCGCGCGGCTTCGTCCGCGTGGATTTCGTACTTTAGTACCCCGTTAGAGGTAGATTTTGAAAAAACCCTGATACAAGTTTATTTTCGTCTTAAGTATACCATACTGAGTTTCGAGTTAATTGGACCACGCGCCACGTTTTAAAATTCTTCCATACAAACTTTGACACCCCCCAATCCCCCTTTAGGGGGTAGTTTAGAAACAAAAAAATGACAAACTTTAAAGTATTCGTGCCAATTTGTTTCAACATGGGACAAGGGCAGGAAGATGACGAAGTATTTGTGCCAAGTTTCAAGTTTATTAACTCAAGGAATAAAAATTTTTTTATACAAACAAAATCCCCTCCTTTTCACCCCCTTAAAAGTCCCAATATAAAAAAAATATAAAAGGCATCAACTGCCAAAATTTCAAGTTTATAGCCCAGCGGTTTAGGCTGTGCGTTGATGAATCAGTCGGGACAAGTAATTATATGTATATAGATAGAAGATAGATACGATAGATAGTTAGGAGATAGATGATAGGTAACCATTATTCAATCTCTCATTCTATTTAATTTTAATATTCAATTACAGCAAAAGGAAGTAAACATTGCAAAGGAGTTTTAAAATTAATAAGCATTCATTTGTAATATGTTGACTCAGCACAAGTTTGCATGAGAATCATAAATAATTAGTGCAATGATTGTTTTAAAACTCGCAATTCAACACAGCTTAAGCCATGCTTAGATAATTTGAAAAACACATTAATTTTGACATCGTAGACAATGCAGTAAATTTGTGCACTGCATAATTATGTGCAAGAATTCACTGCTATAATTGACAAAATACCTACCAATTCATTTTTGGTTAAGTTGTACAAAATGTACTAGACAGGTTTTTATTTTTCAGTTGTTAACATACTCATAGTACCTGTTACGAACAATGCTCTATCCTTGTGCTAGGAATATATCTTGCAAGCTGTTCAATCTTGCAGTTCATGAGGTAAATCAGTTTTATAAATCAGTATGTTAAACAGTTATTCTAAATATAAAGTTTAGTAACAAAATAAATTGGAAGCCAATCTCAACACATTCGGGGAAAGGGCTAATCAGATGATGATGAGAAATGAAATGAGTTTGTGTACAATAATCTATTATAGTCCACTACTGGACCCTCACTAAGGCTAGTCCCAAGCAAACATGAAATGTCAAAACTTCATTGTATAGCTGAATAAAGCATAAATTAACTCCAATAAATTATTTTTATCAACGTTTGTCTAGACTTATGAACCTGATAACAAAAATGTGTGGCATATTGTTAAGGGTTTACTATAATAATTGTTCAAGAAGTTTCAAAAATAAAGAAAAATATAAAAAATACAACAATCATAAAAACTGTGCTTGCATAGTTTCACTACTATGTGCACTTTTACATGTGAATAACAAAATGATAAAAATGTGTTACTTAATAATGTCTAGAGAAACTCACCTCTTCCTGAATGCCAGCATTGCTTGAAAGTTTCCCTCCATCAGTAATGACAACAATAACAGAAGGTTCAAGATAGAATGGACATCTTCCTTGGCCATATGTGTCAATACCAGTCTGCATGCGATTTATGTTTAGAACATCAAAGGCATGTTTCAAGGCTGCACCCATTGTTGTCAAGCCCAGACATTGCAAATTCTTTAATTCATTTATAAATGTTGCAAGATTCTCTTTCCAACCAGCCTGAAAATTTACAATTGGAGTAAGAACCCATTATTTGTACAAGTACTTCAGGAAACATGTCATAAATTCATAATAGATAACAGTGGCTAGGGGCAGCATTAATATTTAACCACAAGCAGGACTTGGAAACCTAAAATAATCACAAAGTGTAGCAATGCATGGTATCATTCAATACATAATAAATTCAGAACAATACAGTTTCAGACATATAAGAAATTAATTGGTTTATGATTCAGTTTGAATTTCCCACCCGATTCGCCATTTCGTTGTGTGCGCGCTCGGCCAATGAGAGCATGCGACGAGCGCGCAGTAGCGAGCGCTTGCGCTATCGCGCGCGGAGGCAGAGCAACAGCAACGGCGGCGGTTCGTCCTGTTTACGTGTGCTGTCTATTTCAGTAAATTTCGCACTTTCAAAATATGTAAATGTTCTGGATTGCAGATTACGGTGCTTGACATTTAGACACTATTGAACCGGCTTAAACACTCACACCTATGCACAATCCACAAATTTTCGCCAACGAGTTCTTTCTGATATACTAACCTTGATGTTCGCGGGTGGTTCTTCGAAAGTTAGAAGCATATATCTGTCGCCTCTGCTTTCGGGGGAACGTTGACGAACCTATGAAATAAAATAAATCAGTCCAACACACTAACACGCGATAAACAAATCGATCACAAAAACGAGGCGGTTAACGAGTCGATGACACTGCACGTACCTTTACGAACGTTTCCACAGCGCCCTTGGCTACATCGAGCAACGTTGGGCGTCCGCCCAAATAAGCTCTTTGGTTCATAGAGGCTGAAGTATCTATTAGGAAAACTATAATAGTCATCGTGAAAATTGCCTAAATGTCCTTCGAAATACATTAAAATATGCGCACGCTATTATGAACTTAGAACAAAAATGGCCGCTACATCGTACGCCGACTCGCTGACAGGCGACCGTCCGACAGCCGCTTCGACGAGCAGCTGAACAAGCTACGCCACGACGAAGACTCCAAAAGTACCACGTGACCTAATCACACGTTCGGAATTTGTCGGCTATGTCCGTTGACTACTATGAATGTTGCCATACTAGGATTAAATTTGCCCTTACGTTTGTACAATTAGTTCAAAGATGATTGTGATTGTGTGATTGATGAACAACGATCATTTAAAAAGAAATGAACCGATGGAAAATCCTGTTTACTTTTACTATATAATGTACAATGTATATACCGTTGGCGTACCTATTTTAAATAAATAAATACATGAATGTTAACAATCCGTTATAATCACAAATTATTGTGATTACACAATCGTGATTATCGGGGTTTCACGGTGTGCGTGATGGATAAAATTAATTACTAGTTATCCATACATCCATATCGATATCTCTACAAATAAATAAAATTGAAGTGTCTTTTTGTAATGTCAAAATAACAGCTCTTTACTAAATACATATAAGACAGTATTAAGGGTACTTAAAACAAAAATTTAATGTTGGTCTGTCTGTTTGTTTTGGCTAATCTCTGAAACGCCTAGACCAATTTTGACAGGACTTTCACTGGCAGATATTTGATGTTATATAAGTAACTTTCGATACTTTTATTTTAATAAATATAAAAAAAAACCCATAAAATTATGAACAAATTGCTCGGGCGGGCGATGCAACGTGGCGCGTCGGTAGACGAGGGACTTTTATTAAAATTTGGCTATTATTTTAGTAGGTATAATGTGTATCTAACGACCACGCAAAAGAAGTCGTGGGGCACAGCTAGCTAATTAATAAAAAGCTTAAAATTTTGAAAATATATCATGGGTATTTCCGATTTCAAAATATGTATGTATATCATGTATTGGCACAAACAAAAAAAGCTTGTACCCAGCAGTGGATAAAATTGGGCAGTGAATGATGTGACGAATATGATGATACGATGAAGTATAAAAATGCTGAGCATAAAAAAATATCATATTATTGAAGCTGAAAACTATTCATAAAATCGCCAAAGTCTGAATCACATTCGTGCACAAAGTAGTTCCATATTTTGAAAGGAAGTATATTTCTCAATTTTCAAAATAAATTTTTATTTCTTGGTAAATAAATTTGTTCGAAAAGGATTCTTGTGAATTGTGGCGTTTGATTTTCCTGTAATATTTATCTAAACCTCTATGAACACTAATAATTATTCCAGATTTTCTGTTTTGTCTACGGAAAAAGGGGGAAGAGGCCGGTTCTTATAATATTATTTGTAAAAAACTATGCGGCATAAATATAAATAACAATATATTTTATTAAGACATTAAAATAACCACTTGATCACTAGAATACATCATCTGCCTAGTCTTTTCCCTACTGTGTTGGGGTCGGCTTCCAGTCTAACAAGATGCAGCGAAATACCAGTACCACTAATACATAATACCCCTTTTCATTCAAGCCCCACTTAAAAATTTCAAAACGCCTTATCAGCGTTGCAATCAAAAACAAAATATTTTTCAATGTAAATAAATATGTGGGCGTCCAAGCAAAAGGGTCCAGTAGTGGGGTATTGAGTTAAGACCAGATTCGGTATCTAGAATAGTCAGTCGATAATGAGGATTAAAAAAAAAATATTAAAAACTCGCACATTTTTTTTCCAGACATTTAAAGTTAAAACTGAAAATACTTGGTTTGAGAAAAAGCATTTTCAAAGTTTAATACATTTACATTAGTTCATTTTCTGATGTTTGTAAGTACATTTTCTGGTACTTACAAACATCATATAAAGTCATTTGCTACATGAACTAGTAGATAATTAAGCTTTAATTAATAATCAATTAAAATCGAGAAATGCAATTTTTTCACCCAACTTTTACAAAACTGCGTATATCTCGGAAACTAAATGTCGAGAACTGGACCCGTTTTGCTCGGACGCTCACTTATGTTTAGGTGGACAAGCATTTTTACAACTATTCCCAAGGTGATAGCCGATAGCGTAATTTATAATTTGCTAAAATGTGACAGTCGGATGGACGGATCCGGACGAAGTTGCACTATTACCCGGTGTAGAAAGAAGATAAAAAGCTATTAGGACACCCAGGTTTGACCTTACCTATGGAAGTCTTCTTCTTCTTTTTGAGTCGCTCATACATAATTAGCTACGTTTTAGGGAACCCTAAACATTAATCGCAAAAAGTCTCGCAACGTATATGCACCCTTACGTTAGACAAAAACCAGCGGCAAAAATTCACATGTGGTTTGTGGTCGTTGACCCCGAATTCTAGGATCGGCCACGTGCTGTGCCGCATGATTACTTTACTGTTTACAAGTTCACTTCTTGCGCGCTCAGTGTTCATGAGTAATGTATTTTATTGGACAATTACGTTATAAACTAAGGTTATAGGTTTTATACATTTTTGGGACGAGAATCAAATACTGAATACCCTCCCTCAATAAGTCCCTCGTTTAACCTACCAGACTGTATAATATATCAGGAATAAGGATCACAAACGAGATGCTAATGTATACTGGATGATTTTTTTTACCGTCTCGAAATTTTTACAGGGTGTTCTACCCATGAATATGAACAACTTTCACTACGCGACCAACTCTGAAATCACGAAAAAAAAAATCAGCTGATTCATACATTTTGATCGAGTAGGTATTGAACTTTTGTATGAATCAGCAGATTTTTTTTTTCGTGATTTCAGAGTTGGTCGCGTAGTGAAAGTTGTTCATATTCATGGGTAGAACACCCTGTAAAAATTTCGAGACGGTAAAAAAAATCATCTAGTATAGGTACGTAACGGACAAAGTTAGTCGCCAGTAATTCTAATCTTTCCTCCCCTATTTGGAAAAAAGCTATTAGGACACCCAGGTTTGACCTTATCTACGGAAGCCTTCTTCTTCTTCTTGAGTCGATCATACATAATTAGCTACGTGTTTTAGGGAACCCTAAATATTAATTTCTTAGATATTGCTAGAATTATCAAATTTTTGCTACTTTTCCATTTTTGACGGATGATCAACAACGGTATAATATTAATATATATAATATATCAGGAATAAGGATCACAAACGAAATGCTAGTGTATGTAGGTACGTAACGGACAGTTAGTCGCCAGTAATTATTATCTCTCCTCCCCAATTTGGAGGAAATAAACTTTTGTAGCAACACTTCCTTTAAATAAGAGAGAGTAATAAGTACTAAAACGACTAATTTGCTTATACAACGCTGGAGTAATTGACTAAAAACTATGATTACAACGTTTATTAATAATTTAAAGTTTTATCACGCACTGTGAAGCCTCCAATCACATGACAATAACACTAAATAACACGTATTAAATATTCAACGTACAACGTACCACATTACGCGGCAAATTTAAATACAGAACGAGTAGTGCGAAGCAATGTGTCTATAGACACTAATTATGTATAAAGTTCTTCTTTTCGAGTCGATGACAAAGGTAAAAATATTATAGTTAGATGAGTTGGGCCCAGTAGATGACCACGTCAATTGCGCCATCAGTGGCGTTTTAGGTCCTCAGAAGTGCAGGGTGTATGGACATTTTGGACCCTCCCTCCAACATTATTAGACATGATTTGTTCAAGAGCACCACCATTTAGTTAGGCAGTTGATTATATATCTTAGTAAATATTACATTAACTATTAATGATTTATGTATTTCTTTGATAGAAATTGATGTGACCCAGATTTAAACGCAATAAGGATTTGTTTACCAAATAAAGGTCGCTAGTCTAGCCTGTTTTTCTAGGGTTCTACTTTATCATGGTTGACTCATAAATGATTTTATTATCACATTGGGAACAAAAATATTTATTTTCAATTCTTATGGCCTTGTGAGTGGTCTAAACGAAATTAATGCATAATATTGAAATCAGTTTTGTATAGTCCTCATTTCTCATGTGAAGGGTTATAATTAACTGATTTAGGCCCGTGTTACAGAACGTCACTCAATACTCAAGCATTACTTAAAACTAGTTTCAACCAATCAAATGGCTTGAATCTAGTTTTAAGTAATGCTTGAGTATTGAGTGACGTTCTGTAATACAGGTTTAAGATAAGAGATATCCCACAATCTACCTACTCTTTTCCCAACTATTTTAGGGTCGGTTTCCAGTCTAACCGGGTGCAGCTGAATACCAGTATTTTACTGCTTTCACGCGACGATGTGCAAGCGGTACGCGTCTCTGGTGCGCAGAGTGCGGGGCAGCACCAACACTGTCCTGGCGATGATCGCCAGCAGACTGGATTGCCCTTATATCGGGTAATGCTGTAGCAGACATATTGTTAGCCTATGAGTGTTCGTTTTTGTCTGTGCTTGTTATCTTGTCTGTGTCCTTTTATGTATCTGTTTTGTATTATGAGTCTAATGTTACTTGAAATAAACTAATTTTATTTATTTATTTACACGGAGTGACTGCCTATCTGACCTCCATAACCCAGTTGCTGGGTAACACGATACCCCTTAGTACGACTGGTTGTCAGACTTTTGGGGTTTTGGGCTTCTGACTCTGACTGGGTAGTCAAGAGTCAGAAGCCCAAAAGCCTGTAACGACTGTCAAGTGTCAAAAGTCTACGAATGACAGCCGGGACCAACGGCATAACGTACTTTCCGTGGCACGGGAGGGTCGCTAAATGTAATGGATGGTCATCCATCCACGGACCAACCGCGGCAAGCGTAGCTTAACCTACGATCGATTAAATTTTCGATGTAAAAAATCAAAACACTAGAAATCAAGTAGGGTTATACACCATAATTATTATGGTGTAAAACCCTAATCGCATATTTATGGGGCCTGTTATAAGATGTGTTTGCATTTAAAAATATAAAAAAGCATCATCTATCTATTAAAAAAAAAAATGGTAAGCAATGCCGATGTCGACTATTTAATTCTGCCAAGTGCCGATTCTCTTGTACACCGAACTAAACTAACTGAACATCACTAAAATTCCTTACTTTTGGTTATGAGAATTTTAACGAATAGTCTGCAAAAAAAAATCACAAAAAAAAAAAATTGACAGAACTAAATTGAATTTGACAATCGCGACTCCACGTGGTAAGTACTTGTTTGCCCTACCCCGTGATTTTTTTGAGCCGGAGGCGCGCAGGGGGAGTAAGTAATATAATATATGATATAATTACAAAATCTCAAATATTTACAAGTTACAGGAACTGAATTTATAATTTTATTTGATATAATGATCACTTAATAAAATAAACGATTGATATAATTTAAAAAAAAAACTAATTTTTATAAGCATAACATACATTGAATATAAAATCGTTTGATAGACCACGTATAAGACATAAAAACCATTTAGTCTAATATTATAAAACGCCTAGTAAAAAACACAAAGCAAAATTTCAGATATACACATTATAACTAATTATTAATAAGTTGTGAAACTTAACAAATATCATTGTTAGTTGTCTGTTTGTGTGCTTACACCATGCATGCAGCAGGCATGCAAACAAGCATACACGCGTGTCCCCTATGTCATCGCGCTCAAAGAAAAAAAATATTATTAATTTTCTAAAAGTTAAAATACAGCTATAGCAAAGATACGCCATTTCACCAAATGGTGAACTCGAAAATCACCCAGCACCCTATTTGCGTAACACAATATCAATCGGAATCTGAATAATTTTGAAGCAAATTGCTAATCCATTGCTTCATAAGTTCGAAATTTTTTTTTGCTCAACACGTAAATAACGCAATGAATGTTGTTGAGCTGTCAAAATGAAACCGATTCCGATTGATAATATGTTACGCAATTGCCCCGAAGGTTAGTTAAAATGTACCGGCTATTGACTTTTTCCAAACACCTAGTTTTAGGTTTTACTCAGTATTTTTGAAAAAAAAAACAGTACTAAGGAAACTTGAAAAAACATAATTACGAGACCTATATTACGTAGTTTCGTATTCGTACCACGCCACGGTAGTATGACTCATTTTCATTTGGGAATGGCAATGGTGAAATGCTTTACATTCTAATTATTAGACTTAATCCTCCATTGTGATCCACGTAATAAAAGTCTGTTGTTTCCATATGTTATGAATATCTACTTTCATCCCCTGTAATGTTGCCTCATCGGGTGCGCCAAAGTTCACCTAAAGGACCATGCCCATATTAACATGGAGGTGAAAGTCAGCAATGCCATGCAATGCCCAAATTGCAGCTCTATATCATACGATAACTTATTAACAGTATTTTTATGATATCTAGATTTAATGTCATATAAAGCACTGATTGAAAAGTTATTGGACGTTAAACATGATAACTGCCTACTGGTATTGTTTATACATTTTATCGTTTACAGACAGCATTGCTATTAGTTTTCCATTAGGAACTTCAATTTTTCGAAACATATTTAAAAATATTCAATAGGACAGTCTCAAATAAATACGTAATCTATATTCAAAGCACTATAGAAGGCACACAATATGAATACCTACTATAACCTACATGCGGCTACTCTTTGTGAAATTTTATTTTGCCGACCGTATCAATAATACGCAAATAAAACCGCAACACTATAGTAGTAGGTATTCGTTATCATCGGTAACAAGTAACAACACTATCACAACGAATGAATAAATCGGCCAAAGGACGTGATTCCAGACCGTAAACAGAGTTCCAGACCGTTCCAGACCGTAATAAACTGCACTGTTAGTGCATGAATGAAACATTATTTATCATAGGTACTGCAATGTAAACAAGTCTTTTTTTTCGTTTTTTTTTATCCAGTGCTTGTTAGGTTTCAAAATTAACAACTTAGGTAATTCTAGTTTTCATTTATTAGTACAATCTTGTAATTTACTTTATCTGGGCATTTCTGGGGCACAGATGGGCATGGTCTTTTTCAGCTCCGATAAATGGAAATCCGAAAATGTTCTTCCTAACATTTTTTATCCTAACAATCACAATTCCTAACTACTCTGTCTCTAAAGTTCATAATTCCGAAGCATTCAACTTCATAATGTCAGTAGCAATAAACATCTATTATACTTTTATTTGTTTTCCTATATTTTCTCAACATAACCATCTTTTACGCTATTATTCAAAGTCATATCTTTTTTGTTTAGATTTCTTTTTATTCATAAAGGATCCATAGGTTAGGTTCGGGGGCTGCGTTGAAGAGTGCTTAAGTGCCCCCGTAGCCCCCGGTGCAAGTGTGCGAGGGAACACCGGGGTGGTTTTAGTCAGTAAGAGTCTGACAGACCCCTCTGCCCACCCCAGGGCAGAGGACATCCATGAGGATTTCCACCCCGTCACCAAAAAAAAAAGGTTAGAACTGTGACCAACTACGCGCGAGCCGAGCGAGCGAAGCGAGCGGTGCCGCGGCAGCGGCCGGCGAGCGCTACCTCGAAATTGGTCGCGAAATTTTTCTAAGTATTTTTTTCATAGTGCCCCCAAGACGACACTGACCTGAATTTCATTCATTTAAGACATAAATCAGTGAAACGACCTTTAATCATTCTAAACAGTTGGTTTTTTAGACATAATTATCTCAGGTATAGTTATAGTGTACCGTTAGGTCGAGTACAGTAACAAGATTCCCGCTCTCGGGATAAAAGCGTTATGATAAAAAACAGTAGGAGTTTAAATATATTTACATTAATGATATTATTAATTACAATTTTCGGAAACATGAGTGTTATGCAATTTCGGGTAAAGAACTTTAGGTGAGCCAATATGGAACCTGCCTCATCTGATATCAGCATAGCTGCTAGAAGTTTCTAATAAAATAAGCAGCTGCCCTACGCACTTTAAAATAGGAAAATACCTAAATAATTAAACTTTACTTATGAATTCAAAGTCAGCCTGCTGTAAACTATGTCCGTAATTGGGTACTTTGAATCGCTCGGAGTGCTCGCAGACATTAAAAATTATACGCTCCCGCGCAGCCGTGTATTACCATACAGCTTGAAACTGAGCTTTAAATTGCAAAAAACGTGAACGCTACGTAAACGTTAGTTTTAATTTCGAGGGCTGCCCTAGCGTATTTGGAAAAACGATTATTAGCTTATGTTAATTTAGTAACAGTCACCTATATTTATAATCGTCATTAAATCAGCCATGTGAGAACCAATATTATTATAATTTATCCTAATTAACGAATGTAAACTTTTTTTTTTTTTTTTTGTTGCGGGGTGGAAAATCCTCATGGATGTCCTCCGCCCTGGGGCGGGCGGAGGGGTCTGTCAGACTCTTACTGACTAAAAACCACCCCGGTGTTCCATCTCACACCTACGCCGAGGGTCGCGGGAACTTACGATCCTTCCGCAACCCCCGGCTGGTGCCGGCCCGCCACGGCAGGCCTCTCCTCGTGTCGAGGGGGGGAGTGAGGTGTTTGACTCCCCCCGCGACGTCTAAGAGGGGCGCGCGTGGAACACTACGCGCCGCCACCTCGGGTCCGATGTATGGGGGGCGACGGACGTCCCCGAGTCCGTCGCCCCTGGACCCATTTAGGGGGGCTGGAAGAGGGCGTTGTCCGCCCTCCGCCGACGCCCAGTGCGCCTGCTGCGGGCTGAGTGAGAGGATGTGATCTCCCTCTCCCTTTCCGCAGCCTCCTTCTGCGAGATGACTGTCTCGCAGAAGGAAACCACCGCGTCCCAGGACTCCTCGCTGCCGACCATCGAATTAACGACAGCCGGCAGCGACAGGTCACTGCCTACTCTAGAGATGAGGGCACGGCGCGGCTCCTCCCAAGCGGCACACTCTGCCAGCGTATGCCGCGCCGTGTCCTCCCGACAGTCGACGCAGTGGTGACACCGGGCGTCTGGCTCCCTGGTTATGCGACACAGGTACTTCCCGAAGCAACCATGCCCCGAGAGCACCTGCGTCACCCGAAACGACAAGGAGCCGTGCCTCCTCCCGAGCCAAAGGTCAAGCACCGGCCGGACCGCCTCGATGGTGCCGAGGTGGTAGGGCGTGAGAGCCTGTCCCGCCATTCCGCCACCAGGACCTCGTGAAGCAGCAACCGACGCTGCTCCATTAGTCGCTGCATCGGTCGCTCACCTCGCGCCTGCATTTCCTCGCGCCACCGATACAATGACGCGAGTAATTTCGCCTCCAGGTCCCAGGGCGGGGATCCGGCCAGTGCACAAGCCGCTCGTAGGAGATCGTGCGATACCCCCTGATGACTCTGACGGCCATCGCTCTCTGCGGCCTCCGCAGAACAGCAATGCTACCGGTCGTCAGGTCAGCCGCCCAGATCGGGGCCCCGTACAGGGCCATCGATCGCACGATCCCCACGTAGAGTCGCCTACAGGCGGCGCTCGGGCCCCCCAGATTGGGAAGCAGCGTTGACAGCGCCCCAGCCGCGCCCATCAACTTGGGCACCAGCCGCCGGAAGTGGGGTCCGAAGTCCCACCGGCTGTCGAGCACCAATCCCAGGTACTTCATGGTAGACTCGACAGCGATCCGGACCCCCCCGACCACTATGTGTGATCCGGGCGGCGGTGCCCGCCGGGGACCATGGAACACCATGGCCTCCGACTTGTTGAGGGCCACCTCCAGGCCGAGGCGCCGTATGCGGCCCACCACCTGTGAGATCGAACGAATGTAAACCTAACCTAACTATCTAACCATTGTTACTTTCAGGAGCTAGACCATCACCTATTGTTGTACAGTATTATTGTAATCTTACTTCAGTGTGGGAAAGAGATGGAGCTAGACGTCCTGTATAGCTCCATCTCTTTCTCACACTGAAGTAACATTAAAATAAGGTAGCCCGCGAAATTCAACTTTTCTTACGATTTTTGCAATTTGCAGCTCAGTGTCTGGTTGTATGTTGATTAAAGTATGATTCGCGAACGTAACTAATTATGTATTTACATAATTATAATCATTAGAATCAGTAATACAACTCCTTAGGTTAGTATAATCTTCACAAGTTCAAGATTTCATGAAATAGTCATTCAATAGAATTACTTGGTCTTAGAGAGTTGTATTGATGACTTTAATAATTATAATTCTGTAAACACTTATTTGTTACGGTCGCGAATCATATTATAATCAACATACAACCTAATACTGACCTGCAAATTGCAAAAAACGCAAGAAAATTTGAATTTCGCGGGCTACCCTGGCGCTTTCGCCTTAAGAGATGGTGGTTGGCCCCCATATATACACAAGCAAATAAATAAGGCGTACCTACTGACACTCATTTGTTTTCATAAACACAGGTATAGTTGACCCCACATCAGTGTTAACAATTTGACATTGACAGCGCCTTTATAAGTCGTAGTAGCAGGGGTGATTTCCATAGTGCAAGTTACCACTGATGTGCGGTTAAGGGGGAAGCGCCAAGGTAGCCCGCGAAATTCAAATTTTCTTACGATTTTTGCAATTTGCTGGTCAGTATTAAGTTATAGGTTGATTAAAATATGATTCGCGGCCGTAACAAATATGTAGTTACAGAATTATAATCATTAAAGTCATCAACACAACTCTCTAAGACCAAGTAAACCCCAAGAATTACTATTTCATGAAATCTTGACATTTGGGGATTATACTAACTTAACAAGTTTTACTACTGATTGTAATGATTATAATTCTGTAAATACATATTTGTTACGACCGCGAATCATATTTTCATCAACGTACAACTTAACACTGACAAGCAAATTGCAAAAAACGTAAGAAAATTTGAATTTCGCGGGCTACCTTAGCGCTTCCCCCTTAACTGTATATATTGAGGAGTTAAGAATAACATTTTTTAAAGTTCCCGCTGCAAAACTGTTCAATCCCTGAATTGCCATGCTATTGAATACGTACAGTGGTACCCAACTGATAAGGCGCGTCGTGAATCTTCGTTCGCACAGAAAAGAAAGTATGGCCCCGAAGATTAACCGCGAAAGCCCCACCGGCGCCTTGTCGGCGCCGCTTGTCGACTAACCGTCAAGCCCCACCGGCGCCGAATCGCCGCCGCCGGTGACTCGCGCGTTTCACGCACGGATAAAATTACTATAATTCAGTCTTATATCGGCTGTGGGTAGTTTTGCTCTATGGTATGGAAGATATTCTTGTCAAATAAATAATTCTAAACCAAAAATAATCGTATGGCAATTTTTATGAGCGCAGTCACAAACGTACCGTGCTATCGGAATTCTCCAGGGGCTTGAGCGTCGTTGACGTCATCGCGTATTAGGCTTACCCGGTCGAAAGAATGCTTAAAACGTACAATCAAGCTTAGACCAATACTATATGGTTCATAATACACTGCAGCTGTTAGTTCCGTCTCACTCGCAAGTCACGCCCCTCCGCACAATTACACTTCGTGCCAATTTTATCGGACCCCCAATTTTTATCAAATATATATTTAATTAAAAATACAGGTTATTTAAAATGTACGATTTATTTAATAAACCAATATATATTTATTTAGTAAACAATAGAAAACAGAGTTTCTCTGCCCTCTTCGAAGTCGATATCTCTTTTTAATTTCTCCAATAGCGCTCTCATTGTGACTACCTGTTTTTCTTCACGGTGAAAGTCATAAATTTTCCTGCATATGGCTTGGTATGAAAAATCGTCCAATTCCTTACGATAAGTTTTTTTTCAATTTACCCTTTTTCGGCGTTCTAAAAGAAGGCCCCGCAGTGTTTTCACTCATATGTTGATCCTTCTCTTTAAGAATTCTCGTTATTGTTCGTTTTGAAATTTGTGTAGCTTCGGCCGTTCGGTCAATAATTTTCAAAAATCGAACTTTTATAAATGTTGTGTTCTTAGACTCCAGGAGCTAGACCACCACCTCTTAAAGCAGTATTATTGTAATCTTACTTCAGTGTGGGAAAGAGATGGAGCTAGACGTCCTGTATAGCTCCATCTCTTTCTCACACTGAAGTAACATTAAAATAATACTGTTTTAAGAGGTGGTGGTTGGCCCCCTTTTTTTTTTTTTTTTTTTTTTTTTATGGATGGGAAATCATCAAATGACTTCTCCCGCTCTGGGCGGAGCGGGAGGGCGTGTCAGACTTTTACTGACTAAAACCCACCCGTGTTCCTTCTGTTGCCTGTGCCGGGGCCACGGTAACTCTTTCGAACATCCCGCAACCCTAGCTGGCATCGGCCCTAGCGGACCCCGTCAATAGTGCTGACATCTCTTTGAGGCGCGCGTGGAACACGACGCGCCGTCGACTCGGGCTTGGTCCTTACCGGACGGCGAGCTACCCATTGCTCGCCGTCCGCAAGCCCGCGCCTACGGTGGCCGGGAATCGGCTGCCAATTCCCGACGCCCAGGGCGTCTCCTGCGGTGACTAGGGGCGTGAGGGTGCAAAGCTTGCCTCTCCCTCACGCGTCCCGCCTCCTCCTTCACGAGCATTACTGCTTCGCAGAAGGAAGTAATGACTTCCCATGTACTCTCGCTCCATACCATGGCCTGGACCAGGGCCGGACGCGAGAGATCGCCGCCGCCGATCGCTTCCGCGAGGACACGGCGGTGCTCCGCCCAAGCCGGGCAGACCTCCACCGTATGCTCCACCGTGTCCTCCGGGCGATCCACACAGTGGTGACACCCGGGCGTTTCCTCCCGCCTTATCCGGAACAGGTACCTCCCGAAGCACCCGTGTCCGGTGAGGACCTGCGTCAGGCGGAAGGTGAGGACGCCGTGGCGCCTCTCCAGCCACTCCTCAAAGAGGGGACTTATCGCCGTAATTGTGGCGTGCCCAGCGCTGGGTTGCGACAATCGCACTCTCCATGCCGCCATGAGATCCTGCCGGAGCTCTGTCCGCCGTGCCGCGATTTCTCGCGGCAACGGAGTTACGCCCTGCCTCCTCGCGCCACTCCCAGATGTGCGCGAGGACTTTTGCCTCCAGATCCCATGGCGGTAATCCGGCAAGGAGGTTCGCCGCCTCCCCGGAGACCGTGCGGTATCCCCGGACTAACCGGATGGCCATGACCCTCTGGGACGCGTTCAACCGACGGACCGGTCGCCGCCTCACGGAACGCGCCCACACCGGAGCTCCGTAAAGGGCCATGGACCGCACGACCCCCGCGTAGAGCCTCCGGCAGGAGGCGTTTGGACCCCCCAGATTGGGCAGGAGCCGCCCCAAGGCAGCCCCGGCCCGCTCCAGTCTGGGAGCCAAACGTCGGAAATGCTCCACGAAATTCCACCGGCTGTCGAGGACGAGTCCTAGGTACTTCATCGTCGACTCGACACCGATGGGAACCCCTCCTACCGTTATTTGGGAACCCTATGGTGGCGCGTTCCGAGGACCATGAAAACACATGGCCTCGGACTTGTGCAAGGCCACCTCGAGTCCCAATTGCCGGATCCTCTCTACGATTGTCACAACCCCGCGTGCCGCTAATTCGGCCGCCGCCTGGTGCGACCTCCCCTGCGCCAGGACCAGCGTGTCGTCAGCGTAGCAAACTACGCTGACACCACCAGGGAGGTCAGCGCGCAGCACCCAGTCGTACCCGATGTCCCACAGATGCGGTCCCAGAACCGATCCCTGCGGGACACCGCACGACATCTCTCGCCGGTTCCACTCTCCCCGGTGACCGGGGTAGATGACGGCCCTGTCCGTCAGATAGGCCTCGACCACGCGACAGAGGTAGGTCGGCACTCGGTGATACCGGAGTGCCTCCCTGATGCAACTCCAGGACAGGGTGTTGAAGGCATTGGCGATGTCTAGAGACACCGCCAAGACGACCCCACCCCGGGCCACAGCATCCCCCGTCGTGAGGGCTCGAACGCGCATGATGGCGTCCACCGTAGAGCGCCCCTTGCGGAAACCAAACTGGCTGTCCGCCAAATCCGGCCCCACCCTCACCAGCCGCCCGACGAGGCGGTCTGCAATGATTCTTCAAAGATCTTGCCCACCTCGTCGAGCAGCACGATGGGCCGGTAAGCGGACGGAGAGTCCGCAGGGCGCCCCGGCTTCTTAATAAGGACCAGTTTCCCTGTCTTCCATTGAAGCGGGAACCGGCCCCTCTCCAAGCATGCGCTTAGGAGCCCCCTTAGTCGAGGCCCGAGAGCCTCCAAGGCCAGGACCCAGGCTTTTCCAGGTAAGCCGTCGGGTCCTGGGGCGGTGTTCCTGGCATTCAGTCTGCGCACCGCCACTCTCAGCTCTACCTCGGTCACCTCCGGAGCATCGTCGTCATCGTCGGCTGTGTGGTCCGCATCGGACACCGCAGGAGACGGAGCCATGGGCGGGGTGGTTGGCCCCCTGAGTTTCTTTCTTTATAAACTCGTGCACATGGAAAATTATTTCCCGAGCTTGACTTTTAAGTGGTTGCCCCCTTTTTAAAGAACTCATTTTAAATCATAAAAAAGAAAACACTTATGGTGCCACTAAGTGTACTTTGCCTGCTACGCGTGCACTCGATCAGACGCACATCAGACGTATGGCGGCTGACTAACATACATGCCACGCGGCGCGCGCTAACATAGCGGCAGCTGCCCACCAATAGCGGTACAGGAAAAAGAGAGCGTGCCGATTGGTCAATAGCATTTCCCGCGCTTTAAAAATTCATCTTCTGCGCAGGTACATCGGTAAGCCAATAAACGATTTTCATAGTCGAATCAAATAATTCGCAAAAAAAAATAACAATGAATCGAACTGGGGGCCAACCACCACCTCTTAAAGCAGTATTATTCAGTGTGAGAAAGAGATGGAGCTATACGGGACGTCTAGCTCCATCTCTTTCCCACACTGAAGTAAGATTACAATAATACTGCGTTAAGAGGTGATGGTCTAGCTCCTGATCGTCTCGTCTTGTCAATTTGATTGAGACAAAGCATAGAATAGACGAGTAAAAAAAACCATCCCCACTTTACCTGTAAAGGAGGAACCTAATAAATTTGTTTATAAGATTTTTTTTCACTAGGTACCAACTTTGTAGGCGTGAGTACTATGTTTAGTCAGAACGCCATAAAGTAATTGGAGAGCGCGGACATACAAACAGACCGACGGACTTGGCAAAACTATAAGAGTGAGTTGCACCAACTAACTTTAACTATAACCAATGCTTTGTCAGCTGTCAAATCACCGGTTAAGCAAAATACGCGTTGCACCATTTTAACAATAGTTAAAATTATGTCACAGATAACGATAACATTAAGGCTGCATTCCGAGTTACGCCGTAATCGCTTACAGCGCTCACATCAATACTTTGCGTTCCGATTTTCCGAATTGCGCTATAATCGATTTGAGCGTGCGTCCAGCCGTTCCGAATTAGCGTGAGTGCGATAACGATGTCCCGTGAATCGTCATAGATGACATCATTATAATATGTGCCATCTTGCGATAACGCTGACGATGCCCTACATTGTTGGCTGCATTCCAAATTACACCGTAATCGCTTACAGCGCTCACATAAATAATATGCATTCCGATTTATATATCACAACTATAACAGCTGAGAACTGTCAGTAATTCGGAACGCTTGTGAACGCGCTCACAGTGCACTTGAATACTCATGGTTGGATTACAGTATTTCTTTGTGTATACACCACAAACTTCTTCAATCCATATTAATAATACAAATATTTTTTAATTTTTTTGTCGATAAATTATGGTCTAGTTTCACCCATTTTCGTTTGTGCACTTTATCCAGGGACACACTGTATACATTTATAATGTTTATTTGTGATACTGGTATTCAGCTGCATCCGGTTTGACTGGAAGCTGACCCCAATATAGTTGGGAAAAGGCTAGGCAGATGATGATGAATGTAGTATATATTTTGTGAACTGCATCTCGTACTTTAGTCGATTAATTTAATGATAAATACAACCCTCTAGATCTAAGATCAATAATGTGTGACTTGACGGCTGTCAGCTGTGCCTGTGCCAGTGCTGCCAGAATGGGGGGAATCCCCCAAATTTGGGGGTTTTTTATGGTCATGGGCTGAAAGGAGATGTTTCAAAATGTATGGAGCCCCGGACATGTATTGGTACACCCTACTAAAAAATGGGGAAACACAATTAAAACAGTTTCCAATCATCCAATTACTTTTAATTGGCTTTGTTTGGTAGTAAAGTACAAGAATGTACAATTGAAATTGCAACACTCAACAAAAACCCATCATGGCGGTAAGTTGTCATGTTGATTGATTATTGATGTTTGACATGTTTACTTCTGTCATATTACATTGTCAAAGAGAATCATAACATTGTCGTACTTTTAGTCTTTTGCAATATTATTTTAGATCTAATTGTAAAGTCGAAAATCAATGAAAGAAATCTGACAGATTGTAGTAGCTTGATGTACTGGCGTCTGTACAGAAAGTATAGTCCAGTTAAGCAGACGACAACCTCATAGGTTGACCTGCGATATGCCAAGATTTTTACTTATAGCATAAACTCAGACCAAAACAATGTAGTGATCTGTTGATTCAACTATCAAAAACAAAATCACAAAATCCAAAAAACGAAAGCCAGGTTGTTAAAAATAACTCGAGAGAACAGAACATCAGAACACGATCGACAACGAAAGCGACTGAAGTGACAGTAGACAATTCACGATCTATGATCAATGGTCGATCTATGGTTTACTGTCATTGGTTTTTAACCACAGAGTACCTAAATTGGCGAGACGCCATATTGAAAGTCGATAAAATAATTGATAAATATCAAATTATTACTAGAGAAATATGCATTTATGCAATATATCAATATTTTTCTCGAACTCCACGGATTTTTCTCGATTTTTCGAGGTATTGTACATATTCCTGGCCCATTTTGAAACATCTCCTTTGGGGAACAATATTTTTGGGGGGACATTTGGAGAGAAAAATTGAGTTTGGAGGGAATGGAAGGAAATCTTATTAACAAAACTGTAATCTGGGAAAAGTCAATTGGTCGCTCGCTTGTTCGAACAATCAGGCTTTTACCGTCAATCGCCATTATCTTCAGCTAAAACGTAGTGATTAAATCTTATTTAGTCTTTGCACCTTGGTGTTATAATGGCACTATCAAAACAAAAAAGAAACAACAACGATATACCTAG
Source organism: Fissipunctia ypsillon (assembly GCA_947568875.1). Classification (NCBI taxonomy): domain Eukaryota; kingdom Metazoa; phylum Arthropoda; class Insecta; order Lepidoptera; family Noctuidae; genus Fissipunctia; species Fissipunctia ypsillon. The sequence goes on along the minus strand of OX387644.1, from coordinate 11,741,518 downwards.
TCTTGCCAACACAAACAACAAAGAAAAACTAACAAACTACTACTGAAACAAAGAAAAAAAAAATTCTATTGCAAATAACATTTATTACTTTTACAGGATCAAGTTCTACTTGCATCGTCAGCAGAACAGTTTCAAGACATGGTGACAGTCATGGATGAAGCATATAAGATGAAAGGGATGAATATAAATGTGAATTAGACGAAGGTCATGGTGTTTGAAAGAGAAGAGGACGTATCGATGTGTGATGTGAAAATAAATGATAAAAGTGTGGAGCAAGTAAGTGAGTTTGTATATTTGGGGAGTCTGTTTACAAGAGATGGAAAGATAGATGAAGATGTGGAAAGGAGAATAAATGCAGGAAATAAAGTGAATGGTGCTATACATATATGCAGTTGTGACCAACCAGTTGATGTCCAAAAAGGCCCGACTGGCTGTTCACAATGGTGTGCTGGTGCCTACGCTTATGTATGGAAGTGAATGTTGGGTATGGCAAAAGAAGCATGAAAGTAGAATAAATGCTGTGGAAATGCGTTCCTTACGAAGCATGTGTGGTGTGACTATAAATGATAGACTGAGAAATGATGTGATAAGGCAACGGTGCGGTTTAAAAGAAGATGTAGTGACAAAAATTTAAAAGAGTATGCTTAGATGGTTTGGTCATGTTGAGAGGATGAATGAAAGTCGACTAACAAAAGGTATTTACACGGCAGATGTGAGTGGAAACGCCGGAAGGGGACGCCCTAGGAAGACATATAATGATCTTATTGGTGATGTTCTTCAGAAAGGTCAGGTGCGTAGTACTCGCAACCGGCGTGCGTGTATGACCAGATGTATGAATGTATACGAGGCAAAAGGAGTATGTAAGGATCGTAGCAGGTGGCGTTCTGTAGTTTCTGCCTACCCCCATGGGAAGAAGGCGTGAGTTTATGTATGTATGTATGTAGTTTAATACATAAATATAAAACAATTTAAAATATAAAAAGCTTATTCGAAGTGGTCTCCATTGGCTGCAATACAGTCCTTTAAACGTTGAGGCCAGTTATCAATAGAAGCACGCACTCTTTCCATGGGAAAATTCTTTACTGCCAATCGTACGGATTGTTTTAGGGACTCCAAATTATCATGGCGTTTAGAGCAAGCCGTACTCTCTAAAACTGACCATAAATCATAATCCAGCTGATTAAGATCGGGACTAGACGACGGCCAGTCTTCAGCTCTGATGAAGTCCAAAACGTTCGTTTCCAACCAAGACTGCGTAGACCGAGCTTTATGACCCGGCACCGAGTCTTGCTGGAAGGACCATTCTTGGTTATTGAACATGGTGTTGTTAAGGGGCTTCACTACCTTCTCAAGAATGGTATCTTGATACACTTGTGCCGATGTTTTGATACCTTTTTCACAAAAGTATGGCTCAGTCACTCCTTCATAGCTAATACCCCACCAAACCATCACTGAAGTCGGATAGTGCCCACGTTGCACTCTGTCGACTAATTGGGAAGCTTCCTTAGAGCTTTGAGCATAAATACGGTCATTTTGTTTGTTAAAATGTTGCTAATTGTAAAAATTTTCTCATCCGTAAACAAAATTTTTCTGTGACCTCCCTTTGCGTACCGCTTCAGCAGTAGTCGTTTCGATTTTACCATCCTATTACCACTGGCCTGTGCCTCAAAGAGTTTGGGTCACAGATTACTAATATGTAGCAAGCTAGTTTGTGTGCCTCACAGAACCTTGCAAATAATAAAATTAACCCTATACGAATTTTCCAGGACACATCACTACGCTCTCAATATTCTATGCTGCATGGTCATCGTGACTTTTATAGTACGCCGTGGGACATCACTAGGTGACATTACGACACTAGCGCTTGGCGCATATTTTTGGAACTAATCGTCAGTCTTGGTATTACTGTCCTATATTATCCTATCTGTCTCTGACTGAGACTGGGAATACACGTCAGATTTTTTCATTAGATTGTCGGACCCGATAGTCTGATCCGGCTACTGGAAGGCGTTCCGATTTTAATGTCGTTCCGATTGACTGATTACTTCTGGACAGAGACAAATAGACGTCCGATTCCTCTCTCCGACTTGCCAGTTGATTCTAGCGTTGAGACTGAACAGATGCATCGTTGTGGTTCGGACAGTGGGCGAAAATTATTATTTAATGAATAATAAAGTTTGCCATTATTTAGTTTTTCAAAACTTCCCATCAAACGAATTTTAGGGGGTGCTAAGGTTTGTATGGAAGAATTTAAAGTGCTCCTAACGGTTACCTCGAATAACGGTACTTTACTTTAGACAAAAAATATGGACAAGTTTTTGGGTTTTTCGAAAATCGACCAGCAAAAGGGGTACCTAATTTAAGTTTTTGGGGGAGGATTTCACTGCGTGTCTGGATTAATCAAAGTAACCTAAAACACATGATTGAAGATTTTTCAAAAATCAACCCCTTTCAGGGTGAACAATTTATATGAAAATTTTATTTTTCCTTTCATCAATAAATTAATAATAAGTTAAGGTGGCGTTCTATAGTTTTTGCCTACCCCCATGGTAAGTCGGCGTGAGTTTATGTATGTAATAATAAATAAAAGGATCTTAATCATTAATTTTTCAAAACTACCGGTTAAAAGGGGTGGAGGGGGTGTTAAATTTTATAGGAGAAAATACGAAATCCGCGCAGACGAAGTCGTGGGCAGAGTGCTAGTAAGCAATAAAAAAAGTGAATTAAAAAAATTAAAAAAAAAGCAGATTAATAGAAATAAGCAGTACCTTTGTACTCAATGATCATAATGTCCTAACTATATAATGTTTCATTGTGTGTACATAAATAGTAAAATAAATAAAAAATGTGACTGCGTAAAAAGTGAACTTTAAAAAATATGGAAACAAGATGACCTATTTTGTCTCCAAACAATCCCATGCAGTCGGAAGCTTATAGGTCTTTATCGTTAAATTTAAGAAGATGCCTTTTATATTCCCAGTGACACTCGCGCACTAAAGACGAATCTAACGACATATCATTCATCAAAGTCGGTTCAGTCGTTTAGTAGTAACGAGGGAATATAGGGATGGACATACATATACATACAGGTAGGGTTGCCAGGTCGTCTAACCTAATAGCCGGACAGACCAGCCAGTTTGGCCGGACATTTGGGTAAAAAAGCCGGACAACCTAAATTATTAAGGATTTTGTGTCTTAGAAATAACTCGACAAAATTGTTTTTACGTAAAACTAGGATTTTTTATCATTTACCATAAAACTTCTTAAATTCTAATGAAATAAAATAAAATTTAATAACGTATCAGTCATTATTACTACTAACCAATCATTAATATTATTATTTCCCAAGGGAAAACACAAAAATAAAATTAAGAAAACAAAACAAAACTTCTTCACTAATGAATAAAAAACGTTCATCTGGCCATTTCATTTAATTTTTCGATCATTCGGTAAGCGAGTGACAGATGCCGAATGCTGAAATCCAATATTTGATTGATTCATTAGTGTATAAATTTTTAACTTTTCATTTATTTTGTGTTCAGACATTTCACTCAAGTGAAAGATGCCGAATGAAAAAAAACCGGCCAAGTGCGTGTCGGAAGAACAATGAAAGGTTCCATTGTTGGCATAAATTTATCCCAAGAACAAACTTAACATTGTTGTTGAAAAACATTTGTTCTCCCATACATTCCAACTGCAAATGTAAGTTGGTCGACTATTACTCGTTAACTTGTAAAGCCTACTTAGTTGTGATAGCGTTTCTTTTAACTTCGTTGTATATACTACTACCGTGAATTTTTTCACATATCCCCGTTTAGCTGGCATGGGGGGACACTTGACTCTAACAAAAATTAGCACTTTAAAGCATACTAGCTAGTTAGCTAGTATGCTAGTGGTTAGCTTTAGCTTTATTTTAGAAACGGATCCCTTAATCGAAAAATTGTTTTCACAAACCCGCAATATTTTTGAAATACCTATCCAACAACACCCCGCACCATGGGGTAGACGAGAAAAAAAGCTAGGAGCTAGCTTAACAAAAGCCGGACAGGCCGGACACCGTTTAATTTGGCCGGACACACAATCAAAAAGCCTACCTATGTCCGGCTTTAGCCGGACGCCTGGCAACCCTACATACAGGTCAAACACATAACCCTCCTTTTTTGGTTTCACCGCAGTCGGGTAATAAGTAACAGTAATTAGTCCATCTTTTCTTTTTGCTCCGTATGCAAGCACTTGGGATGATAGGTTGGGAACGACTGAGTTCAGAAAAAACCTGAAGTAAAAATCGGACGTGTATCGAGTAAATACGATCCGATAATCTGCTCAGACAATCGGAAACAAAATCCGACGTGTATTCCCAGTGACTGTGCGTTTGCACTGGCACACAGTACTGGTGAAACATTCACATAATGCATAAAAGCATTAAAAGTATGTTGACATCTCTGTCTTTCAATTGACAGAACACAGAGATGTCAACATGTTTTAAGGGGGAAGCGCCAGGTAGCCCGTGAAATTCAAACTTTCTTATGTTTTTTGCAATTTGCAAGTCAGTTTTAAATTATATTTTGATTAAAGTATCATTCGCGACCGTAACAAATATGCATTTGCAGAATTATAATCGTCAAAATCAGTAATACAACTCCATAAGTTTGTATAATCCTAATTGTCAAGATTTAATTAAATAGTCGACATCTATTAAACTTTTGCTCACAATTAGACTTAAATCAATTTATCATCTACTAACTGTAATGGGCGGATTTTAGATCTTTTTTCTGTAATACACATGATGTTGCTCATAATCCTAATATCTCACTCTTGCCAATAGATACTCACCATCCTTCCTTTTACGTGCAAATACCATTCAAAAAACCAACACAAATACCTAAACATAAAAATCTTAGCAAACTAAATTATTACAAATCGAATTATTTTAATATCAATACTGACATTGAAACTGTAGACTGGAACAATTTACTTGAAGATCTACCCCCTGAACAAGCAGTTGCAACTTTTTATGAAAAAATCTATAAATTCATTAAATTACATACCCCCACTCACAAGCCTAAAAGTATGAAATTCCCATGTTGGTTCACTAAATCACTTTTGCACATATTCAAAAATAAATCTGGAAACACGAACGACTACGAACTATTTTCTATTTATAGAACAAAATTCAAAAAGGAGGCGGACGTATGTTTTACAAAATATATGAATGGTGTAGAGGATAGTGTGGTCAAAAATGTTAAGGCATTTTGGTCATATTTTTCTAGTCGTAAGACCACTAATAGTATTCCAGCCACAGTTTACTATCTTCAACAGTCCTCAGGTGACCCTGTCACCACTTGTAATCTATTTTCTAATTTTTTCCAATCAGTATATGAACCATCATCTTTTGATCATACTTCATAGGTGCCACCACGCGCCAATCCTGATACTGATAAAAATATTTGTAATCTGCACTTTTCATTACAAAAAATACGAAAAGAACTACAATCACTGGATGCTTCCAAAGGACCCTGGACCAGATGGTATCCCTTCAATCTTTTTAAAAAAACACAAGTGACACACTGTGCTTCCCTCTCTTCATACTATTTAATAAATGTCTTTCCTATGGGGTTTTCCCTGATGTATGGAAACAAGCGAATATCGTTCCAGTTCATAAATGTGGCTCTAAGAGTGACGTTTCCACATATCGCCCAATCTCTTTGCTGTCGGGACTATCCAAACTTTTTGAAAGACTGGTGCACAGTGAGATCTACCCTATTCTTCATAGTATCTTCAACACATAAAAGAGCAACACTGGTTCGATAAAAGTAGGTCCTGTGTAAGTAACCTCCTTGTTTTTACAAAGTATCTATTTGAAGGCATTGACAGTAGACAGCAAACTGATGTTCTCTATACTGACTTTCAAAAGGCCTTCGATAAAGTCGATCACAGACTACTTCTTGACAAAATTGCATTCAATGGTATTAGAGGAAATTTATTGCGTTGGTTTGTATCATATGTCACCAATATGACCCAGAAAGTTGTTGTCAATGGTTATGAGTCTCGCATGGTTAAAGTCACTTCCGGAGTTCCTCAAGGATCAAGGTCCCCTCTTGTTCATTTTATTTATTAACGACGTAAAAGACTGCTTTAAAAATTCTAAGTTTCTCCTGTATGCGGACGATTTGAAGATTTATAAAAATATCAGCCATCTGTCCGACTGTTTAGAATTTCAGAATGACCTTGACCATTTTCTGGACTACTGTTCTGTTAACAAACTCTACCTTAGTATATCTAAATGCCATAGCATTACGTTTACAAAAAAGAAATATGAGACGAAATTCAATTATTCCTTCAGAAACACTCCACTAAACAAAGTTAATTCTCTTCGTGATCTAGGCGTACAGTTGGACTCAAAGCTTCACCTTGATGCCCATATCGACAACATCGTCAATAAGGCATTTAAAATGTTTGGTTTTATAATGAGAGCATCAAGAGAATTCCACCGTCCCTCTACCTACTTATTCCTATGTAAGTCAATAATACGACCGCAATTGGAATACGCAGTACCTATTTGGAACCCTTACTATAAAAAGTATGTTGACATTATTGAATTGGTCCAACGCAAATTCCTACGTACAATACACTTTATATGCTTTAAAAAGAAAATTTCTTATCAGTTATTACTACAAAAATATGACCTTATTACTCTAAAATCCAGACGCACCCTTCTTGAGATGATGACCCTATTTAGCATATGTCGTAATAAAGCCGACTGTACTGATCTAGTGAACAGTTTGTGCTACCTGATCCCTCGTACCGTATATGGACGGGAAGTTCGCTCGAGACACTTGTTTGCAACTACTTTTTGTAGAACCAACTCAGGCGGACGCTCACCGCTGCATCGATTGGTTGTCACCTACAATAGGCAGTTTGACTCAACTGATATTATGTTTCTCAGCAAAGCTTTATTTAGAAAAGAAATTGTTACTATTTTAAGTGATCAGAACCCTAATAATTAAGTAATGTTTACTTTTATTCTGTTTATTTTTCTATCGTTCTTTCTAACAACTAGTAGATCTGTTCAGTAATATGTGGATAACGTTGTGAGTAGTGTATTTGTTACCTATATTATTAAGTCCTAAGCTATGTTTACTTATTACTACACTGCTGTTTGTTGTCCCTAAATAAATAAATAAATAGTCATTCAATAGAATTACCTGGTCAAAAAAAAAGGGTTGTATTGTTGACTTTAATTATTATTATTCTGTAAAAACATATCTGTTACGGTCGCGAATCATATTTTGAACAACATACAACCTAAGACTGACTGCAAATAGCAAAAAACGTAAGACAATTTGAATTTCCCGGGCTACCTGTAGCTTTCGCCTTTTTTTATCTCTCTTGTGCTTTCACCTTATGTGAATGTTTCGCCAACAAAAGTATAAGGTCTTTGTTCGCCAATGCAAACGCACAGTTATATTGTAATCTGTGGTGATATGTAGTTATCTGTGCACACTGCACAGATTGTACAAGGATATGACAAGGATTGTACAGACGCCAGCAGGTCAAGCTACCCGAAACTGTCAAATTTTCCTAATCAATCTTGAACCTAATACTTTAGCAATAAAGTTGAAAATCTATTAAAGAAATTTGACAGATTGTAGTAGCTCGATGTGCTGCCGTCCATACAGTCGTAGTCACTGTGTTCCAGTGTTCGGAGCAAAGAATATACTACTCTCTGGTTCGGAGTAGCGGAGGAGTGTCAATCTGTGGTCTGAATTATGATTTGCGAGCGAATGTCAAAATAGTGTTCGGTTCGTTTCGTCTCAGTCAAAGAATATACTACTCTCTGACGAGAGGTCTCAGTCCTCATTTATAATTATTATTTCTGTTCGTTAGTACCTATGACAGTCTAAAATTACATACTATTGATTACTAGTTCGCCTAAATTTTTATCTTTTACCTACAAAAACTCAATCATGGAGGAAGTGGTGGAAAATCTGAGTAAAAGCAAGTTCGATGGATTGTACAAAAATATGGGTAGGGATTTGGAAAACCAAGAGGAGAGACGAAGGGAAGTGCTTAATTCTCAAAAAACGTAAGTTTTGATTATTTTTATGAACTGTGTAATTTTTTTATTTACCCTTACAGAAAACCAAAGACATTTAATTTTAAATACAAGTACCAACACCTTTCTCAAATCACATTATTAAAAAAAAAAAAAAACAGATAGACAATTTGTTTTAATACAAATGAATAAAATGATAATAATTCCACCAAATTGACTTGATCATTTGGTCGTCTTAGGGGTTTTATTGTGTATAGTTGTTGTTATCATATTCATGTTATTTTATTTACTGAACAATATATTGTACACCATGCAATACAAAAAGGACTAACATATTAATTAAAACTAACATGTATACTACAAATATATTATATGTGTGATGTCGCAGCTTCAGAGATCTTGCGCCTTCGTTGGTAAGTTCTGACCCTGCATCAGGTAACACACAGATAGATACATAGAAATGGCTGCACTGTACTTTATAACCCGCGCGTCCAAAGCTTCATATTTTATAGTGTGTAGATGTCTTCATGTAGAACACTTGCAGCCAGCAAATGCAAGTTTTCGAGAAAATAAATAGTAAAGTTTCAAAAACTAACACACAATTATACTATCATGTCTTCAATAAAACACCAAATGTCTTAATTTGTGTATTGAGCTAAGTAGCCTAGAAATACAAGTGGGTAAATCATAAGAGTAGGGTAGGAACAATAATATGATGGAGGGTAGACTTAAAACCTATATGCACAAACTTATAAACTATGAAGTATGTACTAGTAGGTACCTATATACAACATACCTTTCCCCAAGTATACAAATTACATTTAAACTCTAACTTATACTTAAAGTCAACAATTTTGTATTTGAGTTGCACCTGGTTTCAAATGTATAGCCACAGGGTCAAGTAAGTAAGTAAGGGTAAGTATCAAGTCTGTCCCTGAAAACTTACAATACTTACAATCTGATCATTTGCAGACATGTCGAAACAAAAAATCAAAAGTCATTTATTCAAACTAGGCTGAGAATCAGCCCTTTTCGAACGTCAAAAATTACATAAGACAGTCCACCAAAACGCCCGCCCTTCCGACTTCCTGGTGCTTTAGCTGGGAAGAAGAAGTGGTGCAACAAACTCCCCAGCAGCGCAGCTGTCTGTTTAGTTAGTAAAATTGATTCTATACAATAGTATGCAAAATTATTTACATTACGTAACACAAAAACATTAAATAAAATTATTTGCCATGTGTCAGCACATGCCAATATACCAATAAAAAAGATATTAAAAAAAAAACATAGAAACTATACTCAAGCAGAAATAAAAATTAAAGACTAAAGACATAAAAGAACTTTATACCTAAATAAAAGTCTCCAGCCTGCAGGCATATATTTATTTATGCATGCACGCCCTTTAGGGCGTGCCTGCTTAAATGTATAAATAGCTGTAACTCGAAGTCACAAATGATGACCTAGGACCATTGAAGTAAACTAATAACAATAAAAAAAAACCAGGGTCAGCAAGACGACCAGTCACCACAAGCAGCACCTGTTCATGAGCATAACACAAAGATTAGCCATTACATTCCTTGCTATATTTAAGGGAAGGAGGCAACCTGACCCCCGACGCTACCGCAAGCAGTGACATCGAAGGGAACATGACGAGCTTGCTGCCGGTTACTCGGGCAAGAATAATATGATCAATTGTTGAGGTTGCTAGCTAACCACATATTGCAATACAACTCATATAAAAAAAAAACATTGTAATGAGTAGATCAAGTCAATAATAAATGAAAATAAAATTAAAATAAATTCACTTACACAGTCAAATAAAATAAACAATTATATGAACTCATATAACCTGTCAGTAGGCAAGCTAATTCTGGAGAAAGTACATAAACACAACTAACTATTCTAATTGTTTAAGTAGTTGTTGATATAATAGTATGCCTTTGAACAAAGGTTGGAGTTTACTTTAGCTTTAAACATATTAAAGGGCAAATCTAGCAAGGAAGAGGGTAGCTTGTTATAAAAGGTTATACCAAGCCCAACAAATGAGTTATTATAAACCTTATGAAGCCGGTGAAATGGTGCGCGTAATTTCTCCGTATTTCTGGTGTTAATATTGTGAATATCACTGTGTTTAGTGTATAAATGTATATTTTGCCTAATATATAAGATCTTGGCGAATATGAATTGTGATGCCACCGTGAGAATACCAATATCTTTAAAAAATCTCTCAGAGAAACTGGCACCTAGATGGTAAATTGCTTGAACAGCTCGTTTTTGAAGAACAAATATATTTTGAATGCCAGGCTTTGCCCCATAGCCGATTACCGCAGGAAAATAACTAAAATAGACTAACTGAGCTGTAACAACGTCAGTGTATTGTCTTACTTTCCTGACGGCGCGTAGGCGGCCGAACTGAGCCTTCCCGCTAGGCTTGTATATGTGGGCCCCACTGAAGTTTAGCATCTACTGTTATGCCCAGAAAAACTGCCGAGTCTACAGTTACAAGCACCTCTTTATTTGAGACGATGTTAGGTTCAAGATTCCTAACATTCCGTAAGGCGAACTTTACACATTTCGTTTTCTTGGCCAATGCCAAGAAAACGAAATGTGTACAGTGCAATCATTGAGAGTGCACTGTTTACGTCGTCAAAATCATGTCTATTCTTGTCTACTTTAAAAATAAGAGAGGTATCATCTGCAAACAGTACAACGTCACAGATACCACTTAAATTGAAGGGTAAGTCATTGATATATACTACCTCCACTGCCTCGTTCGTTGGTCTAGTGGTCGCAAGCGCTACTGCTGAGCATAAGGTCCTGGGTTCGATTCCCAGGTCGGGCAAAGTGTTATTGGGTTTTCTATCTGGAATTTCTTAGTAGCAGCCCGGAGTCTGGATTTGTGCCCTGTTGATGGCAATAGGCTCGCCCCCTATTACATGGGACTTAAACATAACTGGCGAAATGTGGGTGTACTATATAGGTACACCTCTGCCTAACCCTTCGGGGAAACAAGGCGTAATGTTATGTTATGATATATACTAAGAATAAGAATGGACCCAGTATTGAGCCTTGAGGTACACCTAACTGAACTGGTAGCCCGGAAGATTTCACACCATTAACATCTACACATTGGAACCTGTTATGTAAATAAAAATTTATTACTTTGAGAGCTTCATTTTAGACACCGTAATGACGTAGTTTACGCAAAAGCGTGTCATGGTGCATGCAATCAAAGGCTTTGGAGAGATCACAGAAAACTCCAATAGCATTTTGAGAGTTCTCCCATGCATTAAATATGTGTTTCAGCAGAGCACCACCCGCATCTGTAGTCGAACGTCCTTTTGTAAAGCCATATTGTTCATCACGAAAGAGACTGTTAAAATTAAAATGTTTTAGCAACTGCTTGAGTTTTCAAATATTTTGCTAAATGCAGGTAATATAGAAATAGGCCTGAAATTGCTGACGTCATTTTTATTACCTGATTTAAATAATGGTATGACTTTACTACTCTTCATGAGGTTAGGAAAAGTTCCTAAATCAACACATTTATTGAAAGTAATAGCTAGGGGGCTACGATGTCTATTATATTACTGAATAGTTTAATGGAGATTCCCCAGTAATCACTAGTGTTAGATGGAGAAAAATTTAACGAGCGAGTCGTAGTTATAGATACATATTGGCAAAAAACTCATTGAATTCCTCAGGTATGCCTGTACGTCAGCTGCTTTATTAAGTAATTTGTTGTCGTCTATAATCTCAAGTTGTTTTTCCTGTTTAACCGATTTACCCGTTTCATTTTGAATAATTTTCCAAGTGGTATTTACTTTATTATTGGAATCTTTAATTGTATCGCTTAAAAATTTAGATATAGCAAAAACACAATTTTTAAAATAATTAAAAATAATTTTTGACATACTCTAGGAAAAGAGTATCAAACCTGTATTTTTTCAAACCATATAACTCGTATAATCTCGCTCTACTTTTATAAATACCTGGAGTAGCCCATTGGTTAAAGCCAACGGAGGTGCCATTAATGTTAATGGTTTTGGTCTTGAAAGTTGATTGCTCTTTTTGCACTACATCAAAAAGGGCTCCATAGATTTTATTAGGATTCTCGTGTTCTACTATAGATTGTTTAATTTTTTGAGCTATATTATTGTTAAACTAGTTACAACTAGTGATGTGCCTGGTGGCAATATTGCCACTACCGGCAATATTCCCAATGTTGCCACTGCCGGTAAAATACCAATATTGCCAGCAGCATTGGCAATATTGCCAATGTTGCCTGTCAAATAATACCAATATATTTTATTATTACTGCCCGTGGCCCCGGCACAGGCAACAGAAGGAACACGGGTGGGTTTTAGTCAGTAAAAGTCTGACACGCCCTCCCGCTCCGCCCAGAGCGGGGGAAGTCATTTGATGATTTCCCATCCACAAAAAAAAAAGGTGTAATCATCGTTTAGTTATATTTGTGTAGTGTGTCGGTCATAAAATATTTGAAATACGCACACGCGTGTCGTGCAAAAAGATAGGACACAATTATATGAATAAACATCAATGTACCTATGTTCTATCTCTTTTGCGCTGCACATGCACGGCACGGGGTTGGGAGAACAGTTTCTGGCACAGAGTACTCTTTTTTAAATAGGTTTCTGGGCATCTCTCGGAGTATGGGCACGTCACTTCCGTCCGTTCCTTACCGACAAAATGAGACCGCGGAGCAAGATTATGTCACACTTTATTACCAGTACAGAAAATAATAAAGATGAATATACTTGTAAATATTGTGATACAGTGTATACAAATAAAAATGCAACAAAATTTGCACGGCATATAACTAAGTGCACTGGTCGAAATTAAGAATGACCTCGATAAAAAAACAGTGGACAATGTACCTTGTACCTCCAGTGCTTCTTCCAGTGCGAGTGTAGTGACACCATTGCCATCGGTGACTGATAGTACCAGAACATTATTGGACAATACAGAGGTGCATCGTATTTTGTCACGAGCCGTTTATGTTACTGGCCAACATCGGTCATTGTTGGAACATACACTCTGGAAAGAAGCTTTGCTAGCACTGCGTCCTGACTATGAAGCTCCATCGAGAAAAATGTTATCAACGTCACTCCTTAATGAAGAGTAATCAAAAGTCAAGAACGAAATAAATGAAAAAATACAGCAAGCTAATATATTAGACATTGCTGTTGATGGCTGGTCTAATTTACGAAACGACTCAATTATAAATATTGTTATATTCGCAACCAAATCCTATTTTTATAAAATTTTGGAAACTAAGAATAACAGACTGATTACACAAGTCAACAAAAAAAATAAAAAATTTTGGTGCCGAGATATTGTTAGTGGTTTTGTATTAGGTATGCACTGGCAACACTAAACATATTTTTTATCTTTTTTTCCTACGTGTAATTTTTGATCTACCCGCAGTTTTAAATATTGATAATAATCAGTACTTTCTTGTGCATGATTTGTTATCTTATCGATACATTTCTATAAATAAGTTGATTTTTATATCATGTCTTCATCGCGAAGAAGTTGTCTCAATGACCCAAATGTGTTTTGTTACATTTGTGGTGAATACACAGTTAAAAAGTTCAGAAAACCAATAACAGATTTTATAAAAAGTGCTTATTTTTCTTACTTTAAGTCCAAAATTGTCGATGAATACAAGCCGTGGACACCTCAAATTGTTTGTAAAACATGCTATGAACATTTGCGACAGTGGATCAGTGGTCAAAGAAGTCGTATGAGGTTCGGAGTGCCTATGCAATGGAAAGAACAAAAAAATCACTTCGATGACTGTTACTTCTGCTGTGTCAATTTGCGTGGTGTTAATGTTAAAAAAATGACTTATCCTGACTTGGAGTCGGCTAGAAGACCTTTGCCACATTCAGAGGAAATACCTGTTCCAACATTATGTTCCATTCGTGAACCATCATTTGAAGAAATCGTTAATAAAGGGAGTAGCGACAGTGATTTCGAAGGAATACCATCTACAGAACCAAAACTTTTTACTCAAGAAGAATTAAATGATTTGATTAGGGATCTTGAACTACCTAAAGAAGCTGCGGAGGTTTTGGCTTCTAGATTAAAAGAAAAAAACTTGTTGGCGTCAGGTACAAAAGTGACATTCTATCGTACAAGAGAGCAAAACTTGCTACCATTTTTTCAATCGGAAAATGATATTGTTTTTTGTTCGGATGTGCAAGGCCTTATTCTCGAAATGGGTCTTTCAGAATACCATCCAAATGAATGGCGCCTCTTTATAGACAGCTCTAAACGAAGCCTTAAGTGTGTCCTTTTACACAATGGCAACAAACATGGTTCAGTTCCCATTGCTCATTCAACAAAGTTAAAGGAAGAATATCAAAACATTTCACTTGTGCTAGACAAAATAAAATATGCCGAACACGAATGGAGTATTTGTGTTGACCTAAAAATGGTTAACTTCTTATTAGGACAGCAAAGTGGATACACAAAATACCCATGCTTTTATTGTATGTGGGACAGTCGTGCCAAACATCAACACTGGGAAAATAAAGATTGGCCCGTACGTAAGACGATGGAAGTGGGAAAGCAGAATATCATAAATCCGCCTTTGGTATCACGAGATAAAATTATACTGCCCCCCTTGCACATAAAGCTAGGCCTTATGAAACAATTTGTTAAAGCGCTAGACAAAAATGGGCAATATTTTTCTTATATTACGAGAAAATTTCCTGGTCTGAGCACAGAAAAGATAAAAGCGGGAATTTTCGACGGCCCACAAATAAGAATATTAATAAAAGATACTGATTTCTTAAGTACAATGAACAATTTGGAACGACTCGCGTGGACATCGTTTGTTGAAGTTACCAAAAACTTTCTCGGAAATCACAAGTCGAGTAACTACTCTGAAATTGTAAATGGTATGCTAGAGAATTTTAAAAACTTAGGATGTAACATGTCCATCAAAGTGCACTACCTTCACAGTCATCTTGACAAATTCCCAGACAATCTTGGATCCTATAGCGAAGAACAAGGGGAGCGGTTTCACCAGGACCTAAAAACTATGGAAGACAGGTACCAAGGCCGATGGGATCGGCATATGATGGCTGACTATTGCTGGGGGATGCAACGTGATAGTCCCACCACACCTCATACTCGAAAGTCGCGAAAAAGAAAATTTTTATTTAATTAATATTGTAATAAATATTTTTTTTATGTAAATTTGTTTTTTTCTTTACAAGACAAAATCTATAAAACTACACGTAGGATAAATATCTTTTTGCTATTAATGTAATCAGTTTATGGTCTTAAGTCAAAAAAACAATACAGCTTCTTGGCACCAAAACTAGTGTTGACCAGTGTTATTATTAAGATTTAGAAATATAAAGTATTAATAAGAGCTGTGATTTTAAAATGATTATAAAAACTACTAAGTTATTACTCTAAACGATGATTTACTGATTATGTAAGGATTATCGAAACAAGTGCATTGAAATATTATGCCTTTTATTCAATACATAACAATCGTCAATTCTTATGTTAATATTTATGTGTTATTTCTTATATTCACTATCGTGTGCGGCAACATGGGCAATATTGCCGGTAAAATACCGGGAATATTGCCAAAAATGCTGGCATTATTGGCAATTTTACCCAAAACAATATTTTATTGTATATAATGTAGATTATGGCCTTTAAATGCTAAATTTAAGTATTGTATATAGTTTCCGTAGTTAATTTGACTTATAATTAAGCAATATTCCCAATTATTTCCACACCCGGCAATATTGCTGGCAATATTGCCACCAATATTCCCACTTCGGGCAATATTGCCGGCAACGGCACATCACTAGTTACAACGACTAGTTGTATGAGGCCTGCATTCTATTTTATGCGGCTTTATTATGTAATGGCATAGGGCAAGTAGCTAATAAACCACAATGGTTGGACGTTAAGTCACTTAACAGTAATTTATTTTTGCCATCACAATCCCTAAATATATTGTCAAGACAACGACGAAGATGCCGTGATCCTAGTAGGTTCAAAAAACAAGTTAATTAAATTATAAGACCTAAACAGATTCAGAAGTCTAATACTTATTGGAGTAACATCTAAAATATTAATATTAAAATCACCACATAAAATTATACTTTTATTACTAGATTTAACCTATTGAGTGCATCTTCCATTACCGTTTCGAAACGAATAAAATCCTCAGTGACCGGTGAGCAGATCCACGTGCACAGGCGGTTGGGAACCACACCTCCATCGCTACCTGCGCACCGTCCAGTAGTAGCTTCACCTCGTATTAACGCGAGAGCTCGTCATGCTCTCCATGTTATAAATGCCATTAAGGTGCACGTCAGTCTCGTTTTCGGCTAGGTTAATTTTATCAGAACGACTTTTTAGCGGTGCATATTCTCTCGATGTGGCCTTTCTTCTTACAAAAGTGGCACATGGCGTTAACGAAGCGACATTCGACGGCGTGCTGGTCTCCACATCGAAAACAGTCGAACATTTGCTTTGGATTGCACGGCGTTGATGTCCATAGATTCACATGAAGGCGACGACGTCGCCGCGGCATCCACTGCCGTCGCGTCGTAGCTGAGGGTGGCGCCGGTGACGGAGGCGCTCTGCATCATAGGAGCGTCCCTGCCCGCACTTTCGGTCGATAGCATAGCATCCACTACGCTACGTCATGGTATCGCAAATTATCTTTCTTTAGCAGTTCGTCCTTTCCATGTCCATAAAGTTGCGCTATGTATTTCCCGGCGGATTCGCTGTGTAGTTGATCGCGCTTATAAAATTTGAATGACACAGAAATCTCATTAGGTTTTGGGCTGTAATGTTTGGTTAGAATCGCTTCAATTTCACTGAATTTTACTTCACTAGACTTTTTAGGTGTGATCAACGCCAAAAGAGTCTCGAACACTTGTACGCCATACACTGTATCGAAATTTGCCCTTTTAGCTGAATCTGAGACGATGCCATTCGCTTCAAAACAATATTTACCTAAGTCTGTCGATGTAATGGTCCCAATTATCACATTTCATATTGAATTCATGAAATTTCACTGATTTACACTCCATTGTCATGTTGTCTACTCGTCGTCAATTTTATGTCTTCAATAAAACACCAAAAATCGTAATTTGTGTATTGAGCTAAGTAGCCTAGAAATACAAGTGGGTAAATCATAAGAGTAGGGTAGGAACAGTAATATGATGGAGGGTAGACTTAAAACCTATATGCACAAATTTATAAACTACGAAGTATGTAGGTTACCTACATGCAACAATTACGAAATAAAATTGAATTTTTTTGACATTTTACCAGAGACAATGAATGAATTTCACTTCTTGGTTGTTCCATGTTTCGTTCAGGCAAAGTGACATCTCGACTTAGTAAAAGGCAATGAAAACCTAGGATGTAAGAGCGAGTGAAGCAATCTCGGGACTTGTTGCACCCCGACTCAGACAGGTTAGGTTAGAAGGGGATTGCGGGGTTATTTTTTTAAACCAGAAATAGGAACCCCGCGAAGCGGGGCTCCGTCGATCACGTCTGTCATTGACATTGATAATGCTCTTGACCTCAAAGCTTGTTACAAAGTAATATTTTAAGATCTGAGCATATTTTGGTTCGTTGACCTTGACTTTTGGGGCGTTGACCTTGAATTTTGGGTTGTTGACCTTGACCTTGGAAATGTCATTAAACATGATTGTTTGGAAACCAATTTGGACCCGCTACGTGGAAGTTTTTTTTTCTCGGCTCCTATGGATTTGCTGGTTTTGGGTATTTCAAAAACACACTAAAAAGGGTATAATAATCTACCAAAAAAAAAATTGCTACTATAAAAAATCTGTGGGTAATAAAGTACAGTGCTTCCATATGTCCAGCGGTGGACAAGGTGCGCCACAAAACCCTGCCCTCCGCCTTCCGTATCCAGTCTGTCCCAGCCACCTTGTTGGAGCCATCATATGTTTTATACCTTGGTGTAAACGCAGGGTTAGAGAGCCACTCTCTCAGATAAACACTCTACTACAGTCCGGTCGTTAAAAGAATGCGTTCCTGACACGTATCAGTTGGACAAATTCTAGTTGTAATAAGGGTCAAATTTGCAAAACACATTATTCGTTAGTATGAAACTGACAGGTGTCAAGAACGTATTATCATAACAGCCAAACTGTAACTAAAGTTAGAACTGGTTTTGTAACGACAATCTAAGTTTACCCTATTGTATGTTGATAGTTTCATCCACTGTTGTAATTTCAGCAACCGTTCAATTCTTAAGGATACATTTCGGGGAGTCCTGGAATTAGTTGCTGTTGAAGAATGCGATATCTTCCACGAGGAAAGGGTAAGATAAATTAATTATGATGCTGATTAATCATATGTGAGCGTCCAAGCAAAAAGGGTCCAGTTCTCGGCATTTACTTTCCGAGATATAGTACGCAGTTTTGTAAAGTTGAGTGAAAAAATTGCATTTCTCGATTTTAATTGATTATTATTAATTAATGCTCAATTATCTACAAGTTCATGTAGTAGGTAAATGACTTTATATGATGTTTCTAAAAACCAGAAAATGTACTTAGAAACATCAGAAAATGTACTATGTTGTACCAAAAATCAAACTGAAAATGCTTTTTCTCAAATCAAGTTGCCATCCTTACCTAGTTGCTATCCCACCAATTCGCACTAAGCGTTTCCAAATGTCTTTTGTGATGCGCACAGCAAAGGAGTGGAACTGCCTGCGTCTGTGTTTCCGAACGCATACAACCCCGATCTCTTCAAAGTGAGAGTGAACAGGCTTCTTCTGGGTAAGCTCGCTCCATCGTCGACTTTGTCTCTGTCATCTCTGACCTAGACTAGAGTCAAGAGCAAACCTATCTTAAATGAAAAAAAAAAAAGTTTTTTCAGTTTCAACTTCAAATGTCTGATAAAAAAAATGTTACAGTTTTTGAATATTTTTTTAATCCTTATTATCAATTGACTATTCTAGATACCGAATCTGGTCATAACTCCCCACTACTGCACCCTTTTTGCTTGGACGCCCATGGCTACTAAGTTAATGGACAATCAAGTTATTGTATAATTATTTATTGAATTATTATTTACTTAGATATATATTAATAATCTGCCTCATTGATTTAGTGATTACACATCCACCTGATGAGCATTGGTGCCTTGGTCAATCAAGCAGTTTTTAACTTTCCTCTCTTACTTATTTACTTAAAGGGGCATTTTCGTCATAGCTATATAAATATTTATTTCGAGGATTCATTTAAAAACGATGGATTTATAAGAATTAAGGACCGGTTTACAGGCTCTTCTTGTGCCTGTATCGTTATATACCACTAGCTTCCGCCCGCGACTTCGTCCGCGTGAAATTTTTGTCGGCCCGAGCCACCCCGTCGCATCGCATCGCCTGCCCGCGCTGTTACTTCGTTTTCGCTTAGCGCTCTTTCTTACTTTTTTCTTTTTGGTCGGCTTCTAAGGGTCCTAGCGTAATGTTACATACTCCAAAGGTTTTCTCAAGAATTGTGCTATAGAATGCAAAAAGAATTTTTCAAATCCGACTGGTAGTGACAGAGATTAGCGCGTTCAAACAGTCAATAAAAAATAAAATGTGTAGGTAACTACTGATTATGAAACTATTTATAAGGATTAATACATGTTTATGAAAACACCTTCGCAAATAATGCATTATGTTATAATAACAAATTTGATTACCATTAAAAAAGTTATAGTGAGCCAATCTTAAAAGATAGACATATGCTATCGCGGACTTTTTTTTAAAACTTTTTGAGAGGAACAATTCCGTCATACATGATTTTTGCGTAACTTTAACCGTTTACGCAGCGCACGCAACGGAATTGGCACCCAATAGCCATAAGATATACACCAAAGGAAAGAGCTTTTCAAAGAAAACCTTTGCTACTAATACGACTTTTGTCAGTTGTTAGTCAATTCGGAGTTAATGACCTAAATAGGTGACTACTTGGACATAGAAGTTTAGGAATGTTCTTGGCGCCCAATATAAGTTAATTTATTTATATTTTATTTTATTTATTTATTTAAACCACAATTATAACACCTTCACAGAATGACCCAAGGCGATGTTATAACAATCTAAAAATCAATCTAAATATATCAATGGATAGTGCTTTTTAAGAGAAACATTTGTTACTAAAACGATTTTGGACGGGATGACAATCCGACAAGACTTGAGGATCAGTAAAAATTAATGTCAAGTAAATGAGCAGCTTCCATTGTGTTCTCGGGACAATCTAGTACTAATGTGACGACATGTTAAAACCAAACCATCGACATTTCTGTGCTATATTAAATATTTAATACATACACATAAATTTTCGGGAATAAGTTCTCTAAATCATGGTGAAGAACTTGACACTAAGATTAGTTTAGAAGAACACACACAGAGAGACATGAAAAACGACTTTGTTTTATACTTGTAGATAGAAGAGAACAATTTAGCTAAAGAGGTATTTTTACCTCTGTAGTCAAAATGTAGTAGTACAATACATGTCTGCCTACCCTTTAGGGAATCCAGGCGTAATGTTGTTTGTGTTAATATAATAATGATGCTATTTACAAGTTACTGTTTATTAATTAGTTAACTTATGACGAGAGTTAAGTGTTGGATGTTTAGGACGATTTAACGCCGAAGAAACTAATAGTTCAGACAAGTCGTTCTTCTAGACGTTCTTCTAGCGTTCTTCTAGAACGTTCTTCTAGACGAGATCTTTTCAATGAAAATTGAAATATTGAGTATTGGGAGTTTCGTCAGGTTTAACATTATGTCCGACCTACTCTTTGGAACTTTGTTCCTCATACGAGTATGGGAGGCCATGTTATAAAGACGGACGGAAGTCCGGTTGAAGTGGACGGTGATAGGCCTAAAAGATGATGTTTGCAAGGCGCAGAAATTAAATAATTGACGAAATACCTGAATTTCAATAATGCTTAATTACTCATATTTAGAGGTTCTCACTGACTAACAATCGAGAGAAGTCGTCATATCATGAAATATTCCCCTTGAAGAGATCTTTCCATTGGCAATGTATCTTAACGCTATTGGGGGATGCGGCAAGCTTAACGTTATGTCCGGCCGACCGACTCTTAAAAAAATTGTTCCTAAAGCGGCATCTAGGAGGACAATGTTTTAAAATATCCGTTTATACACGTACAAGATGATGTTTACAGGGCAAAGAATTAATGAAAGTTAATTAATTGCCGAAATACCTTTCAATAATACTTAATTACTCACATTTAGAGCTCTGTAGCTCCTTACGTAGGTACACTAACAATCAAGAGAAGTCTTCATAGTAAGAAATATTGTCCTTGATGAGATCTTTCCATTGGTACATAACAGTGGCGCAGCTACAATTATCATTAGAGGGAAGCCGAAGAAAAAATTGTTCAGTTCTCATAAACTCTGACAAAAAATTGCAGGCATTTTTGTATTGTTTTTAAACCTTATGATGTCTTATGTTAGTTTATTAAACTGGTATTAAATATATGTAATGTGAGGTGATACACAGTTACACACACAGGTGTACTATATTATTTAGCAATAGTAGACATTGAGAAGAGTGGTGGTTCCGAAGGGAAGCCGATAGGAATCGGGTTGTATGAAGGCTGCGCCCCTGGTATATTACGTCTTAAGGGGGAAGCGCCAGGTAGCCCGCAAAATTCAAACTTTCTTATGTTTTTTTGCAATTTACAAGTCAGTATTAAGTTGTATGTTGATTAAAATATCATTCGCGACCGTAGCAAATATGCATTTACAGAATTATAATCATCAAAATCAGGTCTTAAACAGTTGTATTGATGACTTTAATTATTATTATTCTTTAAAAACATTTGTTACGGTCGCGAATATTTTGTCCAGTCGCCATACTTTCTAGCGAAATATAATCTTGCTTTTCGATGCACCTTCCTGAGAAGTCGTACTCTCTGGGCGATTCTTCCAAATAACTTTGCATCCGTTAATTAAGCGTCTTCGTATTGTACGCGCTGATACTCCTCCGTTGCCAAAAACTTCCCTTCTTATAATTTCAGAACCCTTAAATGGAATATCTTTGCTGAACTAACAATCAAAGCATCTTCACGCGGTGTTGTTTTTCTAGATTTAGGTTTTCGAAGAACATTATTGGTAGTCTTGAATTTCTTGACGTGATTTACAGCGGTATAAACCTTAGTTTTGGAGCACTCCATAATGATCAGCAATCTTTTTATACGACCAATCACGTTCATACAGCGCCATAATCGTTTTTCGGGATGATGGATCACAACTTTCCGTTTTACCCACGATTTCGAAATAAATTCTGCACTTTTGACTAAAAAAAACGTAGGACAAAGTAACCAAAGGATAGGCGGGAAATCAAAAAATGTGCTATTTGTTTTCGAAATTCAAAATTGAGAACATATTTTTTTGCATTCTTAATTATTTGTCCAGCAGCGAGTACTTTTGAAATACATCTAAGTTACAATAAATTGATTTTTTAAGGAAGTGCAATTATTTTGATTATTCAGTATGAATAATTAAAACCCACTTACTATTTTGTGTGGTTCAAAGTTGTTATCTGTAAGTTAATACACAAGGAAAATCAACTTGTTTATCCAAAAATGACTTTGTTATCGGTCGTTCCTAATTATATGTCTACAACTGTATATTATACTATATATGACATATTTTATTTTTAATAGGAATGTCCAATAGTACCATGAATACATTAATGATAAGCTACTTGTCTTACACTAATGCAGAACAAAACAAAAGATAGAATTTATAAACAAAAATATACTCGACTTAAACTTATTATATATCGATAAGTACTCTCATTAGGCACAATAATGCGCGTCATGTTAGCTTATTTAGATATCCAAACCTTTAAAATAATGTGTGATTCATCTTTGTCCTCAGTGGGTAAATTTTCCATAGCAAAGGAGTGAGTTACAAAGAATATTGGGAAATGTTCTTGATAACTCATTGGTACATACTTATTTGTAATTTCTGCGTTACGCATTTTTCTCAATTTTGTAGAATTGTAAACTTGTAAAGTTTTGTGGCCTAGGGCCTAGTCCTTGGTAAATCAAATAGATTTCTAATTATGACTAAATAAAATTACTTTGAATTGTTTTTTTTTTGTTTTTGTATGACATACAAAATGTGGATTTTCATTAATTAATAAGTTTCTGAAATTGCGAACTTTAACATAAATCACAAACAGAAGATCCCCCTAACCACCAAAAACCTTTTGACCTGTTACTGACCTGTTACTTAGGCTGAAAAATAATTTTCTTTCAAAACTCATGCTTGCAGTTAAAATACATTTGAAAAACTCGGTATGTGTTCATATTCCTCTCTCATACAGTTGCCTTAGCTATTGTAGTGATCCCTGTTCAAAAACTTACAGAGTTGATTAAAAACTGCTTATGTTATTTCAGGTTACTTATAATCCACAAATTTATGTTGCTGGTTTCAATAAATGCGCATATAAGGATGTTCTAATGCAGTCAGAATGGATGGTAGAAAAACCAGATGACTTCCATGAAAACTGGTATGTGGTACCCTGCCCTAAAGGTATTAGAGCGCTAGTGGTAGCATGTCGGGTAAGCAGTTTTGTATTTTTCAGCTATTTGTTATGCATCTACATATAACCGAACCCATAAAAGATCACTCTCGTGTCCGTCTGTCTGCGGCATAGTTTTTGTCCTGAACTATGTAAAGTAGGATTTTGAAATTTGGCACAATGTTAGGGCTTAACGAGACGCATATATTGCCAAACAACGATTTTTTAAATTAAGTCTTGACTGGTCTTTCTGTTATGTCCTGTTCGGTCTTTCCAGAGTTTTAAAAATAACTTTACTTCTTTGTAATTCATAGGTATTAATGAAATATAAATTAATTACAAAGAGGTTTTATATTTTTCAAATCTGGGCAAGGTTTGAAAAATATAAAACCTAAAGCTTCCAGCGATACTGAGTACACATTTATAATTCCAGGGCAAAACCAAACTGTTTTCCCGGGATGGTATCGTTCTAAGGACAATTCAGTCTGCATTACCAGGTGGTAGCCATGTTTTGCCTGGCCGTAACAGTCGTTACTGTATTCTGGACGGTTTCTTTGTGCCTACTACAAATAGCTTCTATATTTTGGATCTACTGGCATGGAACAACCACTTAATGGCTGATGGAGAGGTACGAAACATTAATTTTCAGTAGGGGCTAGTAAATATTTTCATTGCAAGTGATAAGTAAATTTCAATGTTAAATCATGTAAGTTTGTTCTTTTCTGTAACACATAGCATAATTCAGCCTATAATGTTCCCACTGCTGGGACACAGGCCTCCTCTCTTCGAGAGGGAGTGAGCTGTAATCTACCACGCGGGCCCAGTGCGGGTTGGTAGATGTCACATGTCTTCATATTTTTGGTTCTACGACATGCCGGTGGTTTCCTCACTATGTTTTCCTTCACCGTTTTGAGAGAAGTGATGATGAAATTATTTACAAAGTAAAGCGCCTGCCTGGGCTCGAACCCAAAACCTACAACTCGTAAGACAAGAGCGTTACCACTGGGCCACCACTGCTGTGTAACACAATACAATAAAATCTGCCACAGCAAAACAGACTATCATATATATTATATGCTAATCACTCGAGTATGTCCCAAATCAAACCATAATATTATAAGACGAGTCTGCGACACAGCAAGAAAGTCTGTCCACACTTCGTAAAAATTCCTATACAAAGATTGAGCTACTTTTTGCGAGTAATTAATGTTTTTTTCTATAATTTCAGACTGAATTCCGACATTATTGGTTGGTAACACAGGTAGAAGAAATACCAGAATTGGGGAAACGCTCAAAAGATAATCATTTAAAATTTAAAATTATACCAAAAGTATCATGTGATCCAGATAATTTTAGAGAGTAAGTAATTTTTAACCTACTAACTTCTTAAAAAAGGAGGAGGTTCTCAATTCGTCGTACAAGTCGTAAAAGGTGTAACATAAATAACGCACAACCTCTTAAGGGGTCATTGTACTCATCATTATGAACAACTTTTACTATGGGACCAAACCTGAAATCGCCAAAAAAAATCTGCTGCTCCCTACATAACTCGCAAAGTTCGAACGAACGCATAACGTTCGCATAACTCGTCAAAATGTAGGGAGTTTTTTCTGAGTTTTTTTCAGCTGAGTTTTTTTCGCGATTTCAGGTTTGGTCCCATAGTAAAAGTTGTTCATAATGATGAGTACAATGATCCCTTAAGAGGTTGTGCGTTATTTATGTTACATCTTGTATATATATTTTATTTCGGTCAAATTAAATTAGCTAGCAAAATTTCGCAGACGTTATGGGTATCGATTTCTAAACATGATAACACAAAAAGATATCGATGCCTCATTACGTCTGCAGTTTCGCTAGCTAATTTAGTTTGATTCTGTATATCGACGGTTGAAAGGTAATAGGGTGTATGCGACAAAAACTAAATTGTTCAGAAGAGCAGTTTAAAGTTTGAAATTG
This sequence comes from Fissipunctia ypsillon, assembly GCA_947568875.1. NCBI lineage: Eukaryota > Metazoa > Arthropoda > Insecta > Lepidoptera > Noctuidae > Fissipunctia > Fissipunctia ypsillon. Next base: position 11,715,904 of record OX387644.1, on the reverse strand, counting down.
CAGAAAAATGGACATAACTTTTTTATTGTCATATTGTGAAAGTGGAAACAGCTCTAGAATCAAGAAAAATAAAAGCATTAATTGGCACTTTTATTTATTTGATTTGACGTTTTTTTGTGTGGTTTTAAATATGTAGCTTAGATCAATTGATCGTGTTTTCCTTATGAGGTAATTTGGCGTAAGTTACATCTACACAGAAAAAAACGAAAAGTATAGAAGACTTAGCTATATTTGATATCCTCATACCAAGACGTAATAGGGCATAAGTCACATGTCTGTAGAATAACTTAAATGGGTAAAGAAGGATAAGTGACGATTTACATCATTATGCCAAAAGGTAATGGGGCATAAGAAACAGTGCTTAGCAAAAACATCGTGAGGATGTTAGAAATTAGACATTAACTGCATACATTTAAAGGGTGTCACCGATCATCGTTCGTTAGGTCATACAAAATCATATTGACTAATTTTATAAGTTATCTGATTTTAGTTTTAGTATCACATGGTTAATAATCTGTATTAAATAATAAAATTTGAATAAATCAGGAGCTAGACCACCGCCTCTTAAAGCAGTATTATTGTAATCTTACTTGAGTGTGGGAAAGAGATGACGATGATGAGCTAGACGTCCTGTATAGCTTCATCTCTTTCTCACACTGAAGTAACATTAAAATTATACTGCTTTAAGGCCTGAAACTGCGTTAAGCGGACGCCCGCGCGGTTCCATACAAAAGTGCTCTGTCACGGGGACTCGCGCGCTCTGAGTGACGGAATCCGTCGCGGGGGTACACGCGGGCTTGTACAGTCAATAACGCTATGTGTGCCAACAAGAAGGCATACACCTCTTTTTATATTTAATTATTATATTTATTTTTTTATATTTTTTATTATTATTTTACTTTACACATATACCTAAGTTATATTTTTAAATATTAGAATATAAAAAATAGTAGCCCACTGGTATCGGGAACAGGGTCCAAGCTACCGGCGGTCAGGACTCCAGAGAGAGGAACCTCCTAAAAATGCGACCCGTGTCCAGAAGTATCGTTTTCTGAATCAAGCCCTTAATCCAGCTGCCCAACGAGAGCCTTCTCAGGTGTTGGTCGAAGCTCTTGGCAATTAAGCCATTGGCTAACACGACTATCTGCACAATGATCGCCGAGTCCACATCCCACATGTCGATAACCTCGCGAGCCAAGTCAAGATACTTGATTTCTTTATCTTGCTCGACTTTCACGAGGTTCCCGTCATGTGGGACCGATAGGTCAATAATCATTATTATTATTTATAATTCTAACCGATCACAAGGCGCAAACACTCGCTTGATTTTTTTAGTCATAAGTTAATGATATTTCATTATTTGTTTGCTTATGTCTAACACTATGTCAGTGTGATACGGGCCGCACGCACGCTCGGAGAAAATCGAGAAAAATGTCTTTCGATACAGAAAGAGTAGTTGTAGAAGTGCAGTGTCGCCTTGCCATATGGGACCAGGCGAATGAACTCTATAAATACTGAGATGCACGAAAAGCGGCATGGCTAGTTTGTAAAGCATTATTTGAAAATTTTGATAATTTCAGTGACGCGGAAAAAAACAACAAAATCCCCCGCAGCCAACCTAGATTCAATAAACGGGCTTATTGGCTGCCGTTTTTTTTTGATAGTCGCTTTTTGCTTCGTAATTATATGTTAATTTCTCCATCGACACGACTGTACAAGCACACCGTTAAAATTGAACTAGCGATACTGCGTAATTCCTATGGAGCCCACCAGCGTGGGATACGCTGCGTAGACACGCGACGGACAACCGTCGCGGGCTCCCGCTTAACGCAGTTTCAGGCCTAAGAGGTTGTGATTGGCCCCCTGGTAGGTATGTAATGTACCTACAGTTGCGGTCTAAAAATGTTTATCAGTTTTCAAATTCGATTCTGTATCACACTGTGTGCACTAAAGTCTAAAAATATAGGTGCTTATTACTTTTTAATAGTTGTGAAGCATCTATTCTAACAAAAATATTATAATGACTTTTTGATGATGAAACTATGTATTTAAAAATTGATACACTGACATAATTTCGTTTGCTACAATATAAAAAATATTAGGTGTGGAATATAATAAAAAATGATTGATTGAAATAAAATGGCAAGTTTAACTCTGCAACAAAGGGCTGAAATATTATTTCTCCATGAAGATGTCTTGAATATTAGTTCTATATCACAAGAACTTGATTCACCGTGAGATTTTGAAAATGGGCAAATAACTGATCATAGAAGCAATTCAGGACGACGGCCGATACTAATAGCCGCGCAAATAACTGATATGGTTCGACATTACGAAGAGCACAGATGTAAGTCCTCGGTAGGTTTGACGAGCTTTACACCGAGCTACACTACAGACATCATGCTGTTAAAAGTGGAACTCAAACCTCACCACAAAACTGCCCGACTTAATTTCGCGTGACAATATCTTGATTTTGATTGGTTGTTATATTAACGAGTAACGTGTATCAAGGTTATTCGAAAATCAACCCCAAACGGGGTGCAAAGGGGTAGTAAATTTTACAGCGGATGATTTCACTGCGTGGCTGGATTAACTGCAAAATTTGTTAAAATAACCAGTCAAATAATGGAAACGTCACAAAAAGATTTTCAAAACTTAACCTCTTTGGGGTTGAAACGGGGGAGAACTACCCCCTAAATGGGGATTAAGGGATGTCAAAGTTTGTATAGAAGAATATAAACGCACGGTCCTATTAACTCGACATTCGGTATTTATACTTAGGACCAAAAATAAGGTTTAACTTGTATCGGGGTTTTAAAAAACCTCCCATAACGTGGTGAAAAGGGGTAGTCAACTTCACGGGGGAGGATTTTACTGTGAGGCTTGATTAACTTGAAAATTGGTATAAGTAAACATATAAGTCAAATAATGGAAACGTTACAAAAAAACTTAAAAAAAAAATAACCCTTTGGGACTGAAAAGAGGGGATACAGTTTGTAAGAATAAAATCTTATTTCGTTGATCTATAAACTTGAAACTTGGCCGGAATACATCATCGTCATTCTCCTGCCCTTTATCTTAAATTATTTGGGGTCGCTGCGACATGTCTATTTATGTATAAATAAATAATAAAGACCTTAAGCATTATTACTACCATTTAAATGTCTGTTTCATACATTTTGACAGCGTAGGTATTGCACTTTTGTAGGAAACAGCAGATTTTTTTTTAATAACCGACGAAAAGTTTCAACGCAGGGGGTCCAGAATCTTTTACTCAATCCATGTTAGCCAGATTCGCGTCGGTGTGCTGCTATCATGTATAAATGAATAAATAATTTATTAACAAGTAAAAGGATCTTAATCATTAATTTTTCAAAACTACCGGTTAAAAGGGGGTGGAGGGGGTGTTAAATTTTGTAGGAGAAAATACGAAATCGGATGATGATGATAAACACATCTCTGTGTAATTATTTAGTTTAAGGATAGTAAAGAATTATCGCTGTGTTGTTCCTATTAGAAAATAACTAATCATAATAATTATAATTCTTCAATTACAGTTTCATGATGAGAATCCCACATTATCCAAATGACTCCGCCAAACTGGATGGCCTATTGTTTTATCACAAGAAGGCCCATTACGTTTCTGGATTAACCCCATTGGTTGGCTGGCTATATCCTTACATGGTGCCTGAAGTGTTTGGACCAGGTAAATAAAAAAATATACAACATGTCCCAGAATTAACGCACAACCACTTATGGGGTCATTGTACTCATAATTTTGAACAACTTTTACTATAAGACCAAACCTGAAATCGCGAAAAAAATCTGCTGTTCCATAGTTCGCATAACTCGTCAAAATGTAGGGAACAGCAGTTTTTTTTTACAAGTACAATGACCCCTTAAGAGGTTGTGTATTATTTCCGGGACGTGTTGTATATTTGTAAGCATAGATTTAGATATAGAATAAAGATTTTTTGTCAAGGGAGCAAACAACTATTTTAAAGGCGAGTGTTTCTTTGAATCCAGAGCGGAGCGAAGGATTCTACTTTAGAATCCCTCGCAAAGGATTCAAAGTACGTCACTCTAGCTTAAAATAGTGTTTCTCCCGAGGTGGACACTACTTTTTATCACCGTCTATGAGGAAATAAGTAAGCGCATACAATGTTCTCTGGAGTTAAAATAATTCTTTCATTCTCACTACTTGAGGAAGACACACTCATTTTTTATAAAACCAAGTAAAAACCGAATTTGAGTAAACAATTACGAACGAAGGCGGAATGCATTTCGCGCGTTTTTTTTTTTAAATTTGGCTCGCGTGTGCGGTTTACTTTATCATACAGCCTGTTACTTGTCCATACAATGTTGGTGATTGATCTCTTTGGTCATTGGAAATTTACACTCTCTTTGGTTTTGGTTTTTGGAACAATATCCACATTCCAAATTCAAACCACTTTTAGTCCCTGGGGATTAAAAAGCTACTTTAGTCCCTGTTTACGAAGAATAAACTAGCTGTTTTTGAATAGATGTGATAAAAAATTATTTTGTAATATGTATACAAAAATACCAAACCTAACATAATTTTAGATTAATAAAATGCTTCTAATAATATATTTTCTTTTCTAGATGTCGAAATAAATCCAGCTTACATGATGGAACGACCAGAAAACTATGTAAACCAAGCAGATTTCATTTCGAAGTTTCCAAAAAAGAAAGAGAGGCTTCGATGCAGTCACCAAATGGATACTACACCAACTCCAGCGGAGGATAAAAATGAACTTGTAAGTATTAAAACTCACATCCTCACATTCTATCAGCTTTATCAATGGTTTTCTTATTCCTATAAACAATATGTCCCGGAATTAACTCACGACCTCTTAAGGGGTCATTGTACTCATCATAATTAATAACTTTTAGTATGGCAATGGGACTGAAATCGCGAAAAAAAATTAGGTGTTCCTTACATTTTGACAAGGTATGCGAACATAAATGTAGGGAACAGCAGATTTTTTTTTCGCGTTTTCAGGTGTGGTCCCATAGGAAAAGTTGTTCATAATAATGAGTACAACACTATCGTGGCAGGTTCATAGCCAATAAGAAAGCAGCGTGTATAACTCAGGAATATAAGATACGTCTAAACCGCGTTGAGAAGCTGTCAATGTCAAATTGTTATAGTTGTGGACTATTGACACTGACAGCTCTTAAACGCGGCTTAGACGTGCTGATCACGTTTAGTTTCACTGGTGAAATCCGTACTTAATAGCGGCTTAAATTACTTGTTTTTCTCCTGGATATTGGAGGCTGAACCCTACGTCCAGGCAGATGTAAACCAAATGACCAGAGACTCACTTTCGCATTTGTGTTTATTTTAGTAATTCAAATGACTTATTTTGTTTGTTTTCAGTTACTTGTGGAGGCTGTGACAGTAACTGAGGTATATGACCCTAAAGAGGCAGATAGAGGGAATGAAGCGAGTGCTGAAAGCATGGAGTAACCGAAGCTTACGATTTGTGTCAAATTATTGGAACGAAGTTCTTTAACGTGGCTGTGGTAGGAATAAACTGGCAGTAATTGTGACGTAACGAAAAAGCGTTATGCCGTCAGTTTCAAGCGTCAAAATTCTATACTAGATGACTCTGTATTAAAAAAACAAAAACTTTGAGACTGTACTAGATGACTCTGTATTAATACATAATATATAGCGAAACGAACTTCGTTCCAACCGGGTATCTCCCGACTGGTCTTATAATGTACTGTCGAACAAGCTATTTGTTATACAGGCAGCTAACTTGCAACTACTTTTAAACAATGTGAGTGTGCCGAGTATTCCATTCTTTTAAAATCACTCTCAAGTCGCACATAAAGGTGAATATTTTAGTCTGATACCAAATAGCTTGTTCGACTTTACTGATTTTGAACCAGAATAAATGTTGTTCTTTAGATTTCTCCTTAAGGGGGAAGCGCTAAGGTAGCCCGTGAAATTCAAATTATCTTAGGATTTTTGCAATTTCCAGCTCAGTGTCTGGGTGTATGTTGATTAAAGTATGATTCGCGACCGTAACAAATATGTTTTTACTAAATTATAATCATTAGATTCAGTAAAACAACTGTTTAAGTTAGTATAATCCTCAAATGTCAAGATTTCATGAAATAATCATTCTTAGAATTACTTGGTCTTAGAGAGTTGTATTGATGACTTTAATGATTATAATTCTGTAAATAGATATTTGTTACGGTCGCGAATCATATTTTAATCAACATACAACCCAATACTGACCTGCAAATTGCAAAAAAACGTTGGAAAATTTTAATTTCACGGGCTACTCTGGCGCTTTCGCCTTAACGAGTGTGTTGTTAAGTAGCTATCTAAAGCCACTTAGTAGTCGGTAAGTATATGTCGTTCCATATCATTAAGAAAGTCTTAAGGGGCGAATGCACGGCGCGAGTTTACGTAAACTACAAAGCGGTTGAGAATAATGTCTGTAGAAACAATTTCTGGGTGGGACTCGATGCATTTTTGTAGCAACTGCGATTCTGAAATACGGTCGTTTTGGATTTTGTGTATTTTAGGAGCTTTGCCTGGGATGAAAAAATACTGTGTGTCCAGTATATATTTGACCTGTGTCTCAAAATTCAGCCAAGCACGTTATGAGGGGCTTTAAGAACGTTCGGATCAATCTCAGTCGGAATGTGTTTAAAATACTTCAACTTCAACTCTTCTTATAAGCTTTTGTGCAAGAGACACTACAATTTTTACAATTTCTCGTAGGTCAGTGAATGTTTTTTTTTTGGATGGTGAAGTGACATCAAATAAACCTTTAATTTACCAAATTTTTGTGAAGTTTTTGACATTGACTGTCGCTGAGCGGCTGAGCTGAGATTATGAGATTGCGACTAGTCACAATTCAGAATGCAGAGTTTCGTTGAGATTGATAAACGAATCGACACACATCCAACCTTTTAAATTTGTAATAAGAATTAATGTGTATAAAACCGTGACCGCAGCGGGCTTAGGAAAGTCTTGCGCCGTGAGTTCAGTCCCTTAGGAGTATTTTATACTATTTCTTATTCTATTTACAATTTGTTATTGTAACAGGGGGTGCAGCTACATTTTTATAAAAATAATGCAGAATTACGTAGCTCTGGATATGATCCCGGCGATATAATTTTAGCTATTTTTAATTAATTGTTAACTATTTTCTATTAACGCCATTTGTTTAATTTTAGATAATAATATATTATAACCACTGTTGTTAGAAGAAATACAATAATTATGTACTGCAGAAAAGTTATTCTCGCCGGATTCAATTTATGCTTATTTCCTAATTTGGGTTAAGGCGGAAGCGCCAAGTTAGCCCGCGAAATTCAAATTTTCTTACGATTTTTGCAATTTGCAGCTCAGTGTCTAGTTGTATGTTGATTAAAGTATGATTTGCGACCGTAACAAATATGTATTTACAGACTTATAATCATTAGAATCAGTAATACAACTCCTTAAGTTAGTATAATCCTCAAATGTCAAGATTTCATGAAATAGTTGTTCTTAGAATTACTTGGTCTTAGAGAGTTGTATTGATGACTTTAATGATTATAATTCTGTAAGTAGATATTTGTTACGGTTGGAAATCATATTTTAATCAACATACAACCCAATACTGACCTGCAAATTGCAAAAATCGAAAGAAAATTTGAATTTCGCGGGCTACCTTGGCGCTTCCCCCATTAAAGGTAATAAATGAAGTTTTATTCGGAATCAGGGCAACACTGGCTCGACTTTAGGCGAGGTAGTTACTTGAATATGAAATAGTAGGAAAATATTATTAATTTGACAAAATAATGTAGAATAGGTACTCATAGCATAATACAATATATTAAATGTGTTGTAGTATACACGAAAGTTCGTGGGAACTGCTATAATATGCAGGAGCAAGATGCCACGAGACTTTTAGGAACTAAATATGTAAGTCGTACTCGCACGTTCTATGACTGAGACTTGGCCTTTAGTATAGTCCCCTTTTGACATGCTCAGCTGCGCCACGTTAGCCTTATAGTATTGTGTGAAAGCTTGCGCACGAGTCTGTGAATTCCACCCGGTTTGCCAATATTGGATAGCAGTGGTGGCCCAGTGGTAACGGCCCTGACTTACGAGTTGCAAGTCGTGGGTTCAAACCTAGGCAGGCGCTTCAATTTGTGTAAATAATTTCATCACCACTGCTCTCAAAACGGTGAAGGAAAACATCGTGAGATAACCGGCATGTCGTAGAACCAAAAATTGGAAAACATGCGACATCTACCAACCCGCACTGAGCCCGCGTGGTGGATTATAGCCGAAGGCGGCCTGTGTCCCAGTAGTGGGAACATCATAGGCTGATTATGCTTATGCTCGCCAATATTCGCTGCCGGAACCGTGAATGTGTACTGAGAAATTTCGACAAGAGGCTTATTGTGTTTCTGATTCTTATTGATGGCATTCTTGGCCCTTTCATTATATTATAGGACTTTAAATATACCTGTCTGAACCGATCTAGTTGACTATTACTCGAGTGTCGACTGTTATCGACTTGTTGAGCGCTCTCATAAACTTAACATAATATGACTGAAACTCGTTCGACAATGCCGGATTCCTTGTTCCGGCCGCATGTAGTAAAAAGTTAAAAACTTTTAGGTGAAATAGGTGGTAGTCTTTATAGCTTTAGCATTGGAGACTATTTAACTATTTAAAATTCTCTACTGATTTCAAAGGACCACTTTGGCATTACCCGGTAAGACCAAAATAATGTAAAGACTGGTTAAAATTACGATCCGTTTTGAATTTAAGAACTGGGGAAATCAATTATTAATATTTCTAAATATTTGATGTATGATTTATTGATGTATGATCTATTCGATGCACCATCGATAGTCACATAATGACGGCGAAGTGCCAGTACCTCATAACTGACATTTTTCGAGAAATTCACTTTTTTATCGTTTTGAATTTAAAGGCGTTATTCGCATGTTTTAAAATCAAATTTCTCAATTCCTCGAAAAATGTCAGTTAGCAGGTATTGGCACTACGCCGCCGGCGATAATTACATAATTTGTGTTATAAAATGTGTCTCATTAATTATTAGTATTATCTGTGTTTAATGTTCAGAACTGAATGTAATTATATTCTTTTCAATTAAATACATTTTTGATGTAATTTATGATTTTGATTTCATACATATTCAATCAACTTAGCCTATCGCAGTCCACTGCTGGACATGGGCCTCTCCCAGGCTGCGCCACAACACCCTGTCCTCCGCCTTCCGCATCCAGTCTATCCCGGCCACCTTTTCAAGGTCGTCGGTCCATCTAGCTGAGGCCCCCCAGCTTCCACACTACGCTTGCCGATACGCGGTCGTACAGGACTCGTACATATACCTATTTGGTCTAGAACCACGGTTACCGACATAGCGAGGAGATCCAGGTTCGTGATGCTGACGACACTTGAGAACAGCTTGTAGACATTGCTCAGAAGTGAGATGGGTCTATACTTCTCAAGCAGGGCATTATCACCCTTTTTATAGAAGACTCACCGCACCTTTGTTCCATACCAGTGGCGTTTCCCCCTCGAGTTTGGCGGAATCAAACAGCTGAAGGGCCATATGAACTGGTTTTCTACTGGCTTTTCTACTCGTCGTTTACTCGTAAGAATAGTTTCTATTTAGTATTTTTGTTTCAATGTAAAACTGTTCTTATTTTCACCAAAATATTTTGCTAAATCCAAAAGTCAGCCAGCCATAGTCGGAAAAAGTGAACTCGGGAGTTTATGCGAATATGATTTGCCCCAGCAAAATCAATTAGTGGAACACAGTGGACGTCAACATTGTGAATATTCCACTTTGTCCCACTTGTGGTACAGCTTAGTGGGGTAAAGTTGAGTAACTAATCCAGAAATTGATAGGCCTTTACAATTTGAAGAAAAAATAATGGTAGGTAAGTAAAACTAAACTGTACAAGGTACCTACTTAATCAACTAAATAAAAAGTGAAAACAAAAACTTCCCAAAAAAAACACCTCAAAGTGAAAAATAACTTCAATTTCGGAAGTCTGTGCCAAAAAACTAAAATATAGATCCAAAGACACCGACTTTTAGTATTCACTTTTTAGTTACATCTACCCCACACCAATTCGTATAATGCTAGGCAAACACGTAACGATTTACTTGCGCAGATTTAGGCTTGCGCAAGTTGCGTGACACTAAATGGTTCAGATACTTATGCTAATACATCCCACACGTAATGATTTACTTGCGCAAGTCTTAAATTTGCGCAAGTGAATCGTTACGTGTGTGGCTAGCATAACACTACTTGCTAAGTAAACAACAGTGACAGGAAGTATTATAACATCATCAAGATAAACAAAGTAGATTAAATACGTTTAATTGAAACTAACTCAAAAACTACCCAAGCAAAGTTAATACAATTTATATGGGGCCACCGCGTAAGCTTCAACTAACAAATGGAAAAGAATTTTCAAAATCGGTCGGTAGAATTGATGAAAATATCGATGATAAAAGAAAGCATACACACAGACGAATAAATAACCGCCTCCTTTTTTGAAGTCGGTTAATGAAATACCAGAAAATAAGAGATAGAAGCTAATTCATTTATGCGACATTCAAATAAGTGCCTATATTTCGTCGGTAAGGGAGAGTAATAAAATCTTGACGATTGTTTGGAACCGTTAATCCAGAAGATATCCATAGAGACTGAATGATAGTTAAATGGATGGCTAGTTATCTACTGAATAAACAGTGAAGAGATCGTCGTTAAATAAAGCAATAATAGGTACTTATTATGGTGATTTAGTCACCGGATACATACACAGGATAAAATTTATTTATTTGTGACACATATGATACTTGGATATAATACTTGGAGACTTGGATGCTGTGGTACATGATGATATAAAATTAAAAAAAAAATGTATCACTATGCGCTTCCTTACAAGGCGTACAAATATGATCTAAACTTAAAGTAGGTATAGGTACATAAGTAGGTAGTACAATAAAGTAATATATATAATAGGGGTAGTGTAGCCTATATAATTATAAAGAAATACTGACAAAGTGCTGAGTAACCGTCTTAAATCGAGAAAAAAAAATAAGACTAAGATTTAGAAAAGAGAAAAACAAGCAGTATAATTTATAGAATTTTGGTATTGCAGGCGGGGACAAACCAATAAACCTGAAATATGGTGTAACTTTTGTTTTGTTTTGTTCTTCTGCGATATCAAAATTCTATAGATTATAAATGCTTGTTTTTCTCTTTTCAGCGATGTTTTTGCAGTCGGGTTTTTTTAAATTTAAACGTGGCAACTTCGTAATTATATAAGTGTAGATTGGGACGGACGTGTTAATAATTTTAAATTAATAAAAAAATGGTGTGCAACTATCAGTGTTTTGGATCATGCATGCATACTGCAGACTTTTTTGGGCTTTATAGGTCAATTCCCTATCCGTAGAATTATTGTACCCCAGAATATTGCGCCATACCGCAGTGTGGTGGAGACGTATGCGTGGTATGCGGTAAGAACGGTTGTGCCCTGTACACTGTTTGTGTGAACGGCTCTGACACAGCTCTGTGATAGAAGTCCACAATTCATAATTTAAACTAGCTGTGCCCGCGAATTAGTTCGCGTGAATGTTGGAAAACAACTTCCTTATTTGAATCGGATTTTGTTCACAATTACATGAGTTTTAATTTTCTTGCGCGGAACCCTAATTCTTCTTCTTTTTCTAAAATAAAAGTAGCCTTAGTTACTCCTTATAACATCAACTATCTGCCAGTGAAAGTCCCGTCAAAATCGGTCCATACGTTTCGGAGATTAGCCGGAACAGACAGACAGACAAAAAATTTACGAGTCCCGTATACATATACTACTTTCATATACATTTAGTAAAAAGCTGTTATTTTGACATTAAAACACTTCAATTTCATTTATTTGTGTACATATATTCGGATTACGCTTTCCAATTCCAATTTCAATAGATGGATCTATGCATACCTACTTACTTACGATTTCTTTTAAAAGAAAGAAAACAATTATTTAGGTAAAGGAACGTTTACCTGTCCTATACATATATTAAAGAGACATTTGAAATAGGTAAGAAAACAATATTTCATCCCTTGTAATTTCTTTCTGATTTACTGCTACCTCTGGATAACGTCAATAATTGAACCGTGAAAACGCGATAAATCGGTATTTGTAAGATATTACGGTGTCCCATAAAAATCTGGTAGATTCGGCGCATTTTTAATAGATGACAGTAAGAAAGGACTGTTAACCTGGCATTCCCTGTCTTTCATTTTATGGACCAGGGGCCGTATTATGAAGTGTTAACGCCATCATGATTCCAGTCCGAAAACGGGATGGTGTTATCGAAAGAAAGAAAGAAAAATATTTTATATGGGACACGCACAGGAAATACAACAATAAAAAGAACATTAAAAACTAACAATATCATGAACACAATTATAACAAAAGAAAAAAAAACAAAGAAGGCCTGAGCGAGGCCAAAAAGGCTCCTATCTCAGCATGATGCTGCGATATTAAAAAAAAAAACAAATATCGCAGCGCTGATATCAGCTGATATTTTGACAGGGCCCGCTGTGATGCCACGGTCACACCTATGTACCTACATAAAATAAATGAATAAAATAAACAATAAAATATGTATATTATCGGTCATGTATAGCTAGGTCTCTCTCGCGCACTGGAATCATGATGGCATTAGAACGTCATAATATGCTACCAGCAACCTATCACTACAGAGGAAGTCACAAGGTTGTTAGCATAGGTAATTTGATGATGACTAAGGTTAAGCTTCAGGTAGACGCGAACACCCCACTCGAGTTAATTAATGATGATCATGATGGGATAGGAGCAGTGGTGGCTCATCAGTGGTAACAGGTTCGAACCCAGACAGGCGCGTTACTTTATGTAAATTATTTCATTACCACTGCTCTCAAAACCATGTAGGAAAACATCTTTAGGAAACCGGCATGTCTTAGAACCAAAAATTGGAAGATATGTGACATCTACCAACCCGCACTGGGCCTGCGTGGGATTACGGCTCACTCCCTCTCATTGAGAGGAGGCCTGTGTCCCAGCAGTGGGAATATGATATTATAGGCTGATTATGGTACGAAGGCATAACAGCCGCACGGGTCGATCGATTCGTAGATCTTTGATGTGGTCGTTACGGGTAGTCAGAAGCCCAAAAGTCTGACAATCAGTTTTACCTAGGGGTATCGTGTTATTCAGTAACTGGGTTGTGGAGGTCAGATAGGTAGTCTTTACATATTATATACTGGTATTCAGCTGCATCCGGTTAGACTGGAAGTAGACTCCAAATTAGTTGGGGAAAGGCTAGGCAGATTGTAGATTGATTGTTTTATGATGGCGCACTTTATTATAACATCAACTGTTAGTTCTTTCTATAACTAGTTATTTAACAGTTAACCTACTCATGGACTCGGCTTATTAGAATAGAAAAGAATAACATTTATTTGCATAAAACATGGTAAAAAAGGTGGTACAAAGATTAAATACAGAGCATACATGCTTTTGCTTAACATTATAAGTGTGCAAATTTTTCGTGCATACAATTAAGTCATTTAATTAGGAAAAAATATGGTTTGAAACTACTACTACTTTAAGATTTCATGAAATAGTAATTCTTGGGGTTTACTTGGTCTTAGAGAGTTGTGTTGATGACTTTAATGATTATAATTCTGTAAATACATATTTGTTACGGCCGCGAATCATATTTTCATCAACGTACAACTTAACACTGACCAGCAAATTGCAAAAAACGTAAGAAAATTTGAATTTCGCGGGCTACCTTAGCGCTTCCCCCTTAAACAGACACAGGAATAGATATCAATCCTTTAAGTGCCGGTGTTGAGTGCTCTACTATAGTGAAGAGCGTATACAAGGTGTAATTTTAATCGGTGTTAACCTCTTAAGGGGTCATTGTAATCATCATTATGAACAACTTTTACCATCACCCAATCCGAAATCGCAACAAAAAAAAAATCTGGTGTCCCTACATTTATGTTCGCATAACTCGTCAAAATGTAGGGATCAGCAGATTTTTTTTCGCGATTTCAGGTTTGGTCTCATCGTAAAAATTTCAATCACAAACCGACGGATTTTTAAGGAAAGTACTAATCTATTGTTTCCTAATATGGTATCATAGTATGTAGTGTAGTATGGTATGGTATATGGTATGGTATGGTATGGTGGTGTTGGTGGTGGTGGTGGTGTGGTGGTATGGTGGTGGTATGGTGGTATGGTATGGTGGTCTATGGTTTAATATCTCGACAACGCAATGAATGTGGTTGGATTGTCAAAATGTAAGGCATTGCCATTTTAAGAGTGTTACGCGATCTAAAGATTTATGCATTTAGCTTTAGCCACAAGTTATGGCTATTTTACTAGCCGCTCGCGTTTGGCAACCAGCCAGGATTGTGTCCCGAAAGTACCTGACCGATAGCCATCGCCTTTCAAAAGAAATGACTGACGATGTTATTTCATAGAGTAAGAATAAATGCAACCTCACTCAGTTTGGACCTTTTTCCTAGCAGATCATGTTTCTGCTTAGTCATTTGATATTCGCCTTTATTTTTGCGGAAGTTTCAGGGTTTGGACACTACCAATTTTGTTAGTTTTGTTTTAATCCAGATGAAACTGTAGGACGGATTTTCGTTTATAAAGGCTTGATATCGTTAACTAAACATGATATAACAAAAAAAAAAAATGTTTTGATGTTCCTTTTTTGGGGTCAACGACCGCTAGTAGTGTTGTTACTTGAGGTATAAGTTGAGAAAATCTGTTCCTTTTTGTTATAATGTGTTAAGATGTCGATACCCACTTAACTACGTCTGTGAAGTTTACACAAAACAAAACTGATATTTCAAGTGACCACACTACCTGCGGTTGATGGCCATGAAAAAAAAAACTTATCAAATTAATAATGAATTATTTTTTGTTATATCATGTTTAGATAGGATACCCATCACGTCCACGAAGTTTCGCTAGCTATTTGAATTTAACCCTGTATGTATAATTTACCTATAAATTAATAATCTTATTATAATTATAGTGGTGTACCGTGTAGATGTGAATAAAATAAACGATTTCACTGGATTAAAATATCGACGGGTCCCAAGAACAAAGTCGTATCTTCAACTAGACAATATTGAAGATACGACTTTGTTCTTGGGACCCGTCGATATGTTTGCAATAAATAACTAAAGGTAGGTAAAAACTTTTTTACAGAAAATAAAACCGACTTCCAAAAAAAAAACACTACGAAGTGAAAAATAACTTTGATTTTTGGAAGTCGGTGTCTTTGGTTTCGTATTTCCGTTTTTTGCCCCTGTGCATCTTAATGTTGGAGGGACTCATGTCTACTTATTCAAGATTTTACAGCCCTAGCTTGCGGTAGATATGACCTGCAGAAAGATAGGTACAACTGTAGTCAATTACTTCCCTTCGAGTAAAATCTACGAATTTAATTTATTAAAAAAAAAAATAAAACATCCGAGAGGTTTCGTGGGGGAGCCGGTTAGAACGAAGTTCGCTAAGGGTTCCCGAAACGATCAATCGCAATTGTCAATTTTTACGTGATTGATATACATTGACGTCCAAATTGACCGTCTGCCAAGTGCAATTGAAGCCATTGTTAATATTACTACAGTAGAAATTGATGGCAATTGATCAATCGCAATTGATCCTTTCGGGTACCTCTTTCGCTTTTGCACACAAGTGTCGTGACGGTCACAATGTTAAGGGACCCCGAAACGATCAATCTCAATAATTGTCAATTTTTACGTGATTTATAAACATTGATGCGCTAGTTGACCGTCTACCGAGTGCAATTGAAGCGATTGTCAATATTACTACAATATAAATTGATGACAATTGATCAATCGCAATTGATCGTTTCGGGGACCTCTTTTACTTTTGCACACAAAAAAGTCGAGACGGTCACAATGTTAAGGGACCCCGAAACGATCAATCTCAATAATTGTCAATTTTTACGTGATTTATAAACATTGATGCGCTAGTTGACCGTCTACCGAGTGCAATTGAAGCGATTGTCAATATTACTACAATAGAAATTGATCAATCGCAATTGATCGTTTCGGGGACCCCTTGCACTTTTTTTCGGTTTACCTCTCATTAGTCAAGTGTGCAGAGTATTTTAACGTGCGATAAGGAACTTCGTTCCAATAAATAAAATAAGGTATAAAAGGTACCTCTTAAAAGTCCAATTAACTTAACCCTTAATTTGATAATGTATGCCTTGACATACACAAACTTTGAAAAAATTTTTTTTCGAAAAAGTAAAAAAATAACGTGGATTTACATTTTTATCATCTTGCAATACTAACAATTTTTAGAAGAAAATGTAAATCAGACGTCTGACAACACTAGTTTTGACATAAGTCGATGAAAATGGCGACACGGCGCGGCGTCAGTCAGCAGCGCTATCGAAGGTATTTATATTATTATATTAACTATTTCGTGGTTTAGGACAAGTGCAATCACAAATTTTTATACTTGACTTTATGATAATATACTTTTAGTAATAACTTTGAACTTTTTCCTATATAAAATGGCTATATATTAGATACTTACATGATGTATGCTGTGACATACATTGCCAAGTTCATAATAAAATACCCTTCAGTTTATTTGTATGCTGTGACATACATTGCCAAGTTCATAGTTAAAGACCCTTCAGTTTATTTGTATGTCATGGCATACATTGCCAAATTAGGGGTTTTGCTTTGCTTATTTTGTGTTTAGCATGTTTTTTCTTTGTCGGCAGCAAAAGCTTCAAACTCGTGGTGGTAGAATTTTAGCGCTTGTCCCTACTCAAAATGCACCTTCTGACGATAGTGAACGTTCAGATATTGAAGACGAGATACGTGTGCACACTCCGCTTTCTGTGTCTAGTTCATCTGTACCCTCAGTTGATAGCTCCTTAGAAAGACTAAACCTACTAGATGATGAGCAAGACCCCACCAGCGAAAATGTTTGCCTTACACCCATTTTCCAAACGGTTTATTCTAGCCCATCTCTAGAACCGAATTGCAGTAAAGTACCAATATTGAGTGACATTCCATCATTTCCTGCAACACCTGCAACTCCCGCAAATCCTGCAACTCCTGCACCCAATGCACCCCCTGGCTTGGTAACACAATGCATGATGGCAAATACCTCTTCCAAATCAAGTTTTTCCAGACAAACAAGGTCACAGCGTCCCACTGTTCATGTTGCTAAACGACCGAGGCGAATTCAAAAGTTCATTCTCAGTTACCGCTGGAAAAAAGCTGTGTTTCGTCATATGGCAACTGTTGAAGAGGAATCGGATCCCACTGACGACGTTCAAGTCCTATCTCCACTGGAGTATTTTTATAAGTATTTTTCCCCTGACATTTTAACAGACATTGTTGAACAAACAAACGCGTATACAATATCTAAAACTGGACGTACCCTTGGATTGACCGAAGACGAATTGCGAGATTTTTTAGCGATACATATCATCATGGGTGTTGTGAGCATGCCATCGTATACTGATTATTGGAGTTTGCGATATAGATACAAACTGGTGGCCGATTTGATGCCTCTAAAACGATATCAACAGATCCGTCGTTACTTACATTTCGTTGATAATAACATACAAGACTCTGACAGATATTATAAAGTTAGGCCGTTACTACAAAAAAATTAGAAATAATTGTTTGGCTCAAGACAATGAAATGAGATACAGTATCGATGAGATGATGATCCCATACAAAGGGACAAAAGCGGGTAAGCGTCCTCAATATATGAAAGATAAACCCAATAAATGGGGCTTCAAAAATTATGTCCGGGCTGGTGTGTCAGGTATGATATATGATTTCGTTTTGTATGGTGGAGAGGACACATTCAGATTTCATACTTTTACAGAAAAGAAGCCTCTATTGGATTTGGAGCGCAGGTCGTAATCGCTTTATGCAAAAGTATCAAATCTAAACCTGCTTTTGTTTTCTGCGATAATTTTTTTACCTGTCCGGAGTTGATTTACATACTTAGAGAAGACTACGGAATCTTTGGATTAGGAACTATCAGAAATAACAGATTGAGAGGTGCAGAAAAAATTCTGCCTTCAGAGAAAATATTGAAAAAGAAACCCCGGGGTAGTCATGCTCAAGTTACCTGTGATAAAAATCGTTTGGTCGTAGTGCGGTGAAATGACAACAAAGCTGTGACGTTGATAAGTTCATTTGTAGGCGTGGAACCAGTGGATACGATAAAAAGGTACTGCAAGGACTCTAAAACTAAAGTCGATGTACAATGTCCACAAATAGTCAAGGAATACAATAAGCATATGGGAGGAGTTGACTTAGCCGATATGCTTATTTCATTATATAGAACCCCATTCAAAACCCGGAGATGGTATATTGGTATATTTGCCCAACTCCTGGACATATGTGTAAACAACGCGTGGCTCTTACACAGGAAAGATAATTCAAAATCAGGAAAACCATCAATCTCTTTGAAGGACTTCCGATTTGAGCTGTATGAAGGTCTCAGAAAATACGAACGCATTGAAAATGAGGTCAAAAACAAAAAAAGAATACCACAGGCCTGCCCAGTCGAATCGTCACGTTTTGACAACGTTGGTCATTTCATGACAATGACCACTCAAGGTCGATGTCGACTGTGCTCTAAACTGACGGTTGTACAATGCATGAAATGTCAAGTTCGCCTTTGTTTTGTGACAGGAAAAAGTTCTAGAAATTGTCAACTTCAGTACCATTTACGAGCGTAATTTTTTTTTTAACTTCTAGAAGTGATTCGCTTAATTTTTGTAATCTTACTAATAAAAAATACTAAGTAAAATAATTATCTTTTTTATACTTAGTCCCTAAAATTACTGGTAATGTACGTTCATACGTACAACACATTTACAAGATGTAGTCTTGAGGAGTTGGCAATGTATATGGTGGCATACATAAGTTTTCAGGAAAACTAAACTTTTCAGATTTTTTTTATTATTTTTCTAATAAAGCTTTATATGTGCCAATAACATTTCCAATTAAAAAAATCTGTTACTATTGCATTGTTTGCTTTGCCAAATTAAGGGTTAAAACAGGCATTTTAACAACCTTCATGATTTATTTAAAAAGGCCATAAATAAAACATAAGTAGGTACCTATATTTTTACGCGTTGTTTGTGCTGTCTCAGGTGTTTGCAACACAAATTTATTTCTTGCAAATAACTCCACACAGTTCTAAATTCTACATAATATATATATACCTACCTACCTACGTAATAGCGCGCATGACGTGTTGCGTACCAAGCTCCCTTTAAAAAAATATTAAACCGTACATGTAAGTATGAGAATATACCACCCACGTATTTTCAGTTCAATTAATCACTGATATTTGACTAATTGAACCAAAATTAAAACTGAACTAAGAATAATAAAATTACCTATGCAGTCGTCAGTAATTTGACTTTCGAAAGAAGAAGACAAAACGTTGTGTAAATAGTTGTTTAGCGTCTGTATAGACAGACGCTAAACAACGTTTATTAGTAAGGAGGTTAGTATCTTGGCTATGACAATTCAAATTCAAATTTAGAACTCTCTTACACCACTGAAAAGGCCAAACTGCCAGCTAATAAAATGATGTTTTTTTTTAAGAATGAATCCTCTTTTTGGTTGTCGCCAGAAAGAAAATCTTGTAATTAATTGTGAGTAATTGTGGCCTCGAATAATCATAATCATATCTATTACGGAGACGTTTCCTTTCTTTTAATAAGGCATAATCGTCCCTAAATAAACTCGCGCGTTACGAGATAAAATAGATACCTACCAGTAGGTACCTACTCATCTATCTTCTATTTGCTAAGATACGCCTCAACTCAACACAGATTTTCTACCGAATTTTATCCATAATGAACAAAATCCCCTAAAAAGGAGGTTGAGCCCTTGCCTTGTGGTATCATCTATTGTTAAAATCATTGGTCAATGATAGTTACACTTCAACGCTCGTTGATTACCACTTTAGTTCAAATAATGTGGTTGAACTCTTGAAGTGCACGACGCCACATAAAGCGTCTGCTACACGGTCGCCAACCACGTCCCGAGAGAGGTGACCTTGGTGATTTACAAGCGTGTAGATGGTGGTTTACGACCAAACACAAACATTTCTGCCAGTCGCCGCCAACCAAGGTTACAGTGGCGCAGCTACAATTATCATTAGAGGGAAGCCGAAGAAAAATTTGTTCAGTCCTCATAAACTCAAGGTTTTTAATCTTATGATGTAAACTGGTATTGAATATAATTATGTAATGTGATATGATACACAGTTACACATACAGATGTACCATATTATTTGGCAATAGAATCATTAAGACAGATCATCAAAAAAAAAATGAATCATTAAGAGAGATTATTTGTCATTAACAAGAGTACTTGTTCCGAAGGGAAGCTGATGGGAATCGGGTTGTATGAAGGCTACGCCCCTGCAAGGTCACCTCTGTCGGGGACGCGGTGGGCGACCGTGTAGTAGGCGCTTTAGTAAGAACTGTAACTTGTTTGATAATACTTAAATAGACAGGCTAGGTGGACACAGTGGATGGGACAGGCGTTATACAGGGTGAAATTAAATTAGCTAGATAAACTTCGCAGACGTGATAGATATCGATATCTAAACATGATAAAACAAAAAAGAAATTGATTTCATGATTATTTTTTGTGGGGTCATCGACTGCATTTGAAATATCAGTTTTTTTTTGTGTAAATTTCACAGACGTGATTAGTGTCGATACCTAAACACGATGAAAGAAAAGAAAATTGACCCTGTATACCTAAAGTCATAATTTAAGGAGTTCAAAAGCGTTTATTTATGAAAAATTAAAAATATGAAAGGTCTTACAAACCATGTCATAGTTATACTATCATAAATTACTGCCTAATAAATAAGTAAGTAGGTACCTCTCTACTTTGGAAAATAATAAACTTATTCGTATTATTAATGGATTAAATATCCATTATCACTGTCTCGTTGCTCTAGTGGTGGCAAGCGCTACTGCTGAGCATGAGGTCCTGGGTTCGATTCCCAGGTCGGGCAAAGTGTTATTGGGTTTTTCTATCTGGAATTTCTCAGTAGCAGCCCGGAGTCTGGATTTGTGCCCAGTTGATGGCAATAGGCTCGCCCCCTATTACATGGGACTTAAACATAACTGGGGAAATGTGGGTGTACTACTATATAGGTACACCTCTGCCTAACCTTTCGGGGAAACAAGGCGTGATGTTATGTAAATATCAATTAATAACACGTGTTTAAATCCTACCACATTTATTTTCCCACTATAAATTAATTACTTATATGAAATATTTTCTCAACATAAACAACATGATTCAGTTAACAGCTCTGCGGGCAGCCAATCAGGAGCATCCGAAAACATTGAGTTGCATTACTCTGTTATGAAGTATTTATTAGCCACATGTAGGTCAATGTAATTCTGAGAGCACGTAAACAGTAAACACCTGTAAAGTAGTCATACTATAACATTTACTTGTTTATTGTAATGGGCTGAAATATTTTCGCGAGTGTCAGGATCGCGGGTGTAATTCTCAGAAAATACTAAACTGACGTCAGAATGGCGGGTGTATGAAACTATTGCAATAACTTGCAATCCCACGAGGTACTAATTATTTAACAAATGGTATAATTTGGTACTAATTAGGTACTAATTTTTTAGATAAATGATAAATGATTTTATTTCTGTAAGTAGGTTTATACAAACACTTTTACACGTCAAACATTTTTTTTTAAACTAGATGAGGCCGGCGTTTCCTATCTGACTACTCTGAGAAGAAAGGCCGAAACAAACTCAGAGGTCACAGTCTCTTTTAAAGTCCAGACATAATCTTGGTCAGATCATGTGAAGACCATGTAGGTTGGTGTCTGAAATGGTCTTTTGAGGAAAGAACCACACAGATTGAGTGGACCTGTCCAGTCAGTGCAAGCATCTGTCAGTAATCGTACAGCTCAACTTAAAAGTTAAAGATGCATTTCGACCATTTCTGAGAATTACACCCGCGATCCTGACACTCCTACTTCGGTACAAACCCGTGCTGCTGCTGCTTTTAAGACTGTAAGCAGAAATTACCTACGATATTATTAACGTCTTCTACAGCATCATCATATTCATCATTATCACCAGCCTACAGCAGTCCACAGCTGGATAGGTCTCTCCAATTCCACGCCATTTAGCTCGATTCTCGGCAACTCTCATCCAGGTACTACCAGCTGCTGTCTTCTACATACATGATTATAAATTAAAGTCGCTTTTCGTGTCTGTCTTTGTGACCGCGTTGTTCTTCTAAAGTACGCAACGGATTTTGATACGGTTTTCACTATGATTTAGAGTATTTATTCCGGAAGGTTTATGTCATAAGGAAAAGAACTGCATCGATGATGAGCAGGGTCTGCACTGTTCTGTAACACTGTCCTCAGAATGTTAGCATGCAAAATTTGATAGTCAGTTTGCTGTGTATTGGGCAGGTATACACCTGCACAGGAATAGGAAATAGGCTAAATAATTATTGTGTAACCTGTTTTGTTTACTAAAAAAATACTAACACTTTTTTATTTTTATTTTTGTGTGTAAGTACTACTAACAACAAGACAGTACTATTAACGTCTTCTTTGTACCCATTTTTGTTATATTGTTTTTGTTTTTTATGGACTATTGTCTGAAATAAAGATACATTATTAATTAATATTATGTGTATCGTTAATAAGAAATCTCCATGTTTTATCAAGCCGTAAAACCGTGCGAAGCAGGGGCGGGTCGCTCATTTTCTATAAATAATACAACAGCAACAATAATTTACTTATTTTTATTGTTATAAGATTTTGCTTTAGTAATTTGGAAATAAATATTTTTTTTTTTTATTTGAACTTTTCACGCTTAACACTTTCTTGCCGCGTTAAAAAGGTCAACAAGTTATTGTAGAGTTCGTTCTGTTCAGGCGACGATAACCGACTTTTAATGATTTTAAAAACTGAAGATCACGTCTAAAAGATGAGTGTGATGATTTGGAAAAAAATATATGTTAAATTAGAACATATTCTTAATAACTTAAGTAATATGTGAATATTTTAGATTATGTTTATATTACATAGTGTAATTATCTAACGCGAATTAGAAACTGAGAATCACGCAAAAACTATCAAGCGTATTTTTAAGACACCTTCACAATTCTAAAGATAATTTAATTATTTATGTTATAGTACTTATACGTGTTTTAATATAATACCTTTTGTTTTATCTATACAAATAAATAAAATTGAAGTGTATGTTCGTAATGCCAAAATAACAGCTTTTTATAAATTGTTATGAAAGTATAAAAACAAGAAATTTTTTTTACATTTTTTGTATGTCTGTCTGTCTGTCTCTCTGTTAGTTCCGGATAATCTCCAAAATGGTTCGACCGATTTTGACGGGACTTTCACTGGCAGCATAGCTGATATTAAAAGGAGTAACTAAGGCTACTTTTATTTTAGAAAAAGAATTAGGGTTCCGCTCAAAAAATTAAAACCCATGAAATTGTAAGCAAAATCTGATTCAAATAGAGAAGTATTGATATGCCGCGGGCCACAGCTAGTGTAGGTATAATAAATTAATAATGTGTCTAATTTGGGACAGCGCTTCTTGATGGGCGAATCCTATTACTGGGTGGACGTACGACGCGTTGCGTGAGCTCAGCACAGAACACGCAAGCCATGCACTCAAGGCCGTTGACACCATAGAAATACTTATTATATCTATGGTCGGCACATATCAGCGTCTTCAGTATGATGATTAGGTTCTAAGTAGACTGGTTTGATTGGGTGGGTAAGGTTGACTGGTAGACAATGCCTATGGCATTAAGTCCGCTTTGTACATTTCTGTGCTTGAAGTATTAAATAAATATGCTCATTTTCTAGTTATGCAGGATACTACGCTTTAGCTATAACAAAATAGTACCTACATTTTGTTGCAAGTGTTGAAAGTTTGAAGCATAAAGGCTATTTGCTGAGATTAAAAAAATAGCATGTCTCTGAGTACTTAGTATGTAATGTAGTCAGTCATCCATGGTGTACTTTCCAGCTCTAGAGCAGGAATGGAAAGTAAAGGGCACCCTTGTTCAAAACACTGCATTGTGGAGTAAAGGAGCCAGTTTTTGAGCAAGTGTGTGGAAAAATTATTTTCCAGAATTCCTGCAAATATTTAGGTAGGTACTTAAACCTTATCAATCTGGACATTATAAGCAAGCCCGATAGTAGAGCTTTATATCAATCAGATAAGCCTTTGTTATGCTTGAACAAACAAACGAAACTGAGTCCTCTCTATGATATTAGTTTGGGTATGATTGATTATGAATAATACCAAACTTTGCGCCTGTATTAATATGTGTTGGCTTGTAAAAAGCAGTCTCATTGTATCGACAAAAAGTATGAATAAAATGATACTGAAATATGTCTAAAGAAAGGTCAAAGATAAAGTAAGTAGGTATCAGTTGCACAGCTACAATTATCGTTGGAAGGAGGCAAGCCGAAAAAAAAATTGTTTAGTTCTTATAAACTCTAGATAACATCAAAATTAATTAACTCGAAAATTAAAGTAATAACTTAACTTTTCTTAATTTAACGCCATCTATGGTAAAGTAACATAAACAGATAGACGCTATCACAACACAAACAGAATATTTTATCAATTTTTTACAGAAATAAACGATAAAATTAACGATTACATTTTTATTTCTGAAAAACATTATACTACAACAATATTCTAATGTTATAACGAATAAAATGTAAAGAGCAGGTGAAAACAAAATACTCGTGAATTTATGTATGAAGAAATCAACATTTTAACAAAGAACATTAATATAGAAAATGAAAAGAAAGAAAGTACAATTATTTGCGGTAAACATGACGCAAAGAAAATAACAAACACAAAAAAAGAAAAATCATTCATTCTATCTCGTTCTCGCCAACATATTTTTCTATTAAATAATCATAAATCTTTATTTATCACAACATCATATTACAGGCACTGGTTAATAAAATGCACAGTCTTAAATAGAGGAAGGTGTCTGAGGTAGGAGGGTCCTGAGTTACAGATCACCCTTTATGTCCCTGTCATAACTCGCTGTAGTTCGGCTTCCCCAGTTACCTAAGACGCCGCGCTGCGGGACACGAAATCACTAGTGTTCGTACCTACGAATTTAGTACCCCATTCAGACACACGAGGGCCGGCTTATTTTGACGCTGATATGATCGGAAATCTTTGTTGACCTGAGCGGAGGCGCAGTGGTTGATACACTGCGCCTCCGCTCAGGATCTGTTGCTCTAGAGCATGGCGCAGTGGTCGTGATTTATTTTTAACTAGCTGTGCCCGGCGACTTCGTTCGCGTGGAAGTCGTAAGGTACACAGTACTCGTACACTAAAATAACAGCCACATTGTAATAAAACTCCCTCGTATCCCGACCCTTCGCGTTGCATCGCCCGCCCGCGCTATTACTTCGTTTTCGCTTAGTGTTCTTCCTGACTTTTTTCTTTTTGCTCGGCTCCTAAGGGTCGTAGCGTGATATTAAATAACCTATAACCATCCTCGAGAATTGGGCTACCAAATGCAAAAATAATTTTTCTAATCCGTTTTTGATCACAATTTCATGGGTTTTATTTTTTTTTGCGCGGAACCTTAATTATTATTCTAAAATAAAAGTAGCCTAAGTTACTCCTAAAGTATCTAAAGTAGCCTACTCTAACACCAGCTATCTGGCAGTGAAAGTCCCGTCAAAATCGGTCCAGCCGTTTCGGAGATTAACCGGAACAAACAGACAGACAGCCGGACAAAAATTTTAAAAATTGCTTTACTGTACTTTCTTATGCATTTAGTATAAAGTTGTTATTTTGACATCACAAACAGACACTTCAATTTTATTTATTTATATAGATTAAGCTTTACTGGGTAAGAAGATATGGGTAATTAATATGGTTCCTGTAACCCAGTCATCGGTGCGTCAGTCTTTTGTTTTTATTTTAATTTTAATTTGGTCTTTTTCTTTGAACTGTCTTGAAGACCACAGGATATTTGCAAGTATTTTGTGGAAAATAAACAAAATGACAACATTTCCTCGATAGAAAAACTTCTCGAAGTTTAACCTGTAATTTCCACTCATTTTTTAGTTATCCATACTTCCATACTAATATTTTATATGCCTTTTCATGCCTAAACCACTGAACCGATCTCTAAGGTTGACAGATACGAGTAGGTGGCCTGAGACCTGGAGAAGGACATGGCTACTTTTCACCCTTTTTTATTTTTTTTCATTTGAGATAGGTTTGCTCTTGACTCTAGTCTAGGTCAGAGATGACAGAGACAAAGTCGACGATGGAGCGAGCTTACACAGAAGAAGCCTGTTAACTCTCACTTTTAAGAGATCGGGGTTGTATACGTTCGGGAACACAGACGCGGGCAGAGAGTTCCACTCCTTTGCTGTGCGCATCACAAAAGACATTTGGAAACGCTTAGTGCGAATTGGTGGAATAACAACTAGGTAGGGATGGTAACCTGCAGTGCGTCTAGATGTCCGATGGTAGAAGGGGGCAGGCGGAATGAGGTCGTGGAGTTCTCGAGCACACTCACCGAAGTACAATCTATAGAAGACCGACAAGCAGGCAACCTTGCGGCGATGAGCCAAGCTGTGAAGCTTGGCATCTTTTTTGGATCTGATTCGCTCTGGGCGGAGCGGGAGGGCGTGTCACAGACTTTTACTGACTAAAACCCATCCGTGTTCCTTCAGTTGCCTGTGCTGGGGCCATGGTAACTCTTTCGAATATCCCGCAACCCTAGCTGGCATCGGCCCTAGCGGACCCCGTCAATAGTGCTGACATCGCTGAGTGAGAACATCGGTAGGCTTTAAACAACATAGTTTTTATTAGGTATCAAAACACTGAATCAGTCATGTAGAAAGGTAGGTAACAAGCAACTTGGGCCAAAGAACTTCACGCTCTCGTTATGATATAGGACTGAACATTATTCATGGGCCTTTTCGAGTTATTACCATAATAAAAACTGCGGAAATAAAAAGAGTAATTTGACACAAACGTCTTCTGGCGGATCCCGCACTTAGCTACGCTATATACGAGCTATAAAACTCTCTTTTGTTTTTATAAACTAACGCCACATTTCAGATACTACAAGACCCACTTTACGGTCGTTCACACGTCGCTGTCCTGTTCCTAATACCGTGGTCGCCGCCATATAGCGTCCGCAATTTACCGGCGAATGACGTCATTGAAATGTTATTTTTCAAAGTAAGTTGGTGTGTTTGCCTCGAGAGCGATTTTTGTCACCGGGAAGGCAAACCCCGGTAGCATCATTTTCATGGTGTGGCGGCCAGGGCTCTTCTAGGAAACGTAGCTTTACGGTAAAAAGTTGGAATTAAACATCCCACTGTTAATACTTCGTGGTTAATACGGTTAAAAACATATGCAGTATGAAACTGCTAGTGCCATGTGATCCAAAAATTATACAGTAAAATATCAAACTTACTCATTCGTTCGTTCGTAGTACGTTTACCCGCACTTTCGCCTTAAGCTAAAACTTTTTTAGCTTAAGGCGAAAACGCGGGTAGCCCGCGAAATTCGAGTTTTCTAACGTTTTTGCAATTTGCAGGCAGTATGCAGTAGTTTGTAGGTATGTTCTGTTCATCAAAATATGATTCGCGATCGTAACAAGTAGATACGTATTTACAGAATTATAATCATTACAATCACAAATACAACTCTCTTAGTTCAAATTACCATATTGAATGACTGTTTCATGAAATCATGACATTAGAAATTTATTGATGACTCTAATGATTATAATTCTGTAAATACATATGAATTTGTTATGGTCGCGAATAATATTTTGATCAACATACAACCTCACACTGACCTGCAAATTGCATAAAACGTAAAAAAAATTCGTGGGCTACCTTAGCGCATTTTTCTTAAAAGCTGAGGTAAAATATTAGCCAGTCAGCTATGTGGTTGACTTTGCAGGGTGCGCCGGACGTAATATCTATGTCGTGGCCAGATCTTAGAAGTGATCATTTCATGAAGTGTTCGACTATTTCATGAAATGGTCGTATTTCATGAAATAGAACTGCGACCAACTTGGATGTAGCGCTCGCCGACCGCTGCCGCGGCACCGGTCGCTTCGCTCGCTCGGCTCGCACGCGGTTCGTCACAGTTCTAACCTAACCTAACCCATTGGGTCGGGGTGCCACTAGCGACGTGAAATACACCTACTTCGCTATATGCCCAGTGGTTAACTGGGAATATCGATAAATAAGTTGCTTTCGTCACGATATGGCCATTTCTACGATCGCACCACGACAGATATGTCAGTCGACGTTTAAACGATATGGTCAATTTTAGCTGGCCATTTTATGAAATACAACCATTTCATTAAATGACTGAACACTTCATGAAATAATCAATTCTAAGATCTGGCCACGACATCGATACTGCTAGAAGGATATTTTGGCGTTCGAATGACGTTGACATGGGGGCGCTCTATTGAGAAATATTTGTGCAATTATTTTGTGACACGTCACTTGAAATGTATTCAAAAAGCAAGATGGCGGCATTAGTTGCGGGGGTGGCGGATTGGCGGGCTCAGATACAATGTTAAGAAAAGTGAACTACTGGTATTCAAGGCAGGCACTAAAACCTACCCGATTGCACCACTGCTGAAACTTTGCGGAAGCCCCTTAAACCAGGTCACATCGTTCAAGTATCTGGGCCACTGGGTGTCCGAGGACCTTAAAGACAGCCTGGGCATAGAGCGTGAGCGCAGAGCGTTGGCTGTCCGCTGCAATATGTTGGCTCGCAGATTTGCGAAATGTTCGACTGAAGTAAAGGCCACACTGTTCAGAGCGTACTGTCAGTCGTTCTATACATGCGGTCTGTGGGTCAACTACACGCAGAGGGCATACAGCACTCTGCGCGTTCAATACAACAATGCATTCAGGGTGTTGATGGGGTTGCCGCGCTACTGCAGTGCTTCTGGCATGTTCGCAGAAGCGGGCATAGATGGCTTTCACGCCATCATGCGCAAGCGATGCGCCTCCATCATGCGCAGGGTACGCGGCAGCCCCAACAGCATCCTGAGCACTGTAGCGGACAGGTGGGACAGTCCTATACTGGGGCATTGGATACGCCTACATGCCACTGTGGCGTATAATTAATAATTGTTTTGTTTTTTCTAGTAGATGTAAGTACTAACACTAGTTTCTAAGTTGTGTGTTGTACTAACCAAATGGACCTTGTCTGAATTAAAAGAATTTTATTTGATTTATTTATTTATTAGTTCCAATTTTGCCCACGCGCCGAAAAGTGCTCCGCTCTAAGTATTGCCTCTCGTGGACTCCCATCCAAAGTCGAGCTTTAAGAATATAAAAGCAGGCCAGCAAAACATCACTTCTGACCCCAGATGACTTTGAACCTAATTGTTCATATATTTCCATAGAAAAACCGCATCTACGCCAAACTCCACGAAACTTAGACGTGACTTCGTGTCTACTATTTAAGTAGGTATTGCTCACGTTTACTTTTAAGGCAGTGCTGTTACGTAGCATGAACTGTGTTTGCGTGGCCTGCACTTGTAGTCAAATATAGCCATGACGTTTACACTGCTTTGAATGAGTTGTGAGTGCATTACGTCATCTATATGTCGGTATAAGAAATAAATATCACTGTAGGTACTGTGTAGGCGATATTCATTTATTATTGCGTGCGTAATCGTCTTTATGCGCATACGATAGTCAGACGAACAATGTTAAAGATTCGAATGCACAGCAAAATTATTCACAACAGTTGTAATTAGGTTTCGTTTGCTACTACGTTACTAGCAACGCAATTGCGTAACACACATAAAATGACAATTGATCGCATTTTGACAGTTCAGCCACGTTCATTGCGTTATTTACCTTGTTGAGCAGACGAATTTTTCAAACCTATGAAGTAATGGAAATGGAATTATTGGAAATTTCTAAATTTCCGTCAATCTCCTTGGAATGTGATTACTATATTATAGTATTACTATATTATAGTATTAGTATTGTGGAGTGTGTTACGCAATTAGAGTGCTGGTGTCATCCTTGGGTCGGGAAAAGAGCGGGGTTTTTCTATAGGTAAATTTTCAAAAGGCTCGCTCCCCGATACTTAAAACATAACTGTCGGGTTTTACTCTGTAGTTAACTACTTCTGCCTTCCCCTTAAGGGAGTAGAATGTTGATGGTATATTCTGTGAGTTAGAGTTATTGCATTGAGCTCTTTTGTTAAATATATTTCTACAATACGTACTTGATATTTTCCAATTTAACTTTCAGAGCTTGCACGAAACGATATGCAGCTCGGTTGCTTTTCATTCATAAAGCTGGAAACGAAGGAATTTTAATACGCATATTAAAATGGCCGGTTTTTTTTGCCCATGTATCTACTCGTAATAAAAAAAAATAGGTATGGCAACTTTCAATATTTTTGGTTTCTATCAGCTATCGGAGTAAAACTAAACTACCATTTATTATCACAACATTTGGCATTTTGGTATAAGCAGGTTTTGATTGTTTTTAGAATGGCTTTAGGGAGATACTGCTGCCCATACACATTATTTTCGTCTTTATCGACTCCCGTGAGGGACGAAATGACAATCCCACGAAACTTTTTGTAGACTAAGCGGAACTTAGAGACAATTCTTTACGATTCCTGGTTTGTCCTGAATTTGAACAAACTCCCTTTATAAAATCTACATTTACTCTGTAATTCTCATGGTTTACTTTTTAAAGAGTATTCTGTTCTCTACCAATGCAATATGCAATGTATGCAATGTTGTCCTTAGTCTTTTAAGATGAACAACTTGATTTATGTTTCAATCTCAGCAAATTGAATTCGGCACCGTATTTTTGCACCTAGGGTTGAGTTAATTGTCTAGTCAAGTAACGGGCTTATAAGGGGTGTATTAAAGGCATTTAACGAAGCCGAGAGTGGTGGTGGTTCTTGCCACCATTGTGATCATTATTTGTAATGGACCTTACCTGGGCTGGTTATGGAGATATTGAAGGTCAAAGTTGCAACTTTTACCTACGTTTTTTTTATCAAATCTTACGATTCCATGACCCCTGTACAGTAGCATGTGTAGCATAAGCACAATGTTTTGAGTGCGTTACAATCCGAACAATTTTTCACACCAAAAATAAAAATAGTTCCCAGCAATTATTTTTGCACAAAGTACTTTGATGTAAGTACTTACAGAATGCGATGACGGCTTCGTGATGGGTATTTTTACACCCTGTAAGTATGTATAAATAGCCCACTGCGGTCTGATAACATAACAGCGTCATCTTGTGCAGTGACGTATCTGGGGTAATGAAGCCGATGGTGTTTTCCCGTTGGGAGGCGCGGCGATAGGCTATTGTTTCATACCATACCCGAAGGGATAACTTCGCGGCTATTTTATCGACAAGAACTTTTATGCTGTGTGTTCTTTAATGTTTCAAAATGAAGAGAATAGGTATTTTTTTATTATATTTATTTTATGTACACACGCCAAAAGAGTTACGCACACTACAAAACTATATCGCTACTGTACGTACTACTCACAATAACAACCACGCACACATCGCATTTGTAGAGTGAGTGCGCTAACGTCTTCTAAATGATAGCATAACATAATTTCGCATCGATAAAGAGTTCGTAGTCCAACGAATAAGACTTCTATACACTTTTTTCCGTATACTTCTGAATGACAATGTGTGTTCGAATCTCTGAAGTGGAGATTCTTTTTGTGATTTAAAATTTTAAGCTAAAGTAAATAGAATAATTTTTGTCACCATTTCTAGTAAATATCTTTATTTATAAAATAAAAGGACTTCACAAGTTAAGATTTTTTATTAGAAATGCAAAAATATATTTAGAATATACCTACCATTACATCTTTTTATACAATTATTTAATAAACAATGGGTGGAGTGAATAAACATGTCACATAGATAAAAAATATAATCTTATCCAGTAACAATAACATCACTCACACTCCAGTACCGCCGACCTATTTCATTATGGCTAATTATGCTGTGAAACTTTTGAAGATGTAATAGTAATAGGTATTTCGTTTATTCAGTTCCGTACAGTTTGCATAGTGACGTCGTGTGCTGCTTCTGTTATGCTGGTCTTAGCAAATGGGTATTGAGTGGTAACAATCTCACGGTGCCGAGGCGAAGCATTTGTGTAAGCCAGTGGTGTCTCAGCGTGACGATGCACCCACAGTCGAACGGTTTTTCTCTACACAAAAAAAAAGAAAATATTAGAACAAAGGTCACGGTGACATAATAAATTAATATATTATTATTGAATTTAAAGTCTTGAATTGATTCCTTGATTTTAAATAATATTGATGTTTTTAAACATTTTAATGAATTTAAGATGATTGTAATTTAAATTTTATTTATGTGAGTAATGCTCTGTTGTTATTTAATTTTAGTTATAATAATATGACTGTGGTGTGTATTTGAATCTTGGTTACTAACATAATTTCGTAAGTATACTAACAAGAATATGGATCACTGTATCTGAAGTAAATAAAATAAATTAAATTAATAATAATTTTACTCGCCGATATCATTAGGCGCCTTGCGATTTCACTAACAGAAATGTTTTGCTCATGCAAAACAATAATCTGAGCTTTTTGGAATATTGTTTAATGGTGCATCGTCTAAGTTAGTCAGTTTATCACAATCACAAACTTCCTAAAAGTGCAAAAGGAGGAGGTGTAGTTACTAATGCAGACTGACTCATACATATGTTCACAATATTATTAAAGGCAGGAATATATTTTTAAAGCGGCGGTGCGACTCCAGAAACTGCACCCCCGCCGTGTACCTCGTCTTCTGCTGGTCTTCGATATATAGCATGCCGATGGGATAACATCACACTAGATCATTTTATGACTAGAAACTTTTATAACGCGTTGTTGTGTTGTATTTTGCCAACGTTTTAAAATGTAGTCTACTAGAATGGTTACTTTCGTAGTTTTTAAAAATGGAATAAAATACTCTTTTTTTTCTTTTTCTTTATGATGGAATCTCACTCAAATCATCTGCGCAGCCTTTTCCCAACTATGTCTGTAGCATGGAGGTGTCTCGGTATGTACCTAATGGATGGTCATCCATTCACGGACTGACCTCGGCTAGCGTTGCAGTACCTGGAAGATGGACACATGCGGCTGTTATTATTTGGCCACGAGCCCATAGAGTTCTCCCTGTCCCATGAAATAACAGCACCGTATTGTTGTTTATCGTGTAGTTCAGCCGATGGATGGTGTCGTCTGCTCCCCTGGGATGCGCTGTCTCGATTGGCTATTGTGTCATAATATCACTACACGCCCGATGGGATAACTTCGCTCCAGACAATTTTATCGCCGGCGAAACTTTATGTGTGAACAATTCAATTCTATCACAGCTCTATTGGTTTATGTTAGAAACTTACGTGTGTGTGCTTCAGAACGTATTGTATTGGGTAATCCATATGAAATTAAAAATAATTAGATAAGGTTTGCTTCAAAATTTGTATTTTTTTTTTCACAAATTGCTTACATAGCTTTGGTAGCTGATATTTTTTTAAGTTTGAAATCGATACAATGATCTCTTCTATTTTAATCTTCCTACCTAATAATTTATTTAGAGTACGTACTGAGGGTAGGTCGAGTTTTTTTTAAAAGTGAATTCTAACTGCAACTGTCGGACCATGCATAATGAAGGGTTCCGTAGTTGGGATGTATTTATCCCAAAAACAAACTTAGTATTGTAGTTGAAAAACATGTTTTCCCATACATCGATGTACGTCACAGTCAATTCTCCAACTGCAAATCTAAGTTTGTAACTTTCACAATTTTTTTATGGATAAAACTACAAATTAACGGTTTTCGGACTTTTTCCTTTACTTGTGCCGTGAGACTTTGCTTCTTGCCAAATTTCATGATTATAGGTCAGCGGGAAGTACCGTATAGGTTTTAATATAATTGCGAATATCAAAATATGTCGCATATTTGGCCGTATTTTTTTATTGCATGGATTTCATCCCTACCTAGTTGCTATTCCACCAATTCGCACTAAGCGTTTCCAAATGTCTTTTGTGATGCGCACAGCAAAGGAGTGGAACTCTCTGCCTGCGTCTGTGTTTCCGAACGTATACAACCCCGATCTCTTCAAAGTGAGAGTTAACAGGCTTCTTCTGGGTAAGCTCGCTCCATCGTCGACTTTGTCTCTGTCATCTCTGTCCTAGACTAGAGTCAAGAGCAAACCTATCTTGAATAAATAATGAATAATATTTAGACACTTGCTTTTTTTGTGAGCTCCAAGGGACCGTAGACCTACGTGTTTGATATTAATTTCAATTTGATACCTCTACGCGTTCTTGAGAAAAAGGCTCTTGACAGACTGACAGACAGATAGACGGACCGGATAGATATACAGACGGACAACGAAGTGATCCTATGTGGGTTCCGTTTTTTCCTTTTGAGGTACGGAACCCTAAAATATGATTACTGATTGTGGAATTTGGTGAATACGTTGTTATTTTGGATTCCCACCAGTAAGAAAAATGTAAGTGACAAGTAATAGTAGATATATTAATACATAAACATTTGAAAACAAAAGCAAAATACACCCCAGTATCAGAATCTGTGAGCAAGTAACGGATAGCGTAATTTTCACATGAGGAGCGGTCTCGAGCTCATTTCTCAGGATCAAAGTTATCGTGCTTCCACAAACTTGCAGGGAGCAGCTCCATTTGCATTAAGTTATTTGATGTCGCGGTGAAATGTGGTGTCACGCGAATACGCGATACATTCACTTGGGATGATAGATGACGGGTGAGAAATGAAGCTATTGAAAGAAAGGAAAAATGAATGTTTATTCAAATGTTTTTTATTTCTTTTTGATATGTTTATTGCATTTTCTGTTACAAGTTCCTGAATATAAAAAAGTGACTGAGACAGGGTCCGCTTTTTATTCCTGTAGTTTCCTTTGGTATCTGACAAATCATTTTTCATACAGTTCATCCATCGTTTCTTTGATCTTCCCCTACTCTTATAGCCACATTCCTACTCAAAACTCTCCTCACGACATTTTTCTCATTCCTCTGCATCACATCCCTTTATCATAACAACCGATTTCTATACAACTTTTCAGTCACCGATGCCGCTTTCAAACTTTTTTCGATTTCCTATCTGTTAATTGTAGCGATAACAGGGAGGCTTATTTAAGATGGCTGCTTCATTACTTCAATGAAAAAAAACATCAATACAGCTTGCGACCTTTAAAAGGTTGTTACTGCTAAAAGCTATTTGTATCGCTTATAAACCGAATAAACTCTGACAATCCCCTGATTTAGACCCGGACTCCACCAAAGCGGAGATGGGGGGGAGATGTGCGAAGCGGAGAGGAGAGGAGATGCTTAACAGCTAGGATGTATCCACCGAAGCTGTGCGGAGATGCGTACTGGCTAGACCAGAGCAGAGATATGTACTGGCTAAAGCGGGTTTTGCGACGCGGGGGAACTAGCGGTGCCGCTCGCCGCACGCCGCTTACATCTCTTCTCGTCTCCGCTGCGCGCTGTCGACAGCTTGCGAAGCACAGCTCACATCTCTGTTTTGTTTGCGCTAAGCAAATATGAGACATCTCTATTCCTCTTTGCTCAACCGTATCCGCAGGAGCTTAGCGGAGACGAGGTTTATAAATAACTAAATCCTATTGGTTGTTTCCAACACATCTCCTCTCCTCTCGTCTCGTCTCCGCTTTGGTGGAGTCCGAGCCTTAAGATGATTGCTTTTTTCAACTCAATTATTTAAAGTGAATTCGACAGAATTGAATTTTAAACTGCCTGACTACAATTTGTCTGATGTGATTAGGATTTACTTTATCAGCTTTAAATTCTATTTTTCACACTCAATTTTATTTATTAGATTCGCTGTTTAAAAAAACTTTTTCACAAAAAAAAAACAAACAAAAACAACTGACTTCCTAAAAAAACACTACAAAGTGAACAATAACTTTAATTTCAGCACTCGGTGTCTTCGGTTTTGTATTTTAGTTTTTTACCACCGACTTCCAAAATTAAAATTATATTTCACTTTGTAGATAGTGTTTTTTTTTTGCAAAAAAGTTTTTGTTTTTCACTTTTTACGAGGTTTTATAAAAAATCGTAAACCTTCCCACGGAGAAATAGATGAAAATACATTAAAAACATAAAAATCATACAGAGAAACATAGAACCTCATCCTTTTATGTGTTGCTTAGTTGGATTGATGAAATGTTAATTACTTCTTTCGGAACGAAGAAAGTATACTTATAAATATTATGGGCCTCGTTAAAATAGATTGAAACTGAGATTCAGATAAGATTCAGCAGAGATAAACGACTCAATAAAACTCTTATGGCGGTCTTTATTGTTTGCGGAGTTAAATAGTACCAACAAACGTTTGTCCCTGACTCGGTCTTATATTCAATCATTGGATCAAATAAAAATAATTGAGCTAAAAGGATGGTGAAGATCGATCAGAGTTCACGAAAAGACGAAAACTTTTGAAAATTCTGACATCATTTAGGTAGGTATGTACCTATTGATGTCATCAGAGTGACCTACTATGCAAGCGAGGATGAGTTTTTCGCAATTGACTAAATTAAAAATGCTCCCAAAATTCCTTGCCAAAGTTTCAGTAATCGAAAGGCAGCATCTTTGCGTGGTTGGCCCAATAAAATATAGGTACTCATTGAATTGAAAATCTCTTCCATCGATTGTTGAATATCGACTAAAAATAATGCGCATAGGTACTTTATTTTAGGCGATATTCAACAACCGAGGAAGAGATTTTCAATTCAGTGTAGGTAAGTACGTGTGTCCATATTGTTCATAATATATATCAACCTGTAATTATTTATAACAGAGCCTCTCCTCCAGCGAAAAATCCCGAGGGATATTTCCATAATTACTTACTACGTGGCGGCCGGATTTATGATGGCACTGTAATATTACTATGTAATACATAAGTCGATGATACGGTTCATTTTTCCATCCTATAGATATAAAAATATATGAATTTTGTTACTCTCAGTCCTATCTTTGGACAACAAACTCCTGCTGTACAATTCTCTATTAAAACCTATATGGTCATACGGCATCCAACTGTACAGAGTGCAGCGGCGAGGTGACAATTTTTGTAAGAGAGAAACCGAAGCGAAGCCGGTTTTAACTTTTTTGGCAATAGTAGATACTATTGACTGTGCCATTTTTCAATAGCGGTACAGTTGCAATGCGAACCTCCGAAGGGAAGCCGGTAGGAACTGTGTTATATGGTGCTTTCGCCACTGACAGTGTGGCTAGCAAAAGTAACATAATGTACCTCCAAAGAGCTCAAAACGCCTTCTTGAGGAATATTGTCAATGCACCATGGTTCACACGGAATGAAGAAATCCATGATTATCTCAACACTCCTCCCATTCTTGAGGAAATTTATAAACATAAAAAGCATGCTGATTGTCTAGCCAGTTCAGCCACCCATCCAAATCCTCTGGCTGTTAAATTGCTGGACAGCAGCGAATCTGTCAATCGACTTAAGAGAAGTCAAGTAATCGAAAGAGGTAGCAGTGGCTATTGCCCCTACCTGAAACGCGAATTTTGTTCACACAACCAAACCGCTTACAGTCTGGAAAGGACTGATGGCAGTTATTGAAGAAAAAAATATGCTTTTACTATCGGAAATTTTGCGGATTTTAAAGTAACGCGGCTTGCGGTAAGAGTTGACTGGTAGAAATCGTCACGTAAGGAAAAAGCGTTACGCCCCCTAGATGCGACTTTCTCTCTCTGTCTATTATATAGTGTGTGTGTGCGTGCGAGTATCGAGATTCGAGCGGACGAGCATTTTGTGCTCGGGAACTTCGTTTCTGATGGGGTCCCGCAGCCGTACTTGTTTTATATGTAAGTTTAATAATAATCTATTATACACATAAACCTTTCGGAATAAGTTCTCTAAATGACTGTGAATACCGCATCAAAATCCGTTGTGCAGTTTAGAAGAACAACGCGGTCACACAGACAGACACGAAAACCGATTTTTATTTATAACTAGCTTCTGCCCGCGACTTCGTCCGCGTATTTTTTATGCGTATAAACCTTCGCGCAAATTCTAGCAATAAGTTGACAAAGTTTTATCGCAATCGGATTAACAGTATGGCAGCTCACAGAGGACAAACATACAAACATTCATTTTCTATTTATATAGACATGTATAGATATATATACAGTGCTAAAGTGGCAATTTCTCTAAGGTTTAAGTCAAGCAATACGGTATTCTAAAATCGGGGAACAATAAAACTAAGCATTCAATTCTACCCGGAGCAAGAACGGGCTGGCTTAGTGAGGAGCATGCCTAATCTGGCAATACAAACGAAAGCCCCGCGAATTTACTCGTGCAACATTGTGCAAACTTTTTATACTCCACTCATAACCTTACAGCACTGTGCAGAACATTTTTCTGTCCGCTAGACACGTGTGAATGGTGTACTGTGCGTGGACCGAATTTGTAAGTAGGTGGAGAAACGTTTTTTCTAACAAGTGGCTTTATGTCAGGCCATATTTCAGCAACTTCTTAAAGAAAAAACTGAACGAGCGCCCTTTTTAACCGACGAAAAAATAGGAGGAGGTTCTTAAGGCGAGGCGTATATTTTTTTTATTTTTATGAATGACAACGCATATATTTTTACAGAGTCGTCCGATTTGAAGGATTCTTGTTTTATTCGGTAGGGTATACCTCGAAGTTGGTCCCATGTAAAATTTATTAACTTTGCTTGTGTGGTTTTTGTGTTAGCTTCAATAATACATATTTTTTCCTACTTAGTTTATGTGGATAATGTTCTAAGTTAGGAAACTTCCTATCCCTGTAAGTTACATAGCAATTCAGGTATTAAGGCATCACAAATAAAAAGTGAAAAATAAAACCTTTTTTTTACAAAAAATAAAACCGACGTCCAAAAAAAAAACACTACAAAATTAAAAATAACTGATTTCGGAAGTCAAAAAACGAAACTACGAAACCAAAGACACCGACTTCCGAAATCAGTTATTTTTCACTTTGCAGTGTATTTTTTTTTTTTGGAAGTTGGTTGTTTTTTTTTTACAAAAAATAATGCCTATTTTTTGTAAAAAACGTTTTGTCTCAATAAAAACTTTATGTTCTGAACGCTCTCATTTTCGTACATGAAGGAAATAATTTTCCTTGACACTTATTATAAAGACGCTCTGTTATGTAGGTTTCTAGATATATAATGTAGGCAACACTCCTACGCAATATCATAACAACTGCCTCGTAAAAGCTATTTTAACGAACGTCTTCGCATCGGGACGGCTGTTTCAGCAAGTGAACGACTTTCAAGCAATAAAGCACAAAGAGACGTTTACGCTGGTTTTATTGAAGTTTTTTCTACGCCACATTGAAGCGACGCGCCGAGATGCTGCATCCCGCTGGGTGGATCAGGCTGTCAGCGCTAACATTGCGTGAATGGGCCCGTTTTGAATAACGCGTCATACGATGGAACCTCCTTAATCCTTCAGCTTCAAATTTTTGACGTAATAGGGATGGCTTTATGCATAATTCTCGAGCGACGATCATTAAAGCTGTCGGATGGCGAACGCGCGCGGTAATGAACCCCGCGATCGTGCGCTGTTGTCTCTCTCAGCGCTAATTGCTGCACACTTATTAAGGTCGAGACGCTGTAACAGTTGAAAAATGCACTCCAAAACACAAAGAGATAGTTTGCATAAGCGCTTTGAGGAAGGATTGTTCGGATGTCTGTTCCATCCAACTAGCAAAGGTTTTAAAATTCAAATTATAGGTCGACAACAATCCACTACCCGTTGATACTTTTAGAGGAAATAAAATCGTGTTAGAAGTTTTTATTGAGTGGAATCGAGGTCGAGTTAAGCCTACGACGACGTGATCAGAATATCGGGAGCAATTCGTAAACTAACCCGTGCACCTCTTGTCGTTCAGGTGTTCGCCAATATACCGGGACTTTTTTGTATGCATTGAGTAGTACCAGGTCGTACCTAGATTGTTTATTGCAAACCGTGTGTGTAAATTTCGTTTTGCACGAAAAGTTTTGTAATTTAGTAGGTTCGCCTGAAAGAAACCTTTGGTTGGGTTACGTTCGACAGTTTCAAATACTTTTCAGGAATAGTTACGAGCCCGTATTATTAATTTTGATGAGTTTTTTCGGAACCATGTGATGAAAGTAAAATCTCTTGAAAATATGGGTTGAGATGGGCTTGTATTGTTGTAACAAATTAGCGAGTTTCTCTCCCGGCTGTGTCGACGCAAAGTGTTGATTACTTTTTAATGAATGTTTGATGGGAAAACGGCAATTATTGGGCCTCTTTATCGAAATATTATACCTTCAACAGGGTTTTGTACGTAGCTAATGGAAAAAAAAACTTGTTTGAAGGATAACATGTTTTGCTTTATAGTGTAACAATACCTACATTACATGGATAATGTATCGTTTAAGATTAAAAAGTTTTTAAATATGTCATTGTTTGCGTATTCCTATTTATTAATTTAATATCATTATGTTACATTATAGTTCAACGATTTTAACTGGGCGGAGAAATCATGAATTACAAGTAACGAAATAAAATAATTGCCCAATATTTAAACTTGTCAGGTAGGTATATTTTTGGTTTAAGTAGTTAAGTCCTGATATACCACCACCTGACCTTGTCGGGTGGGTATATACCTACCCGACAAGTTTAAATTCACAAAATTAACCGATGTTGAAACCGGTGTTGTTGTTGTTGATGTTGTTGGATATTGTTATTACGAATACTTATAATATACTTACTATGACTTTCGAAGCCCATAAGTCTGACAACCAGTCTTACCAAGGGGTACAGTCTGACAACGTTCAAAGCTTCCATCGTTTATTGTCGGAAAAACCGAACTTTTCCGAATTAAATGTCCAATGACGGAATTAGTGCGTTAACCTATTTATAATAATTTAGATGGGAATATAAATTAATTTCTATTGGTCGATTTATATTTTATTCGCTATATTTTGCTTTTTCCGAAGATAAATGATGAATACTTTGAACGTTGTCAGACTGTACCTATCGTGTTAGGCACCCAGTAACTGGTTTGTGGAAGTGATACGCAGTCGCTCCATGTATAATACTGGTATGCAACTGAATTAGACTGGAAGCCGACCCCAAAACAGTTGGGAAAAGGCTAGATAGATTGATTAACATATATGATGCCTTCACGTTCCTATTATGCCAATTAATAGATTACACACACAGTCACGAGAGCGAACGATAACCGACATTTAATGATTTTAAACTGAAGATGACGTCTAAACGAGTAGTGTTAATGATTTGGAAAAAATATATGTTAAATTAGAGCATTTTATTAATAACTTAGTATGTGAATATTTTAGATTATGTTTATATTACATATTAACGCGGATAAAAAACTGAGAATCACACAAAATGAAAAACTAGCAAACGTATTTTTACGAAACCT
This sequence comes from Fissipunctia ypsillon, assembly GCA_947568875.1. Taxonomy (NCBI): domain Eukaryota; kingdom Metazoa; phylum Arthropoda; class Insecta; order Lepidoptera; family Noctuidae; genus Fissipunctia; species Fissipunctia ypsillon. Next base: position 11,674,193 of record OX387644.1, on the reverse strand, counting down.
TCATTATTTTAGAGATAATTTAATGATTTATCTTTTAGTGTAGGTACATGTTTTAATATAACAGCTTTTCTTTTATGTCTAATAAATTAATAATGCGTCTAATTTGGGACAGCGCTCCTTGATGGGCGTGTCCTATTACTGGGTGGACGTACGACGCGTTGTGTGAGCTCAGCATAGAACTCACGAGCTATGCACTCAAGGCCGTTGGCATATATCTACATCTTAAATAATAAGTAGCTATATGTTTATAAAATGAAGATCACGATTTTAAATCATGGTACCTCCTGAATATTGCTGAAAAGGCACAGCAATATTATTCATTATCACAGCGCTGTAGTAAATAGTTTATGCACTGCTTTGACGCAATTAATTTACAAACTTTGGAGGACAGTTTCCTGTTTTACTTCACTTTGTAACTGAACAACAAAGATAGTTCATGAAAAAGATAAATTGGTAGTATTTCTTCAAAGTCAAAACCAGAGTTGTATGTTTGTTAGTATATAATAAATCTGCCACTTGTCTGACTTATTATTAAATGTGTATAGTTTCAGTCGATACGTAAACATTCCTGCTTTTCATGTAACTGACAACATGTAACTTACTAAAGTACTCGTATACTGGTGCCGATTCTCTTGTACACCGAACTAAACTAACTAAACTATCATTAAAATTCCTTACTTTTGCCTTTGAGAATCTTAAAGCTATTCTGCAAAAAAATATCATTAAACTTATAAATAATTTTGACAGAACTAAATCGAATTTGACAATCGCGACTCCACGTGGTAAGTACTTGTTTGCCGTACCCCGTGATTTTTTTGAGCCGGAGGCGCGCAGGGGGAGGGGGGCAGCCTCAACGTGTTTTATATGGAATTTTTCACTTTTTATATGGAAAATATGAAAAATTATTACCAACATGTTGACTTTTAAGGGATTATGGCTTTTATAAAGGGGGTCGAAATTTTCATTATTTTTTCGATAGGACACGCCGTTTTCGAGAAGCAAAAGAAAAGAAAAAAAAGATACAGTACTGTTTTTGCACCTGAAGTCGACGTGTTGGTGTGAATTTTAGTTCATGCCAACTAATTTTATTCCACACCTTTTTAAATCGCGATTAAAAATAGTCATATTTAGTTAGAAAATCTAAATTTTAGGTGAAAAACGTCAAATTCAGGATAGCAAAATTACCATTTTCACTAAACTCAGTGGCATCTTAGTGCTGTCAAGCTAAAATATTTGGGCTTGCGGACGGCGAGCAATGGGTAGCTCGCCGTCCGGTAAGGACCAAGCCCGAGTCGACGGCGCGTCGTGTTCCACGCGCGCCTCAAAGAGATGTCAGCACTATTGACGGGGTCCGCTAGGGCCGATGCCAGCTAGGGTTGCGAGATGTTCGAAAGAGTTACCGTGGCCCCGGCACAGGCAACAGAAGGAACACGGGTGGGTTTTAGTCAGTAAAAGTCTGACACGCCCTCCCGCTCCGCCCAGAGCGGGAGAAGTCATTTGATGATTTCCCATCCACAAAAAAAAAAAAAAAGCTAAAATATTTAAGTTTTGTCACTTTAGTGAATTTCAGAATGGGAAATCGTCGTTTGACAGGAATAAATTAAATTTTGGTGATTTTTAGTCTAGTTTAGACGCATTTGTGACAAGAGAATCGGCACCACTGTCTAGATTTCTTTGCCAATAAATAAAGATTCATTTTGTGTTTTGATATTTGAAATTTTACTACTTTTTCTTTGGCTACCAAAGTATGTACCAATGAACGGTGTTTATTTAGCAAAATACGAATCATAAGCATCAAAGACACGATAAAGTGCAATTATTTCTCAATGCCAGCGTGCCTCGTTTAGTGGTATAGACAGCTAATAATGTGTGGAAAACAAACAATAAACATTTTTTCTTTCTTTTTAAAAAGTCGCAAGTCGCCCCAATCTACTGCCGCCACTGTTCTGACTGCTAACACTTTCGCACAGAGTGGCGGCCTATTTGAACTAAACATTTTTAAATCGCTTGATTTGCCCTCTCCGTACTTGATCATGCGAAAAACTGTCCATACTGAGAAGAGTGAGCTCATACATTTCCATCACAATCAAGTCAAGCCACTGCGTCATTGTGTGTGTCAGAGGTGTCTAAACGAAACAGAAATGCGACATCTTTGACGCGGTAGGGCGAATCTAACGATTTAAATCTAACATGCTTTTAAATTCCTTTCAGGAATCATTTGAGGTTTTAGTGAGATATTTTAAGGTGGTTACGATGCTGTTAAAATATTTTGATAGGTGACATTATGTAAGAAGCTCAGTGTACTTACTGTACGTACTTAGAGTAAGTAAGTAAATTATTTATTTGCAAAAAAACATGGTATACATGGTGTTACAATAATTATAATAAAGAACTTACATGTTTTACCAGAATTGTACTTAGCATGCATATTTTTACTTAAAACTAACATGTGAGAGACAGTATTGGAGGCCTACTCTTTAACGGCCGAACCTATGTTCAGTAAAAGACAGATCGCTATTGATGGTAGACAGTATAATTCCATCTGTCCTTATGTCAGGCTGTTATTGTTATTGGGACGTTAAAACTATACATACTTAGGTTTTTCTATCTCCAGTATGTCAAAACTGGTGATAGATAGGTTACAGGGTTCGGCCGTAAGTCCGTCAACGAAGATACGGGCTCGTCCGAAAGTAGTTGGAAACTTCTGAGTGAACCCTACACCCGAGTAATTAACTTTTTCGGACGGGTGAAAACACATCGGGAGTAGGGACAGCTGTCATTCGCTGGCGTCGTTATTTTAAAAGTATTCTCTCCTCCTATTCGGATCAGATAGAATAAACCAACAACCAAATGAACTAATTCATTTTCACCATCTTCTATAACTATACATATTATAAATTAAAGTCGCTTTTCGTGTCTGTCTGTGTGACCGAGTGGTTTTCTAAACTTCACAATGGATTTTTATGCGGTTTTCATCATCATTTAGAGAATTTATTCCGGAAGGTTTATTATGTAAGTAAGTCGTTTGGCTATATTAAACTTAATAATATATCCCATTCCGATTTCGGCTACGGTGACTACTTTCGTTTCCGACGACTATATGTTACAGGCGTGTGCTCTGATGTGGCTAACGTAACCTATCTTGACAGTAAAAGCACGTGCACAGTGCGGACATGTTAGAATGCCATTGTGGTAATGGTATTGTATGTTGGAGGGTGGTTTACTCTTGAGGTGATCTCCCCTGCTGTCTTCTCAGTCTTCAAAGTCATAAACATTTTGATTCACCAAACGCCTCCAAACAGGTCTATCCTTTGCCGACTCCTCCAAACGAGAGGGGTCTGTTTTGCATCTCTTCATATGTCTTTTTTGAGCGTCTTTGTATCTGAGGAACTGGCCCCCTTGTTTCCGCTTGCCGTCCTTGAGTTCAGAAAAGAAGATGCGCTTAGCTACCCTCTCGTCTGGCATCCTCACAACGTTTCCAGACCAGCGTAGCTCAACCGGGGTTGCGGGATGTTCGAAAGAGTTACCGTGGCCCCGGCACAGGCAACGGAAGGAACACGGGTGGGTTTTAGTCAGTAAAAATCTGGCACGCCCTCCCGCTCCGCCCAGAGCGAGAGAAGTCATTTGATGATTTCCCATCCACAAAAAAAAAAAGACCAGCGTAGCTGACGACGCATTAGATAGACCTCAATTCTGCAGACATTAGCCCTTCGCAGGACATCCGTGTTTCTAAAACGGTCGGACCATCTTGATGTTTAAGATATCAGAGAGGCACTTAAGGTGGAATCGGTCTAATGCGCGTATGTGTCTCCTGTACACGCACCACGTCTCAGAGGAGTACAGGACGTTAATTGGATAATTTTTTATGGTTAAAAATAAATTTGATCTCTAGACATTTTTGATGTGTATAATAAAAAAATCTCGTTGTTTTGTCAAGTCGGAAAAACCACACGAAGCAGGGACGGGACTCTAAGTGTGTAATATTGGTGAAAATCCATATCCTCATTATCTCAGAGTAAATCTTGCGCTAAACACGAACACAAATCGAACAAAACAGCGAATCATAAGACTGAGTCTGTGTTGTGCAGATTGCTTCTGTTATCTAACATAAGAAATCAGATGATTGAAGAATTCTGTTCGATGGATAGGTACAGATCCTATTTAGAGATTGCTTTTGAAATCTTGCAGCATGAAAACAAAGTCAGCAACAAAGGACAAACAACGTCCGAGCGACAAAATAATTGGCTACTTTAAATTAAATACAATCATGCTTGAAAAATAATAGAACCGTGTTCTTAGTGGTCCTCAGTTCTTTGTCCGTAAGAATTCAATACACGAAAACGCCTCGGTAAATGCCTGGTTTTATACCCATACGTCATTTTATCTTCTCAAATATTCTTCAGAATCACAATTCACAAGAGTCACATGTCCTAAACTCCGAGGTCGTCGCCCAATAATAGGATATTTATTGACTTAGAGCAAGTCAATATCGGCGCAAATACACAAATATGTACCCGATATAAAGCTGTGCTTAGACGGGCAATTTTTTCAACAAGCATTACCTAGACCAGTTGCCGAGGACGAAGGTAGGAAAGTAATCTAATAATAATAAAATTTATTGCAATTATTACCTTGTGTAAAATAATATCTCTCTGTAACTGTTGGTGATCTTCATTTTTTTACATGCGGTGGTCCCCAAACTAGACAGCGCCTGTATCTTGGGGACCTGAGTCCTATCTAGTTTATTATAAGTCGCTTCATATCATTAGGCAAGGCAGTCTATTGCAGGCCTCGGCTTCTCTCAGCCAAATTCTAACAATCACCCTGCGAAGACCGTCACTCCACTTAGCCTGAGGACCTAACGTTTGCCGATTGCAACTCAATATGTAGTGGCGGTATCTCTAGCAACAGTTGCTACAATCTTGGCGTCGCAGTAAATCGGTGTTTCCGTGACGTCATAGTTGCCCAAAATTAGTTGCTCGTGTGCGTTCAGTTGATATGTACCGCGACAAGTTTAGTTGGATCTCGCCACTCTTGGGATCGAGGTATGGTGGCTATCATATTTGTACGTTGACTAGTCCTGGTAATTTGATTGTGTTTGTAGCTTGTTTTAGATAGTTGGTGTGTTGTTTTATTTCTGTTGGGTTTATCTAAAGAAGCTGTGTGATGTTGTGGGAAAACTGATTTGTGTTTGGTGTTTACGATGTTTAATATGTTACTTATAGAACTTGTGGTTGTGCACGTATATTCATACAAGGTGTAATTTTAATCAGTGTTAACCTCTTAAGGGGTCATTGTACGCATCATTATGAACAACTTTTACTATGGAACCAAACCCGGAATCGCGAAAAAAAAAATCTGGTGTTCCCTACATTTTGACGAGATATGCGAACTGAGGAGCTCGTGGCTAAGTAATAACAGCCGCACGGGTCGATCCATCAGGTTAAGCTACGCTTGCCGGGGTTGTCCGTGGATGGGTGACCATCTTTACATACCGAGACTCCTCCGTGCCTCGGAAAGCACGTTAAGCCGTTGGTCCCGGCTGTCATTCGTAGATCTTTGACAGTCGTTGCGGGTCGTCAGAAGACTGAAAGTCTGACAACCAGTCTTACCAAGGGGTATCGTATTACCCAGTTACTGGGTTGTGGAGGTCAGATAGGCAGTCGCTCCATGTAAAATACTGGTATTCAGCTGCATCCGGTTAGACTGGAAGCCGACCCCAACATAGTTGGGAAAAGGCTAGGCATATTGATTGATGCGAACAGGTAGGGAACAACTGATTTTTTTTTCGCGATTTCATGTTTGGTCCCATAGTAAAAGTTGTTCATAATGATGAGTACGATGACCCCTTAAGAGATCAACACTGACTAAAATTACACCTTGTATAGATACCTACCTATACAAATATGAGAGGAAGAACGAATTATGTATGTAGTTTTAGGTCCCGTTCATGGCCTCGAGAGATGCGACTTTGCTCTAAACAATTTCTTTCATTTGTTCAGTCGTTGTCGCAAGACGCGTGTCGCTTGAGCGTGTAACTTGTGGTCACTTATAAACCCACAATTTTCTAAAATTCAAAAACTTAAGAACTCAAACTATACAATCAGTTTTTCTATCGATAACCAACCCTACACAAATGCAGTGCTCCACCGAATCAACCCTAACTTGCAACACAGACAATAATAACACCAGTGCTCCTTATGAACATCTTCAGCATAATAAGTACAGGTTTTGATTGCCAGGTTGGCTGGCAAATCAGACGGAGTGACGGCATGCAACTCCTGGTCCCCGGAGGCCCACCTGCTTTGCAAGTCAATGCCACCTCACATTGCATCCCAACATTAAACATTTTTGTTTTGGAATATAGCCTGATTCAAACTGTGGAGAGCTGTCCAACAGAATGTACGAGTTCAACGAAATAAAGCCCGAATTTCGTCTGGATGATTTTGTTTTTATTATTCAGTCCCCCCCCCCTGTCTGTCTGCTTGTCTCTTTGGTGGGGTTTTCGGCTCCACTGGAAGTACTGGAACTAATTTTAATGAAAGCTTGGAGAGGTAGCTTTGTGCTTGTAGAATGACGACACAGCTAAGTGGTTGTTTTGTTACGAGAATACACTCTGTATTACACAGCTAGCTTAACTAAACTAGCTGTTTATACAAATAAATAAAATTGAAGTGTCTGTTTGTAATGTCAAAATAACAATAATAAATGCATATGAAAGTATAAACGGTACTTATAACAAAAAAACAATTTTAAATTTTTTTGTTTGTGTGTCTGTCTGTCTGTCTGTGAAACTTTCACTGTCGGATAGCTGATGTTAGAAGGAGTAACTTAGGCTACTTTTATTTTAGAAAAAGAATTAGAGTTCCGCGCAAAAAATTAAAACCTATGAAATTATGAACAACAAACCGGATTTAAAAAAATATTTTTCCATTTGGTAGCCCAATTATCGAGGATGGTTATAGGCTATTTAACGTCACGCTACAACCCTTAGGAATCGAGCAAAAGGAAAAAAATCAGTAAGAACGCTAAGCGAAAACGAAGTAATAGCGCGAGCGGGCGACGCAACGCGGCGGGTCGGGAGACGAGGAACTTTTATTAAAAGGTGGCTATTATTTTAGTGTGTATCTAATGACTTACACGCGAATGAAGTCGCGGGGCATAGCTATTGTATTATAAAGTTTTGAACAAGTTATAAAGCAAATCCAGAGTTTTATAAGCATATGATAAAGCATTACATATTCCATAGTGAGCGCACCCATATCTAATGCTAGTCAGCTGTTAGCTATATCAATGTATCAATGTAGAACTGATGGAAGCGGAAAAATACTGTACCTACATAATAGATAAATAAAACATTTAGTCAGTGCACACAATAGACATAGCACAACACACAAAAGCACAATTAAAAAGATGATAACAAATTACATGAATATACAACACATAAAAACAGTGTGCCAATATACAAAAAAAGAAAAACATAAGTATTTAAAGATATAGAGTGACATGATGACAAACTTCAAATTAAATAACGAGACAAGGTGCGGTGTGCTCAAGGTTACACCAAATGGGAGTCCAGCTCAGCATGTGTCAGGCAAATATACCTGACGCTGATATATAAGAGCGGTGTAATAGTACAAAAATAGTAAAAATAAAAAAGCAATAGTGTAAAAAGTAAGTAAATAGTGTGTGTGTAGTGTAATAGTATAAAAATACCATTGAGGTAACGGGTGTAAAGAGACGCGTAACGAAACCACGTCACTTGTTCTACACATCATTGTGATATTTTTTAGGGTTCCGTACCTCAAAAGGAAAAAACGGAACACTTATAGGATCACTCGTGTGTCTGTCTGTCCGTCCGTCTGTCACAGCCAATTTGCACCGAATCTAATAGACCGATTAAGTTGATACTTGGTGAACATATGAACTTCTGTGACCCAGACACGGACGAGTAACGTGAATAAATGAACTTTGAATATGGGGGTCACTTTTGGGGGGTAAATTAGAAAATAAAAATAAAATGTTTTGCAAACTGTACAGTGTGATAAAAAAATAAATTGTTTTAAAGTTATTTAAGAAAATAGACGAAAATTGACCGGGGTTATGGACTCCTTCTTATCTCCGAAACTTGTGAGCCTTAAATTTTTTTAAAAATACAGAAAAATGCAGGAAAATCTATAAGAAGGTTATGGTATTAAAATAACACGGTAAATCTCTTAATATTGTGCGTACAAACTTACATTTGTAGTTGGAATGTATGGGCGAACATGTTTTTCAACTACAATGTTAAGTTTGTTCTTGGGATAATTCTTTCTCTTCACTCTTCATCCCAACTACCGGGTAACTAGGTCCGACACGCACTTGGTCGGTTTTTTTGTACTTCTGGTTACGGAGATGCTGAAGTTCAAAGTTGCGGCTTTTTCTGACGTTTTTTATGTATTACGAAAGCATGTTTTAAATATTATAGCCAAACTTTAAATACCCCTGCACCCTAATTGCGTAACACACTATCAATCACAATCTGAATGATTTTGAAGCAAATTGCTAATCCATTGCTTTAAATGCTCGAAAAATTTGCCTGCTCAACAACGTAAATAACGCAATGAATGTTGTTGAACTGTCAAAGTTAAACCGATTCCTACTGTAAGTGTGTTACGCAATTGCCCCGCGGATCTCCGTACCGTTGCATACATCACCCATAAACACAATGAATTGTGTGCGTTACATTGCGTGTAAACAGCGATTATTCACAAATAAATAAAAGTCGTTTCCCCGTTTATTGTTGTACACTGTTACTGAGTTTATTGTACAGAAGGAGCTCGTGGCTAATTAATAACAGCCACACGGTTCGATCCATCAGGTTAAGCTACGCTTGCTGGGGTTGGTCCGTGGATGGGTGATCTTTACATACCGAGACTCCCCTGTGTCTCGGAAAGCATGTTAAGCCGTTAGTCCCGGCTGTCATTCATGGATCTTTGACAGTCGTTACGGATCGTCAGAAGCCGGAAGTCTGACAACTAGTCTTACTACGGGGTATTGTATTACCAGTTACTGGGTTGTGGAGGTCAGATAGGCAGACGCTGCATGTAAAATACTGGTATTCAGTTGCATCCGGTTGGACTGGAAGCCGACTTCAACATAGTTGGGAAAAGGCTGGGCAGATTGATTGTTACTTAGCGAAGATAACGGCTTTGTGATGGGTCAGTTTCCACCATGTAGGTATGTATGTATTATCTTTTACCACAGTGATTGAGATTTTATTTGATACGATCAGCCTATAATGTTCCCACTGCTGGGACACAGGCCTCTCTTCGAGATGGAGCGGGCTGTAATCCACCACGCGGGCCCAGTGCGCGTTGATAGATGTCACATGTCTTCGATTTGTAGGTTCTAGGACATGCCGGTTTCCTCACGATGTTTTGCTTCACCGTTTTGAGATCAGTGGTGAGGAAAGTTATTTACCTACACAAAAAAAGCGCCTGTCTGTGTTCGAACCCACGACCTACAACTCGTAGGTAAGTCGGGGCCGTTACCACTGAGCCACCAGTGCTCATTATTATTCTTAATGTTATAAAGCTCAAGTAGACAGTTGTATTTCAGCCGTATATTAGTTATGCATAACATAGCTTACAGACTAAAAAAGTACATTTTTAAAGAAGGCACACTTGAAGTTGGAGTTTTTGCTCATTAATTCTAAAGACAACTTTACAGTATCTACCTAGCGTTTTTATATTATTTTTATTAAGTAACTAGCTGCGCTCCGTGACTTCGTTCGCGTGGAAGTCGGAAGATATACAATATACTAAAATAACAGCCACATTTTAATAAAACTTCCTCGACCCCCGACCCGTCGCGTTGCATCGCCCACCCGCGTTATTACTTCGTTTTCTTTTTCTGACTTTTTGTTTTTGCTCAGCTCCTAAGGGTCCTAGCGTGATGTTAAATAGCGTATAACTGTCCTCGAGAATTGGGCTACCAAATGCAAAAATAATTTTTCAAACCCGAATATTTGTTCACAATTTCATGGGTTTTAATTTTTTTGCACGCATCCCTAATTATTTTTCTAAAATAAAAGTAGTTTAAGTTACTCCCCTAACATCAGCTATTTGCCAGTGAAAGCTGCGTCAAAATCGGTCCAGCCGTTTCGGAGATTAGCCGGAACAAACAGACAGACGGACAATTTTTTTAAAAATTGCTTTCTTGTTATAAGTACCGTATGTATTCTTATGCATTTAGTAAAAAGTTGTTGTTTTGACATTATAAACAGACACTTCAATTTTATTTATTTGTGTAGATGTATAGATTCCCGAGAGAAATCATTGTTTTTCAGTGTTTTTATTCCTGAAATGAATGAAATATTAGTAGTAGTTATGCAAAATTTAGACGTGAAAGTATTAATAGCGTACCTGTGTAACTTATAAACTCGCTACAGGTAGTTAATCTCAGTTCAATGTTGTATTTTGGAGGTTTTTTTTTCAGGATTTTCTGTTTTGGATCGAAGTTCTTTAACGCGGCTTGCGGTAGGGGTTGACTGGCAGCAATCGCCACGTAACGAAAAAGCGTTAGGCCCGGAGTCCACCAAAGCGGAGATGGGGGGAGGTGTGCGAAGCGGAGAGGAGAGGAGATGCTTAACAGCTAGGATGTATGCACCGAAGCTGTGCGGAGATGCGTACTGGCTAGACCCGAGCAGAGATGTGTACTGACTAGAGTGGGCAGGCGGGTTGTGCGGAAAACTAGCGATGCTGCTCGCCGCATGCCACTCGACATATCTCCTCTCGTCTCCGCTGCGCGCCGTTAACGACTTGCGAGGCACAGCTCACATCTCTGTTTTGTTCGTGCTAAGCAAATATGAGACATGTATCTCCTCTCCTCTCGTCTCGTCTCCGCTTTGGTGGAGTCCGGGCCTTATGCCATGTTGACCCTATGTCAACCAAACATTTTTACACTTGAAACTTGAGACCATACTGGATGTCTCTGTGTTTACATAACATACAGCGAAAGGAACTTCGTTCCAATCGGGTGTCCCACGACACCTTGCGATTTTTTTATGTTTCTATGATTGTGTTTAGTTTACTCTCTGATCTTCCTGTGCGAGTCTCAATAAATACTTTTCTTTTTTTAAATCTAAATGGTTTCTTAGCTCTAACGTGATTACTCAATCGATCATGTGGCGGTTTTACGAAATTCTGAAGGCAAGGCAGAATAAATCGATCGTCGTAGTTAACATGTTTACAAGTTTTTTTTAGAGCTGAAATTCAGGCTCATAAGTGGCAAAGACATTACCTTGGGCAATATAAGATACTTATTACTGAAAAATACGACGAATTACTTATTAACTAATTAAAATGACACCTACCTACTAATTTCTTAGAAAATTGTAGACTAACTAAAAGTGAAAGAAGAGAAGATGTCATAGCATAATCAGCCTAGAATGTTCCTATTGCTGGGACACAGGCCACCTCTCAGTGAGAGGGAGTGGGATGTAATGCATCACGCGGGCCCAGTGCGGGTTGGTAGATGTCACATGTCTTCGAATTTTTGGTTCTAGGACATTTTTCTCACGATGTTTCCTTCACCGTGTTGAAAGCAGTGGTGATGAAATAATTTACACAAAGTAAAGCACCTGTCAGGGTTCGAACCTACGACCTACAACAACTCGTAAGTCACGGCCTTTACCACTGGGCCGCCACTGCTCTCCTGATAGCATAATCTTTATTAGAGTTTGGACTTTGGAGTCGCCGAAAGAGTTGACACAGCGGTAAAATCCCTAAAAAATCTGAATCTCTGTCTGAAATTTTATAAACATATTCTGATGCCGATAAAATACCGGTACCTACCTGTACCTACTAATATGAAACCATTTACTAAGGATATTTAGCACTGAGCTCACGCTGTCGCTGGCGTCAGGTATCTCCGTGAATTATTGCCCATTATAAGTTCAGTTTGTTCAGCAACTTCAAGATTGTATGCAATTTACTTAGACAAAGAATGTTGGCTAAATATTTAATCTGCGTGCCTTCTTCGCTTCAGGCGACTGCTTCGTATCAGCTTAACACTTTCAAGGGTATAACTATACGGTTATAGCAGTTAACACAATAATACTTCTATTGTATCTCGTTTAACGCGCGTGAACCTTATAAAGTGCTGAATTTGGGGCGTTTCATGCTGTCATTGTTGCATTGGTCGAATTAATATAAATGGCGACTGTAGTGATCGGAAAATAGGGTCGGAAACGATTCACTGAGTTGATAATTGACTCCAATAACAACAATGAAGTAAGTAGCTGTGTGTTTGGTAGCTGCTGTCAGCAATGAAGTTTTTCGTGTGATAAGATGATATTTTACAAGTCATCCTACTATATTAGGTGTATCTATTCAGACATGAAATCTCTTAAGGGGTCGTTGTACTCATCAATATGAACAACTTTTACTATGGGACCAACCCTGAAATCGCGAAATAAAAATCTGCTGGTCCCTACATTTTGACGAGTTATGCGAACGCAAGATACCATCGGATTCTCTATCTATTCCCATCATGCTGTAGTATGCATGGCGACATGGAGGAAGTATTGATTCATTTGTTTTAGAACATATTCTATTTATAAAAACCAATTTATGGGCAAGTAAAGGAGGAACAGAAAGGACTCAGGATGTCATTGTACAAATTAGGTACAAATTCCATTTTAGCAATCACAAAAATTGGGACCATTAATACCTTGACAAGCTTGAAATATGAAATTGTAGTTCAATACCTATAATTAGGTGCCAATATTCCGTAACAAAATCTATCTCTCCAACATTTTATCACGATCTTAAAAAGATACAAGAAGCTGAAGACGTAGGTATCGTAAAATCCTTACATTGTACAATCTTTGACGGGTGCAATTCCGTTAGAGGCGATAACTGGGGCTACCTGTCTCGTTCCAATGATTTATATATTGGTGCAATGGGGATACATAACAAGCGCATTTGTTAAATAGGACAGGAGGATGGGACCAACAAGTCTTCTATGTATGGGACCTATAAACCTTCGCTTAGATTTTATCGCTGCAAACATTGTTGTCAGCGATTCTTTCCGGAAATGTCGACAAAGCAATTTATGAACCAATTTTAAAGCGGAGATAAGTACTGGGTGGTTGGTAGTCCCTGCCAAGCTTAGCTTCCCTTTTTGTCTCTGGGTATTGAACCATAGATGGCATGAATTGAGAGAGAGGTGAACACCACCCATTCTATGTATAAACGACATTCAACGCTTAGGTCCCGGCTTAACGTGCTCTCAAAAGCATAATTTTCATACTGATACTATCCTTATAATCCTACCTGCAAGACCAAACGATTATCGTAAATTACTAGTTTCACACACATTATAACAGATGACTGTAATTAAATTATGCAAAACACGTACTTTGGCCGGCCATTACATCGCACTAGAGCGGTACATTGAGAAAATTTTGTTTGAGAATCCACAAAAGTATTTTTAAAAGATCGCCTTTCCCTTGGAATTGGCTCATTTGTTACTCGGACAATCTGCTTAGCCAGAACTCCGCTGTTGCAAGGCTGAGTTAAGGATATTCTATTTTCATGTAAAGGGCTCTGCGTGGGACCACAGGCTCCACAACAAGAGAGGTTGGAATAATAGATGACCTTATCGCCCCTGAATATGTTGCAAGTGAAACAAAAAGTTCAACGAGCCAGTTTTAAATTGAATTTTATTCTTTTTTAAGGAAAACGGATTGGTAACTCTAACTACATGTAAATAGCGTTCAATTTCATATTGTTTCTGAACACTGTATAAGTCAGCTGTAAGTTTCCCCAATATAATAAAATTTATGGTTGACTCAGTTTTTTGCTAATGTGTCAGATTTGCGCATTGTAAAGTTCAATGAAGATTTTAACTTACTTTGACCTTTGAGAGTCATACATATATATGTAGGTAGTTTTATTACGGCAAGTGGATGCTAGTAATTTAAGTATACAGGGATAGGTTCTGGGTTTGTAATTGCTATTCGAGCTATCAGTCCACAATCAACTGTCAGGAATGACGAACTGGCGTGGTACTGGCTGGTGGTGTAGGGTCGCGGGATGTTCGAAAGAGTTACCGTGGCCCCTGCACAGGCAACAGAAGAAACTCGGGTGGGTTTTAGTCAGTAAAAGTCTGACACGCCCTCCCGCTACGCCCAGAGCAGGAGAAGTCATTCGATGATTTCCCATCCAAAAAAAAAAGGAATGACGAACTGGCGTTATGTCACTATAAACAGGTTTTTCATGAATAAAGAATACCTAATTGAAAGTATACTTTAAGATACGGTAGAAATACTTTCGGAAAATAAAATGCTACGAGCGGAAAATTAAGGACACAATAATGTAGTGAAAATACATTAAAGAGACATAAAACGATACATTAAATCATTTTCCATTAAATGCCTACTATTGAGATTTCGTAAAAGAAAATCTATTTGTCGGTAATGTTTGTCGGCCTAGAGTTTGATTAACGAGCGGGGCTCGCAACGTTTTGTCACTGTTATACTAAGACAAATAGTTTTCACCGAAAAATACGAGCCTCCGAAAAACTGCTTGAAATATCTACGTGACAGAGGAAGGATACATTGCTCATACGTTTGATAGATAAAAGAATTACTTTGAAACGAATATCTAAAATGACCTTTGAATATAACCTACTTATACAGCGTGTATCAGAAATTACAACATTGGGTCGAGTAGGTATTGAAGTTTTGTATGGGACGGCTGATAATTTTTTCGCGATTACGATGTTGGTTACATGGAGAAAGTTGTTCAGTTTACTGATCGGTATCTAGGCTTACTAAATAAAATAAAATAAAATTCCGGAGTAAATTCCGGATATTTCATGAAAATTCCTGACTTGTAAATAAGTATAATTAGTTAACGTCGAGTTGTTTCGTGCTTGTTTTCGATATACAAGATAATTTTAAAAGGAGTGCGAATATTTCAGGAGGTAATCAGGTGCATAAAACTGGACAACTTTCCCCAAGGAACATAGGTCGAAATCTTAAAATTGAAAATCGACTTTTCATACAAAGTGACTGGTCACGTGACTTACTTTTGTATGAGAAGTTGAATTTTATTTTTTAGATTTCGACCTATGTTCCTTGGGGAAAGTTGTTCAGTTTTATGCACCTGATTATCTCCTACAATATCCGCACTCCTTTTAAAATTATCCTGTATACATTATGTGAGTGTGAACGAAGCAATGCGCATTTTCGCGAATTATCTCGATGAGGGGCAAGCGGGGGAGAGGTAAGCGCCTCTTCTCCCTCCACGCTCACTCACAGTGCCTGTGACTGTGTCCGCCGCTCGCACCGCACGCAACACACGCTCGCGGCAGTCCGGAATCCAATGGTCTAAACCTTAAAGAAAGGAACAGAAAAAGAACATTTTCTGTAGTCTGTCAAGTCTATCCTTTTAACTCAGATAAAGAAAGAAATAAAAATTGTTTACTCTGCACAAAACGCACACTACAAAAAAAAAGACGACTTGTGAAATATTTTACTAAAGTATGATATTATTAAAGAACTGGAAGTCTTAAACGGTACTTCTGGGAGCAATAAATACCAGTACCGTTGATTTTTAATAAAAATATTCAATGAATATAATTATTTATTTTATTTTTTACATAAATTGTAGAAATTCCGGACGGCTTAGAATTGGGCCCGCATAGACTTATGTTACCGGACATGTCCGGAAAATTCCGGACGTATAGTAGTCCTCTCTGCACCACACCGTTAAATATGACCACACATTTCTGACACACGCTGTATTATTTATTTTCTACTGTACACTTTGCCAAGTCTTTATTCTACTTAATTAACTAAGTATACACATTAAATAAAAATAAATTAATACAGGTACGTACTTTTATGTTTTTGTAACGAATTTTTAATGAAGTAGGTACTTACTCATTCCCCGAGTTATGTTTCCGAATGTCATTGCGGAGGGCTCTTTCCTGGTGAACTTTTAATGGCTCAAATAATGGCATGTTTGGATGTAATAAGTAACAAAGTGATACACTACAAAGTTGAGCAGATTCTTCTCACATTTGTAGGGGAAAAGTCAAAGGAAGTCACTAGAAAAGCACAAAGGTTGTAAAGGTGTAGAAACTTCCTTCATCGTTTGAACTAGATCTATAGCATGTACAACATGTCCCGGAATTAACGCACAACCTCTTAAGGAGTCATTGTACTCATCATTATGAACAAGTTTTACTATGGGACTAAACTTGAAATCGCGAAATAAGAATCAGCTGTTCCCTACTTTTAGGTATGTTTGCATAACTCGTCAAAACGTAGGGAACAACTGTTTTTTTTTTCGCGATTTCAGGTTTGGTCCAATAGTAAAAGTTGTTCATAATGACAAGTACAATGACCCCTTAAGAAGTTGTGCGTTAATTCCGGGATATGTTGTAGATGATTAGCTACTATCATCATTAACATCATCATTTACAGTCTTATTCCACCCAGTGCTGAGCATAGGCCTCCTCCCTTTTGTGTCATGTTTCCCTGGTCTGTGCGAGTCTGTGAAGTCTGTACCAGGTCTTACCCGCGACCTCCTCAATGTTCTCTACCCATTTGGCTGTTGGCCTGCCAACACTCCTTCTACCGTCTCTCGGCAATCATCCAGTATATTTTTAATTTTAAAATCATTCGAGATTACATTACGTTTACTCCGCACGTTCGAGCTAGGCCCACTGTAGTATACAAGCATTATAATATCTCTGTTCCTCTGCTCCAACTGCCATCACCACGTCTAGCCAATAGGGATGATACCTAGGTAAAAAAAAGAAATTATATTTAGTCCGTCAGTCAGATAATAAAAAAATATTAGACACGTATTTTATGCTTTATTATATTAATAAAAAATACTTAGATAAAATGCATTAAAGTTGGGGAGTGGGGGCTCGCTACGTCACAACTCAGTATAAAATCTAGCAAGGCGTGACGTCATGCCACATTTTAACTCAATGTATCGCTGTAATCTTTTGATTACGTAAATAAAGAAAAAATACGTCCACAATATTTTTTAATAATCTTTGTAGATTATACAAGGTGTAACATAATTAACGCACAACCTCTTAAGGGGTCATTATACTCATCATTATGAACAAATTTTACTATGGGACCAAACCTAAAATCGCAAAAAAAAATAAATATTTTTCGCATATAGAGGTATGAGGAACAGGGTGTAAAGTTCACTCATCCTCTGTGAAAAGGGAGGATCCTCCGACCAGACGA
Organism: Fissipunctia ypsillon; assembly: GCA_947568875.1. Classification (NCBI taxonomy): domain Eukaryota; kingdom Metazoa; phylum Arthropoda; class Insecta; order Lepidoptera; family Noctuidae; genus Fissipunctia; species Fissipunctia ypsillon. The sequence continues at coordinate 11,656,927 of OX387644.1, read as the reverse complement.
GTGTTGTGTCTGGTGGGCTACTGCCCGACGGTTGATGTCGGGATGTTGTATATATGCTAGTCGCGCGGTAAACTCTGTTTGCGCGATGCAGGATTTTGCGTGACGTCAGTGTGACGCGTTCCATTGTGGCGATGCCGCCACATCACTCCCCTCCGGAGACCGGAGGTCGATAGTGGGCAGAGTCGTGTATCTTGCGATGCTTGCTAGGGCCAGTTGAGGTTCCAGTGAGTCGGAACCGGGTGCCGCATAGTTCACGGTGAGTCTGAACTATCTGCGGAGATGCCCCCAGTGAGTCGGGGTGGCGCTGCGTTATGCTCCAGTGCGTCGGATGTGGTACAGCGCCGGGTTGAGGCTGGCTACTGGTGTCGACCAGGAGAGGTTTGAAGGGCTCTGCTTGTTTGACCGGCCGAGAGTGCAGTGTGCTGTGCCAAGGTTGCTGATGAGGCTGAGGGTGATGACCAGGTATGCGCGGTCGCTGCATGCTGGTGGTCAGGATACCCGTTGAAGCCGTGGGTGCTGGCTGGCTATGTGATTCGCTGCTCGAAAGCTCGAGGAAGTGATGCTGATGACGTCACGCTGTAGTAGTTGCACGAAGGCTGCGCTGACGTTCATGTTCGGGGTCACCAGTATAGAGGCATGAGGAACAGGGTGTAAAGTTCACTCATCCTCTGTGAAAAGGGAGGATCCTCCGACCAGACGGGTGTTGTGTCTGGTGGGCTACTGCCCGACGGTTGATGTCGGGATGTTGTATATATGCTAGTCGCGCGGTAAACTCTGTTTGCGCGATGCAGGATTTTGCGTGACGTCAGTGTGACGCGTTCCATTGTGGCGATGCCGCCACAACTCGTCAAAATGTAGGGAGCAGCTGATTTTTTTTCACGATTTCAGCTTTGGTCTCATAGTAAATTTTGTTCATAATGATGAGTACAGTGACCCCTTCAGAGGTTGTGCGTTAATTATGTTACGCCTTGTATATGTAGACGGACAAAAAAAAAATTGTCATCATTCTATTAGTGTCTTTCAGAGCGGCTCCCCGTAGTCGGACATCTTGGACTTCAGTCCTACATCAGATTTCTGAGTTACGAACTCGGTCCTTCAACGAAAGGCCTAACATGCTGCTTAGTAGGCAAGTAATTTCTACTCAGTAAAAATTACTGTCTTACTGCAAAATAGCTGTTTGAAGTCCGTTTCTTAACAGCTTAAAGGCTCGTACAGAATGGCGCGACGCGACAGCGCAACACGACACCGGTAAAACAATTTCCATGAAATTTTCATACATATTGTTCTACTCGTGTCGCGTCAGTCTGCACGAGCCTTAACGCGAATTTGTAGGTATCTAGTAATATAAGTTAACGCCTGTTTAATATTTCTATCACTATTAGGTTTACATAAAGGGTACATTTACCTTGCTTATTATGTTCTTTAACGTTCACGTTTACTTATCAACCTATTGACAAAAAAATAAAAGCATATTTGGAGAAATTTTTATTTTAGGTTACGAGACGCGATAAAACCCATCTGCGCTTGAGCAGTAATAATAACATTAAAATGCTCTAGGTAACCGTTGTTTGAGACCAGGCGCTATTTCCACATTGGCTGTACCTATAATATTTTTATGACTGATTTTCAAGGAAAATACTAGCACTAGAGTACCATTACTAATGTTATTGAATGTCTAAAGCAGAGAAGCTGAAACACATAGAGAATCTTTATGGACTGAACGTAACGGCAATGGACATAAAACGATGCATTTCCAAAATTAAAGAAAGGTAAGTTCCTGGGTTTTGAAATAGCAATAAAACTGTTGTGGTGGCATATCTACATCGCCACAATGGAACGCGTCACACTGACGTCACGCAAAATCCTGCATCGCGCAGTCAGAGTTTACCGCGCGACTAGCATATATACAACATCCCGACATCAACACCCGTCTGGTCGGAGGAACCTCCCTTTTCATAGAGGATGAGTGAACTTTACACCCTGTTCCTCATGCCTCTATATTGTATTGCATATCTATTTTATTCGCTAACTTTCTTGAGATTTTTTAAGGGTTATTTTTGTATACAATTTTACATACGTGTAGGTTTCAAGAATCACGCGAGTTTCGAACAGGGGGGAGGGGGCAGAAAAACATCACGGTAAATCACGATGGGGGATGGGATAATGTGACAATCACTTGAATTTATTCGTGCGACGAAAAAATGTAATTTAATGTGTGACAGGTAAAATGTTTTTAGAGGAGGAGCGCGTGGTTAAGTAATAACAGCCGCACGGGTCGATCGATTAGGTTAAGCTATGCTTGCCGGGGTTGGTGCGTGGATGGGTGACCATCTTAACATACCGAGACTCCTTCGTTCCTCGGAAAGCACGTTAAGCCGTTCGTCACAGCTGTCATTCGTGGATCACTGACAGTCGTTACGGGTTGTCAGAAGCCCGAAAGTCTTACAACCAGTCTTACCAAGGGGTATCGTATTACCCAGTTAGTGGGTTGTGGACGTCAGAAAGGCAGTCGCTTCATGTAAAATACTGATTTTCAGCTGCATCCGGTGACACTGGAAGCCGACCCCAACATAATTGCGAAAAGGCTAGGCAGACTGACAGGTAAAATATTTTGCAAACTTACAACCCTCATGTCAGCCTGGAAATCTTTTATATCATAGTGCTTAAAGCTTCAAATGCAGTAAATACCAACTAAATTCTTAATCATATTAATATTTATGGTTTTTCAGACTACAATTTTATGACGTATTACCAAGGGGAGGGAGGGCTTAAAAGGGCCTTAAAATAATTAATTAAAGGATGGCCCCATACTCAAAAACCGTAAGATTTGAGAGCATCATACCAACAAAAGTATTGATATCAAACAAGCAAAATGTAGTGAGTACCTCACTAATGTAAAATCGATATATTTTTACGCCCGCAGCGGCACTATAGCAAGTATTGACAGTATCCGTAGCCTCACGTTCTTGTATCCAGTAAGCAGAGTTAATTAATGAACTGTCAGTAGCTCACTACATCGATATGGCGTTCGTGCGTATACGGAGGCGCTTCCCTTCACTGTTTCCACCTTAGATTCTTATTAGTGTTCCGTGTGAAATGTCAGTTATAAGACGATGATATTGGTTTATTTATACATGAACTCACGCCTTCCTCCCATGGAACGCCACCTGCTATATACGATCCTTTCCTTTTTCATTTCTGTTTTTTTCTCAATCATTTTGAATTGAAAAAAATAAATACAAAGTTTAGAAGAGGAGTTTTTCTGTATGATAGCTTTGTGCCGCTACTTCGTCCGCGTGGAAGTCGGAAAACATGACAATGCAGTTATTTCTTGATGAAGAAATTGACTTAATGTCTCATAGAATATTATGCATAATAAATACTACATCCATATACCACCACCGCCGTACACCATCCCGTAGCCAAGCCCGTACCATCTTTACGAATTTACTTTACGAAAACCTACCTTTAGGTTATTTAATAATTATTTAAATTAATGCACGAATATCTGTATGCAATCTGATGAGTCTACATTAAATTTTTTAGAGTTACAGCGAACGTGATGGTCATCCGGGAATGCTACAGAACAAATTGGATGGACACGGCGACGGCCCAACGTTCACGTTACCTAATAAAAATGGCCGCCAGCAGGAAATACCAATGATGTTTCTAAGTAAGATGTGGTTTTTTTAGTCACTTTGTTCCAGCGATTGAATACAGGAGCTAGACCACAAGCTCTATTTTAATCTTACTTGAGTGTGGGAAAGAGACGTCGTGTGGGCTAGACGTCCTGTATAGCTTCATCTCTTTCTCACACTGAAGTAACATTAAAATAATGCTGCTTTAATTGAAATTGACGCGCAATTGCACATGATTCTAAATTTTTCGTCGGTTATAAAAAAAGTGCTATACTTACGCAGTCAAAATATATGAAACAGCATTTTTTTTTAATAACTGACGAAAAATTTCTTATAAGAGTTTAGTATAAGAAAGAAAGAAAGAAAAATATTTTATTTGGGACACGCACAGGAAATACGAACAATAAGAAAATACCACAAAATCACGAAAACAAAAAAAAAACTGTGCTAGGCCAAAAAGGGTCCTATCTCAGCATAATGCTGCGATATTTAAAAAAAAATAGTAGATTGTTTACCCAGGGAGCAAACAAATATTTTAAAGGCGAGAGTGTTTCTTTGAATCCAGAGCGCAGCGAGGCTAAAAATAGTGTTGTTCCCAAGGTGGACATTCTACTCTTTATCACACTCTATGAGAAAATAAGTAAGTGCATACAATGTTCCCTGGAGTTAATGTAGCCATAATACTTACATTCTCACTACTTGAGGAGAACACACTCATTTTTGCACGGAAAGCATTTCACGCGTATTTTAATGAAACATATTTTTTTACAAACTTTTATTTTTATTTGGCTCACGCGCGGTTTACTTTATCATACAGACTTTATCATACTTGTTCATATAATGTTTGTGATTGATCTCTTTGGTGATTGTAACTTTTACTAACAATATTCACATTCCAATTTCAAATCAGTTTTAGTCTCTAGGGATTAAAGAGCTAGTTTAGTCCCTGTTTTCGAAGAATAAACTAGCTCTTTTTGAATAGATGTGATAAATAATATATATTAAACACAGTTACGGGCATTTAATAATAAAGTCACGTAGTAAGGCAGGAATGTGTGAAGAGGAAACTGAACTATAGTAGGTATATTTATTCTGCATAATTATCCTGTTAGTCATGCTAAAATAGGACACCAACAAAATGACATCAGAAAATTTTCTAAGTTATATTTACCCACCAGGAAAATGAACAAAGAATATTAAAAATCAAACATTTTGTTGCTGCAGACAATGTGAAATAAATGCAGTGTCATACAGCAATCGCGGGGAGCGCTGGCCTGACAGGTACGTGAAGCTATTGAAAATATTCACGAGTGCTTTTTTCCCAGCAAAGGCTGCGGTGTGCGATAAAACGGGCAATAATTGAATGTTGTCCGCGTAGGTAAACATTCCAAATGGCCGTTAATTAAGGGAGATAGGTTCTGACACGGACGACTGCTGGTCTCTATTATTTCATTAGCTTACTTTTATTCCTCTTCAGTAGCTGAGGAAGCGGTCTCTGCGAAAGAAAACGATCGACGATAATTGGCTCGAAAAAAAGTTGATTGGAAATGTCAATTGGCCGGGCACCTCGGCTTTCTCACGATTGTGGGCTTTACGCCGCAAAGTATGTAGATATTTTAGTCGGGTATTTCGCCAAAATTTTAAAACGGTTTTAGGGTAGTGAAAGTATAAGTAATTAAAGTTACTGTCCAATTCGAAAACGGTTATCGGTTACGGTCCAAAAACTTGTAAAGTCTTCGAAAATTCAGTGCGTAAAAATGTAAAATATCATCTTTATCACCAACACACATCACTAACAAAATGTAGTCACATTTGTTCGCGATTGTACAATTCAAATGAGAGAAATGAAAGAATGAAAAAAGTAATATGTAGTGTTGTGTTTATGAATAGGAACAGAGAACTGAGTAGAAAATACGGTACAGTCGGCAGCGACAATCACAACCCGCTGACAGTAGGCGATACCACGTGTGTGCCGCGACCCGACACTAATACAATATATTGAACACGTCAAGCTAGGAAATAATATAGTAGAATATTGTGAAAGAATTATTTTGTATAATGTAATAAGAAAAGCTCGCGACAGTTTATATAATATTATATATAGTCGTTGGACACGATGATATAACAAGAACTGAAGAGAGTGTTGAACAAAATTATTTCCATATTCTTCAATTTCAGCAGCTTTAATGTTGATCGCGTCTGTTTTCTTACTAGTTATTTGTTAAGATAAGAACGTATATGAAATTATAATTAAGATGATTTAATTAAATAAGAGATTTTTTTTTTAGAGACGTCATTTAATAGTTAGGTATGTGGCGGCATGTCTACATCACCGCATGGGAACGCATCACACTGACGTCACGCAAAATCCTGCATCGCGAAATCAGAGTTTACAGCGCGACTAGTATATACTAGTATATATAAAACGTCCCGACACCAACCGTCCGGCAGTAGCCCACCAGACATAACACCCGTCTGGTTGGAGGAGCCTTTCTTTTCTATGGAGGATGAGTAAACTTTACACCCTGTTCCTCATACCTCTATAGGTATGTAACAGAGCCTGGTGCAAACTGCAAACAGTGAAAATAGACAAAACAGAGAAATCAGTCAGTAGTTTTTAAACATTTACTTAAGCATATCCATTCTAAATAAGTTGTTATGTTATTTCAATGAATTGATGTAATAGAGGAAGGCCTAATATCGATAGGTAGACGTTGGTTCATTCTAATGTAAAACTATGAGTGGACCGAACGAGATTTTATTTATTTATTTTATCTTGTAAGTGAAAACAAACAGTAGCAAGATAATAAAAATAAACAGAAATAACAATAAACATAACAAATATGTGTTTGAGTGTGTATTGTCTGCTATTCCATAAAACATACGTGTTTTAACATAACATGCATACATACATAAACTCAGGCCTTCTTCCCGTGGGGGTAGGCAGAAATTACACAACGCCACCTGCTACAATCCTTACATACCGACTCCTTTTGCTTCGTGTACGTTCACATGACAATAGGTAAAAATAAATTAAATTTATTATAGGTATAATCCGAAATCAATATCTATTCAATTTGCAAAATTGAAACCAGTTACAGAATAGCAATTCATTTGATTTTATTAAGGCGTATAAAATCTCGTCAAAAATATATTAAAAATCTTGGAAATTTTTGACGCTTCTATTAAATAAAATTACTTGAACCACTTGATGGAAAATAAACGACCCACACAAATATTGTAATTTATAAAAAAATTGCGCCTGCAGCACCGTCACGTTCTGGAAATGAAACTTCTTAAAAAATAGTGAATAAGAGAGACTTAGTGTGACAGACATAGAGAGTTATATCTTTCTTCTCTCTCATGTGCCTAAACGTGACGCGTCCTTGAAATTTCACTCTCAATTCTCGTCCAATTATCGAATCACCGCCTAAGAAGTTTCCCTTCAAAATAATTTAAGGTTATTGGGTACTTGACTCCTCCTAATTTTATATTCCTAACGTTTAAAGTCCTTTTACGGATTCGTGGTCACGAATAAACTCGAGCCACTATCATTTCAATGTGCAACGTCACGTAAACATCAAAAAGCATCATGAAACCAATCTACACGTAGTTCTATATTATGTTTATGTCGAATTGTACTAGCTTGTGTTTTGACATCGACCAAGAACTGTCAGTGTCATTATTGTTGTGGAAAATTGACACTGACAGCTCTTGAACGCAGTTTTAGATGTCATCATGTTTCATGTTTGTGTGTAATCATGTTCAGTGCCATTGGTGTAATTGGCACTTAGTTAAATATCTCGTAAACTCAATGTTATTTCGTCGCAGTGAGCAGGGAGCTGTGCGTTTTATTTGTTGGGTGGTAATAACAAACACACATTTCGCTTTTTAAAGCTCTAAACAATCGGACTCGACTGAAAGGGTCAAGGGGCGTAAGTAGTGATAAAGAAAATATATGAGCGCCGTGCCGAGAGCCGAAATGCTACGAATAGGAGCGTTTTTAGGGTTCCGTACCCAAAGAGTGTCAACGGGATCCTGTTACTAAGGCTCCGCTCTCCGTCCGTCTGTCACAGGGCTGTATCTTTTGGATCGTAAGCAGACATTTGAAATTTTCACAGAGTGTGTACCACTGTGGCCGCTATAACAGCAAATAATAAAATTAAATAAAGTTAAAAATTAAAGACAGTCTCCTTACAAGAAATGTGTTTTTTTTTTAACTAAAGTAAAAAAAAATGTATTGTTAATAAATATTATACGGTGGTATGGAATTCTTCGTATGCGAGTCCGACTCGCACTTGGTCGCTTTTTTCACTCAATGCAATAAAGTCGTTTACAAACGGCCCGGCCGTACTAACAGTGCAATCGAAAAGGTCGGTTGTTAGTATTACAAACACGTTTTTTGTTGAAATAGGATTGTTTTTGTTGTCACTGATTATGTTCGTCAACTATTATTTTTAGTGCGTAATCTAGTTTTATCGGTATAGAGATTTCAGTTGGAGAAAGTTTATTTTGTAAGATCTAGTCACGTTCGGCATTGGACGTACGAGTATATTGGGCGATACGATGATAATTATAATAAATCTGCCAGCACCCTAATTGCGTAACACACTATCAATCGGAATCTGAATCATTTTGAAGCAAATTGTAATCCATTGCTTCATAAGTTCGAAAAATTTGTCTGCTCAACACGTAAATAACGCAATGAATGTTGTTGAACTGTCAAAATGAAACCGATTCCGATTGATAAGGTGTTACGCAATTGCCCCGCAGGTCCGAGACTAGGATATTTGATCCGGTACTGCTCTAATAATCCTTTCATATCCTAAGGGCACGTCTTCCTTACCATTATCGCGCCCCCGGTGTACTCCTTGATATGCAATGGAATCTGTAGCCCCTGAAATATGAGGCTACATGAGCTAGTGTGAATCTTTGGGTTTATTCGATTAATCGAGTATGGTCAAACCACGCTGGGGTCGGTGCATTTCATTCATTCATGTTCGGGACTACATTTGATGCATTTATTTAAAACATGCTTTAATTGAGTTTAAAGCAGTATTTACTGGAGTGATTTTATATTTTTTTACCTAACTCCATCCAACATGTTTGCAGTAGTGGCTTCGTACAGAAAAAAACCTTTTAACCCTCTCCGATTATTCGGGTCTGACGGTCAAGTTTAAAAGGTTCAGACAGTCGTACTTTCCCTATTTATTGTTCGGGACCTTTGGTTAAAAGAACACTAGTTCAAGATATGTATATATAAATAGGCTACATGGGGCAAACAATTAATTCGTCGTGAGAAATCTATACATATATAATTACTTGTCCTAGAAAGAAAAAAAAAAGAAAAAAAAGATAGAAAGTACGTAAAACATGACGCAAAGAAAGAATACAAACACAAAAAAGAAACAAGTTGGGGGAAAATATGCGTCATATCCACGCAAACTCACGCCATTGCTCAGCATAATGCTGCGACCCTAAGCGAGATAGAGCCTCAGCGCTGGTTTTCAGTGACAGCCGGCTGTGGCCTGACTGATTCATCATCAACGCAGAGCCCAAACCACTGGGACTTCAAACTTGAAACTTTGGCAGTTGATGCCTTAAATGTTGTAAACATCCACTAAGAAAGGATTATTGGAAATTCGACCTTTAAGGAGGTGATAAGGGGGATTTAGTTTGCATGAAAAATTTTAATTCTTAAGTTAATAAACTTGAAACTTGGCACGAATACTTATCTAAGTTAATTATGAAGTTTGTCATTTTTTGTTTTTCTAAACTACCTACCAAAGAGGGATTGGGGGGGTGTCAAAGTTTGTATGGAATAATTTTAACTCAGTATTTGTACTTAAGACCGAAAATAAAGAATAACGTGTGTTAGGGTTTCTTGAAAATCTACCTCTTACGGGATGCTAAAGTGCGAAATCCACGCAGACGAAGTCGCGCGGGAACTGCTAGTATTACTATAATTACAATGATTGTCACATTGACACTGGTAAGCCCCCGTTTACATAATATTCCAGTACTGTTCATAGCAGCCAAGTAAAACCACATCGCTGTTTATTTTGGAAATCAGAAGGCTTAGTTAGGTGTCTTTTTAGGAAACCACAAGTGACGTCAACTCTTAAATAATCAGCAATCCTTTATTTAGATGTGATAAAATGGGTTTAACTCGATCATAAATTTATTTAATTTTTATATAATAAATAAATAAATAAAATAAAATTAAAAGTTTTTAATTCGGACTGACAAAATCCATAGAATGTTAGTACAATAAAACTTATGAAACTAGAGTTAGTATTTAACAACAATAAATAGATTTATTTTCTGATGTGGGTATCAACCCAGTGCTGGATCAAACGCGTGTCCAGCCTATCCACAATAACAGCCAGGATGCTGTTGGTGCTGGCGCGCAACCTGCCGAGCGCCGCGGCGCATCGCTTACGGAGCACGGCGTGGAAGCCGTCAACATGTGCGTCCGCGAACATGCCCGACGCGCTGCACCAGCGCGGCAGCCCCAACATGTGCGTCCGCGAACATGCCCGACGCGCTGCACCAGCGCGGCAGCCCCAACATGTGCGTCCGCGAACATGCCCGACGCACTGCACCAGCGCGGCAGCCCCAACATGTGCGTCCGCGAACATGCCCGACGCACTGCACCAGCGCGGCAGCCCCAACATGTGCGTCCGCGAACATGCCCGACGCGCTGCACCAGCGCGGCAGCCCCAACATGTGCGTCCGCGAACATGCCCGACGCGCTGCACCAGCGCGGCAGCCCCAACATGTGCGTCCGCGAACATGCCCGACGCACTGCACCAGCGCGGCAGCCCCAACATGTGCGTCCGCGAACATGCCCGACGCGCTGCACCAGCGCGGCAGCCCCAACATGTGCGTCCGCGAACATGCCCGACGCGCTGCACCAGCGCGGCAGCCCCAACATGTGCGTCCGCGAACATGCCCGACGCGCTGCACCAGCGCGGCAGCCCCAACATGTGCGTCCGCGAACATGCCCGACGCACTGCACCAGCGCGGCAGCCCCAACATGTGCGTCCGCGAACATGCCCGACGCGCTGCACCAGCGCGGCAGCCCCAACATGTGCGTCCGCGAACATGCCCGACGCGCTGCACCAGCGCGGCAGCCCCAACATGTGCGTCCGCGAACATGCCCGACGCACTGCACCAGCGCGGCAGCCCCAACATGTGCGTCCGCGAACATGCCCGACGCGCTGCACCAGCGCGGCAGCCCCAATATGTGCGTCCGCGAACATGCCCGACGCGCTGCACCAGCGCGGCAGCCCCAACATGTGCGTCCGCGAACATGCCCGACGCACTGCACCAGCGCGGCAGCCCCAACATGTGCGTCCGCGAACATGCCCGACGCGCTGCACCAGCGCGGCAGCCCCAACATGTGCTTCCGCGAACATGCCCGACGCGCTGCACCAGCGCGGCAGCCCCAACATGTGCGTCCGCGAACATGCCCGACGCGCTGCACCAGCGCGGCAGCCCCAACATGTGCGTCCGCGAACATGCCCGACGCGCTGCACCAGCGCGGCAGCCCCAACATGTGCGTCCGCGAACATGCCCGACGCGCTGCACCAGCGCGGCAGCCCCAACATGTGCGTCCGCGAACATGCCCGACGCGCTGCACCAGCGCGGCAGCCCCAACATGTGCGTCCGCGAACATGCCCGACGCGCTGCACCAGCGCGGCAGCCCCAATATGTGCGTCCGCGAACATGCCCGACGCGCTGCACCAGCGCGGCAGCCCCAACATGTGCGTCCGCGAACATGCCCGACGCACTGCACCAGCGCGGCAGCCCCAACATGTGCGTCCGCGAACATGCCCGACGCGCTGCACCAGCGCGGCAGCCCCAACATGTGCTTCCGCGAACATGCCCGACGCGCTGCACCAGCGCGGCAGCCCCAACATGTGCGTCCGCGAACATGCCCGACGCGCTGCACCAGCGCGGCAGCCCCAACATGTGCGTCCGCGAACATGCCCGACGCGCTGCACCAGCGCGGCAGCCCCAACATGTGCGTCCGCGAACATGCCCGACGCGCTGCACCAGCGCGGCAGCCCCAACATGTGCGTCCGCGAACATGCCCGACGCGCTGCACCAGCGCGGCAGCCCCAACATGTGCGTCCGCGAACATGCCCGACGCGCTGCACCAGCGCGGCAGCCCCAACATGTGCGTCCGCGAACATGCCCGACGCGCTGCACCAGCGTGGCAGCCCCAACATGTGCGTCCGCGAACATGCCCGACGCGCTGCACCAGCGCGGCAGCCCCAACATGTGCGTCCGCGAACATGCCCGACGCGCTGCACCAGCGCGGCAGCCCCAACATGTGCGTCCGCGAACATGCCCGACGCGCTGCACCAGCGCGGCAGCCCCAACATGTGCGTCCGCGAACATGCCCGACGCGCTGCACCAGCGCGGCAGCCCCAACATGTGCGTCCGCGAACATGCCCGACGCGCTGCACCAGCGCGGCAGCCCCAACATGTGCGTCCGCGAACATGCCCGACGCGCTGCACCAGCGCGGCAGCCCCAACAACGCAACGCCCTGAACGCATTGTTATATTGCACGCGCCGGGCGCTGAATAATCTTCGCGTATAATGTTACCACAATCAAAAATAATTTCTAATCTCCATTATTTAGTTTAACTAAGCCATTAAAACTCCTCAAAAGAACATTATAGGTAGTATTTGTTTCCTAATGGATCCTAAAGGCACTTAAATAATTTGTGAAGACGGAAGATCAGCAAATTACGTTGAAAACGTAGGTACAGAGAAAATTTCATAAAAGCTTTGTACTATTTTTAAACGTTATGTACACTTCAGAAAGTACTCAAGTGTTTTAAATGGTATCCGTTTATTGGCTCGTATTTGTACGGAATTGTCGTACGATTGTCAATAACAGCCCACACAGCGCTGTTGCCAACAGTACTACGTACTGTACATTCGCGATGAAAATATTAAACGTGATTTCAGTACAGTCGTCACGTTTTTCCGGCTCCAATTGTGTTTTCGTATTTTATTAAATTATTCGATATTTTTTTTGATTGAAGTTTTTTGTTATTATTTAATTACGATGGTTTAATTGAGACCAGCTTATTGTTTATCCAGCTTATTACCTATTTTAAACGTTGTAATATTTTTTAAAATACTGTGATCTAGATCTAGTCACAAACGTTGAGCATGAGGTCCTGGGTTCAATTCCTAGGTCGGGCAAAGTGTTATTGGGTTTTTCCATCTGGAATTTCTCAGGGCAGTCCGGAGTCTGGATTTGTGCCCGGTTGATGGCGATAGGATCGCCCCATACCAACATAACTGGGGAAATGTATGTGTATTATAGGTACACCTCTACCTAACCCTTCGGGTATACAGGCATGATGTTATGTTATTTTTTAAATTATATTTTTGAAACATAATTAAGTTCAGGTGTTCTTAGTAAAACTTTACCACAACGTTAATTTTAAATTTTTTATAGCTGTTGTATATTTTTATGGAACACGCTTGCTGATAGGCGTGATTAATTCGCGGAAGTGCATAATTTAAAATGTATATTAACGTGATGCTTTTAATTACATTTTAAAATGAAACTGTGTTACCGCTGCTTCGTTCATGTCTATATTTTTTACTTAGCCATCAAGGTTATATTGTTATTGGATGAAGAAAATTACTATCTATTTTCAAACTCAGTTTTAAAAAAAGAAGTTTACCAGTTGAAATAACTATTATGGATAAGTCACGGGGTATTTAAAAAAATGTACATACATAATATTTTTAGTTCTCTATCAAAGACTGTTTTACCTATAAACACAGCACGCGTAACATGATCACAATAGAAACGGGTTTTGTCGAGGGAAGAATAGACAAAATGACACATCGCCATGCTTTGACGTTAGAAATCTTTCTACAATCTGCCATTTTGTCTATTCTTCCGTCGACTAAACCCGTTTCTATGGTGGTCATGCTAGGCGTGGAGGAGAAGACCTAATAGTCAACCTCGTTACTAGCCAATCAACCTTTTCTTTTTACTAGCGATCAAACTGGCCATTATGAAAACATTATACTAGACACAGCCCTATACAATGAAGCTATTACGATGGTTTTACTCCCCTTAGTAGCAGCTGACTCGAGTTCTAAAACCAACATTATGGGTTTAATCCGTGTAGAACATTGCGGTACAAAAATCACATATCTATTGCGGATAGACTTACAGAAACTACTTAGGCACCTGTCCCACTGCCTGCGATTAACGAGAAGCGATTAGAGCTATCAGCTAGCAACTAAAGAAGTGAGTAGAGCTATCAGCTAGCACCTAAAGCAGTGAGTAGGTACGCGACAGTGACTAGTTATTACTCGCTGGTATGCGTATGTACCAAGCGTGTGTCTCTAAGCGAGTGATCTGCCCGCCAAGCGAGCGTCACTGAGCGAGTACTCTCTTGGGAAGCTCTTGTCGCTGCGACAGACGAGTACTCGCCGTCGGTGTGAGCAGTCAGCGATCAACTATCAATATATTTATCTCTGTTACTTACACAGGATCTACAATCTTTTGTAAGTTTCTTGAGCGAGAAAATCGTTGATAGCTAGTTGCTTCTTCGTCGACGTGGCAGTGGGACAGGTGCCTTAGGCTACTTATACGGAGTCATGTTGAAATTAGGTATAGTTCCTTTTGTCAATAGCGTGGCTTTGCGTGGTTTCAATGTAAACAAAGTGTAAAGCAGTTTAACAGTAACAGCATATTGAAAGAAGGTCGAAACCCATAAAAATGTGTTAAGTGTAAGCCTAAAGGACTAATACTCTGAAATAGATTTTTATGAAAGTAAGGTTTTTGTAGTTGGCAAGACTGACAAAAGGCCGGTAACACCACGCAAGGGCGAATATATGAAGCACGGTGTACAGTTTATGATTATTTTTTGTGATTTGTTGTCATTCTAATTGGAAACCAAATAGAAGGATCTTCCTATTAAACACTAGACACACATACACACGCTTCACATACACACACATACATGTACAACACACGTACTAGTACATACTTTTTATTTACACAAGAAACTTGCACCAAAAGAGTCCCTTCATGTAGCTGAAATCAAAAGAGACATTTGCAAAGACAGTCGACCACCGCTGAAAGCTAGTCCTATTTAGACAAAGGAACTTGTATTTCTCTTAACTTGGCAGTACAACTGACTGTTTTGAAGGGTATAAAAGATTCCACTGGGAAATCTCTACGAAAAGAGCATTGTCAAGCAATGGACAGAAAAAAGCTTATGTAATTAAAATGATGAATATATATAATAGAGACATAATATCTTCAGACCTTAAAAAAAACTTTATTTCCTAACTTTTTACATACATGTGTTTTAGTGACAATAAACAAATTTTACTTTCTAAAACCAGACTATACGCGTTCAGTCAAGCCAGTCTTTGACCGTCGTGTTGGTCCAGTGGTCTCAATCGCTACTGCTGACCTTTAGGTATAGGTTAAATTCCCAGTCGAGCAAAGTGTTATTGGGCTTTTCCGTCTGGAATTTCTCAGTAGCAGCCTGGAGTCTGGATTTGTGCCCGGTTGATGGCAATAGGCTCTCCCCTATTACATGGGACTTAAACATAACTAGCGCCATGTTGGTGTACACCTCTGCCTAACCCTTCGGGGAATACATGCGTAATGTTATGTTTTGTTAAGTATACATATGTGTATGTGACAATTAACTAATTTTTCTTTTTAAAACCACAGTAGTTGCAGACTATACGCGTACAAGCCATTCTCTGTTTTCGACGTCAAAGCTGTAGGAAGTGGAATTTCTTACCATTTATCTGCCATGCATGAGGTTAGTAAGTGGTGTGTCTGCTTGTAATCGCCCTCTGAGGTCCGTCACGTCCATTAGTTGACTGCACGGATAAGACCAAGCATCGTTTAGAGATAATTTTGAATAATTGTTACTGCGTGGCCCTATGCTCAAGAGATAAACAAAAAGTTTGAAACATGAAAAATTAAAATGTGCCTTGTTACGACAGCATGAATTATTACCATTTTCGTTGCTGCATTTCGTTTTTAAAAAAAATAAAATTATAAATAGATAGATACATAGAATAAATACTCTTTATCGTAATTTATGTGCTTAAAGTTGAGTAATGATTAGCGTCTGCTTAACCATAAAATTTTTGACGTTTAAACGTCTCTTCACTTTAAGCAACGTTTATAATATGGAGGTTAATATATATATTTTGAGACTGGCCATCATAAAAAACCATTTTTATCTTGTTTATTAATTAGCCCATGAATAAAAATAATTAAAAGAAGGCGACGCTACGCTATAAATGTAGGTAAATAAATGTGTTATCTTTTCTGGAAAATACAGAAAACTGAATCGAGCAATGGCGGCGAAGAACTGACACACGCTTCGTTATTAAATTATACCCGCCACAGTAATATTATTAAGGATAATCTACTCGTACCTGGGTAACAACACATGCCGCTATGTCTAAATAGGCATGGGCAGTTTTTTAAACCTTAGGGTCAGTTCACACCGAGACGTGACGCTGCGCTTAATTTTTAAGATACCGACACAATATCGATCTTAATTACTACACGAAAAGGTAACATTTCAGTGCGAGCGTGAACGCGTGTCGAAGTACGTTGAGATACGCTGTGCGACACAGCGCGACATACCTTATTGTGTAATGAATAAGTTCGATTTTGTATTGCAATCTAAAAAATGCGCGCAGCGTCGCGTCGCTTCACGTCTCGGTGTGATTAAAAAAAAAAATGCTGTGTAGGTATTATCTGCTGATTGTTTTGTCGGTTTCTTTCACTAATTGTTTTTTTGTACTAATTGTATTTTGTAGTGTGTATATAAAAATAACCTACTTAACGAAAATGATAGGCAAAAAATGACAAATATAAAACTTTCATAAAATATAGTATAGGTACATATTTAGCTAGAGAAAGTAATATACTTATCTCAATAATTCTATTACATTATTTAGTTTATTTAATAGAATTTTCACAAAAAGTCTAAGTAAGTACAAACATGTAAATAAAATAGAAAATCTAAATCTTTTAAAGATCAAACATTAAAGGGAACATAATTTGATTTTCCGAATCTCGTGAAGGCGACCATTCAAATGGAGACCATTTTAATATTAAATGACGGGCTGCAATTTTTTAAAGTATTATTTTATAGAACGTCAGTCAGTCGTAGAAGGCACATTTGCATTTTGATTGGATAACTAGAGCCGGAGATAGCTAGATTAGGTTCCACTTGTTAGCATCAGCATTTTAAAACTTTTGTTATTTGCATATATTTTGCACTTATTCATAAATTAGCCTAGCCATCTCGTTTGATAAAAAATATTGTATAAACAAAAATTTCATACAGGTTTTTAACTTAAACACCGACCAATGGTCAGCTTAAAAAACTGTAAATAATAAAAATAAAATTCTCTTAAATTCTTGCAATGAATAAAGATGCACTAAATTGCATTAATAAGAAAATGATTGTACACGCCTCACGCCTGTAATCCCCGAAGGGTCAGACAGAGGTGTACCTATAGTAAGCCTACATTCTACCAACCAATGTTTAAGTCCCATGTAATAGGGGGCGAGCCTATTGCCATCAATCAGGCACAAATCCAGACTCCCGGCTGTGTGAATAATAATAATAATATGGACTCAGCGATATATTCTAATATTTTATAGTGTAACTTAGTTAGATTACAATAAAATAAAGAGTTTGGAAAAATATTAACAATGAAACGAACAGTAACAAAACACATAATGCTGATTACATACTGGAAACTTCTCGCGGTCTCATTAGCGGTAACATCGATGTTGCTCAGGAATTTGCAACTTTCTTTACAAATATTCCAATTAAAACTACAGAAACTTTAAATTCCTCGCCCTCACTTGCTATTGATTTATTAAGAGCGAATGTTTTAACCCGACCTGAGGAATTCAAATTTAAACATATAAACCCTTTGGTCGTTGCAAAGGCTTTTAAGCAACTTAAGATCAAAATTACCGAAGATCTGTGGAGCATGTCTACAAAAGTTTGTCAATCCATTATTGAGACAGTTGCACCCTATTTAGCTTCGATATTTAGTTTGTGTGTTGATCAAGGGGTAATCCCAGATTTAATAAAACAGTAAAGTTATTCCACTTTTCAAATCCGGGGACAGCAAAGAAACTAATAATTATAGACCCGTATCGATTTTTCCGGATTTCAGCAAGGAGCTTAAAAAGTAATGTTAAATCATATGCTCAATCATTTTAATCGTAATAACAGCCTACACGATCAACAGTATAGTTTCACCAAAGGACAAAACACACCAACACACATCACACACACACAAAAACACAAAACACACACACACACACAGACACACACACACACTACCAAGACCACCAACCTACCCAACCAACCACCCCAACCTACCAACCAACCTACCACCACCAACCAACCAACCAACCAACCCAACCGACCTATCCAAGGCATTTGATTGCGTGAATCATGAAACATTGCTCTTGAAACTTGAGCATTACGGACCGGGTAAACTTGCGCTTAGCTTAATAAAATCATATTTGAATGATAGACTGCAGTAAAATCAAATAAACGGTGAGTATTCATTGGGTTCAAAAGTCAAAATTGGTGTACCGCAGTACTCAATATTAGGTCCGTTCCTTTTTTTAGTGTATAAATGATATACCTCATTTACTGACAAACCGAACACAAATGGTGTTATTTGCTGATCACACATCACTAATTTTTAAAGTTAACAGACATGCACGAGAGCTTAAACGATGTAAATAACGCTATGCTTAAGGTCCATAACTGGTTCACTGTAAATAATTTAGTATTAAATGAGAAGAAAACTAAATGCATATGATTTGCGTTACCAAAAGTTATTATGTCACGTTGTATTGAATAAGGAAATACTACAATTCGCCGAAAAGACTGTTTTCTTTGGAATTACACTAGACTCAAAGCTGCAGTGGAGTCCTCACTTAACATCACTTGCAGGGCGGCTAAGTTCAGCCGCTTACGTTGTTTGGAACATCCGCCAATTAACAGACGAGGATACCGCGAGACTGGTCTATTTTAGTTACTTTCATAGTATCATGCCTTACGGTATTTTGCTGTAGGGTCGGGTTGCAGATATTGATTCTATTTTTATTCTGCAAAAGAGGGTTGTCAGAGCCATCTACAACCTCCGCAAATGCGAATCTCTAAAGGAACTATTTAATAAAATTAACATCATGACGATTCCTTACCAATTATGAAAACATCATGTATGTTAGAAAAAATCTACATCTTTTATTTATTTATTTATTAAAGAACACCAACAGCATATACATTCAACATTGTTTTATAAGAGTATTTAGGAAAGTATTACTGCTAATGTATACACAAATTATAGGTGTACATAACATTTAAAGAAATAAGACATTGAACAGAAGCTGCTTATAAACTAAAAGTAAAAATTAAACAAAGTTATTTAAGCTGCTTATAAACTAAAAGTAAAATTTAAACAAAGTTAAAACTTACAAACATCTTGTTTGTAAGCTACACCACACCTAGGTAGTTACGTGACAGACATAATTTTAATACTAGAAATAGGAACCAATTAGATCAACTACGTTTCAGATTGTCTAAAGTACACACTTCCTTTATGGGGTACTGTGTAAAATGTTATAATAAAATACCACTCGATATTCTTCAACGAAATGAGACCCAATTTAAAACATACATTAAACGCACACTATGTAGACAAGCATATTATAAGTTGGTTGATTATACCGTAGATAAAAATGCTTGGCTAAATGCTGGTCGTGCTCGACAGCCATTTGGGCTTTGTTAATTTTTTTTTCTTGAAGTAATGCGTCCCTTTTTTTCTGACATTATGACTTTAATTTTTATTTAATCAAGTTTTATGATAGATGTTGAATAGGTAATTCAATAGGTAGGATTTTCTTTCCTTTTGGTAGTAAGATTTTACAAATCTTAAATACAATCATTGCAAACTATAGTTTTGTATATTTTAGAACCATTTTTTCAATTTTGTAAATGTAAGTACCATGGAGCGGTTTTATGTTATGATGTAGGTATGTTGACTTGAAAGAGTATGGCAGTTGAGAGTATGTTATGCTCACTTAAATGTCTCGCTGATGGTGGCGCGTGTGTTGGATCATTAGGTTCCCTACAAAATGGTTGAGCTAGATGGTGCTGATCCACGCGTCATGTTCGTGAACGGGCGTCGTCAGTTGAGACTGGTCATCTCTTAACTGCCAGGGCTTATTTTTAATCTTATAGTTTGAATTGTTTTCAATTATTTATTTTTTTACATTGTTCTCACTTAGAGAAGCAACAAGAACAATGTGCCCTGGATTTTGTAACAATTTTGATTTAAAAGAGTGTCCTCGGAGTTTCTTCCTCGTTCTTCTCCATAGAGATATTCGTTTTGGAACAACTGACCGACTCTTTGACAATTCAAAAATGCCTGTAATTGATTTAATTGAAATAAATGCTTTGAGTTTGAGTTCAAAGAAGTATATTACTAAAAATTTCACAATAAAATACTTTAAATAACAATGTACACTTTTCAACTAGGTTATGGCTCCTTTTCGGGTACAGGCCTCCTCCAATTTTTTCCAGGTTTACCTATTTTTGGCTTTGACCATCTAGTCTTTGGTTATGCTTTTTTTTATTTCATCTACCCAGCGTTTCGGTGGGCGTCCTCTGGGTCTTTTACCTGTTGGTCCCGACTATATCGTGGTTCTATGGCTCCATCTTGTGACAGGTAGGCGTACTACATGGCCTGCCCATTTCCACTTCAGACATTGGGAATGTTCGAGGGTGTCTAGAGCATTGGTTCTCTTCTTTGTTTCCCGGCTGCGTTACTACCTACAAATTAATTCTTAATCAAGTTTATATTATTTCTTAGTCGATTTTGCTTAAAATCCGGGAGGTACGACAAACAATTTTCAAAACATTTTCTGCTAAAAACACAATTCATACAGCAAACACATTAATGCTGAAACAACCTTCCACAGTTCATCCTTATATTGTTTTTATGACTTTATTCATCGCTACACGGTGATTATAAATCCCGAAAAACAAAACATTGCGTTTCTTTGTTTGCGGTAAATATTCCAGCAATGGAGGGCGGTTTTATTGTTTTGTATCAGCGGATTATACTGAATAAATTAAATATGAAAATATTCTAAATGATAAATGATTTTATTTCTGTAAGTAGGTTTATACAAACACTTTTACACGTCAATTTTTTTTTTAAACTAGATGAGGCCGGCGTTTCCTATCTGACTACTCTGAGAAGAAAGGCCAAAAAAAACACAGAGGTCACAGTCTCTTTTAAAGTCTAGACATAATCTTGGTCAGATCATGTGAAGACCATGTAGGTTGGTGTCTGAAATGGTCTTTTGAGGAAATAACCACACAGATTGAGTTTACCTGTCCAGTCAGTGCAAGCATCTGTCAGTAATCGTACAGCTCAACTTAAAAGTTAAGGAGCTCAACGATTCGACGAACAATACCAAAGAAAGGATATTTGGGTAGGCCGCATATTTTACTCAAACTGGCAGACTATGGTTAAAGCTGAGAGAAAAAAAAAAACAAGGACGCACATAGTCTTCACATTCACAGTAATTAAAATAATATAACTTTTTACAAAGTAAATATTCATGTCATTGTATATATAAAATTCATCAATGTCAATGTGTATATAAGAAGAAAAAAAAAGCTAGCAAAAAGGAAAGAACAAAAAATATCAGTATGTATATTAAAAAAAAAAAATTATTGGAGCAGCTCAATCCCACGCCTTTTTGTCTTCAATGTAAGCTACAATGTAAGCTTGAACGGGTTATTTATTTACTGCTTCCTTGGTCTTGGTCGTAAGTGTTACTGCTGAGCATAAGGTCCTGGGTCCTATTGCCGGGTCGGGAAAAGTGTTATTGGGTTTTTCCAACTGGCGTACATGGCCTCCTATTACATGGGACTTAGACATAACTGGCAAAATGTGGGTGTATCTACTATAGGTGCACCTTTGCCTAACCCTTCGGGGAATACAGGCGTTATGTAATGTTTTGTTTCTCCTGTAAAATGTCTAGATTTCGCTCATATTTTTCCCGTGAGTTTTAAGTATGGAAAATATCGTTAAGCGTCACTGCTTCAGGTACTTTATTGATTTAACGTTATAAGATGACAAGCTACAGTATTAGTTTATTTTTTTATACGTATAAATAAATTATATCTATAAAAATGTTGCCAGTAAATCTTTAAAATTAACAACCTGTAATGAAACCTACAGAGTACAAAAGATATTTGCTCTAGGATGCTCTAAGCTTGAATATTTACAAACCAATCACTAATAACATTATTATTGTCAGTCATAGAGATGTTGCTTTCGTGTTGCACAGAAATAAAAAAAACAAATCGTTTAAAACGTCAAATGTCAAAGGTATCGGGCACGTACGAACAAAAAGACACTCGGAGTGTGCAATAACGTCGTCGCCAGTGACGCGTGAGTGCGAATCACTCGTCTTTCTAGTTCATCCCTCGCTCCGTTCATGTGTGTCGCGAGTTGTACATCGCTCACTCCATTCCATCCAGTGCTTGCGAGTCGTTCACGCGAAACGCATTTAGAATTGTTATGAATCGGATGATTTTGATGCGCGGAATATGAGTGAGGAAAATCTACTACCGTCCAATATTTGTCCTCGTCAACATAATGGAGCACAGATTTACTGAAGCCATTCTTAATGTTGTCACAATTTCATGCGACATTGGCATTTTTGACATAAACACACAAAGACCGCGTTTTCAAGTTTCTGTTATGCAATAAGCTCATGGAAGTACAAAGTTTGTTGAGGAATCTACAATAAGCTGACGTTCGCACGGACGCGAAAATAACGCGGCGGGATTTTATCGCGCATTGGATTTTTAACTCTTGGTGTTGAGCCGAGCATTGAGAATCCAACAGAGTGCATTCCAACGCGTGGAAAAATCACACTATTGGATTTTCAACTCTCGGCGCTAAGCAGAGCGTTGAAAATCCAGTGCGCGATAAAATCCCGCCGCGTTATTTTCGCGTCCATGCAAACGTCTTACTGAGTAGATAACTAAAGTTATTCGTCAGGATGTCGTTAAAAGCTTTAACAAAGAAATTATAACTTTGGCAGAAGAATTTAATAGGTCAAGTTAGTCCTGCCTGACTACCGCAAATTATCTTGAAAATGTATTTGACACTTTAGATACTTTAGATACGCAATGACTCGTTTTAATGGCACTGGTCGTTAGATATTACACTAATGTTGGAAATGCGAAATATCTACACCCGCAATGGTTGAGATGATTTAATTTTGTGAAAGAGCAGATGAAAAATGTTCTCACTTCCTGAAAATTAGTTAATCATAAATGTAAAAACTAGGTATGGATGAATGTAAAAATCAAAATTTTTAATAAAGTGTACAATTTCTTCAAGAAAATTTAATTCAAAACTTGAATACAGTACCTAATGTAAAGAACTGCCCATCCTAATGGAACAGAAACTAAACATCATGAACATGAAGTTTATAAGTCTGTGACCAGCATGTTTGGTGACTCATGACCTTTCAGCTGTAGTGGGTCAGTGCTCAACGCTGCAGTTCATGATACGTATGCCCCAGTTGCCAAGTGCCTGCACATATTTGTACACAACCTAGCTCTCACTGCTCTATTCTTTTCTGAAAGATACAATATTAATTAACGTTTTTGTTTCATTGCCAATTTTATCTCGATTCTTCTCTAAACATTTAGTCAGTTAGGATGGTGGGAATAAAAGCTTATTCCCCAGTAGTCAGCGGACGTGACTTACGAGTTGTAGGTCGTAAGTTCGAACCCAGACAGACGCTTTACTTTGTGTAAATTATTTCATTACAACTGCTCTCAAAACGGTGAAGGAAAACATCGTGAGGAAACCGGCATGTCCTAGAAACAAAAATTCGAAGACAAGTGACATTTATCAACCCGCATTGGACCCGCGTAGTGGATAAGGGTTGCTACACACATATGTAAGCGGGCCGGCATTGTCGGTTCGGCACTATTTGTCGAACAACAAAGCCGAACCGAAGCAATTACTGCACTTGTTCACATCTACATAATTATATTCGATTTTATCGACACAAACCTTACAGTCGACACCCTCTCACCGAGAGGAGGCCTATCTCCCAGCAGTGGGAACATTATAGGCTGATTATGCAATCAGCGGACAAGGCACTGTAGAGATGTTAGCCTGCATGGCTTCCCCATGCAACCTATGCAAGTATTTATATTGTAAGTTGAAGGCATGTGTAATGAGATAATAGTTATTTATGCTACAAGTGCGGAAGGTAGATGATTTCCGGCAAGTGGCATTTTATAAGTCGACACGAGTCGGAAATCATCTTACGAACGTGTATCAACGTTTTACTATGCATTGTGCGAGGAAATAAAAAATATTAAGATTTACTCACATCAACTCTGAACTAAGCAAGAAATTAGTAAAATGGCGGGCTTATTTTAAATGTATACATAATTACATGCGTGCTCAGCATACCTACTGCTGCGCATATGCAAATAGCTGCCACGTCGTATCGCAAAAAGGCACGAGCAAAATATACGTTCAGCCAAACATATTTTAATGAACATTTAAAATTAATTTATTGATCAAAATCTAAATCTAGAGTAATGAGTAACGCGTTTAATTAAGTATTAGTTTTATTGTACCTATTTTAGGAATGATAATCTGTACTTGACTAATTTGTACAACTTTTCTCAAATAATAAAAACTCTTTGCGTCGGGCTGATGACGAAGTTAAAAATAAAAACTAAAAAGTAAAAAGCAGTAGTGCGAAAAAGTGGCACTTTCCGCACAATTTGGCAGCTTGGAAAACGCTCTTTTCGAGCACATGCATTGTAAATACTATTTCATATTTAGAAGGATAAAAAAGGAATAAAGGATGCTTGAAGAGCTGACAGCGCACGTCTAGATGTAAAATAAGTAGATTGTTTGATAGAAATAATTATGAAAATTATAATGTAATTAAATACGTCTTTCATTGATTATTCCGTAACAGATGGCGTACTTGATGAAGGTACTTATGGAGACTCAAACTAGCATTAGATACTGCTATGCACTAACGGCCGAACCCAATAACCTATTTTCAGTAAAAGACAGATTACTATTCATGGTAGACAGTATAATTCTATCTGTCCTTATGTCAGGTCAGATAGATTATTGGGAAGTTATAACCATAGATAGATAGGATTTCCTATCTCTAGTATGGTGATAGATAGGTTATTGGGTTTGGCCGTAAGTAGGCTTAATAGACTGTAGATTTGTATACCATTTTCTATTTTGTTAAGTACCTGGTACTTGTTAACAGACCTACTCGAACACTGTCTTCCTATAGCTATTAACACTGTAATTTGAAAACATTGTAAAAGCCAATTATTTTTAAAAGAGTAACCGTGGAGTTTCTTGCCGACTCTTCTCAATAGGAAACGACCAATTGGAATCATGCACCTAACTTCTGACGTGTCATAAGTGCCCATGTAGGTTTATGTGAAATTCAATATTTTAATTTTGATTTCGAAGTAATTTTTTTCTAATCATAACGCGCGACTCTATGACCAATTATGGAATGAATTTCCAGACAAGCTCCTATAGGGAATTGCTTTACAGAAAAACCCAACCAAACATTTTGCCCTACTTTTGAGAGGCTACTTAAATCTTTGAATAAGAGCTTGCTGTCAAATCGCATGATCAGTTGTTATTGGCTAAAGGCACAACAACATCCAATGAAATCACTTGACATGACATTAAATTGAATAGCCTTTCAGGAACCGAAATAAAACTTTGAAATTTTAGCGCGTCACAACCTTTTGCGGTTTGCGTCTACGAGACCAAGCGACAATCAACTTCCGTTTATATGCCAACCAAATAGGATTTGACTTAAAACGCTTTCACGCTTCAAAGCGTCTGACGGATTTTATTGAATATTGAATGGATTGTTGCCTCTTTAGTACCTACAGTGCCCGGGTGTAAATATGACACATCGATCTTTGGAAAGAGATTGTCACACCGATGAGGGACAGAGATAACGCACTACAATACCGACCTTAATAAAAATAAATTATTAACCTATCATGAGAAGGACATGAGGATTTTGTTTCGAGGAAAAATTTGGACTCTTTATTTCATGTAAAAAAAAAATTGGTATTTTTTTTTTATTTAAAAAAAAAATATTGGTAATTTCTTTTTGTTTTGGCCAAAGTTTTAGTTTTAGCAGTTAGTTTAGTTCTTTTTGATTTGTGATTAAGTTCAAAGATTTTTTATTCGTTTCACTTCAATTTTCAATTGAGAGGTAATCGATTTTAGT
The DNA here is from genome assembly GCA_947568875.1 of Fissipunctia ypsillon. NCBI lineage: Eukaryota > Metazoa > Arthropoda > Insecta > Lepidoptera > Noctuidae > Fissipunctia > Fissipunctia ypsillon. The sequence goes on along the minus strand of OX387644.1, from coordinate 11,630,871 downwards.
TACTATAGAATTTTGACATTTGCTGAGTGGCGGCTAAAAAGGAGAAATAACCGGCGAATGGGACTTAGTACTCGTACTTATCAAACGTTTCTTCGGGCCGTCGCCATATTTGCTCCTTTGCAAACTTTTAACAGAAAATTTTACACTGTATTAACATTTCTGTAACTCTGCCTAACGCTTCCAACGCAGGTATGAAGTTATCTCGTGTGTATTATTAACCGATTTGCTAATCAAAATTGCAATTAGGTCAAGGTAAATGTATCGGAATCAAACAGTGTTATCTGAGCAATAATATTTTTATTATAATGCCTCATTAACATGTAATCCCATTCGAGTTTAATTGATACCTTTTTCATGCATAAGCATAAGTATAATCAGCCTATAGTGTCCCCACTGCGGGGACACATGCCTACTTTTTCTGTGAGAGGGAGTGGGCCGTAATCCACCACGTGGGCCCAGTGCGGGTTGGTGGGTGTCACATGTCTTCGAATGTTTGGTTCTAGGAAATGCCGGTTTCCTCACGATGTTTTCCATCACCGTTTTGAGAACAGTGGTGATGAAATAATTTACATAAAGTAAAGTGCCTGCTTGGGTGCGAACCCACGACCTATCGACTCGTAAGTTGCGGCCATAACCACTGGGCCATCGCTGCTCTCGGCCCTTTTTATGGTTGTACACAAATCTCACATCACCTCCTCGGAAAAATACCGTACGTTACCTATTTGACATTATTATTTTATTCAAAAAGTTTCTTCGTTTATCCGATGGTTTCCCTGACCTAAAATAAAAGCAAATACCTATTTTTTGTGCGGGAACTCTAAATTATTATAATCAAACTTGATCAGAAATTCAAGCTCTCAGCCATTGTGCGGACTAAAGCTGTACGCAGACTGAATCAAAGCAGTTTTTAGACAGACTCTATTTAAACTAATAGTGGCGCCAACACTTGCAACAAATCAGTCTTATATGACAAAATGTGGATACTGCACAACCTGAGGCATATTTATTAATACAACTTACAATGCGCCATATTTTTCAAAAAATTTCAAAAATGTTATATTTTCACGTAGAATGCTGTTTAATAAAACACTATGAAAAAAAAAACGTGTAAATTTGTCGAATTGTCGGATTGTTGCCTGTCACCTGTCGTATGTAATTTTTATTAAATAGGTTCCTGAACAAAACCATTATGTTTCTAGTGTGCGCAGTGAGTAGTCATCAGAATGAATAATAAACATTTGTCATCGTTTCGCTGGCTGCATGAGTTGCCGGTTTTTAACAGGATACACGTAGTGTGGTCATAATTCATCGAGTAACTACGGTCCCTCTGACACACGGACTTAGTTTAGTATTTGAAAACCGAGTTAGTTTTCGCATTATATTTTCTGTTCACATTTATTTACGTTAGAAAGTGGGCCAAGGTCTAAAATAATAGAGTTCATCTTCTACACTTTAAAAATATCCGTCACAGACCAAAATCCACGCAAATTAATATTCTGGTACGATATTCTGCAGATAAGATTCCCTGCGATTAACACATACGTTTTCGAAGCCCATTGCTAACGCGCTACGATCACCACTCATGACAAACGTATACAAATCAAATCAAATATTTGTTTATTTTTGGCAACTAGGCCCAATTGTTAGTAACATTGTTCTTAAACACTATCGTTAGTAGACAAACACAGAAACAAAAAAAAAGCAAATTGCAAGGTTAGCTGTTGGATCTTCTGAACAGCACCTCCACACTTCTGAACAGCACCTCCACACTTCTGACCAGCACCTCCATAGCATGCGACAACCAAGGCGCGTTATATAAAGTCTGCTAGCTTTTGATAAGCTTTCGGTCAAACATTTTCATCATACAATTACCTAGTTATCTTGTGTAATAGCCAAGAGATCGTAAAACTCATCAATTGTTTTCCATCAGGCGAGATCGTGCTCCAAAGCGGGTCCAGTCCGTAAAAAAAGGGTCGAAGTGACCTCGAAACATAATTTAAGGCGGTCGGTCTTTTATCAGAAACAAGAATTTTTGGCACTTGACTGACATTGACAGGAGAGCGTATTTTGTGACATTGTTTTGTGAAATTGAATTAGAAAAACAAGATGGCGGAATTAGTTGCAATTTTTGCCACGCGCCAAAAGATCGAAGTACAGTCTGTTGTACATCCCTACAGCCATAGTCTGCTCACAGTTCCTTTTAATCAAACTTGACTGAAACAAAACACTGCCGAAGAATGAACGGAGATTGAATATTAAGACCTTTTCCAGAACTCTGACGTATTATATGTACTTACGACCACAAAATACATAGGATAAGGCTAAACTTTACACTATCTGTTCCATACATTGCGTAAGTAGCATATAACTTAACTAACTTTCAGAACTTGTGTGGTAAATACATTATTAGCTGGTAACGGTAGGGGTAGATGGACGACTTTTAACTACATAACAGGCATTTAAAAGAGGGAGGTGCTTACACATACTATTTTGTACAGTCAATCTCAGCGTAGAACGAGAAGGAAAGTCGTTTCGTCATTTATAAAAAAAAATCTGCTATTTCAAACAAAAGTGCAATATTTACCTCATCGTCTGCCTAGCCTTTTCCCGACTATGTTGGGGTCGGCTTCCAGTTTAACCGGTTGCAGCTGAATACCAGTTTTTTTACATGGAGCAACTGCCTATCTGATCTCCACAACCCAGTTACTGGGTAATGTAATACCCCTTGGTTAGACTGGTTGTCAGACTTTCGGGCTTCTGACGACCCATAACGACTGTCAAAGATCCACGAATGACGACCGGGACCAGCCGGGGTCTTGGGATGTAAAGATGGTCACCCATCTACGGGCCAACCGCGGCTAGCGTAGTTTAACCTGATCGATCAACCCGTGCGGCTGTTATTACTTAGCGACAGGCCCCTTAAAACCTGCAATACCTAAACGGTCGAAATATATCGACCGTTTAGGTATTACAGTACAGGTACAGGTAGGTACAGTTTTTTTTTAATAACAAGCCAAAAATGTCTCAAGAATCATAAATTGAATTCATGGTAACAATTTTCACGTCGATAAGGTAAGGGATTACACCCTGTATAAATGGAAAAATAATTGTACGCAAGTGTACATCGATCAACAATGGGTGACAAATAGTAGGGCGTTTTTAACCAACAATGGCGTCAGTAATGTGTGTAATTAATAACTCCATAATTTGATGGCCGGCAGTGTAATACAGTTTTATCAACAATAACATTTACCGTTTGCTTTTTGTTACGATATTAGAATAGCTACAACTACTTTCCTACCGCAGTATCGTGACTAAGTATAGTTTTTTTCTGAAGTGGCGTGTCTGTACCTGCCTTTAGTGGTTGGCCTTTCAGACGTTAGGCGTCGATTCCCCTGCATTTTCCCGTTTTCTTACTGTTTATAAAACAATAAAGCTAGTTCCATTTACTTGGCACAGTTCGTCTTATAAAACTAAAGAGTTGCTTCTCGCCCGTCTGTCTATTGTAACAGTGTTAATGAAAAACTTTGTGGCAACTGTATAATTAATTTTTATTACACAAAGTGGTTTGCTTAACTAAGTTTTGTACACATTATCTGAATAGATGATGCTTTTAATGTGTCTGTATAATCAAATAATTAAAATTACAAACTTTATTTAAAAATGGTAGGTGCATTTAGTTCTAAGTAAAATTTAATTACAATTAAAAAATATATAAACTTTTTTCCGAAGTTTTATTTGTTTTAACAACTTTGACACTAACTATGAACTCAATTATCTCAACAACCGCCATCCCATACCGTATCTGCACAGTTCTCGTAGCGCGTAGCCCCGTAGCCCGTAGCCCGTAGCCACTCGTAGCAGTCGTAGCTCAGTCAGCGCGTGCGGTCCGTGGAAGTCGGCCGTCGCCGTCGCCGCGCCGCTGTCCCGCGACTCCGACGTCTACGCAACTTCACACAGAACATTTACGATTGATCACTTTCCACAACTCCCATTAAGTGTTTACTGTTCCTTGGAAATCATTATCACACGTGCTTAAGGCAAGTACGAATTTTAGAGTTTCGAAAGTAGTTTAGCTAAGTATTTAATTAGTCGAATTTTTTAGAAGGTTTTTGTAAGTTATCGTCTTTTTTTTGTATGAGATCTAGACATATTTTTTTATAAAATGTTGAAAGTGAATTATGCAGGCTGTTATGAAAACATAGAGGTCAGCATGCCGCGGCCGTATGTGACCTCAGAACGGAAGGGAAACACTCAATTCTCGAAAGCGAAAATACTTTTTCGCACTTTATAGTGTTTGTTCTTCGGATCTTATAAATGATTAATACGTTTTTAGATGGATTCTAGTTATATAAATATTATAGAATGAGACACAGTAACACATTACAGTTCTGAAACATACTTAGTTTACCTACTTATTACGATTTAATCAATTATACAAAATGTATATAAACATAACTAGCGAAATGTGTGTGTTATACATAGGTGTACCTCTGCCTAACCTTTCGGGTATTACAGGCGTGATGTTATGTTATGATGTTATATCCCACAAAGTTGTAAATAAAATAATCAGTAACTGCTCTATATATAGAATCTATAATATTAAAACAATTTATTTTATTTTATTAAAAACCATATTATTATTACCCATCATTTTGCATACATCGTCACTTTTTGGTGACACATAAAACTGTTGAAAATGACAAGCAATTCATCAGAATTAAATTAATGATGACTGGCACATAATCCCAGCGTTGACACTACAACTAAAACAAACGAATTTCACATAACTCTTCAAAATTACCTAAACTTTAGTTTCGTAATAAAGTGGTGAACGGTCACACGATAGCATAAGCATAATCAGCCTATAATGTTCCCACTGCTGGGACACAGGCCTTCTCTCTTGAGAGGGAGTGGGCCATAGTCCACCATGAGGGCCCAGTGCGGGTTGGTGGATGTCACATGTCTTCCAATTTTTGGTTCTAGGACATGCCGGTTTCCTCACGATGTTTTCCTTCACCGTTTTGAGAGCAGTGGTGATGAAATAAATTACATAAAGTATTATCCTGATTGGGCCTGATTGGGTTCGAACCCACGACCTCGACTCGTAAGTCGGGGCCGATACTACTGGGCCACCACTGCTCTCTCTCTCACTCATTGCGTCACACAATAACGGCCGTCCAAATACAGAGCGTTTTTTGACTCCTTTTTGACAAATACTGGTGAAAATAACAGATTTTCATGACGTCCGTGACAATATGACGGAACTGCTTTCCTAAGAAACCCTAGCTTTACAGAACCACTGAAAACATATTCCGTTCTCCTTTATTTTTATTCGTTCCCAAAAAATATGTAAAAATGTTGTGTGGAGTACTCATAAAACTGAGACACAGCTGCGCTAAGAATCCGATGATCTGAAAAGTACTCCCATCTTTTGTATAAGGGTTACGGGGAAATTGTTGGTTTTATATTCAGATCATGAGTGAACTGAAGTCGTTCTGCACTTCGGCTTTCCTTAAAAACACTGGACGTGATCTCATTTAGTGGAGAATGATCAGTTAGTGATCAATCTTCTCCAAAATTCGGTTTTAGTGAATAGGGATTTTGTGGTCGAAATTCCTGGTTTCATTCGCCTGTAACTTTCCACTGCTGGGTGGGGACCTCTTCATATACCACTACAATTAAATCTGTGATAAATCGTAATTACAATAAGTATACAACATAACATCACGCCTTGTTTCCCCGAAGGGGAATCGCTGAGGTGTATCTATAGTACACCCACATTTCGCCAGTTATGTTTAAGTCCCATGTAATAGGGGGCGAGCCTATTTCCATCTACCGGGCACATATCCAGACTCCGGGACTAAATATACCAGCTAACACTAAAATATATATTATGTACAAGTATATCATAAAAAAGGGAAGAGATCTTTGGACATCAAAAAATTCGTCCGCATCGCTGTCAATGGGAAAAGGGCCCAACAGGCAGCTTTGTCACGTTGGATGGCCGATTTTTTGGGCTAAAAATTGGCCAGATTAAATCTTAATTAAGGGAATAGGGAATCATCCAAATTAAACACGTCATAATTTTTATACAAAGTCGATCTTTACTCAATCAATATTCAGCTCTCTAACGGCAATTTTCGGAGCAATAGAGAGATCAGGTAAAGTAAACGGAATGGTGATCGCAATATTTTGTCATTAACGCACACAAGTAATCAATTATTTTCTCTACTTCGGCGTTAACCTTCAGTCTCCGCCCCCTAATGGCGTTCTCGAGAAAGATTGGGTTGCGTATTTTTAGCCGACCACATGGCTCACTCAATTATTTTAATTATACACAAACAAACAACACTACGCCACCGTCCTTCCGTAGGATTACAAAACTATAGGGACACATAACACTTGCTCATTATTTTTAACCTCCGGCGGAAACAGAGGGGTGTTATAAGTTTAACGTGTATCTGTGTATCTATCTGTGGCATCATAGCTCCCAAACGACTGAACCGATTAGATTTTTTTTTTGTTTTGTTTAAAAGGTGTCTTAATCGAGAGTATTCTTAGCTATGATTCAAGAAAATCTATAGTCCGCACTCAGTATCGAACTCAATTCTGAACCTTTCTTCAGAACTCTGTACCTAACTCTCTTTTAAAACTTTATATTCAAAGTGAATCTATTTCCCAGCTTCACTTCACGTTTTGGGGGTTCCTTTATTTATGTAACTTTTAACTCACACTACAAGTGCTGATTGTAATTTTCCAGCGTAATTTGAATTAATTATATTTGTTTATATATGTTTTTATATCTCGGGACCCTGGGGTCCCGGACTTTTGGAAGGCGTACGAGGGGCCGAAGCCAACTCGCAGAGGCCCCTTAGACAATTTTAAACGATGAGGAGGCACCAACCGACGATTACCCCTGTATGCATTATGCAAATGCACCCAAGGACAACCCCCGGTTGGGGCAGGACTATTGTAGGACATGGAAACGAAACATATTGGGCTATGGGTTTAGGTGGCTATAGTGGATTGGTTACCAAGAACTATGGAAAAACTATGTCCCCTGCCTGATCAATGTTAGGTAATACACGGATAAAATGGCAGGGGGTGACTTGCACACTCAATAATGGGCCCCCGAAAACGGTCGCTAGCACATAGTGTCGTAGCGACAAGGGGGCAACATGTCTTGAGGTGCTTAAGAGGAGTGGAGAGGTATTCCACGGCTATCAGGACAATCCCGGAAGTACGGTCAAGATCCCTACCAGCATCTTACTGGACTACTTCCTTCTTCCGAGCACGTTTGCTCTTGCGAATCTCTACTCAAGCCAGCCAATAAAGGCAAGAATGAGGTGGGAGGTCAGTTCTCGTCAGTGTTCACTCCAGCCGGCCAATAAAGGCAAGCCAGAGATGAGGAACATGACTTCTCCCGGGAGATAGGGTACGTGGGGTCACTACTGCCCAGCAGCTCGCCACATGCTGCCCTGCGGTATTTGTTTTATTATTAAAGAACTGATTTTGATAGTTAGTTAGTTTTTGCAGAAAAGTCTAGCAAAAATTATAAATTTAAAATTAAAAAAAAACCCCGCCATAGATCTATCTATAACCTATCCATTGAGACCATTCCAATGAGCCCAAACACGATACCTCTGCTGTAAGCTGGTGAGGGCGTTTCGTATCCTGCAAATTCCAGGTAATGCTGCAGCATCAGTTCAAGGTTACTATGTTATTCTAATATCATTGAAGTAACAGAATACCAAATTTTGACTCGGTCAGACCTGTGGAAGATGCTCACATCCATTTATCAACTAGAAAACAGGTGATAATCTTCAGACGGCTGAATAGATAGCTGATCAAGAAACAGACTCAATGCTTGCTGTCAAATACCGGGGAGTTGCAGTTTCAGGCAATCAGACCAGACGACTTATTTAACTTTGAATGTCAGTTTAATTTTCTTTTAATTAAATTATTTAAATATTCTTTTGATAAAGTTTTGTAAAAATTAAGTGCAAATTATATTTAGTCTAAGCTTCCTCACAACGATCCACATAACTGGAGAAACGACCCCTGCCATACAGGATGTCCTATTTCAGTGGTGCTATTCTGTAAAGATGCCACCGTGAAAATTTAGGTGAAGTGAGCGTGATGTGAACTGTCATCCCACCATACTCTACTAGGGATTGCTCACTTTAAACTCACTTCACCTAAGTGTTCACGGTGTGATGTTTACAGAATAGATCGGCAGGGGCGAGACCTCACTGATGTATCGTGTACTGATGTTTCGAAATAAAAATACTATTGCTATTTAAAGTAACTCTGTGTAAAATAGATACTTACAATCATAAATATTCAGACATGTTTGATTTGTCGAATACACTAATATTGGGTAAACGTTATTTCGAAAGGATGGTAAGAGTCAAAGACTAGTCCTTAATTATTAGCCTTATATACAGAGTTATTTTAAATTGGCTAGCTAAACTCCGCAGACGCGATGGGTATCGCTATTTAAACATGATAAAACAGTTTTTCTCAACTCATACTTCAAGTAACAACGCTAACAGCGGTCGTTGTCCTCCCAAAAAACAAACATCAAATATATTTAATATTAATTTTATCGTGTTTACAAATCGATACCCATGGCGTCTGTGGAGTTTAGCTAGCCAATTTAAAATAACCCTGTTGTACGGTGAAACCATACACTACTGACGACTAAGCATTTTTACACAACTTCATTGATTTATATTAATCGAGCAATCAGTACATGATTAGCGTTCATCGCGTGTGCTCCCTCGCTCCTTTATATTATAACCTTTGGTCCATTAAATACATTTATTTTAACTTAAACGCAGTCGTGTCATTGACTATCTTCCAACCTTCTACACCTGTATAAGGAAAAGTGAAAAACAATAGACAATTGCTTATGCAGTAGGACTAACATAACAAAGATAATATTATTCTGGCTTTTGTAATCGAAACAATGTAAACAACTATCGTTAAAAACAGCGCGCTTTACTTCCTTTTATTTTTCTTGAATATTCGACATTCGTCTTACTAAGTAAGGGCTCCCACACAAAACTGCGAATTCGCATCGCATCGCAGTTTTGTATGGGCACCCTAACTACTGTGGAAAACTCAAAGGAATTTTCCCCACCTACGTTTCCCTAAAAAGAGAACCCATTTGAGTTCAAGCACGAACTCTGCAGAGAAGTGGATATTTCTTTTTAAACCCGTTAATATTATAAATGCCCTGAATACGTCACAAATCAGATTAAAATAATGAAAAAGTAAAAGTATCGAGTGGACGTGCCTTTTTACTTTTGCCCATTAAGGCCGCTCTAGAGAGATTTACTTTTCTTGTTAGGCGTGAATTTCATAGAAATGATTAATATCATGCTCTAGTTAAATTCCATTCGAGTAGTCGTTTTATATTTGAAATAATTTATTTCGCTAATGCGTAGGCTTCCTATAGATGTTGTTTTGCGAACTTGAAAATCTGTGTTTTGGTGGCCTTAATTGCCTGTTCAGGCTATCGAAGTTTAGTTTTAATAATAAGACCTCGTTTCACCAAACTGTTCGTGATCAGACATTAGTAAATCAGCCATTCAAATAAACATCGATGTTAATAGTGTTTACGTTCCACCAGAAAAAAATAACAAACCTAGCGTTAAGATGTCTCATAAGGTTTATAGAATTTTATTTCTCTAAAGAACTAAGATAACAGTTCACTTAAAATGAGATACAAATCTAAATAATTATGAACACATCACATCATTCACTCTTATATCGGTCAGTTTGTCAAAGCAACCAAAATAAAAAGTCGCAATGTCACATGTCAATGTTCACTGTATAGTATAGACTCGCGTTTTTTATTTCGATGATTTTGACAACTAAATAAATGTCGGTTAGTAAGTTAACGGCCCTCTAAGGCAGCAATTTTTAACGCCTGATTAAGATAGATTAGCGCTTGGCGAAACAATCGCTACTCTTAATGTCCCGTTACCATTTTAACAGAAGATTAAACTAACTAACATGGTATGGTGAAACTAGGTCTAAGCCGTCAAAACGGCTGGTAATAATAATTACCACAGGACACAGGATAGATAAACATATCAGCATCAACAGCTTGCAAAAATAATCAATAAAATCATCGACGCGTTCAACCGTCAAAAGGGAAATGCCATTGCTACATTCCCTTAACCGTTGTATACTGAGAAAATCTAAACCACTACGATTTTTTTTTAACTTACCTATATTGTACCACTCCCCTATGTCCTAACAGGAACTTTTTTCCCGCGCCACCTCAAATCATCCCTCACGGTACGCGTTCAGGTCATCTCGCCACGTCTTACTGGCACGGCCTCGGCGGCGCCGTCCATCTTCAGGCATCCATTGTGTGGAGACTTGAAAATATTTTCTAACAATATTTGATTGGAGCATACTGTTGCAAAGGTCAAATACTACACCGTAAATTATGTGAACTCGTTCCTAACACAATTAAACAGAGTTTAACTGCAGAGGTTGACACCAATTTAAACTGTAGTTAGCCCCTGTGTAACCTGGTCTGTGGAGCACATTACTAATGCACCGATGCAAAGAGCACTACGAATTGCTGTTATTCTTTAAGGCTCCCGCAGAAAGGCGCGAAGGGACAGCGCGACGCGACTGTACTAGAACAATTTCTATGAAAACTTCATGAAAATGGTTCTAACAGAATCGCGTCATACCGTCGTGTAGCGCCTGTCTGTGGGAGCCTTTATGAGTAATTGAGTAGGCTAGGCTGTGTGTGTTTAGCCCAGTAACAGTTCAGTGAATAATAAAGCCATTACTTGCGGGTTTTAGCTGCATGTTTTTATATCGGAAACAAATGCTATTTTTGTTAATGAAACAGTAACATAATGCGGTTTGAGTTCATTCGTAGAGAATATTGTAAAATTGAGGCATGGAATATGTATATAGGTACCTAGTACCTACTAACTTTGAACGAAAATAGTTGTTGGTGGGTTTATCAGAACTAAGTATCCTAGTTTCTGGCGGAAACCAATCGAAACCTAAGAATTTTATAATACATTGGAGACGACCCTAGTTTTATTTTAAAATTTTATTCGATTCAAATGACTTTGAATTGATTTGGTTCGAGCTTGAGACCAAAACTAGAAACTAGTCAGATATTCCCAATCCCGTAGAAAACACATAAAAACTTATACCATCATGAGATCTTTAATTTTATTTCGAATTTAAAATATATCTACATCGTAGGTACCCTACTGTATTATCAATTATCATATAGAGATGTAATAGATATAATAGATAGATAGAACACTCTTTAGTTAAAGTAGAAATTTTACATAGGGTGACACAAAGGGCGGTCTTATCGCTAAAAGCGATCTTTTACAGACTACCTTTGGATGGATTAAAGGGACAAGGAGAGACAATACTGTAGGTAGTCAGTGGTGTACCAGTTACATAACACAATAATAAACATGGAAGAAGAGCAAGGAACTACATTTAATGATGAGGTTTAAGGAGACAGGAAGTGTTTTTTACCAGAATTTTAAAAGTAGACAAAGATTAAGCACGCTTTGTCGACACGGCATTCCATAACCGCACTACTTGAACTGTAAAAGACTTGTCTTAAAAGCTGGTGGAATCCATCGGCATCGGCGGCTGGTGTAATCAACATAAAATAACGAAACTTGCAAATCTTTGTTAGCTATCAAAGTGATTTATAGACTTCTAGTTTCTGAGATATTTATGAGGAATTACTCAGTATCAGCGCGGAGTCAGGATTCGCGTCCCGTTGATGACAATAGGCTCGCCCCTTATTACATGGGACTTAAACATAACTGGCGAAAGGTGGGTGTACTATAATAAGTACACCTCTGCCTAACCCTTCGGTGAGTAGAACTCTGCCTAAGACGTGAGACGTGAGCGATTTACAATTCCGCATGTTCCCAAACGTTTAAGTATGTCAATGGTTTCTCATTCAATTACGTTCATGGTATATTGTTGCTCAATCGAGCTCGTCGAATGCTGTCTGACACCAAACATCGGACGATCCCCTTACAACGATAGGCCTATAGTATAGATATTAAGTGGACTGTTCGGTATCATCGCCGACACTGGCAGTTCATTTTTTAACCCTAATATTATACTATGTGCATATGGGTGAAAAGTGGTCAACCGCCACTGTCCCCGAAGGTACATACATTAACCCTTTACCGCATCGTGGTTCATAAATGAACCAAACCATATTATCTTAAATATTTTTAAGTTTCAAACTGATTTTCTTATTTTATGCACACTGTGTCAAATTCGTCTCAGACGAGCTTCATTTTATTTATAAAACCGCCAACTATGAGGAAGTTGTGTGAACTACATCCTTCATCAAAGTCAGTGAACCGGTACGAATCGGTGCGGAGCGAGTTTTTGATTTTCAAAATTGTGTAAAAAGTACAAATCTGTGTTAGTGCTTGCAAATAAATACTCCAGGAAAGAAAGTTATCTAAATATTGGTACTAAGGTAAGTTTTTATTGTTTTAAAAAGTGTAAAAGTTCATTTTCTGCTCAATGTACCAAATGTGATCCAAAGTGGAAAAGTGTAAAATTTTCTGAAACTATTCAATAAAAAGAAAAATCCTGAAACACGTGTCTATTTATTTAGTGTATCCTACCACATATATTTTTTTCTAACATAAATAAAAAATCATGCAGTAAAGGGTTAAGGGCGAATTCAACCAAACTTTTATACCTAGTATAAGTCCCAGCCAGCGAATAATTTTTTAATTGTTGACAGATTTTCCATACAAAAACTGTCAGATGTCAATTTTATTCCGCAGCTAAAAGATATCTATCTGACGTTGGTCAAATCAGCCCTTAGTCAGATAATTGTAGGTAAACATTACTAGTAGTAAAAGAGTATCACCTCAATGGTGTGTCAGTTAAAGCAACTTGTCACGGTAAACTAAGATTAACTAGGTAGGTACTTAACCTCAACTTCTCGTCTCATAACTCATATAGTTAGATCAAATAATAACGGTAGTTTACATGAGAATTGACAGCTTAATTTTTGTGGTAGGTAATAAGCATTTTGCAAACCAGCGGGGTAATTGCGTAATACACTAGCAATGGATAAGCTTTAATTTTGACAGTTTAACAACATTCATTGCGTTATTTACGTTGTTAAGGAAAGGAATTTTTTAAACTTATGAACCAATGGATTAGTAATTTCCTTCAAAACCCGCAGATTGAGATTGAAAATGTATTACAAACTGGGGTGCGGGTATTATTGTAGCTATAATGAATTAATACCACCAAAACTGTAATTATAAATCCAAAGCCCATCCAACATTTGTGGTTCAAGACTTTGCTCAAAACGATTCGCTTCTGACTGCTGTCCATACAAATAAATAAAATTGCAGTGGCTGTATGTAATGTCAAAATAACAACTTTTTGCAACAAAATGCATAAGAAAGAATGTACGGTACTTATAACAAAAAAGCAATTTTTAAAATTTTTGTCTGTCTGTCAGTTTGTTCCGGCTAATCTCCGAAACGGCTTTACCGATTTTGACGGGTCTTTCACTGGCAGTTAGCTGATGTTACGGGGAGTAATTTAATACTTTTATTTTAGGATAACAATTAGGATTTCGTGCAAAAAATTAAAACCCGAGAAAAAGTGAACAAAAAGTCGGATTTGAAAAATTATTTTTGTATTTGGTAGCCCATAGATGAATACTTATAGGTTATTTAACATTACGCTACGACCCTCAAGAGCCGAGCAAAACGAAAAAAGTCAGTAAGAACACTAAGCGAAAACGAAGTAATAGCGCGGACGGGCGATGCAACGCGACGGGTCGGACGACGAGGGAGTTTTATTAAAATATGGCTGTTATTTTAGTACATTGTGTATCTTACGACATCCACGTGAACGAAGTCGAAGGGCACAGATAGTCTGATATAAATCTGTTCCGTTCTATTTCTTGAGAAACCAAGTACATCTTGTGTTAGGTTTCTCAAGTCTACACTTAAATGACAAATAGTGTTGCGGCAATAAGAGGCTTAGCGAAGCGCAGCGAGGCTTGTAGATAAAGTGGAAGGTCGGCCATGTTCGTAACATACATACGTCTACATGGCAACATATACAATTATATATCCACATCATATTTAGAATGTATGTGCAGTTGACAAAAGAGTTTTTAAGATTTATACAAGAACCAATATGAAGCATCTTTATGAAAACACGCTTCTTCCCTACTCTTTGAATTTCTCCTGACGGGTGCGTTTATAAAATTAATCTTACATACACAAACAGCCAATCTGACTTTCTTTGTCAATTCATGCGTTGTTAGTGTTACTTATTTTGTCGAATGAACAGTCAGGGAAATTAATTATTAAGCACATTTGCCCCCTACGTCAATTTGCCGTTCTAAAGCCATTTCATACAACTGTCAAAGAATGACAGTTGTTATTTGAATATACGGACAATTTGAGTTGGTAGTAAAGGAGAATGCCCAAAAATGTAAGGGCAAAAACCCAGAGCAGAGTCGATAAAAAAAAAACTCATGTGTGGTAAAAGTTGTTTTATTTGTAACAATAGGTATTGGTTTTCTTGCTTTCTTCATCATGTAAATGAAGTTGGTTAGCAGAATATAGTATATAATAAAAAGACACATATGAAAAAGCGTAGGTAGATATTTATTACCAAAAATAAGTCACCGTTACATATATTTTTTTTAAGGAAAACTAACAATTGTACATTATATAATACGTCTAAGATTATAAAATTATTGGAAGTGGGTAAATGAACAATCCACGACGTTACCACAGATTACCTAGGTTAAAGATACAGTGAAGTTTAAGTAATATCGTGATCAACTAAGAATCTATATAACTAGCTGGTTGTTGCATAGTATCTTCATGCCTAGCATAGGCGAGATAATACAACATACTGATTACAACTTCCCAACATACGACGACCGAAGATTTTTTTTAAATAATGCATGAATCACCTTGTCTGGGTAGGGTTTTCGATATGCACGAGGCTGCTGCGATTCTAAAGTCACTCATTGCATTTTGTTGAAATATTTGTATGTTATTAGCACTTTCAGTGCTTATCTGACTTTCGATACGTTGTTTTGATGGTGGAATTTAAACAACATATCTGCATACACTACCTATCTTTTTTTGACACAAGAAACTCTTTATATGACGCTTGTAATGTTGCCGATTTGTGCACGCTGTGGCGCTTATGGTGATTATTTTGACACAAACTAATTTATCATTTGATATCGACCACGCCCTACTGTCGTATATATAAGTTTTTTTTTAATCGACGCTGGGTTTTTTGGCCAACCTCCTTTGCTTAACAAAATTTTATTTTCATTTTCCTGGCTTTACATAGTATATAACGTTAAACTGTGGTATACACTGTTATTGAATTACACATCAATAGTAGCCTCAATGAGTAGGTTCCTTTGCGTGAATTGGTGTGATTTCATGAATATAAATGCGATTAAATTGATACTGAAACTGGAATAATGGTCATGAAATTGCGTCCTTATTTTGAAATAAGTAGACTTAGGTATTTAATATTAATAGCAAAACACAAAAGTACCTTTAAATTAATCATTTTCTATTGTTTGACGCATATTATTTTCAAATGGCCTAATTTGACGCACATCATTATCAAAATCACGAATCATAATTTCCTTGCAATCATAATTTTTGTATTAACACGAAACTCTAAGTCACGCTTTTGATTAAAAACGAGAACAGCTTAGATTGTCACCATAATAAAAACTCAGGCGTTAATTTAAAATTAATTTACTCTCCATCAAATTAAAATAAACTTCATGAGAACAGTTAATTTTCTTTCACTTATTATTCACAACTAGCTTTGCCGCGTGGTTTGACCTGACGATATTTCTTTCTGAATTTTTTCTTTTTGCTCGGCTCTTAAGGGTCGTAGCGTGATGTTAAATAGCCTTCGTCGAGAATTGGGCTATAAAATGCAAAAAGAATTTTGAAATCTGACTGGTAGTGACAGAGATTAGCGCGTTCAAACAGTCAATAAAAAATAAAATGTGTCGGTAACTAATAAACTAAGCGCATTTTTCTTACTTTAAGCATTTTTATACCCGTCGTTATTTCTAAACGAAAGGTCCGAATTGAATAACTCGAAAAGGAATTTACATGTACTTAATCAACCTTGATTACGAAACTATTTATTTGAATAAGGATTAATACCAGGTTTATGAAAACACCTTCGCAAATGATGATGTTGATGATGATGGATTATTTTGTAACAAATTTGATTACCATTAAAAATGTTATAGTGAGCCAACCTTAAAAGATAGACATATGATATTGCAGACTTTTTTTAGAACTTTTTAAGAGGAACAATCTCATCATACATGGTAGCGTGATGTTATATAACCTTAGCCTTCCTCGATAAATGAGCGCTATCCAACACTAAAAGAATTTTTGAATTCGAACTAGTAGTTCCTGAGATTAGCGCGTTCAACCAAACAGACAAACAAACAAACTCTTCAGTTTTATAATATTAGTATAGATGTAGAATTCACGACATGCGACATCAAGATTATTAATTGCCTTTGCAGTACCTACGTGTTTATGAATATAACGTTTTATTATTAGAACAGTTAATTGTACAACACTAACATCGTCGTTAACGTTTAGAGAGTAATAAGTGACGTCAGAAGCGACGTCAATAAAGGCTCTTGCAGACAGGCGCGACGAGACAGCGCGACACGACTCGACTAGAAAGAACTGTGTCTATGAAAACTTCCCGGAAAATGTTCGCGTCGCGCATCGCACCGTCGCGTCGTGTCGCTCTTGTCTGCCTTGCCTTTGTACAGGGTGTTACGTGGCGCGGGCATTCATTTATGAAAATTGGAGATTGATTGTTGTATCATTAGTTTCATTATTGTAATCTAAACTGTTTAAAACTGAGTGTTATCATTGTTATCTATTTCGATCATTTTTAATACAGAATTGAAAATATGCTTTTTAATCTTAGTAGTTCGGTTTATTTCGAACCCTATTAAGGAATAATACCTATATATGTATCTTCACACTCATTTATACACACAAATACGTTTTTATAACCCTTATTTGAGGTAGTAAATAGATAGACTGAGGAATGATGTGGTAAGGCAACGGTGCGGTTTAAAAGAAGATGTAGTGACAAAAATTGAAAAGAGTATGCTTAGATGGTTTGGTCATGTTGAGAGGATGAATGAAAGTCGACTAACAAAAGGTATTTACACGGCAGATGTGGGTGGAAACGCCGGAAGGGGACGCCCTAGGAAGACAAGTGATCTTATTGGTGATGTTCTTCAGAAAGGTCAGGTGCGTAGTACTCGCAACCGGCGTGCGTGTATGACCAGATGTATGAATGTAAACGAGGCAAGGGGAGTATGTAAGGATCGTAGCAGGTGGCTTTCTGTAGTTTCTGCCTGGGTAGGCTGGGGGTCCATGGGAAGAAGGCGTGAGTTTATGTATGTATGTAATACCAATGCCAACCAACCTACCAGCCAACGAGCCAACTTTATCAAATCGTGTTGGCTCGACAGAATAAATTCACAATGTTACCTATTTTCGAGTAATTTTTTCCTCTATTTATCTACTTTTTTATTAAAATTTTAATAAGTAATTTGATATTATGATTCATTTACTAAAAAAAAGTTCACAGATGACTGGAGCGTTTATACACGATAGTTTTTTTATTTAAAAAGTAATAAGATGAAAATAACAACGAAGACATTGAAAATGTGCAAAAGTGTGGTTATTTTCTTTACTCTTTCACGTAAAGAAATGTACAGAGACAAAGGCAAACGCTCGGTGCGTCCTTAAGAATTATCAGTAAAATAGGTATTGTATTTCTGTACAAAAGTTCGGAATAATACCTACAGAAGGAATACGGCCCGAACTTAGGCCAGGCCAAAATTCGTTTGGCTAGCGAGTCGTGGCACAAAGAAATGGCAGCAAATTTAAAAATCTTCAGCTGGCAACATCAAATATAGTCTGAAAAAAAATTATTTGATACTTTTGTATTTTTATGTTAATTAGCTTATTGATGTAGGATTCAATCAAAGACACAATCAATTTCTTTACACTTTTTATTTCAATTGATATTGTAAAATACTACCTGTCACAATGAAAAGTTTCGTCAAATATTCTAATTCCGAGTTGATGTCATTTATTTAATGGTTTTTGAGAATTTTTTCACTAAGTTTTTAATTGTAAATTTAATATTTTCATCATCCAAGCCATCTAGAAACAAGTAAACGTTATGTAAGATATTCTGTCTTATATAACGTATACTTGTTTCTAGATTATTCAATTAACTATGTAGGTAGGTTAATAGGGTGGGTAGGTAGGTATGTTTAGTGTTACTTAAAACTAGAATTTAGATGTACGTATTTAGGATGTCTAGTCGATGAAACTATCGTCTATTATGTAAAGTGAAATAAAACATACTTTACAATGCATGTGCTCGAAAATAGCGTTTTCCAAGCAGCCAAATTGTGAGGAAAGTGGTACTTTTTCGCAATTTTTTTTTTTTTTTAACTTAATCATCAGCCCGACGCAGAGTTTTTATTATTTGAAAAAAGTTTTAAAAAAATTGTCAAGTACAACGATAAACATCATTCATATAAAACATACAATAAAACTAATACTTCATTAAACCCGTTATTAATTACTCTAGATTTAGAATTTGATCAATATATTAATTTTAAATATTCATAAAATATGTTTGGCTGAACGTATATATTTTGCTCGTGTCTTTGTGCGATACAACGTGGCAGCTATTTGCACATGCGCAGTAGTAGATAATATATGCTGAGCGCGCATGTGTTTAAAAAAAGCCCGCCAATTTACTAATTTATTGCTTAGATCGGAGTCGATCTGAGTAAATCTCAATATATTTTTTATTTCCTCGCACAATGCATAGTAAAACGTTGTAATATATGATACATGTGCGTAAGATGATTTCCGACTCGTGTCGACTTATACACTCGCTGGCTTCGCTCGCTCGTGAATAAAACTGACACTCGCCGCACTTCACCTACCTTCCGCACTTGTAGCATAAATAGCTATTATGTAGGTACTGAACAGTCCCTCCAACTGACTAAGGCCCACTTGCACGTTCATGGGTTATCCTCGGTAGGGTTAATCTCCTTAGATTAACTTTGAGTTAGCTGTTAACTCCGAGTTATTTAAACGTGCAAGTGGGCCTAAGAAAAATGTATAAGTATCAACATGCATCGGTAAGACTTACCCGATGCCGGAACGTTCTTTTGACAGTTATAAGTGTTGTCATATGAAGAATTTAAATAAATTACTTGTGACACGACTCGCTGGCCAAACTATTCATTTCTTTTTAGGTTTGCAAACGACTCGTACCTACTAAATTATTATTTTCATTAGATATTTAATTAGAACAACTTATTTTATCCACCGTAATTGCTTAATTTTGCGTATATGGCAATAAAACGATAAAATTACCCTTTCATTATGAAAGGATTTTGTCGCATAAGCTAAGTAAGGGTCGTTCTTGATCTCGCCTCCTCATCTGTTTAAAATATTGTAATTTGACAAAGCATTTCTCTGCGAAGGTCGCAAAATAAATACCCATGCTTGCTCTTGCACTTATGCATGATTAATGTATCTATGTAGAAAATGAAATTATTTAATTTTTTGCCAACATGGGTAAGGGTAAAGATGTTATATACGTTTGATAATGTTCTCTATGCTCTGCCGTCACATGGGCATGCAAAATTTACACATAAATTACATTACCTCTAAAACCTTTCCGAAACAGACACACTGCAAGAGAAAAATGCATAATGGCATTAAATTTTACGTTATAAGCGCACTCTATATTATGATATAGGATGCTCCGATTCCGCATTTCCCACGCTTTTCTGAAAAATGTTTGGTGCTCAAAAGCTTGAAGACATAAGACAATCAAATATTGCTGATCCTTGCTGTCATTCGTAGATTTTTGACAGTCGTTACGGGTCGTCAGAAGCCTGAAAGTCTGACAACCAGTCTTACCAAGGGGTATCGTATTACCCAGTAACTGGGTTGTGGAGGTCAGGTAGGCAGTCGATCCATGTAAAATGCTGATATTCAGCTGCATCTGGTTAGACTGGATGCCGACCCCAACATACATAGTTGGGAAAAGGCTAGGCAGACGATGCTTTTCCTTGTTTTTAACTCGAGCTCGACTGACATAAATCTCTAGCGACCTCGACGTTGTTTTCTTTAGTCCTTCGCCAAGTATCGACAAACTGAGAAACAAATTGAGTCGCCGCCATTGTTTATTTACGGCAAATTATAAAAACCAAATTGAAATGTTTATATTTTTAGTAAATCAATAATGGACTTCAGTTAACGAAAGATTTACTCAAGAAATGTTTATAAAGCTTCTTATAATTTAATATTGGAAGTTAGTTTTTTAGAGTTCCGTAGTCAACAAGGAACCGCCATGTCCGTCCGTCCATCAGTCTGTTGCTTAGCTCAGAGACTCTTAGTACTAGAAAGCTATAATTTGGCATGGATATACAGTACATATAAAGTGGTAAAATATAATCATTACACGGCAGAAAGGGTGAAAACGACGGTGACGGTAAAAGGTATTTACACGGCAGATGTGAGTGGAAACGCCGGGAGGGGACGTCCTAGGAAGACATATAGTGATCTTATTGGTGATGTTCTTCAGAAAGGTCAGGTGCGTAGTACTCGGAACCGGCGTGCGTGTATGACCAGATGTATGAATGTAAACGAGGCAAAAGGAGTTTGTAAGGATCGTAGCAGGTGGCGTTCTGTAGTTTCTGCCTACCCCCATGGGAAGAAGGCGTGAGTTTCTGTATGTGTACCTATGTAATATAATCATGAAAAAAAAATAATTTTAGGGTACCTGCACATATAAAGTGGGGATGTTTTTTTTTCTCGTCAACCCCACGGTGTGTGTGGGGTGTTGTTGGATAGGTGTTTCAAACATATTGCGGGTTTTTGAAAACATTTTTTCGATTATGGGATCCGTTTCTAAAATATTAAGCTTTAAAGTGCAAATTTTTGTTAGAGTCAAGTCCCCCCCCCCCCCTGTGCCAGCTAAACGGTTAATTTTGGATATGTGAAAAAATTCACGTTATTAGTATATACAACGAAGTTAAAAGAAAAACTATCACAGCTAATTAGGCTTTACAAGTTTATGAGTAATAGTCGATCAACTTACATTTGCAGTTGGAATGTATGAGAGAACATGTTTTTCAACTACCTACAATGTTAAGTTTGTTCTTGGGATAAATTCATCCCAACTAGGGAACTCTTCATTGTGCGTGATCCGACACGCACTTAGCCGGCTTGTTTGAAATGATGTAATTTACGATAAAAATCTTGATTGCATTTTGTTTTGGAGAGCATTTTTTTAAACGTATTTACTTTCCAATAATTCAGTGCTTTGAATAGGTAAATATTTACTTAGATTGTACAAATAACCCTTGAATTGGCTTTGGGGCGTGCGTGTTGCCAAAACGTCACGAGATAACCTAATCTGAGTGGCACATTAACATATCTTGCGTCATTTTTCCACGAGGCAAGAATCACTTCGGTATAAAGTATAAACGTAATTTTATTACCAGCTGCCCCTTTCATAATATTTTGAAAGCTGATGACCGAGCGGTTTCGTTTGAGTAAAAATGGGTTAAAGAGGTGATTAGCCATTTCCGTGTTTTTTTAACGAAGTAAGTATTTCAGTAATGTTTAGTTTGCTTGATGTAATGTAGCCCGATTTCAAGGTGTCGGTTCTTGGGTTCCTAAAGAAATTGAATCGTTTTATAAAATATTTTTAAACCTGTTCAAGTCCTCAGGTACATGAACTTAAAACTGGAAAGCTTATCAAAACTAAAGGCAGGTAGTTACATAAAACGGGAACAATTTGTATGGAAGGCGATCCGTTTACGTAGGTCGTTACAAAAGCGCCAGCTGGCGATCAACTCATTTGCATCTACTGTCAAAACTCCCAGACCGGATCCCGAATATGTATAAATAGGAAGGGATACGATGTAGCGTTAAGATCCTACATAATATAAATGTATAATGAATGCGAAAATGATGCGATTTTGTCTGTTTAGTTATTAACTATTATTATGGTTTTTGGCACAAAGGTATAGCTTTGTGGCTAGATGATGCATGATGAAAATAAAAAAGGAATTAAGAAAATTTTAGAGTAGTATCATTGATTTAAAAAGTACGCAGTAATATATAAGTCTAAATTAATGGCACAGAAATTGTTCGTTATGACTAATCAATCACTATAGCTAATCGTTTCTTTTATGACACCCATAGGAAATAAAACAAACTGACATACCCACATAAACGCAAATGCATTTGCTAGTGAAAATGTATACCTAAATTATTATTGGAAATAATAATTTATGCATTCACTAATTAGAAAACTAAAAATTGCTGCAGTATTCATATTTTATAGCATCACAAAAAACAAGAATAAAAAGCACAATGTACAAAATAATCACTTGCTTATTTATCATCACAAAAAACTTTTACAAGCGAAAGAGTTGAAAATTAAGCAGAAAAAAAGAACTTCGCAATCAAAAGTTCTGAAAACAGCGCTTAGAAATTCTATACAACAAATGAAGGCTCCCAGACAGACTGACCGTTGTTCAGATATCATCTCGTTAGCAAACATTGTTACATTTGCATAATTAGGTACTGTATTATCGCCATGATTTGGGATAAAAGAGGTCCTACTTAAGATTCTACACGTTTGTAAGAGTCAACTAGGGAATGAGGCTGAAGGATCGTTGTAAGCGAT
The DNA here is from genome assembly GCA_947568875.1 of Fissipunctia ypsillon. Taxonomy (NCBI): domain Eukaryota; kingdom Metazoa; phylum Arthropoda; class Insecta; order Lepidoptera; family Noctuidae; genus Fissipunctia; species Fissipunctia ypsillon. The sequence goes on along the minus strand of OX387644.1, from coordinate 11,608,011 downwards.
TGCCTGCCTGTTCCCACTTATTTTTATTGGCATATCGTAACTTACACTTCTTTGATACGTGATTCTATTGGTGCTTTTTTTCGTGCTCGGTTCTTGTTTTATTTTGTACACAGTCATAACAATCATGTTACTATAGGTATAAAAATCAAGTAACCAATTAACTTAGCCTATTGAAGTCTATTGCTGGACATAGGCCTCTCCCATGCTGCGTCACAACACCCTGTCCTCCGCCTTTCGCATCCAGTCTGTTTAAAAGGTATACTCGTATACAGATACACTAAAACTCAATACCGAAGACGATATTAATTATACACAAATAATATGGGGCGATGACGAAAATCTCTGTAACTTGCAAATTAATAATGGTACATGCATGAAACTAACTTTATATTACAGAGAATTTTAATATCGTATTAAATAAAACCTTAAGATCAACATAATTAAAAAAAGTTTAAATTTTAAAAATCTCTAATTTGGAAAAAAATTCAATTGTGGTTGTTTTACTTTTGCTTGTTTTCTCACTTTTGTTTTCAATCTGTCAAATCCAAATGTTGAAAGGTGGTCATTGTCGCATTGTCGTCTTTCATCATCATTATTGAATTACTATCATGTCGCTAGAAGAATGTCGCTGAAACGATACGTGTTATCGTCACTACATATTGTAGCGAAAATAAAAAAAGAAACCCCTTTCACCACTTTAAAATATACGTATACCTAATTTTCGTTTAAAAAAAATACACAGATTAACTTTAATATAAAAAGTAAAAAAGGAATAATTCGAATGTGTTTTAAAAAGTTGCTAGTTGGTTTTATAATAATATGATCACGAGAAAACTTAGGTCTTTGTGTGTAAAATACACGAATTACATTAACGACCTATCTAATCGATTACAATCGCTTATTCAGGGTTCCCTTACGTGATGTACGGTAAAGGAAATTGAAATTGGCTAAGCTAACTCGTGTTTGACACGGTCGTAAATTAAGAGAAAATTGTCTTCGAATAGTAAGTTCGCAGTGAAGGTATTTCTAACTAAATCACTTAGCTAGAGAAAAGGTACCCTCGTCTTGAAAATCCGCAAGTTGAAGTCTGCCGTCGAAATCACGTCCACAAGAGGTGACGCTGTAGTGGCCTTCGTAGTAGGTTGACCTAAATGGTTCGAGTTAGCCCACAACCTCAAGAGGAGTTATCAGGATCCAAACTTGGAGGCCGAAAGACGACCTGTTCTACCTGATTTATCCAGGTTAGTAAAAATAAAATTAGGTTTATTCTCGTCCTAAAACAAGGAGATTCAAGCTTAATAGTCCTTCCGGAAGTAGAGGAAACGCGAGACGGGAAGCAAACTCGAGAGGATCGATTTATTGTTACGACTATGCTCCGAAATCGACACCTCACGGCAGTTGAAGTAATAAATCAACTTCCTGAGATCCGTAGAGACGACGTAAGCGAGCGGACTGTAAGACGGCGGCTCCTTGAAGCTAATTTGACCCCACATAGACCCGCAAATGGTCCAAAACTTGAAAGGGAACATCGGGTGCAAGATTTATTTGTTTATTATTTATGATTTTGTTACGCCTGCGAACACGCACAGTGGGGAGACGAAGAATGGGCAAGAGTAATGTTTTCTGACGAATCCAGATTTAACCGGTATGCACATGATGTACGGCGAAGAGTCTATCGACGGCCAGGGGAACGTTTTATTCCAGCTTGTTTTGAGGAAACAGTGCCATTCGGCGGTGGAACTGTTATAGTTTGGGCTGGAATCTCTTCAGAGAGTCGTACGGAGTTCGTGCTGATAGAAAATGGTACGCTAAATAGTGCTAGTTAATTGGAAGAAATTCTTAATGAGTATTTCGGCCCATATTTAATTAATATGGGCGAAAGTTCAACATTCATGCATGAAAACGCCAGGCCACAAATTGCAAATTTGGCCAAGCCAAAAAAGGACGTTGGCATCAATCGCATGGACTGGCCCGCGAAAAGCCCGGACCTGAATCCAATTGAACACGCTTGGGACGAGCTTGGGAGGTGTGTAAGAAATCGAAACCCCGCCCCAGCTACACTTCGAGACCTGAAATATGCGTTAGTGGAAGAATGCACCAGTATTCCGCAACATCGTATAAGAAACTTAGATAATAAACAGCATACCCGATCGCCTGGCAGCTGTGAGAAGAGCTCATCGAGGTGGAGGCAATACAAAATATTAATTTTGTTTTAAAATTCATTTTTGTGTTGTATGTGAGGTACCAACCATTATTTTTTCAATGTAAAAATCATTGATATTTTGTTTTTTTTTTTTAATGTAATTTTGACAATGTAAACTAAAATGTTTCCAACATTTGGTGTTGTTTTATTAACTGATAAATTATATACTATATACGGTTCATTCATGCCGCTAGTTAATTTAAGAGTAACTTTAGTTTTTCGTAATGACGCGTATTCTTTGTCCGCGAGTGTATTTAGTTTCAGATTTCATTATTTACATAATGTTTGAATGTGTGTAATAAATGGAGTCAACAAATAATAATTAATCTAAATTCAACAAGAAGAAAACACCGACCGACCGACCAACCGACTGATTCAATCGTAAAAATTGACTAGCGTTCACAAAAAAAATACGGTCTCAACAAATGACTTGTCCTTTCTACAGTGCCTTAACCCTATTTTAAAGCCGATGTACAGGTAACAGCGTTTATACAGCACCTACCATTAGTTAATGGGCTTTGATTGCACCCATGACAGTGAGAAAACATGACACGTTTAGTAATTAACCGTCCGCCCGCCATGACGCGTTTCCATTATTGAAAAGAGGCGTTAAATCATCATTAGGTAGATCGTAGATAAAGTCTTGTTTTGGTAAAGTGCGGTAAAAGTTGTTTCGTGTTCTGGTTGTAATGTGAGCTTTTAAGTCATGTTTGTGTAAATTACGTTTGATTGTAATCTATTATAGTTGTCGCGTTTTAGCGTGGCAATAGAGGTCATTGCCCTTTCCCTAATATCTCTCCCCAGGAACGCAAACAGTAAACTATGTATGCTTTTTTGTTATTGGAACATTTTGAAGATCTGATATTGATTCAGGATATTAACGGCGTTTATTTCAGTTTTTGACATAAAAAGGCTAGAAAATGTAGGTTGGTCAATGACCGCTATTGCCATGTTATAGCGCGATAACTATACAATGAGCTCGTTCTTAATTTCAGGGTAGGTTAGGTTAGGATAGGTTGTCGCATAATACATAATTTTAGAAAGAGTCAGTTTACTCTATCGTGAACAACAAGTCTTAAACCACGGATAGAACATTTAAACGAGAATACATGGCTATTTGAGTGTTACCAACGTTGTCTTTCATAATATGTACAAAAATGAATTCATTTTTTATTTTCCATGAAAGAAACAACCAGCAGTGCAAACAAGAAAAAGGTAAATTTTCATACCGCACACAAAAAAACATAACAAGGGCGAAAAACGTGGTTATGTAGCTCATATATATTTTCACATTTTTCCTTCCATTTACGGAGGAAAGAAGATCATGAAAGGTACTGACGGCAAAAACGTGTGTATCCACACGCTTGAAGCTACAACCGCATACTTAGATAGACTAAAAATAAATAAAATATACCTAAATAAGTTTTGAAGTTCATTACAATCTTGCACTAAGGGACGACCTTCTGACCCTGTCGTCAAATCAATTAAATTACTCCGTAATACTGTTTTAATGTGTGATTGCCCGATTTTTTTAATAACTGAAATAAGATAGAAAACTTATAAATCGGCAGTCAAACCAATACTATGAAATAAAAATAAAAATATGTCTTCCATCAGCCCCGTTTGTTTTTAATTCTCGCGAAAATATTTTCGCTTTTGTCGTCTACGCAGGTAAATATTTGTCGCAGCCGTTTCACGCCCTCATGAATTATTAAGTGTATTGAATAAGCATAGCTCCGCGATATTTACTTAAGATGCTTCGGTATTACTTGGACTACTGATAAAAATCGTGTAACAACATTACCTTTGGCTGCACTCTTTACAAACGGTATAAAATGATAGTTGAAGACAAACTAGTTAACTTATCTCTGTCAGTTTTTTTGCTCAGAAAGCAACTAACAACGAAAACTTGAAAAAAAAAAATGAAAAAATGAAAAAGTGAAAAAGTGTTTATTCACAGAAATAATTTTTTTACAGAATATATTTTACTAATCAGATACAGCGACTAATGAAACCACACGTACTTTCAATCGCCAAATACGATAGGCTAACGAAAGTTTGGTAATTACTGGTCTTTGAAACCAGACAGGAAAATTGCCTTATAAATTCCCAGAGGACTATATCAGCAACTATAAACTATGTGATATTGAAAATTTTGTAAAATATACTACACAGACACGACACATGTGAGTTCACCGCGCCGTTCCTCGAACCGCATGGTAACGCCAAATAACGCCCAAAATTTGAAAATGGAATTTACTTCTCCCAGCAGAGCGACCACAGGGTGGAACCTTGAACGTGGCTAACTTCATGAAAATGTTGTCCGTCTTTTTTAATACTGCTGTATTTTCTAATCTGTGTTTGTCTTTGAATTTTCCATCACAAAGTGAAATAGCAACTTACTGATACATTATCTACGGTTGTTTTACTGTATCGGTTACTTTATTCCGGAAGTTAATGTTAAATGTGGTCATTCACAACAGGTCCCAGGTTAGCATTGTTTTATCTGTGCTAATCTTTTCATACCATTCTTGGAACAGCATAATCAGTCTATAATGTTCCCACTGCTGGGATACAGGCCTCCTCTCCTTGGAACAGCAGTTGTTTTTAATTCGATCAATTCTAAAGAGCTGAAAACCACTCTACATCTCCCGATGGACTATAAATTATGACCACTTTAATCGCCCATTTAAACACAAATAAGGCTAAAGGTCCATGGGACTACGTTATCATTTCATTGAGAGAGGACAAGATTGGGCAAGTAATATGAGGGCTTAGTCTACGACGGAATTCGGGTCAGCGTCAGATAACGGTTGGAAGCAGAGAAAATATGGACCGTTTATGAAACTCTGTGGTCATGAGTATCAGATCCAGTAATTTCCAGAAACGATTATGTGATAAGGAAGGAATAAATAAGGCTTTTGAATGCTACAGACGTCTTTAGAGGGTTTATGTTCAGCTTGTAACAGACTGGGGGTCTACCACCACCTCTTGTAGCAGTATTATTATAGATATGGAGCCATACAGGACGTATAGCTCCATCTCTTTCCCACACTGAAGTAAGATAAAAAAATACTGCTATAAGAATTCATGGTAGGCCCCCTAAACTCAAAACTCAACTCAAAGCATTTATTTCAACTAAACCAATTACAGGCACTTTTGAATTGTCAAAGCTATAATAACAATGCCTATTTCAGTTCCAACCGTCCGTTATTCTAGTTTTCTAGAATGACATCGGTTTGTACCGACTCGTATTGTATTTAAAGAGTTCACGAGTGACGATACTAAAATACATCTGGCGTTCTCGGCGTCTACTTGTCTAGCTAATCTTATTACCAGAGAACGAGCTTTTGTCGTGCAATTTGCACCGACACGACACGAAAAACAGGAACTAGAAAAAAGGGGTGTTCTCACCTACGTCATTGCTGTATAGTCTGTTCTAAAAGTGTCTGATGAAAGTGTATGCAAACCTTCAACTGTCATTTTATGAGACACAATTAAATTTCTATTGTTATAACCGACCTTTAGGAGGTCGATCGACAGCGGAGAGTGTATTCAGGTTCAATTCTTACGCAGTTTCACTAAAGGAAATCAGTTACACATTGATTTGTATTTATTTAGAAAGTTTCACTTTTTCCAACAATTGTGGTTTGAATAACATTACTAAATCGTAATTGAAAATCATCGATGAAAATTGAGGTTATAAAACTAATCTCAATTGTCAAAGGAGGACATTTAAGGTGATTTAAAATTAGAATTTCGGGTTTAAAGTATTAAAACATCAAAAAACATAAAAACATCCAAATACAGCCAAAGAAACCCTAACCAAATACAGACCCGCCCCCCGCGAACGCAATATGGCAGGAAAAATATAAAATACGAAGGGGTTCAACTTTATAATAATCTCCCGGCAGATATCAGGAACACATCTTCTTTTAACGTATTCAAAACTAAACTCAAGCAGTACGTCATTGACAACACAAACTTACTAGGCTAGCGTTCTATATCCTAATATTAAGCTAGTATTTCAAACCAACATGTCGACATCGTACCTACCTACATTAATAATAATATATAATAAAAACATAAAAACATCCAAATACAGCCAAAGAAACCAAAGAAGATAAATGTCTTCCTCTCAAAATGGATGTAGGAACGGGTCCCGCGGTACTAAGGAGCTACTCCTCATCGACATGGCCATTAGCCAACAGGTTCGTCGATCCCGCAAAGATCTGTCGACATGCTGGATAGATTATAAGAAGGCCTACGACTCGGTGCCACATACATGGCTCATGAGGGTGCTTGAGTTGTACAAGATAGATGCAATTCTACGCACCTTCCTTGAGTCATGTATGGGGCAATGGAGGACGGTCCTTCGCTATCCAGGGTGTCGACAGATCCAGGGGAATGATGAACCTGTATGGATTAAACGGGGAATATTTCAGGGCGACAGTTTGAGTCCACTTTGGTTCTGCTTAGCCCTGAATCCTCTAAGCACACTGCTGGAGGATTCAGGTCTAGGCTATCGGTTGAAGAGAGGTGGTCAGGTCATATCTCACCTCCTCTACATGGACGACTTGAAACTCTTTGCCCCCAACAAATTGCGACTGGTGGAACTACTGAAGGTAACTGAAACTTTCAGTAACGCCATCAGGATGGAATTTGGTGTGGACAAATGTGCAGTCATGCATGTAAAGCGAGGCGAGATTATGGAATCCGAGGGGATTCAACTCTCGGATTCCATAAACCTTAGAGCCCTCTCCGCAACCGAAACCTATAAGTATTTGGGTATGTCGGAAGCGTTGGGCATTAATGCTGCTGACATGAAGCAATCGTTGAAGGAGCGCTTCTTTGGTCGCCTGAAGAAGGTATTAATTAGTCTTCTTTCGGGCGGAAACAAGGTGCGCGCCTTCAACGGTTGGGTCATGCCGGTTTTGGTGTACTCTTTCGGTATACTCAAATGGACTCAGACCGAACTAGACGCCCTGGATAGGAGGGTCCGTACACTACTGACCGCAAACCGGATGCATCACCCACGATCATCGGTGATGAGACTGTACATCCCGCGGAAGTGCGGGGGTCGAGGTTTTTTAAATGCGAAGACCCTCCACAACCGCGAGGTGTGCAACCTCAGGGAATATTTTCTAAACGCCGACGTGGGTATGCACCGTGATGTGGTCGCAGTGGACAACGGGTTCACCCCGCTCTCCATGGCTAAAGAGAACTGGCGCAAACCTGTAGTACTTACTACAGATGACCGCAAGGCGGTATGGCAAAGCAAGGAGCTTCACGGACGCTTCTATCGGGCTCTACACGAGCCCGGTGTAGATTTCTTAGCGTCCGTATCCTGGCTACGTTTCGGTGACCTCTTTGGGGAAACTGAAGGTTTTGTTTGTGCAATTATGGACGAAGTTATTTTGACGAATAACTACCGGAGACATATTATGAAGGACGGGACGGTTGACGTGTGTCGGGCATGCCACCGTCCGGGTGAGTCCATCAGACATATTATCTCTGGTTGTTCTCGTCTGGCTAACGGCGAGTACTTGCACAGGCATAACCAAGTGGCCAGGATTATTCACCAGCAACTTGCTTTGAAATACAAACTTGTGGACTCTGAGGTACCGTATTACAAGTATGTGCCCGACCCAGTTCTTGAAAATGACCATGCCACGTTGTACTGGGATCGGTCTATCATCACTGACAGGACTATTGTCGCCAATAAGCCTGATATAGTGGTGATAGATCGATTAGCGCGCCGCGCAATGATAATCGATGTTACCATTCCGCATGACGAGAACCTCGTGAAAGCTGAGAAAGAGAAACAAATAAAATATCTCGACTTAACACACGAGGTTGTTGACATGTGGAATGTGACCTCGGCTGTCATTGTGCCGATTGTTGTAACAGCCAATGGCCTGATGGCCGAAAGCCTCGACCAACATCTCTCGAGGCTGTCGTTAGGCGGTTGGATCAAGAGCCTGATCCAGAAGGCAGTACTCCTCGATACGGCTCGTATTGTGAGGAGGTTCCTGTCTCTGCAGCCCTAACCACCGGTAGCTTGGACCCTGCTCCCGATACCGGTGGAATTCTATTTTTTATATTTTTAAATGTTTTTTTTTATATTTTGTATTTTAAGAAATATTTAAAAATGTAATTATATAAGAAACAAAAATTAATAAACGAAATATATAATAATAAATCATTTATTTCAAATCCATCCTAAGATTACATCCATATTTGTTAGTAGAATTGCAAGCTTACAAACTAGTGTTAGTAATGATTAATTAATTAATAATAAAAGATTTCCAAGTGTAATATCATACTTTAACAGAAACAATTTAGAAAAGAATCTGTGTATATAACTACGAGTATGTTGACTCAAACCAAGTTTCTAATGAGCGACCCAATAGCAAGCACTCACTTACGAGTTACGGGTAGATGTTAACGGCTAAAATAATTACGTGCAAAATATTTTTCATGTACCTACATCTGATACTATATAAATATAATAATACTGATCATACTAACAAAACTGACGATAACAAAACTGCTAGCTACTGGACCACATGTTACCTTATATATGTATTTATTCGTTAAGTGAACAATGTATGTTCTTTTAGAATAAATAAAGATCTTTAAACCCAAAATAATCAAATCAAAGCACTCAACTTGTACGTGGCACTTCAGATTGGCATCCACAGGTATATTCTGATCCATTTGTTTACATTTACTTCAGATACTTTTGGAATAGACCATTCATTCATTCATCATCATCAGGTCATTTTATTTTACTGAACGATTGCCACATGTTACTGTCTTTATTTTGGCCATTAATTACTTTTGATCTCAATCTGAGCTACAAGTCAAAGCCACGACAACTTTAAACAAGAAATCGGTTGTATTTTGGCAATGTGTCCTCTACGTCACCCGGGAAATCTGACATATAACCTAAATATAAAAACGAGATATTGGTAACTCTACGAAATAATGGTGGAGTTGTCAAAGAAATATATTTCACGCTATGGAGATAGATACTTCGATTTATCTCTGACTTATTCTGGTTTAATAACATTACATACATAATATAAGTTAATTTCATTGGTTAATATTTTCCACAGAACGACTCAAATATAAATCTTACTGGAATAATATCAACATATTCAAGCAATCTGGATCTGATTAAATACTTATTGGAGTAGAACAAGGAGAACCCTTCCTTATTACCGAAACACCGATAGCGACACAATCACAGGAACTGTACTTACTATCTCGCAGCGATATCAATCGGCAGCATATATTTCATTGACACTTCAGTAGATATGCAGTTGTAAATGGGAAAGGGATAAAAACGATTTGTTGACGAAGGTCCCCTAAACATGATAACTTGATATAGGGATCCACTATTAACATATGTGCCTAAATACTATCGTAAATCAAACGACTGTTCGTTCTATTTCTGTTAGCGCGGGGAGCAATAAAAGAGTGGACTGTACTTATGATATAAGGCTTGGTATGTTGCCATTGATAGTACAAAATTATAACATTCCCGGACAAACAGTAAATAATTTAATTAGAGAGGAGTATCGTCCAACGCGGAGTCCGTGGAAGCGAGAGGTCATCGCGCCGCGCCGTGTCGCCACCGCGCCGCGCCTCAGCTTGCCGATGATGCGCTATCACGCTGTCTGCGCGTGCAGACCGCGTGCTATGTGTTCTGTTGGGTTCGATTCCCAACAGTTTCAAACCAAACAGAACAAATAATCATCATCATCTTCCTGCCCTTGACCCATGTAACGTGGGGTCGGCGCAACACATTGTCTTCTTCCATTCTCCCCTGCCAACCGTCACGCTATCATTCACTCACTAACAGAACAAAGACTGAAGAGACAAAACGCCATAGAATCTAACAGCTCAAGAAATTTATTCACAAAGTGCAGTGTTGATGTTCAAAGCAGACCTTCAGCAGATTCAGCAGAGTTCGAAAGAGTTATACATTTATCTATGGCAGAGAGGCCAGAGGCGGTAGTGGCGGAATTTTCTTTACACTTCGATTCTCGCTGTTTCCGAGTCACGGTACCTAAAAGTGATAAATTGCACTCCACATCTGGTACGTATTAAAGGTGAAGGCAGTGTTAAAGAACGTACCTATACACCCTCAGGCTGAGCTGAATTTTAATTGAAAACTTATGGTAATAGGGGACAGGTGGATTGCCCTCGAAAATCTACGTAAATGCCCAGTTACAGCGCGTGGCCACGGTGCCTAACACTGATTTAGGGAAAGCTTAAAATTGATAAAAAGAATTAAAGTACCTAAAACAGCTAAATAAGTAGGTAGATTTATATTAAGCGGATTCTCTTCATGTATCAAAAGCCTATTTGATACTTTATGTGGAAATGTATAGTTCAAAAATAACCAACCATCACAATAACACCCAACCATCAACACAACCATTAACAATAACCCTTCTTGCGTCTTCCCTTCTTACTTCTTGTTTACACCTTAAACAAAATTTTTAGTACTGGCAATAAAAGCTAGATAAGTAGGTATAGCCGTCCACCAAATATAGTAACATCACTTTCTATGTCTCATCATCATCTACCTAGCCTTTTTCCAACTATATTGGGGTCGGCTTCCAGTCTAACCGGATGCAGCTGAATACCAGTATTTTACATGGAGCGATTGCCTATCTGACCTCCACAACCCAGTTACTGGGTAATACGATACCCCTTGGTAAGACTGATTGTCAGACTTTCGGGCTTCTGACGACCCGTAACGACTGTCAAAGATTCACGAATGACCACCGGGACCAACGGCTTAACGTGATTTCCGAGGCACGGAGGGGTCTTGATATGTAAAGATAGTCACCCATCCTCAGATCAACCGCGGCAAGCGTAGTTTAACCTGATCGATCTACCCGTGCGGCTGTTATACACTTAGCCACAAGCCCCTTGCTCTATGTCTAGGGAACACTAAATTCAATTGCAATAAAGAATAAAAGACAAAAGAAAAGTAGCATCCAACTTGCACTCGCCAAAGCAAGGGACCGCTTTGCCGACGAATGAAGTTGGGAAATACTAAACGAGATTTGTAGTCACCGAGTCTGGGGACATGTTCTGATACGAGAACTTTTGATTGGTAACTCTAGTACAGTTATGTAGTTTTTATTCAGAAACCTATATAAACTTCTTCTCTTGTATTTTTTTTATTTATTTGAGATAGGTTTGCTCTTGACTCTAGTCTAGGTCAGAGATGACAGAGACAAAGTCGACGATGGAGCGAGCTTACCCAGAAGAAGCCTGTTCACTCTCACTTTGAAGAGATTGGAGTTGTATGCGTTCGGAAACATAGACACAGGTAGAGAGTTCCACTCCTTTGCTGTGCGCATCACAAAAGATATTTATTTGGAAACGCTTAGTGCGAATTTGGCTTGAACTATTTGTGACAGGTCGTGCCGTAGTAAAAATTTTAGCAAGGTGGTAGCATGCTGACGGCCCAAGACACTTAAATGCTTTTTTAGGGTTCCGTACCTCAAAAGGGAAAAAAAACGGAACCCTTATAGGTTCACTTCGTTGTCCGTCTGTCTGTCTATCCGTCAGTCAAGACTTTTTTTGTCAGGAACGCGTGTATGTACCTGTTTATTGTCTAATTATGTAACTGGTACACCAGTGACTACCTACAGTATTGTCTCTCCTTGTCCCTTTAATCCATCCGAAGGTTGTCTGTAAATGATCGGTTTTAGCGATAAGACCGCCCATTGTGTCACCCTATGTAAAGGACATTGTTAAAAATGGCCTGAAATCAACACGTATGAAACCTTTACAATAATTACTAGTTTTTTTTTTATAATTTACATTACAATTATTACGATAGAACGGACACTTCAGAATTTCGAAAACATTTTAAAAAGTAATTTACTTCAGTCTTATTCCCCGGCGCCATTATTTTTGGTTTCAATTTGACGTTTTAAATAGGCAAAGGGCATTGTAGCTCATACAGCCAAGTCTTCGTGCGCAGCAGTATAGTGTGCACCGTAATTACAAAACTCAGTACTCTCAGCACTGTGTGAAACGAGCAACATCGAAATGTCAGTGTCATCATTGACAGATGACAGTTTGACATTAATTACAGTATAGGTACCTCTGGTGCTCTGCCTAACCCTTTTGGGTAAACACGGGAGATTTTATTTAAGTAGTATTCGTAGTAAAACTACAAACAATTCGTAGTATGCAATACTTACTCCTACGTCACACAAAAACGAAACAGTCCATAGCCCTAGTCTAGTTATAACTACAAACTAGTATAAAGAAAGAATAGTTCTGACTACCTAATATTATGTAATGAAAAGTTTAAAGATAAAATCCAATGTATTTTCACTAATAAACGCTAAGTTAGTATGTTTCTATTAGACTAATATAACCTCAAAATCCGAAAGTGTTTTGGATTTTTTACAATGCTCAGAAATGTCCGTGATTTTAATTTAGTTTCAATTGAATATAAGTATTATTTAGATCACAGAAAGTAAATTCACGTCTCTGTTGCTTCTTAGGCGAACGATGTATGGACGCCGAAAAATGTCCTATCTACATATAATATAAATCTGTAATTTTTATGGTGTATATAATAAAGAGTATTCTATCTATATAGCTATCACATTGAAATTAATATCAATGAAGCTTCTTAACCAACACAATAAAAAAATACAGCCATTTATGCGACATATTTTGATACTCGCAAATAAATCAAAACCTATAGGGTACTTTCCTAGAATTATGAAGTTAATTTGTAGTATCACATAAAACAACATTTTTATGCGATTATAAACTTAAATTTGCAGTTGGAGACTCGACCGTGACGTATATCAATGTATGGGAGAACATGTTTTGCAACTACAATGTTAAGTTTGTTTTTGGGATAAATTATTTTCAACTACGGAACCCTTTATTATGCGTGGTCCGACACGCACTTGGCCGGTTTTTCTAGAAAGACATATGTCGGGCATTGTTAAAAGGTGGTTGGACGGAGCAGGATGACGTATTATCCTGGTGTTAAGATTTATGCTTGCAACATAGTAAATGGTGAACCCGACGAAATGTGGTTTTACAACAGTATATTGCATATTTAGGAGGAAATGCAGCCTGGTTGACGTGATGTACATTATTGTACATAACGTCCAGTTTATGGTCTTGAAATATAGTCTGAACACTAAAAGATCCCAGTCCGCGTTCCAACCATGTCAGTGACCAAGACGGCCACATTTAGTGGGTCCGTCAAGCAGCGTACTTTAAACTAGATTAATGATCGGTCGTACCACGTTAAGCTGTCGGTCTCAGCCAACATTAGAGGCGTTTGCCGTCAAAGCGTGTCGGACTCGTAATGCCCGCTGATTACTTGGTCACGAGTAAGTGGGGAATTTGGGGATTACATTTAGTGAGAGCCGTCAAAGCTTCTGGCTGCGCTGTGTCCTTGAGTAAGTCTTTTGTCTTTTGATTGTATTCATACGGATATTAAGGGAATTAATTACATTTGAAAATCAGAAATGAATTGTAGCCTTCAAAAACGTTTCGCTTATAATGAAGAAGCACCGTGGCTAAACGGAGAGGTTTTTTTTATAAAAAAAAATGTAACTAGATTTAATTTTAGATTTTTTTTTTATAAAACCTGTCCCTTTGACCTAACATGTAGATGACAGGTCTCAGATGACAGCGTAGCTTCGGGTTTGGGCTTAAAGTATCATAAAAACTAAAATGTTTAGAGCTGCAGCAGTTTGATAAAAAGGGAACATGTCATAACTGCTTAAACTGTCAGTTAGGCCAGCCGCGCCGAATATATGAACGTTGAAAATACGCAAATGTGGGATTCAAATAAACAGCTAGATTATCCATAAACTGTTTTCATCTCCAAGTTAGTAGCCAATAGCTAGATGGTGTGAACAGACACGAAGCTACATATATACTTATTAGGTCATCTTTTATGTCGTCAGATTTGTGCTGAGACCGTCGCATGTCTAGGAGCATAAACTCGTGTCTCTGTGCTCATGTATAAAATAAATCGATCCGCTGTCGGCAGGAGATTGGATTACACACTTTTCTCTGTTTACCCTTCAATATTTTTATATCTAACATTTTTATGTGGTGCAAAATTTTATGCACTCTGTACGGAATGGAGCTCTGAAAGACAGTTTGCAGCGTCTGCGTGATTCGTTACACTTTTGCTTAGCAGACTTGCAGGTTTTTAACGGATTTTAAAGTACAGGTTGTTAAAATGTATTTCTTGAAGATAGCCATGAATGATATAGCAGATGATTGATTAATGTAAGTGAACCATTTTTGCTTTACCTTTCTCGTTTTTAGGGTTCCGTACCTCAACGGAACCCTTATAGGATCACTCGCGTGTCTGTCTATCTGTCTGTCTGACTGTATGTCTGTCTGTCCGTCTGTCACAGCCAATTTGCGGTCAGTGGATCGTCTTAGGGGCGGATCTAATGGACCGATTAAGTTGAAATTTGGTACACAAATATGTATGTATATATAAGTAAATATATATTTCTGTGCCCCAAACACGGACGTGTTACGTAACTAATTTTGCATATGGGTCACTTTTGGGGCAAATAAGAAAATAAATATAAAATAGTTTTGCAAACTATACCGTGTGATATATCGAATGAAAGGGCTTACTGTGGGCTTCTCGAACAGATTTTTATAATTTTAAAATAAAAAGTTTAAATTATATTTAAGAAAATATACGAAAATTGACCATATTACCTCACCCCCCCCCCCTTATATCCAAAACTATTGACCCAAAAATTTAAAAAAATACAGGAAATAGTAGTATACTTACCTACCTTTAGATTACAAGAAAACCTATAAGAAGTCTATGGTCCTAAAATAACACAGTAAATCTCTCAATATTGCGAACAAACTTACATTTGCAGTTCGAAACTATGGGAGAACATGTTTTTCAACTACAATGTTAAGTTTGTTCTTGGGATAATTCTGTCTCTTCTTTCTTCATCCCAACTACGGAACCCTTCATTGTGCGTGGTCCGACACGCACTTGGCCTCGATCTACTAAATAGCTGATCTCTTCAGTACCTAGATCAAAAAACCGGCCAAGTGCAGGTAATAAAAATATCACGTGTAATAAATAAACTAATCCTTATTTTAAAATAATAAATAAATCTCTAATTTCGAATAGCATACTAGCTATTCAAAATTCGGTGACTATTTCTCGAAAGAGGTTGGGAATAGTAAATTTTGCAAAGGAAAATATTGTGGAAAAATAACGATAATATTCCGGCTTTCACTGCCAGTTTCCTATCTCAAACATCTTTGGCCAAGTAATGCCCGTTCTTACAACTTTCCTAAAGAAGGATCTTAAAGTTTCAGAATATTAAAAGAAAATTGTTACACGTTTAAGATAATAAAGTATGAAGCTCTATTTTTTAACACCAAGCCGGGGTTTGATATAATAATGCATAAGGATGCTTATTGTTTTCTAGATAAACGATGTGAGGTGAGGGAAAATGAGTTCCAAAAATAAATGATATACCTTAAAATATTTAAAAAAAAATTTTTTTCAAACAAATGTGACATAAAGAGTTGCTTTAGGAATAATACTAGTTTGGGTTTTGTCCGTACAAAACGACAATTGTGGCGAATGAAATATGAAATTTATCGAAAAATAATTTTGGAGAAGCACAAATTCTAGATAAATCTATTGAGGCTATTTCATTTATTAGCTCTCAGAATACTTATAAAATAAAGGTACTTAATTAACTACTCGACGCCCGAGTTGTCGATCGATGTTGCCGTTTAACAATATTTTCAATTTTAGAATTTTCATAGCTAAGGAGAATAGTGTAGGTATGTACTTATAAAATTCGGTGCTGGCAAAAATGTGTTGCTATGCAAATAACGTTTCAGCAATTTGTAGCCAAATCGTTTGACTAATTATACCGATGTTCGTGGTATTGAATTCTGATATATTTCTGTTTGATCCTATTTCTTTGACTAAACTAGTGTCTAAGCTACCGCCTTGGGCAAAATTTGTTGGAGATAGGTAGGTACTAAGTTTTATACTTATCGGATTTTATACAAATCCCGTATAAAAGTAAAGGTTGTTATTGCCTGTATCTATAGAAATTGGAACAGTTCACAAAGATTGAAAAACTTTCACATGAGTTTTTATCTCTTTTGGACCCAACGTTTTTATGGAATCACCACTTTTGCGCTTGTATTGTACAAATAAGGTAAAAGATGAGCGTTCATATAGCAATCTAAGTTGAGCATAACTTATTTGAAATATTGTTACAGGAACGTTATAACTACCTATCGAATGTTTTTGTATAGTGTTGCGATTTGAAAAGGGGATAAGAATGTAGTAATCTTTAATAATCTGTTTCTTGTGAGTTTAAGTACGTGATATAGTCTCTTTATTAAAGAACTAGCTGTTGCCCGCGGCTTCGCCCGCGTGGATGTCAATACTTCTATGTTTGAATCGGATTTTGTTCACAATTTCATGGACTTTCATTTTGTTGCCAGGAACCCAATTTTTAAAAAAATAATAGTAGCCTAAGTAACTCCTTTTAACATCAGCTATTTGCCAGTGAAAGTCCCGTCAAAATTGTTTTAACCGTTTCGGAGATTAGCCGGAACAAACAGACAAAATTTCTAAAAATTTATTTTTTGTTATAAGTACCGTATATACATACTAGCATTTAGTAAAAAACTGTTATTTTGACATTACAAACGGACACTTCAGTTTTATTTATTTGTATAGAACATGTAGATTGACAGTGGAAATACTAACAATTTCAAATAAAGATAACTGTTTTCGTCGCCATGATTACGTTTACGCTTACATTTACCAGTGGTCACATAATCAAGATAGTAGCTATCCACTATCTAAAAAACCGGCCAAGTGCATGTCGGACCACGCACAATGAAGGGTTCCGCAGTTGGGATGGATTTGTTAATAGAAATATACAAAACTTATCTTATATCTATGAATTTATCCCAAAAACAAACTTACGTATTACGTACGACGTAACGACCTTACGTATTTGAAAAACATGTCCTCCCATACATCGAAGTACGTCACGGTTAATTCTCCTACTGCAAATGGCCGTAGTTTTTTACTGCGTTGACTTAGAAGCTTGATTTTCTTAGAACTCCAAGGGATCATAGACTTACGTATTTGGTATTAATTTCAACTTAATTTCTCCACGCATTCCTTAGAAAAAGGGTATTGACAGACAGACGGACAACGATATGATCTTATAAGGGTTCCGTTTTTTCCTTTTGAGGTACGAAACCCTAAAAAGAACAATAAATTCCACAGATACATTACTTAGATAAACATAAAGCGGAACATAAAACTAGACGCCATCAAATCATATGGTTTATCGTTCAATACCGACCAAAACCGCCCACGATTAGGAATTATCTGTCCGAGGTCGGTTGAGCATGCAATCACTGACAGCCGATAGAAAATACGCACCTATATTACCAAACAGATCCATTAGTAGCAGGACGAAGCTCATTTCACATTGATAACTGGTCGACATAAGCCCAAACTAACGTACGGATGGTCGTTATACGAGATATTAGGCGTCCGCCATAGAAATATAGTTCGCGGACGCGATACCGCGCTATGAACGGTACTACGAAGCGTAGCTGATACTAAAAATAAATAGGTACAGAAGGCTCCATACCACGCGCGAAAACAGGCGCACGCACACATAGACGCGCGTGAGATCTCAAAAGAATGCCAGTCGCAAGTGCGCTTGCACTCGTTGTAACTACGTGAATCGTGTCTGTGTGTGCGTGTGTTTTCACTGGTTGTGCGGAGCCGTTCTTCTGTACCTATATATTTTATGGCTGATACCTCCGTCCGATAAAGACGCCCTGACGTTAACGTTACTCGTTCTCAAAGACGGTTCATTGATAAGCCGACGCTTCGGTTAAATCGAATTAGGGTTATGGATGGGATAATGTAGCGTAAAATACGGTCTGGTAAATAAATCTGGAAATTAAAGCATTGAAAGTAAAAGCCGATATTTTAGGTGAAGATTTTCCGTCAAATCATAAGTTAATCAAAATGATTAGTTACACTAAAATATTAACTAAGCTGTGAATAAGTAGCATAAGACAAACACTGATTTCGTTAGTTTAAATTAGGTATATTAACTTAAAACTGAAGTTTAAAGTTGAGCCACTTACTTGTGAAGTTGCACAAAGTTTGGAGTGTTTTAATTTTAATTTATGGCTTTTATCAGCATGGAAACTAACAGAGAGTACCTAGTAAATTAGAGATCATATAAGTTAGAAGTTATTAAGACATTGAGGCAAGTATTGTTTAATGTAGTTTTCAAGTCGCGAGGTAAAAGTTACTTCACTTTGGAATATTATTTTGGTAACCGAAACTAACATTAGGTAGAGTAGCTCATCATCAAGATGAAATTATGCACACACACGAACAAATAATTCACATTCAAATGCGATAGATCAGATAGTTAGATTTTTATCATGAAACTTTTTTCTATTTCTGTACCATACTTCATTGGCGCTCGCTGTAGCAAATAAAGCGACGAAAGCGTACAAGGGTGGCAAAGCACACAACAGCGATGGAAGCGTAGCATGTTCTAAAGACAAACATACATAGGAAATCATAGGTACTAAGCACGCTTCGAGTTTATCGAAGATATATTAACAACGTGGTGGTTATATAGTTTCCGCAAAGATATACTGATTCTATAGTAACGCACAACCTCTTAAGGGGTCATTGTACTCATCATTATGAACAAATTTTACTATGGGACCAAACCTGAAATCGCAAAATAAAAATTAGCTGCTCCCTACATTTAATGTATAAATATGTATGTGTCAATATATATATTGTATATACATACAGGGTGGAATTTTTTAACCGCACCTGGAGGGAAAGTACTCTAAATACTGGAGGTAGCAACTTTTACTCAAAGGAAACATTGCTTTATTTTTAAAAGAAACAAATCTGCATTCAAAGATTTTTGAAAATTCGCTTGCCACCCTCAGGAATCGTACCGGCTAAAATCCGAAAAAAATAACAACATGTACTTTTATGGCATCAATCGATAGGGTTAATCATAAGGATTAAATTTTTCTAACAAACATGATAAATTAAATGAAACGAAAATTTCCACGTTCACACAACACCGACTAACAAGCCCAAAACGACCAACACTGACAGATTTCTGTATGCAGACGACTTGACCCTAGCTACAAGAACATAAAATTTGGAAGATGCCGAAGCAAATCTCGAAATGGCTCTGGATAATGTCAGTACATACTACGAGAACAATGCTCTAAGGCCTAATCCCTCTAAAACGCAATCTTGCTCATTCCACCTAAGAAATCGTCAGGCTAACGACACCGACAAGATTATATAGGAGAGAACGTTTCCTTTCATTTCAGTTATTTCGGTAGGCGAGTGAGAGATGCCTAGTGAATTCATTTTTGATTCGTTTTGTGTTCAGACGTTTCACTTGGAGTGAAAGATATGTCGAATGAAAGGCAAAAATTAACAAAATGTGAAGCGTCTGATATCGGCTTTATACACGTTTTGTCACTAGCTGGTCACCGCGACTTCGTTCGCGTGGAAGTAAGGTACACAATTTACTAAAATAACAGCCACATTTTAATAAATATCCCTCGGTCCGCGCTATTACTTCGTTTTCGCTTAGCGTTCTTTCTCACTTTTTTTTCTTTAGCTTGGATCCTAAGGGTCGTTCTGTGATGTTAAATAGCCTATAACCATCCTCGAGAACTGGGCTACCAAATGGAAAAAAAGAATTTTTCAAATCTGGCTGGTAGTTCCTAAGACTAACGTTTTAATTTTTTTTGCACGGATCCATAATACTTTTTCTAAAATAAAAGTAGCCTGAGTTGCTCCTTGTAACACCAGCTATCTGCCAGTGAAAGTCGCGTCAAAATCGGTCCAGCCATTTCGAAGATTAGCCGGAACCAACAGACACAGACAAATTTTTTAATAAATTGTTTTGTTTGTTCTATGTACCTATATACTTTCATAATATATGAATTTAGTAAAAAACGCAGTTATTTTGACATAACAACACACATTTCAGTTTTATTTATTTGTATAGAAGATATAGGTATAGATTAATGGCCGAACTCAATAACCTATTTTCAGTAATAGACAGATCACTATTGATGGTAGACAGTATAATTCTATCTGTCCTTATGTCAGGCCGGTATAATTCCATAATCTCTTATAGATTATTGGGACGCTAAAACCATAGACAGATAAGTTTTTCTATCTCCAGTATGCCAAAACTGGTGATAGATAGATTATTGGGTTCGGCCGTTAAAGCACAATGTATCCGTTGATCACACAACTTAGTAACAGACAGTCCTGCCATTGGCTCTTATGGCTGTCATTAAAGGCAGCTAAGAGATATCAGGAGGCTAGTTAGCGGCGTCCACCTGTGCTAATAGCGTCCTGCTACAATCATTCGACTTGAAAGCACGGTAATTATCGCAAATATCACCAATTATGACGTAACTAATACTGGTCCAAGTATATAAATTATATAGGTATTTTTAATCCTTCTGATGTCTACGATTGCTGGTCTTTTCTCAATATGTTTAATGGGGTCGGTTTCCAGTCTAACCGGATGCAGTAGAATACCAGTTTTTTACATGGAGTGTATCTGACCTCCACAACCCAGTTACAGGGTAATACGATACCCCTTGGTAAGACTAGTTGTCAGTCTTTCGGGCTTCTGACGATCCGTATTGACAGTCAAAGATCCACAAATACGTGTTTTTTGACGCACGGAGAGGTCCTCGGTACAAAAAGAAAAGAAAGAAATAATAATGTTTATTTGGACACAGTTCGTGAAACACAAAATACAAAAAACAAAATAAAAAAGTGAAAATAATGTTTTAACAACAATAGTGTGCGCCTCACGGCTGCGCCAAAAAAAGGTTCATTTCAGCATTAATGCCATGTATGCATTAATGGTATGTAAAGATGAATGAATAAATAAATACTTTATTGTACACCAGATGGTAACCCATCCATGGACTGACCTCGGAAAGCGTAGCTTAACCAAATCGATCGACCCGTGCGGATGTTATTATTGTTATTATTGACGATTACAAATCAATTTACTCTTAAAATATGATAGAATGATATTGATGAGATGATAATAAATGTACTTAGATATGGTAGCACCAGTATGGTTTCTCGGTAATAGGTTAATAAGAGACAAGATGAGCAGCAGAAACGGTATGTATTTCTGTAACAATGAAACATTGTTTCGTTTTTTCTAAAACGCGGTGATTGATTTTCGATATGTGTCGGTTATTGTTATCGGTTATATTATTAACAAATTCTTTAGTAAGTAAAGTATACCTCCTCATTTGTAAAACCACTGAAATGCCAGCGAGTACAAAAGTTGAAGAAAAGTAGAGGGATTTGTGTACGCATAGGGGCGCACAAAGAGGCGATGTATAGTGTTTTAAATCAAACATTTATAGGTACACCGCATCGAACGCTCATAAAACATACAACGTTTCAGGAAGTTCCTGAAGCGTTGTATGTTTTATGAGGAACACTGAAAATTGATGAATTTCTCCCATATTCGATTTAATTTCTCCTGTTATTCGGAATTGCTTTAGTGGTCTTTCCAGGCAATAATTTGTACCAGTTCTCTTCAAAACCAAATTCCCCGTACCTATGTATATGCCTAAAAGCGACTAACAAAAGGTAAACTAAACAAGGCAAATGTGAGTAGGATTGCGCGAGAGAGGACGCCCTAGGAGGACATATAGTGACCTTATTAGTGATGTTCTTGAGAAAGGTCTCAGATGCGTAGTACTCGCCACCGGCGTGCGTGTATAACCAGATGTATGAACGTAAAGAAGGCAAAAGGAATATAAAAGAATCGTATCAGGTGGCGTTCTGTAGTTTCTGCCTCCCCCCATATGACAATGGAAATGTATGTATTTATATGCCTTCTCAATATTCCAAATAATGTTGTGTATTAAAATTAAATTACCGGAACCGATCATCATTGCGTTTGTATTTCACGAAGAGAACTCGCCATCAGTGTTCAACAATTCGCCCACGGCCAAATAGGAAAGGTGAAATTAGGTAACATATTGTCAATTAACTATGCGATGCATTTCAATAGTTCGAGGTTAGTAGATGGGTAGACAACCTAATACTGTTTGTCAGTAGGTATAAAACAAATATATAGACGACACAGGTAACGCTTCACGCCTTTTTTTGATAAGGGTAAGCGGAAGCTTCTGACAGCTGAAAGTCTTGTGATATTCTTACTCCCAGCTTTTATAAATATCCATCTACATTGTAACAACGCAACAAAAAAATCCATCTACATTGTAATAACGCAACAAAAATATACATCTACGTTGTAATAACGCAACAAAAATATCTATCTTCATTGTAACAACGCAACAAAAATATCCATCTACATTGTAACAACGCAACAAAAATATCCATCTACATTGTAACAACGCAACAAAAATATCCATCTACATTGTAACAACGCAACAAAAATATCCATCTACATTATAACAACGCAACAAAAATATCCATCTACATTGTAACAACGCAACAAAAATATCCATCTACATTGTAACAACGCAACAAAAATATCCATCTACATTATAACAACGCAACAAAAATATACATCTACGTTGTAACAACGCAACAAAAATATCCATCTACATTGTAACAACGCAACAAAAATATCCATCTACATTGTAACAACGCAACAAAAATATCCATCTACATTGTAACAACGCAACAAAAATATCCATCTACATTGTAACAACGCAACAAAAATATCCATCTACATTGTAACAACGTAACAAAAATATCCATCTACGTTGTAACAACGCAACAAAAATATCCATCTACATTATAACAACGCAACAAAAATATACATCTACGTTGTAACAACGCAACAAAAATATCCATCTACATTGTAACAACGCAACAAAAATATCCATCTACATTGTAACAACGCAACAAAAATATCCATCTACATTGTAACAACGCAACAAAAATATCCATCTACATTGTAACAACGCAACAAAAATATCCATCTACATTGTAACAACGCAACAAAAATATCCATCTACATTGTAACAACGTAACAAAAATATCCATCTACGTTGTAACAACGCAACAAAAATATCCATCTACATTGTAACAACGCAACAAAAATAGATAAAGCTTTTTAGTCTTAAATGAACTAGTAAGTAAACCGCCTTGAAATAGTGATTCTGAATCCAAAATAGACTTCTATAGAATATTTGGCATTCTGTTTGTTTATGTTCGAAATCATATTTATAAGCTCAACCTTCCACACTAATCTATCTGTCAGTCGACGGATTAGCAACATGTCTGCAAATAATACTGAGTTCTGTTTGCTCTAAGGGAAAACATACGTAAATATATAAAATCAAGTTAGTTTATTTAAAAGTATATGTGTGTTAGTAAAGTGTAGGTAAACATAAATTCACGTGAACGTGTATTAATTTGCATACCTTTCTAATTACAAACATGTACAGATTGTATCTGGTAATTCGGTTTTAAATAACCATTCATAAATTATTACGATAAATGAATTATTATACGTATATCTGGAAACGTGAACACGCGAGGTACTTATAAATAATGGAGGAAAATGTGACGTAATTTAATAATATGGTAATTACGCAAATCTAGTTCCTTACACTGAGTTAATGAAAAGAAAAATTTAAGGAACCGTTTCTTGCCATTGCAAGTTAGACTTTATTCACATAATAATGTGAATAATATAAATATATAGCACTTTTTCAGCCTGTTGCCTCACTGCGCGCCCTTTTGTCTGGTTTGCTTAAGAACGTAGTCGCAGAATTGAAAACTAGTTTGCAAATATACACGATCATTATCATTTTGCGTTTCTTGTCCCAAACCTATGTCACAAAGTCGAGTCAGTGAAGTCTATCTTTTAAAAAACTAGACTTTTGTAACCAGTCTGAAGAAACACGCGGTAATTTAAGTAATTAACACTTAATACAAGGTCAAATTAAATTTAGCTAGCTAAACTCCTAGGACGTGATGCTTATCTATAAATAAACATGTTAAATAGGTCAGTGATTTAAAATATCGTAGGTGGCAAACAATTGCACTGTAATGATTTTTTGGGGTGTTGTTAGGATAGGTACCAATAGTGTTATACCAAGTTTGCAGCTTCGAAAGACTTTTTTTTTTTTGTTTCGGGGTGGAAAATCCTCATGGATGAACTTACGATCCTTCCGCAACCCCCGGCTGGTGCCAGCCCGCCACGGCGGGCCTCTCCTCGTGTCGAGGGGGGGAGTGAGGTGTTTGACTCCCCCCGCGACGTCTAAGAGGGACGCGCGTGGAACACTACGCGCCGCCACCTCGGGTCCGATGTATGGGGGGCGACAGACGTCCCCGAGTCCGTCACCCCTGGACCCATTTAGGGGGGCTGGAAGAGGGCGTTGTCCGCCCTCCGCCGACGCCAAGTGCGCCTGCTGCGGGCTGGGTGAGAGGATGTGATCTCCCTCTCCCTTTCCACAGCCTCCTTCTGCGAGATGACTGTCTCGCAGAAGGAAACCACCGCGTCCCAGGACTCCTCGCAGCCGACCATCGAATTAACGACAGCCGGCAGCGACAGGTCACTGCCTACTCTAGAGATGAGGGCACGGCGCGGCTCCTCCCAAGCGGCACACTCTGCCAGCGTATGCCGCGCCGTGTCCTAGCTTCGAAAGACCTGTGCTAACTGCGTGGTGCTCGAAAAATCTCGAAATTATCGGACTTATTTCAGTTTTTGGCTTAAAACTTCTAAAAGGTCAATCCTACAAAAAAAGTTATAAATACATTTTAATATACAAAATTTGCTACAATTTGAGCGCAGCCGTAGCTCTGTAGGTTCAAAAGAACTCAAGATACAGCACTTCAAACATTGGCCATTTTCACAAAAATGAGTAAATTATAGTTTTATTGTAGTTATATAACTACAAGCGGAAACCTGTAGTACCAATATTACCCTTTGTTTTATAATTTACCTGTTTCTGTTTCTGTTAGGAAAATCATCATCAATCATCATCCCACTGTTGGGCAAAGGCCTCTCCCCATGACTTCCAGCTCCTCACTACAAACTGGACCACTGGTCGTTTGTTTTCTCCTGCCCGTCCCGACACATTTACCTATTATGAGTTAAATTAAAGTGGTAAAAAAAAACACGATTCATACAAATATGTAGGTGTGATACACTCTAACCTCCTTATTAATAAACGTATTATATCAGGCGAATAGTTACACACCGATTTGTCTCTTTTAGTCGTCAGGAATTTGACTTTCGAAAGAAGAAGACAAAACGTTGTGTAACCATATAGACGCTATACCTACAACGTTTATTACTAAGGAGGTTAATAAATAAATAAAATATACATTTATTAAAGGTTTTTCGATCACCACGCAGTTAGCACAGGTCTTTCGAAGCTGTAAACGTGGTTTTTGATTATTGGTATCTATCCTAACACCTTCCCAAAAATCAGTCCAGTGACGTCATCTAACGCGATTATTGTGTCTACGGTGACTGGCGTAAAACAAAAAAAAAAAGTACTTCATGATTTTTTTTACGGTCAACGACTCTTAGTAGTTTATTTACTTGAAGTAGGTATGTATTTAGAACGTTACGTTAACTTTGGCACGTTGGAAATTTTCCAGGTTACACCTACTATTACGTATTATTATGTGACGGATAACCTAACCGAACGAATAGCCGATAGTCAATACATCTCAAAAACTCTCTGAATAGAAAACCCACGTCCAACGATGTAGAGCCAAACTTCGATAAAAACTTCACATCAATCAGATAAGCTGTTTTCCATAAAACGGGGAAGAATCAACAAAACAACCGTCTATTATATACGTGCTATATTCTATAACATATTGAATAGTTGCCAAACTCTTGCGTTAATATCGTATGAATCATTCGCGTATGATTGTTATGGAGAGTTGAGGATCTCTGCGACTTGGATTGCGTTAAGAATAGGCTAATCCTATTATTATACAGGGTGACTTTGAAAACATGCGACAAAATTTAAGGGGGAGTTCTACCCATCAATATGAACAACTTTTACTATGGGACCAACTTAGACTTCGCAAAAAAAAATCGACCTTCTTATAACAAATGGCCCGATCGGGTATGTACTTTTATATGGGAAGGTCGAATTTTTTTTTGCGAATTTTAAGTTGGTCCCATAGTAAAAGTTGTTCATCTTGGTGGGTAAAACACCTCCTTAAAGTTTGTCGCATATTTTCAAAGTCAGCCTGTATAACTATTATATGGCAAATATGATTTCTATGCAGAATACATAAGTCGTGTGTACCTTAGCAATGTTTGTCGAAGGACAAACATTGCTGTCGCGTAAAGCCAGAGCTGTGGTTCTGCATCGTGCGTGCCAAAATTAGACACCTCAGTTTGTTTCGCCATTTAACACACGCACGATAAGCCGTTGGTCCCCTCATGGCGGCATGGAGAGTGCGATTGTCGCAACCCAGCGCTGGGCACGCCACAATTGCGGCGATAAGTCCCCTCTTTGAGGAGTGGCTGGAGAGGCGCCACGGCGTCCTCACCTTCCGCCTGACGCAGGTCCTCACCGGACACGGGTGCTTCGGGAGGTACCTGTTCCGGATAAGGCGGGAGGAAACGCCCGGGTGTCACCACTGTGTGGATCGCCCGGAGGACACGGTGGAGCATACGGTGGAGGTCTGCCCGGCTTGGGCGGAGCACCGCCGTGTCCTCGCGGAAGCGATCGGCGGCGGCGATCTCTCGCGTCCGGCCCTGGTCCAGGCCATGGTACGGAGCGAGAGTGCATGGGAAGCCATTACCTCCTTCTGCGAAGCAGTAATGCTCGTGAAGGAGGAGGCGGGACGCGTGAGGGAGAGGCAAGCTTTGCACCCTCACGCCCCTAGTCGCCGCAGGAGACGCCCTGGGCGTCGGGAATTGGCAGCCGATTCCCGGCCACCGTAGGCGCGGGCTTGCGGACGGCGAGCAATGGGTAGCTCGCCGTCTGGTAAGGACCAGGCCCGAGTCGACGGCGCGTCGTGTTCCACGCGCGCCTCAAAGAGATGTCAGCACTATTGACGGGGTCCGCTAGGGCCGATGCCAGCTAGGGTTGCGGGATGTTCGAAAGAGTTACCGTGGCCCCGGCACAGGCAACAGAAGGAACACGGGTGGGTTTTAGTCAGTAAAAGTCTGACACGCCCTCCCGCTCCGCCCAGAGCGGGAGAAGTCATTTGATGATTTCCCATCCACAAAAAAAAAAAAAAAAAAAAAGCCGTTGGTCCCGGCTGTCATTCGTGGATCTTTGACAGTTATTACGGGTCGTCAGTAGCCCGAAAGTCTGACAACCAGTCTTACCAAGGGGTATGTTATTACCCAGTTACTAGGTTGTGGAGGTCAGACAGGCAGTCTCTCTATGTATGATAATTATACAGCTGCATCCGGTTAGACTGGAAGCCGACCCCAACATAGTTGGGAAAAGGCTAGGCAGATTGATTGGGTTTGTTTCACCATTTTTTCTCAGTGGTAGTCAAATCGGAAATGTCGACTCCATCTTGTTTTTTTTTTTATCTGTCACGTGTAAAAAGTGATTCAGATATCCTATTTACAGAATATACAAATTTATTTAATTTCATTGCCACAGCATTATGCTGACGAGGACCGATTTGTGTGGATCTGATGCATACCTACCAGTAATTTTTTGCAAGTAAGTAAACACAGTTTCTTTCAGTTAAGTGCCTACTTAAGTATTGGCACAAAATAAAACAACGAATTCTACCATCACAAGGTTTCCGTCCTTAAGTGAAATAAACGCGATCGTGACGGAAAAGAAAACCTATAGTAATTTACATATATCTTTGCGATTGCAAAAACAGTCGTCATCGTTCTGCAAAAAAGCTTCTAAGCACTCCAACATTGACGCTTGAGTATCAACGCAACTTTGCAGGATATATCCACAGGGCGTTATGTGTCAGTCAACATTTCCTTCAACACAAAAAGAACATTTTCTCATCGAAACTAGGTAAGATTGGTATAGAAAGTAAATTATACCGTTTATAATTCATGTCACGTTGTCTTGTGGTTTTAATCAAGGCGAAAGTTTAGGGGAAGCGTTAATCTACTAATGTTAGGTTAAGGAAGTTCGTAAAGTTCCGAGCTCGGGAATATATTCAATGGGATTTACTCTTTTAAATTAGTTTTTTTTTGTCTTTATAGACTTGTCAGGAGAATAGCTGGCTAGATAGGTGCCTAGTAGCATTGTTTTGTGGTCTGACCATACCAAACTGATTTCATAACTAATCTGTTTTTGAAATTAGTAGACTGTTCATAGTATTCATTGTACTTTCTAATCACTAGATAACGGTATTATCAACAAGGCCAGTAGTGTGAAATAGCCTTATAAAATTTGTAGAAAGACAAAGTCTCATAATGATGCTGATTAACGCCTAATTTATGTCATCAAATGTTTTTGCACGAAACTCTGCTCAACCCCACCGCGTCTAATGAGTATGTTATTATGCATGTTACGTATTTTAAGTTAGTATATGGCAACTTGCTGACGGGAATATAAAGTGACTCGGCCAACTTAAAATTAACGAGCCAGCGCTCTTACTGAAAAACTACGAGAAAATTTAAAAAATATAATTGTGTTCCGTAGCTCTCTTGAAACCGAATAGTTTTGTAAACTAATAAACCAGTTCCATTTTGTATTTTTCAAATTCAACATTGGCAAACTATTGTGAGCAAAAGTTTGCTTGAAATATGTTTTTTATTTCATGATAAAGTGCTGCATTCGAGATTTGAAATAAAAATCTATCTGAACACTGGCAAAACATACCCAGACAAAGTACACCTAGATGCTTGATTATAATTCTTGTACTACGGTTATTCTTGATACGGGCTTAAGTTCATTGCATGGCGGAAAATCTACGCCTGGTATAACTATAGAAATCTCGTGTGCAAAACTTTTAAATATGAAATCTAGAAACTAAAATAACCAAAAGAAAATTCTTTGCCTATTATTTTAATTATTAAAAATAGGTTGCATTATAGTTGACAAGAAAGAGAAAGAGAGGAGTAGATTTTACATAATTCGTTGATTATTCTCCTCATTAAATCACCACTGAACCCTATTATCAAAACGACGCACTACTCTCCGTTTCACGTCGCGACCGCGTATTATTTCAAATCCCGTAAATCCTTCACCACGCGTAAAGTACCAAGGTTCGGTGCTCGTCGCGTTAACCAACTAGTGGAAAATTACCAGTTGAGCCGGCTCGTAGCAGAGGCACGAACAACCGCTATCATTGCCCATTAAACCCATAATACGTTAAATATGCTAAGGAGCTCGCATTCACGAATAATAGTGGCTGAAATCTTCGCAAACTTCGCGTCACTCCGCCGTATGTTTGGTACTTTGCTAATTATGTAGTCTGACGTCATGAGGTTCAGATGTGGTCGCGTTGAATTAAGTTTTATGTTAAGCTGCGGTTTTTACTTGCTCTGTGTTTGTCAGAGATCTAGCTTTTCTTAAAAATAATTTTCAATCTACAATGCTACTTTAAATGCAGTGTGGTTTTAGAGATTTTTAGAACAATTTTCTATTTTAGGTACAACTAAAACTTTTCACTCGACCGAATTGAATAAAAAAGCATAAAAAGCTTGATACTGCATGAAGATGACATTAAATGCTGCCACTCGCTTAGGTCTCTTTATCCGATTGCCAATTGTCCAATCAATTGAACCCGTTTCCGACAGCCGCTGTAATGTGGGGCAAAAATAAAATAAAATGCCTTATTTATTTGATTGATTGACAGATTCAGTGGGAGGTGACACATACGTTGTGCCGACATGCATTATGAGACGAGCTTTAATACAAATTGATGATCGTACCACTGCCTGAAATATCACCCTACTTTGTTAGTCGCATGGTACTGCGCGTGTCCAAAATCCGGGCATGCGGGATTTAATATTAGTATCCACTTACATCGTGTGATCGTGATCAACCTTTAAAGGGCATTTTATCCTCTCATGATGTGCTACAATTAATCGTTAGGCACGTCTCTAACCTTTGTCTAAGCACGTGAGTAACGCCTATCTGTTATGCGTCAGTTCAATGAGCAGCGAATCTGTCTGTAATGAATCAATCCACCTAGAGGCAGGTTTCACCGCTTGCAGAGTTATCTTAGAGATGAATTGAACAGAGCTTACTATAGTAAGCTCTACAATAAGCCATAGATGGCTTATTGTAGGGACGTTTTATTACAGATAAATCTGCTATTTAATGTAAATTTCAGCACTTGAGCTATTGCACAAAGTTAGTGTGAAAGAATTCTCATTTTATTTTAAATTTAAGTTTCACAGACGTGGCCGTTTCACCCGATGATAGTGTAGATAATTCAATAAGTTCAATTGGATTAAAATGTGGAGTTATCTGTCTTCCCGGTGTGCTTGGCAATATTCAAGGGGCGTTATGAGTTGAACCTCTTTGCACATCATACGAGTGTGGCGCGGTGAAAATTAAATTTTATACATACATATTTCTTTGTTTTCTTTCATATCCGTTATTGTTTTTATTTACTGTGTAGTTCAGTCTCTTTATCCATTTTTTTTATAAGTAGCCGATAGAAACCGGATTTCAGTTGTAGAATTTATTAATCAAATAATCACTAGAGAAAAAGAAAAGTGTTATAATTATGGCTTCTTCATTGAATTATAATTTTGGTCTCTGTTTAGAATTGGTTATTAATTTTAAAATAAAACATAACATAATATCACGCCTTGTTTCCCCGAAGGGTTGGGCAGAGGTGTACCTATAGTACACGCACATTTCGCCAATTATGTTTAAGTCCTATGTAATAGGGGGTGAGCCTATTGCCATCAACCGGGCACAAATCCAGACTCCGGACTGCTAGTGAGAAATCCCATATAGAAATCTCCAAAATCACTTTGCTCGACCTGGGAATCGAACCCAGGACTTCATACTCAGCAGTAGCGCTTGCGACCACTAGACCAACGAGGCAGTCAATTCAAGACAATTTTAAACTTTTTGGAAATTATAATCATACAACCACACAACTTGACTTCGCTAGCCCTAATCCTGAAAACATAAAAAAAACACAAACAAAGTCAACAAAATAAATTAGTTCCAGGGAAACTATAAAGCGTCAGGTACGCCTCCGCCACCTTAGGGGTAGCAAAATGAACTTTTAACACAGAATAGTTACTTAATTACGCAAACTACAACTTTGTAATAATGTTAAATTTGGGCTGTGCCTTATTTAACTTTGAGTACAGGCCACGAACCTCATCTTTTAGAATATCAACTTTTAGCAGTGGACGGAGCTCTATTTTTCTAGGGTCAAAGTAACGTAGGTACTCATATTACGTCACAGTGTGTGCGTCATAACACTTATTTGCATGGACTAATCGCCATCTTGCCCCAAGCTAAGAGAGGCTCTCTAGGGTAAAGTTATTAGTGCCCTGTCCATCTTCATTCCGCCGGCTCACTGCCCGAGACTTGGACTTGACAACCGTTTACTAACGGTCGCTTGACCATATTCCGCAATTTGAATTTGAAAGAGGAAACAGATTTTTCTTTTTCATGTTCCAAAACGGTTTCACTGGGTATTTTAAATGCCAAGCTTTTAGTAGAATTGAATTTTTCGATGCATGAGATCGGATTGTGATATTTGGAGCTATTGTTGTCGGTGCAATATTAGCAATATTTATTTCGTATATAAAACCGTTAAAAGTTTGAAAAGTGTCCATTGATATCCTCAAGTTTTCATCCGTTGGAAATCTGTTGTTGGTTCTAATGCTGTTAATTCTTGTTTGTGAGGCCATGTCTCATCTATCTGTCCAGAGTCCACTGAATATGACGCAGACGAAATCAATCAAGTTGACATATTAAAAAAAATATCACTTTAAAATAAATATTCTAAGCAAACTAGGTTAATACGACCAGACCAATCTAGTAATGAAAGAAAACAATCATAGATAATTATCTGCTCACAAAGTCTGCGAGTAAAAAAAGTAACCTGAAAGAATTGGGTCAGCAGGATAGTCGTGGATCCACGACATGTACAATTATCTTTAAATCTTTCACCAGCCAGCTGTGGAGACTGGAGTATCTCGCTTAATTAGGTATAACCAGATAATTATTTACTTTTGGTTTGTATTTTATCTACCAGGGTGTACCACGGCTGGTGGATCAAGGTATCTTTTAAACAAATGAAAATCGCTGAACATTCATGGGGGTTAAACTGACTGTCTGAGTCGAATTAACGCAATCATTGAGCAGGTAGGATCTTCATACATTATTGGTGATTTTAATTCCCATCCTAATGAACTATTTGGTACCGAGTTGCACAGTTTTGCGTAGAACTAAAGTGGGTGTAAATATGTTAGGTACTGACTCTGGTACGTATACATTTGTGAGCGAGGCTCATGGGTCTAAAAGATGGCTCGACCACTGTGTGGTGACGGAGTCAATGTAAAATATGATGTGACGTGGTCAGACCAATTTCCTTTATTTGTTTGTTGTAATTTAAATGTTATTAATCCGAATTTAAATCTGAATAACTGTAACAGTAAATCAAATAAAATCTTATGGGGATCACCCTATAAGAGTTTATTTGATGACATGTGCAATAGTTGATCTGACCTTATTTAACGAATTATGTAATGCAGCCTCTGGACAAATTGTACGCAGAAAACATCAATGTTCTTCGAGTTCAATACAACAATGCGTTTAGGATGCTGCTCGGGCTGCCACACTTCGTGGGGAATGTTTGCTGATGCGCACACTGATAGCCTCGCAGCGATCAGACGTAAGCGTGCCTCGTCGCTGCTGCAAAGGGTCCGGGGCAGCTCGAACAGTCTCCTGAAGGTCATTGCAGGGAAATTTGATTGCCCGCTCAACCATTATTTGTCCAACCTGCATGTTTACTAACATAGTTATTAAGGTTAATGTTTACTAACAACTTATGGATGTTTTATTCTCCAAAACAAAATGATTATTATTATATTATTAATACTATAAACGTCCTTTGTAGCGCTGGTTCATTTGATCCATCTTCCGTGGTAAACCCTATACAGCAATGTATCAGAAAGGTTTTCAAAAAAAATTAAGCTTTCTCCGTGTAACCAACATTGTAATCGCGAAAAAAATATCAACTGTCCCATACAAAACTTCAATACCTACGCGATCCAAATGTATGGGATGGCTGATTATTTTTCTCGGTTACGATATTGATCCCATGGAGAAATTTGTTTAGTTAGATGGTCTGTACCACACCCTTTTTGACGACACTTTTCTGATACACGCTGTATAGTCATGTCTCAAGCTACATAATGTGGGAATAAACAGCACATTGCGCAATCGCATTGCGGTCTCCGATCCGGTACTAATAGCAATAGCGTTGATTACAGCATTATCATTCCGAGTTCATTAATTGTCGTGGTCTTTTTTTGTGGATGGGAAATCATCAAATGACTTCTCCCGCTCTGGGCGGAGCGGGAGGGCGTATCAAACTTTTACTGACTAAAACCCACCCGTGTTCCTTCTATTGCCTGTGCCGGGGCCACGGTAACTCTTTCGAACATCCCGCAACCCTAGCTGGCATCGGCCCTAGCGGACCCGGTCAATAGTGCTGACATCTCTTTGAGGCGCGCGTGGAACACGACGCGCCGTCGACTCGGGCTTGGTCCTTACCGGACGGCGAGCTACCCATTGCTCGCCGTCCGCAAGCCCGCGCCTACGGTGGCCGGGAATCGGCTGCCAATTCCCGACGCCCAGGGCGTCTCCTGCGGCGACTAGGGGCTTGAGGGTGCAAAGCTTGCCTCTCCCTCACGCGTCCCGCCTCCTCCTTCACGAGCATTACTGCTTCGCAGAAGGAGGTAATGGCTTCCCATGCACTCTCGCTCCGTACCATGGCCTGGACCAGGGCCGGACGCGAGAGATCGCCGCCGCCGATCGCTTCCGCGAGGACACGGCGGTGCTCCGCCCAAGCCGGGCAGACCTCCACCGTATGCTCCACCGTGTCCTCCGGGCGATCCACACAGTGGTGACACCCGGGCGTTTCCTCCCGCCTTATCCGGAACAGTACCTCCCGAAGCACCCGTATTGTCGTGGTCTACGGTTGACATTCAATTCTATGCTAAATACGGATCTATTATGTCTTATTCAATAACAAAGTCTTTGGGAATATCGGTTAGTAGGAAGCTAATGTTAAAGTAACGCAAGCCAATTGGTTATCCCACACATCTTGTCCTTCAACAATTTCCTTTCCATTCTGGTTGAAAGACACTGCAAACTACGTAGAAACAACTAATAACAAATTCTGAGACAAAAGTCTCTCTAGTTTCTAGTACAAAGCTGCGTGGCACCAATTTAACCCGACTAAACCCGGCGCTTCATCTTTCCCGCGCTGAGAGCCCGTCGTCACGTATTTGCGCGTGTTTAATTCACGACTGTCCGTATCCACGGCACGGCAGGGTTAACGAGTGTACCTGCTTCTGACGGAATTCTCTTTCTTTTATATTATTTTCTGAATAGAAGAGCCAGCTGAGTGATTAAATATGCAAAGCTGAGCCAGTTTAAGTGCTAATGAACCGTGTGATTCTTGCTTTGTTTATGGATTTGCGGGTTATTTATTGGTATATTCCTGCGGTAGTACTTGTTGAATAAATGTTTTTGTTCTAGACTGTGCTGGTTTATTAGCATAGCTAAATGCGAAGCGGAATAACACTTCATTTAATTAAGTCTCACTATATTTATTATTCAATTTCAAAACTGTTTTTGCTCAGTTCATATTCTACGTAGTTTTATCTAAACAGAAAAAGGAAAACATGTATATTTTACTAAAAGTACTTACGAATTCCCTTGCCCAAAGCCCCGAATCTCCTAGACAGAGAGAAAACATCGCGGTCGTCCAATTTCGCCCGATCCGGTGCGTGGGTAGGCATTAGCTTTGCGGCGGGGTGGGCCGAAAACCTCACCAAATGAACACATACACAGAAATTTCCCAGTCCATTAGGGGCCCACAAATCCTAGAAAAAGTAAAGAATAACTCCTTCCTTATATACGTAAAAGGAAAATGCTTTGCTAAGTGTCCGTTTATTTATACCTGATTATGTGCCTCATGATCCGAGAAAGGATTTCGCGCGTCTGTGTAAATAAAAGTCAAGTATTTTTAAATTGTCCAGCCAACAAAATGTTGGATGGGTTATTCACATAAATATAGCATAATCTTTAGATGGATGCGTGGGCAGTCACCTACTTTAGTACTGAGGTACTTTTTTTTGGTTGGGAAATCATCAAATGACTTCTCCCGCTCTGGGCGGAGCAGGAGGGCGTGTCAGACTTTTACGGACTAAAACTCACCCGTGTTCCTTCAGTTGCCTGTGCCGGGGCCACGGTAACTCTTTCGAACATCCCGCAACCCTGGCTGACATCCCGCGACCATGGCTGAGTACTGAGGTATTGTCATTTATTATATCTTCTCAAAGTTCACTGATGACGTCGTTGTGAGTTGACAGGACACAATGATACACTAGACAGACGGACGCTAGTTTTAGAGGTTTAGAAGATATGTAGAAGGAAACAAAATACCCGGACATTGCTCCTTAACAATATAATTCCTCTATTAATATAATACTCGAAGCTTGCTAGTGCAAGAATAATGAGGTAGACCACAACTTTTTAACTTAATCTCATGGGTGCGATTCAATTTCAACTACTAGATTTTATGTGTACCGTTTTCATTCGGAAAGCGTTTGAGATTTAAAATGATCGAGTAAAATGTTTACTGCTGTGTGCACTCAAGCTCAAACCTAAGCTTAACGCGATGAAATATAGCGTATTTTATTATTGGAGCCGCAAACTTGCAACGTATTGTACGACTTAGAATTGGCAACAAAGTGTAGCCAATAAATAGTTTCTGAAACGTTGTTGAGTCAGCAACTTTTTTCTTTTTCAAGAAACGGCCGAACCCAATAACCTATCTATCACCAGTCTTGGCATACTGGAAATAGAAAACCTATCTATAGGTTTTAACGTCTTAATAATCTATAAGAGATTATGGAATTTTCTATGGATTTTTTTATGGAATAAGGACAGATAGATTATCACTTATTATCACTGTCTGCCATCAAGAGCGATATGTTTTTTACTGAAAATAGGTTATTGGGTTCGGCCGTTTGTAGATAGATAGTACTCTTTATTATGCACATCATAAAAATTACAGATATAAATGTAGAAATTTTACATAGAGCGACACAATCTTATCGCTAAATGCGATCTAGGTAGTCAGTGGTGTACCAGTTATATATACAATAAATATACAAGATGTAACATAAATAACGTACAACCTCTTAAGGGATCATTGTACTCATCATTATGAACAACTTTTACTATGGGACGAAACCTGACGCGAAAAAAAATCAGCTATTCCCTACATTTTGACGAGTTATGCGAACATAAATGTAAGGAGCAACAAATTTTTTTTCGCGATTTCAGGGTTGACCCTTAAGAGATTGTGCATTATTTATGTTACACGTTGTATATATTTAATTTAATTTATTTATTTTAACTATGCATTACCTACTTCAGTAACATATATCCTTAAAGTAATTAGACTAAGTACATGCTCGATTTTGTGAAACTCTTGATACCCAAACTAGGACAGGTTTCAGCGGTCCTTCCTGCTAGGCACCAGGGGCGTAGCCTCCTTACAACCCGATTCCTATCGGCTTCCCTTCGGAACAACCACTCTTTTTAATGTCTACTATTGCCGAATAATATGGTACACCTGTGTGTGTAACGGTGTATAACATCACATTACATAATTATAATTAATACCAGTTTAATACATCATAATATTAAAAACCTACAGTATGCTAGGCACGTTGTAAAGCCTAACTATTTGTATAAATGTTGAAGAGCTTAAAAATAAAAATAATTGAAGTTTTTTTTTGAGAATACAATAAAGAACTTTAGCTACTATAGGTATATTATATTACGTATTTTATCGTTTTTTATATTAAAAAAATACGTTTTTTGTTGTTTTTTACTTTTTTTTTTCATATATATAAGTAGGTAGGCACTTATTGACGTTTCTATTAAGTAATAAGTTTATTTCATAAAAACAGTACTTAGATTACGTTACAGTTAAGTGCTATGATAAAACAAAAGTACACAAAAGTTTTAGCATCTGGAGCCGAGCTAGGAGGAACCTGTATTTCGGCTAACAGCGCCAATCCCCTCGAGTTACATTAGAATTAGAGTTCTTAAATGCTAGCATTTTACAATAAAAGGAATAATAATAGTCTAAGGTTATTTTATCATTACGGTCTGCACCTCTCTTTGTGTTATGTGACATACTGAATGAGTGAGTGTGAGAGGGTGTGTCTATTTGTGAGTGTGCTTGTGATTTTTATGAGTGAACACAAGAATTTGTGAGATACGCGGATATGTGAGTATTTATATAATGTATTTGTATATATGTATATTTGTGTATAGAACTTGATACTAACTTATGTTATAATCTTTATTTAATATATTCTACTATTGACATAATTTAAAACCTAACAATCTTAAAATAATAATAATAATATGTACAAGTATATAAAAAAGGGAGGGGGTAAATAATCAGAGGGCATCAAAAAATTCATCCGCATCGCTGTCAACAGGAAAAGTGCCCAGAAGGCTGGCAGCATTGCCACGTTGTATAGAAATGCTGATTCTTTGGCCAAAAAATAGGCCAGCCCTCTGGTCACGTGTGGAGTCGACCAACCGCCTGGCGATGTCTCGAAAAACTAAGTGGGCACTCGGACCCCATGGCCCAAGTGTTTCAACCCCAAACGGCTCGAACATATAAGTCCCAATAAGACTGGAGTATTTGCGCCGTTTGAGGTTTTCCGCACCCGCAGCAGCCGCTCCAGCACAGCCTGCCGTGCTAGGAAGATGGGATGGCGCAAGGGTGTCGACACACGTTGCATCCCACACCAAAGGCCTACCTACCTTCCAAGGCATTATGGTCATTCCATCTGGTCTCTTTCCATCGTCGCGTGCTAAGCCATTGGGTTCTAAAACAGCTGGCACCCCGGCGGTGACAAGAGCACGACGGATGATGTCATTGATGCTGGCGTGCCGTGCTATCCGGCCTGCGCTCTTACTGCAGGATAGGCCATGTTGTCCGAGGCAGTCGACACTGACACCGCATTGGCAGCGATGCGGAGCCACGCAAGGAGCGCCCAGACGCAGACAAGTAGTGTGTATAGATAATGAGTTTTTGGTAACATTGAACTTTATTTACTGTCTAACTTGGTACAGTTAGAAGTTGCTCAGTCTCGTCATATGTGAGACCTTGTAGGTATTCCCGATACCTTTCTATTGCAACGATCTGTGTTGAGTGGATAAATATTAAGATTTTTATTAATTTTATTGTAAATATAGGGACCGAGGAAATTAAAGAATTTAGTACTAAATTTAGTGCTGTAAAACCTGTGCTGTGTGCAAACCATATAATTTCTGCGTGTATTCAAAATCTGGGGGTCGTAATTTGTGCAAGTGTGTTGCATAATGATAATTTTCAAAATAAATAATTGTCTCCCAGTTAGTACTCCACACGACTGGTAGAGTAAGGCAGTGGAGAAAAGTATTGGTTTAAAGGTGCTAACCTTTAGTATTGCACGTTGGGCAACCTCAACAGATTTGAGTGTAGTTTTCGGTTTTCTAATGAGAATTAAGTCTCCCAGTTTTTATTCATTCTACTTTAAAGCGCCTGCTACACGGTCACCAACCGCGTCCCGACAGAGGTGATCTTGGTGGTTTACAACCGTGTAAGATGGTGGCTTACGATCAAACATTGAAACAGCTCTGCCGGTTGCCAACCAAGGTCATCTCTGTCGGGGACGCAGTTGGCAACCGTGTAGCAGGCGCTTAAGAAAGTTAGCATTTGTCTTTTTAAACGTGTTCATTGCTAAATTACCAACCGAGGCAGTGTGAAGTTTAAAACATCGACAAGATTATGGTATATTTTCATTTCAATTGAAAAAGTAAATACTATGAAATTCTTAGGAATACATTTTGACAATCTTTGCAACTGGAAATCACATGTAGACATAAACTGTAAGAAATTAAATAAATTTCTATACGCGCGTCGGAAAATAAAACAGTGAACGAATGTAGAAACGGCTCTAATGGTATATCACAGCCACGTGTGTATTACGATATGGGATAATCGTCTGGGGACACTCCACGGACTCCCAAATAGTATTTATAGTCCAAAAAAAAAATGCCTCAGATATCGATATATAACCTTAAGTGGACTTGATTCTTGTCGACCAGTGTTTACTAACAAAAGGCTGCTTACACTCCCATCCTTATACATTTTAGAAATGTGTAAGTTTGTTAGAAACCACTCTTCGCTTTTTGAAAAGGATGAAAAACCTCCTTTAAAAAGAAAGGTAGCATAAAAGCCGCTGATAGTGCTTCGAAATCGACTAAAACTGTGCGACACGAACTGCGGACTACGAACTGAGTATAGCGGTTGAGCTATCTAACAAGCTACCGGAATAAAATGAGAAAACTCAATGAATTAGAATTCAGTAGAGCTTTATTTAATTGGTTAAATCCAAATAAAAACATCTGTCAAAACAGATGTTTTTATTCGATTGATAATTTAATAAATTTGAAATTCTTTTGACATTTTGACATAGTGATTATATATATATATATATTTTTTTTTTGTGTCTTGCGTATATCGTATAACATAGTTATTTTTTATTTTTTTATTTATTTGAGATAGGTTCGCTCTTGACTCTAGTCTAGGTCAGAGATGACAGAGACAAAGTCGACGATGGAGCGAGCTTACTCAGAAGAAGCCTGTTCACTCTCATTTTGAAGAGATCGGGGTTGTATGCATTCGGAAACACAGACGTAGGCAGAGTTCCACTCCTTTGTGTTATGTGTGTAGTTATGTGTAACCGTACAGGATAATCGTAGTTTTGACTAAAAATTAATTGATAATGTAATATTTGTATTTTAATAATGTAAGGCCCACTTGCGTGAAAAACTTACCTCAGAGTTAGTTGCTAACACGAGGTTAAATTGACAGTTTGTCATACAATATTGTCAATTTAACCTTGTGTTAGCAACTAACTCTGAGTTAAGTTTTTTACGCAAGTGGGCCTAAGAGGATTGTAATTTTAATTATGCTTCGGTTATTGTTACAATGTCACTTAAAAATTTGCACGACTAGAAAGTCGAATATAGTGCAACCATATATCACTTTTAATATAAACAATGTACTTATATTCTGGCAAATAAAGCATTCATTCATTCGTACACATAACACAATTTTATTATTCCGCCAAAATTATTTCTTCTTTTATTTTAACCACCATTTTATCTGCACATTCACACGCCACATATGAAAGGAAATACAAATTGGACAATGTGTTCACGTTTCCGTAACCCCATGCTGTTCAGTGTAAATGGGCAGGTCTGAGCAACACGGTACAAAGTTTTCGCCAGATATATCTGACGTCTATTCAATGTTGCCATTTTGAAAAAGGACCCATATCATATTGCGTCTGACTGGCGAACGCGAGAAAGGCGTTCGTTTATGATGACCCTTGTCACACCATTTTTTCTGTCTGCTTAAACGCATAGTGGAAACTAAACGGTTTAATATATTTTATTTTGTTTCAGATGTACGAGAAATTACCGTAAAATAATAAGAATCATAAGCGTAGCATACGTGAAAAATAATAGTGCCTATATTAAAATATAATTTAACATCATTTAATTAAGATCTAAAGTGTAACGTTCCATTATAATTAATGATATGATGAAAGATGTGTAATTAGCGAGGGAAATCTATGAAGCGAGTGTAAAATGAGTGTGAATTTAATCAAGAGTATATATAAGTGCTAAATAAATCTAGAGTATAATGTTAGATAGTAGGGTGTAGTTTTGTGTGAGTGTGCGTGAAAGAGAGGGAAGATGTTGCCGGTGCCTCAGGACCGTATGTCTGGTCGGCGCAGCAGTTCCATCGTCAGTCGGACGCTGCTCGGGCGCCGGGCCTCTGTCTACGTCACCGGCAACCACCAGGACCCTGCTAAGGTAAAAATAACAATATATTTTTAGTTTTGTTGATATAAGGTTAATGTGTGATTGTCACTATAAAACACTTTTAAAATACCGTAACAAGTACCTAAATATAAATAATAAATGGCCAAAGTGATTAAAGCTGAATCCCACCTGTATTGTCCTGCTTTTTGGAGTATTTTACGGCTCACCAACACTACAACACGCATACGATCGCACTACACAACTACCCCGCTTGACTGCCGGAGCGCGGCCGACTCGTGACATAGCGCATGAGACAACCAACACTTTAGTCAATACACTACACCACCTACAATGTTTTCTAGTCGGTATCTTACCCACATGTGTACTTTTGTTATTTAGGTACCTTGAACTTTTAATAACTCAATTAAACTATAACAAAGATATAGCAAAACCCACCAATTCAAATTGGCCTTATCAAAATTTGCTCTAGTCATGAATTTGGCGTTCCTTATGAACTAATACTAACAACTAATATGAGCGCTCTTAGTTGTGTTATCGTCACAATACCGCCGTTTGTGGGAACAATAGCAGCCGCCCGCATAATTCAGAATCGGGAGGGTAGTTTGAGAAACGCGGTGTATGTACAGTCAAGTATACAGGCACAAATATTCATCTTTAACATAAAAGAGTCTTTTAAGAAACTTGACAACTTTTTTTTTTTTTTTTTGTGTATGGGAAATCATCAAATGACTTCTCCCGCTCTGGGCGGAGCGGGAGGGCGTGTCAGACTTTTACTGACTAAAACCCATCCGTGTTCCTTCTGTTGCCTGTGCCGGGGCCACGGTA
Organism: Fissipunctia ypsillon; assembly: GCA_947568875.1. Classification (NCBI taxonomy): domain Eukaryota; kingdom Metazoa; phylum Arthropoda; class Insecta; order Lepidoptera; family Noctuidae; genus Fissipunctia; species Fissipunctia ypsillon. The sequence continues at coordinate 11,565,767 of OX387644.1, read as the reverse complement.
ACTCTTTCGAACATCCCGCAACCCTAGCTGGCATCGTCCCTAGCGGACCCCGTCAATAGTGCTGACATCTCTTTGAGGCGCGCGTGGAACACGACGCGCCGTCGACTCGGGCTTGGTCCTTACCGGACGGCGAGCTACCCATTGCTCGCCGTCCGCAAGCCCGCGCCTACGGTGGCCGGGAATCGGCTGCCAATTCCCGACGCCCAGGGCGTCTCCTGCGGCGACTAGGGGCGTGAGGGCGCAAAGCTTGCCTCTCCCTCACGCGTCCCGCCTCCTCCTTCGCGAGCATTACTGCTTCGCAGAAGGAGGTAATGGCTTCCCATGTACTCTCGCTCCGTACCATGGCCTGGACACTTGACAACTTAACACACTCACAACATTGTTTAAACGTACTTGCAAGTGAGTTGCAACTCACTCACGTCATGTCACTTGTCTCTTTGTTTGACTGTACTATTCTAAGAGTATTTATTGGCTTCCTCTAAGTAAAATACGACATCAACATACTTAGTTGGGAAAAGGCTAGGCAGATTGATTTTTGACTTATACTACTGCTATATTGTCGCGATAACGCGAACTTCGCGCGCTCTCTGTTATACAGCGAGACGTCGAGCGGTCTGCGAGAGAGAGCGCCTGAAGTGTAGTTCGCGTTATCGTGACAATGTAGCCGTAGCATTACGAACACGCTGTGACGGTTGTTGGTAACAGCTGAGCGGAATTTGCTTTATAAATCGGTGGTAATGCCCCGGTACCTAATGTTCCGTTACATTTATGCTACGGCTCACGTTTTCGCGACAATGTAGCCGTAGCATTAGAGGGAGGTACTTTTATCTACTACTATACCTATTACCCAGTCTTTAATAGCAAAAGAGGCTTTTGCCCTATTGCAGTACAGGTAGAAACCTCTCCTGAGACTAGAATCGAGCACGTTTGCTCAGTGAGAGTTTGGTAGGATTTTCAAAACATCTTTGTCCAGGTTTCCTCACATTGTTTACTTCACCATCAGTCTATGTCGTTTTATACCTAATTTAAGTTAAATACACCGAATAAATTTTTAATTTTTGACAGAATTTCCATACAAAAACTGTTAGACGTCAATTTTATTCCGCAGATAAAGTATTAGGTTAAATCCGCCCTAAGATAGAAAAATTAGCATTGAGGTTCGAGGGTTTACACCTCAACCCTCAATACCTGGCAAATACTGCCAGGTTTAAATCCTCCGCCTCTCTTAACTTTTGAGTCGACTTAGTCGCGGTGGGCTGTGTATATCTAGCTGTACGTGTGTATTTGGCTACACGACTCAATTAGCTAAACGCTTATCAATCTGGATTATAGATGTGACTTAATTGCCGCGTGGATATACATCCGAACGCACTGGATTAGAATTATCTCTCGCTAAATACCTACAGGTGGCCCAGTTTTAGTGGTCCAAATTTTTTTTGGATCTAGGACATCACATCATTCGTCTAAACGCAACATATAAGGTGCTATAAAAATATCTGCCACAGCTGCAATGGGAGACAGTATTCTGTATATAGATTACAATAGTAAAGATACATTATTGATCTTCTGTCATAAATTTTTTTATACAAAAAATGTGCGTATAAATTTGCCCGTTCGTCGCACGCGTTTCGCTCGCCGCTCGAAACTACTCAAACGAAACCAGTTCGCTATTATCAGTGGTCAGGGGTCAGGGACTTGTGAATCGCGTGCGCTTTCTTTAAAAATTCCTCCCAGACGATGATATTCCAATCAAGAATATCTTGAAATGGTATTGCAAGTGCAACAACATAACTGCGCATGCAGTAAGCTTATGCCAGCAGAGATTTGGTGAGCGAGTGAGTCATCATACCATTCTGGACGCCGTGTACAGATTTAGAGAACACGGCCGCTTGCCTGCGGTTGACGCAGGTAGGCCTCGATATTCTGCCGAATTCAAAGATGAAGTGTTGGACTTCTTCCGGCGTCATCCTCTTGCGAGCACCAGGGACGCTGCTAGAGTCTTCGACGTGAGCGACAACTACGTGTGGCGACTTCGAAATCAGGAAGGGCTCCGTCCTTACCACTTCACAAGAGTTCAAGAATTGCATCCACATGACTACGCGGCTTGCCTCGCGTTCTGTAATTGGATTCGAGAAGAACGCCGCAACATTCTGTGGACTGACGAGTCCACATTCACAAGGATTGGTATGTTCAACATAGGTACACGATGCGCATTATTGGACTGAGACAAATCCTCGTGTTGTGCGGCCTGACCACTTTCAGACTCGGTTTACTGTTAATGTGTGGGGCGGGATACTCGGCAACAGAGTGCTAGGACCAGTGTTCTTGGTGTTCGCTTACTGCGTACCCGTATGAGAAGAATGTTGGGACGTATTCCTCTTGAAGAGATAAGAGGACTGCACTTTCAACATGATGGAGCACCACCTCATTTCACCATGAGCGTACGGGAGTATTTAAATGGTGTGTGGTACGGTGGTGAGAGGTGGATAGGACGAGGAGGGCCAATCACCTGGCCTCCTTGCTCGCCGGATTTGACCCCATTAGACTTTTTTATGGGGTCGTGTAAAGGACCTTGTGTACGGCAAAACCGGACATGACATAAGAAGTGTAGAAGAACTAAAAAGGCGCATCAAGCGCGCTTTTCGGCAAGTATAAAGTGAAACGGACACATTAAATAAAGTGCGAAGACATGTACGCAAGCGTGCCTACGTTTGTGTTCAACACGAGGGCGAACTTGTGCAACAGTTTTGTAGATAAGTAGGTAGTGTTTTGTAAAAAACTGTAAATACGGTGCAATTGGTGTAAATAAGGTGATTAACTTTTAAACACGCCAAGTTACTGTAATTTATCGTTATTTGATATTGATCTAAGTAAGTCCTATTTGTTTAAAAATAATAATAAGAAAAAAATTGCAATTATTACATTAACCTGACAGTCCAAAGCCTGTTTTAAGTGTGATGGGGACCATCTTATTTACGTCAGTTTTTTGGAGAAATGCGGTAACTGGTAAGTGCACTTTTAAAACACTTGTTTGCCTGCGTATTACTGCGTACCTACCTAGTAGATTAGATAGTTACGAACTGCGGGGTAATTGCGTAACACACTATCAGTAACAATGGGTTTAATTTTAACAGTTCAACAACATTCATTGCGTTAGTTACGTTGTTGTGCAGACACATTTTTCGAATGGAGCAATGGATTAACAATAGGCTTGAAAATGATTCAAACTGAGAGTATTAACCCGTGCGCAATAATTTAGGACCTTCTAAGACTACTCCCCCGCCCGCTTCCCGCGCACTTCCCCGATGGCGCCCGTATTGTAACCGTTAGCATCGCACACGCCACTGTGACGTCACCCACTCAGGTCAGCTGATTTCGGTGTTCATTCAAGAATAGTTAAAAAGAGTTAGCAATTGTTTTCATTGACGAAGCGACACATCGCGCACGTAGTTTGTGAACCACGTTATACAGAATAGAGTAAATGTTTATTTATTTACTTTATATTCTCAAATTGATTTTTAACTATTCCGGGGTACAAAATTACTTCACTACTGTAATCTGTAGACAAAATACTGTCTCCCATTGAATCCGTGGCAGATATTTTTATAACACCTTATATATTCCCCGAAACAGTAGTTTCCGGGGTACAAAATTTCTTCACTACTGTAATCTCTAGACAAAATACTGTCTCCCATTGAATCCGTGGCAGATATTTTTATAACACCTTATATATTCCCCGAAACAGTAGTTTAAAAGTTGCAACGGTACCGTTTATGCATTGAAAATCGGGTCAGACATTTAGAAAATTTATTGTAAATGTATTTTTCTTCATTTCGATTTGTTATTATTTCTTTAACAAACTCCAGTCTTTTTCTTACAATAATTAAGCTTAAAAAAAAGTTAAAAATCACAACTTCTAAACTACTAATTTTCACGGAATATATGTTGCCTTTTGATGAACCATTAGGATGACATAGACCCAAAAAAAAAATTTGGACCATAAATGGGCCTCCCTATATATACAAGATACGTCATCATGCTCTTTATTTCTATTTAAAGGAACATTCACAGCTGAAAAAATCGAGAACATACATAAAAGAATGTGAAAGTAAAAATGATGTTGAGTCGATCAAGAGAACATTTCTTTATCGTGAACACAACAATGTAAGTGGAAAACCTCGAATAATAATGATAAAGTTCTAAAGATCTTTTTATCGGATTAGAATAGCCCTATAGCGTTATAAATAAACGTACCATAAATTTTCTTCGCTACTTTTTTGTACACAATTTTAGAGGCGTATCAAAGAAGTGTGCTGTTCTATAGGTACCGATTTATAGGAGTGGTATGAATGATAGTGCTCGTGAAATATAAATGTTTATAAAAAGCGCTACTACTCGTCAGATTTACGAGTAAAATACACTGTTTTGGGGCCGTTCGAACGTAGTTACTGTGCGTGATCTTACTCAACGATTTTAAGTCAAAATGATTGATGGAATCGATGGAAATAGCCTATATATACCTTTAGGAGCTTTTATTCTTCGGTTAGTAGGTAAAATAACTAAATGAAATAACATATCTTACAGCAGTTTATTATTTTATTAGCATTTATATCTACATATTATACTCAAGCATATTTCCACAGAATTTTGCGTAGCGTGAATGTATTACCATTTTCGCGTCACAAATTCCATCAAACAATTTACGTGAAGTTATGGCGGCGTTATGAGCGTATCTTGCATAGCGATACACAAACACATGAGCTGAGTATTATTACCAGCTTGCGTACGATATTTGTTCGCGAGGTACCAGCGGGTACGCTTCAACGCGCGCCTCCAGTCTTCCATTCATCCGACGAACAATGTCTTATTTCGCGAATATGCTAAATTAAAATGCACACTACATACACTAGGGTTGTATATTTTGGAAATTCCAGATGTTAAAGTTTTGTACAATGATGTTTTTATTGATTTTTTTTTTCTTAAGAAGCTGGAGCCCTCCAGCATTGGTACAAATTTAATTTTTTAAATACGAAAATATAAAATCATAACTATGTTTCTACTGTAACAACATTAATTAGTTATTATAGCATTCCAACCTGTGCAAATAATTTAATACACTGCCACTGCAAGGGTTAAAATTTCAAAAGGTAAGCTAAATATTGAGGTACGTGGTTTCAAAATGCGGACAAATAAATGTTTCACATAGCACAGGTATTCGCGGTGCCAAATATTAAGAAAAATTCTATCTATGATTTCTTGCACGTAACATTTTCTCGGTGTTTATACAGCATATGTCGGAAAGGTGTGTGTGGCCATATTCAGGGGTGTGGTAGAGACCATCAAACTGAACCTATCTCCAAGGGGACAGCATCGTAATCTCGAAAAAAATATCAACTGTCCAAGGTCGGCCGAGTATTTTTTCGCTATTACGATGGTGGTACCAAGGAGTAAGTTGTTCAGTTTGATGGTCTATACCACACCCTTAAAAATTACCACACATTTCAGATACATGGTATATAAAATTAAATGGTCTCAAATAGAGATTTTAGCAATCCAATTTTCTCGATAATACCTTTAGCGAAATCACGCAGAAGTGACACTGAGCTCGCAGCCACTTTGAAAAGGGTACGAATGCTCTGGAATTAAAATACCTGCTTACTTTGAATATAAACGATGTACCGGAAAATTATGGGAGCGAGGAGGGACAGACTTTAGAGGGATATTGAAAGGTAGGTAGGTATTTGAATCTACGGTCACTGTCGCGTTTAGAAAAGTCTGGAGTGTTAGGAATAGAAAACGTGCCAGGAAAAGCTTTTCGGTAATGCTTTAGATTCAGATACTGTTTTCTGGAATCCCAGATTATTTTTCTATTTTTTAATAATGTGTATGGATTCCTTTCTATTCCAACATTATTATAAATAGAGCAATTAATTTTTTTTTTTGTTCAACTTGGCACTAGACTTGGCGCAGACCCTTATCATATTTTAAATTACTTACAAAATAATTTTTAGTTTGTACAAAAAAAATCGGTTTATAAATGGTATAAAAATACACGAGGCCAAAAAAATGCAGCAGTCACCTCATTTGCAAGTCATGAGTGTTTTCAAAGCAAACAAGTTGAGATTTCAAACGTAAAAAATAACCCGCAGACTTCCTTTTTTTGTACACCAGACTTCACCTTTAAAAATGGAAATGTATGCATTATTTTGCTAGTATAATAAAGATGAATTTTCTTAATTGTTTGGTACATAAGTAAATTAATTATTTCAATAACATACGCAATTCACTAGGGGCTTATCTTTCCCTTCATCGCTCAATATAGCAAATTGATTCAGATTCGAATCATAAATTAATGGCCCGCTCCCAATTCGTGTATGTTAAATTCATAGAAGTAATTAAATTATACAATACACATATTGTCAAATATCACTTTATATAAGGTTGTTTTAAAAATTAAAAATGGCAATACACGTGGCCACCCGCACTGACCACCCTTAATTAATCGACACCATTACAGGGAACTTCAACAAATTCTGGAATACATTTTATTCCCACGTGAATTTCAGCAGTGTAATTTTTCACAAAGTTTTCGTGTACTCTCGTGTGATTTTGTTAATTTGTAACAATTCAACGTTGATGAATATGGATGAGGTGGTTTTTACGCTGCGTAGCGGTTTTCGTAGCACCGTAGACCTTTCGTAGCCTAAGGCTTTAACAATGCGGACGCATCCTGTGATGTGAGTATTTTAGTTATTTTGCTTAAAAGTATGCAAATACTCTAAAACGTAACGTGCTGCCCCAAACTCAACTCTCATTCGTCTTTTCTATTATTTTTGTAACTTTTTCCACGTTAGAAAAATATCTACTACCGACCATTACTAACGTATAAAGCATTTATCTCCTTTATTTCCTTTTCATAGATGTGAATAGAATCCTAACCTAATTATACAAAATTCGCCGCCAAAAAACAAAATCCCTTTGTTCAATAAATCAAAGTGACAGATGCGTTATCTGAAAGATCTGAGTTTAGCCTACTTGAAAGCGTCTGTCTTTCACACAGAGCACGGAATCACCGCGTGGCTAGAGACGGCAGTACTAATACATTTCGCGACGCAGAAAGTGCGTTGAACGCACATCTTCGGTCACGGGCCGCCTTCAAAGTCAGTTTCTATTAGGATTGCCAACCCTACTATTTGATATTTATAGTATCATATTTATATTAGAGGCTTAAATAATATCGAGCCTTTTCGGGAAGAACATCGTAAGCGACAATTTTCACTTTTTACAGGAAAGGGCTTTTTCTTTACTAATTAACGATGTTTTTCATTTACGATCATAATTTCTTACACCAATAAAGTCCTGTAAATTTAAAATAAAATTTAAGAGTAATCGCGACAAGATGTAAAACTGTTTAATTAAGAGGTTACGAAGAAAAAATAGTTTTGTGATTTTTGGCGCTTACGATGTTTTTCCTGAAAAGGCTCGATATATTTCTAAAGAAAAAATGTAATAGGCGAAACTACTACATTTTTATTTCAATACACAACGGCGAGATAATAGCACAATCAGCCTATAATATTCCTACTGCTAGGACACAGGCCTCCTCTCTTCGAGAGGGAGTGGGCTGTAATCTATCACGCGGGCCCAGTGCGGATTGGTAGATGTCCCATGTCTTCGAATTTTTGGTTCTAAAGCATGTGTTGGTTTCCTCACGATGTTTTCCTTCATCGTTTTGAGAGCAGTGGTGATGAAATTATTTACACAAACTAAAACGCCTGTCTGGGTTCGAACCCACGACCTACAACTCGTAAGTCGGGGCCGTTACCACTGAGCCACCAATGGTCTCATCATTTCATCTCATCTCAGATAATAGGGCCAGTATAAATCTCATAAAAGTAGAATTAATGGTATTTTGTAACCTTAATTTAGAGTGTAAAATTAGATCAATCAATCTGCCTAGCCTTTTCCCAACTATGTTGGGGTCAGCTTCCAGTCTAACCGGATGCAGCTGAATACCAGTAATTTACATGGAGCGACTGCCTATCTGACCTCCACAACCCAGTAACTGGGTAATACGATACCCCTTGGTAAGACTGGTTGTCAGACTTTCGGGCTTCTGACGACCCGTAACGACTGTCAAAGATCCACGAATGACAGCCGGGACCAACGGCTTAACGTGCTTTCCGAGGCACGGAGGAGTCTCGGTATGTAAAGATGGTCACCCATCCACGGACAACCCCGGCAAGCGTAGCTTAACCTGATGGATCGACCCGTTCGGCTGTTATTACTTAGCCACGAGCTCCTCCGACGAGTGTAAAATTAGATATGAGACATTAAAAAAAACTCCTGTTTTTAAAGGTTCATAGTAGCAAAATATGTGCAAATATAGAATAAAAATGTTTTTGAAACATACGTACTATATTTTTTTTTTCGCCATACCATATTTTTACAGGGAATGGCTTCGAAAATACGATTAAATTAATTTAATTTCAGAATCAATTTACATTCCATACATTCTATATGACGGAGACGGTACATCTCTCTAGTTATCGTCAGGCATATTTTAACTACTGTGGGCGTGCTATGGGTTATTGCGCAATAGAAAAACCGTTTGCAGTTCAAATCAAATTATAAATTACGATCAAATTAGTCACACTAGCAATTCACACACTGTAGGTACACGACACAACAATACGGAACACGGGACAGTTTCTAAACGTGTTCACTGCTGGACAGCCACCGATAACATCTGATTGACTCCGGTCAGCGAGCGTTATGTTGTAGACTCAGTCGAGCGTCGCTTGGTGGCGCTGGCGTTCCGATTAGTCAAATGACGATTAACGTATTTCCGACATATACATATTTGATACAAAACAAGTTGGCAACCCTAGTTTCTATACGTAATTTCTGTCGTCGTGCGATTTAACGGTGACACGCTTGGTTCGTGTGCAAAGTGATGACAGTGGCGCCTTTTGCTGCCGCCGAAGTAATTCCGTACTCTGTGGTCTTTCACATCAACTTTCAGTGTGCGGATAAGTAGCAGTGTTTCGGAGGGTTACATTACATGTCCGATACTTTCTCTGTTCATTGACTGGAATAAAAGACTTTTATTGGGTTTTATATATCCTGTAATGGTTTTAGTGGATAGGAAAAGGATTTTAGTCTATTGTTTAACGGGATTGAGTCTGCTTCGAAACGACTTGGCTAACTCGTAAGAGTATTTCCATCTTTAATTAACTGGTAGAGCGAAATAAAGACAGTGTAAATTAATGAGCTGTAATAGAAGTTATGTTGTTGTTGACATAGTAATCACATACGTTATTGTTTTATTTATGGTATAAATTATGTGAACATAAAAAACAAACAGTGAGAAACAATTGCATTCTTGAGTACGGTAGGCCGCACGTCATTGTTAACATAATCTATATAAGCAGTTCTACGCAAGGCCAGTTCAAGGTCACAGTGTTACCATTGATGTGCGATTTCTGTAAAAGTTATTTGGAATTACACTATCATGGATGGGTGACTATCTTTACATACGAGACCCCTCCGTGCCTCGAAAAGTACGTTAAGCCGTTGGTTCCCGCTGTCATTCGTGGATCTTTGACAGTCGTTACGAGTCGTCAGAAGCCTGAAAATCTGACAACCAGTCTTACCAAGGGAGTAACTGGGTTGTGGAGGTCAGATAGGCAGTCGCTCCATGAAAAATACTGGTACTCAGCTGCATCCAGTTAGACTGGAAGCCGACCCCAACATAGTTGGGAAAAGGTTAGGCAGATGATGAACTGGTACAGTTCCTTTCACTTTTGTCGAAACGCCAAAACTTGGGACGTTGCTATTTTCGGGCCAAATTTTCTACGTAGGTATCACTACACTACCTACATTCAAAGTTTACCCACGTCCACAAAATTTTGGTAAAAGGCCACAGAATACCTAACAGTCTGGAAAACTGTCACTTTTATCTATACATGTACAGCATTTTGAAGACTCAATTGGCAAAGTGGCTGAGCAATTGGCTTCTGCCCCATAGAACCCTACCAAACCCCGTGATTCTCTTATTACTCCTAATTTCTTTAATATAATTGATTTGTTTATTTTATAGGAAGGGAGGAAGAGGGAACAGGAAAAACAACTTGTTAAAACAAATAATCTACTATATTTAAGCAACGATAACAACTCGGAGCTCATAACGTGTTTCCCCCCAAATATCTCGTCTCGAATAAAGCTGCGATAACCATAATCTGAAGTTATACAGGATGTACATTTTTAAACGAAAGGTATTTTTTATAAATCCTTGAAGAAAAAATAGGGCTCAGTATATTTCTGCGCATTCCGTGTTTGCTTTTGTTGATGTTGTGCAAACCCACCCCTTATTATTTTGGGTCTCCTCTGTTATCGTATAGCACACGTCAGAATTTTATTTTAACCGATGAAATGAAGTAGGAGGTTCTCAATGCGACGCGTAAGTATATATTTGTTTTCATCGCCTTAATTCGAACCAAACTATTGGAAAATGACCCTGATTCATTAATTCAGCCTATATATTTATAGGTTTTCCAAGTAAACATTGAATCATCACTAATATAAAGGTTTTCTTGCTAACTAATAATGATTCAAGTATATGGGTAACAGATAAACATCCAGGGATACGGAGAATTAATTTCAAACTCCATAAATAAATGATTTTAACGATTTATAGCTGTGAATATATTTCCATGATATTATAATATCATGGTATCTGTTGTGTACTGGTGTGCATTGAGGATAAAAATAGGTTGCCTCTGGTTCTCAACGTGAGTGTAAGAAATGTCAATGTTTTGTATCAAATAGGTCGGCAGCTGTAGCGCTATCATGCTTATAAATATTAAAGTTGTAGAGCGAAAATTATTTAAATCACCTGGGTATTTTAATAGCCTTTTAGCTTAGTTAGTAGCTCTGTTTTAACCAATATTATATAAATGACTGCATCGTTGGTCCAGTGGTCGCAAGCGCTACTGCTGAGCATGAGGTCCTGGATTCGATTCCCAGGTCGGGCAAAGTGTAGGCGGAACACGTGAGGGAGAGGCAATCTTTGCGCCCTCACGCCCCTATTCGCCGCAGGAGACGCCCTGGGCCTCGGGAATTGGTAGCCGATTCCCGGCCACCGTAGGCGCGGGCTTGCGGATGGCGAGTAATGAGTAGCTCGCCGTCTGGTAAGGACCAAGCCCGAGTCGACGGCGCATTGTGTTCCACGTGCGCCTCAAAGAGATGTCAGCACTATTGACGGGGTCCGCTAGGGCCGATGCCAGCTAGGGTCGCGGGATGTTCGAAAGAGTTACCGTGGCCCCGGCACAGGCAACTGAAGGAACACGAGTGGGTTTTAATCAGTAAAAGTCTGACACGCCCTCCCGCTACGCCCAGAGTGGGAGAAGTCATTTGATGATTTCCCATCAGAAAAAAAAGGTTGGGCCAAGTGTTATTGGGTTTTTCTATCTGGAATTTCTCAGTAGCAGCCCGGAGTCAGGATTTGTGCCCGGTTGATGGTAATAGGCTCGCCCCCTATTACATGGAACTTAAACATAACTGGCGAAATGTGGGTGTTACTATAGGTACACCTCTGCCTAACCCTTCGGGGAAACAAGGCGTGATGTGATGTCATGTTATTATATAAATGTACGAAGCAAAAGGAATAAGGATCGTAGCAGGTGGCGTTCTGTAGTTTCTACCTACCCCCATGGGAAAAAGGCGTGAGTATGTGTGTGGAATGTGTATTGTATAAATGTTGACAAAGTAACTGAGATCAACTGCTTTCTTTTACAATCTTTCTGTGGGTGCGTGTGGTGAGAGAGAAACTGCCTTTGTTCTGATTTCTCAGCCTTTTATCCCATAGATCGATAGCGTTCGTGAAGAAAAAGAAAGAAAGACCGTCAATATGATCATTCAGATCGCTGTGCAACAAGCCAACTTTTACATACATTACATGAGAGATATGAATGAAACTAGCGGAATGAGTTTATTACATAATTCAGCGTGTCCCGCAGCCACTTGACACCGCTACCTGCATTATTAAACACCCCGAATTGCCTTTCGCCCTTGAATAATTCATGACTATAGGAACCTTACATGACATCGCAGTTTCCGAACGTAATATTATATGTATGAACTAATTAGTTAGATTTCTCCTAGTCAGCTGATTTATTATTTGTTTAAAGGCTGGCATTTATGATCAGTTTTATATTTACATTCATCTGACCTTATCAAAATCGTGGGCACTTGTAATGGCTCAGTGGTGTCTCATGCACGAGGGTTCGAATCCGGGCAAATACCAATGCGACTTTTTCAATTAATTTGTACCTACCTACTTACTGAGTTTATCATGGACATCATAAGTCTGAAATTCCAATCCGCTTTAAGCAAGCGTGGTGATCAATGCTCGTGCCTTCGCTGTATGAGAAGTGGCTTTTGCCCTACAGTAAAACATTAATAGGCTAGTATTGTAGTAGTAGTGACTGTTAGGGTTAACATATTGAAGATCTGCGCAACTTCGTCCGCAGCGACTACTCTCTGAAGACTGATGAGAACGAGCACACATCCAGTCAGACGGATCTGACGCAGGATCTGTTCTGACTAATCTTTCCATGATGGCGTCTTTAGAACTCTCCTAGTTAGCTGATTTATTACTTCTTTTCTTCGCACATGGGAAGTTACACAAACATATTTGTTTGTTGAAACTAATGGTAAAGCTGACTTATCAAAATCTCGTTCTGAATATTAATTCCACCTTCACGTGAATTTGTTAGGCCTTATCTTTTGACAGTTAGTTGAATTACTTTGTGAGCTGAATATATTTTTCTTGCTCATGTGGGCCTACAATGGTTTTGGTCTAATTTGTCTTATGAGAAAAGTCAGAATGAAAACTATTTAAATAACGTGTGCGGTTGGGGGACTCCCGTCAGGAACAAAATTACTTATAATAGGGTGCTTACATAAAGAAATAGGTTTCCGGTACAGACAAACCCGTACGGGACGGTAGCGGTACCGATCGGTGCAGGATAATAAGGTAGTCGGCACTGACAAGTTTAAACCTGTTTCTTTATAAGTGAGCACATAACATGAGAATATTATACCTGCACCGATCGGTACCGACCCACACATACTCACCTGTACCGGAAACCTGTTTCTTTAACCCGTATGGCTCGGTCCAGGTAATCGGTACCGACAAGTTTAAACCTGTTTCTTTATAAGTGAGCACATAACGTGGGAATATTATACTTGCACCGATCGGTACCGACCCACACAGACTCGCCTGTACCGGAAACCTGTTTCTTTATGTAAGCACCCTTAGGTTATACAACCGGCCGCGCACAATGCTCGTCTGCACGAATCTAGATACTCACATATACACACTCGTATAGAAAGAGACAGAAAGAGACAGAGAGAGAGAGAAAGTCGCATGGAGGGGCATAATGCTTTTTCCTTACGTGACGATTTCTATTCTACCAGTCAACTCCTACCGCAAGCCGCGTTAAGGATCTTCGTTCCAAAAAACCTAGTTTCAAATACCTACCTAATGCTCTTGAGCATTATGAATTTTTCCTAAATCTTTTCCTGAATTGACAAATTAAATTACACAATCTGTCACCTCAAACAAAATGAAAAGCAATACCCTATGACGAATACCCTCCAGGCTTTATATCGGTATAATCTTTAAAAAAAAACTACATTTATATCTGTTATTTTCATGGTGTACATAATAAAGAGTATTCAATTCTGTTCTGCATTTCATGTTGTGTAAAAATAAGTCCAACACAATTTCATCACGCAAAAATAACTACCTAAATATGGATATTTTGCGGAAATTGAACTGCCAAAAAATGTTCTGTGTCCTCGAAGCCGTGTCTTTTAGCCACCTGTCTCATTGAACAGCCTAAAGAAACAGTAGCGCATTAAACAAACGAAAAGATTCCTATTACTTTACTAAACAAAGTAGCGAAACTTGTAAGTGACCGCTTTATTTTACGCGGCGAAATAGACGAGTATTTATTGCCGCACTTCCAAAGTGGTTTGTCTCTCTTTAGCTTGGGTTTCTCATATATTTTCCAAATATATTCTTATTCACTTTGTACTTATTGCGAAGCGTGAGCAGAGTTAGGAGAAAGAATGTAGCAGAATTAGATATCACGCTGACCCATGCCGATATACACACAAATCGTCGGTTATTGCGCTTTTGTATGTAATAGCAGATTTGATTTTAATAACCGATGAAAAATTTCTACGCTGGGAGATCTAGTACCATGTGCTGAATTTATGATAATAGTTTGCGCGTCGATGTTCCAACACCCGCTACTACTGAAAATGTCACAACACATAGTCTGCAGTCTGGCTGTGTACCTACAACTTTTTTTTAACTTCATACTATTATCAAACCCGTCTTCTATGGGGAAGCCAATTGTTCAGCCACTTGCCAATTGAGTCTTCAAATGCTTTACATGTATAGATAAAAGTGACAGTTTTCCAGACTGTTAGGTATTCTGTGGCCAATATTTCGTGGACATGGGTAAACTTTGGATGTACGTAGTGTAGTGATACTGCGTCGAAAGTTTGGCCCGAAAACTGTAACGTCTCAAGTTTTGGCGTTTCGACAAAAGCGTAAGTCAACTGTATCAGCTACATAACCAACATATTGTATAATATTGTTTTCCCCGGAGGAATAGGCAGGAGTGTACCTTAGTACACTACACTCACATTTCGCAAGTTATGTATAAATCTTATGTAATAGGAGGCGAGCTTATTGCTATCCACCGGGTACAAATCCAAACCCCGGGCTGCTATTGAGAAATTCCTGATGGAAAAAACCCGCGATCATGTTTTCTGCATTCTTTAAAAAAGTAATATGTTTATATCGGAAATTCTACTTAATTATGGAAACAATATTGTAGATTGATGGGTCGCTCGAAATCTTTTTTAAATTGATTTTGTAACCTTCCCGCCCCAGCAAGATTTTTATACAAAAAATGTTAAATGTGAATATCGATTTATTTATAAAATTCCACAGAGATCGCAAATGTTACATTAATCCAAAAGGTCGGATGATTTATTACACCATCACCATTTAATATCTGGTAATTGTTTCCTGGTAACCTATAATTACCATTACTCTAATTCTTGCTTTAAAAGCAGTTTATGTGATTTAGTGATAGCAGTATTATAATATAAATGTACCTTAGTAGGTACCCTAGCTTATAATTCTACTTTTTATTGCGTAAAAATAAGAGGAGGCGGAGGGGGAGGGAGAGTGACGACATTATGGACAAGACCAAGAAAAAACAGTTGGTACCTACTCAGTAAAAATAATATGGCAGTCAGTGAAGTATGGTCACATTTTTTAATTTATTTGTTATTAATTAATTAAACATGAAGCTTGTGTCAGATGTCTGGTATCCATATATGTTTTCATCAACTGTGTCTATTTTCTTTCCTAAAAACAAGGAAGACACAACCAAACAAAGATGTACCTGTTTACTTATTAAACGCTGCACTTTTCAAAACAGCTTATTTGTGTACGAAGCAAAAGAAATTATACTAAGTACAACTAGCATGAGAAACAACTTTATCTAAAAGTTCCTTGTCAGACAATGGATGGGCGGCGAGAAAGATGGTTTCCGACTTAGGACTAGGCGAGTTTAACCTAAAATTGTCAGAGAACTAGATCTAATACCTACTAATATATGGTATAAGATTGTGGATATCGATTTTATATAATTCAATTGTAGAAATGGAGATTGAATTTATGATGTATATTTGGACAATTAGTGACCAATAATACCTAACTTTTGAATCATAAGCTCGATTTAATTTACTTAGCTAATAGGAAAATTAAAAAAAAAAATTATCTGGTTTAAAAAATATCAATAGAGCTTTATTATTTTTTATTGATTTTTGAAACAGTAGTAAAATATTTATCCATGTTTTACTCGAAGTGTGTTACAAAGCGCAATGTTCAGCAATTTTCCAATTTGCTCGACCTTATTTGAACCTGGGAAAACTCAACTGGCGTAGGCACATAGGTTACAAATAAACAAAACAAAAAAATAAAATGAAAGCTCATACCACAATAATTTTCCCATACATAATGATACCAACAACAGACGCGTTTGCATAACTCAGTTTCTTTCACAATACGAAGAATTAAAAAAAAATCCTAATCCATTGCTTCACATGTTTGAAAAATTCGTTTGCTCGACAACGTAAATAACGCAATGAATGTTGTCGGATTGTCAAAATGAAAGACATTGCACTTGTTAGTGTGCTACACAATTATCCCGCAGAATCCTAATACCCACGTACACTCGCGGACATAATCAACCTCCGACTAGCAACGCATAGTTAATAAGTGTCTGTACGTGTCCTATGGGCGCTAAAAGCCATCACCCGTTACGTCGCTTATCGATATGGAGCAGACAGTACATTGTGTTGTGACGTGCGCCATCGTTCACTATGCAGCCTAATACCTCTGCGGGAATCACTTATGAGATACATACAACGTCTTTTGTGGGTGTATCTCGGGTCTATAGCGTCGTATTTAGAATAATAGACTCGCGTGTATCACGGGATAGACTCGAGTTTTTAGTTTTTCCGTAGATGTGTAGGCTAGCTGTGATAGGTTAATAGGTAAAACTGATAGAGGCTAATCGACATGCATGAAAGAAAAAGACAAATAAATTGGGATAAAAGTACGAGAATGATGGTGACTAAGGACGGATTTCACCAATGAAACTGAACGCGATCAGCACATCTAAACCACGTTCAAGAGCTGTCAGTGTTAGTATTCCAAAGAAAATAATGACACTGAAAGCCCGTCAACGTGGTTTATGTGCTGATCGCGTTCAGTTTCATTGGTGAAATCAGTTCTTAGAGAAAACAAAGGTCAAACAGAGACTAAGGAAAATAGGACGCACCTACTGTCTTAAATATTAGGTACTGCTGAGTTAATTTTGTAAGTACTTGGATTTTCCGAACAACTAGCTCCAGTAATGTCGGTGCTCTTACTGCATTAACTGGTAGCATCTATTTTAAAACAATATAAGAGAAACAAACAACCTATTTTGTATTATTGAGAGCTGTATTTCATGAAGTCACAAGTACACTGCTACAAGAGACATGAAACATTTTACTCCAAAGAACTGTTTACTGCATGTGTAATAAGTTTTTCCCCAACTACGACAAACCCAAAAGTAGGGTAACGTTTTATTTCTGATGCATTGTCGTGGTTTGCTTTATCTTGGCGCTTCCTTTACGAGACTTAAAGTTTAAAGCTGTTGTATTTCAGAAAGTGCCGTTCTTTGGGAGAACTTAAATTGCGTTTAGAGTAAAATTCTGTAAAATAACGATAGTCTTGGTTCAAAGCCCACTTGCTCCACAAATCACTAAATACGGTTAACGCTGTATAAGTATCGTAAATAAGACTAAACCACATTAAAAAAAGGTATACAACATGACCCAGAATTAACGCACAACCTCTTAAGGGGTCATTGTACTCATAATTATGAACAACTTTTACTACGGGACCAAACCGAAAATCGCGAATAAAAATCAGCTGTTACCTACTTATATGTATAAGTTCGCATAACTCGTAAAAATGTAGGGACCATATGATTTTTTTCGCGATTTCAGGTTTGGTCCCGTAGCAAAAGTTGTTCTTCCTTAAGATAGATTATTTTACTTCTTTTATTTTTACAAAGAAACTAAACTGTATTCACAGATTTCTCGACAAGCTTACCTAACCCGGGGATCAAACCAACTAAAAATTCAAAAAATAAACACTCGCTATTTTATTCTACTAATCGATATGATTATTATTCAGGATAAAATTTCTCTAATAAACATTTGGTCCTAGTCTAAGAGACGTCAGGTCTGGACCTCTTGCAGGCCATCTAATCGAAAACAAAGTTAAACGTTCTATTTTTAAACTTTTCGTCGGGACGCCTCATCTAAGAAGGAAATGTGCGTAGAATTATTATCAGCAATTATACGATTTTCTTATCTAAGTCTTCAACAAGGTACTTAGAGATAAATTAGCAAGCTTGTACTTCATAAAAGGTCTTTGGATGTTAGAGTTTTAAGAAAATTATAATGTATCTTTTACTTGTTGAAATCGAACAGTTCTAGACTTGGTAATGTTGATTAAAGCCCTTGTGTACTAAATATTAGATTTCATGGATATCTTGTACGACAAACGAGTGTAAGACCTAATGTTTCTTGGAGAAATTTTATCTTTAAAATTGACTGTATCAACTAGTGAAATAAAGTAGCGAGTGTTTATGTAAAATTTTTTTTTGGTTGGTTCGATTTGTAAAATAATCTATCTTAAGGATTTAAAGTGGTTTCCCTTCAGGGCCAATTGATTTTTTCCACCCTGTATATTTTGTAATACATGGATAAGAGGAGATTATGAGAATGAAGCAATAATTAATCTACGTAGGTATGCTTAGCCAGTATTATCGGTTATCTACACTCAAAGTTTAAACCAATTTTAATTGGAGATTTAATGGGAAAGTACTTCATAATAAGCACTAATATCACAAAATAATCATGTACATAATTATGGTAGTGAATTAAAGTTTGATCTAGCTTATGTTCACATTATTATTTTCTATGAAATTTTCAATCTAATACAGCGTTATTTTTCTCATATTCCCATTTCCTACAAAGCTGTGAGGCAGCTCTGCTCCTACATACTATAATTCGTTGTTTATTTATTTCAGATATCGGATTGACGGCATTTCTCCTCCGTTACCCTTTTTACAGCATCTACGAAACTCATATCTTCGGACCTTTTTCACATTTCGACTTTGAATGGGGTCCAAGATCTTCTCTGTTGTTATGGCGTTTCATATATCGTTATTGTGATAAAGACCGTGTCTTTATTACTAGGTTTATGACCTTATGTTATTACTTATATGTCTAGGATTTAATGTCTATATTCTTCTTTTTTTGTATCGCCATACTGGATTGTTATGATGACTATGACAAAAGCCATAACGTGATCACACATAAATGTAAGTTTGATTTGAGAAATTCTTATGTTGTGATGATAGCCTTGGAGTTTAAGGACCTGGGTGGCAATTGCGTAACACACATAAAAAGACAACCGATCGTAATGCCTTTCATTTTGACTGTTCAGCCACGTTCATTGCGTTAGTTACGTTGTTGAGCATACGAATTTTTCAAACCTGTAAAGCAATGGATGTCAAAATGAAAGGCATTGCGTTCCTTTGCCATTTTATATGTGTTACGCAATTACCCGGCTGGTTCCTGCAAACCTGGTTCTAGGTTCCAAAACCTTCTCTACTTTCCATCCATTCCACCATCTTTGTTCTGCAGTTAATCCATCTGGCTTATTCATAGCTTTGCAAATCCATAGAGACGCAAGGGCTATTTGCAGCTCAAACATTTTCCACCGAATACGTTTCCAAAAGCTCTCTCAATACGTTTTTAAGTACAAAAACTGAAAGGTTATGGCAGTCACATTATTTTTAGGCATTCAGCCTACGAAGTCATTAAGTTAGACAGCCTATACAGTACATTGGTATGAATTGCCGGCTTGTACGTCGGAATGAAAAAGCGGTACGGTGCGCAGCCATTCATTTAACTTTCTGGGCTGATTGCAAAAAGTATCGAGTTTATGACAAAAGTTTAGCGGATACACCTACTAATGTAACCGATTTTAGTTAGAATTGTTGATAAATTGGTAAAGTGATGAAAGGTTATTTTGCTTTGCGGCTATTTAAATTTTACCATACCTTAATTCTAGAGCCACTAGTTTTATATTTTTAGTGTTCCATGTATTTCACATATTTTTGAGAATGCTGGTTAACCTTATAATTGGCGACTGATAAGTCCACACACAGACGCGGCTATAAACCTTTATTAATTAATAAATAAATTGCTATGAAAACTGACTGCTAAAGGATGTCTGGGCAGAGTGAACTACTTATCAAAATCATCCAGAAGTCTAAATGTGAGTACTTTAACTATTATTCATAACAAGATATAAAATACTAAGTTCCAACACGTTACACCTAACAACTTCCCATAAATGCGATAATTGAATATCTCACTCCGCTCTCACATATTTATGTATTCACCGATACGATAAGAGAGGTATCTGAGATATTTCTCTAAGATCGCGAGTCGGGTGTGATATCGACGCTAAGGCCCTCGTTACGCCTTTACGGCTGAACGCTCCGGATCACGTCATGCAGATAGAAACGACTACACTTATTGATAATAATCTTATTCCATTCAGCGACTAAAATACAGGATAAGCTTGTGAGATCGGACGTTAGGGTGAAATACTATTATATATATTATTATGAGAAATAGAGAGAAGTGGTTAAAGCAGGCATGGCGTAGCATTATTTTACGAAATATCTAAACTTGATTTGTTTTCTTGAATCACTTTGCGGGGCGCAAACGAGACACAAATGAAGTTTTAGTGTTATTACTGCTATAGCCGTATAGTCTCCTTCAGAGCGTTAAACAATTTTTTTAACCAGAGGGGTAATTCTCGTAATTTTAAGAACATTCACAGTCTGATCTCAGTCTCAATATGTCAAAAATACGTATAATTTCCCTACATTTTTGACATTTGATTGTCGCTGAGATGAGATTGCGACTAAATTTTGAACGTTTTTAGTTACGGGAATTGGGCTTCAGGAATGGAACTAGAACTAAGATAATAGAATGATTAGACTCAAATCCTGCAAAGGAATATTGTTCCATCTCAAAAACTTACCTTGCCATGTATGAGCTTGCAACTATTACAAACAAGATTAAACATTCGGAAGCCTACGGAGATAGAGAAAGCAATTAAAACTAAATTGAAAATAAAGAAAACAATCAGAGAGAATACTGGATAATTTTTAAGCTATCAAACTGTGAATAAGCCTGGAACAGTGGGACAGACAGAGGCGAGTTAAATCGTCGAAGTTGTTGAGACAAACTGTGGCACCCGCCATTCAAACCCGAGTCGAGCAGCGCCGCAACTTTGAATGGAAGCATTCAAAACTTGTGCGGTCACCGCTGCCTTACTGCCGCAACTGCCTCCCTCGCAAAAAATTACATCGTCGAGATTTAGGAAGACGTTGCTATTTCATTTTTGTTCAGTATTTCATGAGATATTTTGTGGCACAAAGTGAAAGTTTGTAATAACATAATATTACCTCGGGTTAAGTGATTTAACATGGTTACTTTGTGTTGTATCATCAATGTTTCGTCCAGAATGTAAGTCAGCTTTCTTTGCAAATCTTTGTTACGTCCATTTACAGCTGTTGCCTTTGATATGCGGACGCACGTAAACGCCTCGTCCGGACAAGTTCTTAGACACACGTTTAGAATTTATGATTACAATGGCAGCGCCTGCGGCTACTGGCGTATTATAGAGCAAAGAGAACGTAATGTCCATCCAATTCGACATTTTTCGCACATTTTTTTTATCAATACTAGTATAAATAGAAGCTAAGCTACTTAGGTACTCGGAAAGACAGATTGTATACGAAATCTTTCAAGTGGAATAGTGAGGTTCTTCAAAGACTTAGGTAATAAGTCATAGACAAAGTTGTGGCATAGTTTTGGCGTAACTTGTATAATTTTACAAACAGAGCCAAAACCTTGCCAAAACAAACAATGTCATTAATCAATATCTCCAACATCGCACACACACACACACACACACACGCACACACACACACACACACACACGCACACGCTGCACGCTGTATCACGTAATACCACAGTGTGTGACCATTAAAATTATGTCATTGTATAACCCACGGGTATAACCCAAGTGTCATTGAAAGACGTATAGAACGTGCCCGCGAATAGTTTGACAACTACGTCTTAATTAGAGGGGACGAGGCTTGCTAATGATTTCCTAATATACAGCGTGTATCAGAAATATGTGGTCATATTTTAAGGATGTGGTACCGACCATCAAACTGAACAACTTTCTCCATGGGACCAATATCGTAATCGCGAGAAAATAACCAGCTGTCGCTTACAAAACTTCAATACCTACTCGATTACGATGTTGGTCCCATGGAGAAAGTTGTATACATTATATATACAATATATGCAAACTTATCTGTAACTGTATATGGGTATACAAACTTCAATTTAATGTGATTGTATATGCAGGCGCTAATTCGTTTAAGGCAGGTGTTTCTCGTGACGAGTTAATTAGTCGAGTTAAGCTCCGATACTTTGAGGGAAACTCTACTCTTAATTTTGTAAATGTTGTTTTAAGAAGCAGATAAGTAACTTTCTTCAAGAGATATAATGGATTGTTGATTTTTATTAAATGGCCTTAAGATTACTTACTAGTAACTTATAGATTAAGTTACTGGTAAGCATTCTTGAAGGCCGTATTGAGAAGAATCTGACATTCTAGGCAGTAAACAATATAATGACATAAGGAGAGTCTGTTAACGACCTCATCCGTCGCTTTAGGTGTGAAACAATAACTGAAAAATAATTGAAAATACTTCAGAACGAACTCAGAAACTCAATGAAAACTGTAGATACCTATACTTTAGTAAAATCAAACCTGAAAGAGAAGCAGAGATCTATTCTATTAACACAATGAAAACAGGTATAGATATAAGCATAACATTGCAATAACGAATAACAATAACTTCAACCCGAAATCTTAGAACAAAAGGAACTAAAAATAGGTTCTAGTTCTCTAAACCCCCTTTCAAACGTTATTGGTGTGAGAACGTGGTACAAATCTCTTGGCCCGCGTGCTCTAAGGCGGGGTTAGGTTTCGACGCCCAATATTGAAGGCTCTTTGCTTTGAATATGTTCGTATGTTGTTCTTGTAGCCTGCGCTTTAGAATCTGGTCTATGTTTGATGTATCTGTGATTTATTTATTTATGTATATATAGGGTGACTGGTAATTAGTGACCGATTCTTAAACACATGATTGTACTCATGATAACAAACAGCTTTTACTATGGGACCAAACCTGAAATCATGAAAAAAAAATCTGCTGGTCCCTACATTTTGACGAGATAATGCGAACATAAATGTACTGAACAGCTGATTCTTTTTTCGCGATTTAAGGTTTGGTCCCATAGTAAAAGTTGTTCACAATGATGAGTACAATGACCCTTTAAGAGGCTGTGCGTTATTTATGTTACATCTTGTATAGTTTATTGTACACCAGCAAAATACATAACAAAAAATAATTTAAACATACAAAGGCAAACATTCATGGTTTGAAATAGCCAACACGAAGTGAGCAAGCTTGATGATCAATGTTCGTTGGTTCTCTGAAAGAGACATTTAGCCTACAGTGGGAGAAAAATTACAGGTTAAGAATACCCAGAGCAATATGTTCGATCAAGTTCCCAGACTAGATAATAGTGGTTGGCCTATATTTAGCCGAAAGAATCAGCATTGCCATCCAACGTGGCAATGCTGTCAGCCTTTTGGACACTTTTCCCATTGACAGCGATGCGGACGAATTTTTTATGCCTAATGAGCTCTTTCCCCTTTTTTATTATAATAATTATGCTTGACTAGATATGTTAAGTTTTAAAGCTTCGTCTCTCCTACTATTTGGCTGTGCCCAACAGGTCCAACCTAAGTACACCATGTGTAATGCAAAAAAATTTTTGACTATTGAGAATTTTAGTTATCATTTAACATTTAAATAACCATTATAGAGATGATGCCTGGGTAAAAAAAAAACTAGACTCGTATTTTTTTGCTTTATCATCTTTATAAAAAAATACTTAGATAAAAAGCATTAAAGTTGGGGAGTGAGGGCTCGCTACGTCACAACTCAGTATAAAATCTAGCAAGGCGTGACGTCATGCCACATTTTAACTCAATGTATCGCCGTAATCTTTTGATTACGTAAAAAAAGAAAAAATACGTGTCCAATATTTTTTAATAATCTACCTGACGGACAAAAAAACAATTACTCATCATCCATAATAAAGCATTGATAAGTAACAAGATACCGGTTTAAAAAGTTTGTATTCCTGTGATACTAAAGTGATGCTTGATAAGCACATTCATAAGCTCAATATAACATTTACTTAACTTATTATAAACTTTTGATAAACTTACATTTCGGCAGTTAATTTATGGTGATAACTTTATCAGAAGATTCAGCCGATCCAGCCTACTAAAAAAACAACATATTGCTTTTCCTCAAACCAATGATGGGATCGCGCCGCATATCGGCAAGCGTAGTGTGGGACGCCTCCCAGCTAGATGGACCTTAGAAAGGTGGAGGACAGGGTGTTGTGGCGCAGCCTGGGAGAGGCCTTATATCTCCAGCAGTGGACTGCGATAGGCTGAGTTGATGAATGATGGAGTATATCTTTCTCATTATGACCTTGTGTGAGTAAGCAGCTCCGTTTTTCTATGGCGTAAATATAACGTGAACCCCCGATCTCTAAGCAATGTTTTGTCCAAATATCCTGAACATAATTTACAGCCAGAGTCTGAGAATATTTTGACTTACAATAGAGATTGTATCCATTTATAGAATTATTCAGAAATCATTAATTTGGAAGCACACCTTGTTAGACAAGTTATTCATTATTGCGCAATATTGTTTGATGTTATCCAAAGCCTTTACATTGTTATACTCATTATATTATACGTAAAGAGAAGGAGTTTCCAATCAAACCGAAACCAGAGCTTAATTAATAGAAATAACAAGCTCAGTCGTTTCCTATCATTAATTTCTGTTTCAACAACACGAGTACAAAGATAGGGAGTAAGTAGACTGTCACAGATTCTTGCACTAAAGGATTTTGATATTTGAAAGTCATCATCATTATTTCAGCCGAAAGTCCACTGCTGGACATAGGCCTCCCCCAAGCACCGCCACTTCGACCGGTTCTGTGCTTCTCGCATCCAGCGGATTCCTGCGGCCACAAGGTCACATCGGTCCACCCCGTGGGTGGCGTTCTAACGCTAGGTACGTCTTTCGCTACGCGGTCGCCACTCCAGAACCTTTCAGCCCCATCGGCCATCTGTTCTGCGAGCAATGTGCCCTGCCCACTGCCACTTTAATTTGCCAATTCTTCGGGCTATGTCGGTTACCTTGGTTCTTCTCTTCATTTCTGATTCGATCACGTGGGGAAACTCCAAGCAAGCCCCCTCCATTGCCCTTTATTAGGTAAGAAAGCGATCCATTCGGCATGATCGGCTTGCTCAAATTCTGTACCGTTTTTCCGAACACGAACGACATTGTAAGAATTTAATACAAAATGTAGGTAAGTATGTTGTAATGTATGCAAACTACTAATAGAGTTGCAAGTTTTAACTACTTAGGTAATTTACAAGCATTGCACTGCCAGTATAAAGCAAACAATGTAAGTGATACACAATATGCTATAACTTGCATTTCTTTAGAGGCGGCGTTAACTTCAAAGTTGAAGTAGTTATGTTCACATTTACGAGTTTCGGTACATGATGTGAAGTGCATGCGTCTTTGTAATCATTGCTCATGTAAATAGACTAAAGAAGATCTAATTAGACAGAGCATTTATCAATGGAGATTGCGCAAATCTTTCAGCGCATAAGTTTGAACTCCGTTAGATACCAACTGAAATAACATTGAAATAGAAAACACTCGCTCTCCACCAGAGGTCGCGGCGAAAGCTTCGCAGAGCCCGTTCGTGACATCTTACTTGATTTGTGGATTCCGAAGGTATTAATTGTACGAAATGTAATCTACAATTCATATAACTCGCGAAATGCTTCGTCAATGTTGGTACACGGCCTCTCACGGCTATTAATCATCAGCTTTTAACGTTATCCCAGCCTAACTGTAATTTACTTCACTTTACTTACAAAAAAAAAAAAAAAACTATTAAAAACGGCTCGCTATTTTATTTGGGATTTACTTTAAATGGATTTATGATGCTAAATTGTAAGTAGTAAAATTGAATTTAAATGAGCATACCTTGATAGGACGCCACGTTTTGAGGCAAACCAGGGAATTTGAATACTAATCTGAAAAGCGAAAACAAACGGCAACGTCTGGAAAACGAGGAAATAAAATAATTCTATGAACAGTTTGAATATAAAAAGAAGTTGGCGGCATCTGGAAAAAATACTATCTGATATGATTCCGAGACATAAAATCTCACTTTGGCTAATCGAATCCAAATTGCTTTTACACCTGAAGTACCTTTTATTAAAGTATTAATTTCATAGACCGATTAGCAGTCCGATGCTTAATGGCCGTGATCTAACGACCGATGGTCACATCTCCTCAAGCCTTGTAACCATTAATAGGTACAGCTGTTCCATTAGTGGATAAAGGATGTGAACCGATCTCCAGTTAGATGAATGACCAGTCATTTCTTGAACACACATGACCTAAAAACTTAACCGTTCTAATAATGTAACCGATAAATAACTGATCAATCGCTCAGTAGTAAGTTTTAATACCGATAAAAGTACAAAAGTTTCCGGCTTTATTTCGCAGTCCATTGCGCTAAATTTACATCACCGTAAACGAATGTAATGTGAACGACCGCAATAAAACGCAATGGAAAGCTCAACCTTTTGTCATACTAGATCTCGGGTATACAGAAATAGAAATACCGAGAAGGGTGTTTACTGTGAAATAATTATTTTGAAAATGTATTTTTGCGTATTCAATAGGATAAAATCATAATAAATAAATTATGTGAAATGGTTGGAAGTTATGAAGGTTATGTAAACAGATGTGAAGGGAAGATTAATGAGGTGTTAGTGCTAAAAGCGGTGATGTGTGTAAGCCGAACTAAGCCCGATGGATGCTGGGATCTACGAGTACCTACTATTCTATTCACGCAGATATTATCAAAACATTAAACTGTTACTATTATTATATTGTTGGAGCAGTGTCAAGATCAGTAGGCTGAACTTGAACTGGTGCTTTTTACCCTTGCTTCACTACAACTGTCAGAAAAAAGGGTATACCTACCCAGAGTCTATGGTGGTCTTACCATAAATCTTTGTCTGCTTAAAATTCGAATATTAGAACTACTTAAACAAGCGCTTTTGTTAAATTGGCTTTTGGTGGCAAAATAACATTATTTTCATGGAACAGTCAGAATAAAGTTTGGAATTAGTGTTTTTCTAATCTCTCTTAATCATAAATTGCCAAAATTAAGTAATCTATCTTGATGTAAAAAGTTTATAACAAACTCTTTAAGTTGTTGTCCCATGTGCCTTGTTATACGAGTAACTGATGTTTATAGCTCAGGAAAGCAATTAATTTAATTTATATAGTTACAAGAAATGTTTGAACTAATTCTCACAGAAATGTGGATGTGAACAGCTAATTTTCCTGAGCATTAGCAGATAAGAATGGAGAGAGGAAAGCACATGTTCTCAAACTAATTTAATATATGTATTCTATAATACTTACATATTTATCGTAATTATTCCTGAAATAATCTCTCAATGCCAGGATGTTGCTATGGATGTAGATAGTATTATGTTTGTTTTGTCAATTGAACAATGAAAAATACCTATGAATAGGTATGTCTCATTGTTCGACTATATATATATAGTTTACGAGTTGACAACCCTAACAGGAGACTACTGTTGTCAATAAGAGCGATTTTCAATTATCAGCATACTCATAGGAAATTGCTGCTTAAGCACAAATCATTCACATCGTTCACATTTAAAATACCATCATCACATTATCTTCATAACTATTAATCTTATCGTCGTAATCACTCCTCCCCCTCTCCCCCTCTAATACCTAAATGCCAGGATACTGTTACGTCCTCTTTACTTCGTTATGTAGGACAATAAATTAGGACGCAATTAAAGTGCCCCTCGGACACTGACTGATATACAACCTCTTTGCAACGCTCGCCAGATTGCGTCTACACCGACCGATCTCGAAAAAATTGGCTAGTCAAGCCCCCCCCCCGCCACACTCAATTTATTAGCCCCCGTGCAAGAAAAATTAACTTTTTTCCTTTAAAAACGGGTATTGTGAAATTATAATAACGTTTATAAGTCCTAAACAAAAGCAATTAGGTCGCCTACCGAGACTGAGGCCACCTATTCCCTCAGTTTTCTACGTTTTAGGTCAAACTTCTTTATCTGTAATGCTTTTATAAAAATCTGTCTTTTGTCTGTTTGTTTATAAGTTTAGGATTTATTGTTCTTTGCTGTTGGTTTTCTTTGTCAATTTGAGGCCATATTTTTGGTGAAATAGGTCCTTGGAAAACTTTCTAAATGTTGAAATTTTTGCGGACTTCTTTGATTTTAAAATTTTGCTTTTCTTTCTTTGTTTATCGATCGATGTCTTTGCAACTATTCCAATGTTTGATAAGTATCTGAGTCACAGGCAAATATTTCTAAGCTTTTGTTCAGGGTGTACACCAGTGGATCATATTGCTTTAAGTTGGTAACAACACACCTTTTCGTCTTTGTGTGTAGGTACAATCGTATTATTTCCAATTTCCGGTTCAGTTTCCTGTCCCAAAAGAATTGTGCTGAAAATAGATATGTTGACAAGTGTCTGGCTGAATCACAGATTACCTATCGCTCAGTTACAGAAACAGTAACTATGTAATTGTAACGATTTTATAGTTTTTGTGTATATAGTTTGGTCTTTCAATAAAATACTAGCAAAGACAAAATTAACCGCCTATTTGGTCTAGTAGTAAGACCACTTGTCTCAGACCCAGGGGTCCCTGGTTCGATTTTCAGCGGGGGCAAAATTTTCTGCTCGGTTTGGTTGGTGATAGGGCTTGGTCTAAGTCCGGCTGAGTAGCTTCCACCATCTTATCTAAATCTGTCGCCATAGCAACAATGTTAATAGCATTGTTGCGTGTTTCGGCAGTTAGGGTGTTGCCAGTTCCTCTGTAGTTGAGGATTCCGGGTGAACCTCGCTTCCACCCTCGGCCTGATCATCACTTGTCATCAGGTGAGAGCTTCCCCGTTGTGGCCAAGAGCTTCCGCCGTTGTAGTTAAAAAAATATATATATACATATATATTTCTCACACAGTCCTTAAGCATACGCAGACATTTTCAAAACTTTCTAACGTCGTAAAATATCGTTCGTATAACCGAAACGTAATTGCAAAATGTAAGATTTCCGAACTGCATCGACTCCAGAGCACACGAGAACACTGCTTCAGCATGATTCGATTTCGTTCTATCCGCACAAAGTTGGCTAACCGCTGGCCTGGCGATATTACACCCATATCACAGGCCCGGGGAGTATGGGCACCAGATAACTGAGTTAGAGCCGGACAGTCTACTCGGGACTAGCGTGATGAAATTCCGGAATTATTTTCCAATCCGAGCTCATAGGATACAAGCTTAAGGATCAATATCGTATGCTTATTTTATTACACATACATAACATCACGCCTGTATTCCCGGAAGAGTTAGGTAGAGGTATACCTACCTATAGTACACACATTTTGCCAGTTATGTTTAAGTCCCATGTAATAGGGGGCGAGCCTATTGCCATCAACCGGGCACAAATCCAGACTTACATACTTATTCATCTCATTTCATTACATCATTTATCACATCATTCACCCATTTTATTTTGTTCTCATTTTACTTTCTCATATTATTTATTAGTTTGTTCTTATATCCCTCTGTTCTGTCAGTGTCCCGTTCAACCCGTGCCTATGGTTCTCAGGTTCGGATTATTAGTAAACTGTAATAAAATATCTCTCGCTTAACGAGCTCAGCTTCAGAACGTAATGTTTCCTATTAAATTATTAAAAGCAGGTAATTTGTTATGAAGTGGGTAACGACCAATTTGATTTAGCAATCTGAGGCCATAAGTTCTACTAATAGTGTAAGAACCAAATTATATTTGAGAATGTCCAATGTAGCACTTAAGTTTGGTAACCCATATGAGTTGCAAGTTAGTAATGTACCAACAGGATTGTTTTGAAAACAATAGTTTTCATAAACAAAGTTAACATGTTCACATGAATAAATCAAAACAACTCTGGACCTTTGTTTCTATTGAACATTCGATATAACTAAAACAGACCGTTTCTAGTTTACCGATTGTGTTACAAACAGTTCCGAATAAGTTGAATTTAGTTTATTTATTGTTTCGATGTTGAGTTATGCATATTTATAGTTTAAAGTGGTTTTTTTTTTGTGATTATAATTATATAGAGTTCATGTCTCTAATAAGTAATAACATAAAAAATCCGGACGGACTAAAAAGTGATCGGCTAAAATTTCCGTTTCTCCTTTATAAGTCACAACTTAAAAAAAATACTTAAAACTTTTTTAATAAAATGACTATTCAATTAAAAACGCTTTAAAAAAACGTGTGCGGTCGGGGGAAGAAGGAACGAAGTTCCTTCTCACGTATGATTTCGCCCATCTTGGATTTACATTTTGACCTTACTATCGACTTTAGCACCCTCTAAAACCATGAAAACGATACCCATGATGAATTTTTTTTAAATTTTGCAACCGTCGTCTTGCATTTTAACGTCACTATCGACTTTAACTCCCTCGAAAACTATGGAAACGACACCCATGACGAAAAATTTTAAAATTTCCGCAGCCGCCATCACCATCTTGGATTTACATTTTGACCAAATTCACACTTTCTCTCTCTCTCTCTATTGAGAGACCTATCGCAAATAAAACAAACAGTTTATTTTAGGTAGTAAGATAATAATGCACAATCTATATTTTCACCGTTTACTGCGAAATTCTTTTAATGTGTAAAAATGCTGTAAGAAAACTGCAACCTATTACTTATATATAATAATTATATATTATAATATGTGCTCACCGAGGTACAAAATGTTAAGAAAGGAAAGTTTCTAGTTCTGGATTTATTTTAACAAGGCTTCTTCTGTATAAGCCTGTGTACCCCTAAATAGCCGTAGTATAACGAAGTAATAGTGCCGTCTAGATAAAATGGAACTGAAAATAACCATACATTGCAAACGAACTGCATGGTGGTCAGACCGAAGAACGAGATGATTTCACTGCTCATCTTCCTTAGTTGATCCACAGGTTTTACGACGACAACTGCAGGCAGAACCATTATCTTCTACTTAGCGTGTCGATGGCAATCTAAATGGAGTCAGCCCAGAATTCAGCTACGCATTTGGCGCCATCAAAAGCTCCTGTATCGTGCAGACGACGGGACACGCAGGACACGATACTATGAACACCAGAACAATATTCCTTGTCTAACAACAGACTCTTCGGTATTTAAAGATACAAATCTTAATCGCCTAGCCTTTCCCAACTATGTTGGGGTCGGCTTCCAGTCTAACCGGATGCAGCTGAATACTAGTATTTTACATGGAGTGACTGCCTAACTGACCTCCACAACCCAGTAACTGTGTAACACGATACCCCTTGTTAAGACTGGTTGTCAGACTTTCGGGCGTCTGACGACCTGTAACGACTGGCAAACATCCACGAATGACAGCCGGGACCAACGGCTTAACGA
Organism: Fissipunctia ypsillon; assembly: GCA_947568875.1. Lineage (NCBI taxonomy): Eukaryota > Metazoa > Arthropoda > Insecta > Lepidoptera > Noctuidae > Fissipunctia > Fissipunctia ypsillon. The sequence goes on along the minus strand of OX387644.1, from coordinate 11,534,288 downwards.
GCTTTCCGAGGCACAGAAGAGTCGTGGTATGTTAAGATAGTCACCCATCCACGGACCAAGTCCGGTAAGCGTAGCTTAACCTGATGGATTGAGCCATGCGGCTGTTGTTACTGAGCCACGAGCTCTATTTAAAGATACGAATATAAATGAAAAATCCTGTTTGTTTCTCACTTACGAGTATTACCATAATTGGTACCTATAATGCTTTCAAATGTAAAACGTTTGCGTTTCCAAGCGTATACGTTAATCCCATTACTTATCTACAATACCCAGAATTCTCCTGTCTGCGGTATTACACTTGAACACCAAATTGCTTTTAATGTTTCTCACACATAGAGATCCTCTTTTCAAAACCAACGAAAACAGTACCTAGATAACTGGTTGATTACACTTTTTTAGCGTAGACAGTTAGTAAAGAATATAAACTAAAGAACAAAAGAAAAATTGTAGATAAATCATACAATTTGTAGATACAGAAGTCTTTTGTGTATAAAAACATTTTCTTTGATCTTTCTATCGTTCTTAGAAAATCGGTAAACAAAACTATCTACCCGTACACTACTGCCATTGTTTATGATAAAAAATTAAGATAAACAAGGTGTAGCTTCAAAACCTTTAAAATAGACTATAATGAAAAAAGATAAATAAAGAAAAAAAAAAAGAAAATAAAGAGTACCTATTGTAGAGTGAGTGTAGTGTAGAATGTTGTTGAGTGTTTAATAAAGAGTATTCTATCTATCCATCTATTGAAGCGACAAAAGCTAGTGTGGCAAAAATACGAGATTTCTGTAGCTAGACATAACAGTAGGTATTAATCACTCATCCGTAGCTTACAGCAACAATACCGATTCAAAGTTTTTCGTTTCCCATTAATTTATATTCGGTCCATGATACTCAACAACTTCCTGAAATCTAACAAAAAGTTTTCTAAAAGTAATCTGCCATAAATTATTGACACGATCAAGATTTTGATTTCATATTTTTTCTCTGCTACAAAGTACTAAAATAAAATAATAATATTTTCCAGCTTTCTTCTCCCTATTACATAAAATAAAGAAAGAACCTGATGTTCATGTGTGCGAGTTACACAAATGAAAATGTATGCGAGATGAACGTGTTTGCGGTTTGCCACTGTTTACCGTCGTGAGAACCCTTTAGCTAAAATGTATGTATGGACCAAGCATACTTTGTTTCAGTTTTCTGTGGTTAGTCTGGAAACTGACCTTGGAAAAGTTTAGAGACTTTCATAATACGAGATGCGTGATGCCCTAGAGTTTCCATTCCTTGCTTATTAAACTCGCAGAGTTGCGTTGAGTTGAGTCACAGTGGTGGCCCCGACTTACGAGTTTGTAGGTTGTGGTTTCGAACCCAGACAAGCGTTTTACTTTGTGTAAATAATTTCATCAGCACTGCTCTCAAAACGGTGAAGGAAAACATCGTGAGGAAACCGGCATGTCCTAGAACCAAAAATTCGAAGACATGTGACCTGCACCAACCCACCCACTCCCTCTCACAGAGAGGAGGCCTGTGTCCCAACAGTGAGAACATAATGTGTGTGTGCTCATTGCACTTAAAACTTGACATGTAGTAGTTAGTATCAGTGCCATTGACATGCCATTTTTATGTACTTTCATCTTTCATGGCTTACTCAGGTCTGCAATCACCAACACGCCATGAGCAAGCCTGCTAATTAATGCTCGTTCCTTCCCTGTATAAGAGGCCTTTTATATGTAACGGGCATTTAAAGGCCGATCGTTACAATTAATTTGTTCCCCATTCAAAGAAATATGAATATAGTTATTAGCAAGAAGACCCAAAAATAGCATAAGCTCTTTAAGACTCTTTACAAATTAATATTCAGCCATCTTTCAAATCAATACCTAGGTAGAAACCATTTAGGTATTTATTAAAAGTATCGTAAATCGAAATCATAATTTCGTTAGAGACATTTTCATCCTTCGACATCAATAAATATTTGTTCAAAGACTCGAGCTTTGCTTGTCGTATATTTTGGTGAAACGTAAAACTTAAACAAACTTAAGTAACCGGAGCTTTGTTTCCTCTTCTGGAAAAATACTCGACTGTTGGCCGGTTGCTATATCAAAACTGATTGTTGTGATTACCAATAGATGTTTTTAGAATTGATTAATTAAAATCCATTAATTCCTACGAGAGCCTGAAGGCATTCCCACCAGTAAATAATAATAAAGGATGATATCTCCATCCTATGTCAGACTACAGTGCAAAACGGGCAGTAACATATAGCAATAGAGTAAAAACATAAATTATTCTTACTAAAAAGTAGATATTAGTAAGATAATGCAATATATAATCATTGTTTTCAATGATGTCACAAGTTAGTAATTTCGCAAATCGAGTCCCTGAAAGTATCAGTAACGCCATCTGTTGGTGCTATGCAGAGAAATAATAAGGGAGGGTCGCTCTCAAGTTGTGAACTACGCGTTCCTCCTCTGGAAAAGCGGGAAAGATATCCTCCTAGAGATTTCCTTTTACCTCGCTAGGTGTCGCTTTTAACTAAAATATGAATGTTCATTATGATACTTTATTTATCAAAATAATGTTAGTACCTACTTACAAATAAGTCTGTTTAAATATTGACTTAATTTTCCTTAAGCAAGTGTTTGGAAAAACCATGAAAAACAATAGAAAATTAAAAAAAAATAGGCAGTCATAGGGACTGCCGACAGAAGTGAAAACTTAAAACATTAACATGTACACAGGCCGCTGCGCGTCGCCAGTCTGACGCAACACGTCACATTAGAGTTGTGACGTGAGCATGTCGCATGTCACGAACCCTTAAGATTTTCCCCTACCAAAAAGCACTCAACGCGCATAAAGAAGTTGTCACTTCATAAATCCGGTGCATACCATGGCGTGCTGTTATTTGATCAGATTAGGTACACCTATGGACTACCCAAGGGGGTAATCTACAGGTGCAAGCATTTATGACTTGAACACGAATACCTATGCTTGAACTTTTATTGCGTAGCGTGCCTTTATGTGGTGTTAATGCACTTTGCACTGTTATAAGTTTTGTGGTCTTTTTTTTTTTTTTTTTTGGATGGGAAATCATCAAATGACTTCTCCCGCTCTGGGCGGAGCGGGAGGGCGTGTCAGACTTTTACTGACTAAAACCCACCCGTGTTCCTTCTGTTGCCTGTGCCGGGGCCACGGTAAATCTTTCGAACATCCCGCAACCCTAGAAGTTTTGTGGTCTTGATATCTATAACTTTTATTCCAAAATTTATAGGTTTCGTATTAAAATAAAATTATTTAATCTGTAGATAGACGACGAAACCTACTGTAGGTGTCACTTTAACTAGAATATAAAGTGTACATACCTAAGACAAGAAATTATTATTAATATTTAAGATTTGGCTTTTAAAATATTATTTTTAAAGCTAAAAGAAGATAAAAAGGAAGGGAAATAATCAGAGGACATCAAAAAATTTGTCCGCATCGCTGTCAACAGGAAGTGTCCAAAAGACTGGCAGCATTGCCACGTTGTGTGGCAATGCTGATTCTTTGGCCAAAAAATAGGCCAGCCCTCTGGTCACGTGTAGAGTCGACCAACCGCCTGGCGATGTTTCGAAAAACTAAGTGGGCACTCGGACTCCCGGCCCTAGTGTTTCAACCCCAAACGGCTCGAATATATAAGTCCCAATAAGACTGGAGTATTTTCGCCGTTTGAGGTTTTCCGCACCTGCAGCAGCCGCCCCAGCACAGCCCGCCGTGCTAGGAAGATGGGATGGCGCAAGGGTGTCGACACTCGTTGCATCCCATTCCAAAGGCCTACCTACCTTCCAAGGCATTATAGTCATTCCGTCTGGTCTGTTCCCATTGTCGCGTGCCAAGCCATTGGGTACTAAACAGCTGGCACCCCGGTGGCGGCGGTGACAAGAGTACGACGGATGATGTCATTGATGCTGGCGTGCCGTGCTGTCCGGCCTGCGCTCTTACTGCAGGATAGGCCAGGATGTCTGAGGCAGTCGACACCTTCACCGCATTGGCAGCGATGCGGAGCTAAGGAAGGAGCGCCCAGACGCACAGGTAGCGAGCCGGAAGGTGGTGTCACCCAGCATAGTGCCTATGTTGGATGACGGTAGCGCCTAAAGCCACAGGCCCGACTCCCACTCACCCACTGCCAGCAGGCGGGCACGCGCAGCAGTATTAAGATTATTCCGTACCAACCTGCAGAGTGGCTCATCCCACTGCCTCTGGGAAGTTAGGCTCAAGGGACGATCTGTATCCAGGTAAGCCACTTTCCAGGCGTTTACTGCATCGGTCAAGCACGGCACTTCAGAGTCAACCAAATGTAAAAAAATGACAGTCTTACTTTGAAAATATTTTTTTTTTTTTGTACATTGTCCAAACTTGCATGTATTTTGACAACCAAGCAGACGCTGGCGATCATAAAAGAGCAATAATAACCGCCGGTGAATAGATAACTGTAATTTAACAACCCCATAATTTTATAGTCACAAAAACAAGTCAATAGGTATAGAAAACAATGTAACAACTCCATCATTTTATCGTCACCGTAGGTTTTTTTTAATTATGTGCTACTAGCTGTGCCCCACGACTTCGTTCGCGTGGAAGTCGTAAGATACACAATATACTAAAATAACAGCCACATTTTAATAAAACTCTTTCATCCCCCGACCCGCCGCGTTGCACCGCCCGCCTGCGCTATTACTTCGTTTTCTCTTAGACTTCTTTCTGAATTTTTTCTTTTTGCTCGGCTCCTAAGTGTCATAGCGTGATGTTAAATAGCCTATAACCATTCTCGAGAATTGGACTACCAAATGCAAAAAGAATTTTTCAAATCCGACTTTTTGTTCATAATTTCATGGGTTTTAATTTTTTGCGCGGAACCCTAATTACTTTTCTAAAATAAAAGTAGCCTACGTTACTCCTCGTGATATCAGCTATCTGCCAGTGAACGTCCTGTCAAAATTGGTCTAGCCGTTTCGGAGATTAGCCGGAACAGACAGACAGCCAAAAATTTTTACAAATGCTTTTTCGGTATAAGTATCGTATACATAGACTTTCTTATGCATTTAGTAAAAAGTTGTTATTTCGACATTACAATCAGACACTTCAATTTTATTTATTTGTATAGAGTATAGATGTATAGATAAAGGTACACACCCCCACATTTTCTTTATTCGCACGTAGGTATAACATGTAAACTAGTGAACATATTACTTAAAATTTATTTCAACACACTTCCTCGTAAAGTGGCTCTTATTGAACCGCTTTTAGGTTCATAATGCAGTGTATTAATCACGCGTGTTTATTACTTTATATTACCACACTAGCGCGGTAATGTGTGCCACAGATAACTAATTACTAGTCCGAGATGTGCGATTTTTAGAGTTTCGTAGTCAACAAGGAACCCTTATAGTTTCGCCATGTCCATCTATCCGTCCGTCCGTCCGTCCGTCCGCAGCTTAGCTCAGAGACTCTTAGTACTAGAAAGCTAGAATTTGGCATGGATATACATATTAATTACGCCAATAAAGTGGTAAAATAAAATCATAAAAAAATGATGGTACCTCCTGTAGATACACATGAGTGGGGGATGTTTTTTTTTCTTGTCTATCCCATGGTGTGGGGTGTTGTTGGATAGGTGTTTCAAAAATATTGCGGGTTTGTGAAAACAATTTTTCGATTGAGGGATCAGTTTCTGAAATATTAACCTTCAAAGTGCTAATTTTTGTTAGAGTCAAGTGTGTAAGTGTGTGTGTCCCCCGCCAGCCAAACGGTTAGTTTTGGATATGTGAAAAAATTCACGGTAGCAGAATATACAACGAAATTAAAAGGAAAACTATCATAGTTAAGTAGGTTTTGCAAGTTTACGAGTAATAGTCGATCAACTTACATTAAACGCCGACAGACACTACGCCGACAGAAACTACGCCGACAGACACTACGCCGACAGACACTACGCCGACAGACTGTACTTCGACGGGAGTCTTCGCCGACAGGACACTTCGCCGATAGACTGAAAGCAGGTCGACGGAGCCCCGCTATGAGGGGCACCTATTTCTGTCTGCAGGATTAAAAGGAACCTAACCAAACTGAACCTCGAGGTGCCCCTGACGTCGGCCGTCTAGGGTTAGGATTTTCGGGGCAGGGTCGGAATAATCAGAAGTAAGGATGCCCTGTCGGCGAAGTGTCCTGTCGGCGAAGAGTCCCATCGAAGAAAAGTCTAGCCGGCCGTCGTCGTCGTGCATTACCGAATGCAACCAGTAATGATAGTTATAACGGGAATAAATAATGAAATACATAGTATAGGTACAACGTAAACAGAAAAACTAACTTCATGTTTAGGCCTCTTCTTTCATCTATGGTTTGAAAAAAAATATCTGTGGTTAGAGAAATCCGATGTGTTTACAATCTACTGATATATTATTTTAATGATATCCGTTCGTCAGAAATATTCTGTAATAGATAGTAATAATGCATCAGTCAGTGAATCAGTGCTATGCTATTAGGTAGTACTTATATGCAGGAACGAAGGTGTTCATTAGTTCACTAAAAACGGATAACTTCGCAAGCAGTGGTAAATTGCTTCGTTGCAAGCATTCTACAGCCACAAAACATTAAAAGTTGTGTTTTGATCATTTTAGAGCTGAAGAATGCAGGAGATTTTACAGGTCAGAGTATTAACCTAATGTAAAAACACAATATTTTTTTTTGCTGTTTACTTGAATGTAACGTTACAAGTTTATTGTAAAGTAGTTCAATATCACAAAAACAAATATGTTTGAAATTCTTATATCCATGTTTTTAACCTTTTGGTATTATTTTAACCTATGATTATAGTAACAAGGATGAAATAAAGCTGAAATAATATTGAAAAACGCCGAGAAATGTTGTCGCGCACCTTTGACAGTTTGCTTTGTTTATGTCGTATCAAAGTGGCGATATCTACTGTCTCAGCTTTGCGTAATATTTTAATTATTTTTTGCCTCGCAAGTGTGTTGAAAAACGTCGTATGAAACGCGTGTTCATTGATCATTACACACTTGTGTCTTAATGTACTATATTGTTATGATATTCAGTGCGTTATAAAAACTGGGTTATGAATGGCATCATTTGTTTGTGAGTTTGGCTACTATTCCCAGGTTAATCATAATACATTGAGTTATGTTACGAGTTACTGCCTCGTTGGTCTAGTGGTCGCAAGCGCTACTGCTGAGCATGAGGTCCTGGGTTCGATTCTCAGGTCGGGCGAAGTGTTATTAGGTTTTTCTATCTGGAATTTCTCAGTAGCAGCCCGGAGTCTGGATTTGTGCCCGGTGGATGGCAATAGGCTCGCCCCCTATTACATGGGACTTAAACATAACTGGCGAAATGTGGGTGTACTATAGGTACACCTCTGCCTAACCCTTCGGCGAAACAAGGCGTGATGTTATGTATGTTAATGTTACGAGTTAGAATTTTTGCGGCTCATTTGGAAAAAATTTGTACCTGCCTTAAATTATGAAAAATATTACCATTTATCAGTTTTCATGTACCTAATAATAGTCCAACAGAGGTGTCTAGTAATAAAGCTATTAGAGATTAAGTACCCTTGCACATAATCAGCCTATAATCTTCCCACTTCTGGGACACAGGCCTCGTCATGTTTACCACAAATAAACGTATTTGTTTTATTTATTTATTTATTTAAACTTTTCACACTTAAAAAAGTACAAAGGCGGACTTAATGCCTTAGGCATTCTCTACCAGTCAACCAAGGGTGGTGAAGAGATTAGATGGCAGGTGCTCTGTTAGAAATGGAACAATTTGTACATAAATAAGTCATAAACTTATAATACACATACATACATATTTACTATAATATATACCTATATTATATATATATATTATATACAAATTCAAGAGAGAGAGGTTTTGAGATGACTCTACGCTATTTATTTTGAAAATAACTCCGCAATCTCCGCTTAAATGCATACCGACTGGTGGCCATCCTGATGTCAAGAGGTAGCGCATTCCAAAGAAGAATGGACTGAATATGAAAGGAAGAATGAACAAAGTCAGAAGTATGAGAAGGACAGAGTAGGAGAAGATTGTTAGAAGAACGAAGATTCTTAGCGTGTGAAGAACATAGATATTGGAAGTGAGACACTAGATAAGAAGGAGGAGTGGGAGAGTTAAGAAGGGAGAAAAGCGTGGTCAAAGCACGCAAATTTCTTCTCTGGCGAATGGGCATCCATTTGAGCTCAGACCTGTAGCTCGACACATGGTCATATTTTCTGAGGTTGAATATGAACCGGATACAATTGTTAAGCAGTCTGTCAAGCTTATCCAGCAACACCGCATTCAAGTCAAAGTAGCACACGTCACCATAGTCAATGATAGGGAAAATCAAAGTCTGCACAAGCATAGTTTTCGTCTTAGCGGGCAAAAAGTTTCTCAGACGATACAGGGATCGTAGAGTACCGTTGACCCTTTGACTAACATTAGAGACCTGGCGCTGCCAGCTAAGCGTCGAGTCAAGATGCAAACCGAGATCTTTCACAGTAGGGGTAATGGGTATGACGGTACCATTGAAAATGAGAGGAGGAAGAGAGCTAAGCGTCACCCTACCCATCATGCGCGAGCTTCCAATTACAATGGCCTGACACTTTGAGGGGTTCACTGATACCCCAAAACTATCAGACCACTTTTTGATTGCATCTAAGTCTCGGTTTACATCTGCTACAGCATCCAATAAACTTTCCACCCGCGCAGCTGTATACAACGTGTATGTGTTTGTTTTCATTATTTCTATAGATAGATAGAATACAAGAGTATAAAAAATAGCATAAAAATTACAGATATCAATGTAGAAATTTCCAGGAAATTTGAATTTGTTCGAAATTTTGTAGGATTTTCTATCCTCTCTGTGAGAGGCAGTGGCCCATAATGCACCACGCTGCCGATTTCCTCGCGGTGTTTTCATTCACCGTTTTGAGAGCAGCGGTGATGAAATAAATTACACAAAGTAAAGCGCCTGTCTATAAGTGCCTTTAGCTACCATAATCTATACAAATAAATAAAATTGAAGTGTCTGTTTGTAATGTCAAAATAACAGCTTTTTACTTGTAACAAAAATAAAAACTATTTTTCAAATTTGTGTCTGTCTGTTTGTTTCGGTTAATCTCCGAAACGGCGAAACCGTTTTGATGGGACTTTCACTGGCGGATAGCTGATGTTACGGCGGGTAACTTAGGCTACTTTTATTTTAGAAAAAAAATGTGTGTGTGTCAGCTCCGACGCACGAATGGAGTTTACTCCGTGAAAGGTGCGCAAGGTAGGACGTTGCGTAGAAAAACGTAAAGCTTTTGAGTTAACGCTTGTATTAATTTCACTCCTCATAAAATTTCCATACCGGGAGCCTTATATGAAAATCGATTCTTAATGAGTAAACTCCAAAAAATTAAGGTTCCGCGCAAAAAAATTAAAACCGATAAAATTGTGAACAAAAAGTCGGATTTGAAAAACTCTTTTTGCATTTTGTAGCCCAATTCTCGAGGATAGTTATAGGTTAATTAACATCACGCTATGACCCTTACGAGACGAGCAAAAAGAAAAAGTCAACAAGAACGCTAAGCGAAAACGAAGTAATAGTGCGGGCGGGCGATGCAACGCGGCGGGTCGGGAGACGAGAGAGTTTTATTGGAATGTGGACAGTTATTTTAGTATATTGTGTATCTTACGAGTTCCACGCGAACGAAGTGGCGGGGCACAGCTAGTAATTAATAATACTCTATGCCATTTTTAATACGGTCGCCTTGTATGTAGAGCTAAAGAACCTGGAACCGTTGTCTAACTTTTACTAACATTATACTTGTTTAATAACATTTTCTAATAAATACGTAGATTATCATCATCATCGCTCTCCTGCCCTTATCCCAATTTATTTAACGTCGGCGCAACATGCCTTTTTCTTCCAACCTTCTCTATTAGTCGTCATCTCAGTAGTCACCTCCTTTCCAGCCATATCATCTTTCTCACAGTCTATTCATCGTTTCTTTGGTCTTCCCCTACTCTTATCCATCATCCACATTCATACTCAAAACTTTCCTCACAACATTTTCCTCATTCCTCAATTTATAATATTCTATACCATCTTTAATACAGTCAACCTGTAGAAATACCGAATCTTAGAAACGTTGTCTAGCTTTTACTTTACACTTATTTTAATAACAATTTTATTATATGATGGTGCTCTGTGTTTGATAACATTTTCTAATAGGTACGTAGATATCTAACGTAATAAAAAACTCGTGGATAAAGACAACAGCCATGTAATAGATTACAGTCATCAATCTAGATTTTATAGCTTGTATTGGAAATATCATTTCTAGACATTCAAGTCACAGTAATTAGTTTAGACGATACATTCAGTCAGCCTCAATAAAAAATTGACATCGACGAGAATTAATTTCACTGTCTACAATGTGTGTTCCATAAATCCACAACGGGCCGCAGCGCAACGCATTTTCATACAAAAAAGTGCATGCAGTGCCACCCGTAGTGTGCGTTGGTTCATAGAAAATGTACGAAAGTGATGAAGGAGGAGGATTTTTGCAATGCGTTGCGTTGCGGCGCGGCCCGCCCCAACCTGCGCCTTTATACTGTAATAATGAGTAACTACAATTAAGTACCCAATGTGTAATATGTTTTGATCGAAGTAACTCTGTATATTTCCTTTGTGATAAGTACATTCTCACAGCTACGCGTAGCTACGTAGGTAACATAACATAACACCACGCCTGGTTTCCCCGAAGGGTTAAGCAGAGGTGTACCTATATAGTACAGCCACATTTCGCCAGTTATGTTTAAGTCCCATGTAATAGGGGGCGAGCCTATTGCCATCAATCGGGCACAAATCCAGACTCCGGGAGGCTACTGAGAATTCCAGATAGAAAAACCCAATAACACTTTGCCCGACCTGGGAATCGAACCCAGGACCTCATGCTCAGGAGTAGCGCTTGCGACCACTAGACCAACGAGGCAGTCCACGCTACGCACGCTACACAGGCTACGTAGGTATGGTACGTTAAATATAAAATTTACAATTAATTGATATTAAAACTGTGTATTTGAAGGCATGTGACATCTACCAACCCGCACTGGGCCCGTGTGGTGGATTATGGCCCGCCCCCTCTCACAGAGGGGAGGCCTGTGTCCCAGCAGTGGGAACGTTATGGCTGATTATGTATGTTATGTATGTGTGTAAAACTGTGCGAATATTCATCAATCATCAGTTAACCGGTACTATGTTGTACCACAGTTGAATAATTATAACTGTCGAATGCCCAGACAAGTGAAATGTAAAATGATGGAGTTATTTTCATTGATGTTCACGTGTCTGCGAAAGTCCCTGAATACGTCATAAAAGTCTGACTTGATAAGTTATTACTATTAAAAGGCGCTTGAAAGAAAGATGTAAGTACCTTATCACTTGTATTGTTCTATCAAAAACAACATCAGAATGATTCTCTGCAGAGAGACTTTCTCTGAGATCATCCACAGATACAAGATGTAAGAACAAGTACCTATTATTCTGCAGCTTAAAATTTCATTGTGAAACAATGCGACAGTGAAATTAAGTTAATTCCATTTTCTATAAAGCCCAATATTAAACAAAGCACAGTTGTAAGTAATTTAAGTGCACACAACTTTGAATTCAAGTGGGTACAGTTTTCAAGAATCCTTTTGGGATAAATCGAGCATTCTCGAGTTGTGGTGGCTTCAGCGAATTCAATTCAGTTTGGAGAGCCCGAGTGCCTCGGACAATTGAAAGAAATACCGAAAATGTTTCGCGAACCACTCGGTGACTCGGTCGTGTTGTGCTGCTTTCTTAACCGCTGAGGTCTATAAACTTGATATGTCTTTATCTGTCAAGTGCCGGGCGGAATTCCCGCGGCGCGACATATTTATGACCTTGCTTACAAAAAATGGTCCACTGATGTTTCAATTGGGTCAAATCACAATATGTTTGTGTCTGAAACAGAAGTGAATCAAATTGTGTGCGGTTGAAATAAGTTCACTGATTATCTATGTAATGAGTTCACTGAATAACTATGCATGCATTTTTGTCTTCCAGGCTATTCGCTACGACTGATTTGTTACACAATCCTGAATTTTCTTCTTGTTTACTAAACATAATTTCTTATATTCATTGCTTTCGGTCTAAAACGCAGCTCATATTTTTATATCTGTATGTCGTGGCCAGATCTTATAATTGATCATTTCATGAAGTGTTCGACCATTTCATGAAATGGTAGTATTTCATGAAATAGAACATCGACCGCTGGTCACATCATGATGTGGTCTGGCCAGATCATTGAATACTCAATGTTTGACGATATGAACAGTTAAACGCACGACTACTTCATGATAATTATGGCCAAACATTAGTAGTGATCATATCGTAAAATAGTTAGATTTTCCACCGGTAGAGGTGTAGATATCGCTTGGTTTTTGTTGTGCATCTATTCATAATCGAATAATTCCTAAGTAACTGCAACCAACTTGGATGTAGTACTCGCCGGCCGCTACCGCGGTACCGCTCGCTTCGCTCGCTCGGCTCGCACGCGGTTGGTCACAGTTCTAACCTAACCTAACCCATATGATTCGGGTGCCACTAGCGACGTGAAATGCACCTACTTTGTGATATGGAATATCGATAAATAGGTTGCTTTCGTCACGATATGGCTATTTTACGATCGGACCACGACAGATACCCTGCATTAATGATATGGCCAAACGTCGACTGACATATCATTAAACGATATAGCCAATTTTAGCTGGCCATTTCGACAAATACATTGTTTTCTTTCGTTTTTCACATTGTTTTGCCAAACCGACGAAACATCTACGCAAACTTCCTTTGTAGCCTACTACCGTGTTATCTAGAAGTGCTGATCTTGGCACCGACGTTCATTGATTGATTACTAGATTGATGAAGTTTGGCTAACGCAGGTCATTGTTTACAGGGACCACCACTACTCTCGGTACCATTACTTGGGTACGATAAATTACTATGTGATGTAATGTTTGGTACGTATTCATTATTATCCTTGATATGAAACATAAAGCAAATCTTACAGACAGTGAGTGATAAGATTGTTTCCTATTACTCCATCTAATAATCTGGTGAACAAAGGAAATCAGAAACGTTTTCGACAGCTGTTTGGCTTTCTAAACCATGATAACTCTAAAACAAATCCTCGAATCTGTCAGCATTAACACAGAGTCTGTCACTCCTAATTTATGTATGTAAATTCTATAAGTAAGTGACTCGACGATATATTCAGTGAGTTATGCGTCCCGGTTTGAAGTATGTGGCGTCAAAATTACGGTGAAGGCTAATTAACTCCAGACCTTTGGCTGTGGTTATACGTTGATAGCTTCTGAACGCGTAACACGGCCTTCGCGCTTACATATTCAGTTCCCTGCTGACATAATACCATGAAAATTACCCAAACGTACATATAAGTGTGTATACGTTTCGTACGCTCATCGCTCAATCTTTGAAGGCAGAATTTTTCCCGAAATATTTCTGATTTAGGTACTTACGTATTTCTATTTCATATTTCGATCACTCGAAACATAAGTTTAGCACATATAAATATTTAAACTGTAATCTCCTGTACGTAATATGCAAATGGAATGGAAAAACCGATAGGTAAGCAAAATAATAAATATAATTTTCATATTCTGCAACCTTTCTCGCAGCCGACGAGTAATTTAATTTACTGATGTATGATCATGGAACCTGCAAGGACTGAGGTATATAAATATGTAGAATTAAAAAGAAAAACAATAACATTGCCAATGGTATTTTTGCACAAGGTTTTTAGACGTCCATTTTTTATAAATAGACAAATGAGTGTAGGTGACATGAATTCATGAGTTACACATTAAAGGCTCCTGCAAATAGGCGCGACATGCGATGCGAATCGCACGAGACACAAAGGCACCGCTCGTCGCACGACACGCGGTGCCTTTGTGTCGTGCGGTCGCGTCTGTTTGCAGGAGACTTAAGGCGGAATATATTTTATATATAAATACCTGTTTGAGCCACCTTGAGTAGACTGTTGTGTAGAGTATCTCATTGTTCTGATGACGTAGCATTTTGGAAGATGGTGGACGATTTGACAGCGCTTAATATTCGCAAACAGCTGGTTTGGCTCTAGATTAATCTTGAACAAAGATGACATATTGTCACAGTATTGTTTCGTTAATAATTATATAACTATGGTTGTTGTAGAACGATTTAAGTATACACGATAAACTTTGTGAGACCCGAAACTGTTGTTCCCTTAAAATAAATTTAGTCCAACGTCTTTCGGGAGTTCCGAAAAAACTTTTCGCATTTATGTTCTTTTTGTTTTGTTTCAGACCAGTCTTTTGCAGCTATAGTTTTGGGTTTCGGCAATAATTTAGGTAGCATTTGAAGGACCTAAACCTTTAAGAAAAGACCAGCACCCTAATTGTGAAACATACTTTCATATTCAAAATCCGAGAGTTCTAGGTTTAAAAACATCGTCTACTCTTCAATGTAAATAACGCAAATAACGTGGATGAACAGTCAAAATGAAAGGTATTGCGATCGATTGTCATTGTATGTGTGTTACGGAATTACCCCGCAGCAGAGGCGAAGCGCGCTAACACACACACATTCAGACAGCACATTCAATAATGTCTACGATTGCCAAATTCCATTCCAACAACAACACAAATTGTTCTAAATAAGCCGGCGCCACAACGTGGTACCTAATCGTATTTTATGGCTATTTGTAACTGAACAATTTCTTCTTCGGCTTCTCTCCTACGAAATGTCAAGCCTCGCCACTGCCCCGCAGGCCCATATTTTGTCTCAATTATTTCATTTATAATCTTCAAACACTTGCAGGTATTTCACTTTAACTTCTCACAACGACAGCTACATAAATTATTAATATTATAATCATTAAAAATAAAGAAATGAAAAGCAATAATTATTCATTTTGACTGCAATTCCCGGCGCACGCGATCCCACTCCATCTTCCGTGACCTAACTGGGTTACCAATTTGCAATATAATAAATCGGAGTAAACTACATATATTGAGTGAAAAGTGTACTGATTCAATCTACACCGTGAAACTATTCGAATAAGTAATTTTATCCATTCCGCTTTCGATATGTTTTTGCAACGTTCCAATTTTTCAGATTGAATATTATGAATTTTTATCAAGATTATTTGCATTGATTTTAAGTTGGTTTTTTTGCGAATGACAAATTCAATTTGGGGCTTGTTTAAGGAATTCGTTTTAGAACGTCAGAATGATTAGTAGATTATTCTTCAGATTTTTAAATAAGTTCTTATTTGGTGATAAATAATTTATCGGTTTAAATAAAACAACTAAAATGCAGAACTTTTTAATTTAATTTTTGTAGGTACAATTATCACTTTTGTTTCGATTTTATCAGGTTTAAAGTTTCATCTCTAAGCCGATAGTGAAAAGAATCAATTAGAATCAGATAGAAAAGCAATTTCAAAGTAGAAAACATAATATAAAATAATAAACCCCCTAAATTAACAAAGAAATAAATGAATGTATTTAGTTACCTAATTGAAAATAAACGTCTCATGTTCCATGACTATAGGCCATATTTACAAGCGACTTTTTTCTAAAAGTTTCTCACAATCCTTATTTCTCTTAGCCCATGAAAAATATAACACACACACATAAGTGACATGTACATAAGTGTAATATTTTTTACCCTACCCTAGTCACAGATGGGTAGGGATAAGCTTGTTTTATGTCTTCATGTTAATACAATACATATTGTGCTGTATTTTATTTTTTAAAGCTTTTAGTGAAGAGAGAAGAAGAGAAGAGAGTTTATTAGCTCTTTGTTTAGTTTTTTTTTTTTAATTAATGTTTAGAATTTCAGTCATTGTTGTAAGAAGAGCCAAGCAAGAAGGCAGTGAAATCTAAATCTCCGTTTATGTGGTTTGTCGTTGGACATTCATTTTTTTTAAAGAATCGAATTACCGAGACTTTCACTGCATTTACTTACTTAAAAAAACTAGACTAGATCTTCCGCAAAACTTTGAAAACTTGTCACTTGAGACAAATATAATATGTTGGTTCTATTTTCAATTCCGTGTTGGATGGCCACTCATAAATCCACGTTGTTTCCGATCTGATACATACAAATTGCTGTACTTTGCCAGCCAGGCTATGCAGTGAGAGAAGAATATTGATACTATTCAATCATTGTCATATCGGTCCAACATCATAAGAAACTGATGCAACCGTGTGTAAGATATGTTGGTTTTGTATGGTCGAAAGCACAGAGTCGAAAGCGAGAACCTTGCAGCTTACGACTTTATGTATTTTAGCAGGACTGTGCATGTTATTGGCAGACATTACGTCCCTGGTCGTAACGTTTATTTTATTTATTAACCCTCCAGCAACAGTAACAGTTATGCTTCGTGCATAGATTTTCATTCAATTATCTAGTTACTTACATACATTATTTTTTCGTGTGGTTTTGGCTATTCAACAGTAATGTCTAGTTCAGTTGAAATTTCAACTGACCCAATTTGTTGAACTGCTTAAAGTCATGCGCAGTTTACTAACGGTTAATGTTTAACAATAATTTCTCTATTACTCCCAAAGGTGTCTAGTTTAGCCTCACGAGTAGAATAGAGACTAATTGTACACGTTTGAGGTTCTCAAATTACAATCAGTAAAAAGCAATAATTGTCTTTTCTGTGCTGTCGGGTGATGACGAAGAAAATTGAAATATTTTCCACGAATATCCTTTATTTATTTATATATTTAACAGTTTATGCACAACATATATACAGACAAGAATAACGGAATAGAAAAATACGTACAAAGGTGATGCTTATTTCTAAAGAAATCTCTTCCAGCATACCTGCAATTTTATTGTTTACCAAAGCATAAGCTAACGCAGTAGAATGTTTAATTCAAGGAAAAATTTAAAATTAATGCCAAAATCGGAAACATTCTCCAATTTAACTTTCAAATAAGTACCTAAGTAAGTGATACCTACAAAGTCAAAACAAGAAGTATCATGCTCTTGCAACTGTAATCGGGGTATGCGGGAACCGCACTCGGCGAGACCTTGAATTTGAATAGATAATGAAATGAAACTTCCATAAGAAATACACCGTGTGTATTCGAATTCTCATTAAAATAAGAAAATCTTCAGTGCTACTTAAGTTCTCAAGTTCACGTAATCTTATTACCAACTTGTATTTTTTCTTTGAAATATAATATTGCTTTCGACGCCTGCATTATAGCTTATTTCTTTCGCAAAAGGTTCGTAATTGGTATAAAGTTGCCAGACGCATTTTTTTTTTAATTCTTGAAGGCTAACATGCAATTTTGAACATCTATTCTTTGACTTTTCGGTTTCAATTTTAAAAAAAAATACTTAGACAAAATCAAAAGTCATTACTTCAAATTAGACTGAGAATCATCACTTTTCGATACGTGAGCCCATGACCAAAACCATGTCGTATCGTTTTACGGCCAAAACTGTATAAAATCGTTAGTCTAGAATAGTCTAGATGATTCTGAATCCGAATCGGTGTGCAGTACCGGTCAGTAACGTCGCAGTTTTACGGGGGCATTTCTGCTGCCTATGTCAAAAAAAAATTGGCACGACGGTTTTATCACAAGGTCTGATATTAAAAATGTACATAGGTTTCGTCATTTTATTATGAAAAAGTTTGTTTTCAGACATTTTGCGCGTCACATGCGGCCTGAGCGCATTTTCAAAAATGTCAAAAAAAAAATACTGATCTAGGTATCTCATAGCAACCTGGTTAAATTGAAGTGAAAGCTTCTTAAGGCGCGTTATGCCACTTTTTAATTCTTTGTATGACTGCCGAGGTTACCCAACAACCTGTTTTCAGACATTTTAAATCTATACTAATATAATATTATAAGGCTGAAGAGTTTGTTTGTTTGGTTGAACGCGCTAATCTCAGGAACTTCTGGTTCGAATTAAAAAATTATTTTAGTGTTGGATAGTTCATTTACTGAGGAAGGCTATATAACATCACGCTACGGCCAATAAGAGCAGAGCATCAAAGAAAAATGTTGCAAAAACGGGGAAAATTTATTCCTTTTGAGAGCTTCTGTTGCATGCGCTGCGTAAACGGTTAAAGTTACGCAAAAATCATGTATGACGGAATTGTTCCTCTAAAAAGTTCTAAAATAAAATCCACGATAGCATATGTCTATCTTTTAAGGTTGGCTCACTATAACTTTTTAATGGTAATCAAATTTGTTACAAAATAATGCATCATTTGCGAAGGTGTTTTCATAAACATGGTATTAATCCTTATTCAAATAAATAGTTTCGTAATCAAGGTTGATTAAATACATGTAAATTCCTTTTTAAATTATTCGAACCGTACCCTTCGTTTAGAAATTACGACGGGTATAAAAATGCTTAAAGTAAGAAAAATGCGTTTAGCCTATATTACCTACATATTTTATTTTTTATTGACTGTTTGAACGCGCTCACCTCTGTCACTACCAGTCGGATTTGAAAAATTCTTTTTGCATTTTATAGCCCATTTCTTGAGGAAGGCTACAGAGTATGTGATATTACGCTAGGACCCTTAGAAGCCGAGCAAAAAGAAAAAAAAAGTAAGAACGAGCACTCAGCGAAAACGAAGTAACAGTGCGGGCAGGCGATGCGATGGGACGGAGTGGGTCGGGGGAACAAGAAATTTCACGCGGACGAAGTCGCGGGCGGAAGCTAGTGTCACTATAGAGATAATTCCAAAAACGAAAAGAACGTTTTGGAGTCACCCGATGCGCGGCGCTTGTTACGCTCCTACGACGATGAGTTCGACAATGATTAAAAACGACGATTTTTTTTTTATCAAACGTTATCCCAGTTTCCTTTTGTCCAATTTATTAAAAAAGTCGTACAATTTCAGTTCGATGGTTTCTGGTAAGCTTTTTATTAATCATACGTACCTAAATACGCCGCAATACGATTTTTTTATAACTTAGGATTATCGAAAAGTTTTCTGATTAGTAATGTGATGAGTACCTACACTTTTTTTTCTACATCTGGGCAACTTTTTTCGTCATGTCCAACAGTTTTCAGACAGAATGCAATGTTACCGATCGGTAAAATTTTTCAACACGTTCAAAATAGGTTCAACACATACGATCTCTTACTTTTTTCTGAAAAATTATTTATTCGCATCAACTGACCAATGTTCACTTGATAACAAGATTTCCAGAGGGATATGGGTTTTTTTATGCCACATTTTTAATTTTCTCAAATGGTCTCCTGGGTACGTGCGATGCTACTGGTGTCTAAAAATTGTGTTTTCAGTATCTAAAGTCTATCGTTCAACTACATTCTGACAGATTGTTATAAAACAGTTCGGTAATTTTTTTTGACATATTTGAAAATGCGATCAGGTCAAACGTGTCGCAAAAATTTTCTGAAATTGGGTTTTTTGGATTCAGAATAACCAAATCTATCGATTTTATACGGTTTTGGTAGTAAAACGATAAGGCAAAAATTTTGGCCATTGGCTTTCGTAAGTACGATATAAGACGATATAAGACAGTCCCCCGGCACGCCCGCCCTTCACCACTTCCTAGTGCTTTAGCTGGGAAGAAGAAGTAGGGCAACAAACTCCCCAGCAGCACAGCTGTCTGTTCAGACAGTCAGACAGTTAAAAGATCGTGAGAACATGACTTTTTAAATTATGTACGGTACCTAGAATCTAGGGGCCATTTGTAACTTTAAGATAAATAGATATTATCTCAAAACTTTAGAAGTACCCTCAGTAATTGTTTTTTCTCATAATTTCAACGACTTTGATTGTGTTTTATGTAAAAGAATGAAATATGTTCAACGAAAGAAGTTACTGCCGGTCCCTGTGGGCTAAGTCTGGCAACTTTTATTCTTATTTTATGTGGGTAGCTATGCAATTTTTATGCAAGTTGAAGATTAAATTTTATTCTTACCCCATTTTGTTTTACTTTTCCACTTTACTGGCCTTTACTGTGTTATCCGCTTGTTTGGTATTCATGGCAGAGCACTCTTGTAGCTTTAGACGTAGGTATACATATTTGACTGTCACCTTGTTTGTATATGGTTCAGTAGGCACGTGACGTGATGTTAATTTAGATAGACACGCTGAAATCATTTGAGTAAAGAAACGGAACAGAGACAAAGCTTCATACAACCGAGCTATGATAGGTACACTACTACAAGTATGAGGCGCGTGTGTGCGTACCACTGGCGGGTTCGTCGCGTACGGAGAGAAACTGGTTTATACCGGCTCGGCCAGTGGTAACGCTAGCGTAGTGTTTGTTTACGTTTCACGTTTTAATTTATTAATAGCACACGAGTAAAGAATAATAGTGTTTTAATATTTAAAAAAAAAACTGTAAATACGGTTTACTGTACTATTAGGTGTATGAGCACTAGTAGAAGGAATAAGAACATATATATTTTTTAACTATCCCAAATGGGATAAATAAAAAAATACTTAAATGACTGAACTTGATTATACTTTATTATGTTTAATGTGATAAATACTCTCTACTCATACCTCGACATAAAAAAAAACTCAACCCGGTCGTGCAAAAATGTTTTGATATTGATCGTAAATGGTTTAGTGGTTTCTTAGTAAGTGGCACAGAAGATAATAGGTACCTACCTATCTAGTAAACGGTGCATTCAAGAGCAAAAATAACGACAATTTGAGAACATTTTTTTTACAATTAATGCCAGATGATTGGTGTTTATGATTTGAAATAGGTACGTAGGTAATGCCTACCGACCTATTAGTGATTGAATAATTATGATTATAAATTGAATTGCGTAAGATGCGTAAGCTGATTAACGTTCTGTTTATTTAATTTTATCCTCCTGTGCCAGTCCTACCAAAACAGGTATAAATTTTGCACGCTCTTTAGAAGCTCTGTCTCTGTTCCGTTTCTTTGCTCAGTGCACTGCATAGGCAGCATAGGCTATAAAACCATCCGTCCCACTAATGTGGTATGTGAAACTGGTACAAGGTTACGGGAGATACAATAAAATCACAATGGAAAACTCCCTAATTCAATTAAACAACAAAACCAATTAATTTTCATTTAGTTGGATGACTGGATGCAGGGTGAAGTTGTATGTACGGTTGAATAGTTGCAAGGCGTGGGGCGGGTGCGGTGGCACATACAAAATGATTGGCCCACGGGGCCACGATTGGCCCTTGTTGTTTGATTTAGCCGACCTGGTTGCCAGCACCCGTTCCGCATGACTGGTTCCCTGTTCTCGCTGTTTGCGTTGCTTATAATGTTAGTTTGCCCTCTTTCATTATGATTCAAATGCAAATACGCCCGGTTGGTTCTTTATTTGTTGACTCGTTTGGGATTGAGAAATTCGGATACATCGATATTTGGTTGAATACTGTAGACACAATGGGGTGGGTGTAATTATGTGGTTAAAAACATGGGCCAACTCTAAGAAAAAAATATTCATACAATTTATTACTTAGACAGGCCATATTGAATTGGCAACAATATTTAATTTGATCAAAGTCTCCTCAGTGTAGAGGATATTAATTAACCGACAAAAACTCCTCTCTAAGTTGTATATTTTCACTTGATGCTAAAAATAAAACCCTCCACCGCGCCATTTATAACGCTCAAGCGATTTTAAGATGACAGAGGAAATTAAGAAATTTCCTTGTTCAATGAGATAAAGTTGGGGAGTGAGTACGAGACATCAGACATTGTCTTTAAATAGAAAAAATAAAATAAATACCAAGTTTTATCTAGTTTGGTATTTTCTTTAGTTTCTATGACTATTGACACAGGACTCCTCAAAATAGAACAAGTCCTTTAGTCGTTCTAGGAAAAGGCTGCTTTTTTTTACTTTCGTTACACGATTTACCAGTTCTTATTATATACTAGCTGTGCCCCGCGACTACGTTCGCGTGGAAATCGTAAGATCAATAAATAATACAAAATATACTAAAATTACAGCCACATTTTAATAAAACTCCCTCGTCCCCCGACCCGTCGCGTTGCATCGCCCGCCCGCGCTATTTCTTCGTTTTCGCTTAGTGCTCTCTCTGATTTTTTTCTTTTTGCTCGGCTCCTAAGGGTCGTAGCGTGATGTTAAATAGCCTATATATAACCTATCCTCGAGAGTTGGGCTACCAAATGCAAAATTTTTCAAATCCGACTTTTTGTTCACAAAATCATGGGTTTTAATTTTTCTGCACGGAAGCCTAATTATTTTTCTAAATTATAAGTAGTGTTTAGTAATGTCAACGTTATGTCATAGTTGTCAAACTAAATATGAACTTGACAGACGGCTGGCTCTGTCCTTTTCACTCCACAATGAACAGCATGCACACGTCTCTTGCAAACTTTAATATATAGTTTAGAAGTAATGTGACTCATGTTAATGTATTTGCCAAACTTCTTGGCAGTATATGATTAGGTATAAATGAGACAAAAGATGTAGTATAGTCTGGTTATAATTATCCAAAGGTGCATCTTATATACTAACGACTACGTGCTGATCACAGATAGTAGAAACATTTAATAGATATTGAACGTGCGATAAAGAACATAAGATTGCGATGTAGATTGCAGATACAGCACAAAGATATTGTACTGCAACAGTACACCCCCCTTTAAAAGAAAAAATAAATATTATGGTAATAGTGTTTACAATATAAATTTGATCTAGACCTTACTAGTTATTTGCTGATGTATATAAATAATAATGCTATTGTACGCGGTGGAATTTGATGACGCCTGTTGTGGTGTGATTTGCTGACGACTGTAATTTTGACTTAGCCGTTGCACGAGTGTTTATTATTTTTTCCGTTAAACTCTTCATTCTTCTGTCCAGTGTTTTCATTATGCCGTAAATTAGGATCGCACCGATTGTTAAAATAATCTGTCCCATTGCAACATTTCTTGTCCACCGTAAGTCCTCCTGGATCAGGTTACGGAGTTTGTCCGCTTCGTTTTGATTGAGGCAACTGCCCGTATTGTATGTTATCTGGTCCTTAGAACTTTGATTTCCCATTTTAGATGTCTTGCTGTTACGAGTAGTTGTGAATTAATGGTATATGTTAAGATCTATGTTAATATATATACGAATAACTTGCTTCTATCAGCGATTATTTATAGACGAACTACTGGCATTACTTTACGTCCCGATCGTGTAGTGTACGTGTGTGAATGTCTGTCGCAATCCTTTGAGTCTGGCACGTAGTTTGATTCGTCATTGATCATGAATGCTGGTTTCAATCTATCAATTGATATCACTGTCTCTTTATCCCTAATTCTAATGTAAAATGTTTTATCTGTTTTACTAATTACTGGGTAGGGTCCTTCATACGGCGGTGTCAGGGCTTTCTTCATTCTATCACACCGAACAAATACGTGTGAGCATTCTTTGAGTTCGGGATGCACAAATATAGCTTGGTTATGGTTTTTTCTTTTCGGAATTGATGTCATTTGTGTGATGTCCTTTTGAATTTGTTTTACAAATTCTTCGTACGTTGATAACTGCGCTGCTGATGACTCAAAAAATCCTCCAGGGAGTCGTATTGGCGTTCCATATGTCATCTCTGCTGAACTATAACCTGTGTCTTCTCGCAAGCTACTCCGCAACCCGAGTAAAACTGTTGGGATTTCTTTTACCCAATTTTCGTTGGATTCTCTTGTCATTAACGCTACCTTTAAAGTTCTATGAAATCTCTCTATCATTCCATTGGATTGCGGATGATAAGGTGTTGTCCTAATTTTATGTATTCCCAAAAATTGTGAGAGTGACTCAAATATTCTTGATTCAAACTGTCGGCCTTGATCCGTAGTAATGCGCAATGGACATCCAAAACGAGTAATCCATCCTTCGAAAAGTGTCTTGGCTACTGTTTCTGCAGTTATATCTTCTACCGGAAAAATTTCGGGCCATGACGTACAACGATCTATAATTGTGATTAAATATCTCTTCCCTTGTGAAATCGGAAGTGGTCCGACGATGTCAATATGTAAATGTTCAAAACGTTGCGCTGTCATAAATGTACCAGGAGGTGATATCGTATGTCGTTGTATTTTTGATTTTTGGCAGGCTATACATGATCTACACCAATTATTGATATCTTTGTTCATATACGGCCATAAATACCTTTGGGTTATCATTTTTCTCGTAGTTCTTTTTCCTGGATGGCTCATACCATGAATGGTATCGAAAATTTGTTTGCGAAAATGCTTTGGTAAGTAGGGGCGGCTTTTTCCAGTAGACGTGTCGCAGGTGATGTTTATTGTGGAACCCGGAAGCGTAATGTTTTTGAATTTTAATCTTTTATTGTCACGTAATTTACTTAGTTCATTATCTGTTGATTGACATTTTTCCAATTCAGCGTAATCGATAGGTGATGGCACGTATATTTCCTCTATTCGAGATAAGGCATCGGCGGTAATATTGTCACGTCCGTTTATGTGTTGGATGTTGGTACTGTATTGTGAAATGAAATCTAACTGCCGGACCCGTCGCGGTGTATCGTTTGATGATGGTTTTTGGGAGAATGCGTATGTCAAAGGTCGGTGATCCGTAAATATTGTAAATTCTCTTCCCTTGATTAATCTGTGAAAATGTTTGACGGCCATGTATATTCCTAACAGCTCTCTGTCAAACGTAGAATATTTTTGTTGAGTTTCGCTCAATTTTTGTGAAAAAAATCCTAATGGTTCCCAATTGCGTCCGGATTTTTGTTGTAAAACTCCACCAACGCAAGTAGCACTAGCGTCGGTCATGAGCGCTAGTGATGCGTTGCGGGAAGGATGCGCTGTTAATACTGCGTTTTTCATGCTTTCCTTGCATTTTTCGTAAGCTTTGTCTGCTTCCGTTGTCCAAGGAACAGGTGAATTATCGTTCTTTTTTGAACCATGTAGATATTCGTTTAAAATTCTTTGATTTTCCGCTGCGCGTGGAATATTACTTCTGTAGAAATTGACCATGCCCAAAAATCTTCTTAATTCCTGAATTGTTTTCGGTTTGGGAAATTCCATGATTGCTTTGTAATTTTCTTCGGTAGGTTGTATTCCTTGGCTCGTTATATGATAACCTAAGAAATCTATTTCCCTTCTGAGAAATTCGCATTTTTCGAGATTAATGGTTATTCCATTCTCGTGTAAACGTTTGAAAACCGTTTCTAAATGCTGATAATGCAAATCTTCGTTGTCCGATGCGATGAGACAGTCGTCTACAAATATAAATACGAAATTTAAATCTCTAAATAAGGAATCCATGAATCGTTGAAATGTTTGTGCCGCATTGCGTAATCCGAAAGGCATTCTTAAGTACTCAAAAAGTCCGAAAGGTGTGATGATGGCTGTTTTCTCTACATCTTTAACAGGAATACAGTGGTATGCTTTGCGTATATCTATCTTGCTTAGTATCTTCTTATTTTCTAATATGTATGTAAAATCAGTTAATCTTGGTAGTGGGTATTTGTCCGGTACTGTCGTGCTATTGAGCATTCGATAGTCTCCGCACGGTCTCCATTCGCCATTTTTCTTTTTTACCATATGTAATGGGCTTGCCCATGGGCTATCTGACGGTCGGCAAATTCCGAGTTCTATCATATTTTGAAATTCCTTTTTGGCTATGTCGTATTTTTCTGGAGGTAATGGTCTTGCCCGAGCTGCGACGGGTGGTCCTGTAGTGATAATGTGGTGCTCAATCTTATGTTTGGGCGCATTGCGTAGAGAGGACTCCTTCGTGATGTCCTCGTATTTGTTTAAAAGTTGCGTAATACGTGGATTCGTTCCCACTGCGATAGTACGAATTGTTTGTTGTGTCGCTTTTTCTGAAGTTACATGCGTTGTCAGCTCTGTAACTTTGTCGATAAGTTTGCGACCTGCTATGTCGACTAATAGTTTATAGTGCTCTAGAAAATCTGCTCCAATTATTGGTTGTGTAACATCGGCGATTATAAAATTCCATTTATAACATCGTTGTAGTCCTAAATTCAAGGTAAGCGTCTTCTCGCCGTAAGTCCTAATTTTAGTCCCATTTGCAGCGTATAGTGTGTATTGTTCATTTTGTAAAATTGAATATCTCTGTTGCTTGCTAATGACCGAGATATTTGCGCCCGTGTCAATCAAAAACTTCATACCACTTTTTCGGTCGGTAATGGTGAGGCGATTGGATGGGTGGATTGCACAGAGTTTCGCCGTTGTCTGTGCTCTTATTCGTTTCCCTGGTTCCGTACGTAAGTCATTGGTTTCCAACCGCATGGTTTAATGCAGTTCCTTGCATATTTTCCGAATCTTTCGTGGTAGTAACAAAATCGATTTGCTCCTCTATAGTTTGTTCTCGGCCTCATAATCGGGAATTGTTGACGTTTCTTGAAATGATTGTGCGTGTTGGGTCGATAGCCATATTGACCTTGCTGAATTGCGTCAATATCTATCTGTAATTTTGCTAGCTGGGTTAAAATGCATGCTGTATTGTTGTCGTTTGAAATGTCGTTGCTAACAGCTGATATTTCGGTTACTTTTGAATTCATTATTATTTTGTCTGCAATTTGGCTCAGTTTGTCAATTTCCATGTCTTCCGTAACTGCTAGAACCGTAGTAACTGATGTTGGTAAAAGCCTGAACCATAGTAGTTTAATTGTTTCGTCACTGATTTTTCCTCTCCCGAGGACTCGCATTTGACGTAATAACTGCGAAGGTTTTTGATCACCGAGTTCTGTCTCTGATATTAATTTTTGAAACTGTCGCTGTTCTGTTTCTTCGTAACAATCAATTAAACGTTCCTTGATGTTTTTGTATTTATCTGTAGTCGGTGGTGAAGTGATTAGGTCACTAACTTGTAGTATTTCTTCCTTGGATAGCTTTGCTATTACTGTACAGTATTTGTATTCGTCTCCTTGCTTCTGTGGTGCTAATATGGCTTCTAGTTGCGTGAACCATAATCTTGGTTGGTCTTTCCAAAATTCCGGAATGCGGGATAAAACCGAGGTGCCAACAGCTACTTCAAGTGTTCCTTGCTGATTTATGTTCGTCTTGCATGGTGATTGTGCCATGTTTCTTGCTGCGTATTCGTTCGTCGGGGTCACCAATTTGCCAAACTTCTTGGCAGTATATGATTAGGTATAAATGAGACAAAAGATGTAGTATAGTCTGGTTATAATTATCCAAAGGTGCATCTTATATACTAACGACTACGTGCTGATCACAGATAGTAGAAACATTTAATAGATATTGAACGTGCGATAAAGAACATAAGATTGCGATGTAGATTGCAGATACAGCACAAAGATATTGTACTGCAACATGTACAATAGTGTAAAACAGTGTCATAATAAACAGTAATATAAAGTGTACTAAGTGGTTTCCTTCAAGATCCCAAACAAGTAGCTTATGTTACTCCCCGTAACATCAGCTATCTGCCAGTGAAAGTTCCGTCAAAATCGGTACAAACTAGGCTGAGAATCAGCACTTTTCGAAAGTCAAAATTACATAAGACAGTCCCCCCCCCCGCCCTTCACCACTTCCTACTGCTTAGTTAGCTCTAGTCTATTTACTGTCAAAATAATATTGTTTTATTGGTGTAAGTCTATCTATATCTACACAAATAAATAAAATTGAAGTGTATGTTTGTAATCTCAAAATAACAGCTTTTTACTAAATGCATATGAAAGTATATACCGTAAAACGGGGTGAATAGGGATGCAGGGGTGAATCGGGACGAAACTTTAAAAGGGATTTTAACATTGAATTAATATAGTTTGTTGGCAAAAATTACACTTATGTGTTTATTGTATTATAATTAACGATTAAGTGTCCTTGTTGGCAACAAACTATATTATTTCAACGTTATAATTCATTTTAAAGTTTCGTCCCGATTCACACCTGCATCCTTATTCACCCCGTTTTACGGTACGGTCCTACTTATAACAAACAAAAAACAATTTTAATTTTTTTTTACGTCTGTCTGTCTGTTTGTTCCGGCTAATCTTCGAAAAGGCTGGACCGATTTTGACCGAACTTTCACTGACAGATAGCTGATGTTACAAGGAGTAACTTAGGCTACTTTTATTTTGGAAAACAAATTAGGGTTCCGCGCAAAAAAATTAAAACGCTAATCTCTGGAACTACCAGTCGGATATAAAATTCAATTTGCGTTTGATAGCCCAAATCTCAAGAATTGTTATAGGCTATTCAAGATCACGCTATGACCCTCAGGAGCCAAGCAAAATGAAAAAAGTCAGAAGGAACGCTCAGCGAAAACGAATTAATAGAGCGGGCGGGCGATACAACGCAGCGGGTCGGGGAACGAGGGATTTATATTAAAATGTGGCTGTTATTTTAGTATATTGTGTATCTTACGACTTCCACGCGAATGAAGTCGCGGGGCGCAGCTAGAGGCCAATATAATTGCTTTCAGTTCATGTGGATCACGTTGCTTAGGTTGAGGCGTAACGGGGCACGTGCAAACGGGCGCAATTAGCTCGGTGCGGTATCGGTGTTGGCGCCAAAATGTGTTTCTGGCATTGCGCGGAATATCTAGTGAAGAAAATGTTTAAAACCAATTTTAGTGTTCTTGTAAGTAATTTCTTCTGATGCTTGTAGCTTAACCCAATTTTTTATTATTAGGTACTTAATAAAAATTGAAAATATTAAGTGGTAAGATTTCTAACTAGAAAGTGAAAACGTAAACGTAAAAGTGACCATTGCACAATCTTTTCTACAGAAAATATTGCGCAATCATCATCGGATTATCATTTTGCGGTTGTAATAGATTATAATACAGAAATCATAATAAAACTGAGCAGTGCAAACACTGCGTTTTAAAGACCGGAAAATTATAGCGTATTTTATAGATAGCAAACCATGCGCCTGATGGGACTTCCCATCGGAAAAAATAATGAACTTCTACCAAGTTTCATCCCCTATTTAACCCCTTTAGGGGGTGAATTTTCAGAATTCCTTCCTTAGTGCTCACTTTCGTTATATAAGGAACTATTGTGAAAAATTTCATGCTTCTAGACCCAGCAGATTAGGCTGTACGTTTGTTTGTCAGTGAATCAATTAATTTAAGATACGCAAAATGACAGAATTTCTCTTCTAACAGTGACATGGGCAATTCACTGAATCGATATACAACTGATTCGTGCCCGATTGCACCCCGTACAACACACAAGCCACTGTGTAATTTACTGTAGTATCTTATTTGGTCATATTGTACCATGTGCACGGATTCGTTAGCAAATAAAATAGACTGTCGTGATTGAGCGCACTGTGCAACACGCTTGATTGGAATTAGAGTGACGCTGACGTGCTGAACTAATAAACGTACAGGCAGCAACGAAAGTCGGTTAAAGTTTCAGAAAAAAACTATAAGATATAAGTACCTAATATTAGAGCACCGCAGGCTACAGACTTTCTAGCGGCCGATAGTCCCCCCTTAAAATGACACAAATTCTTCACTGCCTACATGAAATACTGAAAACCAGAGTAACTTTTGAACAAAAAGAAAAAAAAGAAGTTAGCCAGTTTTTAATTAGTAAATAAATAAATAAATATTGTGTCGATTTAGAAAATAAGGAAAAGTAACAGCGTTTATCGTTGCTGGCTGTACGACAGAGTGGTATTAAACTAACTGCTGTGAAATGTGGTGTACGTGAGATTTAAGGCGCCACATTTTGTAGCGTTCCGACCCATGAATTAACGAAGTAACTTGTAGAACAACAAAACTTAAAAAAAAATATTTAAAAGTAATTTTTAAAACGAAAAATTACTTTTATTTTCGATAAATAAAACATATTTACTGCATTAAAAATGCCGCCAAGTGTGTGTTTCTGCTTATCTACCTCCATTTCTGTAAGAATCTTCAGCTCTATATAATTTAATTAAAGTTTTTATCACCCAAATTCCTTTTAAATTCGATCAAATAAATGCAACATCGTCTTATTTTTCTCATTGTCTCTGTCTACGTGCTCAACCCATCAGCGATTCTCCTCATGACTACGTACTTAAATATTCGTATCCTAATACCTAAAATCCCTTTGAAAAATGAGCCTATCACTTAACCGAAGATCCCGTCTATTAAAAAGCAAATAATTAAAACACATATACTCCCGAGATTAGCAACAGACTTGCCCAGCGTTCAATTTAGCGATTCATGGAGGTATATCTCGCTAACCGACTATTTCAGTATTTACTGCGAGCTCGAAAGCTAACTTTAAACTTTAATGCGCTTCCAGCATTCGCTTTATAACGACTCAGCGCTGAATTTAGCTTATAATTAAAGAATAAGAATATTTATTTGCTGAAAATTCAGGTCTTAACAGATGTAAAAATTGCTGGTTTATGCACAGTACATAATTCGCCTGTTTAGGGCATGCAAATTAGTTTTACATTAACACCTTTTTATGTGATTATTTTAGTAAAATTGACAACTATGTTCTAATATAAATTACAAAACAACCTCCTCATAATACGATCGAGTTAAAACGAATTGCAATAATAACACATCATTAATATGTCAGTGTTCATTCTTCTTTGTCGGTGCACTCTTGACAGAGCGGTCGTGGTAATCACGTTGCAGTGCGATTTCGGACAGCCGTGAATTGCCTCATGATGCGACGCCATACTTCTCTGTCAGCTGTAACATGGCATCGCATGGACGACCTGCCACGTGTTCCTGCACTACAAGACGTTTTATGGAATCGTTTCCCCGTCGTGACACATGCCCAAAGAATTGGAGTATTCGAGCCTGTACTGTAGCTGATAGACGTAGCTCGATACCGAGTTCTTGGATGTCCTGGTGCGAAATTCTGTCCAAGACACTCCAAGGATTTTCCTCCAGCCTCATATTTCCAGAGCGTCAATTTTCTTCTTCTCAATTTCTCTAAGTGTGCACACCACTCCACTCCGGATAATGTGGAGGCATTTCTGATTGAGGCTTGCCAGCGTCACCTAATTAGTATGCAGTCGATCTGGTTACGATACTGTCCATCAGGTGACGTCCAAGTATACAGCCTAAGAGGGTGATGTTGAAATAAAGTGTTAGCAATAACCAGGTTGTTATACGCTGCAAACTGTATTAGGCGTTCGTCTCTCTCATTACGCAGTCCCAGTCCAAATTTACCAACGCAGGGATTTAGGTGATGCGAAACTGCACCAATCATGTCCTTGGAGTCACTAACGATCATAAGAATTTCACAAGCGAGGGATCTTAGAGATGACAGTTTCAAGTTCACGGTAGAATCCTTCAATTGGGTCATCACTAGCTGTATTTGTTGGGGCATAGATATGTACGATGTTGGAATTTACTGGCGAAGCCTTGAATTTGAGGCTCAGAAGTCGATTATTAGCAGGCTCATAACCCAGTACGCAATTCTTTAGGTGTTTTGGGATGACAAAAACCACTCTATTTTGGCTTGATTTTGGCTTGTGTTATCATCGCCCGAAACAAAGACGGTCAGAAAATGTCCATTGCCTTTCCAGTGGGTCTCGCTAAGGCCGCAAATATTCCGTTCTCATCTGGATATTTCCTTCTCCAAGATGTCCAGTTTTCTGGTATGAGTAAACCATGTTCTGGATTTAAAGTAGTTTAAGGAGCATCCCAGTAGCTGAGTTTCCATGTGATGCCTGTCTCCTACAACCGCACGTGCAGTGTTCATTAAGACCATTAATTAATCTTTCATATTATAATTAACGCCACAATGTTCAATTGGTTATTTCAAACTGTCAACAGCAATAATAAATTTTATGCAATCAACTTTGAGTGGTATTTGTGTAAAGTACACTAATGTGCTCTAGGATAGCATTTTTATCCCAAATAAAGATTTCAAAATATCCCACCTAAATATAAAAATGTAATTCAAAAGTTAAGCAATTTACCTTGTCTCCTACAACAAAACTGTGTTGATTGCTGATTTTTCTTCATATCAAAACGTGTTTTTCACGAGAAAATAAACTCACGTGATGAGCTGAACAATACTTAGGTACAATATTGTTATCACAGTCCTTTATTACCAAATATAAATATTAATGGAATAACCATTTCCATTCTCCCATTCCTGTCTAAAGTGCTTGAGGCCTGCGTTCACAGACAGTTTGCGGGGTTTGTTCACCGGAACAACCTTGTTAGCTCGTTTCAGTCTGGATTCAGGCCTGGGCATAGTACAGCTTCCGCTCTCCTTAAAGTGACTGGTGACGTTAGAGAAGCGATGGAGGATACTAAGGTTACTGTTTTGGTTTTAATTGATTTCTCCAATGCCTTTAACGCTGTCAGCCACGATATTCTCCTTGCTATGCTCTCTCATCTCATGGTTTCGTCCGAGGTCCTGGAATGGTTCTCTTCTTATCTTCGGGGACGCCGGCAGTCGGTTCGCGTTGATGAGAGCTCTTCGAGTTGGCGTGACCTGGATGCTGGTGTTCCACAAGGTGGTATTCTTTCTCCATTGTTATTCTCCATCTTCATTAATTTTATAACTCACTGTCTTCGGTGTTCGTATCATCTTTATGCCGATGATCTTCAATTGTATACAGCTGCGCGGGTGGAAAGTTTATTGGATGCTGTAGCAGATGTAAACCGAGACTTAGATGCAATCAAAAAGTGGTCTGATAGTTTTGGGGTATCAGTGAACCCCTCAAAGTGTCAGGCCATTGTAATTGGAAGTTCGCGCATGATGGGTAGGGTGACGCTTAGCTCTCTTCCTCCTCTCATTTTCAATGGTACCGTCATACCCATTACCCCTACTGTGAAAGATCTCGGTTTGCATCTTGACTCGACGCTTAGCTGGCAGCGCCAGGTCTCTAATGTTAGTCAAAGGGTCAACGGTACTCTACGATCTCTGTATCGTCTGAGAAACTTTTTGCCCGCTAAGACGAAAACTATGCTTGTGCAGACTTTGATTTTCCCTATCATTGACTATGGTGACGTGTGCTACTTTGACTTGAATGCGGTGTTGCTGGATAAGCTTGACAGACTGCTTAACAATTGTATCCGGTTCATATTCAACCTCAGAAAATATGACCATGTGTCGAGCTACAGGTCTGAGCTCAAATGGATGCCCATTCGCCAGAGAAGAAATTTGCGTGCTTTGACCACGCTTTTCTCCCTTCTTAACTCTCCCACTCCTCCTTCTTATCTAGTGTCTCACTTCCAATATCTATGTTCTTCACACGCTAAGAATCTTCGTTCTTCTAACAATCTTCTCCTACTCAGTCCTTCTCATACTTCTGACTTTGTTCATTCTTCCTTTCATATTCAGTCCATTCTTCTTTGGAATGCGCTACCTCTTGACATCAGGATGGCCACCAGTCGGTATGCATTTAAGCGGAGATTACGGAGTTATTTTCAAAATAAATAGCGTAGAGTCATCTCAAAACCTCTCTCTCTTGAATTTGTATATAATATATATATATATATAATATAGGTATATATTATAGTAAATATGTATGTATGTGTATTATAAGTTTATGACTTATTTATGTACAAATTGTTCCATTTCTAACAGAGCACCTGCCATCTAATCTCTTCACCACCCTTGGTTGACTGGTAGAGAATGCCTAAGGCATTAAGTCCGCCTTTGTACTTTTTTAAGTGTGAAAAGTTTAAATAAATAAATAAATAAATGGAAGGAATAGAAAGATTCGGTAATAAAGGACTTTTATTACAAATATTTCTGTTAACTTCTACATGGCGACTTATAAATATGGTATGGCGGATTCGTTAGAAGAAGCTGCTTAACTTATCTACTAAAAGAAACTCTGTACCTTAATTTGGTATTTATGAAAAATTCCCAAACATTTTCAGCAGACTGCTAAATAAGATATTCTTAAATTTAAGGCGTCGTACATACTATGCTGCGTACCACGACGGGGCGCCGGTAACGCGCCACCCCACGTGATTTCTTACATACAATTATACAAACTCAATAAAAGGCGCTACCATGTCCCGCGCGTCGCAGTGTGTACGACGCCTTTAGATGTCATTTGATACACAGCCTGCTTTTACGTCGATACTTATAATAGAAGACACGCGACTTGCGGCATGAAATAAATGACATGTCTGTAGCCGCTATTAGCACGCTCTCTTACTTTTATGGACGTTTTCACGCGATATATTACTTGGAAACAGTATTTTGAATTACAAGGTGGTTTTTTTGTCTACCGAGAATTTAGAGAGTACAGCAGAATACCTATATGTATTGTGATGAGTAATTTTGGGAAAATTGGAACATGTCAGAGCAGCCAACAGGCAAGCGATTTAGGTAGGTATAGGCTATGCTTAATTGATTAGTGTTGATATAACAGCATAATATGGATGATTGATTGTTGATTAATTGGATTCTGATTGATACATTCAAGTATGTACTTAGCAGCAGTTTCTTACTTAACTGCCAATATTCATGGTCAAATTAAATTAGCTAGCGAAACTCCGCAGACGTGATGGGTTTCGATATCTAAACACGATGAAACCAAAAAAATGTCAATGAAATGAAATGAAATTGTTTATTCTGTAAATAGGATGGATATCGGAATCACTTTTACACGTCATATTAACGTTTTTTTTGTTTATTTATTTTATTTATTAAAAAAAATAAGCTAGATGGAGTCGACATTTCCTATTAAATAATATTGAAATACTTTGATTATTATTGCTATTTTTATTGACATGACATCATTATTACTGATCGCTATTTTTAATAGAAATTATTCTTTTAAATGAATAGAATTGTATTTAATTTTAATTTTATTAATTGCATTGTAATCTAAATTTAAATTATGAAATGTGTACTGCATGCTATAAGTATAACCAAGATGTAAAATCTAAATATTTGTACGACGGAAATGCCGAATATAGTGAAACCCATATATCTTAAGAACTTATGGTAGCTACCTATATTCTTGCAAATAAATTAATTCATTCATTCATATCTGACTACACTTGAGAAGAAATGAAGAAGAAATTATCGTAAGTACTATAGTTACTAGAAAAATCAGTTTTATTTGTGTAAACTTCAGAGACGTGATGGCTATATACACGATAAAACAAACAAAAAAATACTTCAAGTAACTACACTACCAACGCTCGTTGCCCTTAGAAAAACATAATCAAATCAGTTTTGTTTGGTTTTATCATGTTTATACAAGATGTAACATAAATAACGCACAACCTCTTAAGGGATCATTGTACTCATCATTATGAACAACTTTTACTATGGCACCACACCTGAAATCGCGAAAAAAAAATCAGCTGTTCCCTACATTTTGACGAGTTATGCGAACATAAATGAAGGGAGCAGCTGATTTTTTTTTGCGATTTCAGGTTTGGACCCATAGTAAAAGTTGTTCATAATGATGAGTACAATGATCCCTTAAGAGGTTGTGCGTTATTTATGTTACATCTTGTATAAAGTTGAAACCTAATCACTCGTGATTGCGCTAGAATGTGACCTGAACAGGGTTTGTTTACACTATTTGTCATTAGAATTCATCAGATACAAAATACGTGCCACTATCATTTAAAACGCAGATATACCCAACAGCCTTGAACGGTTGGGGCGGCATAGCTTGGGTGTTCTGTGCTGAGCTCACACAATGCGTCGTACGTCCACCCAGTAATAGGATTTGCCCATCAAGAAGCGCTGTCCCAAATTAGACGCATTATTAATTTATTTTTTATACATAAAACAACAGGTTTTATATTAAAAAACATACACACTAAAAGAGAAATAATTAAATTATCTTTAAAATGATGAAGGTTTCACAAAAATACGCTTAACAGTTTTTGCGTGATTCTCAGTTTTTTATCCGCGTTAGGAATAAATTTACAAATTAACTATGTAATATAAACATAATCTAAAATAATCACATATTAAGTTGTTAAGAATATGCTTTTTATTTTAGTTTGATTTTTTTTTTCATTTTATTTTATCTGTGGTATATTATGTTGTGTGCCTCTTAGCCTGTGCTAAATAAATGTACCTATTTTCTTTCTTTAATACAGCACATATTGTTTTCAAATCATTAACACTACTAGTTATGTGATCTTCAGTTTAAAATCACTAAGTCGTTTATCAGCACCTTAAGGCTGTGTACCAAGCTTGAAACATAGAAAACTTTGCACGTATTTAAACTCTAGTGAAAATAAAAATAAGTCGTCTTGTAACAAGTCTCATTAGTTGCCATTACCGTTCATTCAATCAGCGCTCTGTAGAAAACAGCCATAGACATGTACCCGGAGCACAAAGTAGTAACAAATTGTGCACTCCCAGTACAGTCGCGTGCTAAATGAGCAATGAGGAAGCGATTTAATAATATTGTAGCGAGCAAGCGTGGTGAAAACACAGTGCACGTTCCTTGAAGTAATGTACATTGATCACAATGATTGT
The DNA here is from genome assembly GCA_947568875.1 of Fissipunctia ypsillon. Classification (NCBI taxonomy): domain Eukaryota; kingdom Metazoa; phylum Arthropoda; class Insecta; order Lepidoptera; family Noctuidae; genus Fissipunctia; species Fissipunctia ypsillon. The sequence goes on along the minus strand of OX387644.1, from coordinate 11,497,803 downwards.
GGCGATTGATAGAGAAAAGAGGCATATGCTCTGTATTTGAATCAAAATTCACTACGCGGCAATTATGGTAAAGTAAAAATCCATAGGTATAGCTCTCGAAATTATATTATTTGGTGAAAATAAGACTATTTCGTGAACTTATGATGATTTGCAGTAAAAACGAGAGAAATTTTGAATTTCGCGGGCTACTTAGAAGGAACTTAAACATACGAAGGACACTTAAACACTACATACGATCTATACGAACTTGCCGAAACCTGAAAGTCTTAAAACCAGTCCAATTTTAGGATAGAGCTTAGATTTCTCATGCTAATTGGGTTGCGGAAAATAGTAGTTAATTCACGTTATTCAGCAGCATCGTGTCAGAGATGAAGCCAGATTCAAAATTGTTACGAAATGGATAGAAAACGTGGAGATTCAGGTGTAACAACATGCAAGTAGATATAAACAGAATAGAGCTTTTTATGAAATTAAAAGTTGTCAAACATAGCCCGAGATATCAGTCTGTATTTTTATACAACAAGTTACATGTAGAATTCAAAACCATATACAGTGTTAATTTATTTAAAAACAAATTGAGGACCTATTTATTGGGGAAAGGCTATTATTACAGTATCAATGAATTCCTAGATGACATGTGACATTGTAACTTATTATTGATTTTATTACTTAGACACTTATTATTTATGATCTATTGTACTCGAATTCTTAATTGACCGTTATTGCTTTTATTGATTTTTCTAAACGTATTTCATGAATTTTATTTTAATTGCAATTGTAATATGTTATTTTTTAAATTTTCAACACAATGAAATTACTTATGCAGTAGTTCCTCCTGCGAAGTACTAACACCGTTGACTGTATCAAAATGCCGTCACTACGCACCCTTGTAAAAAAATAAAAAATTGTGTATTCAATATAATTTATATATATACAATAGTTCAAATAATTTTTAAAGTGTTCCTTCTCTACGTTATTTAGTGCCATTCTTCTCAACTTTTTTCCTGGTAATGGAGCTGTCCATATTGTCCATGGGCGGCAGAGGCCATTACCAACAGGTAGGCCTTTGCCTTTGCCTTTGAGAATAAGAGACTGCCTCGTTGGTCTAGTGGTACTGCTGATCTACGGTACTGGGTTCGATTCAGTCGTGCAAAATGTTACTGTCTTTTTCCATCAGGAATTTGTCAGTAACAGCAAAGGGGCTGGATTTTTTTTTTTAATAAATGATTTTATTTCTGTAAGTAGATGTGTACAAACACTTTTACAGGTCATAAAAACTAGATGAGGTCGCTGTTTCCTATCTGATTACTCAAGAAAGGCCGAAACAAACTCAGAGGTCACAGTCTATTTTAAAATCCAGACATAACCTTGGTCAAAAAATACAATGACCCATATAGTCCTCACATTCACAATGATTAAAATAATATAATACTTTACAAAGTACATATCATTGTATATTGTATATATAAAATTCATCAATGTCAATGTGTATATAAAACTCCGGACATAATCTTGGTCAGATAATACGTGGGACATAAACATAACTGGCGAAATGTGAGTGTGCACTTGTGCACTTCTGCCCAACCCTTCGGCGATTACAGGCGTGATGTTATGTGTTGTCCTTCATAGTACTTGCAAAAAATAATAAATTTATTTTCTTGTTTATAGGTTAACATAATTGTACGTGACTGTACTCAATAGGGTTGCGACTTGCGTGTTTTCTTTAGAGTTATCATTACGGTGACGTGGGCGAGCCGAGTGACGCAAATCACGATAACAGTTCACTTGCTTATTTTAACAATGTTCTTACTTTGAATAAGTTTTCTTTTTTTCATTTCGTTACCGTTTTTGTAACACGAGGTATTAAACGAGATATTTAACTTTAAACGAAGTAAATAATTGATAAAGATTGAGTTAGCAACTGTTCCGGTGAAAAATGGTTTATTAATTGAGTTTTTATGTCATTGAACAATAATTTATCTACGTCATCAAATGCTGAAATGAAAAAATTGTGAAACTCACTGAACGATTTCAATAGTGACTCAAATAGTGACTCAATAAATCCACGAATAATTAAAAGAGATTAATACAATTATTATTAACAACGTCATTTCATCGCCATTATCATCTTAGCCGAAATACGTCCACTGCTGGGCATAGGCCTCTCCAAACTATGCCACAACGACATTAAGGTACTTACGACCAAGGACCGAAAACCTTTATAAATTACGGTACAGGTATCGAAGAATGTTGGTTACATTTACGACTAAGGTTACCGCTATCTGGGTAACCAAGAAAAAGAAACATGTTACCTCTATGTAGGCTACCGTTTTAATACCGGTTACCTAACAATAACCTTGATTACGAGAAAGAAACAGAATATTGACACACACACAGCGCGATGCGCGCCTAATTCAAATTCAAAATATTTTATTTCACATAAGCCTACTTGGGCTCTTATGAAACTTCAGAAGCTAGATGCACGGTTCCAATTGGTCGTTTCCTATGGAGAAGAACCGGCAAGAAACTCCACGGTTACTCTTTTAAAAATAATTGGCTTTTACAATGTTTTCAAATTACAGTGTTATAAAGCATGGGAGGATAGTGTAGGCCTGTCAACAAGTACCAGGTACTTACGCCCTTTGACTAAAGGCTCCTGCAAACAGACGTGACACGCGACGCGACACAAAGGCACCGGGTATCGCGCGACAAGTGGTGCCTTTGTGTTGCGTCGCGTGTCGCGACTGTTTGCAGGAGCCTTAATGCCTACAGGCACGTGTAAGAAAGAGGTAATGTTTATTTCGGTTACCGGTATTTATACTAGTTGTGTTCAATTTAATAATTGAGGTAACCTTTAAAATACATGTAAAAAAATTAAAGGTTGTAACCGCAAAAAATAACGGTTTCCGTTACTGCCTGCGACTTAATACAATCCGTGCATTTTTTATTGAATTAAACATAATATATCCATACTATATACTACTACTAGCTGACAGGACATACGTTGTCCTGTTTACTAGAACTCGATCGCAGCGCCACCTACCCGGTCCAATTGTGAATCTAAACCACCCAACGGCCCACTCAAAAACGCACAAAACATTTCATCAAAATCGGTCCAGCAGTTTAGGAGGAGTTCAGTGACATACACACGTACAGAAGAAGAATTATCTATCTATATCTATACAAATAAAATAAAATTGAAGTGTTTGTTTTTAATGTCAAAATAACAACTTTGTACTAAATGCATATGACAATATAAACGATACGAAAAAGCAATTTTTAAAATGTTTGTCTTTCTATCTGTTTGTTCCTAATCTACGAAACGGCTGGACCGGTTTTAACGGGACTTTCACTGGCAGATAGCTGATATTACGGGGAGTAACTTAGGCTACTTTTATTTTAGAAAAATAATTACGGTTCCGCGCAAAAACATGAAAACCTACCCACCCATATCTCACGACTTCCTCGCGAACGAAGACGCGGGGCACAGCTAGTACTAACTATATATATAATAATAATAAAGTTAAAGAGTTTGTTTTTCTTGTTTGTTTGAACGCGCTAATCACTGGAACTGCCAGTCGAATTAGAAAAATTATTTTTGCATTTGGTAGCCCAATTCTTGAGGAAGGCTGTAGGCTATTTAACGCTAGGACCCTTAGGAACCGAGCAAAAGAGTCAGATAGAACGCTAAGCGAAAACGAAGTAATAGCGGGGGCAGGAGATGCGATGCAAGGGGGTTGATCGGGGGGATAAGAAATTTGACGCGGACGAAGTCGCGGGCAGAATCTAGTATACTATATGCATACTAATATTATAAATGCGAAAGCAAGTCTGTCTGTTACCTTTTCACGCTTAAGCCCACGTTCGCACGGACGTAAAAATATCGCGGCGGGATCTTATGGCCCACTTACTTTGTCCCATTAGTTTGTGCTGTAACTAAAATATTTAAAAAAAACATGTCCATCTCAAAATGTATCCTTTTATTCAACAACACTTAATTCCTGAGCAAAACGGCTTTCAAAAATAAATCTGCTACAATGTTAATGATATTTATAAATCGACTTACCTCAACAGCGGTAAAGGTGAGGTCATCCTTAAGGTTGACATTAAAAATGCCTTCAATTCCGTAAACAGGGACACCTTATTGACAGAAGTCCAAAAAGAAATACCCAAAATTTACAGTTTCCTATATCAATGTTACAGGCACCCCTCTAAATTACTTTATAAAGACAACCTTTTGAAATCAGCCGTTGGATGTCAACAGGGTGACCCTCTTGGGCCAGTCATTTTTAGTTTGGCAATAAATCCAATTATTCGACAACTAAATTCTGAATTCAACGTATGGTATTTGGATGACGGAACCCTAGGAGGTGATGTAGACACAGTCTTAAAAGATTTAGCTTTTATAAAAGAAAAATTTAGTTCCATCGGCCTAGACCTTAACCTTTCAAAATGTGAAATTTATCTTCCCCAAACCACTGACAGACAGACTACCATAGCAAAATTTAATACAATAGCACCAAATATCAAAATTACGGAAAGAAACTCTCTTCACCTCCTGGGGTCCCCAATTTTTGACGAATCCTTTCCAACGTTTGTTGAGGAAAAAATTCAAAATTTTCATGACGTCTCGGAAAGACTATTCAAAATTAACATCCATTCGGCCTTCACACTAATTCGATACTGCTGCTTTGGACCAAAATTTACGTATAGCCTTCGCTCCTCCCATCTATGGAAGCATCCACAACTTTTAGAAAAAGCAGACCAAATTATTAGAAACACACTAACTTCTATTCTAAATGTGGCCCTGGACGACCGAGCGTGGCAGCAAACCACACTTCCCATTCGCCTGGGTGGTCTCGGCGTCCGCAAAATTTCAAGTATAAGTTTACCGGCCTTCCTCTCTTCGGTCCACGGTACCGACAAATTAACCAGGAAAATTTTATCTTCCTCACTGGTCGACTTTGAGGTACCGTGTTTGACCGATGCGTTGAACGCGTGGAAGATGGCTTGTCCCAATACGGATTTACCTGACAACCCAGCCTCCCAGAAACGGTGGGACGTGCCGCTCTGCAGTATTATACGAAATACCCTAGTAAATACGTAATTTAATACTGCTGAGCGTGCCCGTCTGCTGGCTGTGGGAGAATGGGAGTCAGGCTTGTGGCTTCAGGCGCTTCCGTCATCCACCATAGGCACTATGATGGATGACTCTTCGTTTCGGCTCGCTACGTGTCTCCGCTTAGGCGCACCTTGTGTTGCTCCGCATCGGTGTCACTGCGGTGAAGCTGTCGACAACCTCGGACACCATGGCCTGTCCTGCTGCAGGAGTGCAGACCGCATAGCACGACACGCCAGCATTAACGATATTATTCGTCGAGCTCTTGTCACCGCCGGCGTACCAGCGATATTAGAACCAAACGGCTTGGTACGTGACGATGGGAAGAGACCAGACGGCATGACGTTGTTGCCTTGGAAGGTGGGTAGACCTCTGGTGTGGGACGCAACCTGTGTCGACACCCTTGCGCCATCTCATGTTCCAAGCACGGCGTGCTGTGCTGGCGCCGCTGCTGCGGCTGCTGAGACCCTTAAGCGGCGCAAATACTGTAACCTTATCGGTAACTACAGTTTTGAGCCGTTTGGGGTCGAAACGCTCGGGGCATGGGGCCCGAGTGTGCGTCTCCTTTTTAAGGAAATTTCTCGCCGACTGGTCGACACTTCACGTGACCAGAGGGCTGGCTCGTTCTTTGGCCAAAGAATTAGCATTGCCATTCAACGTGGCAATGCTGCCAGTCTTCTGGGCACGTTTCCGGATGACAGCGATGCGGACGAGTACTTCGACGCCTAAGTTTCCTTTTGTTTTGTATATTTATTTGTATAGTTAGTTAGTTTGTTAGTAATTAATTAGGTATAAGTTGTTATGTAAAATATTAATGTATTGAAATCACAAATTATTTTAATAAATTTGCAAAATGAATCACTTGTTTAAAAATAATTATAGATGTAGGAGCTCACATAGACACCGACTATAAGACTCTAAAAAAGCATTCGATAGAGTTGATCACAAAATATTACATAACAAAATCGCATTCAACGGCATTAGACATGCTGTGCTGGTTTCAGTCTTATATTTATAACTGCAATCAAACTGTAGTGAGTAACGGGTATCATTTTGACACCTTCCTTGCTTCCTCTGGTGTCCCTCAGGGATCAATTCTTGGCCCTATATTGTTTTAAAGGACATCGTAAACTGATTTCATAATAGTGATTACATACATACCTACTTCTAAAATATTGTTAATATCACTAAAATAACTAACAACTATGACAAAGTGGAAAGATAGTGTATTTTCACTCTTCTTTTAAATACTGTAACAGTTTGGCAGTCCCTAATGTCAGTCGGAAGTAAATTCCACAACCGAACCGCGTGCAAAGTGAGCGATTAGTAGTAAAAGTCGGTGGAATGGGAAGGAGATTTAAAGGTTTCTAAGATGCGACCTGCAAAGCGCATCAAAAGGACGAGCGTTGGAAAAGCGTTCCCGCAGATAGAAAGAAGCTTTAGCGTTGTGAAGGATGTTAAATAGCAGACACAAGATCCGAGAGTTCCTGCGAACTCGAATAGGGAGCCACTTGTGTATCTCGCGAAAGTAAGAAACATGATCATACATTTTAAGGTTAAAAACAAAACGAATACAGATAGTTTGCAAACGCTCAAGTTTATTTAAAAGCTCCTTGGTGGCATCCAAATATCGGCGTAGTCAATAATGGGCTGAATGTGATTTAAAGCAACGGAGATTTCAGTGTTCAAGGGCAAGAAGCTCTGGAGGCATTTCAAGGAATGGAACGTTATTATTTATTTATCCTCTTTTTTCTATTTAACTTATAAAACTGTGTCTTCGCTGTATCTTTAACCTAGGTAGTCTGTAGAAATGTCGTGAATCGTTCATTTACCAACTTCCAATTATTTTGTAATCTTACACAGATGTAAAATACAATGTACAATTGTTTGTTTTCCCTAACCAAATAAATAAATAGTAGTAATAGTAATAGTAGTATATACACTTCTGGACACATCTATTGGCCCACCTTAGAGTTTAGGTTTCGATGGCCCCTACCGAAATATGATTGCTAGATTGAACAAAAACTGTTGATGCAGTTTTAAACCTGATACATTTTACCATCATTTTCGATCGTATTGTTTTAAATTTGAATTCAGAATACCATACGACATGGAGTTACGCCTAACAAGTCGGATATGCGCCTTGTTAAAGGCAATTGATTTTTGAATAAAAAACATGTTTTATCAAATAAAGGTTTAATTTAATAACGCGTGTTGCCTCCATGGGCATCTACCACAGCTCTCATACGATTAGAAATAGAGTTTATCAACCGCTCTATGAAATTTTGAGGGATCATCTCCCATTCCTCTTCTATGGCAGTTTTCAACTCCTGCATCGTCTGGGCAACTGGCTGACGAGCCCTAACACGTCTTTTTAGCTCGTCCCACATGTGCTCAATGGGGTTCATGTCTGGGCTTCTGGCTGGCCAGTCCATAACTGTGATGTTCACATCCCGAAGATATTCCCTGACGATGCCGGCCGCATGGGCTCTTGCATTATCATGCATAAAAAGGAAATTTGGGCCCACATAGTCCGCGTATGGTATCACGTGAGGTTCTAAGCACTCACGAATGTACCTTTCAGCCGTTGTAATGTTGGCAGCCGTGGTCCTGTAACAACCTCAAGTTGAATTTTGCCGCTCGCGGATATACCGCCCCAGACAGTCCATGAGCCACCGCCATAAGCAACCCTCTCTTCAAAGCAGCATTGTGCGAAACGCTCTCCCTTACGTCGGTAGACCTTCTTCCTTCCATCATTGCCATGTAACACAATTTTAGACTCATCAGAAAAGAGTACACGGCTCCAATCTTGCTGTGTCCAATTTAAATGACTGCGTGCGAAATGAAGGCGCGCTGTTCGGTGGGCTCGCGTTAGTTTGGGCCCATTAGCTGGCTTGTGTGGTACCATATCGCGTTCTTTTAACCTTCTCCGAACAGTTCGAGCGCTCACAGATACTCCGTGGAAGTCGCGAAGTTGGTTTTGTATCTCAATGGAGGTAAGGTGACGATTTCTCAAGCTGGTCGTCACGATGAATCGATCCTGCCTTTCAGTTGTGACCCGAGATCGTGGCCTTCCTTGGCGACGAACAAAGCCGCCAGTCTCTAGGTACCTCCGATTAACATTTCGGACCGCAGATCGACTTAAATTAAGTTGAGCACTCACGTTTCTTTGGCTGTGTCCGGCCTGAATAAGTGCCACAGCTTGGGCGGCGACTTCAGGTGAAGTATCCATAGATTATTGATAGAACCTCACCTTAATGTTAAGAATAAGTAATGTTTGTTGCAAAACCAAAGATATCAATCACTTTTTCAAGAATTAAATCCAAGTAAACCAATAAAACCAAGTTTTCTTAGTATTCGATTGTTTGATATCAACAAACAGGCTCCAAATTGTCTTTTGTTTCTTTAAATTCTGTGTTCGAAATTCAAAAAAAGACAATTGAATGAAATTGTGAATGTGCCAGGTTCAAAACTGCATAAAAACTTTTTGCTCGACCTAATATAAAATTTTAGCTAGGACCAAACGAAACTGAAAATACAAGGTGGGCCAATAGATGTGTCCAGAAGTGTATAATGATCAAAGTCTTAACGGTTCCTTAAAATTCAGTTACGTTTATGTATTCGGCCTTTGCATGATCATAAGGATCTCGGGAAAATACCCATGTGTGAGAATCGGTAGACGATAATAAACATGTAGGTAATGCTCATGCATAGTCTACTGAAACTTTGGGATGCAAATAGCTTAAAATAATAACTTAGCTTAGCTTAATTTATTTCTGTTTTGATAATAACTAAAACAAACCAACAAATGTACGAGAGAATCTATTATACACACAATTGTACATAATTTATGTATAAAGCTGAAAACACAGCTCCTGGATCACGAATAATATTTGCTGTGAAATCACGTTTAATCGGGCGTTTTCTTAAAGTTTCGCTCAGAATGCCAAACGAGATGAGATTTGCTAGAAATGGCGAATAGCAACTGAATGACGTATTTACAGGCATAATCCTTTGACTCATAAGCTACTGCTAAGGCATTTTAATTATGTCATCATTTACGTGTATTTCATTCATGGTTAAATTTTAAAAACTGTTCCTATTTTTTTTTCATTCATATAGAAAGTTTTATTTTCTCATATCTTAAATACAATATACAATTCCTAACTAAAACTAAACTAATTAAATATATATACAAAACAAAAGGAAACTTAGGCGTCGAAGTACTTGTCCGCATCGCTGTCATTCGGAAACGTGCCCAGAAGGCTGGCAGCATTGCCACGTTGAATGGCAATGCTAATTCTTTGGCCAAAGAACGAGCCAGCCCTCTGGTCACGTGAAGTGTTGACCAGTCGGCGAGAAATTTCCTTAAAAAGGAGACGCGCACTCGGGCCCCATGACCCGAGCGTTTCGACCCCAAACGGCTCAAAACTGTAGTTACCGATAAGGTTACAGTATTTGCGCCGCTTAAGGGTCTCAGCAGCCGCAGCAGCGGCGCCAGCACGGCACGCCGTGCTTGGAACATGAGATGGCGCAAGGGTGTCGACACAGGTTGCGTCCCACACCAGAGGTCTACCCACCTTCCAAGGCAATAACGTCATGCCATCTGGTCTCTTCCTATTGTCACGTACCAAGCCGTTTGGTTCTAATACCTCTGGTACGCCGGCGGTGACAAGAGGTCAACGACTAATATCGTTGATGCTGGCGTGCCGTGCTATGCGGCCTGCGCTCCTGCAGCAGGACAGGCCATGGTGTCCGAGGTTGTCGACAGCTTCACCGCAGTGACACCGATGCGGAGCAACACAAGGTGCGCCTAAGCGGAGACACGTAGCGAGCCGAAACGAAGAGTCATCCATCATAGTGCCTATGGTGGATGACGGAAGCGCCTGAAGCCACAAGCCTGACTCCCATTCTCCCACAGCCAGCAGACGGGCACGCTCAGCAGTATTAAATTACGTATTTACTAGGGTATTTCGTATAATACTGCAGAGCGGCACGTCCCACCGTTTCTGGGAGGCTGGGTTGTCAGGTAAATCCGTATTGGGACAAGCCATCTTCCACGCGTTCAACGCATCGGTCAAACACGGTACCTCAAAGTCGACCAGTGAGGAAGATAAAATTTTCCTGGTTAATTTGTCGGTACCGTGGACCGAAGAGAGGAAGGCCGGTAAACTTATACTTGAAATTTTGCGGACGCCGAGACCACCCAGGCGAATGGGAAGTGTGGCTTGCTGCCACGCTCGGTCGTCCAGGGCCACATTTAGAATAGAAGTTAGTGTGTTTCTAATAATTTGGTCTGCTTTTTCTAAAAGTTGTGGATGCTTCCATAGATGGGAGGAGCGAAGGCTATACGTAAATTTTGGTCCAAAGCAACAGTATCGAATTAGTGTGAAGGCCGAATGGATGTTAATTTTGAATTCTTTCCGAGACATCATGAAAATTTTTAATTTTTTCTTCAACAAACTTTGGAAAGGATTCGTCAAAAATTGCGGACCCCAGGAGCTGAAGAGAGTTTTTTTCCGTATGTTGATATTTGGTGCTGTTATATTAAATGTTCCTATTTGGATATAATCTAAATAATATATTTTTGTCTGATAGCGTTAGAGTTAGCTAATTGATTTTCATCAAGGAAGCAAAATAAAATACTTACCTACTTTGTTAACGAAAATTAATTTTAATTATCTTAAACACTCCTTTGCATTTGAATGTACGTTATTGAAATCGTGATATTGTAAAATAACATTGCCTACAAACACGCTACACCACGTCATTCAAGCAGAAATAAAGAAAAGAAGCAACAAACACGCCAGTATTTTTCTTGGCGCGACTTCCTCGAACGAAGCGTTCTCCTAATCAGATTATGTAGAGCGGTGTCGTGTTGTGATAACATCACAGTTTGTTTATCATCGCGAGTGTGACCGGAGGCCGCGACGGAAGCTCAATGCCGCTCGCAGCAACAAGTAGCCTGTAACCCAGTCTTCACTATCACCTACTTCAATCCCACCTACTTTGTTTTTGTGATTGTTAACGAACTTTCGTTTGTTTACATTCGCTTTCCAATTACCCCGAAACACTTTGTTTCTTGTTTTACTTTGATTCTTAAAGATCAAAGGTCAAAATGGTACATTTCAACTCTAAATATTGATTCAAACTTCGACATTTAAGATACAATAATACCTATCTATATGTATTTAATTCCGTGCTTTTGTTTTTGAATGATCGACTAAGATCCAATTTGTAAAACCATTACTCCACTCTAAATTAACGTGGAAATGACAACGTGTAATATGCTTACTGTAGCTATATATACACATGCGTATATAAGCGTTTATTAATGTCTCATTACCGCTCAAACGCCTATTTCCGCTTTGAAGTTTGTATAGGGAGACGAGAAATATATTCACGCTTAAACGTCGACTGAAATCACAGTTTATATACTAGCGAGTCTAGCGACCAGCCCTTGCTTTAAACGGTTTTTACGACTTGATAAAACGTCGAGATTTCTTAAATTAAATGTTAGTTTTATATTAATGTAATTAAGTATAATATATTTATAAACCTTCTGTAATAAATTCTCTAAATGTTCAAGAAAACCGCATCATAATCACAGTTTAAAAGAACAACGCGGTCACACAGCAGACACGAAAACCGACTTTAATTTATAATACTTATTGAAGAAGTAAAACAGAACTGACATCATCCTTTCGATAAGTAAGCAAACTTGGCCTTAATCTAATCCAGATCGCATTGGGGACCTCCTGACCTTTATAAAGTTGGTATTTGCTGGACAAGGAATGACGGTATCGGTTTCTTACGATCACATCATCTGAAAGTATTACAAGGACACCTGCAAACGTCATTCGCCCACTGACTTTATGTATGTAGAAAAATCTGTTACTCTTCAGTAAGAAAAGGATTTGCATCTTAAATCACTATTATGATAGATGTGGACGCGATCGTAATGAATCACTTAGGTTTCACCCCTACGCGGAGTGTAGACTGTTTTTTAGGTAAACAACACTTTATTATAATAATTGAGCGCAACATTTACAAACTTCTAAAGAGCTCAAAACTTTCAACTCCTTAAAGGTGAAAATACTCCTAATGTGTCTCAAACTCAGTCGTCTTGTCATTTTCTTAGCAACATTCTTAAGTATTCTATTATTATACATACTTTACTCGCGAAAGCTGAAATAAAACTTTCCGAGATCACATCCAACCAATCTCATAAAATTAACTTTGTTTCGCTTCCCACAGACCTGTGTGACGTATAAATAAAATAAAACATTCTTGGTAATATACCTCGTTTTAATTAAGTCAGCGTTGTTTAGAATGAAACAGAATCCAAGCTGTGGAGGTTTTGTTTCTGCGTCTTGTATACGTTTTTGTTTGAAGCGAAAAGACAACTTCAGATTTCCCCCGGGATCGACTTCGATGCTCACTGCAAATATTTGACCGCGCCGTCAATTCTAACTATAACCTCTCAAATGTATGTGCAAGGACGATACATTACTAATACTAACTTTATGTAATCCCAAATGTCGTTTTATTTACCTGTTTATACGTGAAACGATAAACAGGTTAACATAATATTATTGTAAGAGTGACCGAATACGTCGAATTATTTGTAACAATGACCTACTTCGGTTCGTACCGATGCGATGTTATCCACCCTTTATAGCGTTCATAAAAATATTGTTTGAACAATTCGTGTGTGCGATATAACTGTGTGTAATTGAAGGGAAAATTGGGAAAATGTCGAAAATATTAGAGTACGAGAAACAAAATGTTTTGTGAAATTGTAAGTAATAAGTACTTAGGTACATTTGATATCGCTTTGGTAAAATAAGCAATCGAATATCAAAATTAAAATACCTACCAAGTACTATGCAGCTAAAAGTTAATATATGAGCCTACTAGTGTGTAGGCTACATGACCTACACTGTTTATATTTAATCCAAGGAATAGTTAACCTGCATTCTCATACATGACCATGATTTCATTATACAGAGCGTACCTACTTTAATAGGATGCCAAAACCCAATAACATAAAATTACCAAATGCTTGTCCTCGTTGGTCTAGTGGTCGCAAGCGCCACTTCTGAGCGTGAGGTCCTGGGTTCGATTCCCGGATCGGGCAAAGTGTTATTGGGTTTTTCCATCTGGAATGGCTTGGTAGCCCGGAATCTGGCTTTGTGCCCGGTTGATGGCATTAGGCTCGCCACTACATGTAACTTAAACATTACTGACGAAATATGGGTGTAAGTACTTATTATAGGTACACCTCTGCATCCCTTCGGGGAATACAGGCGTGATGTTATGTGTTATGTTACAATGTTCTACATTGTAATTAATTAATATTAGTCATAATACTAAGCCTTAAATAAAATGACATAGCCAAAAGACCTTAAGGTATACAAACAAACCCCAAAAATTTAATTAAGTAGCTTGGTCAAGGGATCTGTGCTGTAGGGTAAATACGGCTTAAGAAATTTTATTTCACTCAAAAAGAATAATAAATATTATAATTATTATTATTAAGTGCTTGTTCGCCGGGCGATAATATCTACTAAAATTAAATAATTAAAAACAATAAAACAGTTGGTAAAAGAATTGTAACATTTTTAAAACATGGTGCTTTCATTGCCGATTAAAAATATATACATAATGTAAAGACATTAACTTAGCCCCACGACTTCAAAAAGGAGGTTATTAATCCGATGTAAGTACCAATAAGCGAGTGTGAGTGATATTTAATAGGATGATGCTTTGAGTCATTTTATTAAACCGTAACATGAGTATTAAATTTTCTTTCTCCAAATCAAATGAACGAAATTCAAAGAGCCTCTTATTTCAGTTGGCATACTAAATGTATACAATTAAATAAAATTGAAGTGTCTATTTGTAATGTCAAAATAACAACTTTTTACTAAATGCATATGAAAGTATAAACGGTATTTATAAAAAGCAATTTTTAACATTTTTGTCTGTCGTTTTGTTCCGGTTAATCTCCGAAACGGCTGGACCTATTTTACTAGCAAATAGCTGCTGTTATGGCGGGTAACTTAGGCTACTTTTATTTTACAAAAATAATTAGGGTTCCGTGCAAAAAATTAAAACCCATGAAAATATGACCAAAAAGTCGGATTTGAAAAACTCTTTTTGCATTTGGTAGCTCAATTCTCGAGGTAAGATAGACTATTTACCATCAGGCTACGATCCTTAGGAGCCGAGCAAAAAGAAAAATGTCAGAAAGAATACTAAGCAAAAACGAAGTAATAGCGCGGGTGGGCGATGCAACGCGACTTTTGGCGACGGGTCAGGGGACGAGGGGTTTTATTAAAATGTGGCTGTTATTTTAGTATATTGTGTATCTTACGACGTCCACGTAAACGAAGTCTCGGGGCACAGCTAGTAAAGAAATAAACCTGAATTTTCTGTACCTCTCGCGGTCTAGGCTGATATATTTTAGACTATGAATATTTGGTAAAAGCGTCCAGCCCTAACAAGAAAAAAAAAAAGGCTAAGTGCGTTTCGCTCCACGCACAATGAAGGGTTCCGCAGTTGGGATGGATTTATCCTGAAAACAAACTTACATTGTAGTTGAAAAACATGTTCTCCCATACGTCAATATACGTCTGGCCAATTCTCCAACTGCAAATTTAGGTTTGTAATTGTAATAAAACATTTTTTTTTATGTGATAAAACTACAAATTAACGATTTTTGGACCTTTTCCTTTACTCGTGCTGTGTAACCTTGCTTCAACCCAAATTTCATGATTCTAGGTCAACTGGAAGCCCTATAAGTTTTGATTTATAAATTTGCGAGTATCAAAATATGTCGCATAAATAGCCGTATTTTTTATTGCGTTGACTTAGAAGCTTGATTTTTACAGCTCTAAGGGACCGTAGGCCTACGTATTTGGTATTAATTTCAACTTGATATCTCTACGCGTTCCTGAGAAAAAGGATCTTCACAGACTGACAGACAGACGGACAACGAAGTGATCATAGAAGGGTTTCGTTTTTTCTTTTGAGGTACGGAACCCTAAAAAGAATGAAATGTATGCCCCAAACCTTAAATTCAGCAACAAAAACTGGCCTAAAATATGTAAAAAGACACTCTTGCGCCATCCCATCTTCCCGGCTCGGCGTGCTGTGCTGGCGCTGCTGCTGCGGCTGCGGAAAACCTCAAGCGGCGAAAGTATAATAACCTTATCGGTAATTATATTTTCGAGCCGTTTGGGGTTGAAACCCTCGGGCCGTGGGGTCCGAGCGCTCATGGTTTGTTTAACGAAATCTCCAAACGGCTAGTTGACACTTCCCGTGACCCAAGGGCCGGCTTTTACCTTGGCCAGAGGCTAAGCATTGCCATACAACGTGGCAATGCCGCCAGTCTCTTGGGTACATTACCAGTCGACAGCGATGCGGAGGAATTTTTCGACGCCATATTTTAGTTTGTGAATAGTTTTAGTTAAGTTAGGATATAATTTTGTTATTTTATTAATTAATTAGTTATAAGTTAAAATATTAATGTATTGAAAAAATTAAAAGTTAATAGATAAAAAAAAAAAAAAAAAAAAAAAAAAAAAAAAAAAAAATGTAAAAAGACGGCCTTATTACAAGTTCATCTGGACCTAATATCCCGCGAAATAATGTTACGTGCCCAAACTAATAAGTTCTAATATCGATGTTTTTGCTTTCAACAGGTAGACTAGCGTGCCTATTCGTGCTTAAAGCAGTACCTACTCATGACACAGTAATATCCATTACATCATATTCACTTAATTGAGTAGTTGTGATTTAAACTAGCATCCAACATGGCTGTATTACCTTATGTACTGAACAATTGTGTATAATGTATAGAATTATGTAAGTATAGGTATCATGTTTGGTGAACAAGACATGATCCTGCGACACATGAATATATTAATATTGTACGCGTTGTTGGCTGTAGTTCCTAGAATAATAGACTCATCTCAGACATCCTGTATAATAACTAGGTAAGTATAAAACGTGCCGTTACAATGGCGATATTAATTTAACACACGGGTAAGGCTAGTGGCCAGTAATGATAAAAATTATTAAGATAAAATAATTCGTAAATAGAAAAATTGAAATTTTTAAACAAACTAAATAATAACCTCTCCTTTCTTCAATTGGCCTACTCTTTGCACGTTATTCGTTTTAATTTCATTAATGCGATGTTATGGTCCGTGACCCCGGCAAATGACCTCTGCGCTGTACAGTTCTTTACGTACAGGTTGCTCCAAGATGCTATTTTAGAAAATTGTAAATAAATCAGTAAATAATAACGTATAATGAAATTAAAATATCTTCATGAAACGAAGACGCAAAACAGTATAGGTGTGTTAAATTAATGTCGCCATCAAATCGGCATACTGTAGTTACATAAAATAGTACATAATGCATTTGTTATTTGTACCTTAAAGACCAGTTTTGAAGATTAACCATTCAATAGCTCTGCATGAGGCTATTTTAAAACTACGAATTGCTATAAAAGAATGTTTAATAAATAAAAATAATGTTTTATGTAAATTCCGTATGAAATTTACAGCTGTAAAGTGGACCTTGATTTTTATTATAGTTATAACTAAGGTACCATAAAAATGCAAGAAATTTTTCTCCGCGGTTCTTAATTAGCTTCATTTGACATTGTAATGACTTTACTACCTACTTATATGACTGTACTACTTAATTATTTTACCTTCTTTAATTCGATTCAAGTACTTACAGTGTTATTTTACACTTTCCTGCTGATCCCTGAAGTGGAATACGATCGCAACGTAAATAGGAACACTTTAAGAAGTATCGTTTTACACCGGCTCGTGTTTTATTTTATCTATGAACGGACGTAAGTTTTTGTATCTCCTGCCTTTGCACACAATGAAAGCTATTTTTACACTTTATTGCACCTTGTATATTCGAAGGAGGAATATTTTCTTCTCTTTTATAGGTACCTACTCGTAGGTGATTTCAATAGAATATGTCTTGAACGTTAACATTAACATGCAATGTATCGTAATAGTGCGGCGGTGGAGTTATTTTGAAGAAGTAATTTCATACCGGCTGAAATTCATAGCAATAATAGTTTTCCTATAACACATAAGACATCTGAGGGTCAGCTGCTGCAGAAGTAAAAAAAACTTATAAATGGGCCATATCAGAATACCAGCGCTGCGGTATTTGTTTTTTTTTTCAAATATCGTAGCATCATGCTGAGATTGCTTTTTTGGCCTCGCACAGGTCTTTTTTTTTTTGTTTGTTTTCCTATGCGTGTCCCAAATAATTTTTTTTTTTTCTTTCTATAAAAAAAGTCATTTCATACCGCGCCAAAACTTATGACTGACTGACTCTGACATTCATGATTAATTCAAGAAATGAAATTTCGCGCCAAAGAGTACCCCCCCCCCCCCCCCTACAATGCAATGCTTTTAAGTTTAGAACATTGTAGTAGTGCACATATGTATCATTGCGCGTTTGAATTCTTTGCAACGCGTTATTACGAGAGTAATTCGTGCTTACAACAACTAACACAATGGTTGCGGCCAAGAAACAGAAAAAGACCATCGAGTCTATCAACTCCCGCTTGGCCCTGGTTATGAAATCTGGCAAATACTGTCTTGGCTACAAGCAGACACTGAAGACTCTCCGCCAGGGCAAAGCTAAGCTGGTCATCATCGCTAAGAATGCTCCTCCTCTAAGGAAATCGGAAATCGAGTATTATGCACTCCTGGCCAAGACTGGTGTCCACCACTACAGTGGAAACAACATTGAATTGGGCACAGCATGCGGAAAGTACTACAGGGTGTGCACACTCGCCATCACCGACCCTGGTGATTCTGACATCATCACCACACTGCCTGAGTCGCAGGTGTAGATGTATCTTTAATATAATTTAATTAAGTTTTCCCTCTGTACGGCTACTCCGGTCTCAGATCGTCATTTGTCACTCGAAAGGTTTGAAAATAATTTTGTAATTGCATTGAGTTGTTAACCTATAATTTTGTATTAATTTTAATAGAAGATAAACAAGTAATTCCATGGTTGTAACAGCTTTTTATAACATCTCACTGTCACTCGTTTGTATTTCTGAAGATAGACAATGAAGATGATTCCCGAAGCGCATACTTTTCTTTGGAAAGCTGTAACTATTTAATGTAAATATTATAAATATCAAGAAAATCAAGAGTGTCGTAGTAACCATCTCTTATGCCATACGATTCTTCCAATACATACATGTACATATTATAATAAGTATATTCCAAGTGCAGACGTCGCTGCAGTGCCAATATCGGAAAAGATGAAAAACAAGATTGATGGCAACCGCTTCATCGTCTTGCATCATTCCACATTACTTAGTGGTGGCTCTGATAACTAGCGAGATACGATAAACAGCTCCAGTGGTGTTTTTTTATTCAATTCTTTAAATAATGGAAAGTCACTTTGAAAATTATTTTTATTCAATTCCATTTTTGTGTACTCGGTCACAGTCAGCTTTCCTAAATCCTTCCCCCTTTATTCATAAACGTAGCTTAAAGTTAAGTAGTGATTAACGACTGGTTATCCATAGATTTTTTGACGTTTAAACATCACTTAACTTCAAGCTACGTTTATGAATAAGGGGATATTCTTAAAGTTTATTTAAACATGCTCATTTTCGTTGAGAACCAAAAGATTAATTGCATAATTATTATTTTTTTTGTATTTTCATTCAAGTTAATTTTCTATCATGATGCTCCTACTATATTTAGTCTCTGTATCACTCTAAGATAAACTGGTAAAAAATGCCCAAGGCAATTAAGTCCGCCTTTGTACGGTTATTTTAACCTGCACATAAAGTTTTAATAAATAAATATTCCAGTAACAGCGAGCGCATCCTCAAATAGCCCGCGAGTTTCGTCACTTCCTTGAAACTCTAATATTTTTCGCGCGTCTTTTCCTTTTCTTTAAAAAGTGATTTGTTAAGGTTCTTTTGTTGCATTAAGTTTCTACCACTTGTTTCTTAGAAAAAACACAGGTGAAATATTTTGTCAATCATTACGGTGCGGAGTGCGCGGGTCGGAGCGAGTAGCCTGCCTCACGCTGCGGCAGTCGCGCGCCAGCCGCTACGCCGGGATCCGCACGGCTCGTAGCACCGTAGCCCAGACGCCGTAGCGCTACGACGTCTACAGCGTAGCGACCTCAACCGATGTAAAGTGAATAAAGTCGTACTTCGTGAGTTGTTGCATAGTTGCACTTTACCAATTATAATATTTGGTCAAACTTTCAAACTTCACTATAACTTCGTAGATATTTCAAAGATTATTTTTTACAAAAGTTTCATGAAATTCTAATATTTGTCTGAAATATGTCTTCTCAGCAGATTCAAATTCAAAAAATCTAAATAACTTTTAAAATATAAGTGACTGAATTTAATTCCGAAAGTAGCATTTTATTCTAATGCAATATTCGATAAAAATCTAATTATTTAGCATCTGATCACATAAATTACTCTGAGCCACAGAAATCCATACGAAATCCTCAACATTGAATTAGGATTTATTGAGAAGGTCGTTCGGATGTAATTATCCCAATACAATCGTGACCAGAAAGCTTTATCCATTCACTAATAATGACTGTTTAGAAATATAAGCTTAGTAAGTATAATTTGATTAGAAGATAAAATATTCAACTTTCTATGAAATTGCTGGCTTCATTATCAGCTACATAGGTATAAGTGATAATATTACCATACTTTTTATCACTAGTAAAACGAGATAAACCCAAAACTTTTATATAAAATACCTACTTTATTAACCACCCAATCATGCGCATAATTTATACACATACACGCAAGATACAGTTCAGAATGGAAGTGGACACTTATCCTGTGAGCCCCTGTCTGAAGTCGCAAGTGGATTATAATCCTGACAATATACGCTTGCTAAGCTGTCTCCTCGATGTCTTCCTATAGTTAGGATGTTAAGTGCCACACTAGCGAACAACTTCTACGAAAGGCTTATACAGTGTGTTTGGAGAACGGTTACCGATACTTTAAGAGCATATTATTATTATTTATTTTATAAATACTCCTAATCCAACACCCCGCGAATGGCAGCCATCTTATTTGTTTAACCGTCTGAAATATATAGGGTATATTCAATCTCTAATCTTTAGTCTTTGAATCTAAGAGACCAACAGACGTATAATATACCCTTAAAGTATCGGTAACCGCTCTCCAAACATACTTTATATCTCTCTAAAATATTTTGAACAAAAAGTATGAACATTAAAAAATATATGCATTATATTTACAGTCACATAGCATATTAAAGGACAAAGGGTCTGCATAGACTCGATTCTTTTTTAATTTATTGGCCCACAAATTACGATAAATTATTATCAAGGACAGTACCCAATATAGGAGACTAAAGAACAAAAGAATCTGTTCATTTCTTATATAAATCTTTTTAGCAAACCGGCGAAAAGATAATTTAAAACAATAGATTTAGATGAAAGTGTGTAACTATAATATAACTATATAATAAATTAAAGCTAACTTATATGCGACAGTGACAAATACCCTATTTATATGAATCTTCAATAAAAACTTTGTATGTAAGTAACTCGTACCATGGATTGTCGAAGTCGATTGCAAAGGAGGTGATAATACAAGACAGTTGAATGACGCATGACGTCATGTGACATCCCGGCATGTAGATCAACGTGAAGACGGCATGGCGGGGACTATCCGACATCACTCCACCTACCATCATGAGACGGAGCCTTCTCCTGCCTCGGTGAGTTGGTTAACAGTACCTACCTAAATAAAATATACCTACGAATGTTCAAACGACACTTTAGACGGATTTGGAATTCTAAACCAGCCATTGTAATTTTAGTTTTTGCAGTCCTAAACCTCCAAAGCGCCTTGTTGGACACTTCTCCGGCATTTAATTTTTTTATTTATTTTTTTATGAATAAGTTAAGTTCATTATCTGACACCTAGGGCATTACAAGTAACCGAATGCACCAAACTTCTACTTTAACTGCACAGAGACAAAACAAAGACGGGAGCTGTCGTGAGACCCGTTTGGAACGAAGTTCCTTTCGCTGTATATTATGTATTAATACAGAGCCATCTAGTATAAGATTTTAGAAGCGAAAAACTTATACTACTGTAGATGGCACTGTATTAAAACACAAAACAAAAACTTTTGACACTTGAAACTGACTTTTTCGGGCATAACGCTTTTTCGTTACGTGACGATTCCTACCAGTTTACTCCTACCGCAAGCCGCGTTTAAGAACTTCGTAGCCACATATTGTAGCGAAAAAAAAAATAAAAAGACGGAAAATTCACTTTTCTGCTACGACACGTTTAATTTAGTTTTTAAAATAAAAATAAAAAATAACATTAAAAGGTAAAAAATGAATATTATTGTATAAAAAAGTTGCAGGTTGTCTTGTGTGAAGGGAATAAAATAGAGAACTTTGGTCCGATAGGTACGCGAATAACGAACGAGAAAATAAACGTCTATCTAGTCGATTGCAATCACTAATTAGTAACGCTACCAAAACATATCGTTATAAAAAAAATTGAGAACCAAGGTATCTCGCATTTTACAAATAAAATTAAATAGTTAATGAATTAAAAAAATCTCGTACTATCTACACTATTAAATTTGTACGTAAAATTATCATAAAAAAAACCGTGGCATAAATAATTGCGTCCGGCGAGGTGACGTAGACTGTAGATTGTCGCAGGTTCAGGAACTGGCGTTGTTTGTGAAACCTTCAGTGGTCTAAATGCGGTCCAAGCTGTTCAATCCTAAGACAAAATGAATTAGGGTTAGACCAGCGTGATCAGACTGAACTTCCGATTGAGGAAAACTGTTAAAAGATACGTACCAGAAAAAATAAAGATGAATGCTTAGAATAATACTTAATATACCATTCTCAATATAATTTTGCCATAAGGTATTAATAGGACGGCAGAGATAGTCTGGTTCACTTGAAAAAAACTCGTTAATTTTCCACAAACTGGGTCCGTATCAATAGATTCAACTTTTGCAACTAAGAAAAAAAATGGGGACCCATCTGTCAGAAGGAAAATAATTCGAATCACGAAATAAAAAGATAAAAATCGACCAGGCTCAAATACAAACGGAAAAAAGGTTGATTATAAAGAACCAAAAAGTTTTGACATGCAGAGTTATGCTGCAATATTTAGTAGTTAAACGAAAATCATAACACATCTTAGTAAGTAGATATAGGAAATTCTGCTGAATATCGTTTTTAAACCAGATTACTGAGAATAATACGCACAGAGTCGTTTGTAATATGTGTTAATGTGTTAATACTATTTATTTAAAAGTAATTCATGCTAAATGGACTCATTTTATACCTTTGATGTTCCTTGAACGAAGTTTAAGTTAATATATTCTCATTTAAAATAGATTCTTGTTAACAGCACTCTTTGACGCATGTAGGTAGCAAAAGATACATGTCCTTTGAGTTTTGTTAAGCTTTTCTTATAGCTGATAAGAAAATAAATATTGTTAAACGTTAAACAATATTTATTTTCTCATATCCTATAAAAATAAATATTGTTTAACGTTAAACAATATTTATTTTCCTTATGCCTTGACCACACTAGAGCACAAGTTGCGATTTTATTTGTGTCTGAATTTTCTTCGGTTCACTCCTCATACTTGCTGTCAAATCAAAACCACAATAATTATGCCAATACACATTTGCCCTAGTGTAGACAAGACGTTAGCATTGATCCAAGTTAATACACACACAACTATATAACTTAGATATACATATGTCACGTCATTCTCAGATTCCATTAATGTTTCAAACGAGATAACACTGTGAAACGAATTACTAATCCCGGCTGCCTGTGCTCCAGCTTATTTCGATCTACGAGTACGTCTAGATGGTTTGCATACATTATTCCCTAAATCTAGATCTAATTGGAGACTTTTATTTTTATTTTTTTTAATTTAGGATTTTAAACGAACTTATCATAAACATAACGTCACGCCTGTGTTCCCCGATGAATAGTGTGGGTACACCCATATTTCGCCAGTTATGTTTAAGTCCCATGTAATGTAATAGGGGGCTAGCCCATGGCCATCAACGGGCACAAATCCAGACTCCACTAGTGCTACTGCGACTGCTACTGGGAAATTCCTGATGGAAAACTCAATAACACTTTGCCTGACTTGGGAAATGAACCCAGGACCTCATCATACTCAGCAGTAGCGCTTGCGACCACTAGAACAACGAACTTATTGTCAATTAATGTGCTACTTCTATCGAAATATACCTATTTAGTAAAAAGAAAACACTCATCTTTTCTCTCACTGATATTGTGATTGGTTTGAATAAAATAATAAATGAAGACATGGATTTTAGCCCAATCATAAGAGTTAAAAAAAAATTACAGCTTCATTCTTCATTCACCAATCAGAAACTTCAATAATGCCTGCGGGCGAATTTATACCTTGAAAACTTAGCTTATCTTTCACTTTCGCGACTACTCACTATCAGCAAATCTAAGAAAGTTTAATTTAATTTTCTTAGTTCTTTTGTTATAAACAGAATTATTAATGGCTCAGGTTATTACAATCTGTCAATTGACTTATTATTATATCAAATAAATATTGAAAGTTGGCATACTGCCGACGACTACAATTCTATTTTTGCTATTAAAATCTTACCTACAACAGCCTACAACCTACGCGATTGAATGACCTACTAAAATGAAAGTGCAAGTCGACCTTTAACCTGTTAAGGTCAATTCACACTAAAGTAGTAACAACGCTTTTCTCTTCAATGATATCGCTTTGATAACGGCTCATTCATAATTTTCCTAAGTGGCGGATCGTCGACGTGGTGTAAGAATACATTTTATTCAAGAAATTTAAAGTATAATTTAAAGTATCTCATTTTGGTACCGATGTAGGTGAATTCAGGGAAATTAATTGTTAAGCAATACTACCCACTTAAATTGTACGTAAGTATAGTCAAACTGTCATTCTTTGACAGTTGTATGAAATAACTATAACATAGGAAATTCACGTGGGTTGCCAATTTGCTTAACAATTAATTCTCCTGACTGCAAGTTCTAACATTCACCCTACTATATCTATATACAAAAGAGCGAAAGTTAGAATTAAAACATCATTGCTATCCCTCCTAAAAAACTTCAATAAATTAATTAAAAACGATCATAAAGTTACTACAGTCGAAAATTATTATACTTAAACCAATACATTGCTGCGTCTGTACAAATTACAACATATAAAACCTCATTTGTCGGGTCCCTGCAGACTCATATAATACAATACCTCTTAGTGCCAACAGTCATAAACTTTTTACAATGAAGAAATAAAAAACCGCGAGTTTTTATTGTGATCTAAAAAATTTCATATCAGGAGTTAATAGAATCGTCGTCGCCGAGCTTAGAGAGCTCGTCGGCTCGTCGCATTTCCGAGTTCATGCAATATAAACTGCGCTTCAAAGCTTCAGCACTGATTCAGGGAAAAAAGACTGAAAAAAATTTCAATACTTTATTGTGAAACGAGACCTCATCTGTCTTTTAACACTTATTGAAAGTGCACTGCAGTATCTTCTGAGCGTTTGCAAGCAATATGTTGGAGCCGTACGAAATATTGAGGTAGGAAATTGTAAATGTAAAAATCTAATTCCAATACTCAATAGGTACTCAATATCTTTATTGCTTTACCATGATGTGTACTTAGGTGGTAACTATATAATTGAGATCATTATGGATCCCATAGGTTCATTAGTTGCGTTGTAATATATATTAACATATTAATGTATAATATTATATTATATCCTAACTAAAACTATTAACAAAAATATGGCGTCGAAAAATTCCTCCGCATTGCTGTCAACTGGTAATGTACCCAAGAGACTGGTGGCATTGCCACGTTGTATGGCAATGCTAGGCATCTGGCCAAGGTAAAATACTGAATTCGGAAATTGTAGTATATTTATCAGAAGTTGAATCGCAGTTAAATGAGAAGTACCTACTTACTCGTATTTCCTTCAATTAGTTAGGAATCTAAATAACAGATACCGTTGTATAAAACTGCATACACAACGAGAGAATTAAGGTTCGTTTACTAGAACACTGCTTCAGCACTAATCGTTTGATTGCATGCTAAATTCTGTTCCAAAATAGTTTTAGTCGAGATTCATGCTTGTGGATCATGTTAGATTATGGACCTAAGTACCATTTTATTTAATTAAACACCTAAGTGGATTAGGCAAAAATGTGTTTTACAGTAGTCATTTTAAATTCAAAAATTGTTTCTTCAAAAACATATTTTCTTTCTTTCATTCGTTCAAACTTATTTCTTTGTGTCCATACACCACACCACACCAGGAAACATACACTGTAATGACTTCGGAGTAAATACTTAACGCTATTGTTTCTTTGTGGGGTCAGGAGAGGTCCTTAAAAGAGAATCAATGGTCGAGGCAGCCACGTTGCTCCTTTATAATTCAGTTATGGTCGGCTACCGGCTTCGCACCTAATTAACACATTTCTTCTGTTTATAGGTAAAAGCTTTTCTTTTAAACAACATTTTAATATAACGAAAAAGCGTCTTATTTAAATCCGTATAAAGATCGGCTGAAGCTTAGCCTAATATCCAGGCAGGCGGAAGCTTTAAGAAGTTTGGTAGCAATATCTAATCCTAAAAACACTCACAGCATCATGATACGAGATATTCGATATTTTTATAATATCGGTGATTCCGAATAATGTTCATTTTACCGTAAATAAGCTACCTATTGATAGAATGTGATTAGAAAACATATTAGTAAATGGTCATGGTTTCCTCTTTCCTTTCGGACAAAAGAAACAGCCGCGATTTCTGAAAGTTCTTCTTAAATAAAATATTGTCCCAACATTTCAAAGTGTCACCTGGCAAAAACCGCAAATCCAGTGAAAAAACATTTGTTACGAAACAGCAAAGTTGAGTTGGCATTTTGACAGTTTTACCAGCTTGCTGGCAGTTTTAAACCTCAAAATCCACAATTGGGCTCGTTAAAAAGTATTATTCTGTAAACCGCAATTTTATAACAATATGCATTAATAATAATTGGTGTAGTCTTGAGGTAAGTACCTACTTTCCAACTGCTATGTGTTTACATAGCAGTTGGTAAGTACTTACCTCAAGACCCCTTAAGACTCCCTTAAGACTCCAGTTTGTCCGTAGGCGCGGGCTTACGGACGGCTAGCAATGGGTAGCTCGCCGTCCGGTAAGGACCAAGCCCGAGTCGACGGCGCGTCGTGTTCCACGCGCGCCTCAAAGAGATGTCAGCACTATTGACGGGGTCCGCTAGGGCCGATGCCAGCTAGGGTTGCGGGATGTTCGAAAGAGTTACCGTGGCCCCGGCACAGGCAACAGAAGGAACACGGGTGGGTTTTAGTCAGTAAAAGTCTGACACGCCCTCCCGCTCCGCCCAGAGCGGGAGAAGTCATTTGATGATTTCCCATCCACAAAAAAAAAAGACTCCAGTTTGTGCCCTTATGCTGTAAACTCAGATCAACAAAAAAAGGGCTGTAAAGTAAAAACAGTTGCCATAAATCAAATTCGCCGTACGTTCCATGCTAGCCACACACGTTACAATTTACTTGCGCAAGAGGTTGGAGACTCCCTTAAGACTCCAGTTTGTGGCCTTACGCTGTTAAGCAAAAACAATTCCCATAAATTAAATTCACCGTACGTTCCATTCTCAAAATCTTAAAAAGTTACGATGTGACAATCCACAGAAGCGGGTAAAACCCGGCCGCGCCATGACTTCGGCCTCTGTTCGCCGATCGTTTGACTATGCAATTCCCTTTTGTCAGGCATGTCTCAACCAAATTTTAATTATATCCCTTTGGCGAGTAAGCTCGCGTTCCTCCCGCCAATTATGTCCTTATGAATGTGTCTTTGTGTAAAATATTCAAGTTAGGAATTCAAACTGGGCGGTCAAGTTTTATTGACACAATAAAATGAAAGTTTAAAGTGTTATGACAGTTTTTATCTGCGATCTGAATTAAAAAACAACTAGGGCAACTTTTGCTGCTTGTTATAAAAGCTTGAAATTGTAGTTAATTAAAAGTAAATATTATCCACTGACTTGATTGTTAGCAATAAAAGGACCGCAAATCATGCTTTATTTTTCGTTGAATAAACGAGACTAGATTCCTAAGCTAGTAAAATGCTAGGATAAAAAAGATCTACATACTTACAGAATAAGCCGTTATTAGGTCGCCCAACAACCCAGCCCGAGAGTAAGACAAATGTAACACAATCACAATCTTCATGTTTTAGTGAAGGACATCATATGTCTTAGTCGGCAGCATAAACCACGCATAAAGCCACTCTTGATGCAAACCATTTATTATCCTCCTCGCTAAAATATGGCCTCTGTACGTCTTTTAAGTGGTTCCAAAACGAGCCTAATCTTAGTCCCAACTTTCTTTGGTCACGAGTTCGTGACTGCATCAAAAATGTTTGTGCTATACAAAGTCAATCTATACAAATAAATAAAATTGAAGTGTATGTTTGTAATGTCAAAATAACAGCTTTGTACTAAATGCTGATGAAAGTATATACGGTATTTATAACAAACTAGCTTCTGCCCGCGACTTCGTCCGCGTGAAATTTCTTGTTCCCCCGACCCACCCCGTCGTATTGCATCGCCTGCCCGCGCTGTTACTTCGTTTTCGTTTAGCTCTCTTTCTTACTTTTTTTCTTTTTGCTCAGCTTCTAAGGGTCCTAGCGTAATGTTAAATAATCTATAGCCTTCCTTAAGAATTGGGCTATAAAATGCAAAAATAATTTTTCAAATCCAACTGGCAGTTTCAGAGATTAGTGCGTTCAAACAATCAATAAAAAATGTGTAGGTAGCTAATAGACTAACCGCATTTTTCTTACTTCAAGCACTTTTATACCCGTCATAATTTCTAAACGAAAGGTCCGATTCGAATAATTTAAAAAGGGATTTACATGTACATAATCAATCTTGATTATGAAACTATTTATTTGAATAAGGATTAAAACTATGTTTATTAAAACACCTTCGCAAATAATGGATTATTTTATAACAAATTTGATTACTATTAAAAAAGTTATAGTGAGCCAACCTTAAAAGATACACATTTGCTATTGTAGATTTTTTTTCGGACCTTTTTAAGAGGAACAATTCCGTGATACATGATTTTTGTGTAACTTTAACCGTTTACGCAGCGCACGCAACGGAAGCTCTCCAAAGGAATAAACTTTCCCCGTTTTTGCAACATTTATTGCTCCGCTCCGCTTCGTTAGTCGTATCGTGATGTTATATAGCCTATAGCCTTCTTCGATGAATGGGCTATCCAACACTATAAGAATTTTTCAATTCGAACCAGCAGTTCCTGAGTTTAGCGCGTCCAACCAAACAAACAAACAAATTCTTCAGCTGTATAATATGTATTCGTACAAAAAAAAATTAAATGTTTGTCTGTCTGTCTGTTCGTTCCGGCTATTCTCCAAAACGGCTGGACCGATTTTGACGGGACTTTCAATGGTAGATAGCTGATGTTATAAGGAGTAACTTGGGCTGCTTTTAATTTAGAAAAAGAATTAGGGTTCCGCGCAAAAAAATTAAAACCCATGAAATTTAATCTATTTTGCACTAATCTCTGGAACTACCAGTCGGATTTGAAAAATTATTTTTGCTTTGGTAACCCGATTCTCGAGGATGGTTATAGGCCATTTAACATTACGCTCCCGACCCTAAGGAGCCGAACAAAAAGAAAAAAATGTCAGATAGAACGCTAAGCGAAAACGAAGTAACAAATAACGTGCGGGCGATGCAACGCAGCGGGTCGGGGGACGAGGGAGTTTTATTAAAATTTGGCTGTTATTTTAGTATATTGTGTATCTTACGACATCCACGCGAACGAAGTCGTGGGGCACAGCTAGTGTTGAAATATTATTTCAAAGTTATCGTCCATTAATTTTTTCGCTACATGGTAGCAACAATCACTAATACAGGCGTAGTAGTTGAATAAATACGCACCATATTTACAGTTTGTGTAACATATCTATCTGTCAAAACCATGGCACACGCGACCCGGCTATTGTTTGCGTATGAAAAACAATTCTGTTTTGTAACTAGTTTATGTCAGGATATATATGATACTTCTAAAGAGTTTAAGTCAGTAATAAGGGAATATGACTTACATTTATATCTGACTACCAGCGCCCCGCGGTTTCACCCGCATAAGTATCGATCCCGTAGGAACATCGGGATAAAAAGTATCCTATGTGTTAATCCAGGTTATAAACTGTGTGCCAAATTTTATCCAAATCCGTTCAGTAGTTTTTGCGTGATAGAGTAACAATTATCCATCCATCCATCCTCAAAAACTTTCGCATTTATAATATTAGTAGGTTGTAAGTTAGGTGCGCAGCAGAGTCTATTGAATGATTTTGCATAAAAAGCGATTGCATCAGAAGCTTTGATTTTTCTTTTCATCGTTGACACGTAATAAAGAAACCTGTCAATGCACAACAAAGGAGACATCCATGCGCACTTAACATGGATATGTTAAGTGCGCATGGATGTCTCCTTTGTTGTGACGTCATTGTATATGTTTTTGAATGAAAATTCACCTGTATCTAATTCAGTCAGAACACCTCTCTCTCTCTCTGAACTCTATCGCAACCCTCTCGGCCAAGGGCTTCGAGAGAGTTGAACCGAATAAAACGATTATAGTACATCTATTTTAAACCCCAGGCTACAGGCATACCAAGTAATAAACTGGGTAACAAAATACACGCGATAATTAAGTGACATGTCACGCGGACATCACATTAATATCAAACACAGGGAATATTTAGTTTCTAGGGTGACACTAAACTTTCAGGGGTGGTACACTCGTCATGAAAATAAAATGGGGACTTTTGGAAAAAATAACAACATGGCCGATCCATACAACTATTGCAAGATCATCGATAACCGATCGAGTAAAATACCTACCTACTTATTTCTTCACATACACACATACTCACGCCTTCTTCTCATGGCAGAAACTACAGAACGCGCCTGTAAATATTTATTAATTTCTTTTAATTGCTGTGTAATGTGTAAAACAAGTCTGATACATACTTATTATTACGAGCACGACTCTGTTGACTCAGAATGCCTACTAAAAGTTTATCTAGGCAAAAAATATTCGACGTGTATTTATTTGACCTTTCCTCAATTTCTATTTTACCACCTCTGGTGTTGGATTTCAATAAATCTCTTCTGAGAATAAACTTGTCCGGAAATGTATCCGTATATTTCTGCGTTACATGGCCACTGGTTGAAGAGTCAGACGGTCGAGCAAAATATTTATACCTTTCATGCTATATTTGTAAGTCGGTATATTTTTACAACACTTCACAACACCCAATTTATTTGGACGTGTACCGATGTGTAACAAGACCACTTTTTAAAATTGTTTTATTTAGCTGATGTTATAATAAATCTCGCGACATCGTTCGTAAATATCTAAAGCAAATCAAAAACTAAATAAGGTATAGATTTATGTATATATTTGAACTTTGAATATCGTGAAAATATATTGAGTTACAAATCGACCGGCCTTGACCTTAAGTAAAGCTGATGCCATATATTTTTTGCGCCATAAAAGTAATAAAAACCATACACCGTGTCACTGGTTACATGTTAGCTATAAAAATAAAAGGGAACAGATTTCAGCGGTGGTAATTGGCTGGTTCATTTGTTAGAAAAAGCGTATTTCCTTTTTCGAGCGCACGAGTAGCTGTTGAGTGTGGAACTCGATCGCGTTACTTGATAAATTATGAAATTGATCATTCGCGTGTCCATAGCTCCAGTGCAGCTCTTTTGCTGGTATATCCTGTAATGAATGACCGGCCATGTGTTCCTGTCAGCTGTTTATATCAATATAGCTATCGTATCGTTACACAATGACAAAATAATTTACGTATCTTCAAAAGCTCTGATTTTATTTTTCTCATGAACGACTAGATGGAAATTGGTTCTAAGAAAACCAATAAAGTTTACATACGCAGATAGAGTCTGATAAATAGTCTCATCTATTTTCGGAATAGCAAAGAAATCAAGACTACATTCCGAGGGTTGAAAAATGACGCTAGACCCGCCACTGACGACTGATCGAAAGTCCCCTGGCTTCTAATTACACTAAGCTTTCATTTGTATTTACTTCTGCCGAATTCGCTTCTCGATTTATCGCACCCGACCAAAACACTGCGTCATTACGTTTTTTCGCTCGATTTCGTAAATTTGGTCGTGCCCACACACCAAATTGATTGCTATATGTACATGTGGCCTAGCGTCAAACCGTCTGATTGAATCTATATGTGGTCCTTTTGTGTCTGCGACAAAATAAAGGACTCTACTACTTTGTTATTTGCTTTTTATATTTATTATTAAATGTTCAACTAGATCGGAAAACTTTAGCTTTGTTATAAATCAGTTGGTGAAACTATGGGGAAACCTGCAAGTTTGCCCATAGTTTTATTAAAATTTGAAGTAGATTTTATGTGAGTTTGAAAGTTGCTACGAGCATGGGTCGTAAAGTGAGTCATTATATGAACTGACAGCTATTTGGCGAACCGCCCAGTGTGCGGGGAACAGCGTTAATTATTTCATAGCTTGAACGTCTCCTGATTCGAATGGAAGTGGGATTTAAGTCCTGATAAATTAATAGTATTTTTAGGGTTCCGTACCTCAAAAGGAAAAACGAAATCCTTATAGGATCACTTCGTTGTCCGTCTGTCTGTCTGTCTATCAGTCAGTCAAGACCTTTTTTCTCAGGAATGCTTGGAGTTATCAAGTTGAAATTAATATCAAATACGTACATAGGTGTACGGTTCTTTGGAGCTCTAAAAAAATCCAGCTTCTAAGTCAACGCAATAAAACAATACGGCCATTTATGAGACATATTTTGATACTCGCAAATAAATTAAAACCTACTACTACTTCTCGTTGACCTAGAATCATGAAATGTGGCAAGAAGCAAGGTTTCACAGCACAAGTAAAGGAAAAAGTCCGATAATCGTTAATTTATAGTTTTATCACATAAAAAAAAAAACTTTTTGTGATTACAAACTTACATTTGCAGTTGGAGAATTGACCCCTATCGATGTTTGGGAGAACATTTTTTTTAACTACAAAGTTTGTTCTTGGGATAAATTCATCCTAACTACGGAACCCTTCATTGTGCGTGGTCTGACACGCACTTGGCTAGTTTTTTTGAATATACCTTACCTTACCTAAATTAAGTTAGTTCCTAGCTACCAAATCTTTTAACTTGGTTTTATTTAAAATCAATCGATGTGGTGCAACATCGACTGATTTTGATCAACTTTGTTCATTGTTTGTGAGAAAGGGAAAAAGAATTTTAACAAAATGATTTGTGATTTGATAAGTCGAGTTCTTTGTTTTGCATGTGGCTGAAATGGATTTTTCAAATAAATTAAGTATTCATGGAAAATCACTAAAACTCGCAACAGGTTTTAGAAAAAATGACGGGATACTGACGTTTGATCATCTTTTTACAAGACTTTTGATTTTTAACGTTAAAAATATTATCAACATCATTATATGGTCTACTTGCACGTGGCTGGACCACTTTTTTCAACTTCAATACAAAATATCGCAGAAAAAAAATTTTGAAATAACGTAAATTCTGGGAAACTTCTTGACAAATAAGTATTTTTTTATTCTATTCCTTAGAAACACTTTTAAGAAATTTAAAAAATTACATATTACTCTTAAGTTACCGATTTATGAGAATTAAATTTTATTTTATAAATAAATAACAAATTCATTTCGTGAACAAAAGGCAAATTTATCGACCGCGCAAAACCGATCCCGTCAGTAGAGACCGGGCCTTCTCAGCGTGTGGACATATTATCACTTTGCATCACAGCCGCGCGCGTGTTCTACGTAAACATATTCCAGAAATTGTACGCCGACTACCACATTTTGATCCGGTTAGTATTTATTTTATTTTAAGTACTTTGCTTGTTTATGAAGGGGATAAAATTTTTGCATGCGTAGTCTTTATTTATAAAATACCGGTGTGCTGTTTTCGAAGGACAACGTCTGCCACCTACCGGATCCGCTAGTTAAGTAGGTTGTATGTTTCATAGAAAATTTTTGGAACAAAGTTCTGTAACGCGGCTTGCGGTAGGAATAAACTGGCAGAAATCATCACGCTTTCTCTCTCTCTCTCTTGATAGAGAAAGTGTGAATTTGGTCAAAACGAAAATCCAAAATGGCGGCTGCGAAAATTTTCAAATTTTTTGTCATGGGCGTCGATTTCATGGTTTTCGATGGTGTTAAAGCCGATAGTGACATCAAAATGAAAATCCAAGATGGCGGCTGCGAAAATTTTCAAATTTTTCATCATGGGTGTCGATTCCATGGTTTCCGATTGTGTTAAAACCAATAGTGACATCAAAATGAAAATCCGAGAGGGCGGCTGCAAATATTTTCAAATTTTTCGTCATGGGTGTCGCTTTCTTAGTTTCGAGGGTGCATAAGTTAATAGTGAGGTCAAAAATCCAGGTCGTAAATCCAAGGAAGAAACTTCATTCCTGAAGGGTGTCTCCCGACTGAACACGTTTTTAATCCTTCAGCAATCATATATCAATCCGCGCGCTGCTCGGATACTATACTTATATAAGCAGTGCAAGAGCACTGCTTATTTAGAATCCGAGCAAGAGCAAACAATGGTGCCGACTCTCTTGTACACCGAACTAAACTATCACTAAAATTCCTTACTTTTGCCTTTGAGAATCTTAAAGCTATTCAGCAAAAAAATATCACTAAATTTAAAAATAATTTTTACAGAACTAAATCGAATTTGACAATTGTGACTCCACGTGGTAAGTACTTGTTTGCCCTACCCCGTGACTTTTTTTGAGTCGGGGGCGCGTAGGGCCTCGACGTGTTTTATATGGAATTTTTCACTTTTTGTATGGAAAATATGAAAAATTATTATTACCTACATTGTGAGTTTTAGGGGTTTATGTATAATAAAGGGGGTCGAAATTTTCATTATTTTTGTGATAGGACACACCGGTTTCAAGATATAAGCAAAAGATAAAAAAAATATAATACTGTTTTTGCACCTGAAGTCGACGTGTTAGTGTGAATTTTAGTTCATGCCAACTAATTTTATTCCACACCTTTTTCATCGTGATTAAAAATAGTCCACACAAACTTAACATCGCAATGAATTTGCCTACACTCTAGCGAGTGAATTTTGTGCACGGCCTCTTAATGATCAAAAAATATACTTATTTTAGTTTAGTGAAACCCAAAAACTTGTATTATTAGGTACGTATTTATTAATAGAAAGTAGTTTATAATTCAAAATCCATTAGCAGATGTAACACGTTGGTAAACAGTCTTCATTATTAAACATCTGTGTTTAGAGCTTATACATGGCTTAATGTAACTGCGGATTATAGTAGCGGTTCTGATAAAAGATGATAAGCCTCTTTACGTTTTAATATTACCATGTGTCATTCGTAATTCCCAAAACGGTTGGCAAACGTGTAATCCCGGTTCGATTCAATAATGGTGTTTAAAAGGGATATTTAAGGGGACATCACAATGTGATGTAAACTTTTTGCATTACGTTTATGTCTGTTCGACTCGCTGTACCCTTCAACAATAAAGAGTAGGTAGGACCTTTTTATCTACATGAGCACCAATGAGAGCAGCAGCTACTACTCATCCAACAAACTTTAAACTCCTCAAGTTCGCTGAAACGTTGAATGACTTTCTTACCTTTTTTTTCACTTTGTGACCCACTCTCAACACCCTCCTAATTAATAAGACTCCAACGAGTTCTGGAATATTATTCACTTTGGAATAAATCTACGACCTTAGAAATTAAGTTCTTTCACTCCTGTTATGGAACATCGTTTGCGCTAGTCTGATCTTCTAATACTAGACATAATTTTGCTGACAAGTCATCCAACTGTCAGTGATTAGAACTTTTTACGCGTAGTATTTACTCTACTGCGCGACAGCAATGACAGGGTTATATACATGTACATATTTCACGCGTATCTATGTGTATCTTTGTATATGGGATTCTTTATATCCTCGCAACATCCTAACGGCTGGATGAATTTTACTACATGAGGTGATAGACACCTCACCTCGTCTCGTCTAGGTTGCGCGATGACTAGATGCGATGGTTAGATTTTAGTTTATATAAAATAAAATGACGGATTTTAGACGTCAACAAGTAAAAAAAAAAATGTAGGTGCCATGACCATGTGGGGTAAAATAAAAAAATTTAATGGAGAAAATAAAAACCCGACTGCTCAAAACAAGCTCTCTTTTCAAGCAGTCTAATGCCGCGGTCCCCAGCTCGCTTTCTCACAGGCCACATCGCGCTAGGACAGGCCGACAGGCCGTGGGAACCGTCGATCCGAGGAGGGCTGTAGTGGGAATGCAGGGCACGGGCCGCGACAGCCCTCGATACGAGCGGCCGCGCGCCAGGCCGCGACAGACCTTCGCAGGCCGTGGGATCGCGGCATAATGCCGTCGTCGTCGTAATGTAGTCGCAGTTATTTTAGTTCAATTTCAGACTTGATGATACCAACTGCGTCAAACTGCTTGAAAAGTGAGCTTGTTCTGAGCAGTCGGGTTTTTGTTTTCTTCATTTTTTATTTATTTCAACCTATTAGTGTGTTAGTTTTTTGGAATCGTCTCCTCAAGCCATTTATTTTGATACCCCACATGGTCATGGTACCTACTCAGTCGAGTTTTTTTTTCCTTATGAAATCCACCCATGGAACCTCTATTTAAAATTAAACTTTACCATATACTAAATACGGTCTTCTTTTCCTTTAGTTGATAACGGAGATCAACGTGCAGTTGGCGTTGTTCCGCGACCTGCTGATCCACATCGGTCAGCCGCACGACTCGCCCGAACTGCGCGAGCGCGTGCGTCGACTGCGCCGCGCATGCGTAGAAGCCACCAAGACGACTAGCACACTAGTTCTACCTAATTGTAAAAAGTTAGTATGGTTTTAGTTCTCTAGGGAGTAACCACATTTATCGACGCGGAATTGGCTTGAGCCGGTCTGACGACGCGGCTCGACACCGTGTCGAAATTAAAGTAACAAGTGTAGTGCTGGTGATACGTGATCAGCTCAAGCCGATTACACGCCGATAAGTGTGGTCAATCCCTAAATATTAATAAACGCAGGCTCTCATAGACAGCTGTTGGGTTCAGTCTTTGCGATGTTCTCCATAGTGTCTTATTTATCTGGGACAGTGCGGAGAAATCTAACCATAGCAGGTACATGATTTTTTTTTAATAATATATTTGTACACACGCCAAAAGAGTTAAGTAACCACTCACGCACACTAAAAAACTATAATGCTACTTTACGTACTGCTGCTACCAATGACAGCCACGCACACATCGCATTCCTCGAGTGAGTGCGCTAACGTCTTCTAAATGGTAGTAAGTATAACATAATTTCTGTTGCTCTCGTGGCGCAACAGGTAAGCATTCGACCTGCCGTAACAAATGACTAGAGTTCGAGCCACGACTTTACTAAAATTATTGTTTTTGAGATTTTGTAATTTCGAGTTAATATACTAACTGAATAAAGCGACATTCTGACCGATTTGAGAATCTACCACAATTTTCTCGCCTACTTATAATTATTTGCCAGTTTAGAAGCTAATTGTGAACTTATATATATGAGTCAGTCTGCATTAGCAACTACACCTACTCGTATACTCCTCCTTTTGCACTTACGAAGTTTGTGATTGTGATAAATTGATTAACCATGCATCATTTAAAAATATTCCAAAAAGCTTAGATTATTGTTTTGCATGAGCAAAACATTTCTGTTAGTGAAATCGCAAGGCGCCTAATGATATCGGTGAGTAAAATTATTATTATTTTAATTTATTTTATTTACTTCAGATATAGTGATCCATATTTTTGTAAGTATAGTATAGTTTTGGCGTGTGTACATTCCAAGGGGTTTTCTGTAGCTCTGGTAGTCATGTTTCCCTGTACAGTTTCAGTTATGTGCTTTATTATTTCCTGAATGTATCATAAAATTACCTAGATAGTACTTGTCTTACAACTACAGAAGAGAAAGCCTAGATTTAATAGTGTTTAAACATAGACCACGTTTCGTCAAACAGTTTCCTAGTTTTGCTTTATTAAATAAACAGCGTCAGCTGCAAATTGCGATTGTACTGCGTGATTACGCAAAAGGAAAATGTTAAAAAACAAACATACTCAATCATTCGTGCCGCCAATTAAAAATTGTGACAACCACTTATAAATTTGTGCTTGCTTTGCTTGTATTTATAAAAATTACACATTATCGATACGAGTATCAAAGGAATAACCCTTATCAAAGGAACAAAGTTGATTTTGTATCACATCGAACGAAGCATTTTTAAGGTTATATATACCCTTCCTATAATTTCCATTTTCATGAGGAGCAATATTAAACATAGATACACAGAAAACACCTAGTTCACCGCTCACCGAGATATGAAGCGGATCCTGTTTTATTGCACATATACCGAGGAATCGATCACGTAGAAGATCGAGTAGAAATTTCCGATATCTCAATTTCAGAAGGGTTTAACCATAGTTGTTTATTTTTTTGCGAGCACTCTGCCTCTCAGAACGGCTGCTTCAAATCAATATTGAACGGCGGCTTAACCTCGTAATCTTATAACGTGCATCTTAAATTAAGTACAAAAACCGGCCAAGTACGAGTCGAACTCGTACACGAAGGGTTCCGTACCACTGTACAATATTTAACACTACATTTTTTTTAAATACTTCAGTTTGTTTGTATGGGGACCGACCCTCTTTATTTTTTTGTATGGGGACCGACCCTCTTTATTTTTTTGTATGGGGACCGACCCTCTTTATTTTTTTGTATGGGGACCGACCCTCTTTATTTTTTTGTATGGGGACCGACCCTCTTTATTTTTTTGTATGGGGACCGACCCTCTTTATTTTTTTGTTTTATTTTATTTTTATTAGTTGTTGTTATAGTGGTAATAGAAATACAAAATCTGTGAAAATTTCAACTGTCTACGTATAACGGTTCTTGAGATACAGCCCGCTGACAGACAGACGGACGGACGGACGGACGGATGGACGGACGGACAGATGGACGGACAGTGGAGGCTTAGCAATAGTGTTCTGTTTGGCAACCTTCGGGTATGAAACCCTAAAAAGTAGAAAAAAAGATTACCAAGTGATGCGAGCGTTTGAATCGAATCTCCCTTGCGGCCCCCAATTTGTGTCTGCCGTTAGATTAATGCGGCCTCCCTACTAGACAAATGGCTGCCCGTTTAAGACAAAACAATACATGTCGTATTATTCACTACAGCTCATAAAATAACAATTTTCTGTACACTAGCCACTGTTTATATGACGTTGTATTCCGCCGAAATTTTGTCTTTAAAGTTGTAACTCTTTTGTTCTTGCTCGCTCAGGAACTTCCTGAAACGGCACGGTTTGGCTTCTGGAGTTTCACCATTCCATTATTCTGCTTTATGTTATACAAAATATTCACCTTAAGGGTAAGTACCAGGATTGCGGGATGTTCGAAAGAGTTACCGTGGCCCCGGCACAGGCAAC
This sequence comes from Fissipunctia ypsillon, assembly GCA_947568875.1. NCBI lineage: Eukaryota > Metazoa > Arthropoda > Insecta > Lepidoptera > Noctuidae > Fissipunctia > Fissipunctia ypsillon. The sequence goes on along the minus strand of OX387644.1, from coordinate 11,458,945 downwards.
AGAAGGAACACGGGTGGGTTTTAGTCAGTAAAAGTCTGGCACGCCCTCCCGCTCCGCCCAGAGCGGGAGAAGTCATTTGATGATTTCCCATCCACAAAAAAAAAAAAAAAAAAAGGGTAAGTACCAGGAAATCGTATTATGGGTAATAGAAAACTTAAAGTAGTAGGTAGCCACGAAAAAAACGTCTGGCTAGCTAAAGAGTTTCACCAGTCAGTCAAACGTGCAAGAAGCACTGCCGTATTTTGATAACTTTGAAGTCACCTAATTTCCTATGTTTTCAACCACCTACTATTTCTAACCACTGTTTTGCAGTTTTCCATAACATTACTTCTGTTTTACAAAAAAAAAATCGGAAATTTTCTGAATTTTCACGCCCGAAACAAACTATATAAATATAAACTATGGCGAAAATTCAGAAACTTTCTGATTTTTTACGCACAAAAAAAATCCGACGAATTGAGAACCTTCTCCTTTTTTTGAAGTTGGTTAAAGAGAAGTAATGTTATAGAAAACAGAAAAAATCAGTGGTTAGAAACTCACTGTTCTTTTTTGTCTATAATATTAATTAGGCGACTTCTTGTTTACGCCAAAGTTATCAAAATATGGCAGTGCTTTTTGCACGTTTTTATTGATATTAATTTTTTTTAACAATCATCTACAAGGTTTATCCTCAATCCGATTTTTTCACTGACTGGTGAAACTTATGAGCTACACAGACGTTTTTTTTTTTCATGCTACTTAAAGTACCATGAAAAAAGTTTTCTATATACAGTTGTCCAAAACCCATAACACGACTTACTGGTACCGACCCTTAATAGATAAATTGTTGCGTAAGCCTTCTATATACACTGTAAGCTACATGACACTGTAGTAGATGATGGTGACACCCGGCCATTTGCATTTCAAAAAGCGAACCAATTCGCCGTCTCTGATGTCAAATCCGAAAGACAACTAATTACATCACGAAAAGTTTTTGCATTTCACTGCAGAAAGAGAAGAGAATCTGAACTATAAACAGATGTTTTATTATTTGAGAATTAATATGTGTACGAGTTTTATCCTGATTCGATTTTATTTATTCACTGAGCGGTCTAATAAAAGACAAGCGGGGCAATTGCGCAACATACTTACAGTAGTAATCGGTTTCATTTTGACAGTTCAACATTATTCATTGCGCTATTTACGTTATTGAGCAGACCAATTTTTCGAACATAAGAAGCAATGGATTAGCAATTTGCTTCAAAATGATTCAGATTCTGATTGATAGTGTGTTACGCAATTAGGGTGCCGGCCGGGATTTATAACTTTGTATCAATGAGTTTTATTCGTAGAATTCACGAATTAGAGAACGAGTTCAATTTATTATTATTGGAGTCGTTGTAATATCGAATGATTATAAATAATTTGTAAGTCTGAACTCTTCGAAGAGTCGTCTTCGAAGAGTTTTCGTTGCGAAATATTTTATTAAAAGAACTGAATTTATTAGAGGTTCACTCAATGTTAGTAAATCATTATTTCTTCTTTAACAACAACTTACCTCCGCGTGCTCGTAACTGTATTACCTAGGTCTTAGGACCCTAGATAATCCTAAAACAGCTACACAGTCTAGAATAACAAGCTCTCTCTACAACTTAACAACTACTTAACTTAGTCTGCCAAGTTTTACTTGTTCCAAAATTCCAGTGGCTATCTTAATCCAGCACAGCATCTTGGACACTTAAAAAGTGTTGTTAGGTAAGTAGTTTAAATAAATTAACTGCGCAAAAAATAAATAGCTATTTGTGTAAAGGGGTCCCGAACCACTTTCTAGTGGTTCCTTTACTTCTGTAAATCAAGAAAGAAAGAAAAATAGGTTTATTTGTCACAGAAACACAAAAAAAAATTAAAGAATGTAATAAATGTACTCTGCTACCTATCACTTTAAGAACCGAAACGTTTGATCACAAAAGCAACTTAATTTAAAGCCATTCAACTTTTCTTTTGTTTTCCATTCATTTGTCTTATAGCGAGTAATTACCACGGAGTCTGTATGATTACCTACTTCGTGGTAATGGCATACAATTCTTACTACTTGATATCGATACCTATTTTAAACTCTATACGTTGTTGGTGCGACACATACCTAGTTTGAATTGTTTGGTTATGAGAATGGGCTCGCCAGCTATTACACACTACATACACAAGTCCGAATACCGTTACTGCGCGACAAACACGGGCACATCCCGTTGAGAATTCAAGCATGACGTGTGCCGGTACAATGAATATTTCCAACCTTTCGATCCATAGGAGCCACAAAATCACATCTAGTCCCATTTCTATATCTCAATCTAGCTTCAGACCTCTCCGGATTATTTCATCAAAGCGAGAAGCTATTTAGGTAATCAAACTTTTGAATGAACTGAAACTAAACCCAGTGGTACTATCTTGATTACTTTCGGTTGCTCTCTACAAACAATTTTCGCAAATCCAGTTCATATTTAGGTTTATTTATGGGTTTATTCACGTGAGATTGCCATTTGGATGCACGTTAGTTTCGGTGCGTTGCAGCGCGCGTGATTCATTTTGGGGAAGCTCCTAAACATCTTTATTTATTTGTTTAACAGTTTATGTACACACATATAAACAGACAATAAGAATGGAACAGAAAAATACGTACAAAGGTGATGCTTATTTCTAAAGAAATCTCTTCCAGCATGCCTTTTTTTTTTTTTTTTTTTGTGGATGGGAAATCATCAAATGACTTCTCCCGCTCTGGGCGGAGCGGGAGGGCGTGTCAGACTTTTACTGACTAAAACCCACCCGTGTTCCTTCTGTTGCCTGTGCCGGGGCCACGGTAACTCTTTCGAACATCCCGCAACCCTAGCTGGCATCGGCCCTAGCAGACCCCGTCAATAGTGCTGACATCTCTTTGAGGCGCGCGTGGAACACGACGCGCCGTCGACTCGGGCCTGGTCCTTACCGGACGGCGAGCTACCCATTGCTCGCCGGCCGCAAGCCCGCGCCTACGGTGGCCGGGAATCGGCTGCCAATTCCCGACGCCCAGGGCGTCTCCTGCGGCGACTAGGGGCGTGAGGGTGCAAAGCTTGCCTCTCCCTCACGCGTCCCGCCTCCTCCTTCACGAGCATTACTGCTTCGCAGAAGGAGGTAATGGCTTCCCATGCACTCTCGCTCCGTACCATGGCCTGGACCAGGGCCGGACGCGAGAGATCGCCGCCGCCGATCGCTTCCGCGAGGACATGGCGGTGCTCCGCCCAAGCCGGGCAGACCTCCACCGTATGCTCCACCGTGTCCTCCGGGCGATCCACACAGTGGTGACACCCGGGCGTTTCCTCCCGCCTTATCCGGAACAGGTACCTCCCGAAGCACCCGTGTCCGGTGAGGACCTGCGTCAGGCGGAAGGTGAGGACGCCGTTGCGCCTCTCCAGCCACTCCTCAAAGAGGGGACTTATCGCCGCAATTGTGGCGTGCCCAGCGCTGGGTTGCGACAATCGCACTCTCCATGCCGCCATGAGATCCTGCCGGCATGCCTGCGATAGGAAAGTAGACAAAGAGATTTAGTCAGCGTGTGTTAGAGTAAAAGAGAAAACAAAATACATACAATCAAAAACGATACACTAATATGAGTATATACAAATATATATAAACATACAATATGAGTACATACAAATAAAAGGCGTATGTATGTAATTTATGTGTTTTTCTTTATGTAGTGAATGTGAAGAGCTATTTGTTATGCAGGTCAACGAGCGACGGCTGCGCGGAACAGCCCCAGCTGGTGCTGCTGTATTTCATGGCACAACTCCTGCTGCGGGAGCTCGCCAAGTGTCACCGACTTGTGCAGCTCGTGCCAATGGATATGACCTCGTATTATGGTATGTTAACCTATGAAGCTAAAACCTTTGAACGTATTTGAATAGTTGCAGGAATAATAATATTTTGACGCTACGAAATAGTAAGTGAATTATGAAAGGGAAACAAATAATCATCCGTTTCGTAAAATAAAAACCGGCCAAGTGCGTGTCGGGCGACGCACAATGAAGGGTCCCGTAGTTGGGATGACGAAAGAAGAGACAGAATTATCCCATGAACAAACTTAACATTGCAGTTGACAACGTATTCTCCCATACATTCCGCACGGGACGGGAGACAATGTTTTTCAACTACAATGTTAAGTTTCGCAAATGTCAGTTTGTACGCACAACATTGTGAGTTTTACCGTGTTATTTTAAGACCATAGACTTCTTATAGGTTTTCCTGTAATCTATAAGTTTTGAACTATTTTCTGTCTTTTTTTTTTAAATTTTAGGCTCAGTAGTTTCGGAGGTATGGTAAATTTTCAGCTATTTTCTTAAATAACTCTAAAACTATTTATTTTAAAATTATGAAAAAATATATGCGAGACACCCACGATAAATTGACTTGATATGCCACACGGTTTGGAAAACTTTTTTTTAAATTTTCTTATTTGCCCGCCAAAGTGACCCCCATATTCAAAATTATTTTTATTTTCGTTACACGTCCGTGTTTGGGTCACAGAAATTCATATGTGTACCTACCAAATTTCAACTTAATCAGTCCATTAGATTCGGAGCAAATTGGCTGTGACAGACGGACAGACACACGAGTGATCCTGTAAGGGTTCCGGTTTTTCCTTTTGAGGTACGGAACCCTAAAAAATACCAAAAAGTACGTACTATTTTATTTTATATTCAAAGATAGCAACTTGCGTTAACGATGCGTAACGTCAAAATTATTCATACTAGGGCTACTGAGCACTTCTGTAACTTGTATCGACTTGAATAAATATTATTTCGAAAAGATCCACTGCAGGTACTTACCTGTTGATAACCCGACTACGGCGTACCCAGTAGCAGAGTAATTTTATTTATTTACTTGTGCATATGAAATGAGTTATACAGTGTATTACCCTAGGCTGGCGGGGCCAACAACAATGCTTCTAAGAAACCACTGAAAAATAAATTACTTACAGACACACATGTATCTTCATCTAAGTGTGGTCGAATATACCACCCTACTATTTCCCGCGAGTGTCGTTTACTGAATAAAGGATTACACCCGTATTATAAAAATAGCCGGCAGCAAACACTTATGTATTAAAAACAACATTCTGAACCTAATCCATCTGTCAATTGTAGTCATTACTGCAATATCTCCCAAGAAAGATTGTTGTGCTGGTAAAAGAGGCAATTTAGAAGAGGACATTTGTCAAGATGACGTAGGAGCTAAGCCCTGGCCAATAATTACCAAGCTTGACAGGCCATCTTTTAGTATTATCTTCTAGTCTCCTATTAAGATGCCGCCGAAGAAAAGTTTGGTCTGGCATGGCCTAAGTATTCGGCTTAAGCCTAACGAGCACGCTGAAAAACCATACACAATAATAGCTTTTCTTCTAAGACTATTAATTAACATAACATAACATCACGCCTTGTTTCCCCGAAGGGTTAGGCAGATGTGTACCTATAGTACACTCACATTTCGCCAGTTATGTTTAAGTCCCATGTAATAGGGGGCAAGCCTATTACCATCTACCGGGCACAAATCCAGACTACGGGCTGCTACTGAGAATTTCCAGATAGAAAAACCCAATAACACTTTGCCCGACCTGGGAATCGAACCCAGGACCTCATGCTCAGCAGTAGCGCTTGCGGCCACTAGATCAACGAGGCAGTCACTATTAATTAATTATTCAGAAAAGTTAGATTATATTTTTCGTTGATCCGCAAAATTTTATAATACTGTTCAGTCTTCTAATTATGCTAGAACAAAAAGATATTAGCATAACAAATGATAACAAAGTTGTGAAACATTTCTGAAACATTGTTGGTATTCCCGAATTATAAATTCATTTGTAACAAAAGTTCTTTTTTTTTCTTTTGAGATGGTTCGGAAAGGAAACGAATTCGTAGAGTATATTAGAAGCAGGTGTTTATCTTCCCTCGCTTAGAGGCAACTGAGGGTAATGGGATGGCAGACAATAAGTGATTCACCTGTCGATTAGATGAGCCGACCCGTTTCGGTTACTCTTAGAGATTTGGCTAACGGTATTGGAAAACGGTGTATCGGGTATTGGTTTTTAATTCGCCTCATTATGTCTGTTTAGATCCCCTATTTTCACACATTTTGATACGGTTTTTGCACTAACTTACGCTCACTAAAGTTTATATCTGAACGATCAACCACTTAACACTCTTAATTGAAAACTTTTTCTTGAAAACGAAAAGCCACACTTTCTTTCTATTGCGACTAGATTGAACAACAAAAGTACCATTTTAATAGCGTGCCACCGCGAACAATTAGTGGCGATTAATCACTGCTAAAGACACCAACCGCAGTGTTCAACTTGGACAGAATTTCGGGGAAAAATATTCCCTTATTTTCCCCGGTTGGGAGCAACATTACCGGTTCTAAGTGTAACAAGATCTAAGATATACGACACAATACCTGTGAACATTAACAAAGGCGGGCGGTGTGGTGACGTTCGATTGAAACTGTGTTGGTACAACTACCTCTAGCTACCTGCAATTGCATTGAAACTCAGCTCAGCTTTCCAGACGTTCGTATAGTTTAATCTCCCCATTGAAAGCCTATTCAGTTAGAATCCGAAGATAACACGGAGTTGGATGTCGTTTGGATTTCGTTTCCAATTTTTATTCGAACTAGATGTGTGCTTAGTTTTCAACTCTTTTGTTATAGTAATATAGTTGGGATGCTGAGGCAATTGAATTTAGGTACTAAGAGTTTATTTAATGTTATTTTTTATATCAAACAAATTGTATTTTTCTTTTTGGAGGCTGTTAGCCTAAGTGGTGTACCTACAACAATAAAGCGCTATTTTTTGGATTGAAAGCCAAAAGCAGGTTTGGTATGTATTGTATCCATTTCCAATTTGTTATTTGTTTTTCCAACAACACAATATTTAAAATTGAATTGCATGGATTTGGAATAGAATGCCAAAGCTTTTATGAAATCACATTTATAACACAGTACACTCATAGAGGCATTTCTATGTGAAAAGGTGGGTGGTATGGGGGTGTGACTGTTCGATCTGAAATTATACAGCGATGCAGCCACACGCAAATGAGATTTATTGCACCCTTAGCTTTTGGCCGTGACTTCGCCCGCGTGGATGTCGGAAAATATCCCACGAGTACGTACTATCGAGAGAAAAAAGTATCCTATGTCCTAACCCAGGACATGGTAGACCATGACCTGGGTTACTCAACCTTCCAACCTCAGCCTTGGTTATCCGGGTCCGTTCAACCTTTTTATCGTGAAAGCGTAACAAACAAACAAACTCACTTTCGCATTTATATTAATAATATATGTAGTAAGGATATAATGATAAAATTAACAAATAATAATAATTCCAACAATACATTTTGAATTTGATATACTTACAGTACTTACACCAATGATTTTATATTAATTCCTTTGCAAAACGGAACGGCAATCTTAAAAATAAAAAAGTAATTTTAAAAAATTATATCGACTTCAAAAAGAAATTAACTCAAAATTATGAAATAACTTTACTTTCGGAAGTCGGTATCTTGGGATGTGCATTTTAGTTTTAGTTTTTTGACACCGACTTCCAAAATTAAAATTCTTTCAAAATTTAGAATTAATTTATTTTTGAAGTCGGCTTAATTTTGTTAATTTAGTTTTTTATTTCGTAATTTTTAGTTTTAAGTAAAAACTGGAATATTTGTTTGTAATAAGAGTTAATAGTTTTGATGTAAATATTGCACTAGAATTTGTTGATGTTGGTTTTGAGTTGTTTTCCATTGGACACCACACCCGTAACTCGTATGAATAAGCCAGGCGCTGCGGCACCCTTACACGTATTAGTCCATGTCTTGAAAACTACTGAACATTTTGATGAAACTTGCACTGTTCCCTAAGTTGAAGTTAATGTAAGCCAATAAAAAATTACCACAAGCCAGTTAATATTTTCGGAGAAATGCGTGGACAATACATACATACACATATAAAAATTTGTATATTTGTTTGGAAGCTCATGTTTATCCATAATCTTTAAAAAGGAAAATAGTAGCCACTAAGCTCCATTTTAAGAATTATAATAAAACTTAGCAATGGAAAACCACTGTTTTGTAATAATAATATAGTAAGTATATTTTTGTGGAGCACAACGTAACATGCTTATTTTCTATATTTTCATTCTAAAAGAAAAACCGGCCAAGTACGTGTCGGACCACGAACAATGAAGGGTTCCGTAGTTGGGATGAATTTATCCCAAGAACAAACTTAGCATTGTAGTTGAAAAACATGTTCACTCATACATTCCAACTGCAAATGTAAGTTGGTCGAATATTACTCGTTAACTTGTAAAGCCTACTTAGCTGTGATAGTTTTCCTTTTAACTTCGTTGTATATACTACTACCGTCAATTTTTTCACATATCCAAAACTAATCGTTTAGCTGACGGGAAGGGGGGGGACACTTGACTAACAAAAATTAGCACTTTAAAGCTTAATATTTCAGAAACGGATCCCTTAATCGAAAAATTGTTTTCACAAACCCGCAATATTTTTGAAACACCAACCCAACAACACCCCACACTATGGGGTTGACGAGAAAAAAAACTTCCCCACTTTACGTGTACTGGAGGTACCCAAATTTTTTTTCCATGATTTTATTTCACCACTTTGTCGGCGTTATTAATATGTATATGTATGTCCATGCCAAATTATAGCTTTCTAGTACTAAGAGTCTCTGAGCTAAGCTACGGACGGACAGACATGGCGAAACTATAAGGGTTCCTTGTTGACTACGGAGCCCTAAAAAACCAAACAAACGATGACGGCGCCACTGCGCGCGCGATTTCGTCATAAAGTTTGACCATGAGAATTTGTACAGTCGCCGTCGAGAGGTTTTCTTGACACCTGTCAGTTTCATACTAACGAATATGTGTTGTCTGCTCATGATACAGAAACCGGGTTTAGACTTTCTAAACTGTTCAATGAAATACTTACTTATTTTAGCTTAGCAATACTTTTAGGTACTACATCAAAAGCTAGTACGAAAAAGAAGACCTAAACCAAATTACAATACATTTTATTTTCTATTATACCTTCAATTGCATCACAAACCTATCCAGTTCTCTAACAAATTGTTTTCCGCAGAGAATCGGGCGGGTCCGTCAAACTTCGGCAACGTCATCAGCCAGATCCTGTTGTGCAAGCAGATCACTCCCGACTTCAACCAAGAGGAACTGTGCAGCATCGTGAAGGACACGCAGGAGATCACCAGAATAGTTAATGACATACAGGAGTATTTACCGCAGCATGAAAATTTGAATCACTTAGGTAAGACAATCCTAGTGACAATTTTGTTCATGAAGAGGTGTTGGTTACTACTTCTAGTAGAATAGTTTGAATTGCTCAAGTCTTTTACATTCGGGTTTTGTAAGAGCTAAATATTATATCAAGAGTATAATGCACAGCATTAGGAGTGCATACATAATTAGATAACCATGTTTTGTCAAGGGTGATTTTAACAATACTTCCTGACGTAAAGCACATATTAAAAAATTCGACTCTATATGGACAACTTTATGAGGCCGCTTACATTTTATACAACCACTTTACAACGAGTACAATGCGAACAATCCCGTATTAATTTGTTATTCCAGTGAGTTCAGTGCTTTCAGGATTTTAATTTATAATAATATTCAGATCAAACGTGAAATACATTGCATTCATATTTCGCGAAGCGTCGTTCTACGGCCATTAACGTTGAAGCGATTGTGCTTTTAACTTCGAACGTAAATGCCGGAAGGAGTTTCAGTCTCTACGGCGTGGCCATTGTTCTTCACACCTCCTGTCGCCACAACACTAAAGTACATTTGCTGTGGCAGGTTAACGCATTACTAACAAAACCAGGAACACCGCAACACCTCTGCGTCTTTTCATTGACATTAAGAACACTCTGTAACCAAATGCGGGAAAAATACTCTTTTATACACCACTGCGCCGCTAAATATCTACTTACGGAATAAAGCTGTTCCCTCCAACGTAATCTATGTAGTTACAGACTGTTAACGCTGCGAAAGACGTTTCCATTGAAGTTATGTGTACAACTGGGAAATAACACGCGTAGTCGCGCAGTCACCGCACCGCTAACTGCGAGTTTGTGTAATGTGTGTTTTGGTAAGAAAAATAATTCCAAGTTAGGCCTACATTCCCCGATCAGTAATCAAGTTCTAGAATGTTTTATTTTTATTGTGCTTACGAAACTGTATTTGTAGGTACACGAAAAAAGTGGAAAAGTAACTCGATTAAACTAAATATAAGAACGAACTAGAAGATTTTACTAACACGACCACAGCAAATGTATTACGTGACATCCAAACTATCTCGAACACTCAACACAAATAGTGATTTAATATTTCATACGTCATACATTCACAAACGAACGTAAGTAACAGTTGGCGTCTTTTACAGAGAGCAACATCGCGCTGAAGGGTGACGACGTCAACGGACTGTGGAGGAACAAGCGAAGAGGATCCTTGTACAAAGGCATGGGAGTACTTTGTTGTGTGTCGCGGCCCAACTACCTCTGAGGGTGACAGGTCTCGCCCACGCGGCGGCTCACCCCCGAACCCATCACCTCCACGGGATGCTAAGACGGCCACCAACCAGTGACTCAAGTGACAGTGAATGACGCTACAAACTGTGCGCAGAATGGGTCCATTACATTGTTTAATTAGTAACTGATTAGCGAATTGACAAGTTCACAGTGGTTGATTTGAAATCGTATTATCACGTAAATGTAGTTCAATTATAATTAATTATAATAGACATATAAGTACTGCATATATTCATGCATAGAGTTAATTATTATGAATTGCCTGGAATGGGATCAATTGCGTTTAAGTAAAGTAGTATATAATACAAATAATTAGTATTGTTTTGCACCATAGGTCATTGCATTGATGGCTGTGTCGTGTTTATAATTTCCATTTGGTATAGGTTAACTTTTTTACGCGGTTTCTATCTATCTATGATAAATTCTGATTTAGATACCTATCTATCTTTGTTTTGGAGTATCTACTTTATGTATTAGATGTTTTTCCATCCCTCACTACATTATTTATAATCTAGAAAACTATCTCGTATGCTGTTAGATATTCAAAATAGCCTAATGTTTCAGTAAGTACATTCTAGTCGGGGTCACAAGTTATCATCTCGTCTTTGCCCTACGAGTTTGTGACTTGTATGTTTTCTAGTCATTTACACCGGGCAATTTTTTATCATTACCCAAATTTTCACAGAGTGTTCTACCCATGAATATGAACAACTTTCACTATGAGACCAACTCTGAAATCATGAAAAAAAAAATCTGCTGTTTCATACATTTTGGTCGAGTAGGTATTGGACTTTTGTATGAAACAGCAGATTTTTTTTCCGCGATTTCAGAGTTGATCCCATAGAGAAAGTTTTCATATTTATGGGTAGAATACTCTGTGAAAATTTGGGTAGTGATAAAAAAATTGGCCAGTATTAAACAGTAGTAAATAGGTATCATACCTGTAAATTCGCTATCCTCTCGTATTATTTATTTTTCTTAATTTGATAAATTTTACTTAATTTCTAGTTTTAACTTGATATATCGCTATATTCCCCGGAGGGGAAGGCAGAGTAGTACCCAAAGTACACTCACTTCTTGCTAGTTATGTTATAAGGTCCCAGCGACAAGAATTTCTAGTTTTATCTTCCAAAATACCAAATATTAGCTCACATTAGAATACTTCAAGTACTGTAATGTTTTATTTTAATCAATGGCCTAGTCATTGTCGCGTAAATTAATCTTGAATATTCTAGTCAATTATTGTAATAAGTACCATGAAATTTCTAAGTTAATTAAATTAAGCATGCTAAACAATTAACTAATAGATAAATAACGTAATACTTTTTAAAGGTAATTACAGGTTTTAAGCCGAGGGCACATCATAAAAAACATCGTGGTTCATTTTCCTCGTTTTAATTTTCATGAATATGAAAAAATGTTCCTAATGTTAAAAAAACTTGTTGTTTTTTGCTGCCGTTATTTAAATTAAAATGTTCTATGTTATAGAAAAAACAGAATAACAAAATAAGCATTGAACACTTTTGGTACGTACCCTTACTCATCACGTCTCGTGAATATAAGCCAATAACACACGGGTACCGCAACGCAAAATCCTCGGTAACGCACCAAGCATAATATTATGACAATTCCAACGGTATTCTACTTCCTGCGTGTCACGCTCGTGTACTACGCTATAAACCATAGAACGCACGCACGACACAGATTTTTCATGATGTGTGCTCGGTTTTATTCAAACTTTTTGTACATAAATAATTAAACTGTTTTTCTTTTGAAATATGCCTTTAGTGACACAAATTCTCATGCAATCTTAGTTACAATCTAAGTTTAAAACTCCACTCACCTAATTATTAAGAATTGAATAGCTTATTACGTTACGCATGTATCTCAATCATTATTGTATTAGTAAAATGTTGCCTAAATATATCTATATTTAAAGAATAGTTATTGAATAAGATTTAAAACAATAAGTATGTTTAACAAGTGGATATTACTTAATCTACATCTACATCTGAAATATTTATTTTAATGTAGTGCACTGCAAACACAGGTACCTTATAAAAAAATAAATTAAGTAAATTTGTAGAAATCACGCAATTAGAGACACGATATCATTAATTTATCAATAGGCACATGACACGTAGACAAAAAGTGTTCGTTTATTACTTTTCTGTACTTCATCTGTACTATTAACTCATTTAGCCTAACGGTTCAATTTGTGTAATACACTATTATGATAATCCACTTACTAAAGTGAAGACTGTGATATACTCGTAATATATTAAATTATTATTATTATAGGTAGAAGAAAATAATTATGTATTAGTAAAAACGTAATTGAATTACAACGCAGTTTTAATTACTTTGCAACTCCAATTTAAATTGTAGGAGTTAATTTTGGATGCACAACTCGTTAGAAGGCTTTTTGTGTCGCGTGAGCCGCGAGCCGCCTGTACGGTCGGACGTATTAACTTAGCTTAGTGCTGCTACTGATCCTCTAAACTCTCTACAAAAGCACATTTTATTTTTTTAAATAAAAGCTAATTTATGCGTCACTAGTTTGTACAAGAGAATTTACATAAATGGATTTGACTATAGTTCGTCGATTTCTGAAAGTAACCTCTCTGGGGTTATGAAGAAGCACTGTACCTAAAGTATGTTCAATGGCAATGCCAATTATTTCAAGAAAGAAAGAAAATAAATTTATTTGACCCAGGTTAAGGCACACAATATTCATACAAAAACGGAAAATAAAAAGTAAACTTAAAATAGTGTAAGTTGTGCGCCCCATGGCTGCGACAAATAGGCCCAGTTAATAGGGTTAAATTATTGGCATAGCCAATTAAAATACTGTATTGCCGCACAAAGAGTCGCTTACACAGACAAAAACATGGAAAAAAGAATTTGCCGACACAGAGCTACTATAAACCTCAAGCTATTGTATAAAATACAAAACGGTTAAAACTGTACAATCACAACTTTACCTAAATTAAAGCAAACTATTTTAAACTGCACATATTTGATGTGGAAATATCTAGCGTTTGGGTAACTATGCCGGAGAGTAAGAGGAGCAGAACAAATAGATATTCGCCATATTTCATCCCATGAGCCAAAATGGCTTCAAAAGTAAAACCAAAAACCGCAGGGAAGTTTTGCGCCACAAAATCTAGTTACAAAATAAACGGGCTTGTTTTAACAACGTCATTTTATAGGATTGCCTGGAAATAACACCTCGTTTCTCGTGAATAAGTGCTCTCGTATCAGCTTTGTTTAAATTGGCAGGAAGTAAACTAGTACTACTTGCGACTTTGCACTCGCTGACATTGAATGAAAGTTTCAAGCGAGAAAAGATTAGCATTATTCTTTACCTAGTTTGAGATAATTGATTTGTATAAAATAAATGCAGTGAAATGAGAAATTATTATAGTCAGTAAAAGTGTATAGTCGCTACAATATCACTTAGGAAGTAAGTTTGGTTTTATACTACTAACACTAGATTTTTTAAATTTTAGTGTTTTGTTAATTGTATGTATCTAATTATTGTTTATTTATTCTTATTTATTTATTTTCCTTGTGTGGGGTAACGACGTAAGTCGCATTTTCGTTTCAATATTTCTGATAGGAAATATTTATCTGATCCTCTAAAAACTTGTTGACCTTCAATTAATGCTTGCTTTTTTAAATTAATGAATCTCTAAAAACTTTTTGCGCTTCTAATGATGCACTCTTTTTTAAATCAACGAGCCTTTTTTTATCTTTCTGGCATTTTTTCAGAGTTTTTCGTAGTAAACAACCTAGGGTAGCCCGATCAAACGCGTTATAGATTAGGCTAGAACTGTGGCCAACCACGTGTGAGCCGAATTGGTCGCAGTAACAAAGCAAGGGCACCCCGACCAAATGTGTTTGGTTAAGTTAGAACTGTGGTCAACCGCGCGCGAGCCGAGCAAGCGAAGCGAGCGGTGCCGCGGTAGCGGCCGGCTACATCCAAGTTGGTCACAGTTATTTGGCTATATAGTAATTTAGGACCCCAAATCAGTAATTATTTGAGGTTCACAAAAAGAGGCGCAATCATTATATAGACTGATCAATAATATTTTTAGGAGCGCAAAATGAGAATTATTAGAAGTTCGATATATGCCATTTATGATTACAAGTATAACTTACCTATACGTTGTCCGAAGTGGCCATTTAATAAACAGGAATATCCTGTTACTTGGGGCACATTTTATGGTATATGATCAGGCTATTTCAGGGGCTATCTTGCCAATGGCTTTCAAAAAGAACTAATTTCACGTGTCGATAGTTCTGTTACTAATATATTTTATTTTATTAATTAAGAAACGAAAAGTTTATTTAAGCGACCAAAACCTCTCTCGTATAACGTCTTCTGTGTTCCATTCGTATTAGGTTGGCATGGCAGTGATTCCACCCAAGGCTAGTTGATCTAACTTTTGCTTATCATCACCCAAGCGGGCAAATCCTGCAGCAAAAAATAAAATTAGTATAGATAATAAGTTTAAATAACAAGGAGGTTTAATAATACGCAAAAAATAAGTATTATTAAAATAACATAACATCACGCTATAATCCCATAAGGGTTAGGCAGAGGTGTAGGTACCTATAGCAACGTCCACACTTCGCCAGTTATATTTTTAAGTCCCATGTAATAGGGGGCGAGCCTATTGCCATCAACCGGGCACAAATTCAGACTCCGGACTGCTACTGACAAAATCCAGATGAAAAAACCCAATAACACTTTTTCCGACCTGGGAATCGAACCCATGATCTCATGCTCAGCAGACGCACTTGTGACCACTAGACCAAGAGGCAGTCTCTTATTAAAATAAGTACGTTAATAATTCATAAGTCCTTTGATCATTCGTATATGACGTCTTTTGCGTCATTTATCAAAGTAACAGTAGGTTTTATTCGCTGAACATGGCAGTTTTTGTTGTTACAGGCCATTAATTATTACTGAATGACATGTGAAAAGAGCCAACTAGTAGACGTGAACACGCAATGTGCAGTACGTATTGTAGGATGGGGGTGGCAGAGTTTAGCACCTATGTGCATCACATCGATGATGAATCGAAAAAAAGAAAAGAAAGAAAATTGCGGTAATTAACATAACCACAGCTGTCGATCTATTCTGTAAAAAAATTACCGTGAAAACTAAGATGAAGTGAGTTTGAAGTGAGCTGTATGAGTTTCAATCCCTAGCATCATGTAGAATGGCAACTCACTTCACGCTCACATCACCTATGTTTTCACTCTGAGATTTTTACAGACTAAACCGGCTGTTGTAACACTCACTGTCATTGATTCCCTTGAATCGTCTCTTCGGATGACTCTCGTTTACAACAAATCCTTTGTAGCGACGTGGCATTCTTTTGTCTTGAGGTTCCTGATTCGATGTTGTGGAAGACAATGCGAGAACTTTTGAAATCCTGAATAAAAAATTGAGAACTTGAGATTACGAGATTACCAATCAAAAAGTAGCCTTAAAAACAGGAAGTGATTTTCACGGAACTAAAAAAGCATCACAAAAAAAATTTTTACTTCGTGTCGCTAAGTCGCTTCCTTGTACCTATTAATACAGTATAAATTCAAATCCTACACAAAATACACTCAATCAATCTACCTAGCCTTTTCCCAACTATGTTGGGGTCGGCTTCCAGTCTGCGGGATGCAGCTGAATACCAGTATTTTACATGGAGCGACTGCCTATCTGACCTCCACAACCCAGTTACTGGGTAACACGATACCCCTTGGTAAGACTGGTTGTCAGACTTTTGGGCTTCTGACTGCCCGTAACGACTGTCAAAGATCTACGAATGACAGCCGGGACCAACGGCAAATCAGCCGAACTATGGGTTCAATTTTGAATAGATTTTCTTCTTTCAACATTTTTATGCAACTTAAGTCTTATTTTAGTCATTTTCGCATTGATTGCTCGAACTCAATCCGTTACTACAAAGCAAAATCCGTTTTAAATAATTAACACACCAACTTACAAATCATTCAGTGAATTTTTATTCTTGCTGTTTTGTACTGCTTGGGGATTAAGAACTATGTACACTTTTGAGTAATCTTCCAAACCAGTAACTTCGTCATTTTTATTTTTATTTCCAAAATATTTTTTGACATCATCCATAGTCACAGTAGGTGTTAAACGGTTAAGTTTAAGTCTCTTTTTCGGTTTCAATTGTTGTTCCTCGTCATTAGAAGCTTGAGAAAATAGTTTCTCCAAAATCTGTTTTTGAACATTATTATTGCTACTCTGAGTATTGTCGTAATTTTCACTGCGGACTAAGTAACTTGTCTGGTCATAGGTTTGTTTTCCCTTGCGATTTGTTATACGGTCGTTTTTCTTGTTTGCTTTCGCTACTGTTTCTATTAAATCAATAATTCTTTCTTTTGCTAAACGTTTATTATCTGAATCATCAGATTTGTCCGACGTCTGACCGTAGTTCTTTTTCCCCTTGCGATACGATAGACGGTTCTTATTAGTTATTTCATTCGCAACTGTTTCTAACATATCAACAATTCTATCTTTTTTTAACCTCGCTAAGCGATTATTATCCAAATCATCAGAATCGTCATCGTCATCGTCTAAGTCAGTCGAAGAATCATCCGAATCAGAATCTGAATCAGAAGAAACTATGCGAAATCGCAGTTTGCGTTGTTTACTGGGTCCCGTATTGTACCGTTGCTGTTTTACAAGTTCTAAAACTCTACGTAAATCTAAGGCTTGAGCAGGAGAGCTTTCAACTTTATTCGACGATCCTGTTACTGCAATCAAAGCTGTAAATACGTAAATAATACATGTTCTTAAATAGGTATCTGAATGAAATATGAGACAGATATTGTTTTAATAATTATATTTGATTGCACATTCCCGCTATATCAACCTGCAAATGTAACACTTACCTATAAACAGTATCACGAGGCTCGACATTATCAACGGCACTCAGTCGAAAACCTCGCGAAAAAATACATTTCATTTGTTATCAAACAAGTGCACTATATATTATTTTACACGGCAATTTCCAATTTTCATTTCTCTTATCGTAAATTACAAATTTATGAAATTCGTAGCACATTGTTTCACACGCGATTGAAGTACACCTAATGCTAAACGTTACCTCCGAGTAGGTAACACCAATTGATAACACCTAAATGCTTAACTATATTCTAAAAGCATTTTCTCATATAGATATTGTAAGAAGAAGATTAGTTTAACTAAGTGAGCAGACCGCGTCACGTTGACTTGGTATTGCCGTGAGTCCGGTTCTGAAAACGCTCGCATACACTTAAATTATTTTCTTTCATTTCACGGAACAGTCTGCACTGCAGACATTCTATTTTAAAGAAGAAAAACTATATTGTTCACTGAGAACGGTACTAAATAAAAGTAATGTGCTTGAGTGAGTTGGTAGGAATTAAAATTCAAGAGGAGATTGCTCAGCTTGCAGCTAAAATGGCAGAGTTTTGAAATGTTTTATAGTTTCAGTCTACTTTGGATTGTGTCAAGAATACGAG
Source organism: Fissipunctia ypsillon (assembly GCA_947568875.1). Classification (NCBI taxonomy): domain Eukaryota; kingdom Metazoa; phylum Arthropoda; class Insecta; order Lepidoptera; family Noctuidae; genus Fissipunctia; species Fissipunctia ypsillon. The sequence continues at coordinate 11,440,777 of OX387644.1, read as the reverse complement.
GATGGAGAATAAACGATGCTTCACAGAAATATCACGCATTGTGAGTCGTAAATGTAACTCAAGGAGATTTACAGGGATTGTATTTTGACGTAAGGGTTTTGTTTAGAGTTTCGTATGCAAAGTAAAACAAAGGAAAGGAGCGAAGCATGGCACCTCGCGTGTTTGTATAATGGGTTTTAAGTAATTTGACCTAACGGCCCTTTGGCATGGAAAACTTGGTTAAAATTAATTATTCATACGAATATTAGTAAACGTCTTGATTTAAAAGGGCCGGGAATATATTATCATACATTTTCATTTCCAGTGAAAGTTAAACAAACATTCTAACTCAGTTCGATACTATATTTTATATATATACTTAATATATAAAAAAGAGGTATAATTTGTGAATTTGTATGTATTTGTATATTTTAAGTTAAAACAAGAAATTTCACGCGGACGAAGTCACGGGCCGCTTAGCCAAACTTAGGGTGGTCGCACATAGGCTTCTTTTTGGTGGTTTTGTGTGGAGTTGCGTTCTTTAACTTTGTATTGGCTCCGCAAAACACTGTGACTAATCGGTCGCGTCTAAAATACGTACATTTCTCGACATCTGGCCTAGCCAACCTAAAGAGTGTTTATTATGAATGTATTTAGAATGAAGTCAATGAATTGTACAGTAGTCCCTTGAAATCCTTGACCATTATACTTCGGACCCATTATGCGAATTCGCATTGCATCGCAAAAATCTGCGAGCTCGCATGTGTGTTATGTTTTGCCACAGTTTTACGCAAAAGTTTTGCATGCGATGCGAATTCGCAGTATTGTGTTCCAGCTCTTAGAGATGCTGAAGACAGATAACATGTCTGTACGCGGCTTTAAATGAAGAGATGTTACGAAGGCCCCGGTTTAAATCCTGAGAGTTATGATGTAGGATTCTGGTTTAGGACAGGCACCTATCCCCCTACAGGCAACAAAGCGCAATTTGATCGAAGAGCAAAAAACTCCTTTAAATAGCAGGCAGCTCTTTACTCGTTCGCTCGTTATTTGCTTATTTTTCAGGTTGACATTTATTGTCTGGGTTTGCCTAGTGACAATAATTGCTGGCGACTAAATTATCACACGCATTTACGTAGATATTGTCAGTAGATATGACCGATACGTTTCTAATTGTCTGATATTATGACGAATGTTCGTCGATACATTTAATAAAATTTAGATTTTTTTTAAATCCTATGCAGTAGCGTTTCTACAAAACGGTAAATGCTCTTATTGCACTGCTTTTAGGTCAAATGCATTGTTTTTAACGCGCGTGCTTTTACATTGCATTCCCGCACTAGCGCGGGAAAGTGCGCCGCAAATAACTATGGTGGCGATCGGGTTATCACTTTAAATGAAACCACGTATCCTTGACGTTCTTTATACACACATTTTTTTTATGATAAATAAAAATCCATGTTTTTTTCAATATCATGTAAAAAATGCATCGAGATATCTCGATACATTTTTCGTCATTGATCAACTGGTCAACGACCCGTGGCCGGCGAAAATATATTTTAAGCAATTCCAAATTACTCAAATAGAGTAAAAAAATCAACCTAAACAGAGTACTTAAGGCATTCTTACGGCTAACAGCTTAAGGAATAATCCTTTATGCGCAAAAATAAAAGAAAAGGGTCCGCGCACGAGTACGGTAAAAATTTAACCGAAAAATGGACTTCGCATGCGATGTGGCATAATTCTCTATACGCAAAATGAGACGGGTGACAGGGTGACGGACGGTATGAGTCATCAGTCCGACGACTCTGGTATTCTAGAGGGTAGTTCACCAGTCGCATAAAGGCTCCCGCAGTCACGCGACTCCGGTAGAACAATTTCAATGAAGTTTTCATAGAAATTGTTCCACCAGAGTCGCGTCGCGGCGTCTCGTCGCGCCTGTCTGCGGGAGCCTTAACGCGCACGCGCCCTTTGTGTTTTATAGTTGTTGTAATTTTCTTTTTGTTTTATTGGTCATTTTGATAAGTTTCTTAACGCTTTTTCCTTACGTGACGATTTCTACCAGTCATCTACCGCAAGCCGCGTTATTATGGAACTTCGTTCCAATAATCACCACTTATCTATTCAAATAATATTAAGATAGGTAGGTACCTATTTGAAATACCAAACATTTTGATAAGTTTACTGTTTTGTTTGTGATAATATAATATAATATAATATAATATAATATAATATAATATAATATAATATAATATAATATAATATAATATAATATAATATAATATAATATAATATAATATAATATAATATAATATAATATAATATAATATAATATAATATAATATAATAAGATAATCATTAGTTTTAGCTTAGTTAATAATTAACTAACTAAAACTAATAATATCGGAATTATGTAAAAATCGTCACGTAAGGAAAAAGCGTTATGCGACTTTCTCTCTATCTCTTTCTTTGTTTCTTTCTATTATATTTACACTGAAATGATTATTTTGATAAAACAGGCACGCGCCGTTAACTTTATGGTATAAATTAACGGCGCGTGCCTACTGCCTACACGGGCAAATAGTAGCTGGCGCGTGTGCACCGTTGCTGCTTTTACAGATCAGTTAAACTAATATTATCAAGGATGGTTTATTTCGTTACAATTTAAAATGCACTTTTTTATACTTATTTATTTATTATTTTTAATGTCTCTCATTATATCAACTTATACCTAATTACTGCTGTAGGTACTATTTAATGGGATACACCCACTCTGTAGGTACGCTAGTCAGAGTTACATTCCTTTTTATGACTAAAAATGTTGTGGATATACGCAGACGCGATATTGATATTTTACTTTGTTTTACCATCTATGTAATACTTATGGAATACAATAAAGAATTGAGTATTGCAGTGGCTTAGGCGCTGCGCAAACGTGGACACTTTTGTGTCTTGTGTCGGATACAAGCTACCAATAAATATTTGATTTCTATATAACCAGTATGAAATCAGCCACTCCCTGCGCAGACGTGAACATTTTTTCGTCCAGTTGCTTCCACTTAACACATACTCGTTGCCGATCAAAAAGTGTTCGGTGTCGGTAACTGGAAACTAAAAGTCGTCAGTTGAAGACACAAGCAACATTAACAAATTTCCTTACAATTGTACTGAGCTGCGCAAACGGACGATTTGCAATCGGTTCGCACACCGAGTGGGTGGCGCAGAAGTGCGGGCGGGGCGAGCCGAAAATAATCTCACCACAACATCACGCCACCGGACACAGCACATACGGTTACCAGTGACTAGGAGAAGCAACCGGCGACTGTGTCCGATCGCCGCTACAGGACACAGCAACTACGGTTTCCTGTGATGATGTGCCGTGTCGGTAACAAAAAGTGTCTACGTTTGCGCAGGCCCTTAGCATTTTGGCTTTCGGCGCTAGAGTTCGCCGAATTTGTCCTTAACAAATTTCTACTGGTTGACCGTCAACTACGCGTTAGAAATAACACTGGTTATTGGAATCCTGTGTTCCTGAGTATTGAATTCCTGATTGTAAACGTGAAGGGCACTCTTCCTTAGCACTTTCACCAGTTATAAGCAAGTATCATTATAAGTATTTACTCAATAAACTCAGATCGGAGCAAATGATGACTTAATAATACTTAGCTCAAACTTCGTTCGAAACCGTCGGGTAGCCAGGCAAAGTTTGTTATGCCACTTCCTCGCCTTCGCTATGCTTTCTGGAAGATACGGCTTAAAATTACTTCATGGAGTTAATTAAGATAAAATTTAATGCGGCGCTAATTTTGAGTGCTTATACATTTTGTTATAAAAACAGAGTTCAGTTTATACTAGCTCTTTTAGTGCGAATTTCACCAACGCAACTAAAAGCGATCAGCACATAAACTACGTTTAAGTGCTGTCAGTGTCATTATTTTCTTTGGAATACTGACACTGACAGCTCTTGAACGTGGTTTAGATGTGCTGATCGCGTTCAGTTTCATTGGTAAAATCCGCTCTAGAAAACCGAAGCGAACTACGTAAGTACGTAGGTTAGCGCATTATCTACTCTTGACTAGTGCATTATCAACACCGCACTGGAAACGACATTACCTAACTATACTAAGTACGAATTTATCACAGAAAAAATATGATCAATACATGTCTTGGAATAAGGAAATAAATGTTATAAACAATGATGATATTAGGTTTATTACCGCAAAAAATACCTTTCTGAAATAAACTTCTTCGCGTTAAGACAAGGCACAAGGCGACAGTGCGACGCGACTCCGCAACATACAAGATGTCGGGAAAAGTCTGCTGTTCCCTACATTTATGTTCTCATACCCCGCCAAATTGTACGGAACAGCTGATTTATTTTTCGCGATTTAATGTGTGGTCCCATAGTAAAAGTAGTTCATAATGATGAGTACAATGACCCCTCAAAAGGTTGTCACTTATTTAAATGACACCATATTATGTATATCCACAGAACAATTTTTATGAAAACGCGTCGCAATGCGACACTTCGTGCGACAAGTCCCGCCTGTCTGCGAGTCTTTACGAGGTAAGTATCACGGAACATTATTCTTAATGGGGTAACCTAAAGATTAAAAACCTTTTTTGTAAAATAACAACCGACTTCCTAAAAAAAACTACAAATTGAAAAATAACTTTAATTTCGGAGGTCAGCGTCTTTGGGTCAGTATTTTACTTTTTGCCACCGACTTTTGGTTTTTTTTTACTTTTTTTTTGTTGGAAATCGTATATTTTTTTTTTGCAAAAAGTTTTTATTTTTCTGTTTATAGTACTACCTACCCCACACAAAGTCGTATATCACTTACAAAGTAAACAGTGACAGGAAATTATTATAACATCATCAACATACACTCAATTGGAAAAAATACGTATTATTGAAGCTAATTCAAAAACCTGTCATCAGAACTTATCCAAATTTATATGGGACCTACCTAGAAGTATATCCTTTCAAATAAAAAAGATTTATTATATAAATGACGGAGTTCTTTTTTTTTTCTCTTTTTTTTTATTTCGGGACTTTTACACGACTGTGTATGCCAGTCCCATCGTACCTTATACCATAGCTAGTTTACTTAACTTAATCTTAACTTAGCGAACCTAAAAACCTTGAAAGCGGCCTCCGAACTAGGTGTACACAGTATCTGATGGAATATACCCACATCATATCTATTTAACTCTAATTGCTTAATTAGGTCTTCTCTTTCAGACTGAAATCTGACACATTCCGCCAATAAATGTGAGACATCTTCCGGCGTTGCACACACCTCACAGTTTGGTGAATTCGTCTTCTTCATCAAGAATCCAAATTTATTGAGCGGCACGTGCCCGGACCGCAGTCTGTGAGCGATCACAATAAGCCGTCTGCTTAACCTAGTGTTACAAAACCAAGGTATATGAGGAGGCTCCGATACCATAGATCTATACCATATCCCTTTATTCTTTGATCTTTCATCAAAATATTCTTTCCAAAGTTCATAACACCTGTTTTTATATTTAGGTAATAGTTCCACATAATAGGTTTCAAAATGTATCTCTTTTCCCTCATCCGACCCCAATTTTGCCAAACGGTCAGCCTCCTCATTACCCTGTAAGCCTATGTGTGAAGGGACCCACTGCAACCTCAGATCGAACCCGCTCTCGGTTAACTTTTGTATCTTAGACAGAATACCATAAGCTATCGGTGCACCTCTGCAACCAGAGGCGCATCGAGCTATATGTTGTAGTGCGCTTTTGCTGTCCACACAAATTACTGCTTTTCTTTGGTCGATATTTGACGGAGTTCTGAGGTAACAAACATTCAAAAAAAAATACATATACAACCGAATTGAGAACTTCCTCCTTTTTTGAAGTCGGTAAAAAATAACAGACGTCATCCTATGTCGACAACGCGATAGCGCATTTCTAAAATATGTTTGAGTAAATCAAAATCTTAAATAAGTACAAGCTCTTAAATCTTCTTTTCTTTTTTTATAGCTATATAGGTAGTTGCTTAGTGCATTTTCTTAGAGTTTTAGCTGTGACAGCTCAAGCGATCCGCTGATAAATAAAAGATTATGAGACATTAGTTTGAATCACGTCAAGCAAGCATTATTATTGATAATGGAAGAGAACCATTCATATTGTAACAGTAATTGTTATTAAAGGGCTCGGTGTATAAATAAGTAATCGGTATGTATATAAGTATAGATATTATGTTATTTCTCATGTACTCGAAAATCAAACCGTTTCAGGCGTGTTCAATGTCATTATTACAAAACATCGAAATGTGTCAATCTATTCAACGATCTACTATTATTATCTATTTATACTAATAATAAAGCTGGAGAGTTTGTTTTCTTTGTATGTTTGAACGCGCTAATCTCTGTAAGTACCAGTCTGATTTAAAAAAAATATTTTTGCACTTGATAGCCCAACTCATGAGGAAGGCTATAGGCTATATTAACATCACTCTAAGACCCTTAGGAGCCGAGCAAAAATAAAAAAGTCACAAAGAACGCTAAGTAATACAAAGACAACAAAACAAACACAAACAACAACAGCAACACAAACACAACAACACAACAACAACAACAACAGTAACAACAACAGTAATACAAAGTAATAGCGCGGGCAGGCGATGAGATGCGACGGGGTGGGTCGGGGAACAAGAAACTTCACGCGGACGAAGTCGCGGCAGAAGCTAGTATATTATAATAATTTGTCGATATAGAAATTATGATAGCCACTCGTAATGGTTGTCGATAGTTTGATAGTGTTTTTAGTGTTTTACACTTATTGTGGGATTTTTTATCATTCATAAATGTTTTTCTATTTGTACCTAATAGCGTATTGACCTGCTATTCCAGCTTAATTAATAACTATTTAAGTCAGAATAATCCATTAAAGTAAGTCTTAAAGCATCATCTGTTAGGTAAAGCAACAAAACTAAAATTATAGTTAAATCAGCTCAGCTAAACAATAAAAAATCAGTTAAGATTTCTTTAGCTAAAACATTTCTTGTTCGGCTCATTAAGTAGCTATTTCCTACTTCACTTACCTACAAGCTCACATAAGTATGTACCTATACGTACATAAAGTAGGTTACACACCTCATGCAAACACAACTTGGTGAATTTCCCATTCGATTCGCGTCACAAGGTACACGAATGGTTTCAGTTTTCAGTCAAGCAAGACTGACGAACTGACGCGACTCGCGACCAGCCAACCACGGACGAATATGAGCACTTAAACCGATTTATTAAAACCCCATGTTCTTATTTCATTCTAACTACGGAACACAGGGGATCATTGTCTAGTAAAACATGGGTTTTACCTAAAACAACAGACTGACCTACATAACATCACGCCTGTATTCTTCTAAAGGTTAGTCAACATCAACTCATAACAAACTACTGGCATCGTCGGTATCAAATGTAAATTTGATACCGACTTTGGTTTCATGTAACCGTGGACCTATAATGAAGGAACGAAGAACACGTAAATTCGAACGATTTTAAAATTGGAAATACTCGTGTCGCACAGAACATTATGAGGACTGTCGGCACATTTTGTCACCTCTCTCGCTCAGACAGAACTAAATTTTTAAGAATGTTAAGGCGAAAGCGCCAGGGTAGCCCGCGAAATTCAAATTTTCTTACGTTTTTTGCAATTTGCAGGTCAGTATTGGGTTGTGTGTTGATTAAAAATGATTCGCGACCGTAACAAATATCTATTTACAGAATTATAATAATTAAAGTCATCAAAGTAATCAAAGTCCGAACTAGCCAGACGCTGCACCTATTTTTCTCATCCATACACTTATAATAAAGTTAGCAAAATCTGTCACCTAAGGGACTGCTCAACCACCACCTGTAAGAAATCCCTTACTTCAGCTCTTATAAAACTATCGTACGGCGACACCGAAGCCTTGGTATAGCACCTACACACACATATCATCACACCCACTCACACACACCCCCACACCCCCTCACTCTTACACACACCATCACACCCACTCACACCCACTCACACACCATAACACAAGCCCAACGTAAACCACTGTTTTTAATTTTTATTTTGTGTTCAGAATCTCACGAATGTTTTATTTTATTTGAACTCTTATCTCTTGTAACTTATGATAATCTTAAATCCTTAAACTATAAGGTAACCATTATAAACTTGTTAAATTCGCACTCCTGAGCCACAAGATACAAGCGACGCTTAGTTTGTGGCTCACCGAATATGTATTCTTACTAATAATAGATTTTTTACTTTTTGATTAATAATAAAGGTTATCATTACAATTCTCTAAGACCAAGTAATTCTAAGAATGACTATTTCATGAAATCTGGACATCTGAGGATTATACTAACTTAAGAAGTTGTATTACTGATTCTAATGACTATAATTATGTAAAAACATATTTGTTACGGTCGCGAATCATACTTTTATCAACATTCACCCAGACACTGAGCTTTAAATTGCAAAAATCGTAAGAAAATCTGAATTTCGCGGGCTACCTTGGCGCTTCCCCCTTAAATGAAAAGATGCTTTTTTTTTAAATGTTGAATTGGCGATTTAATATATAATATTAACTTAATAGGTAATTATTAAAAACACCTTTCTATTTTTGTTATCTAATAAACTCAGCTCAATAATTATTATGATCTTTTTTTGAGATGAGTTAAATAAATGCCACAATAAAAATGTATTTTTAATAATTACCTATTTAGTTAATATTATTTATTAGGTCGTTAATTGATTACATTTTTCAAAAAAGCATATTTTCATTTGACATTCTTAAAAACTTGGTCACGTGTGAGCGAGAGAGGTGGCAAAATGCGACAGGCATAGTTTTATGACTTTATTCATATCTATGAATGATATTAATTATAAATTTCAACCAAAATTCTAAAGGATTCAAAAATCTTTATTATAAGTTACGTTTTCGTCCAGCGTTCGTTCCAGGGCCTCTGTGCATCTTCAATATGTTTCTACAATATGGTCACAAAATAATGTATCACCAGTTATAAAACATTTTATTGAACTTCTTTGCCACTAAACGAAAAAACTGGACACAAATCAGGTTGGTTGCTTACATGCGGCTGTATTTAGTAAAAAAAAAACATCTAAATCAAAAATGGAAGTCGAACATTCGTGATTACAAAGCTAGCTCACTTCCTGTGAGGAAGTTACCAATCGTTCTTCTTTATAGCTTAGTCAACGTTATATAATTACATACGGCCCCATTTTCATTCATTTTCCTTTTTAGTAATAAAACATCTAATTTTATGTTTATTAGAATAAAGAACCAGAATATTCTAGACTTTAGATTCTGGATGTCGTATTGGATTGTATTCCCACATGGAGAAAAATATTCTGTTTTTCTTTTACCTAAGCGTAACTGCATTGAAAATAAACCTGAAAAAGCAAGTCCTAATCCTTTAAAGCTTGACACTGTCGAAATATTGATGTACAATTTGTTCCTGAGTAGATAAAATAATAACAAGTTTATTTATTTTCTCTCACAATGGTTTTCGTAGCACTTTGCAGATTTGAACTACTTATAAATACATGTTGTGAGAGCTGGTGCGAGATATAGATTAAGAAAAAAATCTGTTACATGTCACCAGTCTCCACTTAGTGATCTCATACAAATTAACAGGCAAGTAACATGTATTTTTACTAAACAATTCAAACAAAAAATAATAAATGAAAGCAAAAAATATGTGAGCACCTTTTGCATTTTCCATCAGGAAATGAGGCAAGAAATAACCTGTTGACAGTTACAATTGCATTTTTAATATGCACAAATACACTCGAGTCCTCAGCGATATCATTGGCGACCTGCACATCAACAAAATATCTGAAGTAAAACTTTGAAACCCAAAACGTTTTTGTAACAAATGGTTCCAAACGATTACAACTAATTTTAGCACCGTTTGAACTCGCAACTGATTGATTGATTGAGATATTAATTGATTGAAAACAGTGCTTAATCTAGTGTTACTTATTACCGAATGTTTGGTTGCGATGTTTTGTAAAATTGTTAGGAAGGGGAGGTTAATTTATCCAACAGCAGCTTAATAGGTTATAATAATAATAATTTGGACTTTAGATAGAAGTTGTTTACAAACAACCCTTTAAGACGATAGTTTAGTAGCTTATTAATTTAAGACACTAAAATCTAAAATGTCTATGTTTTCAAAGAGAAACAGCAAAAACTGCACGCTTGTAAGTCGACGTACGCACAGACGTAAAAATATCGCGGCGATTTTTTTTCGCGCACTGGATTTTCAACGCTCTGCTTAGCGCCGAGAGTTAAAAATCCAACAGTGCGTTTTTTCGACGTGTTGGGATGCACTCTGATGGATTTTCAATGCTTGACTCAACACTGAGAGTTGAAAATGTAGTGCACGATAAAATCCCGCCGCGATAATTTTACGTCCATGCGAACGTCGTCTTACGGTTCTAAAAGCACTTAAAAAGGACGTTCTACGTCAAGCTTGTCAGTGAGTCCAACAACCAATATCACATTTTCACAAACAAAATTATAAACGCCAATGACGGAAGCGACACAATTTTAATAAAACGCGTAAAGTAATGGCTTCGCAACCCGATAATCGCGTACTAAAGCATGTAATACACGTACGACTTTATTGAGTTCCATCTTGTGAGCGATGGCCCCGTTGGCTCACTTAATTTGTTCGGAAATAGTTTAATCAAGCGTTGCGTCGGATTTGCAGTAATTAAAGAAGGAGACATCGGGCCTCAGCCGTATATTGCTTCCTCAGATTAGCACCAAGCTTCCAGTTAATTTCCTGCGTACAATTCCGGGGTGGCTCAATCTCGAAACATCCTTCCCAATCTTGGAGACGGTTTTGCGAATTATTTTAAAGATCACAGCGAGTACATTTCCTTACGTTTCACACTTGATTCCGACTTTAATTTTATCAAAGAAATCCTGAAATGTTTACATGATGTACTTATATTAATTTTCCTGGTTATAGGTAAATTTAATCATGGGGAAATGTTGCATCGGCTCACCGCAGTGTGTGCCAGCTTAAAATATTTAATGATATGCTAGAAAATAATTAATTTTGAACACAATATTTAAACGCAGCTTGTTGATAAAGTTTATCGTTCGTAGGTCAATCACAAAAGGCACACTATGTATGAATAACACTACTCGTGCTAGTGGAACGCTCTGTAAACATAGATAAAGTCTTAAACCCCTAACATGCCTCATACTTGCTGAAACCTTGCATTTGATGAAAAATTTCGCTCTTATGACGCGCGGAAAAACTCCGGCGTGAAAATATGAACTGTAAGACAAGCTCTTAAACTACAAGTACTTTCGAAAAGTACTTTTCAAGGAAAAGTTGCGTTCGAAAATTAAAGCTACACTAAATACCTAATTTTTATACTCATCTCTATTTTTATAGTGAAATATTTGTTTTTAATTTTAAAAAGCATAAAGTAACAATAGATGCATCAAAGAAATTCCTTTAAAACATTTCCAGCATAACACAATACTTGTACAAATGAAAATCAATATACAGTGGTAATCCGATACGTTCTGTTTCTGAGACGCCAATTAACTACAATTGTTATTGTTTTCCTTTTAAAGGACAACAAACAATTCCATTCCTTTCTCAATGTGTTATTTTCCTACAAATTATGGTGGTTAGAACAATATCTATTTGAGGTATTTGAATTTAGTTAAATGATTGCGTAAGCAGATCTTCGTTACACGGTCGCGAGGAAATCCTGCTACAGACGTGGAGAGTTGTTAATGACGTCGTAATGACGATCCCTGTGCGTAATTCCCTTTAAATATGATTTAGACATAAATAAACTACAAAGGCGTTCATTTCCATTCAAATATTTGTCCGTAGATTTGTCGGTGCCGGTATCTGACAATACGAATATTTATGTACATAAACAATTAGACAGACAACCATGGCTTTCCATTATTGTGATTTGTTATGTATTGTATAAATTCCAAAGAAAGGGAACTATTTGCACATATTTGGTATTTTTCTCCTCGTTATTATAGTCGGTCTCCTGCTGTGTGAAGCACACAAACTTTATCTAACATAACATGAGCTATTAATCATCTCTGAAAGTTGTGGAAGTCAAACAAGACGGCCACAGACTAGTGGACGCTGGACCAACAACTAGTCAGATATTAATGCACTTTAGCCATCTTTGTACTCAAGCTTAGAGATAACGCTCGAAAGGTCAACATTCTCACATAGGGGACTATCTACCGCTCGGTTTTCACCCGCGCCTTGCACCACATGCCTTCGCAAGCCTGCAGTGTTTAACCCCTGACGGAGACAGAGCGGTTTTATAAGTTTAACGTATGTATTTGTGTATCTGTGTGTCTGTCTGCGCCATCGTAGCTCCCAAACGGCTGAACCGATTTTGATTACATTTTTTTTTGTTTTAATGGTGACCTGATCGAAAGTGTTCTTAGCTATGATTCAAGAAAATCGGTTCAGCCGTTTGAAGATTATCAGCTCTTTTCTAGTTGATGAATGGATGTGAGCGTCTTCCATCGATTCGAAATTTGGTATTCTGTTGTTTCAATTATATTAGAAGAACATAGTACTTAACCTTGAACTGATGCTGCAGCACCACCTGAAATTTGCAGTATACCCAACTCCCTCACCAGCTTACAGCAGAGCTATCGTGTTTGGGCTCATTGGAATGGTCTCAATGAATAGGTTATAAATAGATGGTGATCAGGGTCTGATGATGGAGTAGGAAACAGAAATGGGGATAAATTAGTAACTAGCTTCATTGTCAGAAAAATACCTACAGCTGCGCAGATCTCGGCGAGGTACGTGCCGATCGTAGCGTGTCTACTAGTAATATTTAAAATTAAAAAGCAGGAAATAAAAGTTAAATTAAAAATTTAAAAAAACCCCGACACAGAAAAAGACATCTAAAAAGTAAAAAATGATATTTATTGGCCCTTTAAGTTTAATATAAGTTGTAGGTAATATTTTGATCTAAGCGTCGTTGTGTCGGGGGACGACTAATGAAAACGTCAAACAGACGAGGCTTATTCCTAGCAATAATTAATATGCTATTGTAGATAGGTTAGCTTCCTATTTCTTTTTGTATCGGGGGTTTTTGTAGAGACGTATAGTACACGTATAGACGATAATGCATACTTTGATGCTCACGGTGCGGTTTTTGCCCGCAACGTTTGAGTTTACACTGCGGTTGCGGTTAGGAGCCGCATGCGGGCGCCATTCGGATATACTTCTTAGCTATCTTCCCTCGTTGATAATGCGGGCTGTAATTTTCAAACTTATGACACAAGTAAATAAGTGTTTGGTTATTAAGGGATGAGCTTCAAAGTTCGATACACAAAATTAGCCAATTTCATGACAGTTGGTTTTAATGACATTTTTAAGCCTACTTTCAAACGTTAAAAATATATAAACGGATATCGTCAAAAAGATAAGGGTTTTAAAACATTATAATTTTATGAAGATGTTACAAGCTTTAATGCATTATTAATCATATTTAAAAATTCTGCCTCACTCCAAAATGACAGGACGTTTATTATACAAGTACATTCGGCTCATTTTAACTTGCGTACCCGGGGATCAAAAGATGAATAAGCAATAAGTCCTGGGCAATAAAACTCTGTTGCTTCTACAAAGTTAAAGTTGTTTCGAAAACATCGAAGAATTTAATTTGGTTCTTTTTTTAACTTGCATAATCACACTTTTTAAGTATGATCGCAAAAGAGTTGGTAATTAATTAGAAAATAATAAGAAGATAGAACATAGAATGAAACAAAAAAAATATACTTCTCTTACCGTAACAGAAGTATATTTTTTTTGTTTCATCCTTTGTTCTACCTTCTTATTATTTTCTAATTAATCTTACGAAAATAATACGATTTAACAACGCAGTTTCTAATACGTTACATATCTAAAATAATATGTATTTGTTTGATAAATCTCATACTACGCTAGCGTTGCAAACAAATTAATTAGATACTGCATCAAAGAAACTGTAGGTATTGGCTGTTAATTAGCAAAGAAAACTGATATTAATTAATATGAACCTTGCAGAAACCAAGGAAAATAATTAACTACTTATAAAGTCTACACCGTAGCAGAGGTGTCCCGTGGTGGCCTTACTTACTTTTTTGAGATGGGTTCTTGACTCTAGTCTAGGTCAGAGGTGACAGAGACAAAGTCAATGATGGAGCGAGTTTACCCAGAAGAAGCCTGTTCACTCTCTCTTTGAAGAGATCAGGGTTGTATGTGTTCGGAAACACAGATGCAGGCAGAGAGTTCCACTCCTTTGCTGTGCGCATCACAAAAGACATTTGGAAACGCTTAGTGAGAATTGGTGGAACAGCAACTACGAGTACGCAGGGGTGGTAACTTGCAGTGCGTTTAGATGTCCGATGGTAGAAGGGGGCAGGCGGAATGAGGTCGTGGAGTTCTTGAGCACACTCACTGAAGTACAATCTGTAGAAGACCGACAAGCAGGCAACCTTGCGGCGACCTTACTTGGCAAATTACTTTGTGTCATTTATTTCATAACCATGGTTATAACATTAGCTCTCAAAACAGGGAAGGAAAACACCGTGCAGAAACCGGCATAGCCTAGAACCAAAAATTCGAAAGCATGTGATATCTACCAACCCGAATTGCGCCCACATTGTGGATTGTGGATTTGTGGCCCACTCCCACTCACAGAGCCTGTGTCCCAGTAGTGAGAATGTTTTAAGCTGATTATGCTAAGGTCTACATTATATTTTAAAGTATGAATTTATTTATTTTTATTTTATTAGATCGATCCTATACATAAAAAAATTTCTAAATTTGTACGTGAAATTACAATTTTCGTTCGATAAAGGAACCTACTTGATAGGTATTCATTTAAAAATATTGTATTTCACGAATACGAAACTTATTTAAAACTAAAGCGTTATGTAATCAGATCACGACTCGCTCTGACCCATAACTGAAAATTCAATATCGAAATCTATCAACGCCATTTGATACCCAGTAGATGGCCAGCTATTTTAGAGCAATCTGGAATACTAACTTTAGAATTTCCGTTTTGTAGCGAAATGTACTAGCTGGTTTAATAGAAATATGTACATATATTTAACTGTAAATAAACTCTCCAATCCTCAATAGTGAAACATTTGTAGTAACTACTTTGTCTCAGATAGTTCTACTAACTCTTATCCTTTATCTACCTTATTAAAAATACTATCATCTCATCACAAAGGGGTATAGAAATAACATATATTTATATAACCTCATAGTTATGAAAACCGAAGAAAAGAAACAACCTCCCTATAAACTTCTTTCTCCATCCATGGAAAGTCAAAAACTTTGTAACTTATGAGGAGGTTTTAAAAGTCTACACGAGCGAATCCGAGGGCACAGCTAGTACCCACTATAAAGCCCAACCAAGAACAATAATTGAAAGCTTCCATTGGTTCCAATTCACACAGTTCCTAATACAGATCCTGTTCAGTGTATTACGATCACTGACCGCACATTGAGAGTGCTACCGCAGCACCACAGCCAATAAGAGCGAGGCAGCCATTACCATTAATTCATATCGTCGAACATTCTATTGAAACATCGAATACAATCCATTTATATACTAAGTCACGTACTGAATAAATTATACTATTTAAATCCAACCGATAGATCTACGTGTTTGTCGATTAATCTATTATTACTCTCTATTACGTAATTTTACTATATTTATCTAAGCATAAACTGGCATACTGGCGAAATGTGGGTGTACTATAGGTACATCTCTGTCCAACCCTTCGGGGAAACAAGGCGTCTAGGCATCTTTCGATATTATTACTGTACTGAATGTAGAACTAATATTTTTGAGAATTCATCGACCTTTACAGAAAACGAGACTGAAAACTTGAGATTTTGATTCGATTGCACGTAATAAATGATGCTTCACTGCATTATGTTTCAGAATATACAACAGTTTCTGACAGTTTAATGAAAATAGACATCCTTTTAAATGGTTTGGACATGAAATATAGTCTCTCTCCAATCTTAGTGAAATATAATATAAAAAAAAATCAAAGCCAACAGTTATTTTAATGTAGCAAACTAATCTCGTATTATCGAAGCCAACAAAGTGGAAATATGAAGCCAAACATCTGTTTTGAATCGTTCCCCTACCCGGGGCGGTTTCCCCTACGTAGGCATGTAATTTATTTGACATTTAACGTGGTGGGTGTGCGGTGTGCTGTGCTAACAAAGTTTACGTTGCGCAGCGTCATAGCACTTGACGTCAAACGTCAAGTCAATCTAAACCGCAGGCTGAGGTTGCCTGAAAAGAAACATTGTGTTCGGATACTGATACTAAACATGTCTTACAGGCATAGTGTGTACCGGGGCTGCCTTGGGGCGGCTCCTGCCCAATCTGGGGGGTCCAAACGCCTCCTGCCGGAGGCTCTACGCGGGGGTCGTGCGGTCCATGGCCCTTTACGGAGCTCCGGTGTGGGCGCGTTCCGTGAGGCGGCGACCGGTCCGTCGGTTGAACGCGTCCCAGAGGGTCATGGCCATCCGGTTAGCCCGGGGATACCGGACGGTCTCCGGGGAGGCGGCGAACCTCCTTGCCGGATTACCGCCATGGGATCTGGAGGCAAAAGTCCTCGCGCACATCTGGGAGTGGCGCGAAGAGGCAGGACGCCGGGGCGTAACTCCGTTGCCGCGAGAAATCGCGGCACGGCGGACAGAGCTCCGGCAGGATCTCATGGCGGCATGGAGAGTGCGATTGTCGCAACCCAGCGCTGGGCACGCCACAATTGCGGCGATAAGTCCCCTCTTTGAGGAGTGGCTGGAGAGGCGCCACGGCGTCCTCACCTTCCGCCTGACGCAGGTCCTCACCGGACACGGGTGCTTCGGGAGGTACCTGTTCCGGATAAGGCGGGAGGAATCGCCCGGGTGTCACCACTGTGTGGATCGCCCGGAGGACACGGTGGAGCATACGGTGGAGGTCTGCCCGGCTTGGGCGGAGCACCGCCGTGTCCTCGCGGAAGCGATCGGCGGCGGCGATCTCTCGCGTCCGGCCCTGGTCCAGGCCATGGTACGGAGCGAGAGTGCATGGGAAGCCATTACCTCCTTCTGCGAGGCAGTAATGCTCGTGAAGGAGGAGGCGGGACGCGTGAGGGAGAGGCAAGCTTTGCACCCTCACGCCCCTAGTCGCCGCAGGAGACGCCCTGGGCGTCGGGAATTGGCAGCCGATTCCCGGCCACCGTAGGCGCGGGCTTGCGGACGGCGAGCAATGGGTAGCTCGCCGTCCGGTAAGGACCAGGCCCGAGTCGACGGCGCGTCGTGTTCCACGCGCGCCTCAAAGAGATGTCAGCACTATTGACGGGGTCCGCTAGGGCCGATGCCAGCTAGGGTTGCGGGATGTTCGAAAGAGTTACCGTGGCCCCGGCACAGGCAACAGAAGGAACACGGGTGGGTTTTAGTCAGTAAAAGTCTGACACGCCCTCCCGCTCCGCCTAGAGCGGGAGAAGTCATTCGATGATTTCCCATCCACAAAAAAAAAAAAAAAGGCATAGTGTGTAGGCATATTTCCCACAGGGAAAAGCAAAGACCCGCAGAGGTGTAGGTACTAGAGACAGCTTTCAAAACCACAGTATGGTCGTTTTTAAAACATTACTTTACAAACGAAAAAGTGTCCAAAAAATGTTCCCTATTCTATCTCTTTGCTACAAACTTGTCACTCTTAACACACACACACATAACATTACGCCTTGTTTCCCCGATGGGTTAGGCAGAGGTGCATCAATAATACACCCACATTTCGCCAGTTATGTTTCAAGTCCCATGTAATAGGGGGTGAGCCTGTTCTCATCAACCGGGCGCAAATCCAGACTCCGGGCTGCTACTGAGAAATTCCAGATAGAAAATACAATAACAATTTGTCCGACCTGGGAATCGAGCCCCGGACCTCATGGAAAAATATATCGGGTGTAAAAAGACATTCAGCGAAGCCGAAAGTTACATGTTCTTCCCATCATTGTGATTTTTTTTTTTTGTTCTGGACCATACCTGGGAACCTTCTGGTTATGGAAATATTGAAGGTCAAAGTTCCAACTTTATTACTTACGTTTTTTTTATGAAAGCTGTTTTAAATGTTATAACTGTACTTTAAATACGGACACGACCCCTATACTGTTGTATGCAACAGTAAGCACTCCGTTTTGTGCGTGTTACATTGCGTGTTACCATAAAAAGTGGTTTTTCACACCAAAAACAAAATCGTTTCCCAGCAATAATTTTTGTCCTATGTTACTTAGTTCGATGGACAGTATGCGTAGTTAACGAGTATGTGATGTATCTTTTTACACCCTATATATAGAGATAAACTAATGAAACTTTAAACTGGACTGTTTATGGACTTGGTCACAGCAACAGACTCCTGAAAAATACACCTTAATTTACCAGCTAACCGTCCTTTATTTCAAATGATAGTGCGGTCCCGTCTGAGAATAACCCCCTATTTCTCACCATGTAGGTACTGTTACCGGCAAATAATAAAGTGCATAGTCAAGTAGGGTAACCAGAGCTGCTTTTTAATGTTTTGTGAGAAGTTTAAAGCATTAAACAGTACTTTTTAGGGTTCCGTTCCCGAAGGGTGCCAAACGGAGCCCTATTACTAAGCCTCCACTCTTCGTCCATCCGCCCGTCCGTCTGCCTGTCAGCGGGCTGTATCTCATGAACCGTAATAGGTAGACAGTTGAAATTTTCACAGACTGTGTATTTCTATTGTAGCTATAACAACAAATAATAAAAAATAAAATAAAGTTAAAAATTAGTTCGTTAGGGGGTAACGTTTTGTTAGTTGTAGTGTGATTGTCTAGAACTCAGCGAGTAGAGAACAAATATAATTATTATATATTTTTATCTTAAAAAATTAAGAAATAGGAGGCCGCAAAAGTCGTCAGTTTTAGACCATTTTTGGACGAGCTCTATCGCAACAACTAAACAAGTTAGGGATTTAAAACTTCTGAAAATTATGTACCATATACTTTATTTAATCAACAAATACTAAAAACGCCGATTCATAATGTATTTTGTATAAATTTGGGTGATTTTTTGCAACTGCAAAAATAACTTTGTAATTCACAGTATCATTATGAAATACAAAGTTATTTTTGCGATTGTTAAAATGTAAGATGAAAATATTCTTCGTTCAGTTTTTTTTAATATGTAGTGTTAAATATTGTACGGTGGTACAGATCCCTTCGTGTGGGAGTCCAACTCCCACTTGGCCGGTTTTTATTTACTAAGAGTCTCAGTCTGACGGATCACTCTAGGCATACCACCAGTTTACATTATATGTAGATCACACACACACACACTCTCACACATACACACAACCACACCCACTCTCTCTCTCACACACACACATAATGTCTTACACAAGTCACACTCAATTTATTATAAATTTTAATTTCTGAGCTTTTATTTTACAAGAACAATTGTTACAAAATTATGCGATGTTATCTTTGAGTTTTTAGTCCTAGGCTCTAGTAATTATCCGTCTTGCTGATAGCCACGACACAGGCTGTGCCTAGTGTGGCTATCATTTTAACTCTACCATGTACCTCTTGTGGAATAAATAAATAAATAAATAAAAAAAAAATATAAAAAAATAAAAAATATTTATAATAATAAGGTGATGTTTTTTGTAAGTCCTAAATAACAAACTGCTCTAGACGGAATACATAGCACGGAAACATTGCATTGTTCACAAAGGCGAGGAGCCTTTGCGCTTGGAGCCTTCTGAGTTGAATTCTGTTAAGCAAAACGGATTTGATGAATAAGTCGTAAGAATGTTAATGAGGAAATAACCCGTTTGCTACAGTTGACTTTTGTCTGATTACCATACAATTAAAAGCCTCTCATAAATATTCGGTCTTTATTTACATATCAAAAGATTCCTACAAATAAATTCTAAGTAATTTATACATGAAAAAGATCGTCATAATGAGTCAGGTGTTACACCCGCTGTGTATTTTTTAATGTTACAAAACTTGAAATTACGATACAAATTACTTACATCAACATTTATGAAAAAACTGGCGGTGCAGCTCTGCCTAACCCTTCGGGGAATACAGACGTGATGTTATAAGAACAATCACATACGTACAAATAATTTTTGTGAAAATATTATTTACTCAATCGTACAAGACAGAGTTAATTACATAACTTTACACAACATTTTGTTCAAGTAAACTTATTATTTTACAAATTGCACGCACCACATCATAGGTCACCACATCACAGGCTTGGTTTTCATCGATTACCTTTCAGGAGCGTCACTTCATTGTTCATCGTAGACATGTGGCCCGCGGCATTTCTCGCAAACCACTATAAAATTCTTTTTTTTATTTTTTTTTTATTTGAGATAGGTTTGCTCTTGACTCTAGTCTAGGTCAGAGATGACAGGTAAAAAACAAATATTAGCACATCAATGTTTGTATGAAAAAAATTTATGGACTAACAGCCGACGGTTGTCCGACTAATATTATAAGTGTTAAAGTTTATGTTTGGATATTTGAATGTTTAGTACTCAATCATGCAAAAATGGCTGAACAGATTTGGATGTTATTTGACACACAGATAATTTTGTAACCTGGATTAACACAGGATACTTTTAATCCCGGTAGTACGTTCCCATGGGATAATTTCCGACTTCCACGCGGGCAAAGCCGCCGGCAAAAGCTAGTACATATGAGCCGTGAAAAGGATCAAATAAAACGTGGAACGTAATACATCGGTATCTTTTGGGGCTGTGATCCATTGGTCCCTTGGCAGCAAGTTGAGCGCAAAAACTATAAAACATTCCTGTCCGTAGCTCAAACAATTAAAATATTTGTTTGGGCCCGACTCGACACGGAATATTCTCAAAGTGGGCTGCTAACACGACTATTAACACGACGAACCTCTTATTCTTATCCTTAGCGCTAATCTTCAAAATAAATTGTATCCAGGGGTCCAACCATCAGCCAGGGTTGCGGGATGTTCGAAAGTGTTACCGTGGCCCCGGCACAGGCAACAGAAGGAACACGGGTGGGTTAATCAGTAAAAGTCTGACACGCCCTCCCGCTCCGCCCAGAGCGGGAGAAGTCATTTGATGATTTCCCATCCACAAAAAAAAGGGGTCCAACCATCACCTCTTAAAGCAGTATTATTTTAATGTTACTTCAGTGTGAGAAAGAGATGGAGCTATACAGGACGTCTAGTTCCATCTCTTTCCCACACTGAAGTAAGATTACAATAATACTGCTTTAAGAGGTGATGGTCTAGCTTCTGTTGGAAGTGAATACTGTATGATTTGATATTTACAAGATTATAATATATTGCAGTCGTAGCAAATCCATGGCTCGTTCGTAGTTGTTCTCGGTTTTCGGGACGTGCTTCTCCATGAGATCGACAGTTCGTTGAGCCAAGGCTTCTAATTCCAGAAGTCCTCTTAATTCTGAATGATCTCGTCGACTTATTGTGGATCCCCAGTTGTGATGATTCCGAGCACCTCGCACATGGCTGCGCTCCCTTATCGCTCTGGCAGGCTGCTCACAGTTCTGTTAACTTCACCATAGCTACTATTCAATAAGTAATCATACTCGAAGTTCACAGACCCCTTCTTTTAAAGTAGACCAACTAATTACCGAACATTAAGTGCATGTAATTAGCTAATTGACCAAGAATATTCACAAAGTTAAGTAAACAACAAATATATGAGTCAATAACACAAGAGGCCTTGCCCGAATGTGGTGATTGTTTTTAAAGATATGTTCACCACGTGTTAATCATAGGGCTGGATAACAATGGATATCCCGACAGGTCATTTATTGTAAAAAATAATAGACAATAGGCTGAATGCGTTTGTCCGTACTGTTGACATCCCCACCAGTCTAAGTTCCAGGTAGTCGATTATTATATTTCATTTAATGTGGGTAAGTGAATAAGCGTGTCAAGTAGTCAGAGATGGTAAAGTTACCAGAAAACGAGTCGTACGTGCCTCTGCCGGTAGGGGAGCTGTTGGCAAGCTACCAGAGTGACCATAACTTGTACGCACGCGGTGCTCCGTCCAGACTGGTGGAGTTGGAAGAATTCGCAGACATAGCAGCTAATTACATTATTATAAGCACCATGTCTAATAATTATCCGAATGTACGTCAGATCGCAATGAATCGACTGCGGCAGCTTTTCAATTTGGTAAGTACTATTATTATAGGATATACTAATGTAATTGTGCATATTTTAACTGTATTTTAGAAATTATTTTAGGTCACACCCACATGTCACACAATAAATACTAATAAAATATTAATATAATATTATACATTGAGGGTAACTTCATAATAATGTTTTATTCGTACACTGTACCTACATATCAATAAATGAATCGCACATTTTCTATAGTTGCCGGCACGAGTCGTGAGCACAAACTCGTCTCTTAGATCTAACAAATCTTATTTCCTATCACGGCAGGTTGCACAAGGATGGGACTAATGAAATCAATATATGATCAAGCATATTTATACAGGGTGGCGATTAGGTTATCACATTTATTGAAACCACGTATTCAGTACATGATTCTGAACCCCGCTACGTTAAAAATTTTCGTCTGTTATTAAAAAACAAAATTTGCTGCTCCATACATTTTTGCCTACCTACGAGGTCAAAATGTATGGAGCAGCAAATTTTTTTTTTTATAACCGACGAAAAATTTCAACGCAGCGGGGTCCAGAATCATGTACTGAATGCATGGTTTCAATTAATGTGATAACCTAATCGCCACCCTGTATACAGATAGAAAACAGAATACAAGAGCACGCTGACGAGGGCAGTTAAATTTAAGATGGATTTTGTGCTCACGATTCGTGCTTCGGGCTGTAGCAAGCTAGTGTTTTACTTAAAGTACGTAATAATTATTTATTGGGTAATAAAATAATAATATATAATAATAGGTACATCAAAGTCTGTATCTATTACAATAAAACAGGTATCTTTCAACATGATTGACCGACTCGCTGATTATATTATCATCCGACACACTCAGTGAGCTGCGTCCAAGGATATAATATTATTAACTTCTGTGCCTTATTCCACGATTAACAATTGATGGAGCCACCTAACAGTTTTGACATTCAATCGGTAACCTACACAATGAACTGTTCAACAATGCAATAGGGACGATGCCTGGGTAAAAAAAGAAAATCTTTTTAGTCCGTCAGTCAGATAATAAAAAAATATTAGACACGTATTTTTTGCTTTACCATATTAATAAAAAAATACTTAGATAAAACCGTCCGGATAAAACGTAACCGTCATCCAAAAGGGTATAACGCCCAAAACGTGGAGCAGAGGTGCGGTGGTTCTGTTCTTCAAAAAAGATGACAAAAGCCTACTGAAGAACGATATGCCCATTTCACTTCTAAGCGACGTATACAAGCTGTTCTCGAGGGTCGTCACGAACCGTCTCGCTAGGAGACTTGATGAGTTCCAGCCACCAGAACAAGCCGTCTTTCGAGAAGGCTTCAGTACCGTAGACCACATCCATACTGTTCGGCAAATTGCAAATTGTACAGAAGACCGAGGAGTACAACTAGCCGCTGTCAAATATGGGTATGACTGTCCAGATCCAGGATCAGAAAACCAGACCCATCCAACTGCTCAGAGGGGTGAGACAGGGCATGTGATATCCCTGAAACTGTTTACCAATGCGTTGGAGGACGTCTTCAAAACGCTGGACTGGACTGCCTGGCTATCAACGTGAACGGCGAGTACATCTTACACCTTCGCTTTGCCGATGACATCGTCATAATGACAGAGACGATGGAACAGTTAGACCAGATGCTGCACAGCCTAAATAGAGCCTCTCGTCGGGTTGGCCTCGGCAAGAATTTGGACAAGACGAAAGTCATGTACAGTTCACACGTCTTGTTGAGACCAATTCGCATCGAAGGGTCGCTTCTTGAAGTTGTGAAGGAGTATGTCTCAAGCAAGTCATCCAGCTGGTTAGACACAACTTTGAGAAAGAAGCCGACAGAAGGGTACAGTTAGGGACAGCGTTTGGAAAACTTCGTCAAGTCTTCTCGGCACCTATCCCGCAATGTTCGAAGACTAAGGTCCTCTACCAGTGCGTCCTGCCCGTTATGAAATACGGTGCTTCAGCACCGTATTTCATAACCAACTGTCAACCAACTGTCAGTGTTCACGTTTCAACGTGAACACTGACAGTTGGGCTGGTCCACAAATTCAGGCTCGCTCAGCGCGCTATGGAACGGGCTATGCTTGAAGTTTCTTTTATGCATAAAATCAGGAATGAAGTAATCCGGAAAACCGACATAACCTGCTGAGTAAGCAAATTGAAGTGGCAGCGGGCTAGCCATGTTTGTCGAAGAACCGATGGCCGGTGGAGCAGACGAGTCCTGGAGTGGAGACCACGTATCGGCAAGCGTAGTGTAGGACGCCCCCAGCTAGATGGACCGACGACCTTAAGAAGGTGGCTGGGACAGACTGGATGCGGAAGGTGGAGGACAGGGTGTTGTGGCGCAGACTGGGAGAGGCCTATGTTTAGCAGTGGACTGCGATAGGCCGAGTTGATTGACTGATTGACTTAGATAAAACGCATTAAATTTGGGGAATGGAGACTCGCTACGTCACAACTAACTATAAAATCTAGCAAGGCGTGATATCATGCCACATTTTAATTCAAAGTATCGTCGTAATCTTTTGATTACGTAAAAAAATAAAAAATACGAGTCCAATATTTTTTACTGACGGACAAAAAAAATTTTAGTCATCATTCTTAATGAAGGTGTTTGCTAATTCAACGTGTACTCGTATATCTTCATTTGTTTTTCCTCCGGACTAGCCTCCGAGTCCGAACTGACAGTTTCCTTCAGTTAGTAGAACAATTTACAAGAAGTAAAATGAAGCTATTCACTCTTTATTCTCTTTGAATACCGGGAAAAGTTTTAAACTAAATTTCAAGGTGTAAACGGGCTTAAAAATTTGTAAATTAAAAAAACAAAGCTATTTAATAAACTCTGTTTTTTTCAATTTTTAATACAAAACTTGATTATTTTGTTCTAGGAATTCAAGCTGCGCTGTGATGTATGTGGGACGGCTCACTATCAAGATGAAATCAGTGCGCCGGAGCGATAGATCACGAATTAATGACAATACAAACGTAATTATGTAGCGTTACATACACATTTAGAGCTAATTTCACCAGACTGTTCATAATCGGACATAAGTAAATCAGCCATTAAAATAAACATCGATGTTAATGGTATTTACGTTCCACCAGAAAAAAAAAATAACACCACAATAAGAAACCTGGCGTTCACTCACTCATTCACTGATTGTCAAAGCAACCAAAATAAAAGTCGCAATGTCACATGTCAATGTTCACTGACAATGCATCATTTTAGCTAGCAGTATAGACTTGCGTTTTTTATTTCGATGATTTTGACAACCGACTAAATGGCGGTTAGTAAATTAACCGACCTATAAGGCAGCAATTAAATTTAACGCCTGATTATAATACATTTAATCATAAATTAGCGCATGGTGAAACACTCGCCAATCACATTATGCACGGCAGCCAGGCCGAGGCAGGGGATGTACGACCAACAATGGTGAAGAACATTTTGTATGAAAAAGCACCTTCTAATATTATTATTATTATTAAAAGCCTGTGATGTCCCACTGCAGGGCAAAGGCCTCACTACTCTCTTTCCACTTCTCCCTGTTTAAAGCTGCTAAGGACCAGTTCTTGTTGAAGGAGTCCAGCTCATCCCGCCATCTCCGTCTGGGCCTGCCGCGATGTCGCTTGCCATCAAGAGGGACCCACTGGGTCGTAAGTTTGGCCCATTGGTCGTCTGACATACGGCAGATGTGTCCGTACAATTACATTTTAGCGTGGCAGCTTTCCAAGTGACATCAGTTATCATTGTGATGGAACGGATGGGCGTATTTCTAATCCGGTCTGTTAGTTGGATACCTAGAATACTCTGTTCCATAGCCCTTTGGCAAACCCTGAGCGTAGATCTCTGCTGATTTGTCAAAGACCAACCTTCTAATATATTTTGTAAAAATCTCAAAGAGAAAACAAAGGTAGGTCAAGTGAGATATCAACAAAGCAGACCGGTTGGACATGCTACACAAAGCAGACCGGTTGGACATGCTACACAAAGCAGACCGGTTGGACATGCTACACAAAGTAGACCGGTTGGACATGCTACACAAAGTAGACCGGTTGGACATGCTACACAAAGCAGACCGGTTGGACATGCTACACAAAGCAGACCGGTTGGACATGCTACACAAAGTAGACCGGTTGGACATGCTACACAAAGTAGACCGGTTGGACATGCTACACAAAGCAGACCGGTTGGACATGCTACACAAAGCAGACCGGTTGGACATGCTACACAAAGTAGACCGGTTGGACATGCTACACAAAGTAGACCGGTTGGACATGCTACACAAAGTAGACCGGTTGGACATGCTACACAAAGCAGACCGGTTGGACATGCTACACAAAGCAGACCGGTTGGACATGCTACACAAAGTAGACCGGTTGGACATGCTACACAAAGTAGACCGGTTGGACATGCTACACAAAGCAGACCGGTTGGACATGCTACACAAAGCAGACCGGTTGGACATGCTACACAAAGTAGACCGGTTGGACATGCTACACAAAGCAGACCGGTTGGACATGCTACACAAAGTAGACCGGTTGGACATGCTACACAAAGCAGACCGGTTGGACATGCTACACAAAGCAGACCGGTTGGACATGCTACACAAAGTAGACCGGTTGGACATGCTAAACAAAGCAGACCGGTTGGACATGCTACACAAAGCAGACCGGTTGGACATGCTACACAAAGCAGACCGGTTGGACATGCTACACAAAGCAGACCGGTTGGACATGCTACACAAAGCAGACCGGTTGGACATGCTACACAAAGCAGACCGGTTGGACATGCTACACAAAGCAGACCGGTTGGACATGCTACACAAAGCAGACCGGTTGGACATGCTACACAAAGCAGACCGGTTGGACATGCTACACAAAGCAGACCGGTTGGACATGCTACACAAAGCAGACCGGTTGGACATGCTACACAAAGCAGACCGGTTGGACATGCTACACAAAGCAGACCGGTTGGACATGCTACACAAAGCAGACCGGTTGGACATGCTACACAAAGCAGACCGGTTGGTCATGCTACACAAAGCAGACCGGTTGGACATGCTACACAAAGCAGACCGGTTGGACATGCTACACAAAGCAGACCGGTTGGACATGCTACACAAAGTAGACCGGTTGGACATGCTACACAAAGTAGACCGGTTGGACATGCTACACAAAGTAGACCGGTTGGACATGCTACACAAAGCAGACCGGTTGGACATGCTACACAAAGTAGACCGGTTGGACATGCTACACAAAGCAGACCGGTTGGACATGCTACACAAAGCAGACCGGTTGGACATGCTACACAAAGTAGACCGGTTGGACATGCTACACAAAGCAGACCGGTTGGACATGCTACACAAAGTAGACCGGTTGGACATGCTACACAAAGCAGACCGGTTGGACATGCTACACAAAGCAGACCGGTTGGACATGCTACACAAAGCAGACCGGTTGGACATGCTACACAAAGCAGACCGGTTGGACATGCTACACAAAGCAGCCCCGTTGGACATGCTACACAAAGCAGACCGGTTGGACATGCTACACAAAGTAGACCGGTTGGACATGCTACACAAAGCAGACCGGTTGGACATGCTACACAAAGCAGACCGGTTGGACATGCTACACAAAGTAGACCGGTTGGACATGCTACACAAAGGAGACCGGTTGGACATGCTACACAAAGTAGACCGGTTGGACATGCTACACAAAGTAGACCGGTTGGACATGCTACACAAAGTAGACCGGTTGGACATGCTACACAAAGCAGACCGGTTGGACATGCTACACAAAGTAGACCGGTTGGACATGCTACACAAAGTAGACCGGTTGGACATGCTACACAAATCACAATGCTGCATCTGCATCTTGTTTGCTGACACTGCAATTACTCAGTATCGTGAACTCGTCACTACGCGAGTAACTTTTATATTTTGTGGCCTGAAAGAAACAAAAGAAAGTGAAAGATACAAAATATGAAAGATACAACATGTCCCGGAATTAACGTCCAACCTCTTAAGGGGTCATTGTACTCATCATTATTATCGCGAAAAAAATGTGCTGTTACCTAAATTTTGATGAGTTATGCGAACATAAATGTAGGAAACAGCAGATTTTTTTCGCGATTTCAGATTTGATCTCATAGTAAAAGTTGTTCATAATGATGTGTACAATGACCCCTTAAGAGGTTGTGCATTAATTCCGGGACATGTTGTATAATGTACTTAACAATAAATAAATACTCTCAGGTACCTAGAGACCTCTAGATTAGTTGGGTCAAGTGGACATCCCTTACAAATCATTTAGCGGACGTTCGCACGGATGTAAAAATATCGCGGCGGGATTTTATCGCGCATTAGATTCTCAACTCTCGGTGTTGAGCCGAGCATTGAGAATCCAACAGAGTGCATTCCAGCGCGTCGAAAAAAAACTGTTGGATTTTCAACTCTCGGCTCTAAGCAGAGCGTTGAAAATCCAGTGCGCGAAAAAAAACTCGCCGCAATATGTTTACATCCGTGCGTACGTCGGCTTAGGCGTATGTTCACTTAACTAGATGATAAATACTGTTAAACTGACCCATTCTTATTTTGTAAGGCTACTATTTTCGACATTCATTGTTATTTTGACTTAGGTAGCTCATAATAAAATGTGATAAATAAAGAAATTTATATCTATGAGCTTTTACTTCAATGAATAATGAAACAATGAAGACGGGAAGCATTTGTATACTTTTTTTTTTGTATTTACTTAAACTTTAATAAAAATAAAACACACATTGTGTTATAATCTTTTATTAAATCAAAAACACTAATAAGTACCTAAATCTACATCGTTACGTTTTCCACAAAGGAATGAATGCATTAAAAGATTTGTACATAGTACCCACTTGTATTAATTATTATGGACAAAGATGTAGGAAACGTTTGGTCCCAACAATTTTTAAAGACATACCAATCGATTTAGAGAGTAGCTGTACCACAAAAATGTCTTTTAAAAATAAGATGTGGAAGTTTCTGTTTAACACCTTTTGTCAAAGCCTCAATGGAGATGTATAAATTAAAATTGTTATGCGAGTTGATATCTGTGGCTTCACCGGTGTGAATTGAAATGGTATTGCGCAATTCAAGATAATATTTATTAGCATTGCGTTATAGGTAGTCAGCCTTAGTGCTGCTGTAAAATATGTGTGTTTAGGTATGGGTGATGTTTAGCGGTAAATGTGGATACGTTTGCCGCTTCACCCTGCCTCATACATTTATTCTCATTCATTTACCTGTAACTTATAACTTACGTACTATACTACCATTTACGTTTTGTTATTGATGGAAAAGTGTGAAGATAAAAATTGTATAATATGGGAGCTGCATCTGCCAACAAACTGCTATGCAGTTTGGCAGAAGTAAAACTGATTGTAATAAATTATCACCGCTAAAATAAAAAAAATAAAAAACATATTAATCATTGGAAGTAATATAAAAAAAATGCCAGCAAAAAAGCACCAAGCAACGAAACACTTTGTGACAAATCCAAGTGTTATGAAACGCACCATCCACCTTAGACA
Source organism: Fissipunctia ypsillon (assembly GCA_947568875.1). NCBI lineage: Eukaryota > Metazoa > Arthropoda > Insecta > Lepidoptera > Noctuidae > Fissipunctia > Fissipunctia ypsillon. Next base: position 11,410,947 of record OX387644.1, on the reverse strand, counting down.
TTCCTGAGTATTTTAAGAGCAGCCTTTAACCGCATTTAGTATTGTACAGGTAGCAACTGCTATCCGACCTCTGCATTACGAATACGAAGTGATGTTTAAAGCATACCTACCACTAAGTGTCTACTGGTATGAGACCAAAAAAAATCGCCAAATTAAATGTTGGCTACGGCGGCTACGGCAGCTACGGCGTAGCGTGCGTAGCAATTTAGCTACGAAACCGTCAGATTATATACACTGTGCCTATTTAGTATTTAATGGCTAGGAAAACTTCGATGGGGAATTACTAATTAATACATCTATGTTTACCTTGAGTATAGTCTGAATAAAGTAAAGATTAAAAAACCGGCCAAGTGCGTGTAGGACTACGCACAATGAAGGGTTCCATAGTTGGGATAAATGTATCCCAAGAACAAACTTAACATTGTAGTTGAAAAACATGTTCCCCCATACATTCCAACTGCAAATGTAAGTTTGTACGCACAATATTGAGTGATTTACTGTGTTATTTTAAGACCATAAGCTTCTTTTAGTTTTTCCTGTAATCTATAAGTATGGAACTATTCTCTGTATTTAAAAAAAAAATTAGGCTCAGCAGTTTCGGAGATAAGGGAGAATGGTCAATTTTCATTAATTTTCTTTAATAACATTAAAACTATTTATTTATTTTTCCACCAAATAAAAATTCTAATTTTTCCACCCCATATTCAAAATTCATTTATTTACGTTACTCGTTCGTGTTTGGGTCACAGAAATTCATATGTGTACCAACAGTAGGTTCGGAGCAAATCGACTGTGACGGACGGACAGACAGACAGACGAGTGATCCTATAAGGGTTCCTTTTTATCATTCCGACGTACGGCAACCCTAAAAATAAAGTTCTTACTACTTAGTACTTTCGGATACATAACATAACATCACGCCTGTTTTCCCCGAAGGGTTAGGCAGAGGTGTACCTATAGTACACCCACATTTCGCCTGTTATGTTTAAGTCCCATGTAATAGGGGGTGAGCTTATTACCATCTACCGAGCACAAATCTAGACTCCGGGCTGTTACTGAGAAATTCCAGATAGAAAAACCTAATAACACTTTGCCCGACCTGGGGATCGAGCCCAGGACCTCATGCTCAGCAGTAGCGCTTGCGACCACTAGACCAACGAGGCAGTACTTTCGGATACATCATAGTTATTTAATTATTCCTAACACAACTAGTATTTTGTAATTATTTTTGATACAATGAATGAATGAATACGTTTTTGCACCGTTTGCAAGAGTCATACCTACTAATAAATTCGTAACTATTCTAAAAAACTTACTTTATCACTAGTACTAAACGACGTCATAATGAATGTGTAATTGATGCGGCCAAAGCAAAACCAAATCATAAAAGCAGAAATAAAATTGTCAATGTTAAGTTTGTGGAAGCCCTGACAAAGACGAATTTGTGGCACAAAGAGGCGGCATTACGGCGGCTCTACAGTAATCCGGATTGAGCCAGCAATTATAATACCTACTTATCCTGGCCGGTAGTTCATCTCGCCACAGTAGTGTAGGTAGGTACACCAAATTGTCCCGGTTTCATTCGCGACAGATAAAAGAGATGTGCGTTTGAATAAATTAATTAATTTCTGTTCCAATTCATGTACTAGAGAACAATGTATGTATCATGTGTCGTTAATTATTATTTTGTCAGGTCTTGTAAGTGTGTCGTGTAATGGGGTCCCATTACCGAGGCAACTTCTACATTATCTACTGTTATTGTCTGTCTGTTCTAAGAAAGCCAGACCCCCAATTATGTTAGTTAGTTAGACAATGGCTACACTATACATGGTAACTTAAGGCGAAAACGCCAGGGCAGTCCGCGAAATTCCAATTTTCATACGTTTTTTGCAATTTGCAGGTCAGTATTAGGTTGCATGTTGATTAAATTATGATTCGCGACCTTAACAAATATGTATTTACAGAATTATAATTATGAAAGTCATCAATACAACTCACTAAGACGAAGTAATTCAGTTGAATCACTATTTCATGAAATATTAACATTTGAGGATTATACTAACTTAAGGAGTTGTATTACTGATTATAATGATTATAAATATGTAAATACATATGTGTTACGATCGCATATTATACTTTAATCAATATATAGCCAGACACTGAGCTGCAGATTGAAAAAATCTTAAGAAAATTTGAATTTCGCGGGCTACCTTAGCACTTCCACCTTAATAATTATGATCTAACCAAGTATCACGGTATCACGATGATAGAGAGGTCTAAAATAGAAGCAAAATTGTTTACTGCCAAAGTTGCACGAGTATCGTTAGGGATGCTACCTAGGTATAGATAATGGTTGGCCAGACAAATATATCCAGAAGCAAGAAATACAGCCAAAAATAACAATTGTAAAGAAAGGCGTAGTCTTGCCAACATTATGCAAGAGCTTATGCTCTTTACAGTCAAAATTGTAGTCTTAAACAACCATAGCGGTTTTAGCTCTGACTATAGGGGCTTAAGCCGGAGAATTGCGGCCAGATCCCGGAAATTTACTCGCTACAGGCGGATAGTTCGGCTAAAACCCGCGGCAACCCTAGTTACAGTGGTGTAGTAAAATATTGACATTAGCCTTTAGTTCACCGCGATACCGATACTACGATAAGCTAATGAATTTTCACCCAAACAAGTCGGCAGGGTGCTGATAAATTAAACTTGTTGTTTATTATCAGAAACAACTTGTTAACAAAGTACGTTGCCAGAAATGTTACCTATTCATTGAAACTTAGTTCTTAGTTGGATAGCGACTCAAGAGAAGTAGAGACAGAACTTTGGCAATCTAACCTGTAAATGTTCCTCTTTATTCAAGTTCTAGTTGGTATAAAACAACTAGTGGTCTATTTACAGTCACCTCATTTTTCTCCCGCCCTCTCTGGCATTGGTAACTATTCTTATTAGCCGTATTTGCTTGCCGTGCCAACAAACTACATCAACGGCCAAACTTTCGGTTAAAGTAGGTATTCACCTTTTCCCGATGGTCGAAGTTAAGAGAAGTTATGAAACTACTTACTGTAGATAGGTAGTGTTTATCAAGGAAAGAGAAGGCAGTTACTTTTTATTGGTCTTGTTGTAAATCTCTACATACATAGTATAAAATAAAGTCGCTTTCCGCGTCTGTCTTTATACCCGCTAACTCCTCCTAAACCACGCAGCGAATTTTGATGCGGTGAACAACCATTTCGAGAATTTATTCCGGAAGGTTTATGTGTATAAAACATTAATATTTAACGTTGATATAGCTCAGAAATCTAGATGTTTTGACATGTCGCCACATCAGTACATTGCTTGCACCCGTGCGAAGCAGCGGGCGGGTCGTAGTTGCATATACAAGGTGTAACATAATTAACGCACAACCTCTTAAAGAGTCATTGTACTCATCATTATGAACAACTTTTACTATGGGACCAAACCTGGAATCGCGAAAAAAAAATCAGCTGCTCCCTACATTTATGTTCGCATAACTCGTCAAAATGTAGGGAACAGCTGATTTTTTTTTCGCGTTTTCAGGTTTGGTCCCATAGTAAAAGTTGTTCATAATGATGAGTACAATGACTCTTTAAGAGGTTGTGCGTTAATTATGTTACACCTTGTATATGCAAATATATCTAGTGACTAGAGGAACTACTGTGACTAAAGGAACCAAGACATGGACTAGTGTAATCCATATCTTGGTTCCTTTTTTTCTGTACCTAAATCATACTATCGGTAGCATCTGTAGCCTCCTTTTGTATGTCAGTAGGTAAAATACTACCCCATCGCAAAAGATGAATGAAAGTGTTATGAAATTGATGAAAACGGAAGGTCTCTAAATACAACAAATCGATACAGGACCCTATCAATCAGTCTGGCACCATTTGAAACGCCGCAAATGAGCAAGAATAAGATTCTTAGATTAGGCAGCAGAAAGCTAGTGCAATTGTTATTCTGATGGCTACGAACTCATCCATCAAAGTACTTCGGCTGCCGCCTCCACCGTCTCCTCCAATCTTTAGACTGTAAACCTTTACTCACTTATAATATATTGTCCTGTGTACACAATGCTTATAATTTCGTTGTTGCCTTAATGAAGCAGATTGAATAAATTGAGGCACGTTTTAAACGTAATTTAGTTGGATGAAAGATACAAAATATAAAAGATACAACATGTCGCGGAATTAACGCACAACCTCTTAAGGGGTCATTGTACTCATCATTATGAACAACTTTTACTAAGAAAACAAACCTGAAATCGCGAAAAAAATCGGCCGTCTCCTACATTTTGACGAGTTATGCGAACGTAAATGTAGGGAACAGCAGATTTTTTTTTGCGATTTCAGGTTTGGTCCCTTTGTAAAAGTTGTTCATAATGATGAGTACAATGACCCCTTAAGAGGTCGTGCATTAATTCCGGGACATGTTGTATAAGCAGTTGTAATGTTTATGCATAGGTTCTAAAGAATATGAATTTTAATGATAAATCATAAAACAGGACTTAAGTGGACCATGAACTTTTAATGGGGCTATTATTTCGACTTTATGTGAAATAAATCACAGGACTGCATAATGTTTCCTAACAAACAAAACAGTAAAATATTAAAGACTTGCAAGTATTTATAATATGATGGGTGTAAGTGAGTCCATAAAGTCTTTATTCCTTTGTACCTATATAAATTAATCTAATCAGACCAAACATCTGCACAATTCAAAACTACTGTAAGTTCTTAATAATAATATTTATTTTACATTTAAAACTGCTCTGACCTCGTCCTAATAAACTTTTGGTTCGTTTAATTAAACCTTCATGCTTCACAAAATGTTAAACGCTCAAGTTAAATTAAATTTACCATCGACGTTTCATATTTTGCTCAGAAATAATGTAATTAGCTTAAATTAGAAGAGATCTCGAAAATTTACGAATTAATTTACCAACTTCAAATAGAGTTGGCGATTTTATTGTATTTGTTAAGTTTGGAAGTAATCACTTGAAAGCTCAATTTATTTTCTGTTTTCCTTCTACACAAACTTGTAAAGGTCATCCTACATTTAGTGACCATATCGTAAAATAAATTATCCACCGGTAAAGGCATTGATGTCGCTTTGCTTTTGTTGTGCATCGGTCCTAAAAATACTAAATAAATATCCAAGTAACTGCGACCAACTTGGATGTAGCGCTCGCCGACCGCTGCCGCGGCACCGCTCGCTCGGCTGGCGTGCGGTTAGTCTCAATTCTAATCTAACCTAACCCATTTGGTCAGGGTGCCACTAGCGGCGTGAAATGCCCAGTGGTCAGCGGGGAATGACAATAAATAGCTTGCTTTCGTCACGATATGGGCATTTCTACGATCGGACCACGACAGATACCTTACATTAATGGTATGGCTAAACGTCGACTGATATATAAACGAACACGAAACGTCGACTTTTAAACGATAACGTCAATTTTAGCTGGCCATTTCATGAAACACAACAATTGCATGAAATGACCGAACACTTCATGAAATGATCAATTCTAAGATCTGATCACGACATATCCATCACTTTTATAAAGTTTGACGTTCAAAGGTTCCATCTTTTATTTTCGGAAAAACCGAACTTTGTCGAATTAAATGTGAATGGTTCATTATGGGAGTCTATAATTATTTAGGTGGGAATATAAATGAATTTATATTGGTCGATAGTCACATTTTATTCGCTATATTTCAGTTTTTCCGAAGATAAACGATGGAACCTTTGAATGTTGTCAAACTGTACTGCGGCATATTTTAGCGAATGGCCTTTAACGTCAGCAGCTTTTACTGGTTCGTTGGACAATGGCGAGCACAGATGGCTCCCAGCCAACCATGGAATTTCAAGCACCACTGCATCTTACCACCGGGATTTGAAATATTGACTTTTAAACCTACCTGTCCTACGGAAAAAGTGAATGTATGGGTAAAATAAAGTTGGTGACGCTGATATCTTGGCATTTATCAAACATTTTGGGGTATGGGAAGGCCTTGTGGAAAGCTAAATTAATATCCCAAGAGTTAAAATTACACGTTGCCTAAATTGGGATTTGAGCCTGTCTTATTTTTGGAATAGATATACAAAACTGTATTACTTAACAACATGCTACGAGCCTCAATAGGGCGGTTCCCTATCCATTTGCATAAAAATTTAAGACCCAATATAACTTGGCATACTTTTGTTTGTCCTAATTATATTTTCGCATAATATTATTTACGCATAACAGCTTACGCATAATTTTTTAAGCATAATTTCTCTAATCATAATAATGATTAAGCATAACATTCTAAAGCATAACTTTGCAACATGCAGCAGGCATGGTTTCTGTCACGGCTCCGGCGCTGCGGGCCTCCGGCGGCTCCACGCGTGTTAATCGTCGCAGACGGCTTTCGCTCACCACCGCAGCTTCGGCTTGCTGGCCGGCGAGGCCGGCCAGCCTCAGTCGCCTGCTCCTCAGCCCGCGGGCCGTCTCGCCCTACGCACCTACGCGATTTCAAATTACACTCTAGGGGTAGGGCGGACAAGACTACGTGGAGTCGGTTTTGCAACGATTCGGTTCTGTCACTAACTTTTGTAGCACAACATATTGAATTTTTTACCAACAATATTATTTAATTGTTACAGAAACTATAGCAAAATAGTTCGATCAGAATTGTGTATAGGCCACTACAAGTTCACCACCACAATGTCCATTATTAGTAAAAAAGATGAATATACTTCGAAACTTGCATATTTACAAGCAATTGCTAAAAATATACACCTAAAATAAAAATCATCAGTCATTAGGCCTAGTAACGTTATGCGAATTAAATTTATGCCAAAACAAATTAGCCTTCAAGATAATTATGCCAACATAAACTGTATGCCAAAAAAAATATGGCAAAGTATTATTATGGCAAAACAAATTATACCAAAATCGTTATGCCAAAGTATATTAGGAAAAAGAATATTATGCGAAAAGAAGGGATCCCCAATAGGGCCGCTCCCTATTACATGGGGCTTTAACATAACTAGCGAAATGTGGGTGTTACTATAGATGCACCTCTACCTTCCCTTCTGGGATAACAGCGTGATGATATGTTATGTTACGAAGCAGGTATTTCCGTTATAAGTTGATAAATACATCAATTACATGATAGCGCAATTAATAATGGTGAAGTTGCACATTCTACCCCGCATTACATATATCAATCATGGTTGACGATGTTGTCGCATGGCATGACAAGCAGAAATTCTTTGGATGTCATGAAGGCAGGTCCTGCTATGACCAGCCATGCAATTTCCCTTTTAATCAACTTGTATTTTGAATAAAGTTCAGATAGAGGTACCTACCTAAATCTAAAGAGAAAGACAGTGATGTGAAAAATATAACAGTAGGATTGGTGGTAATCATCCACACGGTAAAACAGTGTGTTGGGAGCTCAGCTGGTCTGATTTCCCTGACGCTTAATGTATCTACCGTCTTTCGATATGCGTGCGTAAGCACCTGAATTTAAATTTAAAAAAAAATACCTGATTTTGATTTTAAAAAAATCTTTTAAAACTCCTCTCATGAATAGCCATGGTGTTTCAAGAATTCATCCCATCCTTTTTTTACCGAAGTGCTACCAAATTAAACTTTACGGTTTCACCGTGAAAGCCGAAAAATCTAAATGGTATACAAATGCCACGATAAGTTTAGCCAGGACCGAGTTACCGAAAGGCTACGGGCAGCTTTAAATGTTGCCATTTGGGTTTCACCTCATTTTAGAGTTCCGTAGTCAACAAGGAACCCTTATAGTTTCGCCATGTCCATCTGTCTGTCTGTGGCTTAGCTCAGAGACTCTTAGTACTATAAAGCTGGCACGGTGGTAATTTGGCACGGGTATACACGCCGACAAAGTGGTACAATATTTTTTTTTAGGGTGCCTCCCGTACACGTATAGTGTGGATCTTTTTTCTCGTCTATCCCATGGTGTGGGGTGCCGTTGGATAGGCGGTTCAAAAATATTGCGGGTGTGTGCAAAACATTTTTCGATTGAGAGATCAGTTTGTAAAATATTAAGCTACTATGTGGATTTTGTACTAAAAAAACCCTGATATTCGTTATTCTTTATTTTCGGTCTTAAATATAAAAACTGAGTTTCGAGTTAATCGGACCGAGCGTTAAAATTCTTCGATACAAACTTTGACACCCATCAGTCCCCCTTCAGGGTGTAGTTAAATAAAGTCCCCCCTTTTCACCCCTTAAATGTCGAATTTCCAAAAATCTTTCCTTAGTTACAACATAAAAGGCATCAACTGCCAAAATTTCAAGTTTGTAGCCGCAGCGGTTTAGGATCTGCGTTGATGAGTCAGTCGGGACAAGTATTTATGTAGATAAAAGTAAAGTGCAAATTCACGGCAGTAGTACATTTATGTCGTGACCAGATCTTAGAATTTGATCATTTGATGAAGTGTTCGACCATTTTATGAAATGGTTGTATTTCATGAACTGGAACATTGCCCAGCTTATACATACTTGTGTTGTTAGTTAATTTTAGAAAATATATCCATGAATACGAGTCTGAGGAAGAAAGAATAGCTAGGGAAAACACTCGTAGAAAGAACTTTAAAAATAAAGTTGTACCTAATTTTAACATTGTCAAGCATAGCCCTCATTACCAAGCTGTACAAATATTTAATAGACTGTCAGCGGATTTAAGAATTTTGTTAAACACTAGCTCTTTTTTTTATTTTATTTGAGATAGGTTTGCTCTTGACTCTAGTCTAGGTCAGAGATGACAGAGACAAAGTCGACGATGGAGCGAGCTTACCCAGAAGAAGCCTGTTCACTCTCACTTTGAAGAGATCGGGGTTGTATGCATTCGGAAACACAGACGCAGGCAGAGAGTTCCACTCCTTTGCTCTTCTTCTTCTTCTTTTTTGTTTCTTTTAAGGCTAAGCTCAAAGCATTTCTTTTATATAAAAACTTGTACTCATTGGACGAATTGTAATTTAATATTAATATTCCAATTTTCTATTTAAAAGAAAAAAATGCTATTCATTATTGTTGTTTTCAATAATCATGTCTTTTTTTATATATTATTGCTGCATGTTGCCTCTTAGATTTTATATTATTAATAATGATGTATGTAATGTAATGTTATGTGTCAAATACAATATAAATTGTTCCTGATAAATAAATAAATAAAAATACTAAATAGCCAAGTAACTGCGACCAACTTGAATGTAGTACTCGAAGACTGCTGCCGCGGCACCGCTCGCTTCGCTCGCTCGGCTCGCGCGCGGTTGGTCACAATTCTAGCCTAACCTAACTTATTTGGTCGGGGTGCCACTTTGCGATATGCCCAATGGTCAGCTGGTGAAATGGCCAGGCAGATCATAATATGGCCATTTCTACAATCGGACCACGACAGATACCTACCCTACATTAATGATATGGCCAAACGAAGACTATCATTAAACGTTGACGTTTAAACGATATGGCCAATTTTAGATAGAATTGATCATTTCATGAAATGGCTAAGATCTGGCCACGACATATATAACGAACTCTTCATTGAGCGTGGCCCTACACGCACTTGACCGGTTTTTTAAGTAGTTTCATTCAGTAATAAAACTAATATTGTTGTTTTATTTATTAGGCTCATTTTCAATTTAGCAACAAAAAATCACACTCATGACCGGTGAAGCTAGAAAACCACACGGTAGACAAATGGCCCAAGGAAAACAGACTGTACTTTTAAAATAAAAAAGAAACTCAATAAATGACCAGCAAAGGAGATGGAAAATGGTGGGCCCAAATGTAATAAGTTGAGATATGATCTAAAAAATTTGTCATATTTTTTAATCTTACAATATCAAAAATCAGCTCAATTCTCAACCAAGAAGCGGAGAATTAAGAGAAATATAATAGTAGTAATCGATTACAAAATTACAAAAAGAAAACCTTCGCACTAGGTAACTAAATCGAGTAATTAAATGCACTAAATATACTTATAAACAATAAAGTGCATTTAATTATATGCCATATTAATAAATTAAATATCAATTAATTACTGAAAAACCAATATAATGAATATCGATTTCATATCGATTAAAATCAGTCTTATATTTTTAGTCTATGTCACTGGCATGACAGCTGTGAGTCAGCTCAACATTGACAGTAGATAGCTGCCGACTGCTCTTGCTTGTTCACTCGTTTCGTGTTTTCCGATGCGTTTTAAATGCTTTCCAGATTATTTATTTTTAAAGAAAAACAATGCAGTGGGTGTTGTTTTTTACGGATTCTGACCCTGCCTACCTTGTACGACCCTTGCTTTCACACTGGACATCGAAGATCGCTCACACGTTTGACTTGGAATTGTTATTTTGGATTTTACCTCCGCCTTGTGGATTGGATATTGTTGAAACTATGGATCGCTGTGTGAATTGAAGGATAGTAACTAGTCACTGCAATACACTAGGCGAAATATAATAAACATTAGTGTTTAAAGAACATCTTTTTGTTGTGACATAGCCTTACTTTTACTAAACCTCTTATAACTCGGCTCTCAGATTGTCAAACCTTACAGAATTTTCAGCGAGGGTCTGATAAGTTTAAATCTATTAATTCACACCAATTTCAACTCGTTACATTTAGGCCCAAGATTGTTTATAATCGTTTCAGTCTCCTTTCTCACCCGACGTTATTAAACATTGTGATAACTTATTTCGCCAAAGATAACTAAAGTTCAGTTGGCGGCGAGGCCAACACGTTGTACTTGAGCTGCATTAAGTGCCGGTTCGAATCTCAGTGGCACAGTGATAACTTTTTGTGGATGTTTCACCAACATTTCTTACAACGATATAGACCCATTCGTTTCTAAACATTCGATTGTATCACTTATCTACATTGTATTTAATTGGTCTTGTACCGTTTTAATTAACTATAAATAAATGAATAAAAAGAGGAAATAGGTACCTAAAATAAGTGTTGAAAAATGGTTCAAAATCAAATATATAGTTCTTTATACATTTATTTAATACATTCTACTATTGACATAATTTAAAACCTAACAATCTTAAAATAATAATAATAATATGTACAAGTATATAAAAAAGGGAGGGGGTAAATAATCAGAGGGCATCAAAAAATTCATCCGCATCGCTGTCAACAGGAAAAGTGCCCAGAAGGCTGGCAGCATTGCCATGTTGTATAGCAATGCTGATTCTTTGGCCAAAAAATAGGCCAGCCCTCTGGTCACGTGTGGAGTCGACCAACCGCCTGGCGATGTCTCGAAAAACTAAGTGGGCACTCGGACCCCATGGCCCAAGTGTTTCAACCCCAAACGGCTCGAACATATAAGTCCCAATAAGACTGGAGTATTTGCGCCGTTTGAGGTTTTCCGCACCCGCAGCAGCCGCTCCAGCACAGCCTGCCGTGCTAGGAAGATGGGATGGCGCAAGGGTGTCGACACACGTTGCATCCCACACCAAAGGCCTACCTACCTTCCAAGGCATTATGGTCATTCCGTCTGGTCTCTTTCCATCGTCGCGTGCTAAGCCATTGGGTTCTAAAACAGCTGGCACCCCGGCGGTGACAAGAGCACGACGGATGATGTCATTGATGCTGGCGTGCCGTGCTATCCGGCCTGCGCTCTTACTGCAGGATAGGCCATGTTGTCCGAGGCAGTCGACACTGACACCGCATTGGCAGCGATGCGGAGCCACGCAAGGAGCGCCCAGACGCAGACAAGTAGCGAGCCGGAAGGTGGTGTCACCCAGCATAGTGCCTATGTTGGGTGACGGTAGCGCCTGAAGCCAGAGGCCCGACTCCCACTCCCCCACAGCCAGCAGGCGGGCACGCTCAGCAGTATTGGTGGTCGTATTAATTAGATTATTCCGTACCAACCTGCAGAGCGGTTCATCCCACTGCCTCTGGGAAGATGGGTTCAAGGGCCGATCTGTATCCGGGCAAGCCACTTTCCAGGCGTTCACTCCGTCAGTCAAACACGGCACTTCTGAGTCAACCAAGGAGGGGGCTAAAATTTTCTCGGTCAACTTTTCCGTGCTGTGGACAGAGGACAGGAACTAATACGTAAGCTAATACTGGTATTTTGCGGAAATTATCTACATCTTATCTACATTTACCCACATATTCACCTTTACCTACATATTCAAAAGCACAATAAATTACTGACATGGAAGAAATAAGCAACGTTACGTTACGGAGACACCAAACTATTAAATCAAGGTCTATGGACTTCCTCGATCAAAGCAATACTACCCTAATGTCCTGTGATGAATTGTTGAGGTAGAAGCCTTGATTTATCCACCAACATATGCTCAACTTACATGGCGGAAATGAAAGAAGAAATTAAACAATTAAAGTCAAATTTAGAAAGTACACAGAGTGAGATGGAAAATATTATTTTAGAAAATTTAGAACTTAAAAAAATTATTGCAAACATGAATCAAGAACTGGGCGTTCTCAAACAGTTATGTAGAAGCCCACTAACGATTTTTAGACAAAATATGTCAAGCAGACTAAGAAAAGTGTACGACGTCGACTAACAGACAGTTTTCGGGCTTCACCTCAAAAACTAAACGAAAGCCCATTAATCCCCTTGCAGCAATTGAATAAGGAATTGACTACTAGCCAATCTTCAAAACGCACACATCTTCGAGAAAGTACGTGTGGGGAAAGAAGTACAGCTTTGCAGACGGATACGGGAACTAAGGAAACTAAGACGACAAACAACACAAAAAACGTAATACTTAATACTAAAAATAAATGTAACAAAAGGGCATTTATAATTGGAGGCAGTCAGTGCAGTGGGCTATCATCACAATTGATAAAATCTAGGTTTAGTAATCCTTATAACACCTATCAGTTTAACTCTATAGTTAAAACGAATGCCTCCACGCAGGAAATCTTAACAAGCGCAAAACTATTTGATATTAAAGCTGACGATAAATTGATAGTATCTATTGGACAAAATGATGACAATACCTTAAAAATGACAACAGAATTATGTTTGTTTTTAAAATCTGTGCCTTGTCCTGTAATTGTATTAGGTGTGAATAAAAATATCTGCTCCAATGAGATATAATTGAATGAAATGTTAGATTTAATTTGTAGTCAGACTAAAGAGTGTTATTTTCTCAAAAAATGTTATAATGTGTCATCATTAAGTTATAAAATAAACTCATTATTAGATCAACTAGACGATAACAAACAGTTTTTATCTTTTTACGGGTGTCCTAATTATTATAACAAAAAAACTGGATTAGAATCGAGTGTGATTCTTAAAACTAAAACCCAAAGCACACAGACTGATGACGATATATTGATGGGTGATATGAATCAATCATCGGACATTACTGAACTATCTCAGGGCAATAAATTGATACAAGTTGAAAATAAATCTTGTTTTCGTGGGTAAAAACCGAAGTCATATTATTCTACACCAAAACATTGCAGGTGCTATTAACAAAATAAACGAAATTGAAATTGCTCTTAATTTGCTTCAGGATCGAACATATTCTGTAGATTTCCTATGCCTAAGTGAGACGTTTATTAAATCTGGAGAAGAAGATAATATGACAGTACATTCGTTTAAATTAGTCAGCAGCTATTCTAGGAAAGACCAAAGGCGAGGTGGAGTCTGTATACTAATGAAGCCAGATGTTGAATTTGAAAACATAGAGTGGTTGAATAGTATTGCAATGGAAAAACATTTTGAAATATGTGGTATTAAGATAAAACAGTATAACCTAAACTTATTCTGTCTTTATAGAACACTAGATTCTGATATAAATATTTTTTTTAGAAAATAACAAATATTATTAGATAAAACACGTAACAAAGACAAATATAAAAATATTTTATGTGGCGACTTTAATATAGATATTCTAAGCGATAGTAAATATAAGAATACATTTGTCGATATTTTATACAATTATGACTTAAAAATACACATAAGTAAACCAACTCGGCAAAATTCTTGCATTGACAATATTATAAGTGACATCAAAGAAGCAAAAGGTGAAACACATGAATTAGGACTGTCAGATCACAATACTGGACAAACATTATCAATAAAACTAAAAACGGAAAATAATATATTTCGAAAGCATTGGTTTGCATACAAAAGGGACCTAAGTAAAGAAAATATAGAAAAATTTAATTACTATATTAGTAAGCTGTCATTTTCAGAAGTATACTTGGAAACAGACGTAAATAAAGCCTTTTCATTATTGCACGATGAACTTTGTCTATTCTATGAACTGTGTTTCCCATTGATTAAAATTAAGATGAACTCTAACTCTCATAACCCAAAATGGTTAACTAAAGGTCTAAAAAAGTCATTTATAACAAAGAGAAAACTACAAGTTATCTATTATAAAAATAAAACTACCCACAATAAACAAAAATTTAGAAAATATAGCAAAAGACTAAGGCAATGTGTAAACACGATACAAAGGGATAATAATAAAAAATACATCGAAAAAGCAGACAATAAATGTAAAGCTACGTGGAAAATAATAAATGATAAACTTAAACAGAACAATGCTAGCAATGAAATTAGAGAAATCTTGGACGGGGAAAATATATTAAAAAAAGGTGATGATATAGCAACATACTTTAACAATTACTTTATCAACATTGCTAAAAAGGGAAACACTCAAAATCCAAAAAATAATCATGTTTGCAATAAAACGGTTGTGAACTCAATTTATCTAGAACCAGCTACTTGTATGGAAATATTTATGACAGCTATGAAATTACGAAATACCAACTCAATCGGATATGATAACATTAGTACTAATATGATCAAGGAAAATTTATTAACTTTAACAAAACCCCTGACTTACATAATTAATTTATCATTGGAAAAGGGTGTATTCCCCGACAGTTTAAAATTTTCTATTGTAAAACCCCTTCACAAAAATGGACCTAGATCTGAGGCAAATAATTATAGACCAATTACTTTGGTTCCCATATTTTCAAAAATATTTGAGAAGGTAATGAGCAAAAGGCTTATACATTTCTTAGAGAGACATGATGTATTATGTAGTGAACAGAATTGTTTCATAAAGCAAAAGTCTACAACTTTGGCATGTTTTAAACTAGTAAAAGAAATTATGGATGCTATCAATAAAAAAGAAATCCCAGTAGCAGTATTTTTGGATATGAGTAAGGCGTTTGATATGGTATGTCATGAAACCTTATTGCGTAAACTTGAGCAATATGGTATACGAGGCGTTGCTTATAATTGGTTCGAAAGCTACTTAAGAGGCCGACAACAATGCACGGAGATTAAAAAAATGTGTTTCAAAACTAACACCCAGAAAACCTTTAGGTCACCGTACTTAGCAAACTGCTATGGTGTACCACAGGGGAGTGTCCTTGGCCCCTTATTGTTTATAATATATATAAACGAACTGCCCAACTCCACGAACCAATATACTATATTATTTGCAGATGATACTACTGTGTTGACAAAAGAGAAAACTCTAGATAACAGTAAAATAGTTACGAATAAAGCATTGACAGATTTAATCAATTGGCTAGAGAGGAATAACTTAAAAATAAATACAAATAAAACTAAATTTATAACATTTTTGCCATATAATAACCACAAAAAATTAGGTAATGAAATTAAATTAAATTTAAAATACAATAATAATGACATAGCAGAAGTTAATAATATCAAATTTTTAGGAGTAGTTATGGACAAACATTGCAATTGGAAAGCTCAAGTAGATAATGTATGTAAGAAAATAAACAAATTCGTATTTGCACTTAGAAGGATCAAAAATTTTACAGACATTCAAACAGCCTTATTGGTATACCATAGCCATGTTTGTTCTGTTTTAAGGTATGGAATAACTGTGTGGGGGAATTCAACAGATGCCCAGAGGGCATTCATAGCCCAAAAAAAGTGTGTAAGGTCAATTTTCAATCTTAAGTGGACAGATTCTTGTAAACCTGTATTTATTAAGCAAAAGCTGCTTACCCTCCCGTCTCTATATATATTTGAAACCTGTAAATTTGTAAGAAACAATTACTCGCTTTTTGAAAAAGATGAAAAAGCTAAGTTAAAGAGGAAAATAACACAAAAGCCACTAGTAGTTCCGCGTAATAGACTAAAATTATGCAACAAAAATTGTTATACCATGGCTGTGAAAATATATAACCACTTAGCCGAAGAATTTAGAAATGCTACAGACTTAGAATTTAATAAAAAAAACTATATAACTGGTTGTGTGACAGATGTTTTTATTCCATCAATGAATATTTTGAGTGTAAAATGTAAAACTTATTTACTATAATTATTATGGCATCTACATTATTTAAATAACATTGAAATACTCTGATTATTATTGCTATTTTTATTGACATGACATCATTATTACTGATCGCTATTTTTAATATAAATTATTCTTTTAAATGAATAGAATTGTAATTAATTTTAATTTTATTAATTGCATTGTAATCTAAATTTAAATTATGAAATGTGTACTGCATGCTATAAGTATAACCAAGATGTAAAATCTAAATATTTGTACGGCGGAAATGCCGAATATAGTGAAACCCATATATCTTAAGAACTTATGTTAGCTACCTATATTCTTACAAATAAATTCATTCATTCATTCATTCATTCATTCACTCATTTCACTGCCAGCATATTTTTCACGTTGTAGAAAAAAAAACATCCTGTCATTGTGCCTTTTTGACGGAATACTAAATGTTACTGTGGAAGCTGACGTGATGTGGCCCTTGTACATTTATGATGCGACCATGTTACGCCATGTTGGTAATTGACGCCCACGTGACGCAGAGCACTTTTTATTCTATTTTTTTTTTATCTAACTCGTAAAGTTGAAGCTGGTTGAATTTTAATCCAGAAGAGAAAAAATTTAAAAAACCCCTACACAAAAATAATCATCTAAAAATTAAAAAAATATATAATACGTTTAATATAAGTTGTAGGTAATATTTTGATCTAAGCGTCGTTGTGTCGGGGGACGGATAATGTAAATAGGAAGCTAACCTTACTACAATAGCATATTAACACATTCACCACCGCCACAAATTTTGAACGTAACACACTGATGGCGCATACATTTCCTATGGACTCGCTAGGCGGGTCATAGGCATCTAACGAACATTTTTACAGAACACGCGAGGCGGGTCACTGGCATTAAATGTGTTAATTATTGCTAGGTATAAGCCTCGTCTGTTTGGTGTTTTCATTAGCCGTCCCCCGACACGACGACGCTTGGATCAAAATATTACCTACAACGTATATTAGGGCCAATATACATATTCTTTTTACTTTTTAAATGTTTTTTTTTTTTGTTTCGGGCGTTTTTATTCATTTTTAATTTAACTTTTATTTCCTGCTTTTTAAACTTTAAATATTATTAGTAGACATGCTACGATCGGTACGTGCCTCGCCGAAATCTGCGCAGCTGTAGGTATTTTTCTCACAGTGAAGCTAGTTACTAATATATCCTCCTTTCTCTTTCCTACTCCATCATCACCTATATATATATATTCTAATGAACCCAAACACGATACCTCTGCTGTAAGATGGTGAGGGAGTTGGGTATCCTGCAAATTCCAGGTGATGCTGCAGCATCAGTTCAATGTTATTATGTTCTTCTAATATTTCAAATTTCGAATCGATCAGACAGATGATGCTTACATCCATTCATCTACTAAAAAAGAGCTGATAATCTTAACGGCTGAACCGATTTTCTTGAATCATGGCTAAGAACACTTTCGATCAGGTCATCTTTAAAACAAAAAAAATATAATCAAAATCGGTTCAGACGTTTGGGAGCTATGATGGTGCAGACAGACACACAGATACACATCTGTGTATCTACACAGATACACTTGTTAAACTTATAACACCCCTTTGTTTCCGTCGGGAGTTAAGAAGAGCTCTTTAAAAACTACAATTAATGTAAAAGTTAAGTGACAGAGCATGGATACAGTTGTAAGGAGACAATGGGTAGTATCTAGAACTGGAATCATATTTACTAACGAGTGTTTTCGCTGTGCTTTTACACAGATAGGTAGGTAGGTGCCTATCGAACAAGTGTTATCCTTTCTTGAATGATCATGAGTTGAGCTCCTTAACTTTTATGTTGAGCTGTACGATTACTGACAGATGCTTGCACTGACTGGACAGGTCCACTCAATCTGTATGGTTCTTTCCTCAAAAGACCATTTCAGACACCAACCTACATGGTCTTCACATGATCTGACCAAGATTATGTCTGGACTTTAAAAGAGACTGTGATCTCTGAGTTTGTTTCGGCCTTTCTTCTCAGAGTAGTCAGATAGGAAACGCCGGCCTCATCTAGTTTAAAAAAAAAATGTTTGACATGTAAAAGTGTTTGTATAAACCTACTTACAGAAATAAAATCATTTATCATGTGATTTTCCAATAACAGCTAGATTCATCATAACCAATAACTAGCAACTATAAAAATATATATAGGTAATAATTAAAACCATGGCGTTACATATAATCATACCTAGAACAAATATCTAATATCAGTTTTATGACAGTTATAAAATATTTACCGTCTGTCGGACTTATGAAACAACGTATTTTCGGTTGATTGCCCACTGTCTTCCAGCCGTGGCGAAAAAGTTAGGAAAGTAAGCTTTTTAGATATTTAAACGGCAATAACATTCCTCGGGTGTAGAGGTGTGTAGCGATGTAGCCACAGTTACGTGGGCCATCAGAATTTCGTACAGTACGACACAACTTAAAGGTTATCGCACAGCAAAAACACGATTTTTTTAGAACAAGTTCGGTTTTGTAGAGTCTATATATAACAGTGTCTTTCTAACGGCCGAACCCAATAACCTATCTCTCACCAGTTTTGGCATACTGGAGATAGAAAAGTCTATCATAATCTATAAGAGATTATGGAATCTTACTGGCCTGACATAAGTACAGATAGAATTAAACTGTTTACCATCATTAGCGGTCTTAACCTGAAAATAGGTTATTGGGTTCGGCCGTAAGACTCATTACCTAGTTAAATTTTAACATTGGGTAGGTAGGTTGGTATGAACTACCAACTGGTAGTAACAATTTGCTTATTTTCGCTCCACTCACGAATCATTAATAACTTAACTCTGTCAATTCCTGCCAGAGTTCGTTTAAACTCAATCGCACAAGTTGAAAAGTTATCGTGTTTGACGAATTTAGCCCATGAAACTTCGGAGCTGTGTCGTACTGTACCTACACACATATTCACACTTTTTGTTTTTTTCTGTGTAGGTAGGTATATAGTTACGCGTTTATGCGAAACATTAGTACGGTGATATTCTCTTGAGTAATTCATGAAAATTTGTTGGAAGGCTTAAGGTTTTTGGGGAGCCTTTATTTTTTTCATAAAAGACAATATTATTCTGTTTTCTAAAGGTGTAGGTACTTTAACAAAAAATGCTTTCGTATTTTTTATTTAAATTATTTACATTTTATCATTTTAATGTGCATATTTACTGCAGATCTCTTGAGGGCTGGTAGAATTTATGCTATGTTTTACCTACACAGGCTACACAATCAGTTTGTTTCTGTAAACGTAGAAATTCGCACCTTCCATACGACGAACGAAATATCTTAGTCATTATTTTTCCTCGGGCATTATTTCATGATATCTTAACCACTGGAGCATGCCCTTTCTCATTTCCACAAAGATCGCCCAACCGAAAAAACCTGTCACAAAAAAAAAATAAAAAAATAACCAAAAAGCTTTGTTATAAAATCCAAACCTAATCTAAACTGACCTAGTTTACCTGTTGATTGAAAGATAATATGAATTATTAAAAAAAAAAAAATACCACGATAAATCTAAACTTTGTGATACCTATTCAGAATATTATTTATTCTCCACATTGCACTTTGCAAAACGGGAACCTGCGTAATTCTGAGCAGAATAACAGTTAATGTTTTACTGGTTGCATACTTAATAACCACATCAAACACAATCCAACAAAACTACTTACGTTTCAGTGGGCATGATTGTACTTTTGCTCACATATACAACCAACACAAACTTCTGCAATGTTTTTGTTTTAGGAAAACTGAACATGCCGACAGCACTTCTCGTAGTAACACAGGTTGTTAAATCTCAGCGTTGTTCTAAAATATTCAGGCGTGCCGTGAGTCCGTGACCCCCCAAACTGCGATGTTTGCTTGCAGAACGATCTCATTCCGACTTGGCGGTTTTTCTACGATTTTTTGCCCTTTTATTTATTTGTCCGTACAAGCTTTAGTACCTAGAGGGGCTTGGGCCTAAGTAATAACAGCCGCACGGGTCGATCGATCAGGTTAATCTACGCTTGCCGCGGTTCGTCCGTGGATGGGTGACCATCTTTACATATCAAGACCCCTCCGTGCCTTAGAAAGCACGTCAAGCTGTTGGTCCCGGCTGTCAGTCGTTACAGGTCGTCAGAAGCCCGAAAGTCTGACATCCAGTCTCACCGAGGGGTGTCGTATTACCCAGTAACTGGGTTGTGGAGGTCAGATAGGCAGTCGCTCCATGTAAAATACTGGTATTCAGCTGCATTCGGTTAGACTGGAAGCCGACCCCAATATAGTTGGGAAAAGGCTAGGGAAATGATGACAAGCTTTAGTACCTACGCAAATAATGGAAGTTTATTTACACATGTGAATTATCACAATTGTATGCCTGTTTATCCTGGTTGAATGTCTTTTTTCAGGATTGTTTCTAGTTTTGAATAGGAATGTAGGCGACTTCGTCAAGCTTTTACCAAGTATCGCGAAATAAAAACAACAAAATATAAATGTTTCTCCTTTACCGTTAACCTGTGTTTATGTTACGACTACCTAATGAGTATTTATGTACGCCATTATACCTACTTACCTACAATTAAATGAAACATCTTAATATTACAATGTAGGAACAAGTACAACATTCTTTTGGACTAAGTGTAGGTAGGTACTTATCGTTATGACGATGACGTCTTCGTCTTTCTGACGGACACGGATGTGATAGACAAGACGAGCCGCTCATTAATCTACACAAATAAATAAAATTGAATTGTCTGTTTGTAATGTTAAAATTACAATTTTTTACAATTATAAACGATACTTATAACAAAAATGCAAGTTTTAACATTTTTGTCTGTCTGTCTGTTTGTTCCCGCTAATCTCCAAAACGGCTGGATCGATTTTGATGGAACTTAGGCTACTTTTATCTTAGTAAAATAATTAGGGTTCCGCGCAAAAAATTAAAACCCATGAAATTATGAAAAAAAAAAGTCAGATATGAAAAATTCTTTTTGCATTTGGTAGCCCAATTCTCGAGGATATTTATAGGCTATTTAACATCACGCTACGATCCTTAGGAGCCGAGCAAAAAGAAAAAAGTCAGAAAGAACACTAAGCCAAAACGGAGTAATAGCGCGGGCGGGCGATGCAACGCGACGGGTCGGGGGACGAGGGAGTTTTATTAAAATGTGGCTGTTATTTTAGTAAATATACTAAAATAACAGCCACATTTTTATATTTTCGAAGTCACGGGACACAGCTAGTTTATTAATAAGTCAAGGGCACAATACAACAGTTGCAGATATTGTTCAAACAATGACCGATGACCGAATTTAACATAGTTGTCTATACATATATAGACATACTGGCAGACACAAAGTGAAAACTATGTAACGAATCGTGCCATAAATTCTCATTTTTTACGCTTCTTGAATGCTTATTTTTCCAGTGATTTGACAAAGTCTATAAGCCTAAATTGTGAAAGAGTTCTCAGTCACGGGAAAACTTACCTAAACTCGATCACTAGGGAAAAAGAACCGCGAGCACTCGCGAGTGCTGGCGGTTCTTCCTTAGTGATAAGAGCCCAGCTAGTTTGAAGTTAGGAAGAGACAACGTCTCCCTTCCTTCAAACTAGCTGGGCTCTAGCACAGCTAGTTTGAAGAAAGCGACGAACCATAAAGGACTATTTCTTCAAGAAAATCAGTTTTATCAGGCTGTTTCAAATAACGTTTAGGTAATTGGTACTTTGGTACTGAGCTACGACTACATCTGCAATTGGACACAATTCATTATGCCCACGACCGCTCAGTCAAAAGCGAAGCGACGAAGAAGAACAAGAAGAAGACTTTGGTACCTAATACCTACCTGTAATTTAATTTTACGCCCAATGTCCAAAAACACTTAGCCGAAGTTCGCACGGACGCGAAAATATCGCGGCGAAATTTTATCGTGCACTGGATTTTCAACGTTCTACTTAGCGCCGAGAGTTGAAAATCCAACAGTGTGTTTTTTCCACGCGTTGGAATGCACCCTGTTGGATTCTCAATGCTCGGCTCAACACCGAGAGTTGAAAATCCAGTGCGCGATAAAATACCGCCGCGATATTTTCGCGTCCGTGCTTACGTCGGCTTACTGTGATGGTAATCATAATTAAGTAATCATTTATTTACCAAAAAACTTAGCTTATGTAACATCAGTGTCGTTTCAATAAGGGATGGGTATGGCAATTTTCATTGGATAACAACATAGTCACCAATGTGAGATAGAAATTAGGCAATGGTTATAGCATGGCTTAATCATTTCGAGAAATGCGACCATGGTGTTGTAACTCTCCACGTTGTGGCATCTGACGAATGATTCAATTACCCTACAGGACGATAATAGCCCACTTTATATTGTCGACATCGCTATGTAGCAAATTAACCCTGACCCCTCGATACAAATGATCTCCATTCTCCACTATTTCGGACTTGGGAGACGCAACAGAGGGTTAGACTTAGGCTGAATTTGAAATTAATTTGCAAGGAATTCATGACATTTTCTTGAAGTTAATACCTAGTAATTTGTAAAGGCGAAAGCGCCAGGGTAGCCCGCGAAATTCAAATTTTCTTACGTGTTTTGAAATTTGCAGGTCAGTTTTAGGTTGTATGTTGATTAAAATATTATTCGCGGCCGTAACAAATATGTATTTACAGAATTATAATCATTAAAGTCATCAATACAACTTTCTAAGACCAAGTAATCCTGCTGAATGACTTTTCATGAAATCTTGACATTAGTAGTTGTATTCTCTAATTATTATAATTCTGTAAATACATATTTGTTACAGTCGCGAATCATACTTGAATCAACATAGGTACACCCCCAGACACTGAGCTTCAAATAGCAAAAATCACAGGAAAATTTGAATTTCGCAGGCTACCTTAGCGCTTCCCCCCTAAGCAGTTTGCGTACGTATTTATCTACAATCATTATTTTAAGTTGCGTAAGTAGAAGCTGATTTAGTTATTTGCCATGTACAATACGGCCGACGTATCTTGACGAGTCCGAACTTCGCGCAGATGGTGCGCAGTAACATTTTTTAGGAACCAAATGGTGACATGAGGTGAGTGCGAGTGAGAAAACATGCGCAAAAGTTCGCAGAGCCTATGTTCAGAGTCGCCAAGATACGTCGGCCGTATTGTATTCCACTATTACGTAGCAAAGAACTGCTCTCTAGTTGTGTAGCACACTTTCAATCACAATCCGAGGGTTTTGAAGGTAATTCCAAATCCATTGCTTCATAGGTTTGAAAAATTCATCAGCTCAACAACGTAAATGACGCAATGAACGTGGTTGAACTCTCAAAATGAAAGGGAACATTTGATGTGAAATTTTGTTCAGAATATCCACCACAACAAGATCAAAAAATCGACAGGGAGCGAAGTAATCAAAAGAGTGCGACTTTGTATTCAACAGGAAGGGACTCATTTTGAGCATTTGATAAATTGATTAATTTTGTATTAGAAATGTTAAAATTCATGGTATTCCTTTTATTTTTGACACAATGTTATTTAGCAAAAAATAATCCTTATGATGCTTATAAGCCTTTCGATCGGTATGATAAAGCTACAGGGTGATTATTTTTCTCGTGTAACGGGTTCGATTTCCGGTTCAACCATGTAATTATTTAAATGTAGCAGTTTAAATTGTTTTTTAAATTCAAATAATGTCTTCTTTCAGTAAAATGTTCCATCTATAATATTCAAGGTACTTTCCCTCCATGTGGCATAACCGTGGGACGCCCTGTATAGTAGGATTTAGGTGTCACCTAGTGTTAGTAAGAATGAGTTTAAAAGATTGACTTGAGATTCCGACATCTGCTTAATTATAAACATTTAGGTAAGGTTTTTTTTATTATTATGGTCAAATGTGCCTGCTCTTGACCACGATCTCACCTGGTGGAAAGCGATGAATGATGTCTACAATGGAACGAACAAGCCCAGAAGATTCCTGTTCACTCTTGCTTTAAAGGCTAACGGGTTGTACGTGGAAGGGACCCCTGGCCGTGACAAAGAGCTGAAAAAATCTAAATATTATTTATTAGTAAGCGCATAATTTGGTCAGTGTTGTATGATGATAGACGTGCCAGTAGTTTGTTTAACTACTTTCCTTTCCATAACCTATTAGGTACCATGGGAGAAACGAACATCTATACACTCACTGTAAGGACTATTCTTGCTTGCAGCGCTCTGCCGCTATAGTAACGCTTGCTAACAGATGTGGTCATCGAGTGCACGGGATTTTGTTTTCAAATTGGTCAGATGTATGTAAGTTTCCTCGACAGTAGGTACGTCCTCTTAATAAATTACTTTCAAACTCAAAGTTAATGTTTTTATTTGTTAAACATAGGTGTACTACCTCGTTGGTCTAGTGGTTGCAAGCGCTACTGCCGAGCATGAGGTCCTGGGTTCGATTCCCAGCTCGGGCAGTGTTATTGAGTTTTTCTATCTGGAATTTTTCAGTAGCAGCCTGGAGTCTGGATTTATACGGTTGATGGCAATAGGATCGCCCCCTATTACATAGGACTTAAACATAACTGGCGAAATGTGGGTATACTTACTATAAGTGCACCTCTGCCTAACCCTTCGAGGAAACAAGGCGTGATGTTATGTTACATAGGTGTAAAAATAGGTGTTATAAATAAAATAGGTACAGAGATCTCTATGTTTTGCCGTTAACGGCGTACAAATAAGAAATTACAATTTAAAAGAATTTTACTAAATACTTAATGTAGACCCGTTTTTGCTGCTAACCGCAATTTAAACCAAAGTTCGAGAGTTAAGTAATAAATTTATTTCTACCACTATGAAATGGACCTTTATCTTAGTGGTAGCAAATTGTTTTCTAACATTTACGCGAACACTCTTGATTGAAATAAAAGTTTGTAAGTTGAAAATAACTTGATTTAATATCAATTTCGACTTTCCTGCTTGTCTGAATACTTAACAGGTTTATGTACTTACCTAGTTATCTACCAGGTTGGTACATTTTATTTGCTCCAAACTTTATAAAGTACTATAGGCCGACCGCATAACTAAGACGTTGCCTGACGTAGCAGCGCGGTGAGAGAGGGGTGTGGTGACGTGATGCGAGAGCTCAGTGATTCGTCAACTTGTGACAACTATCACCCCTCCCTCACCGAGCTGCTACCTCAGGCAACGTCTCAGTTATGCGGTCGGCCTATAGCTACTGCCTGCGTCTTCGTCCGCGTGAAATTTCTTGTTCCCCCCATCTCACCCCCTCGCATCGCATCGCCTGCCCGCGCTATTACAGCGTTTTCGCTTAGCGTTCTCTCTGACTTTTTTTAGTTTTGCTCGGCTGCTAAGGGTCCTAGCGTCATGTTAAGCCTACAGCATTCCTCAAGAATTGGGCTATCAAATACAAAAATAATTTTTCAAATCCGATGGCAGTTCCAGAGATTAGCGCGTTCAAACAAACAATTTATTTTATATGTAAGTAAGATATACAGGGCGACTTGTAATTTGACGTATTCCTTTCAGGGCATGATAGTGTGACCCATTTGCAACTATTAAGCACCCCATAACGTTTATGCGAAAATTCATGGGATTCGAGAAAACCTAATTTTTATGTATTTTTGGAAATTTCCCAGAATTCGTCACTAAATATCACTTTTCTCTAAAGTCTGGCCTTCATTGCTATACCATTGGGTCCCTAATACTTTAACAAAACATTCGATGGTACCAAATTTTCTAAAACATCAAACAATTAAATGATAAAGGAAGAAGTTTATTTACCATTTTCAAAAATCATCTACGTACTTTGACACCAGTTATCTCAAAGTTTACTATAACATTTACGGGAAAGACATCGTCATGTCGTCATTTAATCAGCTATCTAAAGAGCTACAAAAGTTAAACAAATATTTAGAGGTGCCGATGAAACAGTCGATAATGCTGGCAAAGGTCTTATTTGCAAATTGTTGTAATATTAACAAAATTGTGTGATAATCGAAATAATTAAGCGGTTTATGCCATCCCCCTACTTTCTAAGCTCCCATCAATTCATCACACGTTAGGGCCCAGGTCGTCATGACCAGGCTCGTAAGTCGTGGAGCGGCTTTTGAATTTTTAACATGACTCACGGTCTACTTGCTGGTCACGGTTCACTAGTCGCTTAAATTGCGTGTATTTAAACAGACAGCGCACGTAAGTACATAGACATACTCTAACAGTTTGACATACGTCGACTATTGAGACTTTATAAAAAAATCCTTTATTTATCATGACATTGGCCTTAGTTTCAGAAAATTTCCAATAATGCGTCATAAAATATGAATTCCTTGAAATTGAAGGGCTTCAACGCTAATTTATTTGAAAGCTACGTAGGAAGCATTGACAAAGCTTCCTACGTAAACAAAAAAATTAGAGAGAGTCAATTATTGAAGTAATTTAAAACCTGAGCCTGTTTGCAGTTCGTTGGCTATTCCTGTTGGTTTAAAGGTTCTGCTCGAAATAGGCACCTCAATGCCTTGAACAAGTGCTTACTCTTCTTCTAACTTCTGTCGTAACTTTTGAATTGAAAATAGTTCTTATGTGTGCCGTTGTATGTATCATTATTCTTTGCCTTTGTACTTCTACTATAGACACCGGTGTCGACCACCGTAAGCCATGTTAAAAACTGAAAAGCCGCTCTGTGACTTGTGACCTGGTCATATCGACCTGGGTGCCTAGCGTGTGCTGGATTGCTGGGAGGTTAGAAAGTAGTGCGATGGCATAAACCAGTTAATTAATTCGATTATCACACAATTTTTTAATATTACAACAATTTGCAAATTCGACCTTTGCCCGGCATTATCGACTATTTCATCGGCACCTCTAAATATGTTTTTAGATACCCCGAATTTTGAGATAACTGGTGTCAAAGTTCATGTACTACGTAGATGAGTTTTGAAAATGGTCAATAAACTTCTTCCTTTAACTTTTAACTGTTTGATGTTTTAGAAAATTTGGTACAATCGCGGCATCGAAAAGTTTGTTTAAGTATTAGGTACCCAATGGAATATCAATGAAGGCCATTTAATTTGAGAGTTTAGAGAAAAGTGATATTTAGTGTCGAATTCTGGGTTTCCAAAAATACATAAAAATTGGGTTTTCTCGAATCCCATGAATTTTCACCTAGGCTTTATGGGGTGCTTAATTAATGCAAATGGGTCACCACGTCCTGGAAGGAATACTTCAAATTACAAGTCAACCTGTATACATAGATATAGAAGATATATACATAAATACGTTTACGTAAGTATTTACCTATTATAATCATAAACCAATATAAGTAGATACCCATTGTGATCTTGTTAGAGAGGGTTGGATACCTAACAAAGAAAATAAAAAAATGAGTAATCTTCATAAAGAGTATTCTATTCTGTTATATTCTAAAGGTGAAACAATATTTAAGACATCGTCGCCAAAGTTGCAGGCCTG
This sequence comes from Fissipunctia ypsillon, assembly GCA_947568875.1. NCBI lineage: Eukaryota > Metazoa > Arthropoda > Insecta > Lepidoptera > Noctuidae > Fissipunctia > Fissipunctia ypsillon. The sequence goes on along the minus strand of OX387644.1, from coordinate 11,383,127 downwards.
TACGGTCAGCGACATAAGTCGGTAAACTAACAGTCTATAGTTTCAGAAGACATTTTGAATGAAAATTATGTATTTGTAACAATTTATTGAAGAGTAGAGAACACTTCAAAGACTAGCATTATGATAATATATTCAAAATATTATCTAGGTTCTACAATATTCAATAAGTACCCCTAGTAAAAAATCCGATTGGGCATCGTCTTATGTCGTTGACTGTACCTAACTAAGGAAAATTATTATTGAAAGTACAAAATGAGTTATTGCGGTGTTGCTTTACATTGAGCTCGTAATCTTTCACTTGACTATCATATTGCCATCCTCCAGAGGTAGGTACCTACCACCTAGTGGAACTAGGAACCCTGTTTTGTTATTCTTACAATAAATACACTTTACTTGCAGTAATACTCCGCCGTTCTTAGTCGTGTTTACATTAGGTAGGTAAGCAGTGTGTAAGCTGGGGCTTACCTACGTGCTGGCCAAAGAAACTAACTAACGGCCGCTTTCTATATCTCAATCCCAATCTTGATCCCGATCCTTGTCTGTAACCAATCAATGGCCGAGTTTGTTAGTCTGAGTCTTTGAGAGGGCGAATCACAAGCAGCCGTCAAAGAATGCGGATCAAGACTGGGATTGAGATACATTATAGAATTCTGGCTTAAATAGGCTATACAGTTGGACTAATGAAAATGTAGCTCAGAAGTCTTCAATTCGAGTCTAAGGCCTTCTCTCTATGAAATGCTTGAAAGAAAATAAAAGAAAAAGCTAATTAACACAGCATAACAGGATAGATGTGGGTGTAGGCTATCGGGGGCCCGGGGTGGCAAAACTAAATGGGGCCCCTCGCCCCGATATGCAGAAAACTTTGAGAAGTACGAGAATGTAGGATATAAGAGTGAGCTCAAAATACTTAGCTCGCTGCCTCAAAAAGTTAAGTGGTTTTGTTTGGACCATTCATACAAAATAAGAGCAATTTTTTTACTTATACAGAAAAGCTAGAGCATCAGACGAATATAGGATGCTAGTGCGAGCTGAATAGGAATTACTTTGTTGACATATACTTACAGAAAAGTTTAAAAATGTACGGTGCAATAGCGAGCGAAGCAAGCTCGAAAATATTAGTAGCCGACTAGCCGTCCCAGTCCGGATAGGTTTGTTTTTCTTTTGACTATTCATACATAAATAGAAGTTACCTACTTTTCGGTTTACGCAGAGACGTCTGAGAAAGAAAAGAATTAGCAGCCTAGGTTTATAATATTTATCATGCGTAGGAGGCTTCCAACTACAAACTGCCTTTCCATTACTGAACATTCTTGTTAGGGATTGGATTAAAAAGTATATCTCGAGATTTAGGGACCCCCAGGACCGCTCCTGCCACCCCCCCTTAGTCCGCCAGTGGTAGGCACCTGCCTAGTAGGGGTGGGCAGAGGTATAGGTATTGTATCTACAAACCTGTACTGCCTACCCCTTCTTTGAAAACAAGCGTGATGTTAAGGCTCGTACAGATTGGCGCGACGGGACGGAGCGACGCGACACCGGCAGAACCATTTCCATGAAGTTTTGATAAAAATTGTTTTACTGATGTCGCGTTGGTCGCGCCAGTCTGCACGAGCCCTTATTCTAAATACCTGCCTACTAGGTACTGTAAGAAGCTATAGGTATATCACAGACAAAAAATACCATAGTAAAACTTTAATGTATAAAACTTGACTTCTTTATACCTACTTACTTAGGTTTATTTGTCTCGAAACCAAGCTGCTTTATTTTACTAATTTAAGGGTCCCCGAAACGTCCAATTACAATTGTCAAGTCTAACGTGATTGTTACACACTGATGCGCAAATTGACCGTCTACCAAGTCCAATTGAAGCGATTGTCAATATTAATACAATAGAAATTAATAGCAATTGAACAATCACAATTGATCGTTTCGGGGACCCCTTATGCAACAAAAAATTGTTAAAAAATGTGTACCTACCTAACCTACCTACCTATACTTCAACAATAACTGAATCGAAAATACGGCAAACTCAGGTTTAACTACCATCCAAATTTTAATTGGGAAAGGGTAATAGAAGCGTAATGGGACCTCCTATGTAAGAAAGTGAAATATGAAATGTTGCGAGTTTCATAAGAAAAGTACCTTCCCCATTTCAGAAATTATACGCCCCTTCACATAGATTTTCATTTCCATTTTTATTTACATGGACAGGACATGCAGTTGACTGTACGTATTCCGACCTAGGTCACAGAATACATAACCTAGGTACATAAGTAGGTACAGTCCACCGCACATCTGTGGAAAGAGGCAATCCCTATACTTACGGGCAATCTTTAAAAAAAATTGTTATCGCGTACGGTTGACTGTACCTGAGTAGATACCTACTATTTTTCATTTTACATTCTTTACAAGCATTTCCGCATAGTTGTTTTGTGATCTCTTACAGAACGAATGCATTGTTGATGCTGAATGGATATAAAATAGGAAGTTGCTTTCTTGTTTAGTAGAACCTTGAGACTTCTTCCTATTTCTGTTTGATACTAATCTGCGGTTAGGTCCTATTTCAATTAGTAGGTACTTTACATCCGCTTTACATCCGGATCCGTGTTGAATATTCCTGAATATTCCCCAGAGGTAGCAAAGGCCGACTTAGAGATGATTTTAATAAGATCGGCAGCAGAGTCTGTTATCACGCGCATGTGTGTGTCTTATGTAGTTAAATTCATAAAGATACTAGATACCTAAATAGTACTAATCGAATGGGCCTTGGAACTTGGGGGGGGGCAATGCATAGATACCTCCAGTGGACAACGTTTTCTTTTTCTACATTGCCTCACTCACTGGATGACTCCAGCATGGGGGATGGGTGCGTTCTTCAGATACACCAAATCTGATTTAAGTACCTACTCGGCAGAACATAAAAAACAATCTACAGCTTAAAAACCACCTTGCAGGCTATCCGTGCCGTGTCTGATTCAAATAAAAAAATGTCAAGGCAAATCTTTGGGTGGTTTCTTTCTCACAAGCCATAGATGGCGCCACGTGTAACAACAACAGTTTGGAATTCTTTACTTCACTGATTAATGAAAATGAATTAATGAAAAACCAGATTACTTACTTGATTCCTACAATGTTTTTTTTAATAAGTTCAACTTTCTATATAGATACCGATCAAAGTAATCTAACAAAAAAACTGACCGATTTATATACAGCCTAGTATGACATGTCGCTATAGTAGTGACATCTACAGTGATACGTAGCAACAATCCCAGCGCGAACGAAGGCGAACTTGTAATCAGTATTATTAAACAAAAATATTAATCAGTTATTAGAGAATACAGATAAATGTAATCTATATAACTTAAAATTATTAACTTACTATCTATTGTATTTTAATTGTTTAATTTAATTAGAAAAAGATCTAATTAGAACCACAAAGGTTGAATAGCTGTATACGTTTACCTGCCTGCCGAACTAAACGAAACGTCGTGTAAATTAAAAAAAAAGTAAGTGAATAGTAAAGTGACGGTCGACAGCTCATCGTTACGTTGTTTTCGATGATATTTTTATAGTTTAAAAATCTTCAAAATTAGTGTAGTGATCTAATTAAATAAACCAAGATGTGGGATCCAACTCATGTTCAAGTAACTATTCAACGGGCTCGAGGACTTTTGATCAAAGGTAAAAACGGTGCGAATAACTGTTTTGTTACAATCGCTCTCGGTAAAGATAAATTCCAAACTTCCGTCAAACACAAAGCGACTCAGAATGTCGAATGGATAGAAGAATGTGAATTAAGAATACCTTCGCAGGGAAATACTGCTGAGATTGTTCTAAAGATTTACGATGAAGATTTACTAAAGGACCATTTATTAGGTCAAGTATCGATTCCGTTAAAAGACCTCGATGTTTACGAGCGGCCAAGAAGCCGTTGGTACACCCTGCAGGGAAAATCTGGTAAAGAAAATGATAAGCCAAGAGGCGAGTTAGAGGTGAAAGTGGCTTTCACTGTAAAAGAAGGAAGTTTGTCTGATTTGAGTAAGAAAGATAAACATAGGTCTTCTTTGTCTAGTATCGCCCAGAATGTCGGTGGCAGTCTCATGAGCATTGGTAGCATTGAAAAACGTAAAAGCCTTAAAAAGTTTGCTAAAAATCTTGGTTCTAAGATGAACTTAAATAAGAAAGATAAGAAAAGTGATTCATCATCTCTGAGTGGTAGTATTGGGAACCTCAAGAGTTCAACACTTTCTACCCCTGATCATTCCACACCCAAACGTTTGTCGGGAGAAGCTGACCCTGGGGTCATTAGTGAAGATGATGATGAATTTGCTTTTGATGACTTATCCCATAAAAGCTCTGGTAGCTCACTTAATGTTCAAACTTTACCACGAGGACATAAATACACTCCCTCACCTGTGAATGCTTCATTGGAAAATCTAGGAGGTGGTGAATTCTTGAGAAGATCTACAAGTAGTAACTTGGCGGTACCAGAAAAACCAATCCCACAGAAACCTGTTCGCCTGAGCCTTGACACTTTTACTCCTCCACAGCTGCCAGCACAGGTCATTGACAAAAATGATGAGTGGTCACAGAAACTTTACTCAAAGCGGAAATCAAACAGTCAATTAGCTATTGACAGAGAAAAGTCTTCAAGTTTAGAAAGAAATAAGAAACTTGACAGTCCAAGTTCTTTAAAAGAGAGACCAAGCCCTAAGTTCTTCAAGAAATTTGGGAATAATAATAAACAAAAGAAATTATTGGAAGAGCGCATTATTGTTGGAGAAGAGAACATTGCAGAAGAAGATTCTATTAATCCAGCATTCAACAACATCCCTAAATCAATTGTGAAGGACTTTGATGGGAAATCGCGAGAAGACTTGATGGTCATGGTTTATAATTTGCAAAAAGATGTTGAGTATCAGAAAAAGAAGAATAAAGACCTCGAAAACTATCTTGATGAACTGCTTCTAAGAGTAATGGAAACAACACCAAGAATTTTACAGAACCCTTATTCTAGAAATAACAGCATGCATTTTAGAAACAAATAAATTTTATGCAATTGCCTAAAAATTCCAGTGCATTATCAATTGCATGATTGCATAAGATTAATGTGGCATGCCTCATTCTATTCAATCTTTGTGTAATACTGATATAATTATTTAAAGAAACTTTCTTTATTCATTATTTAGGTTGCTTTATTAATTATTTAGTATACATAATAGTATGAACAAGATTATAATTGGAATTATAGTTTTCCCATTAATCTAAGAATTAGGTAATCACTTGTCTATGACAGTGATCAGTGACACCTGTATCTAAATTAGTAGAGAGAGTGGTGTGTATGAATTATAAAGAAATAATCTAAATGCTTATAAACTTTCACTCCTTTAGAGATCTAATCACATACAAACTTAGTGCCTTATATGTAGGTATTTGAATAAGTCTGTGATAGGTATTATTATTTGAATTATTTGGTTGTTCTTAAGAAAGTTTTGCATGACTTTTATCTTATCTGCAATTTCCAAATCTCAGGAAACAAGATGATAATCACAATGATAAATGGTCTATGTAACATACTTACTGCTGGTATTGTGTTTTTGTAGAAGGTCAGATTCTAATCACTGATGTTCAGTAGTCTACAATTTTAATTGAGTAATCAAAGAATGTGTAACAATTACCCACTGCCATGAAATTTTGTAAAGCATTTTGTACTTCTCATTATACAGAAATTGGACAATTCTAAAGTTTGTGCCAAAGTTGTTTATATTAAAAAAAAAACCATTTTTTAACAAAGTAAGTAATAGTAACCTACATTGTAGTATTGTTATAAAAAGACATTATTTTTAAACATCAAAAATATTTTAGATTGTGATATTGAATGTGTGATTGTTCATTTAAAATTAAGAAATGTTAATTGGAATTATGTAAATTGTTAATTTCTTAATTTTATCCAACATGCTTCATTCCTATATAAAAGTATAAATGTTAATGCTTATTGCTTAAACAAACAGCTGATCTGTATTACAATTGTCATGACACATTAGGTGTGTATGATTCATAAGTAGGTATGTATAATAATTAGAATGACTAAGGCATTGAATGTCTTCATAGATAGCGCAAACAATTCCTAAGCCTTAACAAATGTGACTCGAAACACAAGTACCTAAGGAATCCATCCAAATGTAATTCAATGAGGTTGATCATTATTTATTTGTTAGTGTTAAAATATGTTTCATTTATTTATAGTAGTATTAACATGCATATATCAAGTATTTTTTAGTGCAAATCAAATTAATTTTTCATGTAATTTACGTATATCATACTTATTTTGTAAGAAATGCCTTTGTGCAATAATTAGAAGTTAGTGGGTAGATTGTTTTTGTTGATTGATGTCTATACATTTTTATGTTTAACTAACATTGAAGTATTACTTATTAACATAAACATATATGTATCTAGATATTTTTGTAACAATTAAGTTATATTTTTTGATTCATGGTGATCTGAGGAATGTTTAACATAATTTAACAGTGTCATAGACTTATCTATGTAAAGTAGGTAAGTAAATAGAATAGAAGTTGATTTATTACATATTATTATTTGCCTTTATAATTAATATGTGGTATTTGTTCAAAAAACAAATGGAACAAATTAACAGTAGTTTGTATTTTAAACCTAAAAGAGAACTAAAATTAATAAAAAATAAGGCCTTGTATTACTGAATTTCTTGATAATCAATAAATAGATGATTATTTATTTAATTATACCGAATAGATAATTTATTTTTATATTAGGTTGAACTACCTACTCTTAAGTTAATTTTATTAAAAAGTTAAGAGGAAAGTATGTTTAAACCACCAGATAAAATGTCTACTTTTGTCCAGAAACTAATTTTTTCAATAAACTTTTTTTTCAAATCATGGTTTTTATTTAATTTCAAAGATATTATTTTTAGACTACCTAAGTACCTACCATAAATAGGTTATTTTACCAGAATTTTACAATAAAACATTTCATGATACAAAATGATTTTTAATTATTATATATGTAGTAGTAGTAGTAAAAATCACATAATTTTAACATTTCATTTATGACGGCGACTTTTGGCTGGTGCTGCTACAGGGGCTGCTGTTGCATAAGCCTTCTGTGACAACTTGTTCATGTAGTAGACTGTTATTATGGAGAATATCAAACTGGAAATTAAAAAAATTGTATACATATATTTAGTCATTAGTTCTTTTCATAGGATCAATACAGTACCTTGGTATTGTGGAGACGGGCAAACATAATTATGAAGGTTACAACTCCAAATTAATTTTGTTTTCTGATTCAACAGTAGCCAGCCAGTTCCTACATAGGCCTCTCCCTAGATGTAATACAAACAATGTTTCTAAACAGTATTAATTTTAGATAACTGTTTCATCAAATTTTGTTTACTGTTATTTTTATATTTTGTTATTTCTCTGCCACGCATACCATATACAGCACTGTGTAGGTATACCAGTTCCTAAATTGCCGACAAGAAATGTTTTCTCAGCATATCATACAATGCTCAAAAGGTTGCCTATGTAATATATTTATCATAGCATTTCAAAATTCCTCTATACAGATTAGCTAGAACACAAGGTAAATATAGTTTACCATGTAGTGAAGCAGATCCTGTGCACCATGCCGGCAGCAATCAATGATATTGCCATAGATAGGACTATTTCTGGCAACTTCAACTGGAAGTTTTTGCCAAACATTGTCGCTTCTAAGTTACCAATAGCCTGTGATGTCATGTTAAGGATAAATCAATAAAAATACACTGTTACACATTACATGTGTAAAAATAGTATGTGGAGCTAGAATTATTTGGCGTAAGCATAGATAGAATTGCCTCACAACAAATAAGGAAAGTAAAATAGGTATATAATTTAGTTACTCTGTAGTCACTGATAGGGACTTATTATGTTGGTCTTAAGGCTAGGCCTGTGTTATATGATAATAAAATATCGTAATACCTTCAACTGTCGTGTTATGAGACACAATTAAATTTCTATTGTTACCGACCTCTAGGAGGTCGGTCGACAGCGCAGGTATGAGTTAATATTAAATCCAATCCAACAGAATTTTGAAAAAAGGATACAGTAACGAAGAACAAGAACATTAGTGATCCAAGGTAGCCCCCAAATATTATAGTAACTGGCGATCTTATCAGCACCGGTTTGTACATCTGCATTCCCGAAAATATTAGCAGGGTCAAAATTGATGATAACACGAAAGACGTGGCACTGTTTACCGCTGAAATAATGAAAAGTTGAGTTAAAATGTGATTATTACATGTTATTTTTACGATAAAATTTTATTTATTCAAAAGTAATACTCAACCCATTGTAAAGTTCCACTAATTTTTAATATGTTTCAAGAAGATTTCGGCAACAAAAACGCCGCATTGAACACAACTTTTGACAGTTAACCAAGTCCCAAGTTGAATGAAATGACAGAATAAGGTTTTTTCAGTTACTTTGAATACGAATCTTTTGAGCAATCTAATATCAAAACATTATAATTATTATTCTTATAAACATGCATAAAATTATAAATAGGTATGTTATACGAACACAAAATGGATCATATAATTTAGCAGGCACCAAACAAAAATAATCACACAACACGTCAAACCTAAAGAGTAGTAACTATGTCAAACCCTTGTCAGCATGACAGAGTGTTATCTATCTAGCTTGGCTTGCTTGTTATCATATTCGAAAACATGACATTCCATTCCATCTCAAGTTTTTGCTAATGATTGATAACAAAAGTAGATGACGGTATTAACTCAGCGTAACTGAGAAATAATTAGTTAATTGTTACGTAAAAATGACACACGTTACCAAAACAATTAACTTCAAATTAGTGAAATGTTTGATTCATCGTAGTCTTGTAAGTAAATCAATTCATTACATAGATAAAAACTCATTGATTGTTTATCAAAAATGTATTTAGAATTTTCTTTTGCGTTTTGCTAGAGGAAATAAATAGATACATACCTCTGCAGTTCGGAATGTTTTATATACCTACATATAAGATTCTTGTCTGAACCATCTACTTAAATTTTTTTCAGTCTACAGCAGTACCCCAAATCAGGATCTATGAAGTGGGGCCAAGAGATGGCCTTCAAAATGAGTCTAAATTTGTTCCCACAGACATTAAAATAGAACTCATAAATAAATTGGCCGCAGCTGGTATAAAAAACATTGAGTCTGCCAGGTATGTTTATTTTATTTTATTTCTAATTTTTCACTAACTCCAAAATAATATTTTAAAAGCAGCATTAGTACTGCTAAACATGGGTATTTTTTGTTTAATTTTTGGGTTCTGTCGTGGACCAGAAAAAACCTATTCAATAGAATAGAATACAATAATATTTATTTGCTTAAAAACATGGTATAAAAAGATAGTAAAAATATAATGTATACAAAAATAACAAGAGCATACATGTTTTTGCTTAATAGTGCTAAGTGTACAAATTTTCACAAGCTTAGGTATTTAACATTTGTTGTGAATGTGAACAGTGATTACCTAAGTTTGATTTAACATAATTATTGCCAGAATCAACGGTGTAAAAATTAAGATTTGATCCAATTCCCCATACAGGGCCCTTTACCCACAGCCATCAGCACAGAAAACAAAGCTCTAAGGAACTGCTCCATCAAAAGTTTGTTAGTATTCAAAAATGCATAGTAGTAAGTACCTACTATGCATTTTTGAATACTAACTAAACTTCTATCTTTTGCACAAAACATTTTTGTTTTCACCATTCAATTACTGCTGATCTCTACCTATGGCTTGCAGTATGTTACCAAGATTTGCCCCTTGCTGTGTGGACAGATTGATAATTAATATTATGCATTGCTTACATTTTTAATCACTGAAGTATTTCAAACATTTGGTTTGCAACAATAATAGCAAAATATTCTGTGGAGCATATTCCCCAGTCCTGGTCAACTGTTAAATAAATTTAGCAGTGATTGGTTTTATTTTAAGCTTCAGTCTTGCTTGTATAACAGTTAATTAGCATAGGTACATTCCATTCCTCCAGTCATATTTGTTAAATATTCTTCTTTTGTTAGGTTTACATTTCGCACGCTTAATCATATACTGACCAATTAGTGTTTCGGTCAAAATTTAATTAAGTATACCAAGAAGTTTATTTTAACGCCCTCTTTCGGTCGATCTTCGATTTTTTTGATACCTTGTTTCTAGGCGGAGTTAAACTATATCTGTCTCTTTCACACGCAAACGTTTCGGCAAACGTTTTTACGAGACAGAGATAGATATCAGTATGCGTCAAGGACTATCAACTATCCCTACAATACATTATTTCATTATAAAAAGATATTTTCTTTGAGTAATAAGCCATTTTGTAAGGTAAGTCAGGTTTGCTAAATCGTTTTATCGCATCCTATATTCTTCTCATACTCAAACCTTCCTGCATAAGTCAACAACGACAAAAGTATTCCTACTTCTGTATATATGATCAAAAGAAAACCTTACCGTTTCAAGGCGGGGTGCTAAAATTCTCGAGCTCGCTACGCTCGCTCTAGCATCCTGCATTCTCCTACTTCTCAAACTTTTCAATATTAACAAAATATCTCGTAGGTAGTTCTGTAAGAATGGTTAAAAGGCAACGTAATTTTAACAATCCGAGGCGGCGTGCTAAAATTTTCGAGCTCCCTTCGCTCGCTCGCTCTTGCATCCTACTTCTCAAACTTTTCTGCATTAGAAATAGCGGCTGGTTTTATCTATGACATAATCTTGTAAAAATTCAGTGAGGCTAAAAACCAAAAAGTTTGTCTATTTTTATTTGTGTTTGTTTATGTAATTTTTGTCATCGTTTGATTTGCAATAAAACTCATATACTCCTAAATTTGTGTACAGTCCTACCAACTTATCTGTGAACTGAAAGAGAACGGCACTGTCGATTCAGTGTTGCTAATTAATATAAGGTGCCCAAAATTGAGTAAGTTTTCAAGAAGGAAATTTCACATTAGACATAATCGTTTAATAAGAATTACAGTTTTTACAAATTAAAAACAATGATACCTATATAAAAATAATAAAATAAATAAAAATAAAAATAAAATAATAATAAAAGAATTTGATAATTTACAGTTACGTAGGTACGCTAACAGTTTAGTCTCTCAGCAATAAACAATGGCTTTATCTAAAAAGTAATCCAATGAAGTGGAAATTCAGCAGATAAAATGTTCCACGGGGGGGATACAACTTTCATTTAATGCGAAGTTAAGTAGGTACCTACCTTGCAACAGGTACCTGGATGTCTAGCATTTAGTTATGACCGTACCTAACCCCTTACACCAGATTTGACTAATTATAATTAGCAGTGGTACCTAGTGGTAGTGTAGTGTAATAAAAAAAAACAAATTGCTTTACAATGATTTATGAGGTTTACAGTAATTGTGATCTTTAGATGAACTTGCATACACAACTTCATCCTGGTTGTGAGGCCATACTCCGTTTATTTCCGTACCACTATCATCATTATCACTATCGCTTACGGATTCAGTGTCACTTACCACTTCTATAATAAAAGGTTTATCTAAATACAAATCATGTTTTAAGTATTCTCCTTCTAACCTGCGAACGTGTTTACAATGCTGTGCCCACTTATGAACTGTAATAGCGTCAAAAGCTTCTCTAACTAGGCGGGGAATTTCAGCATTTTTGTGCTCAATATTTACATCAGCAACTTTTCTTTTCATTGTGCTCCATATGATTTCAATGGGATTGAGATCACAGTGATAAGGTGGTAAATATAAGCATTTGTGTCTATTGTCTTCTCAAATTTTTTCAATCTCTTATACAGGTTCAGGCTTGTTTCTCTTAATTATTTCTAAAAGCTGAGGTTTATTCTCTCCGTAGTCAATTTTATTTTGGGTCAACCATAATTGCATATCTTTCTTTATCATATCATTTTATGCATATCTTTTTTATCTTTATTTTTTAATTGTTTATCTTTCTTTCTTTTTCTAAGGAATTCGTATTAGGGACTTTATTCACACAAATACGGTGATAAGGAGCATTATCCATCACTATTATGGATGGCTCTCGTAAATTAGGCACAAGTTTTTCAATAACCCACTTTTTAAAGTTGGTACTATTCATCTCGTCATGATAATCACCACTTTTTGTGTTTGATTTAAACACAAGTAGTGCATTTGTAACAAATCCAGTATCTCCTCCTGCATGAACAATACTATATCTTTGCCCTTTCGATACAGGCTCCAATACTCCGTCTTCACCCTCTCTTTGCCAACATTTACCCGATGTATGCGAAGAGTGAATATAGGTCTCATTTAAATAAATTATGGGCCGGGGCTGGGGAGATTTATTATTTTTATCAACTGCATGTAAGTACTTAGCTCTCCAAGCTGATATTTCATTACGCTCCACAAGAACCTTCCGATTGGATTGAGATTTTTTAAAACGAAATCCCACCTTGTGAAGCAGCTTTCGCAGACTCTCGCTGTCCTGTGTAATTTATTTCTGTCTTTAAGACCTCTAGAAGCTTTTTAACAGTAGGGACCTCTTTTTAGCAGAATAAAATTCATGTACCTACTTTCCTCCGTATAACTCCCATGTCAAAATCATCAACATGCACAAATCCACTTTTCCGTTTTCTCTCCTTGCCTGGTGTCCGAATTTTTGTACCAGTTTCTTCTGCTGCGTGCCCTTCCTTATCTATTTTTGAAATTAGTCCTTAACTCACACCTGAAATATAAGATAATAAAATAAATGTTAGTAGAAATTTGAAATCTGGCAGGTTAGTTTGCTCACTCACTTAGCAGGTTAGATAGGCACATTAGATGTACGTTACCGTTACGCTAACCTGTAGCAAGAATAGAAACGAATATTTCGTGGACTTAAATAATTAGTTAACTATCGGGTAATTTATAACAAGAAAGTTGACAACACTAACCTGTCGCTGCCGAAATTCGTTTGTATATTTGATTAAATGGATGAATCGGAGACCCCGCCCGAGCTTCTTCTTCAAAAAAGGTTTTAACTTTTAGAATAATGTTTCGAGCATCACTTTTAATTATAAATTCAGCAATATCACGACAAAACAACCAGAGAACCCGAATGTAGTATTCAGTGATAATCGAATGACATTTCAACATGACGGCCGTATTTCCAATTTTCGCCATTTCACAGATAAGTTGGTAGGAGTGTATACCTACTTAGTCTGGCCGTAAATACTGTTACAATTAAAAATAAACAAAATATTACATTTGAATTTGGAATCTGTCATTTTTATATGATTGTTCATCGAGAACCGAATCGCTGTGATTGCATTACACAAAGTAGATATGGAGCCAAATGCAATTTTTAAAACTCCATACGCTTGGTATTAGTAAAATGTTTGTGTACCGGGCTATTAATAGGTACAATGAGACCTACTCTGTTTGTGACAGAAAAAGATCTGGCCGTCCACGTAGTGTTCGTACGAAAAAGGTGGTCAAAGCAGTAAGGGAAAGAATTCGAAGAAATCCTGTCCGAAAGCAAAAGGTTTTATCTCGGGAGATGAAGATAGCACTTAGAACCATGTCGCGTATTTTAAAAGATGACCTAGGACTTGCAGCCTATAAGAGACGTAGGTACTGGTCATTTCTTAACTGATAATTTAAAAAAGAATAGGGTGGTAAAATCGAAACAACTACTGAAGCGGTAGGTACGCAAAGGGAGGTCACAGAAAAATTGTGTTTACGGATGACAAATTTTTTACAATTGAGCAACATTTTAACAAACAAAATGACCGTATTTATGCTCAAAGCTCTAAGGAAGCTTCCCAATCAGTCGACAGAGTGCAACGTGGGCACTATCCGACTGCAGTGATGGTTTGGTGGGGTATTAGCTATGAAGGAGTGACTGAGCCATACTTTTGTGAAATGTGAAAAAGGTATCAAAACATCGGCACAAGTGTATCAAGATACCATTCTTGAGAAGGTAGTGAAGCCCCTTAACAACACCATGTTCAATAACCAAGAATGGTCCTTCCAGCAAGACTCGGCGCCGGGTCATAAATCTCGGTCTACGCAGTCTTGGTTGGAAACGAACGTTTCGGACTTCATCAGAGCTGAAGACTGGCCGTCGTCTAGTCCCGATCTTAATCCGCTGGATTATGATTTATGGTCAGTTTTAGAGAGTACGGCTTGCTCTAAACGCCATGATAATTTGGAGTCCCTAAAACAATCCGTACGATTGGCAGTGAAGAATTTTCCCATGGAAAGCGTGCGTGCTTCTATTGATAACTGGCCTCAATGTTTAAAGGACTGTACTGCAGCCAATGGAGACCACTTCGAATAAGCTTTTTATATTTTAAATTGTTTTATATTTATGTATTAAACTAACACACTGTCAAAGTAATAAATGTTATTTGCAATAGAATTTTTTTTTTGTTTCAGTATTTATGGCAAGACAGGTAATTCAACTTATAAAATTAGGTACACGTTTTTCTTTCGATTGGGAAATGAAAGAAGCCTTGCAAAGCTGTTGTCGCCGACGTCCACGTTTGGTCTAGCGCCACTGACTCCTAGATCTGACAACATGGTTGGCAGATTCTAGCACAGTGGTTCTTAACCGGTGGTCCGCGGACCACTGGTGGTCCCTGGAAGCACCCAAAGTGGTCCACAAAGTCATCCTAAAAATATTAAATAAGTGATGAATTTAAAATACTGTTATGCGTGTCTTATTTATAGATTGAACAACACTTTATTCATTTACATTTACTGTACATTACCTCCAAACAGTTGGTGGTCAATAGCAAGACGGAAATTTTGTCAAATGGTCCCATAACACTAAAAGGTTAAGAACCACTGTTCTAGCAGAAATAGTAACTTCCCGAAAACCCACCTTCTGAGTTCTGTTTTCAGTAGGTAGTCATGTTCTTTCTACTCTACTTAGGTATTACAGGTAGGCAACCGCAGACTACAATTATACCTACATAGCTACTGGAATCTACTTCCGCTGTCAAGTAAACATTGTAGTGCATACAAGCTCGTGGCTTTTCAACTTTGTCTCCGAGCCAACGTAAACTGTGTTTGCCAAACGATTCATGTAACTTTTTTTTTTTATAGTCTACTGACAGCCCCTTAAGTCCGCCACTCGCAAGTGGTGCTGACTGCTCGTAGTGCGCTGGACCGCATAAACTAATCAATGTATAATGCGTACCTACTCGAGACTCGCATTCTTGATTGGTTTTCGCACACATTTCATACCTATCAAGTTAGTGTTTCGACTGCAACTGTTTAAACAATGGCAAGTCATTGATTAAAACAACAGTTTGTCGTAGCAACACCAGTATCGAACTTATCGCGTTATTAACTTGTGTATTAGCTCTTAAGTTGTTGAGAACTTTCCACGATTACAAGCATTAATAAAAAACCGGCCAAGTGCGTGTCGGACCACGCACAATGAAGGGTTCCGTAGTTGAGATGAATTTATCCCAAGAACAAACTTAACATTGTAGTTGAAAAACATGTTTTCTCATACATTCCAACTACAAATGTAAGTTAGTCGACTATTACTTCGTTGTATATACTACTACCGTGAATTTTTCACATATCCAAACGAACCGTTTAGATAGCAGGTGGGGGGACTCTAACAAAAATTAGCACTTTAAAGCTAAGCTACACGGATCCCTTAATCGATAAATTATTTTCACAAATCCCCAATATTTTTGAAACACCTATCCAACAACACCCCACACCAAGGGGTAGACGTGAAAAAAAAACATCCCCACTTTACGTGCACAAGAGTAACCTTAAAACAATTTTTTTTCATGATTTTATTTTATCACTTTATCGGCTTGATTAATATCCATATTATCCATGCCAAATTATCCCATTCGATGCCACCGTAGGCACACAGATAAAACACAATAAAACGCACACGGGTGCGTTACTGGCATGGAATGGGTTATAGCTTTCTAGTACTAAGAGACTCTAAGCTAAGCTGCGGACGGCCGGCATGGCGAAACTATAAGGGTTCCTTGTTGACTACGGAACCCTAAAAACTAATTAATTCTTGTTCTGATTCGATTTTTCACTTCTTAGCTAAAACCTTCTCTTAGTCTTATTTACTGCAGACCATTGGCATTAGAACTCATTGCACTCTCTCTACCATATGTGAGGGTGAGAATGAGATCATTTAAGTATTAAGGGATAGGATATCAACCCATGGGCTTCAAGTTGCCTATGGCTTTAACAGTCCGGACCTAAGATTGATATACGAATAGAATAGATATATCAAACATTGCACTGTATCATTAGATCTAGATTCTATTCATGATACGGCACTGAAATGAGACTGATAAGGCAGAAGCGGCCTTAAATTACTTATAATTTCTGTTAACAGTTTCGTGAGTCCAAAATGGGTGAAACAAATGAGCGATGCAGTTGACGTCATGAAGAATGTACCGAGAGCCCCTGGAGTCAACTACCCAGTACTCGTGCCCAATCTGAAGGGATATGAAACAGCTGTAAGATCTTATTTACGTAATATTTGTCTATCTTGCTGCGTATTGCTGAAAACTTTCATAGTAGGTAATGTTAATTGTTGTTGTTGTTAGGTAATTAGGTACCTATGAAAATTCTTTTAGTTCACTGCTATGTTTAGCAGACGCAAATAATTCAGCAATGGCACGCAAAGTTTTTGGCTTTACCAGAGATCAACCCGATATACTGGTATAAATTCTTAGTCGCCATCTTAAAAATATCTCAGGACCGAGTTGGGATTACGTGACGTTCTATCCCTATCTATGATGTGGTTTCCTCATATGACCAGAGGCTAAATCAAATCAAATCAAAATAATTTATTTCAGACCATTAGTCCATTTGGGTTAGTATACAAACAACTTACAAACTAATGTTAGTACTTAAATCTACCAGAAGTTTATTTTTATTTTTTTATACATTACATGCACTCAGTAGCATGTAGGCTTATCCAATGTCCCAGCATGGGGCTGTCCCACCTGTCCGCAATAACCCTCAGAATGCTGTTGTCATAAACTTTACTTTAGATCTATCTTATTATAGAAGAGAATCCTTCAATCTTCATTCATTTTATAACTCAATGTCTTCAGTGTTCGTATCATCTTTATACCGAAGATCTTCAATTATACAGCTGCGCGGGTAGAAGGTTTATCGGACGCTATAGCAGATGTAAACCGAGACTTAGATGCATCAAAAGTGGGCTGATAGTTTTGGGGTGTCAGTAAACCTCCCAAAGTGTCAGCCCATTGTAATTGGAAGCTCGCGCATGATGGGTAGGGTGACGCATACCTCTCTTTCTCCTCTTATTTTCAATGGTACCGTAATAACCATTACCCCTACTGTGAAAGATCTCGGTTTGCATCTTGATTCGACACTTAGCTGGCAACGCCAGATCTCTAGTGTTAGTCAAAGGGTCATTGGTACTTTGCAATCCCTGTATCGTCTGTGAAACTTTTTGCCCGCTAAGACGAAAGCTATGCTTGTGCAGACTTTGATTTTCTCTGTCATCGACTATGGTGAAGTGTGCTACTTTGACTTGAATGCGGTTTTGCTGGGTAAGCTCGACAGACTGCTCAACAATTGTATCCGGTTCATATTCAACCTCGGGAAATATGACCATGTGTCGAGCTATAGGTCTGAGCTCAAATGGATAATAGATGTAGCAGTCTGTGGTGCTTATCCAGCCAACCTTTGACCACGCTTTTCTCCCTTCTCAACTCTCCCACTCCTCTCTTATGTTGTGTCTCACTTCCAATATCTATGTTCTTCACACGCTAAGAATCTGCGTTCTTCTCTTCTCCTTCTCCTACTCCTCTGGCTACTCTGTCCATCTCATACTTCTGACTTTGTTCATTCTTCCTTTCATATTCAGTCTATTCTTCTATGGAATGCGCTTCCTCTTTGGACGGCCACCAGTCGGTATGTATTTAAGCGGAAATTACAAAAGTAATTTTCAAAATAAATAGCGTAGTCATCTCAACACCCTTCTCCCTTGAATTTGTAAATATGTATAAGTATAAATAATATAGGTATACAGGGTGTAAGGGACAGCCCTCTGCAGGCTGATGAGGTGAATTCAATATATCATACTAAGATGACCGGTACATGAAATTATTTCAGGAAAATTATGGGAATCCAATACACCTGGGGCCCAATTCTGTAACTTTGAGTTAAGCAACACGCCATTGACACTATCGACACATAACAGACATTATTTTGCCACTGTTGCAAATTTGGTATTCTGCAAAAACTTCAATGGCGTTTCAGTGGTGTGTCAGTGGTGTATCAGTAGTGTGTCGATAGAATCTCGATAGTGTGGCATTACAATAGCTTTCCGTGTTGCTAACAAAAACCTACCTTGCGACCATAGAGGTACACCAAACCTACCACTTTTTGAAATCCTATTTTTATCAATTAAATCTTCCCCGAATTCAGATCCACCCGACAATCCATCTTCCCAGAGACGGTGGGATGAGCCGCTTTGTAGAGTAGTACAGAAAAATTTACTTGACACGTCTGCTACTACTGCGGAGCGTGCGCGCCTGCTGGCTGTGGGTAAGTGGGAGTCGGGTCTGTGGCTTCATGCACTACCGTCGTCGAGCATAGGCACTTTGTTTGACGACACTACTTTCCGCCTCGCTGCTTCCCTGCGACTAGGAGCCCCTTGTTGCTCTCCTCATCGCTGTCACTGTGGCGAAGTTGTCAACAGCCTCGGACACCACGGCCTGTCTTGCAGCCGAAGTGCGGGTCGCATAGCGCGGCACGCGAACATTAATGACATCATCCGACGGGCTCTTGTCACCGTCGGCGTCCCAGCTGTATTAGAACCCAATGGCTTGGCACGCGACGATGGCAAGAGACCGGACGGCATGTCTTTATTTCCATGGAAGGTGGGTAGGCCTTTAGTGTGGGACGCAACTTGTGTCGACACTCTTGCGCCATCCCATCTTCCCGGCTCGGCGTGCTGTGCTGGCGCTGCTGCTGCGGCTGCGGAAAACCTCAAGCGGCGAAAGTATAATAACCTTATCGGTAATTATATTTTCGAGCCGTTTGGGGTTGAAACCCTCGGGCCGTGGGGTCCGAGCGCTCATGGTTTGTTTAACGAAATCTCCAAACGGCTAGTTGACACTTCCCGTGACCCAAGGGCCGGCTTTTACCTTGGCCAGAGGCTAAGCATTGCCATACAACGTGGCAATGCCGCCAGTCTCTTGGGTACATTACCAGTCGACAGCGATGCGGAGGAATTTTTCGACGCCATATTTTAGTTTGTGAATAGTTTTAGTTAAGTTAGGATATAATTTTGTTATTTTATTAATTAATTAGTTATAAGTTAAAATATTAATGTATTGAAAAAATAAATAAATTTATTATTAAAAAAAAAAAAAAAATTAAATCTTTATATTATGAGTTTTTTAATAAGGTAAAAACGTTTTAATATCAAAAACATCAAATTTCACTAAAAATATGCGTTTATTGTTAAAAATAAGATATTTATCACGACGATTTTTAGTCTGCCTTTCTGAAAAAAAAACAAACAAACAACTGTCAAAAAACTTGCAGCGGCAGTTTTCATTGATTTCAAATTTTATTTTGCAAAATATTGTCATATGGGGCACTCGGACTCGGACAGGTTAGGTTAGAAGTGGATGGCGGGGTCTGTCAGACCCCGCCATCCACTTCGTGGTTATTTTGTCTAAAACCATAGGTACAAAAGGCATCATTGTGGCGAAAAATTACGTCCACTTTATTATTTTCAATACGTAAGACGCACACACACACGGACACTTTATTTTAAATTAAAAAAACAAACAAATTGAACTAATTCAATAGGGAAAAGAGATGTCGTTGTTCGATGGCCAAAACACCATTCAAACACGATAGACACAACTGTCAAATACACTTAAAATATTTACAGACTACTCTTCTACGTCTTACTGTGGCGTTTCAATGGTACTACAGTGGCAAGTCAATGACCATAAAATAATGATTTGTAGAATACCAGGCCAATAATAGGCCTGCGTCCACAAACAATTCTCCACTTTTATTCATCTTAATTCACTCATTAGCCCTCTTCAGTCTGGGTTCAGGCCCGGGCACAGCACCGTTTCCGCCCTCCTTAAAGTGACTGGCGATATAAGGGCAGGACTGGAAGACACCAAAGTTACTGCACTAGTGTTGGTCGATTTCTCGAATGCCTTTAATACCGTCAGTCACGACATCCTGCTAGCCATTCTGTCCTATGTTTTGGTCTCTCCCGAGACACTGGGATGGTTCTCCTCTTACCTTCAGGAACGTCAGCAGTCCGTCCAGGTTGGGGATTCTTCATCATGCTGGTGTGATTTGGTAACGGGCGTTCCTCAAGGCGGTATTCTTTCTCCTCTTCTGTTTTCTATATTTATTAATCTTATAACTTCCGAACTTCAGTGTGCGTATCATCTGTATGCTGATGACTTGCAGTTGTACTGTCAAGGGAAGGTTGATGAAATACCTGAAGCTATCGATAAATTAAATAGAGACTTGATAGCCATAAAAACCTGGTCTGATAGATTTGGTGTTGCAGTAAACCCTAATAAGTGTCAGGCAATCATCATCGGTAGTTCTCGGAGTATGAGTAAGGTGGATAGTACAACCTTGCCACCAGTTCTCTTCAATGGTACAATCGTTCCATTTAGCACTGACGTGAAGGACCTAGGCTTGCACATTGATAGTACCCTGAACTGGCGTATCCAAGTCGCTAGGGTCAGCCAGAAGGTTACTGGAACATTGCGGGCTCTGTACCGACTGAAAAATTTATTACCAACGAGAACCAAGACAATGCTTGTGCAGTCCTTAATTTTCCCTATCATCGATTATGGTGATGTGTGCTACTATGACCTGAATGCAGATCTCCTCGACAAACTTGACCGTCTTCTCAATTACTGCATTCGATTCGTTTTCAATCTGCGTAAATATGATCATGTCTCTGCGCATCGGTCGCTTCTTAAGTGGTTGCCTATACGCCAGCGCAGAGAGCAAAGGGCGCTGACCACCTTGTTTTCATTTCTTGACTCTCCCACTTCCCCTAGTTATCTTGCCCCCCACTTTCAGTACATTTGTGCCAACCACAATAAAAATCTACGTTCATCAAATAATCGCCTTCTTCAATGTCCCTCTCATCGCACAGACTTTATTCACTCTTCCTTCTTCGTTCAGTCTATCTCTCTGTGGAATGCGCTCCCCCTGGAAATCAGGATGGCTACCAACCGATTATCCTTTAAAATAAAAGTTCGCGAGCATATTCGTAAGAAGCTGGCAGTATCATCACAACGTTAACGTTTTCCGATTGTTTGTCTTATTTGTTTTAGTATATTCGTGTATTTATGTATATATTTATTTGCGCTTATTTATATATAATTAGGTATATATTATTATATTTATAGTTTGTAATAGGTATATGTGTATCTTTATATTTAAATAAATATGTATTCCAAAATTTCTCATAATTGCACCTACCACTGTTTGTCTCTGCATCACCCAAAGACTGGTAGAAAATGCCTATGGCATTAAGTCCGCCTCTGTACTTTTCTGTGCATGAAGTATTAAATAAATAAATACCAAATGTCAATGACTATTCTATTGAGACACTACTGACACACTACCGACACACTATTGAGAAGTTGGTTATTTTACAGAATCGGGCCCTTTTATTACCTCACACGCAATGTATCGTTACCGTGGCAAGACGCGCGTAGCAAACGGCAGCGCAACGAGCCTTCGGCCGCCGAGTATTTCAACATCCATTGCTGAATTTTAAATTTTAGCGGTTTTATTTACATAAATGGAGTGCTGCGTCCAGAGAATATAATTTTACATTGAAATAAAGGAATAGTAACTGAAAATACGATAAAAAATATGAAAATTTTATGGAATATGATTAAAAATCAGGAGCTGAATGCACCCTGTTAGTTTGCGGAAGGCTGTCCCTTTCACCCTGTATATTATAGTAAATAATATGTATGTATGTGTATTATAAGTTTATAACCTATTTATGCACTTGTATAACTATTTTATTTATAATTCATTATGATATCTTTTTAATTTTTTTTTATCATTGTTTCTCTCAAACAGAGCAACTGCCTAAGCAGCCTAAGGCATTAAGACCTTAAGGCCTTTGTACCTTTTTGAGTGCGAACAATTTAAATAAATAAATCCTACTATCTATGTCATTGTAGATATCGGTGGAAAATATCCTATTGAAAGAATCAATTGAACGTGATTTTTATCTGTTATACAGAAACAATGCAACGTAGAAGAAGTGGCGATATTTCCGGCTGGTTCCGAAAGTTTCTCTCAGAAGAATCTAAACTGTTCCGTAGAAGAAGGCTTGAAGAGATTCAAGGCGGTGGCTGATCAGGCTGTGAAGGACGGCCTCAGGGTGAGAGGCTATGTGTCCTGTGTCGTCGGCTGCCCATACGAAGGACCTATACATCCGAAAGGCATCGCAAAGGTAATAAACGATTCTTTGAAGATAACTGTGATAATAACAATGCACGGAACATACTTTTGTTCCTTAATTACGTCCAAGCGTTTGTTAGAAGATTTTACGTTATGTCGTGACCAGATACAGTTTTCGTTCGAATAGATTTTATGGCCAAAACGAAGAATAACCTATTGTTTTGCGTAATTTCGGAACACACGCGGCAGGTACTTTTCGGCAGTTACCTAAAGTGTTTAAAATTCCAAGTGTCGAAAAATTGTTTATTAAAAAAAAAATATGTATGTTGTTTCCCGTAATATAAAAAATTTCTTACGTCATTCGTAAATTCCATACCAACATTACCAACTCGCCCAGACGGTATTAACTTTTATGACTGTGTTAAAGTAATTCTTATCGTACACTTGACATCTTGCACCTTTAGCGAGTATAAACAAACCATTTTGTAGTTCTGAGAATTATTTCGTTTCGATGTATTAAACACATCACGCTCATTCCAAAGGGGGTGAACAGCTTGTAGTATTAGCATTCCTTAGACGAAATTCTATAGCTCACTTATGTATGAAAAGAAGCATATAAGCAGCTTAAATATAAATGAGCTAGTTCGAATATTAATAACAGAATGATCTGGACATTATGACAATAATATTGCGTCCATATAAAGTTGTCGTTTGTGATACTTGTGATCAATAATTTACATGCACGAAATGTAGAGTACATATTTGAAATGAGTAGTTATAACAATGGTTATCGAAATAATTTTCCTGTGATAAATACATATAACGTGTAATGTAAGCTAAGTAGTTCAGAATAAATTTTTTGCATAGAACTTTAAGTATTAATTGGTCAAGCAGTAACTTATCGAGCCCAGATTTTTTCTACCTTTTAGGTCAGCTATTTCACCTAAAATCGATTTACTCTATTGTTGCCATCTTCACAAAGAAAAAACTATGTGTATTATTAATAATACCGGTCATAACAGATAACAGAACAGCTGTTTGAGATGGGGTGCTATGAGGTCTCCTTGGGGGACACCATAGGCGTGGGCACCGCGGGATCCGTCCGGCGACTGATGAAAGAAGTACTGACAGTCGCCAAGCCTGAACAACTGGCTCTACACTTCCACGATACATACGGACAGGCTCTGTCTAACTTGCTGGCTGGATTAGAGGTAGTTATGTTATGATTTTATAACTCAAAAGGCTGTGATGCTACAGTTACATTGTCGCATTTAATATTGTTCAATAGATTTCACTTTGATTATGACTCTGTTTCGAGTAGGTATAAATGTTCCAATAAATATCATAGGAATGACCTAAGGTCAAACGTCAATATTAGACGCAATGAACTCAAGATGAAATTTTATCAGCATACAAAAATTGTGTGACGAAACCAGGGCAAGTCGCTATGATTGCCGCGGTCTACATATTGAGTAGGTACTGATTGCCCCACAGTTACAAACCGTCAGATGCCAAACATATTTCCGTGAGCGATAAATTCATTTAGAAGCTTCTAATTCCTACCTTGCTTTGTACGATAACACACATTTTGAGTATGTTACGTCCTGTTATTATTAGTGGTACATATTAATGTTTCTCGGTTATATAAATAATAACACTTCTAGAATCTTATCAAACTTCTTCAAGCTTGTTGATACACTCACAAAAACAACGTTGCCACTGTCGCTGATAAAAATTATCAGTTCCTATCTAGAACAGCTGGATACCTACATTGTAAAAGTAAATAAAAATAATATAGTGTTGACCAGTTTCATAGCTACAGCACACACCCGCATAACTCTAGCTACGTCATCAGACAAGCCTCTAACTTAACGTAACTTGTTTTCGCAGTTCGATATAAAAACCGTGGATTCTTCTATCTCGGGGCTGGGCGGGTGTCCGTACGCGCGCGGGGCGAGCGGCAACCTCGCCACAGAGGACCTGGTGTACTTCCTGGACGGCCTGGGACTCAACATACACATCGATCTCGTCAAACTCATCGAGGCAGGGCGATACATCTCCAACTATCTCGGCAAACCCACCGAGTCGAAAGTCAACCGTGCAATCGGCGATAGGTTCAAAAATCACAATGATATCGCAAAAATGGCCTCGTGCGATGTTTGACCATGAATAATTTCAATCAGTGTAAGTAAATGTAAACATTTTGAAATTGAAAACAAAGACTCGACTGCATTATACATAATAAAATATATTTTATTTGTTTGTAAGTACCTAGATAAGTCTCGAGAAATGTAATTTATTAGCAATAAATAATATATTTTGAGATACTGTTTGTGTATTTTTGCCTTCCTCTAGGGCATGTGGTCCTATATGAGCGTAGTCGTTCATACCTATCAGTGGCGCAGTTACAATTATCATTACCTAGAGGGAAGCCGAAGATAAAATTGTTCAGTTCTCATAAACTCAGACCAAAAACTAGGTGTTTAACCTTATGATGACTATTAACTGGTATTAAATATAATTATGTAATGTGATATGACATACAGTTACACACACAGGTGTACCATATTATTTGGCAATAGTAGACATGAAGAAGACTGGCTGCCCCGAAGGGAAGCCGATTGGAATCGGGTTGTAAGAAGACTACGCCCCTGATACCTATCTACCTACAGGTTTTATCAATTATCATGCGGAGTGGGTGCGGGTGCGCGCCAGCGGCGCAGGCGCGCGCACTCGGGCGGCCGCCGCGCAACGAGCTGCTCGCTTTATATTGAATTGACCTTATTTATCCGATTTGATCTTGAGCGAGAGGTCGATAAACCTTCGTACAGTGCCAGTGTGAACCCTACGCGCAGTCGGAACCGAAAACCGGTTTCACTTTGTTTGTTTTTATGGAACGAGCGTGACAATGAACATGGTAGAAGTGAAGATAAACGACGACGTCAAAGTTGGCGGCAGCAATCCCTGCTTCATCATAGCGGAAGTTGGACAGAACCATCAAGGCGACATCGAAATAGCAAAAAAGTTAATAAAAGCCGCTAAGGTAAGCCACTTTTCAATACAATTGTAGCAGGAAAACATTTGCTCGCTTTGTTTATGTTGAAAAACAAAACAAAGAGAACCAACATTCTCTTCAAACTCGTAATAAGTATTCGATAGTGCTTTGCGACAATACACAATAGATACTGAATACTAACCTGATTCCATACGTCTATTATGCTATGTATGTAGATAGAAGCACATTTGGATGCATGTGTGGTCGCTGGCGTTAAGTCACACTTGGGTTCATCGTTTCGTAATCAGTATTTTTAATTACATAGCTTAGCATCCTACTTTGCACGCCTACTTTTAACATTCGATTATATCTTATACATCGTGATATTGTAAAATTTTCCTGATAATCTGTCTGTACAGATGATGTCATCAAAACAAGACGGCTTAATAAGATTTACACTATCACATAATTGTATTTAAGATTTCTAAATATTTATGCATGAACGATACATAAGTAACTACCTCGTATTATATGTATAAAGACAGTTGCCATATATTTCTTAATTGATATTACAGGATGCAGGTGCCAACTGTGTCAAGTTTCAAAAGACCTGTCTCAACGAGAAATTCACAAAGAAATACTTAGAGCGACCGTACGATAACCCCAATTCATGGGGTAAGACGTATGGTGATCATAAAAGACATCTGGAATTCTCTGAGAGTCAGTACAGGGAACTGTTCAAGTATGCACATGAAGTAGGCATATTATGCACAGCCTCGGCTATGGACATGGTAAGTCATCTTTCTGCATACTTTAATTAGTCTTAATCATTGGTGGTAATTAAGCCAATGAAATAGTTCATTGACCACTAAACTCATTTAACTGTCAAGCTACGAATATCGTGGAAAAAAATTGTTTATGGAAGCTAGACTTAGACGCAATGCAAAACTTATATAAATAACACTGATGGCCACGCTAATATTAGTAGCAGATTCGCATGGAAGTTATACTAAATATTTGATGTGTGTTGGCAATATGTGGCCGATCGAAACACTTTCACGCGTCATGCTATTAAATCCATTATTGGAGGTAAAAAGACATTTCCACATCGCTCGTACGACGTAACTATTTGATTAATGGCTAGTATTCTTGATTTGGCCAAGACTTAATTTTTCGTCAATCGTTGATCACTATAAACATTGGACTTTTCAAGTCTAATGGGAAAGGGCATTACCTATAAAGGACACAAAAAGATAAATATACAAGGTGTAACAAACATAAATGTAGGGAGCAGCTGATTTTTTTTCGCGATTTCAGGTTTGGTCCCATAGTAAAAGTTGTTCTTAATGATGAGTACAATGACTTAAGAGGTTGTGCGTTATTTATGTTACATCTTGTATACGTATCTTAGGAATTCCTTCCTAACTTTGATCCGTAGATCATCTTTAGAACTATAAACCAATCTTAGGTTTAGGACCTATCTGGCGAGTTTAGGAAAACGCAAACTACTCATCTTTCCACTTCCGAAATCACATAAAAACTTTTTTACAAAAAATAAGACTTCCAAAAAAACACTACAAAGTGAAAAATAACTTAGAATTGGTTTCGTATTTTCGTTTTTTCCCACCGACTTCCGAAATTGAAGTTATTTTTCACTTTGTAGTGTTTTTTTTTTGAAGTTTTATTTTTTGCAAAAAAGTTTTTATTTTCTACTTCTTAGTTGTGGTACCTACCCCACACAAATTCAAATACCACTACCTGCTATGAAAATTACAAGGAAGTTTAAAAACTTAGAACATCATGCACATAAACTAAGTGGGATTAATACGTGTTATTGAAGCTAACTCAAAAACCACACAAGCAAAGTTAATAAATTTTACATGGGACCAACTTCGAGGTAGACCCTCCCGAATAAAACAAGAATCGTTCAAATCGGACTACTCTGTACAAAGCTATGCGTGGTCATACATAAAAAAGTATATATAGTATAATTATATTTATTATATATATGTACGCCTTGACTTGAGAACGTTCGACGTTGAGAACTTTATTTTCGTCGATTAAAAAAAAACAACTGAAACAGCAATATTTAACCAAAAGTTTTCATAACATTTCAGGTTTCCTTCGACTCTCTAGTCAACATGAAGGCTCCATTCATCAAAATCGGCTCTGGAGACTCGAACAACCTGTTGTTCTTGAAATACGCCGCCTCCAAAAACGTCCCACTTATCATCTCAACGGGGATGGTCGATAAATCCGCGGTTAAAACTATTTATGACATAATATCGACTACACATAAGAATTTCTGCCTGCTACATTGCATATCGGCGTACCCTGTACCTTATGAAGACTGCAACTTGACCGTGATCCAAGATTATATGAACACTTTTGATATCCCTATTGGATACTCTGGGCAGGAGGTTGGCACTGCAGTTGCGCTTGCTTCAGTCGCTTTGGGAGCTAAGGTATGTACTTTTACATTTTACTAGCTTCTGCCCGCGATTTCGTCCGCGTGAAATTTCTTGTACCCCCGACACACCCCGTTGCGTCGCATGCTGCCCGCACTATTACTTCGTTTTTGCTTCGCGTTCTTTCTGATTTTTTTTCTTTTTGCTCGACTCCTAAGGGCCCTAGGGTCCTAGCGTGATGTCAAATAGCCTTCCTCAAGAATTGGGCTATCAAATTCAAAAATAATTTTTCTAATCCGACTGGCAGTTCCAGAGATTAGTGCGTTCAAACAAACAAAAAAAAACAAACTCTTCTGCTTTATTATTAGTATTCATAAAGACAGTTAAAGATAGATGTATCAACCTAGCCTTATCCCACATTCACGTAGGCGATGACTTCCAAATAGAATTCAGTCAAATAATTTTACGATCACTAATGTGATCATGAAATATGTTATTAAAATATGTTGTGTGTTATGTGTAATTAATACACAACATATTATGATACCATATTTATATGTATTTTTCGTGTGAAATCACACGAAAAATATATATAAATATGTTCTTCCTTCGTGTGTTTGTGTATATTTCCTATATACTTCGCGTGTCGGTCCTGTTTACCTCACCTACAGTTATATTGTATAGATAGCGTGTTTAGATAATACAGTGCGGTTTATCGAAAAGATGTCGAAAATATACTCACTACATGTGATAACGTTTATTATGATGTTGTCGATACCCAAAATAATGATTACCGTCTAATTTTATTTTCCTTTGTGTGCCTATAAATAATTTTCCAGGCGGACAAAGACATCCTTGGCCATTTCGGTACGCCGATTCATAACAAAACTTTCAATTTCTTTGTCTATTCTATATGACCCGTGTCCGGTGCAACGCGAAGAGTCTAATGACGATAGAAGATAGTTATTTACGGCCGATTTCTATTTAATTTTTTATTTATTTATTTTACTATTTATGTACACACAATAAAACATTATACAGTTAGGACATTATGAGCATGGAGTACAAAGGTGCTACTTATTTCTTAAGAAATTTCTTCCAGCAGACCTGCGAAAGGAGAAATTAAAAAAGAAATGTAGTCAATAGTGTGTGAGAACAAGAAGAGAAGAATTTGATTTGAATTTGATTTCTATGATATTTCTCAATCCCAATCTTGATCCCGATCCGTGTCTGCAACCAATCAACAGCCGAGTTTGGTTAGTCAATCTGAGTCTGAGAGGGCGAATCACAAGCAGCCGTCAGACTGCGGATCAAGATAGGGATTAAAATACATTATACAATTCTGGTTGTAGTCTGTTGATTGAAGTGCCTATTGTTGTGCCATATTGCGTTGTTTATTAGTTGTATCTGCAAGGGCAGGACCAATAGATATTTAAAAAAAAAAAACCAAATGCGATGTTCTGGGTCAACAGTCAACAGGCGTGACGTAATCCCACGCAGATCTTTAAATGTTACTAGCTTTCACCAACATTGAACTACCTAAATCTCTGACTGTCCTTTTCAGCTGATGTTACTTTCAGTAGACATTATATCCTGGAAAAATTAAGTAGTTTATTCCCAGCTTAAACTAGACAGCATTTCCTATCTAAATGTTAATGAGTACCGATTGATATCAGATCCCATCATTCATGATTAAAGTTTATTCAATGCCGCGAATATTTATTCACCTCAACACCCCACTACCCTTTCCAATGTTTATAAAATGACGAGTCTGTTGAGACTCGATACCGCAGAACACTTAGGATATACCATACTTACTTAGCACAAACTATATTGGTTTTCATTTACCTTTTTTCCCTGCCCAGGTGTTGGAGAAACACATAACCCTAGAGAAGACCATGAAGGGAACCGACCACGTGTGCTCACTCACCCCGACAGAGTTCCAACAGTTGGTGCGCGATGTACGCGTCATAGAGAACGCGCTCGGCACGCCCATTAAAAAGGTCGTCACTTCAGGTGTGTACCTCTACCTTTATATCATAGTTCAAGGTGGTTAAGGTGCAAATAGATTGCGGTTGGTTGATGTAAACTTGTTTATATTTTTACATAACATCAAGCCAGTAAGTACTCTCCGAAAGGTTTGGTACACCCACAAGTCCCATGATGCATCAAAACACAATCGATGAGCTCAGTGATCAATGATCGATCGATATGGAGGACTACCATCTATCGATTTCAAATAACATCTGCCTGTTCTGGATCCTGTTTTCATAAACCATATCAATGTCTGTTCCAAAAGTACGTAATTAATGAAAGTGTAAACAAACCCTGTTCAGGTTCAATTTTTACCCAATCACTCACTAAAGGGAATTGGTAACTTTATATCTCACCACTTTCTCGACAATTACTGTTTAAATAACATTATTACATTGTAATTGAAAAATCATCGACGAAAATTGTGGGCGTCGCGTCCAAGCAAAAAGGGTCCAGTTCTCGGCATTTAGTTTCCGAGATATAAGTAAGTAGGTACGCAGTTTTGTAAAGTTGGGTGACAAAATTGCATTTCTCGATTTTAATTGATTATTATTAATTAATGCTCAATTATCTACAAGTGCATATAGTAAATGACTATATGATGTAGAAACATCATATAAAGTCATTTGTCATTTGTTTTGTTGTCATTTTTGTTTTTTTTTTGTTTTTGGTACTTAGAAAAGTACCAGAAAATGTACTTAGAAACATCAGAAAATGTACTAAGTTGTACCAAAAATCAAACTGCAAATGCTTTTTCTCAAATCAAGTTTTTTCAGTTTCAACTTCAAATGTCTGATAAAAAAAAATGTGCCAGTTTTTGAATATTTTTAATCCTTATTATCAATTGACTATTCTAGATACCGAATCTGGTCTTAACTCAATACCCCACTACTGGGCCCTTTTTGCTTGGACGCCCACATTGAGGTTATAAACTAAACTTCCAGTGTGTCAAATGAAAAACTTATTTTATGTGAATTAAAACTAGAACTTCAATTTTTAAGTAAATAATCAAATCAAAGCATTAAATATACGGGGACGTTTTCTGATCCATTTGTTTACATTTGCATCAGATACTTTTGGAACAGAACGTAGATCGTTTTATGGGCGATTCATACAATTTACGGACCGTTGTAGGTTAAAATTAAGACTCTTTTATCTGTACCAATAATGTAGCAAAGACCTCATAGCTTTCCATAGTAGACCCTCCCATGGAAGTAGCTATTACACAAGTGGGCATAAAATAGATTCGTAAGGTAATTAGCTTACGAATCTATTTTATGCCCACTTTGGCAATAATAAATGCTACCCAGTGGTAACAAAACGATTCGTTTTTGTTTATAGGAACCGAGCATTTAAACGGTTGGGGTTATCGATTGACCGCCATTTAATTGCACCTGAGTAATGAGGTAGTCTCGTTGTTCGTACTATATACCACACTGCTGTACATTATTATGTCCATTTCGTTCTATGCTAAACCCGTATCTCTGTAGATCCATAAATACACTGGAGTACGTCTCGGAGCAGGTACTTTATGCGATATTATAAATAGTAAATGCAGTACACTCTGATTTTTTATTTGCTAGACCAAAATGACAGCTGCAATCGACCAACAAATGCAATCCACCAAATGTAATTTTAATCTAGCAAACAAATTAAAAATCAGAGTTTAGTTCATTTATTGTAGTAGTATGAGTTATGAAACAGGTATTTTTAGGTAGGTATTTTTTTTAGGCTTTACGTATGACAATATAACTTGAGCTAATTACCACCTTACCTTTGGGGACAGGGTTTTGGAAAATAACGCGTTTTCCTAACCGACACGGTTTTCGCTTCCGTTGTTTACGCTTACACGACTCATACTCAATACTTTATTGCATTCCATAATGTACACAGCCAGACACACCAACCCCCCCCCCCCCCCCACGCACATCAGTGGAACACCAATTTTTTGGAAAGGTAGGTATCAATATTTGTAAAAAATAAACAGCATATCTCTAAAGTACCAACCTATTGGTTCCTGAGAAACTGGCCGACTTATTGCGAAATAATTACTAGGCAACCACAGTTTCATAATCATAGAGAATTTCATCTTGAGGACTATTTACTAGTAACAAGTTACTCAAGCTTGAATAAATATCTATCTCTTAGTAGGTAAATAAGGAAAATGCGAATCATTTGATAGCCCAGTGGCTATCATTATTAAGAGTCAGTACTCTTAATAATGAAAACATACTGTATAAACTACTTGTCGATAACATTAAGTATAGGTAGGTACAAAGTTTGAGTTGGTGTCGCATTTACGTACATGTTCTGTAAGGTACTGTTTTATTTGCTACTAGCTGTGCCCCGCGACTTCGTTCACGTGGATGTCATAAGCTACATTATATACTAAAATAACAGCCACATTGTAATGCAACTCCCTCGTCCCCCGACCCGTCGCGTTGCATCGCCCGCCCGCGCTATTACTTCGTTTTCGCTTAGTGTTCTTTACGACTTTTTTCTTTTTGCTCGGCTCCTAAGGGTCGTAGCGTGATGTTAAATAGCCTATAACTATCCTCGAGAATTAGGTTACCAAATGCAAAAAGATTTTTTCAAATCCGACTTTTTGTTCATAATTTCATGGGTTTTAATTTTTTTGCGCGGAACAATAATTATTTTTCTAAAATAAAAGTAGCCTAAGTTACCCGCCGTAACATCAGCTATCGGCCAGTGAAAGTCCCGTCAAAATCGGTCCAGCTGTTTCGAAGATTAACCGGAACAAACAGACAGACAGACACAAAATATTTTAAAAATTGTTTTTTTGTTATAAGTACCGTATATTTTCTCTTATGCATTTATTTAGTAAAAAGTTGTTACATTGAAATTACAAACACACTTCAATTTTATTTATTTGTATAGATAATAGTCCTCTACCGTACCTATTCTGTAAAAGTTTCAACTGGCTACCTATTATCGATATACAGTCCCGGAACTAACGCACAACCTCTTAAGGGGTCATTGTACTCATAATTATTAACAACTTTTACTATGGGACCAAACCTGAAATCGCGAAACAAAAATCAGGTTTTCCCGACATTTTGATCGAGTTACGCGAACATAAGTGGAGGCAAAAGCTCACTTTTTTCGCGATTTCAGGTTTGGTCCCATAGTAAAAGTTGTTTATAATGATGAGTACAATACTCGTTAAGGTGTTGTGCGTTAATTCCGGGACATGTTGTATGTTGTTGTAGGCCTATACCTTACGCCAGATAAGGGTGGAATAAAAGTCATTAACCCCACTTGTACTAAAAAGTCTCGAAACTTAAATGCAAACAAAAAAAACATGCCACGTGCACGCGTCAAGGACGCCTCGTACCGCGATACGTTTGTTTTGATCGTGTTAGCGACACTGCTTTAACATGTTTTCGTATCGTTTTAAAATAGATATTAGAATACATTGGTAGAAGGCGTCAACGACTTTTATTCCACGGTTACCTGGCGGAAGGTATAGTTGGTATTCTCTGAGTACAGAACACTAAAAAACAATGATCAAGTTCCTGTACAGTTTATCTTAATGGTTACCAATCTTCCTTACAGAGATCCCCTGCATCGACAAACTTCAGAAATCCCTCGTGATGGGCTGCACTAAGAACAAGGGTGAGATCCTTTACCCCGGTGACGTCAAAATCAAGGTCGCTGAACCCAAGGGTTTGAACGCTCTGCACTTTGACGACGTCATATATAAAACACTAGTGTATGACAAGAAGGAAGATGAACCACTCAACCAAGGGGACTTCTGCTAACTATGCTCAAAGTACATCAGAATAACCAATAATTCTAACATAACATATCATTGTATTTAAGGTTCTCTTTTCGAACATACGAGAAATAGGTCTAAAAGTCCAAACTACCCAATGTAAATGGTTTACGACCTTCTCAAGAAACAAATTTATTTTTAAGCAAATAATTATATCTAGTAATAATCATGAGATAACACAGGGAATAAACCGTAACTACATATACAATGTTTAACAAAAACCCTGTTCGATCCGAAAAGGGGTCATTGTACTTATCATTATGAACAACTTTTACTATGGGACCAAACCTGAAATCACGAAAAAAAAATCAGCTGTTTCGTACATTTTGACGAGTTATGCGAACTTATATGTAGGCAACAGCTGATTTTTTTTTTCGCGATTTCAGGTTTGGTCCCATAGTAAAAGTTGTTCATAATGATGAGTACAATGACCCCTTTTCGGATCGAACGGGGTTTTTGTTACACATTGTATAACGTCACCATTGTGTTCAGAGTTATAAATTTAATAATATGTATTAACTTCCAAAGGATATCGTCGCAAGCACAATGCCAGCATAATCATTCGAATTTATTTAACGTCTCAAAGTGTAAATTATGTGAATAGATCATAGACTTTAAGTTTAGTTTACAATAATATAGATTATAAAAACCCTAATCCCTAAATAGTTCATACATATTATACAACAATTTTTCTGTATACCAGATTTATTAAAGTTTTACTATTATGAGCTGCCTTTTATTTACATTCTCGTGGCTGACTGAGATGTATGGACCAGTATATACCTACCTACCTACGCAATGAAAAATACTCGCTTTGACGTCAACATCCATTCATAAGTTATTATTGACTCTTTGACTGTTATCTGTAACGCGAATTTCCTCCGGCGTAAACGGGCTGCTTTTGCACACAACTCACAGGTTATGTTTATAGCTATTTAAAAATCGCTACACGGATGTGTGTAAGATATATTTCTTGTCATGTCACGGTGCGGTCTAGGTACGTCGTCTGATCCCAGATGCGCCGGCGCAGGTTATGCAGTTCGATGCGATACGCTCGCGCTCACGTATCCGGCTGCGGTGCGAGGAGATATTCCCTGACGCGTTTTATTAGCAAGTCTGTTTTATTTTTATAGACGGTCCGCAGGCGGGCAGTGGTTCAGCGGTGTGTGGTGTAATAGAACATAAGTGGCGCAGCGGCGCGCGCGCTGCGTTGGCTCCGTGCCCGGCCGCCGCCAGTCCCCGGCGCGCCGGCCCGCCCGCCGCCTGCCGCCACCGCACGCACTCGCCGACTCTTGTCTATTGCATATTATATGACCGAAGCTGCTCACTAACGAGCTACTCTACGAACGCCATCCTTTACAAACCAAACTACCACGGAGCTTGCGCCGCGAGGCGTAGGCA
Organism: Fissipunctia ypsillon; assembly: GCA_947568875.1. Lineage (NCBI taxonomy): Eukaryota > Metazoa > Arthropoda > Insecta > Lepidoptera > Noctuidae > Fissipunctia > Fissipunctia ypsillon. The sequence goes on along the minus strand of OX387644.1, from coordinate 11,348,006 downwards.
GAAATAGTCCTACTGATAAAACCGCGTTTGTGTTTACGCGCCTAGAAAGTCTGAGAATTAGTAGCGAGTTCAGAGCAGCCGATTTAGGTCGCCCGGTTCAGTGCTAGCAGCGAGATATTTTTATTGCCACTGTTGGGTGCAGACGTACGAGCGCCTGAACACGTTGCTGGTTAAATAAATCATTATTTATAGAGTAAAATCGTAAAGTTCATTCCATAAACATTTGCGTGTGTATGTGGTTATTCCTAGTTCCCTCGGGTGTGATGCTGTGTTACGAGTGGTGGCATTGACTGCGTATGAGAGGAGGAATGTGACGGAACTGTTTTCGTTAGCGGCATTTAGGTGAAATCTTTGACATTTGTAAAGTGCATTTGTGTGTGTTAGTGTGAGAATGCATCACTTGTACCCTTTGGCGAAGGGCGACCCGCTGTGCCCGCTGGGGTTCCACCCGCAGGTGCGCTGGCCCACGCGCTGCAAGCGTTGCTTCCGCGACTACAAGGAGCACGGCGGCGTGCGCAAGAAGGAGGACGACTTCACGGTGTCCACGCCCAGCCTCTCCTCTTGGAACACGCCGTCGTCACGGTCAGTTTGCCACCTCTCATACCAACACCCTTTAGTATTTAGTATTAGGTATAACTGTCCTGTCAAATACTGGGCCGTACCGAGTCTAATATCATCATAGAACCAAATTGACGAGTGTCTAAGGAAATTTAAATTATATTTCAATGAGTACCTACCCAAAAGGGACATTGTTATACAGTGTCCACTAAGCCCTTCCTACGTAACCTGCACACACCGGAAGCCTATAAATTCAACTCGTAAGTGCTAGTGGGTGGACATCAAGAGGTACCGACTGCTGGAAGGAACATCCGTAGTGTTGCCACACTTGGCGAAAGGTTTGGTCATCGTAATAAGTTCTTGTTATCACAGAGAGCGACGCTATCTTATTCATGTCTTCCCGGGCCTAAACTCAATGGCCCTAATGGACATTTTGATAATGATCCACAAGCAAATCCAATAAACATGCCCAAAATCCCTTCGTAGTGATATCGTTGGGTATACTTACCTAAAACATTCACCTGACAAAAACAGACATAGGTAGGTACCTAATAATTATTAGTTCAGTTAGCAGTAGTTAACGTATTGGACGTGTGAAACATAGCATCACTTAGCTGAATAACCGCTAGTACCTAGATAGGTACAAATAAAATTTTAAAAGTTTCGATTCGAATAGTCAGGTACCTACTTACATAAATATGTATAGTTTACTGGTAGGTTGGCCATGGGGTATCAAACCAACACTTATGTACCTAGGCTTAATTCGGACGCCTGGTAGAGGAACCTAAAAAGTAAATCTTACAATCGATGTCCTACTTTGCCATAGAAATAGGTCTACAATAATAAGGGCAAAAAAAATCTGTAAGTTCTTACCCACTTGAAAGCTTTCGTGGTTACCTAGTCTATGTTCTGAGTTAGTCTTCCTGACTGATTAGTGAATCACCAGAAAATTGATCGATCGATTCGTTGGATGGAAATAAAACTCAGCCTAATGTGCCAGGATTAGCTTCTCCTCGTAAAGTCACCAAACTACCCTTTTTTTTATGGGAAATCATCAAATGACTTCTCCTTCTCTAGGCGGAGCGGGAGGGCGTGTCAGAGTTTTACTGACTAAAACCCACCCGTGTTCCTTCAGTTGCCTATGCCCCACGGTAACTCTTTCGAACATCCCGCGACCCTAGCTGGCATCGGCCCTAGCGGATCCCGTCAGTAGTGCTGACATCCCTTCGAGGCGCGCGTGGAACACAACACGCCGTCGACCCGGGCCTGGTCCTTACCGGACGGCGAGCTACCCATTGCTCGCCGTCCGCTAGCCCGCGCCTACGGTGGCCGGGAATCGGCTGCCAATTCCCGACGCCCAGGGCGTCTCCTGCGGCGACTAGGGGCGTCAGGGCGCAAAGCTTGCCTCTCCCTCACGCGTGCCGCCTCCTCGTTCGCGAGCATTACTGCTTCGCAGAAGGAGACCAAACTACCCCCTACTAAACTTTTGAACCACAGACAAATACTGATATTCCGGCCATTTAAGCGACATTTCTTCTGTTCCATCGAATTCAAGTCTGATGGTAGGTCAAACATAATAGTGACATGAATGTTTTTTCCTTTAGAGTGCAATATCTTTCTATTGTGCTAAAATCTAGTAACATGTGAATCTCAAGATAATTCCAAGTTATGTTCACTTTAGAGCGAATGCACGCTCGTAATTTCCGCTTTGTTATTTTACTGCTCATTAATTTTATGGCGGCTATTCGATTGCCCTAAAGCAATTTGGCGAATAAGTAATGTCCATATTTGTATTGGTAAGAAATAAAATTAATGTATCCAAGTTGCATTTTCACCTTACTTAGTGATATTCATTATATGTAGGTATTCATGTCGGTAATGGTCAGCCAGAAAGAGTGTCACGGAACATGAGGTAACCATGACCTATAACATGTATAGTTTCGGCCGATCCACTTTACTACTACCTGTCCCTAGTTTATTCTTTCTAATATCACAAAAAAAGATGGCACAATTCCAAATTCCTGAGCGTTTTTGTGGATTGTTTGTACTGCGCCCGGTTGCTGAAGTTTGACGCATGCCGCCTTCGTGTGTACGTACGTTCTGTCACTATATACATACATTTATTACGCACAGTTTATGGTCAAATCATCAGTTGTAATGTATGGTTACTAACTACCAGTGGCGCAGCTACAATTATCATTAGAGGGAAGCCGAAGAAAAAGTTGAACAGTTCTCATAAACTCAAACAAAAGTTTTTAATTGAGATTAGATGTATTAAACTGGTATTAAATATAATTATGTAATGTGGTGTGATACACAGTTACACACACAGGTGTACCATATTATTTGGCAAAAGTAGACACTAGAGTGGTTGTTCCGATGGGAAGCCAATAGGAATCGACAGGGCAATTGCGTAACACAATATTATCAATCGGAATCGGTTTCATTTTGACAGTTCAACAACATTCATTGCGTTATTTACGTGTTGAGCAGACAAATTTTTCGATCTTATAAAGCAATGGATTAGCAATTTGCTTCAAAATGATTCAGATTCCGATTGATAGTGTGTTAGGTACGCAATTAGGATGCGGGTTGTATAAAGGCTACGCCCCTGCCAACTACACAAATCACTCCATTCTAATCTTATTGTGGCAAAGTGCAACGAAAAGGATATTGTGAGACCGCACTCAATATCAATAGGATGATTCATAAGACCATAACGGCTAAAAGCTATCAATTTGATCTCTATAAGAACTGTTAGCCATGCCGGTTCTAATAGAAAGATACTACTGCCTACTTACGTAAAATTCAGAATGAAGTTTAAAAGTCATAAATAATACAGAATAGGACATAAAATCATAAATATTTAGACTGAATCTAAAACACTAAAACATATATCATGCACATCTGCCTACGTGCTCTAAACAAAGTGCTTAGTTTGTCAACATTTACAAACAAAATAGGAATTGTGTATCAAATAAACACCTCTTTGATATTCCTGTAAAGCGTTTACTTGGCTCAGTTTTGAAGAACAAACACTTGTAATCAAATCTATCATTTTCACACGACTTGCTTCGTTTTAGAGTTTACCGTCAGGCAGATACCTACCTACCAGTGGCGAAGCCTTCATACAACCCGATTCCTATCGGCTTCCCTTCGGAACTACCACTCTTCTTAATGTCTACTATTGTCAAATAATGTACACCTGTGTGTGCAACTGTGTATCACATCACATTATATATATTTAATACAGTCATCATAAGATTAAAAACATTACAAAAATGCCTAAAACTTCTATCTGAGTTTATGAGAAGTGAACAATTTTTTCTTCGGCTTCCCTCTAATGATAATTGTAGCTGCGCCACCGCTACCTACCGTGTACCTTTGTACGTACGTCAGGACCGACTTCCTAATACATATTCTAGCTGTGCTCCGCGACTTCGTTCGCGTGGAAGTCGTAAGATACACAATATACTAAAATAACAGCTACATTTTAATAAAACTCCCTCGACCCCCGACCCGCTGCGTTGCATCGCCCGCCCGCGCTATTACCTACTTCGTTTTCGTTTAGCGTTCTTTCAGACTTTTTTCGTTTTGCTCGGATCCTAACGGGTCGTAGCGTGATGTTAAACAGCCTACCATAGCAAACCATCCTCGAGAATTGGGCGACCAAATGCAAAAAGAATTTTTCAAATCCGACTGTTAGTTCGAGAGTTAATATTTTTGTTCACAATTTCATGGGTTTTATTTTATTTGCGCGGAACCCTAATTATTTTTCAAAGATAAAAGTAGCCTAAGTTACTCCTTATAACATCAGCTATCTTCCAGTGATGGAATTCGGCTGAACACTTCTGACGCATGTCAGACGACCAATGAGGCAAACTTACAACCCAATACCCTCTTAATGGCAAGCGACATCGCGGCAGGCCCAGACGGAGATGGCGGGATGAGCTGAACTCCTTCAACAAGAACTGGTCTTTAGCAGCTTTAAACAGGGAGAAGTGTAAAGAGAGTAGGGAGACCTTTGCTCTGCGGTGGGACATCACAGGCTTTTAATAATAATATATATCTTGCCAGTGAAATCCCCCCCAACCACTAGAGAGAATAGAAACCTGCTGGGAAATTTGTTTGTTCTTATTCCCAACTAAAGCATAAGAAGTGGTGAAGGGCGAGGGTTTTTGAGGACTGTCTTATGTAATTTTGACGTTCTAAAAGTGCTGATTCTCAGCCTAATTTGAATGACTTTTAATTTTGTTTTTTGAATAAGAGGAAGTATTTTTTTGTTTATTATAAATATTTACTTTGTTGTACACAGAAGTCGTGATGAAGTCAATGGCGTGGAAGTGGAGAAGGTGGGCCGAGGCTGGGCGTCCAGTACCAACCTCAGCACAATCGACACTGCCAAGAAAGACTTCTCCACGGGTAAGCTATTCCTCACTTTAACATTGAATTTCTAGCACTAACGTTTGAACTAATATCAACATGAGTCATGATAGAAGGAGGAATACCTACCATAAGTATGGTTTAAGTCGGTTGGATTCCACCGACATAATCCTCCGTTCTTCCCAGATGAAATGAGGATAGCACACATGAGTATTTCCAAAGCAAACCACATTGAGCTTACGCGAATGCGTCTTCTTGCGAGTAGTAGAATTCAATTCCCATAAACTTTAAAACTTAGTTCAAACAGTGTCTGCTTCCAGTTTCCTTCCGCATAACAATGGCTACAAATTATTAGAAGCAGGCGAACTATAACAGTATGTACTAAATAACACACATAATAATAGTAGCTGGGTAAATTACTATTGTACCTACAACGCTAGCGCATCTAATAACATAGGTCAATGATAGATGAACAATTTGAGCACCTATAGCTAGATCGAGATAATACCTAGGCAGTTGTCATATTTGTTCCTGTTTATAACCAATACCGGTAGGTACCCAATCTCAAGAACTAACACTTAATGTGCCTACTTATTTAATAAGGTCTAAACCTGCACCTAAGGTTTTAACAGACTAGGTGCAAACCTACCGGGTCCTATCTCCTATCCTACCCCATCATATAGTCCTAGTTCATACTCCTTATTTTCTAATTTGAAAACAGCTCTTACCTAATAACAACCAACCTCATATGAATATTAAAGTTGAAGAACTTTAATAAAAATCAAATGTAGGAATGTGCATATAGAATGACCTTCTCTTTTCGCACGCTTAATCATATACTGACCGATTAGTGTTTCGGTCAAAATTTAATTAAGTATACCAACAAGTTTATTTTAACGCCCTCTTTCGGCCGATCTCGGATTTTTTTTTTATATCTTGTTTCTAGGCGGAGTTAAACCTATATCTGTCTCTTTCACACGCAAATGTTTTTACGAGACAGAGACAGATATCAGTGTGCATTTTTTGCGATTTCCCGAAAAACGTCTTTTTTGAGTTATGTCAGTATATGATTAAGCGTGCGTTTTGTTCGTTAATACCTACAACAAGAAAATATCAATCTAGACACATCTGCGAACGCGAGCCAAGACCATAATGCTACACCTGTATTAGTCATACATTGTCGATCCTAATTTAAACGTCTCACGCCCACACACTCACATTTTGATAGCCACTATCTAATTTAGCCATTTACTTAACATAGGTACATGTAAGAAATCTCACTATTAATATATTATAATACGTGAATGTTTGTATGTTTGTTACTCAATGACGCTTTTACGGCTGAACTAATTTGCATGTTAACTAGGCGCAAGGGAAGACTTATTAATGCCATCATGATTCCAGTCCGAAAAAGGGATGGTGTTATCGGTCATGTATAGCTAGGTCTCTCTCGCACACTGGAATCATGTTGGCATTATAACGTCGTAATAAGGCACCTGGATTAAAATAAACGATGCTTTTATCCGGGTAGGGACAGGTACATAAAACTTAAAGTTTCTCTTGAATCTAAGGGCCCGGGCCCATGTACCACAACCACACCACACCGCAGCGACAAAAGTGGGCAAGCACGTAGTTACCTACGTGAGTTACGTGGTGTCACTGCAGCTTGCATTTGCGTTGTGGTAACTACAAAATTTCGATGTGTTTGCATTGTCGCTAGTAGTTGCAATGTGGTGTAGTGTTTGCTGAGAACGAATGAGGGTGCACAGTGTCGTCCCGTCGACGCAACGTTGTGTTTGCGATGTAGCTGGCCACTAGTGCGCGGTCTCGCTGGTAGTTGCGTTTTGTGGCTGCGACGTGGCCTTAATGTGGTCGGTATAGCCCACACGGTTGATTCTGACGGCCAAATGTGGTCCGTGTGAATAAACTATTCATTTTCATACAAATTAGTGCCCGTCTATTTTTTTTTTTTGTGGATGGGAAATCATCAAATGACTTCTCCCGCTCTGGGCGGAGCGGGAGGGCGTGTCAGACTTTTACTGACTAAAACCCACCCGTGTTCCTTCTGTTGCCTGTGCCGGGGCCACGGTAACTCTTTCGAACATCCCGCAACCCTTGCTGGCATCTGGCCTAGCGGACCTCGTCAATAGTGCTGACATCTCTTTGAGGCGCGCGTGAAACACGACGCGCCGTCGACTCGTGCTTGGTCCTTACCGGTCGGCGAGCTACCCATTGCTCGCCGTCCGCAAGCCCGCGCCTACGGTGGCCGGGAATCGGCTGCCAATTTCCGACGCCCAGGGCGTCTCCTGCGGAGACTACGGGCGTGAGGGCGCAAAGCTTGCCTCTCCCTCACGCGTCCCGCCTCCTCCTTCGCGAGCATTACTGCTTCGCAGAAGGAGGTAATGGCGTCCCATGTACTCTCGCTCCGTACCATGGCCTGGACCAGGGCCGGACGCGAGAGATAGCCGCCGCCGATCGCTTCCGCGAGGACACGGCGGTACTCCGCCCAAGCCGGGCAGACCTCCACCGTATGCTCCACCGTGTCCTCCGGGCGATCCACACAGTGGTGACACCCGGGCGTTTCCTCCCGCCTTAATCGGAACAGGTTCCTCCCGAAGCACCCGTGTCCGGTGAGGACCTGTGTCAGGCGGAAGGTGAGGACGCCGTGGCGCCTCTCCAGCCACTCCTCAAAGAGGGGACTTATCGCCGCAATTGTGGCGTGTCCAACATTGCCAGTATAAGCTGACCTTTCATTGTACGGAAATCATGTACAATACGACATCAGCTTATACTGGTACTTGTATAGAATGATATGTAGCCGTGTGTACGTGTTTTCGGGCCCTAAACGAAGGTGCGGACAATGCGATACCTGATGACAACACCTTGTACGTATTGAAATGACAGCACCTTCCATCGCGATGTAAATTAGAATATCCAAAGATAAGAGAAATTAAGGATTTTAATAAATTATCAATAATATTAATTAGACATTTGTACAATGATTTTATTAATCAGAGTAGTTTCGGCTGGTTCGTGTGAAATGACTCATTGATTTATTATCTTTCATCCGCATGTAACAAGCCGTAATTTTCAGACGATTAATATTTTTGCTCACACATCCATCAAATAACAATGTATTGGATGCCATAAAACCACTTTTATTGGTGCAGATAGCAATAAAGTCAGATGATTTTTATTAACGACGATCTTTTAAAAGTATTAGCGTGTTTATTACCTATACATCGCCACATTTCACACTCTTGAATGTCAAGGAATTATAATTATAGATATTCACTTGATACATTGCTAACCATTTGTTTCTATGTTAGATAGATTAACACACTAATTCTGTTTCGCAGTTTTCTGGAAACACCATAGTTCAGATGTTGCTAATGTGCGGATGCCTATTTATTAAGTTATTGTACCAACATATATACTACTTTCAAAAGGCATTTATTTAATCGAACCTCTAAATTCCCATTTTGCTTTCTGAAAAATATTATTGAACAAATAATTAATTAATTATAATGATTGCGCTTCTTTTTGTGAACCTCATATTAATTCCTATTTTGGGGTCCTAAAAATACTAAATGGCCTAGTAACTGCGACCAACTTGGATGTAGCGCTCGCCGGTCCGCTCGCTTTGCTCGCTCGGCTCACGCACAGGGTTGGTCACAGTTCTAACCTAACATAAACCATTTAGTCGGGTTATTTTGGCTGCATTTTATGGGGCACAGAGGGCAGGATAGGACAATCGAAATGATCTAATCTATAAAATCCATGGTTTGCGTCCAGGGTTCACGAGAACCAGTGCATCGTGGACGTCGACGCCGGACCTGGGGGCCAACGAGTCCGATAGCACGAACGCTGTCACCGTCAGTCTGAAGCTGCCCAAGAAAAGGCTCACGGGGCCACTGCCGTCCTTAGATACGGGGCAGAATCATACTACAGGTATACATATAATCTTGCTTGCTGGGGAGTTTGTTGCACTTCTTCTTTTTCCCAGCTTAAGCACTAGGAAGTGGTGAAAGGCGGGCGTTTTGAGAGACAATCTTAAGTAATTTTGACGTTCAAAAAGTGTTGATTCTCTTTTGTTTTTGAATCACTCGACGATGTTGATGGACCCACTCCTAAGGTTTTGTACTCTCTGTGTTAGTTTGTTGTAGTTTATTGGATCCACATTACGCCAGTATGTTATAAGTCTCATGTAGGTAATACAAGGCGAGCCTATATCATAAACCGGCAGAAATCCAGACTCACTTTATCGAACCGAAGCTCCGCTGATCAGTCATACTACACCAGAGAAAAATTACATTTGGGATTATTCAGAAAAGTTGGAAAATTGTGCAGTGGCAATAATCATTAATTTTATGTTTATTTTGTACTCAGACACGGTGACGCTGCGACGACCGTCGCCTTCTCCTTCGCCGTCGACAGCACCAGTGCAGGCACCAATTACTATAAGCAAGAACGACTCGCTAGCTGAACGCGTGCGAAAGGTAAAATATAACAAACTATAGACTACTGGTTAGAATCCTAGGATATAGTTTTACTATAAGTTGCTAGGCAGCTAATAAGAAAAAAAAAATACCATTCAGTAACTAGAAGGCAAACTCGTCAGTCAAAACCATTTTCGCGTTTTCCCACTACCACTGAGCAAGCGCAATCGTCTTGGAAAGTTTCATTACCTTGACCATTTACATGTAGAAGAAAATGGGTTATAATAATAGTGTAGCTTAATTACTGTATAAATAATTATGCAACAAGAAACATCTACTTATAAGAAAAACATTCATAACGCTGAAAATAAATCGCGTAAAGCATCAACAGTTCGGCCGAATTTAGCAACAACAGATTTCCTCTACAAATATTTATAAAGTTCGACTAGTTTAAAAATGTACTGTCCAAATAATACTGTTGTCTTCACCTTGGGTTCATAGACGTGTGAAGTACAACAAGTGGGTCAGCGATAGAACTGTCTGATCGTTACCGCTACTGCCCGTAGCTTTCAACCCGAACGGTTCGCGATGCGCTGCCCAAAATAAACATAAAAGGTCACCATGAAAGTTAGTGCTTGGCAATGCGCTAGCTTTATAATTAATTGAGGAAATGACCTATTATCTGTTTTCGCTACTTCAAAATATAGGTTTCTATTAATAGTGTATTGAAAAGCAATTACTGCGACTGTTTCGTAACACAGGCCTAATTAATTACCCATTTTAGAGCCGATTGTATCGTAAATTATCAAGACGGAAAGTTTTATCTGCTAGCAGCTAGACGTATTCGCAGATAAGACGGAACTTATCTAAAAATATAATTTCCCATAGTATTTATTTACCTACTCCAATTAAAAATTATCCAGCACTAAAAATATCCACCGGTTATTATTTCCAGATGAATTTAATCAAATCTCAGAATAGTTTTGAAAAGGAATCCAGTATAGAAAAAGAAAGAGAAAAGGAAAGAGAGAGACGAAGTTTATCCAGAAGTAAAGAAGTACATCAAGAAGAAAAGCCTGCGCGGCATAAAGAAGACAGCCACAGAAGTTCAACCAAAGACGACGTCAACTTTATGATGCAGGTGACTAATAAACATATACAGTAGCTAATTATTTGGTTAAATAATCTCTAAGTTATGATTTAGGGCCTGGGAGCAGCGCTTGCTAAATCCTAGGTCTGAATCTAGAATTCCAAGAATAATAATTTCAAAAGAACCGCATATTATGATGACGAAAGGAAATTCTTCGAATCAAAATGTAGTCTCGAAAAGTCGAAAGCTTTACAATGAACATTCTATTTGACTTGTTCAGGTGAAGAGCTCTCGCAACTCATCATCGAGCTCGAAGCCCCCCGTCCGAGGCGGACCTTCGCGAGATAAGGAGGAGTCTGATGACGACACCAGCACCGCGGGCACCGTCACCACGGAGACCACACTCATCGACGTCAACGTTAAGGAGTATCAGGTGAGAGAGGACTTAGTAAGCGTTTGTGGATAAAAGCAGAATTAAGATCACTAATGTTTACTGCCAAGTTGTATTTGCTGTGTTTCGAATTGAAGAGTTTGGGAGCTAATGTAATTACAGGCCCTTAAGACATTTCACCCTTTTCTCAATATTGGACTAGCTGTTAATGCAGGTGTTCTTATTGATCCCTGGGGGCCAACCACCACCATGCACACATAACATCACGCCTTGTTTCCCCGAAGGGTTAGGCAGTGGTGTACCTATAGTACGAGTACACCCACATTTCGCCAGTTATGTTTCGCCACCATGCAGTATTATTTTAATCTTACTTCAGTGTGAGAAAGAGATGGAGCTATGCAGAACGTACGCTCCATCTCTTTCTCCCCTGGTGGTGGTGATCACTTATGATCACGTACATCGCCGGCTTTTGCCACCCAGTACTACCAAAAAAGGTATTCAGCTCCTTTTGACCGAAATTATGTCGTCAAAGTCCATCTTTGTGCTCCTCGGAAGTGTAGAATCAGTTAAACTCTTAAATGGCTGCAGCTGTTTAAGGAATTTTGCCAATCCATTACGTGCACTGGTGCTATTAATACATTAGCCCTATCCTGATGTGGCTTCATGTGTACGTTGTTAAAACAGACGTAAACAGTACAGCTATCTTTGTTACCACGCACCTGCATTGCGAAATTTCAAGGTCCTATAGTTATATTGTAGTTTATAATCCAATCGAAAATTATGTAATTTCAGGAACAAATAGAGAGTTACAAGCAAGAAATGGACACGCTCAGGAAACGCTGTGAAAGGGTCGAGAAAGAGAAGAGCGACATTTTATTGCGAAGGTTGGCGAACATTGACTCAGTGAACAAATACAGTTCAGGGCGGTCGTCAGAAGTGCTAAAACTGCAGCAGAAGGTGAATGAGCTGTCAACACAGAATGAAGACCTGAAAGACGAGAAGAAACATCTCGCGTTGAGAGTTCGAGAGGTTGAGAGTGAACTTGAGGTGAGCATACAGAGCTTCGTCCCAAATGACCCTGCATTGTTAGACTCATATAATATCTTTCTAAATAATATTGTTTGATTACGGTCGCGAATCATATTTTGATCAACAAAAAACCCAACACTGACCTGCAAATTGCAAAAAACCTGTAACAATTTGAATTTCGCGGCCTACCCTGGTGCTTTCGCCTTAAATTAACTCTTTTCTATTTCTACTTCCAGTCTCGCCCCTCAGTAGAAGCACAAACTCGTCAGATAGAACAGCTTCGTGCGAAGCTGCTGGCTGCGGAGACGTTGTGCGAGGAGCTGATGGACGAGAACGAAGACATGAAGAAGGAGCTGCGAGACCTCGAAGAGGAAATCGAGGAGATGCAGGATAACTTCAGGTAGGAACAAATTACATGTGTTACGAGCTTTAACCGGTGACTGAAAAGTTGTGTGGAAATCGGTTATCATGATTTTGGCATCTGATGAAGAAAATTTTAAGTATAAATGTGGATGTCATAAGAGTAGGGGAAGGCCAAATAAACGATGGATTAACTCTGTGAAAGATGATATGGCTAAAAATGGCTAAACTGGAAGCAAAATCCAAACTGAGTAGTTTGAAATAGGTTTGGTGAATGAGAACGTTTAGGACAGGGACAAAGTTCTACAAAGCTGAACTTTTTCTAAAATTCATTGTGCCATATTAACGGCGCCTACTGCGCATTAGTGCGCACACACACGAGCGGACGCGTCAACGGCAGAGACAACTACTGCCGTCGACCACGTGTGTATGAGCACTTATGACAAAACGTGGGTTAAGTTTAACGAGACACGCGGATCACTTATTTTTAGACGCAACCACGCAGATGTCGTATGACTAATTTATGAAAGCAAAAATACTTTCGCAGTCTGCTTGTCTAACGTAAGCATTCTTATAAGTATTATGTATTATCAATAAGTATGTTATTAATGCAATATTATTGGTTCGACGTATTAACAAAAACTGAGTTCATTGTACCAATGAGTTGTAGCCAAAATATTTTTGGCTGATAGTGCGCACATCACTCAAAGATTTAACCTTGGAGAGTTTTCAAGTCCATAAATTAATAAAGATAGTACTGATCATTGATTTATTTTTAGGATGTACGCAAATCATGTATTCGTGTCTGTAGGGTTAAAGTTAATCTGGTAACCTAATTAGAGAGACGATGTGCTATAAAAATTTATAGTCCAAACTCAGGGAGATCTCAGGGTGATTCTGCGGAAAAGATGGCGTCTCTTGTAGGTACACTATAATGATTATAACATCCTAACCTACTAATATTATAAACGCGAAAGTTTGTGAGAATGGATGAATGGATGTTTGTTACTCTATCACACAAAAACTGCTGAACGGATTTGGATGAAATGGACGTAGTTACACGAAAAGGATCCAATCCACACAAAGTCATGTGTGGATTGGATCCTTTTCGTGTAACTACGTCCAAATTTGGCACACAGATAGTTTATAACCTGGATTAACATATAGGATATTTTTATCCCGATATCCCTACGGGATCGAGACTTATGCGGGTGAAACCGCGGGGCGCTGCTAGTCAAATATAATGCCGATACAGTACAAATTGACAGAGTAGCATATTACACATTCTGTTCAACCCTTATGGGATTATAGGTCAAACAGACGCAGAAGCGAGAAGACTGGCACGATCAAAGAGGGCCCTATGCTAAACAGTTAGTAAAGTCGGGCCCAGCTTACTCTCTCATTAATACGTACAATAAAGTCAGCAAACTCTGCGAAATTAAAAATACTCATTTAGTTGTAAAAAATAATAAAGAAAATGTTGCTAAACTCTGGTTATGATGACTCGGAACAATTAATATAAATACCCTGACCTGACACTGAATCAATCAACGCACAATGGAAATAAATACGTACTCGCACACACCACACACACATCACACACCACACATACACACACATCACACACCACACATACACAAACATACCAGACATCACCTGAAATCACCTCTCTAGCCTCCATTCTGGAATTCGTACCCCGAGCCCCAAAATACAGGTTAACTGTCTAGTTTGGGGCTCATTGGTAAATATTCTTTTGTAACCTATAACCCGGTCTAAATATCTGTGCACCTGGTGTCGATGACGTCATATCGGCGCTCTGGTACGGTGAAGGGGGAAGCGTGAGGGGTATTGCATTCTTGCGAGGTGCACGGATATTTTGACCGAGATATAGCTATAGATATTTTAAACTGCTCATATCGTCTCAACTTGGTGTTAACCCGTAAACCTGATTTCTGTATTATCTGGACAATAAACTATTTCTAATTTCTTGTGGATGATGATGGTGATACTAACATAGCTATTTCACGTTTCCAGGGAGGACCAAGCAGATGAATACTCGTCACTGAGAAGGGAGTTAGAGCAGACCATTAAGAATTGTAGAGTTTTATCGTTTAAGTTAAAAAAGACTGAAAGGAAAGCTGATCAGCTTGAACAGGAGAAAGCTGAACACGAGAAGAAACTTTTAGAGGTAAAAACATTATATTATCACGTCTCTTTTCGCAAGAGAGGTTAGGCAGATACCTACCGTACACCCACATTTCCCCAGATAAAACGATTATATAAAACCAGTAAATGTTATCCGGAACTTGTCAAAACAAATGTAAGGTTCAGAAACACAAAGTAAATTTATTACCCGACATTTATGTCTATTCTGGGCCGCAGTTCATGGTGATTATAAAATAAATAGTGCAATAAATCGTAACTAGAACAATGTCAATAAATTACCTGTGTAAATATTTATACTCATACATATGTTTCTATCCGGCTTGCTGCCAGGTATCCAATTAAGCCATTTCTGATTTGGTCGACCTTGCAATAGCTATCAATCATTTTGGATTATGATATATGTTTGCTGGACATAGGGCTGGCTCAAGTTGCACCTACATATCCGGATTTCTCTCACAAGAGACTGAACCCATGCACCGTAGCCCAGTGTTTTGATTTAAACGTTGCTAAAATCCGTAAAGGTTGCAGGAATTCGCTGGATGTTGGCAAAGGACCGGTCGTTGTGACTATGCTTGCCCTATGTCCAGCAATGGCCGTATTCCGGCTGAACGATATTGATGATGCTGCTAAAAATTACGTTAATATTGTGTTTACTTTATGGACCTTTGTTACACGTCGTGTGTGCGTAATATTGTATAGTAAACTGTTTTACGTACCATCGATGAACCACTTTTCAACCTTATTGCCTTAATAATAAGGTCGAAAAGTGGTTCACCGCAAATGTCTGCGATGGTACCATGAATCTTGCGTCTTTTTACTGAAACTAACCCAAGCCGTTACATTTATCTATTCCAGATAGTTGGTGGCCAAGACGGCATGCAACGTGAGAACCGCATCAAGGACTTGGAACAAGAAGTGGCGAGGTCTACCGAGGTGGCGTTGAGGCTACAGAGAGAGTTGTCGGACGCGAACGCCAAGTTGTCTGCAGCCTCGGGAGCCCCGCCCGCCAATGTTAAGAAGAACCAGCTTACCGATGGGGTCAGTATTTTGTTTACATATATAAACATATAAGTACAAAACTCTCACGCCTTCTTCCCACGGGGAGCAGAAACTATAGGAGTAGCAGTAGCAGATGCCGTCCTCCTTTTGCTCCTCTTTTTGTTTCGTCCTCGTTCATTCATATTTTGGTTACGTTCTATCTATAAAACTAACTCGAGCATAAATTGATTCGATCCGTAATCTTGCCTCAATTTTTTTAACCGTCAGCGTTTACAGAGACGATTTTCAGGTCACTAAACTTTATCACCAGTCCATTGTTACTTTTACCCTTGTAGACTTTGGAAAAAATAATTATGAAGATTAGTATCAAAGACGCTTGATATAGGTACCTGCAAAGTTTGTGTACATAGTCAGCCTCGACAAGAAGTCATTTGATTGTCTACAATCTGGGTTCCATAAGACAGTATCATCGTGTTGTGCACAATTTATACCCAATGTGTAATGTTTCGTGGCTACACATTGTTACAATATTATGGAACATAGGTTGTAGTCAATTAAATTAATCACTGTCGATGTATACATCTTTTTGTGGCTGTCTGTACTACTTAGATTAAAAATGGCTTGCGTTTATAGAAAGTGTCGCGCTCATCACTGACCCGCGGAGGTAGCCAAGAGGACCCGGCGCAGTTGCTCAGAGATCTGCAGGACTCACTGGAGCGCGAGGCTGACCTTCGAGAACAACTGAGGAACGCCGAGGAAGAGGTACACACACACCAATCAATTACTAAACAACATCACAGTGGTCTCGCTTTGATCTTTGATATTCCAACATGTGTATGTATGTTCGCAATACCATTTCGAGAGAAGATGATGGAAATGGATTTCTTTGTGCAAACACGCTAGGTTCACCGCAAATAACTCGGTAACCTCCACACATGGCAGCATCGAATATATGCTTAAATTATATGCTTTACCCAATTGCACAGTCGGCTTGGAATGCAGTAAACACGTGCACAAATAGTTACGGTTTAACGATAACTCATCTCTTGTTAACAGTTAGATGGCATTACAACCACTTATTTCTCCAATCATTTAGTTCCACTAGAAAAACAACGCATTCATTAGGGAATTAGCTCTCGCTCGACGGATGCCAGCTGGCACAACGCCAACACATGTCTGACTCAACACCGCGACACTCGTATGTATTATTGTATATCACATTGTTATCCTCTATAAGCCCATGTTGCTTGTTAGTAAAACCGATAAATAAGGAATATTATGTTCATACAGGCTAGTCGATATCGGCCCCGCGTCGTCGGCAGAAGGACACGTCCACAGCTCATTCCACAGTCTCCCCGATCTGATCCCAATTCGCCTCAAACACCCATCAACGATAATGAAATGCTAGAACCAAATACGATTCAAAGAATACTTGAAATGCAACTCGCTTTAGAAAAGAGTTTGTCATCTCTAGACAGCAGTCCATCGTCCATTGGTGTTAGCCAGATCACTCAATCTCCACAAGATCTCATTATAAGTTACTCTGAGGGTTGTCAAACGGATACAATTTTAGTGCATGATGTGATGACCGACACTAGAAAGATTACTCTTGATTCGATTGTACAAAGTACGATTGATATTTTGGAAATGTACACCCAAACTGAAGTAGCATTTATGAAAAATAAATACATGCAAACCGAATTCATGGGAACGAATAATTTTGTACAAACTGACAAACAGAAACTGAGAAATGCTAGTGTTCAGACAGCAGCTAAGCTTTACAATGATAAAGGCCTACAAGCTGTCAATTGTAAAGAATATGTGGATGCTAGCACAGAAACCGGTCCAATCAACTATGAGGATAAAATACTTGACAAAGATGTACAAATGGATACCTTAGAAGTCAACGCAATATTCAGTAGAGATAAATCTGAAAGTCCTCCTCTTACTCCAGATAAAACACCTGAATCCCGCTCCCCCTACCCCTCACCTTTCGTATCTATGTTCAGTCCGTTGGCTGTAAGAATTTCCAACATAGGTACTTATAAGTTTTGTCAGTTTTAAATGTCGATTTTCTTCATCCTGTATATTGTCCTTAACAGAATCCTGAGCAGTTTTGGTTCTTACAATAATTTAGATTAGATATTCAATAATTTTAACTAACGAATATTTACAGGCAAATAACTTACGTAAAACTGCGTCCCGGGTCGAGGACGACAATGAGTCCTTGCTTCTACAGCTGAAGAAAATGGCTACCAAAGCCAGAAGTACGTCAAAATACTTATATTGTGAAAAATCGATTGTGTTTTTCTAACATAACACCCTTTCCCGAACCACCGCACATCAGAACCCGGTTGTGATTCATCATGCTCATTGTGTACTTGACTAGTTGCGTACCATTAACTCCTAACATATTACCTTTGTTCCTTGATGTTTACTAACATGCTTGTCAGTGTATTTGAATTACACGGCGTATTGATGGTAGCCATTTTCTCCAGTCAGAATTAGACCTTGTTGAATCTTTTACAATGTTTGGGTTTATAAATTTATCCACCACATTGTTCAACATCCGTGTCCGGAACAATGACTCAGTACCATTAAATTTTACTAATTTTCATCAAAAACCTTTGCATAATATACTAAAATATTTATAAAGCTTTGTATTTCTGGAGCAATTCATTTACGCATTTTTATAAATAACGCAACACAAATTATTTGTAGGTCGTAAGCTGTCACCAACACCTCCATCAAATAAACTCAGTATTGATATTAATGAAAAAGATGGAAAAACAGATGACGAAGATCCAGCAGAACTACGACTCTTACTTGAACTTAACGAACAGGTGCTTACAGAATGTCCTTTAAAACGTTCATCTCTATATTATGACTTTGAACAAAACTCACTTCCTAATTTATCCTTTAACATCTTCCAGGAAGCATCAGTTTTACGGCGAAAAGTTGAAGAAATGGAACAGGACAAGGATTCCTTGAAAAAGCAAGTCAAAGAACTTACTGATAAAATCGCTAGTCAGCCCAAAACTAATTCAACAGTTACGCTTCGTCGAACAACTAACACTAAGACTAATAACTTAGCAGAAGAAAAAGTTAAAGTATGTAACCAAGAAAATGTGAATAATTAAAATAATTTAATATTTGTAGTTAGCTAAACTAAACTTTACCTTGTAGGTGTTAGAAGATGAGATTGATGAGTTAAGGAAAAAGCTTATAGAAAAAGAAAGAGACTGCGAGAGGCTACACGCTGAACTGAGTCTGGCCAAGAAACCAAAAGCTTCACTTATCAAAAGCAAGTAAGTATCATAATTATGTTCTCATGGTAACAATTATTACGATGGAGGTCTGCCTGGCTTGGGTGGAGAACCGCCGTGTACTCGCGAAGGCGATCGGCGGCGGCGATCTCTCGCATCCGGCCATGGTACGGAGCGAGAGTGCATGGGAAGCGGTCACCTCCTACTGCGAAGCAGTAATGCTCACAAAGGAGGAGGCGGAAGGCGTGAGGGAGAGGCAATATTTGCGCCCTCACGTCCCTAGTCGCCGCAGGAGACGCCCTGTGCGTCGGGAGTCGAGAGCCGATTCTCGGCCACCGTAGGTGCGGACTTGCGGACGGCGAGCAATGACTAGCTCACCGTCCGTCCGGTAAGGACCAGGCCCGGGTCGACGACGCGTTGTGTTCCACGCGCGCCTCAAAGAGATGTCAGCACGATGACAAAGAGTTACCGTGGCTGGCACTGGCAACTGAAGGAACACGGGTGGGTTTTAATCAGTAAAAGTCTGACACGCCCTCCTGCTCCGCCCAGAGCGAGATAAGTCATTTGATGATTTCCCACCCAAAAAAAAGGTAGCAATTATAAGAGACCAAAAAATAAAGATCATAAAGCTAACAATCAAATAATTCATATTGTAGATCACTCGATGGCGACCAACAGAATGTCGACCTGAAGAGACAACTCCAAGTAATAGAACAAGAAGCAAATGTTCTTCGTTCTAAGACGCAGAGTTTAGAAGCTGATAACGAAAAACTACAGCTAGAAAACAAGAAATTACAGGTACCGGACCTCATTCAAAATTGTTAACTACTTCTGGAATTTATTATCAGCCGCATGTTTATTTATACTACTTTAGACTTAATCTGACTCTTTTTTCACAGCTATTGAAAAATGCAAAATCATTAAAATCCGAAAAATCTGTAGAACAAAGTGCAGCTAAAATAACGCAACTTGAAAAGGAATTAAAAGACGCTTCAGCCAAATTAAAAGAATTAGAAAATAATAAAGATGACAAGACAGAGAAAAAAGTTAGATTTGGTGGAGAAATCAATAGCAAAAAAGACGCCGATGCATTAAAAGCAAAGCAGGAAGAGTTAGATAAATTGAATTTGAAATTTAATAAGGTAAACAAATTACTTCTGAATACCAGCGGCTGTAATTGCATAACACACAATAGGAATGGGTTTCATTTTGACAGTTCAACAACATTCATTGCGTTATTTACGTTATCGAGCAGACAAATTTTTCGAACATATGAAGCAATGGATTATATGCTTCAAAACCATTCAGATTGTGATTGATAGTGTGCGCAATTAGGATGCAGTTCATTGAGTACGAATAATAATTCGACCCTTTTTTTCACAGCTTGAGAAAGAAAAAGCCCAATTACAAGTTTCATTGAAGGCGTTGAAAGAAGACGCAATCAAATCGTTCAGGCCACGGGTTCCAAAGAAACCAACTGATTTAACCACCAAACTCCAAATGAAAAGAATGGTTGAAGATTTGGAAAGTGAAATCGGTAAACCAACATGATCATGAAATATACATTTATGATCAATTATATGATCAATGTATTATAATTATAAATCATAATTTCACTTTACAGGTGAAATGTATGTCGTCATGAAAAACGCCGGACTCTCTGGTACCGAAATAAACACCAGAGCTCAAATGGAGAAAGATATTGAAGATATTAGATCAAAACTATCTAGAAATGACTCGGAATTTACAAACGAGAAGAATCGCTTGCAAACGGAAATTGCCAAACTAAAGGATCTCAATAAAAAGTTAGAAACTGACAAAACAGAAATAAATAGCAAATTAAAAACTCTGGAAAAAGACAATGGCAGTATATCTGGTCAAATCAAAACACTACAAGAGGAAAAGAAGAATTTAGACACTCAAGTCAGTAAACTTAATAATGAACTGAGTGAGTGCCCTGTTATAGTCATTTATGAACATAAACAATGTGTTTCAGTACCTTATGATATTTACACTTTTATTTGCAGAAAATGCTTCATCCTTGAATACAACTATGTCTGACTGTATGAAGAAAATAGAGGAACTTAAAAAGGAGATAGATGTAAAAGATAAGGAAATTGATAAGTTGAAAAAGCAAGTAGAAATAGTAAATAAATTAGAACAGGATAAACAAAAATTGCTCAAAGAGGTTCGCAATGTTTTATGTACTAATACAACGATGAGTTAATATCGAAACCTCAACAATAACATAACGTTTATTCTAGGTTGGAGATAAGACTAAAAAAATAGGTGAGTTGGAAAAGAAATTCAAAGAGGCAGAGGACAAATGCAAACGTATTGAAAAGCAATTAGCTGCACGTAAAGATAAAGTCACTAAATTAGAAAAGGAGGTAAGATAACACATTTTTAAGTCAAGTAAATCTATAACAAATTTATTTCATATCTTCTCTCATACTAATAATTTTCTCTATCATACTTTATCAAAAATAGCTTGTCCAAGAAAAGGAGCAAGCTGAAGTATTAGCCAGCAGTCAGCGGCGTATATCAGTAGACTTTACTAGCGAAAAAGATCAAATGCAAACAAAACTTATTAAAGCTGAAAGCCAACTAATAACACTAGAAACAGATTTGAGAGAAATGAAAACAGACTACGATAGCAAAATCACTAATTTGGAATCGACGATATCTGCTAAAGATATTCACATAAAACAACTGGTATTTGGATGAACTGCTTGATAGGCACGCCCCAACGCATGCCCCCTTTTTTGTACCAAGTTTTGCCAATTTTGAGTGCCCCGTGATGATTTACAATTCCTAGAAAAGATCAGCAGCTTGTCTATAGATATTCAGAACATGAGCATGTGTCGCATTACCCCCTGCCTCTTAATTTATTCCCATTTTTTTTTTTGTAGGTTGCGTCTTTATTAGATAGTAATATTCGGCATTAGATATTGAAAAGAAAATATTTCTTATGATTGCAGGAAGATGCCTTACGAGATACATCGAACCAGAAATACGATGAAGCGATATCTTCAGTTGAAATGGCACAAATGCAAGACAAATTAGAGAGAACTACTAAGGAACTTGAAGAGAAACAAGAAGAATTAGCAAATGCTAAACAAGATCTAGAAAAGACTGAGAAAGAATTGTCGACCATAAAATCAGAAATGTCGCAATTGAAGTCCAGTATATCGAAGTTAGAGAATGAGAAAAAAGAACAGGAGAACAAATTACAAGCTGAAAAGAAAGAGTCTAGTTACTGGGAGAGCAAGGCTTCAGAACTAGAAACTGACTTACAGGTACATGTTAAATTATATAATAAATAAATAAAGAAACAAAATAATATAAAAAACCGGCCACACTGAAGGGTTCCGTAGTTGGGATGAGTTTATCCCAAGAACCAACTTAACATTGAAACATGTTCTCTCATACATTCCAACTGCAAATGTAAGTTGGTCGAATATTACTCGTTAACTTGTAAAACCTACTTACTTGTGATAATTTTCCTTTTAACTTCGTTGTATCTACTGCCGTGATTTTTTTCAAAATTGGCATTAAAGATTAATATTTCAGAAACGGATCCCTTAATCGAAAAATTGTTTTTACAAATCCGCAATATTTTTAAAAGACCTTTCCTGCAACACCCCACACCATGAGGTAGACAAGGAAAAAAACATCCCCACTTTACGTTTACAGGAGCTACACTAAAAAAAATTTTTTTCATGATTTTATTTTACCACTGTCGCCGTGATTAATATGTATCCATGCCCAATTATAGCTTTCTAGTACTAAGAATTTCTGAGCTAAGCTGTGGACGGACGGACATAGCGACTTGTTGACTATGGAACCCTAAAAACCACTGCATTCAACTTTTACTAATCATGTTGATTTTTAGGCTGAACGCAAGAAACTGGATCGTATGCGTAAAGCTCACGATATAGACATAAAGAACAAAGAAGCAGAATTAGCTACACTTAAAGGCAAACTAAAAGTTCTGGAACAATCGTCAGGCGCAGGCGCCAAAAAGATTTCTGATCTCAAACAGGAGTATGAAGAAACATTTAAAAGTCAGTATATTAGTATACATCTTAAAGTTGCGACGTTAAAAACATGGATATCTATGTAAAATATGAATTAATTTTCAGAATTGGAGCACTCTCTTGCCGTAGAAAAGGCGGAATATGAAGAGTTGACCGGTAAATACGAAATATTGGAAGAAGAACATGTAGTCACTAAAGCAAGGCTTACAGTAGAAAAAGAGCAGGCACAGGGGTAATTATAATCCTAAGATCTTCCCCAAGATGTTCTTGTTCCTATATTTTTGCAACAATATTAATACTTTTATCTTATTGTAGTGAACTAATGCACGTTCAAAAAGAATTGAGTGCAGCATTGGCTGAAATAAAAACCCTCCAAGACAACTATGACACGCAATCTTCAGCGTGGACGAAAGAAAAGACTGAACTGCAGGTACATTTCGCCTTTCATTCTACAGCAAGTTATATTCGATTATTATAACAAAATAACATTTATTCCTACATAACACAGAGCTCAATATCGTCACTACAAGACCGGCTGTGCGGCGGTGGTTGGGAAGTGGAACGCGCACGGCTCACCGCTAAGCTTGAGCAGAAAGAGCGCGAACTTCGCACCACCCACGACCAGCGAGACGTTTTGCAGCATCATCATGATATGGCGAAGAAAGAGGTAAATCATCGAAACATTATTGCAGAACATGATCTCCACTTTCTGTTGCACGCTATTTTGAACTCTATTTTAATAGTGCTTTAGTTCAATACCAATTAATCTATGAAAACTGCTCGAACATTTTGCTGCTCAGTCTGCGGTAACCGTAATAGTTCTGTAATAAATGTTGATACTTTTCTCTGCAGTTAGAGGAAGCGAGAAAGAAACTGGAAGACTACGAACGAGTCTCTAAAGTACATAGGACTCTAACAACAGAAAATGCTGAATTAGAGCGAGAATTGTCATCTCTGAACACGAGACTTGAACAAGCTGACGTCTCGAGGAAGAATGAGCTAGCAGAGATGAAGGTTAGGTACGAAGGACAAATGAGCACCATGAGAGATGAACTGAAGTCTTTGCATAACCAGGTAATTAAAAAAAACTTAAGAATTAGTAATATGTTCCTTCCTTGAGTGAGTATAAGTATTCATGGCGGCAATATTTTGAAGGTATCGAGGTTCAGGCGAGAAAGAGACAACTACAAGCAAATGTTGGACGCTGCTCAGAAGACGATGAGTGAGATGAAGAATGGCGACAAGGGTGCTAGAACACCGAGGCTTTCAATATCTAGTACTGATGAAGTAAGTTGAAACCAAAACCGGACTCATAATCTATATCTAAACATATATAAATTAAAGCCGGTTTTTGTGACCGGTTTATTCTTCTACGCAACAAATTTCGACGCGGTTCTCACTATCTTTTATGATGTTTTGTAAAGTCGTAAAAACTGTGCGAAGCAGGCGCGAGTCGCTAGTTTGGGATTTAATGGCACACTATAGGGAGAAGGGACTCCGAACAGTTAGATTCATTCGATAAATATGGGACAAATAATATCAATAATATTGGTTGTTTTACAGGAGGAGTACCGCAACAAAGTGGCAACATTGGAGCAACAGACGGCGTGCCTAGAAGACGAACTGTGTGAGGCACGACTCTTAGCTTCCAAGCTCAACACGGAACTCATCAGCGAACGCTCCGCAGCTGAAGTTCGGTGCTCTGAAATGCAGTCCAGACTCAATGAGGTAAACCTAAAGTTATGAATCGACAATTTCTCTTATGCCTAGTTTTCGAGGTCCACATAAACTCAGCTGTTCTTTGGACACAGTTTTCTATGTAAGCAAAGTTTTTTCTTAACTTAGTGTTCAGAAACACAATAGATCAAGACATATCTTGATCCATTGCGTTTGTGCATTCTTAACTAGTTGATCTATTCGGTAGTTGATATTTATATTCATTAATTAAGAATACCTCAGAAATCCGATTTTTGAGTTATGGAACCCATTCTTTATTTTTCAACAACACAGTACGAAGAAGAAAGGTTGCTGACATCAGGCAGAGCGCGCGTGGCCGGCCTGGCAACGCGGATGGAGCTGGCCTGGCACAAAGAACGCGACGAACAGCAGCGGTTACTGCAAGAAACCTCCACGCTTGCTAGGGACCTAAGGCAGACGCTCTTTGAGGTATTACCAATGATTTTATATCGATGGGTATTACACTTTCCATTGCTACTTAGATAAAGGCTAAAAGGCAGTTCTGAAATATTGATCTAGACGTCTGCTTATTATCTGCAATCTGCATACAAGCTTGTTTAGTACATACCCAGGCATTATAAAACTGCAAAACAGGACGCGCGACGTTCTAAAAAACAGATTGTTTCTAAAATTCTGTGCCTTATTAATTATTATATATATATATAATAAATTATATATAAATTAAATATATTATATATTATGTACTAACAAAATATGGACATTTATAGTCTGAATTAAATTAATTGTATTATATTTGTTTATCGGTCGTGTATAGCTCTTAGTTTGGTGACATAGAGCCCGATAAAAACGTAGAATCTGGCTTGAAAAGCCGCTAAATTATAATACTTGTGTTTCTAGATAGAACGTGAAAGAGAGAAAGAGAGGTTAGACATGAAGAGAAGAATAGAACAATTGAAGAGAACAACAGAAGAAGAAACTGAAGAGGCTAAGAAGAAGGTTTGTCAACATTATTGTTTTAATTTATTTGACACAATTACACAATTTATCCAAAGAACCGAAGGATGGATTGTGTGGGTGTGGGAAAAGGGGTTGATACTGGTTTGTGTGCTAGAGAGAGACGACGGCTGACAGAGATAGATACATAGAAAAAGGAAACACGCTGCGCAGACCCCAAATAAATTATAATATAGATAATGATACGAAATTGTATTTAGCAGCAGTTCTAATAACTAATTCTCTTGTTGTAGGTGACAGAACTGCAGTGTGATCTGCTAGAGTTGCGCGATGCACACGCTAAGTTGCGCACTGCGAACGAGAAACTACGTCGCGATAAGGAAAGACACGATCGGGATCGCGACCAGAACAAACTTCTTGTTGGATCGCTCAAACGTGCACAACAGGTAAATATGTAATAATTTCTCACTGTTTTTCTTTCTGTGTCGTTCAATCACATGTTTTTGGTAAAGCCGATATCAGACACTTCGCTCGAGTGAAGATTCATTTTTGTTTCATTCCACGTTCACACGACACCGACCAAATTATATAGGAATGAAGGTTCATCCGCTCCTTTCATTTCATTTTTCAATCATTCGGTAGGCGATCGTTGGATCGTTTTAGTAATGAATTCATTTTTCACTTTTGATTAATTTTGTGCTCAGACGTCCGAATGAAATGCAAAAATGAACGAAAAGTGAAGTGTCTAAAATCCGACCACATATTTTTCTGAAATTGTCTGAAACTTCATAAAGAACAATCCAATTTTGCCCTATCTCCTCTATTAAAGAAAGTTAGCCTGCATCTGCATATTGATAGCTGTGGTGAGCTGCTTGCTACACATTCTGCCTTCGATTAACATACATTTTCTCTTGCAGGAGGATGACAGGATAATAACGCAGCTTTTAGAAACAATTGACGACCTAATGAAGCAGAGCCCAGATTTGTTCCGCAATGAACCAGTCAAACCTGAGAAGAACTTGGTGACGCCAACGCCTCCAAGACGGAACAGGGTAAGTTTGATAACGAATCAATTCTAATTACTGTTCAGGGAATATGAAAAGAAATAGGAAAACTCTCAAACGTTGCTTTAAGAGACGTTAAAACGTCAAAAATGTATGGTTAAACAGTTGCTAATCATTACTCAACTTAGGCGAAAGCGTCAAGGTAGCCCGCGAAATTCAAATTTTACGTTTAATGCAATTTGCAGGTCAGTATCAGGTTGTATGTTGATCTAAATATGATTCACAGCCGTAAGTAACAAATATTTATTGATAGAATTATAATCATAAAAAATATCAATACAACTCTCCAAGTTATATGTCTATTGAATGACTATTTCATGAAATCATGACATTAGAGGCCAGTCCTAACTTATGGAGTTGTATTGCTGATTATAATGATTAAAATTCTGTAAAGCCATATTTGTTACAGTCGCGAATCATATTTTAAACCACATACAACCTGACACTGAGCTGCAAATTGCAAACCCAAGAAAATTTGAATTTCCAACTTTATTAATATGGGGGTATATGTCAGTCATAATTATATTTTTTTCAATGAGAGAAAAAGATATAGATAGTATAGAGCAAGTGCTAGTTTGTATATTTGGGGAGTCTGTTTACAAGTGATGGAAAGATTGATGAAGATGGGGAAAGGAGAGTAAATGTGAGAAATAAAGTGAATGGTGCTACACATGCGATTGTGATCTTGTGACCATTTGATGTCCAAAAAGGCTCGAATGGCTTTTCACAATGGTGTATGCTACGTATGTACGCTAATGTACCTACGCTTATTTATGGAAGTGTATGTTGGATGTGGCAAAAGAAGCATGAAAGTAGAATAAATGCTGTGGAAATGCGTTCCTTACGAAGCATGTGTGATGTCGCTGAGAAATGATGTCAGATAAGATAATGGTGCGGTTTAAAAGTACTGACAAAAATATTGAAAATAATACTCTTTTCAATAGTTTTGTCACTAGGTCTTAGGAGGATGAATGAAAGGCGACTAACAAAAGGTATTAACAAGGCAGATGTGAGTGGAAACGCCAGGGAGGGGACGCCCTAGGAAGGCATATAGCATACAGAAAGGTCAGGTTGCTACGCACCTTACCTTTCTGAAGAACATTACCCAATCGGGCGTTGCGTGTATCTAAGGATCGTAGCAAGTGGCGTTCTGTAGTTTCTGCCTACCTCCATGGGAAGAAGGCGTGAGTTTATGTGTATAAATACAGCATTCAGCGCTTTCCATGAATTGATATGCTTATTTTACAATCTCTGTTTTCCAAAAGTTAGGGTTAAGGTAAATTTAAACAATAAAATAAAGCGAACGTGGATAAGTAAGGGACTAAAACAGAGCTCTAAAACGAAGCGTTTCCTACGATATAAATATTACAAGACTAAAAATATAATAAACAAGAGTAGATATACCTCATATTCAAAACTATTACAGAGGTGTATCTACAATGCTAAACGCAATGCTAACATAAAGTTTATGAACAATAATGACAACAAATGTAAAGCCGCATGGACAGTCATTAGAAGCGAAATACACACGGACCCCAATGACAACATTGACCACATTAAAACTGACAACACCATACTTACCAAACCAGCGGAAATAGCCTCTGCCTTCAATACTCATTTCACAAATTATATTCCTACTCAAAATTGTACAAATAGTTTCCGCAGTGATACCGTGACTGCTAACTCGATGTTCCTCACACCTATATCCGAAAATGAGGTGACGAAACAGATTTTATCGTTAAAAAATACCAACTCTGTAGGCTATGATGAACTTCACACCAGAATTATTAAAACATGTGTTAGTGAAATAAGTGGGGGTGATGACTTATCTCATTAACCTGTCCTTTTCACAAGGAGTCTTTCCTAGCGCTTTAAAAATATCTGTTGTCAAACCGATATTCAAAAAGGGTCAAAAATGTGACATGAATAATTATCGCCCCATAACACTGATACCCATCATGTCGAAAATCTATGAGAAATGCATGTATCAAAAAATAGTTAGCTACTGTGAGAAATTTAATATTATAAAGAAAGAGCAATTCGGCTTTCAAAAACATAAATCCACATCCTTAGCCATCTTTTCACTTTTGAAAGAAATATTGACCAATATTAACAACTAACAGCTAACGACAGGGCTATTCTTTGATCTGAAAAAGGCATTTGATTTGGTTTCACTTGAAATATTATTACAAAAGCTATCTACATAAGCTAGCTACTATCGGTATTAGAGGACTGCCGCTTCAGTGGATATCGTCGTATTTAACTAACAGACAACAGAGAGTAAACTTGATGAAAATTGGGACATGATAGAATATTCGTCTGATTATATAAGTATTAAGCGCGGCGTCCCCCAGGGTAGCATATTGGGCCCTATCTTATTTCTACTCTACATAAACGACATTTTTAATGTAACCAATCACAAGTGCTTTCTTTTTGCCGATGACATTTCGATAATTGTGACTACCGATAAATAATATAAATCAATTACGGATCATGAAGCGGACATAAATAAAACAATAGACAATCTAATTAACGGGCTAAATAATAATAATTTATCTATTAATCTTAACAAATCAATATATATACAATTTAATCAATCTTATAATTTTAAAATGGACATTCCGAAAATTACACAAGTGGCACGAGCCAAGTTTTTAGGAGTAGTAATTGACGAACATTTAAATTGGAAAGCACAGGTTGATGCTGTATGTAATAAAATAAATAAATTTGTCTATGCTTTGAGACAAATCAAAAAAGTCACTAATATAAAAACGGCTGTGATGTCATATCGCGCATATGTTGAGTCCTCACTACGGTATGGACTAATGATGTGGGGAAATAGTACTGATCACAATAGAGCATTTGTCGCCCAAAAGAAATGTTTACGAGCTATATACGAGATTCCATCTGACGAATCATGACAACCTATATTTAATGAGCTTGGTTTGCTACCGTTACCTTCGTTATATGTATATGAAGCATGCATGTTCGTTCAAAAACACAAAGAACTATTTAAAACAGCAGAGGAAGTAACCTCTCGAAGTCGGCGTGACCAACACAGACTTGTGTTGGATGTGCTGCCTCGATCAGCAAAATATAATAAAAACTCTGGCTATGTGGGTACGTCTCTATAATAAATTACCAAAAATGTTTAAAACATTAAATTGTAAATTATTTAAAATCCAATTATATAAATGGCTCAATAATAATAATTTCTATAGAGCGTCGCACAATGATTATTGATATAGCGGTTCCGCATGACGAGAACCTCGTGAAAGCTGAAAAAGATAAGCAGATTAAGTATCTTGACCTGGCTCGCGAGGTTGTCGACATGTGGGATGTGGATACAGCAGTCATTGTGCCGATAGTCGTATCAGCCAATGGCTTAATTGCCAAGAGTCTCGACCAACATCTGAGGAGGCTCTCGTTAGGCAGCTGGATCTAGAGCTTGATCCAGAAAGCGGTACTTCTCGATACGGCACGTATCGTCAGGAGGTTCCTCTCTCAGGAGCCCTGACCACCGGTAGCTTGGATCCTATTCCCGATATCGGTGGGCTACTATTTTTTATATTTTTAAATATATTTTTTTTAATGTTTTTATAAAAATATTTAAAAATGTAAGATATATGTATAAAAATGGAATAAAGGAAATAATTTCTATACCATTAATGATTTTTTTAATATGAAATCAATGTAATATATCTCAATGTCATAATGTATCTTTAGTAAGTAAGTTTGCATGCTTTAGTATTAAGCAAAACATGTTCGGTCTAATATATTTTTTTTAACACCTTGTATACCATGTTTTACGCAAATAAAATATCTTATCTTATCTATGAATGTAGAAAGAGATAGCGATGTAGCAGACGAATAGCGCCAACCCTTTTGGTTTCAACATTTCTTTGTAATGCCTTGTAAAGTGTTCGAGTACATATTTCAACACTCGATATCGATGTGTATAGTTCAATACTTGCCAAACTTATTCCCAATTTCTATGTCTTCTATTTCCAAACCTATTACATTTTTTGTAGTCCTCAAAGTCTCGATCTCGATCGGCGACGCCAGAGAGCGGCGCGAGCGGCGTGGAAGCGGCGTCTACTGCGGCGCGCTTGCGTCGCCTCACTGACGAGTTGAGAGCGTCACGTATTGCAGAACGGCAACGAAGACACCAGGCCACGGCTAGAAGGTAACGCCCTATTTCTTCGACCACATATCATCATTATCTTTGGTCTAATTGATCTGTCAATGTTTTTATTGGTTGTAAAATTACACTGTCCAATTTTTTTTAAAGCAAAACGTTCCTTAAACTACCTCAATGCGTGACGACACTATATCAACCAAGTTCGACGCAGTTAAGCTTATATTTTATCTCACGAAGCGACGCGCGCTTTACTTGTGGTAACCGAGTGTACAAACACGCTGTTAATGTGTGCGGGAACACGAGTAGCGTCAGCACAACACACACACATTTCCGACTTCGCCATAGTCGCGGACGGTACCGAGAGCTCCTGCGCTTACACACATTCACAGCGTGTTTGTACACTTGGTAACCACAAGTAAAGCGCGCGTCGCTTCGTGACATAAAAATACTATAACTACAAAATAAAACAGTGACAGCTACTGAGCCATACCGCTTATTAATTGTTTCTAATGTATTATTCTCAGAGCGATGTCAACGGAGCCTCGAGATACACTGTCAGTCTCTCCAGCTACGCGCACACCGTCCCGTGCACCCTCGCTCAAGAAACGCTCCATTTCACTTGAGCAGACTACTAAAGACCAGGTGAGTCATAATATTCCCAGCAATGAGTTTTAAAATAGCCTCTACTAATGGCGAAACTCAAATGTACGACAGAGGATGAAGATATTAGATTTTGTTAATTGAAATATTTCCTTGTTACCAGAGCTTGATATGGAAGTCGGTGGACGAAAGCAGCGTGTCGTCGATGCAGTCGCTAGACGGAGACGCGGATAACCGGCTGTTCACCATGCAACGTGATGCTAGTCTAGACAGGTATGAACAATAACCCCTCAAATATGAAATACAAACAAGAGGAACAAAATTCGAACAAATTAACTGTTATTACGATTATTTTTAATTGGTGTAAAAATAAGAAATTGGACATAGCCGAATTTTGCACAGAAAACAACCGTTTGATAACTAATACAATGTTTCTTTCACAGCCGGTTATCTGGCGGATCGGCCCAAAGCGAAGTACTTCCTTCAGAAAAGAAGAAAAAGAAGAGTATTTTCGGAAAATTGAAGAAACTCACCAAGTCCCGATCTATTGACGACCAAGTAGCACATGACAGCACAGAACATGTGGAATTCAGACCCATTGGCACTGTTTCTCAAGTAACGAATTTTATCTTTCATTTGACCGGATTAACAACTCGGTGAATGATGGATGCGCGGCGGGTTGCGCGAAACCGGTCGTTATAACAATGTTTAGAACAGGCTTATGTCCAGCAGAAGAGGTTTTTTGGCAGAGATGATGACGGAACCCTCCGTGCCTCGGAAAGCACGTTTAGCCGTTGGTCCCAGCTGTAATTTGTAGATCTTTAACAGTCGTTACGGGTCGTCAGAAACCCGAAAGTCTGACAACCAGTCTTACCAATGGGTATCGTGTTACCCAGTAACTGGGTTGTGGTCAGATAGTCGCTCCATTAAAAAAAACTGGTATTCAGCTGCATCCGGTTAAACTGGAAGCCGATCTCAACATAGGAAAAGGCTAGGCAGATGATGATGATTATTATAGACAGCTAATCAGATGTAACTACCCGTCATTCATTATGTATCTGTTCTTTTAAACATACGCATTTTAAACCAGCAGGGTTCAGATTCAGACATGAGCGCAGTGGGAAGTAAACGCGACTTACGAGGTCGACTATCTGACATGTTCAGCAGAAAAGGACAAATTTCCCGGAATAACAGGTTTGTTGTAAACTTTTTTTTTTATTTGTTAGCCTGCGCTGTCCCACTGCTGTGCAAAGGCCTCCTTCCACCGTTCGCGAGCCCGCGCGTCCTCCTTCCAGTTTTTGCGGAATCTGTCCAGCTCGTCCCGCCATATACGTGGCCTGCCGCGGCCCCGCCTCACTGTCTCAGGGCACCAGTTCTGTGCTATCTGGGCCCACAGTTTGTCCGGCATGCGGCTGATATGTCCTGCTCAATCCCATTTAAATTGGGCAGCATTTTGAGTCACATCAACTATCTTTGTTTTGGAGCGCAGTATTGTGTTTCAAACACGATCCGTTAATTTAACACCTAGTATACTGAGCTCCATTGCTCGTTGGCAGACCTTGAGTTTGGACTTCTCGATGTTAGTCAAAGACCAAGTCTGTGCACCATAGATAAAGACGGGAAGAATACACATTCATGAGCTTGCGCTTGAGTGCCATAGGCAACTCTCTCCCTTGAAAAGTTCCTTCATGGAGCAGCTTGAACTCCATGAAGAGCTACTGCTCTTCCAGGAGATTTCCGTTCGTCTTGTGACTTCTTTATCTTGCCTCGTCTGGAAAGAGACTACTTGACCCAAGTAAAGATATGTTGTATTGTTTCCCCGTCTACTTTTATACTTCCAGGTGTTTCGTTGCACATAACTTTGGTCTTCGACATATTCATCTTCAGTCCAACCTCAAAGGCTTGCATTACTGAGTTCTTGGAGCATCCGTTGTAGTTCAGTGGCTGAGGATGAAAAGAGAACAATGTTATCGGCGAAACACAGATTTGCAAGTCTCGCCGAGGACAATGCCTCTTTTCTTCCAATCGGCTGCCAACTTCCTGAAGATTTCTTCTAGAGCTAGAGTACTGATGAACAGCAATATTTTTTTACCCGACTGCCCCAAAAGGAAGAGTAATATGTTTCGGGTGTATGTATATTTGTCTATCTCCTTTTAAATGACTTGGAAAGAGTGTATTTAGAGTTTTAATATGTAATTTCAAATTCAAATTACCTTGTGATGCAAGAACCAACAAATCTAACTTACAGAGATGTATTGTTGATTCTTACGATTATAATTATGTTAATACATATTTGTTATGGTTGCGAATCATATTTTGGTCAACATTCAACCTGACACTGACCTGCAAATTGCAAAAAACGTAAGAAAATTTGAATTTCGCGGGCTACCTTTGCGCATTCACCTTAAGTAATGCTAAAGAAGAGTTTGACAAGTTCTCAACTTCAAATGCTCAATTCAGAAACCGGGGGGTCTACTCCGAACTATCCGCCGAATGTTCGGACGTTTTCTACTACACTTTTTTCTATTTCGTTCGGACGGTTCGGATCCGACCAAGCGTCAAAATGTAGTTCGATGAACAAACTTTAAAATGCAGTTGGGTCGGATCCGAACCGACCGAACGAAATATGAAGTGTAATAGAACATTTCCGAACATTCGGCCGATACTTCGAATTTTCGCTTCGGAGTAGGCCTAGGGTGTAAAGCTTGTATAAAATGAACTATTACTGTTTTAGCAAAGAGCTAAGTCCAGAGCGGCCCGCGAGTGCGATGGGCAGCATGATGAGTACATCATCTCGGCCGCCTCTACGGAACGCCAGCAGTACCACATTGACGCGCGCATCGCCAGCTAAACCGGTACGTACAGCGCTACAAGGTTAATTTTGCAGCGTGGTCAAAATTGGAACTAATGCCGCCATCTTGCTTTTTGAATACAGTTCAAGTGACGTTTCACAAAACAAGAGCACCAATGTTTACCAACAGCGCCCCCATGTCAATGTTATTCGAGGACCAAAACATCCTTGTAGATTATTATTGCTGACTGGGCCTACTCTTGACCTCGATCACGCCTGATGGAAAGCAATGGATGAGGTCTATTGCAACGAGCGTGCCCAGAAGATGCCTGTTCACTCGCGAACATACGCTGGCAGAGTTACACACTTAGGCTGTGCGCATAATAAATGTGGAGAAGCGGTAGCGGTAGTTGTAGCAGTGTAGTTTGCTAACCAATCCATACCTCTCATAATCCACGTGAATCTGTTCTGACCAACCGCCTTACCTATTGGTTGGTCTGCGTTGAGTACTAGCAATAATATGAACAGCAGTGTAATAAAATAACTTTGGTTGTCACCTATGTCGTTTAAAACTTACGTGCAGACTGTTCAGTTATTTTACCCCTGACAGCAGCAACCCAATAGCAACTTTATTGTAACGAGAACAAAGATCACTGTGATATTGATAGACTTGTCAAAGACAGCAACCCAACAAAAACCTTATTACAACGATTAAAAGGATCACTGTGATTTTGAGAGTGATGCAAAGTCAGAGGTAAAATAACAATTTCGGATTTCCTCGCTTTAACTTTCAGAATTGCAATGAATATTCATTTAATCGTGAAATTCTGCAACGATGATAATCTGTGTATTCATTAGTTTATTGTAATTCGCAGAACGAAGTGCCGAGGCCAGCGAGCGCAACGCCAGCGGCAAAGAGGAAAGGGAAATAACTGATACTATAAAGATTTCGCTTCATTATAGTGTATTTATCCATTTTCCTATGATTTTTCCACATAGCTTGTAATATCACAATACATATCAATAAAATAAATTATTCTGTATAACTATCAATAGAATACTACGACTCTATCAGCGACTAGCTGTCTATTCAATTACTGAGTACTTTTAAAAGCATATTAAGAACTTTAGCCACTTATCGATAGTTATGCAAGTCTGATTTCCGTCGTCACAATATAGTTATGCGAACCGTGACGAGACCTGAATTCCTTTCGTCCTTAGTTTTCTTGTGAGCATCGCGAGGAGTCGCGTTCTGACGTCTCATCACATACGTCTAGAATTCGATTAGCAGTGCTATGTTTTAGTTATGTACTTTGTAACTTTATAATAAAGCTGTTGAATCAAACTCTTTTTTATTTCGAGTTCAATAAAAAGCGAAATTAAAATAATACGTATTAAACTAAACTTCTATTCAATTTCAATCATTTTTACATTTGACATGAATGAAAATAATATGCATTCTTACAAAAACGAAACAACAAAAAAGACCAAAATAAAATAGAACCTCGTTGTGTTGGTCGCAATTTGGGAGAGGCACGGGAGTGTGGCGGCTAGCTCTGGTCCATCAGGTTGGAGTCCACGGCCGCGCCGCCCGATGACGAGTCCTTAAGGATGGACTCGAAGATGGGCTGTAGGTCGGGGAACGATTTGATCTGCGTCACGAAGTCCATCAGGTGGGGATTCTTTTCTGTAAACACGGAAATGGTCACGTTATCTCCAACTTGCCGTTTGAGATGCGCAAACGCTTTAAATACTCAATTTTCTTCGCCATTCATTACGAGACTACCTACTAATGTGGTGAAAGTGCGATTGTTGGTTTGTCCTTCTTTAACACAGCAACTAAGCTAGATCGACCTGATTTTTTGCATAGATGCCAAAGAAACGAAAAATGTGAAAGATAATATGGCTAGTAAGGGGGTGACTACCGAGATAACACGACTAATAGAGAAGTATGGAAGAAAAAGACATGTTGCGCCGACCCCAAATAAATTGGTATACGGGCATAAGAATGATGAAGATAGTTTAAGGACCGAAGAGTACATTTTTATCCCGGAATATATCCTGTGGAACAGGTCACGGCAACAAAGCCGTGGGTAAAAGCTAGTATTCTTATAATTGTTATTACCTGCTTCTGGTATCTGTAAGAGCGCGGCGGCGGCTCTGAGCGCGGATCTCTTTAGTTCGTCTTGTTTCTCGTACTCTTGCTTCACTGAGTTGGCCTTCACCTTCATCGTGCACGTCGCTCTCAGGGGCTCCACTAAACTTTCTAGCCCTGAACACAAACAAAGGAATACAGTGAATTTGTGTTCTTTGTTGTTTTAGCACAAGGGATATCGTGTTACCCCGTTACTTGGTTATGGAGGTCAGATAGGCAGTTGCTCCATGTAAAATACTGGTATTCAGCAGCATCCGGTTAAGACTGGAAGTCGACCCCAACATAGTTGGGAAAAGGCTCGGAGGGTGACGATGGTCGTGTTGGCACGAGCTCATTTTATGCTAAAAAAAATTGTCAGGAAGGAAGGCAGCGAGGCTAACTAATACGAATTTGTTTGAACACGTCACGAGCGGAAGTTCCTGTTCTAATCGAGGCATTATGACCTACTTTTTCTATTGTATTACGGACTTACTTTGCAACACAACAGCGGGGCACAGTTGCGCTAGCCTGGCGCACATGAGATAGGTCAGCATCTTGATGTCGTAGTGATCTCGCAGCCCGTCCTCCACGTGTCGCAGGAACTCGAACACGTCGAGCCGGTCGAGGCACGTGCCCAACAGTGTGTACATGCACTCGAAAGCTGCCTTCCGTAGGTCGAGACCATCGTCGACTGAATGCTTGAAGGGACCCATTTCTACTTCGCGGATTAGTTCTTTCTGTTGGCAGAAGCAAAGTTCGTTAACTCATGAGTTTCAAGCTGATGTAACATAGTGTTGACCCACGTTAACTCGCGGGCGCGGTGGCGGGCGCGGTCGCGAAATATCAAACACATTGCATAATATGCAAGTGTTCACACACCGCACCTGCGTTTTGTACGTGAACACTTGCATAGTATGCAATGTGTTTGATATTTCGTGACCGCGCCCGCGAGTTAACGTGAACAAGCACTTAGGCCTGTATACAAGTGTTATGATTATTATTTTATACAGAAGCCTACAAAAGATTATTTGACACTGCAGTTTCTCCTTGCATATTTCAGCAGTACAACAGGTTGGTAAAAATTATTTTACGAGAAATGCTCCGCAAATCGTAGTTTTCACACATTTTTCGTAAAGACGATACTGGTACGGAGAAAGAGGTTCCGAATATAAAATTATGATTCAAATAATACAACACTAAATAAATAATAACAGTGGGCTGGCCATGTTTGTCGAAGGACCGATGGCCGGTGGAGTAGACGAGTCCTGGAGTGGTGACCACGTATCGGCAAGCGTAGTGTGGGACGCCCCCCAGCTAGATGGACCGACGACCTTAAGAAAGTGGCTGGGACAGACTGGATGCGGAAGGCGGAGGACAGGGTATTGTGGCGCAGCCTAGGTGAGGCCTATGACCAGCAGTGGACTGCGATAGGCTGAGTTGATTGATTCAAATAATAAGCTACACATACCTTCACTTTGGTCTCGCTGTAGATGGTAGGCAGCACTTGCGGCAGGAGGTCTCGTATGAGCGAGGGCTTGTTGTGCGCGGCCGAGTTGAACGCGACTAACGCCACGCGCCGCACGCCCAGCTCGGGGTCGCATAGAGGTACCAACAGCTCTGACATACACATGCGCAGGAGTGGGTCGATGGCTTGAGGCTGTACGAACACATACATACATTATAAATATAAAAAAATTGTTTATTTCTGTTCCAAAAATAAAAATATAAACTAGGATCATAGTGACATTATTAGATATGTAACGATGTAAGGAAATAGTATTTTATTTGTGGGAGAGAGACTAGAAACTAGATATAGATTTATTTATTGCAAAGGATTTGACTATTAACGATTCCGAAGAAGGAACTTTGAAGGAGGATGGGCAAACTTGGGACCCATCCCCACCCAATAGCAAGCAAAGGATCATGAACAACGATGTATGGAAATCCGTCTTAAGTTGAAACACAATAAATCTTTATTTATTATAGACTACGCTTTATATACTATTAAATAAAAGTGTTCATTTTCACACAAGTATCCGAGTTTTAAAGTAATTAAACAAATTCGGAGATAACCTTAAAATTATGTCTAAACTACTCGCAACTTATAAAATGACCACAGATCAATCATGCAGGTACAAAACAACATTCTGATTTCTGGGTATCAAAAGTGAACAATTGACACATTGCCTTCTCATTACCACCGGCATCGGTTGATCAGAATCAAGCATCGACATGATTAGAATCTCAAGAGTTCTGAAACACAACACAAAAACGTCCTGGCGTAATAAAACACAATTAAATATGAAAACGTCCTGTCGTTAGTTACATGAAACACGCTAAGTTGTTAAAACAAACACACCAACGAATTTCCGTAAGTATTACTTTTTAAGTGGAGAGATTAATCGCGGTGAGTATTCTCATTCGACACATAAACAGTAATGGCGGCTTCCGCAGGCGCCGGCTTAGGGATGGCGATCTAGAATCGATTTTATAGGTCAAGTAATTTTTTTTTTATCGATCATAAACAATGAATTATAGATTTTTTTAATCGATTTTAGAAACTTGAAAACGAGTTCCGATGTTTTTCCTGCGAATTGCAACTTTTAAGTTTTGATATCGATTATTCATTACACTTGACTAATTATGCAGGCAACACCAAAACGAATAAGTGATTATCTATATTCTATAGTAAAGCTGTCGATGTAGAATAATGGCGGGAACAGATCTATCAGAACTCAATTTATTGCTGAATCGATTCTTTCCTGCGATTCGGATAGATTTAAAAATCGATCTTGTTTAGGAATAATCGTCATCCCTACCGGTACGTCTGTCATCTGCCTTGACAGTTTGTTGCATCAGCGTGAGACGAAACACAAAAATAAATATTTTCACAACGGAACTATGAAATACATATACAGTACCTACGTTATGATTATGATATTACTAATTATTTAGCTATTTATGAGTTTAATACCATTTTTGTGATGTTTTTATGTAAAGGCTCATACTTACGTAACTCGTACAAATAAAGAGAACGAAACGTCCATCATGACTATACGGAAATGTACCTAGCAATCGTTAATTTACTGTTTATCTTAAAATCATAATTCCGGATACGAAAACAAAATTCCTGAAGTGAAAAGCTTGTAAAAAATAAGAAAATAATTTGTATATTAATTTGGTTTTCATACGTGCAACTTTTCAAGACTGCTTTTGGTCAATCTCCTTTGTTTGTAATGCTCTTTCCTAAATTTTTGACGTTATTTTTTACAAATTTATTGAGCTGCTGCCTAGTTGAGACTAGTCATCTATTTTGATGTACTAACCTGATCTGATATCGTGAATTTAACTGCTGTAACGGCGGTTGTCCTTGTCAGTGGCTCGGGCGACTTAAGGAATTCCTTCAGGTATGGTAATAAGTCTTTTGGCTCTAGTAAACATAATTTTCCTAAGCATTCGGCGACCTGAAAATAATAAAGATATTAGCAAACATTGCTAAGCAATTTTACTAAAATTCATATGCGTGTTTGAAAGCATTCCTTTTCAACAAATCACAACGAAAAAATTTTACTATAATTCGCTATCGTTAAGAATGGAAATGGGAATACTTACAACATTACGAGATCCTTCCTCGGCACACTGACAGTGCTTAGATAGCTGCACCCAGATTTCAGGTATGAAAGGCCTCAGAGCTTCCACACCCTCGGGGGTACACGATTCACATGAGATTATCTAAAAACAATCACATTAATAACAAATAACATTACGAATTCACGACTACATTTAACCTCTCGTCTGTCGGGGCGCGCAGCGTAAAAAAGGCGCCGTCTGTCGGAAAAATACCGCGCGTGCGCTCATTTTCAACTGGCGATGATCTAGCGCAGATCTAAAGTTCCGAAAGACAACGGGTACACAATTTAGTGCGAAGATCTACGTTCCGACAGACGAGAGGTTAAAGTATACAATCACATATTAAAATGTGATATTATTTATTTTAAAATGATTAGTTTTAATGATAATGAATACATCCTATTTTATTGGGTTGGCAACAAAGTATTGACTCACTTTGAAAAAAAAATTCTTTCTTCTTATCGAAATGAACTAGAAAGTTCTTTTTTTAGATAAACCTAGAACATTCCGGAAGCTTTATTATGGAATAAATAAAAGGCGGCTAGAGCGCGTCTTTGGCAGTTTAATCCATGACATGGACGAGCACGCTATTCGAGCTGTAATATTTTACGAGTTTAAACGTGGCTCCAGTACGAGGCAGACAAATGCGAATATCAACAACGCATTTGAAGAGGGCACAGTCACAAAGCCAACTGTAAGTCGATGGTTTCATCGCTTTCGATCCAGCGATACAACACTAGAGGATCGAGCCCGTTCAGGTCGACCAGTCAAATTCGATGTCGACATGCTGCTGGCAGAATTAAATCAAAACTCGGATGATGACTCGCGAGTTAGCGCAGGCACTTGGCTGCAGTGACACGGCTATCGAAAAGCGACTGCATTCACTGGGATATCGGCGAGTGCTGGCAAAATGAATTCCGCATCAGTTGAGTATGGTAAACCGAGCTGCCCGAATATCGATTTGTCAATCGTTGCTCCTCCAGCCCAAACAAAAGGAGTTTCTAAGTGATTTAGTAACAGGAAATGAGAGCTGGATACTGTATAAGAATGACAAGCGTAAAGCCTACTGGTTACCACGAGGAGAAGAACCGCCAATCCAAGTCAAAGAACAAACTCATAAACTGAAGGTTTTGCTTTGTTGTTGGTGGGATGCAGACGGTATGATTTATTATGAATTACTCCCCGAAAGACAAACTGTCAACGTCAACGTCTATGGTAATCAGTTTCGTAAGTTAGCGGCTGCTGTGAAAAAAAAAAGCGAAGAAAAGTCAACATCCACTTGCTACACGATAATGCGCGACCTCACGTTGCTTCCGCCATACGTCAGCAATTGCAGGAGTTAGGCTGGAACTACAGTTCCGCATCCACCTTATTCTCCAGACTTAGCGCCCTCCGATTATCATCTGTTTCGCTCTCTTAAAAACTTTCTGCGTGGACAGCGCTTTGATATGATTTTAGCGCAGTGGAGAATACACTGGATAACTTTTTTAAACAGCAGCCCGTTGATTTCTGGGAGCAAGGCATTCAATCTTTGCCAGAGAGATAGAAACAAATTATAGATTTACACGGCGATTATATCGTCGAATAATAATTTTTAATAAAGAATACAAATATTAATATTTGTTTCATTCGAAAGTGAGTCAGTATTTAGTTGCCAACCCAATAAAATGATGACGTACGTACACATTATTTCCATATACTTTAATGATTTCAAAACATGACACTATTCATATTGTATTAAATTGTTGTGCCTGAGAGGGTCCATGTGAACTTTGTAACTATTATTAAGATGTTGTTAAACACATGTAATATGCAATAAAGAACTTGATTGAATTGAGTATACATGGTTGTTTATAAATTGCGAGTCGGCAAGATTTCACTAGTGATTAAGTTACCCATTGATAAGTTTCCTTTCAGTATCACTTATTGCTAACAATGGAATCCTGTAAATATGCATCTTGACATCTCATCTATATGGAGACGCATATTTCAAAAACCATAAGTAAAATAAGGTGTTACCACCAGCTAAATGTTGCCGCTTCTAATTTTACTCATTTTAATTTTCTTACCTCCCTCAAGGAGTGTAACAAAAGGTACTGTCTTTTCGGTTGCGCCTCGATTTCTCCCAGTATGAACGGTAAGAACTCGGGCAGATTGCCCACAGCTACAGAACCGAGCGCGTAGCTCGCGGCTGACTTGACCTCCTCAGATGACGGCGTGAACGAGTTTAGGAGGACCTCCTTCAAGTTCGGTATGGAGCTTAAATCTCTGCAAGAAATATTTGAATGTTTGTTTATCTTTTTTCGGATGTAATGAATATTTAGGCTATGGATTACTTATTACAGTGCAATATACATAGGCGGCATTTGTTGCTAAAGTCAACCTTGTTTATGAGAGAAAGAAAGAAAGAAAAATATTTTATTTGGGACTCGCACAGGAAATACAACAATAAAAAGAACATTAAAACTAACAACCATGGACCTCCATCTACACAGACTGCTCATGAGCAAACATCAACCAAGCTTAGGCCGCTGCCAATCTTCCGCCGGTAGCGTTACGCGATGGAAGATCGGCGACGTAATTTCCGTCGGATGAGTTTCGGCCCTTGTTACATGTTAATGTTTTAAATTTTCACTTCTGTAGGCAATCCTTTTTTTACTGTAACATCGTTAAGTAACCAATAGAAAAAACATAGCCCTGGCTCTAGGCTCTAGATAAAAATCTACGACCAAAACTAGTCCCATAACTTTGTATACTTACAGATGTCTTCCGATCTCAGCGAGTGCCAGTAAAGCGAACATGTGATGCGCGTCAGACGTTGGCTGTGCGGCGTCACGTAGAAAACCTCGCACTACTTCTAGTGCGTCCGACCCGCCTTCTACTACTACCGCTGCCACGCACTTTGCTAGAGAGTGGAAGGCCTGTAAAAAGGAATATTGTTTAGAAACTTACAGGGAAATAATGATGAGGCATCACCATTATCTAGTCACGAGTCACGCTATTTTTAACCGACTTCAAAAAAAGTACCTAGGAGGTTCTGCATTTGGCATTTATATGGTTCCGTACTTCAAAAGGAAAAAACGGAACCCATAAAGGATCACTCGTGTGTCTGTCTGTCACAGCCAATTTGATCCGAATCTAATGAACCGATTAAGTTGAAATTTGGTACACATTTATTAATTTCTGTGACCCAAACACGGACGTGTAACGTAAATAAATGAATTTTGATTTTAGGGGCATCACTTTTGAGGAAAATACAAAAAAGTTTTGCAAACTATACCATTTGACATATCAAATGAAAGGGCTTATTGTGAGGGTCTCAATATATATATATATATATATATATATATATATATATATATATAATTTTTATAATCTGTAAATAGTTTTAAAGTTATTTAGAATATAGACGTAAATTGACTACACTCTTATCTCCGAACCTAAAATTTTGAAAAAATGCGCGGACAAACCAGAGTCCTAGGATATATGCTATATGCTATCTGTAGCATGATTCAATTTTAGACTGAAACATTATCACACATACCTGCTTGATGTGATGTGCAGAGGCGTTGTGGTCGTGCAAGCGGTGCACGGGTGCTACAAGCAAAGCTAGCAGTTCGCGGCGAGAGCATCCCGCCACGTCCGCAGCTACCAACGCGCTCAGTACTCCAAGCATCGCTTTGAGGGCACCGCCTACAAAACACATAAAATGTTTTACCTTTTTATGTCCATTAATAAACATTTATTTGGGTGCCTAACTTCAGAAACCCTTGTCATGGTAGGCAGTCTTGATATTTTTCGAGGTTTAAACTGTAGAGCTTTTAGACGCAGATTGCTTACTAAGAGTGCAACTTCTTCCCTGCTAAAACACAATGGAGTGGTGGGTTGTTTTGTGGGCTGTCTTTTGTCACTTTTAACATTCAATTAGTCCGATTTAATTAAAGGGTCTTCTATTTTTAAAACCGGAGTTAATCTAGCTTTCAGTGTGAAATGCCTGACCTAGGGTCAGTCCCCTATTGTTGTTTTGGAGACTCGTGTAAGCGTACCTTGCAGCAGCGGCGACTTGGCTAGCGCGAGTATGTTGGGCGTGAGCGCGTGGCGCGCTTCCGGCGTGAGCGCGGCGGGGCAGCGCGTGCAGGCGCCGCGCACCAGTGTCAGCGCGGTCTGCGCGCAGTGCAGGTCTGCTTCGCACACTAGTGCAGGTACCTCCATCAGAACCTAAATGTACCAATATTATCTATACAAATAAATAAAATTGAAGTGTCTGTTTGTAATGTCACATAACAGCTTTTTACTAAATGCATATAAAAGTATATACGGTACTTATAACAAAAAACCAATTTTTAAAATTTTTGTCTGTTTGTCTGTTCCGGCTAATCTCCGAAACGGCTGGACCGATTTTGACAGGACTTTCGCTGAAAGATAGCTGATGTTATACGGAGTAACTTAGGCTACTTTTATTTTAGAAAAATAATTAAGTAGGGTTCCGCGCAAAAACATTAAAACCCATGAAATTCCGATTTAAATAGGGAAGTATTGACATCCACGCAGGCGAAGCCGCGGGCAACAGCTAGTAGTAAATAATCAGGTACAGCCGATATCCCAAGAAATGTATGCGCTTCGGAAATCATCGTTTATCTTCAGAAATACAAACACGCGACGATGAGATCCTAATAATTAGGATCTCATCATCGCATCGATATAATTATTATATCAAGCTGTTACAACCGTGGAAGTACTTGTACATTACCTTAATTACAAAATAAT
Source organism: Fissipunctia ypsillon (assembly GCA_947568875.1). Lineage (NCBI taxonomy): Eukaryota > Metazoa > Arthropoda > Insecta > Lepidoptera > Noctuidae > Fissipunctia > Fissipunctia ypsillon. Next base: position 11,303,506 of record OX387644.1, on the reverse strand, counting down.
AGATTAACAACTCTATGCAATTAAAAAAACTTTTTAAAACTTTTAAGTTGACGATCTACGACCGCAATAGGTAACACGCCAGAGTAAGTGTTCACCCACGTTAACTCGCGGGTGCGGTGGCGGGCGCGGTCACGAAATATCAAACACATTGCATACTATGCAAGTGTTCACGTACAAAACGCAGGTGCGGTGTGTGAACACTTGCATAGTGTGCAATATGTTTGATATTTCGTGACCGCGCCCGCCACCGCACCCGCAAGTTAACGTGAACAAGCACTAAACTTTATACAAACGCGCAATGATAGGTGAGGTGCACTTCCACAAAGCGCGGCAGTACGAAACTTTGAAGCTTACTTAGCCTCTGTGTGGTTACTCTACAATACACTTGCTTGCAATGCAAGTTGAAGGTCAGTAGCAGTTCTATAATCAAGTTGAAGATGGTCTAAATCTTAGTACCCCACAAAATAAATAATCCTCAAACATCCAAAAATTTCCGTCTTTCTCGCAAGCAACAGACTTGGGACTAATTGATATGAAGTTACCATAACAATTTATAGTTTGACATCCTAACTATAATATTATAACCGCGAAAGTGAGTTTGTTTGGTTTGTTTGTTTCGCTTTCACGCTAAAACTGCTAAACGTATATTTGAATGAAAGACAGATAGGTAGCCTAGAACCTGGAGAAGGTCATAGGCTACTTTTCTTCCTAGATCGCAGACGAAGTCGCGGGCAACAGATAGTTGATGACACACTTCTGAATCTAATGAGGAATTCATGATACAGTTGAACATACCTTACTTAAAAGCTCTATGCTTATGGAGTTGCTGTAGTTCTGTACTAGAGTATCTAGAAGGACTAGTGTAGACAATTTCAGGGCTCTTTGATTTTTCCTCAGGAACGAGCCTAGGATCGGTACGGCATCCGACTGAAATAAACGACGACGTCAATATTTTTGTTCTAACTTACTAAATTAGTTCATTTTTTGTTTTATTTAAAGTGAATATCTTACCAAGATAGGTGTCAGATCAATTCTGAGTGGAGATGATGCAACTTTAGTAAGAGCTTTTACTGTAGTCAAACGAGTAATTTCATTGCGCAGTCTTTCTAAGAAGATTGGCAGACAAACGGGAAGCTCGTGCTGCAAAAGAAAAAGTAGTTTTATTACCCCAACTAAGGCAAAGCCAAAGGATTATTTTAACAGGCTATGTTTTTATTTTAAAATTGCGTCGTTGTCGCAAAATACAAAGATCTGATAGTCTATTCACACGCAAGCAGCATTAAGTGCATGATGGCTTAGGTGCAACTAGTCTGCGCTCGATTGATGACCTCATAACATACTTTACCAATAAGGTAACATACACGGGCTCCTAAATCGAGCTAGACCGTGCACATTTACATGTATGTATAAAGGTGAATAATATCGAAATAGAAGTCAAAAATGTTCTTATAAAGTTTTGAAGCCAACATGTTGGCCATCATTTTGGTGCTATCATTGTTCCAAATTTTAATTCAACTTCTAAAAAGTCACAGACCTTTATTTAAAAAAATGCAAAGTGGCTGGTTTCAGGTGTCCAGAAATGTATTTTTGCACTTCTCATCGGCAAAAATGACGAACCTCCATACAAACTTTCATCTCTTATTTACCCCTAAAGGGGATGAATTTTCAAACAGCAAAATTTCGTGTTTTAGGCCAGTCACCATAGACAAAAATCGCGTTAGGTCGCAAAAACTGCACAATAATGCTTTTTTGGGATATTGTTACGATAGATACCAATAGTGTAAAACCAAGTTTGCAGCTTCGAAAGAATTTCAGACCCAACAATATACTGTGTTGTCTGTCAGTGAATTTTAGATTTTTATTAAGTAGATCAGAGACATACTTGCAAATAATCACCAAAATGGCAGAGCAGCTGTCCGCAGGCGGCGATGGCTCGCTCCTTGACCTCCTGGTCCATGTCCGTGGCGCGCAGGCGCACCAGCGTCACTTCGTACATCGCCGGGATGAACTGCTGCAGCTCTTCAGGGGGAGGCTCCACGCTGAGGGAGTCTGCGTTTCCTTTCGAGACCAGATCTGAATATGGGGAGAATCTCGTGAAAGTATTATTTATTTAGGATCTCCAACAAACGATGTAGACAATGCATGATGACACATAAATAATGGCCAACATCAGAGCGACAATTCCGTATATTGTTCCGTACGAACGTTCACATTCTAATCTCAGCCTCAATCTGTCAAAAAACCTCTAAATTACCTATATTTTGAACCGGTTTTTGACATTGATTGAAGTGCCTGAGAAATATACATTCCAGAAGCAATCTGTTAAACAGCACCCGGGGGTTAATACGGCACAATAGTTCGGCTTTGAGGAGCGCCTTCTTTCCCTTTCGTGTGGCAGTTTATTATCAAACTTAATGTGCCATATTTACGATTATGATTATATTAATCGCTTTACTTTTTTATGACAGAAGCTGCAGAACACCATTATTTTACTATCATAATTTTCAATTATAAATACTCTTAGTCGAGCAACGAATATCACAAAAAAATATTTAAAAAAACTTCAAACTAAACTTACCTAGTGGCCGCATAACCTTGACGAGCGTCTGCAGCACTCGCAGCGCTTCTGCAGTGACCTTGTAGAAGGGGTCGTGCACACAGCACAGCACGGCCGGTAGTAGCGCCGCCACGTGCGCGCGCATCGTCGCCGCTGGGTGCCCGCGGACGAGACACACTACGAAGACTAGAGTTTCGATCTTCATTGACGATGCTGTGCTCTTGTCACTGTTGTATGACAATTATAGTTCCGTGTTACATAGAATAATATGAATTAGGAAGTTAAAAATATGCAAACATGTATTGTCATTGTCAAGGTGTAATGAGATCAATGGGGAAGAAAACTGTCAAATTAGTTCCGCGTAGGTGGCACAAAGTGTTTGTTACTTTCATTCAGCTGCCAATGAAGTTCCTTGTTAAAACTTTGCTGCAAGATGACGACAAGTATTTTATCTTGTCGTCGATTGGTCGCTATTCATTCAAGATCACTTTCACAAGTGACAAACACTCAGCGCTCTCTCGCGGCGAAGTTTCCAGCAAGCAACCCTATTCATCTTATTCATAGGCCTATCTACCTTCTTCAATCGCACGCCATTTAATTCGATCCTCAGCTATTATCATCCACCTCCACCTAGCCTGATCAATTACAAAGCAACAAATAATGTGTTCAGTAGTTCTGAAAGGTATCCTAATGGCCTCGACTACTCTTTCTTTTTTCCTCTTTTCCTGACATGAGGTCAGGTTCGAGACATAGTACATACAGTCCTTTCATCTATTTTACCTCTGAAATTGAATCACTGTCAAAATCACATTGATCTTTATTCTCATTACAATAAGGTCGCTGTTGGGTTGCTGCTATCAGAGGTAAAAAAACTCAGTGAAAGTACTGTAAGTTGATACTCACGTGAGCGCAGGTGTGAGTGCTCGGATGACTCTGGCGGCGTGGTCGGCGAGGCAGCCAGGCGCGGCCGCCAGCAGTTCGCGCAGCAGTGCTAACGCGCAGCCGCGGGCGCGGACACTCCGCCCGCGGATCACGCGCAGCGCGCCGCGGACTACGCCCGAAACCTAACATTGCGTAAGTTCTTGTTTATGATGTATTTAGTCATTTTATTATGTATCAGTTTAATGTGCTTTTGTATCATCTGCTTATTCAAAATCTTAAATTCACTGACAGACAACGCACAGACTAAACCGCAGGGTCAAGAAGCATGAAATTTTGCACAAGAGTTCCTTATACAGCATGTATCAGAAAGGTGTGGTCATATTTAAGGATGTGGTATAGACCATCAAACTGAACAACTTTCTCCATGAGACCAACATCTTAATCGCGAAAATATGACGACACGTTTCTGATACATGCTGTATAACGAAAGACAGCATGTATCAGAAAGGTGTGGTCATATTTAAGGATGTGGTATAGTATAGACCAACAAACTTAACAACTTTCTCCATGAGACCAACATCTTAATCGCGAAAATATGACGACACCTTTCTGATACATGCTGTATAACGAAAGTGAGCACTATAAGAAAGGATTTTTGAACATTCTTCCCCTGAAGGGGTTAAATAGGGGATTAAAATTTGCATGGAAGTTTGTCATTCTTACCGACGGGAAATCCCATCGCGCACACGGCCTGTGATTTAATAACTTAATTGATTTATTGTTTACCTTTTAATAAGAATGTTGTGCATGATAAGTGATGTATTTACGCAATATTGAAGATTCGTGAAATACCTATTGCTTTTTTTTAATGGTTTATTAATTAAGGAACAAAACAAAATATAAACAGAAACATCACAAAAACCTCAATAGGTTTGTCCGGATGTTGAAAGACTTAGCAATCTTAATTCTAACGAAATATCATTATTTATGGTTAAAACATAGTGTATAAAACATTGTGAGGTAGTTCGTAAATAATAACTTAATAAAAAAAAGTACAAAAAGACGACGACGGCACGGGTCAGTCAGACGACCCGTCCATCTTGGATTTTCATTTTGACCTCACTATCGGCTTTAGCACCCTCGAAAACTATGATAACGACACCCATGACGAAAAATTAGAAAATATTCGCAGCCGCCATCTTGGATTTACATTTTGACGTGACTATCGGCTTTAGCACCCTCGAAAACTAAGAGAACGACACCCAAGACGAAAAGTTTGATAATTTTCACAGCCACCATCATCATCATACAAGTATGAACGCATTTTCGTTTATGACGATTTCTGCCTGTTTACTCCCATCGCAAGCCGCGTAAAAGAACTTTGTCCAAAAGTCCTAAAACTTAACAATAGTAACGCAATATAATTATAACGGAACGGAAAATTACCTACTTGCATGCCTTTGAAGACAATTTTAAAGCGAAAATATATATCCTCTTTAATATATTTATATCCTATCCCATTGGAATTTGGAAAAAAAATTGTAATTTAAATAATTACAGGTACAGAACTTAGTAAAGTTATTGTTTTCTGAATTACCTACTAAAGTGTCATTGACGATGGCGAAAGTCGGGCTGACCGATGATGAGTTAGTAACGATTTTTAACCCCCTAGGGGATGATTTTCAAAAAATGCCAAAACATGTCATTACATGATCTTCATATATGATACATGGTCTTCACATGATCTGACCAAGATTATGTCTGGACTTTAAAAGAGACTGTGACCTCTGAGTTTGTTTCGGCCTTTCTTCTCTGAGTAATCAGATAGGAAACGCCGGCCTCATCTAGTTTTAAAAAAAAATGTTTGACGTGTAAAAGTGTTTGTATAAACCTACTTACAGAAATAAAATCATTTATCATTTACTAATTTTCATGGTTTAAACTACAAAAATGACGATTTTCCATACAAACTTTCATCCCATATTTATACATAGGACATATTTTACTCCCTTAGGTGTTGAATTTCAAAAAATCCTTCCTTATTCTTTGTCTACATTATAAAGGGAACCTCTGTTCAAAATTTCAGCTTTCTAGGTCCAAGGGTTTGGGCTGGGCGTTGAAGAGTCATTCAGTCAGTCAGGACTTTTCTTTTTATTTATATAGATAAAATGCATCCGACTCCGTGGGTGCTCGGGGGGCTCCAGCACCCACAAGAGGTAAATAGTGGTTGCGGAGCACCACGAGGTTTTCTAAAATCTGGCACCCCTGAGTAATTGCATGCCTAACAAAACTACCACAGAAAAAACAGCTTACCCTTTGTAACAATAGTGCCTGCGGCGAGTTATCGGTGGGCACGATAGCCATCTGTAGAGCCGGTGGTGGACGGGTGGCCCTCAACAACGCGGTGTACGCGCTCAGAATATCACACTTCACATTCTCTTCGCGTTCTAAACAAACATGTATTATATTAATTTGTATATTGTGGAATAATTTTTTTGAAGTGAAAACTTCATTAGGCGCTTTGAGCACTTTTTGGTAGGGGAAAATCTTACGGGTTCGCGACATGCTCCAACGAGTTCAACGACTCAACGCTAGAGGGCGCTTTAATCAAATTACTCTATTTAACACGCTAATATTTTTGAAATAGATGTAATATTCGCATGCAACTGTTAGTTTTAAGTTTTCGTTTCTGTCGGCAGCCCCTATGACTGCCTATTTTTTTTTTGTTTTTATTACTTTGTTAAGTGGGATGCGCTAAGGCAGCCCGCGAAATTAAAAAAAAATCACGTTTTTTGCAATATGCAGGTCGCAACAACAACAAATATTTATCAACAGAATTATAATTATTAAAATCATCTCGTTCAAATTACCCTATTGAATAACTATTTCATGAAATGAAATGAAATTAATTTATTTGCCAGAATATAGGTACTTACATAATAAAATGGTAAAATAATTTTAGTCTCACTATATTCGACTTATCAGTCGTGCAAATATTTCTAGTACATGCATAATAGTATCTTGAAATCACATCAATGTCATTAGTCATTAGTCACACACATCATAATCATAATAAAATTTAGAGTCTTACTTCATTACTATTAATTATAGGCACATTACATTATAAAATATATTAAAATTATGATTCACATGAAATGATTCTTATTCAAACAGCGTAAGAAAATTTGAATTTTGGACTACCCGAGTGCTTTCGCCTCAAGCCCAGTGATCATAAGGAAGAAGTGAACTATACCTTTGAATCTAGCTATCAAAGCAGGTGATACAGTTTGGTACATTTCACCGAGAAGTTCGTGACGAGTTGCAATTACTGATTCTAAGCACTTGGCCGCCGCACGCCTCACCTGAGAACAAAATACAAGACGTGTTCTTTTTAAAACTCTTTTGTCGTATCTCGGTATATTATAGTAGATATAAACCATTAACATAACAAGCAATATGTGGGAGTACAGTACACCTTTGGACCCTTCGGGGATAACAGGCGTGATGTTATTTCATCATCTGCCTACCCTTTTCCCAACAATGTTAGGGTCGCCTTCCAGTCTAACCGTATGCAGCTGAATCACAGTATTTTACATAGAGCGACTGCCTATCTGACCTCCAAAACCCAGTTATGGGTAATAGGATACCCCTTGGTAAGACTGGTTGTTAGAACTTTCGGGCTTCTGACGACCCGTAACAACTGTCGAAGATCCAAAAATGACAGCCGGGACCAAAGGCTTAACGTGCTTTCCAAGGCACGGAGGGGTCTTTGTATGTAAAGATGGTCACCTATCCACGGATCAACCGCGCCAAGCGTAGCTGAACATGGTCGATCGACCCGTGCGGCTGTTAATACTTAGCCACGAGAGATGTTGTTATTAAATCATTATTAATAAAGCGGAGTAAGGCAAAAACTGAAGGTAGTCCTGGTACAAGGACTACCTTCCGTTTAACCATACATTTATCAAGGTTTAAGTTTGGCATAAGTTTACTCCGGGTTTATTAATAAGGACGTTACAGGTTAGTCTTGTGAGTGCAATAACATACCTTCCAAGACATGTCATCATCATCAGAATATTCTTCAGAATCAGACTCTGGTTCAGCGTCAGGTGTGAAGGACTCGTCTTCCATCTCCTCGTCCTCACCGCCGCCTTCTTCCTCCTCATCTTCGTAGTTATAATTAGGATCGTAAGTAATCATTTTCAGACAGAGGTCGATTATCTGTAAAAGGAAATAATTTTGTTAAGTCATTGACTGCCACCACGGTCACACAGTGTCTGCAAACAATATATTTTCTATTGTGTCTGTTGTCTGGCAGTCAACGTATTAAAGATGTAAAAAAGCGATAAACTTTGCCCTACTTTTGGGCTTTGTCGCAGTCGAAGTTAAAAAAATTTTAGACAAAGGAAGCTCAGTAAAAAAATTTGTCATATCTGTACCATGACTGGCAAAGTTCAAGAATGAGTCATGCTGTTTATCACAACACGATGTTTTGTTCCAAACAATTTACTCTCTTATTAAAACAGGTCCTTACCGTCGGTATATGGGGCTGCACTTCCTTGGGGCACTTAAGTACAAAAGCTTCGAGCGCCTGCAGGCAATGCTCGCGAAGCTCTTCATCCGCATCGGTTGAGTATTCTAGGACCTGAGGCGCGACACGCCACAGCTGCTCGCCAAACCTATGACCAGCTTGGCGACTGAAAGATAGCATTATTATTGAACTGGGAATCTTGAATCTATAGTTAAGTACTACATATTTGAATTCAGAATCTCAGATAATTGTCAAGTTTTGGGAACACAAACTCAATGTCATACATGACAAAGTTCAAATTCCATTGCAACCAAAATTTATTTAAGACCTTTTTTTTCTATTTATTACAAATAGTCAATAAAAAATCAACTTAGACTACTATAGAGCTAAAGTAGATTGTTGATTAAGTGTCAAAACATCTAAATGATCTAAAATTGCGTATTAAGATAAAAAATATTTGAAGAGAAATTATGTTCAGTCTTACCAAATAGATGCAATACACTGTATATGAGTGCGACTGACGCTGGATGATGTGGAAGAACTTAACCCCTCCAGCAGGTGATCAATAAGTTTGTTGTACAGAGATGCATTGCAAGACATGACCAGGTGTGACAATGCAACTATGGTGCGTTTACGGACAGCCTGTATAAATGACAATGTTGTTAGTGTGACACTACAGACTACGCTTCACATTTTGTTACAATAACAATAAAATCTAATGTTTATTATACAGAATGTCTCTAAAAATGTGCTTTGGTTTGATATAGATATAAATGTCAAAAGTTTAACATAAAGAATACTAATTATTTAAATTATGTTTATTATCATTTTATTATCTAGTAATTTTTACACTGGTTCTTATCAGAATTTGAAACACCGTTTTTTAAATATATTTTACTCAATTCATACCTGACGTGGTGAAGCGAGTTGGGGCAGTAGTGAATTGAGCAACATGGGGTGGAAGGTTATGAGCAAGCCGCCGAATCTGCTCAACAGATCAGCCAGTATGTCTAGAGCCTCAAGTTGTACTGAGACATCTTCTTGCTGAAACATCAAAATATTGTCAAAACAAATCTTACCAGTATAAATTTTTACAGTAACAGATCTTCCTGATTCAAAATTGTTCATGAATATCATAAACATTACCCTGCTTTTGGGACTGTCGGGTAAAACGAAAGAGAGTATTAAAGATACATAATGACATCTTTTACATAATGTTACTTGCATACTCAAATGTACTTGCTGTAAGTTTTATCTATACTATATAATATTATAAAGAGGAAGAGTTTGTTTGGTTGAACGCGCTAATCTCAGGAACTACTGGTTCGAATTGAAAAATTCTTTTAGTGTTGGATAGCTCATTTATCGAGGAAGGCTATAGGCTACATAACATCACGCTACGACTAATAGGAGCGGAGCATCAATGAAATATGTTGCAAGAACGGGGAAAATTTAATCCTTTTGAAAGCTTCCGTTGCGTGCGCTGCGTAAATGATTAAAGTTACGCAAAAATCATGTATGACGCAAATGTTCCTCTTAAAAAGTTCAAAAAAAAAGTCCGTGACAGCATATTTATTATGTATATCTTTTAAGGTTAGCTCACTATAACTTTTTGAATGGTAATCAAATTTGTTATAAAATAATGCATTATTTGCAAAGGTGTTTTCATAAACATGGTATTAATCCTTATCCAAATACTTAAATAGTTTCATAATCAAGGATGATTAAGTACATGTAAATTCCTTTTTAAATTATTCGAATCCGACGTTTAGCTTAGAAATAACGACGGGTATAAAAATGCTTAAAGTAAGAAATATGCGCTTAGTCTATTAGTTACCGATACATTTTATTTTTTGTTGACTGTTTGATCGCGCTAACCTCTGTCACTACCAGTCAGATTTGAAAAATTCTTTTTGCATTTTATGGTCCAATTCTTGAGGAAAGCTTTAAGTATGTAACATTGCGCTAGGGCCCTTAGAAGCCGAGCAAAAAGAAAAAAAGTAAGAACAAGTGCTAAGCGAAAACGAAGTAACAGCACGGGCGATGCGATGCGACGGGGTGGGTTGGGGGAAAAAGTCAGTTCACGCGGACGATGTCGCGGGCGGAAGCTAGTAATTAATAAAACAAAATAAATAAGACATCAATGGGTTAGTATAGAATTGAAAATATATTCATGGCAAAAACTTCCTGTTCACTCTATACATACACTAGCTTTTGCCCGCGTAGAAGTCGAAAATCATCCCTAGATACTGTCTAAAATCGCCGTCTAGCAGTACCACCCATATATTCCGCGATACTTCGGTTGCTCTTGATATCTTCGGTAGTACGAATTAGTGCTTCGATTACACTTTTGTAGGACATCGTACATTCATTCCAAACCAACAGTTTACATTGCTGCAACATTCGTCCCCGCTCGCTGTTTTTACTAATGTCGCGCGAAGTGTAGTTCGAGTTATCGCGATAATGTAGCCGTAGCATTAAAGGAAGAAAAGTTTATCAGGACCTCCCAGGGCATATAAAAAAAAAACCACCTTCACCGCTTACGATTTTTTGCACAATATTATGAGAGCTAAAAAAGTATCAGCCGTCGTCCTAATAGATCATCGCACGAGTAGGCGATGCGAACATCGGTTGCGCGATAACAAATAGGTACTGGGTGTCCTAATAGAACGCGAATACGCGATCATCGCGTGAATGAAGGATGCGAGTGGCCGCGAGGAGTCCTGCCCTGCCCCTCACCCGCTCCCCGACGACGCTAAGCGATTATCGCGCGAATTCAATTAGGACAGTTGCTCGCACATTCGTACGAACTTAGTTCTCGCGAATAGATTACCATCATTTTAGTCGCGCGACCTCATCGTGTATGTAGTATGTTTGATCGCGGATTCTTACGAATAAAATTCGCACGAACTTGCGATGATCGCGTAGTCGCGGTGTATTAGGACGACGCCTCAGGTTTTATGATTCTAAATGTCTAACTTAAAAGTACTTAATATAAATTATTATAATATTATCAACATCAATTTGAAATACCTACTCTAGTGCCGTCTTTGACGTCTTTTGATGTGTACAATGTAAGCCAAGTTATTTTGTGACTTCAAATTGTATTACCTACTGACCAAGTGGCCCGATTTTAATGAAACAAAGACTAAATGTTACCCTAAGGTACGGACTATATTTGCAATGACAATATTTCCAATCCCCTAAAATCTCAAAAAAAAGAGGTAGGTACACAATAATTTCAATATGTAAATTTTAAAATCATCCTCTATTTTACCCCCCTTATGGGATGATTTTACAAAAACGCTGAAGCATGTAACTCTTTATTTCATACCAAAAGCTTAAATTTGAATTTTCATTTCCCTAACTTCAGAAATCATGGGTTTCCCATACAAACTTTCATCCCCTATATCACCCTCTGTAGGATAATTTTTAAGATAAAATGTAGCCTATGTCCGTCCCTGGGGTGCCATCTGTCTCCTTACCAAATTTTATGGAAATCCGTTCATCGATTTAGGCGTGAAAAGGTAAAATACAGACAGTTACTTTTGAATTTATAATATTAGTATGGAGTATGGATTAAGCATGAGAAATTTAATATTACCTTTTCCAAGCTTATAATGTGTTAGGATAGTTCCTACTCAGGGTTGGCATGTTAATGCTCACATTTTATCATTTTGAAAGCCTCGACTGATGCATTTGATCTTAGCTGTTTTTATCTTGTCTATTATGATGGCTTATTATGAACAGTGACCAGAAAACAAATTTGAAATTATTATTATCATCCAAATGAGTAACGATAAACTACTTTGTTTACATCTATTGCAACATATAGTCATATTGCCTGAGGATCACCACACTGCTCTATTGGTTGAATTTTAAAATAAATTAAATTATTGCTCTGAATAATAATTAAAAGATTTCTTGAAAAGTATTATGCTTCACATAGTATGATTAATGTTACCAATTACCTTCTCAATAGCACTGCTGAGTTTTCCAGTAATTTTCTTACATACATTTGCAGCCAGAGTGTTGGAGCCTAATGGTAGTTCAGATATGACAGTCTTTAAGCCGATGCTGCTGATATCTCTCAGTTGTTCCGTGTCTGAGAGCATGTTTGCACACAGTGTGTCCACTATACCTTCTACTTGATACTCCTTTACTTTGTTCACAAGGGGACCGAGACTGCAAATTATTCATACAATGATTACTTATCATGATCAATAAAGCAGTGTGAATCAGTGAATGTTGCCAAGTTCACATACCATTTCACAGCTAAATTTTGCACTTCACCGTTCTTGTCTTCGAGAAGACGGAGGAGCATCTTTACGACTTTTCTCTCAGAGTCATCGTCAAGCTTTATACTGTCTTTTTGTAATTCAGTCATCAAATCATTAGTAGCCATGAACCTGAAGTCTTTGTCGTTGGACGTCATCTGGAGACATTTTGGACAATAACATTATTGATACGCAATTACGGAACGATTCTACTCAGTGTTATTATGGGAACGCCGGCTTACCTTCTCCAGAAGATTTGCAATTTGATAGGATACACTAGCCATTTTGTAATGTGTTCAGTCTCTGAAATCACAACAGAAAACTACAAAAGCCAAATAAAGATAAAGTTAACAATTTATCATGAGTTATTGGTGAAGAAAAAACATTTGAACGATTATTCGGGAAATAAAAGCGACGAATCGAAAACTTGCTTCGTGGTGCTTCGCTAAAATTGTATAGACAAAATAGGATAAATTTAGGACTTGTCAAAATATAATCGATTTAACAAAATATTGAAATACACAAATCGAATGCATTCGAATGAATACCACAATTTATTAATTATTATTTAATTTTTGTTCAGAATAATAATTTCTTTATTTTCATGCATTCATCTATAAAAAAAAGCGAGCATGGTTTATATACATTTTAATTATTGGAATAACCAGTAGGAATCGACTAAAAGCAATGCAGGGGGTCCTTAGACAATCAATCTGGCATCAGTTCAATCTGTGATCTAGATTCATATGATTACATCTTCGCTAGATGTATGGCTGATTGATTGTAGATAGTGCTTGACTGACGGACTGACGCAAAACCTAGATACAATCTTGCTATCTGGTGTCAGTTCAATCCAGTTAATCTATTGTCAAGCTGATTCAGAAAAATCAAAATGGGTGTACCAATCGGAAATGGACAAGAACGAAGGTAACCGTCTGGCCGATCCCCAGACAAATCATCACCAACATAGAGGAATCTAGAACATCCTTGGCAAACGCAGTTTGCGATTGACAATTTGGCATATACAGAGTGTCCAATAAATATGATAGTACGACATAGTGCAGGGGGTGATAGCTTGGGTCAATACCTACCAAAACAACCCAATATATGTTCCGCAAAATGTTGCGGATTTTTTTTCACCACTGTAGGTAAAAGTCAAGCGATAAGAAAATCGTTCAGTGAAAAATATTTAAAAAATGTTTTATTTCTTGAACACATTCTTGTTTTTATAGAAAAAAGACTTGTCAATGAGTATAAAAACTATTCACGAATAATTTGATGTAAAAAAAATACTAGAAAAGGAATTTTTCATTACGAGATGCTTAAACTCTAATTCAATGTAGAGATTTTTCGATATTTTGGAAAATTTAGTATAACTGTAAATCCGTAACATTTCGCGGAACATATATTGTGTTATTTTGGTAAGTATTATCCTGTGTGTGTTATCTACATCGCCACAATGGAACGCGTCACACTGACGTCACGCAAAATCCTGCATCGCGCAATCAGAGTTTACCGTGCGACTAGCATAATATACAACATCCCGACATCAACCGTCGGGCAGTAGCCCACCAGACACAACACTCGTCTGGTCGGAGGATCCTCCCTTTTCTATAGAGGATGAGTGAACTTTACACCCTGTTCCTCATACCTCTATAAATCCAAGCTATCACCCCCTGCACTATGCCGTACTATTTACTAGACACTCTGTATGTAATGTACTGGCTTAATGTAGCGCGTCAACGGTCTGTTATTGTCTTATCTTAGATATTAGAGTGGTGACTTTAGTCGAGTTACCAACAAAAGAAAAGAAATTACAACTTGTAATGCTGCTTCTGCTTTGTTTTGACTTTCAATTTTAAAGGTTATGTTGGGTATGTTCACAAGCAAGGATCAGTTTTAAACGAAACCAATAACACACCATATATTGTACTTGTATGAAGAGGAACCCTCAGAAACAAGAAAATGGATAATCTATTTGTAATTAACAGGTATGTAAGTCTTAGACCTGGTAAATATTTGGGTGTAGGCAGTTGCACTTGCTGTATTGTAATCTGAAATATTCGCATTACTTTTACAGATATAGAGATATAAACGAAGATGTAGTCGTAGATGTAGCAGAACAAGAAGCCAAACATTTGGAGAAGTTAAAGAAAAGAATTGCAGAAAGGAAATCGGCTTATGCTACAAAGAAGACATCTGATGTGATAACCCTCAAACCCCAGAAAGCTGTCGAGGAACCTAAAGTTCATGTAGAACTTAACAAAGAAGAAGTGGCTAAAACAGGTCAAGTGGTCAAAACTGACAGCAACATCAATTCAACAATTCAAAAACAAGACAGGAAAAAAGCAAAACCTTCCCATGAATTCAAGGTGTTAGGAGTAAATGACTTTGAAAAGAAGGCGAAGGTATGCATTCACGTTTTCATACATATCATGCACTAAATATAAAATAAAATTATTGTAGGTAAGTACAACAATCTACCTAAAAGTAGTATGGAACTTAAAACTGTACTGTACTTAAGGGGGAAGCGCTAAGGTAGCCCGCGAAATTCAAATTTTCTTACGTTTTTTGCAATTTGCTGGTCAGTGTTAAGTTGTACGTTGATTAAAATATGATTCGCGGTCATAACAAATATGTATTTACAGAATTATAACCATTACAATCAGTAATAAAACTTGTTAAGTTAGTATAATCCCCAAATGTCAAGATTTCATGAAATAGCACATTGAGCATCGGTCAAAGTACATCTTGACAAAACTTTACAGTAGCGGTTTAGTGATATTTTAGAGTTTTCTCTAAATCCCTGGTGTTGGGTGCAACTCGAGCTCACGCCGCAACGCATCTTCGTCAAAAATGACAGGTCGACCAGTACTCATACTGGTCGACCTGTCACTTTTGACGAAATCGTGGGGCGCTTTAATGAAGGAGACACAAGTCTAAAAGATGTTCCTCAGAACAACTTTCTTTGACTTGTGTCTCGTTCATTAAAGCGTTCAAACTAATTTCGTATTATGCGAACAGTAGTAGTGTTTGGGCTAAAAACGGTGTTGATCTTATTTGCCGTTTCCCTCGAACTAGTTCCCATGTGTTCATATAAGTAAATCGCTTGAAGATGTTGTTGATCCATTTTGTCAATTTTAACTAAATTCCAGTAACGAGCTCGCTCTTATGTACCCTATGGGAAAGATACGAGAACATTCTACTATGTACTAGATTTATTCTAGAAAATTTCTGAGACAACTGGAAATATTAAGGAAATTTAGAAGTGGGAAAAAAATTATGCAACAACCCAATAACCCTCATTAGAGGATCAACTGCCCATACTAGTAAATTGTTTATCATGTGTCCATGTATAACTTCAATCAATAGTACTTTTGTTTTTGTGTTCCAGGTCTCAAGAGTACTGCCTTTCTGGCTATCACATCCATTTAACATATCAACAAGTTTGAAATCCTCATCATGCACTGTTGAAGATCAAGATTGGTTGCACAGTACATTAAAGGCAACATTACTAAGTGAAGGAGTCACTAAATTGTTCCCAGTCCAAGAAAAAGTTGTACCTTTTATTTTAGATGAACACAAGTTAACTTATCCATTTTGGCCCCATGATATTTGTGTTTCTGCTCCTACTGGAAGTGGGAAAACACTGGCATTTGTCTTGCCAATAGTTCAGGTATGAACACCAGAGATGCAGTCTTTATTCAACCCGATTCCTATTGGCTTCCCTTCGGAACCACCACTCCTGTTAATCTCTACTATTGGCAAATAATATGGTACACCTGTGTGTGTAACTGTGTATCACATCACATTATTTATACTTAATACTAGTTTAATATACATACAGTCATCATAAGATTAAAAACGTTACAAAAATGTCTATAATATTTGTGAGTTTATGAGAATTGAACAATTTTTTCTTCGACTTCCCTCTAATGATAATTGTAGCTGTGCCCCACGACTTCGTTCGCGTGAAAGTCGTAATATACACAATATACTAAAATAACAGCCACATTTTAATAAAACTCCCTCGTCCCCCGTCCCGTCGCGTTGCATCGCCCGCCCGCACTATTACTTCGTTTTCGCTTAGTGTTCTTTCTGACTTTTTCTTTTTGCCCGGCCCCTAAGGTTCGTAACGTAATGTTAAATAGCCTGTAACTATCCTCGACAATTGGGCTACCAAATGCAAAAATAATTTTTCAAATCCGACTTTTTGTTCATAACTTCATGGGTTTTATTTTTTTTTGTGCGGAACCCTAATTATTTTTCTAAAATAAATGTAGCCTTACTTACCCGCCGTAACATCAGGTATCTGCCAGTAAAATCGGTCCAGCCGTTTCGGAGATTAGCCGGAACAAACAGACAGACAAAAATTTTAAAAATTGCGTTTTTGCTATTAGTACCGTATATACTTTCATAAGCATTTAGGAAAAAGTTATTATTTTGACATTACAAACAGACACTTCAATTATATTTATTTGTGTAGATAAGTTTCAATACCAATTACTGACCCTTTTTATGTTTATAAGTACTCCAAATAACTTACTGTTTTTACAATTTTTCATATTTTTGTTTTGATGGTTTTTTTCTTTGTAAAATGTTTTCAGATTCTAATGAATGAAATTGGATGCCATGTAAGAGCCTTGGTTGTTTTACCAGTTCAAGAATTGGCATCACAAGTAGCCAAAGTTTTTAAGAAGTATTGTATGAAGACAAGATTAAAGGTTGCCTTATTAGGAGGGTCCACACCAATGCAACAGGAACAACAAAATGTGGTTAGATACAGTAAGTTTACAATTCAACTTCATTCGAAAAATGAAGATAATAAATACTGCTCAAAATTATTTTATAACTAGCTTTTCCCGCGGCTTCGCCCGCGTGAATGTCGGTTCACCGGGATAAAAAGTTTCCTATGTGTTAATCCAGGTTATAAGCTATCTGTGTGCAAAATTTCATCCAAATCCGTTCAGCCATTTTTGCGTGATTGAGTAACAAACATCCAAACATCTTCACAAACTTTCACATATATAATATTAGTAGGATTAACCAACTCCTGCAAAATATTGAATAATATATGTTTAATTTCAGCTGAATCATCTGGATGGGTGAGTGAAGTAGACATCATAGTTTGCACAGCTGGACGTTTAGTAGAACATCTACAAAACACAGAAGGGTTCTCCCTGAAACATTTGAAATTTTTAGTAATTGACGAAGCAGACAGAATCATGGACCACATACAAAATGACTGGCTGTATCATGTAGACAAACACATCAAGTTGGAGAATGAGCTAATGACTGGGCGTCATTCAAATCTAACATGGTGCAGTCTTGTTGAACAAAAGCCTCCACCACACAAATTGCTCTTCTCAGCTACCTTGTCTCAGGACCCTGAAAAGTTAGATCAGTGGGGACTGTTTCAACCAAAATTGTTTTCTGCTGCTAAGTCAAACAATTATGAGAATGAAGACCAAATCAGGTTGTATGCTACACCAGAGGAATTAACAGAACAATATGTTACATGTGATGCTGAACACAAACCACTCCTCTTGTATCATTTCTTAGCTGATCAAAAATGGGACAAAGTGTTGTGCTTTACCAATGCAGCTGAGGCAGCACATAGATTAGCTGTCCTTCTCAACACCTGGGGAAGTGGAAAATTCAAGGTAGCTGAACTATCCTCAGCTTTAGACAAATCAACAAGAGAGAGTGTGTTAAAAAAATTCACACATTCAGAAATTAATGTGTAAGTATTAGAAGTGTTTCACATTAGAAACAAAGTTATGCAGATGCTAACTACAAAATTACATTTTATAACATGTTTTTTTGCAGCTTAATTGGAACAGATGCTTTAGCAAGAGGTATTGATATCTCGGACTGCAATTACGTCATATCTTACGACCCCCCAAGAAACATCAAAACGTATATTCACAGAGTGGGCCGCACAGGACGAGCGGGACGTATTGGTCACGCTGTTACAATCCTATTACAGAATCAAGTGAACCAATTCAAGGTATCTAAATACAATACTCTATAAATGTATGCCTTCACACTCTGGTAATATAAAATGTGCTGCTGAAGCATGTGCAATAATGAATGTTTTTAAAATTAGTGAATTAATTTACAGGAAATAATACAGGCTGGTGGAAAAGCTGAGCTTCCTCAGATAAAGATCGAAACTGATGTTCTTGATCGTCTAACAAGCAGCTACCAACAAGCAATGAGCGAAACTAAAAGGCAAATTCATGCCGAGATTGATACAAAAGTGAAAAAATCTTTGGAGATTAAAAGAAGATTAAAATCAAAACCACAAAAGCGAAAGTTTAATACGTGATCGTGTATTTGTGAGACAGTAAAAATATTTAGTATCACACAAAGTTCTTTTTCTTTATTAATGTACTAGCTTCTGCCCGCGACTTCGTCCACGTGAAATTATATCCTATGACCAGTGATCGGAATAGGTAGAGCTATTTGGGTTCATTGACCGCAAACATTGATGTTAATATGGATATTCCACGGGATTCCGACTGATACTACGGGATTTTATTGCATTTCATTATTTTTGTCAATATGTATAAAAATGGTTTATGTAAGCCAATAAGCGCATGAGCGACGTTGTAAATTTTACGTCAACAGCACGCTATAAAACTTTTTGCCAAGCGCGCGACGTTGCCACTTTGTTGAGACGCGTAATGTCGCCGCATTATGGAAACAAAAGAAAACAATAGCGGGGTGCTTCTGTCGCTAGAGTGATGCACCTGTTTTTGTCTCTTTCTGCGCCACTAGAATTCAATTATTTACCAACAGTTACAATGTCTCACTCGATTACTTCGGTTCTTAGAGTGCGCTTGTTTGCTTCCTGTTGTGTTTGTTGTGTGGTGAATATCTTCTGACCTTGGCTTATTTACTGGATTCTGGAACCTTCTTGCTACTACGACTTTGGCTAGCATTTACGGACACTGATTTGACCTTATTGGATTGGACGTTTGGAGTCTTTTTATTGGATACTGATTTGGTAAGTTCTATTTTTTAAGTAAAATATTGAATAAAACTAATGTATTAATCTTATTCTACCTTAACATATTAGAAAAAATAATTGTTTGGGCTTAGCGAAAAGCTTGTCCTGAGTCGAACCAATAAAAACATTTTAAATACCAAAAGTAAAGTACAATGTTATTCGCACAAAACGCAAAACCTTTTCTTGTTAGCTAAACTTTATTAATACTACGAGGAGGGATCAAAAAGTAGTGAGAATGAGATAGAATATAATGACTATTGATAAAATAATAATTTATTTTTCTACATAGTCTCCGAGTCTCTCTACACACCGAGTCCAGCGCTTTTCCAAGGCTTCAATCCCTTTAAAAAAAAAGAAGTTTTGTCTTGGTCCTGCAAAAAGCTCTCCACGGCATCCATCACCTCATTATCGTCTTCGTACCTGTTTCCCCTTAAGTATTCTTTTAATTTGGGGAACATAAAAATCGCTAGTCGCCAGATCTGGTGAATAAGGGGGGTGGTCAACCAATTCGAAGCCAGCTTCGTATGTCGTTCTCACTACTTTTTGATTCCTCCTCGTAATGTATTCCAATCCAGTATTTTCTTGACTTTAAAGTATGTCACGCACGTGTCAAAATTAACTTAGAAACTTATTAATAGAATGTATTAACTATACGGTAAAGTGCAGGAGTCATAGACTAACATGTTTGCAGTTCGTGCACATATGAACTATCATTGAACTGTGTTGAGTGTAGGTACTACTTGTGTGCGATTAACCGTACCCTCTCTTAGCGTAAATTAAAAACTTTTGATTGACTTTGCATTTTCAAACTTGCACTGGGAATATAAAGGGTCTTTCAACAAGGACGGGTCGATGTTAAAATTGAATAAAACAAGATGTGTGTGAGATATTAACGAAATTTATTTTTTATTTAAAAGGCCCATTTATGCCATTATGGATGGAATAGGACATCGTTCAAATGTCCGCCGCGGCTTCGTATGGTGGCACGAATCCGAGAGGTCCAATTTTTAATGACTCTGCTGCGTAGATCCGGCTGAATCCGAGCGATGGCCTGCGTTATGTTGGCTTTCAGGGCAACGGTCGAATGTGGTTTATTGGCATAGACCTGCGACTTCAGAAAACCCCACAAGAAAAAGTCTAGCGGAGTCAAATCACACGATCTTGGTGGCCAATTCACGTCACCTCTGCGAGAGATAACTATACCCTCAAACCGTTCATGCAGAATGTCGATTGTGTCGTTCGCTACCCAGACCCAAGTCCCGACGCAAAATTCTCCAAGTTGAGGTCTGCGAAAGGCCGAGTTCTTGAGCACGGCGAGAAATCGACTGCCTCGGAGTCTCCTGAACACTCTCACGTACAGCGGCGATGTTCTCGGCCGATCTGGCGTTCCTTTGACGTAAAGGTGTTGGTTGGTTGTTTACCGAACCGGTCGTCTCAAATTTAGTCACCAATCGTTGGAGAGTGGACTTTGAAGGGCCACCGCGTCTGCCGTAAAATGGGCGCAATGCGCGCAACGTTTGCACTAACGAACACTCATTTTGATAATAAAGTTTTATCATTTGCACATGCTTCTCAACCGTGTAACTTGCCATGGTGATTTGGCATCACTGACTGCATAATATACAACAGATTTTACAGATCCCATCAAAATAGTATGGCTGCCACAGACTGTCAACATTGACCCGTCCCTATTGGAAAACCCTTTATATATTTAACTAGTTTTGTTTTTCGAACACTAAGTGTCGATGTGACTCTACTCAACATTTCTAATTTAACGACATTTTGATTCAGGTGAAGTACTTCAACATGGCGTCAAGTTCTGTCAAGCCTGAATCAGTTCAGAAGTGGATACGTGCTATCCTGAGCTGATTTTTGACGCTGCCAGCTGTACTATTTACTGCACCAAGTGTGAAAGCCATTTATCAGTAAAAAAATCTAATGTTAATCGACATATTGAAGGTGCTCAACATCGAGGAACATACAAACAGCCTCGAGAAGAATTTTATTTTGACCTTATTCAGTTTTTAATTCTTTGTAACATCCCCTGGTCGCAAACAAAAAATAATGTCTTCAAAGATTTTTTAATTTTTTTCAAAAATACATGTGTGGTGTTTGTTGTTGTAAGTAATTGCAATAACAAAAAAGTGCCTGACGAGTCGCTATTACGAAAGGTGTATTTGGACAAATTTTATAAAAATAAAATTGCCTTCATCTATGAAAACGTTAAAGATGAGAAACTTTGGACATCGTTAGATGAGACAACTGACTTTTTAGGTCGTTATATTGTGCATTTCTTAGTAAAGCCATTAAATGAAAACTTTTCTGGTCGACCTTATTTAATTGACTGCAAAATGCTCGAGGTGGTTAATGGCCAAACTATTTCAAATTTTGTAATAGTGTTTGGAAAATATTTGGCAAGACAACTTTGAAAGAAAAGTTGATAATGTGTTAATATTGTGTACTGATAGTGTTGCATGCATGTTGTCTGGGCCGAATTTTTTTTTTTTTTTTATCTCAATTCAAACATGTCACCTGTTTGGCACACGCTCTTAATCGCGTATCAGAACAGATAGAGTACCATGATGTAGATATGCTAGTATCCAATGTGAAAAAATATTTTTAAAAGCCCCTCGCAGAATAAAAGTATTGAAAGACCGCTACGTACCCTAACTTACCTCTTCCCCTCACAACCAGGGATAACTAGATGGGGCACTTGGCTCGAAGTTGCATCGTATTATGCAAATTATTTTATCTGTGGAGGCTTATTATTAGCAATTTAAGTTTATATTTTGTTATTATGATGTCATTAGTCTGTAAGCTTTCCTAAAATGTAAAAAATAAAATAAATAATAATATTATGAAGAAATAATAAATGTTATTTCTAGATTTACCAGCTCTGATTCAATGGCAATACGTAATGCGTTAAATATTCTGGAAAAGGAAAATCTACGGAATCAATTACTTAGTATATATAGAAAATTATTATACGATTATTTTATTTTCATTAAAAGAGTTGCAGCAACAAAATTTAGCATTTTGGCTCGTTTTTGGCTTTTGATCAAGTCAGAGCTGCTTTAAATTAATGTAATTCTGATAGAATAAAAAACAAAATTGAAAAAGTTATGGATAGGAATACTGACATTGACATCCTCAGAGAATATGAAGGAAAATTATCGAAAAATGATGTGAATGACGAAATTTTGTCATATAAATTCGCTTCACTAACATCGACAGATGTCGAACGCTCGTTTTCCATATATAAATGGGTGTTAGATGTAAAAAGAAATAAGATTAAAATTAGATAATTTAGAAAAAATAATGGAAAAAACAAAAAAAAAAATTTTAACTATGGTCATACTCAGTCTTCTAGTGAAGCTGAAGACGAACCAGACCAATGACATTTTTTTGTTTAAATAAGTGAATTATTGTTGAAGCGTATTGATTATTTTAATTAAGATTTTATTGTAAATACAAATTGTTCTATTTGATAATGTTTTGATTTTCTGAGGAACAAATAATTTGTATGGTAATACACTTCTGGACACATCTATTGGCCCACCTTGTATTTTCAGTTTCGTTTGGTCCTAGCTAAAATTTTATATTAGGTCGAGCAAAAAGTTTTTATGCAGTTTTGAACCTGGCACATTCACAATTTCATTCAATAGTCTTTTTTTGAATTTCGAACACAGAATTTAAAGAAACAAAAGACAATTTGGAGCCTGTTTGTTGATATCAAACAATCGAATACTAAGAAAACTTGGTTTTATTGGTTTACTTGGATTTAATTCTTGAAAAAGTGATTGATATCTTTGGTTTTGCAACAAACATTACTTATTCTTAACATTAAGGTGAGGTTCTATCAATAATCTATGGATACTTCACCTGAAGTCGCCGCCCAAGCTGTGGCACTTATTCAGGCCGGACACAGCCAAAGAAACGTGAGTGCTCAACTTAATTTAAGTCGATCTGCGGTCCGAAATGTTTATCGGAGGTACCTAGAGACTGGCGGCTTTGTTCGTCGACAAGGAAGGCCACGATCTCGGGTCACAACTGAAAGGCAGGATCGATTCATCGTGACGACCAGCTTGAGAAATCGTCACCTTACCTCCATTGAGATACAAAACCAACTTCGCGACTTCCACGGAGTATCTGTGAGCGCTCGAACTGTTCGGAGAAGGTTAAAAGAACGCGATATGGTACCACACAAGCCAGCTAATGGGCCCAAACTAACGCGAGCCCACCGAACAGCGCGCCTTCATTTCGCACGCAGTCATTTAAATTGGACACAGCAAGATTGGAGCCGTGTACTCTTTTCTGATGAGTCTAAAATTGTGTTGCATGGCAATGATGGAAGGAAGAAGGTCTACCGACGTAAGGGAGAGCGTTTCGCACAATGCTGCTTTGAAGAGAGGGTTGCTTATGGCGGTGGCTCATGGACTGTCTGGGGCGGTATATCCGCGAGCGGCAAAACTCAACTTGAGGTTGTTACAGGACCACGGCTGCCAACATTAAATGCTGAAAGGTACATTCGTGAGTGCTTAGAACCTCACGTGATACCATACGCGGACTATGTGGGCCCAAATTTCCTTTTTATGCATGATAATGCAAGAGCCCATGCGGCCGGCATCGTCAGGGAATATCTTCGGGATGTGAACATCACAGTTATGGACTGGCCAGCCAGAAGCCCAGACATGAACTCCATTGAGCACATGTGGGACGAGCTAAAAAGACGTGATAGGGCTCGTCAGCCAGTTGCCCAGACGATGCAGGAGTTGAAAACTGCCATAGAAGAGGAATGGGAGATGATCCCTCATAATTTCATAGAGCGGTTGATAAACTCTATGCCTAATCGTATGAGAGCTGTGGTAGATGCCCATGAAGGCAACACGCGTTATTAAATTAAACCTTTATTTGATAAAACATGTTTTTTATTCAAAAATCAATTGCCTTTAACAAGGCGCATATCCGACTTGTTAGGCGTAGCTCCATGTCGTATGGTATTCTGAATTCAAATTTAAAACAATACGATCGAAAAAGATGGTAAAATGTATCAGGTTTAAAACTGCATCAACAGTTTTTGTTCAATCTAGCAATCATATTTCGGTAGGGGCCATCGAAACCTAAACTCTAAGGTGGGCCAGTAGATGTGTCCAGAAGTGTATATTTTTGTACAACTTCAGAATAAAAATGTTTAAATGATTGTTGAAGCTTGAATAAGAAATTGTTACGTAAAAAAATATGTGTGGTTTAATGAATCAAGTTTATCTATTTGTTATACTATCCTTAATCCCGTCCTTCTTATATTTACCCGACAGAAAGGAAGTGTAATCTTTCATTAGTCCCGAAGGCTAGAATAGTTTTTTTATGATTTTACTACTTAAAAACCAAATCCCGGGAATCGGGGAATATCCACATTATTCTAACCTATGGCAAGTACATAAAACAGCCCTACCTATTCCGATCTATACCTATGACACTTGGCAGTACTGTAGCTTCCTATTAGTGAAAGAATTTTCTGAATCGGATCAGGAGTTCCGAACATTTCCCCCTACATACTAACTTACAAACAAATTTTACCTCTTTATTATTGACTAGCTTTTTTTGCCCGTGGCATCGCCCGCGTGTATGTCGGAGTATATCAAATTAGTACCTACCCTACGTGTTAATCCAGGTTATAAACCATCTATATGCCAAATTTCCTCTAAATCCGATCAACCGTTTTTGCGCTAATCCGGAACATACATCCCGACAAACAACAAACGGAAAAAAAATCTAAAAACTATAGTGTCGGCATCAGACTCGTTTCCATATCTCGTAGCAATTTCTTCTTTTCAAAAATATTTATTAAATTGACTTTGCTACTATTTTTAGCCGACTTCAAAAATAGGAGGAGGATATCAATTCGGTTGTATGTTTTTTTTTAAATGTGTGTTACCTCAGTACTCCGTCATCATTTATACACCGATTGGAAAATTATATTTTTATTTAAAGGACATACTTCCAGATTGGTCCTATTTTGGTTCATTCCCGGTCGTCCCCGCCTCGCGTTGTCCCCACTGGGCACGAGTGGAAAAAAAAAGCTTCGTTCCTCCCCAGTGGTGACAATTAGAACTTTTTTTTTCCACTCGTGCCCAGTGGGAACGACGGGGCTGGGACGACCGGGAATAAATCCCTATTTTTATTAAAATCCAATTCTGGTGATAGGATCCATGAGGAATTGAGGGAACTCCTCAAATATTATAGGCAAGCACATAGCGATTTTGGTATTTTCATCAACAAATCAAGCATTTGCATTCAAAAAGTCTCATTTGGTGAAGTGGAACTGACGAAGAAGACCACAGATGGCTACGGGTACTCCTCAATGATAAGTATTTCACGGGTGGCGATTAGATATCTCGATTAACGACAATTAAACGACTATGACGAAGCAAATTTAAACAAATGGTTCTGATGAAAATGGTACCATTGAACTGATGATGGTAAATCAATAAATCCTAGCCGTGTTTGGGCTTATTAGAATTGTCATGAGATGCACTCTGGATATAAATGATTTTTAACCGACTTCAAAAAAGGAGGAGGTTCTCAGTTCGTCGGAATCTTTTTATTATGTGTGTTCCCCGATTGCTCGAAGACGGCTGGACCGATTTGGAAAATTCTTTTTTGTTTGAAAGGGTATACTTTCCAGGTGGTTCCATTATCATCAGATCAGGATCTGATGATGGGATCCTGGAGAAATCGAGGAAACTCTTCAATATAGGCACACCTATAGCGATTTGGGTATTTTTTATAGTAACTTGTGCATTTGCTCTCGGAAAGCACCATTTGGTGAAGTGGAACTGATAACGAAGACCACAGATGGTAAGATGGCCACCGGAACAACTCAACAATAAGTATTTCACGGATTGCGATTCGAATACTTTAAAATCAGTGCTAAGCAATTTAAGCTCGTCATAATGCATATGGTGAAGTGGAGCTGATGGTGAAGTACCAGGAGAACTCCTCAACAATTAACGTCCCTGCATCGGAAAAAGCAATGTGTTGTAAAAGGTGATGAGCAGTTGGTATCAGGCTATTGTAACTTAGATAAATTACAAAGCGACCCACTAAAAAGTGAAAAATAAAAAACTTTTGCAAAAAAAAAAACACCGACTTCCAATTCCACCACTACAAGTGAAAAATAACTAATTTCGGAAGTCGGTGGCAAAAACCTAAAATACAGATCCAAAGACAACGACTTCCGAAATTAAAGTTATTTTTCACTTTGTTGTTTTCTTTGGAAGTCGGTTGTTTTTTTTTTTTTTGCAAAAAATAACCACCGTAACACCAAGATTTTCGAAAGAATATCTTTTTTTCGGTAAGTTTATATCATTAAGTTTTTTTTTTTATAATACAAAAACCGAATAGTAAATATAAATCAATTCGCAAATATTATGATTGGTTGACCAATGTTTGCGACAACGCGCCAATTATTGTAACAAACATCGACTGTTCTGGAACAGGGAATGCATGGAGTAGTACCTATTATTTTATATGCTATTTTTGTTTTGTAGATTGAAAGAAAGAGGAGAAGAAACATATAAACCTTTTAAAAATTCGACAATACGTTCGATTCATTTTGATAGATTGGACATAACTGGAAACACATTTCTGGTTGTGTAGTCTTGTTATGAAAATGAATTGTGAGGATTGTAAAATGGATTTATGTTAAATATTACTTCCAATTTCCTAAATTATTACTTAAAATTATTATTACGTAAATTTTTACTTACCTAATACTTATAGTATCAGAAATGTTATTATGTTTCTAAAAATTTATATGTTCGAAATACATTTTGTTTGCAATATTGTTAACTTTGTTTTAGTATATAATTTAGCTTTGATTTTACTTGTCATTAGATTTTAACAAAAATTCTGTTTAAATTGTAAAAATTTCGTATCTGATATTTGTACGCCATTAACGGCAAATCATATGTGTACCTTTTTTATTTGTACCTACTTTTACCACCTATTTTTACACCTATGTTTAACAAAGAAAAAACTTTGACTTTGACTTATAGTTTACGAAATGTGCCCTTGATAATAACCATAGACTAATAGTAACATTTTATTTTTTTGACATTTGCTTGGTCTGTGGACATTTGTTTGACGTAAAACTGCGTTGGTGGGATACGAATTCGCAGTTTCATTCAATTTTCAAATCAACAACGATCTCGAAAAGATAATACAAGTCGAGTAGTATCGTTTTTCTTACTTCTTAGTAATCATTTTGTCGCCACATAACTGGGGCAGTGTAAATAATCATGACAATAACACTATCTCAATTAAAAAAGATAAATACTTTTGGTAACGTATCAAACATCGAAGCTAAACTACTTTACCCAAAATTGGTCCTTTTTGAAAATAAATTAAGTGTAAGAGTGGTGAATTTGCTAGGAAACAATGAAGAAACTCAAGAACCAAGTGTATACCATACATTTGAGCAAGAAATTGCGGATGAAATATTGCTTGACCACTATGTGTGGCTTGTTTTCAAGTCGGGTGATATTACAGCAATAGACGTGGTAAAAGGTATACAAATCAAAGTTACGAATGATACTAATACTAGCTTGAAAATCTGTCAAATTGGAAGAATTGAAAATCGATTGTATTTCATCAGTGAAAGCAGAGATACCTTTGTAATACCATTAACCACTTCAGAATTGGTAAAACAGTTGGGTGAAAGTACAACTGAACTTTCTGTTCCTTTTATGAAGGCCCATGTATCCCACTCGAGTATTAAGACTAAATTTGATTCAATATGTGGTTTGAATATTTACATTGAAGAAGGCTCTGTCATGGTCAAATGCCCATTATCTGGCATATTGGAAGTAATTTCCACTGGAACAAAATTAAATCATATTGTTTCATGGAGAGACCAGACAATTTTTGCTAATGAAACTAATATGTGGATTGTAGACTTGAAAGAATGTCAAGTTGTTTATGAATTTGAGAAAACAGAAGCAAATTATTACCCTGTGTTGGCCCACAATGATTTATTTTACTATCTTTTATGGAGCAAAGAGGAGGTAAGCTTTTTAATAAAAATAAATAAATACATTAATTTTACACATAACATCACGCCTTGTTTCACCGAAGGGTTAGGCAGAGGTGTACTTAAAGTACACCCACATTTCGCCAGTTATGTTTGTTCCATGTAATCGGGGGCGAGCCTACACATACATTAATTTTCTATGATGGATGTTCATATTCTAACTTGATATTATTGATTTATACATAATATAGACCTAAGATTAGTTTTAGTTATACAAGGTGGCTGGAGAAGTGACATCTAAAGGTAAAATTTAGATACCTTTTATTGCAGGACATCCGAAACACCCCATGTATGTTCCGTGATTATTAGTAGTTTAGGAGATAAATTTTTTAGTGATTTTTTTCATAATTTTCATTGGACATTGGTTTTGATTTTTTTCTCTATCGGATATTTGTAGATTTTTTTTTGTGATAATTCATCACCATAATGTCAAATACCACCTTAAAAATTGTGGTTTACCTGGGCCTTATGGAACATGACTGAAATTGAGTAGAGATTTCAAAATTAATTTCGTAAGGGTGACTCAATTTATTAACTACTAAATGATAATCATTTAATCACATTATTGCATTGGGTGTGAACTTGTTATGATAGTGTAAGATTGTATAAATAAATAAATACAAAATAAATAAATAAAATTACTGCTCAAGCATAATAGTATAAGTTTGACTCATGGTAAAAAAAAATAAAAATGGTGGCAATGGCTTCTAAGTGTTTCTAGAAACTGCCATGCGCCTTCAATAACATAAAACCAGAATTTAATAAAAACTAGAAAAAAATATTGTAAGTATTAATTGATTGTGGTATTTGACATTATGGTGATGAATTATTATTATAAAAAAAATATCCACAAATGTCCGATAGAAAGAGAAAAAACTACTAATAATCGCGGACCATACATGGGGTACCTAATTCAGATGCCCCGCAATAAAAGGTGTCTAAATTTTACCTATAGACGTCACTCTCCGGCCACGCGGTTTATGTGTACTGGTACACAAATCGATAATGAGCTGTAAATGATATGAGCTCACCCTTACACCCTGTATAGTTTTTATGAGGAACATGTCGTGAGGAAAGTTATGAGTATGAATATGAATGGCTACAAGAGCTATTTAAATAGTCTATTAATTAATTGTTTCTATATTATAGGTGCAGATTCATTGTGCTGGATTTGCCCAATCTCTAAATCATGCTGGGACTGCTGACCATTCGCTCAGTTTTAATCAAACACTTACATCTCAAGATACTCTAAAGGCGCAGCTCAAGACCTTGATAGACTCCATAACAACTGCTACAAAACCAGGGAGTGTATTACCACAGTTACAGCCTCTATTTGAGGCTATTGATGATTTTATATTTCTCATTGAAATGACACAGCAACTATGCCAACAAAATATCACATACAAATCATTGTTATACCCTCTTCAAAAGAGAATATTTACAACAAACGATAATGATCTGATAAATTTGGTGAGTGATGTATCAATCAAAATAGATTTGATTGAATACATTCATTTCACAGGCAATAATTCTTATGGGAATGTTAATATCTTTGACCAAAACTTCAAAGAACTTTGTATTACATTTATATCTAAATATGATTTTGATATTGCATCTATTTGTTGGTTGAAATATTCTCAGTTGAAGTTGTCTGTAACTTCTGATGATGTTGTTAATATTCTAAGTGCTATACACAATAGTACCAAATTAGCTGCTATCATTATTTGGTTAAAAAACTTTATTCCATCACTGTTAGAACAAAATCCATTTTACATTGACTTATTTGTCAGATGGGCTAGTGAAAGGGTTTTTATGTTGGAACAGTCTGCATTTTGGCCAAAGATAGGCTTGAAATTCGTCGAAGAAATAATAGTTATCCTGGAAACATCTTTAAAATCAATTTCTTTAAGACCTATATCAATGGACGACCTTGATATTCTCAAAACAAGAATAACATATATAATGGAACTGAAGGATAAATATAGAATCAATATGTTACTCAATGAGTTGAGTTCACAGAGTCCAAATGAAGTAGCTTTAATAATGTTACGCCGCTGTTACACTGAAGATCTGAAAACATTTTTACAAAATTATTTGCCATCATATGCTATGCAGCATTTGTTTGATTTAGATGATATTCTAAGTTCATACGTTGAGAGTGAAGCAGCAAGCAGTGGTGGTGGAATTGATGGTACACGCCTAAAAATTTTACTAGAATCTTTTCATTCATACAACAATAAACTTGAATGTTTACTACAAGTTCTAAAAGTATTAGATGTCCCATGGAACTCAATTGTACTGGAATTAGCAGTAACAACTGTTGCCAATGCCACCAAAACCTTTACAGTATCTGATTCAGAAAGACTACTATCCCAAGAGGTACAAAAAGAAATAAATTACGCAAATGTGAAAGTGGTGCTAAAGAAATATAATTTTCCAATGACATGTACTGATTACATGTTAGTACTTCACAAAATTGTGAGTGTTCCAGTAATAGAGTTGGATGATTTGAAAGCAATAACAGGTGTCATGCCTGTTTATTCAAACTATGGCAATGCCTTATATATTGAAAGATGCCTTCAAGATTGTGAAACTAGAACAGCATTAAATTACTTCAACAACTTATCATCAAAAGAAAAAAAGTTGTTACTTAAAGCTGTGGTGGCCAAGTATGATCAAATAGTTTGTGGAACCACAAATAATTTGACTATTGAAAGAAACTACATAGATTTCATAAAGGGAACACAACTCATAAACGAAATTGAAATAAAAAATATTGAAACACTGTATAATTTCAAAAACTCTTATAGTTTAATACTCAATATGAATGGTATTTATAATGAAAGAGCTTGCGAAAATGCAGTTAACTCTTGGATATGTCAAGATGGAGCCTCTGCCAGCTCTGGTCGTGGTGGAAGTGTTATTCAACTAACACATGCATGTCAGTCCCAACACTCTGTACTTATGGCCTTGTTACGAAGCACTTCTACTTGCCATCAAGTGAGGAAACTTGTTGAATATCTCCTAAGAACATTTTCATCACAAGATGTATCAGTTGAAGACTTTATTGCAGTTTTATCTCAATTTAAATATGGAGAGAACTGTGATCTGTTGTTGAATTCTTACAATGTTCTGATTGAGCTAGCTGTTAATTGTAGTGAAGAATATCTTCACAATTTAATTAAACAATTGTCTCTGTTGAACAGTCTTATAAACGCCAGTATTATTGTGAAGAACTTATCAATAGCATGGAAATTCCATTATATATTTTTGCCCATTTCATCAAGTACCGCTATAAACGAATTAATTAATTTCTACAAAACCATACAATATCCAGATAGTGTTGATACAGAATTTCCCAGTATTTACAGCAAATGTGATTTTACTTCCCTGCGGATGGTTTCTAACAGTTTAGCTATCTCTAAAGCCACTAAACCAACATGGCAAGATGACATGTCTGAGATAGCAAAAAGGCTTCTAGCTAAAGTTGTTGCATATCATGAGCTTGATGAAGT
The DNA here is from genome assembly GCA_947568875.1 of Fissipunctia ypsillon. NCBI lineage: Eukaryota > Metazoa > Arthropoda > Insecta > Lepidoptera > Noctuidae > Fissipunctia > Fissipunctia ypsillon. The sequence continues at coordinate 11,271,638 of OX387644.1, read as the reverse complement.
CTTAATGACGAGTTTATTACTAGTCATGAAAACCTATGAAGAAGATAATTGTGTTCTTGAAGTGCTAAGAGGTCAGAATGAATTTTTACCACCAAACATAATCGGGTATCTTTCATTACCTCCTATTCGTCGCACATTCGTACTAGACAATGATTCAATAAGTAAAGAAATAGGAAATTCTGTGTCGTATCCTCCTCAATACATTCTCAAGTCAAAATTCAACATTAATTTGTCTGATGTTGCTTTACCTGATAATAGCGAAGAAACTTGGGATGTCAAAGTTATACTATTTTATGTTCTACTACAATACCCTGATACCAGTTTCGACCGATTGGTAGAAATGTGTCGTGCATTAAACATTTCAACTAACGACGGCCTATCGCTGCAATTAATAGCTTTACTGTCGACTTGGGAATTAAAATATAAAATATTCACAGATGATTTGGGCCATCGGCAAATATTCCTAGAAAATGACGAAAAATATTTAAACAAATGTTTTATTGTTTGGGATAGTATAGAAAATAGAGATTTTTTAAAAGATATACTTAGTGATTTTTGGAAAAACGGCGAAGTCACTCTACATGGCCGTGCGGTATCCATAAATCCATATTACTATGAAGTGTTTCTGTGTATTTATCGCCTAATATTCGGCACAGCTATAGAGGTTAAGAATACAAAAGAATACTTTCTACTACACTTCCTAAAAGAATACAAACGTAAAAGTACTCCCAAACAGTACGAATACGAACTCTTCTCTGTGAAAGGAATGTTTCCTGAAATTGGTCATTTCAGGTTACCATTTCATCTTTTCATGCGAGAAGATATGTGGGCTAATTTAAAATCGGAAATAACGTTAGAAACATACGAACGTTGGATACCCGCAGTTGCTTTGCTTGCTCTTGACTCAGATTCACAAACAGCAAGAGACATGATTTGTAGTAACGCCGTGAAGCAAACCATGACTTCACGAAAGCATAACGATGATGTAGATTCAGAAACTAAAAATGAACCTTGGCGTTTAATGAGTCAAGAAGAACCTCTATTACGTGCAGCGCATCGATGTGTAAGATACATTGCTAACATGGAATGGGCAGGAGCGTGCCTTTTCTATGTGCTACAAGGATGTGCACGGGGGGCGGATCAAGTGGCCGCTGCTCATCTGTGCTACCAATTTGCGCAACGTTGGGCTGCCCTGCAACCTGGAAATCGTGCTGTTCGACAAATGGAACGTCTGCATGCAACTCTATCGACACGACATGCATTATACAAAATTAATTGGGCATGCGAAGAGCTCGTTCGTCTTTCTACAGAGCCAGCTCAACTCATCCGTAATTTATACTTACACCCAGATTTCGTCTCAAAAATGAGCCGCCATGATGTAAATCGAGCTGTTAATGAAATTGCAGATAAAAACTGCATAAATGTTAGTTCGATAAGAATTCAAATATTAGAAAACATACTCGACAAAGCTAACGGCGATAGCAAAACTGTCAGCGTTTTAAACATAAAAGAGTTAATGACTGCAAAATATATACTGAAAGCAACATGCCCCAAGATGGGGGCGATATACTTATCTCGGATTGCATTTGATGATGAGAGTGATAACAACAAGTCAAAAAAATTAAGAGCTCTTCAATGTTTAATGAGTGTAGTAGACTCTGACACTGCCATCAAGGTAGCGAATCGTGAAAGAGATGCTCTATGGATGTCGCTCTTAGAATTGTTAAGCGTTGTCAGTTTAGAGTGCATTGATATGCCGTGGGTTGCAGCTACATTTATGCATGACAAGCTTCGTGGCCTGGAACAATTACTTCAAGGTTCTGACGGAAATACAGATGGATTAAGAACGGCCGCTGAACTTGCACGTAAATTCGGGTCTTCGCAAATTATACGCAGTCTTATTCCTCTTCTACTGCGTGCAGGTCTATTTGAAGAAATGATTCCATTATTACTGAAACTAACATCTCAACTGGACAGCGTAATATGCACTGCCTGGCGTGCCGTTATTTTGTCTCCATTCCAACGCGCGGACTATCCAATAACAGAGCGTCAAAGAACAAAATGTTTGAATGCTATCAATTTATTACCAATCTGTCCTATTATTAAAGATGAAGATTTGGTAGAAATATGGAAAAACTGCGTAAGATGTAAAGTATTTGGATTAGGTTGCTTGATTTTACCATACATGACTTCTCAAACAAGGCAATCATTAACTGAACTACAGAAAATTGATAGGAGAAATCTGATAGCTAGTTTGAAAAATTTACATGCTGACACTTACTTGGTATCTGGTGCAATGCATGTTATTGAGAGAATGGCATCAAGAACTTACAGATAATCAGTTTATAAATACCTGTGCAATAAATGTCAAACCAATCAAGTTTTGTATGTACTGAAATGCAACCCAATGTATATCACTAAACTATTCAAGTATGGAAGTATGTATATTTAAGTATGTGGCCACTTAGGTGTATTCATTACCCACATTTACTCTTCTAAGGATAAGTCAATATGATGTGCTGTAGATGTAATACCACCACAGCATCCATGCATGATACACACACAGTGTTAAACGCTGTGACAAACAGCTTTTAAATAACCCATTAAAATTAATTATTTACTCACTGTTAGCTTTTAGTTTATCTCATATATTATTATATAGTTAATAAGTTATTAATTGTACTGCATTGTATGTATGTATTTAAGGGTCATAGCAGGTGGGGATCTGTAGTTTCTACCTACCCCTATGGGAAAAAGGGGTGAGTTTATGTATGCATTTACTATGTACTGCACATTCTGTGATTTGGATTATAGAAATTGTTTCTAGATAAAGATCATCATTTGAGCTAGTCTCCTGATCTGTAATGTATTTCGTTTTTATTAATAATATTTTTGCATGTAAGTATTTCATTTTATTATCAGATTTAACAAATATCATAATATATTGACTAAGTACTTGCATTTCTTGTTATTTTTAGTTATTACTATACATATATGTATAGATTACCTTGATTCCACATAGTGTGTTACCCCAGCCAGAAAATGTCGAATATCGTAATTTGAGTGTAATAGATAATTAGTACATCAGCTTCTATAATTGCAGTGTAGATTTTCTAATTTTTAGTGCTAATAGTTTTTTAGTTATTTGACAAAAACAGTTCTGGCTGTGGTAATGTTAACGTGGCCAGAAGTTTTGTTTATTAATGGGTATATTGAAATAAATTTTAGCTACATAATTAGTTCCTTAGATGAGGTAAATGTAGCGACTTAATTTAAAATGCATTGGGTTACCCGGTAATGCAAACATTACATTACATTTATCTTCTTACATCTAAATGTAAAAAGATAAATAAATAAATAAGTCTTGTGCAAAAAAATAAACAAGTGCCCTTAACCGTTTCAGAGATCCAGCAAACATGTAAACATTACCCCAGTAGGATCTTGAATATCTTCGCAACCATAAAAGATACAAATACATACAAATTAAGTCGCTACATTTACCTCATCTAAGGAACTAATTATGTAGCTAAAATTTATTTCAATATTTTCATTAATAAACAACTGGCCACAGTAATATTAAAACAGCCAGAACTGTTTTTGTCAAATAACTAAAAAAAAACCATTAGCACTACAAATTTAAAAATCTATGCTACAATTACAGAAGCTGATGTATTAATTATCTTTTTGTATATACATGTATGTGCACACTATTATTATTATTTTGAGTCTGTTAGCATAAATATTATATTTCGTAATAAAGCAAACAAATAACAAAAATTACACTCAAATTATGATATTCAACATTTTCTACACACACACACACTCACACTACCACATGGTGCCTAATTTCAAGCAATTTTTAATAAAAAATACCAACTAATTTATTACTTTATTTACATACAGATTTATGTCTATAATAAGGATTAGAAGTAAATTCTAAAGATTTAATATATGACACGGCCGGACAAACCATCTCAAACAGAGGAGCATATATTCCGTGTCTTAGGGCCAGCTGTTCTGGAGTTTCATCAGCATTATTTGTTTTATGGGCAAGGTCTGAAGTATCATCTCTTAAGAATAAAATTAATAATGTGGACTTACAATGACTAATTTTTGCTGCCAGGTGCATCGGGGTTTGACCTGAAATAAAGGACAATATTGTTCATTTTAGCTAAATCATAGACTTTGATAAAGACTGATAAAGTTTTAAAACACTGATGTTTTAAAATTGCTGGTTTTTCCAGTAGTTAATGATATGAAATAAAATTTGAATCAATCAGGGTGTTTCTAACTAAGAAAAGAAAACATCAAGTCTTAGATAGTATGCAACTCCTATATTTGAAAAGCCATTGCTACTATTTGTGACAACAATAGACACTTTCCTTCCATACCTATATCATATGAATATTAATTTCAGCCATACAATATTGTGTATTAATAAGTAAGCCTGCTGTGTGAGACAAAAAATCTAGTTTTCTCCTACCTCCATCAGAAAGAGCCCCCGGATCAGCACCAGCAGCTAATAGTCTTGCAGCAGCCACATAATTATTCCAGTTAGAAGCGGAATGCAAGGCTGTCCACCCAAGTTGTGTTTTAGTATGCACATTGGCACCAATACCCAACAAGTACGATACGACATCAGTATGGTTACTGTACGCTGCGCGGTGAAGTGGCGTGTATCCATCGGCATCTTGTGCATGAACGAGACCCGGTTGTTTCTTCAGTAGCTCTCTCAATATACAGATTTCTCCATGTTCTGCTGCCCACAGAACATAATCAATGGGATTGGCTGTAAAGAACACACATATTCCAGTTATTCATCCAAATAATATCTATTATATCGCAAGCATGTAATATTTATAAGATCTTCACCTTTTGGATCCTTGACTTCTTCTACATCTTGATCAGGATCGTCCCATCCAGATACAAACATTCCCGAAGTTTCCGGGTTCTTTTTGCATTGCTTTATTTCTTCGTGTACTTCTGCAAAGCTTTTCACTTCCCTATTTTCGTCCTCAGAATCCGACATTATCTTTTTTCTATTTGTTTTGATGGAACATGGATTGCGAAAATCAATCACAGCCACAGAGCATGTAAATTACAGCAGTTCGACCTGTGAGTTCGACCCACAGGTTTGACCACAGAGTACTATTTTATATGAATTTGACAGCAATCCACTTCGGTAAGCACGATCAATCACTCAGACTCAGTCAGATACTGTCATCAGTGTCATGTCTCTGTCATTGTCAAGATGATGTTTGCCATTTTATAGTCGAGATGTGACCTTTCTAACTTCTATGCTCAGATTTGTGAAACTTCAAGTAAGGCCAGTCCCTCACATGGACATACACAAAGATTTGTACCTACTCAATTTTCTTCGGCAAATTGCAATTTACCAGCGTAAAGCGTATAGACGTTATTTCATTGGTGTGTGTGTATGAGACCTTTCAATTTCGCTCACGGCACGGGCTCGCTGGTTATTTCAAACTCAAAATCTCACGTCCCCACATAGATTTTGACATGGCTAGCAACAAATCGGCTGATGAAATCTGTGTCTTGACGTGAGATTTTGAAATCACCAGCCAGGCGACGGTGAATAAAGTCGTTGCGCGTGTACTTAAATAATACACAAGGACGGCCGTCTCCCACCACCGACCGGTGCCACAGAAGACAATACAGAACTACATTTGCGTTGCGGCGCTGCTCAGGCGAAGCGATAGCACCCAATATTATAAGCATATCAGTAATGCTACGGCTACATTGACACGATAACGCGAACTACACTTCGCACGTTCTCTCTCGCACACCACTCGACGTCTCGCTGTACAACGGAGAGCGCGCGAAATGTAGTACGCGTTATCACGACAATCCAACCGTAGCTTAAGTATAAATTCCACAGAGCCCAGAACCGCCGCACTGTTAGCGTCCACCAAGTCTTCTCCGTGCTCTGTGATAAATTTAAATAAAGACATTGCCGAACGGAATGTTCAATGTGTCTACTACTAATCTACGATACCGCTCATACGGACAAATTCTTTACCATAACTGTCAAAAGTCAAACCTACGGATTGTAAAAAACACGCCATCGATCCTTCCGTAATATCCATTCATAATACTTAATATTATTTATGCTCTGTAACTCTGTCTGCTTATCTGTTACCTTTTCACCCCTTAACGACTGAATGGATTTGGATGAAAGGAACACGGATAGACAATGGCCTGGATAGGTAGGACATAGCATAGGATACTTTTACCCCGGTAGTACATTCTCGTATTTCTAGTGGAATCATTTACGACCTCCTAGCGGGCAAAAGCTATTGAAAATTTTATAACTTGATTTTGAGTGATACGCACTTTAGGGTTAGAAGTGTGCAGAGCAGCGAGGCATGATGACTTTTGAAATATTACTATCCTGTATATATATAAGTAGTATGTATGTATGGATGGCAGCACATCAAGCTACTACAATCTGTCAAATTTCCTTAATAGATTTTCAACTTTATCGCTAAAGCGTTAGGCTCAAGGTTGATTAGGAAAATTTGACAGTTTCGGGTAGCTTGACCTGCTGGCGTCTGTACATCTAAAATAAAGATAATTTTTGCTGCTGATTTTCGAACCACCATCACTAAATAAGTCACTATTAAAGCAAAATACTATTCTGGCTCGCGGCCTATTATATTGCTTTTCATTACGAAATGCACTGCAAATATTATTATTTGTATGTCTGTTTGAAGTTCTAATTACCTAACCTCTCTCCAATATTTAAAATCAGTTTGGTGCTGCATTTAGTGAAGACATGTTTGTGCAAACCAAACAGACAGACAAACTTTCGTATCTATTGGGAATTTACCTATTTTTGTATTATTTTTACAAGTAAAATACTACTTACAGCCTATTATTTGAATAACAACACTGACTATCCGCCATGATTGGAATTTAGAAATAATTTCAACATGGCGCCCGGTTGTTCAGAGTGTGTGTGTGTGAAAGTGCAGTGAAATTATGTTATTATCTAGAATTTTTAGTGATTATTTTAGTGTTTAAGTGAAAAGTGTGTGCTTTAATGCAGTGGTTTTCTTATCATGGCTTTGGATTTACGCCTGCATTCTCCTGCAGGCGCGGAACCTGTTGTTTATACATGGCCCCTCACTTCAGGTCATGGCTCGGTAAGGAAATCGTATATTTTCTTAACGTGTAGTTAGTTACAGTGACTCTAGTAGGAGTACTAGGTTTCTATTTTCTATTTTTCAATAGACTCGCGTTGTTATCAATGGTGATGTAACTAAATTGTTTAGGAGGCTCGCTGCTCCTATTGTACAACAAGTGACTATCCACCACTAAGTACTTGCTCGTGTTTAGTTGAATTATGGAGTGACCGTTTAAATTATACAATGATATCAATAAAAGTTCCTCAATGTACGTATATTGATTCGGGCAATATCAAGAAGTTTATCAAATATCTAGACATAGGTAAGCTCTTCTTCACGTCACATGGGTATTGCAGTAGAGTGTATTGACCTCGTGTTTTGTCAAGGTGTCGGCTTTTTTTAGATATGTACACACTGTTGTGTAGTTTCATTCGTCATTTATTTACATTTTATATGAGTCTAATGAGTTTCTGATTGTGTTTCACTAAGTTATTTGTTGATATAATTAGTATTTATTATGTTTCTACATAGGTAACTCTTGCTCATAGTAAGAGAAGAAAGCTACTGTATTATATTCATCACTAGCTAATTAAAAATCAGTTTATTTGATACAATGCTTACTTTTATAAACAAATATCAATAAGTAAACAAGCAATATTGCTAATATTTATTTTGGAAGCTGATACTTAATAGATAAGACTACAATCATTTTGCCTTCTGAACTTAATTATTATATTGTTATTTCACACTTATTAATAAATTAAAAAAAGAAACATTCAAACAAACAAACATTCATATGTATGGTATGTATGTATTTATTTTATATATAACTGGTACATCACTGACTACATACAGCACTGTCTCTCCTTCTCCCTTTAATCCATCCAAAGGTTGTCTGTAAAAGATCGCTTTTAGCGATAAGACCGCCCATTGTGTCACCCCATGTGTAAAATTTTTACACTTATGTCTGTAATTTTTATGGTGTACAATAAAGAGTATTCCATTATATTCAAATAATCTAATAATATTTATGAATATTTAAACATTTATTTATTTTATTTAATATATTTGTAACAGTCATTAAAAATATTGAATGTTTTTATATTGTTTATGTGCACATGCCTTTATGTATATTTTTAGGAACCTAACTATTTAATTTCTATGTAAAAACATGATGTGGAACTGATTACAAAGTTGTTGATTGTTGATAAGATTTATTTAAAAATACCTACTTATACACACATCTTTTCCAAGTGCTGATTATGTAATAAATACCATGAATACTCAGGTGCTTGCCGTTTTAATTATGTTTTGTGTCACCACTATGCATGATGCTTATATCTAGATTAATGTCAATAGAAAATCATTATTTTTAAGCAGTATTTGTTTTCATAAAATATAGGCCATCTTGATTTTACAAGTTTTTAATTATTTTCTTTTCCATTATTATAAAATAATATCAACACTCCTTCCAGTTGCCCCATAAATACTATAAAGTAGTTGGAAATATTTTTAATGTAGTTTCTTTGTGAGTCAGCAAGGTCAAAGTTTCTTGCATGTGAACTAAGTCAATTCATCACAGATAATTTAATGAAATACAATATTTCCAGTTTTACAAAGCCTTAAAAAGTGGAAATCTAAATAAACTACTGCAAAAAATGCACACATTACACCTAGTGTGCATTTTTTTTCTAATCATTTGAAAGATTTCTCTGTTTGGACACTACTAGCAAAGGCCCATACACAAACAGAGAAGAAAAGTTCTTTGCTTTAGTATATAAAGAAAAATGTAACTAAATGTGTATCAAAGTCAAATTAATGTCAGATTTTTGTAATGAACCAGGGACATCCAAATCAGTCACTAAATCATGCTTTGCTATTATTGATGTTTTTACTGTGTTGTGTGTGTGTGTGTTACAACAAACAAACTACACAATCACACACACACAAACTAAAAACTACAACTACTACTACACAAACTACTACTACTACTACTATATAATTTTGTTTTATTTTGCACAATCAAAGATAGTAATAATCAACAAATTAATTGTGATGTTTACACATTTCAAAATAGTACCTAATAATTTTATGTACAAATAGTTAAGTATTAATAATCTTGTCCATCTTGTTCTTGTACTAAAGTCTTTCAACTTTTAATTTATTAGATAAATACTAACACAGTAATGGATAATGAAATAGATTTTTGAATATAAAATGTTCCCTACATATTTTTTATTTATTTTATTATGCATTCAATTAAGCATATAATAGGTATGTGTGTTCTTTCTGGTGGGCTAAAATATTATTTTAGAACTTTTGGGTATTTCCATACAACAAATTCAAAATTGAAAAGAAAAGGAGCAAGGGGCAAAAGGAGTATATAACGATCGTAGTAGGTGGCGTTCTGTAGTTTCTGCCTACCCCCATGGGAAGAAGGCGTGAGTTTATGTATGTTTGTGTAAATTCAAAATTAATTTCATTTGTTTCAGGACAAACACGATGGGGCCTTGGAGATAGTAGAAACTATAAGGTACTTATTTTATATTGTTGATGTTAAATACATAAAGAGTACACCCATTGTAAATTTGTATTAAATTACAGGGTTATTTGAGGCTTGTTTGTGAGAACTAGCCATTCTATATTCAGCATTATTTGTCTTTTACTCAGAAAATCTTAAAATAAATGAATATGCCACACAAACTTTTGCTGAAGTGTGTGTTAACTAATACTGTGCTAATACTTCCAATTAAAAGCTGGTGGTGCACTTCAGAAACGGTGCCGTCATAAAACTAGGAAACTGTTCACTCGACCTTGATTCAAATAGTCCTGTATGTGTGTACGATAACCATTATAATTTCCGATACATAGAGTGCAGATTATTGCAGCTATTTATTACGTAAGTCGTACGATGATATTATAAGTAGGTACTTATATTTCCGCCTGCATTGATAACGAATATCACCTTATCAATCATTTGTTTGCTTATGTTTAAAATCCCACCACCCCGGCACCACCACCCCGGGACACCAGCCCGTATTACCTATTACCTATGTTTAAAATCATGCTGTGTTGCGGTTGAGATCACATTCACAACAAGCATTAAAACGTGTTCGGTGTTTGCAACCTACGCTACGCTCCGCTCCTTCGAGCTGTAACCGATTTATAATATCACTAGCATAAAACGGCGAAAGAAAGTATCACGTGAAAGACTGTAGACACACGTGTGTGTTGTTTTGAGATCGGAGATAGGAAACACCTGTCCTGTCGGGCACGAGCCTCCGGCAACCATGCGCCGGCACGACATGCGTACAGCAGACAGGCTATCGAAAATAATATTTAAAGATTAAGGATATCATTTACAAGAAATTATTTATAGTGAAATCTAAATATATAATATGACAGCCACAATAATGAAAATTTTGCTTCACTATGTGATGTGCGTGCTTCGATCCATTTCGGCGCGATGTTTTTGCTTTGGTGTGTTCTTTTTATTGCTAATTTTAAAGTAATAGATAATTTATTTATTAACAAACAGTACTGTAGCTAGTGTAAGGTTACCTCTTTTGTTCTGTTATAACTATGATACATAGAATATTCTATTTATATGTACAGTCGGCTTCTAAAGTACGTATACACACACGTATGATTCAAAAAGTGTAAGCCCAAATACGATCTTTCGAGATTAGTTTTAAATCACATACTATTGTAATATGGTTAGTTGAAAATTATTATAAATACCTATGTAATAGCTGTACTAGTTCTAGATATAAAAATGTGGGCGTAAAATGTTTCACTTTGTACAAACCTAAATAAAATCAAACATACACAGCTGCAGCAGCTTATGCTACAGCAGCAAATAAAAGCTCAAAAAATAATAATTTAAAACGTTATAGCGTAGTAATATAACTTGGTTGCTGGGGTTATCTTAAATTAGGATTAAAATGAGAACGAGTCTTGCAGGTCGATTCGGGCTCGAGTAGTCGGGAGCGCGAGAACCTTCACTATGACCTCTTTTTGTCCGGACGCGCTCATTCACCCGTTCGTGACCTTGAAATCGATCCCTATTATTTCGAAATAAGGGCGCGCCCTATACATATTTCTTCATCTTATAAAATTGCTGTGCAAAAGTATTTTGAATGCCGTGGCTGCGTGTTACTAAGTCATATTATGAAAATACATACAATATATTGTTTTCATAAGAATATTATTAAGCCATTGAGGTATGTTTTCAAATGGCATTTAAAATTATTTTTCTGTATAAAGCAAAAAACTAAACAGTCATAAAATCATAACAGAGTTTTGCACGAGTTCGTTGATATGAGGGGTCAAATCGTGGATGTCAGGTTGCATGACCTCGTTTAATAATGACACAGCGTTCGTTAAACTTAGTGCCATAATGGCAGAAAGTAGATTAAACAGGATGGTATAACGTTAGAAGATAAAATGTTCCGAGGTATCTCATCTCAATAAATAACACCGATTAAAACTCATTTGAAGTCCATTTTTCATAGCATTCATTGTCTGTATGAAATTAATATTTGTTAGGTACAAATAAGGCTCGTTGAATTTATGATAAGAGGCCATTTTATCACAGAGTCAAATTATCAACAAAATAATGTCTGACGTGGACGCTATCTGTCAAATACGCGAGTAGGTACATCAAAAACCGCTGACGTATTGGTAATTAACGTGACTTTTGACGTTGTAGTATCTATACATATTACAATACCTATTTATTTAGCATTTGCACTTGTCTCGCTTCTAAGTTCTAACTAATCCGTAGTTAAATCGTAATAGACTTCAGGTGCCTTATTATGACGTTCTAATGCCAATATGATTCCAGTGTGCGAGAGAGACCTAGCTATACATGACCGATAACACAATCCCTTTTTCGGACTGGAATCATGATGGCATTAATACTTCATAATACGGCACCTGGTTTGCGTAACATTGCGTTCGCTTTCCAGGATTAAGTACTTACCAAAACTTAATAAGAAAAATTAAAGAGGCAGAAGAGACTCCATTAATCACAACTAGGTATCTACTTGTAAAGCTAGACTTGTATTTACCGGCGGCCATGACCTTGACCAAGCGACTGATAAAGTAGAACATAACATGCTTTTACTTTACAACCTAGGATTGGTAGTCTATGTGCAACACATCGGCTTGCCATTGTATTTTATTCACTGGTATATGGGGGTATTATAGGTGGTTTATATTTAAATTCGAAAGAAATTATACAATATATATAATAACACACAACAACAATATATATTATTATTTTATTATGCCTAGCCTTTTCCCAACTATGTTCGGTAGGTTTCCAGTCAAACCGGACGCAGCTGAATACCAGTATTTTATATGGAGTGACTGCCTATCTGACCTCCACAACCCAGTTACTGGGTAATACGATACCCGTTGGTAAGACTGGTTGTCAGACTTTCGGGCTACTGACGATCCGTAACGACTGTCAAAGATCCACGAATGACAGCCGGGACGGCTTAACGTGCTTTCCGAGGCACGGAGGGGTATAGGATATGTAAAGATGGTCACCCATCCACGGACCAAACCGCGGCAAGCGTAGCTTAAACCGATCGATCGACCCTTGCGGCTGTTTTTACTTAGCTACAAGCCCCTCTTTTTCTCTCGAAAGAAATTATACATAACCTATATAAATATGTATGTATAATTACTTGTTCCGACTGATTCATCAACGCAGATCCTAAACCGCTGGGGCTACAAACTTGAAATTTTGGCAGTTGATGCTTTTTATGTTGCAAGGATCCACTAAGAAAGGATTTTTGGAAATTCGACCTTTAAGGTGGCGAAAAGGGGGGATTTGGTTGGTATGAAAAATCTTATTCCTTGAGTTAATAAACTTGAACCTTGGCACGAATAGGTACTTATCTAAATAAATTATGAAGTTTGTCATTTTTGCTTTTCTAAACTACCCTCTAAAGGGGGATTGGGGGATCTCAAAGTTTATATGAAAGAATTTTAACGCGCGGTCCGATTAACTCGAAACTCAGTATTTATACATAAGACCGAAAATAAAGAATGATGTGTATCAGGGTTTTTTGAAAATCTACCCCTAACGAGGTACTAAAGTACCAGTACCCAGACGAGGTCGCGCAGGAAGTGCTAGTTAAGTATAAAAGTACATTCAGATTCACCACATTGACACAATATAGGTACGTAAATTTGCCCTGTTATAGCCATTTCACACGGCTGATAAAGAATGACATTATTGTGATTTGAATAATTATACGGACATAATATTATGTTTATGTTGAATATCAATTTGCTTAGCAATCCGTTTCATGAGCTGTACATAGGTACGCTACTATGCCTGTTGCTAATAAAGGTTTCTTTGTTTCAGGTGGGTATGCGACGACCTGCCGGAGATGAAAGCGGCGCTGGAGAACAACATCTTGTGCGACTACGACACCCACTCGTACGACAGCATGAAAGCCCTGTGCGACCGTTTCAACCGCGCTATCGACTCCGTCGTCGCTCTGGTGAGATTTATTTTATTACTACTATACGTTCACATATCTTATTTAAAACAGCCCAAAGTTATTACATACAAATTACAACATTTCATCAAACTTAATCACCATATTAATGAACCACTAACGTAAAAATAACATTTGAGTTTATCAGACACGTTTAGGAAAAAAAAAGCAATATGTAAGTATAATAAATAAGGTCACCCTGCAATAATATGAACATGATTACCGAATTGATTGAAACTTAGAAGCCAATTCATCACGTTTACTGCGATACATGGTATTATGACAACAAAATTGCAACATACTCGAAACGTTATTGCAACGGGCTTTAGTGGAATAAACGGTAGTGTAGTGACCGAACATTGCTATCATGCATTATTACAATAGTTACCGCGATATAAAGTGGTTCCTAGCATGTAGGTACCTATGCGTTATTGACTACATAATACTGTATTTACATAGCTGGAAATACTATGTGCCAGTCAGGAAACTTGTTTTTTAGGGTTCCGTACCCGAAGGGTGCGAAACAGAACCCTATTAAGGTGGGCATTCACGATAGCGTATTTGGCGTGGCTCCAAACGACTAAAATCAAATGGAGCGATTGGACATTCAGAGTTTTACATCACGACAACGGATTTTAACATTCACGATCAAATTTTGGATGTAACATCACGCATTAACGCCATTTGGCGTGATGGACTGACCGTGAATGCCCGCCCACCTTTACTAAGCCTCCGCCGTCCGTCCGTCCGTCTGTCAGCAGGCTGTATCTCATGAATCGTAATAGGTAGACAGTTGAAATGTTCACAGATTGTATATAATATTTCTATTGCCGCTATAACAACAAATAATAAAAAATAATAAAGTTAAAAATTAAAGGGGGTCCCCATACAAGAAACGTGTTTCTTTTTAATAAAGTAAAAAACGGGTAGTGTTAAATAGTGTACCGGTGGTACGGAATCCTTCCTGTGCGAGTCTGACTCGCACTTGGCCAATTTTTATTGTTGAAAAAAACTTAAAAAGTGGTTCTAAACGATTAATTATGATGATTATTCATCGTTATTAAGCCTGTCTAGTCGTTTCCGTACCAATTATTGGGGATGCTTTTCAGTGTAACTAGATTTGGTAAAAACAACAATATTTGACGAAGGCATGCGATATTGCCATAGTAGGTACCTATGCAACATGCAACACGAAAAATAATGCAAAATTCTCAGCACCCCCAGTTATGCGGTTGCCCGTTGCGATAATATACATATTTACATCATTACGAACGAGCGATATCATTCAGGTAGAACAAGTTACACACGGAGATAAAAATAAACACAATCTCAGTCGAATAAATAGCTTCCTTGACATTGATCTTCACAATCAGAAGGCTTCTTTATTTTAAACGCAATGCGCTTTTATTGTAATCTAATTACCTACCCTGTTTATGCTTAGACTTGTAGGTATGATAAAATGTGGGCGTCCAAGCAAAAAGGTTTCAGTAGTGGGGTTATTGACTTAAGACCAGATTCGGTATCTAGAATAGTCAATTGATAATACCTAAGGATTAAAAAAATATTCAAAAACTGGCACATTTTTTTATCAGACATTTGAAGTTGAAACTGAAAAAACTTGATTTGAGAAAAAGCATTTTCAAAGTTTGATTTTTGGTACAACTTGTACATTTTCTGATGTTTCCAAGTACATTTTCTGGCACTTAGAAACATCATATAAAGTCATTTACTATATCAACTTGTAGATAATTGAGCATTAATTAATAATCAATTAAAATCGAGAAATGCAACATTTCACCCAACTTTACAAAACTGCGTATATCTCGGAAACTAAATGCCGAGAACTGGACCCTTTTTGCTTGGACGCTCACAAATAATTAATTATTTATGGATATTTAAATAGTTTAGTTTCCATGTGGCAGTGGCATAGATAAAACTAGATGAATTATGATACTATTCTCTTTCTCAAAACCGCCTGCAATTAAATGGAACGAAGAGTTTCTGTTCTTTAAATACGCGTGGTATACAACGTGTACTCAATACAGCTCAATAAAAACAATGTTCCTGGCTAAGTATGAATGGGCCTCGAAACAACAATTTTAGACATTTTTATTGCGGCTATTATTTTTATTACGGCTGTTGTATTTGTATCAGGTAACAAACTTTTGTGTAATAAACAGCAAAAAAACGCGTAGGTACCCATTCTCAAAATTGACAGAAAAAAACGTGCGTGCGTAGTCTTTATTTTTGTACAAAACTGCTGTAAATTGTCCTCTTGCTAGGTAGGTATAGGTATAATACAAATTCATCGGAAATGTAACTGTTCCTGTATCAACTTAGTTATACGTTTGTTAACTGACGAATTAACTCCACTCTGTGACGGTTACACAATGTACTGTGCTTAATTTTCAGTTGCGGAAGCATCACCAATGTCACCTTAGCTATTATTAATACTCTGTAATAATGAGTTCTACCGATGACATTCGTTTTTGTACATATTTACAAATTATGCGCACAAAATTTAAATAATTTGTGTTAGGGAAAGGATAAATAAATGTATATTTCGGAAATTCGGAATTAAAAAAAAAAAAATCTGCTCGGACGAAACGGTTCTTGTTCAGTTTTTTCATGCGCATGCTACACAGCACAGCTAATAAATTTCACAGGCTGCTTTTTTTAAAAATCCAGTATGCTTTAAAAAAAACGTCGCGTTATAAAAGCACCCGTGCGTAGTGGGCTAAGGGACAGATTTCAATTTGGAGGTCTTCAAATCGAGATTGAATTGACTTTACAAAATCAGTTATGCTTCGCTTTGTTGGGTCTCAACACGTCACCCACCCACCATGCATACTTAATATTATAATTTACAAAATAATGCGAAAGTAACTCTGTCTGTCTGTTATCTTTTCACTCTCGCCGTAACGGCTGAACGGATTTCGATTAAATTTGGCACAAAGGTACTGACATAACATATGATACTTTTTAATTTTGTATCCTGGTATTACGTTCCCGTTGGATATTTTCCGACTTCCACACGGGCGAAGCCGCTGGCAAAAGCTAGTACGAATATAAAAAATATAAAAAGCCGGGAGGTGTCGTGGGAGTTGGGACGCACGCGGTTGGAACGAAGTTCCTTTCGCTGTATATTCTGTAAGCGATCTAGATGGCAATTTATGAAAAAACAAAAACTTTTGACACTTGAAACTGACTTTTACGCCCGTAAAAGTCAGTTTTCGCTTTTTCGTTGCGTGACGATTTCTACCAGTTTACTCCTATCCTACCACAAGCCGCTGCTGTAAAGAACTTCGTCGTTACAATAAAAAAGGTGATGTCTTCTGTGCGACCCTGACCTTGTTGAGTTACTTTATAGCAAGTAGACAAAATGTCACAGAATGTCACAGTTCACTAAACTCTCGTGACTTTAATAGTTGACATGTCTATGAAATCTAGGCATAATTTATTCGTAAGGCGCAAACGAAAACCGAAATAAGCTTCCAGCTATTATTTACGTTTTTTATGATTACTTAATAGCACTTAGCTCTAACAAAATAAAACCGAAACTACTAGTTACCATAGGTTGGAAATAACAAAAATTCTAATAATACGCATAGAATTATACTAACACTGTATAACCTAATCTGGTCTAAAAAAGGAAACACGGAAATCAATTCTGTATCTCTCCTTGAAGATGTTTATTTTTGTAGAGCTGCAGACTACATCCAAATGTTGAGTCAGCTAGCTAGAAACAGCGGACTATACCGCGTAGTGTAGCATGTGCGAAACGGTGCTGTGAATGTGGGGCAGTGAGGGGCAATAGAGGCGAGGGGGGCGCGACGGGCTGCAGGAGGGAGACACGAGGGCCAAGATGGCGGCGAGGACGCAACGATCGATGTCCGCAGACGCCGCGCGAGGCTAACTCTATTTATACACGTTGCATACCATTTTCACTATGACTTATAACTTTTTTTTTTAAATCATAGGTCGACTAGTTGTTTGACGTGTCGTTGTGACTAGAGATTAGGGTAATTTAGGTTAAGGTGTGATAAAGTATTTATTATTAGTTTAATACGTATTTGTGTAATAAGTATCTAGTTAATAGTTTTATTTTAAAATAGCTTAAATAAATTATTCATTTGGGTATTAAAACTAAAAAAAAAAATTTCAAAGTTTGGAATATGTTTATGTTTTAAAGGTTGTGAATAACATCAATAAATGTTCCTAATCATATGTTTTAGTTACTGCAAATATTATAACCGTAGCATATTTTTTTTTGCAAAATCTGTAATTAAAAGAAAATCTTTGTATTCCCCAAAATGTTCGGTCGGTTCTAAAGTTATTTTTACATCAGTACAGGCCCAATTTATCGTTTCCTTCCTATGGAGTAAAAACTCCGTGGTTATGACCTAAAAATACAGGTGTAATCGTAATCAGACTATAATCTGTGGTTACTATCGATTCATTGAATTACTTCTTTTTTTTTTTACTGAATAAACAACTACATTACATGCAACCTTGATTAAATAAGCTAATAATGATGTAAATCGTAGGTTTAGGAAAGCATAATATGCTAGTTTGCTTTTTAAATATCGGTTCGTATAAATATGAAGGCTTGCACTTGTCTAGAACGGCCGTTTTGTAATTATAGAATTGTCCTTTATATAGAGGTGATGTCATTTGTGTTACTTGGTTAGAGGACTAGCATATTGAGAAGTTTAACGTTACGTCTATTCTTCAAACGTGACTCGCATAAATACGGTTACCTCTCTACATAATTTATCATTATCACCAACCTGTACTGTATGAGTTAATAATGTAGGATGAGAACTTGTAATTTAAGTTTCGAAAAGAAAAAGAAAATGTCGTATTTTTTCACCATAATTATCACGAAGAACATCATTTCCTGGGAAATGAGCTGCTGAATCTGCTGTGCTTACCTATCTACTAGTTGCTAAGCCAGTAATAAAAATATCTTGAGGTACATTTATTTACTATCTTGACATATTGAGTAGGTCATTTAAATATGAACGAACTCTAGTCGCGTGCATAGACATGTAGTGACCTCGGTCACGTTTATTTATCTTCAAAATAATATCTTTCTATTGGTCTAGTTCCCAGTGTGAACTCGGATAATTTAATTTGCATTAGCAATACAGATTGAAGACGAGGTATATTCTGTTCATCAGTCAACTAATAACTTGGTTATTGTTCTTATTTGGTTTGCTGTAATTGATTAATTTATGAGTTTTATTATTATTATTACATAATACAGTAGACTTTTATTTTTACCTTTACCGTTTTCCGGGTTCCGTAGCTACATGGCAAAAACCCTTATAATTTCTTTGCTATTGATTGAGATTTGGGATATTTTCGATTTCAACCGCAGAAATAACTTAGTTTTTAAAAAGTAGTTTTTTCGAGAAATATGTAGGTAGGTACCTATTATAAAATACAAACTTTTTTTGCGGCTGGTAAAATAAATATTCTGCTAAATATTCCCGACCACGGAACCCTTCACTGTACGGTACGGGGTCCGACACGTACTTGGCCTGTTTTTTTTTTTTAACCATGCCTATGTAAGTTTCGGTTTGACTCAACTAGCTTCATATTTCTGACTGACCGACTCCTTGACAATTTCAAAAGTGTCTGTAAATGGTTTAATTGAAATGAATGCTTTGAATTTAAGTTTGATTGCTGTTCACGAATCGGAAAAACATTGTTATTATGTTGAATCAATACCGAATGTATTAATATCCGCCCAATTTCCCTTATTATTGATCGGGTATCTATCAGTAAACCCGTAAATTAGCTTGGAACATAATTTATTGCGGGTACAAAAACACTTCCTAAATCATTTTACATTGGTACCTAGGTAGGTATTTTTGGTGAAGAATGGATTTCGAATCGCATTGTTATAGTGAGTGGCTCAGTGCGGGCCACTTGCGGGGGCGTTGACCGCAATATTGAGCGAACGCGAATGTCTCGCGTAGTGTTAATGACCTTTTTTTTCGGCTGCGCCAGCGTCTTCATTCTGGCTATGAGGTTTTTTAAAGTGATTTAAATTCCTATATTTTTATGTCAATTTAGCATATTAGTTATTACACATTCTATATCTACGCAGCGTTTTATAAGCGTTATAGGTACCTACTTATTTTTTTTATGAAAATCTTAACTTCGATATTATTAGAAAACATAATGTATCTGTGACTGATAAAAAGACTGAAAATATTATAAGTAACACACTATATTATTTTTATAAGTACATTTTAAATAATAAACAAATTATGCTTCTCTACAACCTTTTTATTTAGTGCAATAAACATTTAAAATAACTTAATTGAAAATACAATACATTTGTTATTGATAAGTTTCTAATTATTCAAATTCTCATTAATTGTAAGATAACGGCTACTCTCTTTGTTACTAATTGATAAACTTATTACCTTTTCCGAGAAGTGTCATAGACGAACGATAACAGAATTTAGTTTGCGATAAATTTTAAATTGGTCAAGTCTGATACCATCAGCAACGTTGTAATTCAGTAATTCAAATTATTTTCAGCAGATAAACTTGCGACTCGCTCGCCAGGTAACCTACCTATTAGGTATTAACGCTGCATATTTGTAACATAATAATAGTAAACGGTATGTTATTGCATGCACTGCGCTGAATTAACGTGGGGCCGCTTTCTAATTTTCACCGAGTAAGTAGATAGTGAGTGACGCAATGGTTTAGCGCCATATGGACTGTTTGGGCAACGGGTGGGCCTGTGAGAACTGATTGCATCACTGTTCTGAGATGCAACGCCTTCTAGTCTGTCTGCGTTACGCACATTGTATGTAGATTGACTGATGTGCGTCGTTAGATCGTCAATACAAGTAGTATTGACGATAGGTACCTTCTACCTATTTAGTTTTATTGTAAACGGTAAGTACAAAGAAATCGAACAATACTTACCATTGTGTATTTTTATGAAGCGTTTCAGAGGCTAAAGTATAATAAAACAGCCACACTAGGTATACAATTTATTACATTACCTTATTATTAGACCAAGACCTTGCGGAAGTTACGTCATTTTTCTATAAACGGACCTGAAAAAAGATTGTTTACATTAGACTTGGTATTGATTTCCCGAGCACGCCTGCCTCCCCTGACCCCATTACCTCCTTCAATTTAACGGGAGCAAATTATGTGGGGTACGCACACCACTTCGTTTGAACATTGTTTATACCTACCAGTGATATTTAACTTCAAAGGAAATAAACAAAGCCTCTCGTACACTATCACGTACACTACGTGTACACAAGGTAGTAAGGTAACAATAATGATGAACCAACTATA
Organism: Fissipunctia ypsillon; assembly: GCA_947568875.1. Lineage (NCBI taxonomy): Eukaryota > Metazoa > Arthropoda > Insecta > Lepidoptera > Noctuidae > Fissipunctia > Fissipunctia ypsillon. Next base: position 11,250,634 of record OX387644.1, on the reverse strand, counting down.
CTATAGAATTGTACATATATTTAACCAATGCCACATGCATGACCCTTCTGCGAATATTATTATGCTACTTACTGTACAGGCGGAATTATTATACATGTGCGCACACAACATAGCTATTTAACAATTATTGCATAAAATATTGAGTTAATGTATCAAATGGAAGGTTATTTCGATTCATCGCTTTATCTTTTATTATGAATGAATGCATCAGACAAAACGTAAACAAATGCATTATAAAAGATTCGATAAGGTCATACCCGCAGTCGGTAACTCCTATTCCTCACTATGTAAATGATTAGTGACTAAAATGGTAAAATATGGCGTGTAAAGAAAACAAAAGATAAACTGCATAATATCGTACTTAAACAGGTGTTTCTTTTTTCAAGCCAGTATGTTTGTGAGTCTGTAGGCGATCCTAGTGAGACGCTGAAAGGAACGGCTATCTTTTGCTAAAATTAAAATGAAATCAAAATTGGGATAAAAAAATGAAACAAAATGAATGTGACATTTTTTTTAATGTGACAAAATGAAATGGTGGCCACTTCGAATACGTTGTCAAGGTCAATATGAATTAATATTTTCGATAACTTGCATACATATAGTACCTAAAGTTAATTTGTTGCTCAGAAATTATGGAAGCGGCTTCCTAATGCGGTTTTTTTCCTTAATATTAATCCCGGGATTCCAGAAAATCCGGGAATGCACAACTAATCGGATACGTCGTATAGAAACGACTTCTTAAACATGTGATATTATTTATTTAAAAATACCGAGACACTGGGATCATATAACTATTCTTAAGCTTGAAATTCATTTTTAACCCCCGATAACCCCCGATGCAAATATATGTGTATGTAGGGTGTAAGAAGAAGGGTAGTGCGTGTCGATTTTATTGTCAAAAAGTAGTAAATTTATCAATTCCTGAATCGCGAAATTTTTACGATCGATACAAAAGTGCATCCCGTATTAGCCAACACCTCAACTTTAGCTAAATATGCATCCGAATATCCGATCTCTGCCTATGATTGTTACATGATTTAGTGTGCAATGTGATGTAGAGGCAGAATATTAAAAAAAAACTAAAATACACGTTTTTAGGGTTCCGTACCTCAAAAGGAAAAACGGAATCCTTATAGGATCACTTGTGTGTCTGTCTGTCCGCCTGTCAATTTGCCCCGAATCTAATGGACTGATTAAGTTGAAATTTAATACACATAGGTATGAATTTCTGTGACCCAAACACAGACGTGTAACGTAAATAAATGAATTTTGAATATTCACTTTTGGGGGGCAATAAGAAAATAAAATTAAAAGTTTTTCAGCTACAATTATCATTAGAGGGAAGCCGAAGAAAAAATTGTTCAGTTCTCGTAAACTCAGACAAAAATCTGTAGGTATATGATGTGATGTGATGATGTGACACAGTTACACATACAGGTGTAAGTACCATATAATTTGACATTAAGTAGTAGACGTTAAGAAGAGTGGTTGTAGTAGTGGTTAAGAATCGGGTTGTATGAAGGCTGTGCCCCTGATATATATGTATAGGTATATTTTATAATTCTAAAATAAATAGTTTTAAAGTTATTTAAGAAAATAGACGAAAATTGACCATACTTATCTTCAAAACTACCGAGCCTAAAATTTTGAAAAAAATAATACAGAAAATAGTTCTATGCCTACTTATAGATTACAGGAAAACCTATAAGAAGTCTTTTAAAATAACACGCCAAATCTCCAAATATTGTGCGCACAAACTTACATTTGCAGTTGGATATGGGAGAACATGTTTTTCAATTACAGTGTTAAGTTTGTTCTTGGAATAATTCTGTTTCTTCTTTCTTCATCCCAACTACGGAACCATTCATTGTGCGTGGTCCGACACGCACATGGCTAGTTTTTTAAATACATTTTAATGTCCCTTTTATTTTCTTTAAAATTGAGCTCATGGTTCATTTCAGGGTTTTCTGTATGCCCTGTAGTTTAGAAGGTACCCAATTTGGCTAGATAAAATAATCAACCTGTGTAAATTAATGTAACACAAAACAGAATAAATAATTAGGTGCTTCGTAGCAATCGCAGCTGGGGTGTGATAAAACTATTTTTATCGCAAGATAGGTATTGGTTTTTTGTGTGTAGTAAATGCCACATAACTTATTTAAAATGCGAGATGTTATTGACCTCAAGCTTTTAAGTTCAAATTGGCAGGACTCTGTTGCTACATTTATTAAACCTTGAACCGAGAATCGGACTCAAGGCCATCGACATTGCTCTTAAATGACGCATTTGCCTGTATCGATCGGTCATTTTGCCATGTTCGCAATGTCAAGGTTTGAAGGCAACCTACTATTGTAATAATAAATAAGCTACTATAATACCTACTTACAGGAATTTTATTACTGCATGGTGGCCTAGTTGCATTGGATTGAATGTCATGCATTGATCGGCACGCTTCTCTATCAAAATAAAATAAAAAATGTATGTAACACACTTGCCCAGGAAACTGAATGAAAAAGCTGTTGTGATACTTATTATGATATTGTTGGTAAATTACTGGGATTCCATATTTATGCAAATGTATTATGAGGATAATTGTTGGATGCGTATTAGGTACCGAACTCATCGACATGCGATCTAAACTATCTAAAGTAATATTATAATAAAGATTTGATTTTTTGTATATTTGTTACCTACACTTTCACGCTAAAACGGCTGAACGCATTTGACACATGAATAGACCATGATCTGGGTTAGGACATATAATACTTTTTATCCCGATATTCCCACGGGATCGAGACTTAAGCGGCCGAAACCGTGGGGCGCAGCTAGTTTATTATAAACATCAACATGTAGGTATTGTGGGAGTGGTCTCATCTCCATGCGCTGTTATACCAACACGGAACATTGAAAAAAATAAAAACCAACAACTTTGAACCGAATAGATGATTTATCGATGTTATGCAAATAATTGTTATTATTTAATTACAGGAAAAAGGCACTTCGTTACCAGCGCAGCGGTTGAACAAGTATCCGTCAAGGGGTTTGCTAAAACACATACTCCAGCAAACATACAACCAAGCAGTGTCTGACCCGGATAAACTCAACCAATATGAACCCTTCTCACCTGAGGTCAGTACTAACGGTTATTTATTACGTAATCCGTATTGTTTATAGCCGCGGTCATTATGTCGTGTTGCCAAGTTTGACCTGAGCTATTAATAGTTTAGGAATTTAAAAATATACGACGTTTTGTTTTCAGCAAGTAAATTGAACAGTACCCTAATTGCGTAACAATGTCCTAATCGTAATAAATAAGTAGCATTTATTTTGACAATCTACCTGCCAACCCCAATGAATATCCTTAGGACACTTTTGTGTAGGAAATCTGTCTACCCACTCAACAATAAAATCAACGCGTTTTTGGATATTGCTGGATTAGGTACACACTTGCAGTATCTTCAATTTAATCTGTTGTGAACATGGTTATGTAGTTAATTATTATGTGTATATTAGTTAATTTTGACAATATTTAAGAATTTACTACTGCACTAACACATTTAAAAATGAAGTGGGATTTAAAGGAAATAGGAAGTCAGTAAATGGTCACATTATCAGGATACTGTTGATAATATGCCTAATTATTCGTGTAATGAATTGTGTTGCAATTTATAATTTGTAGTAAAAAAATGTGTATTTATGTCGACAGGTATACGGCGAAACATCTTACGAGCTGGTGTGTCAGATGATAGATCAAATAGATATAACCGCCGACGATGTGTTCGTGGACCTGGGCTCGGGTGTAGGGCAGGTGGTCCTACAAATGGCGGCCGCAACACCTTGCCGGGTCTGCCTCGGAGTCGAAAAGGCGGAAGTTCCTAGCAAATATGCTGAGGTAAATATCACTTTAATACAGCATCCTGTATAAAACTATGCAGTGTTAGGTATTAGTAAATAATATAAAAAAAATTACTTTTCAGAGTATGGACGGTCACTTTAGAATGTGGATGAGATGGTATGGGAAAAAGTTCGGAGAGTATAAATTAATCAAGGGCGACTTTTTACTGGATGATCACAGAGAAAAAATAAATGCAGCGACGATAGTTTTTGTGAATAACTTTGCATTCGGCCCGCACGTGGACCACCAGTTAAAAGAAAGATTTGCTGACTTGAAAGACGGTGCTAAAATCGTATCATCGAAGAGTTTTTGTCCGCTGAACTTCAGGATAACGGAGAGAAATCTCAGTGACATCGGGACCATCATGCACGTCAGCGAGATGTCTCCACTCAAAGGATCCGTCTCGTGGACGGGGAAGCCAGTCTCTTACTATTTACACATTATAGATAGGACCAAATTGGAGAGATATTTTCAAAGACTGAAAAATCCGAAAGTCAAGGTCAGCAAAAGGGTCTGTTCCAATCACTTTACCTTTTATAAGATTATTAAGATATTTGATTGTTTTTACTGTTTCCATGATGATTTGACTGTGAAAATAATTTGTTTACCAAACTAGTGACTGGACAATAAAAGGCTCTGGAAATTTAATTGTAACAATTGCAACAAGAGTTTGAATAGTTGGATAGTTTTTATATAACTTATTTAAACAACCAATCGTCATGTTTCTGAGCTATATGAATTCCATGTGTGCTATGTCAAGCTATGCAGTAGAGATAGGTAGAAATGTGAAGTGTAATTGTGTGGATAATGAAAAAAAAAACAATTTATAAGGTTTTCCTATCTGGGTTCCGTAGTTTAACTAGTAATTTCGTCTTGTCCAGTTGTCTAAACTTTGACCCCTAACCTCTAAGTACTTATTTAATCTTTTTAAATTTGCAATATTTTCAGGCATTTGATCTGAACCTTTGTTTTAAATTATATAAACAGACTTCAATGAATAAGTTTGGAAGATATGGTGTACCAAGTTATTTAGCTGTTGACCTCGTTTAACCTGTTCCTTGGCGACTACACAAATATATTGGTGGCAAGTTACAGATTTCAGTGAGGATCTAATATATGAAATATTAGTTTTTATGTTTCACTACTATTGTACCCCAAACTATGGACAGTGATTACGGAATCCCAAGTGCAGGTTTTTTACTATTCCACATAGAGAAGTAGAATTGCTTTTCTGGTCAGCTGTGTTGCATGTTTGCATTGAATAATCCCATATGGTTGCTGATCTTTCGTTTTTCTCTATTTTGTTCTGGTCTATTTCTAAACTGACCTAAGTAAGGCTTCTCCATTTTGCTAAATTTTGGGCATCCTCTATTACATGTGCAGTTTAAATGTTGTCCCTTTAGAAATCCAAAGTATTTTATTCTGCTTCTTCATAGCTTATCATTGCTTACTAAATAATATTACTTTTTTTTGAGTTCGTGTAAAATTCGGCTTGTTTTGTTTATTTCTTGGATTTGCAAAATTCCAAAAAATCACATTGAAATGATAGGTTATGTAAATGTGCATTAATATAGTATATACTTAATGAACCTAGAACAATAACAGAGAAGCTAGTTATTTTAGCTAGCTATTTTCTGGCTAGTTCTTACTCCCAAATAAAAAATACAGGTACAAGGTTTCATGTTGTTGCTCCATGTTCGTTTTGGACTTAACGCAATGTTATTCGAAATGAGTTTGATTACACAAGTAGCTCAATATTTTATATTTATACTTGACTGTCTATGTTGAACAAACCATATTATCTAGCTAAGTGTCTTTACACACGAGCGAGACGCGTCAACGGCAGAGGCAACTGCATGCGTTAACGACAGTCGTCGACGTGTGCAGTTGCCTCTGCCGTTGACGCGTGTGTAGAACACACTATTTAATTTGCAGAGTATGTGATTTTGTACTTTATACCTTGACTGAATCTCCTTATTGCAAACATAAACTCGTCTACCCGGGAAGCTGCTCAATCGATATCAGGGTGGTGCAGGTCAACGGTTATCTTTATTTCAGCAAACTAGTTGTTTATCGACGTCAAAGAGTGTAAACACGTGTGGACTATTTAGAAGATTACTTTACTGGTGTTGTTTTTGTTAGGGCACGCAGAACGGATGTGAGGAGGGTGAAGGGAGCGGGAAGAGACACCTGAGCGCGCCGCCCACGCGCCAGCCGACGCCCGACCTGCTCAATGGCAACAGCAACCACAGCACTGCTTCACTTCCCGAGCGACGGAGGAAGGTGGCAAGACCTAGAGCTGTCAGGTATGCAAACTCAAACTCAAAGCATTTAAGTGTATCAATTAATCCAATGATAGGCACTTTTGTATAGGCAAGTAGTCAGTCAGTCAAAAAGATGAAGCTAGTAGCCCATTCCAAAGCGTAGTAGATTCCTATGGAGAAAAACGGGGAAGAAACTTTATGGACACTCTTTTAAAACAATATGTTGTTACATAATATTGGTTCCATCATTCATGTTGAAATTATATATGTGAGAACGATGTAGACGAGATTGCCATTTGAATCAATTTCCTACTTTTAGTATTTCAATAACCGATCGATGAATCGTTATACCGAACTTTTTTTTTAATCCATCTTTGGGAGGACTGATCGGATTTTTAGATTGGTATTTTTATGAAAGTGGCAGCTATGCGTATTCTACAACCGATCTCTGATTTTGACAAATCAATTTTTGAACGCTATTGATCTTTATTTGCGATCCTCAAATTTTGACCGATTGTACTGTGAAAAATCGTGAACATGGAAATATTTTCAATTGATAGTGATAATAGAAGAAAGAAAATACGTTTATTTGCGGTAAACATGACGCAAAAAAAGAACACAAACACAAAAAGAAACAAGTTGGGGGAAAATATGCGTCACATCCACGCAAAACGGCCATCGCTCAGCATAATGCTGCAACCCTATGCGAGACAGAGCCCCAGCGCTGATTTTCATGATATTGAAGTATTAGCTCAGCTATTGGATTGGAATAGTAGCTTAAATTTTTAAATTGACTGCCTCGTTGGTCTAGTGGTCGCAAGCGCTACTGCTGAGCATGAGGTCCTGGGTTCGATTCCCAGGTCGGGCAGTGTTATTGGGTTTTTCTATCTGAAATTTCTCAGTAGCAGCCCGGAGTCTGGATTTGTGCCCGGTAGATGGCAATAGGCTCGCCCCCTATTACATGGGACTCAACCATAACTGACGAAATGTGGGTGTTCTATACTATAAGTACACCTCTGCCTAACCCTTCGGGGAAACAAGGCATGATGTTATGTTATTTTTAAATGCGTTTCATATGTTTCAACCATTCAAAAATGTAAAGTTATTCCCTTAGGTATTTAATAGGATATTTCATTCTTAGTCAACTCCAAATTTCCCCAATGTCTAATTTTTTCCTCCAAAAATTTTCCCAAACTTTTCACAAATACGAATTTTTTTCCCTAAAATCGCCAAAAAAACCCCAATCTGGCAACGCTGAACTGACGCTCCATTGTGATTGACTGACGTTCCGTTCCTCTTCAACAAAACATTGTAAGTTTTACTAATCTTGACAAATAGTTAAAATATTCTATTTTACCGCAATCAATTGTTACTGTTGTTGTTTCCACCAGTTTTTATGACAAGTCTTTCAGTTCAAGCAGTGCGGTTATGGAATGCCTTGCCCGTGTCGATAAGGCGTGCTCAATCTTTGTCCACTTTTAAAAATTCTGGTAAAAAAACACTTCCTCTCTCCTTTACACTCTAAAACTCATCATTACATAAAGTTCCCTGCCCCTGTTTCATGTTTATTGTTGTACATATATATATACGTATGGTACAGATAGTGCAATTCACGAAGACGCGCCCCACCAATTTTTGGTTGAGGGGATCGCGGGGTGCGGGGAGTTTGCTCCGAGCGGCAGTCGCGAACCGTCAGCGGTTCGATGCACACGAATACTACACTCTATGCTGCGAAAATCCAGACTCGTCACGAAAGTTGCTCTACTTTATATATTTTTAAAATGTCGAAAAAATCTCAGCGTGTTGTTCTTAAAAGCCAGGTATGTAAAGAAGTTTGTAATTACTAAAATACATGAAATTAGCTAACGAAAGTAATTTAATTTTAATAAATAGCAAATTTTAGTAATAGTGGATTTCATTTCATCTTTACAAATAAGTAAAACTATGTAATGTTTTTTTTTAATTTTAGGCAAGAGAAATTATTTCTAAAGTTTACGATTTTTCATAAAAAAAAGAAGCAAGTAAAAATTATGCAGAAAAACTCACTGATGCGCGATGGAGAACCGCACAGGCTGTTGGAGTATCTGAAAGCACAGTGACTAGAATTCTACGCGAAAGAAAGGAATATACTAATATAATGAAGCAAACTACAGTACCTGCTATGGAATCGAATATAACTATGGAGACGGATGCGATAGTTCCTATAAATGGAGAAAAACTGAGAATAACAGGAAGGTGCTAACCGAAAAACATGATATTCAAATGCTAAGATTGAAATATTTAAAACAGGTAAAGTCTTTTCGCAATGCAGGTAGACCTATAGTCTACACAGATGAATCATATATTCATACCAACCACGTGCAAAAAAAGTCTTGGGCCGAAAAAAGTTGTAAAACAGCAATAAAACAAAACTTAACAAAAGGAGTGCGCATAATTATAGTACATGGCGGAAGTGCAGAGGGTTTCGTACCAAATGCGTTGTTGACATACAGAGCAGAGATCAAATCCGGAGACTACCACGATAACATGAACACAGAAAATTACTTAAAGTGGCTAAAGGAGAAACTTATACCAAATCTCCCAAATGATGCCGTGATAGTCTTGGATAATGCAGCCTATCACAATACTAGTTCGGAAAAAATACCAACATCCAACTCCAACAAATTAGACATGCAGACTTGGCTGAATGCAAAAAATATCTATTTTGAACCAAGCTACAAAAAACCTGAACTTTATGACCTTATATTAAAAAACAAAGAAAACTTCCGCAAGAACAAAGTTGACGAATTATTGAAAGAACATGGATTCACAGTGCTTCGGCTGCCACCTTATCATCCAGATTTAAACACAATCGTAAACATTTGGGGTATTGTAAAAAACGATGTTGCTAGTCGCAATATCAATCAAAATTACACTTCGATTATGCCCATTTTAAATGAAGCATTTGATCGAGTAAATAAAGATGTCTGGTTCAATACTTGTCAGCACGTGGAAAAAATAGAAGACGAATACATGAGACATTGTGATCTTGATTTTAGTTTTATTGTAAATGTCGGTGATACATCAGACTCTGAATCAGATATTTCTGAAACGAGTGATTGACGATTTTCATTTCTCAATAAAGTTCAATAAAACTATTTCCGTATTTCATTAATATCTATAATTACCTCCCATTATAAAAATAGTAATATTATCGATATTAACTAATAAACACATAAAATATCCACACCTAAAAATAAAATAAACATAACCCTTTCCTTGCGGTCGGGTAAAAAATATAAAATTGAAGTAGAGCATCTTTCACTTTGACCATGACGCTCTGTCCTGATTAGTCTATTCATTGTAGTGTGCGTGTACACTCATAGGTAATTAGTGTGTACCGACAACACTCAAACATTGACGGAAGCTTGCACACATATACTATAAACGGTTAGGAGGAATAGTGGGGCGCGTCTTCGTGGATTGCACTATCTATATGTATGTATTTATTGTATGTATAACTGGTGCATCACTGACTACCTACAGTATTGTCTCTACTTCTCCCTTTAATCCATCCATAGGTTGTCTGTAAACGATCGCTTTTAGCGATAAGACCGCCCATTGTGTCACCCTATGAATAAAATTTCTATATTTATATCTGTAATTTTTATGGTATACAATAAAGAGTATTCTTTCTATCTGTCTACTGTGTATGCAATTTCTTGTGATTAGACCTACATAAAAACTTTTTTGCAAAAAAAAAAGCAACCGACTTCCAAAAAAACCGCTACAAAATGAAAAATAACTTTAATTTCGGAAGTCGGTGTCTTTGGATCTGGATTTTAGGTTTTTGCTACCGACTTCCGAAATTAAAGTTATTTTTCACTTTGTAGTGTTTTGTAATTTATCTAAGTTACAATAGCCTAATGACAACTGCTCATCACCTTTTACAAAACATGGCTTTTCCCGATGCAGGGACGTTAATTGTTGAGGAGTTCTCCTGGTACTTCACCATTAGCTATACTTCACCATATGCATTGTGACGAGCTTATATTGCTTAGCTATCATTTTAAAGTAATCGAAACGCAAGCCGTGAAATACTTATTATTGAGTGGTTCCGGTGGCCATCTTATCATCGGTGGTCTTCGTCATCAGTTCCATTTCACCAAAAGGTGCTTTCCGAGAGCAAATGCACAAGTTACTATAAAAAATACCAAAATCGCTATAGGTGTGCCTATAATGTTTGAAGAGTTCCCTCGATTTCTCCAGGATCTGATGACAATGGGGCCACCTGGAACGTATACCCATACATACAATGATACAAATTAAAAAAAAAATCCAAATCGGTCCAGCCGTCTTTGAGTAATCGGGGAACACACATGAGAAAAAAGGATTCCGACGAACTGAGAACCTCCTCCTTTTTTAAAGTCGATTAAAAATCATTTATAGCCAGAGTTCATCTCATGACAATTCCAATAAGCCCAAACAATATATGTTGTGGATAACGGTGTGAGTTTCACATTTGTATAATATCTTTATTTATATTATTTGCGCAGATATAATGTGTTACTGTTTGTTTGTCCCAAATAAATAAATAAATAAACACGGCTAGGATAGGTACATTGTTTTATTACTGAGTTCCGGTGCCTACCTTCCGGCTTCATCATCAGATCAGTTCAATGGTACCATTTCATCAGAACCATTTATTTAAATTTGCTTCATCATAGTCGTTAAACTATCTTAATCGAGTTATCGTATCGCCACCCGTGAAATACTTATCATTGAGGAGTTCCCGTGGCCACCTGTGGTCTTCTTCGTCAGTTCCACTTCACCAAATGGTGTTTTCTGAATGCAAATGCTTGACTTGTTGATGAAAATACCAAAATCGCTGTGTCTGCCTATAATATTTGAGGAGTTCCCTCAATTCCTCATGGATCCTATCATCAGAACTGGATTTTGTTAAAAATGGGACCGATCTGGAAGTATGTCCTTTCAAATAAAAAAAAAGAAATTTCCAAACCGGTTTATAAATGACGGAGTACTGCTGTAACAAACATTTAAAAAAACATATAACCGAATTCATAACCTCCTCCTTTTTTTGAAGTCGGTGAATAAAAATACATAGTTAGCATTAATAAAACAACCATCATTTTACTCATTAATATCACTGATGTAGGTACTTTTACTGCAAATGCATGAAACAAAGCGTTAAAGAGGACACAAATTATGACCAATCTCTTTTTTTATGGATTTGGAGACGAGATCGAGTTATTGAAATGCAGATTCAGCATCAATCGAGGGATCAGATAAAATCTGGATCCATATACATCTTAAATTCACGATCGAATATTGAAAGCGGCCGTAATAGAATGACCAGTCCCTACTGACGGCGCCCGTTCAACTATATGAATCAACTAGGCTGTGCAACAGTCGTTGCAATGTATATCGCGAACGGGCGTCATGTGATTTTGTTGTCATTTGGATTAAATTGCAATGATTGGTGCGCACAATATCCAAACTAGAATCTGCGGGTACCGTAATAGCTGTCGAATCAAGGGTTTCTAGAAATTGACTTAACCTAATCCATAATGGTGTACATTATAAAACGTATTGTTATACAGAGGCGAGAACGGTCGGACACGAGCGCGTGCAGCGGTGGCGAAAAGACGCGTGGTGCGGCGTTCCAGCGATGAGAGCGACGAGGAGTCTAGCGGCACCGACGACGCGCCGCCTGCACCCGAGCCCGCGCCGCGTGAGTGGGGCGCACCCTGGGCCTCGTCTTCCGATTCCAGTAAGTACACACACCTTAAAAGACATTCACGACCGACGCGAAAGTCACTTTAATTAAAGGACTTTTTGAAAAGTCACCCCACAAAAGGGAGTGAAAGTTTGTATGGACGTTCGTCATTTTTTTCGATTAGAAATCCCATCGGGCACACGGCTTGTCGCATTGTAAGTTCTTTCAGTACATCATCAAAATGAGCCATTTTGCATGAAGGGTACATCATCATACCAATATACCGATATGACTGTTGCATTGTCGGAGCTCTGGACGAATGAGGTTATAACAATGCGTGTGGCACAGACCGTAGCCGCCGGCCCGCCAGCAAGCGCAGCGCTAGCGCGGGCGGCGCGCGGCGCCGGGCAGCGCGCGCCAAGCGCCGCCGCGCCGCGCCCGCCGCCATCGCCGGCCTGGACCTGCTGCACTCCACCACGCTCGCCTCCACGCTGCACAACGGCGCCGTGAGTATACTTACCCTCGTCGCAGGTACCGTATGTGAACAGGGCATCGACCGTCTTTTATATCATTTCATAAAAGACAGATCTGTTGCTCTCCAATTACAACAAATCTGTTTTTGAACTTTTGTTGATTTGGCACGCGATTTTTTTAAAACTATTTTGGATTCGCAAAATTACAGACGTTATGATTTATTTTCTTTTTAGGGACTCTTCTATTTATTTTAGTTTGTGAGAGTACGCACCGTGGCGTCGTAATACCGTGCGTCGAACTCTTTGGTTCTATCCTTACGATGGTATTCTCGTACGTCAGGTGACCGCGCCGCCTCCGGGGTGCGTGGAACAGCGTCTATCGGCGCTCGGCGTGGCGCTGCAGCCGGCGTCGCGCCTGCACTCGGAGCTGGACATCCCGCGCTCGCCACACACGCCCTACAGTCTACAGCTACTGCTCGACATGTTCCGCGACCAGTACCTCGCCTTCATCACGCGCATGAACACGCCCGAGTACGCCCTCGAGATACGACACCAGATCGAAAAGGAAAAGGTATGATCAAATAAGCTTTTTCATTTTATGCATGTTTTGCTTTATACTTTTTGGTGTTCTTACAAACAGCGTGTGCTTTCTATTGAATATACCGACTACCTGAGCAAACGGGTAATGGTTTTCAGAGACGTAATCCGTGATAGCATGTGCGACAGCGCGGTCTTTAAATTGACAATTATGCCGTCTTCTTGGGTTAGAATGATTGTCTCTAATATTTATTGATTAACGAAATTAAACTGTATCCGTATAAAATTGTTTATTTCCACGCACGAGTGCATAATCAAGTATTTTTTTAACACGCTCGTGTTTTATTCGACCTGCATAATATAACACTTGAATCTGAAGTTTTTTTTTTTTAAATCATGATTTCAAGCAATAGCGTGCATCTGTCACACTTATTTTTAGTTAAATATTCGTTAGCATTTACTAATGTCTTCCAATTTCGAGCAGATATAAGAAAGGTTGGGGCAACGTTTTTCTTGTCAGTGACTTGAAAAATCTCCGGTCTATTTAGCAACTGTGATCTTCGTGTGTTAAATCTTCAATATCGATAATATCTATGGCATATTATTAAACAGTAAGCCGTATGTCGTTTGTAAGACCATGAAAAAGTCAGTGTGTATAAATAAATAATTTAAAGCCAAGTATTCGATACAGGAGAGGAACCAGAAACTGAAGTCGCGTGCGTCTCAGTTAGATAAACAGATCAACGTGCTCATAAGCGACAGTGTTGCTCTGTTAAAGGCGCGCATGAGTGAGCTGGGCATACACGCCAATAACACAGTGGATCTGTTGGCCAAAGCGAAGGAAATTGTGGGCAGACATAAAGAGTTGCAGAGCAAGGCTAGCAAGCTGCAAGCGCAGGTATTCATGTTTATTTATCTGTGTGTGTCGTAGTATCGTGCATTGAAAAAAATTGCTTTTATTGTAACGTCAAAGATTATAGTGACCGGATGCCACCCCTGCTTCTGTCCCTAGGTACTTTCGCTCTTATAGCTCACTGTCACTCAGTCATGCACCTGATAGATAGCACGCTCTCGGTATCGCGACGGCTTAGGCTCATTTTCGAAGAGTACGTACATCACTACAGTTGATAAAAAACGGTACTCATTATTTTCATTATTATATTCAGTTTTACATTTGTATGACCTTTATTTTCATGTGATACCTATTTTTATACGTATTAGGTATATCATTGCTTTATTGAATGTCTTTTTTATTTTCTATGTACGATATTATGCCAATGGTTTTTATGTTAAAGTACGTAATGTTATTATGATATATATTTATTGTATTATAATTTTTCGCCTATTGTCATTTATAGTTTCATTATAATTTTGTTATTTTTTAGGTGAATAATATAGAAACTGACCAAGCAATGCTCGTCAAACAAAGGTCATTCGAGATAACAGAAAAGTATCGTCAGTTGGGCCATATACCGCCCGACGTTGAGATCACTCAGAGCATAGCTCATGATTGTATATTGAAAGAGATATCGGCTACACTAGCGCACCGGAAAAGGTTACACGCACAGGTAGGACATCTCCAAAACGAAATTGTTCAAATGGAAAGATCAAGCGAGCAAAAAGTTGCTCCGCCAACTGTACCTGTTGCTACTGTTAAACCTCATACGGTGAATTCTAAGCCCAGGAAATCTAGAGAGCATAGATCGCGGTCGCAAGAGTGGCCTGATGTCCCGGACGTTGGGAAAATTGAGGAACAGAACCCAGAAATTCTCGCTCAGAAGATATTAGAGACCGGGCGGCAAATCGAGGCCGGTAAGATCACTAAGCCAAACGTAATAGTGAATGGCTACCCGAGAGAAGCGGAGAGGCACGTCGATCACCATCGACACCCTAAGGCGGCTCCTCCCATACACCGGGCGCAACCGCAGCGGTCGGGCCAGCCACCGCCCAGCCTCGCGCACCGGCAGTCGCCGGTCAAGCCGCAGAAACCTCTCAACGTCGTCGGCAAAGTTCAGGAATCGCCGAAGGTGATCAACTTCGAGGACAGACTCAAAAGCATAATAACGTCGGTGCTGAACGAGGACCAGGAGCAGCGAAAGGCATCGCGGCCAGCGCAGAGCCACACGTACACTAACGGATACGTGAGATCGGGCGCACCGCATGGTTCGCACGGATCGCACGGGTCACATGGGTCGCACGGATCGCACGGATCGCACGGGTCGCACGGGTACCCGCGTGGCTCGGGCCCGGCGGGCGCGCCGGGATACGCGCGCGTGCCGCGCGAGCTGCGGCGCGAGCGCTACCCGTACGAGCGCCGCGACGCGCCGCGCCACGCGCACGCCGCGCACCTGGAACCGAGAGGAGAGGCCGGCGCGCAGCCCGACTATACGCAGGTGAGGCCCGCCCCCCGCGCCCCGCCCCCGCCCCCCTGTGCGCGCAGCTGACCCTGTCTGCTCCCGCAGGTGTCGCCGGCCAAGCTGGCGCTGCGGCGCCATCTGTCGCAAGAGCGGCTCACGGCGCCCGGCGCACGCACCATCGGCGACCTCGTCAACGGAGAGATCGAGCGCACGCTCGAGATCTCCAACCAGAGCATAATCAACGCGGCCGTCAACATGAGCGCGCGGTACCACGAGCCCGCTGCGGCTAATCAGCCGCTCGAAGGTAGGTTATCACCATATGGGCTCTAGTTTAAAGTACAGCCAAAGCAAAAGTTGAAAATCAAATTCGAAATGTCAATAATAAACTAGTAAACTAAATTCGCGATCCAACTAGGTGATAGTAAAATACACAGAAAAATTGTCGAATGTATCTCTGCCTTACACAAAATACAGGTTTTACGTTACACTGTTTGCAGGGCTAGCGGCTTGTTTGCAAGCTCGCGTGCTGGCATCCGAGTACTGGCGCGGCCGCAACGGAACCGGCGCGCCGCCCGACGACGAGGCGCGCCGCCGCACGCCGCCGCCCGACCCGCACTCCAACACCTCCACGCCGCTCGTGGACGAGCTGCCAGGTACGCGCGACCCGCCGCCCGCGCCCGCGACCGCGCCCGCGCGCGCAGACACACTCACCGCCCGCTCCGTTACAGAGGGCGAGGCCGGCGAGGAGGTGGACGAGAGCAAGTGGCAGGACCGGATAGCCTTCCGGTTCGACCAGATCATATCGTTCGCGTCCACGGCCATGGAGGACAAGCGGCGGCGCTCGGATGAGGCGTGCAACACGTCGCCCGACTCGGGCATCGGGCATGGCGACGCGGGCGCGGCGGCGGCGGCGGGCGCGGCGCGACAGGCCGGCTCGCCGCCCGCCGCGCACTTCAAGAAGCGCTTCTTCCGGCGCGAGCGCTGGGGCGCGTGGGGCGGCGCCGCGCCCGCCGTGGACTGGGAGCGCCCGCCCATGTGACGCCGCAAGCCCTAGCGCAGCGCCGCGTGCCCGCGCCCGCGCCGCGTCCCGCGCCGCCGCACGCACTAGCGCAATTACTGAACTAGCACTGCCGACAGGGGACGCTCGTTCGATTGTATTCTATGTAAATAGGGTCGGTCCCGCCCCGCTCGACTCCCCCTCGGATGTTGACTGTCGATTTTTTGTTATTTTTTTCGAATATATAATGTAATTATGTATATTACTGAGTTTATTTTACGTTTAAGATGTGTAATTATTTAATGGTAGTTTTATGTCGTCGTTCCGTTCGGTGACGTCGAGACGTTTGCGCCGTGGCGGATTGTATTTCATGTGTTCATTTAGGTCTTAGAGTCTGAAATACATGATTCAGTGACTTTACAGCGGATCATTCTTGCGCCGGTCGTTTGGTGAATGTTTGTTGTTTTATGTGTTTTGTTTGTCGATGTTACGGAAGCTCTTGTCTGAATAATGTTAATCATTTCTTTGGGAAATCTTAAATTTTTAATATTGTACTTACTTATATCGAGTTTGTATAGAATAGATCATTATGAATTTTCTTACGTATCGAATCGGAAAAGTATCGCACTAAGGAACTCTTTAGTAAATTATTGCGCAATTATCAATGTAAAATGTATCGAGAACTGTCTCATAATGTCATATTCGAAGCAATGAGGTCGTCTATCGTCCTGTGATACACAAAGCACCATTATTGTTATCTGTTCAGTATCTGTGTGATTACAATAACTAATTCGTATATTTAGAGACAGTACTGTTTTGATGATGACCATATTAGATAGTTCATTAGATTGTAATGAGAATCGATTTTATTGCTAGAAGCCAGTAACTAAACTGTATAGTGTACTAAAAGCTTAAATTATGGTAAAATAAAACATGGCTCTTATGTTAAAGTAAAGTTTTCCCAGAGAAACACCATGGTGCAGATAAACAGTAGATATTGCATAGTATAAATTGACATGCTATTTTTATATGGGATGATTTTAGATGAGATTAAGTATGATTCATTTCCAACTCCGGTGTTATGAAAGTTATAAGTAATGTGTGCACGCATGCTTCTCTCCATCTTGTCAATAGCACGGGAGTATTGTGCGCATATCGGTCGTGTCTCTTTATGTTATCAATCTCTATAAGTCGCTGCTTATGAAACAGTCTGCTGTTTTAAATATGTTTCAAGTTGTCAATCTATGGGTGCGTATATAAAGAAATAGGTTTCCGGTACAGGCGAGTCTGTGCTGGTCGGTACCGATCGGTGCAGGTATAATATTCCCACGTTATGTGCTCACTTATAAAGAAACAGGTTTAAACTTGTCGGTGCCGACTACCTTATTACAGATTGGATCGGGAACAGGTACTAAAGACAATTTCACAACATCACAAACATGGTTGTCGATAAGGACAGATTTAACTGTTTCTTTAAGCTGGTTAACCCTGCACCGATCGCTCGGTACCGACCCGCACGGGTTTATCTGTGCCGGAAACTTGTTTCTTTATGTAAGCACCCTCCTGCACCGATCGGTACCGACCCGCACAAACTCGCGTGTACCGGAAATCTATTTCTTTATGTAAGCACCCTATGTCCCGACAACCGTTCATACTAGGCTGTGCTGTTTCTACGAAGCTACGATCTGCGATACTTTATTATTTACTTTTTTTAACACACACTTAAAATTACTGTATTACGTTGGATAATGAGTTCAGATCAGGCTATGTCATGACAGTAATTCTGTAGTCACAATAGTACCCCTATTTTATTTTATTCAACATTTGAATCAATTGAACTTGTAAGTAATGCTGGCAGTCGTAACTTACAGGCGTCAAGAGTATGTTTTTACAAGCTCGATAATTTTAAGATTCTGCAATCTAAAAGTCGTAACAATATTTGTGTTCAAACTCAAAAATCATAAAAAATGTATTCGGAAACGAGTAAAAGATTGTTCTCACAAAATGAGGTTAAAATAATCGGTTTAGTATGTACTTTGCCGTTTACTTCGACTAAATATGCACATAATGTAGATATATTTCGTTATACACGTTTAGCTATAATCATAAAATAATAGGACCAAAGAGTTTCTGGCGACGTGCCTAATTGTATCAATTTTGTCCATGCCCCCGAATAATCAATTTTTAATTTATTACTATGTTAACATTGCCTTTATCGACCCTGTTTATGCAACTACTGAGTTATAGTCATGACCGCTTTAAACCGATTTATTAGTCACATCATCAAGTAATTTAAAAATGACCAGTCAATTGCAATTTTGTATTATTTCAATATAACTTCAAGTACAGTATACAAATAAGGGGATAGCTAGCGAAAGTTGAGTGGCACTGAGCCCACTGAGACATCGTCACATGTCAGTAACAGTAGCTTAACACTTGTTGCGAGACCCACTTCATAGTCCAAATAAGTGAGAATTTCACTAATGAAACTAAACGCGACCAGTACTTCTAAACCGCGTTCAAAGCTCTCAGTGTCAATAGTCCACAACAATTTTGACGCTGACAGCTCTTGAACGCGGTTTAGAGGTGTTGAACGCGTTCAGTTTAATTTGTGAAATAAATTCGCCCTATCTATACAAATAAATAAAATTGAAGTGTTGGTTTGTAATGTCAAAATAACAGCTTTTTACTAAATGCGTATAATGTCAAAATAAAAGCTTTTTACTAAAGTATATACGATACTTATAACAAAAAATCAATTTTTAAAATTTTTGTCTGTCGGTTTGTCTGTCAGCTTGTTCCGGCTAATCACCAAAACGACTGGACCGACTTTGACGGGACTTTCATTGGCAGATAGCGGATGTTATAAGGAGTAACTTAGGCTAACTTTTATTTTAAAACAAGAATTAGGGTTCCGCCCAAAAAATTAAAAGCCATGAAATTGTGAACAAAATTACAAAATCCGATTCAAATAGGGAAGTATTGACACACACGCGGGCGCAACCGCGGACAACAGCTAGTTAGAAATATAATAAGAATTTATTTTACTTTGAATTCACCCCTTCTTTGAAACTGTGTGCTTATTATTCTAAAACATATCTGCGTTCCTTTGGGGGTTTATATACAAGTTACTTTGAAAGCATCTGTTTAGGTGACGAGCCACAAGTAACTTAGGAATAAACTTTTTTTCGCTCATGACGATTATCCGCCTCTTAGGAATAAGATTTAACAAAAATAAGCAATTTGTTAAGTAATGGGGTTTCTGAGGTCATTGTTGATATTCGAAAATAGTGGAATATTGTTTTATACTTTCAGTCGATAAATCAATTTCAAATTATATATTTGTCTGTACCTACTAAGTAATTTGAAACTGTAAAAAAGTGATTGTGACATTAAAGTGTAAGAACCGACTTGTTTCCTAATTAGCCCAATGAGTGTTGCTATTATAAAGGAGTCCAAAGTCCAAACATAACATTATTCATAATCTAACTAAAGTAATATAATAGGATAAAAATCTTGCTACTAAATAATTCAACATATAAAAATAGTTATTACCGCGATGTGGCCTAGTTGTTACTGTATACATTTGTATATAAAGCCGCTGTTTCTCCAAATGGACAGGGTCAAACTTGGATGTTTACGCCCAGGCTACAGTTATTTCCGTTATAATAGCGTCAGTCAAAGGGTAGTGCAGCCTTATATTTTAAAATTTAGACATATGTTTAGAAGTCAGAACGCGCATTACGTATTAATATCGGAAAGCTTAGAAATTATATTCGTTTCAGAATAAATTATAGGTAACTAGATCGTATTTATAACGATAAGCATAAGACTTGTTGATTAAAATATGTGCACTGACGTAAGAAAATAAACTGTAGGAAATAAATCAATGTACGGCTTCCAAATTCAATCAAAGCTCGCAAAAAATAAACTTTACATAAAAATTCAAAACACAAGAATGAATCAAGATTTTGGAAGAAAGTTGTTCTTTTGGAACTATCAAACGTTTTGTATTAGTTTTATTATTTAATATTACGGCCACGGCCAGTAAGAGAGACGTCAATGTCGGTTCTATTTTTTTAAGTTATTTTTGTACAGTATTTTTACTTACTGTGCACGGTGTAATGTTTTTATTAGATAAGATTTTGAAAAAAAATATAACACGAGAATTGTATGATTGTAATAGTTAATTACTTGAGCAGTTTTGATCACTTGAGATCGATGAATATTACATTCTGTAAATGCGAATTTCCAGACATGTTTATAATACATAGGCGACTCTGAAACAGTAATATCTAATTTTAAACCAAGGTCATGTGATAAACGAAAACGTTTGTAAAGTATAAAGCAAGAGTTAAAATATAAAGTGTCGTTTCATGTATTTTAAACATTGGGGTGCACTGGTTTGATTGTGCCTGAAAAACTCATCAATGCCGCTCCAAACCTCAAAATTATGTATTTGTATATTGATAAGTAAGCTTAAAAATCTAATCTGAAGTAGGTACCAATAGAAATATAGTGTAATGTCGGCAATAAAACATCTATTTTGGTCGGATTAACTCGAAGAGTGATTACATTATTCAGTTATGATTAATTTTATTTTTGATGGGGAATAATGAGCTAATCTGTGTGACGTTATAGTGTCTAAAATAGTACAAATGAGAAGACTTATCGTCGTAAGCCTCGGACTATTCAACATGCAAATGCTAGGTTTGAGATGTATCCCTGTGTACTAGTTTTATTTTGTACTAAAAGTTAAAAATAAACGAATAATTATATTGTGTTTTTATTATTTAGTGTTATCAGCACCCAACACCAACGCAAGTATTTTTTAATAATTGTTTATGGAAGGATTACAGCCCTTCTGACACACAGTTTACGGAAAAAATAGCAACTAAATAATGCGGACGAGCACAAATATGAAATGTGTAGTTTCATTTTCACGTCCTGCTTCCCATTCAACGACTATCGCGTGTCATCAATACCGACAAGTTGTCGGCGACAACACACTCATAGATAATACACTATAACACACTGGATTGAAAATCGCGTTTCGAAGACATAAACTTCGAAGTTTTAAATGTCGTTTTTGTTAAAGTTTAGTATCAAATAATCGTACTGGCTACATACTGACTAGGAAAAAATTATAATAAATTCGATTATGACATGAGTGACTCCGTGATTGAATTTTTTCTATCATGAGTGCTTATATAAATTTCTTTCAACCACTATATTATTTATACAACCGTTTTTTGGGCTTGAAATGGTTGCCATTTAGTATTACTATGGTCAAATATGTCACTTGACGTAATTTAGCTTGAAAACTGAGGACTTGATATTTTTATTAGGGCAAGCCCGGCTTTTTGGCTTCTATGAAGGTACCGCCACTGCCAACACACCTATCCTAAACCAAAGAAGAAACAAAAGAACTATTCTAGCAGCTTTGTTAGCAAAAATCCAAACCGGCGAATCAAATGCACGGCTAGCATCGATTTTTAAAACCAGCGAAGCCACTTACTCGCGAATGCTCCATACTGGCAGAGAAGCACTACTGCAGGACTTTGTTCCTATTCACTTAGGCTTTGACCATATGACCCGGGAAAATGTAGCACGGAGGAACCTTATGATTCCTGAAAGAATTTTTGGAAACCCGGAAAGTCCTACCGACGAAAGAAAAGCCATAAAAATTGTAGATGGCACTTACATATATACCTACTTACATATATATCTATTTTAAAAATAAGTGAAGTGTCATCAGCGAATAGAATTATATCCGATAAGTTAGCCATCATGTAAGGAAGGTCATTTATATAAAGTAGAAATAGGAAAGGGCCTAGAACTTAACCTTGAGGCACGCCCGTCTTAACTAGAGATCCCGAGGAAGTAACCCCGTTAACGTTTACTTTATGCTGTCTGTTTGATAGATAGGAATGAACAAGATCAGCAGCTCGTCCACGAATTCCGTAGTGGTGTAATTTACAGATCAGTGCATTGTGGTCAACGCAGGCAAACACTTTAGAGAGGTCACAGAAAATGCCAATTGCATTGTAATGATCGATAATTTAGTTCTCGAGTACAAAGCTAGATGGCGTCACTTGACTCGCCACGATAGTTATAACATATTAGACGATTGAAAAGTGACGGTGGCAGTAAAATAAATATACCGGAGAGATGTCAATTGGTGGAAGACAGAAAAACTAACGGTTGCTCCGTAATTAATTTGCATAATTTCTGCAAATTAAAGCCATCATTGTTTGGAAATTACTACAGAATTGTATAATTGCATAATTGTATGTACATTCATATTGTCGTTGGTGCAATATTGTGAATTTGGGTGCGAGTAGTGGAAGTAACGGGGTAAGTGTTTGCGTCTATTTTTAAAGAAGTGTAGGTTGGATAATTGGAGATATTTGCAAGGCTGACTGTTCTCATTTTGTCCTCGACTTGCGGAAACGCCCTTAACGTCCAGGCAATTAGGTATTCGATCGTTATTGCAAAATACGGAACGACGCGACATACTCGGCACGGTATACAAGAAGCCGGTTGATCTCGGGGCATAGTGCCGGGTCAAAGTTTCATTGTCATCGAGTTCGATCCCAACTTGAAGATTTTCCCTTTAACCGATTTCTTGCATTTTAAGATAATTGATATTTTCGTTTATATTCCTGCATTTTGTTTATTTTTTATGTTATTTTTCGTTGTCACAAAATTAATTGTCCGGCACGGCTATTCTCAATCAATGAAGATTTATAGTTATTAAGGTGCTAGTATAGTTGCCGGCACGAGTCGTGAGCACAAACTCTACTCTTAAACCTAACGAATCTTATTTCCTATTGCGGCAGAGTGCACACGGGCGTGAGCAATGAAATCAATAATATGATCAAGCATATTTATATACAGATAGAAAACAGAATACTAGCACGCTGACGAGGGCAGTTAAAATAATGATTGAATTTGTGCTCACGACTCGTGCCGGCTATTATATCTAGATGGCAAATGAGAAACTTTGTTCATTAAAATTGTATAAACTACCTATGTCATTCTTTCAATAATCAGTTTATTTGGAACCCCGGTCATCACAGCATCCTGGGACTTCTCCAAGGACTCCAAAATGTGACTGATGAGCTTCACTCCTGAGTCAGTCGTAGACCCACCTTTCTAGACAGTGGCTGAACAAGCGTTTTAGAACTTTTCTTTTTATCATAAAGCCCGCCAATATTCACATTAATTGTAAAAAAACCTAAGTATCAAAACCATTTTCGTCGTACTATATAGGGTTATAACATGAATGATAGTGGCGCCACCATTATTTTCACGACTTTTTGGCCAAGCTATAGACCGCATGCCTACTTTAATCCTGTGTGTGTAAAAATTTAATAGAAATAGGCATTTGGACGCATTTGGATATTGTTAGGCTTGGCACTTAGACTGTTTTTTCGTAAAAATATTGATTTGTGATTTTTTTGCCGCATAGAGCCTTTAGATTTTCAACCCTTCAATTATTTACATCGTCTCTGGTAAAATAACTGTGAAACTGAAAAGTCTGTGAAAGGACGGTACACCATGGAATTAGTATGTCCTTCAATAACTGTGGACACAATGTCAAAAAACACTAAGGGCCTGCGTCCACTGCCGGCACGGCAGAGGATCCTTCGGCATCACTACATGCAAGCGCATACTGACGGCAACGAAGTCGTACCGCGGCATCGTTGCCGTCAGTATGCGTCCTTTCCTTAGGCATTCCGCGGCATCCTTTTTGATTATCATTGAAACAATGTTATTGATAGAATACTTGTATATTATTATACAGAGTGTGGCGTAAATAGTGGTCCAACGTTAAGGGGTCCATACACCGTATATGAAGCTATCACATACCACAATTTGAAACGTTTTTTCCATAGATCTCAGAATAAAACATTTTTCTATTCTTTTTTGAAAAATGTACACCTTGCTTTACTAATGTGGCTGTAATTTTTTTTTTACTTGTATTAAGTGGATGTTTTATTATCATGTCTCAATACATTCATATTTTACATAACAACTTATACCTAATTAATTAATAAAATAACAAAATTTCTGTAATTTCTAAAGAAGATATTTTATTTTATCATATTTTTTTCTGTTTAGTACTGTGGAATACATGTGCAAGTAATTTTGTAAATGTAATTTTATTGGTAATAAGGAAAAATGTGTTTATTTCAAAATGTAACTCAAATGTCTAGAAAATTGTGTGACTTGAGGTGCGAATGGTGTAAAAAATATGTACGACACTGTCGGTGCCCATAATTTTATAAACTTGTTCAATTAATGCAGATTCTAAAATGGTATAATAATAACTGACTCCTTAATTTAAACAAAAGTTGTAGACATTTCTATTCAAAAAGAGCTGAATTGTACAACCCAATTAGTAAAGCAAGGTGTAAGTTTCAAAAAAGAATAAAAATATTTTATTCTGAGATCTACGGAAAAAAAGTTTCAAATTGTGGTATGTGATAGCTGAATATACGGTGTATCGACCGATTAACGTTGGACCACTATTTACGCCACACCCTGTATATTGCCTGTGTATTCGTCGCATAAAAATCCCTTGCCGTGCCGTGCTGCCAGTAGGCGCAGGGTTACGTAGTAACTATTCAGTAATCTGTGGCGCAGGCCCTAACACAGTATATTATAATGTACTCTGTGCCCTAACATTTGTGTGTGTTGTGCAGGTTGTGCTATACAGTGTGCCCTTGGATACAGTGCACAAACGAAAATGGGTGAAACTAGACCATAATTTATCGACGAAAAAATTGGAAAAAGAATTTAAAAAATATTTGTATTATTAATATTGATGGTTTAATTTTTGTTACCTACGACAGACCCCATTTCTTAAAAAACAATTTTGTCCGTCTAAGACTGTTTTTATGCCGTGTTTTTTATTTGCCAAGCATCATGTGATCTTAGCAATTATCACTGTTTTTATTTCAACGAAATACTCGCAATGTTTAAAAAGATATAATTAAAAAAAAGGGATTGTCGTAGGTGATAAAAATTAAACCATCAATATTAATAACACAAATATTTTTAATTTTATTTTTCCAATTTTTTTGTCGATAAATTATGGTCTAGTCACACCCGCTTTCGTTTGTGCACTTTAAGGGGGAAGCGCTAAGGTAGCCCGCGAAATTCAAATTTTCTTACGATTTTTGCGATTTGCAGCTCAGTGTCTGGGTGTATGTTGATCAAAGTATGATACGCGACCGTAACAAATATGTATTTACAGAATTATAATATTATAATTAATAATACAATTCCT
Organism: Fissipunctia ypsillon; assembly: GCA_947568875.1. NCBI lineage: Eukaryota > Metazoa > Arthropoda > Insecta > Lepidoptera > Noctuidae > Fissipunctia > Fissipunctia ypsillon. The sequence goes on along the minus strand of OX387644.1, from coordinate 11,225,097 downwards.
TAAGTTAGTATAATCCTGAAATGTTAAGATTTCATAAAAAAAAAGTCATTCAATAGACTTACTTGGTCTTAGAGAGTTGTATTGATGACTAATGATTATAATTCTTTAAACTCATATTTGTTACGGTCGCGAATCATATTTCAATCAACATACAAAATAAGAAAGAAGTAAGAAAGAATTTCGCGGGCAACCCTGGCGCTTTCACCTTAACCAGGGACACACTGTATTAGGTCACATGTATGTCACTGTCACAGTTGATTGTACCAGGAGTATTAGTGTTCTGTGTACGGTTCTGTGGGAGTGTAGCACAGCTGCAGCTGTCATACATAAGCAAAGAATATACTGTATACCACTCTCTGTACATAAGCTAAGAATATACTACTCTCTGACGAGAGTACATAAGGTTCTCAGCAGTGGTTCTGGTTCTCGGTGGCAAATTGGCAATGGCAACATAGTCCGCTCTGCTGTGATGCTGTCTGTGCAAAGAGTATACTAATTAATAGTGCCTATAAAAGAGTACTCTGTGAGTGTCTGTGCATGTGCCACCGCTTTCTTACGTTTTCTTTCGTTTTTTGGTATGGAAATTTCGGTTGATTTTGGTGACTACAATATGATACAATTCACATGATAAGTAACCACGATATTAATTGAAATTGCAGTTTGTGCATGTGTCTACTTGTTAGTTTTAATCACGATCGAAACTTGAATGTACAAATGAAATGCAATATTCGTGAACTCGCTCAACTGAGCGATCAACCTTGTGTAATTGAAGGAAGATTAAATTATAAAAAGATTTCCAATGGCGGTTATCGTAATCAGTCAGGTCAGTGTAAAACATTCTCTTGAACATATAGCCAATGTACCTACCATCTATTTTGTTTTCCTCAAAGTTATTTTGGAATGAGTCATGGTAAATGTCCCTTTCATTGTGTAGTTTATGCTATAAAAAGATCCAATCATAATTCTTTCATGTATAAATACTATTCTCTCACAGTCATTGTGTTGATGTGACTGACTTGTGTTCCCTAATAGTACATAGCATTGTTTGGAGGTGTCCATCTTCATAAAAATATAGTTCCTAAACATATGTCGTCGTAAGGGCAAATATAGATAGTATGATCATTTTATTAACTTAAGCTTAAAAAAAACGCAACCCAAAACATTCTTATAAAACTAGTAACCAAATGCAGCATGAATGATTTTCATAATCACAGTTACTATCATTGGTTTTTATTACAGAAAACTATCACTTTATTATTTCAATTTTTTTCCCTGTATTTTTATATTATGTTTTCTTAGATAATTACGTTGTTGTCTTTATTGTGAATGCTGCATATACCTGTAATAGGCATACATACTAGCACTTTTACTTTGTCTTGTTTTCTTATTAATTCATTGTATGTATTGCTGTTGGTGTACCAAATAAATAAATTAGTTATAGTTGCATTTGTATACCCACTTCTATCTTTCTTGTAAATATTCTTTTATGTTTATTTTATTTCAGTGTTCAAAGAGAGATGGTTTCGGCTAATAAATAATTATTTATTTTATTTTAAAATAAGTGAGATGGGCAAATTTGATACAAAATGTCCAGCAGGAATGTTTATATTAGAGAATTCTTCTATACAGATGGAACACGGGCAGAGTATACCATTTTCATTTTCAATATCATTTATGTAAGTTTATTCATTTATTTGGGTATGATGATAAAGACATTTTATTTTAAATTACTATGCATGAAACTGGCCCAATAATGTAAAAAAGAGTTTATCCCTAAGGTACATCTAGCGACATGCATTAACTGTTGTTTCTAATAACTATAACAATGATTACAGAGATGAGCCTGAAAAACGACATGTATTTGCTGCCCGTGCTGAAGACAATGTTGTACAATGGGTCATGAAGTTAAGGGAGTGCTCATATGAATATCTACGCAACAGGCTTCACGCTCTACAATCTAAAATATTTGCAATCACTGGGAAGGTAATCATTTACACATTTATATCAGTTTTATTATGAGATTTGAAATATCTTGCTTGTCTTATCTGTAATACCTTAAAACAAAATTATTTTATTTAAAGATTTATTAAATAATGATATCATTTTGTGATTAGATACAATTTTTTGATATATGCATAAACTTCTAAATTATATTAATCTATTTGAATGATTATATTACTCTTTTTTTCATAGGATCCTCTTCTGCTAGTACCAAGAAATGAGGGAGCATGTTTGTGGGCACCCGCAGTTCCATTCTCAACGGCACCTGCTTGCACTGTGAACACTAGTTCATTCAGTTGTCATCTACATACAAATGGCGGATTTACACTCGAAAGAAGCAAATCGGATGTTCAGGCTCACAGGCATTTCCATTCAGAATACAGCAAAAAAGCGACTTTTTATACTGATGATCACCAAAATACTACTGAGAAACAAGAAGACAGTTCTAGTGAAGTGTACTCTCTCGAGAGAAGTAAAACTGCAGCCCTATTACCTGGTAGTATGAACCCAATTAACACGTCTATATTCGACAATCGTCCGATGTATTCTAGAACTGCGCCGAGTCCGCCCGTCAGAACGAAACTGTCGCCGAGCAGTCGACGAGTCGAAATAAATCAAGAAGTTAAATTTTTTACTGAACAAAGCAGAAGTGTAGGTATAACTGGCATCTTAGATGAAGCACCAATTCCTCCTAGAAGGAAAATTTCAACAAAAAATTTAGATGTTCAAAATCCAACTATTGAGATTACAAGCAATAATGCCAGGGACCAAGCAGATGAAAGTGAAGATCTGATTAAATTTTAGTGTGTTTTGTTGCTCGAAAGGAATCCCACCTATTAATTAAATAATCAGTTACTTGCCAATTATATAGGTAACCCATAAAAATAGTATAGCTATTGTTTTCTCGAAAAATATGGAAATGATTAAATACCTATGTAAATGTTTTATAATTTGTTGTAAAAGAAAATGTGATTTGACAATTTACATTCATGTTCATTTTAATAGTTTTTTTACATAGACACGAGGACCGTTTTAGAATGTAAGTACGTAAGAATACATACAAGCTCTTTTTTTATAAATGAGATAGATTTTGTAAGTTTTATATACAATATCTAAAACCAAAAACATAGTTATAATTTACAAAAGCCATTTTTGTATTCTAATATTATGTACAAAACAAACTACCTTCATGATGCTATGTCCCTTAATTATTATTATTTCATTAGCAATTTATTTGGAATAAAATAGGTAGGTAATGTGGCTTTACATGTTTGCTTGAATAGTGCTTTTTTTTGTAAAATCCTTCTGAACATTATGTGGTGCTGTGTGTATGCAGGCGTCCAATAAATATATTTAATGATGATTTTTTCTTTGCGTTTGTTCCTCATAAACTGTTTTCCATTCTCAGCCACAGCCCAAAGTCTGGATTTTTTGGGTGGTTAATGCTCGTCCCCTCCCTTATACTGTATAACTATGTTATAACCCCATATTAATATTACATAGCTGCCGAAATATTTACCATTTCGGGGAATATTTTACTCTTTTAATACCTACTTACCAGTAGCCTCGTATATAGGCGTGTTTACCATGCTATTACAAAAATGTATATCAGTAGTTGTAGGTAAGTACCTATTATCTACACAGTCTACACTCCTACGTAATTGGGCCCAGTGTTATTTTAAAAGATTGTCTGGTTTCAGCACTCATTTAGGCATAATGTTCACCACATCTACCCGAATACAATAAAGGTAGGGACCAATTTGGAGCAAAACGTAACTGTACAGTCAGGAACGAAAGTCCATTAACACTTAAAGAAAAAGTAAAATACCTAATCAACTTTCGATGCTGACCGTACCTATTTATATCAGTGGTATCTAATCACTAGCTTCTGCCCGCGACTTCGATAGCATGGAAGTCATATGACACCACAATACTAAAATAACAGCCACATTTTATAAAACTTCTCTGTATACTACGTTTGTAGTTTTAGTCTAAGCAGCCAAAATAGCGTGACTGACACTGGCATGGCCACCATCAGGGATTTTAATTTTTATAACACAAAATATTAGTCGCTATTTAGTCGAAATTTGTCGCCAAATATCAGAATTTGTCGGTCATTGGTTCAAAGTTATAAGGGGGAAGCGCCAGGTAGCCCGCGAATATGCATTTACAGAATTATTATAATCATCAAAATCTCAACAAACAACCCAATCTCTATACAACTCCTTATGTTTGTTTAATCGTAATTGTCAAGATTTCGTGAAATAGTCATTCAATACAATTACTTGGTCTTAAAGATTTTTATTGATGACTTTAATTATTATAATTCTGGAAATACATACTATTGACGGTCGCGAATCATATTTTGATCAACATATAACTTATTACTGATTTGCAAATTGCAAAAAACGTAAGACAATTTGAATTTCCCGGGCTACCTGGCGCTTTCGCCTTAAGGGGGAAGCGCTAAGGTAGCCCGCGAAATTCAAATTTTCTTACGATTTTTGCGATTTGCAGCTCAGTGTCTGGGTGTATGTTGATCAAAGTATGATACGCGACCGTAACAAATATGTATTTATAGAATTATAATATTAGAATTAGTAATACAATTCCTTAAGTTAGTATAATCCTGAAATGTTAAGATTTCATAAAAAAAGTCATTCAATAGACTTACTTGGTCTTAGAGAGTTGTATTGATGACTTTAATGATTATAATTCTATAAACTCATATTTGTTACGGTCGCGAATCATATTTCAATCAACATACAACCTAATACTGATCTGCAAATTGCAAAAAACGTAAGAAAATTTGAATTTCGCGGGCAACCCTGGCGCTTTCACCTTAATAGGTGGCCGATCTGGAGAGTATCTCCCCAGCTTGGCCCAAATTGAATCTCAAAAGCTAGGGCACCTAGCGAAGACCTCTTTCTCCCAAATTTAGTCGCTGATTAGTCTAAATCTATCGCCAAATATCAGAATCTGTCGGTCACTGGTTCAGTGGCGTAGCTACCGAAGGGCTAGACGGTGTTGAGCACCGGAGCCCCCAAGCTCAGGGGGCCCTCGGACCCTGACCAGCAAACCTCGTATTGAACTATATAGCTAAAATTTCTCCCACCTTCGCAATGTAAATAAAATAGGTTGCAAGTTGCAACCTATTTTATTTACATAAATATTACTATTTTATACTTTAGCATTATATAATTTGGCATGTTAGTAGATATCATAGGATAATGATCTAGTTAAATTTTTGAAAACTACAGAGAACCAGTAAAAAGATAATTTAACTTTGAAAGGACAATGTCAAGACTCGCCCTGTGCAATAAAAGCATCTGACATACACGATAATAATTGTCTATTTTATTAAATTTATTGCAAATACTTTTATAACACGGACTAGCTGCATGCCAAAATGAACATTAAAAAGTATTTTACGCAAGTCGCCATCTTCGCCAAACGTCATGTCGTGTCGAAGAATAAGGATGCCCAATCGATTGTAAACGATATTTTGTTTTTTTTGGACTGTCGCACTTTTTTTAAAAATCTGAATCACATTTTGAAAAATGAAATTTGTGCGTCTTAGGTAGTGATGTGCCTGGTGGCAATATTGCCACTACCGGCAATATTCCCAATGCTGCCACTGCCGGTAAAATACCAATATTGCCAGCAGCATTGGCAATATTGCCAATGTTGCCTGTCAAATAATACCAATATATTTTATTATTACTGTAGGTGTAATCATCGTTTAGGTATATTTGTGTAGTGTATTGGTCATAAAATATTTGAAATACGCACACGCGTGTCGTGCAAAAAGATAGGACACAATTATATGAATAAACATCAATGTATGTTCCATCTCTTTCGCGCTGCACATGCACGGCACGGGGTTGGGAGAACAGTTTCTGGCACAGAGCACTCTTTTTTAAATAGGTTTCTGGGCATCTCTCGGAGTATGGGCACGTCACTTCCGTCCGTTCCTAACCGACAAAATATTATTAAGATTTAGAAATATAAAGTATTAACAAGAGCTGTGATTTTAAAATGATTATAAAAACTACTAAGTTGTTACTATAAACGATGATTTACTGACTAAGTAAGGGTTACCGAAACAAGTGCATTGAAATATTATGCCTTTTATTCAATAGGTACATAACAATCGTCAATTCTTATCTTAATATTTATGTGTTATTTCTTATATTCACTATCGTGTGCGGCAACATGGGCAATATTGCCGGTAAAATACCGGGAATATTGCCCAAAATGCTGGAATTATTGGCAATTTTACCCAAAACAATATTTTATTGTATATAATGTAGATTATGGCCTTTAAATGCTAAATTTAAGTATTGTATATAGTTTCCGTAGTTAATTTGACTTATAATTAAGCAATATATCCAATTATTTCCACTCCCGGCAATATTGCCACCAATATTCCCACTTCGGGCAATATTGCCGGCAACGGCACATCACTAGTCTTAGGGTTTCAAAGTTATTCAAGATGCCGCTGGGGTAACGTTTAGCAAATTCAGCAAATTGCTGTAGGTATCTCTTAAACGGCATGACATACAACTGCGACTTTTTTAATGACGGTGAGTTTTAATTTGTACTTCATTTGTGCAATTTTATCTTTTCTATAATCGACACCGTTAGAAAATTAGAAATCTTTTTCCAAAAACCCTAAAATCAATCCTTGCGCTTCAATGAGAAACCCTAGAAACTTACCAATTATGGTGGTTTGTATCTTTTATGAACTCAAAGCATCATGTGAAATTAGATATTTCTATTCTAACTCCTTAGAGAGTTATTCCGTTTTGATTAAAATCTGGCTACGATATAATGTAAAGCTACAATACATCGGTAATTATGATTCAACTAATAATTAGTACCTTTATTAAATTGTTTGTCCATAAAGTTTCAGCTGAAAAATTCTTCTAACTACTCAGGTAAACGAAAAAAAGAAAAGCGAATAAGAAAAACGATAGGAAAAAAATCACACGATTAACCGAACAAATTCGAATGACTGCATAAAAGTAGCCGCACAGTACATTGTGCCAACCTTCTTTTTGTAGTACAAGATTTCGCTTTTTGAAACAGTCTCACATTAAAGTTGCTAAAAATGTATTGTTTTGCAAAACACGTACACACACACAGTGACACACAGTGTATAAGCCATATTGAGGATTTGCAAATCTTTAAACTCGATCAAATGATAGTACTTAACATTTGATCGAGAGTCCGAGACCGAGAGTTTAAAGATTTAATAAAGACAGCAATTTAATAAACACTACACTATGTTTATTTGACGATAAATGGTATTTTTATTGCTAAAAAAAGATAATATGACATAACCAGTGATCGGAATAGGTAGAGCTATTTAGGTTCATTTACCGCAAACATTGATGTTAATATGGATATTCCACGGGATTCCGACTGATACAACGGGATTTTATTGAATTTCTATCTTTTTGTCAATATGTATAAAAATGGTTTATGTAAGCCAATAAGCGCATGAACAACGTTGTAATACGTCAACAGCACGCTATAAAAATTTTTGCCAAGCGCGCGACGTTGCCACTTTGTTGAGACGCGTAATGTCGCCGCATTATGGAAACAAAAGAAAACAATAGCGGGGTGTTTCTATCGCTAGAGTGATGCACCTGTTTTTGTCTCTTTCTGCGCCACTAGAATTCAATTCTTTTTGCTTCCTGTTGTGTTTGTTGTGTGGTGAATATCTTCTGACCCTGGCTTATTTACTGGATTCTGGAACCTTCTTGCTACTACGACTTTGGCTAGCATTTACTGACTCTGATTTGACCTTATTGGATTGGACGTTTGGAGTTATTTTATTGGATACTGATTTGGTAAGTTCTATTTTTTAAGTAAAATATTGAATAAAACTAATGTATTAATCTTATTCTACCTTGACATATTAGAACAATTAATTGTTTGGGCTTAGCGAAAAGCTTGTCCTGAGTCGAACCAATAAAAAACATTTTAAATACAAAAAGTAAAGTACAGTGTTATTCGCACAAAACGGAAAACCTTTTCTTGTTAGCTAAACTTTATTAATACTGTTCAGGATCGCCCAAACGCCGTAAATAAAACACGCAGTAATAATTCGGAGGCAAACGGCGGTGAGGAAGTAGTCTTCTGGGGCTGAATTTTCTTTCTTGTTCGCCTTGTTGCTTTTACTGTGGTCTGGAACGGACTGTGTCTACCTGCGTGGATGTCGCTACGCCCCCGTCAGGGGGCGCGGCTAGCGGTGTCGGGGTTTACCCTCCTGCCCGCGGAGGCTATACGGTGGCCCGTAAAGACGGGCCCCTCATTTTGACGCCTTTAGTGGCCGGCGTCAGTTCGGCATGAGTCACGCCCATGTGAGTGGTTGCTATGTGTTTTTCTGTAGGCGCGTTACGACGTTGTCCCACAACGCCGCTTGCTTCACGACACCTTAGCGGTCAGCTCCCGCCAGGTGAGACCCCCAGTTACCTGGGGGAGGCCCGACGAGGACGACCAGCGACAGAGGTGCCGACTCTACGCTCCTACAGAATAAGGTGATTAGCCACCGCCCGTCCTGATCTCAGAGCTAGCCAATCACAGTCCGGGCTAAGAGGCTGCCGTGTCGCGTGTGTGTGAGGACGGTATTGTATTGTGTAACACCGTCCGGTGTCTACGCGAATCGCATACCCGCGCCGCGCCTTCGCGTGTGAGTTTGGGTGTCTGTATAGAGGTGAATATCTGATTGTATGTTACGTAACGCGCCTATATTAACCTAGCACGCGCTACGCAACAGATGCATGTAATATGTAACATCTATTGTCACATCACAAGTATGCCGCGTGTAGACTGAAGCGGCACACTCGGAGGTCAATCCGGTGGGTGCACGGGGTCATCGTCCGCGACCAGGTCGCGGGGGAGGGGTCTCGCGTCGGGGGGGCGCGCGTGCAATTGCAATTTGCAGATCAGTATTAGGTTGTATGTTCATTGAAATATGATTCGCGACCGTAACAAATATGAGTTTACAGAATTATTAAAGTCATCAATACAACTTTCTAAGACCAAGTAATTCTATTGAATGACTATTTCATGAAATCGTTAACATTTCAGGATTATACTAACTTAAGGATTTGTATTACTAATTCTAATATTATAATTCTGTAAATACATATTTGTTACGGTCGCGTATCATACTTTGATTTACATACACCCAGACACCGAGCTGCAAATCGCAAAAATCGTAAGAAAATTTGAATTTCGCGGGCTACCTTAGCGCTTCCCCCTTAACAGAAAAGAAAATGGTCTAAAAATCTAGTCTATTAAGCCTACAATGTTCTCACATTCACAAAATATAATAGAATTTGTTTATTAGAAAAGACTATATAATGTAAAATAATGAAAATATTATATCATGGAAGTATGTATAGACGCCAGCACATCAAGCTACCCGAAACTGTCAAATTTTCCCAATCAACCTTGAACCTAATGCTTTAGTGATAAAGTTGAAAATCTATTAAAGAAATTTGACAGATTGTAGTAGCTTGATGTGCTGGCGTTTGTATGGACGGCAATAGCGAGAAATAGTATGGTGCAAGTGGTCTGGCGCAGAGGAAATGTGGTAGTAGAACGAATGATTCTTGGGTAGATGGTGAAGTAAAAGAGGTAGTGAGGAAGAAGAAAGAGGCCTGGCTTAATCTGTTAGCCTATAAGGCCCAAAATAGGATGAATCAGGCAACGAATGTGACAGATGACTTAGAAAGAGTGAAGAAAAAATACTCCGAAATGAAAACGAAAGTGAAAGAGATGGTGAAAATGAAGAAGGATGAACAGGAAGAAAAGTATAACGGGAAGTTCTCTGAAAACTTCAGGACTAATGTTAAGCTGTTCTGGAAACAGGTAAGATTGGCTCGCGGAGTGACAAGAACATCGAGTATGAATGTTATAAGAGCAGAAGATGGATGTTTACTAAGCGAAGAATGTAAGGTCTTGGAACGATGGAAGGGATACTTTGAGAGTTTATTTAACTGTCAGGATAGTGTGCAAGGAGTGGGTAATTGGGCAGACGCCAGTTTTGAAGACCCAAGCTCAGATGTAGATGAAGAGAATGAAATAGAAATAGATGAGATTGTAAGAGCGACATCTGAAAGGGATGAAAGTTGGGAAAGCTGCGGGGTACGACAGAGGGTCTGCTGAAATGCTGAAGGGCGGTGACGGGGTGGTAGCAAGTCTGTTGTGCCGGATCTTTAATATGTGTTGGAGATATGGCCGTGTGCCGGATGATTGGTGCAAGGCTGTAATCGTACCACTATATAAGGGAAAAAGCTCTCAGCAGGATTGTAAAAACTACCGCGGCATTAGTCTTTAGTCATTAGTGACCCTGACTGCAAAGCCGGAGGTCGTGGGTTCGATTCCCACCCAGGACAAACTTTGTGTGATGAGCATATTGTTTGTTCTGTGGCTGGGTGTAATTTATCTATAATATGTATGTATTTATAAATTATATAAGTATGTATATCAGTTGTCTGGTTACCATAACACAAGCTCTGCTTAACTTGGGATCAGATGGCCGTGTGTGAGTTGTCCCAAGATATTTATTTATTTTATTTATTTATTTATCTTTCGAGTGTTGTTGGCAAACTGTATGCAAAGGTTTTAATAAATAGAGTGATAAGAGTGACAGAGGAGAAAATATGGGATGTGCAGGCAGGATTTAGAGAGGGAATGGGCTGTACGGATCAGATTTTCTCCCTAAGGTGCATAGCCGAAAAACATCTGGCAAAGCACAAGAAAGTCTACTGTGCTTTCGTTGACTTGGTGAAGGCCTATGACAGTGTGTAGAGGGAGGAACTGTGGTCGACACTGTCGGTGTACGGTGTGGACTGGCGCTTGGTACGGGCACTGAAATCTTTATACAAGGATTCCAGTGCTTGTGTTAGGATAAATGGGGCGTACACAGACTGGTTCTGCATCTCGAGGGGTGTTAGACAGGGTTGTGTAGCGTCACCATGGCTGTTCAACTTGTACATGGATAGTTGTCTGACAAATTTGAAAGAGGGTGAGTGCGGATTGAGGATGAAGGATTTGTTTGTCAAATGCCTTCTCTACGCAGATGATCAAGTTCTACTTGCATCGTCAGCAGAACAGTTGCAAGATATGGTGACTGTCATGGATGAAGCATAGAAGATGAAAGGGATGAATATAAATGTGAATAAGACGAAGGTCATGGTGTTTGAAAGAGAAGAGGACGTATCGATGTGTGATGTAAAAATAAATTTTAATGATAAAAGTGTGGAGCAAGTAAGTGAGTGTGTACATTTGGGGAGTCTGTTTACAAGGGATGGAAAGATAGATGAAGATGTGGAAAGGAGATTAAATGCGGGAAATAAAGTGAATGGTGCTATACATGCAGTTGTGACCAACCAGTTAATGTCCAAAAAGGCCCGACTGGCTGTTCACAATGGTATGCTGGTGCCTACGCTTATGTATGGAAGTGAATGTTGCGTGTGGTAAAAGAAGCATGAAAGTAGAATAAATGCTGTGGAAATGCGTTCCTTGCGAAGCATGTGTGGTGTGACTATAAATGATAGACTGAGAAATGATGTGATAAGGCAACGGTGCGGTTTAAAAGATGTAGTGACAAAAATTGAAAAGAGTATGCTTAGATGGTTTGGTCATGTTGAGAGGATAAATGAAAGTCGACTAACAAAAGATAATATTTACACGGCAGATGTGAGTGGAAATGCCGGAAGGGGACGCCCTAGGAAGACATAAAGTGATCTTTTTGGTGATGTTCTTCAGAAAGGTCAGGTGCGTAGTACTCGCAACCGGCGTGCGTGTATGACCAGATGTATGAATGTAAACGAGGCAAAAGGAGTATGTAAGGATCGTCACCAACAGCTACAGCACAGCTACACCAACAGCTAGATGGAGTCGACATTTCCTATCTGACTACCCCTGAGAAGAAATGGCGAAACAAACTCAGGGGTCAAAGTCTCTTTTAGTCCAGACATAATCTTAGTCAGGCAATATGAGGACCATGTAGATTACTGTCTGAAATGGTCTTTTGAGGGAAGAACCACATAGATTTGAGTGGACCTGTCCAGTCAGTGCAAGCATTTGTCAAAAATCGTGTAACTCAACTCAAAACTTAACCCGTCAAATGTTCGCCTACTAGAAGCCGATTGCATTGAGCGCTCAACGGTTTTCACGATATTCACGTTTCGAGTGTATTTTTCTTACGAACCTATGGGGTTCATGCGACATTTGAGAGGGAAGCTCAACGATTCGACGAACAATACCAAAGAAAGGACATCTTGGTAGGCCGCATAAACGCGACGAAGTCGCAGGCGGAAGCTTGTAAAATTATAACGCGGTTTGAGTAGATACCTACTCAAACCGCGTTATAATTTTACAAGCTTCCACCTGCGACTTCGTCGCGTGAAATTTTTTTTTTCCCTCAACTCACCCCGTCGCATCGCATAGCCCGTGCTATTACTTTGTTTTCGCTTAGCGCTCGTTCTTAATTTTTTTCTTTTTGCTCGGCTTCTAAGGGTCCTAGAGTAGGTAATGTTACATACTTAAAGCCTTCCTCAAGAATTGGACCATAAAATGCAAAAGAAATTTTCAAATCCGACTGGTAGTGACAGAGATTAGCGCGTTCAAACAGTCAATAAAAATAAAATGTGTCGGTAACTAATAGACTAAGCGCATTTTTCTTACTTTAAGCATTTTTATACCCGTCATAATTACTAAACTAAACGTCGGATTCGAATAATTTAAAAAGGAATTTACGTGTACTTAACCCTAGAACCGTACCCTGGGGTACAAATGAAAAAAATAAAATAAAATGGTCTATAACTTTTTTACAATTAGACGGTTTGTTTCGCGCGTTCGTGTATATACACGGGGCAGGGGGACGCGCCGATACCTCAGTCGGACGCTAGTCCTGCTAGTGAGTGGACTTGACATGGTGCGTTTGGGGTACACCGGCACCCCAGGGTACTTTCAACGTAAGTATTTAATTATGTAGATATTATTATGTTATTTCGTTTTTTTATGTTGTTTTTATTGTTTATTGATGTTTTGTGATGCGAAATCATACTACATGATAAATAGCCATACACAGGAAAAGACTCTACTCCCAGAGGAATACCCGTTGCTGAGTATTACGCGCTTGAGTTGTCAACTACGATTCACAATACCAATAGGAATATAACATACGATAATTGGTTTACCTCTATGCCTACCACTCAAAACTGCTGTCGAAAAATGTAACTACAGTTGGGACACAAATAAAACAGAAATACCAAACCAATTGACTGATACAAAAGACCGTCACCTGAATACATCGATGTTTGCTTTTCATGATGAACTCACTCTGCTTTCATATAATATGTGCCTCCAAAGCTAACCAAGGGAAAGAAGTAAAACGTCCTTATGCTTTCCACCATGCACTACAAAGCAGACACAGATAAAACTATTATTTTGCCCGAAATAGTATAATTTTATAATGAAACGAAGGGAGGTGTTGACACATTCGACCAACTTTGTCACACGTACAGTGTCTCACGGAAAACTCGCCGCTGGAGCCTTTGTGTCTTATATGGAATATTAAATATTGTCGGGATTAATTCTATGATACTGTTTAACTCATCAAATGATACTAAGAAGCAAGTTTTCAAGAATAGACGCACATAATATGTGAAGACACTCGCATTTGATCTCATCAAGCCCCACCTGGAAGATAGATTTTAATACCATATATATTTTGCCAACGTCCCTACAAATAAGTATTGGAGATATATTAGGGAAAAAACGATCATTAGCTGCGGTAACTTCTGAAAATCCAAAACCTAAGAGGTGTTCTTTCTGTCCAAGGTCCAAGGACCGTAAATCGCGCACACAATGTGTGACGTGCAAAAATTTCATTTGCAATGAGCACCAAAAGCAATTTTGCCAAAATTGTTTAATTTCATGTGCCTTCTTTGTGTTAAATGAGACTAAAATTAATATAAGAAAGCATTTATAAGTTGTTTTCTAATAAAAGTTTATTATCTTTTGAAATTTGTGTTTTTTTTGTAAGGGGTGTGGCTGTACCCCAGGGTACCTTTAATGGAATTCTTACATGGGTACGGTTCTAGGGTTAATCACCCTTGATTATGAAACTATATATTTGGATAAGGATTAATACCATGTTTATGAAAACACCTTCGCAAGTAATGCATTGTTTTATAACAAATTTGATTACCATTAAAAATGTTATAGTGAGCCAACCTTAAAAGATAGACATATGCTATTGCGGACTTTTTTTTAGAACTTTTTAAGAGAAACAATCCCGTCATACATGATTTTTGCGTAACTTTAACCTTTTAACCGCCCGACTTCATATCTGTTGTCGTGCCCCCAGCGCCGGGCAACTTGAATCATTACGATATTTGGTCGTAAATATACGACCCTGGCGAAATGGACACGAAAATATTTGTCGGATTAATCCGTCGTAGGCGGTTAAAGGGTTAACCGTTTACGCAGCGCACGCATCGGAAGCTTGCAAAAGGAATAAATTTTCCCCGTTATTGCAACATTTTTCATTGATGCTCCTCTCCTATTGGTCGTAGCGTGATGTTATGTAGCCTATAGCCTTCCTCGATAAATGAGCTATCCAAAAATAAAAGAATTTTTCAATTCGAATCAGGAGTTCCTGAGATTAGCGCGTTCAACCAAACAAACAAACTTCCTCTTTATAATATTAGTAAATATAGATTTACCTACCTCGAGAACAGAATTTAGATAGTTTGTTGCTTGTGATTTCCGTAATTCTGAGAAAAACGTCCTCAATTAATTTAGAACGTTTAGACTTGTATGGGAAAACTTTTTTGCGGTCAGACCATAGAAATAATGGGTCAGACTATCCATCATAAGAAGTAAGTTGGAGTCTCATTTCCTACGAAATGTATGGAAAGTTTGCGATTTCTGACTTTTCTAGTACTCAAACCTCAGTTGGTCAGTTAGAGTTTTTCGATCCTTAAAAGGAACAGTATAGATTGGCATCGACATAATTTTTTTTTTGGTGAAAATTGCCCATTTTCTTGCTGACTGTACATTTTTTTCAAAATGTGTGAATGCAGATCGTAATGTTTCAAAAAATCAAGAACTAAGACCGTTTCCTTGTAGCGACAACGGTTAAGGTACCTGTCCTTATTGCCTCATATCAAAAATCCATTCTGTATAGTATATGCCAAGATTGACTGCTTATTTCCATAAATGTATAGCGTGATGAAATCATGACATGTACAATATTGCTATCTGAAATATTCTAATCTTGTGGCTCGTCTTTTTTACAATTTGCGGTAAACTATAGAAGAATATGAACAAAATGCAATATTGCTCATCCCCCATCCCATAGCAAATTCAAATTCAAATATTTATTAGAACAAACATCGAATACAATTCTTTGTGTACGTTTTAATACTGCGTTAGTTTAATAACTGTGTCGCAGTTATTAGCGCCCACCAACAGGAGCGAAAACAACTGAGTTCCATAACAACAATTTAGGTTATACAAGACTTATGAGTAGAAGCCAAACATAAACATTTATCTATACATCTATACAAAAAAAATGAAGTGTCTATTTGTAATATCAAAATAACAACTTTTTACTAAATGCATATGAACGTATATACGGTACTTATAACCCCCAGGACACGGCCCTGAGGAATTCCGTAAGTGAGAAACTGTTCTTCACTTGTGTGGTTACCGATTTTAACAACTTGAGAGCGGTTACTAAGGTAGCTTTTAAAAATATCCAGGGGTAACCCGCTTACCCCAATTTGATGCAATCTCGTGAGCAAGAGAGAGACAGAGACAGTGTCAAATGCCTTCGAGAAGTCTAGAAAAACAGCAATTGTTTTAATCTTATGATTTAAATCATTTGCCAGTGTGTGCATGTGTTAATTTTCCAGTTAAATCTAGTACTGCATCTTCGGTACTCTTACCAGACCTAAATCCGTATTGATTTATATATCTCGGGACCCTGGAGTCCCGGACCTTTGGAAGGCGTACGAGGGGCCGAAGACAACTCGCAGAGGCCCCTTAGAAAATTTTATATTATGAGGAGGCACCGACCGACGATTATCCCTGTATGCACTATGCAAATTCACCTAAGGACCACCCCCGGTTGGTGCAGGACTATTGTAGGACATGGAAACGAAACATATTGGACTATGGGTTTGGGTGGCCTTAGTGGATTGGTTACCAAGAACTATGGAAAGACTATACCAGGCACTAGTTGTTTGGCAGTTATGCTGAACTGGACCCATTTTAGCGCAGCCGTGAGGCGCACAATTGTATTTTTAAGTTTACTTTTTGCTTCTCTTTTGTTTGGTTTCATATTTACAATACATATATCTATTGTTTGTGTGCCTTGCATTGTGACCAAATAAATTCATTTTCTTTCTTTCTTTCTTTTCTATATCCCCTGCCTGATCAATGCTATGTAATACACGGATAAAATGATGTACAATAAAGTATATATAAATAAATTATAAATAAATAAAATGGCAGGGGGTGACTTGCACACTCAATAATGGGCCCCCGAAAACGGTCGCTAGCACATAGTGTCGTAGTGAAAAGGGGGCAACATGGTCTGAGGTGCCTAAGAGAAGTGGAGAGATATTCCACGATTATCAGGACAATCCCAGAGCCCGGAAGGTGGTCAAGATCCCTACCAGCACTTACTGGAAAACTTCCTTCCTCCGAGCACGTTTGCTCTTGCGAATCTCCACTCAAGCCGGCCAATAAAGGCAAGAATGAGCTGGGAGCTCTGTTCCTCGTCAGTGTTCACTCCAGCCGGCCAATAAAGGCAAGCCAGTGGTGAGGAACAAAACTTCTCCCGGGACATAGGGACCGTGGGTTCACTACTGCCCAACAGCTCGCCACATGCTGCCCTGCGGGTTCATGTATCTCTCTTGGTCTGGCTCCTCACCCTAGGCCTATTTCGGCAAAGTAAACTCTACCGGCACAGACCCAGAGTTCAGGAACGCGCAAGCCCCACCACGACGTCAACGTAGAAATACGGCGGTGGGGTTATTATTATTATTATATCCGATATTGCGGTATTATTGGGTATTTAATGTTAGGAACCTACTTGGTTAACCCCTGAATTTCTTATGAAGTATATGATTTTGTCTATTTCGTTTAAAGTTCATAAATAGTTTATGGGACCAAGATTACGTGCACAAATTTTTATTTAACTAAGGTTATGTTTAATATATTTTTACCTGATTTTGAAAAAGTATCCGACATTCGGGTCCCTTCCCTACTCTATGCCCGACCTGGGATAGAACCCATGTCAGCCGCCGCGCTTAAGACCACTGGACCAGCGAGGCGGTTAATGATTTTGTTAGTAATTTCTTAATGGTGTCAGTCTTATAAGTGGGTATGTCAAGGCTTTCAATGGTTATAGTGATAGGCCACGTTCATTCACGTCAGCCGTGCTGATATTTTAACGACAGTTTCTCCTACAATGTTTTCTATATCGGTTAATGGCTTAAGTTGTTAAGTAAAACAAAAGATAATTAGGGCTATGTGTATTTATTGTGTACATTGCTTTTAAGCTTCATCAACATCTTATCTAAACATAAATACATTAAAATTTATCGTATGACGTCCCAGTTAACATAACTATGACGTGTATACATTTAGAGGCACTCATGTTTTAAGGTACATACATACAATACTTAACTTATTACGTAGGTACCTATTATGTAAGTTGTTCAGTCAAGACACTGCTTTGACTACAGTCGACTTGATCCAGTGACAGACTTGTCCGGTCGATGGCAGAGTCAAAAGGTAGAGAGAGATCAGTGACCGAACATAAATTGTAATTTGCTTGGACCAAATATCACTTAAAAGACGTGATGTGTATGTAAATAAAAACAATATTAACCCTTGAATACGCTAACTCATTCATATGTAGTTCGAGACACAGCCATCTTATGTTACATCTCAGCTCATATTTCAATCAGAACAGTGTGGGCGTTTTTGTGGACGCTGTTTTGATTCTACTGTTAGTACACATAAACACACTGTTTGCATTATTTTTATTTTATTATTTGTATCCATCGAAGTTAGCGTACCGCCAGGATATTGCTGGGTATGTTAATTATTATCATATTTATATATATAAAACTTATCATTTACATCATCATCTGCCCAGCCTTTTCCCAACTATGTTGGGGTCAGCTATGTACGTACGTCGTACGTACGTTACAATAATTATTAATAATGAAATTCTACTTACGCCATTATGATGAATGTCATACTTTTTAAAAAAATATTATCATTCGAAGACGCTTTTATACTTATACAATTTATTGTGTGACTTTAAAAGTGTAATTTTTTAATGTTATATATATCTTATTTAATATAAACTTCAATATAAATAACATTTTATTCGACGTAGTGGAGGCACTTGATAATCGTGTCTATGATATACCTAAGCTACGGTCACATAAACTTACGCGCACATATCGAACTCCCAAATATTTATTACGTATATTCGTATTAGGTACATATATATTACCTTGATTAACATGATAAATGCGAATGTGTTTGAATGTTTGTTATCCAAATACGACGAACTAGGTAACGAATCTCTCTGTTGCAACAAACAGTCTTGTCTGTATTTAACGAGGCAACAGGCGCGTATTAGGGATCGGAGATTATTTTTCTCTTAGAACTACAACTAGGTACTAAATATACATAGCTATGACGAGATTCGTTTTATACGGAACATACTACATATGTGCATTACGTAGGCACCATTCATAAGAGTTACGAAGCCCACGTGTCATCCGTTAGATTAGCTCGCCGGAATGCGAAAAGAGGCACTAGTTTCTGGGGCAACTGCGCAGTTGGCAGCTCATTGTCTGATTGTATCTTGATACCGTGTATCAGCACATCACCGCGGTGGTGTGGCCGGGGCCGGTGACTGCTAGTGGCCCGCGCCGTAGTCGCGCAGCTCGCGGTTGCCGAGCGGCAGCGTCGGCCGGTAGTTGTGCAGGACCTCCATGGCCTCCACTCCGCACGACGCCTCACCGCACTTCAGTTTCCGCATCGATGCCAACTGAAATCCAATCAGTTATGTCATTAGTTTCTAACGTTTTTATAGTTATCTCTTGGGTAGGTATAAAGTAGCTCAAGAGAAAGTTATTTAAAGTGTAATTACACAGATTCTGATAGAATAAGGCACATATTTTTATCTTTTGATTAATATTTATACATTCTAGCAAGCAATAAAGCGTTACTGTATTACGCGTTAGAAAAACATATTCCACCTAATGAGTATTTGGAAAGTAGTATGTAGCTGCGAAAGTAGGTCGTGAACGGATGTCTGCTATTATTTAGTCCGTGGATACTTGAACGCTGGGTGCATCGGAAACCGGTACATACCTATCGTTTAGTGGTTTCTGTTTCGTCATAATCGGATTATAAATTTTCAAAAGACTACTAAGCATCAAATTAATGACATAATTATGTGGGTTCTAGTATACGAGTAGTAAAGAAACCAAACGCAAAAACTTGGATAAATAAACATAAGTACCTGTATGTTTGTTTATCCAAGTTTTTGCGTTTGGTCTTTTTATGAATGCTTATGTCATTCACGAACTAAATGGGCTTATAGTAGTAAGGGATAAATTAATCAGCCTCAAAATACGACCGATACTACGACTATTAAAAAATAAAGTTATAATAGCAAACTAGCAAACAGACGATGAAACGAAGTCAGCTGTAAGCCTAATCAGTTACTCCATTATGACGAAGGAATTTCATTTTGTATTACGTTTTGTCGTCATAAGGTATCTAGATATCGACGTATATCAGCATCTAACAAACGTGACGTGGCATCATTTATCAAGCAATACAATTAAACTAAACACTCCTTGATACGATGCAAATGGTTTGTTTGATATGGCTTAGTATAATAAATAATACCAGCCTATTATTGTTTCAATGCAGGGCAAAGGCCTTTTCTCATACAGAGAATACACGAGCATTGATTGGTCTCACGATGTTTATTCCTTCACATTGCTGAAGGAAAAACATCGTGTAGTGTCTAAGATAAACTCGGATAATGGCTGTGTATTCAACTTGAACTCACTTGATCAGCGGAGACTTGAACAGGCTGCTTGAACAGGATCCATGTGACGGACTCGGTGCAGGGCGGGGTGGTGAGGGAGCCGGGGTACGTCCAGTAGGCGACCTGCGGCGGGAGCAGCTTCAGTGGGTC
Organism: Fissipunctia ypsillon; assembly: GCA_947568875.1. NCBI lineage: Eukaryota > Metazoa > Arthropoda > Insecta > Lepidoptera > Noctuidae > Fissipunctia > Fissipunctia ypsillon. The sequence goes on along the minus strand of OX387644.1, from coordinate 11,204,819 downwards.
CAGCGGGTCGGACAGCGTCACCTTGTCGTTCTTATGAGTGATAAACGGTAGCAACCGAATCACTTTGTCTAATTCATCATGCTTTGAACCACACTGAAAAAAAAATACAATGATTAAAGCTAAACAGCAACTTAACATCACGCCTGTAATCCTCGAAGGGTTAGGTAGAGGTACTACACGTAATAGTACACCCACATTTCACCGATTATACTAAAATAACAAACTATTTAATTGCAAATCGAATATCCAGACAGAGTTGTATGCTTTGTATAGGACAGGCTGATTGTTCGCATGATTCGCTACACCCATAGTGGCTTTGTTGAGGAACTTGTTTATGAAGTAAAATTTAAATGAGACTTATTGTATTCAGATTGCGACCTGTTACCGCGGATTACATTAAAAAGAGCTGAAGTAGGTAAGTACTAACTTGGTAGGATATCAAGTAGGTACTTATATTGATAACATGGGGAAAATGATTGAAAGATGTTGGAAGTAGATTAGGTAGGTAGCTGGGTGACTAGATGACTCTACGTTCACAGATATGCATGAAATATCTACATTGAAAATGTCTATCCTATAAATAAGTATTATGCAACCAACTCATTGACATGTGTGCACTACATTGGAACACAGTGCAGTTAACAGGATTTCAATGTAAGGCTTCGATGACATAATCGCTTTCTTCGCGTGAAGTGCAATATTAACTTAGCGAAATCGCTTTACAGTATATTGATCTCCATAAGATTAATGGCTGTTATAGGTTTGTTATACCTGAAGAACAATGCAAGCTTATTCACTTCAAATCATAGGTAAATAGGTTAATCTTTAATACGTATGTACCTACAATCGATAGGTATTTACTCTTACCGCTTCCCAGTCAGAAGACCATTAATCTATATGCAGCTATCTACCTACCTTAGTCATTGAGGTAAACATATAGATCAATGACCTAAGTAGGTAATTAACTAATTAATGGAATGGAAGTTTTAAAAGACTACTTTATTGTTATTTATTGTTCTACTGAATGACCGGAATAAAATTCACATAAAATCCTAACATTCATATAAACTAAGTGATGCTCACAAATCTGAATCCAAGTTATGTTCGGTGCATATAAAATGTATTTGAGTGTTTACAAACTCTATTCTGCTGTGCAATTGTAAACAGTTTGCTCAAAATAATGTAGCTGTTAGTTATTTTGAAATTGTGGTAAAATGTACTCGCTGAGTCACTTCGATACGCATTAATTAAATCGGTTTGTTACATTTTGTGTTCGTACAATGTTATAGCAAACATTTCAAAGAGTACGACGCGCGAATAAGTTACTAGACCAAGCAACGTGAAATGTTCTTAAAAGAAATGTTTAAATTGTCTTATTGTCATCGTTGTAACGCTGTACCGCTGTTCGCTTTGGCAAGAGAAAGTTACTCCGAGTGCGAATGAGCGGCTTGTTATCGCACTCATCTCCCACTTATAATAGGTAACCGTGTATGAAATCAATTCACTTAATGTTTTTTAATCTTCTTATATTGAACTCTTATATTGTGGATCTGCATTATCGAACATTTTAGACCCATTAGACACGTTTGCGACAAATAATCTAAAGCCCTCAAGAAGATGTAGAAACATCATGTAGTTTCTATGTAACTTTGGCGACTATTAGCAATTCACATCTCATATTTACGAAATGAAATTGGAATCGTAGTAACAATCACTTTCGATCGAGCCTCGCGGCAGGCAGTGGGTCAAATGAAGTTGGAAGCAAACTCAGACGTCACTTACCTACCCTAAGTACCTAAGTATTAATGTAAGTCAGTTTCTCCAATATTCCACTGTTTCCTTAATGTGACCTTTATATGTATGTACCTATGTCATGTCTTCTTTCAATTATAATGAATGTACGTAAACCTATGTTGATTGTATGAAAACAGTGGTTAGGTAAATCGTTTGACTGACTCATTAAGATAAATAATGTAGGTACTTATATTATATGCTATGGTCCCAAAAAGTCGGTAGACCACGCAAATTGATTCATATAAAGTACCCGTCACGAGAAGCTATAAATTATGTAAACAAACATCTTTTACTAAGTAAACATTTTATACTGCGAGATAATAATAAATTGACCATATTCAATCGACATGAAATATAGACGGGTTATATGAAAGTAACAACCTATTTAATTTAGTCCGATCATATTTCAACGACGCAAAGCGCTATCGTTTGTGTTTCTTGGTACCGGAACGCGTCCGTCGCAGGGATTGTAAACTATCGGGACGCATCGAATCTTAAACAAATTAATTTTTTTTGTTGGTCCAAATGTTGTGAACTCCTGAACACTTGTTTACAAAATTTATAGCTTCTCATGACGGTTACTTTAGGTACGCTCAAGTACGCTGTTGGTTGCAGTCACCCAGAGCTATGTGGGTAGTGTTTTTTTGAATTTTGTCTTAACATCTTGGTATATCATCTACAAAATATAATTTTAGGGCATGGACGGTAATCGTTCCACGTAAAGTCACATAAAATTGTGCAGTTTTGCAGTTGACTCTTGACCTTCAGAAAAAAGATGTTAAAGCATTCTCACCATTAACAATACGCCTAGAACGGCGAGTCCATCAGGTTGTCCGGCGGCCTCTTGGAAGCTGTTGTACTTGGTAGTATTCCAGTGCACCAGGTGCAGTTCCCCGGAGAAGGAGCGGCCGTCTACGGTATGCTCCGAGCCCTCGCCGTTTACTGCGCCCCAGTGGCAGTGCCACTGCTGCAGCTTATACACGTCATGGCCAAGCGGACCGCCTCGCAGCTCTGTAAATAAAAGTGTTTATTGTTAGAACTGCTAAAATAATAAGTTATACAGTTGTAGTTCTTTAATGCAGATTAATCTAGAAGTGAGCACATAACGTAAGATCTATATGCTACAAGCACCGTCAACACAAGTCACAACTAAGTAGAGCAAAATTGCCATTTCCCAGACGAGTTTCTTGTCCGTTTTTCTCTAGAGACTTACGTTTTGGAATGGGCAACTAGCTTCAACATTTCTACTAACTGACAGAGTCGACACCTTGAGAATTCAGTGCCTGTAAATTATTTAATTGAAATAAATGGTTTGAGTTTAAATTTTTGATGATGCACACCTATATGTAGATACTATCATCGTTTATCGCCTCCAAGACATTAAATCAGAAGGGTTTGATTTGAGATAGGCTCTCTCAAATTAGAGCCGACTTGGAAACCATAACGTTTTTAAATATGCACATATGGGAAAGGGTTGAAATCTGACGTCATCCCCAACATTAAGTTAGGGTCATTATATGTACTTCTATGGGTAGGGTAGTAAAGTAACCCTCGGTCAGGATATTTTTGTTGCACATGATTGTATCTATAGGTGTTCACAAAATTGCGTGGGACAGGAACGAGTGATTCGGTGAGTCATCGCGAGGGGTACGTCGGTCGCTCGCGTCGCTCTTCGTGTCGATGGAAATGCAAATTGGTCCTCACTTTGCACGAGGACCTGCAACATCCTTTTACACGTTTATATCATCCGAGTTGTTTCAATTCCCATTGTCGTTTATTCGTTGACAAACCTCACAAACATATCATTCATGTTGATAGATATACCTAGGTTCATCGTATCATGGAACTCAAAGCATATCCAATTGAATGTTAATAGGACACAATAATTATGTGTCATTAAAATAGTAAAAAAACTTGCAGATACAAAATAAGTTTGCGGTGATAACCTTGAGCAAAGCTGTTTTTTGGTAGAGTCGTTTTGTTCTTAAAAGATATAATAATATAATTTACAAAGGTACCCATTAGTGTTTCCTGAATCGATAGTTCAGGTTAATGGAAGGCATATAGGTGAGATTTTTGAGTCTTCTTTGTTTCTGTGGTGCTCCACAACAATTTGTTACAAGTGGCTATGGCCACATACGATGACTGCACTCGCGAGGCAAATTGGCGTTTGTGGTGTGGTGTTAGGTACTTTGATAGGTGGATGTCACTGCTCATCATCATGATGTAACCCATTGTTAAACGTAACAAAATAAACAAAGCATTAGTAACAATTTAGTAAACACAGACATCGCGTTTTGTTTATTTATTTGTTTGCTTATGACCTCAGAAGAATAAGACATCATGACAAACACCACCAGCAGGTGCTTGACCACATGATAAAGATGGTGGGCGGTACAATTTTACAAGTTTTATCATTCGTATCGCTGTAGTACATAAAGATATAGATATGTTCGAATTCGCGGTCTAAGTATAACGTATTTATAAGACCATGCTCAAATACCGAATACCAGTGGTGTTGCTAAACATACCCGAGTCATATCCGTTCTCATCGACCCGCCAGCAGTAGCCAGGGTTGACGATGGAGCGAGGATGGTTGACGGAATAGCGGAACTTGAGGGGGGGCGCACAGCCTCCACTGCTGCTCTTCGACGTGTCGATGTCCACGGGGCTCTGTCGGGCGCCACCCGCTTCTGGGAACTTCTCCGTCCATGTTGAAGGACCTAAAAAAAAACAAATTAAAATATATAAATAGAGTCTCCTTTCTTGTCGGTTGTGATACAAGCAGGTACAGTATTAGCGTTTGCGGTCGCAATATGGGTTTTCCAATCTGACAAGAGTTGAATGTTTCTCGTCGTGATTCTACTAAAATATCGTTTTCCTTTAAGTCTGCTGCGAGAAACAGTTTACATCGTCAGCGTTGACTCTATTATGTCGTTAACTGTAAAGTAGTCGTTTAAGGGTTCCCATTATGTTGACAAAAAGCTGTTTCATTTAACTATTTAAATTGTTGCTAGGTTAGTGTTCCAACTCTCGATGATTTGGCGAGTGCATGTGAATTGTTGGATACTAAAATTGAAGAACTACAGCCAAGAGCAGTCTTTTATCATTAATTAGACTAATCATTCGATTACTAATCATTAGTTTTTAGGGTTCTGTACATTGAAAGGAAAAACGGAACCCTTAAAGGATCACTTCATTGTCCGTCTGTCTGTCTGTCTGTCAGTCGGTCAAGACCCTTTTTCTCAGGAACGCGTGGAGGTATCAAGTTGAAATTAATATCAAATACGCAGGTCTATGATCCCTTGGAGCTCTAAAAAACAGACTTAAACGCAATAAAAAATACGGCCATATAAGCGACATATTTTGATACTCTCAAATAAATCAAAACCTATAAGGTACTTCCCGCTGCCCTAGAATCATGACATTTGGCAAAAAGCCAGGTCTTACAGCACTTGTAAAGGAAAAAGTCCGAAAATTGTTAATATGTAGTTTTATCACAACAATTTTTTTGCGATTACAAACTTAAATTTGCTGTTAGAGAATTGACCGAATGTATGGGAGAACATGTTTTTCAATTACAATGTTAACTTTGTTTTTGGGATAAATTCTTTTCAACTACGGCACCATTCATTGTGCGTGGTCCGACACGCACTTGGCCGATTTTTTTTCTTGTATGCACAAGAAAAATCACAAAATTTTAGAATTGCACTAAAGATTGAAGTGCACAGCAATTATTATCAAGAAAATAGATCAACGATTAAAATTTCTCCTACCTAAGTAGGTACACTACCAACTGAATCAACTTATTGTTGTTTTTGTTGGCCGTTCATTGACACAAACATAAACATTAGCTCGATTGTTAGCGGCCCAGAACTGCGATATACTGACCAGCTGATCTGATAACTGATGACACATAATGCAACTGCTGGTTATAAATAGAAGATTTATGTTATATTTCCTCGCATATTCTTCGAAAGATGATAGCGATGCCTAAAGAATTGCCTGTCTGTGTATAGCAGTGGCACCGATTACTACGACCACAGAACAGATAAAAGAGGTCTCTTTCACCTCGGTCTTTCCCACCTCTTTTGTCTGTCCTATGACTACGACATAGGCCGACACACTCAGGCAGACACTACAGCACTTCATATTATTATTATACTCTTTGCACTACAGTCAACTTCCGGTCTAGGAACAATCCTTACACATTTTCATGATTCAATTTCTTTCATCGGATCATAGTTTCATAGAGAGCTGGCAACTTTTAACTGAAATCTTAACATAGATCTTGCTGGTTCTAAGCAGGTGCAGCTTTAGATAATTGTGGTTTGATGACTTCACAGGAAGAAAAGGGGTAGTCAGGGCAAATGGTGGACGAACTCCACCATTGGCCCTGAATACCCTTTATCCAATGTAAAACTACTTTTTTATATTCTCATTTATGTTTCTTTTTGATATTTCTTCTTATGTTTTTTACCAACGTCACTGTGAAAAAGCGTCTCAGAAAATACAAGTGAAAAAGTGAATGTTTCCATTTATTATGTATCTAGCCCAATATACACTTTAGTTTATGATCTAGCCATCCTCATCTTCAACAGTATAAAGTGTAAATATTTAGAATCTTTACTTTTTCACCTCAAGTGATTATATATCCGCCTACAATTTATGTAAATTAAGTAAACTTTACTAAAGTAATTTAAACAAATATTGCTATTATGTACCTACATTATTGCTTATGTCTTGTCTTATAAGAGTATAGATCATACCTACCTACCTCTACCTACCTAAAGACAACTTAAAATATGGCATTGCGTAAACTATGCAAAAGGAAAGGAAAGTAGGTACGATTGTATAAGAATCTACTTATTGGAATTCTAGAGTCATCCGCAAAGGAATTCCCAAGTTTGGAATAGATTTCAATCCCTGCCATCATCATTAACTAATGGTACCAGATTAAAGTATTGCGGTTAATTAATTTTTTTAATTGATTTGTTTTAGGTCATTGACTTGAAAACATTTAGCTAAGTATAACTTAAACTTAGATTTACAGCGCGTGTGACTAACTAATGAATAATGTAAAAATATAGGTACTTCGGTACGCAAAGATTTTGAAATAAGTTTCGATGATAGAAAATATCGCGAAAACACGCGCAAAATAGTAATAAAAACACGTGTGTGTGGGAACATGAATTAGCGTCATTGTCGCGTCATCCAGCGTCGTTTAGTTTACTGCCAAATGGGCGTGGACTGTTACGATTGCTAACTAGTCACCACAATATTTACAAATGCTCAAGTTTGTGACTCTTTGTAAATATGATAGTATGCAAAAGCGCTGATAAAAAACTATGTTGTCTGGTTTTATGTACATATCCTATGAAAGCTTGTCAAGTCTAGATTACAAAGAATTTATACAGTCAACAACAAAATCATAATTTTCGTGAACTTAATTTGCATAGATGTCACAACGTCAACGTGAGAGATGAGTGACTACCTCTCGACACACGAGTGAGGTGACAGTTTGTTTAACTCGTCACATTAGTGTTATCTTATCAGGAAGCCGCCGCCGCCGCTCGCGCCGCGCGGCGGCTTACTCAGAAACGCTAACAGAAACATTTTTATAATGATAAATCCCTGTCTTATTTAAGACTACCGAGACATGTTTGAAGAAAGTTTGATTTCATGGTTGAATTGCAAAAATATTTATTGAAAAGTGAAAATAAAGTAACCCGCTGCTGACTGAAGCTTTTAAAACCCGGGGAAATGTTTTTAGATGAAGTAGAGATATACTTACTTACTTGAAAAATATTGTTAAGCGACGACTGATGTTCGTCCCACGCTGGTTCCGATCCATTCTGGGATCGTAATCATGAACTTCCTGAGTCCGACGCGAGGTTTTGAGGAAGTTTTCAATGATATTGATGATATTTACAAAACTCGTTCGCGATATTGGTAAATTGTACTTGGTGTTTTTAATAAATAGCTAAGTGCCTACTCATTGTTATCAACAAAAGCTAAAGACAGACTTCAAATTCGTGAAACCAGCACTCTAATTGCGTAATACACTATAAATCGGAATCTGAATCATTTTGAAGCAAATTGCTAATTCGTTGCTTCATAAGTTCGAAAAATTTGTCTGCTCAACACGTAAATAACGCAATGAATGTTGTTGAACTGTCAAAATGAAACCGATTCCGATTGATAATGTGTTACGCAATTGCCCCACTGTTCGAAAATTGGCAGTTTTAAATACTCTGTTGTTATTGCTCTTAAATTAATTGGTTAAGGTGAAAGCGCCAGGGTAGCCCGCGAAATTCAAATTTTCTTACGTTTTTTGCAATTTGCAGGTCAGTATTAGGTTGTATGTTGATTAAAATATGATTCGCGACCGTAACAAATATGTACTTACAGAATTATAATCATTAAAGTCATAAATACAACTCTCTAAGACCAAGTGATTCTATTGAATGACTACGAGTATTTCATGAAATCTTAACATTTCAGGATTATACTAACATAAGGAATTTTATTACTGATTCTAATGTTATAATTCTGTAAATACACATTTGTTATGTTGGGTATGGCAAAAGAAGCATGAAAGTAGAATAAATGCTGTGGAAATGCGTTCCTTGCGAAGCATGTGTGGTGTGACTATAAATGATAGACTGAGAAATGATGTGATAAGGCAACGGTGCGGTTTAAAAGAAGATGTAGTGACAAAAATTGAAAAGAGTATGCTTAGATGGTTTGGTCATGTTGAGAGGATGAATGAAAGTCGACTAACAAAAGGTATTTACACGGCAGATGTGAGTGGAAACGCCGGAAGGGGACGCCCTAGGAAGACATAATATAATGATCTTATTGGTGATATTCTTCAGAAAGGTCAGGTGCGTAGTACTCGCAACCGGCGTGCGTGTATGACCAGATGTATGAATGTAAACGAGGCAAAAGGAGTATGTAAGGATCGTAGCAGGTGGCGTTCTGTAGTTTCTGCCTACCCCCATGGGAAGAAGGCGTGAGTTTATGTATGTACACATTTGTTACGGTCGCGTATCATACTTTAATCAACCTACACCCAGACACTGAGCTGCAAATTGCAAAAATCGTAAGAAAATTTGAATTTCGCGGCTACCTTAGCGCTTCCCCCTTAAGTGAAGATTATTGTGATTAACTGTTAAGGTAATCAAAACCATTTTTTTTTGCAAACAATATATGTAAAGGCATCCACCGATTCCACCTGTATTTTTTACAGTTGAAGGAACACAAATCAATCGTGAAGGCTGTCCAGTATAAATGTCCATAGATAATTTAGCCCACATTGATGGTAGTGTTCATGAAAATAAATAATGTACCGGTCATTTTACCAATTGAGCCCACTCGGGTACCGGATGCGCGTGTGGCAATAACAATCGCCAATACCAATATTGATCATATTTACCTAAGTATATAAGTATATAACCGCATTGTAATTATAGTGTAGTGCTCTATCTATGATATAATCTATATGTTCTTTCACGTCATCCGCATGTCAGTCAATTGAAGGTTCAGTGCACGGATGACATCTATCTGCGTTAGGGAAATGGGGATCATGCAAGCATGCTAATGATAGCTGATAGCGCTGCCGTTGTCCTGCATATCCTTGTATAAATCTGTTTAATGAATGCACTTTAATATATAAACATACCCATGATCATGTTATTATAAAGTAAATATTATTATTTATATCATAGGAATAATGTCTGCAATAAGCTGCCTGCGTCAGCGCGTCATCATACATTCTGCTATAACTGTTTTCACAGCTAAGAGCGTTTTTCGTGGAACGTTTGAGTTCTGCCAACGTAGGTGTTAAACTTATAATAAATTAATCTTCCGTTGTGCTTAGCCGTAATTTTGCTAATATAAACACCTGATTCATTCATTACAATATAATTGTCGCGATGACATAATTCCTATTAATAACGTACCTAACCTACGAGTACATAGGTAAGTTACCGAAAAAAAAATACTTTTGCAGATTGTGCTGAAGACATTAGGTTTAGATAATTTTAACTTACATGATATATTTTTTTCTTGAGCAAGGGCTGTGTGATCTTTGAACCTTTATCGTGTAGTACTTTATTCTACATCATATTCAATATACCTATTGACCTATCCATGTATCAAATCTTTAAATCCACTGACCTATCATACAGTTTAGTGGTATCAATTAAGTCGGTAAGTAACACGTAGAACAGCGCTCCTTGCCCTCTATGTTTACGTAAAGCGTGTGTACAATGTCATGGGTTAAATATACTTACTATATTGTTAGTACAGAAGCTATTTTAATTCCACACTTTTCAGTTTCAATTAAATGAACTTCAAGACACGTTTCAGCACAAGTTACGATCACAAGCGATGCATGCTGAATTAAAACATCTGTTTAAATAAATAAAAACGTTGTACCGACTACCGAGGTGTTATTACCACGTGTAGGTTACAGAACCGACAGCCCGATACCACATGTACCTAATCTTTTTGGTAGAGTAAGTTTTTAGAGATAATTACTGTGTTTCTAGTTAACGCGATGTTGGTTGGAGTCGGACGTGTTTACGAATATATTATTCTCAACGATATATTTGTCGATTTTTGTGTAAATATTAGACAAAATCTCTGCTTGGTTAATTAAATAATGATTATCAATCGGTCGGAGTAGCTGTGAGTGTGTACGTCACGATGCGTGCAGTCGCCTCCGACCTCGGCGATACTTATCTCCTACAGATTTATTTACCCACTTTTATAAGTGCCCTCGGATTGTCGCCTTCACCGACTCAGTGTGCTCTCTCCTTTATGTAGATACATTTCTTAATAAAACAGCTGTGACATTTTCAGCAGGAAGTCGCGTTAAATGTTAACTCCACTTGTTGTTTTCAATACTAACCTTTAGTGACTAATTAGGTATAACCCTGTGCGGTTAGGGAAGTGGTCGGACCTTTTGAACCGTTCGTGATGTAAACCAATTACTTTTCTGAATGGCTGTGACTGTGAGTGAACGCTTGGTATCTTTTGCAGTGTCACGGAGACATATCATATAACAAGATGATAGTGATTTGTCAACGATCTTGCGTCTCGAATTAGCTGCGACTTTTCTTTTTATGCTGATAATCTCAAAATTTATAAAAGAGTAGAGTCACCGACAGATGCCAGTCTACTCCAACACGATTTTGATCAAATCAGTCTCTGGTGTGAATCTAACGGGATAACCCTGAATGTGGACAAATGTTTTTGCATCCGTTATAGCCGAAAATTACAGCCTTTCCTCTTACAAAATAAACAAGGAGGTTGAACCTTGCAGGAGGTTTCTGAAATCTATGACCTAGGCGTAATTATAGATCAAAAACTAAAATTCACATCTCATATCTCTGAAATTATAAAAGAATCGGCTCAAATGCTTGGTTTCATCAAAAGAAATGCAGTCATTTCGGGCCAAAACTACAATTTTATTATCCTTTACAATGCTTTGGTGCGTTCTCATTTAGAATTTGCCAGTATAGCATGGAATCCCATGTACGCTGTACATTGGCAGCGTCTTGAGAATATCCAGCGTGCGTTTACAAGATATATTGCTTACATGTCATCAGGAATATCCCACAGATGTCCATACGAACAACGTTTGGCTTTCTTTCGCATTGAGTCGCTTCGGAACCGTCGTCGTACTGTCCATGACTTAGTTTTTCTTTATGAAGTTATCAATGGTCAAATAAAATGCGAGCAATTTCTTGAACGTGTCTAGTTTTCAGACCCAAATAATATTCCTAGACAGCCAATATCCAGACTTTTTGAACCGCCCATCTGTAGAAATAACATTGGGAGACATTCGCCAACATCTAGGATGTGTATTCAATTCAACGAACTCAGAACTGCCTGATTTGGATGTATACTTTGGTTCCCAGCCGCAATTCAAAACCCTCTTGCGCAGTCATTTAAACAAACATTTAAATGGCCAATGTCATACATAATTAAGCTTATCTTAGTTAGTTATTTTATATCTTATCATTATTGATATTTGTGTAAGTCAGTTTTTTGTTCTCTTTTAGACTTAAGTCAAAGCTGTTTTGTTTATAATTTTGTTTTTAATTTTAATGAATAATTTTAATATTCTAATTTTATATAATTTACTGTTAACTGTTAGTATTTAATTTACAATGTATATGCTGTTGGCGTACCTATTTTAAATAAATAAAATAAATAAATAGTGTCTGTTGTAAAAGCCTTATCAATCCTCACCTCGCACCGGTATGAACTACAAGTTGAACCGATTATACAGGATGTGCGTACAAAAATATGACGTTTATTAATTTAAGTGTTTAGTGTCTCAGTATAAATGCTTATTTTTATTAAATTAAGCACATGTTGAAGGTATATTATATACGGTGTTTAAAAATTAACTTTACAAACTTTAAGAGGTGCTTTAGACCATCGAACTGAATAACTTTTACTATGAGACCAACTTTGAAATCGCGAAAAAAAAAACAGTTGTCCCATAATAGTTTAGAACAGAAGGCATTAAACTTTAGTATGGTGTGGTATAGGTAATAACAGTTGATTTTTTTTCGAAATTTCAAAGTTAGTCATAGTAAAAGTTATTCAGTTCGATGGTCTAAAGCACTCCTTAAAGTTTGTAAAGTTAATTTTGAAATACCTTATAATTATTATATAATATTTATAATCTTACTCAAAACAAGCTGGTTTTTGGCGAACTATTTTATAAAGCGACAAAATTCTGTTTCACACATCGGACATTTAATAAGGTCCTTAGCTCTTACTCCTTACAGGTAAACAGGTACACTTTGAAAATAACTGGGGCACTGATACAGCAGACTGGAAATGTCCTTACGACTTTATGACCCCGAGGCGCACGCGCCAATTCAAATCATGCGCAAGTGATTTGCGAGTGTGAGTTCAAAACTGTCGTATTTTTAGCACGACAACCTAAGATTTTATAATTATTTCCTTATTGAGTTAACCGTTGATAGAAAATATTAACTGTTCGTTGAGCGATTAACCTTCATTTCCGTAATGGAGCGACACGGACGGACGAGGTCGTCAGAGTCCGGCAAGCTTCGGATGGAGGAACAAAAACGCCTACTGACAATGTTAATCAAGAGAAACAGTTAACAATAACAATTTATTCTTAATTCATCACGCATGTTTTTAGAGTTACCCACTAGCCATTAATTATGTTCTCTCAACGCAAGGAAAAAGAATCTTTACAGTAACACGTATTTAGTGACAATTGGCTGAGGGACGAATACGCCTCCAGTCTCATCATTGTTCAATAATGGCTACTCTGAACTCTAATAACCTAACATTAGCTCCACGCTATCAAGTTGTACTAGCTATAGAACCTATGTATCATGTACAGTCATAAAGTATGTAAAGAGTACATCCTGCAGTTTTTCTAGTCGTTTTTTAAGTCAGTGTGTCAGTCAAGTGGCTCTTGACTGTAGTATCTATGTATGACCTCAATTATTACGTTATACTTTTACGGTCTATATTTTATACCATTTCGCTAAACTTGAAATGTTTTTACTATTTCATCTATACTAATATTATAAAGCTGAAGAGTTTGTTTGTTTGTTTGGTGGGTTGAGTACGCTAATCTCAGGAACTGCTGGTTCGAATTGAAAAATTCTTTTAGTGTTGGATAGCCCATTTATTGAGGAAGGCTATAAGCTATATAACATCACGCTACGGCCAACAGGAGCGGAGCAGCTTCCGTTGCGTGCGCTGCATAAAGGGTTAAAGTTACACAAAAATCATGTATGACGGAATTGTTCCTCTTAAAAAGTTCTAAAAAAAATCCGCAATAGCATGTGTCTATCTTTAAAGGTTGGCTCACTATAACTTTTCTAATCGTAATAAAATTTGTTATAAAATAATGCATTATTTGCGAAGGTGTTTTCATAAACATGGTATAAATCCTTATCCAAATAAATAGTTTCATATTCTAGGTTGATTAAGTGCATGTAAATTCCTTTTTAAACTATTCGAATCGGACCTTTCGTTTAGAAATTACGACGGGATAAATATGCTTAAAGTATGAAAAATGCGCTGAGTGTATTAGTTACCACATATATTAGTAGTATATTAGTTGCATTTTATTTTTTATTGACTGTTTGATCGCGCTAATCTCTGTCACTCCCAGTCGGATTTGAAAAATCCTTCTTGCATTTTATAGCCCAATTCTTGAGGAAGTCAGGGTATGTAACATTACGCTAGGACCCTTAGAAGCCGAGCAAAAAGAAAAAAGTAAGAACGAGCGTTAAACGAAAACAAAGTAACAGTGCGGGCAGGCGATGCGATGCGACGGGGTGGGTCGGAGGAACAAGAAATTTCACGCGGACGAAGTCGCGGGCGGAAGCTAGTAATATAATAAAATATTCAGCTTGTGATATTAATTTGAAATTTATGTCTCAATACAATGTCAAAAATATCAATTTCGTGAACAGGTAAAATCTGGTGCCAAAGCCAATACATTTGGAAACAACTTATTCCATTGATCAGTTCTAATTTCTATTATGTTATCCTGCAAACTCTATTAAATACATATAATGATAGTGTTGGTAGAGTTAATTAACACTTATTTTGAATGACTGATCTAGCTGTTAGCGTACAGTTGGCGGACATGGCAAATACAATCTTATTGTTAGCCGTCGTTTGTTGTAGTTTAGTCATGTGGAAATATTTTTTGCCCCGAATTTATGGACTAGTGAATTCGAAAAAAATAAAGTCAAATAGTTTTGATTAACTACGGCATAATAATTGCTGAATAAATAATCATCAAAGACTGTAACAAAAAAAAAAAAATGTAAAATATTGTGTTTATATTTTTTGTTAGCATTTTGTAGAATATGGTTCAGATGTAAAATAGTTTTGGGATTTTATCAGCATTTTCAAATACCTACTACGGAAGTGTGTAAACTAATAATTTTAGGGATGCCACTCAAATAGCTTAGGTACAGTTAATGTGGTGCGAAACTGCGAATGCACTAAGATCTAAATTCCAGTTAGACTGAAATTCATGGTAAATAAAGCCAAAATGGCTGTAAGATCTTAAGGAGCCTGACAAGACAAAAGAGCCACTTCATTGACATCATCTATTCTGTGCCAAATCGTCACATTTCTCGTTATACAACATAACATAACATCTCGCCTTGTTTCCCCGAAGGGTTAGGCAGAGGTGTACCTATAGTACACCCACATTTCGCCAGTTATGTTTAAGTCCCATGTATTAGGGGGCGAGCCTATTGCCATCTACCGGGCACAAATCCAGACTCCGGGCTGCTACTGAGAAATTCCAGATAGAAAAAACCCAATAACACTTTGCCCGACCTGGGAATCGAACCCAGGACCTCATGCTCAGCAGTAGCTCTTGCGACCACTTGACCACGAGGCAGTTTCTAGTTATAATAATCGTTTTTATATCTAGTTGGCCAATTACTTAGCTGTACGCGAACACTGAGTGCTTAGGTAATGGCGGCTCATACAGATGAGATGGATTGCATATTTATTAAATGTTTTATTCATCCAATATTATGATACTGTACCCTATGTCTACAAATGACTGAAGGAGGACAAAATATCTGTCTCGTCTGGTTCTGAGACGCACGGCACGTGGAATTGTTTTGAGGGCTTTGTACAAAAATATCAAGTGTGGACCCTATGCAAGTGTTTGTTAGTATTTGTTCCTTGCATTATATTTACCATAGGTGCCAAAGTTTTTCTGTATCATTTTATACATTCACTGCAACAGATACCACGTTTAATAAAAACGGAAGCAATAGAGTATAATTGGCACAACTGAAACTGTTTCCCGGACCAATTTTTTTGGGTTTTATTTGATTACGGCTAAACGGGTCAAATTGTCATTCTGGTGGTCAACGAGTCATAAACATGCGAATCACAATTGCGTAAAGAAATAAGTACGCATGATTCAATAAAAAAAACCTTCAGTTGATCGTGCTAGGTTTTAGAATTGGATTAACAGCATCTTAATTTGGTGTTAAATAGAGCGCAGTATTTATTCTTTTATGACTTTTTTCTTTGAATTGCTATTCTTACGTTGATGAACCTAGTTTTCTTTTGAGAAGTAATAAGCGCAGTTAAATGTATAAAATAAACTGAGTCAGAGACACAAGAATGGCGAATTGCTTCATGACAATTCGATCGATTATTGTCATGAAGCAATTGTTGTGAGCAGCCATAATATCCTCGTTTCAACAGCCTGCGCAACTTTACAGCTACAGGAAACAAAATCATATCGCGTTTTAAACGTTTTTTTAATAACTCCTCGCTTTGTTTCTTTAACGCGTTATAAAGATTTTGTGAAAAACAATGCGGATTTAATGCTTGTGCATAATGCACCATGAAAAATTAATGCTAGGTTTACATAGATAAGAAGTCGAAGATGGATTGTAGAACACGTTTTGTTGTGGTCATGTTACAGACTAATAAAATATATTAGATATGCTGAAACACGGATTGACGTTGACAGACGAGGAAAAATGGGAAACAAAACGGATTTTTGTAAAAGATAGCAAAGGACGACAGTCGTGTAATCGCATAGAGTTTACATTTATTTTGTAAAGAATGCTTAATCTATTCTCGCATTTTGAAGTAAAAATGGTTTTACTGAAACTTTTACTATTTTACCGGCCTAAACTGCGGTGCAGTGTGGCGGTGCAGTGTGGCGGTGCAGTGTGGCGGTGCAGTGTGGCGATGCACCGCACTAGTTTCTTGATTAATAATTAGCATCATACCAAAATACGATGCGTCCACTTATGAAGGTAGAAAGCAGAAAAGCCGGTCGTTCTAAATGGTGATGAATCTATTACGTATTATAAAACTATTTGAAACATGGATCAAACTCAAAACCGTAGATAGAAACTAACGTTTTTATACAGGAAGCATAACATTATCTAATTCATTTTCCAATTATTAATATTATTATTTTAAAACCTAAGGTTTTGTCCTTTAAAATAATATTTCGTGGAGTTTTTTAACTTCTAGCCAGAATGTCAGTTTATTTAATGCGGCGTTAGTGGGATGTATGCTCAGTTTAGACGATGCGTCGCGTAAAAGCCGCAAACTACGAATCCGCGTTGAAGCCGCGTAGAGTAATTTGTGGTAGAGGTCCGTAGCAGCAGTGTAGGCGCGCGTAGTACCTGCGTTCGAGCGTCGTAGAGCTCGTAGAAGCTGCGTAGAGGCGCGTGGTACCTGCGTAGGCGCGCGTAAAAGCAGCGCGTAGCCGCCGCTTAGATGCTACGCTAGCGATACTTTTCGATGTCAATGATTTACAAATTTTGCAATACAACAATATTATTATTAATTAATATCGGTGGGTTTTTATTTTCCTGTCAAATGCTGACAACATTCTGGGATTTCCTTGATGTCGATGTCGATAGTCGACTTTTTTCTCTTCTGGAATTATCAGTTTTTGTATTTGTTTTACCGAATTAACGTTCTTGTGTAATTTTATTTTAGTAGATAGCTAATTTAGAATTTTCTCATTTGATTCTCGTAGTGGTTTCGAATTCTGCTAAAAATCTATCTACTGCAAGGTTTACTCACAAAATTAAATTGTATTTTTATTTATATTCGCTAAACCTACGTTTAGAAGTAGTAGGTAAATACTTAACGTATACTGTAATAGGTTATTTTAAGAAGATTTGTAGGTTATTTAAGTACTTAAGTGACGCCTAACAGTTAGGCGTCACTTAAGTGCTGTTACAGCAGAAAGAACAAAGTTTCTCGCTGAGGTATCTCAATCTGTCAGAATACAGGGATTTCCCGGAAGAGTTCATTACATTTTCAATTGTCTTGATTCCTTTAAATCTATAAAAAGTAATGTTTGTAGGTATGTTTGTCCTATAGGCATTCCTAAACCATTGATCAGATTGTGATGAAACTTTGGTAGGGTCTTCTGAGGACGCCCACGAGGGTTTCTGGTCCAAAAAATTACAGCCAAACAGTTTTACTTTTTGTGGTATTGCAACGCATGTGGTACAGCTAGTTTATTTATATAAGTTAAAGCTAGCTAGTGGTTTGCGAGTGAGTGTCACAGCTCGGCGGATACGTTATTTACTAACTCAGTTTATTTTTGCCAATACAATTACAATTGGTTTTCGAGATATTCTTTACATCTCAAAAACTAATTGTAGGATAATTTGAGTATGATTTATTATTTTCTGCTGTATTTGAACCATTGAAGAAGATAATAGGAACGTGCTTTACAATAAGTCTGATTGATGGCTGTCGTTTAAATGTGAAATCGACGTACATGTGACTAAGCTAATTTGTATAACAAAATTGTATTTTAAACAATGTAGCTGTAACGGGACAGAAAGATAAGGAAATAAAGGTGTCTGACATTCTAAAGATTTTTGGAAAATATCACGAGACATTAGTCACGACGACTCAGACTCCTTAACGTAATTATTATTTTAGTTCTGTGTATACAGACATATTGTTAGAAAACCCGCATTGTGAAGCGTTAAGGCATAGTACTGTACTATTAATGAGTTACGCGACAGACATCGCTGCCCACTTGCTGCCTCAATGATTTTGATTGCAGCTCATTTGAAATATTTCTATAATCATTGAATGTCACTTGCAATAATACGATCCTTGGGCATAATTTTTGCAAACACGAATAATTGAGAGTCTTGTTAAGTAGGTACATAAAAAAGGGCTTGAAAGTTGGATTAACTTTCATATTTCAGCCAGACCAGCGTCAGATGCTATAATATAATTTTATCCTTAAGGTAAATAATTATGTAGATGTTTACTATAAACACATTTTTAAATAGTTTTCCTCATCTTGGCTGTATAAATTCTGTTTCTGAATAACCGAGACTTATACGGAGTTGCGATCTTTTGCATCTTTTTGGCGGCAAACTGGTTTGCCTCCAGCGTTTCGCGTTAAAAGTTGTTAATACAAAGAAGGCAGTTGGTGTATCGTACTAGTGCAGAAGTTTCATTAGTGGAACCGGCTTACCGTACGGATTTAAGTAGGCCAGCCATCACCTCACGCGACTCCACGGTAATTCTTGGCACCATTATCGAATTTTACGTAAAAATATATATTTTTTTTGTTATACAATTACAAATATTTATCTCGGTTTTCCAGCATTGTTAACGTATATACGCTAAGTTCACGTACGTATGTAAAGACTTATTAAAGTCAACAAAACGCAATAAACGATTTGGATAGCTTTATAGTTACCTGGTTTGTAACTAGTATATTATTGTGTGTAAACTAAGCATAACTAGCGATTAACCGTTTAGTTACGTTTAGGATATAATTTTGTTATTTTATTAATTAATTAGGTATAAGTTGTTATCTTTATTTGGAACACCTTCGCAATTTATGCATTATTTTGGTAACAAATGTCTTAATAAACTTTGAAAGCCACCGTTTAGTAATTAAGATAACATAATATATTCATTCATTTTGTACCATAAAATGAAACAAACACATAGAATAATCGCATTCCAAATAATTGTTGGGTCATGAAATCAACAGGTGTTTAATATGTATGAATGAACGAATTTAGATAAAGTACGAAGAAGCGCTGAAACCACGTGAATGACAAAGTTAATTAGTTATTCACTGTCATGTTTTATCTTTCCACGGTAATGTACTGATAAACAATACGCTTTTGCTCTGATTGCAGCGGAGTGCATAGCGAAAGTATTATCTAATGTCAGCTTAACTGTTATAAAAAGTAAACGCGGCTACCAGGATGGGAGCCCTTCATGTACCTGATAGATAAAGTTAATTAACTTCCTAATAGTTATCTTCAAAATTTACACTTTTGAAAATACCTAAGTATAATTTACTTATCAACCCGGAACACCACCTTATCGGAAAACACATTTTAAGCACAAACCTCGTATTAAACGAATACTGATATCAAACGTTAGCTTTTCAGAGTTTTATTTACATGGTGTCACGTGCCTCGATGTAAACAAACCGGTCCGCGCCGCTCGCTGCGCTTAACACCGAGGTGGACTCACCGTTCTCGCCGCTGTATCCCCAGTCGTTTTCTGCCATTGTTGCCGAGATGTGTATCACTCGTGATGATTGCTTCCTTCCTTGAGACGCGTTGCGAGTAAGTGTTTCGCGGGGTAATGTATGTCGCGTGTCCGCGGGGTGCACGAGTGAACGTGGTTGGGTCGTGACTGCGTGCGAGTGTTCGCGGCGGCTTGTCTTTATAGAAAGGCCGTCGCCGGGTGTGACGCGGAGCGGTCGCGGGCGCGGGCGCGGGTCTGAGGCGTCGCGCTCGTCGGGGAGGCACTGGCACGCGCGCGCTCCGCCGGCCCACTGCGCGCGCGCCGCCGCGCAGGCCGCGCTCCGCCCCACCGTATGGCTTTCTACTGTGTTTCTACTCATCATTCGCAATTACTCTATTTACCCATCAAATATATTAACTACAATATGTCAATGTCAATAATACGCCGCATTTCCGTGCACATGCATTTATTGTGTAAAGGACGCCGCCCCCGTAGCTTTGCGCTACGAGTCTACGACCCGAATTTTCAGTGGGCGGCTAGAAAATCAATGCCGGAAAAATCGCACGTTTAGGCGCCCCAAAACTTTAATCACATGCGTAAGTAAAATAGAATAATTTCAATCACGATTCAAATAGTATAGGTATTTGTACGAAATAAATGGTATTGACATTCGAATCAGGTGCCGTGTATAATATAAAATAGATAAATAATATTGCACTGTAAACAGACGTTAAATAAACTGTTTTTTTTTTTTCCAGAAAAACGAGTTACGTTACCATAAGAAAAGTTTATAGGTACTCGGATAATTTTATGTACATAGGTAGGTATTTTAGGTTAAGTACTTGGTAAAAACAATTATAAATAAATAAAAGCATCTGTCTGGTCTCGAGAACTATGCAAAAAAAAATGTCAGAGAAAAAAATAATTTTCATATTTTCGAAAAAAAAAACGTCAAAAAATGTCAAAACAAAGTCTGAATTGAACTATTTATTTATTTAGTCCACAAGTAAGGAACAAAGCTGAAAGAAAAACTTCGGACTGTGCGGTTTGAATTTTCCGACGATCACGGTCGATCCACATCGGTACTGTAAGTAAAATGTCTAACTATTGTTATTTTTAGAAAGCGAAAATATTAGACATTTTATTGCAATAAAACAATTCATTTCACAAAATGTTGCCTTTTTTTTCTTACTGTTTAATTTATTCACTTAAACAAAAGGTAACATGTACTTTACCTAATAACATCCTGAAAAAAAAACAACATTTCAGCCGGGCGCTGTAGTGTATCACAAGAAACGGATTTTGAAAATTCATAAGAGTATTCCAGACCATAACAAATATTTTAAAAGAATTTAAGTCATTTTAGTACGTCAGTCAGACAACTCTTGTAAGTGTGTTATCTATCTAAGTTGTTATATTATAAAGTATTAACTTGAATGTAAGTAACTTTAGGTATTAATTAGATACGATAAGCGAAATAAAGATTGTGTTTTATTAGTTTCATTGATAAAAATGTATTACATTGTTACATCCTAAATGTATGATTTAGGTCATTTTATCATAATTATCAATTTTTATTTAATTTCGAAGATCAGTAAGTATGTAGGTACCTATTATTAGCAAATTAGAAGCTGGCATGCGTTATTATTTTATAGGTATTTTTCATGTTTTTGCTTTTCAGTAAGTTCTCTGAAGTAATGACTAAGGTTGTACAGTCAACAAGTTCTTCGGAATTTTGAAATCTCTTATCGTTGGAGTTAATCAAACATACCAAATTCATATATTGATAATGATCGATACTTTCTTGTAGGCATGTAGGTATTCTGCTCAACCGTTTAAGGTTTTTGAAATAGTAAGTAAATGTGATATCATGTAGGTATTTATTTATTTATTTTACTATACACACACAATAAAACATTATACAGTTAGGACATTATGATCATTGAGTACAAAGGTACTGCTTATTTCTTAAGAAATTATTATTATTATTAGGTATTTTGGAACTTTGCATTATTATAATTTATATCAGCGATGTTAACCGTAGCTTAAATTATTCGTGATATTAGAGAGTGGTTACCTATATATTTTGTTTACAGCAATCAAGCAAAACTAGGTTTTTCTACTGATTCCTTACTCCTGATAACCGAATAATAATTAATGATAGGCACCGCCACTATGCGTTGAATTCTTATGTACGAGTATTATGTTTCATAAACTCTGCCTTCCTATGTATAGTAATTTTGAACTCTTCACAAAACATTTGGGAAATTTTATTTAAATACCCATTAGAGTGCCACCGAAACTGTTTTTCTTTTCGACCAAAAACTAAATCGAAATTCAGCCTGATTTAAATTTTCGGCCGAAAACCTAAAACGAAATAGAAACAAAATAACTTTTGTTTGTCGATAGGTTTTTGTTTGAAAAGCATACATAATTAGGGAGGCCGGGGTTCAAAGTGCCCGGGTTAGTTGTTCCACCACGAATAGCTTCGTTAAGAAAAGAGATAATTAGCAGTAAATATGAACTGCATTTTTAAACGTTTTACCATCCAGGTTGGTTCATTTGTAACGTTAGAATTTTTTTTTTTCTTAAACTTTTTGGTCTATAACAATCAATTATTTTACAGCTATTTACATGCAACTTACACTTATCAGTTGGAAATACTATAGAGTTTGTTGCTTAATCGCATTATTGGTAATTTGTTATCTATTTTGTGTCTTTGTGTTTGAGAAAACTTTGAAAAATGGAATTTCGGGCTACAAGGTCCGCTAGTTTTGGGGCTAGTTGTGCCGAGAAAAATGTAAACCAAATGAAACAACTAATAATACGTAAAATGGAAAATTGTTTTAGGATGAGATGAGAAACAAAAGGAAAGCCGAACGGGGTAAGAGCTCAGTTGATCTGTGGCAGCGGGTAGCTGATGCTTAAAACTGTATCTAAAAATATGTCACTTGTCTAAATCAGTAACATTATGTTCTATTTTTTAATAACTGAGACATAGATATTTGATACCCGTATTTTTAACCAACTTCAAAAAAGGAGGAGGTACTCAGTTCGTCGGAATCTTTTATTTTATTTATTTTTTATGCGTGTTCCCAGATTACTCGAAGACGGCTGGACCGATCTGGAAAATTCTTTTTTTTTGTTTTAAAGGGCAACACTCCAGCAACTTTCCAGGTGGTCCCATTGTCATCAGGTCAGGATCTGATGATGGGATCCTGGAGAAATCGAGGGAACTCTTCAATTATTATAGCACACCTATAGCGATTTGGGTATTTTTTATAGTAACTCGTTCATTTGCTCTCGGAAGACACTATTTGGTGAAGTGGAACTGATGATGAAGACCACAGATGGCTACCGGAACTACTCAATAATAAGTATTTCACGGGTTGCGACTACTTTAAGATAGTTGTTAAGCAAATTATGCTCGTCATAATGCATATGGTGAATTGGAGCTGATGGTGTAGTACCAGGAGAACTCCTCAACAATTAACGTCCCTGCATCGGAAAAAGCAATATTTTGTAAAAGGTGATGAGCAGTTGTCATTAAGCTATTGTAACTTAGATACATTACAAACCGATCCACTAAAAAGAGAAAAATAAAAAACTTTTTTGCAAAAAAAAAAAAAAACAACCGACTTCCAAGAAAAACACTACAAAGTGTAAAATAACTTTAATTTCGGAAGTCGGTGGCAAAAACCTAAAATACAAATCCAAAGACACCGACTTACGAAATTAAAATTATTTTTCGCTTTGTAGTGTTTATTTTTTAGAAGTCAGTCGTTTTTTTTTTTGCAAAAAACTTTTTTGCTTTAATTTCTGTAAAGCTATTTTCGATTACTGCATCAGTAATGATCACAAATTGCTACCGTAACATCTTACCTCAACGTTGGAACAACCGACCCCATGACGGGGTGGGTTGTTCCTCCTGTTCTTAAATTTTTGCAAAAAAAATGTTTCTGGCCAAGAAGATATTACTAGTATTTACTAGCTTAATAAACATGACCATTTAGTTTTAAACTAGAATACATCATACACGAAAGGTCAATGTTTTAATAATTGAATTTACCGTTTACAATTATATCCCACGAAAATTAAGTTTAAATTTTCTCAAAGTTTTTAATTAATTAAGTAATTAATAACGATCGAACGATATTATATGCGAGAAAAATCATTTCTGCATTTCATCAGTCATTGCGCTTTTATTTATTCTAACAATGTTTTATTTTTTCTGAAAACATGAATTGTCATTATTGATTTGCCGTAATTTTTTCCCGGCCGCTGCCGAAAATATTAAATCTTTTTCGGCTGAAAACGGAAATGGCCGAAAAAGGATATTTCTGCTGAAAACCAAAAACGAAATTCGGTCGGGCTCTAATAGCCATACAATAAAAAAATAACTTTTTTTTTATTTAAAAAGTGAATTCAATTTGCTTAAAAATATTTTTCTTTTCTTGGGATTGTCGTGCTGTGAAGTTAGCATTATATAATTCTTATTTTAACATCCTAAAGTTAATAGCGACGTCATGTTTGAACATCTTGTACCTAAACTCAAAGTGCAAAAACATATTTTGTGATAAAAACTTGAAAATCCAATTATAAACAAAAAAATAAATAAAACAGTCACACACGCAATGCAACGGATTATTTACAAAGGCCAATACATTATTTACAAGGTTATGGGTGGTTTTCATTTACAACACGTCACTCTATGTATCAAGTTAAAACGCCTTACGAAGTGCATGGACTCTTGTGGTTAACCAGCGTGACGTATTATTTATAAAGTTCATTGCTTGCGATATTTTTGCTATAATCGTGCAGATATTGTTATGGACAGTAATATTTTGCATTGATTTATATTTGCAATTATGTGACCTCAGTGATAACCTGTGATCTAGTTCGTCGTGGTACGCGTCGCAACAATACAAGTACTCGTACCTACCTATACTTAGGTGTTGGCTGACATGTTACGTACCTACACGGTAGACACTACCTAATAAAATCACTTGGTATACCTACTTACGTTTATTTACATTAATGACTAGTTGTTTCAGCTGTACCTATTGTTAGGTTTGCTAGTCAGAACCGAAATAATATTTAAATTTCTCTGACCTCACATTTTTGGTCAAGTTCAAATAGGAACTGAAGTCGAACTGCCAATGACAGAAAGCATTAAATAAAGGGAAAAATCTGAGAGCAATGTAAACACAAGCACGTGCGACAACAACGTGTCAGGCTGTCAGGTTTAAAGATCAGAACAATTCATGAATAGTAAATAATAGAAACAAATCGTAGCGTTATGCTGCACTTATTAAAGCAACGTTTTATTAACATAACGTTATGCCTGTATTCCTCGAAGAGGCGAGCAGAGGTGTACCTATAGTATGCCCTAATAATATTAATTACTCCAGTTATGTTTCAAGTCGAGTCCGGAGTCTGGATTTGCGCCCGTTTGATGGCAATAGGCTCGCCCCCCGTTACATGGGCATTAAACATAACTAGCGAAATGTCGGTGTGCTATACAGGGTGTAAAGGACAGCCCACCGCAAACTAACAGGGTGTATTCAGCTCCTTATTTTGAATCATATTCCACCGGAAATCTTCTCAGGAAAATTTTAATTTTTTTTAATCGTATTTTCAGTTACTATTCCTTTATTTCAATGTAAAATTACATTCTCTGTACGCAGCACTCCATTTATGCAAATAAAACAGCTAAAATAAAAAAAATCAGCAGTGGATGTTGAAATAGTCGGCGGCCGAAGGCTCGCTGCGCTGCCGTTCGCTACGCGCGTTTTGCCACGGTAACGATACATTGCGTGTGAGGAAATAAAACAAATCAAGTTTTTTTGGATTCCCATAACGTTCCTGAAACAATTTCATGTAACAAACATAACATAACATGATAACACAACAACATACATAACCATGAACATAATATGATATACCGAATTCACCCCATCAGTCTGCGGAGGGCTGTCCCTTACACCCTGTACAGGTGTACATAGGTGCGCCTCGCCTAACCAGTCCCATGAAATATCCCCGACGGACTGCTCCGAAAACAGATGGAACACCCCATAACACTTTGTCCGACTTGGGAAGTTTGCCCAGGACCCCGGCAGCCAGGCCCAAGATTGCTTTTGCAACCACTGCATAGAAAAAAACTTAAAAAAAAACCACCGACTTCCAAAAAAAAACACTACAAAGTGAAAAAAAGTAAATTAAAAAATGTAAAAACCCGACCGCGTAAAAAAAGAACTTTAAAAAATATTGAAACAAGATGACTTATTTTGTCTTCAAACATTCTCATGCATTCGGAGGTTATTAAATTAAATTGGAGGAGGATTGTTAAATTTAAGAAAATGCCTCCGACTGCATGAGACTGTTTGGAGACAAAATACATAGGTCATCTTGTTTCCATCTTTTTTAAAGTTCACTTTTCACGCAGTCGTATTTTTAGGTTTTTTAAATTTACTTTTTTTATTTTACACTCTTTAGTTAGGATTATTTTTCTCACTGTATTAAGCAACGCTTTAGGTAACGGTCGTAAATACAATACCTACCCGCTTGTGATCGGCTGATAACGGCCTCTTATTCCCTCACTCCAAAAGTTCGGGATTGTTTTTTATCATTTCTCATTCCAAATTACATTTAAACATATAAGTTATATATTTTTTTGTAATCACCTAAAACCCTGCATTTTGATACACCACTCGATAGATTTGGGAGATTTTTTAAACATACATTTTGGCGCCAAACATCCGCAATTTTGATTTTTTATTTTATTTTAATATACCCAGTGACACTCGTGCAATACAGTCGAATCTATCATTCATCAAAATCGGTTCAGCCATTTAGTAGTTACGAGGGAACATAGGGACGGACATGCATAGATACATACAGGACAAACACATAACCCTCCTTTTTCGCTTTGCCGCAGTCGGGTGAAAATAACTTTAATTTTGAAAGTCGGTGTCTATGGATCTGTATTTTATATTTTTCACTTTGCAGTGTTTTTTTGGAAGCCGGTTGTTTTTTTTTTGTCAAAAAGTTTTTTATTTTTCACTTTTTAGTGGGTCAGTTTGTAATTTATCTAAATTACAATAGCCCAATGTCAACTGCTCATCACCTTTTACAAAATATTGCTATTCCCGATGTAGGGACGTTAATTGTTGGAGCTGATGATGATTCATTCACCATCAACTCCAGTTCACATGTATTGTGACGAGAATAAATTGCTTATCAACCATATTAAAGTAATCGAATCGCAACACGTGAAATACTCATTATTAAGTAGTTCCACTTCACCAAACGGTGCTTTCCGAGAGCAAATGTACAAGTTACTATAAAAAATACCCCAATCGCGATAGGTGTGCCTACAAAATTTGAGTATTTCGCTCGATTTCCATGGGATCTCCTCATCAGATTCTGACTTGGTGGTAATAGGACCACCTCGCGAACATACCCTTTCAAACAAAAAAATAATATTTAAAATCTGTCCACAATTGACGGAGAAATTAGTGAACATACATAAAAAAACATACATACAGACGAGCATATAACCTCCTCCTTTTTGGTAGTCGGTTAAAAAGAGATATGGCCATCAGTTCATGATTTGTCTACATACTATCTATTAATAATAATTCGATCAGTCG
Source organism: Fissipunctia ypsillon (assembly GCA_947568875.1). Taxonomy (NCBI): domain Eukaryota; kingdom Metazoa; phylum Arthropoda; class Insecta; order Lepidoptera; family Noctuidae; genus Fissipunctia; species Fissipunctia ypsillon. The sequence continues at coordinate 11,177,319 of OX387644.1, read as the reverse complement.
GTTAATAGGAAGCAAAGTGGGTGTTTTAAATACTGATATCTAATCAGCCGTATCTAGTCTGACCAAACTGGTAACCGGCTCCAATTTAGGTACTGGAGAGGGTTTAACCTGACGTGCTATTAGCAGACAATCTTCACGAGTTTAAGTGATGATTACATTAAAAGACAAACATTGATTTTTAATCAAAATCAAAATATTTTATTTCACATAAACCTACATGGGCAGTTGGGCACTTATGAAACGTCAGAAGGTAAGTGCACGGTTCCAATTGGTCGTTTCCTATGGAGAAGAACCGGCAAGAAACTCCAAGGTTGCTCTTTTAAAAATGATTGGCTTTTACAATGTATTTTCTTTATTAAGAATAAAGAAAATGGGAAAAAAAACAGTAAGGTGTCAGATGGGCTGACAAGCGGGGATCTGGTTGTAAAAAATGTATGATTGAATCCTATGACCAATATATAATCCAAGTTTAATTGCAAAGACGCCTTTCAATTATCCTGATACTGTAATAACGGAGATTATTACATATTGGCGGAGGCGCCGAACTCACTAGAAGAACCGATACCCCAGTTTATGAAGCGAGACCGCTCTCATGTCAAGCAGAGCATAGTACAGGCGCAGAAAGGTCGCCTGAAGAACACAAAGCAATTATTTTTTTGTAAAAAGAGCGAAATGCAGTTTTTCTCGAGCATCAACGGCATTTGGCTAGAAAGATTTATAATAGAGTTCAGGCTTTTAGCCACCTACAACGGATAGCGAGAAAGCGATTGAGCGCTGATATTGCGCACATTTCTTCAGGGTCTTATCATAATTACGCGTACCACAAAGGTATGAGTTTTTCGTCGATGTGTAGTAGAGAGCGGAGTTCTCATGCAAATGCTACAGAGTAAAAGCAACGAATGCAGTGCAAGAAGAGAAAATTGAGCAAGTTCTGTATGATGAGTGAGAACAGAAAATTGTGGTGAATGTAGAGAGTAATGCTGATTTCTTTTCTAGTGATAAGCACTCAGATTAGGCTGAGACTAGCTTTGCTAACGGGGCATAGCCTTAACAAAGTGTGTTTGTTTGACACAATTGGTTTCTGCTGATGATTGAGGATCGACAGTTCAGTCAATATGAACTAATAGCAATATTTGGGGTTTAGCATTGACTCTATTTGATTATCTTTTGAGATTTTACCTTTGGAGTGAGGTTATGGGTTAGTTGTGATCAATCTTATGCAGTTCGGTCTTTTCCTTCCTCTGACTCCATAACGTTCAATGAAGTTTAAGCCATTGTTGTTTCCGGTTTTAGTATATTTAACCACTTCTGGGCTGATGTGAATTTTCATGTAATTTGTTTGTTCTTAGGAGGATGTGTCGGATCTTTTTCACTAGGGTGCACATTAGCACACATTAATGTTTAACTTGACTGACGCTTGTCGTGGCGTCAGGACTTCGCGATTCGTTCGTCCTGACTTATGTTCTCTTTCAAGGGACATACCTCACATTGTTAATTTTATTTCTAGTATTAGGTAATTGTTCTTATAGGAATAGGTAGGTTATTTCAATGTTTGTTTTAAATTGATAAAATTGGACACTAGGTTGCCCTATTTTATCCAGTAGGGGCGTAGCTAATGTAAAGGGTTTAACCAGGCGTGCTATTAGCAGGCAATCTTCGCTAGTTTAAGTGATGATTAGATTAAAAGACAAACATTGATTTTGAATAAAGAAAAAAGGAAAAAGACAGTAAGGTCTCAGATGGGCTGACAAGCGGGGATCTGGTTGTAAAAATGTATGATTGAATCCTATGACCAATATATAATCCAATACTCTAATAACGGAGAGATTATTACAGTACCTAATTGGAAAATTCTAGTTTGATGAAGGTGAAAAGTAGGTAGATTATATAGGAACCTACTGTAAAGTACTTTATGTAAATATCAGGTGTGAAATAAACTTACGTACATAAATCAACAGCAGTGTAGGTTCTGCATAATGTGTTTATGCGTTAAAAACATGTCTTATAAAGAAACGAGCGAAAGGTGATTAAAATATCACAAGCAGCTCATTTGGATAAATCATTCACTGTATCGAATAAAATATAAATAAAACTAATGTTTAAATGAGAACATGTTGGTTTTCAACCTCTTTTAAAGGACTTACTCTGAAATTCTGAATCATCGAGTCCTTTTCTTTGTGCCTGAAAATATCTACTTTGCTGCGTATGCGTGTTTTTCTTAGCCTCTCCAAAAATATCATCCTGAAATCAGAGCCACACAATGACAGAACACAAAAAATCTTTCATTATTCTAATATTCATTTAGAATTGTAACTACCTACACAGGGTGTAAGGGACAGCCCTCCGCAAACTAACAGGGTGCATTCAGCTCCATATTTTGAATCATATTCCACTGGAAATATTCTCAGGAAAATTTTCATTTTTTTCTCGTATTTTCATGTAAAATTACATTCACTCTATGCACACTCCATTTATGTACCTAAATAAAACAGCTAGAATAAAATAAATCAGCAATGGATGTTGAAATACGACACATAGTAGCACGTTTCCGCCCTACTATGTGTGTACCGACGGAAAATCGTAACAATAATTACATAAATCTCTTTCAGTTAGTAGTTTATTATTTTGTCCGTATTATTTCAATGTTGCCTGAATGATTGTCGTGTTTTTAATTTACATTCTTACCTAAATAATAATAGGTTGGTACTTTGAAAACATTCCTCACTTTCCTTCCCTCTGCGGCTATTGAACGCCCTTTATTTATGCCTTTCGTTAGAGTGTAACAAGTATGACTAAGTAACCTACACCGGCTACACCCCAAAACGCACAGGAATCGCTATTTCCATCTCCCTATAATTTTCGTTTTAGTGATGAACTGTCTGGTATGAAATTTTGTAAGGATCCAATTTAACACTCGTGATTAAATTAAAATAGTTAAATAAGCTCAGTTTGTTTTTCCGTTTCCGATAGAGTCTGACTAAGTAGTTGTACAAATTCATTTTACATTTTACAGTTTTAAATTAAATTGAGCGAAAATTATAATTAACTTAATTTATTAGTTATCTTTCCCGCTTTCAATATTTAGTTTCGGTATTATATTTGTCAAATGTACCAATTTCCTCTCTAGTGGTTCAAATAAATATTTTTGTTAGGCGCTTCAAACTATTAACTGTTTTGACGGATAATATTGCGCTTGGGATAGTTCCAAAACGGTTTCAACACACGAATCAAAAATTCCAAAATTGATTGTTGATTGATTTCGACTTACCGGGTAGCCTACAAGTCCGCAACAGAGAATAGAAAGGACACAAGGAGCATTTGAAATAATTTTACGTTTTTATAGCATACTGCCATCTATTGAGTTTCGTTGCTAACCGTGCGTGCCAACAAGTAAACTACATAACAATTATTATAAAATGTATACTCTACATAATTCTACAAAGGTAGCAAAGGTCAGACGGTAGGAGTCAGTCCAGTCACCTCGCGTAATATATCACAATCCCAAATATGGCATAAGACATTGAATTGTGCGCACGTTCGGAAATAAATCCAAGCGAATCTTGACGAAAATTTGGATGAAGAAGAACTTTGTATGATGCATAATTTTAACATGACCGTTAGTTTCTAACGCCAGATATTGCTGCTGCAAACATTACCTAAATGTGTCCATTCACCCATAAACCAATATGCCACGAATACAATTTCCTTAATGTCTTCATGCTTTATTTGTAAGGGTTATGAAAATGTCAATGATGTACGTTTTTCCCCCTTTTAAGCGTTACTATGCGTAACCGTCTCAGTGTGCGTCGCGCAGGTATTATTATTGTTACGAATATTCATGCAACTACGTCATAATCAATACTTATTGTTTTTCGTGCATTTAATCTTAACAAACAGGCAAACCGTGAAATAAAGTTATTGTTTAATAATATAGATAATTGTTTCCTTTGGAAATACTACCTCCTTTAGTCATCCCTTTAGTGAATTTAGTAATAAATAATTACCATTTCCACACGATTATGTGACTAGTCAAGCATATGGTCAGGAAGAGCACAAAACAGATTTATGAAGACGTATCGCCTGTCGGAATAAGACGGCAGTAGAACATTGTAAACTCATAGATCAGACAATGATATGTTTAAATTATATCTAAGCTTTTTACGCTTTTTAAGGCCAACATTTTAAACTGGCTAAATAAACGCCGAAGCATTTTGACTGCGCTGATGATGGTGAAGGAATTTGATAAAATAGTTATTAAATCCAAGTTCTTAAGTAAGTACCTACTGGCCTACTTGATTATTTAAAGTTAACTTTTTTCATAAATGTATGGGATAACGTCGGGACGGATTTGGTTTTACGACTGCGTGGGATAAGATCGCTTTCAGTCCATTTACATTTGCACTTGATGACTGATAAAAATATTACCTCAGTGCTTCGTGCTTCCATAAAAATGGTATTTTGCAGATTTATTGCACTTTATAAATCATCACAATAATAAATACCGAGGCTACGTATCTAATGGTTTGGAATTGTTGAACAAAAACAATATTTTGCTTATTTTACCGCGTTCCCAAATGTCTTTAGTGATGCGCACGGCAAAGGAGTGGAACTCTCTGCCTGCGTCTGTGTTTCCGAACGCATACAACCCCGATCTCTTCAAAGTGAGAGTGAACAGGCTTCTTCTGGGTAAGCTCGCTGCATCGTCGACTTTGTCTCTGTCATCTCTGAGACTAGAGTCAAGAGCAAACCTATCTCAAATAAAAATAAAAAAAATAAAAAAGTTTCAAGGAGACAAAACAGCCAGCACACGACAAGGAAACTAGTAGAGCCAATGATATTAGTAGAGCTATATGTTTTGGGCTGTGGCAGATATAGGCACGATAACAAAACAGATATATAATAAAGAGAGCTGTTATTTCTAAGGTAGCCAACAGGTACAGGGTAGCCAACTCAGAAGTATATTTTTCGTAACTTTAGACTAAGATTGTAGTTATTACAACGAAAATCACAAAACATTTTGACATAATTATATTATTCAGGCTTGGCCATTTTGTATGGAAAATAACATTTGCCAAATCTCCACCTTTTCGCTACTTAAAAAGCGATCACTTTTCATAGACAATTTCTTTATTTTTCGCATACTTTGTTGATGATAGTAATGCCTTCTAGGTGATTTGGGCCACAGTGACACATTCGATGACTTTTCAGGATGATTGAGAGGTTACATTTACTGCCATTTCATGTGCTCTCATCTAAATAGCATATCCAACTTTGGCTTAGAAACTCCAAGCTCAAAGCGGACATGACAAAACACCATTTTTCGAATTCATCCAAGGTCCGTATACCTATGCCTACAATACAGGCACCACATTTCCGATTTTTTTTTATAATGACTTATCACAGTCGGTGATACTTTACTCTTATTACAATCTAGCCTATTAGTTATGATAATAATAAATGATTTTATTTCTGTAAGTAGGTTTATATTATACAAACACTTTTACAGGTCAATCATATTTTTTAAAACTAGATGAGGCCGACGTTTCGTATCTGACTACTCTGAGAAGAAAGGCCGAAACAAACTCAGAGGTCTCTTTTAAAGTCCAGACATAATCTTGGTCAGATCATGTGAATACCATGTAGATTGGTGTCTGAAATGGTCTTTTGAAGAAAGAACCACGCAGATTGAGTGGACCTGTCCAGTCAGTGCACGCATCTGTCAGTAATCGTACAGCTCAACTCAGATCTTAAGGAGCTCAATGATACGACGAACAATAATACAATTTTATTTATTTTTTATTTTTTTTATTTATTCATTTTGTTTCAGACATAATTCCTGTCCATAATTAACACATACAATACATTAAAAATAAACACCAATAATAAAATTGAAATTAATTAAATTTAAATATTGAACAATTCACAATAAAAATAATAATAAAAAATAAAAAACAATAATTATTAAAAATGTCAAAAAAATAAATAAATTACAAATAACAATATGAAAGGACATTTGGGTAACACTAACTGAGAGAGAAAAAAACAAGGACCCACATGGTCTTCACATTCAGAATAATTAAAACAATATAATACTTTACAAAGTAAATATTCATGTCATTCTTTATATAAAATTCATCAATGTCAAAAAATTCAAAAAAGAACAAAAACAAAGACATTCAGTAAGTATGAATAAAAAAGAAAAGAAATGAAAAGAAATTGGAGCAGCTCAATCCCAAGCCTTTTTGTCTTCAATATAATCTTTAACAGTATAAAAGGCTTTCTGGCACAACTTACGTTTAATGAATGATTTGAATTTGTTAAGGCTCAGACCTAAGCTAGGTCAGCTAAAAGGTAATTTAAATATAACTGCTAAGAAATTATAAAATTAAGAAATCGTTCAACAACGTATTTCTTATTCACTATGTTAAGGGGAAGACACTTGACTCATGTGTTCTTTGTATAGTATTTTATTAGTCATCGCTTGCTCTACAGTTTATGATCACTCACACTACACTAAACTAACTCAAAAGTCTTCGCACTAGATCAGTGTTGTCAAGGAGTTAGATCACCTCGGCATTCACGTGATTACGAAGTCTGTGGAGCTTCTGCATAGTTTTGTATTACTGTGTTTACGACATCCATCTTGAGGTCCCGTTAGAGGTCGTTGTTTCTAATGTACCAGGGCGCGTTGACTATATCCCTTAGTACTTTGTCTTGAAATCGTTGTATGGTTTGACGATTGCTTTGGCTGTTGCAGCCCCACAGCTGAATACCGTAGGTCCATACAGGCTTTAAAACTTGTTTATACATCAACAATTTGTTAGATATTGACAATGGCGGCTGTTTACCAAGTAGCCAATACATTTTTTTTTTGTATCGAATATCTAATTCGGCTCTTTTCTTTTTGACATGCTCTTTCTAGCACTGTTTAGCATCCAGGGTCATGCGGAGATACTTATTGCATAGCAGTATTCGCGTATGGTGTTTGTTGGTTCTTTATGAAACCCGGGAAGTATTTTAGCTTTTTATTAGTAAAGTCAGTGTGGATAGACTTACTTGCGTTAAGCTTGATATGCCATGTTGTAGTCCACTCATAGACACGATTTATGGAGTCTTGAACTTTTTTTACAGCTTTCTCGTGACTATTTCCAATAGCCATGATAGCTGTGTCGTCAGCAAAGTTTGCAATGAAATTGTTTTCTAGCTCAGGAATATCGCAGGTGTACCTATAGTAAATACAGAACCGGATCCAATACACTCCCTTGTGGTACTCCAGCTTTTATTCGCTAAGGTCTGAATAGGCGTTTCTTGGTCTTAGCCTAAACAATCTGTTCTATATTGACGACTTAATGATGTCTGAAAATTGTTGAGGCAGCATCGTTCTTTGTTTATACAGGGTGGCAGGGACATCGACGTGCAAACTGTAACAATGAATGTAGCACATGATTCTAGACCCCTAGCGAAGAAACTTTTGGTCAGTAATAAAAAAAAAACTGTGGTTTCTTAGAAAAGTGCAATACCTACGCGTTCAAAATGTATGGAATAGCTAATTTTTTTTTTTTTTAATAACGGACGAAAAATTTCTTCGGTTCAGAGTTTTGTCCTGAATCCACGGTAACAGGTTGTGTGTCGATATCACTGCCACCCTGTATATGAGACTATCATGCCATACTTTATCAAAATCCTGTGCAACATCCAGAAAGACCATAGAGCACACGTTCTTCTCCTCTAGTGTGCTTTCAATAATTAGTATTTCTGGGTCGAGCGTGGAGTGTTGTTCTCTAAATCCGAATTGATAATCGGGGATTTTTACTTTCAGTAAGAGGTTTCAATCTCTATAAAAATAATTTGTCAAATACTTTTGACAACACAGGCAACAGTGAGATTGGTCTCTAAGATGTTGTTTCATGAGGTGGATGCAGCATTAATGAGCGTAGTAAGCTTGACTATGGCTTTGCGTGGTATATTTTGTAAAACTTCTCCTGTGATTAAGTCGTGACCAGGGGATTTTCTCCGTTTAAAATTACATTTAATTTCTCAAGACACTTCTTTTTGGGGTAACTAATTTAATGTCTGAACAATTTTGTACACTCTATGTTACTCTCGGATTGTTAATCTGGGCTTCATTTGGTTGGAATATTTGTTTTAAATGGTCAGCGAACCTTAAGGCCTTCTGTTGGTCGTCACGGCCCATTTGCCATTTTCTTCCCTAACAGGAGGAATTTGTATGATTGCTCGTTTTATGGGCTTTGTAGCCTTCCATAGTGAGTGGCCTGCTTTGGTATCACTTGTTAATTGGCTAAGGCAGCTATTTGTTACGGTGTCGTTGTATTGCTGAATTTCTTTCGAAAGACGCTTAGTTTTCGTTCCGTTCACGTTTCCGATGAGTATAAAATTTTGGGCTGCAGTTTACTTTATTAGGTATCCTACTAACAGAGTCACAAATATTCTGCCTTTTGTGTTCAACATTGACCACGACATAGAATAAAATTACTAAAGGTAATGCGCTGGTCGTGGTCTTATGGATGGTCTGTAAGGAATTTGCCGTATCTTAACTAAGTAATGAGTATCAAGCAACTGCATTAAGCGCCAATTCAAGTTGGACATTCTGTAGGTAAAAAAAAAAAAAAAAAAAATCAGTTCACCTCATAGCTTTACTATAAGCATCCCATAGGGTCTCGAATGATCGAGACTAACCTTAACCTTTTTTACCTTTTTTATTAATTGATGACAATGGGATAAAAAATAAAAAAAATGGAAACCTAACGGATAACTTGCAGTTATTAGAGACCAACGTTTTCGAAGCGATGGTCCGGTTTCATTCATATCCAGCGACTAGTTTTGAACTGCTACCAGGTTCGAGATTTTCTAATCTATACTTCTATATACTAATAATATATGAAAAAGCTGAAGAGTTTGTTTGTTTGTTTGGTTGAACGCGGTAATCTCAGGAACTGCTGGCTCGAATTAAAACATTATTTTAGTGTTGGATAGCCCATTAATCGAGAAAGGTTATGAACTATATAACATCACGCTAAGACCAATAGGAGCAGAGCGTCAATGAAAGATGTTGCAAAAACGGGGTGAATTTATTCCTTTTGAAAGCTTCCGTTGCGTGCGCTGCATAAACGGTTATAGTTACGCAAAAATCATGTATGATAGAATTGGTCCTCTTAAAAAATTCTAAAAAAAAGTCTACAATAGCATATGTCTATTTTTTAAGGTTGGCTCACTATAACTTTTTGAATGGTAATCAAATTTTTTATAAAAAAATGCATTATTTGCGAAGGGGTTTTCATAAACATGGTATTAATCCTTATCCAAATAAATAGTTTCATAATCAAGGTTGATTAAGTATATGGAAATTCCTTTTTAAATTATTCGAATCGGACCTTTCGTTTAGAAATTACGACGGGTAAAAAATTCTTAAAGTAAGAAAAATGCGCTTAGTCTATTAGTTACCTACACATTTTATTTTTTATTGACTCTTTGAAAGCGTTAATCTCTGTCACTGCCAGTCGGATTTGAAAAATGCTTTCTGCATTTTATAGCCCAATTCTTGAGGAAGGCTATAGGGTATGTAAAGCTAGGACCCTCAGAAGCCGAGCAAAAAGAAAAAAGTAAGAATGAGGGCGCTAGGCGAAAACGAAGTAACAGCGCGGGCAGGCGATGTCGTGTCGTGGCGGGTCGGGGGAACTAGAAATTTCACGCGGACGAAGTCGCGGGCGGAAGCTAGTCATTATTAAAATACATATACAGGTATATATCATAATAAATCCATGTAATGATGTTAGATTTCTTCACGGATGCAGGCGCATTACTTTCACTCACTTAAGTAAGCAGCTTATCATGACGCAGCTATTTGAGCTATAGCAACTTGACTTTTAAAACATTTCATAGTTATTACATCACAAAATAAGTACCTACCGAGGCCAAAAACCTGCACATAATTGCATGGATTCAATTAAATATTATATCCTTTACAACTAAACATAAATAATTTATCAACTAAGTCTACATAAAAAAGCTCTATTATAGGTGCTGCAGTTGTTTGTACTTAATAATTACCTAGCTTCGCCCCGCGGTTTCACCCGCAAAGTCTCGATTCCGTGGGAATATCGGGATAAAAAGTATCCTAGGTCCTAATCCAGGTCATGGTCTACACCGATGTGCCAAATTTCATCCAAATCCGTTCAGTCAAGCCGCTTAAGCGTGAAAGCGTAACAAGCAAAAAAACCAGCCGAGTGCGTGTTGGACCACGCACATTGAAGGGTTCCGTAGTTGGAATGAGTTTACCCCAAGAACAAACTTAACATTGTAGTTGAAAAACATCTTCTCGCATACATTCCAACTGCAAATGTAAGTTGGTCGACTATGACTCGTTAACCCTTAATTGGGCATGCCGTGTGTGGGTTCTACTCGGTTTTATAAACCTAGTGGGAATTTTTTATTTAGGTATCAGATTAAAAAAAAAAAAAAAAAAAAAAAAAAAAAATATTATTTTAATAAAAAAACAACGTGGGAAATATACTCCTACTGCAAGTGTAGGGCTAAATGAAATGAGCTCTATGTGGGAAATAATCTACATGTTGGAGAGTGCTGGTCTAGAATGATAATTCTCAAAGCATGGATCAGCACATAAGGATACCAAACATATGGAACAAGAATATTTTGTCCTCTGCTCTTTTGCTCGGGTGCTACAGAATTTACACCTTCTATATTTACTAATGCGTGGCATATGGGCAAAGACACATTCTTTGTTCATATAATAATTGATATATTGTGGGATTCATGTAACTTTTGACGGCTTACAGACTCTTAAAATGATGTGGGAAGCATTCTCCTTTAGTCCAATTAAGGGTTAACTTGTAAAGCCTACTTAGTTGTGTTAGTTTTCCTTGTAACTTCGTTGTATATACTACTACTGTGAAGTTTAACAAAAATTAGCACTTTAAAGCTTAATATTTCAGAAACGGATCCCTTAATCGAAAAATTGTTTTCACAAACCCGCAATATTTTTAAAAGACTTATCCAACAACACCCCACATCATGGGGAAAAAAACATTCCCACATTACGTGTAGGTACAGGAGGTACCCTAAAAAAAATTTTTTTTCATGATTTTATTTTACCACTTTGTCGGCGTGATTAATATGTATATCCATGTCAAATTATAGTGTTCTAGTACTAAGAGTCTCTGAGCTAAGCTGCAGAGGGACGGACGGGCAGACGGACGAACATGGCGAAACTATAAGGGTTCCTTGTTCACTACGGAACCCTAAAAACAACCCACTTTCACATTTATAATATTAGTTAGAACTATACTAGCGACCCACCCTGCTGCGGTTTTTACGACTTAACAAAACATAGAGATTTCTCTATAATACAAGGTGTAATAGGACGATTGACATTCCTTTAAACCACGTAAAGAGAATCATGTTCTTTACCCGTACACAAAAAATCAATCAAATCTAATGAATACTTTAGCCACAGGAAATTATTTTTCATTTTCTTATTTTTCAACATGATGATGTAGATCTGAGTCCGTAATGATAGGTAAACATTGCCGCCGCCGCGCCCCGCACCCCGCACCGCACCGTTGGTCAGTGACTTTTCGTAGATAAAGCGTGTTTACTTTTTATGCAGTTGATTCTGCTATTTATTTTGTTTGAAAACTACAATTTTTTAATTTTCCATTATCTACTAATCTTCGTGTTTTAAAATGTTTCGATGGACTTTTACTGTGCTCGTTTTCATTTAATGTCGTACGTTCAGATACACGTTGTATGTAGACACGAAAAGCGACTTTAATTTATAATTGTATATATAGATTACATATGAGCACATAATTATAATGTAGGTAGACTCATCAAGTAAAACATCAGATACTTCTATAATTCCAATTACCTGAACAAGCTGTTGACTAAAAAGGTTTTTGCGTCGTTTAGAATCTTGTGACTCTGTTTAGGAACATCCTTCTTTGGAATGATTTATGGACTTTTTACAATTCTTTCCCCTACGTCACGCTGTTATTGAATTACTATTTTCTTCACTTCTTGTTCGCTTGTCGCCGCGTCGTCGTATCGTATCATCTCCCAAGAAACTTTTATTGTGTATCTGCAAGTTTTCTGTTGTTTGCTTGCTTTTCCTAATTTACGGCGTTCTAGTAACGTGTTCTCCGAGGCCAAGACGGAAATACGAAAACCCACTATTTTTAAACTTTGAGTCCCTATAGTTCCATTGTAAACATGAGTGGTAGGTAGGTATTACTTGTAAAGAAACACGTAGGATGCTATAATCTGTCCAACCTGTCCTCACATTTCTTTGAAATAAGGAAAATTGCATTAAATTACCTTGTTAGCATAGTTACACGGAACCTGCATAACTACTTGCGTGTTTCATCAGTGATATCGATATGTGTGACAAGACATGATTGGTACGACGCGAGTTTTTCAGCATAAAAGTAAATAAATAATCTTTGTCCATTGTCCTTGACACGATCGGTTCAGGAGACAGGATTCCTGTCAGGGTCACGGGATGTTCGAAAGAGTTACCGTGGTCCCCGGCACAGGCAACTGAAGGAACACGGGTGGGTTTTATCCAGTAAAAGTTTGACACGCCCTCCCGTTCGCCCAGAGCGGGAGAAGCCATTTGATAATTTCCCGCCCAAAAAAAAAGGAGACAGGATTCCTAATGATCGAGCAAGCGTATTTACCACTATCGGAAGCTCGGTAATCATCATCCACAGCCTGACTTCACCCACTGCTGAGCATAGGCCTCTCTTTTCCTGTGCCAGCCTCATCCAGGTTCTACCCGCGATGGTAACAATGTCGTCCTCCACCTCTCTCGGAAGCTCAGTACTGCTCTTAATTTTGTGTTCAGTTTTTCCTCCTTGACTGCTTCCTTGATGATGATTGCTATTAGGAAAGCGGGATTTTTGCACTACGAACTGTTCAAGGTAAACTAATTGCAGTATTGTCAACGTAATGTGCACTAGTTCTAAAGGTTCGTTAAGTCCTTTTCGAGGAGGCCTATAAGACTGCATACAAAGCCTTTGTAAATACCCACTACGAAATTTGGACTGAGTTTTAGATCAACGCAGCCATTCAAAGTTTTGCAGCGGAAGTAGCGTGAACAGGGTAATCCGAGTTGTTGCAACAATTAGCTTACAGGTTAGCGAATAATGAGTTTCATTACCTACTTCACCGTTTTGTACGGCGTGTTCCGTTAGGTCACATCGAGACTTGTTTGGAAAATCGATAAACTGCTGACAGTGCCTGTACGTTTAGTAGGGTCCGGTTCCTAAAGGCCAAAAAACGTGTCGTTTTATTTAACAGACTTTTTTAAAATTTTTAAATGTCCGATCCTTTGAAAATCTTCCGGTGGATGCAATGTTGCTTGACAACATTATCTTAAGATTGCTCATTTAAAATTAGAGCGTATTATTAGATTTAACCATAGATATAATAAACATTTCTATGGATTTGACTAATCAGAATCAGTACTAGAGAGTTTGTATAAAGCTACAAAGAGGGCCCACAACAGTATTTGAGTAGATACTTGTGTTTGTAAAGGATGAAATGCACCGACACAATTAATTGCCAAACATGATAATTTTCATCACTACCTTACTTAAATAGTTGAAGATTTCTAGGAAAGTGACGGTTCCTTAATTGATTTATTGGCATTAATATGAATAGCTGATTTATTATAGGTGCTCAGAAACGATCACCACTTTACCTTTTTAATTTATCTTACATGTCTGAATAATATTTATTAAAGTCAACAAGATATTTATAGTCGGTTCTGTAGCGCCTACAGTTTTATCTCGAACAAAGGGTAATTTTGTTTCAAGGTGGCGTAAACTTTCCTTGCATTGGTGAACCTATAATGATATTAATTATTTATTACAAAAACAGCGAGAGGAAGTTCCTGGAAACGTTTATTTTTCAGTATTGTGGCCGTAATGTCGACCCTAGTTGAGGAACATCGCGGATTAGAAACGATTGTGAACGGCCACGACAATTACTTAGGTATACCATGAGGAACTCATTAACAAATAGCATAATTAATTTAAAAACATAACGCCTGTATTTCCAGAAGAGTTAGGCAGATTTGTACCTATAGTACACTGTACACCCACATTTCGCCAGTTATGTTTAAGTCCCATGTAATAGCCTATTGCCATCAACTGGGCACAAATCCAGACTCTGGGCTGCTACTGAGAATAACAAGATGGAAAATCCCAATAACGCATTATCTGGCTCGAGAATCGAACCCACGTCAGTTTAAAAATAAAAGAGAATTACTAACTGACGGATGAAGCTTGAGAAAGTTTTTTTCTGAAATAAGTACAATAGTTAATAGAACCGACAGACGAGGGACCTGTTGGAGATCACAATCGTTATGAAAATGTAGCAGAGAGTAATGAATTGGTCAGATTGATATATTTATCCTTCAGTCAAAATTATTGTAAGTATGCACCTACCTACTTTGTCTTCAGAATGCGCTCGTTATACCTATTTTAGACCCGAAAGAGACCCATGGACGAGATCTAAAATAGGTAATTTTAGACCTCGTTCATGACTCTCTTTCCAGTATCCGAGATCCAGGTAAAAACCGGACCTACCAGTTAATTTAAAACAAAAACGCAACACGTTATGACAATAAAGGGGGTTTCAAGCAAGGACCGAAACCGGTATGATCAGTACAGGAATTTTTCGGTTACAACCTTTATTTTATTTACAGGAATTTTCAGAGGTTACCTTAATTCTAATATGAATACAACCGGTATCGGTAACCGAAATAAAATTGACCTCTAACTTGCACGTGTCCGTCGGCATTAGTCAAAGGGCGGGCATCGCTGATGTGTGTGTGTCAAAAAGTCGAGTCTATAATTCTCGTAATTAAGGTAATTTTAAGGTAACCGGTAACCTAAATAGAGGCAACATGTTTTTTCTGCTTGGTTACTTAAATAGCGGTAACGTTAGTCGTAGAGGTAACCAAAATTCTTCGATATCTGTACCGTAATTTATAAAAGCTTTCCATCTCTAGTTTCAAGTTTGTGTTAGATTTGCGGAAGTAGGGGGAATTACATACTTACGCAAACTGCCTTGTAGAATAGTCTGAGCTCTTGAAGGTAGGTACTCGTACCTCTTAGATATTCATGTATATCTATTACATAATCAATTCCACATACGTCCGTTGAAAACTACTAAATATGCTAGGCGGACCAACAAAATTTATCTCTTGGTGCTATGAGAATAGCAAATTGGCGTTCAAATTTGAAGCACAAAGATTTATGCACAACCACGGAGTCACGGACAGAAGACAAATCAATCGAAGAATATATTACCGAAAGCATATTTGCTTAGGTATGTTGGTAGTGGTAAGTAATCGAGTAGTACTAAACTTGAATAAGCTAGGCCGCACGAGTAGGTACTGTGGTAACCAGCCACGATACACAGGCAGGTCACCACGTAGATTGTCTGTCGGGTCTCGACTTCAAGGTGTGTTGGGGAATCTACGTATAAATATGAACTCGGCAACACTTTTCTCGTGATTTATTTGCTTATATGAAAGCAACAATACATTATATAAGTAGGGCTAGTACTTCACTGACTCGACATACCTAAATCAATATGACTATACGTCATAATTTATACCTATTCTAAATTCCAAATAAAACCAGTGTTTGTCTTATCAGCCAATGTTATAATCCAAAGAGGATTCACGCGGAAGACAGGCTCAACTAAGGCCTCTACAGTACCTACGTATGTATATTGTACCTACCTACCTAGTGCACATGTAAAAATTTAAGCGTGTTCTTTGTTAAATTGATTCCTGTCGTTAGATATTCTCTTCTATACCTACCTACCTAGTGAAAAGTGTTTGGAATAAAATCATAAAGAATTTGATCTGCAAACTTTAAAACAACGTTGGCAACATTTTGGCAATAAATATCCATCTTTTTGTTTCAGCACTCCTACCCGACACTTGGATAGGCTGGATATTATCCAAGCAACCGGACTTTGTAGAATTTTATCAATAAAACGATTCTAACGATCAGATCACAGATGCATTGTGTTTTAAAATTAGGTATTACGTAAACGGATCGCAAAAAGCAATGATTTTGGTATGTCAGTATCCTACTTGGTATGTATGAAGGATGAGTAATCTAATTGATTAGAACTAGTCTGCTAGATAAATCATAAAACCAGTTTTTACCAGAATCATATATTTATTGAATTGGATGTCGGTTCCAGGGATGGTGCAGATATTCGCATCCGCATCCGCATTAATCAATGCGGAGCTCATGCGGATCCAGATGTGGGTGGAAAAGGGTGAATATAAGTAAAATCATAATTAGAGATGCCGCGAATACTCGCTATTATTCGGTATTCGGCATTACTCAACATTTTTTGTTATTCGTCAAATACTGAATAATAGTGTCTATTAGGTATTCGACATTCGGCGAATAGTTGGCAAAATAAAAATAAACTATTAATGAAAAGAAAAACTATAGACTTAAAATAATTAAACTTTTATTAATCTTTAAAAACAAAACACACTTAGTATTTATTATCATTAATATAAAAAGTTAGTCAAAAATCAGTCATGGAAGCTAATTGGTTAGGCTTTTTAATTAATAATTTAATATTTAATGTCCAAAAGGGGCAGATTATGGTGCAGAAAAACTAGTTTTTCTGCACGTTTGGGATCAAGTCGGTTGCGCTTTTTTTCATAAATCAAACCCTCCTTTGAAAATAGTCTTTCTGAATAAACAGCTTGCTGGTGTGTGATTAAGTATAGTTTAGCAAGCTTACTTAAAATGGGGATTCTTATTGGTTTTCCTGCATTCCAGCATTTAAAATCAGTAAAATATGAGACTGGTTTCTTTAACTTCATTGTTTTCTTTTCTCATAATTCATTTAGATTACAGTAATGATTGATAAGTTCAAAAGACTACTACGCGTGTAATATTATTATTATATGAGTTTAAACTATGTTTTTATATTCCTCTTTTATGTCGAGTAATAATGGCGAGTATTCGACTATTCGCGGTATCTCTACATAATCAACTATAAACTCACATTTAAATAATCAATATAGCTCTAAATCGTCACATTTTCACGAAATAGTGTTTTAATCATCAAACACGTAATTTCGAGAGTAATATTGATTTTTAAATTTATTAATAGGTGATCCCCGCGGCTTCGCCCGTATTGATGTCAATACTTCCCTATTTGGGTTTCGTCCAAATAGAGGCACCTGCGAGGCAATCTTCTCTATTCGGCAACTTTAAGAAAAGTGCAAAGAACAATCGCAACCGCTGGTCCTCTGTTTCGTGGACTTGGAAAAAGCCTTGGACAGCGTGCCGTGTGAAGCGCTTTGAAGCTTTGAAGCTCACTGCAAAAACTTGGGTGTACAGATAAGTTCATCAGATTGATACGTCGCCTACACGACAACTTGCGTTGCTGTGTCGCAGTTAAGAGTGAACAGTCGGAATTCTTCTGTGTCACCTGTGGGGTAAAGCGAGGATGTATTTTAGCATCTATATTTTGCGGTTATTGTGGGAGAGGCTTTAAAGGACAATGCGAGCGGCATTCATGTCCGATTCCGAACCGAGGGCAAACTTTTTAACCTAGCCCGATTAAAAGCTCACACTAAGGTCTCATACGACCTCATCACCGAAGTTATGTACCTATGCTGATGATTTGTGTTTTGTAGCGGAGTCCCCAGAAGACCTACAAGAGTTAGTGGAAATAATTGATAAGTCATGTCGTATATTCGGTCTAAAAATTAGCATCTCGAAGAGTGAAGTCATGGTATTAGACACAGTTAACCATAGCCCACTGGATATACGACTCGACGGTGCCGTCCTCAAGCAGGTGGACAGATTCAATACCTGGGTAGTACCTTAACAAACAAAGGTGATCTGGACTCGGAAACTAACTGTAGAATTGGTGCTGCTTCGGCAGTGTTTGACAGACTACGGGAGAAGGTATTCCGCTCGCACGACCTCAAACTACAAACGAAGGTCAACGTGTACATGGCCATCGTCTTGCCAAACGTCCTGTACTCCTCTGAGATGTGGTGCGTGTACAGGAGACACGTTTGCGCATTAGACTGATTTCACCTTAAGTGCCTCCGCGATATCTTAAACATCAAGGTGGTCCGACCGTGTTAGAAACCCGGAGGTCCTGCCAAGGGCTAATGCCTGTGGAATTGAGGTCTATCTAATGCGTCGTCAACTACGCTGGTCTGGACACGTTGTGAGGATGCCTGACGAGAGGGTAGCTAAAGCGCATCTTCTTTTCTGAACTCAAGGACGGCAAGCGGAAACAAGACGGTCAGTTCCTGAGCTACAAAGACGTTCAGAAAAGACATATGTAGAGATGCAATATAGACCCCTCTCGTTAGGAGGAGTCGGCAAAGGACAGACCTGAGGCGTTTTGGTGAACCAAAATGTTTATGACTTTGAAGACCAGCGGAAGAGAAATCTCGGCAGCAGGCGAGGTCTCCTCAAGAGTAAACCACCCTCCAACATACAATACCATTACCACAATGGCATTCTAACATGTTCGCACTGTGCACGTGCCTTTACTGTCAAGATAGGTTACGTTATAACACGAAGTCCGTTGTTTCGGCCGAAGTTACGGGAGTTTCCTACTCCGTATCATTTACGGACATAAGATTAGTTCGGTTTCCGACCTAAGAACTAATGACAACACGATTTTACAGTTGTCCCTACACCCAATGTGTTTTTGCCCGTCCGAAAATTTTAATTTTACACTTGTTTTAACGGGTTAACTACTTTCGGACGGGTCCGTATCTTCGTTGACGGATTTAGGGAGTTGACCCCCAGAGCACACGCCCGTAACATAATTATAGTCATCGGAAACAAAAGTAGTCACTGTAGCCGAAATCCGCACAGTATGTATTTTTTTTTATACTTTCATTTGCATTTAGTAAAAAGATGTTATTTTGACATTACAAACAGACACTTCAATTTTGTTTATTTGTATGTATGTGTGTATTTTATTATAATTGCCGCGAATTGGGTTATGATCAACATACAACGAAACAGCGCTGCAATTTGCAAAAAACGTAAGAAATTTTGGATTTCGCCTTGCCGCCTTGTTGTATCCCTTAAAAAATTTGAGATCCGCATCCGCGGATGTTAAAAAATCTGCATCCGCAACATCCCCGGTCCGTATCAATAAATAGATAGATATTTCTTGTAAAATCGAATGGACATCAAACTATATCTATGCATTGCTCAATGTTCTGAGATAACTGATGTGTCTTTCTGTAACAATAGGTAAAGGACCTACTAGTAGGTAGGCAGCGCGTCTAATTGACACGTGGTTTAAATATTAATGTATTTCGTCAACGTCCCTATATGAATTTGCACAGAATTACGGACACGTATTGTGTGTAAATCGTTCATCCGTTTTCACAAAGCCTTTTGTCACATTGTTTTGTTCACAGGGAGCCCCACACTCGTGTGGTGTTTCGTCAATTACATGGGATAATGGAGGGTACGCCCATCGTTACGTCTCATACCAAGTTATTATCATAATAAAATGGCTAAGCCGATATTAGGTATAGTATAGCTGCCCCTTCATTACAAACGATGACATTTTTATTGTAGTGATCGACGACTACGTTTTTATGACGTCAAGAACTGAATTCATTGATTAAATTGTTTGCTGTTCAGGATTGGACATCGCTAAAAGTAAAGGTGAGTTTAATACGTTTCTCTTAGAAAGAAGTAAACTTAGAAAATACTGTAAATGAAACCAATTTATGTACACATGTAAACAGGTCACACAATAGGCGTACAGAGTATGCATTGGAAGTGCAACAAACCGATTGTATGTAATTGTATGCGATTCAATGAATTATTTATTTTGTAGTCAACGTTCTCAGATTATGTGCAGATAAAACTGAATAGTACATATTTACGCCCTTTAGGTATCCCTCTAAAAGTTAAAGTAAGCGAACAAATTTTTTGGTACACATTTACCTCAAAAAGTTCATTAAAGCCGTCACGGAACAATTACCATTGGCAAATATCATAAAAGTCGCATCACCTGAGTTGATTAGCATACATTACAGTGTACACAGCTCATCACGCATGCGAGGCCTGAAGCCACTTCATCACGGCGGAC
Source organism: Fissipunctia ypsillon (assembly GCA_947568875.1). NCBI lineage: Eukaryota > Metazoa > Arthropoda > Insecta > Lepidoptera > Noctuidae > Fissipunctia > Fissipunctia ypsillon. The sequence goes on along the minus strand of OX387644.1, from coordinate 11,157,144 downwards.
TCGGCGAATACGCCACGTTTATCGCATAAGCTCTGACACTAATGTATGAGGCACAGCAGCACACAATGTGTACTTATGTGCCTAATGTTCAATTTATTTCGAAGTATAAACTTTAAACTATCAATCTTACAGGACAATGCTAGGCACTGCCCCGCACTGCATACACTCAAATAACTCTGACAAAAAAAAAACTAATCAAATAAAGTTTCGGCGTACGAATGATTGATTTAAGCCTGTTAAACGCATATAAAATGATCGTAAAACTAAATGATGAGTCGATTTACGGCCTGCTTCAACTTCAAAAACATTAGTACAGCATTAGAATATAATTATTTACAAGAGAGAAGCGATGAAATAATTAAATAAATAAAACTATCTTATATAGACTGAAGGTGTTTATTCAAAGAAACCAATACGCGATGATAATACCACGTTACATACAAAATGGAGTAAGTAACGAAGAAAATAAATTTAATGGAAGCATAAAACTAAAACATCTTACTCTATGATTTACAAAACAGTTTGCCTGTTCATATAAATAGAAAGACTAGTATTTTATTATCGATCACTAAAAATATTTTATAAAATATTCTTACATTTTTATTAACCTACCTTCAACTCTTAGAACGACGAATAGTTCCGTTCTGTTACATTTAAAATGGTCAACATCATCGTATTAAAATTGAATTTAAAAAAATTGTATTTCTATCTACTTAATACTGACACTTATTGTTAGTTACTGTCACAAGTGTACCTACAAGACCTCAAAATCATACTTACTTCTAATACTTGTACTAATACTGTAAATCCTAATAAATGCTTCAGCAAGGCACTTCATGCGCCAAATTCTAACCTTAATAAAATAGGACCTAAAACACTACATTTTGGCAAGATTGTGGTTCTTACAACTATATCTATCTGTGTCTTGCAATGTTGCTCTCTCGAAGGTATTGATTGTTGTAAATAGAGTTGTTTCCAAGGGGCATCTCTACTCTGAAACAGTTCATAGTATACCTACTTAACTTAATATAATTAATTACTGACAATCAACAGACGATGCTATTTGCGGAGGTAGTGACGTACTTGATTGTCCTCAAGACAAAGACACCCGTACAAACTAAACTTTTACCCAAAATTGGCATCTTAACAAGTCATTCCATTATGCGACATGATAACCTCCGTCCCGAAATACAACAACACTATGTATCAGGCGAATGCATTCTGGGGTTTCTCTTTCTTTTCGGTTTCTGGTCGGCTATGTCCACGTAGTCAACTACTTCCCAGTTGCCTTCTGGTTCCTCTGGCATTTGTGGTGGTAGTGCGGACCTGATGATAGGCACTCCGGAGTTATCCAGGGACAGATAGGCGCGGATCGCTGCTGCTGCAGCCTCGTCATCGGGAGTGGACAAGGCTCGCGCGTTAAACGGGCCTGTCACGTCCTCGCTTGGAAGTTCCCAGATGTGATACTGCGCTGACATCTTGAAATTCTGTAGCAAAAACATGAGGAGAGATAAAGTAGTGTCTTACGTGTATACAGGACATTTTTTTTATCACTACCCAAATTTTCACAGGGTGTACTATCTATAAATATGAACAACTTTCACTATGGGACCAACTCAGAAAGCACGAGAAAAAAAATATGCTGTTTCATACATTTTGGTTGAGTAGGTATTGAACTTTTGTATGAAACAGCTGATTTTTTGTATTTTGAAAGTTGGTTCCAAAGTGAAAGTTGTTCATATTCATGGGTAGAACAGCCTGTGAAAATTTGCGTTCTGATAAAAAATTTGCCCTGTATTGTACACGGAACTTCCAAGTGAAATAAGTTGACTGACTGAAGTGAGTATTACGCTACGTTAATACTTAGCGTTCTGGCTACATAGCATAAAACCTAGACATTTGATGGACTTATTTGGTACAATTTTGTATCATTTGTTTTGCAACCTTCGTCACGGCTGTTTTCCTTTACAGCGTAAGCAGACTCAAGGGCTAGAAACATTACGGATATTATTATAATAAAGGCAGCAATTTGCCGATTTCCTAATTAACGGCTACGAGCCTACGCTGTGCGCAGCACCTATCTAACACTCAGTGACTGTCGCTTTACCTATGTGTTGTGCATGTTAACACTTCATAGAAAAATGCGGTTTTGCGGTTCATTTATCTAAAATAGCTCCTAAATTGCCCTTTGTGTGGAATCTTATAATGATGAACAATAAATTTATCCAGAAGTTTTTTCAATGGTTTGTCATTATACGATGTGTCGCTCGATAGCAATTTCTGTCACTTTAAACACAGAAACCCTTAACTTGGATCTTTATTCCGAAGCTCACATTACGAACAAGACAGGATTCGATTAATTGGTGAACAATTGTACTCAATTTAACAAATGGCAGGCGTTTATTTTGTCTGTTTTAATTGCCTGTAACACTTCGTTTATTTTATTTTTCTTCTTTTCGTAGATTTGTGCTGTAACTAATGTGTTGCGTGTAACATTATTTTAATACCTAGAAAACTTGTGTGTTTTATCATCAAATGAAGCTCAAAGACCGTATATTATATCGTAAACACCCTAAATCACGAGGTTGCGTCAAATGTAGGAACTGTTAACTCTTACAAAGGTAAACGTTTATCAGAAGTTTAAACTAAGGCTAGTGATAAATCATGTATTTGAATAAAACATCATGAGATATAAGATTTCCACGTTCAGCGACACGTACCTATTATTTAAATAAGGATGATATGAGTATATCATATCACTGTTCAAACGATCGAAATCTGTCGTGAGAAAACTAAAGGCACTTGAAAAATAAAGTACCGACGACGAGATTCCGATGACTCACAGCCAATTAAAATATTTATTTGCTTATCTTATTTTTTATTATTGAACTCTATTTATAAGCTCCCTTTCTACAAAACGTTTACAATAATGAACATTCAAACGCCAGACTGAGACAGTCACACATGGAAGCCAGATGCGAATAGCTTTGTTTATCTTTTTATAATCCTTGAAATGTGAAAATTATATCAATTTTATTTGAAGTGTTCTGTTAATCTCGGGTAAAATACGTATTTCACTAAGGTCTAATAGGAATATATAATAATTACTTTTATAAATATTGGCAAAATAATGGAAAGGTATCGTTTATTTTTTTATTCTGACTGTTCAGTACACCAGTACTGACTGTTCAGTAGTACTGGTCGGGGCACACCTGTCTATGCATGTTACCTAGATCTATCAAAAGCCTTCGACTTGGTGAGCTATGACAAGCTGTGGCAGAAGCTGGAGAGTGATACGGAGGTGCCTCGGGAGGTGATTTCATTGCTTAGGTTCTGGTACGCCAACCAACGCAATAGAGTGCGGTGGGGGGGTGCATACTCAGATGTATACGGTTTGGAATGTGGGGTTAGGCAGGGCGGAATTAGCTCCCCCCACCTCTTTAATTTATACATACATGAACCGGCTCATCGGTGAGCTCAGTGACACTGGTATTGGTTGTTCCATAGACGGAGTAAGTGTTAACAACATAAGTTACGCGGACGATATGGTGTTACTGAGCCCATCGATTGCAGCGTTACGGAAATTGGTGTGCATCTGCCAATCGTACGCGGAAGCCCATGGGCTCAGATACAACGCGAATAAGAGTGAGTTCATGTTGTTCAAGTCAGGAAGCAAAGGCTACTCCCATGTTCCTCATGTAACTCTATGCGGCATGCGTATAAAAAAGGTAAGTGCCTTTAAGTATCTGGGTCACTGAGTGACCGAAGACCTGTGTGACAATGAGGACATCGAGAGGGAGCGCAGGGCGCTGTCCATCCGGTGCAATATGTTGGCTCGTAGGTTTACACGTTGCACTAATCAAGTAAAGATAACATTATTCAAGGCATACTGTCAGACCTTCTACACGTGCAGCCTATGGACTAATTTTACATTGCGGGGGTACAGTGCTCTGCGTGTACAGTATAACAATGCGTTTAGGATATTGTTGGGGCTGCCACGCTTTTGTAGTGCTTCCGCTATATTTGCTGAGGCGCAGACTGATTGATTTTTTCGCCATAAGCAGAAAAAGGTGCGCCTCGCTGTTAAGGCGAGTGCGTGGCAGCCCGAATGGTTTTCTTAGCACATTGTCCCAGAGGTGGGACTCACCAATGTTGATGAGGTGGATGCGGCTGCACGCTAGCGGCCCCTCTTACTTATAATAGGTACTATAATATTTTATGTGTTTTGACTATCTACTTATTTCTGTTTAAATTATATTTTGATTATTATTATTATTTGACTTACCTAATTATTCTTTTATACATGTTTTGACATTCACGATTAATTATTTTTTTATAATATTTTTTTAATTATTGTATTTTTTTTTTATTATTTATTCATCTTTATGTTTTTATATTGTTTTTATGTAATATTATGGATTTTTATTATCTGCAATAAATAAATTGAATTGAATTGAATTTTTTTTTTAATTTGAGATGGTTTGCTCTTGACTCTAGTCCAAGTCAGAGGTGACAGAGACAAAGTGGACGATAGAGCGAGCTTGCCCAGAAGAAGCCTGTTCAATCTCACTTTGAAGAGATCGGGGTTGTACCTATGCGTTCGGAAACACAGACGCAGGTAGCACTGGCAGTTTCACTCCTTTGCTGTGCGCATCACAAAAGACATTTGGAAACGCTTAGTATGAATTGGTGGAATAGCAACTAGGTAGGGATGGTAACCTGCAGTGCGTCTAGATGTCCGATAGTAGAAGGGGGCCGGTGGAATGAGGTCGTGGAGTTCTTGAGCACACTCAGCGAAGTACAATCTGTAGAAGACCGACAAGCAGGCAACCTTGCGGCGATGAGCCAAGCTGTGAAGCTCGGCAACCACTAGTTTTACGTCGCCAATGAGCCTCGTTGTACGAAAAACTATTAGCACCTTGTCTTTTTTTAAAGAATTATGGCTTCTGATTACATGTGGTAGCAAAACTATCAATTTATATGAAGCCAATTAAGTGGATCAGCTCTCGATCTTATAGGTGCAACTTTATGTTTGTAAGTTTCAGCCAAAGAAGACTTCACGAAATCGTAAAACGCCTTCAAGACCTTGAACAAGAGTTCCACAGGGGTCGCTACTGGGCCCTACGCTGATTATACAATCTGAGTACACGCACTGTTTTCCCTTTGGTGCTGGTAGAAACTGCTGATGATTATAACAATAAACAGATTCGGCTTTGAACATTATCTATAACTTGGTTGCAATCGGCAATAAAAAATGTTGTTTTTAAAATAATAATTATTGCTGCATTAGATCTAATATTTTTTGTTATGCTATGAATTTGAGAATATGGAATACAATGGGTGCTATTAAATGAGATTGGTTCAAATATGCTATAATTACGCCATTTTGGAACTTGACGATGTTTAAAGAAGTTACTGATCCATGAAGCCAGAGCTTGGTAGTCATAATTAGCATGTTTGCGGAACTACATGGGAGATATCGACAGTGGAGAGAATATAATAATATTGACCTACAGGTAACGTAAACTGTCGTCAATTAGCGACAGCCTTGATAGAGTACAATGCTTGCCCTCGCCCGCTTCCGTTTGAGGCTTATCTAGGTTCTAATGCACTACATGCGTGTTCTCGGCACATGCTTACGACATAAGATTAGTTCTCAAACATACAACGGAAGAGCATCATTCAATTAAGAAAGTACAGTTGTCGAAAACAATCTTAAGTGATTGTGGTCGAGTCATTGAGAGTGATCCTCACCTGACGAGAGGTCTAAGCACGTGCTTATTAGTGATATTTATCAAAAGTCAACATGTTTTTAAAATGTTACAACGTCAAGTCTCGCGTAATTTATCATAGTTCAATTTAAACGTCTAGATAAACCATGACTAATTAGGCCATAATTTACTCTAAATGAACAAAATATCTTTGAATTTCTATGACGCACGGAGGAAAGTCGGAATGAAGCGTATGTTTGACGGCCAAACAACACTGTTAAACAACGCTAAGCACTACATAATGAGTTGTCGTCTGACGCATGCGCATACAAAATATTATCTAATAATAAAATCCAGGCTCAAGTTGTAGAGCGTTTTCGTAGTAGACTGAGGTTGGTAAGTCGGACGTAAGCACGCGTGGGCCCTATGTAGACGCCGCGTTGATGCTACGGCAGCGCTACGTGGAAACCGCGTTGACGCTACGTAGACAGACACTACGTAGACTCAACGCATACGCTACGCGTAGGCAGCCCGTCGCAGCATACAAAATAATAATAGGTGCATAACGCGCATAATGCATGCTGCATAAAGAGTCGTGCATACTGGTGCGACGCGACACCAGTAGAAAAATTTCTATGCAAAGTTCATGGAAATTGTTCCACCGGTGTTGTGTCCCGCTGTCGCATCGCACCAGTCTGCAAGAGCCTTAACTGTCATGAAAGTTGCTACTTTATAGTGTAAGCACGTGTATACAATTTTAAGAAAAAGTACCGATTACATCTGAGTTCTCATAACATAACATAATATCACGCCTTGTTTCCCCGAAGGGTTAGGCAGAGGTGTACCTATAGTACACCCACATTTCGCCAGTTATGTTTAAGTCCCATGTAATAGGGGGCGACCTTATTGCCATCTACCGGGCACAAATCCAGACTCCAGGTTGCTACTGAGAAATTCCAGATAGAAAAACCCAATAACACTTTGCCCGACCTGGGAATCGAACCCAGGACCTCATGCTCACAAGAAGCGCTTGGCGACCACTAGACCAACGAGGCAGTCTGAGTTCACCTACTCGGACAATGCTATTTGTTGCCGTCGAGTAAAGAGTAGATAAAAACCTCAAAGATGGTAAAAAAATCAGAAGTTGTATAGGTACGATTAGCAATTAGCTTCCTATTAGTTCATTCCTTGAAAAATTGTGAATTTGGCATGTTAGCATCACAATGTCATTTTCTTGGGCCATGCCATGCTAATTTGAGGCATTTTTTAATAGGCAGGGATCTACCTATTGAAAAATGCCTCAAATTAGTATTTTTTGGTGACTATACGGATATCACGGCATACCTACTCGTCTATACATATTATTAGTGTAATGTACTGTAAGAGAGAACAATCACGTGAGATGACGCGGCACTGTTGACGAACAACGAGATTACCCCTGACTGGTGCCGTTTATGTGCTTATTAGCCTATTTATATCAAGACAATGCACTATAAAATTAACTAAATGTTCTGTACCTTTTATAGTCTTGTAACAATGTTTAGGGCCTCCTTCTTGTTATAGGTTCTTAATGATCCTTGATTATGTGGTGAGCACGAATATGGAGCTGTAAGTACTTTGAAAAATTCAACAATTAAAAGTACCTGACACTTTGTACCTAAAGATAGACCCTTTTTTTTTTGTGGATGAGAAATCATCAAATGACTTCTCCCGCTCTGGGCGGAGCGGGAGGGCGTGTCAGACTTTTACTGACTAAAACCCACCCGTGTTCCTTCTGTTGCCTGTGCCGGGGCCACGGTAACTCTTTCGAACATCCCGCAACAAAGATAGACCCTTAAGGCGAATTCATATTTTTTTGTACTTGTAAAAATATGAATCTAGTTTATGGCTGCTCTTGCACGCTAAGCAGATCAATGCACTGTCTACGTTTTGTATGAATGTGCAAACATAACGTATTAAGGGTTTTACGGCCTTTTTATAAATCTACTTAGTTAAAAATTGAGATATGTAGTATTCGCGGAAAAGAAGTTCTGAAAACCATGATCGGAGGGTACCAGAGGCATTCCCGGAAGTGCTACGCTGTTAATTAATTTGTTCCACAAAACGATTATCTCTTTAAAGTGTTATGAGCAGTAACTTATTTACTTAAAAAAGCAATGGAATGCCACTACCTTGGCCCAGTAATATTAGATAATACAAAAAAAAAAACTATACAGGAACTAAATCTGTGTGATAACTGATAAGCTATGGAAATTAAGATTTTCCGTACGACACAGCTTATCAATTGTATCTCAAACTAAACAATGGATGGAGGGGAAGCGTGAGCAGTCTCATGGAGATATATAGACAGCGCCATCTATCAAGTTAGTCAGAAACTACGACTATAGTATTCTTTCTAAGATGCTCTACCTACACCCTCCAGTGTAGCTGTACCAGTCACTTGATACCTTTACCCACCGTGTGAGGGCGTGGTAAAGCTTGCTTGTAAGAACTAGGTCACGATCACGATCAAATGTTACGGTAGCCATATCTACTACGACGGGCGACGGACCGCAATTTTGCAAACGGCTGGTATCTATGGACCAAGACCATGGAATGTATTACTTACTGACGGCCGGTCGCGGCGTAGCCGTAATTTCGCTCTATGAGATCTTGGGTTTATCTGGACTAGGTATACATATATTTGTAGGAGTTACCTACATCACTTGTGACGGTCCAAGCTCGTGTATTTACTGGCTATTCTACAAACTTACTGCTATCATTCTCATATACTCCCCGCGCCATGCTCGCGCCTCCTCTGATTACAAATGTGATGATAATATTAACTAATGCTAAGTGAGGCATTTCTCACCTCGGGCAGGCAGTGATGCTGCAAGCAGTAGTAGTCTTGATTTCCATCATTGTGACACCAGGTGCCGTCCGGAAAGTAAGGGTCTTTGCCAGCATCGTTGAGTTCAACGCGTGGTGCGTAGAAACCGCCTCCCGAAGCACGCCGGCAGAACACTGCGCATCCCATCCACATACGAGCTGGTAAAGAGAAAAAACATAAGATTTGGGAGAGAAAAACACAATACTCGATAAAATATAAAGCCGTTCTTCTAAAAACGCATCACTACATATATGTAAATCATAATCCACGTAAACAATGTATTAATTCCGTAATACATTGTTTTCATATACAGTATGTGTCTTCATAATGTGCACATATCGGTATAAGGGAAACTATGCTTCATTTTATCGACGGAAAAAAAAATTATAAAAATCTATAACTTTTTTTTTCATTCTTATTCGCTGCTGTGACCCCTGTGTAAACAAAACGGTACCTATAACTTTTAAAATAACCATCTATCACGATAAAACAAATTCAGTAATGATTGTAAATAACAGGACATCCTCATAAAATAAAAATTAAAGAAGAAATTGCCCCTCAATTGAGAATAAAGCTGTTTTTTTTTTAACAAAAATCAGATATTTTTCATCAATTTTTATAATAATTGTAATATTTCTTAATCCCCCTGTTACTTAACTTTTTTATTACTTTAAATTATTCTACATCGTATTAGCTTTCTAATAGTAAAAATACCACGTTTATAACTCAATCACAACATTTTCTATCATCTGTTAAAGAAAGGCCCTCCAGACGCGGCATTTATTGATCTCTTATGGATTTGGTGATTTGTGGTGATAAGATAATAAGTAATACAAAATCGTATTTTTTTATATTTTTTGAGGACGTCCTGTTATTTCCAATCATTACTGAGTTTGTTTTATCGTGATAGATCGTTTAGTTTAAAAGTTATACCGTTTTGTTTACACAGGGGTCACAGCAGCAAACAAGAATTAAAAAAAAATAACTTTTTTTTTTAATTCTTTTTCCGTCGATAAAATTAAGCATAGTTTCCCTCATTTCTATATGTGCACATTATGAAGACTCACACTGTATATGAAAACAATGTATTACGGAATTAATACATTGTTTACCTGGATTAACACATAGGGTACCTACTTTTAATACCGGTAGTAGGTCTGTACGTTCCCGTGGGATATTTTTCCGACATCCACGCGGGCGAAGCCGCGGGCAGAAGTTAGTTAAGTATAATTTAACAACCAAACGTGAAAATGACTCACTAGGGTCATGCGGCGCCTGCAGGCCTCCTCCGCGAGGGTCCAATTCAGGCAGAAGAGCTGCATACTCTGCACACTTACGTGAAGCCAGTTCACTTGATCCTACACGGGTTTTCTTGCCGCAAACCTGGATCAAAACGAATATTCATTGATCTTTTGTCTCAACGTGAACGGTATCTCTTGATTTAGTCTAAAACCGATCTTGTCGTTAACATATTTCTAGAAATAAAAGTTAAAAAACAGAAAAATTTAAAGCACCTTGGTATCGTCACAAAGTACAACATCATAGGACGCCCCTTGGCAGGCGTCGCTGGTTGGCTTCGTGCACACTCGTCGTCGCTCGCGGAAGCCTCGGCTCCGCTCGGAACAACCAGACTGGCAGCTGGCCTCCCTCCACGGACTCCATGCTGCGGACACGGAGGTGTCGCCAGCGCCAGGCTTCGGTGGAGGCGTGCTCGATGTCGGCAGAGCGGCCGCAGGGACACACTCGCCTCCTTGACACCACTGAAGCATCGGTCAGTTATTTTACAGTATCGATATCAAAGTGCGAATAAAATAAGAATGATAGAGTACTGGTGAAATTACTTTATGAGATCATTAAGTGTACGTTGCAGCAATAAACAAAATTTGGAAAATCCAAAAGTGCAAGCCTCACAGACAGAAACATGTTGACGATAAATTTTACCGAAAAAATTCCATGAAAATTCAACGATTTTTGTGAATATCTTTTGAACGGTTATGAGTTTAATGACGAAAATCAATTGGGCTCATTCGAAGGATGAAAGAAAACTTTTAGTCTAAGAAGATTTAGATTAATCCATTGTGTGTGACGACGTGAATCGTGATGACAAACAGACACACTTCCCAACGGAAAGCACTACACGTAATTTTTAATTACATTTTTGTTATATATACCTATCAAGGTAGGATATATCTATCTAAAAATATATTTATCTTATAATTTCTAGTCTCTAGTTCTTTAAACTTCCCTGCTAATATGAATTCCATGTATATTTGAAAGTATAGAAACGATTTTATGTTGGAAAATTTTGATAAGGTGACATATTGAGAGTAGAGCACTCTCACACGCTGAAGCGTTGTGAGGCGCGCAAAACAGTAAATAAGCACAACTTTCTTTAACCAAAAATCTACGATTCTATAGGCATGAAACCAATACATACTTTCTAGAAACATATATCATAGAAACCTCGCTAAGTGCAATCTTCTGCCCATTGAAGTAGTTAAAGTTCATTGATCGGAAAAAAGGCAACGTTGACATGGCATTTTGATAAATGGCGCCCAACAGGATCCCGGAGGACGCTTCAAAACTCTGTTGGAAGCCATCATTTTCTCTCTTAGTTTTTTAATTGTAACCTTTTATTGGTCGTCGCATAGTTCATTAATCTTAAATAATTATGCTGAATTCAGCATTGCATGGAACTATAAATTGATACAAAGATCTGACCATGTGCATTCCGCATGGCGTGCCCGGCAGCGCGGGCCCGGCGTAGTAGTATCCCGCTCGGTGCGGCGTGCGGCACGCCAGCTGAGCGCAGTGCTCGCCCGCGGGTCCGCTGGGAGATGGTGCAGCATCGGCGTCACGCAGCAGGATCTTGCACATGAAAATATTATCATTAATCAGTTCAGAACCTTATATTCTTTACTAAATAAAACGCAGCTGATAGATTTAGATGGAACCAGTGTTGTTCAAATCTCAACTATCTGATAGTCATTTAATTTTGTCATAGCATCCTAACTATAATAATATTATTATAGACGCGAAAGTTCGTGAGTATGATGTTCTTTGACACAACAACAACAACTACTGTGCAGATTTGGATGTTTGGCACACAGAATAGTTTATAACCTGGATTCAAATATAGAATACCTTTTATCCCGATATCCCCCAAGGGATCGAGATATATACGGGTGAAACCGCGGGGTGCTGCTAATCATGTCTAATGTAAAGACCAGTATGTAACTAATATTACTCAATCATAGCAAAGGAACAATTTATTATTGTCTAAAAATCCTCTTAATTTTGTTGTGAAAATCCTCCTTCATCACTTTCGTACTGTACATTATCTATGAACCAACGCACACTACAGGCGGCACTGCATGCACTTTTGTGTATGAAAATGCGTTGCGCTGCGGTCCGTTGTGGCTGATATGTGCGCTTGGCTATAATTTGGTGATGACCAATCTTCCGCGACTCACCTCACACTGCTTCTTGGCACTCCAGATGGCGCCAGGTGCTCCGCCAAATCTTTCATGTTGGAGTTCACTAGGCGCGTCTAAGTCATCAGAACCATCAAACAAGCAGGTCGCCCATCTACACACAAATGAATAAAAAAATCAAGTTTTAATATACCTATTGCAAAATGATTAAATGGGTTCTTTCTTTTTTGTGTGGTTAGTGACTAACCTGGTGTCAGCTTTTATGCCGACCATGGGCCTCTGACTTGGCTTCACATGCCATTGAGAAATATCTCTCAAGCATGCCGGTTTCCTCACGAAAAGTCAGAGGGGCATGCCTTGGGTTCGAACTCAAGACCTATGTGACTTGGCAGTCCGACGGTTACACCACTAGGCTATCACTGCTGTTAAATTAAATGGGTGATTCTGGCCCATAGAGATCGTAGAACTTAAAGCCTAGCTAAGTCGTAAATGGTTTGTTTCTATGCTCTTTCTGTGATAGCTTGTGTTGCAAATCTAGTCTCGATGTGAATAGCACCCAAAATTATCACTAACCTTAAACAGTGAACATTATTACGAAACAAACGTGCTATGTGCATACGAATTTGACTTTACGCAACATTCTAAAAGTGGTGGCAGTCTGTGCAATCTTTTCGTTATTACTACAGCAATCACGTTCAATTATTGGGTCTACGTGAAATTATGTGGCCATTTAAAAATGTTGTTTATAGAAACAGGGGGCAAACCACCACCTCATTTTAAGGTTACTTCAGCGTGAGAAAGAGATGGAGCTATACAGGACGTCTAGCTCCATCTCTTCCCCACACTCAAGTACCTAATATTAAAATAACACTGCGTTTAAGAAGTGGTGGTCTAGCTCCAGGACAGGTAATAATATGTTCTTTCTTGTTGATTCTTACTTCATAGACGGATCGAACGTTAACTCAAATATATACATGAAGTATAAGAGTAGAGAACTCTGATAACATGAAACTGCAAAAATCGTAATAGCAGCTTAACATGATAGTGGCTAGTAAGTACAGTTATCCATAGCAGTCTTAATACTAAGGTAATAGCAAACAGAAGATAAAGGAACTATACTGCAAATCGGCTACAACTCGAGCACTGCATGTGGACCAGGAGGCCTCGCCGTTGGTGCCGCGTGAGGGAGACATGATGTAGCCGTCGCGGGCGCAGTTGTTGCCCGTGCCGTCGTGATGCATGCCCAGGCTGGAAGAATAAAGTTATATTGAATTATTGACATTACTTCACTGAAGAAAGTGTGAACCATAAAGTTTAAAAATAACCTCATAGAAATGTGCGCTAATGTTTGCCTTATTTGGCTCCGTTTGGCTTATCAGAGTAAATTCTTAAACTGGAACTTTATAATTTCGTCCTTCATATATCACAAAATTTATAAAAATAACCCGTTTTACAACGCCCGCATTATAACCACTCCACATACAACTGGAACGTAATCGATTCAAAGTAAATGGCCTCATGAAACTTGCTGGTGAAGATCGAAATCTGCCAAACACTCTTACCAAGCATGAAGGGGACGGAATAGTGGTCATCATACAGTGATGACTGATGACGTTAAGCGCATGACAGTTAACCGGAATATCTACCGGTATATCGGTATTAGTAGGAAAGTAAACAAGATATGACAGACTTATGTCCAATCTCGTGAGCGAGGATATAAACGGAGGTGAAGCCAGCAGAAGGGTAGGGGCGGCCGAGGAGGTCAGACGTGCCGAATTCCGAGACCACGCACGCGTGCGCCGGCAAGCACACGCCGCCCACCGGCGCCAGCCCCATCGTCACCCCGTTTCGACGACCACCTTCCTCCGAGTAGAAGTCCAACCTGCAAAAAGAAAAGAGGCCGCTTTATCTTTAGACGTCAAGGTTTGGTGCGATAATAAAAAAAGACCAAGGCGACCCCAAATAATGCCAACAACCCCGACGGAATCTGAAAAGAGTACTGTTGACTTAAAATCTTACACCAACAATGGTAATTAGCTTTTCGAAGTGGTATTGTACAATATTTAAAGAATGTTTTTTTTGCAGAGAGTGAATCACAAAGCTTTTCGCAAAATATCAGTGGATCGTGTCCGAAACCACAACCCAAACCACAAAAATTTTTAAATCACGAGTTCATATTTGCACGTTTTTAGTGATGCATGCATGTTTGATTTACATTTAAATACAATAGCATACTCATCAGTTGTTTACTGCAGCATGGTAAGTAGGCTAACGGTTTTAATAATTAGGTCAAGCACTTCTGCATGATCTTTAAAATGTTTGAAATTAAAACACTCATTATTCCTTTAAAGGGAATCACAATTTCCAACTCTCTCAGCTACAATTTTTTGTCTATAGTTACCCCGAGAGCAGCAACGCCATATCCCAATGCTGAGGGTCGTCGTCATCGTCTACATTCAGCGATCGCTGGTACGCACAGAAGGAGTCAAGTAGACGTCCTCGCTCCGCGTGTGCGGGTAGAGACGATGGCTGCGACCGAAGCAACGTCAATCGCACAAGAGACAGCTGGATGTGAGTGCCCAGAGAAGAATGCTGGTACAGAGCTTGCACCTGGAACACGGAGAAAACATTTGACAGTAGCTATATTTTTAGATGTTTTAAAAGAACACGGTATATAAAATTTGAATAATGAACAGAAAATATTCCACACGAACCAAATGAACTACCTAACAGAACTTACACCGTTTATGTACGCCAAGAGCATATCACGTAATTCCGACTCGCTATAGTTGAGGTAAGGATAGAAAATTTTGTAGGCAGCTTCGTCGAGGAACAAGGCTATCTCGATGGTATAGTTGGGTGGTCCAGGCTTGTGGTGTGGCGGATAGGCGCGCGGCCTGCGCACGCGCGGACGCAGCAGACGTGCATCGTCGCCGGGCGGCGTGGGCGGTGGTGCACGACGTATCACGTGCGCTGTTCGACCGCTGCCGTTCTCCGCCCGCCCACTGCCCAGAGGCAAGGGTCGCACTTCGTAGGTGGAATTGTCCACAACAATCAAACCGTGCTGAAAACATGAAACGAAAGATGTATTTAATCAGCTATCCGATCCTACCTGGTAATATATTAACAAGTGTTTTGGTTATTTTCTATCAAGGTTTTTGAGTATAATTAAGAATAAGATATAAAATGCTTTTAAAAAAAAACTAAATAAGTTTCTGACTATGAACAAAAAGAAAATGTGTTTCAATAAATTCTGGATTCAAACTAATGTCCCTCAGGGTACCTATTAAGATACTGCTCCTGTACTATATGATGTATTAATCTTTTGGGAGACACCGAAATTAGAAGCACAGAGCACAGATAATACAAATGCAATTTTTTGTTGTTATAACAAGGATAGTCCAACTGTTCAATACAAATATCTGTACTTACAAGAGCGTGATCCCTGCAGGCCGAGAAAGCTGCGACAGCGTTAGGTCCAGAGTGTTGGAAATGGCAGGAAGGATCCACGGCCGACAGCGTGGCCTCCTGACCCTGGTCGGACCATACCCGAAACTCAGGCGAAAGCAGACGACGATTTGGTACCAACTGTAGCTCAAAATTTCTAAAAAGAAAATACATACGAGTACATACATAGATATTGTTATTGGAAAACCCCGATTTAGATCTCATCACTTAGTCATCTAATGTTTTAATGCATTTACATACGCTTTCTCCCATACGACAAGATTGATTGATCGCTCGAACAAATCTAACACACTTAAAACAATAAGGCTATCTCAAGGTCAGTCAGTTAGCTCATTCAATAGAACCAGTTTTTCTTCAATAGGCGTCTACATTCAACGAGCACGTTCCGCGTAGTCGCGTAGAATGTAGCCTTGTAAATAAAATCAATGTACATAAACTACAGAGTTAATCTGAATATTTCCTCCAGCAAAGAAAAAGAGTCTTGCTTTCAGTAATTGTTGTATGCTTTTCCGTCAAATTTTCTGGGAAAAACTCTTAATAAGAATAAACTTGGTATGTAGTGTAAAAATCTACAGAAATAACTTTTGTGAGCAATCCAGATGCAATCTCAATAATGGCCTGAACCACTGATTAGCGAAGAAACAGTGTATCAATACAGAATCACGTAGTACCTTCCAAACGCGTCGAAGCTGTAGGGCAGCGGCACATCATCTGGCTTGTCTGAGGCGAGCTGAGCCTCTCGCGGCAATAATGCTGGCAGGTACACGACCTGGATGTCCGGGCTGTCTTGTACGTGCTCCGCATTCGTCCACCAGCCGTGCAGCGGGAATAAATCCTGAAACAGATATTAAAATATTAAAGTTGCTTTAACATCGTTATTATTGATGATTGATGGATCATCGATACCTGTCGCACTAAACGGACGTGTTTTTTGTGTCAACCATAATAACATTTATTTATACAAATAATGTTATTATAATATTTTGAAGAGTCAGTATTATTAATAAATTAAGTGCCAAGTGTTCTGTAACTTGTGAACGGTGAACTAGATACTTTATAAACAATCAGCGTTTTTCTGTGTTAGTATGTCTAACCCAGGAGATAGCCCTTTTGGGCGCAGCCAGTTATTACGACGAAGTCCCCCTCCGATGCCAGCACCTGTCGAACAGCCAAGAGACCCAATGCCTGCCACACGTAACCAGCCAATAGCCCCAGCGCCGCAAGCAGCCGTGGAGACCGAGTCTCTAACTGAAGTCGTCTCTACGCCTGAGATTCAGAAATGGCTTGCATCCATCGACTCAATTTTAAGCGAGGTTTGTTCGATTGTGACGGACGGCAAAATGAACAGCGATTCAAAAGTCCGTGTCACCAATCTCTGCCGAAAAGTCTCACATGGTACATCTCAAATGGCCGTTCTTTACCAATCCTTAAAACAGAAGTCCATCCAGGCGCACTGTACTATCCAGCACCTTCAAGCGCAGCAGAACGTTGTGGAATCCATCTGCAACTTCAAGGAAGCCATAGAAACCAAATTGAGCAGAACCGAACCAACCAATGTCTCTTATGCCAATATGGTGAAGAAAGGCGCAGATCAATTTATTCGCCCAGCAAACATTAGCTCTGTTGCAATATATCCTAATGACAAATTAAAATCAAGTGAGGAAACAAAAACGTTAGTCCAGAAAATTATCCGTCCAGAGCAGATGAAACTTCACGTGCGAGGCCTTCACAAAACTAAGAATGGGAGAGTCATTATCAGCACGGAAACGAAAGACGACATTGAGAAACTTAAAAAATCCGTGCAGATAACTAATTCAGGCCTCACTATTGATGAACCCACTAAAAGGAAGCCCAGAGTAGTTGTGATTGGAGTGCCCAGCTGTATGCAAGAAAAAGAAGTTTTCACTTGCTTATACCACCAAAACTTAGCCGACAAACTACAGGATTGCAGCCTTGAGACGTTCTTAACTACCGTTAAGTTAAGTCACAAATCAGGTAGGAAGGATGCAGACACCTGTAATTATATTATTGAAGTGTCTGCAGATATACGCAAAGCCCTAGTAAGTAACAATAGAGTCTTCATTAATTGGTCATCATGCCCAGTCAGAGATTTTACTTTGGTCACTCGCTGTTATAAATGCCAGCAATATGGACATGCAGCCAAGTCATGTCGGGAGTCAGCCTATACCTGCGGCCACTGTGGCGATCAAGGTCATTCAATTAAAGAATGCACAAAGAAGGCAGAGGAACCAAAATGCGCGACCTGCTTGCGCTTTAAAAAACCCAGCAAGCACAATACGGGAGCCGCTGACTGTCCTGCGAAGAAAATGGCTGAACACAGGTATATCAATTCTATTGATTATGAAGGCGCCTAAGAGCGTCGTTAGTTAAGTTAATTTTCTGACCTATTTTACTTTAATTTTATCTGATAATTATGATAAATAATTTAATTAATTTTTTATTTTATTTTATTTTATTAGATAGGAACAACAAACAGCTACAAAATGTAATTTTACAAGCAGAAAAACATAAATAATTTAAGTAATAATGTAGCCCACAGCGCTGTCCACAGATTACCATTAATAAATAAAACCTTACAGTCACTAGGAGGTGAACTGTTCATGCGTGACAGTTACACTAATGTTACGAAAGCGATAAAAAAAAAAATTGTATTTAAAAACAATAACAAAAATTTAAAAATTTAGTCTTTGAGTTCAAGTGCCTCATACAAAAGACTACGAAACCTTTTCAAAGTGCATGCAAATATATCTATGTACGTGTTCGAATGCTTCGTTATAGGTTGCTGCCATTCGCCGAATTGGTGAACGGAGACCAGTGTTTGATCGGCAAGTACCTACTGCAAAGAGTTTGCCCGCACGCACCCGCCTTCTATGGACAGTTCTGGGAACTGCATAGCACAATACATTATTTAAAGCTATACAGTCAAAATTGCCATTAACAATTTTATACAATGTTATTGCCTCTAATTGCCTACGTCTAGAGCTCAGTGTCAAAAGTCTGTATTGTAATTAGATAACTTCTCTGTATCTGAATCTGTGGTTTGTGAAGCTGAAAACTGTAAACGATATCTGTTGCCCTACACAAACCCGCTTACTATACTAACGCAAAATATTCGTAGTATATATAAGAATTTTGATAATTTTTGTGCTTTTCAACAAAGACTAGACATAAGTTGCGATGTTGTTGTCTTAACAGAATGTTGGCTTTCTAAACAGTATAACATACCACAAATACCGGGATATAGTATGTATAGAAGCACTGTTAATTACAATCAAAACGATGGGGTGGTGATTTATGTAAAAAATGATATTAATGTCTCTGTCGAGGAACCGAACATACACGACTGTAGCAGATTATTGATTAAAATTGGAACAGACTTTGCTATACTAGCTTTATACAGACCCCCATCTTTTAGAAATGTAAACATTTTTACCGATTCTTTAAACGATACCTTGCAAAATTTATCATCCTTTAAAAACACAATTGTGATTGGAGATATTAATATCAATATTCTTCCAGAAAGTACTGATACGTCTGCTCAGGACTATCTCAACCTATGCGCTTATCATGGCTTGCTTCCTGCACACACGCTTCCTACTCATCAAAGTGGTTCTTGCTTAGATCATATCATGATTCAATCAAATTTTCCTTCACTTGCACTTGTTATTAATTCCACAACTGATCATAATGCTGCCCTACTAACCTTAAACTGTAAATTATCAAAACATGACACTCGCACAATTTCTAAATTGAATATCTATAAACTTGAAGAAGACTTACGGAACATCGATTTTGACCCAGTTTTCAATTCTGCTGACCCACAGTTTTGTATGTTATATGTAATAGAATCCGTACAACAAGCAATTCAGAAAAACACTGTTAAATATCGGCTAAGTAACAAAAATTACAATATTAAACCTTGGATTACGGCAGGTCTCATTCGCTGTATGCGACATAGGGATAAATTGCACATAAAATCTAAACGCAATCCAGGAAATTCAATTTTGCAAATTACATATAAAAGGTATCGGAATTTTTGCAATGATCTATTAAAAAAAGTTAAAAATAACTATGATAAAATGGCATTTGAACAGGCTGGAACTAGCAATAAAAAGATCTGGAAGCATGTCAAAAATGTGACATACTCGTCTAAACAAAATGAGTCATTTTCAGGTTTATTACAAGCACATTCGTCACCGCTGGTTTCTGCTAACATAGCAAATAATTTCTTCGTTAATGTAGGTAAGTGTCTAGCTGAAAAGGTTCGGGGTCGATCAGAGCACCTATCAAACACTTCTGTAGCGTGTAATACTTCACTAACATCCTTTGCGCTGTTAGATACTGACGAGGCGGAGGTTGAAAGGATAATCATAAGTTTGAAGGATGACTGTGCAGTTGGATGGGATAACATACCGAATAAAATTATTAAGCAATTTAGTGACATTTTTGTACCACCACTGACTTATATTTTTCGTACATGCTTATCCATCGGTTATTTTCCTGAATGTCTCAAAAAAGCTGTTGTCATCCCAGTATATAAATCGGGCAATAAAGATCAGGTGACTAATTACAGACCAATTTCTTTACTACCTGCTATGTCAAAGATACTAGAAAAAATTATAAACACAAGGTTATACAAATATTTAGATGATACATCGATTTTGTCTGAGCGGCAATTTGGTTTTAGACCCAAACTATCTACATCCGATGCTGTACATGAACTGACTGACTATTTAGCACAAGAACTAGATAAAGGTAACCACACAGTGGGAATCTTCCTGGACCTCGCTAAAGCTTTTGACACAGTTTCTATTTCTATCCTTTTGAGCAAGCTGGAATCCATTGGTGTTAGAGGTGTTCAGCTGAAACTGTTCAAGAGCTACCTAGAAAACCGTAGCCAATGCGTAAAGATTGATAATGTCCTCAGCAATGATAAGAAAAACACGTCATTTGGAATTCCACAAGGAAGTATTTTGGGTCCTACGTTGTTCATAATTTACATTAACGACCTCTGTAATCTCCAGTTAAAACAGGGCATAGTCGTATCATACGCTGATGACACTGCCCTCCTTTTTTCCGCTGATTCGGAATTAGAAGTTTACAACCTTGCACAACACGGTTTTAATAATGTTATTGAGTGGCTTCAGCAGAATTCACTAACACTAAATGCGGATAAAACCAATTATATTAAGTTTTCTATGCGGAAACAAACTCCAAGTCAAACTAGTTCATCATTGCATGCCCATTACTGCACAATCCCCTCTGAAAATCGGTGTATGTGTACTAACATAAGAAGATTAAATAACATTAGATACCTGGGTGTTATAATAGACGAAACTCTATCGTTCAAACAACACATAGAAGTTGTAAATAATAGAATACGTAAGAGTTAATATTTCTCTTTAAAAAGCTGCGTTATATTGCAGACCCATTAATAATAAAGCGAGTTTACTTTGCTCTTTGCCAATCGATTTTAACTTACTGTATTACCTCGTGGGGTGGTGCAGGTAAAACATTGTTGTTAACCATTGAGAGCTCAGAGAGCGATTCTCAAGGTGTCTTCTTTTCACCCTTATCTTTTTCCTACTAACCTCTTGTATAAACACTGTGAAGTATTAACAGTTCGCCAGTTATTCATAATGCACATCGTACTAAAGCAACACGCCGCCCTTCCATACAGCACTGAATTAACTAACAAAAGACGAAAAGATATAGTTTGCGCTCAAAAAATAAGAACTAAGCATGCTTTTACGTCAAAATTTTACTTCTTCCTGGGTCCGCTCCTCTATAATAGACTAAATTCAATCGCAGACATCTATTCCCTGAGCTATAATAATTGTAAAAAAAAAATTAAGAATGCCCTTCAACAGATGTACGAAGATACAGAGAAATTGTTAGTCGTACTAAAATAAGTAGTATTAAGGTAGTTAGTATTTAGTTTATCGTAGTTTCTTTAAAAGTATTGTTTGTTATAGTGTTACCTCCTACTAGACAGTTTTATTGTTTTTATGATTGATTTATTTTAAACAATGTCAGCTCTTTTCGCCTGAAACACAGGATTTCCTAGTTCAGGCACATGAAATGTAAGATGTTTATTATATAATCTGGAACTTTGTATTTATTACGTATTTTGTAAATTTTTGAATAAAAAATTTTATTTTTTTATTTATTTTATTGTGGTGCAAGAAAGAAACCAGGACAATCAATTTCGACTAGCTGGCGTCCTGGTGACGGGCAAATTCTTGTTGCTACGGCGTACGCTATGAAAGAACCGATCATGCTGACACGAGAAAAGGAGCATTGTCAAAGTCGACTGTGGGTTCAACCATACGCCGTCTTTTTACAAATTCCTAATTAGTTTCCAATATGTGTTTCCAATTTAGAGAAAACTTTGGGAAAACAACGTTATTATTGTTTTCTCGTAGCACGTTACTACATACCTACAGTAGGCTCCGAAATTGTGTAAATTAGGTAATTTAGAATCTGAATACGAATTTAGAATTTAGAATGTTATTACTTTACTGTAAATTTCAGGCATTTGTATGTACGCATGAATGTACCCCTTGCATTGCTTTTCTGTAAACTTTAACTTTAAAGCGTGACACGGTTGTGCTTCCTTGTAAAAAGGTCGCCTGCGGTCCGCGCTACGTAGCAAGTGTAGGCATGTTGTGAATGCGCTAAATAAATACTACAGTCAGCGACCCTCGACATTCTTTCTCGCGTCGCCTGCATTTTTTATGGAAGGTACATTTCTCCGATTTGTTCCTGGAAAAACCAGTCATACTTGTTGTTCATGTGGAAATCAAAACTTCGTTTAAACTTTGTAATATTCCGTTTTCCATTGAGGTAGGTGGTGTGTAGGTAACATGTTAGATTAATAGAACTGTAAAAGGTTTTTTTTTTTACTCAGTAGGTATACCTACGTAATGGATTTCATCGCAGTGTCCTTTTGAGTTTATTATTTATAGAAACTCACTCATAATATCCATAACGTTAAAAAGTTTAGATTTTGTTTTTGTTTAATTCTACATTTACAATATTGGAGTTGACATATCGCGTAAAGTACCACTATACCCTGTAGATAATGTAATTTACAGAACACCGAAACAGACTGTCAGATAAATTCCATAGTTGGTAACAATCTACTTACCGTTGATACTAGAATTCTAATTATTAATAAATATATTTCTTTCTTTGCTATTTCGCTGTCAACTGTAGAAGAACCTTATACCTCATCAAACAAGCTTTTCACGTAACGGAAGCTTACGAAGACATCTGAGATGCCTGAAAGCTCACATCAGCACTGTTTCCTTTACACATAGATCTTGTTACAAGAAGACATTAGGTATTATAGAATCCCAACGCTCCCCTGAGAGAGAGAAGTTAATTATGTGTATAATCTCACTCAAAAACATGCAAATTCAATATCAATGGACGTTTCAAGTAAAAGGAGCAAAATTCTAACTACCCCAGGCGCTCAGGATGGATCGTTTACTCGCATGAGTAAACGGGCCGGACCGTCGCCACCCGGCCAGGTTCACTTTAACCGGCTTTGAATAATGAATAAACAAATGAAACGTACAATCAATACATAAACAACTACAGTGATTCAACCATGATAATTAACCATCATTGTTACTACGACGATCGACAACTACCTGTTACAATGTTTATGCAATAGACGGTCATAAGCACCGAGTACTGCGTGTTCTGTTAACCCACACATTAAGTGATTATGTGGCATAACATAACTTATGTAATAGTCGATCTATAGCTTTATGTAGGTATATAAAATTACTGGTTATGCTTTTGTGAACGTGTTTTGAAAATGTAGCTTGCTCACTGCACTGTTTTTGAGAGGGTGCGATAGCTAATGTCTGTCGCGCAGACCGATCGATTTTTGGATGCGAATGCTCTTAACGCGTCGCGAACCCTTCGAAGCTCGGAGAGCACGATGAACTGTCTGGTGTCTTTCGGTCAGGTTAATCAATAGCCAAGAAAAGTTCTTTTATAAATCCATCTGTCGAAGATAGCCGTGTCTCTGTCGATATCTACCTACTGAATGCTGCGAAAGATAGAATAAGGCTCTACGCGATTTTCGTAGCAATTATTTCGAAAAAATACTTTAATTAAATGTGACAGTGCTATTTCAAAATAAATGCATATGATTAAAAGTGAAAGCCTATAATCAAAGAAATTAATGTCAGCCATTGTGACAAAATGCAATGTCTAACAATAAGCCAGACTACAACTAGGTGCCGCCCACCGGAATGACTACTTGACTAGAGCTATCACTCATTGAAGATTACTCAGCTTCCGGATTATTTAGAGAGTACCTATAATAATATATTATAACAATACAATCAATTTGGGTATCAGGAACATCGAAATAATCCGAACAACTGAACAAGGCGGAGATAAATGCTGTAACGAAGTAGGTCGAGGAGGCAAGGAGCATGCGATCGTCTGGTGGGCGCGCGCTCCATTGTCACGACCATGTCGCCTGCTCCACGCTCTCACACTACTTTTATTGCTCTCATTAATTACTAGACCACACTTTGATTAGCCTCGTTAAGTAATCGCAATTATAATACGCCACAAAACAGGCCTTGTTTAGACGTCTGTCTCGCACACCAGTCAAATATTCATCTATTTCAAGTTCACTACCTCACGTTACGTTGCGGCTAATCGGTTTCACGGTTCTCGTTTTCAATACAATAACTTGTGCATGTTAATCCGTCAGTTAACACCAACTGGGTCAACGATCTCTTCTAATTCTCTTGTTGACACTTATTGCCCGCGGCTGAAAATTACTGTACGTATCTATATATTATAATGTCATTAGACATTTTATTTGATCATCAAAACAAAGCAACAATGTACTTGATACTTATCAAACCACATCCTGGTTCCTGACGTTACCAGGAACACATTTGTGTAGAAGTCAAGACAAGATAAGTTATCGGTGAAAATTTGCTGGTCTGGTTCCATTGTTTTCACAATTCGAATGATTGATGACAGCGGCCGAACAGGCGACTGACTCAATGAAACTGTAAGTGGTTACTGTAGTTTATTGTTATACCTATGTATGTGTAGTGAATTTTAGCATATCAGTCAAACTGATAGAGAACAGTGAAACCGAAATCAAGTCCACATGAGTCAGCTAAGTGTAGGCTCGATATTAGCGGATGCGAAAGGGGAAAGTAAAACTATTTGTTTTTCCTTTTCTTCTACACGAGACAATGCGCCTTCCGATGAACTATTAGCGGCTTTGAATAAGACGCAGGGTATAATGGAGCCGGTAATTACTTTAATTTTGGCATTCAATTGTGAGTGTTACGTCGGTATGTGCCGATGATGAAAGTTACTGGTATCGATCTCAATTACACGGAGGCTGCGAGCACGTCGCGTCGCCGGCCCACAATAAAGACACGCTATGATTCATCGAGAGCGATTGAAAAACTCTACTTGACGTTAGCGTTGTGTAACTCTGTACGTGATCCAGTACGCGAAACACCTGCATTTTTATTACGTAATATAATTGTCAAAATAAAATCGTATCGTAAGGCGTCGTTAATGTACCATAATTTGGTGAAAGTTTTAATAGTTTCGGAAAATGTGCATTGTAGGTAACCCGTTATTGACGTCTCGTTACATAATCGAGGCCCGAAAAGTAGCGTAAGAACTATCAGCGCGGGCAAAGTTCCGCAAACAGACACAGGAACTTACTAGGTACTAACAAAAGATAGTGAAATCATGTGCTCAGCCCTCCCTTGTTATTTTACAAACTAAAAGCTGTTTTAGAGATCTATTCGTCTACATGGACAAGCTATTAAATGACAAAACAAATAAAGATACCTGACATATACATGGCACCTACCTATACTTCTATATTTTCAGATGTACGTACCTAATCCGAATCGTGATGAATAGACATAATATTTTAAAATAAAATCCCGTATCATATACAGGAATATGAGGCTCCTGCTGTCATATCATGAAGAATTGTACTCCATTAATCAATTTGAGATCCATTCATGGCCTGCCGCCTTCGCGCGTTCCTATAAATCAAGACCGTATGCCAGACCCCGACGAATATTAATATTGCGAATTTTCCCTCGTGTATATATTATAATATATCTTCAAGGTGAAGGTTGTTAAGATCAGATTTTCGTACTGAACCATATTGTTATTCTATCCTACCGTGGGTTACCCTTATAAAGGCTAGCCTTTAGTGCTGTTTGAGAAAATCTTATTTGTAGCCTGAAGTTAATTTAATAGGTTCGATCATTCCTTTTTAAAATAGACCTTTATACACGTTCACGTGGTTCGTTGACAGGGAAGCCAAGAAAGATAAAAAATATTCCTCATTATATAAGTGTACCCACGTAGGTTCTCGTAACCTTCAGAAACCCTTTTGGGGTAACAAGCGTAGGTAAGGGTGTACCTTGACTGTCTGCGTAGCAAGTGTCTTTCCCTAAATAAATTTTCTACGAAGGCTTAGCTGTCTAGCTGTAATTTCTAAGCGTTTTTTTTTTCGACTAATCCAGTCTAATGAACTGAAGTTTCCATGAGTTCGTGTAAAATCCTTGAATCACAAAGGGGAAATTAATTGAGTTTTTCTTTTTTCCTCAAATCATTATCCTATAAAAAAATAAAAACTCTGTCCGATCCGAAAGGGGCACGTCTGTACCTACTTACCTCAATAACATTACCAAAAAAATTGGTGTGCATAAACAAGATTTAGATTTTTTAAATTCTATTTTTGAGGGTTATTTAAAAAAAAATGTTTTACGAATAAAATTACAAAAATCATATCACGATACCTTTCATAGTTCACGAATCGGACAGGTTTTTTTTACATATTTTATACCTACCTAATATGATCCTCACGAATCGGTCAGGGTTTTTTTTACATATTGTATATACGTAGGTATACGATTATTATTCTAGGAATTCTAATAAAAGATCATTTGCCCTTAAGTAAATATGCGCACATAACATACAAGAAGTGGTAATGGGCAGAGAGCTAAATAACAAAAGCGTGTCAAGCACGCTGTACATAGTGGGACTGTTATGACACGCCGCACACAACTTTTCTATATTTCCAAAACTTATTATCATACATTATCATTGTTGAAAGTGACCACTGAGAGAAATTTCCCCAATTTTCTCACGTTTCCAATACTTTTTTTATTCAAAATGTTTTTCATGAGAAGAGGTTTAGTGAGTAGGTGATTTAGTTCCTCTATACAAGTCTAGTTAAAAATGAATATTGTATACCTATAAAGGTATAATATATGTGTTATTAAAAGCAATTTTATCCTCGGGTTAAAATATTTATATCAACACAACGAATGTTTTTCAAGGAAAATTGTTTGAAAAACTCTAGGAAAGTATGAGTACAAACCCCTGATCGCTGAACCGCAAACTGTAGAGTAGACATAAACTTTACTCTACTCTTAAATGTTGTCTGTTTTCTATTGTACACACTTCGGAATTGTAGTCAAAATAATTAAGAAACACATAATAATTATGCCTGAGTGAACCAAGCATGGTCTGCCTTACGATCGCTTGATGTTACGGTCTAGGAGCTAGGTAGTTTAAAGAAGGGCTGTTTTCAACTTGTTTGGTTATTTTTAATTAGTGGAATTAGCCTACGTACGTCGTGTCACCAATCATTAATTACACTTGTATTTCTTTTACTATTTTCTCTATAGGTACTGGTACTGGTTCGTTATAAAATCAATGTATTTACTGGTATTAACGTAATATAGTGGAAGCTACTATTTTCTCCTTTCAGGAATTAACTCTTTTCAAATCGGGCGCATGCGTCGAATTATTGTTTCAATATAAAAAATACTAATTTTCCTTAATGCAATAAAAAATATTCGGGGTTGAATTTGAATTTTCAGACTGCAATTGGCCCATTAAATAAAATTTAGTGCACACTAAATATTTTGAACATATGTGCATGTACAACAGAGAATAAGCTACCAGCATCCATATAATACATAATAAAGGAAATACAAACACACATAAGGTACCTAGTGTAATAAATCAATAAATAAGATATGAACGCGCCGCCCGCCCTCGCTGCGAGCTTACTCACGGGAAACCGCGCAGGCGCACCGCCGCGGAGCACGCACAGCAGCGCTACCACCACTATGTCACTTCTTAAGGCCATGACTGCCTCACATTGCTGTCCAGCAACAACACGATAAGTTACTTCTTCACAATCGGCACACTGCTTATAAACGCCAATTCGGAAGTGGCATGCAGGTGCTTTGAATATCTGAGGCACGCGCGATGCACCGTGCGACGAGAGGGACCGACCGTCGTTGCGCGCGATTAGAACGCGTACACTTATGAGGCGCCAGCTACCGAATAAGCATTGCGAGCCCCCGAATGAAGAGAACACCTTTCGCACCTCCAAGAGAAAGTCGAAGGAAAGTGCAGATTTTGGCTGCCAAGGCACCGCCCACACGCGTCCCCTGAGGAGCATTGTCGCGAGTCATCCATCACTCGAGCTCGCCGACAGTCAGCGGCTTCCGCTAATCAAAACAAATGAACAATATCGAGTGAGGGACGCGGCCAGTCGGTCGCGCTCGCCGCCGCCATGCGCGGTCCTGAACGATACCCACTACACTATGACATAAGTTTTAAGTAAACATATCTGTGTCAACATCATTATATTTAATTCTATGTAAATCTGCCAAACTATAACTAAAACCTCGCAGCAAAAAAAAAAAAAAAAAATTTGCTGATTACTTTTCCTCAATTTGTGTGTACAAAATTCATTCGTGGGACCCGTCCTTTTAAGCTACATAATTCAAGTTCTCCTTACCTTATCATGCTTTCGCTGATATGCAGAAGACAGCCCGCATTCTCTTTATCAGAAAAGGGTCGACTGAGTCATGTATTTATTGATCGACGTGTGAGTTCATTCATGTACGTTACCTACCTATTTATATTAAGAAGTGATTAGGTTTAATACTTAAAACAGCATCACGTTTCCTTCAAAGGGTTAGGCACAGATGTACTTACCTATAGTACCTACAGCAACATTTCGCCAGTTATGATTAAGTCCCATGTTATAGGGAGCGAGCCTAATTAGGTTTTATTTTTAAATGTTTAATTAGTCTTTTATAAAAGCGAGAACAAAAGTTAGATTGTGTCACAACCGCAAAGATAGGTAGCTTTAGCCAAAGGTATAAGGTATAAAGAAGCCGTATCAAGTAGCTGTCCCAACACGCACGCTTCGCACTATAGCATCCAGTTGCAATCCACTGTAGCCCTAACCACCGCTTGGTCACCCCTTAGTAGACACGTAGCGCGTAGCTCTTCGTATAGATGTCATGGAACGCAATAACAGCTAGCTAGCTCGTGGTGCCATGGTGACCAGACGGTACGCAAATGCTACTGCAGCAGTGACAAAAATCCACACCAATAAAACATGAACGTTTTATGGTACCATTTCTAAGTAAAGGTTATTTGCTTTTGCGGACACGTCTTTTGTTCCATCTCGTTTCTCATCCCACACGAAAAATCCACCTTCAACAGAATATAGTGAGAATGAGGTTTTCCAGAAGTTCCAAGAAGATTGATCGACAGCGACCATTCCCACAAAAGATGGGTCTTCCCTTTTAGTGTATCAATTTGCACTGCCGTTCGCGGCAAAATACAATAAGCTAATTAATTACAATCAAGCAATCAATAGTACCATAGATAAAGTTCCGTTATCTTTTGAAGAAAATGTTTTATGATAATCTGCAATAGGCACGGACTGCAAACAGTCCCTTGTTCACAACAAAAGGAACATAATTATTTTCGTTGTTATGTTTTGTTCGCCGGAGCTTCTCAAAAAAGTGTAGTACCGTGACCATAGGAGGTACCGGCTTTTTGATCACTGGAACAACAAGTGTACATACCTAATACTAACAAGATTGATTTAATGAATACTCATTCCTTATATAGTAGGTACTAGCTTCTGCCCGCGACTTCGCGTGAAATTTTTTGTTCCTCGTCGATCCACCTCGAATCGCATCGCCTGCCCACGCTATTACTTCGTTTTCGCTTAACGTTCCTTCTTTTTTTCTTTTTGCTCGGTGATGTTAGCCTATAGCCTTCCTCACGAATTGGGCTATCAAATACAAAACGATTTTTTTAAATCCAACTGGTAGTTCCAGAGATTAACTCGTTGAAACAAACAAACTCTTCAGCTTTATTATTAGTATATAGATATATATTTAGAAGATGATTGACTGCTTAGCTCCTTAAAGGTATAGCGGGATGATAATCATTTAAAAGGTTAAATCTGTAATGTGTACTGTATATTTGTTCCCTATTCAGGCCAGTGAAGTAATGGATGATAAAGTGAAGTATGATAAATGTATGGGAAGTTTTTTTGCGATTCCTGACTTTTGTAATCCTCAAACCTCAGTTGGGCTGATAGAGTTTTTTGATCTTTATAAGAAACAGGACCGACGGGCTTCAAAAAAAGTTTTTATAAAAATTGCCCATTTTCTTGTTGACTGTACGTTTTTTTCAAAATCTGTGAATGCACATCAAAATGTTTCAAAAAGTTAAGGGTCTCCTAAGACCGTTTTCTTGTAGCGACAACGGTAAAGGCAGCTGCTCTTATTGCCCCATCTCAAAAATCCACCCTGTATAGTATACCTATGTCATGATTGTTGCTTAGCTCCATAAAGGTAATTTAAAAGGTTAAATAAGTAACTATCTGCAATATTCTAACCTTTTGGCTCGTCTTTTACAATCTGCGGTAAACTATTATAATAGAAGAATACAAACATAAAGCAATATTGCTCATCTCCATAGCAAATAGCGTGATAATTTATAGCCTATAGACTGACCAAACTTATAGAGAACACCTATGCAAAATTTTAACTAAATCTATCTGGTAATATTTGCGTGATGCTGGGACTTACATTCAGATAAACAGACAAAAATTCTAAAATCTGTATTTTCGGCATTAGAATCGTACGCAGACCTCATAGCAATTACTTTTTTCAAAAATATTCAATGTACAGTTTTGACTTCGCTACAATTTTATAATACGTATAGATTATTATAATTAATATAGGTAGGTACTAAAGAATCCGTAATTTATTAGTGCGTCACCATTACTTAACCATGCATGCACGACATGCTCGTGCTATGTTGCCAGGCCAGGAGACTTCTTACTTTAGATAAAGCTCCTACGACATATAGATACAAACATGGTCTGCCCTCTGCCTGTAGGTGTCTACAATCGGGAAAGTAATACGTGATAGTAGCACGTGCCGAAGTCAAATTGATAAGAACCAATATTTATTTAAAAAAAACTTTATGCACAAGTAAAAAAATACTGTACAAAGACGGACTTAATGCCTGAGGCATTTTCTACCAGTCAACCTTAGGGTGATGCAGAGACAAAACATGGCAGGTGCAACATACGGGATAGATAGCTCGGTAATAGCTATAAAATACAACAATAAAAACTAATACATACATACATATAAACAAAATAAACTTTGTCAGGAGAAATAACGATCGATAGAGGAGAAAACGACTCCAGCAAATCCAGCAGCGCTGGGATGATTCCGCCAGCTTCTGACGAGTATGTTCACGTGCCTTCACTTTAAAACATAACCGGCTGGTTGCCGTCCTGATGTTCAGAGGGAGCTCATTCCAAAGAAAGACCGCCTGGACCAAGAAAGAAGAATTAATGAAGCCAGAACGGAGAGAAGGACATCGTAGAAGGCAATAGTTGATGGAACGAAGATTTTTAGTATGGGCAGAGCAAAAGTATTGAATTTGGGAACTCAAGCAACAAGGTGACATGGGTTTGTCAAGAATACAGAACAACATAGACAGAGCCCTTAACTCTCTGCGCTGACGAATGGGTAACCATTTTAAAAGCAGCCGTTGCGCGGACACATGGTCATAATTACGAAGATTGAAAACGAAACGAATGCAGCTATTGAGAAGGTGATCAAGTTTATTGAGGAGATCTGCATTCAGGTCATAGTAACACACATCACCACAGTCAATTATGGGGAAAATTAGGGACTGTACAAGCATTGCCTTTGTGTATGATGGGAGAAGGTTTTTCAACCGATAGAGCGACCGCAACGTTCCGGTGACTTTTTGACTTACAGTCGTGACCTGCTTTCGCCAGTCAAGACAGGTGTCAACTTGCAGACCAAGATCAATTACAATGGTTAACATTGGAGTTAAACGGGATGACTGAATTGTCAAAGATTACAGGTGAAACAGTTAAACCATTCAGCTTCCTCATACTGTAGGGGCTCCCTACTATGATAGCCTGACACTTGGTTGGGTTAACCGCCACCCCAAATCGATCGGACCAGTTTTTAACGACATCTAAAACCCAGTTTAGCTCCTCAATCGCATCGGATATATTGTCTTCACTTGCCCGAGAGTACCTATAGCTACAGAACTTCGGGATAAAGATGATACCCAGTCCGAAGCTCGGTAGTAATGAGGTTAATAAAAATGGAGAATAAAAGAGGAGCTGATAATATACCGCCTTGAGGGACGCCAGCTGCAAGATTACACCAACTCGACGAAGAGTCTCTAGCATAAACAGACTGCTGACGCCCCCGAAGATAAGAGGAAAACTATTCCAATACCACCGGAGCGACCATAAGATAGGAAAGGATGGACAAAAGGACTTCGTGACTGACGGTATTAAAAGTATTGGAAAAGTCAATTAACACTAAGACTGTAACTTTAGTATCTTCCATTCCGCGCCTTATATCGTCGGTCACTAAAAGGAGAGCTGAACCGGTACTGTGCCCGGGCCTGAAACCGGATTGAAATGGACTGATGAGGGAGTTGTGGTGGATAAAGTGGGAGAATTGTTTGTGAACACTGGTCTCGAGCATTTTAGTGACTAGGAAGAGAGCCAATAGAGAATCAGACAGTTTTAGAACTGCAAATTATAGAAATGAAGGTTTACTTGTCAAGGAGCCTTCTCTTGATAGCAAAGCGCCGACTTAATAAAAATATTGAGGGGAGCTTTGGAAGTGAAAAAAAATTGTTGTAAGTATAGTTTCTTACGTATGTTTAAGGCTTCCGCAGATAGGCGTGATGTAACAGTCCGACGCGATTCTGATAGGACAATTTCCATTAAGTTTTCATAGAAATTGCTCTACTAGAGTCGCGCCCACCTGCGGGAGCCTTTATGTCTCAGAATAATCTAGATATCATAATAATAATCTAGGATGCCAAAGCGAGCGAAGCGAGCTCGAAAATCTTTGCACATCGAATCGGTTAGGTTTTCTTTCGAAGATTCATACAAAAATAGAAGTAACTTTGTTAACCTATGCAGAAAAATTGAAAAATTAAGAAAATAAGAGGTACATACCATAGCGAGCGAAGCGAGCTCGAAAGTAGCACTCCGCCTCGAATAGGTAATAACTATTTTCTTTTGACCATTCCTACATAAAAGGTTTTGAATTATGGAAACCTTACAAGATGCAAGTGCAAGCGATGCGAGCTAAATTTTAACACCCCGCCTCGGATAGGTTGGATTTTCTTTCGGCAATTCATGGTAGGTATGAATGGCCAAAATGGCCTTGGCTAAATATTTTTTGTGAGCTGGAAGAAAGCTGCTGAAGGCGTGATACCCTTTGAGCCCTCGGACCGCGAGGCCGTAGGCGATGGCCTACTTGATACGTCTAACGCCGCTTCTTTAAAGTACAGCAAATGTTAACCAGAGATCTAAAGTCCAGACTATCCAAAACAGTTTAATAGGCGTAGAGAACAGAGCTATGTTGTTGAGTATCTTCTGACATCAGTATTTCGTTAAAAATCCCAATAAAATATTGGGTGGGGGTTAGCCCTGCTGATAATATCATTGAGGGGTCTTGGGCACCTTTCTATGGAGTCGACGCCAGTGCTATTGTTAGTAGTTATGAATATGATTAGCAAATATTTACAATAGGTAAACCGTACCAAATGGTATTTTATCGCTTTAGTACAGGATTGCGGGAGCATCAATCAAAAACATCCTGTAAGAGGCTTTTTTTTGGTTGGGAAATCATCAAATGACTTCTCCTGCTCTGAGCGGAGCGGGAGGGCGTATCAGACTTTTACTGACTATAACCAGTAGCTCCAAAACAAAGGACCTTGCGGGAATACCAAGGAAGTATACACAAATTTTTATTGTGTCGTATTCATAAGTACATATTAAGAATTATTACTAATTAGGCATATCGTGAAATGGAATAGTACATTTTATTATAATTTATAAAATTAATGCCAGGAATTTTAGCGTTATGCTCAAGACGACTGAGTCCTCAATGCGGGCGCCGGCCGGTAGTTGTCTGCGAACGCAGAATAATAATGAACTTACAGCACGCGTACCCAGCCCTTTTATTACGTTATTTGCACACTTAGTAGGCGAGAACAACATACGCACCTAGGGTGACGACCTGTTGTATTGGCCAGTTAGATAAACTTAGACTAAGAAATTGTGCGTCGTAGTGTGTGGAACTAAGTAGGGACAATAAATACCTCGAAACGTTAGCATTTTCGCGCGCCCTCGTGTGCTGCACATGTTCGGACAGCGGTGAATCACTACTGAAAAAAAAAACACCGAGGGACGGCGGAGAACGCGGGTGACGCAGAGCCGCAAACCGCGAGTCATTGATCCCGATACAGTCCCGGACGGCCGACGCCATGTCGGAGCTCGCGCACACCGAGCCGCTCCTCCCGCCGCTCGCGCTCGCCGCGTACGTCGCGTGCGTCGCCGGCGCTGCGGCCCTCGCCAACTGCTCGGTGCTCGCCGCGCTCTTCAAAACCTCGCGAAGTGGTAAACAAAAACTTGTTTCTTAATACCTTTAAGATAATTCCAGGTCCATATACCTGTTCATATAGTAAGGCGTTAAAATAAGGCCAACTTTCTTTAGTTATAACCATAATCTTATTCAGTATACCTACCTACCTACAGTTGGCGTCATGTTGATGTTCTCAGTAATGTCCTAACTTTTGAATGTTTTCTGTAACAACAATAATGAACCTTCTTTACTCCGTGTAGTCAGTCCGTTTCCGTACGTTCACATTCGAAGCAAAAAGATAAAACTTGTCCCTGCAGTTTAATCCATTAGGCTCATTGACAAGCTAATTGACTTGTTTGTATTGGCCTCTTCCACTGTTAAGTGTGTAAACTAATTATTATTCATGTGGTTGTTTCTGATGGTGATTGTTTTCTTTTCAGGTTTGCTGAATATCATTTTACAGTTGGCTCTAGCCGACCTTATACTCGGAGCGTCACTAGGACCCGAGGT
This sequence comes from Fissipunctia ypsillon, assembly GCA_947568875.1. Lineage (NCBI taxonomy): Eukaryota > Metazoa > Arthropoda > Insecta > Lepidoptera > Noctuidae > Fissipunctia > Fissipunctia ypsillon. Next base: position 11,122,325 of record OX387644.1, on the reverse strand, counting down.
ATGGTCCTACAATACCAGATCGTGGCATTTTGGTGACCATGGCTGCGTAGCCTATCGAGGACTGAACGTGTTTGCCTCGACTGCATCGTCCTATTTAGTGGCTACTATTGCACTACATTCACTCGCCACCATCAACATTGAAGAAAAGGCTATCGCAAAACGAATCAAACGAATCGAACAGGATGAAGATGAAGAGATAAGATCTTCACGTCACAGTTTAGTGGCAAGTAGTGACTCTTCAACTCCACCAAGAACTATGAACCTGGATTACAGACTGACTGATCGAAGAATCTCAGTGACGCAGCCATCAGTGTTTGTTTGGGTGTTGGCTATTTCATTAAGTGTTCCGGAGTTTGTTTTAGCCACGACAGTGCACCACGACCGGGATGTTGTGCTATGCTCCATAGTCGACACTAGTCAACGTCTGCATATGTACTCAATTCTTGCTGTTTTTAATTCGTTCTTACCTCTTATTATTATGTGCATTGCTGGTGTTCTAGTCATCATTAAGTTGAGGATAAAGAATATCATGTCGCAGATTGAATGCTTTGAATCAATCGCAGCATTGAAATTGTCTCTCTGGCTTATAGTGGTTTACATTGTGCTGTGTACTCCTCGGTCCTGTGTAACTGCTTATAATATTTACTCCAAAGCAATGCAAGGTAATGAAACTTCCTTAGCTCTAAATGATGATATGACAACTGTGAATGTAGCAACCAGCAGTACGTACATTGTTTCAACTTTAGTTCGGCCGCTGCTCAGTATAACTTTACTGCCGCGAGTGAGGAAGTCGTTTTCTTTCGGATCCTATACCAACACAGACAATGTGTGATATACGAGAATATTATGGAAACGTTTCTAAAGTTGCAAATTCTAAATGAGGTGATATATATTAAACGCTGTGTACGTAGCATTTAAACAAGGTTGCATTTGAATGTAAGTGAAAAGTTGTGGTATTTAGGGAGACCAAGGATTAACATAACAAACTCGATGGTTTGCTATGCAGCGAGTGTAGTGCTAGTGAAAAGGTCATAGCTAGTGTTAAAAGTGCCATAGCGAGTAAATGACTGTATAGGCTATTACATATAAAATCGTCTAAAATTAGTAACACACATACCTACAAATTACACTCAGAGCTGGTGATAAACATATCAACTAACCTAAATCAATTACACTTTTCCTCGTGTAACAAAATAGGATAGGTACCTACAGGATCAATCATACTCATAAATACAACAACTACCTAATGTGCTTTCCTCATGATCCTATTCCAAAAGCATTGGTTGACTTTGATAAAGACCATAGCATGGTATAAAGCTGAAAAATTCAACCATGAACCCTTTAGAATACCAAAAAGACAACATTACATAGATGTTGTGTTCTATTGTTGTAATAGGTATTGTACCTTAGTAGCTAAGTAAATATACTTAAGTAAACAATTCTCTCGCCAAACATAATTATGGCACAATTTGAAAAGGGAGTAAACATAACTGTAAAGTATTTTTTTACTGTTTTTTTTTATTAAACTTTTTAAGCCACTTTGTTTTCGTTTTATTAAAGGACTGCCAAGTATTTCGTCGGCGTGGATAAATTCGTACTAACTTCTAAACGTCCTCCCACCCTCTTTAAAAGGTAGTTTTCGATAATTAATGATTACGATCTTTATCATTTCTCTAAATAAATCATCATCTCATCTGCCTGCCTTTTCCCCAACTATACGTATGTTGGGGTCGACTTCCAATATGACCGGATGCAGCTGAATACCAGTATTTTACATGGAGCGACTGCCTATCCTCCACAACCCGGTTATTGGGTAATACGATACCCCTTGGTAAGACCAGTTTTTAGACTTTCAAAAAAAAAAGCCAAAGATCCATGAATGGCAGCCGGGGCCAACGAGCGGGCGAGGCACGGGTGGGTCTCGGTATGTAAAGATAGCCACCCATCCACGAACCGACCGAGGCAAACGTAGCTTAACCTGATCGATCGACCCGTGAGGCTGTTATTACTTGTGTAAGTACCCTCTTTTGGACAGGGGCGGAATTTTGAAAAACCGTTTGTAACGTTTCCACAACTTGACTTGAAGATTATTCATACCAATTTTAGAGGGATCAAACGACGCAGTAAAATCCTCCCTTTAAAAATTGCCATTACCCCTTTTTGCCTCGTTAGGGGTTGAATTTCCAAAAAACCCTTCTTATAGTGCTCGCCTGCGTTATAAAAAGAAACCTTGTGCGAAATTACACATTTCTAGGTCTAGTATTTTCGGCTGTGCGTTGATATGTCAGTCAGTCAGTCGGTTTCTCGTTTTTAGGGTTCCGTAGTCAACATGGAACCCGTATAGTTTCGCCATGTCCGACCGTCTGTCTATCTGTTTGTCCGCGGCTTATACATATGTTCGCAATGTAGGGAAGAGCAGATTTTTTGTTTGTCCCATAGTAAAAGTTGTTCATAATGATGAGTAGGTATAATGGCCCCTAAGGGGCTGTGCGTTATTTAAATTACGCCTTGTATATAGAAAGGAGATAGAAGACGAAGATTTAGACTTTAGACTATTGTACCTTCCTACATATTATTCATAATGTTAATCTTAGAAGTTGGCGAGATCCTTTGTTATTTTTTTAGGACCTATATTCCTAGATATCTATTTAGTATTTTCGTTTAAACATATGCAGCGAACGCAAGCAGGTATGTAGTGGCCAGACAATGTAATGCACTCCGCAAATAAGCGCAACTAGAGGGCGAGTGGGGTGAGTCTGTCTCGCCCGCTCGCCCCCTCGAAACCTCCCCGGATGATGTCATGCAACAAACACTAACTACTGCTACCATAGCCATTTTGTGGGCCACGTTATTGATTTTAATACTGAAGTATTTCGTTACTCATTTGCCAAAGGGTCAGTAGATAGATAAGTAGGTAGCTGTTAGTTAATGACGTAGGTACCTAAGTAACGTTTTTTATTACTAACTTCTGTCCAAAGTAAGTACCTAAACAAACATGATTAGCAGTTATGTAGATAATGTAAGTACATAATTACGAATGTACCTATTTAGTTACTTCCAGTAAGTATTACTATATTTTTTTAAGTTCAAAAACCGGTCAAGTGCTATTAACACCAACCGAGTTTAAGATTTCCGTAAGGTAAATAACTATCCATATTGCGCATAACATTAGCCGAGTTAAATCCTTCCTATGATCTTCTTAGACTCACACTGAACTTGTTCAACATTTGTTCCTTAGCTATATCGCTACCTACCTACATAATATACAAAAAATCTACTGAAATTGACTGCCTCGTTGGTCTAGTGGTCGCAAGCGCTACTGCTGAGAATGAGGTCCTGGGTTCGATTCCCAGGTCGGGCAAAGTGTTATTGGGTTTTTCTATCTGGAATTTCTCAGTAGCAGCCCGGAGTCTGGATTTGTGCCCGGTAGATGGCAATAGGCTCGCCCCCTATTACATGAGACTTAAACATAACTGGCGAAATGTGGGTGTACTATAGGTACACCTCTGCCTAACCCTTCGGGGAAACAAGGCGTGATGTTATGTTATCTACTAAAATCAAACCTTTAAAATTTTTAGTAGGTAGGTAGGTACTAAAACAAAAAGAAGGGTGGCTATAACACCAAAATAGTTTTATAAACTTCCATGGACTATCAGCTTTACAAAACAATACAAATAACATGTAACTACTTTACAGGACATTATTTGGTGCAATCGGAGGTCGCACAAGGCGAAAAACCCAGTATTTTCATACTTGGCAATAAGTAATAATAAGGTATCGTATGTGTTTCTGATTGGAATTTTTTATGCGTTTACTAGCATCCGCTTAAGCTACAGCATAGAAATATAAAAAAAAAACATATAAAAAACTTATTTCTTATATCTATGGGTACAGTACATTTACTTCCATAACTTTGGTGCCAATGTCATATAACATAGTACCTACCTACCTACCATAGAGCTGGTCTGATGATGCAGCCGGAAGGTGGCCATAGGAAGTCTTAAACTCAACACGAAAAGCCCGACGTATTTGGTAACGTGGGCTTTGTCTTGACCAGTACCTACTGTAGCCCTACCCGACCTACCCTTTAGGCATTTAAACATTGATGTGATAGCTCATGGTCGACGACACAATCATCGCAATAATAAAATTTGATTGTAATGTTTACCCCTAACATTTTTTCAATGATCCCAACTACGGAACCCTTCATTGTGCGTTGTCCGACACGCACTTGGCCGATTTTTTTTATTGTTAGGTAAGCAAAATGCATTCATGACTGATGCGAGGTGAACGACGCCGACCTTGAAATAAAAGTGTAGGTATATAAAAGATGTAACATAAATAACACACAACCTCTTAAGGGATCATTGTACTCATCATTATAAACAACTTTTAATGGGACCAAACCTTAAATCGCGAAAAAATAATCAGCTGTTCCCTACATTTATGTTCGCATAACTCGCCAAAATGTAGGGAACATCTGATATTTTTTCACGATTTCACGTTTGGTCCCATAGTAAAAGTTGTTTATAGTGATGACCCCTTAAGAGGTTGTGCGTTATTTATGTTACACCTTGTATATGGTCAGCAACGACAGCAGCGGTGAACCTAGATGTCCACAAAGAACGAGAAATAGTTTATTATGACCAGTGATTTTAGTTTCTGAAGTGACGAGTTTGCACCTAGGGGAGATGCAAGCTCGTAACTTCAGGTTCTTAATCCTGTTACTAGGCATAATAGTATAGGGAGTCTAAAAATAGGATCGGAAGTATTCAGATTTCGGAAGCCGAGACAACGCACATTGTATTGAAATCAAGCAACCGAGGATTAGGCCAGGGTTGAAGGATAGGTACAGTATTGCTTTCGTGCTACTGTGCACTGCAAGGGAACCTAGGAGGAACCTCTTAGAAGAGCATTTGAAGCCCCTTAACTTGTTTTAAAATTAAATGACATGACCAACCCGTACCTAGTAAGTATATATAGGTAGTGTACGAGTTCAAAAATTAAAAATTAAAATTCATATTATTTGCATTAAAACATGGTATTACAAGTGTTACATTAAAAATAGTGCTTACATGTTTTGCTAAGGCATGCAAACTTGTCGGTATGCGTTACCTCACATAATGTTAAACTATTGTTGGAGCATATTTAGTCTCTAGAAATTCTTTAATAGAATAAATATTTTGTGTACCTATTTAGCCATTTATATAATTTGTGCTTAAATGCTTTAGAAGTCAACGTTTTTAAATTGCTTGGTATGTATACAAATAAATAAAATTGAAGTATCTGTTTGTAATGTCAAAATAACAACTTTTTACTAAATGCATAGGAAAATATGGTCGGGTCTTATAACAAAAAAGCAATTTTTAACATTTTTGTCTGTCTGTCTGTCTGTTTGTTCCGGCTAATCTCCGAAACGGCTGGACCGATTTTGACGGAAATTTCACTCGCTGATAGCTGATGTAACGGCGGGCTACTTTTATTTTTGAAAAATAATTAGGGTATTACCTACCGAGCAAAAAAACGAAAACCTATGAAATTATGAACAAAAAGTCGGATTTGAAAAATTCTTTTTGCATTTGGTAGCCCAATTCTCGAAGACAGTTATAGGCTATTTAACATCATGCTATGACCCTTAGAAGCCGAGCAGAAAGAAAAAGTCAGAATTATGAAAAAAAGTCAGATTTGAAAAATTATTTTTGCATTTGGTAGCCCAATTCTCGAAGATAGTTAAGGCTATTTAACATCACGCTACGGCCCTTAGGAGCCGAGCAGAAAGAAAAAAGTCAGAAAGAACATTAAGCAATACGAAGTAATAGCGCGGGCGGGCGATTCAACACGACGCGACGGCACAGAGTACCAGATAAATCACTCCATACTAAATTTTCAATACCTACTACTATAATAATAGCCTGCATCTTCGAGTCGCTAGACGCTGCGAACGAAAATGTATGTACCTAACCTTACAAGCGTAAAATGAGTTTTGCTATGTAGCTGCGCGCCGCCGCGTGGTTATTGTGAATTGCCCAAGCTGCCTTTTTCGATAAAGATGTCAGTAGGTATTTGTAGTACACTTTATGAAATAATGTAAAATGAAATGCTTTTTAATGTTTTAGCATGTTTAATTGTTAAAAATACGGAAAGACCGAGGAATATTTTTATGCTAGATAACTATTTAGTAGTCTGTAACCACACCCCGAAACTGCAGTTGTAAGACAAGTAAGACACACATTGTACGCAACGTGTAGTACCTAACTATGTAATAATCAGTGACGTAACCACTCCGCATGGCCACGAATACGAATGAAATACGAAATGGAGGAAACAGAAAACACGATTAATTGATTTGTTCGTTCATTTACACAATTAGCGTAATAGGTAGGTAACTACTATGCTTCTACACCAGGGGTTCCCAAACTTATTTTGTCTACTGCCCACTTTGAGAGTAAATTATTTTTTAGCGCCTCCATTTTTTCACCTACTTAAAACCACTACCTAGATGAAGTTACAAATCGCCCCCTAAGCCTCTACACAACGCCCCCATTTTTTTTCTGGGTCTCTTACTGCCCCCTTTAGGCCTGCAGCGCCCACAAGGGGGCGTTATTTCCCACTTTGGGAAAGGCTGTTCTACACTATGAACAAACCTGCCCTTCGCTCGCTCTTGCATCCTCCGTTCTCTTGTTTCTCAACCATTATGTTGTTTGAATGATCAAAACAGAGAGACCTTGTTACATAATTTCCTCAAAAACCCTTTCAAACTTTTGACTAGGTACCTATTCACCCCTGGCTAGGGTTACCCACCGATAGAATTTGCGTGACAGGTCCCTAGCGACCAGCCCCGGTTTCACACGGGTAGCACTAATTATCTATAGCCAGACGACTTGTGGTTGGTTTATGATTGAAATACTATCTTGAATTCATGCAAGCCTAGTACTTTTTGTTAGGTTACTGTTAAAAAAAAAAATGGCCAAAAAATAAAAAATATGTAAGTATAGATTTAAATTGTAAATCCTTAATTCGCTGTAGGATCAGTTAAAATAGTTTAGGTTAAGATTGTAAAGAGCTGTGGATTTTGTAATAAATAAATAAATATGGCAAAAAATTACCAAAAATCCAAAAAAAAAATCTGTTATAAAATTCTGAAAGATAAAAATGGTTACTGTGGGTCATCCTTAGAAGATAGACGTATACAACATTATTTTTAGTGTATGTGAAACCTGAACATAATTTGTTTAGAATAAGTAACTGAATCGATTCCAATAATTTTTACATCATGTTATATTTTGTCCCAAAAATATTTTAAGAAGGTTACAAGTTGGACACGAGCGACACTAAGTACTTACCTATCCGCAATCATACGCGCACAATACTAATTTATATAGGCACAGCACTAGGCGCGGGCGCACAGCGGGGCGGGGGTAAAACAACCCCTTCAGTCGCCCGGATGCTACGGGTTGATGCGCACTTGTCAGCTCCGCGCGGGCGTGCGGTTGCCGTGGGCCTTTGTGTTTCGGTTGATCGTACCTAAGCTATCGTATGTAAAAAGTATCGTGCAACCATGTCGTTCTCATACACAAACGTCCAGTACACAAAAATGGTAAAACATTGTAAGTAATGTTCAAATCAATTATTGTAAAAAAACTTTTTTACAAAAAAAACAACCGACCTCCAAAAAATCACTAAAAAGTGAAAAATACGAGCTTTAATTTCGGAAGTCAGTGTCTTTGGAACTGTATTTTAGGTTTTTGCCACCGACTTCCGAAATTAAAGTTATTTTTCACTTTAGTGTTTTTTTTTTTGTTTTGGTGATCGGTTGTTTTTTTTTTTTTTTGTATAAAAGTTTTTATTTTTCACTGGTCGGTTTTTACCTAAGTTACAATAGCCTAATGACAACTGCTCATCACCTTTTACAAAACATTGCTTTTCCCAATGCTGGGACGTTAATTGTTAAGGAGTTCTCCTGGTACTTCACCATCAGCTCTACTTCACCATATAAATTGTAACGAGCTTATCGTCGTTGATACTGCAAAATGTCATATGTCAAAAAATATTGAAATTCGGTTTTTGATGCAAAAGTATCCAAAATCGTAATCTTAAGATTATCCAAATCGTAATCTTAAGATATCTTAAGTATAGTAAGATATATATCAAAAACCGAATTTCAATATTTTTTGACATAATGACATTTTGCAGTATCAACGACGTTATATTGCTTAGCAATAATTTTCAACCCGTGAAATACTTAGTATTGAGTTTTTCCGGTGGCCATCTTACCATCTATGGTCTTCGTCATCAGTTCCACTTCACCAAATGGTGCTTTTCGAGGGCAAATGCACAAGATACAAAATACCCACATCGCTATAGGTGTGCCTATAATATTTGCAGAGTTCCCTCGATTTCTCCAGGATCCCATCATCAGATCCTGACCTGATGACTATGGGGCCACCTGGAGAGTATACCCTTTCAAACAAAAAATAATTTTTCAAATCGGCCCAGCCGTCTTCGAGTAATCGGGGAACACACTTAAAAAAAAGATTCCGACGAACTGAGTGAGATCCTCCTCCTTTTTTGAAGTCGGTTAAAAGTAATTTATAGCCAGAGTGCATCTCATGACAATTCCAATAAGCCCAAACACGGCTAGGATACATTGTTTTATTACGGAGTTCCGGTGCATACCTTCCGGCTTCATCATCAGATCAGTTCGATGGTACCATTTTCATCAGCACTATTTATTTAAATTTGCTTCGTCATTGTCGCTTAACTATCATAATCGAGATATCTTATCGCCACCCGTGAAATACTTATAATTGAGGAGTTCCTGTGGCCATCTGTGGTCTTCTCCATCAGTTCCACTTCACCAAATGATCCTTTCTGAATGCAAATGCTTGACTTGTTGATAATATCAAAATCACTATGTGTTTGCCTATAATATTTGAGGAGTTCCCTCAATTCCTCATGGATCCTGTCATCAGAACTGAATTTTGATAAAAATGGGACCAATCTGGAAGTACATCCTTTCAAATAAAAAAGAATTTTCCAAATCGGTTTTTAAATGACGGAGTACTGAAGTAACAAACAGTTAAAAAAAAATTGATAACCTCCTTTTTTGAAGTCGGTAAAAAATGGAAACGAAGTGTTCGACCATTTAATGAAATAGAACATCGACCTCTGATCCCATCATGATATGGTCTGGCCAGATCATTGAATACTCAATGTTTGACGATATGAACAGTTGAACGCATGACTACTCTCCATGATGTGGCTAAACATTGGTGATCAATGATCATATCGTAAAAAGTTAGATTATCCACCGGTAGAGGCGTTGATGTCGCCTTGTTTTTGTTGTGCATCTCTTTTTTATGGTAGGTAGGTACATAAAATGTTAAATAGCCAATTTGGATGTAGCGCTCGCTCGGCTCTAGAGCGCGTGTTGGTCACAGTTCTAACCTAACCCATTGGGTCGGGATGCTACTAGCAGCTTGAAATGCAAGAATATTTTGATTATATGCCCAGTGGTCAGCTAGGAATATCGATATATGAGTTGCTTTCATCACGATATGGCCATTTCTACGATCGGACCACGACAGATACCAGTCCAAACGTCGAAATATTATTAAGCGTTTACGTTTAAACGATAAGGTCAATTTTAGCTGGCCATTTCATGAAATGACCGAACACTTCATGAAATAATCAATTCTAAGATCTGGCCACGACAGATGTATACTGGTGATTTTTTTTACCGTCTCGAAATTTTTACAGGGTGTTCTATCCATGAACATGAACAACTTTCACTATGGGACCAACTATGAGTCACGAAAAAATAAATCAGCTGTTTCATACATTTTGGTCAAGTAGGTTTGAACTTTTCTATTAAACAGTAATTTTTTTTTCGTGATTTCAGAGTTGGTCCCGTAGTGAAAGTTGTTCATATTCATGGGTAAAACACCCTGTAAAAATTTCGAGATGGTAAAAAAAAAATCACCAGTATATTTCGAATTTATTGCAATGTCCGGCTTAGGATTTGCGAATGGTTTTACCCCTTCTCTCTATTCGCCCTCTTTTACGGGAAGGTACTTGGTCTGGTAATTTATAAAAATAATGATGGCCTAGGTATAATACGGCCGATGAATCATGGCCGGTCTGAACATGAGACTCCACGGGCTCTCCGAACTGTCGCACATGTTCTCCACTCACCTCATGTCACCATTTGGTTCTTAAAAAGAGTTATTGCGTAGCTTTCTGCGCGTTCGGACCGGCCATGACTCAACGGCTGTATTGTGTACTATCTATAGGTAAAAATATAATGAATGTTAGGATTAGACCTAAATAGGTACAAGATTCTTGATCCTTTAAATACAAGACGTCACTGTCCCTCTCCCGAGAGTAGCAGCTGCAGACTGTGAGAACCACCACCTAGGTAGGTACCTCTATTTAGCCTCTTACTCTAGATATATAGATTAATTTTTTATCTATTTTACCTGGAAGGTTTAAAAAAAAATAAGTTTTTTTTTACACCTATTGTTTTTTTGCACAAGTTCAAACTTTCAACTGTAGCTTTTCAGAGCGATGTACCTACCAATCTTCTAGTTATGCATAATAATTCATTGACCCAATTATTTTTCAGGGTCTCGCCCTCTATAGTTTAACCTGCTAGGTACTTTATAGCTTCACCTCCTCCCACCTTCGGTGCTGTTGTAGTTTTTAAACTTGGGACACGTCGTTATTGCGTATGTTTACCCCTTTATTTATGTATCAAGGGCTTTTTGCATAATTTCCAAGTAATTTTAGACAAACATCTTTTTGGGGTTAGGTGGCGGTTTATTTAAATATTTGGTTCTAAAACTAAAAATTGTATTTAATACAAAAGTTTATTGGTGAAAACATGAAAAATATAATAGATTGATGGCTGATAAAATGCAGCAGAAATGTTACAATATTGGCCATCACAAAACTATTTCGCTAATAAATGCCTGAAAATTCAGAATGCTATTTATAATCAGTGAGGGGCACAACAAAGTGGTTAATGTCAACAATAAAAGACTTCCTTTGGTAATATTGAAAATGTTAGAAGACATCACAAAAACCACGAAAGACACTAACAAGTTTTTTGTGCCCTAATTTGATACAGCCATTATACAGGTGGATTTATATGAAAATCTAGATTTCATAGGGTGTTTTGGGCGCACTTCAACAAATTTTTAATAACTAATAGCATAATTTTTCTTAAACAATATTCACCATCATGATCTCAATTTCACTGCGGACATGCGGCAAAAGGAATGTTAATTTGGGGCCGACCTGGCTGTTACGTTTTATTCTGTATAGAAAGGAAAACACTTTTAACTTAAGAAACCGTAATTTTAATAACTTAAGTTATAAATATTTATATTCATCGGGTCAGCTCGATATCTGTAATCCAGTGTAAATACAGAAATACAAAACCGTCAAAGATGACACATAACATTTAATTTTAGACGGAACGTGAAGGTCCGCTGCGAACGACATTTTTAACATTTTTTTACAAGCGACGGCTCGCATCAGCGGCGGAGGACCCGCGCCGCGCGGCGTTCTCGAATGTTACTCGTTTTCTTATAAAACACCAATGAGAACAAATGCGTGTGCTGGGAGTGAGCGCGGCGCAAGATTAGTTGTCGCCGCCCTCGGCGGGCTCGTCGCCATCGCCCTGCGTGTCCGACGTCCACAGCGTCAGGTTGTCTCGCAGCAACTGCATGATCAGTGTCGAGTCTTTGTACGAGTCTTCATTCAGTGTGTCTAATTCGGCGATCGCGTCATCGAACGCCTGCGAAAACAATGATCAACGTTAATTCTTATCTATTCAAAAGAGAAACAATCATCAAAATATTCATTACAAGAAATTTGCTATCATTCCCTTTATGGGGAGATTAACTCTGTATACAAGAGTTATAAATAACACTCTGATGCTGGCTGGATCGAGGATTAAGGGTTAATTGCTTTACACACGGCCATGCTAATATAATTATTATTAGTGGTTCTTTTTAATCTATCACATTATTTCTAATTTTGAATTACTTTTATCTTCATGCAAACTGAACGAGAAGAATGCACTAGCAAGAAACTTGACAGTTAGTAAATTATAATTGTGTCATCACACACTAATTTTCTCTTTGATTAAAAAACCTGTTTAGCTAAGTGGCACGCTCGCGCAGGGGAGTTGATTATCTCGTAATAGAACACGGAAAAGTTGAGCGCAAGGCCGAGTCTGATGGGGTGGGTCGGTTGCATTTTGGCTTTAGCAATGTCGAATGCTTCCTGGTAGGCCTTCTGCGAGTCCTCCACGACGGCTGGGGACAAGCGAGTACATTAATATGCCTAGCCTGTACTTCCCTCTCGTGCCAGCCAGCACAGAGCCTATGCGTAACTGACACTAATAATGACCTGTTTGGCGAGCTGACACGCTTTGTCTGGTGAATTTAATATCTCATAATAGAAGACGGAGAAATTTAACGCCAGACCCAGCCTTATTGGGTGTGTGGGCTGCATTTTCGCCTTGCTGATCTCGAAAGCGTCTTGGTATGCTTTCTGTGAATCCTCTACAACAGCTGTAAGGTAAAGTGATGTTAACTTACTGAAACTATTACATAATAAATCTGTATATTAAAGCCTAATAATTATTGATGTAATATTAAGTAAATACAACTTGAGTCTTGTTAGTGTAAGTACTTACAATTTCTGGTTTCTCCTGTGGCCACTTCTGCAAGGTACCTATAGTAGTCACCCTTCATTTTAAGGTAAAATACTTTACTTTCTGGATTACTAGCTTTAGGAATAAGGTGCTTGTCAAGTAAACCCTGAAACAAAAAAAAAATCTTTAAAAATTCTGATTGTAAAATCCATCAATGTTTTTTAAAGTCTTAATAATTAAAGAGTAAAAAATTGGATTGCAGAATGAATACATAAGATTTGAAGACAGGGCAACGAACGAAAACGGGATAGCAGCGCGCGCAATGACGCGGCGCAATACGTCACCCCACCCTCCCCGCTCGCGAAAACTCCGCACCGCGCCCTGCATGCTCTCACGTGCTAACCAACATTAAAACGCCCATGATTAACAAAAACGTTATGTCTGCAGAGGAAATGACCACGGCTACTGTTCGCTTGCATCACTCCTCAAATTGGCGAGGCGCAAATATCATGACGTCATTCGCGTAGGATGGCGGCAAATAACGTTAGTTAATCTTACTTTGGAATAAATTCTACGACCTAATGGACAAACACAGTAACGAAGGACTTAGCCTCAGTTATCAGTAGAACCCTGAAAAAACATAAGTAATCAAGAACGATTCTTACCAAAACGTCGTAGCAGATTTCTCTGAGCTCCTTTTCTACTTTAACCCTATATTCTTTTGCCATCTGTTGTTTTCTTTCCGAGCCTTCGGTTTTCTGTTCAATGGAGGAGATGACGCGCCATGACGATCGTCGAGCGCCCACCACGTTTTTGTAAGCAACGGAAAGCAAGTTTCTTTCCTCGTTGCTCAGCTCGACGCCGGTTTCCGTGACTTCTTTCATCGCGGCCGCCATGTCGTCATATCGTTCAGCCTGCTCCGCCAGCTTGGCGCGTTGCACCAGTTCCTCCTTGTCGACGGACATCGTGGACGATGGGAGAGGATTATTTCACTGATGCCCCTGCAATGAAGTATGAATCACGAATAAACTATTTGAATCGACAGCTAATGACGATTCACTGTGAGTTAAATTTTATCAGAAAGACTAATCGTTAGGTGTCACTTTCACCGAAGCGAATCGCTTATAGGGTATTTGTCATCATGGATGGATGGAAGTCGCACCTTAGGAAGAGGCTCGCGAGCGCACTAGCGCAATATGAAAATTCAACGAAGCTCAAAGAGCGCCTCTCACGCCAAACGCGACATCGACGCGTCGTCCGCTCGGTTTGACAGCATCTCACAGACTCAAGCTACTACTAGCAGGCTAGGCACGCGCCGTGTCGCCGCGCCGCCGCTTGGTCACCGCCACTGCGCCAACAGTATTGATCCGGCGACGCGGGATAAACACTCCAGACGAAATACGACTAGCGCGACGATTGCACACACCCCTCCTCCTCACCCTCGCGTACACCCCTCCTGCACCGCGCCCGTCCGCCCGGCGCCTACCTCACGCTACCCTTATCTACCTACCTATAGCTATTTACGCGACTCTCCAGTTACTATGCCATTATAAAATTCCAAGCAAATGGTCATATTATATACTTCAGTAAATATTTCATTACATAAATAAGTGGGATTTTATAAAAGTAGGGGAACAATTTTAATGAGCTATACAAAAAAAAACCCACAACATAAAATTCTGACCAGTCATGTCATGAGATAGGTGTTTATTTATTATATTAGTTACCTCCTAATTTACAAGAATTGATTTTGTTGTGAGTAAAGATGACATCCATCAAGTAATATTTTGACATTGTTTCTGTCTTCATAGCAGACCACAGAGGAAGTACCTACGTAAGATCTTAAAAAAATAGTTCTTTTTTGGCATGTAGGTATTCTGCTGCAGTAGTCTTTTCAAATATTTTCAACAATGCTGTGCAGTAGTCTTTTCAAATATTTTCAACAATGCTGTGAAACGGACATTTCCGATTACTTGTATTGCATATTCTAAATGGAAAGAAATCAATTTTTTTTAAATATAATTCTAAAGGTAGCTGTGAAAACTTAATTTATCACTCCATACAAGAGAATCTAGCAACACATAATAGTTAACCAAATTCTTACAGTAAAGTAAGGGTGGGGGTCATGACCCCTGAACTACCCCCCCCCCCTCCCTCCCTACCACTACCACCATAGACATCCTTTTTCATTATATTTGCCAATAGCTGAAACCGACTTAATCATTTATTATATAATTAAAGTTTTATTTTCCTATCAAGTAGAGTAATTTTAATTTCAACAGCTGCCACTGAATTTGTTTTTTTGGTATATTGGTGTGTGCTAGCCGACATACTATGGCAAATAATTTAATGTATTGTGTTGCATGTTTTAAATTATTTTGCATACTACTGTATAGAATCAAGTTTTTTCTAACTGAACAGACAGCTGAGCTGCTGGGGAGTTTGTTGTGCTACCTCTTCTTCTAAAGCACTATGAAGTGGTGAAGGGCAGGCGTTATGAGGGACTGTGTTATGTAATTTTGAAATCCGAAAAGTGCCGAGTCTCAGCCTAGTTTGAATGAATGACTTTTGATTTCAAAATTCTGATGAAGATTTTTAGTTTCGCTAAACTAAAAACATGTTTTCTATCACAAAAAAAATATTTGAGTTAAAATTGTAGCACATTATTACAATTTACAGAGAACCCTCCTAATGAAATATTGTAGGTACATGTATCACTCATTATTGAGCATGATGTCAATCTTTGAAGGGCAATGTGTCATGCATGACAATCAGCAGGTTACAACTGACATACAGTAAATAGTCAAAATAGCAGATCACTAGAGATCAGACTCCTGCACATTTATGCCACAGATAAAACCTCGATTATCACTTATCACTAAAATGCCAAGTTATGTCTGAGTCTAGCCAAATGCACTTGGCTGTAGATTCATTTAGTATATGAGCACTAGGAGGATAGCTAATATTTTAATACTTCAGTTTTCTTTTACAGACAGTACCTACAGAGACATTGCTATGACTAATATAACCCAAGCAACTACCAGCAATTTTGTTAAGTAAATGCAGAAGTAGAAAACAACTCCAGAAAGAGGCATTCACAAGTCTTCAACATTCGAAAGGATGAGGAAAACTATTAATGATTAACATAAACCTTGTAATAATAACATAGGTAGAAGTACGTTATATATCTAGTATCACATACACGAGAGCATTGTGCTGTAGACTCAATGTCACGCACGTGCCTATCTAGGTATCTGAAAAGCGATGTAAGTACAAAATCGAACGTAATGACATTATGTTAGATCAAATACTTACTTTTACAGCCAAGTTACACAACTTAATTTAAATTAATATCACTCAGAGAAGTGGTGAAAGGAATGTCATCCTAGTAGACCGTAATTACCTCTAAATACGTACTGGGACTACCTCCAATGTCATTACATAGTTATTGAATTGACCAAGATAACGGCATGACTACGCACGGCGAAATTACGACGCACTAGTGAGATCGCAGTTCCCTCTATGAATGCGCCAAGTTCGAGCCCACGCACTCCAAATGGAACTAAATGGATTAACGTATAAAGTATATATCACAGCATCAGTTTACAATCAAGCTCCTCGATCCTGGATAAATAATCCAAAAATATAATTTAGTCACGTATGTAGAAAATGTAAAAAGAGCTAAAAAACCAACTTACGCAGCCGATCTCTTGTAAGGAACGTCTTAATACACCTTACGAATTACAACGTACGTAATAAAAGTAAATCCGTTGTGTA
The DNA here is from genome assembly GCA_947568875.1 of Fissipunctia ypsillon. Taxonomy (NCBI): domain Eukaryota; kingdom Metazoa; phylum Arthropoda; class Insecta; order Lepidoptera; family Noctuidae; genus Fissipunctia; species Fissipunctia ypsillon. The sequence goes on along the minus strand of OX387644.1, from coordinate 11,105,884 downwards.
GAACATAAATCCCGATTACAAAAATTTAGAATTATGCCTAACCGCACCGCGAAATCGTGTCGCCGGCTCGGGCAAAATGGCTGCTGCACAAGGGGCACTCCTTCTATGCGTCACAGTCACAGATTTGTGAGAAAACGGTTTTTAAATATCGACACTTTGTGAGAAGCACATAAAATTGCATTCACTTAATATAATTTTAATGCACTTACTTGTTGGAAGGGAAAAAAAGTAATTAAACCAGCAAATTACAACACAATTTCGGTTTTTGTCTTGCGGTGAACGATATACTACACTGACGGCAGCGGGGCCAGAGGGGAAACAAAAACGGAACAGGGTTCACATTACGAGTCGGCCATCTTGGATTACTATGAAGGAAGCGTAGCACGATGCAAGGTATTCACGATCACGTAGTTATCATCGAATATGTTGCGCACTCTTTCTGCCTTACGGTAAAAAAAGAGATGGATATATATTTTAACACGTGAAAAGTACATAATAGGCCGTTTTGAGTGGTTACAGGAAGTCAGTGTTCTGGCGCGCATTTTTTGAATGATTAGATAAGAGCAATTAGCAACTTTATCAAACTGTAATATGTTGCAACTTCACAAGGTACTAGGAAGTTGCTGTGGCTGCTATATTTGTGAACAAAGTCGTCTATAACTAAACCAAATTCTGTTGCTAATTTTTCGTAAACTCTTCGATCTAGCTCTTGGACTATACCTTAAAAATTTAACTCATTATATCTTCTAAACTAAGACCCGACTAAATCTGTGCTTTGGCGAAAAATTGCGATTAATTTACGACAAAATTTGGAAGCAAACAGATCTTCGCTAGATGCCCCAGTTTTATAGATATAAATGTGGCCAAGCTGGGCAGATTCTCCCCAGGTCGGTCACCTAGAAACGCTTATAACTTTTGACCCAATGACCGACAGATTCTGATATTTGGTGACTGGTTCTGACTAATTAGCGACAAAATTTGGGAGAAAACAGATATTCGCTAAGTCCCCAGCTTTGCCCAATTTGAATCTCAAAAGCTAGGGACTCCTCAGATCGGCCGCCTATAAACCCTTATAACTTTTGAACCCGTGTCCGACAAATTCTGATATTTTGCGACAAATTTCGACTAATTAGCGACTAATTTTTTGTGTTATCAAAATTAAAATCCCTGATGGTGGCCATGCCAGTGTCTGTCATACTGGGGTCTGGGATTAGTGCTTGAATCACGTATCCGTTCTTAGCAGACGGGCAGACGGGTAAAAACGGCTCAACTGCTGTGCGTAAGCACAGCGCAGTAATGCCGCTCGCTAGTGTGAAAATTAGCTACCTACATACCTAATTGTCCGTCGCAATGTTCCAAAGGCACTATTTAGATTTGAGTTTCTGAAAAATCGCCTAAAATGTTATTTTGCACCGAGATCATTTTTCTATCTATGGGCAACATTACTTGTCTATGAAGTCTCCTACTGTCATTCAGTCATTGGCTTCATTTTACAGCGTAGACAGAGAATAGAGGTAGAGAAGTCCTCAGCGTATGCGGTATGAGATAGCGATAGTTCGACATAAGTACATTACTACAGCTACGTGCAATTAATATTGCCATACTTAAACTTTACCCCTATCGTGTGGGTAATCTGGTACTAATTGAGTCTTTTGATTGTACTACGTCTACAAAGAGTTATTCAATTCATTGTCACCTTTCAGGGGGTGACGTATTTATAACTTTACTTTTCTCTTTTTTCACTTTTTTTGACATAGCAAACTAAAATATCAATTTCATGCGTTTTTGCATGAAACAGCAGACATTTATTTCGATATTTCAGGGTTAATCTCATAGTAAAACTTTATTATCAAGAGTGCTTTACATAACAGTAGTGTAGCAAATAAAAACAGGACGCGCGCGAACTAAATGCTTCCGGGGTGAAAGTGAAGCGCGAAAACAAATGAATTATAATTATTATTTTATTACAATTTAAACTAAGATATAAATTTATTTTCACCTCAAAATATAAACAGTATAGTTAGATAAACTCGGCCCGTACCAGTCCACATATTTCTTAAAAATGGTTCAATCGGAAAACTAAAAAAAAAGGAAAATATTAAATACGTTTAGTGGTAAAAATAATCAAGTGCTGGTGTCCCTGTCAAGCTATTATCCGACTATTGACAAATGACACGAAGCAATATAGATAATAACCTAGCTTAATATGCCTCACACATAAGTCGGTTAATACAAAAAACAAGTTAGGTTTGTATCATCTTTTTTGATGAAATTATCAATAAATGTTGCTTATTATTGACAGAAAATAGTCTTGAGTACAATAATTCTTTGCTTTACTTGCAGTAATAGATACAAAATGCTACTTACCGGTGAAAGGTTATGTTTGGTTGATTTCGTTCACTACGACTTTTACAGCCATATCATAGTATAAAGAGAGGAAGTAGGCTAACTCCGGCACAGTCCGCGATATAATTGCCTACTGTCTCAGGGTTGTCACTTTTAGTTAAATTTTAATTCAGTGCCAATAAATTGGCAAGGGTCGGGAAGTTGTATTTTGTACTTGTATTGTCTGGGTACCTAAACGATGATGAAACCTTTCACGATGAAAGAAAGAGCGACGGGCCAGCAGACGGGCAGCGCGGGGCGGTGATGAGCACGAGTAAACGGTAGGTGATTCAAACTTTGCTGTATTTATCAGATTCACAATTAGTCAATTACTTATTTTTTAAGTACGATTTTATAACTGTAAGTAGGTACTCAGTTACTATACCTACAATAGGTACTGAGAAATCGGCATGACTAAAAATAAACAAAGCAATAGCAGCAAATCAATTGACAGATCAAAAGTACCTAGTACATTCTAGTGGGAATGTAGGCCTACCTACTTCCTCTGTCTGATAGAAAACTAATACAACAAAAAATAAGTAAGTAGGTATCTCATCATCAAGTAAAAATGATATGCTAGAAAAAGTGACTTCTTTCCTGTTCAATAGGTAATTTGAACAGAGACAATTCTGGAATCGATGAATTATTAAGACACCCAAACACACAGCAATACGTTCTCCTGCGATCATCACACATTTTTCATTCATTTAGCGGTGCCGAAAAGTCGTGACGCGCGAACCTCGTGCGATGTTAGCCCCGACTGGCACGCTGCGAAACGGGCCGAGATTTGTTTAAGTGTGCGTGCGGCGACGCATAGATACTTTGGCGCACACATACAAGCCGCGCGCGGTGCGTTTGTATGAAGATAACGTACTTCCTCTCTTTATACTATGGCTATATATATAGCAATTCACCATCACTACACAATAAATATTACCTTTTGGAATATCAATAAAGTCACGAATTACACAAAATAAGCGTTTCACAGTTTTTATCAACGAAAATCTTTTAACACTACAACTTGTTTCCCACCTATGACTAGTGATGGCAAACAACAAAAAACCGATACGCAAATAGAGATAGAAAAATTATGCTATGTCCTGCTCACACATATACATTTTGACATACATGTCATCTCACTTTCCCAATTATTATTATTTTAAGAGCGTGTCTACCTCTATTCTCTGTCTACGTTTTACAGCTACCCTAGATATAGTCTATGACACAATCCAAAGAGCTTATTGTAGATAAATGAGTGCTTAGCTATAGACTTCGGTCAACGGTTTTTGCTTTTCAAATTGTAAATAGAAAGTAAACATTTTTACAAATAGAAAAAATAGTTTTGAAAAGGAGAACACTGATTTGTAGTGTGTCCCTCTCGCACAATTTGGCACTGTTCATTAATTTATTGAACTTTAATATTATTTTGCGGTGTAGCATTTGGTAGCATTGGTGCGGGTGCCGCGATTTACAATCATGCATGACTGAATATTTTAGATACATCCTAAATATTATAGTAATAAAATGGGGTATCAGTATTATCTGTAGCAAATTAAACAAATTTACCCTTCCTGTCACCCACACCATGCTACACAGCAAATAGTAGGTATAGAGTGTATTCCCAATCGTTTGTGCAGGTATGGACGACAGCACATCAAGCTACTACAATCTGTCAAATTTCTTTAATAGATTTTCAACTTTATCACTAAAACATTAGGTTCAAGGATTGGGAAAATTTGACAGTTTCGGGTAGCTTGACCTGCTGGCGTCTGTACCTAAAAATTAGGAAATGGAAATCGTCTACCTAGACTCGCAAGTGGTGTGCGTGTATGATCTGAAGCCCAATTCCCGTAACTAAAAACGTTCAAAATCTAGTTGCAATCTCATCTCAGCGACAATCAAATGTCAAAAATGTAGGGAAATTATAGGTGTTTTTGACATAATATTGAGATTGAGATCACTGTGAATGTTCTTAAAATTACGAGAGAATTACCCCTTAGATCAGATGTATGAACGTATTCGAAGCAAAAGTATGTAAGGAGAGGAGGAGAAGTTCTGTAGTTTCTGCTTACCTCCATGGGAAGATTATGTTATGTTTTAACTTTTCCACTGTGTCCTACTTTTCCAGCGTAGAGTATAGTAATGGGTTTTCCAGTAAATGTTACGTTATTAGAAAAGGAGTTCAGTTTTCTCTTTCAAGTTCGACTTTTCGGTGCTTGTCAGTGCTCTCGAACCTACCGATTTTCGGTACTTCTACCGATATGGGCTCTCGTTATAAATTAGTGTGTAAGTTTTTTTTTCAATAAATAAACAAATTTGATTGAATATTGTATTTTTTTGTCAAATACCGATTTTGGGTACAAATATACCGATTTTAGCCGATCTCGCTCTATGACGTTCGAGACCACTGGTGCTTGTAAGCATTCCAGTTGTATGTACTATATAGTACATACTAATTCCAAGGTTTTTGCTTGGCTTGTATACTAATTCCATGCTAGGCTGTCACCTACCAAAAGAAAATGAAAATGCTGAGGCGAGTTGTCGATTCTGTCAATGTCAGTGTGTCTGTCACGCTGATTTGTATTGCTATTGTATTTGAGGTTAGGTAAGCATAAGTTGTGGTAATTTACTGCATTTAATAGTTTTCTTCAGTTTTATTTCGTTTATAACAACACATGTAAAAGGTACTCACTGTAAAATAAAACCGCAAAATGCCGAAATCAAAAAGGGATAAGAAAGGTAAGAAATAACCTAAAATAAATGTATTTAAATTACCATGCTGGCTTATTTTTAATTTGAAGATGTTTAGCTTATTAAAAACTCATGTTATGTTGACGACACTCGAGTTTTCGTACATGATTTGTGTAATACCTGTAACAACAATAATAGACAAACGATTCTGTTCTTTAAGCTTGTTATACGTGTTCGGATCATTTATTCTAAAACATAACATCACGCCTGTATTCCCCGAAGGGTCAGACAAAGGCCTAAACCTTTGTGACTTTAATACACCCACATTTCTCCAGTTATATAAGACACATACCATGTAATAGGGGCAAGCCTATTGCCATTTATTTTGAATAGTTGCAATTTAACATTTCTTTTGTTATTGCAGTTTCTCTGACAAAAACAAACAAGAAAGGATTACTAAACAAACAGAAAATTATAGAAGAAATAAGGAATTCCCTGTCTAAATATGAACACATATTCCTATTCACTGTCGACAACATGCGCAACACAAAATTGAAAGACTTGCGTAATGAGTGGAAAGACTCTAGATTTTTTTTTGGTAAAAATAAAGTCATGGCTGTGGCACTTGGAAGAACTAAGAGTGATGAAGTAGAAGAGCAATTAAATCTGGTAAGTTTTCATCTTCAGATAATGCTTTTGCTGGTGCTTGACATCTATAGACATCATAACAATAAAACTCATATTGTGTCTCGTTTAGCATCTGCTAAAGCATTAAAATTGTTGCACCACAAATTGTGTAGCATTATGTTTGGACATTGAAATGAAATTCCTTTTGAAACATTTTGTTATCACTTTACAGCTGTCTAAGAGATTAAAGGGTCAATGTGGCTTGCTGATGACAAACAAAGATGTACCTGAGGTTTTGGAATGGTTCAAAGAATTCCGTGATGCAGAATATGCTCGTGCAGGATTCGTAGCTACTAAAGATGTGATACTCCCACAAGGCCCCCTTGCAGACTTCTCCCACACAATAGAACCTCATTTGAGGCGACTTGGTCTGCCCACATCACTAGAAAGAGGTGTTGTAAATCTTATCAAAGAATATCAGGTATGTGAAACTAGTAACAACTACCATGGTTTAACTTGTGATGATTAGACCTTATATTATACTAGGGTAGTATTTGGCTATGTATGTGCCATCTGGTGAAAATCGACCGATCTGGTGGACCCGATAAAAGCGTGGAAAAGTGTGTTTATGCAAAATACGAGTACTCATTACGAAGTGGATTGGGGTACAACACAACTACACAACTTTCCCCTAGATCATTCTTTTACACTCAAATTGTTTTATTACTTACTAGCTGACCTGACAGATGATGTCCTGTCCCAATAAATACAAAAAATTCATTGACATTAACACTTTCAGTTTATCCCAAATTTCTGGTCTGCTGTTCCAATTATTCTTTCCCTTAGAACCTTATTCAAATATTTACATTTATTAAAAAAAAATACCCGAAATTGTCCAGCCCTTCTCAAGTGATGCGCTTACCAATAAACAGCATTTCATCTATACAAGGTGTAATATAATTAACGCACAACCTCTTAAGCGGTCATTGTACTCATCATTATGAACAACTTGTACTATGGGACCAAACCTGAAATCACGAAAAACAAATCTGCTGTTCCCTACATTTTGACGAGTTATGCGAACATAAATGTAGGGAGCAGCTGATTTTTTTTATTGCGATTTCATGTTTGGTCGCATAGTAAAAGTTGTTAATAATGATGAGTACAATGACCCCTTAAGAGGTTGTGCGTTAATTATGTTAAACCTTGTATATGTATTATAATTACTTGTCCTGACTAATTCATCAATGCAGAGCCTAAACCGCTGGGGCTACAAACTTGAAATGGCAGTTGATGCTTTTTATGTTGCTAGTTTTTCTGTTCCTTTACTAAGAAAGGATTTTTTGGAAATTCGACCTTTAAGGGGTGAAAAGGGGGCATTTTGTTTGTATGAAAAATCTAATTCCTTAAGTTAATAAACTTGAAACTTGGCTCGAATACTTGTCTAAATAAATTATGAACTGTGTCATTTTTTGTTTTTCTAAACTATCCCCAAATCCCTTAAAGGGGGATGGGGGAGGTGTCAATGTTTGTATGGAAGAATTTTAACACGCGGTTCGATTAACTCGAAACTCAGTATTTATAGTTAAGACCGAAAATAAAGAATAACGTATCAGGGTTTTTTGAGAATCTGCTCCTAATGGGGTACTAACGTACGATGTCCACGCGGACGAAGTTGCGCGGGAAGTGCTAGTTTTTATACAAGATGTAACATAAATAACGCACAACCTCTTAAGGGATCATTGTACTCATCATTATAAACAACTTTTACTATGGGACCAAACCAGAAATCGCGAAAAAAAAATCGTTGTTCCCTACATTTTGACGAGTTATGCGAACATAAATGTAGGGAGCAGCTGATTTTTTGATTTCATGTTTGGTTCTATAGTAAAAGTTGTTCATAATAGTGTATCCCTTTTATCCCCTGATGTACCCGAGTCTGTTCGTCCTGGGCATGGTCGGATACACCAGGCTGGCAGTTAGAAGGGACATCGCGCTGGTTAAGTACATAGCTCGCATACTGCTAGGGTTGCTGCACCACCCCGAGGTGCTGGCGGCGCTGCGCCTGCGCGCGCCGGACGGGTGCGTGAGTGTGCGCTGCCGCCCCGCTCTGTTAGGGTGCGTTTCCACTGAAGCAGAGACAAGCGGAGCTGTGTGGAGACGTGCCGGAATCGTCCAATCGCAGACGAGACGAGAGACTCGATGAGGATTTCAACTATTGTGATTGGTCGATTCCCGCACGTCTCCGCTCAGCTCCGCTCGTCTCCGCTTCAGTGGAAACGCACCCTTAGACGTGCCAGCGGCTAGGACTAACCTACTCAAGTTTGCCCCTATGTCACGAGCCGCGCGTATTATTAACATTATTACAGTATCGGAAGATATATTTGGGCAAAACCTGCCGAAATTCATTCAAATGGCACAAATAATAATTGAAACAGGTTTGATATTATAAACGTTGCTATGTTTGTAATTGTTATAGTAGTAAGTAGATCATTCTTTGTAAGTTTGCTTACAGGTCATTTATTTTTATATTTTTAGATTGTTATAACAACGCCTTGGGTGATTCTGTGAAGGTGTTATAATTGTGGTTTAAATAAATAAATAAATAATGATGAGTACAATGACCCCTTAAGAGGTTGTGCGTTATTTATGTTACACCTTGTATCTATTATATAATACACACTGCCGGCCAAAAGTTTGAGACCACTTGTAAAAATCTTTGTCACCAACAATATATTTCAAAAGTACATATGATAATGAGTTAATTTGAACACCTGCGTATTCTATTGTTATTAAATAATTTCTAAAAGTCATTCTTTTTGTATATTTTAAAGTTATCATCCTATAAAGCTATATTGTTTCAAAACATCAATGAGTGCCGCGCGTGGACCAGATGGTAGTCAATGTAATATTACTCATTATTAATTATTTTGGTTTTGTTTCGCGTTAACCGAAATTCAGGATTATTTTAGCTTCCTAAAACATATTTACTACCTGAGTTTTCATGGAGTTAATCTTTCTCCATCTTGGTTAGTCTGAGCTCGTCGTTGTTACAATGAAGACATCTTAAAATGGGAAAAGTGCGCGAAATTAGCAGTGAAAGTCGTTCTGCCATAGTTGTTTTAAACAACGAAGGCAAATCTGAACGTGTGATTGCCTCTCAACTTATGTTGTCGAAGACTTGTGTTCATAACACAATAACCCGATACAAGGAGACTGGCAGTAATCAAGATCATTTGCGATCGGGAAGGCCGAGAGCTACCACTTCTAGCGAGGATAATTTCATCGTCATTACCAGGAAGCGGAGGTCAGATAGGCAGTCGCTCCATGTAAAATGCTGGTATTCAGCTGCATCCAGTTTGTCTGGAAGCCGACCCCAACATAGTTGGGTAAAGCCTAGACAGATTGTAGCGCCGAGGAACAGATGATGCCAAACTGTGTGGTGCCAACAGTCAAGCATGGCGGTGGTTCCTTTATGGTCTGGGGATGCTTCTCATGCCATGGAACCGGAGATTTGGTACGAGTCGAAGGAATCATGAAAAAGAAGCAGTATAAACTAATACTACAGCAAAATGCCCTTCCATCTGGTTTAAGATTAATTGGAAATGGTTTTTATTTCCAACAAGATAATGATCCAAAACAAAAAAACAAAACAAAATTATGCAGGGGATATTTAGAACATAAAGAAACAGAAGGGGTGAAAAACATGGTGTGGTCCCCTCAGAGCCTGGATCTCAACCAGAGCTTTTGTGGGAAGAGCTTGATAGAAATATGACAGTTGTTGTTCCTCCTTGCAAGAAGACATGTGGAAGGCTTTACCAGAAAGCTGGAACAATATTTCACAAGATAGAATCGACAAATTGATTGCTCAAATGCCGAGACTAGTGAAAAAAGTAATAAAATGCAAGGGAGGGTTTTTTGACGAAAAATCTGTTTAAAATATGAATGGCATTTTTAATGTAAATGGTTGATATTTTTTGTTTTCTTCTTGATGTATGTGTATGTGTATGTGTATGTGTATAAGCAATTTAATTAATAATTAAACCACTTGCTTTGTATTTTGATTTTTATTTTATTTTCCTTCTTTGATGTACTTAGGTGGTCTCAAACTTTTGGCCGGCAATGTAGATTTTTGTACTTACTTAAAAAACTACATCTTTAGTTCCATATTTTGGTTTCTTTCCTCAGTACCCAAGTTTATTTTTCTCTATTTGTTCCTACTGAATTAGGATTAAAGTAAGTAAAACTAAGTATACATTTTCGAATCGCAATGATACCTCATTTTTTACTAAAATCGTTCGCTTGTTTAGCCTCTAGGAGGGAACACAGAGACAGACAAACACATACAAACCAACCAAAAACATTACCCTCCTTTTAGGCTCTGCTGCAGTCGGGTAAACCGTAAAAAATAGAACTTGTATAAAGATATTAAGATAAAGTTACTCACTATGTAATGAGTAATGACCCAGTTGTTAACAGAAACAGACTTTAGTTAGGTACTGACAATTTGCCTAATTTTTATTTTTAGGTTTGCAAAAATGGAGCTCCATTAACACCAGAGCAGGCCAGCATATTAAAACTCTTGGGAATCCAAATGGCTAAGTTTAAAGTTGTCATAAAGTGCCACTGGACTAAAGGGAAAGGTTTCCACAAAGACCTGGATATTGCTGATGATGATGACAGTGATGATGATGACGATGATGAAGAAGAAAAGGCCATGGAAGAAGATGAATCATAGTATTTAAGACTTTTCAAAAATATAATATTTCACATATTAATTTCCTACTTTATTTCTGCTCTACCTCTACAGGCTGACTTTGAAAACATGCGACAAAATTTAAGGGGGTGATCTACCCATCAATATGAACAACTTTTACTATGGGACCAACTATAAATTCGCAGAAAAGATCGACCTTCCCGTATAAAAGTAGATACCCGATTGGACCATTTGGTCTAAGAAAATCGATTTTTTTTTTGCGAATTCCGAGTTGGTCCCATAATAAAACTTGTTCATATTGATGGGTAGAACTCCCCCTTAAACTTTGTCGCATCTATTCAAAGTCACCCTGTATACAAGGTGGAACAGGACGATTGACATTCCTTTAAACCACGTAAAGAGAAGAGTATCATGTTCTTTACCCGTATACAAAATCAATCAATTCCAATGAATACTTTAGCCACAGGAAATTATTTTTCAATATGATGTAGATCTGACTCTGTAATAATAAGAGATCGGATAATCGAATGCATATTTACCTAAAGTTAATTTTTGGCTGAGAAATTATGGAAGCAGCTTCTTTTTTTTTTTTTCTTAATATAAATCCCGGGATTCCAGAAAATCTGGGAATACACAACTAATCGGATACATGGTATGATAAGTATTATCAGTCACAAGACAATACAATTTTCCGATTAATACAACATAATCTGTGGTTGCGTTCCATTTGATTATAGTACCAACTTCATAATCTTAGGACTGCAAGGGAAATCATAAGGCTGCGGGCACGAAGTCAGCAGGCGCGGAGCGGTGCGGCGGCGGCGCGGCCAGGCACCGCACCGCTTAACTGGAGCGCACCGCTCCCCACACCGCTGCCTTCGAGGCCAGTTCCATTAAATCTATGCTACGTGTATGTATTGAAACGCGCCGCTCCCACGCCGCCGCCGCCGCAGCTCGCTGACTTCGTGTTCGCGGCCTTAGGGATGTCTCTATATACATAGAATAATTTGGCCTTTGCACTGGCCATAAAATAGAGCGCACCACCTATATTATAGAGATAAGAATATCACAAGTACTTATTTGTAATAATAAATTATAATTGGGCCAAAACTCGGCACAGCGCCATCTATTGACTATTAAAACTTCTGTACATCTATGCTAACTATTAAATCTTTCTAAATTATTTATGTGCGTGTGAACTGAGGGACCTCACTGGGAATTCGCAAAATGAAAATCTTAGGATTTAGTAGTAGACTTAAAACAATTGTAGAATGAATCTGGGAATTTGTAAGCAAATATATTAAAAACTACGACCCATAAAGTGTGGTCCCTCAGTTCTCACAGACGATCAGCCAGATCTCGGAAAGTATCTTAAAAAAGAAGGTTTTGTGAATACAGACATTTAGTAAAGAATTTGTAAAGATATTTACTAAATAACAGACCATTAAGCATTAAAGATAAAAAAATATAACGACTGAACTGTGGTCCCTCAGTCCACTTAACAAAGATAAATATTTTAGTGAATAATGAATATTAATAAATAAAATTAATAAAACCGTTCGTTCTCTACATAAAGTTTTAGTAAAAGTCTTAAAACATTTTGTAAAAAAAAAATGGAGCAAAAATATCGAAGCATTTTGAAGATAGCGATGATTAAAACTGGTCCCTCAATCGTCTCCTCCACTGACATTATGTGCGTGTACTAGCTGCTAGACGAGAGGAATATCAAAAAGTCTAGTGTACTTAACTTTTAGTAATGATAGTAGTAATAAGTTTCTACTAAAATACTAAATAATAGGTATCTAAAATTGTGTATTTCTTACCTCTTAGCTGAGATAATATTATTTTTTTAATCCTATGAAAATAGATAGAGCAGTGTGACCACACAATAAAACAAAATGTAGACAGTACTATTATAGTACTTTCATTTAATATATCATTATTTAGACGAAACGAAAACAAGATTGTATGGTTAATTTAATGCTATATTACATGGCTTATGTGTATTTAGTAAAAAGTAGATTACAAAATTAACTAATCAATATTACAATACCTTTGTCAGTACTTACAATAATTTTGAAATAATGATCATCATAGAAAAATAAGCTTGTTCAGAAAACAGTGATATCGGTAGATAAAGGAAGATTATGTAGTCCTAGTTTTTTATAGCATTTAATCATTTTTTTTGCTACTCGTAACTTTAAATAACTAAGTTGATGATTATCAAGCTGTTTCCGAACGCAAACTTGAAGTAACAATAAATTAAATTACCCTCATTTTTTAAATTTATGTTTAATGTGTATCAGCTCAGCGGTCTTTAACGTACGCATAGTGTTTATGATGATTAATAAAACAGGAAACTGAAAATAGATGGGATTACACTTTATAACAACAATAGAGCATCCATTATAAATAGTTACTACTCTTTGCAATAGAGAACAAACATTACAGTTTGTGGTATGTGTCATAAATCAGTTGTCAATATTAGTCATTTCCCTGTTGAAAATAACGTGAGATTAATAATGCATATTATTTATTTTATATTAGAAAAATTAGTGCCACTTTAACTTGAAGTTTAATGAAATTTAACTTAACAATTTTGTCTTGTTCAACACAGGTACCTACGTATCATTTTCGTTAATTATAGGAATTATAATGTGTCAGTTCGTAGGTTGATTTCCACCGGAGATTAAAAAGTAGTAAGGTGATATTGAAATTGGTTTTCGCCTCAGAATTCACGTGCTTTTCTTGAAAGGTATTCGATGGTTACTTTCAAGTAGGACTTGTATAAATCCTTCCTCTAAAATCCATACATGTTTTATTACAGTGGTATAATGGCCAGAGGTCGAAAACCAAAAATTTGCCATGTAGATCAATGGAATGTTTTTAGGAAACATGCTGAACAATTGCAAGATCCAAAAATCAAATATAATGATCTAATTTTTTCGATATTATCTGAAGAACTTGAGCACAGAATGACTCCTTTGGCTTTGTATATATCACTACAACGCAATCGAAATTTCTTTTTCGGTAGTGATATTCGATCGTCTGATGACCCCACAACTTTGAGTGATGAAAAGAATCGTTCTGCAAGTAGTAGTCCTTCGTCATTGACATCGGCAAGTAAAAGCAGTAATTTTAGCTCAGGTGTAGGAAAATCCAAACTATTTTCATTTAATCTTGATACATATGAATGGAGAAAAATAAAACCCTTAAGTGGATATAAGAAACGGAGTGGTACTTCAACGTATAGACAATATAAAACGTAGCCAAAGTACAAATGGAGCCACATGTTGAAAGAAAAAAATTTGGACACATTCAAAACTACCCTGCACATGGGTATTTAAGAAAAACAATATTGAGGATGATAAAATTAATTTGCATGGGAAATGTGCCCAATATTGTGTGAAAATAGTTAAATTTCTGTGTAACGTTCGTCATTTCGATGTTAAATTCAAACATAACCCAAGAACTAAGTCCAAGTTAACGCCTTATAGGAGGCAACAATTGGCTAAAGAACTACGTTATAAGCCTGCTGTCATGGTACATAATGAGTTGACTTCGAAACTGATTGAGAGCGAAGACTACAAAAGTTCTCCTATATTGCCATCCATATCGGCCTTAAGAAAAATTAAGTCAGATGCTAGATTGGATTTGCCACATAATAATCCAATTATTTCGTTATTGATGTTGGCTCAAAGTGTTGATCATGACAATAAGAATATTATTCGTGAAATATGTATATTTCCAGATTTTCGTTTGTTTTTTTGGAGTTTGGTTTTTTGGTTACTATAATGAGTATCACGCAAAATTTAATAGAATTTCTATAACAATAGATGCTACTGGTTCCTTTTTCGAAAAAGTGTGTCTTCCAGATGGTACAAACGTCACAAAACTATTATTTTTATACGTAGGGCTTATTACAGGCAACGCTAAGTTGAAGTCCGTGCCAATTTTTCAAATGGTGACAGACTCACATTCTGATGAAACTATTTTGATTTGGTTAAAAAAGTGCTTAACGTTCGTAAATAATCCACCACACGAAATCATAACAGACGATTCATCGGCTTTGGTTTCCGCTTGCGTTAAGGCGTTTGCGTTATTTAACTCCACAAAAAGTTATATAAGTAATACAATTGTTTTCCATTTTCGACGGCAACTATTCACAGAGGCCTAAAGCTGTTATCAGACTTGATACGAGTCACTTCATCAAGTCACTCCATAATTTAGCATGTTTTAAGTCTGATATCGATGTGCGGATAAAGTATTTTTACATACGCTGTTTAGTATTTTTAAAGCATTGTGAAAATTATGTAACCGTAAAGGAAACCGTCCAAGATATTATTAATGTTTGCCTTGGTCAGTATACCAATGATATGGACAATGACTGCAAAGAAGCAAAATTACGACTTGATAAATTTTTAAACGGAGTAGAAGAAGTTGACCAGTTAGATTCAGAAAGAAAAAAATCGGATGAAACTTACAAATTTGATGATATTACTGAGGATTTTACTTTTTTACTTTGGTTCGAAGATATTCTTAAAACTGTAAAAAGAAAAAATCAAGCTAACATGATCTTAAAATGTAATGAAAATTTATACTACGAGTATTTTCCACTATTTATTCCAACGTTAAGAAGAATAATATTAAGATTTCCATCGTGTTCTTATTTCGATTCCGAAAATTAAGCACCATCATCTACTAATTTTCCTGTTACCATAACAGTAAAGAACAAAACCTCCAAATTTTAGTTAATTTTGTAATCTACTTTTTACTAAATACACATAAGCCATGTAATATAGCATTAAATTAACCATACAACCTTGTTTTCGTTTCGTCTAAATAATGATATATTAAATAAAGTATAATAGTACCTACTGTCTACATTTTGTTTTATTGTGTGGTCACACTGCTCTATCTATTTTCATAGGATTAAGGGGGAAGCGCCAAGGTAGCCCGCGAAATTCAAATTTTCTTACGATTTTTGCAATTTGCTGGTCGTACGTTGATTAAAATATGATTCGCGGCCGTAACAAATATGTATTTACAGAATTATAAATCATTAAAGTCATCAACACAACTCTCTAAGACCAAGTAAACCCCAAGAATTACTATTTCATGAAATCTTGACATTTGGGGATTATACTAACTTAACAAGTTTTATTACTGATTGTAATGATTATAATTCTGTAAATACATATTTGTTACGACCGCGAATCATATTTTCATCAACGTACAACTTAACACTGACCAGCAAATTGCAAAAAACGTAAGAAAATTTGAATTTCACGGGCTACCTTAGCGCTTCCCCCTTAAAAAAATAATATTATCTCAGCTACGAGGTAAGAAATAAACAATTTTAGATACCTATTATTTAGTAGAAACTTATTACTACTATCATTACTAAAAGTTAAGTACACTAGACTTTCTGATATTCCTCTCGTCTAGCAGCTAGCACACGCACATGTCAGTGGAGGAGAGGATTGAGGGACCAGTTTTAATCATCGCTATCTTCAAAATGCTTCGATATTTTTGCTCCATTTTTTTTTACAAAATGTTTTAAGACTTTTACTAAAACTTTATGTAGAAAAAGAACGGTTTTATTAATTTTATTTATTAATATTCACTAAAATATTTATCTTTGTTATGTGGACTGAGGGACCACAGTTCAGTCGTTTTATTTTTTTTATATTTAATGCTTAATAATAATAAAAAAAGTAATAAAATTCTTTTAATTCAGACAAGGTCCATTTGGTTAGTACAACACACAACTTAGAAACTATGGTGTATCGGTTTAGGTAGTTAACTAAAGGTAAACAATCTTGGTATGTCTTTTTATATTAAAGAGGTCGTATATAATATACACAAAGATTATTTAAATTTAGTTTATTAGCTAACATCGATTTAGTAAATACCTAGTCGCAAAGATTTTTATATACAATTTATAGACAACTTTTAGATAAAAAGATATGCCAAGATTGTTTACATTTAGTTAACTACCTAAACCGACGGAGTATAGTGTTAGTACTTACATCTACTAGAAAAAACAAAACAATTATTAATTATACGCCACAGTGGCATGTAGGCGTATCCAATGCCCCAGTATAGGACTGTCCCACCTGTCCGCTACAGTGCTCAGGATGCTGTTGGGGCTGCCGCGT
This sequence comes from Fissipunctia ypsillon, assembly GCA_947568875.1. Taxonomy (NCBI): domain Eukaryota; kingdom Metazoa; phylum Arthropoda; class Insecta; order Lepidoptera; family Noctuidae; genus Fissipunctia; species Fissipunctia ypsillon. The sequence goes on along the minus strand of OX387644.1, from coordinate 11,089,303 downwards.
ACCCTGCGCATGATGGAGGCGCATCGCTTGCGCATGATGGCGTGAAAGCCATCTATGCCCGCTTCTGCGAACATGCCAGAAGCACTGCAGTAGCGCGGCAACCCCATCAACACCCTGAATGCATTGTTGTATTGAACGCGCAGAGTGCTGTATGCCCTCTGCGTGTAGTTGACCCACAGACCGCATGTATAGAACGACTGACAGTACGCTCTGAACAGTGTGGCCTTTACTTCAGTCGAACATTTCGCAAATCTGCGAGCCAACATATTGCAGCGGACAGCCAACGCTCTGCGCTCACGCTCTATGTCCAGACTGTCTTTAAGGTCCTCGGACACCCAGTGGCCCAGATACTTGACGTATAATACTGGACAATGGTTAATGGTCTGTTATTTAGTAAATATCTTTACAAATTCTTTACTAAATGTCTGTATTCACAAAACCTTCTTTTTTAAGATACTTTCCGAGATCTGACTGATCGTCTGTGAGAACTGAGGGACCACACTTTATGGGTCGTAGTTTTTAATATATTTGCTTACAAATTCCCAGATTCATTCTACATTTGTCTTAAGTCTACTACTAAATCCTAGGATTTTCATTTCGCGAATTCCCAGTGTGGTCCCTCAGTTCACACGCACATTATTACTTTCTCGAAAATGCAGGCAATTTCCAGCTCGAAACTCGAGATTAGGCAGTCTATTGTGCAGTATTATCAGTGATGATTTTCTTTACAGTGGTTAATTTATCTCAGAATAAAGTACCAAAAAATATCATGTCCTTTCTACCATTTCCACTAAACTAATAAATCAGTGCTGTCAAACTAAAATATAGTTAGGTTGCATTACTTTAGTCAATTTCAGAATGGGAAATCATCGTTTGACAGGAATAAACTAAATTTTGGTGATTTTTAGTCTAGTTTAGACGCATTTGTGACAAGAGAATCGGCACCATTGGCCTATTTTGTAACGAGCCTCCTGGGGAAATCTCATGGTATGTAAGAGGCAATTTGGGCCGCAAAGGCCTAAAGCCGAATCTTAATAATTGACAGACAACCTGTAGGTAAAGCAAAGATTACGCATGTTCGGTGCGCACGTGAACTGCGTGTGCACAGTTCATATACCTGAACCTTGTGTACGTGTACACGATTAGAACGTGGTGATAAGCCGCTGATATGCCATGCACCTAATTATTGGCATAGATAACTTTAATTACGAGTGAAATAAACAAGACCATTGAAACAATATTTAGTTATTTCTGAAAATATTTATTGAAACAATTACAGAAACAACAATAAATTATTTTAAAAAATATACCAAATTCTAATTCGACATAATATTAACTATTACAAATCAATGTTTTAAAATCATTAGAAGTGTTGATTACAAAGAATATAATAAATCTATCAGAAGCTAAGCCTCTGCATTTTACGAATGTGTATTGCTCTAACACAAAAATATAACTTAGCACGTACAAATAGGTAATCACAGTATAAAAATAAAGCATCGTTATCAGTCGACGACATCACAGCTTACATAATCGACGAAACCAAAACTTAATCTTGATTCCTTGTAACCTAAATCTGCAAATCATTTACCATCATGTATACACAGTCTTCGCAGAGAATTATTTTAAATCATATTAATCACACTCAATAAGTCACACATTACTGTAAAAAGTAAATAAAGACTTTCCAAAACAATATTCCGCTAGACACATCACAGGACAACAATCAAACGTACGTAACACACACGAGATACTACGAGTTAAGCATTTCATATTGTTTTTGGTATTCACTACATTTTAGCTATCTCTATATTTTAACTAACGGCGTGTGAAACTAATCAGCCTCTATCTAAATCAGCCCAAATGAAACTATCAATCCAGCTAAGTCTACGCGACACTCTAGTTAAATAATGGAATAAACAAGTTTCAAGTCAAGCCTTTCCATTTACATCGTGGAGTAAGCAAAACCGAGTTAGGCACGTTGATGTAATTGAATCTTATGTTCAAAATAGGAATAAAAGAAGCGATATAGTTTAGAGTTGGAAAAGATATTGTAGATGTGTAGAAAGTAGGTGATCATTTGATCAATGATGTTTGGGTGGCGGCGGGGATATGGGAGGCAACTGGACATCTTGGAGCGGCTCGCGCCAGAACACAGTCTGCGAGAACTCGTCGCTGGGCTCGCACTGGGCCGGCGGGAACACCTGGTCCACCAGCACCGACATGTGCGAATACCTGTAGAGGAAACAGTCGTGTTGTTACAATGATACTTGCGCAAATACTCGAAGGATTCAGCAGTTTTTTAAGCAGAGTTCGTAAATATTTTGAAGAACATTATCATCTTTAATTTCTTGTCACATCGGTTCTGTTGGATACCCGGATAAGTACTTTCTCCGTTTAATCGCAAAAGGCTTGTTCCTTCCCCATTCTTTGGGGTCCCACAACTATCCTCATTGACGATTGTAGTAGTGAAACACTGCTGGCGGTTGGTACATTCAAAGATATCATAGTGAAATTGTTTCCATGCTCAAAGAATCAATACAAAGAGTGATACAATTTCTTAATTGATCACTGGTTCAGTGTGAAAGTAACAATATTAAACAGTCAGGTAAAAGTGTAGTTATTTTACATTCACATACATTTAGCGCATTTACACATGATATACAAATATGGTTTATTGGTAGACAAACAATGGTCAACCGTTTTTGATGTGATTTTTTGTATCCGGAAGGATTTGTCTATGTATGGTGATGAAACATAACTGTGTTAAAAGAATGTTGTGCACGAAAGTGAAAGATTATTAAAAAAAAAAAAACCAGAAGAATCCACGGCATCATGAACATAGTATTATAAACAGAAAAACCCGAAGACAAAAACCAACACAGAAAAAAAGACAAGACAGATGACATGTCGATGATTGCAAGTTATTTGTCAGTAATATTTTAGTATTCAGCTAGTTATGGCGTTATAGAAAAATTTGGTTAAATGGTATTAATTTTGTTTTTGAAAATGAATGGAGTGCAGCCCGCAAACGTGATCAAGCCTTACAAGTCATTCAATTCGGCTTACCGGCTTAATATCGTGTGCTCGCTAATCTCATAACTACTTATATAATTTGGACACCTAAACCTCGCGCTAGCTAATAACTATTTCAGTTTTCTGTGGTGGGAAGAAATCATCGACCATGTCACTTTGCACGTTGTAACTGAAATAAAAATATAATACTCAGTACAGTGAGTAGAATATGGTGTTAGTGACTAGGCAACGTGAAACAACGTGACGGAAAGCTTACATTAGTGAAAGAATACTTACGTGGATTGGAATGTCTGAGTCAGTTCATGTTTTAGTTCGCCCTTATAATTGATAGTGAAAATTCTCACGATAGGAATGCCAACTGCTTGATATGCGCATACGTCCTGCAAAAAAAAAACTTTTATCATTTCCTGTATCATAAAAAATGTGATTAATCCACAAGACTAGTATGTGGAAGTGTCAATGATTATATGACAATATTTCAGATGTATTTTTTACAATTCGACACTCACATTAACTCTGTTGCCATAGCCCGCATAGAAAGGGTTCGAGCCTTGCGGGAACAGCGCCTTGATGTCGGCGAGGCACTGGATCTTGAACTCTTCAGGCTTTTTCTCGATAACTTCGCGATGGAAAGCGCGCAATAGTGACGTGGGGTTGAGGAGCAGCGGACCGTCCGGCAGACACACCTCGCCCTGTCGGATTGAGCGGAGGTACTCGCGGGTCACCTGACGAAAGAGATTTCGTTATTATTTATTGAGGATGTGAGGGATCGGAATTGGTCTGCGTTAATATTCGAGATTTGCCAATAAGGTTTTATTGAACTATAAACTCTACCGTACATTAGCAGTAACACTTGAACTACGAAATAAAGTTGCTGTCAAATACAAACTGTTACAGTACCAACATTTAAAGTTGTACTATGGCATCTTTAGGAAAAAGAGGGAAACCTTTACGAGGTCAGTCACGCGAAATTATCTATGTTTATAAATATTTTGTAACCGAAGCTGCCGCCGCCTGTTAATAAAATAATTAGTAATTAATGAGATTATCTACAAAATATTTTTGTTGTTCAGACATTTCGTTCGCGAACAAAAACAAATATCTCGACGACACAACACTATGCCGCTATAGTGCCGCGCGATCTGCCCGCTGGTTTCGAGAACGGGTCTGCGTTACCCGCGCCGCTCCCGCGCCGCCGCCGCCGCCGCCCCGCTGCCCGCAAAATTCGAGGCAGAGGCGTTATAGATACCGGACTGTTTGTATTTCGTGCGACAGAGACAACGCTCTACGAAGCCGAAATTAACCGATTGTCTCTTTCCAAAGATCTACGTGCAATATTTATCGCCGGGTACTGTACTAAGGTAGTCCGGTTGACTGACCCTTATATTTTGCGTAGTTCTAACATGTCTGGATGTCACACAATGTTACTTTGTTCTTTGATAAATGATGAACGAGCAAGAACAGTGGTCAAAGACTAACAAAACATATTATCCTCGTACAATAACTTTTTGTAGTACTCACCCTCGCTTGTCCGATAGCTCTCGCAGATAAGTACAGTAACTGGTAGCCATTATTCTTGATCTTAGTGAATAGTTGCGCAACGCCGGACTGCGCCCAATCCTTTCCCACCAGTGGGAAGATGTGTCCCAGCACATCAGATCTGAACAATGAATCATATAATACTATTTATATTTTATCAAATCTAGAATAATCTTTTTCTTTAGTTATTATTTTAGTGTTAAAAATATGATTACAAAATACGTCATACTTGGTGATTGTTCCGTCGATATCTGAGATGACAATCTTGTCGTCGTATCGCCACCGGAACACGTTACATTTGCACCGCGTCGTGCCTTGATACGCTGTTGTCACACTGAACACCATTTCATTCATGCCTTCGCGGAGGTTGAGGTTTTTCTGAAAAAAAAAAAACAAAACATAATAAATCAGAATTTTAGAACCACGATAGACATAAATTATTCCTTCTACCTTGATCTAAATGACAGTTTAGTGAACTTACAATTTGTTCCGAAGAGAGTCGTAAAGTTTTTCTAAACGATGAATGTCTGCGACCGGGCCTCTTGACTTGCCCATCTTGATCGGAATCAGACGAGCTGTGATCATGTCGGTCAACTGTGAACAGATTTTTTTTAATTATAGAAAGTATCATACAAAAATAGGTTTGAGAAATAAAAATAATGTATGCGAAAGTTACTTTGATCTTGAGTTTCGACAATCTGTGGTAGTGAATGCGGCCCGTCTTCAAGGAACGCTCTGGGGTCCATCTCTTCAACAATATCTAATTCTCTGGCTTCATCTGGTTTCTCATCCAAGGAGTTCTGCTTCTCAACGAGTGGCTCACGAATGGTCACAGTTTTGGGTTCCGTAGCAATTTCAATTTGTGCCACGGTTTCTTTTGGCATGACGTCATCTTTGGGAGGCGAAGATTCGGTGCTGAAATATGCAGGCGATATTAATACTATGGAAGGAAGAGAAGTATCATATTATAGTTTGTTAATCACAACTGTCATTCCTTGACAGTCGTATGAAAACTATAAACACGCCAAACTCACGCAGCGTCACAGTGTGTCGAATTTTCCTGAGTATGATTTCACTATTTGAAGTCAGCGTTCGGACAAAATGACATAAGATAAGACTCTTGTCTTGGCCCTTCCTAAACGGGACAGGACGGAACGGGACTCTTATCTAAAGTATAACATAGTGTAACTCACTGCTTTGCATCCGCCGTGGAGCGGCGCCAGCTCCACCACGAGTAGCCGCGCGGCTTGGCCGTGCTGTCCGACGCGCGCGACTGAGGCTCGTCCTTCTCAGAGCTCTTCTCTAGGGACTCTAGTACACGCTGCAAATTGAAAAGAGATTTTGTATACAAAAGTTATGGTTGCAGAGAAACTTGTTCTTTTTCATAATTATGTCATTAAGTTTGCCATTCTAATACTTGATAAATGAACTAAGTTTCTGAATTAAAGTTGAGTAGTAACTCACATTAGGCAGCGGGCGCCTGTAGGCGAGTAGCGACAGCAGCAGCGGGCCGGCGCTGCGCCACGGCATAGCGCGGCCGCCCAGCCGCACCACCAGCCGGCCCTCGGCCGCCAGCGCTCCGCCGCGCGAGCAGAACTCCTCGAACGAAAGCGCCCGCGAAACGTGCTCCTCTTGCACGTACACGCCTACTTGACCTCTGCAAGAAAACCCACTTATTAAACTCCATTTGCAAAGTCGAAATCTAAAATCGCCAACCAGTCTTGAGCAAGCGTGGTGATCAATGCTCGTGACTTCTCTGAATGAGAAGAAACCTTTGCCCAGCAGTGGGACAATTATAGGCAGGTATTATTATTATTTATTACAGAGTTGAAAGGTGATAAAGATGTGAATATAAGAGCCTAAAATTATCAGGTACAGTTAGGGAAATAAATTGACTATCTACATTGAGTGTCCATACATTCGAACCACAAAATATATCATTCTTTATCAGGTGGGTATTTTCTTACTTGGCTAGAAGCTTCTCATCGTCATCGGAGTCCAAAGTAGGCGGTAGCGAGGCGGGTGACTGAGGCAGCGACGGACCGTTACCGGACTCGTACTCCTCCTCCGTGGGGCCAGAGGTGGGGTGGGGGCGTGCTGCACCTGGGCATTGAGGGGATGTTATAGTCATTGTGAAGACCAACGGGTTCTGACGAAATAATACTAAAGTGACGATTTTCGCAGCTTGGTTCAAGAGTAGCAGGAGTCATTGTTTGGCTAATATTATAAGGTATTTTTTGTGGACGTGAGGTGTGTACAAAATGTCTCGGAATTAACGCACAAACTCTTAAGGGGTCATTGTACTCATCATTATGAACATCTTTTACTATGGGACCAAACCTGAAATCGCGAAAAAAAATCAGCTGTTCTCTACATTTTGACGGGTTAAGCGAACATAAATGTAGGGAACAGCTGATTTTTTCCCCCGATTTCAGGTTTGGTCCCATAGTAAAAGTTGTTCATAATGATGAGTAAAATTACCCCTTAAGAGGTTGTGCGTTAATTCCGGGACATATTGTATAAATAATTCAAAACAATTTACTTAATTATATTATTTATACAGTTTTCGTGTCACTAAAACTTGATACGCCAAAAACGCCCTTGGCACTGCTTGTACCAAGCCACAGATATAGAACTTACAAATGATCTCACCAGATCGATATCTGTCAATGTGGTGCTTCGGGAAATAGAGATCAGGATCAACCTGGCCCCGGTCCAGATCGTCTAGGTAGACGCCCTCGGCGGGCACGTCGGCGTCGCGCGGGGACATGAAGCGGAACATGCCACTCAGCACGCCGCGCCGGCTGGGCCGCTCCTCGTCTGAGCTCAGCGGCTCGGCGGGCGACGCGGGCGATGGGCCCGCAGGCCCCGCGCCCGGGTGGGTCGCGGGGGGCGAGTCGGGGCCGCGCACGGGCGGCTCGGGCAGCTCGCCCCAGCGCCACGACTGCGACGACTTATCCCCCTGCCGCCCCGCCAGCTCCACCTCCGTGTCCGACTGCACCGGCGTGCCGCTACGTGAACCTCTATTGCACAAAACATATTAAGGTTACACCAACAGTTACAACCCACTTGTAGAACGAAGAGGCTCTAACATAACCTCGCTTTTTACAAATGCTTTAGAGTCAGGAAACATGCTATGCCGGATGCGTAGATAAGGAATTAAAATAAATTCTGGTCTTAATTGGACGTAGTTACACGAAAAGGATCCAATCCACACAAAGTCATGTGTGGATTGGATCCTTTTCGTGTAACTACGTCCAATTGAGAAAAGTTTTCATCTTGGATTCCGCTATTAATTAGCCAAGCATTGCTCTGTTATAATAACGTTAACACGTAAGTGCAAATCGAGCCATCCAATTATTAATTAATCATATTTCAAATTTATTTATTAATAATCAGGTTGTACAAGAACAGGTTAGACGGTGACCCCCAAACTAGGCATTTGCCTGTATCTTGGGGGTCGGAAAAGATAGACTGCCGAAACCTGGGATATTATTGCATACTTGCATATAGATTGGATACAGAGGAATGTACTTTAGACTTTAGAATACTCAATTAATTATGAGTTAGTGACTCAGCTCCACCCTGACTCATATCTTAAATTAAATCCTTTGATTAATATCAGCCGTATTGACACAATGCGACAAAAATACTTTATTAAGTACCTATCTATATGCTATGCCTTGATCAGATATATAATATTTTTTTAGGATAAAAATTGATTTATTTGTTTAGAAAATTAGTCAAAGTACTTTAAGAAAAATATAAAGTGTATTAAGGGGTATACATAATGTCTACTGTGGTGGTGGGGTAATGAGCACTACACGACAAAGTGCGAATATAAATATTTAATGAAGACAACACGAGATAATATTGTTACGTATAGCGATGCACTATGCTAACTTAATAACTTTACGACAAGCGAGTGATTGCGTACAACTTACAGAAACTACAACGTGGATTGGTCTCAGGACCAGATACAATTCGTTTAGGTATGAACAGAAACTACTGAACTAACAATACGATGAACTGGGTCGTGCTTATTGCAAGCGTGTGAGTGAACGGATGTTATTCATTATTGATTATTACGCGTTTCTGGGGGCGGCGTGCACCTCAAACGCTGTGTCGGACAACGCCAGCGGGATGCGGTTATCGCCGTTCAGCTTGAGGTTGGACATCTCTTCACTGAAATGAAGCGATTCGCTCAACAACAGGCATGGTGGAACATATCTTATTGGACACTCAAACAATGTCAACTTTCGTGAATCGCGCGAATGAGACGAGATCGATAATGTAACATGGTGTAATAGTTACCTAAGTGTTGTAACATGAACCTCAGTGTCGCTAAAGAAGTTGATATCGGTGGCGTTGGGAATGGGCGCGGGCTGCGTGGCGCGCTGCTCCGAGCCCGCGCGGTCGGACTGGCTCGAGATAGAACTAGTCGAAGACTTTCTTTGGTGCTTCTTTGAACTTGCTTTTCTAGTCTTCTTCTTCTTCTTTCCATTGCCGCCGTTCGGTTTGACTTCGTCCTGGTTGGAGGGCGCGGCCTCGATGGGCCGGAAGTCGTTGTGAGCGCTGATCTTCTGCACCACCTGGTGCGCCTCGCTCTCGGCCCCGCCGAGCTGCGTGGCTGCGAATGTTCGGGGTGCTCTATCCACCTTGTCAGTCGCCTCGTCGAGGCCGTCCATTTCAAATAAAGCATCATGGTCATTATTTGTGTTGTCCTCTTTGGTAGTATTTTTAGTTATTTTACTTAAGTCAGGTTTCTGCATTGATTGTCCATCAGCTGTGTATCTGTAGGATAAAAACGATATTGTTATGCTTATAAGATAATCTAATGGCGTCAATAACGAAGTGTGTTTAATTGAGTAATTTATAGTGCAGTTACAATTTATTATCATAATCGCCGGTGTGAATTATGCAAATGCATTGGGAATTTCGCTTTCGAACAATTTGCACGCAATGTAATTGTGTGTGATATTTAAAAAACTGTCACTTTCCATTTTGACCATAATATTGACGTAGAACGAACATGCTATGCTATGATTAGTAATAAATATTTAAGAAGAAACTATGCCATTATTTGAATTAGGTTTTCTTAACTGTAATAAGTGGGGAAGTGTTATGAATTACCTTCTTTTCGTATAATCAGAGGCTTGTCCATGGTCGGGTTCGACGACGGAGAGCGAGTTTCGTCGCCGCGGCTCGTACAGGTCTTCGAAGCGCGCCGCCGGGATAGGCGAGGTGGCCAGGTGCGCCGAACACTCGGCCTCGTCCTCACCCACCTCTTCCACGAAGAAAGCCTCGCCCGACTCTCCGAGCTTCATGTGAATGTCCAACGGCTCACCGTTCAACTCTAGATCCACCTGTTTATCAAAGTTGTAGTCTCAATTGATTACCATATTATGTGCTTAGTAGTTCACATTACATCAGTTTTTATCACCGTGCTATTTTAATTGCAATGTTTCACAACTAAAAATAGCAAGTTAAAACCAAAGTGGACTACGAAACTAGCGACACAAAAATCTTCTTTTACGATCTGGGAAAACTCATGAACTGAAAGGTTTAGATTTAACTAATGTAAGCTAAAAGTACAAATTTTCATTCGTTATTTGAGCTGTAAACTGACTGAGATTTAAAATACTAACGCTTAATATAACATTAACCTAAAATAATTGGCATGTCATTCATGTAGTGTCCGGAATTTAATTATTTATTCAGATAAAAGACTTCTCCGTTTGCAACATCCAGAGTTAACGTTAATTGAATAAACATGTACAGAATGATTACAGAATATAATGGAAATGAGACAATCATTGTTTTGTCCCATTAAAAAAAATTAACAGGTGCCCCGGATGAAGAAAATATATATATTTGTGCTCCTACTTTGGCATTATTCCAATTTTCACCCGAAGCGAGTAAGACGCAGATTCTTCAGCTCATTTTGGCAATGTACCGTAATTTACCACTAAACAATGTACTAAAAATATTATAAAGATATTCACTAACGACTTTATTAATAATGGTTATCAATCGTTTGTTATGTAATCTCAGCTTACCGAGTCATTATTTTATTTACATACTAGCTGTGCTCCGCGACTTATCCGTGTGGAAGTCGTAAGATACACACAATATAGGTACTAAAAAACAGCCACATTTTAATAAAACTCCCTCGTCCCCCAACCCGCCACGTTGCATCGCCCGCCTGCGCTATTTGTTTACAATTTCATGGGTTTTAATTTTTTTGCGCGGTACGATAATTATTTTTCTAAAATAATAGTAGCCTAACAGTAGTTAAATTACATCAGCTATCTGCTAGTGAAAGTACCGTCAAAATAGGCCCAGCCGTTTCGGAGATTAGCCGGAACAAACATACAGACAGCCGAAAAATTTAAAAATTGTTTTTTTTTTTGTTATAAGTAACATAATACTTTAATATGCATTTAGTAAAAAGCTGCTATTTTGACATTACAAACAGACACTTCTATTTTATTTATTTGTATAGATAGATAAATTTAAAACACATTACATTATCATTATCTTAAAACCTTTCAATACTTTTCGTTGTTTTTACTGTGACGTGTCAGTAAACACGTTATTTAGAAATGTTGTTTGATATAAATGTATATTTATTTGCTAACTGCGAAAGGCTTGGTATGTACGTGAATTATCAGCGAATAATCTAGACGCAGACGCGTGCACTGAGCGTAAACTCAGAGAGCATCGAGAAAGAATGTGGACGGGGAGCTCCGTCTACACAGCTAGATTAAAATAAAATTAGTAGGTAGGTACATTCATATGTGGACGAATATGTGACTACCGGTGGCGGACGAGGACGTCTCACGAAAGTTGAAATTGTCCATCAGCAGCTCTTTCTCAACTATGAATACTGTGATACGTTCTTTGAGACTTGGAAGTTCATTTTACATTTCAGTAATAATTGTCGCTATTGAACTAGCGACTGGAGGACGTCCAAGATAGATAATGTGACTAATGAACTGTGAAGAAAAACTGAAACTTTCCTTTCCGTTCTTTTGTCTTTAACCCCACTTTACATTTACTTTTTTTTATAGTCTTACTCTCGACTTCTTGAGGAAACGCTTTTCGACTGTCACCAGTTCACCACCAGTCCAAAATGTATATTTAATAACTTTAAAAATAATATTTCTTTAACATCTCACATGATTGACGACTTGACACAACATTTTGGCTAACAACTTTTTGCTGCGAATTTAAAGAGCTTGCGAATAAAAAATTTACTTGTCATTTTGAATGATCGTTACCTACATAAGTATTAGAGAGGCAAGGCATGTACTCCAAGACACTAATAACATTTGTAACTGGTTGAACCAGACTGTTTACATTAACAGAGATGAACTCGGATAATCCCAACACTGCTCTTTGCGGAAAACACACGTATGACAGATAGATAGTAAATTCACCGCCTTATGTAAATGCAAACGAAATTGAAATAACCGGCCACATATTGCAAAAAACATTCGTTACGTGCTTATTATACCGACACGCGACAGAATATACAGAGGCGTGGCATGTCGCTAGGTGTCGCAAGTATTGGAGATGTTTTAGTTGGATGACTGATTTGAAGGCCAAACAAGTTTTAACTCTTCGCGTGGGCATTTACATTCAACGTGCGGCTTGCTTTTTCCAACGTGACGCAAAAACGATCCAAATAGTTTTCACCAATACCAGGACTGCATTCATACTTCCATTGTCGACTAATACATAAATACACAAGTAACTCTGTCTGTTACCATTTCACGCATTAACAGCTGAAATATTTAGATGAAATCGAGCACACAGGTAGTAGATACCGTGTACCCGTGGGATAATATCCGACTGAAGGTCGGATACTATCCCACGGGCACGTACCGGGCGAAGCCGCGGGCAAAAGCTAGTACTAATACAACACCATAAGACTTAGAAGTCATTTACGTATATGTACGTAATTATTTACCTTTACTGTCGCCCATAAAACAGTTGATACATTACTTTCAGCGTACGCACATGGACCAAAAAACACAATAAATTCACGTCTCAGACGCTGTTCATGCATAGAAACTTATATCTGTGTTCAAGCTATAGATATAATAAGAAAGAAGATGGATTTTTATAATAATTACGCGACACATCCTTGCAGTCACCACTTGAGTCAATAAGATCATTAACCAAAATATATGACTGAAAATGACTTATACACTGTTAAAGATTTTGAATAACGGGAAGTGTCTATCATAAAAGTCCTCCCACGACTCTGGGAGCAAGCAAAAAAATGGCGCTATTCCCTTCACAGAAGTCCAAGGATTGTACTGTGAAAGAGAGTCGAATGTTTTACTGGCACTGGCAGATGGGTTTTATTCTGTTCAAGAAATCATCAAGTAAAAGTATCTTACCACTTTGAATCTGGAGCGTAGAACGCCGAGCTTCCCAAAGCGGACATGAAAGGGCGAACACGTATAGCTGCCATCCGGCTGCTCTACCACCACCACGTCGATGGCGCCCGTCAACGTCGCGCCGTTGATCTCGTTGTAGAACTCGCGAAAGTTCGCAATGAACTTGCCAATATAGTTCATAGAATACATGGCTGCTGATTTTTCAGTCTCTCGTTCAACTATATTGTTCACTTCACTCAATAAACACGGTACTCTAAATCACTTAGGTAATGTCTTATAAATTACCCCATCTTGGGGCTGAGATCTAAAAACATTAGGCTTCCTGAAACAAGAGAAATAACAATCGTCAGTCATGAGCTTTAAATGTGGAGAGGAAGCGAGCGACCAGCGGCATATGAGTGATATGTATATGTATCATTTTAGTTTATGCTGTCCTTTTCCTGTCCCAAATATGCAGTTTATTCAACAGCAAATTATTATTTCGTAGTAGATAATATATTATTATGTAAAACAGCGAAATATCAATAAATTGAATTATATTCATGGAAATACATGATTCTTAGTATTACTTAGAATAGATTAAGAAAATCTTATCCGGCTTAAATACGTAAACACAGATAAATCCCTTATTTATGCGTAATCGAGTATTTCAAATCACCTTCTGTTGTAGATAAGTGTCAGTACCTAATAATGATTGTGAAACAAGCTCGCCTCCAGTAATAGTTTCTTTTATAGCCTCACTATCTACTATCCACTACGTCCATTCTAGATTTAGATCGAATCAAGACTTACATTCTTGTTCCAATTCTGCGTACTCGTACCTACATATAAATCTCAATGTAACTGGAATGGTTTACAACGAAGTTGGTACATACATGGACATAAATAGCGCAAGTGTTCATTACTAGAGCAGATATGAGGCGGGTTGATGGGTTCATGCACTATAACTAAGGCATCACTGCTCGCAAGATATTACCCAATGTTGCATGCTCGACACTCGATACAAAACTACTAATCAGTCGTGTATAATAAAGATTTCGTTGAAACTATCGAGGTTGCTGACTGACACGGTACCTATAGCTTATCGAAGTAGTTATTACTTATTACGTATCCTATCTATCGGAATGAGAAAATTCGACATATTTAACGAAATATTCATTATTTCATTCACTGCTGGCTGCGAGGAGTTACCTAACAGCCATGTTTCACGTTGGTGTGCGATTTGAATTTTTTGTCTGATGAGAAGCAGACAGCACGCGATCACAGCGTGCCTGGACGAGAGCGTTCGACGTCGAGGCGTGCGAAGCGACCACGCGCCGGGGACTTTGCCCCCCGTAACTGCTTACAATGACAAATTTTTAAGAATAGCGAGACAAATCGTCATAACATTTATTTAGTGTATATCCAAAAGGAAAATTTGGCATGAATGTAGAACGATATCAAATAATTTTGTTAGTTATAATTATACTTAGCCACAATTTTATATGAGTCATAATTTGACACCACAATCAATGAGATACCAGGGTACGGCATGCAAAATAATTTAAATAATATAGGTACTTAGCCGTTGATAATTCATGTTTGATTATAAATGTATTGAGGTAACGCGGACTTTGCCCGGCTTTACTGTGTGAGGATGCATGTAACTAACTAAAGCTCCTGCTACACGGTCGCCAACCGCGTCCCTGACAGAGGTGACCTTGGTTGGCGACCGTGTAGCAGTCGCTTGACCAACTAGCAGGTGATACCCGCTTGGTATAAATAGTGATTTCAGAGTGACGCTGTCGCCGGCAGCCAGTTGGTGAAGGTTAGATGCCGGATGGTGAAAATGATAGGGAATTGCCCTCTTCAAAGGTTAGAGGAAGCATACAATACGTTATGCGTAGCCTAACAAGGTATTAGATCCTTATTTGTTGTGATGGAAATGATTAAATGAACTGAGTTGAGTTGCATCCTTATTTATTCTACTGTGAGATTTAAAATGCTGTGAATTAATTAACACAATCTTTTGATGAATTAAAATTGTGAAATATTTTATGTAAATAAGTATTTAATTGATTAAATTACAACGTGTTACAAAATGTGACGTTAACCTTGGGTATGGACAGAAACGTGAATAAAATATTATCAGTGTTGAACATGAACATGATAAACTAAAATATCTTTTTAGATGGACAGTGTTACAGTACACCAACTAACGCATGAAACAAAGTGGCAGGTGTCCAAGGAGAGCTGAATGACAGCTGAACTTATTCTTAGTTCCAAGGGCTTCAAGTTCATTGTCTACAAGAGATAAACAGCAGACTTCCATTGTCGTTAGGGTCACACACCTCTACACGGAAAACGGAACTCGTAACCGACCAGCTTGTCGGTTGGAACCGTTGCGTTTTGTAAATAAACCAACACCTGTGTGTGTAAAGTACAGACGCCAGCACATCAAGCTACTACAATCTGTCAAATTTCTTTAATAGATTTTCGACTTTAATGCTAAAGCATTAGGTTCAAGGTTGATTGGGAAAATTTGACAGTTTCGGGTAGTTATGTGCTGGCATCGATACCTAAACTGTTTGACATAGGACATACTACTTATACAGAAAGATATTTTTACCACAACCCTTTCATAGGGTATTCTGCCCATGAATATGAACAACTTTCATTATGGGACCAACTCTTAAATCACGAAAAAAAAAGCTGTTTCATACAAAAGTTCAATACCTACTGGACCAAAATGTATGAAACAATGATTTTTTTTTCAGAGATCAGTTTGATTAAAAATAAAAATTGTTACGCAAATTGGATTACATATTTGTATTTCGACCTATTTTATTTTTATAACGAGTTATACTGAGAGTTAAAACGATTTGTTTGAATAATGTTTCACGGAACCCATTAAATACGGCTATTAAACGGCTATGTTCCGATAAAAAGCCTTATGACCGCCACCGCGCCAAGGTTAATCTTGTTTAATTCGTTATTGATCATCAATATTCTATTAGTTTTAGCAAAATAAGTTAAAATTGTTATTCAAGTTCTTCGTTCTCTATTCCGCTGAATCTACTGTATTGCCTAGTGATTCATTAATAATCAGCTCTATTGTCTTGTACCAACTGTTATCATACTTTTATTGGGTTACATCCAACCACGTCACCACTTCCTCTATAGTTGCTCGTTTCACTTCATTTATTACCTAATTACATATATTGTTTTTATCAATATTGAAAACTGGCACTGAACTTCTTTTGTTTGGCATAAATAAGTTATTAATGTCACCGGTTCACCACGATAGTACTACCTTTGATACAAGGTGTTTGTTATACACTTCTGGACACATCTATTGGCCCACCTTAGAGTTTAGGTTTCGATGGCCCCTACCGAAATATGATTGCTAGATTGAACAAAAACTGTTGATGCAGTTTTAAACCTGATACATTTAACCATATTTTTCGATCGTATTGTTTTAAATTTGAATTCAGAATACCATACGACATGGAGCTACGCCTAACAAGTCGGATATGCGCCTTGTTAAAGGCAATTGATTTTTGAATAAAAAACATGTTTTATCAAATAAAGGTTTAATTTAATAACGCGTGTTGCCTCCATGGGCATCTACCACAGCTCTCATACGAATAGGCATAGAGTTTATCAACCGCTCTATGAAATTTTGAGGGATCATCTCCCATTCCTCTTCTATGGCAGTTTTCAACTCCTGCATCGTCTGGGCAACTGGCTGACGAGCCCTAACACGTCTTTTTAGCTCGTCCCACATGTGCTCAATGGGGTTCATGTCTGGGCTTCTGGCTGGCCAGTCCATAACTGTGATGTTCACATCCCGAAGATATTCCCTGACGATGCCGGCCGCATGGGCTCTTGCATTATCATGCATAAAAAGGAAATTTGGGCCCACATAGTCCGCGTATGGTATCACGTGAGGTTCTAAGCACTCACGAATGTACCTTTCAGCATTTAATGTTGGCAGCCGTGGTCCTGTAACAACCTCAAGTTGAGTTTTGCCGCTCGCGGATATACCGCCCCAGACAGTCCATGAGCCACCGCCATAAGCAACCCTCTCTTCAAAGCAGCATTGTGCGAAACGCTCTCCCTTACGTCGGTAGACCTTCTTCCTTCCATCATTGCCATGTAACACAATTTTAGACTCATCAGAAAAGAGTACACGGCTCCAATCTTGCTGTGTCCAATTTAAATGACTGCGTGTGAAATGAAGGCGCGCTGTTCGGTGGGCTCGCGTTAGTTTGGGCCCATTAGCTGGCTTGTGTGGTACCATATCGCGTTCTTTTAACCTTCTCCGAACAGTTCGAGCGCTCACAGATACTCCGTGGAAGTCGCGAAGTTGGTTTTGTATCTCAATGGAGGTAAGGTGACGATTTCTCAAGCTGGTCGTCACGATGAATCGATCCTGCCTTTCAGTTGTGACCCGAGATCGTGGCCTTCCTTGGCGACGAACAAAGCCGCCAGTCTCTAGGTACCTCCGATAAACATTTCGGACCGCAGATCGACTTAAATTAAGTTGAGCACTCACGTTTCTTTGGCTGTGTCCGGCCTGAATAAGTGCCACAGCTTGGGCGGCGACTTCAGGTGAAGTACCTATCCATAGATTATTGATAGAACCTCACCTTATTGTTAAGAATAAGTAATGTTTGTTGCAAAACCAAAGATATCAATCACTTTTTCAAGAATTAAATCCAAGTAAACCAATAAAACCAAGTTTTCTTAGTATTCGATTGTTTGATATCAACAAACAGGCTCCAAATTGTCTTTTGTTTCTTTAAATTCTGTGTTCGAAATTCAAAAAAAGACTATTGAATGAAATTGTGAATGTGCCAGGTTCAAAACTGCATAAAAACTTTTTGCTCGACCTAATATAAAATTTTAGCTAGGACCAAACGAAACTGAAAATACAAGGTGGGCCAATAGATGTGTCCAGAAGTGTATTTTGATCTCTATTTTTTGTAGTCCGACAGCCTAATTTAAAACTACTGAAGCTGCCGACTCTATTCGAACGTGATTAGCGGGCGCGGGTTATGCAAACTGACCTATACGTTCATTCAGCTACAACATAATAACGTATATCACACGTGAACGTGTGGAAAACGGATCTAACAACGCGACTGAGGAACAAACAACTGTTTATGAAACCTTATCTGTTACCACAACTCTTCACGTGGAGCTACCGACACCACACTCGTGTTTGTTCAACAGGACCACATACCTACATAATGCAATCTCTGATTTCTTTTTAATTTTATGGCTGAGAAATAATTAATGGTCTACTTGACGCTGAAAGCTACGTTTTGCAATCGATTAGATGACTGAATGTTATCGTATCAGAACTACGTTTTTGACTGTCGACTGATGTATGTTAGATAAAGATAAAATAACAAAATAGCATTTACCTGATAATATAGGTAAATGTGTTTCTGGTGTGAATATCACTTGTGACATAATAAGCGCGTTACAAGGCCATCATGTAAGATAGTGATGGTATGAAACTAAACCGGCCAAGTGCGTGTCGGATCGCGCACAATGAAGGGTTACGTAGTTGCTATGAATTTATCAAGAACAAATATAACATTGTAGTTGAAAAACATATTCTCCCATACATTCCAACTACAAATGAAGTTTGTACGCACAATACTTATTGAGAGATTTACCATGTTATTTTAAAACCATAAACTTCTTATAGGTTTTCCTGTAGGTACATAATCTACCTATAAGTATACAATGTGTATATGGACGTACGACATTACCTAAATTAAAACGAGTACAGAAACGAGTCCATCGAAACTTTTTAGGTATAATACGATGATTTAATGGTTAATGAAAAATTTAAAAAATGCAGTTTTCAAACAAAATAAATAGCAGAATCAACTGCATAAAAAGTAAATACGCTTTATCTACGAAAAAGTCACTGACCAACGGTGCGGTGCGGGGTGCGGGGCGCGGCGGCGGCAATGTTTACCTATTATTACGGACTCAGATCTACACGCATGTTGAAAAATAAGAAAATGAAGAGTAATTTCCTGCGGCTAAAATATTCATTGGTTTGATTGATTTTTTGTATACGGTTAACCGATTCGTTGCGATGTCTAATTTCGCTAACTTCTAACTGTGGCGTCGAACAAAAATAACGTGACACTGTTCAGTGCCCAACGCCATACGATTAGATGACACGCATCTGTGCCTTCAGCCAACTTAATTGAAGGAGTTACCATCGATTTTAAAATGACACACATCCGTGCCTAACGCCTCACGCAAAAAAAAGTGATGGCACTGAAACGTGCCATCCGCAACGAATCGGTTAAAGAACATGATTCTCTTTACGTGCTTTAAAGGAATGTCAATCGTCCTGTTCCACCTTGTATAATAGAACTATTTACTGTATTTATTTTTCAAAATTTTAGGCTTAATAGTTTCGGAGATAGGGGCTAATGGCCAATTTTCATCTATTTTTAACGGACTTCAAAAAGGGTGGAATGTTCGTCTGTATGCATTTTAATTTTATTTTGTCGTAGGTATGTTCATCGATATTTTTGTCAATTGTGGACCAATCTTGATTTTTTTTTTTCATTTGGTAGAGGAAGCTTGCGTGGTGGTTGCTTGGATAGTTTTTGAGTTAGCTTCGATAATACGTATTTAATCCACTTTGGGTATCTTGATAAACTTGATGTACTACCTGTCTTGATACTTCCTGTTATTGTTGTTTATACATAGCAAGTAGTGGTATACGAATTGGTGTGGGGTAGGTACCATAATAACTAAAATGTGAAAAATATAAAAACTATTTTACAAAAAAAAAAAAACAATCTTACTTCCATAAAAAAGAAAAAAAAAGGAAAAATAACTATAATTTCGGAAGTCGGTAGGTAACTAAAATACAGATCCAAGACACCGACATCCGAAACAGTTATTTTTCAATTATTAGTGTTTTTTTTTGGAAGTCGGTTGTATTTTTTTTTTGTAAAAAGTATTTTCTTAAGTAACTTTGTAAAGATTTATTTTAAAATTATAAAAAAAAATGTTTTTGAGACTCACAGTAAGCCCTTTCATTTGATATGTAACACGGTTTATATAGTATGCAAAACTCTTATTCAATTTTCTTGTGTGCCTCTCAAAAGTGGCCCTCATAAGTCATAACATAATACAAAATTCATATTTACGTTACACGTCTTTGTTTGGGTCACAGAAATTCATGTGTACCAAATTTCAACTTAATCGATCGATTAGATTCGGAGCAAATTGGCTGACAGACACACAAGTATCATATAAGGGTTCCGTCTTTTCATTCGGACGTACGGAACTCTAAAAACGTTTTAGTCAACAACTAGGTGTATGGAGACAGAAGATATGACCAGAAGAGTGTTTCTCGGTTAGGAAGACCTATGAAGTTGATGAGGCAATGATACGGCTTCACTAAATGGATTCCGTAAAAGTCCATAATAAATAATTCATCATGTGACGACGACATTTGAATCATGCGGGCAAACATTGTCCTCCTTTTATTTTTGCACAAGTTGGTATGGACGGCAGCACATCAAGCTACTACAATCTGTCAAATTTCTTTAATAGATTTTCAACTTTATCGCTAAAGCATTAGGTTCATGGTTGATTGGGAAAATTTGACAGTTTCGGATAGCTTGACCTGCTGGCGTCTGTACATACCGTTGTTTGCAAAAAAGGGAATTATTTTGTTGGGAAACTAGACAAAGACCAGTTGCAAATAGCAAAAGTTGGAAAGGCAGGGTAAAGTATTAAAGATAGGTACTATAAATGGTTATCTATCTATCACAACTGCGATAATTTAATTATCGATAGACGTACGTAATGTAATGCGTCTTATTTATGTATATGACATGATCAAATCTGCAATTTAGTATTTTTTTAAATATTATGTAACACATACGGTGATACCAACAAAGTGTGATGTTTACAAATGTTAAGCAAATAAATACGTAGAAGAACGGAAAATCGAGGCAGTATTTAGCAAAATGGTAAAAACTGTGTTGGACATTGAGTACATGGCTTGGATCCTCCAAAAGACTGATGTAAAGGAGCTCAGTCACATGTGGTGTATCAGAGTGTAAGGAAACGAGTTTCAAAACCAAGTTCATCATCAAGGTGAAGGATCCATTTGCGCACTGTTTGCGTTTCTACTGGACAGTGGTCAACACGGCTAATAAGCAATACCTTCCTACAAGTTAATATTCCATTCTAGGTATTAAAATGACTCACATGGGTAAACATGCAAGCAACTAAGAGAAAAACAATGTCGATTCAAACAACTGTCATTATCTGATTTCAACAAACAACGTAGCTTTGTTGTTTACTGAAACTATTGGAGTTATTTTGAATTTTAAATGACTTTAAAGATTGGAAGCATCACAAAGTAGGTATCTGAAAGGTGTCGGACGTATTATAAAATAACTCAAAGGTCACGTCCTAAATATAAATAATTATTTTAAAAATTGTGAGGAATGCTTACTCTCTCGACTGGCAAGCAAAGTGAAAACATGAAGATTATAAAAGGCCTGTGTGTAAATGAATAAACATTTCAAAACTAACAGTAGATTACAATTCCAGTGCAACAGCAATAAGGTAAATACTAGTGATTTGTGTTTTTATGTAGAACACGAATCTGTCAAATAGGGTTTAGTTCAGTTTTCAGTTAAGAGTTAAATCTAGAAAACAGAAGCAAATAGGCTCGCCCCCTATTACATGGAACTTACAACATAACTGGAAATGTGGGTGTACTATAATAGGTAGGTACACCTCTGCCTAACCCTTCGGGGAAACAAGGCGTGATGTTATGTTATGTAGAAGCAAAATAACGACCAACTAAGTTCAATACAATATTTCAATGAGCTGATTAAAGCAGTGTTTTTGAAACAACTGGTGATATTTAATTCAGTTTAAAGTCAGTAGTGTTAAATAATTAATTCAATTAACTAAAACAATAAATATAAAGCAGGTTAAAATCTACACGCCAATACTGAAATTGCATATGCACGTGCATCATAAATCCATTAACTTCTAAACAATACAACGTTTTGAAAGCAAAATCTAATTCAATAGTAGTATAACAAAAAAATATAGGTACCTTAGTGGGAATAGCTTGAGGTTTATACTTCACTGGAAACTTCGTAAGGCACAAAATGTTTCTTTTGTAAATTATAAACAAAATACAGTCAGCTGTAATTTGCGTACACAAATCCGAACACAAGTATGATTTCGACACGTGTTACTCGCGCCGACTCTACCAGTAAACTGCCTGTGAGTGGCTGGTGTGGGTGGGCCGATGCGAGAGCGTCCAAGAGCCGAACCATGAGCTGACGTCGCGTGACGTAGCTCAGTTGTTGATACGATACCGCACAATATCAGTCATACAACTCACACCACCGACCATGTGCTTCGAACGTTCACGTTCGCTTTGCTTTGCTTGCTTTAGGGGGATATTACACTATCATATCTAGGAACATAGATCTATGATTCATAGGTACGTAACAATGTAACATAGAGCATTTGAAAGCATCAGTTTAATAATACAGGCCATTTTTTTAATCACTATCCAAATTTTCGCAGGGTGTTCTACCCATGAATACGAACAACTTTCACTATGAGACCAACTCTGAAATCACGAAAAAAAAATCAGCTGTTTCATACATTTTGGTCGAGTAGGCATTGAACTTTTGTATGAATCAGCTGATTTTTTCTTCATGATTTTAGAGTTGGTCCCATAGTGAAAGTTGTTCATATTCATGGGCAGAACACCCTACGAAAATTTGGATAGTGATTCAAAAAATGCCCTGTATATTTAAGCTTAATCCTATACAAATTCTAGACATGATAGTGTAACATCCCTTTTACTAAGAACGCTGCGCTCGCTCCCCGCAGGCGCGCACTGCACGAACAGCGCTACCGCGCTGGGTCGATGGCGCGACATGGCGTGATGTCGCGCCATCGCTGTTACGAAAGTTACTTTACCTCGCAAGTTTACGAACACGCAATGCACAAGGAAATTAATTGTAGATGTTGCCGACCACATTGCCGACATAAACAAGATGCCCAATATGGTAGAGCGCGCGAGCGCAATGTTTGTAATGAGACTACTATTCATATATCTGATGGAAATGTTGTCATAAATAACTTGTGTACGTGAATATTCCTACATTATTTATCTTCTGTATACAATACAAATAAATAAAATTTAAGTGTGTTTGTAATGTCAAAACAACAGAATTTTACTAAATACTTAAGAAAGTATATACGGCATTTATAACAAAACAACAATTTTTAAAAATTTTGTGTCTGTCTGTCTATCTGTGTTTGTTCCGGCTAATTTCCGAAACGGCTGGACCGATTTTGACGCGACTTTCACTTGCAGATAGCTGATGTTATAACGAGTAACACATGCTACTTTTATTTTAGAAAAATAATTCCACAGGTTCCACGCAAAAAAATTAAAACCCATGAAATTGGGAACAAAATCCGATTAAAATAGGGAAGTTGTTTTCGTCGGGAAGTTGCGGGCACAGCTGCTGCTAGTCTATCTATAAAAATAAAATGCTGTTCGTTGGTACTTAAGCGCATTAATATTGAGAATTTTAAAATGTCCGTAATAGTTTTTATGGAAAGAAAAATTTGTAGTTTCCCGGAATTTTTCCATATTCGGGAAAAACTGAACGTCCTTTTTTCTTGAGATTGATGTGTGTTATACATATAAATTATTGAAACTTGGACAGGACGTCTCTCTGTCGGTCAGCTAGTAGAGTACAACATAAATTCGTATTTCTATAACTGCCTCGCTGGTCTACTGGTCGCAAGCACTATTTATACTACTGAGGTCCTAGGTTCGGTCGGGCAAAGTATGATTGGGTTTTTCCATCAGGACTTTGGTCAGTAGTACCCCGGAGTCTGGATGTATGTATCCTGAAGTCGAAGTCTGTTCCTAACATAACTAGGCAGGTACAGTAATAGAGGGATATTTACATGACCTTGATTTTTAAAATAGGTCAGTAAAGAATGACAGCAGGTGCTCAATTAAAAATATACTTCAGGCAGGATTGGATAACAGAAACTTATTAAAAACAAAAGATAAGTCAATAGTTTGTTTACAGCTACTGAAAGTACTTACTCAACTCTAGGAATGTAAACAACAACACGTCCTACATCTGTCGCAGCAGTTCAGTTCGCACATCGACGGCGAAGCGCTAATAACACCTAACTGACAAAGTCAAAAATTTACACAAACTGAAAAAATGTTTAATTTCTTGATAAGTAAAACATTTGTTAATATATTTAATTTAAAATAATAATAATGTATGATGTATGATTTATATAATAAGCTGAATTCGTATATTCAACGATAGTGTAGTAGGTATTCGGTTAGATAGGAGGTATTAGACGCGTTGGTTTATCTCGGAGGTATTTATACATTTTAATTGTATGCTGTTGCAACTAAAAATACACTCAAGAGATTTCAATAAATCATGCGAATAACGCCTTTAAATTCAAAACGATAAAAAAGTGAATGTTTCGAAAAATGTCAGTTATGAGGTATTGGCACTTCGCCGTCGATATGTATATTAAATGTACAGTGAGTAGTGACACTACCTAGGTGTTAGTCACATGTGACCGAAATATCGTAAACAAAAACAATGCTTGTTTATCACAGCGACGAAAAGCATTGCGTTAGCCAAGACGATCCTACGCTGTTCATTATTATTATCCCATATTTTTTGTTTTATTATTTAATCAATATTTTGATCATTATAGGCCTGACATTGATGTCGCATTGACCAAATCCTTGGAACACAATCTGTTTTAGACATCTTTTGCAAACTGGTATAGCTAGGAAGTGAACAATTATGTATTTCTAAGTTCAATATAAAATTAGATACTTCAGTGATACTTCGGTGATTCAGTGTTAACTCGTAAGGTCTTTCTTTGGATTCTACATCATAAGACAAGTCCTGTACTTGCCATGATCCTCAGCCTTAATTTCTGGGATTAGAAATTTTATCTTGCTAGCTGTTGATCCAGAATGTGAAACTACTAAAGGCAGTTCCCCGATTGAACGACTCTGAATGTTCGGTCCTGCTCTGTCCCGCTCCCTCCAGACGCCTATTTATCATAGAATTAACACAATTTTTGGAATTATTTGAATAAAAAAAGAAAAGCGATCTTTTGAAATAAAATAAAGCGTGAATTATTTAGTGTTTTACATTATCTATCCATTGGTGTAATCCTCCAATTAATAGAACGTCACCTTTGGTAAAAGATGCATGCAATTAGTGTTGCCCAAATTCAGTCTTGGTCTTGCAGTCTTGGTCTTGTTCTTGCGTTTTTGCAAGACCAAGACCAAGAACAAGACCGCGTATTTTTAGCAAGACCAAGACCAAGACTGACCGTGCAAGACTTGAGCAAGAACAAGACATAGCCTGCAAGACTCTTGCGTCTTGCAGCTAGGACTTAGCGCTATTTCACTGAGTAGTTAGGTGTAACAGTTCGGTGTATAGGTAGGTACGCTTAGGAATTCTATGAGACGCAAAAAACTGTATCAAAGAATATGAAAAACTGGACCTATGCGCATTACGACTAATACCATAAACATAGCGAATAAAAAAATATCTATTAAAATCAAACTGAGTGCATGCATAGTTATGTTTTAACCATCGGCACTTTGATAATGCGGCATCAAAGGTTTTGTACTTACTTCTCAAAGAAATTTGCCGCTTTTCGGAAGTACATGGTTATGATACACGCGCCGGCGGCTTCTTTTGAAATCTAAAACAATCGTTGCCGCCACGCCGAAATCATAACATTTGTGACACTATTTGATTGCCGCCATAGGGCGTAGGTATACTCATGCAAAATAATTTCGAATTTTTTTAAGAGTACCTACAGGTGTTCCAAAGAATAAATAAGTTTCAGAGTGCTTAGAATGAAAATGAATACATTATACTGATCACGCAAGTAGTATTATGATTAGGATAAAATGGTAAGGATAGGTAGTAGATGTCATATTAATTCATTCTAGTAAGTATATACTATAATATTGATTACTTATATGGTTTTAAACTAATTACTTAGGTACTATTATTGTACATTTAGTCATTATATTTCTTAAGTTTTTACAAGAAAAAATAGCAAAAAAGTGTTCAAATATCACCCGTTTAATAAATATTGTAGCCACTTTTAAATATACTTGAAACGTGTAAAAAAATTCTACAAAACTAATAAAATAATATAAAAAGCGTAGGTACTTACCTACTAATAAAATAAAAAGCCTGCGATAAGAGTTTTGTATTACTTACCAGCCCGGATATCTCTGAGAGAGATGATGAGAGTAAGTATTTACTAGCTGTGCCCGCGACTTCGTCCACGAGGAATAGTAACTTTGGAGGTATAGTGACGTTCAGGACTTATTTATTTATTTTAAAACTTCTGTCATCAAACATACAAACAAACTCTTCAGCTTTATAATATTAGTATAGATGTACGCCAAAACATTCACTTATATGTAAAGAATAGTGATTGGCACTAATTCTATTTTATTCACGCGTCGCGTCTGTACAAGTAGGTAATATTTAGTGTGTGTTTGTACGCCGCACGCGGCATTGTTTGATTTGCGGCGGCATCCTTTTCATAGAGCCGGCACGTGGCGAGGCGGCGCGGTAGAAAGCAAGGAAACTTAACTTTAATAAATAGTAATAGACTAATAGGTAATTGCAAGACTTGCAAGACTCTTGCTGCAAGACCAAGACCAAGACCAAGACTGGGAGTGCAAGACCAAGACCAAGACCAAGACCAGGTGTATTGGCGCAAGACCAAGACCAAGACTGGCTAAGTCTCGTCTTGTTCTTGCATTTGGGCAACACTACATGCAATCAATAATTTTAGTAATTTTTTTTACAAGGAGATATTAAATGTATTTATAAAATATAAAAACAAATAAGAACGTGCAATGTGATTATAGGATATCGAACATTAATGATGTGCTTTTAGATGTAGTTTATTTCTCTTGAGGAGTTACCGAGTAAATAGCCTCTGAATAACGCACTATCGCAAGGGTTTGCTCGGGGTAGCGCTCTAAGGCGACGATAACCGACTTTTAATTATTTTAAACTGAAGATCACGTGTCTTGTTAATGATTTGGAAAAAATATATGTTAAATTACAGCATTTTCTTAATAACTTAGTAGTGAATATTTTAGATTATGTTTATATTACAAAGTGTAATTTGTAAAGTTATGTCTAACGCGGATAAAAAACTGAGAATCCCGCAAAACCTATCAAACGTATTTTTATGAAACCTTCATCATTTTAAAGATTTAGTCCTACAATTTTTATTGAAGTAGACATTAAGTATTGCAATCATTTTGCAGCATTTGGGCAGATGGATCGGTAACCTATTTAACTTGACCTACTTATAAAAAATCCTTAGCAATTGCTTGGATATCTTTGGCATTTATGTGGTATTTACTCTGGAGATGAGATTAAAATTATAGGCCAGATTTTCCTACGCAGTCTTATAATATCATACTGACTGGCGACGGAAATACCTTGGGAAGGGGCACCATTAAATACTAGGTGACCAGCACCCTTTTTTTTTTGTGGATGGGAAATCATCAAATGACTTCTCCCGCTCTGGGCGGAGCGGGAGGGCGTGTCAGACTTTTACTGACTAAAACCCACCCGTGTTCCTTCTGTTGCCTGTGCCGGGGCCACGGTAACTCTTTCGAACATCCCGCAACCCTAGCTGGCATTGGCCCTAGCGGACCCCGTCAATAGTGCTGACATCTCTTTGAGGCGCGCGTGGAACACAACGCGCCGTCGACTCGGGCTTGGTCCTTACCGGACGGCGAGCTACCCAGTGCTCGCCGTCCGCAAGCCCGCGCCTACGGTGGCCGGGAATCGGCTGTCAATTCCCGACGCCCAGGGCGTCTCCTGCGGCGACTAGGGGCGTGAGGGCGCAAAGCTTGCCTCTCCCTCACGCGTTCCGCCTCCTCCTTCGCGAGCATTACTGCTTCGCAGAAGGAGGTAATGGCTTCCCATGTACTCTCGCCCCGTACCATGGCCTGGACCAGGGCCGGACGCGAGAGATCGCCGCCGCCGATCGCTTCCGCGAGGACACGGCGGTGCTCCGCCCAAGCCGGGCAGACCTCCACCGTGTCCTCCGGGCGATCCACACAGTGGTGACACCCGGGCGTTTCCTCCCGCCTTATCCGGAACAGGTACCTCCCGAAGCACCCGTGTCCGGTGAGGACCTGCGTCAGGCGGAAGGTGAGGACGCCGTGGCGCCTCTCCAGCCACTCCTCAAAGAGGGGACTTATCGCCGCAATTGTGGCGTGCCCAAGGTGACCAGCACCCTAATTGCGTAACACACTATCAGTCACAATCTGAATGATTTTGAAGCATATTGCTAATCCATTGCTTCATATGTTCGAAAAATTTGTTTGCTCAACAACGTAAATAACGCAATGAATTTTGTTGAACTCTCAAAATGAAACCCATTCCTAGGTACTGTAAGTGTGTTACGCAATTACCCCGCTGCTTACGGGAATAGCGAATAATATTACGCAAAGCTGAGACAGCAGATGGTGCCACATAAACACGAAGTAAACAAAGCAAAATGTCAAATGCGAGCGCCAACATTTTTCGGCGTGTTTCAATATAATTTCAGCTTTACCTCATCCTTGTTACTATAATTGTAGGTTAAAATAATACCAAAAGGTTAAAAAAATGCTTATAAGAATTTAAAATATATTTATTTTTGTGATATTGAATTACTTTACAATAAAGTTTTAACGTTACATTCAAGTAAATAGCACTAAAAATATTGTGTTTTTACCTTCGATCAATAATAGAACTAGATTCCCGATAAGCGCTTCAAAAACGGCCCGAAAAATAAGAGCACAAAAGTATTTGTGCTCTTATTTCAAATTAGTATGGTCCAATCATAGCCAATGTGAAGCCGTCAAAACGCCGCAGTGCGCGTTCAAAAACTGTATAAATAACCACCGTAACACCATGATTTTGGAAGGAATATCTTTTTTTCGGTAAGTTTATATCATTATGTTTTTTTTTATAATATAAAAATAGAATTATCATATTATAGTAAATATAAATCAAATCGCAAATATTATGATTGGTTGACTAATGTTTGCGACAACGCGCCAACTATTGTAACAAACATCGACTGTTCTGGAACAGGGAATGCACGGAGTAGTATTGTTATTTTATATGCTATTTTTGTTTTGTAGATTTCCTAGCGACCCATTTCGCTGTGCAGAATGGGTATCTATTGTATATTTATGTGTCAATGTTTTAAACGCATATATTGAAAAAGATGTGTTTTCTGGGGGAAATAAACACAAGCATAAAATAATTGATGATGAAACTTATTATAGAAAAATTCATTGATCTAAGATTACATTATATTTGTAAAAAAGGAAACACTCAATTAAAAATTGATTCTAAAAGATAACTGTATAACAAGCTGAATCTGTTTAGGTAAAGATAATTAAACATACAATTACGTTTAAACATACCGATTACGATTTTCCAAGTACATTATTTAAAACATCCACCCTCACATGCACTTTAAATGAAAAAATAGTTTGATTTAAATCAAATTGATTTGATTCATTTTGATAACTTCTAAATCGCGTACATAATAGACGCACCCATTTTTTTATACGGGTTGATTACAATGAGCCAACACGCACACAATTAATAACAATGTAGCAAGAAAATAACTAAATATTGTACATGTTTAGTCCTACTACTTTTTTAAATCGGTCAAAAATATTTGCCACCATACAAACGAGCCTTCGCCTAAAAAATATATTCTGCTCTGCAACTCTACGTCTTTCAATACTTACTTTGTTCTGAGGATTGAAATGTAATACCAAAAACTACGTCTAATTCCAAAATAGAGTAAGAACGAAATTGTCAACAAAATGTTTTTAACCTTATTGCTTAGATTTTAAGTTTCATTTTAGAATGTGAATTTTGTGGCGTGTGTGTTGGATCATTAAGTTCCCTTCAAAATGGTTGAGCTGAATGGTGCTAATCCATGCGTCATGTTCGTGAACGGGCGCCGTCAGTAGGGACTGATCATCTCTTAGCTGCCATGGCTTATTTTAATTTTTTAATGGTTTTTGGTTTTTACCTTTTTGTTGCGGACGCTTTTAACGTGCACGTCTTTCTACATTGTTCTCACATACTTAATTTCAACATGAATGATGACAATATTTTGATTTAAAAGAGTGTCCGTGGAGTTTCTTGCCCGGTCTTCTCCATAGAGCTCTACGCTTTGGAATGGGCAACTAGCTTCAACTTTCTAACTGACCGACTCTTTGACAATTCAAAAGTGCCTGTAATTGGTTTATTTGAAATAAATGCTTTGAGTTTGAACAAATATTTTTGTACTTATTTTCAAAATGACTATTTTCGAGCGGCATTTTTTATTGCCTTTCTCCGATAACAGAAGGACCTAACAAAAATATTTTGCAATCGTGATTTAAACTTTATATTTGAGTAATAAGGTTTATAATAAACTGAGGTTGTTAAGGGGGAAGCGCTAAGGTAGCCCGCGAAATTCAAATTTTCTGCAATTTGTAGCTCAGTGTCTGGGTGTAGGTATGTTGATTAAAGTATGATACGCGACCGTAACAAATATGTATTTACAGAATTATAATATTAGATTCAGTAATACAATTCCTTAAGTTCCCTGTAATCCTGAAATGTTAATATTTCATTAATAGTCATTCAATAGAATTAATTGGTCTTAGAGAGTTGTATTGATGACTTCAATGATTATAATTCTGTAAATACATATTTGTTACGGTCGCGAATCATATCTTAATGAATATACAACCTAATACAGACCTGCAAATTGCAAAAAACATATGAAATTTTAAATTTCGCGGGTCACCCTGGCGCTTTCGCCTTAATGTTAATAAACTTTTTTCTATATTTCGTAGTACGAATTACGTTTTAAATGTGTGTGTAAACGTGGCCACTTAGCGACTTATTTTTGTTCCTGATCCTTATCTAGTGCTATTATTGAACGAAGGTTTTTACTTTAGGTTAATTCTCTGACCTGTAAAATATCCTTCATTCTTATAGTCTTCAGCTCTAAAATGTTTAGAACACAACTTTTAATGTTTTGTGACTGTAAAATGCTTGCAACGTAGCAATTTACCACTGCTTGCAAAGTTATCCGTTTTTAGTGAATTTAATGAACACCTTCGTTCCTGCATATACTACCTAATTCACACACACACACACATGCACAGCACTGATTCACTGACTGATGCATTATTACTATCTATTACAGAATATTTCTGACGAACGGATATCACTAAAATAATTTATCAGTAGATTCTAAACACACCGGCTTTCTAATTAACAGTCTTTTAACCATAGATATTTTTTTTTTATAACCATAGATGAAAAAGGAGCCCTAAATATGAAGTTTTTTTTTCTGTTTACGTTATTTATTTAACTATTTATTCCCCTTATAACGATCACTACAGGTTGCATTACCTAATACAATTGTACGGTCTCATAAAATGCATTTATTTTTAAAATTATGTACAATTTAAAATTGTTAAGAACTTGAACCTTTTACCTACCTTTTTGTTAGCTAGACTTACCATAGACGGACGCCATGTTGTTCTGTTTACCAAGCGTTTCAGGTGCGCCCTCTAGCGGGATAAATTGTCAATAAGGTTCCCTATTTAATTAAGAGTATGTACTTACCTTGTTTGAAAAGCCAAAAACAAAAATTAAACTACGATCCATTTAGTGGTACTTTACAAAAATTGCACATTTAGTTTAGGCTCCTATTTCCAATATGTGTGTATATTGGAGGCGTGGCTGATGTCTATTTATAATGTCAGGTAGGTAGGTACATAGCTTCGATATTAGACATGCGCATTTAAAACTGAAAATTAACATTTAAGACAAGATCAAATTATCTGTAGTATATTATAGCGACGTAACAAAATACAGCCACCTTATTAGTCTAGGAATGGGTGTGTCGCGTGACGCGTATTTACGACTAGCCGAGAGGACCGATGGCGCCATACGCTGCCTGTTGCGTATTATTTAAACCACAAGGTCAGACTTAACAAGCGGTTTGAAAAAATAGCAACGCATACGAGGTACTTTCAACCGTATATCTAGTACTCTAAATAATATATTCGCATTTGCAAATTTGCGAAAACGGCGTGCACGCACAAACATTATCGCCCCAGTGGCCTTCGGCTTCTTGTAATGCGCATGCCAGTGATATTGTGAGTCGGTTAATGCGGAAAAACATGTTTTTTTTTTTCGAAATCCGCTTATCAAGATGAGATACACGCCCCCCCAGTATTATTTTTAATCCGATTTTTCGTCACGATCGTAAGATATCATGTAATTAATGAATGTTGATAGTTGACATTTACGGATAATATAGGTAAGTAGTACAGTGATAGCGTAATAGGTACTCTTCCAAATAGGTAATTTTGTGTTATAACTTTTTACGTAGATTAAGTCCAGAAAACTGTTTAGAAGAAATGAAGCCTCTACTTGGTGATGACTGTCCCTCTCGTGCAACCGTCTACAGATGGTACAAACACACAGTGTGATAAGATCCCGGATTTTGTGTCATCGTGTTTTTATTGAGTTAATCGATAGAGTCTACAATTCCGACGATTAGAGTAAAACTCCGGGTTCGCTAAGACTTGTACTTTTTTTTTTTTTAATGTCAAAGTTTCGCAATATCCGACTCTTGAAAAACGAAAAAAAAATCGTTATAATTTAATGGAAGTATTTATTCCAGAATTTATTTATTTTATCGAGAAAAGGTATAATAGCCGACCGTTCTACAAATTCCTGTTGCTTTAGTATGAATGGGTCGAGATATGATTTTTTTTCTCATTTTTCGTTTTCATTTTTTTATTCATCTAAACCGCAGTAGTAGGTGGTCACTCCTACATCAAAAAATTGCTGATACTTTCTATTATGTGTAGTATTAATTCCAAAACCAAACTCGTTGGGTTCCAGGAGTTATTGGACATTTTAGTAATATCCGAAATATCCGCACTTAGGGCTGCCACTTCAACCAAAACATAATTTGTTAATTTTTATTAAGTTTTAGCTTCCTTATCACGACCATAACAAGATATCATTATTTTGTGGCTTAGATGGCAAAGATTGAGTAATTTTATAAAAGAAATTAAAAAACAAATGGAGAAATTGGTATCATGTTGACTGATACACCTTTTTTTGGAAACCGCCTATAAATTCTAACTCAAAAGACTCAACTATTAGTAAATAGAAGAAAATCTTTTCCGATGTCTCATAAGCAGTGGTCGGAGTAGGTAGAGCTGTTTTGGTTCAATGACCGCAAACGTTGATGTTAATATTTCCCGGGATTCTAACTGAAACTCCGGAATTCGATAAATTAATTGTTTTTTTGTTAATACGGTCAAAAGAAAGCTTGTCTTATGTACTGTCAGTGAGCGCACGACGTTGTCAAACTAACGTCAGCGACGCGTTGCTAATTTCCAATGTGCACACGCGCGATGTTGCCGCTCAAGTGTAACCCGCAACATGACTAGTGGAAACAAAAGAATACAATAGCGGGCTGCGCCGCTAGACGAACGCACCTGTTTTTGTCCCTTTCTACAGTATTTAAATTGTTTTTCCACAATGGTGCCGATTCCCTTTCACCGAACTAAACTATGAAAACTATCACTAGAATTCCTTACTTTTGGCTATGACAATCTTAAAGCTAAGCTGAAAAAAAAAACTAAAATTAAAAATAATTTTGACCCAACTAAAATCGTATTTGACAATCGTGAATCCACGTGGTACTTGTTTGCCCTACCCCATGTCGCGCGGGGGGGCAGCCTCAACGTGTTTTATATGGAATTTTCACTTTTTGTATGGAAAATATGAAAAATGGTTACCTACATGTTGAGTTTTAGGGGTTATGGGTCTTATAAAGGGGGTCGAAATTTTCATTATTTTTGCAATAGGACACACCATTTTCAAGATATAATCAAAAGAAGAAAAAAAAGACAGTACTGTTTTTGCACCTGAAGTCAAGGTGTTGGTGTGAATGTTCATGACATCTAAATTTATTCCACACCTTTTTAATCGCGATTAAAAATAGATTTAATTTTAAAAAGATGTGAATAGCTTTTTACAAAGTAATTTCTAGCTTATTTAATAATATATATTTCAAATCCCGGGAATCCGGGAGTGTCCATATTAGGATAACGTATCGCAAGTACAAAAAATAGCTCTACCTACTCCGACCACTGCTCATAAGTATATCAATCCACATTTAACATGAGTAATCAAAATATCATTTTTTTTTTACAATTTTTTAAATATTTTTAGTCAATTTAGTTCTTTTTATTATTAATTTTACAATTCTTTTAAATCAATTTTGTTTTACTTTTTGATTTTACAACTTATTTTGAATCAATTTTAGTGTATTTTTATATTTTACAATTCTTTTAAATCAATTTTATTATATTTTTTGATTTATAACAATTCTTTACAATAATTTATTTTGTATTTTTTTTATCTACATGAATTATATACCTATCTAATTATTTTAAGTAAATTTTCCTCATGTATTTACATCAATTGTATTGATTTTTCATATATATTACGCTGAGAATGCGCCCCTGCTTAAATTATTTACGTTGACTACACATTATTTATATACAATATGTAACTATATTTATTAAAGTATAGTTTTTGCTATAAAGCAAAATCAATGGTTGTTCCATCTGGAGTTGGAACAATTTCAGGGGACTGAGCGCCAGTCAACCTTTATACCGTAACCGTACTCTGCACTTCAACAACCTCAGTAAGGCGTGACTGAGGTACGTCGTGCACAACTACGGCCGGGGGGCTTGCCTTAACTGGCCGACCCGCGAGAAGGAACACTCTGTAAAACCCGACAGCGAAGTCGTTTAAACCCTACGGATATCTGGCGACCTCCGTAGTATGTAGCCTTACCCCCGGAATGGGCGTCACCCGGGGGTGGACCTTCTATCGACCCTACTCGTGGGAACAACAATGGAAACTAATCAAAAACCAACAAATAAACCTGGAATTTCAACACAGACGACTATAGCATTGCCAACTGACGCCGATTCAGACGACGAGATGTTTTTAACTAACCAACAGAGCCCTAACTATGCGTATCAACAGACAGATCACCGTGAAGGACATTCTTCTGGTACAAAAATACTAACTCGAATGGAAGCCTTTAAGCTGTTTAAGGGTAAAGCAAAGGAGCTGCCGCTTTCCGAACGATTGAGTATGGTTGTCAATTATTTTGGCTCTGAATATCAACTTTCACAAACTGACGAGGAGTTGAAACAAACACTTTCACGGTTTTTATCAAAGAGTCAAGATTACTTTAAGCGTTGTAAGTTTAATGAGTCCTATTTTATTAAAACAAAACGAGATTGGCTTAGTGGTACTCTTGTTAGTGGTCATTTGATATCAGTCCTTGATAATGATGAAACTTCATCAGCAACGGTTTCTAATAACGAATCTCTCTTTTCTCCGAAATCCAAGAGGTTTATGGCTTTAAGCAGAAGCCAACAATATAGATCTAAGCGAAAACTTTCGGAAGCCTTAGACAACGAACCAAATGCCCAGAAAATACAAGCTTTTGTACAATCTATTAAAATCGGAGGACAAAATCTGCCACATTCATCTGCTAAAGATTTAGAGACACTATTATGTCTCTGTCTAGAATCTGAGACTGCTCCA
This sequence comes from Fissipunctia ypsillon, assembly GCA_947568875.1. NCBI lineage: Eukaryota > Metazoa > Arthropoda > Insecta > Lepidoptera > Noctuidae > Fissipunctia > Fissipunctia ypsillon. The sequence goes on along the minus strand of OX387644.1, from coordinate 11,053,506 downwards.
ACAGAAATTCTTAAAAAAGTTCAGACATCTCCAGAACCATGCACACCTGTCGAAGCTCTGGCTATGATAACTGATAAAAATATGTCTGTCGAAACATACAGTGCAATTCGATTAGATCTTAAAAGACGTGGATTTGATGCATACCCCCCGTATAATAAAATTCAAGAGGCTAAAAAAACATGTTATCCTGACCAGGTGCAGGTGTCTGAAAGAGAAGCATCTGTGCCTTTTCAAAGTTTAGTCAACCACACTTTTACTCAGGTGATTAAATTATGTGATGAAGTCCTCATCAACTATTGTACCAAAAAAAGCATTCAAGCAGTAGATTGCATTTTAAGGGGTAACTGGGGCTTTGATGGAAGCACTGGGCAATCTTTATATAAACAATCATTCTCAGATGCAGAAGGTGACGAAAATAGTCTTTTTGCGACGACATTTACGCCATTGCAGGTTGTAACTAAAGACAGCAATGATGTTATTTGGGTAAACCCTGCACCGTCATCTTTTCGTTACTGTAGACCGTTACACTTGCAGTATAAAAAAGAAACGAAAGAATTAATTATTTGGGAGAAACAGTCTATTCAGGATCAAATACAAAATCTTACCCCCATTATAACTGAAACCTCGAGAGGGCATACAATAAAAGTTGTTGAATATGAATTATACTGTGCAGCTATTGATGGGAAAGTCCTGAATGCAATTCTATGTACGCCATCTCAGTTACGTTGCCCATATTGCGATTTGACCTCATCGCAATTCAACAATTTAGAGTTAGCATTCTCCAAACCAGTAATAAAAGGACGTTTGGTGCATGGCATAAGTCCACTTCATTCTTGGATAAGGGCCTTAGAATTTTTATTAAACCTGGGATATAAAGTAGATGTTAAAAAATGGAGGATCCCTCAAAGGTCAGAAGAGAGCCGATTAGTCGAGGACCGTAAAAAAATAATCCAGGCTAAAATCAGAGAAGAAATGGGACTTTTGGTAGATGTTGTCCGTCCAACTTCAGGGACCACTAACGACGGAAACACTGCACGCACTGCTCTTTCTGATAGAAACCGAGGAACTTTTGCAAACATTCTGAACATTGAACAGTGGCTATTAGATGGATTATATGTTATTTTAACAGTTTTGTCTAGTAACCTGCCAATTGACTTTGAAAAATTCGCAACTTTTTGCAAAGAGTTGGCATACAAATATGTTGCGAAGTATGGATGGCATCCTATGACTATCACGCTTCACAAAATTTTAGTACATGGGTCGAAAATTATAGAAAAATCAAATTTACCTATTGGCATGCTCTCTGAACAAGCGGCTGAGTCACGCAACAAATTTTGGAGGTTTGACAGAGAGCACCATACCAGAAAAAAATCTCGTGAAGCAACTATGTTTGACCTTTTTCACAGAGCTTTAGTCTCATCGGATCCCATTATCTCTGATTACAACCTCTTAGAGAGAAAAAAAAGGCTAAAAAAATCCCATTGCCACCGGCCGCATTGTCTTTGATGAGACCTGTTAATGAACAAAATCTAGCCATCGATGATTATTCACATGTTGAATTAATTGTAACTAACAATGAAGATGAATTTTAGTTCGGTTAGCCCACATAATATTTTAAAAATTCATATACATTTTCCTTTCGAATAGCCAACTCCATATTAGTTATTAGATAAAAATTAAAACACATTTTTTTTTCAAATAAAATATATTCGTGTTGGTTTTTTTTCGGATACATGAAAGTGACAACCCTAAGGAAAATTTTGAATTTCCAATAACTCCTGGAACCCAATGAGTTTGGTTTTGGAATTAATACTACACATAAAAGAAAGTATCAGCAATTTTTTGATGTAGGAATGGCCACCTACTACTGCGGTTTAGATGCATAAAAAAATGAAAACGAAAAATGAGAAAAAAAATCATATCTCTCGACCCATTCATACTAAAGCGACAGGAATTGGTAGAACGGTCGGCTATTATACCTTTTCTCGATAAAATAAATAAATTCTGGAATAAGTACTTCCATTAAATTATAATGATTTTTTTTCGTTTTTCAAGAGTCGGATATTGCAAAACTTTGACATTTAAAAAAAAAAAAGTACAAGTCTTAGCGAACCCGGAGTTTTACTCTAATCGTCGGAATTGTAGACTCTATCGATTAACTCAATAAAAACAAGATGACACAAAATCCGGGATCTTATCACACTGTGAAACAGTTTGAGCGTGGCGGTTTTAGGTTTACGTTTTAAATTTTTTATGATTTTTTTGATATCTCTCGGGACCCTAGGGTCCCGGACCTTTGGAAGGCATATGAGGGGCCGAAGCCAACTCGCAGAGGCCCGTTAGACGGTTTCAATGGAATGAGGCACCAACCGACGATTATCCCTGTACGCGCTATGCAAGTGCACCCAAGGACAACCCCCGGTTGGTGTAGGACTATTGCAGGATATGGAGACAAAAAAAATATTATTGGGCTATGGGTTTGGATAGCTAAAGTGGACTGGTTATCTAAAACTATGGAAGGACTATGGTCCCTGCCTGACCAATGTTTGATAAATACAATACACGGATAAAATGGCAGGGGGTGACTTGCACACTCAACAATGGGCCCCCGGAAACGGTCGCTAGCACATAGTGTCGTAGCGACAAGGGGGCAACATGTCCTGAGGTGCTTATGAGGACTGGAGAGGTATTTCACGGCTATCAGGACAATCCCGGAAGTACGGTCAAGATCCCTACCAGCATCTTACTGAAAAACTTCCTTCCTCCGAGCACGTTTGCTCTTGCGAATCTCGACTCAAGCCGGCCAGTTAAGGCAAGAAAGAGGTGGGAGCTCTGTTCCTCGTCAGTGTTCACTCCAACCGGGCAATAAAGGCAAGTCTGTGAGGAACAAGACTTCTCCCGGGAGACAGGGTCCGTGTGGTCGCTACTGCTCAACAGCTCGCCACATACTGCATTGCGGGTTCATCCGGCACATACCCAGAGTTCGGTCATAGTATAAAGAGAGGAAGTACGTTATCTTCATACAAACGCACCGCGCGCGGCTTGTATGTGTGCGCCAAAGTATCTATGCGTCGCCGCACGCACGCTTAAACAAATCTCGGCCCGTTTCGCAGCGCGCCAGTCGGGGCTAACATCGCACGAGGTTCGCGCGTCACGGCTTTTCGGCACCGCTAAATGAATGAAAAATGTGTGATAATCGCAGGAGAACGTATTGCTGTGTGTTTGGGTGTCTTAATAATTCATCGATTCCAGAATTGTCTGTTCAAATTACCTATTGAACAGGAAAGAAGTCACTTTTTCTAGCAAATCATTTTTACTTGATGATGAGATACCTACTTATTTTTTGTTGTATTAGTTTTCTATCAGACAGAAGAAGTAGGTAGGCCTACTTTCCCACTAGAATGTACTAGCTACTTTTGATCTGTCAATTGATTTGCCGCTATTGATTTGTTTATGTTTAGTCATGCCGATTTCTCAGTACCTATTGTAGGTATAGTAACTAAGTACCTACTTACAGTTATAAAATCGTACTTAAAAAAATAAGTAATTGACTAATTGTGAATCAGATAAATAGAGCAAAGTTCGAATCACCTACCGTTTACTCGTGCTCATCACCGCCACGCGCCGCCCGTCTGCTGGCCCGTCGCTCTTTCTTACATCGTGAAAGGTTTCATCATCGTTTAGGTACCCAGACAATACGAGTAAAAAATACAACTTCCCGACCCTTGCCAATTTATTGGCACTGAATTAAAATTTAACTAAAAGTGACAACCCTGAGACAGTAGGCAATTATATCGCGGATTGTGCCGGAGATAGCCTACTTCCTCTCTTTATACTATGGTTCAGTGCGCGCAAGCCCCACCACGACGTCAACGTAGAGATACGGCGGTGGGTTATTATTATTATATTTTTTTTTTTTATATATTTCTCGGGACCCCAGGGTCCCGGACCTTTAGAAGGCATATGAGGGGCCGAAGCCAACTCGCAGAGGCCCGTTAGACGCTTTCAATGGAAATGAGGCACTAACCGACGATTATCCCTGTGCGTACTATGCAAGTGCACCCAAGGACAACCCCCGGATGGTGTAGGACTATTGCAGAATATGGAGACAAAAAAAAATTGGGCTATGGGTTTGGATGGCTAAAGTGGACTGGTTATCTAAAACTATGGAAGGACTATGGCCCCTGCCTGACCAATGTGTGATAAATACAATACACGGATAAAATGGCAGGGGGTGACTTGCACACTCAACAATGGGCCCCCGGAAACGGTCGCTAGCACATAGTGTCGTAGCGACAAGGGGGCAACATGTCTTGAGGTGCTTAAGAGGAGTGGAGAGGTATTCCACGGCTATCAGGACAATCCCGGAAGTACGGTCAAGATCCCTACCAGCATCTTACTGGACTACTTCCTTCCTCCGAGCACGTTTGCTCTTGCGAATCTCTACTCAAGCCAGCCAATAAAGGCAAGAATGAGGTGGGAGGTCAGTTCTCGTCAGTGTTCACTCCAGCCGGCCAATAAAGGCAAGCCAGAGATGAGGAACATGACTTCTCCCGGGAGATAGGGTACGTGGGGTCGCTACTGCCCAGCAGCTCGCCACATGCTGCCCTGCGGGTTTCTGTATCTCTCTTGGTCTGGCTCCTCACCCTAGACCTGTTCCGGCAAAGTAACCTCTACCGGCACAGACCTAGAGTTCGAAGCGCGCAAGCCCCACCACGACGTCAACGTAGAGATACGGCGATGGGGCGTCAACGTAGAGATACGGCGATGGGGTTATTATTATTAAATAGCAATGTCACCTAGAAACATCATGATATTTTTATTGATGGGATCTAACAATACCCCACACCCTTATGCGCCGTTTGATTCTCTCTGCCTACCCCCAAGGGCTTAAAGTACATTTATGTAGTTTTTATAGAATGTTTATTTTTTTACATTTTCATTACAAAGTTATAATGCACCTGCGGGGCAATTGCATAACACACTCGCAGGAATAGGATTCATTTCAACAGTTCAACAACATTCACTGCTTTATTTACGTTGTTGAGCTGACAAATTTTTCGAACATTATGAAGCAATATATTAGCAATTTGCTTCAAAATCTTTTGAAGCAAATTGTTAAATCTATTGTGATTGTGATTGATAGTGTGTTAGGCAATTAGGGCTGGCTTTAGTTATTTCCTATGGAATTTTAATGAAGTTTTACGTAAGTGTATTTTATAAGTTGGTTGACTTGTAGAGCCTACATAGCTGAGATAGTTTTCCTTTTCACTTCATTGTACACATATTATACTACTAATGTGAATACTTTTCAAAAATAAAAAACAAATGGTTTAGCTGACTACTTTAAAGCCTAATATAATATATCACAAACGAATCCCTGAATCAAAAAAAAATTTCATAATAAACACCATTATTTTTGAAAGACCAAGCCAATGACACCCCACACAACGGAATAGACGAGGAAAAAAATATCATCCCCACTTTACCTGCAAGGGAGGTTTATTCATAGTTATAAACCATGCCAAATTACTGCTTTTTGTACTAAAGCTCTCTGAGCTCAGTAAACCACGGACAGACAAACAAACAGGCGGACTTGCCAAAACTTTAAGGGTTCCTTGTTTTACTATGGAACCCTAAAAAATAAAACATTGTTTTTAAGCAGCTACAGTACTCATTTATTTTGTATATTCATTTACATCACGATCATGAATACTTGCACAAAAAATAAAGGAATACTTTATTTTAAGTACTTCTTTAGTTCTTTTTAAAAATAAGTACCAAGTACAACATTTAAGTATACATTTTAGTAAGATACAATACTCAAAATCTTTGTGGAGCTAAATTTTTCTTTGTACCTATATAGGTAATTATTAAATCATCTTATGTAGATTTAATAATTGATTTCAATTACTTTAAAGTTTTTACTGAAGGTTTTTAAAAACTTCCTACTTTCAACTGTGTTCATAAACCATACCAAACAAACAGTTAATTAGGAAGTGAAAGTTGGCTTACAACAATTACCTATTTAGCATGATTTTAGTTTTTAGCCTCATATTTTTCCGTAACTATGGAATCTTAAAGGATTACAGGAATTCCCAGAAATAGTCATTTCTAGTTAAGTACCTAGGTAGTCTTTTAGTAACATGAGAACAATCTCCAGATATTTGTCGTAGCATAATTTGAATACAGTGCAACTGTTATTTTGTGATTTGGCGAATAGGTAATGAAAGAGAATCAATTAAATTGCGGGTAAACAGAAAGTCATAATCATCCTTTGTTCGGTAGTACAAATTCGTAATTTCGTGTACCTACTGTTGTATGAATGTAGAATCCACAATCAGCAGACGTATTTTTATGTTTTGACTCTATGCCATAAAAATGATTAAACATCAGGCGTTAGATGGTGATTATGATTTCGCAATTTTAATTAGGTTTTCTTTAAGAACATGGTTCAAACATGTTGTACGGAATTCAATTGAGTATTTTAAGCGAACTAGTATAGCACTTACCAAAATCTTCCAATATCGAGACGACGTACAGTGTTAGGATCAATAACACTACGTACTGCAGAGAAAATAAATTATTTTCAAAGTACAACCATAAGCTCAAATAGAATAGCAAAGCACAAACAAAAGATACCTACAATACAAAGTTTTATTTTCCCGTCATGACATTGACATTTAACAGATTGGCACTAGAGGTGCGACTTCTAAAAATCGTTTAATTAACCATTATTTAGGCGATTTAATCAACATTATCATAATAGGTCTTTGCCTATGTAATTGGAGATTCTATAACCAGCATTTTCAGATTTAATTATCTGTGGATTGGCGCGCAATGGGGTTAAAAACTGAAAGCTTGTCATAGGTGGCAGCACTTTTGTCCGTCTTCAAACCGCCATTGTTGTTTATAAATGTTCACTGTTGTGTCAATTACAAAATATACAAAAACGGGACAAAAATGTCTACGAATTTGTCTTCAGCTGACGGGTTGACTGGTTTGACTTTCGTAAATTAAAAAATAGAGGGTACAGCAGTCTTCGTCAGCCGTTTATAGATATTTTCATCACCTAGTAGAACAGACAAAAAGGATCTATCTATGAGATTCAGTGCCGGGTATGTGTTAATATTAGGCAGTAGGTAATTTGGTATGAGGGTATTAAATACAATGCAACATAGCGAAAATTGCTTGGATGCGATGTGATATTATTATATTTTGGTCGATGCTAGATAATCTTCGAAGATAATCTTCGAAGATAATCTTATCACACACACCCTTAAATAATGCATTTATATGTATAAATACCCACACGTGTCTGTAACGAAAACACACTTAGTTCCACAGACTTGGTTCTCTGTTTATGACAAAAAGCATCACCTGTGTACGAATTTTTCTGAAAAAAGTCTTCAGATTTAAAATGGATAGCACATAACCTCGACGAATTATTGAGATTCCAATTATTTAATTTTTTCGGAGAGCTCTCTCCCACAGTTTTCTTCTTTTAACATCTTTGGGGAATATATGGGTCTCCGGATTTTTGCAGTCAACAGCTGCGCAACGGGGCATATTAATTATTTATGAGTAAAAGAAGTTGATTGTTTACAAAAAATGTATGGATATTGACAGCTAGCAGTCAAAATTTAAGACGGACAATGGTGGCAACATCTGAAGTGAGCAAGTGGCAGTTTTTATCCTCATTCGAAATTCATATAAATTTTATTCGAAAGCCGTGTTAATTTAATTTCAAATTCAGTAATTTGTTTTTAGATAGCTTTTTGTTTTTGTGAAACTGTGATTGTTTTTGGCACCATGGATAAACTGAAAATCCGTACAATTTTCGAATATGAGTTCCTACGTGGAAGTACCGCTGCGCAAACAACACGAAACATAACCAATGTGTACGGGCCTAACACTGCTTGCATAAACACGGTCCATTATTGGTTCCATCGTTTTAATCTGGAAATTTTGAGTTGAAGAACGAGCCTCGGGGTCGGCTGGTGACTATTGTCCACTACGACGAATTGAAGGTGATAGTGGAAGTCGATCGATTAGGAGCGACCCACCTCCCTTGTTTCCTTGTTGTTGTTGTTGTTGAGGAATGCATACTCTATGGTGGTGTTGCTTAGCAATACTTTTCTGTTGATGAATGACGTATTTTTCTTCTAATATATACTGATACCGTTTCTCTTATTAACTGTTTTTCTATATCCTGACCACCTAACTTTAACAGTTGTTTTGTTGTTGTTTCGCCACAAACAATACTCTCTCCGAAAAACGCCTACACCCTTTTCAAAAAGAGATTATTGCAAAGAGTAGTAACTATTTATAATGGATAAGAGAAGCAAGTCGACCATAAAGAACGGCCATGAAGAAAGTGCTGCTGTCTATGAAACTTTATCAGAACTAAACACCAAGGCTGTGGGATATATATAAATATATATACCTATATTATTTTATTAAGTCTACCGCCATATTTGAAACGGATTGAACTGGAAGGCTACCTTACACCGCAGCCAGATTTGCATTTAATAAAGAAAATAAATACATCACCACAGCAGAAAGATTTTAACTTAAAGAGAATAAGAACAATAATTAAATGCAAATCGGGTTGTTGGTGTCCGATCGCCTATAAATTAAAATAATAAAACCAAATCACAGTAAACAACATTTTTAATTATTTAGACATCAATCATTGGTTCACCAAATACATTTTAATAACAAATTAATTTAATATACTGGTCCGTGTGGGCCCTAAATGAAATAAGAACGGTCAAACATGAACACCAAATTATATTACATCAGTGATGCCATTATTTTACTTTTTTGGTTTCGTTTTATATTTTAAGTAGTATGAAAGGGTTGCTAATTTAATTTGGTCATCACCATCATAGTTGCATTTGCCTGATAAAATTCTATTAACAATTTTGCACCAACTATACACTAATACATTTACAGAGATATCTGTAAAGCATTTTATCACCATTTCTGTATGTTTATTACAGTTATGATACGAAAAATCAGACGTTGTTTCTACAAGAAATTTAATTCTTTCTTTTAGACCTGGTAAGTGCACATCATGTGTTAAAAAATTGGATACCACAGTTTGGATGTGGCTAAAAGATAAAGATAAATTTTGAGAAGGATATAATAACCAAGTTTTGTTTTTATTATACTCCCTTAATTTTATAAATTCATTGCCTAATTCGTCTTTACTGCCACACAGAGAAAGCTTACATTTTTTGCACCCTTTTACCAGTTTTAATACTTTTGTTAATGCCCATCCACAAACATAATTTCTTTGGGAGATGCCAGAAGTTTCGATGTTGTCTCTCGTAAACAATTCATGTGGCTCACCAATGTACACATTTCCATATTTAACTGGTTCTTCCTGGTTTGTTTCTTTTTCTGTTATAAAAAACTGCAATGACTGTAGGCAAGAATTTGTGTCCTCTTCACAATTTGCACGAGGTGAATGGTGAGCACTAAAATTGTTTAAAAGCAATGTTTTATATGTTCCTTCAAAGCCTACACAATTTGGTGAGACATTGCAAGCACTCATACTCCTGACATTGCCAAAGAAATTTTCCAGAGGATCCTGGTTGCAGTTTGGAGTCAGGAAACAATCTTGATAGTATTTCTCATTTAAAGTTTTCCACAAAAGTTGGTATCCCTCTATGGTTTTAATCCAATTTGGTAAAGATGGCACTCGTTTTACTGCTTTGCTTACCTTATCAACATACCGTACAGAATTCAAAAAGCTTTTCGCATCATTCCACAGTTGGTGATGTGGAGAGTTTTTTTTTACAGCTCCTGTATACATTTTGCCGTTTTTTATATTAAAAGTACCACCATTTAGGCTATCAAATAACTTGTCAATAAGAAGTATAAATGGTATGATTTTTTCCATTTCTTTTGGAACATCATTCCTAGTTGACAAATGTTTGATGCCAACAGCTACGCTGTGACTAAACAGCTGTGCAGCTGGCTTAACCCGCATTTTATTAATTTTTTCGGGGATTACATGCTCCTCTGTAAGGTTGTACATCAACCGAAGCTCACCAAAACACTTGTCAGCCTGATATAGTATTTCAAAATATTCCCATTTCACTACTATCTCCTCTTTTAAAATGGGATCAACAAATATTAAATCCTTATTTAATAAATTGTTCCTCAGACCTTTTAAGAGGTGGGGCACATCATACAGGGCTATTATTTTTTTACCACCAACAATGAAAACATTGTTTCTGAAATTTTTTCCATTCCTTAAACATTGACGTTTTGCATCTAACATAAGGCTGATGATAGTGGCAGTATTTACTCCACTTTGGTCACAGACAGTCACTAAAACCTGTAGTCCAGTGGACTGAATATTTGTTATAACATTTATAATAATATTTTTTAAATCTACAGACTTCATATTTTGGCTAAAGTAATAGGCAACTGGCTGCTTAAAATTTTTTCTCAAACCTTTGATCATAAAAACTGTGACATGGTCAGCAAACTTATGGGTCTTGTAAGTGCCAAGGTTCTCAAAACCAATAATTTCATCCCTAGATTTGTAATAGTGGACCTGCGGAGTTATAGACATTTCGTCAAAAATCAGGCTACATAAACAGTCTTCGGCATTCATTTTCGAAACAGTATTTTTTAATTTTTCAAAAATTATTTTGTTTATGCCAGGAACCAATTTAACCGATTTTAACAAAGTCCTCTTAGATGGCAAACAAAAATACTTGCTGAGAAGGCTATAACTTTTTGGACTCTTTTTTAGTAAGGAAAGTGAAAGTACTTTTTCTTCCTCAGTAAATCTCCGACCTCTTGAACTTTTTCCCGACTCCCTGCATTGTAATCCAGTGAGAATTCTGGCTGCCTTGGACATACCACTAGTTATTTTAACAGACGATCGTGCCATTTTTCTTCTCTTGACAGTCGGGTTTTGAATGACTCTTCTTTATTCTTCATCCGAGTAACCATTTTCTTCAAGTTTTTGATTTGCCTTTGGTAATCTTTGATTTGTTGATTTGATGTTTGCAATTTAGAAGGTTCTTTCTCATTATGCGGCACACAAGCTTCCACTGATGTTTCCACATGCACATGGCTCGTAGATGCAATGCCTATAAAGAAGAAAGTAAATACTGGTTAGAAAGTATAATTTTATCCAGTATTATTACATTAAAGTAAATAACTTTATTTATTAACTTCTCAGAACCAAAACAAATAAAGATAACATGACAACCAATACATTTGTGGATGGTTAAAGTGACAATCATTTTTGGTCATATTAAGAACTGCCTTGTATTTGCAGATCGTGTATCTGCAGATCTGATCTGAAATATTATGTCTGACAATAATCATTTACCTGTATCCTGTGTTACACCAGATGATGATGATGGTATAGTCATTTCAATCTTTGTTGTGGAAACGGCTAGGCTCATCCTTGGTAAGCAATAATTATGCTCTGTATGCAGATCTGTTATTACTTTTGGGACACCTGAAACATAAGTAATTTGGTCAATCACATATAAACTGGAGAACTCAGAAGTGGAGTGAGCGATAGGACTTAGGATTTCGCTCCCACCCTGTCTAACCCAGAGGGGTTAGACAGGTGCTTTAGGAGGGTGCTTTAGTTCACAGCACAGTTCACAGCTTTGGTAGTAACGGTAACAAATTCAAAATTTCCCGGGACTGACTGTGACAATCAGACTGACAGTTCTGTCAATATAGTTTTGCAAAAGTTTAAAAGATTGCAGCACTTGCATGTCATTAAGGTCGAAAATATCAACAGTTCTAAGTTTCATGCCCCCTCATGGATTATTGTCCATGCCCAGGGTGCACCGGCCCGACAACTGCTCTTTCCCTCGAACGTATCCATAAGGAACCAGCCAGTGCCGGTTTCAGCATTACAGATGCCCTGGGCGAGATTTCTGTGGCGCCCCTCTCCACTTTTGGAGATTTAAGAGGGGCGAAAAATTTTTGCACTTCGCCTTGGAAAGGTTTTCTTTTGTCCATTCATACAGAAATATGAGATACTTTGTCGACGTATGCAGAAAAGGGAGAATGCATGATGCAAGAGCTAGCGCAGCGAGGTCGAAAATGTTTGTATCTACCCCGTTTCAGATAGGTTTTTAAGAAATTTTATCTTTTGAACATTCATACTATAACAGGAGTTACTTTGTCAACCCGTGCAGAAAGTTCGAGAATTAGGAGAATGTAGGATACAAGAGCGAGCGCAGTAAGGTCAAAAAAATTTGTACGCCGCCTCGGCTAGGTTAGGTTTTCTAAACCAACAAATCAAACCGCCTTTTACTTACTGAACATAAATTTTGTCCATATTAGGGATTTTACTAAAAATTACATGCGCCAGAGGTGAAGGGGCGCCACATCAGTGCGCCTTCGGCGCCCCTTCAACCCTGGCGGTCTGGGCGGTCGCCCAACCATGCCATACCCTAACGCTGGTACTGGGACCAGCAGGTATCAGGCACACGAGGAGGCTTTCTGCACGCACCCCAGGTTAGGCTAACCTTTTTTTTTTTTTTTTTTTGGTGACGGGGTGGAAATCCTCATGGATGTCCTCTGTCCTGGGGTGGACAGAGGGGTCTGTCAGACTCTTACTGACTAAAACCACCCCGGTGTTCCCTCGCACACTTGCACCGGGGGCTACGGGGGCACTTAAGCACTCTTCAACGCAGGTTAGGCTAACCTAACCTAACCAAACGTAACACTGATCAACACTGATCTTAGATTCTGAAGGGATATTTATGGTTCCTGGTGGTGTATTCTCTAAAGATCCCACCGTGAAAATTTAGGTGAAGTGAGCGTGATGTGAACTGTCAACCCACCTTACTCTACTAGGGATTGAGCTCACTTCAAACTCACTTCACTTAAGTGCTCACGGTGTGATGTTTACAGAATAGATCGGCTGGTAGGTAAAAGAAAGGTTGTCTATCATAAATGAAAACCATAGTTAGGATAGTATATTCACTAACCTCCTTACTAATAAACGTTGTATAGCGTCTGTATAGTTACACAATGCTTTGTATTCTTCTTTCGAAAGTCAAATTACTGACCACTGAAAGAGAGAAATCGGTGTGTAACCATTTACCTAATATAATACGTTTATTAGTAAGGAGGTAAGAAAATATACATATCTATATGCAAACATAAACATACACGTTCTTCCCATGAGGGTCGGCAGAAACTGCACAACGCCATCTGCGCTAACGCCTTACATACTCCTTTTGCTTCGTTTACGTAAGAAAATATGTATGTAAAATGATGCTAAAATTTAATAAAAAAAAATATATTCCAGGTTTATCCCACACATAGGAGGAATGTCGTCATAGTAAACAAAAATTTCTAGCCTATCAGACGCTTTGAGTTAGTTTCAAGTTTGTTGGAGGGTGGGGACGTTTCTTCCCAATGTCCTTTGCAGGACGGACGAAGTTATCGGAACCTTTCTTCACCATGCTAGCATAAAACGTATTTCCCGATGGATTCAACTTAGTCTGTACGCCTCTTTGAACTGCTGGAGAGAGACCACAACGTTCTGGTGAACCTGTAGGTGCTGGATTGTGGTACAGGCCTAGATCGTTTTCGAATTCAACTATTGGTATAAGACGGCTATCTGAGAAGTCCCACTTGAGACCTTCCGGCAAAGAGTGGAGACACGAAGCTTCTGGTCCGAGTTCATTTTACCCTCACCGACAATAGTGCAAACTTCGTTCAGAATGGCATCTATAGATCCTAACCATTTCTGGATCTCTGGCGTACTGATGACTTCACTCGGTAATTCATTCTCCGTGGGTGCTGGTGGATTTGGATCGCTCGGGAGTAAAGGCCGAACCATTACCCCGTCGGTGGAGGGCTTCGCCGTAGTAATTGGTTACGATCAAACGGGCTCGATCCTGAGCTAGAAATTCTACGAGAAACACTTAATTTATTGTTTATAAAAAGTACTTAGTTCATCTTGCACATGAAAGTCGGTAAAAACCTACAAGTCACACGCAATACACCTTACTTATAATTATACTGACGACGGCGCAAATCATCATCATCTGCCTAGCCTTTTCCCAACTATATTAGGGTCGGCTTCCAGTCAAACCGGATGCAGCTGAATACCAGTATTTTACATGGAGCGACTGTCTATGGCGCAAATATTTATTTGTCGTAATTGTTTATTTCATTATAATCAATACAAAATATACCTCCGCTTAGTCTCGTGTCTCGTAAAGCCGATGAATAGGGATCTTAGTGAACTGATTGGCTCTAAAACCGAATTGGTTTGATGAAAGTATATTTGTTGTCTCTAAATATCTTACTAGTCTTTTGTTTTTGTAATATTTTGGGCAATGTGCTAAAAAGAGAGATGGGTCGGTAGTTGTATGGTCAGCTTATAATTTTATTACGGTTATAATTAATGGACTGGAAATAGAAGGACACTTTACAGTTCAGTTTTCCCTTTCCAGACCGACTTTTCGGCGCTTGTAGAATTACAGTTTTTCAATATAGTATCATACATATATACTAATTCCATGCACTGCACCAGCACTTTGTTTCTAAATAATCTGTGGTTAATATGTCATGTCATTATTTTAATGTCACACATGTCAATCTGTATGGGGTACCTTGTTTTGTTCATTACAATACGCAGTGTTTTTTAAAATGTTAAAAGTGTAATAAATTTAATTATTAGGATATAATTAATTATAAATATTTGTAAATAATTCCCCTGTAATATAATTACTAAAATGGTTAGTGGATATAAAATTTCTACAATATTATTTCTATTGGAGTAACAGCGAAACAACAAATTAGCTTTTATCAACTTTATGATTCAGAGTTATCAAGACGATCCCAGTTGTTATGTTGGTTCCTTCCCCAAGGACTTCAGTTATGGGCCTTTCGAACAAAATGGAGAGGGCGACAATACTTCATTACAAGAAGATCACAAGCCACGAATTCTTCTAATGGGACTTAGAAGGTATTTTTACAAGAAGTCTTATACAATCATGGATATAAAATAATGGCGCAAGCTAAGGGCTCAACTCGCCGAATCCGTGAGATGCATACATCACTAGAACACCATTAGTATTACTGATCATAAATTGTCATGGCTTACTTTTACCATTGTCTAGTAGTTATTTAAAATTGCTATAAATTCTTATGAAAACCCCATAAATATCACAAAAATCAGAGTCAAACAAAGCAATATCATGCTTGGATTTATAAGATTCAAACAAGCCATTACATGTCTCAATTATTTCCTTACAATTTTAGATCTGGAAAGTCATCCATTCAAAAAGTGGTTTTTCACAAAATGTCACCAAATGAAACATTGTTCTTGGAGTCAACAAATAAAATAGTTAAAGATGACATAAATAACAGTAGTTTTGTACAGTTTCAAATCTGGGACTTTCCGGGCCAGATTGATTTTTTTGATGCAACCTTTGATTCTGACACAATATTTGGTGGCTGTGGTGCCTTGGTGTTTGTGATAGATGCTCAGGTGGGTGTTATTTCTATTTAATTAAACCAATTTCTGAAATGAAGTTTCCAATCTATACAAATGAATATGTTTACACTATCTTTTTCAGGATGACTACCAAGATGCTCTTGATAAGTTACAGCTCACAGTCACAAAAGCATATAGAGTGAACAGTAACATAAAATTTGAAGTATTTATACATAAAGTAAGTACAGACAGTAGATGTTTTTCATTGTAATATGATTTAATTACATAACAACATCTGTATATTTCAATAATCTGGGACAAATATTTGATTAAGGATGACTAATTTAGGACCAGTTGGTATGTTTTTATTGTATGCTTTTAGAATTTGAATAAACATACTTGATACTAGAAACTTTACAACAGTAAGCGCCTAGTTCAGTTTCTATCATGAGTTGTGTTGGTATATTCACTGTTCCTCATACTTCCTTATCTATTCTGGTAATATTTGTAACTTCTATTAAAATAATCCTAGCATTCATTTAGTTTCTATTTTCAAGTAGCTATTCCATGACTGCTAGTATTCTTAAATAATTGTATGGGTCTGTAAATACACTACCTACCAAACATAATCCATGGAAAATGCTTCAAATGTATTATAATAACCCCACCCTTCGATCAATAATAGCACTAGATTCCCGATAAGCGCTTCAAAAACGGCCTGAAAAATAAGAGCACAAATATTTTTGTGGTCTTATTTCAAATTAGTATGGTCCAATCATAGCCAACGTGAAGGCGTCAAAATGCCGCAGTGCGCGTTGAAAAACTGTGTAAATAACCACCGTAACATCAAGATTTTGGAAGGAATATTTTTTTTTCGGTAAGTTTATATCATTCAGTGTTTTTGTGAATAATAAAAAAAAACCGAATTAAATGGTAATATAAATCAAATCGCAAATATTATGATTGGTTGACCAATGTTTGCGACAACGCGCCAACTATTGTAACAAACATAGACTGTTCTGAAAAAAGGAATGCATGGAGTAGTATTGTTATTTTTGTTTGTAGATTTCTACGGCTCGTGGCTTGTGGCTAAGAAATAACAGCCGCACGGGTCGATCGATCAGGTTAAGCTACGCTTGCCGCGGTTGGTCCGTGAATGGGTAGCCATCTTTACATATCAAGACCCCTCCATGCCTCAGAAAGCACGTTAAGCCGTTGGTCCCGGCTGTCATTTGTTTTAATGCAAATATTTTTTATAACTGCTAAATTGCGTACGTAAACGTACGTAAATGGGTGCGTACACGCACCCATTTTTTTTTATACGGGTTGATTTCAATGAGCCAACCCGCACACAGTTAATAGCAATGTCGTAATAAAATAACTAAATATTGTACTAGTTTAGTCAGACTACTTTTTTAAATCTGTGTAAAATATTTGTCAACCATACAAACGAACCTTCGCCTAAAAAAATATATTCTGCAACTCTACGACTTTCAATACTTACTGTGTTCTGAGCATTGAAACGTAATAAGTACCAAGAACTACGTCTAATTCCAAAATAGAGTAAGCACGAAATTGTCAACAAAATGTTTTTAACCTTATTGCTTATAAGTTAAGTTTAATTTTAGAATAAATATTTTTTACTTATTATATAAATGCCTTTATTTTCAAGCGACATTTTAAATTTATTGCTTTTAACCTTTCTCCGATGACAGAAGGACCTAACAAAAATAAAACTTTATGTTTGAGTGATAAGGTTTATAATAAAGGTTGTTAATGTTATTAAACGTTTTTCTATATTTCGTAGTAGATACGAAATATAAATGCTTTAAATGTGTGTGTAAATGTGGCCACTTCAGCGACTTGTTTTTGTTCTTGATCCTTTATCTAGTGCTATTATTGATCGAAGACCCCACCGCCATATTTATATGTTGATGTCGTGGTGGGGCATGTGCACTCCTGAAGTCTAGGTCTGTGCTGGTAGAGTCTACTTCGCTGAAACAGGTATAAGGTGGGGAGCCAGACCAAGAGAGACATATAAACCCGCAGGGCAGCATGTGGCTAGCTTTTGGGCAGTAGCAACCCCACGGACCCTATCTCCCAGGAGAAGTCTTGTCCTTCACCACTGGCTTGCCTTTATTGGCCAGCTTGAGTGGAGATTTGCAAGAGCAAACATGCTCGGAGGACAGAAGTATTCTAGTAAGATGCTGGTAGGGATCTTGACCGTACTTCCAGGATTGTCCTGATAGCCGTGGAATACCTCTCCACTCCTCAAGCACCTCAGGAAATGATGCCCCTTTGTCGCTGCGTCACTATGTGCTAGCGACCGTTTCCGGGGGCCTATTATTGAGTGTGCAAGTCACCCCCTGCTATTTTATCCTTGTATTGTATGTATAAAACATTGGTCAGACAGGGGCCATAGTCCTTCCATAGTTTTAGAAAACCAGTCCACTTTAGCCACCCAAACACATAGCCCAATAATTATTTTTGTTTCCATATCCTGCAGTAGTCCTACACCAACCGGGGGTTGTCCTTACACTTGCATAGTGCGTACAGTGATAATTGTCAGTTGGTGCCTCATTTTCATTGAAAGCGTCTAATGGGCCTCTGCGAGTTGGCTTCGGCCCCTCGTACGCCTTCCAAATGTCCGGGACCTCTGGTCCCGAGAATGTCGAATAAATTTAAAAAAATTATAATAGAAAATAACTGTTTCAAAGCACCCTAAAAAATTGTGTAATCTAAAGTATCTTCAATAATTTCAGGTTGATGGTCTCAATGATGATTACAAGATGGAATCACAAAGAGACATTCACCATCGAGCAACTGAGGACCTGGCTGAAGCTGGGCTGGAACATGTTCACCTGTCGTTTCACTTGACCTCCATATACGATCACTCCATATTTGAAGCATTCAGTAAAGTAGTACAAAAGCTGATTCCACAGCTACCAACCTTAGAAAACCTTCTGAACATCCTCATATCTGTGAGTAAAGGGACAATTGTGAAAAATAAAATACATAAAAGTGTTAAGATACTGAAAAAGACAACCACACAACCAAAAACAAATTTTATTGCGTTTAGCTAGGCTATATCGAGACCAGATGCGTATGCCCATCTGGGGGGCGGAGTAGATCTAACATGAGCAAGTAAACCTAATATGTATATGACGTAGCCAGATCTTGGAATTGATCATTTCATGAAGTATTCGACCATTTCATGAAGTGTTCAACCATTTCATGAAATGGCTGTATTTCATAAAATAGAACATCAACCGCTGGTCACATCGTGATGTGGTCTGGCCAGATAATTAAATACTCAACGTTTGACGATATGAACAGTTCAACGCACGACTACTTCATGATGTGGCCAAACATACGTGATCAGATCATAAAATGGTTATGCACTAGTAGAGGCGTTGATCTCGCATTGTTTTTGTTGTGCATCTCTTTTTTAGGGTTCTAAAAATACTAAATATCCAAGTAACTGCGACTAACTTGGATGTAGCGCTCGCCGGCCGCTGCCGCGGCACCGCTCGCTTCACTCGCGAGCGGTTGGTCACAGTTCTAACCTAACCCATTTGGTCGGGGTGACACTAGTGGCGTGAAATGCAAATACTTTGCGATATGCCTGGTTGTCAGTTGGGAATGTTGATAAATAGGTTGCTTTCGTCACGATATGCCCATTTCTACGATCGGACCACGACAGATAGCCTACATTAATGATATGACCAAATGTCGACTGACATATCATTAAAACGTTGACGTTTAAACAATATAGTCAATTTTAGCTGGCCATTTCATGAAACAAAACCATTACATGAAAGGACCGAACACTTCATGAAATGATCAATTCTAAGATCTGGCCATGACATATATATTCTTATCTTTATTTTCAGAACTCGGGCATAGAGAAAGCATTCCTTTTTGATGTAGTATCAAAAATCTACATTGCAACAGACAGCTCTCCAGTAGATATGCAGAGTTATGAATTGTGCTGTGATATGATTGATGTTGTTATTGATATTTCTTGTATATACGGGTAATTTTTTTAAATATTGATTTCCAAAAAGTATGTTTCTGCTATCGTGACTTCAAAACATGTCACTGAATTTGTCCTGGACCTTGAAAGTGAAAAAGGGCTTCATTTAGACACCTTCCAGACTTACTAGTCTGTAACCAATTGTGGTAACATGCTTCCTAAATAATGTTATGGCATTTGTATGTCATCTTTCTAATTAACTGGAACTGTGTCCAATTAGTGTTGTTGTTGTTTCAGCATGGTGGATGAAACAGAAGTGAACACATTCAACAGTCAAAGCTCAAGTTTAATAAAACTGAACAACGGTACTGTTTTATACTTGCGTGAGGTCAACAAATTCCTTGCACTTGTTTGTATTCTGCGTGAAGAAAACTTTCAAAAACAAGGTGAATTTTATATTACCAAATGTCATTTTTATCCCTTCCTCTCAACATGTGATAAAGTCAAAATACTGTGATCTTTTGCCCTGCGTCAACGCCTTTAAAACGCGTTTGCAGCGAATCACCAACGCTAACTTTACCCTGTATCAGGATGTATGAAAGAACGGTAATAATGCTCTTAGTAAAAATACGGTTAAGAAATTAGAGTAAAATTGAGCAAAAATGCATTTTAATTTCAGGTGTGATAGACTACAATTTCCTGTGCTTCCGTGACGCAATAACTCAGGTGTTTGAGTTACGCAACAAATGTCAGAATGCAATTACGTCCAGAGCAGCATCGGGTACTCCTGAACCCATACCCAACGGCGCAGCTGACTCAACAGAAAGTGCTTCCGACCGTTCACAAACACATTTACCATAGCATATCAACGCGACGCTTATTTTTGCAAACTTAATATATAATAATATTAATATGTGTAACTATATTTTAAATAACATTAAGTACGTGAATAAAAGAGCATAATTATGTTATATGGTACTTGTTTATTTCATTATTAAATTACTAGCTTTTGCCCGCGGCTTCACCCGTGTGTAGATCGAAAATTATCCCACGGGAACGTACTACCGGGATAAAAAGTATCTCATGTCCTAACCCAGGTCATGGTCTACCCATGTGTCAAATTTCATCCAAATCCGTTCCGTTATTTTAGCGTGAAAACGTAACAAACAAACAAACTCACTTTCGCATGATCTAGTCTAGACAAACGGAAAAGAGGAAACCCTCCTCGGTGGCACAAGGGAGAGTCCATTAAAAATGTAAGTTTGTATTAATAATAATATTTACTTTAGTATCTATACAACTAATATATTTATTAAAGTAAATCACAATTTGTATTTACAATACAATCTTAATATAAAACTATAAACTACTTGTTACACAAATACTTAATAAACTAATAATAAAAACTTCATCACATGTTAACCTAAATTACCCTAATCTCTAGCCACAACGATACGTCAAACAACTAGTCGAATAACCCACCCCTAACTGTTCCCGGCGCAAAGGTGCCCATAACGCTTGCTGCATTGCCACGTTGGATAGCAATGACTAACCTTTGCACCAAGAACGAGCCGGAGCGGGAGTCACCCGTTTTGTCACGGAGCCTGTGCCCAATCTCACTAATGAGCTTTTTGGCCTCAGAGCCCCAACCACCCATGGTCTCAACGGCAATGGGCACAAAATGGTAACGGCTCACCAACGGTGCGTACTTCACCCTCTTCCTCTCAGCGGCGTCTTCCACTGCTGCCGACGGCGAGAGGACGGTGCGACCAAGGTGGCTGGCGGCAACAGTGCTGACGCAAGTTGCGTCCCATATTAGGCACTTGCCGTCCCTCCAAGGCACCAGGGTCAGCCCGTCAGGCCTCTTGCCGTCAGTCCTGCATAGACCCGGAGGCTCCAGTACGCAGGGGACATCTGCTGATATAAATGCCCTCCGCACAATATCATTGAGCGCGTGGTGACGCGGGAACCTCCCCGAGCAACGACGACAACTCAAAGCATGATGGCCATCGGCTTCTACCATGGAACCGCAGGTGCATCTGTGGGGTTCACACACCTTGCAGCCCAGGCGGAGGGCAACGGCCACACGCAAAGAGTCGTCATCAAGCAACGTGCCCAGGTGAGGCGAAGGAAGCGCGTGCAACCATGCCCCCGATTTCGGCTGCGATACAGCTCTGAGTCTGGCTAAATCAGCCTCCGAGAAACCCACCAACATGTTTTATTTTGTTTTGAGTTTTTTTTTAATAAGTACTAGAATCTATTCAGTAGATTATATCCTGCATTATTCAATGAACAAATCAATTAGAAAATATTATTATTGTTTCGATTCATTTTATCTTATTATGTGCTCAGGACCTAATGAAAGTATTTATTTAAAAATGTTTTTACATATGTATGTAGGTATCTTCCATTTTTTTAAACGGCAAATCTGATAATGCACCATATACTTCGTATTTATTTGTCTATTAAATTTAAAATGAAACATAATTATGTGTTTTTGAATTTCAGGCCACATCATGAAAATTCTGAATCGTTATTCCCGTCGGATGACGAACTTCGGCAGCCACGTGAGCCTGAAAAACTCAAGCCAAAAAAGAAAAATACCATCGTCGGGGGCCGCACACAGTACATCAAGGGTAGCCGAGCCTTTACGCATGCACCGTCTCCACCACTGGCTAAAACCAAGAAAACATCAAACCTATCGCCCCGAAGAAAGCCACATTGACATAAGAAAGAACATTGTAAAAAGCCACGAAGAATAATATTCTTTACAAAAATCTTATTCTTTGTGACTTTTTTCTTGCGTACAAATCATCAACTTTTTCTAGAAATTTTTCTTTTGGAGTCTGGTCCCTCGATGCTAATCATCATACAATGCATCAAAGTTTCAGGTAGCATTCTGTTTCTTGCCTTATTTAGTATTCTGTTCATCGTACTAAATGATCTTACGACGGAGGCAGTGGTTACGGGAATGACAAGAAGGATTTCACAAAGTTTTTGTAATTCGCAGTCTGCTTCTAAGATTTTTGCGATTGGATTTTCACCCGTCTCCTTGTACATTCCGCTTTCTAGCATTGACTTGATGTAAAATTTAAATGATTTAAGGTCTGCCACATTTTCCGCATTAAGCGTAGGAAATTTGTCACAAAACTTTCTTACTTCTGTGTCTTGTAAAGCTATTAATGATTGAAAGGTCTCAAAACAATTGATTTGTCATTGAATCTGTCTTTTATTTAATTAATTACGCTTTCACAATACATCTTAATCCCTTTAAATGTTTCAGTTGCATTTTCATCAGCAACCAGGTGCACTTCAGATTTTAATTTCTCTATTTCGAGCTGAACTTTTATTTGCAGAGGGCTATTGACATCTTCGCACTGCTTTGTAATATCCTGCAAGTGTAGTTTTGTGGTGGTAATTAGAGGAATTACTTTGGCGAGACACAATTCTTTCTTTTGCAAAGCAATGCTGAGGTAAGAAAGTGCACTGAGAAGTTCATTCATTATGTGATAGGTGACGATGAAACTCATTTCTTATTTCCAGTAAGATGCCCCCTGCCAGTGATGTAAGATCTGCGCCTTCTTTTTGGATATGTTTACAAGCCATTATAATTGACTTAAGGGTCCTAAAAACAGCATTTACTATCCTGTAGTGTGATAACCATCTTACTTCAATACATTCTGGAATCTAAAGAATGGGATCATTAATCACTGCTTGAATTTCATGTAGAATATTTTCCTTTTTAGGGGACTAGCTAAACAGCTTGTATATGTCTTTTAAAACATGAAAAAACCTCTTAACCTTTTTATTTTTATTTCTGCAGGAAGCTGCTGCCAGAGTCAATATATGTGCTTTACAGTGTATGTAAAAAACTTCTTTATTTGCCTTTTCTGATAGCTTTCTTTTCACACCACCAACGTTACCAGCCATATGGTTGGAAACGTTGGTTGAAGCACCATCAAATCCAAAAGCAATAATATCGTTGTAATCTAAATTAAGAGCAGTGAGTTCCTTGTCAATAGCATTTGCAATAGTTTCTGCCTTTCCATCGGGGATTTTGACAATTGCCAAGAACTTTTCCACAGGAACTTTATCTTCCATTACTCTGAACATCATACTTAGCTCCATTTAGTTTCTTAAAGAAGTACCTTCATCAGCTAAAACGGAGAACTTCGTTTTCTAATGTTTCCTTCAACTCATCTCTTAAAACTTCACCCACACATTCTAGTAGTTCACAAGCTGTTTCCTTACTACTATAATTAGAGCGCTCACTTAGCGCATATCTCCATGCTTTAAATTCGCCATTCATTTTGTCAAGAATACTTTCAATCAAACTCTCATATTTAGTAGTGTGAGCTATTTCTTCCTTTATTAAAAAATACAAACCCTTCCTATTCAACTCTTTTTCACTATCACTCTGTTGAATAATTTGAGCATGAATGGGTTTTTTCATGGCCGCCTTCTGAGATTTCTACACTTATATCCATTTCTACACTTATCCATTCTACGCTTATAGTATGAGCTGATGAATGCTCATGCTTCTGTAATTTTCCGTCCTTTCCTAAAGCCTTTTTGAATTATTTGAATGGAACTGTTATGAACACCCCATCTGTCTTCTGCAAAACTTTTGGCTCATTTTTCATAAAAATTTGGCATAGTTTACAAAATGCACCTCCACTTTCGGTATCGTAAACTAGCCAACTATATTAATTTCTGTTTCCATTGTTTATTATAGTGCCGTTCTCCTTTATCAGATGGTTTCAGACTAGACGACCCAGAATCTGTATTTAGCACGTATGGTTCATTAGGATGAACGGATGGTCCAGCTTCATATTCTTCTTTCGGTTTTTTAGTAGGTGCCGCCGCCGGTGTGGCTCGAAAATAGCTGTCTATTGTTCTCTTCATTCTAGAAAATAGTAAACAAGTTGTGCGTTGCCGGCTACGTTTATTTCTACACTATAAAAACAATTGAAACTTAGACTGGACGAATATAACACTATTCAGCACTTCTGGCGACACTATTACGATGAAACGGAAGCGGAACGTCACGTTACGACCTCACGACACGAAACTGTTGAACAAAACGGATAGTACGAATACAAAACTATTCAGCACTTCACCACACTATCAAACTATTTAGTACTTCACTTTCCAAGTTTACACCTTCCGATTATCTACTATTTTCAAACCGTCACTATTCACTGTACTGCTATACTGCTCTGAGATCTGTTACTGTATGCTTGCCGCATTTTTTTCCCTAACTATGGCATCTCGTAGTTGGCCAAGAGTGGCCGTGACTACTTAACCGGTCAATCCTGTGGCTGCCTTAAGCGAACTCAAAGCCAGAGCAGAACGTAACTCGCTATAAATACTCTGCAGCGAACTTTACACTACCCTACCACCTACCTACCTTCCTATCTACCTTTTTTACTTTACTTTTTTTACTTTTTGGCGTTAAGTTCGCCTCTGTACTTTTCTGTGCATGAAGTATCAAATAAATAAATAAACTTTCGGTATTCGCGAACCGCGAGTAATCGCGACACCGCCCCGCCACTGACACTCGAGTGTTCGATTTTTTGTGGATGGGAAATCATCAAATGACTTCTCCCGCTCTGGGCGGAGTGGGAGGACGTGTCAGACTTTTACTGACTAAAACCCACTCGTGTTCCTTCTGTTGCCTCTGCTGGGGCCGCGGTAATTCTTTCGAACATCCCGCAACCCTGGCTGGAGAGTGTTCGATTAAGACGGCCTTATGGGACTACCGTTAGTTAGATAAGGACACAGCTATAATTTTCCTTCTACGAATTTCGCGAAATTACTATCTATAAACAGCTGTTTAGAGTTGGAGAGCCTTATGGGATAGCGTTAGAGGAAAAGGGATGGCGATATTCTCGAAAGTGTGTCGTTATTTCTAGGCGCCATTCTGGTTTCTGATTGACTACTTTAATATGTCATGCACTACTCAATTCCTGATTGGCTGATTGAGTGTCACGTCACGTCAATAAAGGGGTTCCAGCTCTAAAATGATACCAAGTTTAAATAATTTGCCAAATTGTAGGGATATTCGTCGCGAATATACGTAAATCTGCTGTAGACGCGCGAAAGTGAGCGAGGAGCGAGCGGCAACCTATTGCTATTGATTAAGTTCCAAACGCCCCACAGTGGGCCGAAAACTAATCTCAATGGACTTAGCGATACCCGAAAATCGACTATTTTATTTTGGAAAAGTAATATCGTAAACGTGCTCTACTAGTCAATACAAATATTTGTTAAACATGACACTTTTTTGTTTAAAAATTTATTTACAAAGTTATACGACATTATTAAAATTTTTGTATGGAGTAGAAAATAAAAAAATGGTATAAATGGAAATCCTGAAATTTCCTTAAAGAAATTTTTATAGTATCAATAAATGGGTATTATTAGTAATTTCTGTACAAAATTTTGTATCTCGGAAACCCTCGGAACCGCGCCATTTTGAACTTTCAATATTTTTATTCTTTTAAATGTTTGTACATCGAAGAGGTTAAGAACAATGCGTTTTTTATTCCCAAAATTTATTAAAATTACTTGTTTTTCACAAGCATTACAATAAACGTTGCCATTTTGTAATTAACACAATGCAGTTTGCATAAAAAATGACGTCATATATTGTTGACTACGTGGTATTTAACGCGTAAACAAAATAATTATGGCCTTATCAATTAACTACGCGACTTCGAGTGCTATTACGACACGTCATATACCACGGGCCAATCAGAATACAACAGAAGGCAGCTTTAACCAATCACAGCACTCTCACTCGCACCGATCAATCAGTAATCCATCAGTCTTATTCTTGTCTTTGCAATTAACGGACGTCCTTACTACCATACTTCTGCCATGGAAGGTTTAGTTACTAACCTCGACGTATTTGTGAAATTAAAAGAAAGTAGAAGTGTTAAAGACAGCAACTGTATGTACAACTTTATGGAGTTAAGTTTAAAGAAAGAACTGAGTGACGAGCAGAAGAAAGTCCTTAAATCGTTTTGTAGCACATACTGTTATAATCTTAACAAAAGGTGGATAAAATCGGGTTCCAAAGGCGCTGATTTTTTAAAAAACAACAGTGATTGGCTTGGATCAGATCTAATTTGGCCTGACTTTATTAAAGTGTCTGCTAGCGAACCCATAGCTGGATCATCTCAAGAAGGTATTTTAGCTTCTAGAAATGTTGGAACTTCGACTCAAATTAGTCACAGAAAACAAATTTCTGATTTAGGACCTAAACAGAAAAAGAGAAGAGTTGATGATTTGGCATCTAATCTTTCTTATGAAGAACAAACGTTAATTTATATGTCTTCATTGAAGGCTCGTGGGTACAATGATGTCGCCGATATATTAGACTACCTCTTAAAGAATCCTGTGAAGGTTAATCAAGTCAAAGATATTTTTTCTGAGAAACAAAACTTGATGTCTTCTGAAAAGGCTTTAGGTACCCTGCTGTCCTTAAAACTGACGAAGTGGCAATATAATACTGTGAGAAAATCGGTTCAATAAGAAGGATTTGATATATTTCCGTCTTATTACTCTATTCAAAAAGCAAAATCCGAATGCTACCCGCCAAAAGAGGATATTGAAATAACAGATATGTCTGCACAGATAAAAATACAGTCTCTTTTAGATACAACTGTTGAAAGACTTATAAAAATTGTCGAAATTAGAGACGATAAAAACAAATAGAGTTAATTAGTAAATGTGGTTTCGATGGTGCATCAAATCAGTCTAACTATAAACAAAAAAGCGAGACCAATGAGGATGATTCTAGTATATTTATGGGGAGTTTGGTTCCTATAAAACTGATGTGTGGTGAAGAAGTTGTATGGGAAAATGAAACTCCCAATTCAAGTTACCTTTGTCGTCCAATATTTTTCAAATTTATTAAAGAGACGCGAGAAACCATCACCAAAGAGATGAACAGGTTAGAATCGGAAGCCAATAATTTAAGTGATACTGTTGTTAAAGGAAAATCCATATCTCACAAATTGTTTTTCACAATGATTGATGGAAAAATAACATCAGTACTGAGCGAGACTTCGACACAGAGTTATGATATATGTAAAGCCACTCCCAAAGAAATGAACGAAATAAATTTGATATCACAAAAAGTACCTAACACTGACATTTATAAATATGGAATTTCGTCACTCCATGCTTGGATCAGATTTATGGAGTGCATTTTACATATTTCTTACAGACTTGAGTTTAAGTCTTGGATAGCCAAAGGCGAAAATAGAATTAAATTGGAAAATAGGAAAAAGGTAATCCAAGAAGCCTTTAAAAATAGATGCGGGTTGCTTATTGATAT
Source organism: Fissipunctia ypsillon (assembly GCA_947568875.1). NCBI lineage: Eukaryota > Metazoa > Arthropoda > Insecta > Lepidoptera > Noctuidae > Fissipunctia > Fissipunctia ypsillon. The sequence goes on along the minus strand of OX387644.1, from coordinate 11,025,729 downwards.
TGTGAAACAGGGACATGGTACTATAGAGGCATGAGGAACAGGGTGTAAAGTTCACTCATCCTCCATAGAAAAGGGAGGATCCTCCGACCAGACGGGTGTTGTGTCTGGTGGGCTACTGCCCGACGGTTGATGTCGGGATGTTGTATATATGCTAGTCGCGCGGTAAACTTTGATTGCGCGATGCAGGATTTTGCGTGACGTCAGTGTGACGCGTTCCACTGTGGCGATGCCGCCACATCACTCCCCTCCGGAGACCGGAGGTCGATAGTGGGCAGAGTCGTGTATCTTGCGATGCTTGCCAGGGCCAGTTGAGGTTCCAGTGAGTCGGAACCGGGTGCCGCATAGTTCGCGGTGAGTCGGAACTGTCTGCGGAGATGCCCCCAGTGAGTCGGGGTGGCGCTGCGTTATGCTCCAGTGCGTAGGATGTGGTACAGCGTCGGGTTGAGGCTGACTGCTGGCGTCGACCAGGAGAGGTTTGAAGGGCTCTGCTTGTTTGACCGGCCGAGAGTGCAGTGTGCTGTGCCAAGGTTGCTGATGAGGCTGAGGGTGATGACCAGGTATGCGCGGTCGCTGCATGCTGGTGGTCAGGATACCCGTTGAAGCCGTGGGTGCTGGCTGGCTGTGTGACTCGCCGCTCGAAAGCTCGAGGAAGTGATGCTGATGACGTCACGCTGTAGTAGTTGCACGAAGGCTGCGCTGACGTTCATGTTTGGGGTCACCAGTATAGAGGTATGAGGAACAGGGTGTAAAGTTCACTCATCCTCTATGAAAAGGGAGGATCCTCAGACCAGACGCTGTACCACATCCTACGCACTGGAGCATAACGCAGCGCCACCCCGACTCACTGGGGGCATCTCCGCAGACAGTTCCGACTCACCGCGAACTATGCGGCACCCGGTGACTCGGTGTGTGACTCGCCGCTCGAAAGCTCGAGGAAGTGATGCTGATGACGTCACGCTGTAGTAGTTGCACGAAGGCTGCGCTGACGTTCATGTTTGGGGTCACCAGTATAGAGGCATGAGGAACAGGGTGTAAAGTTCACTCATCCTCCATAGAAAAGGGAGGATCCTCCGACCAGACGGGTGTTGTGTCTGGTGGGCTACTGCCCGACGGTTGATGTCGGGATGTTGTATATATGCTAGTCGCGCGGTAAACATTGATTGCGCGATGCAGGATTTTGCGTGACGTCAGTGTGACGCGTTCCACTGTGGCGATGCCGCCACCGTACCACTAATGACGGTAACACAGCTCGGAGATTTTTCGCGGACGTGACAACTACTGCTTCTATTACTGGAGTAGACGAAACTCTAATAAGAAAGTTTTCAATCATATTAGAAACAATCTCATCCGGCCTTCCCATAAATACAGACAAATTCAAAGAATTTGCAGATGAGACTATTGCATTATACATTCAACTGTATAAATGGTATTACACGCCTGCGAGCGTGCACAAAATTCTAGTGCATGGTGCAGACATCATTAAAAATCTCTGCCTTATTCCAGTGGGAAAGTTATCTGAGGAAGCAGCCGAATCCAGGAATAAGGATTTCAGAAAGTACCGAGAACACCATTCTAGGAAATTTTGTAGAAGAGCGACCAATGAGGATGTTTTTCACAATTTACTAGTTACATCTGATCCATTCATTTCTACAAAGAGGCCGAAGTTGAGTAGAAAACACAAATTGTTGTCTAAAGAAGCACAAAGTTTGGTGCTCGACCATGATACCGAAGAAGCAGATAAAGAAAATGTTGCTTTTATTGACGTTGATACTGCATTGAGCGATAGAGAAAGTGACAACGACAGCGATTTAAATACATTAAACTAAACCGAAATTTATCGTTCACATTTCACTTACTTTTAATTAAACTTCTTTGTTCTGCAACTCTCAAGATATTAAGTTTTCGAACAAGTTCGCCTAACATAAAAGGTTAAAAAAAGCGTACAACACGAATATGTGCTTCATATTTGCTAAGTCCAAAAAATTAAATTCCAGCCCACTGCGCCCCAGGGCTACTCCGGGGGGCCAACCCCCCCCCCCCCCCCCCCCCCGAAGTAGTAGGTACCTGAAAGTAACACTGCTTATTGGAATATTATCTTCGCCCAAATAGCTGTTAATTATACGTTCAAATATTTTAGATAAAATTGTTGCTAGGGAAATGGGGTGGTAACTAGACAAGCAGGAGACATAACCGGTTTTGTTTTTAATTATTGGTACCACATTAGTTTTCGAAAATCCTATCGGCAGGTAGCTGTGATCAATAGATATATGCATAAAAAAAGTAAGCAAGTTTTTCATACAGCAATGGCCCCGCATACAATATGTGTTCAACACTAAGCCCGTCGTGACCCGGGGACTTGCCTCGTTTCATTCGCCGCACGTGTTCTAATTAAATCATCAGATGTAACATGAAATGTACTAGTATCGCATGCGATCGACGCGTGTGCATTAATCGTCGGCGCCGGCGTCGAGTCGCCGCCTCCACCCTCACCGGCCGCGGTGCACAGCGACGGTGATTCACACTACAACGGCGACGTAGATGAGGCAATCCCCGCATCACCACAGGCCCCGCATAGCTCACCAGCACGCTCCGTCGGGGGGCAGAAATTAATCGCAAACATGGTAGCAATTTCCACAGGATTCTGACTATTATTAACAGATAAAGGAATACATGATTTTATTTTGTTTGTTTTTTTCCAAAATTTGCCAAAATCTTTATTCTGCCTGTGATTGGCAATTATGTCCATTTTGATTTTTTGTTAATTTTTCTGGCACCATCTTATTTTGCTTTTAAATAGCCTACGACTGTTAGTCATGTTGTCACAGATTCTACCCTCCGTCGGTCGGACGACCATACAGTAGCCAAAGTTGATCACATTGCCTAGCAGTTACATTCGCCTCCTTCATATGATAGTTCCAGCCTATAATCTGTTTATTCCGGATCTGACTTTTACCACGATAAGATTGAATTGAAGCTGTAGTTATACAATCGATAATTTTATTGTAGTATTCATTTAAATTACCCTAGACAAATTAACATATTTTTTTCATATAACTGCGTCATATTTTATCAATTTGTGAATGAACCTGAGCATTTAGATAGGTATCGCGGACTTTATTCTAGACCTTTATGTAACTTTTCTATAGAAAGTATGTTATCTTTTAACCCGAATACCATAGATAATATCTACATATTTTCGGTGACAATTTTGCATCCACTATATTGGATTTTTTGAGACATCATATAGCCGTCATATAACCCTCGGAACAACATGGCACTTCCAACGATATGTCGTTTAACAAAATATGACGAGTAGTTTAGGAGTTATGAGGGAACAGATGAACGTACATACATACAAGCATAACCTGTTGAAATCATACGCTCCTTTGGCTTTGCCGTAGTCTAGTCAAATTTAAAACTTACAAGATTTGCAGTAATACATTTTAACAAAAAAAAAAAAAAACAAAACAATAAGAAAGGAAATATAAAATTAAGTAAAGAAAAAAAGAGAAATAATGAAAAGATAATATGACAATTTAATATAGCATTATCAAATACCTACGTCACCCAAGAGACACAGTCAGTGGGCAAACCTAGTGCGAGTTTATCTACCGAGCGGCCGTAGGTAATTATTTCAAGGTCACTGCCGAGACATAACACTGCTACTTTATTATACTGTGTAATAAGAAACCACAGATTATTTAAGGCACATACAGGTCTTGTGCAGTGCATGGAATTAGTATGTAGGTACTAAATAATAAAACTGCAATGCTTACAAGCACCGAAAAGTCGGTCTTGAAAGGGAAAACGGAATTTTAGTGTATCTTTCTCTAATAAGATGACCATATTTACTTGAAAAGTAGGACACAATAGCAAAGGGCTGTAACCTCACTGGGACGCTATGGCAGGGGGCATCTTTTTCCTTTTCTTTGCCACGAAAACAATTATTTATTCTGAAATCTTATATATTTATTTACAAACTTATAATACATTACAAAGAATTATAATAAGATTAAGCTATTTCTTGATATTTTAAATCTAAATAACATAAAATATCATAAAAAGAAAATTTCTAACAAGTCCATGTAAGTTATTCAACAACGAAGACGGATATCAAAAATATGTATCTAATTTTTCCTTTGCTTTGTCATGAAAACAATTATTTATTCTGAAAACTTATATATTTGTCGGAAATACGTTAGTCATCGCTTGACTAATCGGGACGCCAGCGCCACCAAGCGGCGCTCGACAGAAAAAAAAGTATTCAACAACGAAGACGGGTATCATAATATAAATTATTTGTAGGTTTTTTACTACTATATTCGGTACTATACGAAGATCTCGTGGGTACTGTTCTCAAAGGAAGTCGCATGGGAGGAGAAGCGGCAGCAGTCAGATGATCGGCACTAGCAAAAGGCTCTGGGCGCCGCAGCCAGCGCTCTCGCTCAGCGTGCTGTCTCTCGTAGCGCCGTGCGTGAGCCACACTGCGCTGTAAGCCCGCCAGGCTATCGGTGCGAGCTGGGAACCGCTCTAAAATATTCGAAACTTCGCCCACTTCAACAGTGTCGGTATCCACAATTTCTCGATGGTCTAGTATCATACCGATGTTTAGCTTAAGGTTAGTTGAACCATCTCTAAAAATGAGATATACTGTAGCTTGATCTAGTACTTTCAGAGAGAAATGCTCGTTTATCTTCAAAGCTTTCATCTTGATCTGAAAGGGTTTAAATTTTTGGGATATATTCTTGCTTTTCTCTTTGATAAAGTTTTCATATTCTATGGTTAACATTTCTTCATTATCTGGTCGAGTTGTCATATCTGTCACTGATCCAAGTTTAATAATATTAGGATCCTTGTGTGCCATTTGTGTATCTATCATGACTTGCTGCAGGACTGGCGGATCGTTCAATGAATGCCATTTCCAATGTGAAACGGGACCGATTCCGCGATCAAGCACCACTCCTTCAGTCTGATTGTATTTAAGGCTGAGAAACATTAAAAAAAAAAGATTAGATAAACCCATTGGGTAACTACCGACCCTGCTAAGTATATTTAAAAGGATAATGTAACTTTTTCCATCTAGCATGGTCCAAAAACCATGAATATTCACCAAAATAGTATTTACCTATGTTTGTCATGCTTTGGTATTGTATGAAAAAAAATTGTTATTAACCCATTATAAGCTATTAATATTAACCGTATTTTGCCAGCATGATCGAAAACTATACCATTGCCTAGATAGTCAAAAGTGGCAAGTATCGTAATAGGATGTGTGCGGCCACGCTCATCGGGCTCTCCGCTGCTGTATATTACGAAACGCTGCTGAGCATTTGACTCTGAAATTGATATTGTAAAAAGATTAGAATAAAACCTTCACACAACATTATTCGTACCGATATTACTCATTCAGAAACGCTACACTAGTCAACAACTGAGCTGTTACAACGTCAAAACATTTGGGGAGTTCGGGATAGTGCCTCTCACTACGTAAAACATCTTGAAATTCGATGACCACCAACTATATTCAAATAGAACTTCAAGAGATAACCACCTTCGGCATCATAATAATCTAGTGCCAGTCTACCACTTCTGTAATACCAGCGACCTCGTCCGTTGTCATCGAACTCGGCTAGTCTTTCGCCGGTGTCGTAAGTCATCAGCCGTTTGTTCTTGTTGTGTTCGAACCAGTCAAACTCGGGGTGTGCCGGACGCATTCGATAAACATTCATCTAAAAACAAAATAAAAACCTAAATCATAGCGTTACACAAGCTTTGAACTACCTCTACAATCAACGCGTGCGGTATGGGTTTTAGAAATAGCGAAAAGAAGCTCAGTAGCGTAGCGCGTGGGGTTTAGCCGCCGGCTTACCTACGCAAAATACGCCGCTCCTTTATTTAGGAATTAATAAAATTATGGAATGGTATTATGGCATGTATTTTTTTTTCACTAAATCAATATAGTACTTAAATATAAACCCAAGAAAGTTAAATTCAACTAAAGTCAAAAAAAGTCAAAAGTCAAATCGTTTATTTCAATTAAGCACACAAAAGGCACTTTTGAACGTCAAAAATTAACAAGAAAATATAACTAACTGATTCTAGTTGCCCCTTCCAAAAGGTAGTTTCGTATGGAGAAGAATGGGCAAGAAACTCCACCGTTACTCTTTTAAAAGGTTTTACAATATTTTGTATATGTTACGGCTAAAACCCGAAGTGCGGCTACAACTAGTTTTAGCCGGCTACAACTAGGTGTGGGCTGAAAGGTAGGTTAGGTTAGGTTAGTACTGTGACTACACAACACACCTAGTTGTAGCCGGCTAAAACTAGTTGTAGCCGCACTTCGGGTTTTAGCCGTAACATATACATTGATTATATCATTATATGTGAAGACGTTGCACTTAGAATAAAATAACTATACCACAATAGGTAAAAATAATGAAAAATGAAGCAGTGACAGTTAAGTTAATTATGTGATAGATACATAGTGCTCACATATTTACAAACATAAACATTACATAATGTAAAAGTAGACTATTTTCCTAAAGTTTTAGCAAGTATTAAGTCAGTGTGTCAGTTAAAGTAATCACAGAATGTAACATCAATGTCATAAAAATAATAAATTATACAATAGAGTCTGACCAACGAAAGCTGTCCAAGAAAAAAGGCGGGAATTTTAAAAACTCAAGAGCTGTCAACCCTGGCTATACACTGCTTAAACGGAGTTGATATTATATATTATTCAAGACATATTATGCAATATTTAGATCAGTAAGTATTTCATATTTATATACTTAGACCATAATAACCTTATTACCTTGATATTTACTTACTTGGAACTGTTAAACCACCATTATGTCGACCCTTTTCAGGAAGAACATCGTAAGCGACAATTTGCACTTTTTACAGGAAAGGGTTTTTTCTTTCCTAATTAACGATGTTTCTCATTTACGATGATAATTTCTCGCAACAATAAAGTCGTGTAAATTTAAAATAATATTTAAGAGTAATCGCGACAAGATGTAAAACTGTCTAAATAAGAGGTTACGAAGAAAAAATAGTATTGTGATTTTTGCCGCTCACGATGTTTTTCCTGAAAGTATTAGCGCAATGGTGGATAAGAAAGTTAGCGTTACAATATTTCGCCGTGAGGATGATCATTATTAGTACCAAAGTTAAGCTCTAAACGAAACTAGCTTGGCATTTTTTAACTTCTGCACATTTGAAGTACACAGCTCAACTTTCCTGGCACAGCCTTATACAGAAAAGGTTGAATTAAACAAAAAGTTATTACTTTACATTTATTTAATGGAATAGAGACCACTGATGTGATGAGGATGACACAATAAAATCAAAACAAAAGATAGGGGTTATGAGTCATAGTCGAAATCGGATTCCAAAAACTCTACACCTGATAATATTGAATCAGCTTCATTGCTTTCTTCGCTGCTACTGCTTCTGTCCCCAACATGTATTATGAATCGTTCAAGTTAGTTTTCAATAATACGGTCCCTTAATTTGTACTGATGTTCAACATTTAGTACATATCAGTGTACTTCTTCCAGCAGTTATGGATAGAAAACATTCTTTTATTAAATTTTGCATTTCAGACCCTGATATTCCCATATTTTTGCTTGCTACTTTTCTCTTCGCCTGACTCCATACAAGCTCAATTGCATTGAGGTCGCAATGATACGGTGGCAGCAACAAAATTTCGTGATTGTGGTTATGACTGTACTTCTGCTTCATAAACAACCGCAGGTTCATTATCTTTCACCAAACACATTAATTCAGGTTTGGTATGATATTCTTCAAAATGAATATTATTCTTCAAGAATTAAGTGATAGCCCACATTATATGGCAATAAAAATATATAATAAGTTGCCAAACATGTTTAAAACTGAAAAGTCAGTAACATTATTCCAAAAAAGGCTAAAACTATACCTAATCCAAAAATGTTTCTACTCAGTAAAAGAATATTTAGAGTCAAGCTTACAATAACGATTTTCTCTCATGTACAAAAGTGACGATCTGTCCTATACCTACAAACAATAAGATTTAGTCTATCCTATTGAACTTCATATAAAATTATAATTATAATTTGTACTACCTGAAAAGGATGAAATTAATTATTACTGACATTTAATTATGACATAACTATAATCTCCCAATTTAATTGTACAATTATATATATAAAAAAAAGTTATAATAATGTTTAATGCATGCTAATTTAGGATGATAAGGGCAGGCGAATTATAATTGCAATGCTTGTAAAAGGCTGCTAAGTCATAAGTACTGACATAATATTACACCAACATTGTACACTTAGTTGCAATAAACGTTTTGACTTTGACTTTTCTCTTGAAGCCATATTCGGAGATTAGCTTTAGAATCAGACGTAGGGGGCTTATTTACTTGTTTCACATGGTAACTTGCAATGTCGATCACATGTACACTAGGTTTAGTGAGATTTGTTATCAACATTTCCTCAAACCATTTCATAAAGTTGGTAGCATTCATATCATCATAGTAGTGAGCTGATTTGGATTTTGTGCTGAATACCAATAATGCACCTGGCACAAACCCTTCCTCTGATCTTGCATGCACAATAATATGACTTTTTCCTGACGATATATCAGTAGTGACACCACTTGTTGAAGGTCCTTGCCACGATTTTTTGACTTTATAGTTCTGATGTACACATGTCTCATCAAGGAAAACAACCTATTTACCTTCTAGCCTGTTCTGATTTTGTTCAATGTTACCTTTGGACATTGACTCAGCACTCTGCCTGCCTCATGCGGTCCAGTTAAAATATTGACTTGGTTGCATATTACACGCATAGGACACATAGAATTAAGTATAATAGTGTGTGTTAAGAGAAACTAGTATATAAGCAGAACATTTTGTAAATAAATCAGATTTGAATTTTATATTCTTGTCTCATTACCCCTCACTGTGGCCAAGACACCTTTAGCCATCTCCGATCAGTCTCGTGAGTCTGCGTGACTGGCAGTGAGTGTACCCTTCCCGAACCTGGTATTCCTGTCTACTATCCGTCTGTTACCTTAGGTCGCATGGTGCAGACATCCTGTACTTATCTATATATTTATTTATCACACACTAAGTATATGGTAGGCTAGGGACTGTTAGGCTTGTAGGTCTTTGTAGGTTCCTTAACTTATCATATATTTCCATGTACCGTCACACCCTTGACAATATTGCGGCCTTACGTGACGTTTGTTAAGGGTGGATGTACATTTTGGTCCTTCGAGCATTTGAATCACGCGGTTCCCCTTGCCCAGAGTAGGGATAGACTTTGACAGACTGACATTTTGGAGAACTGGGGGCTGGTGTGCTCAACAAAGCACCAGTTTTCGGTAATCTGAAGAACATTGTACTAGGGTATTCTGTCGGAAAGCCTCTCGTTGCGGATCGGTCACTGGCCTCCCACAAGCGGGTCTCACCAGCTGATTGAGAAGTCGCACAAATATAACAAGAGCGCAGATACCACTAGTACGGACTTGACTGTTAGAGTAGGGTAGGGCGTTAGGGAAGAAGAAAGAAGAGCACAATGGAGATACAGGAAATTAACGAATTAATCAAGAGCCAGGAAGCGGATTACAACGAGATCAGAAGAGTATTGACAAACATAAAAAAAGACTCGCCCACAAGAAAAACAGAAAAATACATCAATGAGAGAAAAAAAACCTTATACCAAGTTTTTCAGCGAGTTCAAGAAAACCATACAAGACTACAGGAACAGGAGGTGTTATCAACTCATAAGTATATGACTACAAACTACTTTGACAACATTAAAAAATGTTACGACGAAGGAATCGAGTACCTCGAAAAATGCGAAGAAAGGCTACAACATGTACAAAGTGTCTACGAACCACGACTTTTAGATGAAGAGGAAGACAAGGATGGAGTCAGTAGCCCAAAACTATTTATACAGCTATTCCGAATGTCACAGATAGCTAAGAAAATATCTCAGGCTAAGGAATCTGTAATACAAAATAAGCCGATATGGCACTTACAAACACTATTACAAACATTACAAAAACAATGGCTAGAAATCGAAGAAACTCACATCGAACTACTAATGGCCGAAAGTACACTGGACAACAGCTACTTCAGAGATACTTGTTTCGAAAAAACGCAGAAAGATTATGAAATTACTACGGAGTTATTGGAAGAAAGAATCTTTCAAATCTCAGATGAAAAAGTTATTACGACAAAATCCTCGGGAAAACTACCACGAATAAGTATTCCCATATTCACGGGGAACTATGACTCTTGGGACACATTCCAAGACTTATTTAGAAAAATTATTCACGAAGATAAATCGATTTCTTCAACAGAAAAAATGCAGTACCTAAAAACACACGTAAAAGGCGACGCAGCAAGATTAATACGTCATCTAACAATAAGCGAAATAAATTATGAAACAGCTTGGAAGTTGCTGACGCAGAGATATGAAGACGAGCGCATGATCGCTACTAAATTTATTGACAAACTATTAGATTTGCCTAAAATGCAACGAGCTAACGCGGCACAATTACGAGACATGCATGACACTGTAAATGAATGTCTTGAGGCACTAAAAAATCAACGCATAAACACATCGTCTTGGGGCCCGCTATTGATAAGAATAGTCAGTAGAAAATGGGATGAAGAGACAAATACGAAGTATGAAGATCAACTACAAAACCGAAATAAAATACAATCCTTTGACGAGATGATGAAATTTATGGAAAACCGTTTCAATTGCCTTAAGTCTTTTGACGGATCTACATCATATACAAACAAGCAACTATCACGGGACAGACAGACAACGGAAAAATATAAACGTTGTTGGTTTTGTCAAAATAACGACCATACTATTCATCACTGCCCTAGTTTCAAGGCGTTATGCGTCAACGATCGATACAAGGCTGTCGCGCAAAAAAGAATGTGCAAACGTTGCTTAAATCACGATGATCAGAAACAATGTGTGAGTGCAGTTTATAAACAATGCGAAATTTGTCAACATAAGGGTCACAACGTTCTATTGCATCAATCTAGGCCGTTTCAAAACAATGACAACGCTAAAAAATACGCACCAAAAAATACAGGTACAGAGAAGGCACAAAATATAGCGACTTCGAACTTATCTGCAACAAATACTGACGCTACAAACACTACTTTACTAGCTACTGCCATAGTAAGAACTACCGCGTATGACGGGATGCCGCAGTTGCTGAGAGTATTGTGTGATCAAGGATCAGAAGCGTCATTCTGTACTGAAGAAGTAGCACAATTGTTATCATACCCACGACAAAAAATCCAAGCCGAAATAAAAGGTATCGGAGATGAAAAACCAAAAACGTCAAACTACACAATCAACATTACTCTACAACCAAGGTATTCCAGCGATTACAAACTACCAGTAACGCTAATAGTACTACCAAAGCTAACAAGTTCCCTACCAAGGAATGATCTACAACAATTACAAGAAAAAATCTTGGATAATGCACTTGTAGCAGACCCAACTTATTATAAAAAGGGACCTATTGATATTATATTAGGTGCCCAAGAATACAGCAGAATTTTACTACAGGGTTTCGAAAGACTAAGGGACGGAATTATCGCTCAGAATACAGAATTAGGGTGGATTTTATCCGGATTTTATCCCAATGAAACAAAGAATGGAGTTAAAATACTCAGTATGGTGGCTTGCACCGAAGATGTACGACAACTTACCAAATTTTGGGAATTAGAAGAAATTCCACAAAATTACGAACTTACAAATGATGACCAGACCTGCGAAAACTACTATAAAGAAACAACAATAAGAAACCCAGACGGAACTTACACAGTACGACTTTCTTTAAAAGATGCAAACGTAAACTTAAACTTAAACGGTGAATCACGCAGGAAAGCCGCTGCACGGCTACTACAATTAGAACGACAGTTCGCAAAAAATGAAAATTTACGACAACAATACATTGACTTCATGAATGAATACCTACAAATGGGTCATATGAGAAAAGTAGGTACAACGAACTACAACTCAGGAAAATACTACATACCACATCAGGCAGTAATCAAAGAAGACTCATTAACTACAAAACTACGCGTGGTTTTTGATGCGAGCAGTAAAAGCAGCACAAAAATAAGCCTTAACGACAATATGTATAAAGGACCACGATTACAACAAGACTTATCCACTATACTTCTACGATGGCGAAAACACAAGTTTGCCTTTATGGCAGATATTATGAAAATGTACCGTTTCATAAAAATTAACGAATTAGACTACGCACATCAAAGGATACTATGGAGATTTTCACCAAAACACGCAATTAGTGAATATGAACTTACAACTGTAACCTACGGTACAACTAGTGCCCCCTATCTTGCGGTACGAACATTGCAACAACTTGCGATAGACGAACAAAACAATTACCCAATTGCAAGTCAAGCTACTTTACAAGATTTCTACGTGGATGATATTTTATCCGGAGATTCCCAGGAAAGCGCAGCTAAAGAGTTACAGAGTCAGTTAATAACCATGTTAAACAAGGGCGGTTTCAAACTACGAAAATGGTCCTCAAATAGTTCAGAGCTACTGGAAAATATACCAGTGGAAGACAAAGACGATCAACTGCTCAAACTACCGTTAGACGAGTCCAGGAAGTCATTGGGCATAATATGGTCACCACGGGAAGACAGTTTTCATTTCCAGATAACTATAACGGAAAATAAAAAACCAACGAAAAGATTTATTATGTCAGAAGTTGCGAAAATATTCGATCCCTTGGGCTGGTTAGCGCCAATTATTATTAAAATGAAGCTGCTCATACAAGAACTCTGGACGAACGAGATAGGATGGGATCAACCTGTTGATGACATAATCCAGAAAAAATGGGTTGAATTACAAAACCAAATTAAAAGCATAGAAGAAATTAAAATACCACGATGGTGTTACATAACAGACAGCACAGAAATTGAGCTATACGGTTTCAGCGACGCTTCCGAAAAAGCTTACGGAGCGGTGGTATACAGCCGCGTAAAAATCAATAACATTTACTACGTTACATTATTACAAGCAAAATCGAAAGTGGCGCCAAAGAAACAAAAAACTACTCTACCTCGACTTGAGTTATGCGCTGCACTGCTACTAGCCGGTTTAATGGAAAAAGTAAAAGAAGCGCTTATCTGCAAGAACATTACGATATTTTGTTGGACGGATTCTATGATCACGATAGGCTGGATAAGAGGAGAGCCAGAACGGTGGCAAACGTTCGTAGCCAATAGGGTGTCTCAAATTAAACAACTTTTACCAAACGCAGAATGGAACCATGTAATTTCTGCTGATAACCCGGCTGATATCGTTTCAAGAGGTCTTGAGCCGGAAAAATTGATTAACTATTCACTGTGGTGGAACGGGCCACATTGGTTAAAAACCAACCAGATTCCTATCACGAAAGGTATGCCGCAGACGAACCAAGAAATCAAAGTGTGTCATACAACTACAACTGAGATTGAAAATAATGATCTCTGGAATAGATTCTCCAGTTTAGATAAAATGGTAAGAGTGTTATCTTACTGCTACAGATTTACAAACAAACAATCAACAAATAAGCTACTTACTAGTAATGAACTAAACGTGACAGTAAAACGAATAATTCAGAAGATACAACAACAGGAATTCAAAGATGAATTGAAAACCATACAAAGTGGACAACCCTTGAAGAAAAATAAAACATTATCCACTTTAGATCCGTTCATAGACGAGGACGGACTACTTAGAGTTGGAGGCAGATTACAAAACTCCAATTTGCCTTACAATCAAAAACATCCAATACTTTTACCATATAACCATCACGTAACGTCATTAATTATACAAGACGCACATACAAAAACTTTGCATGGTGGGAACAAATTAACAATGGCTTATTTACGACAAACATACTGGATCATTAGTGGAACAAGAAAAGTAAAGAGTATAATTAACAAATGTGTGAGGTGCATACGATACAAAGCAGACACAAACTCACAAAAAATGGGAATACTGCCAAAAGCACGAGTAACGCAATCCTACCCATTCACTTATACTGGAGTGGATTATGCGGGACCAATACAAACAAGAACCATGAAAGGGAGAGGACACAAGTCTTATAAATCATACATTGCTGTTTTTGTATGTTTAGCAACAAAAGCAGTGCACCTAGAATTGGTGGGAGATTTAACAACAGAAACATTTATCGCTGCGCTACGCAGATTCATGGCACGAAGAGGTCACGTGTTACACATGTACAGTGACAATGCAACAAACTTCGTAGGAGCAGCCAACTTTTTACATCAAGAAATATTACAAATCACGCAATCGCCGGAATTTCAAAACGCAATGACGAATATAGGAACACAGTGGCATTTCATTCCTCCATCATCACCACATTTCGGTGGCATCTGGGAAGCTGGCGTAAAGTCAGTGAAACATCATTTACGTCGAGTAATCGGGGATTCGACACTAACATACGAGGAAATGACAACCTTTCTACACCAAATTGAAGCGTGTTTGAATTCAAGACCATTGTGTGCGCAAACCGAAAATATTAATGACAACACAATACTAACTCCAAGCCATTTTCTTATTGGCCGAGAAGCAGTAGGAGTACCAAACCCGCTCGAAAACATCAATACTGACCTAGTTAACAGATGGAAGCAGATTCAAAAAATGAAAAAAGATTTTTGGAACAGTTGGACAAAAGACTATCTTCATCAACTACAGCAAAGATACAAATGGAAACAAGCACATGAAAATGCTAAAATTGGAACGGTAGTACTAATAAAAGACGACAATATAAATCCAAGTAAATGGCCATTAGCAAAAATCACAGAAGTACACCCGGGAAATGATGGTGTAGTTAGAGTGGTAACTCTTCAAAAATCAACAGGCGCTTGTCATAAAAGATCAATTCACACGTTGATCCCGCTCCCTGTGAACGAAAACGAAGAAATTGAAACAACTAGCAAAAACATGCAAACGTCTACGCAATGTAACATGTCAACAGCCACAATAAACAAAAAAGGTATACGATCATCGAAAAGTTGGCTAAAGGGTTTACTAGTTCAGACAATGCTTATTTTATTAATCGGCACCGTATCGACTACGCCCACATACACATTAAAAAATTTAAAGCCAGGGCTATACGTTGAAGACATTGGAACCACAACTATTAATCGAGGAACGTTTAGAATTGAAACTGATTACGAGAGAGGAAGCTTGGAACTAGACCAAAAGAAGATCGAAAAAATAACAACACAATTTCAACAACTTTGTAAGGACACTCAATACATCATGGATGAAACGCATTGCAATGAATTTTATCACCATTTAAATGAAGAAAAAGCAAAATTTGAGACAACAAAGGAATACCTAACAGAGATAAAGAAAACTAGGAAGAAACGAGGTCTCTTGGGACAACTTTTAACATCGGTATTCGGAGTAAATGATGAAGTATACAGGGACATAGAAACATTAAATAACAATCAGCAGAAGCTTATAGACGCTGCCAATCATCAAACAAAGATAATGATATCCACCATCGCAGGTGTAAACCAAACTGAAGAACAAATCCAGAAGAAGTTAGAGAAGTTCCAAGCAAAACTAAATGAAGCAATATCGTTCATGAATAACCACAATGTTTGGTATAAATCGATTGACAAAAATCATATCAAGATACAAGTAATGCAAACCTACGAGTTAGCAAACAATTTTATAAACGAAATTATGGACTATTATAAAGGCTTACTTGAAATTTATACACAAAAAACCACTATATACAGTATACTAACACCAAAACACATTAGCAAAATTATACAAATGGCAAATCAAAAACTACCATCAAACTTAAAAATTATTCAGGGTCAGATAATACAAACAGAGATGAATGTTAATACTACGCACATAAGAGTGTACGCGTACTTCCCAATACACGACATCACAAAGTATACTCTGATACACGTAACGCCAATTCCAGAAAGGAAAACAGATGGATCTTTCGAGTGTTTAACGATACAGCAGACATTCATGGGTTTCGATTACAACAACGAGCGCTACTTTGAATTAAATCAAGACGAATTTAAAGACTGCCTTCAAAGTAACACAGAGTTTGTCTGCTATCCCGTAGCTGTCAAGAACATGCAATTAAATAAAAATTGCATAGTTGAACAACTCTTCAGAACAGAGAACGACACCCACACCCAATGCACGTCAAAGACCTTCAAAATTTCGACAGATGTTGTATGGAAACAATTATACATGCAAAACACCTGGCTCTTCATTGCAACAAAATCGGTTGCCATATCGATTGTGTGTGACGGCCAAAGACAAGAAATAACGATACAAGATGTCGGAGTTCTCTATATTTCTGAGAATTGTGTCATTAAAACACTAAACAACATACTTGCTGCAAAAAGGACAACGACTATAACAGTACTAGCGTCTTATTCCAAAACGACGAACTTCTCCATTAATACGCAAATCCTACCAACACATATAAAAGACATATCCAAGGAAGAATTAGTTTTAGACAAGTCAAAGGGAGTTTTCGACCATTTACTCACTTCGGAAACAAATTTACAAACTCAGCTAGACAACACAATTTGGAAACAACTACAATCACATACATACATCGCCAGCATTAGCACCTCACTTGTCATTATAAGTTTAGCATGTGTTTTAATTTATTTCGGCCCACAGGTATTGAACAAATTTCAAGCCACCATTGCAGCAAGAAGGAAGACTACGCCACCTATGCAGCAACCAACAAACTGCCCACCACACCCGCGACAAACTCCACAACGGTACGGCATTCCACACAGCGTGCCCACCCCGTCACAACAAACTGAACAAGGCCAGGCCAGACCATACGAGACCATCGAGTTGTACCAATTGGAGTCCCGTTCCTGAGAGTCGCCAGAATGTTCAATGTTACCTTTGGACATTGACTCAGCACTCTGCCTGCCTCATGCGGTCCAGTTAAAATATTGACTTGGTTGCATATTACACGCATAGGACACATAGAATTAAGTATAATAGTGTGTGTTAAGAGAAACTAGTATATAAGCAGAACATTTTGTAAATAAATCAGATTTGAATTTTATATTCTTGTCTCATTACCCCTCACTGTGGCCAAGACACCTTTAGCCATCTCCGATCAGTCTCGTGAGTCTGCGTGACTGGCAGTGAGTGTACCCTTCCCGAACCTGGTATTCCTGTCTACTATCCGTCTGTTACCTTAGGTCGCATGGTGCAGACATCCTGTACTTATCTATATATTTATTTATCACACACTAAGTATATGGTAGGCTAGGGACTGTTAGGCTTGTAGGTCTTTGTAGGTTCCTTAACTTATCATATATTTCCATGTACCGTCACACCCTTGACAATATTGCGGCCTTACGTGACGTTTGTTAAGGGTGGATGTACAGATTTATTGTCGTCAAGAATCTGTGTCTCCATGCCGCAGTATCATATTTTTCTGTAAGTAAAGCCCGTTCATTTTTATTACGGCATCCCGTAAATTCAATTGCTTCCTTCAGCTCATTGTTCAGACTTCTTAGTGTTGGGACTTGTTTTTTCACTCAGTAAAATTCGTTTATTTTATTTCTTATAGCCGAAATATCAAAATTATCCAAATTGGAAACTGACAATTTTGACAGTTCTAAAATATGAATATTGCCATACTAAAACTTTTGAAAATAATTCGTGGTGAGCTTTCGTTGGCCAAACTCTAAAACAGTTTGATTTTGGCCACACTCTAGATTGTCCTATGGAGCAGGCCCAGTATGTTTCCAATCATTCTTATCTTGGATATAATCCTCTAATTTGTATTAAGCTTGTTTACAAAGTGTGCTTTTAATATGAGTTTTAAATTTTCTTTTATTTAATTGTAATATGTCACAAGGTATTTTGTTGCAGCATTTAACACAGTACCCCATAAAAGATATACGAGTATGTACTTTAGATATTCTGAAAAATGGTTGATCTATTTTATCTTTACTTCTAGTATAATATTACAATTATGTCTATCACTTATTGTACTAAAAAAAATGTAGATTTTTTCTTGCATACATAATATTTTCATAAATGAATTAGCAAGGTACCGTCATTAATCATTTTAAATAGTTCCCTGATAGTCCAATCAACGAGGATATTGTTGTATGGAGGCTTCCGAAACATTCCCCTGCCTCTGAAATTTGGCATGTGATGAAGTTAGGTGATACAGATTACAGATGTACAATAATCCAACAAATTTTGTTACGAGAAGTTGGGCATTTTCACCTAAACATGAAAATCGCTTATAATTCTCTGTGAATATTTCCTCAGACTGAAATACTTTCTGTATACGCACGTATGTACTAGTTAGAATAAGCGTGTTAAAGAATTCAACATTTTTTCGATTTCATAGATGCCCCAAAATTAACTTTTAACATTTTGTACTATAACTTCTACAGAAAAATTGCTCTGCTAATTTTTATTTTTTAATATGTTTTTATATCCTTGAATACATAGCTTTGTTTAGTTATCCAAAAAATTTCCTTATTAAACATATTTTTTAGATTTTTGCTTAACAACGTAATGTCAAAAATAACTCTGTCCATTTTTATACCTTTATAGCTGTGCCCCGCGACTTCGTCCGCGTAAAATTTCTTGTTCCCCGGACCCACCTCGTCGCATCGCATCGCCTGCCCGCGCTGTTACTTCGTTTTCGCTTAGAGCTCGTTCTTACTTTTTTTCTTTTTGCTCGGCTTCTAAGGTTCCTAGCGTAGTGTTACATACCCTATAGCCTTTCTCTAGAATTGGGCTATAAAATGCAAAAATATTTTTTTAAATCCGACGGGTGTGACAGAGATTAGCGCGTTCAAATAGTCAATAAAAAATAAAATGTGTATGTAACTAATAGACTAAGCGCATTTTTCTTACTTTAAGCATGCCCGTCGTAATTTATAAACGATAAATCCGATTTGGACAATTTGAAAAGGAATTTACACGTACTTAATCAACCTTGATTATGAATCTATTTATTTGGATATGGATTAATACCATGTTTATGAAAACACCTTCGCAAATAATGCATTATTTTATAACAAATTTATTACCATTAAAAAGGTTATAGAGCCAACCTTAAAAGATAGACATATGCTATCACGGGTTTTTTTTTAGGAATTTTTAAGAGGATCAATTTCGTCATACATAATTTTTGGGTATCTTTAACCATTTACGCAGCGCATGCAACGGAAGCTCTCAAAAGCAATACATTTTCCCCGTTTTTGCAACATTTTTCATTAATGCTCCGCTCCGATTGGCCGTAGCGTAATAGTATATAGCCTATAGCCTTCCTCAATAAATGGACTATCCAACACTAAAATATTTTTTTAATTCGAACCAGTGGTTCCTGAGATTAGCGCGTTCAACCAAACAAACAAACTCTTCCTCTTTATAATATTAGTATAGATATTAAAACAGATTTATCAATTATCCAAAAAATTTTCGAACGTTCATATATTTTTTAGAATATGTTCGCTGATTTATGCTAGAGCATATATTATATTTCTTTGTTTATTAAAATCTCCCTTACAACTATCATTACAGGTGTATGTATGGACGGCAGCACATCAAGCTACTACAATCTGGCAAATTTCTTTAATAGATTTTCAACTTTATCGCTAAAGCATTAGGTTCATGGTTGATTGGGAAATTTTGAAAGTTTCGGATAGCTTGACCTGCTGGCGTCTGTACTCAATGCGACACTGCGGTCATTCACAAATATATACTAACTTATTAAGGTACAATTTAAATATAATACAACTTGTTACACGTTAGGAACTATAACACAATACAATACAATAACATCCTACCTACATTAATCTATATTAATTTATAACATAAAATAAATAACAGCGTCCTTGCGAATTCACTCAAATGACACATGAAATCATCAATTTTTCCATCAAGTTCGTTGATGATACGAACTTCGGGATCACAGGTGTTTTGGCGGGTAGGTTGGTCCTAGCTGCCGGCACGGCCTGCAGTGCCAGGCGCCGCTTCCACACATAGCGGTCTGGTACGCAAAAACTCAAGCACTGCAGCACTCCTGGATTATGCTCGATGCCACGGAGTAATTTGACCAGATACGCGACAAGTGTAAACTCCCGTTGCACCCTCAATTCATTGAACTTCACACCACCGACCATATCCAGTACAAATAGAGTGGGGTGCATCAACGGGTAAAAAGGATATACCCCATAAAGCTTCCTGTACAAGTGGCGTGTAAACTTGTTCTGAACGCGCTCCATCATTACAGAGTATTTGGCCTCATGTGGAGCCCATATGACAGCACTATTTTCCAGACGACTCCTGACTAGTGCCTTATGCAAAACCCTGACCGTTGCAATATTCGTGAAGTCTCGTGTCTGTTTCAGTACGAATCCTAAGTTTCTGAATGCTAAAGAGCATTAACGTTTTGCGATCATATAACTAAGATCTGGAATAGTGCAGATCATAGTTATATGATCGCGAAACGACAATTCAGGAGTAACAGAAACCCCTAAATCACGTATTTGTGTGACTCATTGCATAGGCGCTGACCACGTTGACCTTCACTAAGCTTTTCGGAGCTGCTTTGCCACGCAGTTTTGGAGTAGTGTAGGCGAGTTTGCTGGCCACCGTTATTACAAATATTTATTAAAATCTTAATATGCACAACGTACAACGGCGTTTAGAAATTCGCTTTTTATCTAAAATGAATATTAATTATATGCATTCAAAATTAACGTTTGATACGTCCTTAAGGACTTTGTACAATATGCGAAAAACGATCAATAAGTAAAATAAATTAATAATGTTTAGAAAGACACCTAATGTGGAGATACCGAGTTAAGAAAAAAAAAAAAAATTTCGTTCAAAGGTGTCCGAATCCGTAAAATATACAGGATGGAATTTTTTAACCTCGCCTGCAGGGAAATTTGCTATTGCATAAAATGCAATAGCAAATATGCAAATGAATAATGAATTTGCATAATGAATATGCAAATTTTACTCAAAGGAAACATCTTTATTTAAAAAAAAACAAATCTGCATTCAAAGATTTTCGAAAATTCGCTTGCCACACTCGGGAATCGAACCGGATAAAATCTGAAAATAACACCCTGCACTTTTATGGCATCAGTCGATAGGGTTAATCATAAGGATCAAATGTCTCCAACAAACAGAAATTAAATGAAAGGAAAACCATGAAATCCTATTTTAATTGAACGAGAAAAGTGGGTAAACTAACTAGCTCGAAATGAGCTCCATTTTGTAGGATACACAAAGGAGATTGGGTGATTCGGCCCTGAAGCCCAATAGCGTTAAGACATATACCAATGGAAAGATCTCATCAAGGAGAATATTTATTACTATGAAGACTTGTCTTGATTGTTAGTACGTAAGGAGCTACAGAGCTCTAAATGTAACTACTTATGTACTATTGAAGTTCTGGTATTTCACCAATCAATTAACTTTCATTAATTCTTTGCCTTGCAAACATCATCTTTTAAGTCTTTAATGGATATTTTAAAACATTGGCCTCCTAGATGCCGTTTTAGGAAAAATGTTTTTAAGAGTCGGTCGGACATAATGTTAAACCTGCCGAAACTCCCAGTACCGTTAAGATACATAAATTCCATTGAAAAGATCTCGTCTAGAAGAACGTTTGTTATTACTACAACAGGTCTGAATTATTAGTTTGTTCGGCGTTAAATCGTCCTAAATGTGACGTTAACATCAACACTTAATTCTCGTCATATGGCTTGAATTTAGTTTTAAGTAATGCTTGAGTATTGAGTGATGTTCTGTATGGCCTGATGGCCTTGGAATCATAAAAACGTATTTTATTTATAAAAAAAAATCCGGACAAGTGTGAGTAGGATTCGCGCCCTAAGTTAACTAATTAATAAACAGTAACATGTGAACATCATTATATTAACACAAAAACATTATGCCTGAATTCCCTAAAGAGAGGCAAACGTGACATGTACACATGACTACATATCAAGCTATACATTTCCATTAAATGCTGACCTCTCATTATACGGAATTGCTATACAATGCGAGATCAGCTTATACTGGAAATGTATAGCCGTGGGAACAACTACGTTTCTGCTGCAGATGTAAAAATACCTCTTCAGCCATTTCAGAAAACCATTTGTGTTTTCTATCTCCAAGTATAAAACAAAATCATTTTTCATTTATCTGTGTGTGTCGCTTAGTTCTTCTAAACTACTCTTAGTATCTAGTTCTTCATAATCATTTAGAAAACTTATTTCCAAAGGTTTATGTCTATAATACAGTAACATTTAACTTAAATATAGCACAGATATCTCGATGTTTTGACATGTCGCCACTTCAGTACTAAATTGTCCCGACAACACAATGGAAGCTGCTCATTTACTTGACATTTATTTTTCCTGATCCCCAAGTCTTGTCAGATCCCATCCAAAGTCGTTTTAGTGACAAATGTTTCTCTTAAAAAGCACTATCCATTGATATATCACTTATAGCTGTTGGGCACAAAGAACATTCCTACACTTCGATACTCACCTGTTTAGGTCATTATCGCCGAATTGACTAACAATTGGCAAAAGTCGTGTTACTAGCAAAGGTTCTCCTTGAAAAATTCTTTCCAATGGTGTATTATCTTATGGCTATTGACCGCCAATAATTCTTTAACTACAGTGCCCAAGTTGTCCCCTATTTAGGTCATTAACTCCAAACTGATTAATAATTGGTAAAAGTCGAGTTAGTAGGAAAGGTTCACTTTGAAAAGTACTTTACATTGATGTATATTTTATTACTATTGGGCGCCAAAATTTCCTTAACTTCGGTGCCCAAGTTGTCATCTATTCAGGTCATAAAGTCCGAACTGTCTAACAATTAGCAAGAGTCGAGTTGGAAGCAAAGGTTCTCCTTGAAAAGCTCTTTTCATTGGTATATATATTATACATACATAATGAATTGTAAAATAAAATAAGTAATACATTAAAAAAATTAAAAAAAATGCAATTTCTTTTATGACTCTACAATGTATGTATGTACCTATATATTATATGTCGCAGTAAGATGGTTGTAGCCGTCATATAGTTGGGGTGCTTGGACAGGAAACCTCCCCGTGTGCCTGTGGGCTGGAATTCCCTTATGGATGCGTCCGGGGGGAAGGCCAGTCACCGGGACGGTGCACCCTGGGGTACGGGCAATGACTCCCCATTAGGTACTGTGTGCCTAAGGGGTCTTGTTGCCCGTATGTCAATATCCTGTCAGAAGTACGCTCCAACGTGTGTCTCTCTGCGCTCTAAGCAGAGACGCACAGCGGCGGAGTAAGAGCGGGCTCGATGTGCACTAACTCTGCCGCCGGGCAGGCAGGAAGAGGCCTTCTCTTTCTGCCACCGTTGTTCTCGTAGCCCCGAAGATTGTCAAGGTCATGTCTCTGACTTTTGACGGGGGTCGAGGGTCTTGGCTTAACTGCCCGGGCCGCGAGGAAGAAAACCTCTATAAAAAATCACCCCAAACCTCCAAGCGGCGGCGCACCGTGAGGGAGGTTGATAGCTTGACTAATGGGTAGCTAAATTAGTCGCTAGTGCGAACCACTGGTTTTTGAGAAAGTTTTTTACTCGTGGGTACAAACATGGATATAAACAAAACAAACAAAAATAGTAGTGAAGAGGAGGGGAGTGATGCGGGGTCGGAGTCCGACGCCGCATCTGGCGTGAAGGGCTCATGTAAGAGCCCGGAGCGCGAAGTGGTGGGGGGCGCTGGAAAGAACCAAAAGTTCTTCAAGAAGCGCCCCAAACCGGGGGATGGCCTGGGGTCTTCCTCGGATGGTGGGCTGAGCTCGGCCCGTAAAAAAATCAGCCGGCGGGGTGGGGCCCATGAAAGGGGTGTGGGCAGAGGGCTCACCAAAGAAGCCAGCAAGGCAAGCCGAGCCGAGCCAGCCCGGCCGAGCCAGAGTCGCAGTTGGGGTCAGTCTCGGCTGGGTCGGAGTCAGCAGGTGGTGAGCCGGACGCCGCTGGCGGCTCCAAGTCGGAGCAAACGGTCAGGTTCGCAGAGGTCGTGGCAGCCGCGATCAAGAGTGTGGCCTTGAAGAGGACTCAGTCCTCTAAAGACAAGGCCATATCGGCAGCCAGGGCCTCCATTATGGCGGCAGCGGAGGCCAGTCACCTCAGGCCCCCGTCGGACGGAATGACAGAGATGCGGGCGGAGGTCGCTCGCTTGACAGCCGCCATGGAGCTTCTCCGAAAGGAGAATGAGGAGCTCCGAGCGGACCTGGCCAGGCTCCGAGGAGCTGGCCCCCGGGAGGTGCCACAGGGGGAGGCGCAGCATGGGCAGGTCGGGCCCGTGCCTGCTGAGGACCGGGTTCTGGCCCTGGTCCGGCAGGAGCTGGCTGCCTTCCGAAGCCGGTTTTCCGCCCTGGAGGCCATAGTCCTGCGGCCCCCGCTAGCGGCGAGCCAGCCGGCCTCGGGCCAGCGGAAGGCGGTATCGTATGCCACCGCCGCGGCTGCCACGGTCAAGCCTGCATCAACGGGGCAGGCGAAAGGCGGGGCCGTGCAGGAACCCGCGAGGGCCCCAGCCCCGGCGGCGAAACGGCCGCCCCCGCCTCCTAAATCTCCTCCGGCTGACGCCGAATGGCAAGTAGCCGGGGAGAAGAGGAAGGCGGGTTAGGCAGCAAGGGCGGCCAAAAAGAAGGAGAGGCGGCAGCGGCGCGAGGAGCGAATCGTCGCGGCTAGGCTCCGTGCCCCGAGGTCCGCAGCTGTAGTGATCACACTACAGCCGGAAGCGGAGAAGAAGGGCGTGTCCTACCGCGACGTGCTTGCCAAGGCGAGGGAGGCGGTGCGGTGAACCTCGAGGAGCTCGGCGTTGCCGATGGCATCCGGATAAGGGTCACTGCGACTGGGGCCCGGATGCTGGAGGTTCCCGGTGCGGCCAGCGGCCCGACCACTGACGCTCTGGCCGAGAGGCTTAGGGTGTCCCTAAATGCGGACGAGGCCCGAGTGTCCTCCAAACCCACCAAGTGCGCAAACATGCGCATACTGGGTTTGGACGACTCAGCGACGGAGGGAGAGGTGGTGGCCGCCGTTGTTACGACTGGAGGGTGCTCAGCCGAGCAGGTTAGGGTAGGCACCATCCGTCCTGACTTCACGGGGATGCGAACTGTTACAGTGAGCTGCCCCGTGGCGGTGGCCCGAAAAATAACCGGGGAGGGCCAAAGGCTCAAGGTGGGCTGGGTTTCCACGCAGGTGAAACTGCTGGAACCCAGACTTCTGAGGTGCTTCCGCTGTCACGTGGGCAACCACGTGGGAGCTAAATGCACCTCGGAGGTGGACCGTAGCGGCCATTGCTTCTGCTGTGGTCAGCCCGGTCACAAGGCCGGCTCGTGTAAAGCCGCGCCGCACTGCTTCGCGTGTGCGGCAGCTGGCAAGCCGGCCAATCACCGGGCTGGGAGCAAGGCCAGCGCTCCACCCGCGAAATCCAGGGGCAGCAAGCCCTCTGCCACCACCATCGTCACCGCCGCAGCCGCCACCACTGCCGCCGCCGCCGCTGCCGCCTCCGCCGCTGCCGCCTCCACTGTCGCCGTCGTCGCAACCACCGCGGCAGGGCCCTCACAGGGGGTTCGGGAGGGGGCTGATATGGAATGCCAATAATGGCCCCATTACGCCTCCTCCAGGCGAACATCAACCACTGCGCCTCCGCTCAGGATCTGTTGCTCCAGAGCATGGCGCAGTGGTCGATTAACATCGCCGTGGTCGCTGAGCCGTACTTTGTCCCGCCCAGGGATGACTGGGTGGAGGACCTGAGCGGCTCAGTGACCCTAATTTCGTGGGCCGCCGCCGGTACCCTGTCCCTCGAGGCTGTCAATAGGGGACGGGGTTGCGTGGCAGCACGGTTCGGGGAGATTGTCGTGGTAGGGGTATACTTCTCCCCGAACCGAACTCTCGCCGAGTTCCACAACTCCCTTGCGGAGTTGAGAGTCGTCGTCGTCGGATTCCGTTCCCTCCCTGTACTCGTCCTTGGGGACTTCAATGCCAAGAATGTGGCTTGGGGTTCCCGGCATACGGACACACGGGGCAGGATGGTGGAGGACTGGGCTCTGGAGACGGGCCTGGTCGTCCTAAACCGGGGTTCTGTCCCCACGTGTGTGCGGATGCGGGGTGAGTCAGTGGTGGACATTTCGTTCGCCAGCCCCGCTCTGTCACCGCGTGTCCTCGACTGGCGCGTCATGGAGGGGGTGGAGACCTACTCCGATCACCGGTACATCCGGTTTGACGTCTCCGCCCAGACCTCGAGCGCGCCGGTCCGACAGGCCCTGAGTGGTCCGCGGTGGGCGTTGAAGCAGCTGGACCGGGAGCTCCTCCTGGAAGCCTCGATCGTGCAGGCCTGGGTGTCACCACCGGACAGGCCTGCTGACATCAATGACGAGGCGGGGTGGTTCCGGGAGGCCATGTCCGAAGTTTGCGACGTGGCAATGCCCCGGGTCCGGCCCGGACGCGCCCAGCGCCAGGTGTGCTGGTGGTCGCCGGAGTTGACATCTCTGCGCGACGCGTGCGTTGCTGCGCGACGCCGGTACACCAGGCACCGCAAGCTCCGCATCCGCCCTCCGGATACGGAAGCCATTCAGGCGGAGCTGTACGAGGGGTACAGAGCGGCGAAGACCGCCCTCCGAGCGGAGATCCTGCGGGCCAAGGGACTGGCCCGTGAGGAGTCGCTGGAGACTCTGAACAGGGACCCGTGGGGACGCCCCTATAAAATGGTGCGGAACAAGCTCCGCCCATGGGCTCCCCCGCTGACGCAGAGTCTCCGGCCCCAGCTCGTGGAGGACGTGGTGAGCGCTCTGTTCCCTTCGCGAGGGGAACATACTCCCCCGCCCATGGCTCCGCCTCCTGCGGTGTCGGATGCGGACCACGCAGCCGACGATGACGGCGATGCTCCGGAGGTGACCGAGGTAGAGCTGAGAGTGGCGGTGCGCAGGCTGAATGCCAGGAATACCGCCCCAGGACCCGACGGCTTACCTGGAAAAGCCTGGGTCCTGGCCTTGGAGGCTCTCGGGCCTCGACTAAGGGGGCTCCTAAGCGCGTGCTTGGAGAGGGGCCGGTTCCCGCTTCAATGGAGGACAGGGAAACTGGTCCTCATTAAGAAACCGGGGCGCCCTGCGGACTCGCCGTCCGCTTACCGGCCCATCGTGCTGCTTGACGAGGTGGGCAATAGGGCATGGATCCCGGAATTCCGAGATTTCGTAACTCCGGAATTTCGGATGATTTTTTACAATATTACAATTCCGGAACTGAAGTAAATATCGCAATCCGATACTCATATAATTATTTGTAACATAAGTTACCACAATAATAAAATTTGCATATTTGTACTCTCTTGCGAAATGTACCGTGTACCGCGCGCGAAGTTTAAATTCAAATCGCCGACTCAGATAAAATGTTAAATGCTCTGATATGATGTTCTTGAGAACACATTATCAAGAAGAGCGATCTTTTTTGGAAAAGTGATTCTTGTCTTATTTACTTTATATTTCTTTTTAGTATAAGTTGATTTAAAGATCTCAATTTCCAAAAAATACGACAACGTAAGTTTAGTTTTATAATTATTTTTAAGTTTTGTTCTTTAAACCTATTTTCATGATCTCAGAAGAGGAGAACTTGTTGATAATGTTTATTGTGAGTTGTTGAATCTTATATACATCATAATTTTATTAGATAGTTATTTAATAAGCTACATTGCAATTGCAAATAGCTAGTACACGTTGATTTTGCTATAATGTATGTTATTGAAAAGTTGATTATTTTTTGTTATATTTATTAAGAAAATCCTAATAGAATAATAATAATAATAATAAGAAGGCTGTTTAATTGATCTCAGTCAAGAGTTTTGTCGGTTTATTTAGTTTTTTAATAAAGATTTGATTTAACAAAACACTTAAATGCCTATTTATTGTGTTTTTTTAATTTCCTATACTTTTTCTAATTCCGGAACCGGTTCCGGAATTCCGGAATCGAACCAGTAGTATCGTAACTCAGCTCCGGAATCGAAAATCATCCGATATTACATGCCCTTTCAACAAGTCACAATAAACAAAATCAACAAGTTCTCCTCTTCTGAGATCATGAAAATAGGTTTAAAGAACAGAACTTAAAAATAATTAAAAAACTCTAAACTTACGTTGTCGTATTTTTTGGAAATTGAGATCTTTAAATCAACTTATACTAAAAAGAAATATAAAGTAAATAAGACAAGAATCACTTTTCCAAAAAAGATCGCTCTTCTTGATAATGTGTTCTCAAGAACATCATATCAGAGCATTTAACATTTTATCTGAGTCGGCGATTTGAATTTAAACTTCGCGCGCGGTACACGGTACATTTCGCAAGAGAGTACAAATATGCAAATTTTATTATTGTGGTAACTTATGTTACAAATAATTATATGAGTATCGGATTGCGATATTTACTTCAGTTCCAGAATTGTAATATTGTAAAAAATCATCCGAAATTCCGGAGTTACGAAATCTCGGAATTCCGGGATCCATGCCCTACTCCTGCCGGAGGCTCTACGCGGGGGTCGTGCGGTCCATGGCCCTTTACGGAGCTCCGGTGTGGGCGCGTTCCGTGAGGCGGCGACCGGTCCGTCGGTTGAACGCGTCCCAGAGGGTCATGGCCATCCGGTTGGCCCGGGGATACCGCACGGTCTCCGGGGAGGCGGCGAACCTCCTTGCCGGATTACCGCCATGGGATCTGGAGGCAAAAGTCCTCGCGCACATGTGGGAGTGGCGCGAGGAGGCAGGACGCCGGGGCGTAACTCCGTTGCCGCGAGAAATCGCGGCACGGCGGACAGAGCTCCGGCAGGATCTCATGGCGGCATGGAGAGTGCGATTGTCGCAACCCAGCGCTGGGCACGCCACAATTGCGGCGATAAGTCCCCTTTTTGAGGAGTGGCTGGAGAGGCGCCACGGCGTCCTCACCTTCCGCCTGACGCAGGTCCTCACCGGACACGGGTGCTTCTGGAGGTACCTGTTCCGGATAAGGCGGGAGGAAACGCCCGGGTGTCACCACTGTGTGGATCGCCCGGAGGACACGGTGTAGCATACGGTGGAGGTCTGCCCGGCTTGGGCGGAGCACCGCCGTGTCCTCGCGGAAGCGATCGGCGGCGGCGATCTCTCGCGTCCGGCCCTGGTCCAGGCCATGGTACGGAGCGAGAGTACATGGGCAGCCATTACCTCCTTCTGCGAAGCAGTAATGCTCGTGAAGGAGGAGGCGGGACGCGTGAGGGAGAGGCAAGCTTTGCGCCCTCACGCCCCTAGTCGCCGCAGGAGACGCCCTGGGCGTCGGGAATTGGCAGCCGATTCCCGGTCACCTTAGGCGCGGGCTTGCGGACGGCGAGCAATGGTTAGCTCGCCATCCGGTAAGGACCAAGCCCGAGTCGACGGCGCGTTGTGTTCCACGCGCGCCTCAAAGAGATGTCAGCACTATTGACGGGGTCCGCTAGGGCCGATGCCAGCTAGGGTTGCGGGATGTTCGAAAGAGTTACCGTGGCCCCGGCACAGGCAACAGAAGGAACACGGGTGGGTTTTAGTCAGTAAAAGTCTGACACGCCCTCCCGCTCCGCCCAGAGCGGGAGAAGTCATTTTATGATTTCCCATCCACAAAAAAAAAAAAAAAAAGCCGTCATATAGTTATATCCCAGAGATATAGTTATATACCGTAGTATGAGAGCGGTTCATATCAAACTTACTAGGAATATAACTATGATAAGAGCATGCTCTAGTAATATAGCTATTAGGGCACTCCGACCAAATAGGTTAGGTTAGGTTAAAACTGTGACCAAATACGTGCAAGCAGAGCGAGCGAAGGGAGCGGTGCCGCGGCAGCGGCGCTCAGGCGACACAGCAAGGGCTTCGCCGTGTCTCTAAATGGCCTCGTCCCAGCAATGCTTAACATACACCAGAAAATCCTCAGTTGACCGACTACGACGGAAACCATATTAGAATCACTGACGAGCTCATTTTGTTCCAGGTATGCTAGCAACATATTGTCAAGTACCCTTTCCATTAATTTACTCAGTATGGAGGTTATGACGATTGGTCTATAGTTGACAGGATCGGCACGGTTATTCTTTTTGGGAACTGGCTGCACATTAGCAAGCTTCCAGGACTCCGGCACCACTCCAGTTTTTAGATAGAAGCGATACAAGCGCGTCAAGACGGGAGACAACTGTGGAGCACAGCTTTTCAAGACTCTTCCGAGTATTCCGTCAGGTCCACTGGTTTTATTTACGTCCAGACTGCAAAGGGCCTTACGGACCTCTTTCAGATGAATTGAGATCTCCGGCATTGTGGAGCCACAGTGCGGTATGTTAGGTAGTGTGCTAGAAGCTGTATCAAGGCGTAAATTTTCGGCAAAGATAGGGGCAAATAGGTTTGCCTTCTCTTGCGCGGTATGAGCCAGCAATCAACCTTCAGCATAGGAGGCAGCGAAGGACGGCAGAAGATCGTATCGACTGACTTAGATGATCGACAGGGACCAGAACTCCTTGCTACCCGAAGGGTAGGACGCCAACTTGACCCCAATTCGTCCAACATGGTCGGAATTGCCTTCTGTAGCACCCGTTTGCAATCCTTGGCGCTAGAATTGTATGCTTTTATCATTGCGCTAGCACCTTGGCTGTCTTAACTGACACTGCGGGCTGAAGCCCAGGCCTGGTATGCCTTCCGGTATCACCGAGTGCCGACCTACCTCTGTCGCGTGGTCGAGGCCTATCTGACGGACAGGGCCGTCATCTACCCCGGTCACCGGGGAGAGTGGAACCGGCGAGAGATGTCGTGCGGTGTCCCGCAGGGATCGGTTCTGGGACCGCATCTGTGGGACATCGGGTACGACTGGGTGCTGCGCGCCGACCTCCCTGGTGGCGTCAGCGTAGTTTGCTACGCTGACGACACGCTGGTCCTGGCGCAGGGGAGGTCGCACCAGGCGGCGGCCGAATTAGCGGCACGCGGGGTTGCGACAATCGTAGAGAGGATCGGGCAATTGGGACTCGAGGTGGCCTTGCACAAGTCCGAGGCCATGTGTTTTCATGGTCCTCGGAACGCGCCACCATCGGGTTCCCAAATAACGGTAGGAGGGGTTCTCATCGGTGTCGAGTCGACGATGAAGTACCTGGGACTCGTCCTCGACAGCCGGTGGAATTTCGTGGAGCATTTCCGACGTTTGGCTCCCAGACTGGAGCGGGCCGGGGCTGCCTTGGGGCGGCTCCTGCCCAATCTGAGGGGTCCAAACGCCTCCTGCCGGAGGCTCTACGCGGGGGTCGTGCGGTCCATGGCCCTTTACGGAGCTCCGGTGTGGGCGCGTTCCGTGAGGCGATGACCAGTACGTCGATTGAACGCGTCCCAGCGGGTCATGGCCATCCGGTTAGCCCGGGGATACCGCACGGTCTCCGGGGAGGCGGCGAACCTCCTTGCCGGATTACCGCCATGGGATCTGGAGGCAAAAGTCCTCGCGCACATGTGGGAGTGGCGCGAGGAGGCAGGACGCCGGGGCGTAACTCTGTTGCCGCGAGAAATCGTGGCACGGCGGACAGAGCACCGGCAGGATCTCATGGCGGCATGGAGAGTGCGATTGTCGCAACCCAGCGCTGGGCACGCCACAATTGCGGCGATAAGTCCCCTCTTTGAGGAGTGGCTGGAGAGGCGCCACGGCGTCCTCACCTTCCGCCTGACGCAGGTCCTCACCGGACACGGGTGCTTTGGGAGGTACCTGTTCCGGATAAGGCGGGAGAAAACGCCCGGGTGTCACCACTGTGTGGATCGCCCGGAGGACACGGTGGAGCATACGGTGGAGGTCTGCCCGGCTTGGGCGGGGCACCGCCGTGTCCTCGCGGAAGCGATCGGCGGCGGCGATCTCTCGCGTCCGGCCCTGGTCCAGGCCATGGTACGGAGCGAGAGTGCATGGGAAGCCATTACCTCCTTCTGCGAAGCAGTAATGCTCGTGAAGGAGGAGGCGGGACGCGTGAGGGAGAGGCAAGCTTTGCACCCTCACGCCCCTAGTCGCCGCAGGAGACGCCCTGGGCGTCGGGAATTGGCAGCCGATTCCCGGCCACCGTAGGCGCGGGCTTGCGGACGGCGAGCAATGGGTAGCTCGCCGTCCGGTAAGGACCAAGCCCGAGTCGACGGCGCGTTGTGTTCCACGCGCGCCTCAAAGAGATGTCAGCACTATTGACGGGGTCCGCTAGGGCCGATGCCAGCTAGGGTTGCGGGATGTTCGAAAGAGTTACCGTGGCCCCGGCACAGGCAACAGAAGGAACACGGGTGGGTTTTAGTCAGTAAAAGTCTGACACGCCCTCCTGCTCCGCCCAGAGCGGGAGAAGTCATTTGATGATTTCCCATCCACAAAAAAAAAAAAAGGCCTGGTATGCCTGCTCTTTGTGCAAATCGGCTTTCGCACAAGACGCGTTATACCAGGGCTGAGCCTCGCAGCCAATTGGGACATCAGAGAATGGGATAAAATATTCTATTCCATGACGTATAACGTCAACAATGGCGTCAGCGCAGTCAGAAGAGTTGCGCGAAAAAAATTAAGTTCGCCACCATGGGTAAGATGCAAAGAAATGCCGCATCTCATCCCAGTCTGCTGATCCGTACTTCCATACTCGCCTCTTGCCTCTCGGGCTTAAATCTGGAGGAGAACATGAAGACACAGATTTCACCCGACAGTGTTAGGACGATCCGAGCAGAGCTCAGACCGATACAGACTACCTGTCCGGATCCGTTGTCAGCAGAAGGTTTAAGCAGTTGCATGTGTGGCCATCAACATCCGGAATGCGGGTAGCTTGGTCAATCAGCTGGTGGAGATCTAGCGATCGCAAAGTTGCTCGCCACTCTTCCAGCGTGGTCAGTTTTCTGGTACGCGAACAACCATTCCTTATGATGGGCATTAAAATCCCCCAGAAAAACAAGCACCGCTGTCGGATATTTTTTTGGGCCAATTCGGCTGCCTCTGTAAGATAGTCAAAGAGTCTTGGTCGTCTCCTGATCACCGCTGTGCGACTTGTAAACACTGACATAAATTGTTTTACGACAGCCGGTGTCCACCAGCAGCCACAGAGTGGATAAACCCGCAAACCCATAGCAGCTCAGACGTTGACAGCATTATGTCATCGCGGACGTACACACAGAGCCCTGCCTGCTTCTTAAACTTATGCTCAATTGAGTATCCTGGGTAGTTGAGGTACGCCACGTCTAATGGGGTGCTATTTTTGACTCCGTCAAAAAGGACTAGTGCGGCCTCTCGATCTCAAGGTGGTGATGAACCGGATTGATATTTGAGTGCAATCCACGGATGTTAGTAAATTGCACTTTTAGCGGGAGGAAGTGCCGCCGTTGTTTTAACTTATTCTTCTTATTTTGTGCTTAATAAGGTTGTAAGAGTTCTGAGGGAAATTAGAGAGAAAGCGAGGCGAGTCCAGTTGGCAGCTTTCACGAGCTTAATTCGACAAAAAGGAAACTCACCTGGAGACTGCGGGGATGCCCGAACCCCCCGAAGATGCCCACCGGGTCCTCCATTCCAGTCGCCGACTGGCACGGTGGAACGTTCCGGGATTTTTCACAAGATGGCGGGGCAGCCTTTCACACGTGGCTGGCAAGCTAGTTGGGCTCCCAACTTCCTGCGGTCGGTCAACGGCAAGACCATGCTTCGGATCCCACTACCCTCTAGAGTGAGTTGCTAATGCCATGACGAGGTTTACTCCCGGCTGAGACCAGCCTCGGACAACGCAACTGCCAACTCTCTAATTTCTGCTTAAGCTGCTTGACACCGAACTCCGGTGGGAGGGCGGTCGCGAGCCAGGCGGGCGTTAGCCCTGCCAGTCGTACAAAGTGCTGGGTGCGACTGTCCAGGATGCGCCGAGTGCCCGGTTCAGTTCAGCGACTGGTGGAACATACTGCGCTACACGAGGAGGATTCTTCATGCATCCCAAAAAGCTATTTTACTAAAAGAACCCAGGGTACAGCGACCTAAGCGAACTTGAAAATTGTAGCACCTCGGATAGAATAACTTTTGACAATTCATACAGAAATGGAAGCTACTTTGTCGGATTTTGCCGAAAAGTTACTGAATTAAGAGAATCTAGGCTGCTAGAGCGAGCGTAGCGAGCTCGAAAATTTTAGCACCATGCCAAAAATAATTAAAAATTTTCTAGTGACCATTAGTGGCACAGCTACAATTATCATTAGAGGGAAGCCGAAGAAAAAAGTGTTCAGTTCTCATATACTCAGACAAAAAACTGTAGGTTTTTAATCTTATGATGTATTAAGCTGGTATTGGTAATGTGGTGTGATACACAGTTACACACACAGGTGTACCATATTATTTGGCAATAGTAGACATTAAGAAGAGTGGTTGTTCCGAAGGGAAGCCAATAGGAATCGGGTTGTATGAACGCTTCGCCCCTGGTGACCATACATACAGAAACAAGAGTTACTTTTGTCGACCCATACAGAAAAGTAGGCTGCAAGAGTGAGGGAAGCGAACTCGAAAGAATAGCACCCCGCTACAGATAAGTTGGATTTTCATTTGACCATTCGTAGTATGAACGGTCCAATTGGTCATCGCTAAAGATTTTTCAAGTTGAAGAAAGCTGCATACACTTTAGAGTGTGCTGCCCCCAAAAAGTGCCGACCGGGGCGGGTAATAAGTAATCAGCATCCTATACCTTTCGCACTACTTTCTCTGTAGGTAGCATCGTCCAACCCTTGTCAATGAAGGTGCGATCAGATAAAGCGTAGCGTATTACACCTTCACCAGGTTCCATCTCCATCTGAAATTTTAAAACATTTCAGTAAATGCATCACACATTTCTAGATTGTCTACTCAACATGATCAATGATATTTTATGTAAATTACTTATTAAAATAAGTCTTATAAAATAATCTCTACTTAATCTAATACTTATAAAATCTTGGCTGCTGACGGACCTACAGACCTAGGCTAACTAGCTACCTACCAGTACAACTCAAAAAGTCACCATCTTCGCTCCAAATTCCGATGAAATCCTATTAATACTCGTATTATAAATGTGAAACTTTGTGAAGATGTTTCGATGTATGTTACTCAATCACGCAACAATGGTTGAACGGATTTGGCTGAAATTTTGCACACAGATAGCTTATAACTTGGATTAACACATATGATGCTTTTTATCCCGGTGGACCGATATCCACGCGGGCGAAGCCGTGGGAAGAAGCTAGTAAGCTATATAAAATACGTTTATTTCACAATTAAAGACAATGACGTTCAAACAAATAGCTCGCCCATGCTTTAGTGTTGCTTGCGCACAAAGAGATTTTAAGATGATATAGAGAGCGGGGGTGGCGGGACAGTTCCATATATTTGGCTTGGATCAAAAGATGGTGGCCCCATATACACGCTGTATCTAAAAT
Source organism: Fissipunctia ypsillon (assembly GCA_947568875.1). Taxonomy (NCBI): domain Eukaryota; kingdom Metazoa; phylum Arthropoda; class Insecta; order Lepidoptera; family Noctuidae; genus Fissipunctia; species Fissipunctia ypsillon. The sequence continues at coordinate 10,990,209 of OX387644.1, read as the reverse complement.
TTTAGGTTTAGTTATTTAAATAGCATCTCAACAGATGACGGTAAAAAAAATGCATTTTACATTATTTATTTTATGTTTTAATAATAAAATTGAACATATTTTAATATTTTTACACATTAACACTCTCACCGCCATGTGGTACGCCGGCCGCCCACGTAAATTCTAGTGCAGCAAGCAACTGTATATATGCGTGGCGGTGAGAGTGTTAAAATAAATAAGGTATGTAGCGTTGTGTTGCGCCCGCGTCACCGCGTCAAAGTTACGCGATAGATTGTACACTCGCAACCCGTCGCCAACGCTCGCTCGCGTGGACGCACAGACTAGTGTGGACGGTCGGCTCCACGCTATATTTATCTAGGTAGGCCGCGCGCATGCTGCGATCGTGAGGCGGACGACATACCCTGATTGTGTACAACATTGTGCTGTTCCAATATAAACTGTGTTACCGTATGCGTGTAGTTCATTCCTACATCCAAATAAAGTAACCCTTATAAATTGTGCCCAACCCGTGGCACGTGCTCCGTACGGCAAATACCTACGAAACGGAAAGTAACCGACGCGAGTGCGAACGAAATCCACGCGAAGTGTTCTACCCCACGGATATCGAGAGATATGGCTTGGAGGCGTGGCACATGTCGCCTTCATGCGGTCAAACCGACCTTAAGTACGCGCGACGGCGATGAGCATCGTTTAGTAGTATGTTTGCATCAGAACGTGTAGTGTCATTACGTATTTTTACAAAATGCCGAATTGTTCCGTGCTTATTTGGAAAAATGGACAATTACAACAAACCTTAAGACGTGTGCCGTGTCCTACCACCGGTAAGTAAAAATCACTGCATTAATTATAATATTTAAAGATTTTACAAATATCTAGTTCAGAAATACCTATTTTCTAATGACTGACGCATGTCAAAATGATGCTTTAGTAGTAGGCAGCACTGAGACATGGTTATCAATAAAAGTGTTGAAACAAGAAATTATATTTGAGAACCTGTTTTACAAGAATTAATACATTTTATTTCAGTTTCTCGAAAAATCCAGAAATTAAACATATATGGATAGATGCAACAGGCAGGTAAAATAATTGGTTTCCCACAAACCAAAGTGTAATTTGTTCTTCCCACTTTCAAGAGGATTGTTTTGAGTGGGCAGTATCCTAAACTCAATTTAAGATACATATTTGAAACAGTACCGTCAGGACCTCTCGGTACCGTCCGAGACAATGGCGAAGTCGGAAGAGTGGGTATGGTATGTACTCGGTATGTGTGCGTGTGTCTTATGTGCTGTCGCTACTCGTCTCCACGCATTCATTCACTGCTTGTTTGTACACTTGGTAAGCACAAGAAAAGCGCGTGTTGCACCGTGAGATAAAAATACTGAAATAAACTGATTTACTTAAATGTTATTTACAAACAAATTGTATTTTTACTTGGTTTGGTTTTATTGCTGTTTATAATATACTACATCGAAAGGCAGAAAAAGAACATGTTCAGGCTTCGATACCATCTAAGCTGTCCCGGAAGCCGCGATCTAATATGAAGACATCGTTCGGTTGAAGAAAGCAATGTAATAGGTTTTCTCCATCATTCATTATGTCGCTCATGATGTTCGCATCGGTATTAGCGGCAGCGTATGGTCCCAAAACATCGATTATATAGGTATAGCCATTGGAACATACAAGCAAAAACGGCTTCAGCAAGTTCTGGAACTTATGCAGGCTATAAGATAGACGCTTTTTTTTTTGTGGATGGGAAATCATCAAATGACTTCTCCCGCTCTGGGCGGAGAGGGACGGCGTGTCAGACTTTTACTGACTAAAACCCACCCGTGTTCCTTCTGCTGCCTGTGCCGGGGCCACGGTAACTCTTTCGAACATCCCGGAACCCCGGCTGGCATCGGTCCTAGCGGACCCCATTAATACTGCTGACATTTCTTTGAGGCGCGCGTGGAACACAACGCGCCATCGACTCGGGCCTGGTCCTTACTGGATGGCGAGCTACCCATTGCTCGCCGTCCGCAAGCCCGCGCCTACGGTGGCCGGGAGTCGGCTGCCAGTTCCCGACGCCCAGGGCGTCTCCTGCGGCGACTAGGGTCGTGAGGGCGCAAAGTTTGCCTCTCCCTCACGCGTCCCGCCTCCTCCTTCGCGAGCATTACTGCTTCGCAGAAGGAGGTAATGGCTTCCCATGTACTCTCGCTCCGTACCATGGCCTTGACCAGGGCCGGACGCGAGAGATCGCCGCCACCGATCGCTTCCGCGAGGACACGGCGGTGCTCCACCCAAGCCGGACAGACCTCCACCGTATGATCCACCGTGTCCTCCGGGCGACTCACACAGTGGTGACACCCGGGCGTTTCCTCCCGCCTTATCCGGAATAGGTACCTCCCGAAGCACCCGTGTCCAGTGAGGACCTGCGTCAGGCGGAAGGTAAGGACGCCGTGGCGCCTCTCCAGCCACTCCTCAAAGAGGGGACTTATCGCCGCAATTGTGGCGTGCCCAGCGCTGGGTTGCGACAATCGCACTCTCCATGCCGCCATGAGATTCTGCCGGAGCTCTGTCCGCCGTGCCGCAAGATAGACGCTGGAACAAAAAGTTCTTATTGAAAGTAGTTGTTAGTGTCTTGGGAAATTAATTGGTCTTCTTTGTCTTCGTTGGCAGATTGTACATAAATAATCGTGTTATAAAAATATCTTTAAAAATAGATTGCGTCCCGAATCTATTGATGACGCCAGTGCGTCTGTCAAACATGGTGGCGTCGTATCTTAAGTTCTTGTTACTATCCAAAAAGTAGGCATATTCATGAGTTGCTTCTGGTTACAGACCTCATGCTCACTCTCTATAACCCGTCGTTTCAATTAGTCCCACATGTGCTCGATTGGATTCAAGTCCCGACTAATTGCTGGCCACGGTAAAACTTGAATGTTTGAGCTGTGTGTGTACGGGCATTGTCCTGCATCAAGACGAACCCAGGACCCATTTGCTGCGCAAAAGGGGTCGCATGAGGCCTGATGACTTCCTCAATGTAACACTGAGCAGTTACGGAACCCTCATTTAAAATAGCGAGTTCAGTTTTGCCGTGTAAGCTAATCCCATCCCAAATCATTACGTTGGGACCACTGAAACGGTCAACTTCATGTATGCAGGCTTCCGAAAATCGCTGGCCGCACCGTCTCCACATTCTAATGCGCCGATCGTCATGAAAAAAATTACTTTGCACTAGTCAGTAAAAACCACCATGCCCCACTGATTTATGCCCCAGAAACTTGGCACGTTGAGCCCTGGACAAAGGAATTCGAACAACTCGTCGTTTTGAAGTTTGCTGGTCTTCGTGCAATCCATTCTGGATAGTTTGGTCACTGACACGAGTACCTGTTATCAACCGTACTCGTTTTTCTAACTTACGAGCCGTCACTGTGCATTCTCGGCAAGCACTTAGCCGGATGGACCGATTCTCGTGAACAGTTGTAATGCGAAATCTACACGAACTTGGTTTTCTTGCAACACTGCCGGTCTCTTGGAAGCGATTCCAAGCATTTTATTTATTAACTTATTTAATTTTAAAGAAACCTTACAGACTAATAATAATAATTTTGGATAGATCTTCGAGAAAAACCCAGTTGCTAACCCACAGACCGCTGCGAATTTCCTTCTTGGATAACGGCTTTAGTTGCAGTAATTGTGTCCATTTGTCTTCGTATTTGTGGCATATTAACGCAAGATGTTGTTGTAACAAGATAATTAACAAAATTATGATAATTTTCAGAATACCAAGCCGATAATCGAAACAAAAGTTAAAGAAAAATCGAAACAAGATTAGAAAAAAAATTAATATTAATTTTTTTTTAAATTATGTCCAGTATGTGATCTCAAGCATAACATCAAAGATGTTAGATATCGAGTTCGTAGAGTTTGACCAACGAAAGTTGACCACGAATTATTTTCAAAAGTTTTAGTATGTCAATATTTTAGGACTGTCAAAATTGTCAGTTTCCAATTTGAATAATTTTGATATTTCGGCTATATGAAACAAAATAAATGAATTTTATGGAGTGAAAAAACAAGTCCCAACACTGAGAAACCTGCATAATGAGCTGAAGGAAGCAATTGAATTTACGGGATGCCGTGAAACCCTTAGAAAATTTTTACACAAGAACGGGTTTGAGTTTCAAAACAATAAAAATGAACGGGCTTTACTTAAAGAAAAATATGACGAAGTGGACTATATATTTTAGAAATATATAGAGATAGCGCACTCCAAGTTTTAAATGAATATGGCATAAACGAAGATGCTTGGCTTTTACGCGGACGCATATAGTCGCGTCACGTTCGGTCAAAAACTTATTACTGTTATGTATTGATAAAAAAAAATAAAAAAATATTGTTATTCTTATAGGCTTACCTTGCCGACTGAGTTAGTAATTTAAAAAATGATACTTCTGGTTTCAATATTGATGGATTCCAACATCCATACACTGAACAAAACAGTCGATAACTTCGTGCCATATTTCAAGTAAATAAATGTTGCATTTTCCACGTCCGTACGTAACTGCCGCACACTGAGACTATTGCGTACTGTGCACACTAAGATTTCGAAGCGCGTCGTTTCGGCTGTTTTCTATGAAGATAAACTACTGTAATTTTTTTATGCTGTGGTGTTACTGTTATTTGAGACTGTGCATCTTGGGTTTTTTGTATATCAACTAGCACTTCCCGCGTGACTTCGTCCGCGTGGATTTCGTACTTTAGTACCCCGTTAGGAGTAGATTTTCAAAAAACCTTGATACACGTCATTCTTTATTTTCGGTCTTAAGTATAAATACTGAGTTGCGAGACTGCGAGATAATCGGACCGTGCGATAAATTCTTCGATACAAAGTTTGACACCCCCAATCCTCCTTTTAAAAGGGTAGTTTAGAAAAACAAAAAATTACAAACTTCATAATTTATTTAGGTAAGTATTCGTGCCAAGTTTCAAGTTTATTAACTCAAGGATTAAAATTTTTCTTACAAAAAAAATCTCCCTTTTCACCCCGTTAACCCTTTAACCGCCTACGACGGATTAATCCGACAAATATTTTCGTGTCCATTTCGCCAGGGTCGTATATTTACGACCAAATATCGTAATGATTCAAGTTGCCCGGCGCTGGGGGCACGACAACTGATATGAAGTCGGGCGGTTAAAAGGTTAATGGTCGAATTTACAAAAATCCTTTCAATTCATTTATTTATTGCATCAAATATGGTAGGTATAACTTCTTATCAATATTAACACACATTTGGCCAATATATAGCATGCAATATTACAAGTTTTTACTTAATACATTAATTACTACCTACAATTCGTCAATTTAAGTAAATATACTAAACAATTAAATTTGTCTGTGCTTTATTGTATAGAATCTCCAAAATCAGAAACTCAGAATCATTTAGAATCTTTAATGTTTGTTTTCTTAGTGGATCCTTGCAACATAAAAAGCATCAACTGCCAAAATTTCAAGTTTGTGGCCCCAGCGGTTTAGGCTCTGCATCGATGAATAAGTCGAGACAAGTAATTAAGTGGCCAGAATACTGACGTCCAAAAAAAAATCTAGGTCCCTCCTATCGTGGGATATCCGAATCATCCCCATGTACGTTCCGCGACTTTTCGTAGTTTTCGGGTTGTTTCTTTTTTTTGAATTTTTGACAATTTTTGTCTAGACCAACTTAAAAAAATTGTAAACAAAAAGTAGAAGACTGTCGAGATTTTTCTGCAGCAAAATCTTTATGCATAAAATAATCAGCTGCGTAACTAATATAAATACAATTTTTTATGGTGTACAATAAAGAGTATTCTATTCTCTTCTAACATACTACATTTATACCACTGAAAAGTCATACATACCTACAAAAAACCTACTGGGCTGTAATTTATTTTCGAACGTCGCTTCATCGTCGGGCGGCGTATCCCTTAAGGCTCCTTCAAACAGGCGAGATACGCTGCGCGAATCACGCGCGACACAAAGGCACCGCTGGTCACATGACACGCGGTGCCTTTGTGTCGCGTCGCGTGTCGCGCCTGTCTGCAAGAGCCGTTACGCGTTTTATAGTACTCGCAGTAGTTTACGTAATTAGAGGTATGTAAGGCCTGGTTCACATTAGGTCAGACCGACAGTTTTACCGTTGGTCGATTGTTGGGTCTTGCTGTTCACACTATAAGCTGCTGGTCCGACCTAACGTGAACACCACCATCGCCGTCGTTACCGTTGATTTACTGCGGCTTGTCACCAAGCAGTTGTGAGTGGGCTTGACAAGAAAAATGAAAACACACGCCACCGAAGTAATGTACAAACTGGTGGGGTGGCAGGTGGTTTCGCCCGCGCCACTACGAGCCGACATGTGTGAACGGCGCAATACAAAGCAGTAAGCCAATATTATATCCGATCCGACCGAAATCGTGGTTGATCCGCCCAGTAAATGTGTCGTCGCCGACAGTTTTTATCGGATTTCCATAATGTGAACAGCGCTATAAATTGTAATACATATGCCAATACGCATCCGACACGTTTGTCGTTCCGACCTAATGTGAACCGGGCCTTAACGCAAGCAAGACTGCACTTACCTTAGTTACTAGAATTTCTTCCGATTTCGTCTCCTGCGGAATAATTTGCTCTATTTGCTTGAGCTGTTGGTCAGATTCCACACAAAATTCCTTATGAAATAATATAGGAACACCATCCGGTTCTTTAATTTTCTCAAGACGCTGTTTATATTTAACTATTTTTTCGCCAATTATTATGTCTGTTTTGTCTGTTGTTAGATTTTTTTTGTTATCCAAGCTTAAAACGTCTAATTCAAATTCAGGATTAACGCAAAGATGACAGAATGATGACTGTTTTCCACTATGCTGATGATTGCATTTATGAATCGTTAGTACCTCAGGGTGGATATCGCAAGGGTCCATCTTCATAGCTTGCTTTATTATAACCATTTTTAACTTTTCATCAGAGCATTCTCTTTTGATCATTTTGATATGTGTCCATTTTAAATTGACTCTTTTTGCTTTAAGATCAGCTTCTTCCTTTGCTTTTGCTACTTTTGCTTCATATTCTAGCTGATTTTTCTTTTTTAGGATTTTTTCTTTTTTTTTTAAATGTTCAGCTTGTAATTTTTTTAATTCAGATGTTTCTCTCAGAGCTATGGACGATTCTTTATTTAAAGTTTTGTTTTTTAATTCTTTTCCCTTCCCTTGTTTTATTTCAAAGGTCTCTTGTTGCTCAGACTTCTCTATTTTTAATGATTTCTGTATTTTTGATATAGAAACTTTTATCTCATCAGAGGTATCCCGTGTCTTTTTAGAGGCCTTTCCTTTCTTAGAAGGCGCATCTATCTCTTCTCTCTTTTTAGGAGTCGGAGCTTTTCGTGCTTCTTTTTCTTTCCGTAAGTGTTCTAATTGTTTTTTTAAATTTTCTTTATCTATTTTTTCTCTAAGTAGTTTTTCATCTGGATATTCTCTTGCTAGTTTTACCTTTTGCTCTTTCGCCATACCTTTATCTTCCTGTTCAATTTTAGCAGCCTGAGCTTTTAGTGCTTCTTTTTCTTTCTGTAATTGTTCTAATTGTTTTTCAAAATTTTTGCTATTTGTTTCCTCTCTTTGTAGTTTTTCATCTAGATCTTCTTTTTTTGGTTTTACCTTTTGTTCCTTCACCACACCTTTATCTTCCTGTTCAAATTTTGCCTTCTCTTTTTTTAATGATTCCTGTATTTTTGTTACGGAAACTTTTATCTCATCAGAGGCATCCCGTGTCTTTTTAGAGGCCTTTCCTTTCTTAGAAGGCGCATCTATCTCTTCTCTTTTTTTAGCAGTCTGAGCTTTTAGTGCTTTTTTTTCTTTCTGTAATTGTTCTAATAGTTTTTCAAAATTTTCGCTATCCATTTCCTCTCTTTGTAGTTTTTCATCTAGATCTTCTTTTTTGGGTTTTACCTTTTGTTCCTTCACCACACCTTTATCTTCCTGTTCAAATTTTGCCTTCTCTTTTTTTAATGATTCCTGTATTTTTGTTACAGAAACTTTTATCTCATCAGAGGCATCCCGTGTCATTTTAGAGGTCTTTCCTTTCTTAGAAGGCGCATCTATATCTTCTCTTTTTTTAGCAGTCTGAGCTTTTTGTGCTTCTTTTTCTTTCCGTAAGTGTTCTAATTGTTTTTTAAAATTTTCCGTATCTGTTTCCTCTCTTTGTAGTTTTTTATCTTCGTCATCTTTTTTCGGTTTTATCTTTTGTTTTCCCGCCACATCTTTATCTTCCCGTACAAATTTTGCCTTCAAGTCTGTTTTAGATATTTTTGACACTTCATTCCTTTTATCTTTTGGTTCTATTCCTGACTTCAAGTCTTTACTACCTTTCTCTGTTACTTCATCGTTACTTTTATTTTTGGGTTTTACCTTAACATCCATTACGTTTTTTTCTGATACTCCATCAGTTTTAATTCTATGATCTGGTTTTGGCATTACATGTTTTTTAGGAACCATAGATACTTTTGATATTTTTCCATTTACCTTAGATTCTGAAATTATTTCTCCATCTTTTTCTTTGAATTTATCCCTTATAGGTTTATCCTGTTTCAATTTCTTAACGACAGGCTTACTTTCTAAATCATTTTGACTGTAATTTTTGTGTTCGGCTATTTTTTTTTGCTCTTCCTCAATTTTTTTTTGATCTTCAATAGCCTGTCTTTTTTTTTCTTCAGCTTGTAGTCTTTTCTTTTCTTGAGAAAGTTTTTTCTTTTGGGCTTGTTCAAGGTTTGTTTGGCGTTCCTCTTCTTGTCTTTTCTTTTCTCTTTCAGCTTGTAAGCGGAACTTTTCTTGAAGTTGTTTAGTGAGTTGTGAAGAACTTACATCGAGTTTTACTTTCGTTTCATCCTTTTCCATCACATTTGGAAAAAAGAAAGTGTATTGGTGTTTGAGAACTTTTCCCACAGTTTCTATGGGTTCACTTTTTGATTTTTCCACATGTTGCTCTAGTTTTTTCGCTTTCTGACTAATTTTGTCCACACTGCGTTGTAATTTTAATTCTTCATCCGCAATATAGCGCTCTTCCAGTTTTTTAACTTTCTTTGGTACTTCTTCAGAATCATACAATCCTCGTTTTATATTATCGTGGTGATATTTGTCAGGTTTCCTTGGTTCAATATAAGAATCTTGTGAGGCTCTTGTTGATCTAAATTTTATTTCTCTGTTCGATACATAGTCTAGATCACGAATGCTACGTTTATGCTTTAGTGTTGGTATTTTTATATCAATTTCAGACTCAACACGATATTTTGAAGTTGGTTCTTTCTGCGCCCATGGAGTAATCTTTGGGGTTTCGTATATATCAGGTCTTTTTGATACAGAATATGGAACTACAGAATCCTTTTCAAGTCTCATCATCTGTCTCAAGCTAAGATCATGTCTTCTTTTCAAAGCTTCTTTAGCATCCATTGTAGGTATATCTTCGAATATTTCCTCTTGTTTGCGATCCGTAAGGGAAGGTCTCGGGAGTTCTTTAAGGCCTACAGATGTCTCTACAAAAGTTGTTTCTGAGTCTATCAATAAAGTGCTCGGAATTATTGTATTTATATTTTCACTTTCGTGCGGTGTGTGAGCAGAAGATGTTTTCACCGGTTCAATAGGTTCAATAAAGGCAACAGCTCGTTTTACATAACCTTCTTTTAAATTGGTTCCGCTCAGTTCTGTATCGTCTGATTTAAAATTTGAATGTGAGAACATTTGTTGGACTTTAGGCTCATGCCTAGATGCAGGCGAGCTGAGACCTCGACTGTTTTGAAAGTTGGAGTATGCGTTTTGGTTTTCTTTGTTGACCATTGTATCTCTACGAAGATGTCCCATTTTTAATGGCAATGTTTTAAAATAATTTTGTGTGTCTTCCTTTTGTTCACCTCTAACGGATATAAACTTCTTTACAATTTTGTCGCAGGCACAAAACGGTTTTTTACTTCCTTGTGCTTTTTTACGACAATGGTCGCATATACCTATCACCATCTTCTTATCTATTGATTTTATCTCTTGCACGAGTTCTTGAGCATACCCAAATGTTTTTCTACATCGTGAGCAACTTATATTTTCCTTTTCTGGAAGCAGTAATTTACTTATAAAATATTAATATAACTTTATGGGAGTTTTAAAGTTTCAATAAAAGATGTGAGTTCTCTATTTATAGCTTATGATCTACTAGCTGTGCCCGCGACTTCGCTCACGTGACTGTGTATTTTTTAGCATTATAAGTAAAAAAAAAGGAAAACGTGAAGTCACAACGTATTCGTATGAAATTATTCCACTGACGCTGGTTTTAGGGTTCCGTATAGGGTGTGCAATATCGGAAGGTTGTCAATTCCGGAAGTGAGTTCCAATACTGGAGATCCGATTCCGGAATACCGGAACTATTTAATTGTTTCGGCATCTCTTCCTTCTCTATCTAGGAAAAGAAAAAGGTTTGTTTCAAATCAAACACGATGTTTAAATATCATTTTGCTTACTATCATACAGATTTCACATGGATTCTTGGGTGATAGAATAGTTCTACCTACGCCAATATTTAAGGCATAATAGCTGCAATCAAAGTTCCCGATCTTAATTTAGCAGCCACAAAAACTTCGTTAATATGAGCCATTTACTGTGTGTTAGCTAGAGAGATCTCACCCCAGCTTCCTCATGCAGTACAGGCAAACCAGTGAGGTTTGGGTTTTAGTGGGTGTGTTTTGATCTATGATCCTTCAAATTCGTCATAGCAACAGTCAAATAGGTTTTAAAGTCGAGCCGCGATCGCAAGAATAAAGCCACGCCATCACACAGCGTCCGGAATTCAGCTGGAAGTCAAACACCGATTCATCGCAACAGCGAGTGCAGCCTACTAGCATCTGCGAGCAGCACAATCAAGGAGCGTCGGCAACTTCAGTCGCAATAACGGACGAAAAAGGGTTTGGTAGCAGCAGTTTCGTAAGTTCGACCAATTCATTTCTTTCAAACTTTTCATCCAGTCTCATTCAATGTTCAGTGAACGTACTTAATTCCCTTCCATTCCCACTCTGTTCCTGGTCGTCCCCGTCGGGCCTCCCCCAGGTAACTGGGGGTCTCACCTGGCGGGGACTGACCGCCGAGGTGTCGTGAAAAAGCGTCGTTGTGTCGTAACGCGCCTACAGAAACACTAATAACAATCATTCACATGGGCATGCGTAGCCACGCACGCCCACCTACCGCCAGCCGCTATAGGCGCACATATTGAGGGGCCCGTTTTAGCGGGCCGCCGTATAGCTTCCGCGGGCGGGGGGCTAAGCCCCGACACCGCTAGGCACCGACATCCTAAAATTAGTCGCGGAGGTCATTTTACATGATTTTTACTGCGATGACCTCTTGACGATGACGAGATGACAGATGACGAGTCCAGTCTATTGGAAATTTACTAAGTTTATTAATATTGCTTCGGAGGAGCTAAGCAGCGCTGTTTCCGTGCCGTGCGATTATAGACTGGGAGCCGACTACATGGAACTACTTTAAGAAAGGACAAAAAAAATCACTGACGGTGGTTTTAGGGTTCCGTAGGCCAATGACATAATATATGAAGGAAAAAATCTACTTATTTTTAATAAAATACGCGATATGTATCATTTTAATACTATAAATAAAGATAAACTTGATCGAGCATTTTCAGATTATCTAAAGTCATCTTTTAAGGGGTACTGTGTTAAATGTTACAACGTATTTGTCGTACTCACAATTACTAGATAAATATAGGCAGGTCCACCTAGTATCTAGACGTAAGTATCTAGAGGCTTCTGTACTGTATGGTATTGTTCACGGTGATTTTGATTGCATCGATCTCACAAGCAAACTGTGTTATGTGGTTCCACGCACTGTACGTACGTATACGTAGTACCCGTGCAGGTACCCTATTTGCTGTCAATACCTGTCGAACTAATTCTGGTTTGCGCTGCCCTATCCGTCGAATGGTTGAATGTTATAATTGTAATTTTGTTAATATTGATATTTTTGTATGCTCAAAATCCAAATTTAATTGTAATATTATGAAAATTATTATTAACCAATAATGTTATCAGGAATGTAAGCTAGTCTAGATCTTATTATTTATTTGTTTTTAGTGTTATTTATTACTCAGTTACCAAACAATCAATTAAAACCTCTATTTCTACTTTGCATGATGTAATTAGTTATAATTAATGTGATGTAATTATTATTTTATCACCTATCCAGTGGCCCTCATTATCATATTTTCCGTTGTTAATATGCGGATATTGTAGTGGGCTGCAATATTGTTTATACTTTGTATTAACTTTTGTCTGTTTAAACACATATTGTAGCTGTTTATTGTTCCTGAATAAATAAAATAAAATAAAATAAAATCATACCTTGTGTTATAGGATTGCAATTAAATGAAAGAAAATTTAAAACTCATATTCAATGCTTAAATACAAGCATATCACAAATTACAGGATTACTCGTATATCCAAGATAAGAATGCTTGGAAACATGCTGGTCCTGCTCCATAGGACAATCTAGAGTGTAGACAAACTCAAATATTTATTTACTCATTATTTTTACTAGCTTTTGCTCGCGGCTTCGCCCGCGTGGATGTCGGAAAATGTCCCACGGGAACGTACTACTGGGATTAAAAGTACCCTATATGGAAATCCAGGTAAAAAATGAATTAATTCCGTAATAAATTGTTTTTATATATACTTAACTCTATTGGTTTACGCGGTGCGAGGAAATAGAGGAGAAAGCGCCAGGGTAGCCCGCGGAATTCAAATTTTCTTACGTTTGTTGCCATTTGCAGGTCAGCATAAGGTTGTATGTTGATCTGAATATGATTCGCGACCTTAACAAATCTTTGTTTATAGTATAAAGGAATGGGGAACAGGGTGTTAAGTTCACTCATCCTCCATAGAAAAGGGAGGATCCTCCGACCAGACGGGTGTTGTGTCTAGTGAGCTACTGCCCGACGGTTCATGTCGGGATGTTGTATATTTTGCTAGTCGCGCGATAAACTGATTGCGCGATGAAGGATTTTGCGTGACGTCAGTGTGATGCGTTCCATTGTGGCGATGTAGATATGCCGGCCACATCACTCCCCTCCGGAGACCGGAGGTCGATAGTGGGCAGAGTCGTGTATCTTGCGATGCTTGCCAGGGCCAGTTGAGGTTCCAGTGAGTCGGAACCGGGTGCCGCATAGTTCACGGTGAGTCGGAACTGTCTGCGGAGATGCCCCCAGTGAGTCGGGGTGGCGCTGCGTTTCGCTCCAGTGCGTCGGATGTGGTACAGCGCCGGGTTGAGGCTGACTGCTGGCGTCGACCAGGAGAGCTTTGAAGGGCTCTGCTTGTTCGACCCACCGAGAGTGCAGTATGTTGTGCCAAGGTTGCTGATGAGGCTGAGGGTGATGACCAGGTATACGCGGTCGCTGCATGCTGGTGGTCAGGATACCCGTTGAAGCTGTGGGTGCTGGCTGGCTGTATGACTCGCCGCTCGAAAGCTTGAGAAAGCGATGATGATGACGTCATGCTGTAGTAGTTGCACGAAGGCTGCGCTGACGGTCATGTTCACGTCACCAGTATAGAGGTATGAGGAACAGGGAGTAAAGTTCACTCATCCTCTATAGAAAAGGGAGGATCCTCCGACCAGATGGGTGTTGTGTCTGGTGGGCTACTGCCCGACGGTTGATGTCGGGATGTTGTATATATGCTAGTCGTGCGGTAAACTCTGATTGCGCGATGCAGGATTTTGCGTAAAGTCAGTGTGACACGTTCCATTGTGGCGATGTAGATATGCCGCTATAATAGAAATTTAAACACAAAAATCATCAATACAACTCTCAAGTTTATATTACCCTATTGGATGACTTTTTCATAAAATCTTGACATTTTGAGGTCTAATTTAAGGAGTTGTACTACAGATTCTAATGATTATAATTCTGTAAATACGTATCTGTTACCGTTGTGAATCATACTTTCATCAACATAAACCCAGACACTGCGCTGAAAATTGCAAAAATCGTAAGAAAATTTGAATTTCGTGGGTTGCCTTAGCGCTTCCCCCTTGAAACTGCCAGTCGGCATGATTTTTTCCGACATCCTCAACAATCATCGTCATAATTCAGTCAATTTACACAAAACCTTAATGAATTGAAACCTTAATGAAAGTAGCCTAAGTTACTCCTTATAAACATCTGCTATCTGCCAGTGAAAGTCCCGTCAAAATCGGTCCAGCCGTTTCAGAAAATAGCCGGAACAAACAGATAGACAGACAAACATTTTAAAAATAGTTTTTTTTTGTTACTAGTAGCGTCTATACTTTCATATATGATACGTTTAGTAAAAAAATGTCATTTGGACCTTATAAATAGACACTTAAATTATATTTATTTGTTTAGGTATATAGTTGGCAAACCTACCATTTGATTATTTTATTCGTTTCGAAAAAGTGCCTTCCACCATGATGATTTAAATAAATAAATGTTTACCTAGTTCTGATGTTAATTCAGAAGATGTTATTTTCAAATTTTTCTTATTGTGTAAAATAATTACATCTCTGGACGTGTTTACAGCGTTTTCAACCGCTTCAGCATGTCTTATCTGTAATGTGAAAAGCGATGAGCTTATGAGGGATGCTTTGGACGCGAAATTCAAATAATTTCATATTAGGTTTTTATGAAATATCAGACCTGAGTTAGGTCGTTCGTAACCTTCGTTCCCATAATATTATTATGGTAGTCCCAAAATATAATATTACTATGGACAGTTCGGCAGCAATATCAGCCCAGTTCCCGTAACTAAAAACGTTCAAAATCTAGTCGCAATCTCATTTCAGCGACAATCAAATGTCAAAAATGTAGGAAAAATTATAGGTATTTTTGATACATTGAGACTCTTTGTCTTTCTACTTATTTTTTCTCTTTTTTTTTCTTTGTTGTATTTCCTGTGCGTGTCCCAAATAAAATATTTTTATTTTCTTTCTTTTCTTTGCATGTTCTTAAAATAACGAGAATCCTTTGATTTCATGATTCATTCAATATTTAAATATTCACCAACGTTGTCAGTGATGTTCAAGATAAACTTAGAATGTACATATTATAAACTGGAAAAGTGACATTGGTACTTGCTTGCTTGACTTGAACCCACAACCTTGTGCATAAGAGGCGAGGTCTTAACAACAAACATCACGACATTAAGTCACATGAGTAGCATATTTTCGGGGAATATTATATTATGGGAACGAACGCTCGTAAGAAAATTATAATTTCACGGGCGTCTGTTTCTATAATTTAGTAAAACAACCGCATCCGTGAAATGGGTTAAACCCAAGTTTAAATCTAGGTTTGGGTTATGGTTTTAGAAATTTTAAAGGAGCATGGGCACTGAACTATGGGTTTCTGCCCTGAAGCCCAATAGCTATAATATATGTATATACCAATGGAAAGAGCTTTTCAAGTAAAACCTTTGCTACTAAAGCCCGGACTCCACCAAAGCGGAGACGTGCGGAGATGTCCTAAGGCTCACTGCACGCCGCTGGCATCTCTTCTCGTCTCCACTACACGCCGTCGCCAGCTTGGGAGGCACAACTCACATCTCCGCTTCGATCGCGCCATACAAATATGATACATCCGCTCAGTGGTATCCACTGAAGCTGAGTGGAGACGAGATGTGTGAATAATGAAATTCTATTGGTTGTTTAAAACATATCTCCTCTCCTCTCGTCTCGTCACCGCTTTGGTGGAGTGCGGCCCTAACACGACTTTTGCCAATTGTTAGGCAGTTCGGAGTCAAAGACCTAAATAGTGACAACTTGGGCACCGACGTTAAGGAGTTCTTGGCGCCCAATAGCCATAAGATTTACATCAATGGAAAGAGCTTATCAAGGAGAACCTTTTCTACAAACACGACTTTTGCAGTTCGGAGTTAATGACCTCAATAGATGACAACTTAGGCACCGAAGTTCATGAATGTCTTAGGCGCCCAATAGCCAAAAATGATATGTCAATGGATAGTGCTTTTTAAGAGAAACATTTGTATTAAAACGAATTTGGATGGGACGGCAATCCGATACGACTTGGGGATCAGGAAAAATAAATGTCAAGTAAATGTGCAGCTTTCAATGTGTTGTCGGGACAATCTAGTACTGATGTGGCGACATGTCACAGGATCGAGATTACTGTGCTACTCGTATATTTAAGTTAAATGTTACTGTATTACACATACACACATAAACCTTCGGGAATAAGTTCTCTAAATGATGGTGAAGAATTTGAACTAAGAGTAGTTTAGAAGAACTAAGCAAACACACACAGAGAGATATGAAACACGACTTTGTTTTATACTTGTGTGTAATAATTTATTATTCATGTTCAAAATGTTGACCGCGGTTTCTTATACAAGCGCGTGCCCGTCTTCTCACTTCTGTAGTCGTGATTTTTAATTTCATCTCCTGCTTCATGACTTGAAAAGTCGTTTGGATTCTTTCTATTAATTCTTCTCTAGTTGAAATTTCAACGTGCGCGTAGACGAGCTCCTTGGCCCGTCCCCAAACGAAAAAAACCACAGGAGTTAAATCGGGTGATCGAGGTGGCCAAGGGCCCGTCTCTGCCAATCCAGCTCTGTGGGAAACAATTATTTAAATGTTCTCTCACGTTTAGGGTCCAGTGTGCTGGACAACCATCTTGTTGAAAAATCATTCGTCTTCTCATTGCCAATATTGGTATTTCGGTCTTCTCCAGAAGCTCTAGGAGATAGTTTCGGAGGAATTCCAGGTAATTTTCTCCATTTAAATTATCTGGTAGGAAGTGGGGGCCAATCAACGTTCGGCTGACACGTTAACTGAAAATTTACTTTGGAACGACACTTGCTTCTTCCAGTGTGGATTATTCTCCTTGTCGGTCCATCAGTGAAGATTATGAAAATTAGTAATTCCTTTTTTCGAAAATTTTGACTCATCGGTCCACAAGATGGATTTTAAAAACCACGCATCTTCAATGTCTATTACTATTTAACAAAAAGCGACAGAACTGAATCCTTCGTGGGGATCTTCATTTTCCAAACCTTGTACACCCGTGCCGTGGTAAGGATATTTGTTTTCTCGGTGCATCGTATTCCACACCTTCCATACCGAAATGTTGAGGTTTCGAGCTACTACTCTGACGCTCGTAGTAGGATCTGCATCAAAAGCTGCAGTAATGTCTTTCTCGATACTTGGGTGACGTCTTCCCGGGTTGAGTCCAGATTCCGCGTGATGGATTCCAACTTCAGAAAGCCGACGAAATGTGTTGTAAAACACACTGACATTAGGTAATCTGCGATTCGGATATCTCTCTTGGTACATCTGTCGCGCCAAAGATCCATTACCGTCAGCTCTGACATACATGAAAACGATATCCGCATATTCTTCATTCGAAAAAGTAGCCACAGTCGACACAAATAAAAGTCCAAAATCAGTGAAGGAGCTCACAGCTAGGGCTAGGCTCAACACCTTAAACACCTTAAAAATCAACACGTGAAGGTGCGCACAACCTCATGCGTTGAATTGTGTGAACACGAATTTGCAATTAAAACGTCTTGTCACAAGGGCAGTCGTTACTTGACTAACTGAGGGTCCAAAGATATGACGAGTCCACCCGACTACTCAGGTACTAGTACTAGTGTAAATAAATAACGAGTTTATATCCTCAGCAACTAAGCTGATTTTTCTATTGAATGACAATTCACTAGACGCTACATGAGAGTCGAAAAAAGGGCAAGTTTGCTATCGTCGCGCGGCGGCTTTTGTTATGCGAGTTCCCAGAATTTGATTGGTGCGCGTGCACCATAATTCTAAGAAGTTACTGATAACTGAGAAGAAGAAGTACTAAGAAGTTACTGGTTACTGATAACTGATTCCTAACAAAAAACCATAGTGCATTAGCAAAAATGTTGCATTATTTTGGTCGTTTAAAAATTAAATATTCGACCTCAGTTTGCTTTGTACATCCTAATTTCAAGATTTGATGAGACATCTGCGTAAATAGTACTACAAAACAAAAGGGCAATAACCAAGCATGTTTTTAAAAAGGTTTGAACAACTGAGGGTATTTTTTAATTTTTTTGATTATGCCGTAAACAAAACATTTTCTTGATTTTTAAAAGTTTCTTTAACTTGAATATGGCGTAGAATGTTTCTCTGATGACACAGATGCTTGGGAATTATTTTGTTTGAGTAATCACACATTACATACATGAAAAATAAATAAAAAATAATAACATAACAGCTTTTACTGGACAATTAACAATTAATTGAAAGAAATGGGTATTATTGTTAAAAACCTTAGAGTTTAAAAAAAATACAAGGAACAGACATCGTCTAAGACAAGTTTAGCTTAATAAGTTCTAAATAGTCTAAGATATCACCCCCTTTAGGCTTTGCACCCATCTACCAAACATCCTGTATATATTAAGAAAAGCAGTGGTCCTAAAACTGATCCCTGCGGAACTCCGCATACCATTTCAGCAGATGCACTTTCATAATTACCAATTTTTACTATCTGATGTCTGTTTGCAAGATAAGACTCGAATATTTTGTAAGCTTGGTCAGTGATTCCAATGCTTTTTAGCTTTTCTAATAGTATAGAATGACTTATTGTATCGAATGCTTTTTTAAGATAGGACCTAGGACTAGTTGGTTTTAATTTTAGTTACTAAATCGATGGTTGCTACAAGAGTATTAGAATGTGGTCTAAATCCGTACTGATGTTCATATATTTAGAAAGTCTATTTTGTTTAAGTAATCAAATACACCTTATCTACCTTAATACCTTTTCGAATATTTTTGAAATTACAGGCAATACGGAAATAGGCCGGTAGTTGCCGGGATCAGTTTTAGTTCCCGCTTTATAAATGGGGGTCACCTTGGCTATCTTAAGGCTATCTGGAAAAATACCTTTGTTTTGACAGTCATTACAACTTACGAGATTATTTGCGATTAGGGTTCTGATACACTTTATAGCCTTGGTGGTTATACCATCTATGCCACAACTGGTATTATTATCTAAGTTATATATAATTCTTTTGATTTCGTCTTTTGAACACGGGTTCATTTCCGATAGATTAGGGCCTTGGATGCTGTTCGCTTTGTGTACAGTTTTTGTGCGTATAGTGTTAGGTTGGTTTGATTGTATTTTATGCGCTAAGATAGAACCGATAGTCGCAAGTAATTATTAAAACTGTTACAGATTTCTGTACCATTGGATATGACAGTATTATGTACAATTAACTTTGGGGGAGCACAGTCACATTCAATTTTATTTTTAGCAAGGGTATTTATTAATTTCCACATCTTCTTGGGGTTGTTTTTGCATTTATCAAAAGCATCATAATAATATTTCTTCTTTTCTTTGCCTATTGTCTTATTCACTTTTTCCTTTGCAGCTGTTAGCTTTGATATTAGTTGTTCACTCCTAGGATCTTTTAGGTAATTGTGCCATAGTTGATTTCTTTCGGTAATATTGTTAATTGAATCGCTTGTTTTCAAAACAGCACATGTCCAAATTTTTGAATATAAAAAAAGGGTAAAAATATCATTTTTTTAATTATTTTATTTGCTTAATCATTAAAAATTGTTCATTTTATTTGTTCTCAATTGAAAATAATCATGGGTCATCCTGAAAAATATTTTGCTATCTTGTTTTTTGTTCCTCCTGTAAAAACACAGTTTTGGACAAGTGCTGTTTTGAAAACAAGCGATTCAATTATAGTTTTATTAATCCAATATTTCTGGGGTAAATTAAGTATTTTAGTTTTTGAAATTTTTGCATCTTATCATCATCATCTCTCCGAAATAATCATGGAGATTATACGATTAAATCCTTAAATAATATGGAATTGGAAACGATAGCGGCCAGAAGGTTGCCTTCGCTTTCAATAAAACTGCCCGTTGGTTTCATGTCACGTTTCAAGCAAATTTTCGCTTGTCATTTTGGTTACACAATTCGAAAAATAAACGTGTGCCCAATATTTTCCTGCATATCGTTCACTTTTTTAGCGTCCCAAACAGATCCCAGTTTGTTTCGCATGATAGTGTAGAATCTACACTGTAGATACGCAATACGAAAGTTGTAAAATAAAGCAAAAATTGCGATCGGAACGAAGCTAATCAGTCTGAATTAGTTGTCAAAAATGTGTTACGCAATTAGGTAGCTATATACAGGGTGTCTTGTAATTTGACGTATTCCTTCCAGGACGTGGTAGTGTCACCCATTTGCAACAAATAAGCACCCCATAAAGCCTAGGTGAAAATTCATGGGATTCGAGAATACCCATTTTTTATGTATTTTTGAAAATTTCCCAAAATTTGTTACTAAATATCACTTTTCTCTAAACTCTTGAGAACTCTCTCAATTGAGAACCTCCTCCTTTTTAAGAAGTCGGTTAAAAAACAGAATGTGTTTTAATTCCAAATGCGACGTTACAACTTCAAAGATAATGTTGCTTTGTTCGTGACAGCCACTGACAACACAGCTACTGGTAGGTATGCGGTCAGCCGTGTGCGTTATAAATTTATAATGTAGATGTATTTTGTTTTATTTTTCTGATTATTCTTATCTTTTGTATGCACGTGTTTCAGTGACAAATAAATATTATTCGATGAATAATATTTTTTTTTTATGTGCGTTCCCCGATTACTCGAAGACGGCTAGAAAATTCTTCTTTTTTTTAAAGGGTATACTTTCCAGGTGATCCCATTGTCATCAGGTCAGGGTCTGATGATAGGATCCTGGAGAAATCGAGGGAACTCTTCAATTATTAAAGGCACACCTATAGCGATTTGGGTATGTTTTATAGTAACTTGTTCATTTGCTCTCGAAAAGCACCATTTCGTGAAGTGGAACTGATGATGAAGACCACAGATGGCCACCGGAACTACTCAATAATACTTAAGTATTTCAAGGGTTGCAATTCGATTACTTTAAAATCGTTGCTAAGCAAATTATGCATGTCACAATGCATATAGTGAAGTGGAGCTGATGGTGAAGTACCAGGAGAACTCCTCCACAATTAACATCACTGCATCGGGAAAAGCAATATTTTGTAAAAGGTGATGAGCAGTTGTCATTAGGCTATTATAACTTAGATAAATTACAAAGCGATCCACTACAAAGTGAAAAAAAAACTGTTTTGCAATAAAAAAACCGACTTCCAAAAAAAACACTACAAAGTGAAAAATAACTTTAGATAAAAACACCGACTTCCGAAATTAAAGTTATTTTTCCGTTTGTAGTGTTTTTTTTGGAAGTCGGTTTTTTTTTGCAAACATTCGTCCGCTCGTCACGTCTCGTGTTTAGAGCAATAAGGTTGTGTTTAGGTTGACAGGTTTTTTGAAAAAATAGACGTGTGTTTGTCGCGAAGATTTATTTTCAACTAACTTGACAAGTAATTTTAGTGGACTGTATGTATGATCATCTACATATCGATAGCTAGCTATAGATGCTAACGGGACATTTATTATTCTGCAAGTAGTTACTTAAACATCCCGCCCCCCAAAGAACGCAGTTCTTTAATATGCCTTTACACACAATTTTAAAGTAACAATAACATAACTTATGACATCTAACTTAAGAATTTAAGGTAAGTTAAGATACAATACACTATTTAATAGTGCATAAGTAATAATCACAGCAACAACAACAACATAATAATATCACTGCTAAGGTAAGGTATAAAAGGTTCTACTTTTTATAGATTTTTTAAATTTTAGTCCAACAATTTATTAGTAAGAGGTAGGTAAGTTCTAGTTCACTTGTACAACATTTGTAAGTATATTATTTTTCTAAACAAATATAGGTAATGGACACAATTTCAAGGTAAGTTATTATTTTTCTTAGATATAAGTAGTTAGTTAAGTTTAATTATTATAAATACACTGTATTAATTTTACAAAGAGTAATTAGCACTAATCCCATGTTTATCTAGTTAAGACACATATTTTATTCACAGTTCGTTTAAAAACACTGTTCTTACATCTAATTGATACAACTCGAGTAAGGTTATCAGGGCCAACATGTTTTTGAATTACTCTTCCTAATACCCACTTACTAGGTGGGATATTATCATCTTTTAGGATAACTATGTCATCGATTTCTGGCTCAAGTTGTTTTGTGTTCCATTTATATATATTATTAAGATTAACAAGGTATTATTTAGACCATCTTCTCCAGAAATCGTTGACCATTTTTTGGACTAATCTCCATCGTTCAAGATTAGTGATATTTTCAGGCGTATAATTATCATCTGATAGGGTTAATAAAGGCTCGCCAACCAAGAAATGACCTGGTGTCAGGGGGAGAGGGTCATTGGGGTCATCACTTAAAACCGAAATAGGTCGTGAATTTAAACAAGATTCAATCTGAGCTAACACAGTGGTAAGTTCCTCGTAGGTGGGGTGCTTGGACAGGAAACCTCCCCGTGTGCCTGTGGGCTGGAATTCCCTTATGGATGCGTCCGGGGGGAAGGCCAGTCACCGGGACGGTGCACCCTGGGGTACGGGCAATGACTCCCCATTAGGTACTGTGTGCCTAAGGGGTCTTGTTGCCCGTATGCCAATATCCTGTCACAAGTACGCTCCAACGTGTGTCTCTCTGCGCTCTAAGCAGAGACGCACAGCGGCGGAGTAAGAGCGGGCTCGATGTGCACTAACTCTGCCGCCGGGCAGGCAGGAAGAGGCCTTCTCTTTCTGCCACCGTTATTCTCGTAGCCCCGAAGATTGTCAAGGTCATGTCTCTGACTTTTGACGGGGGTCGAGGGTCTTGGCTTAACCGCCCGGGCCGCGAGGAAGAAAGCCTCTATAAAAAATCACCCCAAACCTCCAAGCGGCGGCGCACCGTGAGGGAGGTTGATAGCTTGACTAATGGGTAGCTAAATTAGTCGCTAGTGCGAACCACTAGATTTTGAGATATTAAAAGTTTTTTTTACTCGTGGGAACAAAAATGGATTCTTTTAAAAAAAACAAAAACCGAAGCGAAGAGGAGGGAAGCGATGCGGGGTCGGAGTCCGACGCCGTATCTGGCGCTAAGGGCTCGTATAAGAGCCAAGAGCGCGAAGTGGTTGGGGCGGCTAAGAAGAACCTAGAGTTCTTAAAGAAGCGCCCCAAACCAGGGGATGGCCAGGAGTCTTCCTCGGACGGATGGGTGAGCTCGGCCCGTAAAAAGATCAGCCGGCGGGGTGGGGCCCATGAAAGTGGTGTTGGCAGAGGGCTCACCATGAAGGAGGCCAGCAAGCCGAGCCGAGCCGGCCCGGCCGAGCCAGAGTCGCAGTTAGGGCCGGTCTCGGCCGGGTCGGAGTCGTCAGGTGGTGAGCCGGACGTCACTGGCGGCTCGAAGTCGGAGCGAACGGTCAGGTTCGCAGAGGTCGTGGCAGCCGCTATTAAAAGTGTGGCCTTGAAGAGGACTCAGTCCTCTAAAGACAAGGCCATATCCGCAGCCACGGCCTCCATTATGGCGGCAGCGGAGGCCAGTCACATCAGGCCCCCGTCGGACGCAATGTCCGAAATGCGGGCGGAGGTCGCCCGTTTGACAGCCGCCATGGAGCTTCTTCGAAAGGAGAACGCGGAGCTCCGAGCGGACCTGGCTAGGCTTCGAGAAGCCGGCCCCCGGGAGGTGCCACAGGAGGAGGCGCGGCATGGGCAGGTCAGGCCCATGCCTACTGAGGACCGGGTTCTGGCCCTGGTCCGACGGGAACTGGCTGCCTTCGGGAGCCGGTTTTCCGCCCTGGAGGCTATAGTCCTGCGGCCCCCGCTAGCGGCGAGCCAGCCGGCCTCGGGCCAGCGGAAGGCGGCATCGTATGCCGCCGCCGCGGCTGCCACGGCCAAGCCGGGGTCATCGGGGCAGGTGAAAGGCGGAGCCGTCCCGGAACCCGCGAGGGCCCAGGCCCTGGCGGCGAAACGACCGCCCCCGCCTCCTAAATCCCCTCCGGCTGACGCCGAATGGCAAGTAGCCGGGGAGAAGAGGAAGGCGGGTAAGGCAGCAAGGGCGGCCAAAAAAAAGGAGAGGCGGCAGCGGCGCAAGGAGCGAAGCGTCGCGGCTAGGCTCCGAGCCCCGAAGTCCGCAGCTGTAGTGATCACACTACAGCCGGAAGCGGAAAAGAAGGGCGTGTCCTACCGCGACGTGCTTGCGAAGGCGAGGGCGGCGGTGAACCTCGACGAGCTCGGTATCGCAGATGGCGTCCGGGTAAAGGTCACTGCGACTGGGGCCCGGATGCTGGAGGTCCCCGGTGCGGCCAGCGGCCCGACCGCTGACGCTCTGGCCGAGAGGCTTAGGGCGTCCCTAAATGCGGACGAGGCCCGAGTGTCCAGACCCACCAAGTGCGCGAACATGCGCATACTGGGTTTGGACGACTCAGTGACGGAGGGAGAGGTGGTGGCCGCCGTTGTTAGGACTGGAGGGTGCTCAGCCGAGCAGGTTAGGGTAGGCACCATCCGTCCTGACTTCACGGGGATGCGAACCGTTACGGTGAGCTGCCCCGTGGCGGTGGCCCGAAAAATAACCGGGGAGGGCCAAAGGCTCAAGGTGGGCTGGGTTTCCACGCAGGTGAAACTGCTGGAACCCAGACTTCTGAGGTGCTTCCGCTGTCACGTGGGCAACCACGTGGGAGCTAAATGCACCTCGGAGGTGGACCGTAGCGGCCATTGCTTCTGCTGTGGTCAGCCCGGTCACAAGGCCGGCTCGTGTAAAGCCGCGCCGCACTGCTTCGCGTGTGCGGCAGCTGGCAAGCCGGCCAATCACCGGGCTGGGAGCAAGGCCAGCGCTCCACCCGCGAAACCCAGGGGCAGCAAGCCCTCTGCCACCACCATCGTCACCGGAGCAGCCGTCACCACTGCCGCCGCCACCGCTGCCGCCTCCGCCGCTGCCGCCTCCACTGTCGCCGTCGTCGCAACCACCGCGGCAGGGCCCTCACAGGGGGTTCGGGAGGGGGCTGATATGGAATGCCAATAATGGCCCCATTACGCCTCCTCCAGGCGAACATCAACCACTGCGCCTCCGCTCAGGATCTGTTGCTCCAGAGCATGGCGCAGTGGTCGATTAACATCGCCGTGGTCGCTGAGCCGTACTTTGTCCCGCCCAGGGATGACTGGGTGGAGGACCTGAGCGGCTCAGTGACTCTAATTTCATCGGCCGCCGCCGGTACCCCGTCCCTCGAGGCGGTCAAGAGGGGACGGGGTTGCGTGGCAGCACGGTTCGGGGAGATTGTCGTGGTAGGGGTATACTTCTCCCCGAACCGAACTCTCGCCGAGTTCCACAACTCCCTTGCGGAGTTGAGAGTCGTCGTCATCGGGTTCCGTTCCCTGCCTGTGCACGTCCTTGGGGACTTCAATGCCAAGAATGTGGCTTGGGGTTCCCGGCTTACGGACACACGGGGCAGGATGGTGGAGGACTGGGCTCTGGAGACGGGCCTGGTCGTCCTAAACCGGGGTTCTGTCCCCACGTGTGTGCGGATGCGGGGTGAGTCAGTGGTGGACATTTCGTTCGCCAGCCCCGCTCTGTCGCCACGTGTCCTCGACTGGCGCGTCATGGAGGGGGTGGAGACCTACTCCGATCACCGGTACATCCGGTTTGACGTCTCCGCCCAGACCTCGAGCGCGCCGGTCCGACAGACCCCGAGTGGTCCGCGGTGGGCGCTGAAGCAGCTGGACCGGGAGCTCCTCCTGGAAGCCTCGATCGTGCAGGCCTGGGTGTCACCACCGGACAGGCCTGCTGACATCAATGACGAGGCGGGGTGGTTCCGGGAGGCCATGTCCGAAGTATGCGACGTGGCAATGCCCCGGGTCCGGCCCGGACGCGCCCGGCGCCAGGTGTGCTGGTGGTCGCCGGAGTTGACGTCTCTGCGCGACGCGTGCGTTGCTGCGCGACGCCGGTACACCAGGCACCGCAGGCTCCGCATCCGCCCTCCGGATACGGAAGCCATTCAGGCGGAGCTGTACGAGGGGTACAGAGCGGCGAAGACCGCCCTCCGAGCGGAGATCCTGCGGGCCAAGGGACTGGCCCGTGAGGAGTCGCTGGAGACTCTGAACAGGGACCCGTGGGGACGCCCCTATAAAATGGTGCGGAACAAGCTCCGCCCATGGGCTCCCCCGCTGACGCAGAGTCTCCGGCCCCAGCTCGTGGAGGACGTGGTGAGCGCTCTGTTCCCTTCGCGAGGGGAACATACCCATGACGCCCATGGCTCCGCCTCCTGCGGTGTCGGATGCGGACCACGCAGCCGACGATGACGACGATGCTCCGGAGGTGACCGAGGTAGAGCTGAGAGTGGCGGTGCGCAGGCTGAATGCCAAGAATACCGCCCCAGGACCCGACGGCTTACCTGGAAAAGCCTGGGTCCTGGCCTTGGAGGCTCTCGGGCCTCGACTAAGGGGGCTCCTAAGCGCATGCTTGGAGAGGGGCCAGTTCCCGCTTCAATGGAGGACAGGGAAACTGGTCCTCATTAAGAAACCGGGGCGTCCTGCGGACTCGCCGTCCGCTTACCGGCCCATCGTGCTGCTCGACGAGGTGGGCAAGCTCTTTGAAAGAGTCATTGCAGACCGCCTTGTCGGGCGGCTGGTGAGGGTGGGGCCGGATTTGGCGGAGAGCCAGTTTGGTTTCCGCAAGGGGCGCTCTACGGTGGACGCCATCATGCGCGTTCGAGCCCTCACGACGGGGGATGCTGTGGCCCGGGGTGGGGTCGTCTTGGCGGTGTCTTTAGACATCGCCAATGCCTTCAACACCCTGCCCTGGAGTTGCATCAGGGAGGCACTCCGGTATCACCGAGTGCCGACCTACCTCTGTCGCGTGGTCGAGGCCTATCTGACGGACAGGGCCGTCATCTACCCCGGTCACCGGGGAGAGTGGAACCGGCGAGAGATGTCGTGCGGTGTCCCGCAGGGATCGGTTCTGGGACCGCATCTGTGGGACATCGGGTACGACTGGGTGCTGCGCGCCGACCTCCCTGGTGGCGTCAGCGTAGTTTGCTACGCTGACGACACGCTGGTCCTGGCGCAGGGGAGGTCGCACCAGGCGGCGGCCGAATTAGCGGCACGCGGGGTTGCGACAATCGTAGAGAGGATCCGGCAATTGGGACTCGAGGTGGCCTTGCACAAGTCCGAGGGCATGTGTTTTCATGGTCCTCGGAACGCGCCACCATCGGGTTCCCAAATACCGGTAGGAGGGGTTCTCATCGGTGTCGAGTCGACGATGAAGTACCTGGGACTCGTCCTCGACAGCCGGTGGAATTTCGTGGAGCATTTCCGACGTTTGGCTCCCAGACTGGAGCGGGCCGGGGCTGCCTTGGGGCGGCTCCTGCCCAATCTGGGGGGTCCAAACGCCTCCTGCCGGAGGCTCTACGCGGGGGTCGTGCGGTCCATGGCCCTTTACGGAGCTCCGGTGTGGGCGCGTTCCGTGAGGCGGCGACCGGTCCGTCGGTTGAACGCGTCCCAGAGGGTCATGGCCATCCGGTTAGCCCGGGGATACCGCACGGTCTCCGGGGAGGCGGCGAACCGCCTTGCCGGATCACCGCCATGGGATCTGGAGGCAAAAGTCCTCGCGCACATCTGGGAGTGGCGCGAGGAGGCAGGACGCCGGGGCGTAACTCCGTTGCCGCGAGAAATCGCGGCACGGCGGACAGAGCTCCGGCAGGATCTCATGGCGGCATGGAGAGTGCGATTGTCGCAACCCAGCGCTGGGCACGCCACAATTGCGGCGATAAGTCCCCTCTTTGAGGAGTGGCTGGAGAGGCGCCACGGCGTCCTCACCTTCCGCCTGACGCAGGTCCTCACCGGACACGGGTGCTTCGGGAGGTACCTGTTCCGGATAAGGCGGGAGGAAACGCCCGGGTGTCACCACTGTGTGGATCGCCCGGAGGACACGGTGGAGCATACGGTGGAGGTCTGCCCGGCTTGGGCGGAGCACCGCCGTGTCCTCGCGGAAGCGATCGGCGGCGGCGATCTCTCGCGTCCGGCCCTGGTCCAGGCCATGGTACGGGGCGAGAGTACATGGGAAGCCATTACCTCCTTCTGCGAAGCAGTAATGCTCGCGAAGGAGGAGGCGGAACGCGTGAGGGAGAGGCAAGCTTTGCGCCCTCACGCCCCTA
The DNA here is from genome assembly GCA_947568875.1 of Fissipunctia ypsillon. Taxonomy (NCBI): domain Eukaryota; kingdom Metazoa; phylum Arthropoda; class Insecta; order Lepidoptera; family Noctuidae; genus Fissipunctia; species Fissipunctia ypsillon. The sequence continues at coordinate 10,962,088 of OX387644.1, read as the reverse complement.
GTCGCCGCAGGAGACGCCCTGGGCGTCGGGAATTGACAGCCGATTCCCGGCCACCGTAGGCGCGGGCTTGCGGACGGCGAGCACTGGGTAGCTCGCCGTCCGGTAAGGACCAAGCCCGAGTCGACGGCGCGTTGTGTTCCACGCGCGCCTCAAAGAGATGTCAGCACTATTGACGGGGTCCGCTAGGGCCGATGCCAGCTAGGGTTGCGGGATGTTCGAAAGAGTTACCGTGGCCCCGGCACAGGCAACAGAAGGAACACGGGTGGGTTTTAGTCAGTAAAAGTCTGACACGCCCTCCCGCTCCGCCCAGAGCGGGAGAAGTCTTTTGATGATTTCCCATCCACAAAAAAAAAAAAAAAGTTCCTCGTAGGTGAGTGTACTATTTCCAATCACCTTTACGAGATGTGTTTTTGTACTGCGTACCCCAGCCTCCCATAAGCCCCCAAAATTAGGCGCATGTGGCGGAATAAAATGCCATGTAGTACGTTCTAAAGTTAATAACTCTGCTATCTCGCTAGGAATAGAAGACTTGGCCCTATCAAACATGTCTCTTATTTGCTTGTCCGCTCCCACAAAATTAGTGCCATTGTCACTAAAAAGATCCTGACAGTGTCCTCGTCTGTCTGTAAAGCGCCTGAAAGCAGCAATGAAACCTTTAGAAGTCAGGTCTGTGACAGCCTCCAGGTGTACAGCACGTGTTGCCATGCAAACAAATAGACAAATGAATCCCTTGTAAGATTTAGCTCCTCTGCCTGGCGAAAATCTAATATTAATGGGTCCTGCATAATTTACACCAGCTGATCTGAAAGGTCTGCTGGGTTTTACTCGTACCTCTGGTAGTTGGCCCATCAACTGTACTGCATTTTTCCTTGCACATCTGATGCAAATTGTACATTCTCGGTAATATCTTTTTGCTTGATCTTTAGCTCGTAATATCCAGAACTTTGACCTCAAGTAATTTAGTATGACTTGTGGTCCACCATGCATAGTGTTCAGATGGGCATCTTTAATTATTAGTCTGCTAAGATGGCTCTTAGCAGGTAAAATTATGGGATGTCTTGTATCATATGCAGCTTGCGACTGTTGGATACGTCCGCCAACTCTTAAAATGCCATTATCATCGATAATGGGACAAAGATTGCGTAGTTTGCTCCTTTTGAGAACACCGTCTTGAGATTTTAACTGCTTTATTTCTTGATTAAATTCTATACCTTGAATTTGTTTAATGCAATTATTTAGAGTTTCATTAATTTCTTGTGTTGTAATAAACTTTGTATTATATTTAACTTTGTGTTTATTTAACCTTAGTAATTTTAACCATCTTCTACAGTATGAAACTACTCTCAACATTTTCTGTAAATTAGAGAACTTAGTCCAAATTAATTCCTCTTCGGTATTAAATAAAGCAGTAAAAACTCTGGCTTTCTCTTCTTCCTGTGTATCCTCGACATCAACCAAATTCATGTTTAGGTCTAGTGCAGACAACCAAGCTGGACCATTCCACCACAGTAAGTTACTTGTCAACTCTGAGGCCTGTAAGCCTCTTGAGGCGCAGTCAGCCGGGTTTGTGTCTGTAGTCACATGACCCCATTGCTCATAATCTAGAATGTTCAATATCTCAGAGACTCGGTTGCTGACGAATGTGTTCCATCGACTCGCCCCACCTTTCAACCAAGCTAGAACTATGGTCGAGTCTGTCCATGCGTGTAAATTTTCCTTAGAAATGTTCATTACTTGGGCTGTCTCGAAAATCAGTTTGGCTGCTAGTGTAGCACCACAGAGTTCCAACCTCGGAATAGATAATTGTTTCTCGATAGGAGCAATCTTTGTTTTTGCTGATATCAAATTGACGTAGACTCTGTTTCCCTCAGCTACTCGAATATACACCGCTGCCCCATATGCTGCCTGCGAGGCGTCTGCGAAGACATGCAACTCTATTGTAGATGTGTGGGAACATTGTACCCACCTTGGTATAGAAACATTTTTAATGTCAGTTAAATTGTCTCTGAAGTGCAACCATTCTGTTAACAGCTCTCCACTTATGGTGTCGTCCCATCCTAGTCCTATTTTCCATAACTTTTGTATCATAATTTTTGCTATGACAACGACTGGAGCTATCCATCCTAGCGGATCATATAATTTAGCAACATCAGAAAGAACACGTCTTTTAGTCATCGGTTCTTTTGTTTCTGGTAGGTTGAGAGAATATACAAAACTGTCTGCGTCTCGATTCCAATTAACTCCTAGAACTTTAACTAAACTAGTTTACCTTAAGAGGCACCTCATGATCATCTCTTTTATTTATACCCATATATTTTAATACGTTCTCATTATTACTACTCCATTTTTGTAACTCGAAGCCTCCTAAGTTCAGTAGTTTGTTCATGTCATTGTAAATACTAACAGCTTCATCTTCTGTGTCACATCCTGTCAATAGATCATCCATGTAAAGATCTAATTTTGTTATTTTAGCAGCAGCTGGAAATGTTGATTTCTCATCATCTGCCAATCTCTGTAATGATTTCACTGCAAGATATGGCGCACATGCGGTACCAAAAGTCAATCTCACTAGTTTGTAATGTTTAATTTGCTCACTCGTTGTTGGTCTCCATACTAACCTTTGATAGTCTGTGTCTTCCTCTGCTACACGCACCATTCTATACATTTTTATAATATCTGCCGTTATGCAAATTTTGTGTGTCCTCCATCTCATCAGTATGTGACGTAGGTCTTGTTGCAGCTTAGGACCCACAAGCAAATTGTCGTTCAAAGAAACATGATTGGTGCCTTTACACGAAGCGTCAAAAACCACACGAAGTTTCGTCGTCGTGGTGAGGTAAATATACTGCTTTAGGGTTATTAATATCTGAAGACTTCAGTTCAACCATGTGATTAAGATGAATGTATTCCTTCATAATCTTGCTATATTCTTCATGAAACTTGCAATTTTTTGCGAATTTCTTCTCTAAGAACTCAAACCTTTTAGCAGCTATTTCCCTCAGTCCATCGGCGTGACTTTCTAGGTTATTGTTTTTGAATGGCAATTTTACCACAAATCTTCCCTCCTTGTCTCTGATCGTTGTAGCCTCGTAATACTCTTCACATCTTTCTTCTTCCTTTGACAATCTCTTTTGTATGGTGTTTGGCTCGTTTTCTAACTCCCAAAATAACTTAAGCATCTCATCTTCTTTAATTTGAACATGCAGGCTGGTGAAGTTCTTCTCTGCTGAAATACATTCTCGTGACATCCTCCTTCCTGATATAACCCAACCTAGAATTGTGTTTTGTGCTAATAAATTACTCACAGGATGCTTGATAACGCCGTCTGATAATATATCGCTGTACACCTCAGCTCCAAGGAGAATGTCTATTTTCCCTGGTGTTGCAAATCCTTGGTCAGCCAACTTCAAGTCTTTTAAATTTGACCGCTCTGGAATACCTAGATTAGTGGTGGGTAGCATTGTTGTTAGTGAACGCAATACATATGCCTCCACCCGCACTGACTCATTGGGATTGTAACATGATTTGACGCGAAGTGTAACCCTGTGTTTGATTCTCGTTTGCCTCTCTCTCACACCTGACACCCAACCACTCACTGATTTACGCTTAAGATTCAATAATTGTACTGTTGCCTCTGTAACAAACGACGCTTGTGACCCTTGGTCTAACAAACCTCTTAAAACGTATTTACAACCATTCCTACTATCTACTAATAACTTAGCAGTAGCTAAAAGGACACTGTTTAACTGTATATGTTCACTAGAAAAGTTGGTTACAATATGCTCATCATTAAATACAGAAATAGGCGTACCTGTAGGTTTGTCGTTCGCAATACCTGTAGTTGACATTTCACCTTCCTTCGGCTTCTCGTTCTGCTGTCCTCGCTCGAAATGCAGAAGGGTGTGATGCCGCCGTCCACACTTTCTATCTTCTTTCTTTCTTTCTTTCTACACGATGACTGTCGACACTTGCTCACGGAGTGTGTAGGCGCCAAACAATTGAAGCATAACTTGTTCGTCTGTACAAATTCTTGTCGTTCATTTGGAGATTTATCTCCAAATTTCTTTCAGGAATAGATGTAGTGGTCACCACTACACAAGGCACATTTTTGTTCGGGCTTTTTTCCGTCGCTGCTGGTCACTCTTAAATGGAAAATCTTAGGTTTATCCGCAGGTTTGGGTTGCACGGTTTTACCCTTGGTACTTTCTATCATTTCTAGAGCTCTAAACCTTGCTTCTAAAAATTCTCTTAATTCCGACCAAGTGGGTATGTCGTAATTACATGTCGTACTAACATGTTGTTCCCACAGCTTTATAGATTCAGAATCTAACTTCGATACAACTAAGTAGGTAGTTACCATATCCCAGGTATCAGTCTGCAGACCCATGTTCTTTAACGCCTACAACAATACAAGTTGAAGTACTATACAAGTTGAAGTTGTGTCGACTAGTTGTTTAATTAAACTAGCCGATTCCGTCTGCACAGGTTTTTGCGTAAATAAAATCTTTATAATTGCGTTGCTGTTGAACCTCGTATTATTGTAACGTTTTATTAATTGGTTCCAGGCCTCCTCATAATTTGCATCTGTTATGGAAAAATTACGTAACAGTGCCTCAGGTTCTCCAGATAAATTGCATTTTAGATAATGCAGCTTCTGTACACGTGATAGATGTTCATTGTCATGAATTAGAGTACGGAACAGGTCATAGAATGGTTGCCACTCCTCGTATTTTCCCGTGAATGTGGGTATCTGTATGCTGGGCAACCTTATTCCTCGATTTTTTAAATCTTGCACGTCGTTAATTGAAGAGGATTGAGATAAAGCAGGTCGAAATTTTGATTCTTCTAAAAAAGGCTGAAGAGCTTCTCTTAATGTTGATTTATAGTTTATGTATGTTTCTTCAAATACCTCATAAATATCTTGCTCAAAGTAAGGGTCTTCTCTGTCGACATCAGTAGCCTTAAGAATCATACACTTGTGGCCCTCCTTGAATTCCTTCCACAGTTCCTCTAATAAGTTCAATCTCGTTTCTAAATAATATTATGATCATTTTATTCTTTCTCTTGGCGATTTCTTAAAGTTCTTTTCGGCCTTTTTTAAGTTTTCTAGTAGTTCATTTTGATACACAATTTGATCCTCCATCGTAATATTTGCACAATACAAGCGAACTATCAAAATAAGCAGGTAAATTCACCGTTATTTTGCGTTTTATAAGTTCGTAACACGTAATAAAGTCTATTTATTTGAACTCACTAATTTGTCTTCAAACCACTTCTCAGAAAATCCTTATCGCTCAGGAATACTATTGTTCGCACTCACGGCGCTCGCACGCACCTGGGTCGGGCGATGACTTGAATTCGGCTCGAAGGACCATATGTTTAGAGCAATAAGGTTGTGTTTAGGTTGACAGGTTTTTTGAAAAAATAGACGTGTGTTTGTCGCGAAGATTTATTTTCAACTAACTTGACAAGTAATTTATTTTAGTGGACTGTATGTATGATCATCTACATATCGATAGCTAGCTATAGATGCTAACGGGACATTTATTATTCTGCAAGTAGTTACTTAAACATCTCGTCTCGTCGTTCGTTGCAGGCAGCAATGTCACCATCTGTTTTTTAAATTTCTATGGTCACCATATACAGAAGCATTTTCATAGGGTTACATAGAAACCAGTAGTGTCGCTGTGGTCTGTCATTGCGGTTGCCCAATTGGACCGCCTGAGTTTGTGGTCTGCCGTCACATTCAGATTTATATCAATATACTATAGGACGACGCAGTGCCATCGCCCTGGCATCGCAAGGCACTGGCAACATATTATGTGAATATGGTGGTGGTATTATGGTTTTGTGGATGTGGTGTGGGTTTGTGTGGGCTTTTAGAACATTGTTGAAGTAGCATTTCTTGGCATTTTACCCATAACTGTTATTTTACGATATTATGTCGCTAACCTGTATCTACTCTTTATTTTCATTTCCATTTATCGTTTCACAGCAGGCATCCTTTCGTACTGGGATCGGTTTGGAACAAAATATTAATTTTATTGTCCTCATTCCTAACGAATCCCACAAACTGGGATCGGATTGTAAGCCGGCTTATTTGCTATTTAATAAATATGTTAATAATTAATCTAAGTACTAACATCCTCTGTACGTGGCCTATGGCAATATACCACCAAGCCGGAGTCCTTTAGTTTCACAAGTTTCTGAAACTCTTGGCGCTCCTTGTAGCATGGACACAGCTGCTGTTCACTGCACGCAAGACAATTTGTTTTTATCAAGTAGGTATTGTATACTTAAAAGCACAATAATTACTAAACATGAACTCTTATTAACTTACTCTCCGAATACCTCCATAATGAGATTAAATTGATCGGGTAATATCAAATCGAAGTGCAAAGAACGCAACCAATGTAAAAATTGTTTTAATTCTTTTGTCAGTTTGACAACGCATAATTTGCACTTTGCCACATTGCATAGATCAGCACAGATGCTACCTAACACAGAACACTAATACTCCTGCCTAATATAGAGATATTTATCTATGAATTGTTAGCTTGTATCTGGTAACCCTACTTATTTAATCGACTAATACTGCATACTGGCATGTCACTCAATCGATTACTCGTTCATCATGGCATTCACTGTCATTGCTCGAGGGGAGACAACTGACGGCCGGCCTTCTTGTTCGAGGCGCCGAGCAGAAAACTCATCTAAAGTATCAGCGTATCGAATTGGTGGAATTTACTTTTAAATACTAGCGAGTAAGTACAGGACTTATTATTTTGGGGATATCTGAGTGTTTTTGCAAATATTGTGGAAAAGGAATTAAATATGTTTGTGTTTAAATGATGTGTTTAGTTTTCTATTGCGAACTCCTTTATTTCTGAGCTGTAGCTTACAGTTCAGAAGTGGGATCATAAGAGAATTCTCATAATTTTCTTTTTTTTTCACGTCCACAACGATCTTATTACAATAATGAATGTTTAAACATAATCGTTACTGGTATGATTCTAAGGATTTTTACGGATTAAGAACATGCATATTTTATTTTCTTTTCCTGACTACCCACATATTTTGAAAATGGAACGTTACAATTTCTTTCCTTGACAAATAAGATTATTTTTTCCGATCACTAAATCATCATAAAATACGAGAAACTTAGTTCTAAAAAACTACTTGAATATGAAAGCTATATAAGTATTTGCGATTGGTGAACGCGTTGGTCTAAGAATATGGACGATTATTACTATTGTCGTGCTTAACGGATTTGAGAAGTGCAGAGAACAAAATAAACGATAAATATGTTGATGACTAGTGGTTGATTATGCTTATACTTGATCCTGTTGTACATAATAAATTTATTTACTGCTGTCTAGTGATTGATTCGAAAGAAAGATCTCATTATGACATTGACATAGTGAATCCATTTTAAAATAAGAAAATCATAGCTGATGATTTGATGGTGATGGCAAAATTTAGGTACTTCATGCTTTTAATAGGTCTGTTTTTTTAAATTATTTAGTGGCCCTGTCCACCTACACGGACTGAGATTCCATATACCACTCAATTTTCGGTTTTCTCTTCTATACTATTTTGATAATATTACTCAATCATTGTATAAAAAAGCTAAGCTGCGCTAAGCTTTCCGATATAAGTTTCAGATTGACATTCGTATTGGATACAACCGAGGGGAAGGGTTATTATTCAATATGGATAAGGATGAAGAGCCCAGGTTTGAGGGCGGAAGTGAGCCCAGGTTTGAGGGCAGGAGTGAGCCCAGGTTTGAGGGCAGGAGTGAGCCCAGGTTTGAGGGCGGAAGTGAACCCAGGTTTGAGGGTGAAACTGAGCCCAGGTTTGAGGGCAGGAGTGAGCCCAGGTTAGAGGGCATATCTTTTTCTAGGTTGGAAGGTCATGGACTGCCCAGTTAAGAGGGCAAAGGAAGGAATATGGACAACCGGGACAAGGAACGGGTTACTACTGGGATGGAGGCAAGGATTGAAGACCGGACGGTGCGTCCGTCTAGGAACCGGAAAAGACGAAATATCATCACGGATACGGACAGTTCGTCGCGTGGTGGTGCAAGCCGTGAAAGGACAAGGAAGTACAGAAGGAGGTCACGAGTAAGGAGAGGCGGCTCCAGGCGGACGGAGTATAGCAGCGACAGTTCGGATAACCGTGAGTCACCCGAGCTTATAAATCTAGACGGAACAGGAATAGGGAATCTGAAACAAATGTATTATTAGATAAATTTTTGTCAATCTTAAGTAACGTCAAGGGTTCGGAGAAGCCCAAGCTGTCATTTAACAATAATGTTTTGCCAGATTTTGACCCCCTAAGTAAAGAGCAAACTATGTTAGTATGGCTCACTAAAGTAGAAGAATGTGCCGAAATATACGGTTGATCTGAAAAGGAAATAACTCACTACGCTCTTCCTAAACTTTCGGGGGTAGCGAAAACCTGGTACCAAGGTTTACCCTTTCTTCTTTATACTTGGGGCGAATGGAAGAAAAAACTAATCGAATCATTTCCTTGTCGCGGGACTACGCCGAACTCTTGACGGAAATGTTGGCTAAGCGTGTTAAGTACGGCGAATCATTGGAGCACTATTATTACGCGAAACTGAATTTATTAAATAGATGTAAAATTTACGGTAAACAAGCAGTAGATTGTGTCTTATATGGAGTAGATGATCGTGCCATTAGAGTAGGTGCGCAAGCAGCGCAATTTAGTGAACCAGAACAAATTTTAAAATATTTTCGAACGGTAAAAGTAGGACAAAATAGAGAAGCGTATGAAGCAAATGTCAGAAATAGGAACGATCGTAAAGCCTCTACTAATGCAACGTCTCGGGTCCAGATGCAGTCTGGTACGGTGAATTATAACATACGGTGTTTTAATTGTAACGAACTTGGTCACCCCAGTTTTAGGTGCGATAAACCCTCTATTAAATGGTCGTTATGTGACAGATTAGGCCATCAAGCATCTAGTTGTTATAAAAACAAAAATAAAACTGATTCGCCTAAAATCGAAACCCAATCGAAAGATAAGAATGAAAAACAGGTATCAGAGCTGACAATTGATAGGTCTATTGATAAATATATTTTAGACATTAAAATTAATGGTAAAACAGTAAAATGCCACATAGATTTAGGAAGCCAGTGTACGCTTATTACAACAAGTAAAGCTAGGGAACTTGCCCTGGATATTAAGTGTCAGCCTAATCTGCCTGTGTTGAGAGGTATAGGTTCAAATCTGACTGTTCCTTTGGGTGTAATAACTGCCGATGTTGAAGTTCAGGGTATTAGAAAAGTTATAGACATTTATGTAGTTGAAGATCACGTACTGAGTCATCCTGCCCTCTTGGGGCACTCGTTTACTGAAATCTCCGATCTTATAATTACTAAAACCCCAAATAAATTAATATTTAAAAAAATAGATTCTACGAAAATACATTTGCTGTGTGATGATAATGTTTTAATTCCACCGTCTTCGTTGCGTGTAATACCAGTAAAATCTGAGCCATCTTTTAGTGGCAATGTTTACGTACGAGCGTCCCTTAGGGAGTTGGATGGAAAACACTATTATCTTTTATCGGGTGAGTATAATATCAAGGAAGGAAACGGTTTGGTACTTGTATATAATGTGTCCGGAAGCAAAATAACCTGCATCTCTAAAAATTCTCTATTGACTCGTTCTATTAAAAGCGAGTATTTGGACTCTTCAGAAGTTCTTAATTGTTGCCAAATGTCTTTCGATTCTGTCGATTCCAATGAATTAATTAAGTGCGGCGAAAAACTCAATAACGAGGAACGTTTACGGTTACAACAGCTATTGAATAAGTATCAAGACTGTTTTTCTAAAGGCCTAAAAGATCTCGGATTTACAAAGTAACAGAAATGGTTATTGAACTGGAAGACGCCGAACCAATCGTGTATAGACCGTATCGTTTGTCTCATGCTGAAAGAACATTAGTAAACGACATGGTTCAAGAGATGATCGATAGTGGAAATTGTGAAGGAGTCTTCTTCGCCTTATGCTAGCCCCATCGTTTTAGTCCAGAAAAAAAACGGGAGAAAAACGGTTATGCGTCGATTATCGAGCACTTAACAGGAAAACAAAAAAAGACCATTACCCCCTCCCACGTGTCGAGGACCAACTGGACCAACTGGCAGGCAACCAACTATTCACGTCTCTTGATTTAGCGTCAGGCTATTACCAAATTCCAATTAGTAAGGAGTCCTGTCATAAAACAGCCTTTGTAACCCCAGACGGGCAATTTGAGTATAACCGCATGCCATTTGGTCTTGTTAATGCGCCCTCCGTTTTTCAAAGGACAATTAATAAAATTCTTCATGACGCCAAAATCAAATACGCAATCGTCTACATGGATGATATTCTTATCCCTTGTAAAGATGTCTCTGAGGGTTTGAATAGATTAGAGGAAGTTTTACAACTCCTAAAGCAAGGAGGCTTAACACTCAGGCTCAGTAAATGTAACTTTTTCCTAGATACTATCGACTTTTTAGGGTTCGAAGTAAACTCGTCGGGTATTCGTCCAGGCGGTATAAAAACCGAGGCTATCTCAAAATTTTCAACACCCAAAAACTTACACGAATTAAGACAATTTTTGGGGTTATCCGGTTTCTTTAGGCGGTTTATTAAAGATTATGCCTTAATAACTTCCTCGTTGACGAACCTATTGAAAAAGGAGATCGTTTGGACCTGGGGTAGTGACCAAGAAGAATCTTTCAACTTGGTTAAAACGATGCTTACTCAACGACCATTATTGGCTTTATACGACCCTAAAGCAGTAACACAATTGCACACCGACGCGTGCAAAGATGGGCTTGCAGGTATACTATTACAGAGTGATTATTTAGGAGTATTTCATCCGGTTTCATACTTTAGCTGTAAAACTTCTTCCGATGAACGCAAGTTGCACTCATACGAACTTGAAACTCTGGCAGTGGTAGCATCTTTGAGTAGGTTCAGGGTATATTTGTTGGGGATACCATTCACAATTTATAGTGACTGTAGCGCTTTAAGATCTACATTCGTAAAACGCGATCTGATTCCGCGAGTTGCACGATGGTGGGTCCAAATACAAGAGTTCGATTGCACTATCGAATACCGACCCGGCTCCCGTATGACGCATGTTGATGCGCTGAGCCGTGGACCGGTTGCGGCTCCCGAAGCCGAAACTCACGTATTAGACATCTTAACTATTGAAAGTTCTGATCAGGACTGGATAGCTACCGTGCAGGACGCGGATGATGAGACACAGAGGATTAAAAATATATTAGAGGATAAAACTACAGATTTAGTCATGGATATTCATAAAAACTATAAGATTAAGAACGGTTGTATATATCGTACGGTAGGAGACAAGATTAGATGGTTGGTTCCAAAGGGTGTACGTTGGCAGATATTGAAACGTAACCATGACGACATAGGTCACTACGGTTTTGACAAAACTTTGCAACGTATACAACAGCATTATTGGTTTCCAAAAATGCGTCGTTTCGTAAAAAAATACGTGCAGTCTTGTTTAGAATGTGCCCATCATAAGACCCCTGGTGGTAAACGAGAAGGCGGACTGCACCCAATTGAAAAAGTCAGTGTCCCTTTCCATACGGTACACGTCGACCACTTAGGTCCTTTTATCAAGAGCAAGAGGGGTAACTGTTATTTACTGGTCTTGGTGGATAGTTTCACGAAATTTGTAAATGTAAATGCTGTCAAAAATACTAAATCCGTCACTAGTATACGCGTAATAAAAGAACACATAAGTTATTTCGGGGTCCCCACACGGCTAATATCCGATAAAGGATCTAGTTTCACTAGTAAAACATTTAATGAATTTACAACACTATACGGAATAAAACACATTATTAACGCCGTAGCAACACGAGGAGCTCGTGGCTAAGTAATAACAGCCGCATGGGTCGATCCATCAGGTTAAGCTACGATTGCCGGGGTTGGTCCGTGGATGGGTGACCATCTTTACATACCGAGACTCCTCCGTGCCTCGGAAAGCACGTTAAGCCGTTGGTCCCGGCTGTCATTCGTGGATCTTTGACAGTCGTTACGGGTCGTCAGAAGCCCGAAAGTCTGACAACCAGTCTTACCAAGGGGTATCGTGTTACCCAGTAACTGGGTTGTGGAGGTCAGATAGGCAGTCGCTCCATGTAAAATACTGGTATTCAGCTGCATCCGGTTAGACTGGAAGCCGACCCCAATATAGTTGGGAAAAGGCTAGGCAGATGATGATGATGATGATTAACGCCGTAGCAACACCTAGAGCAAACGGGCAAGTTGAAAGGTTTAATAGGACTATCTTAGATGCCCTTTCGACTTGTACTCATAATAAAGATGACAAATCCTGGGATGACTATATCTATGACATTCAAGTAGGTATCAATACCACAGTACATAAGACTACCAAAAAAAGCCCATCCGAATTATTATTCGGATTTAATATAACTAGTAGGTCAGAAGGTATTTTGAACCCTGTTTTAGCCGATACCACTAATTTAATTGACTTAGAAGAGTTGAATAACATAAGAGATAAGGCAAGTTGCAGTATAAAGACCCAGCAATTAAAAGACGTAGAAAGGTTTAACAGACTTAGGAAATCGGGGAAAACATATAAGGCAGGAGACTTAGTCCGCGTTGAGAGGCAAGTTCCTCATGATGGCCAATCCCAAAAGTTAGTGGTTAAATTTCAAGGACCATATCGTGTAATAAAAGTACTTCCCAATGAAAGGTATATGATTGAGGACACTCCTATGACACGCAAACACGGCCGTCGATACGAAGCCGTGGTAGCTATAGATAAAATGCAGCCTTGGCTAACATTTAGTAGAAACTTTGAAAGTAGTGATGATGAGGATAGCGATAATAATACTGGTAAGGAACGGACTGGAGGAGAGAATTAAATTAAATTATTTGAATTATATAGTAATTATGATGTTGATCTTTTAAGAATATGAATTGAGTTAAAGGTTAAAAAAAAAAAAAAAAAAAAAAAATTAAGCATATATATTAGGAAAATTAAGCATTTATTTTGAAATGTAATCATAAAATATTGTAACTGATTAACGATTATTATTATGGATAATGAACTGAAACTTAATGGTTGTATTTCTTTTTGTTTGTTGATTAGATGATAACGTATTGTATTACAGATTTTTTTTTGTCTTCTCTTTTCTTTAAAATTTATATGTATAAGCGCGAGGACGCACTTTGAACAGGATGGCCGAGCTGTTAGCTTGTATCTGGTAACCCTACTTATTTGATCGACTAATACTGGCATGTCACTCAATCGATTACTCGTTCATCATGGCATTCACTGTCATTGCTCGAGGGGAGACAACTGACGGCCGGCCTTCTTGTTCGAGGCGCCGAGCAGAAAACTCATCTAAAGTATCAGCGTATCGAATTGGTGGAATTTACCTTTAAATACTAGCGAGTAAGTACAGGACTTATTATTTTGGGGATATCTGAGTGTTTTTGCAAATATTGTGGAAAAGGAATTAAATATGTTTGTGTTTAAGAGCGTTGTCACATTTTATCACCCCTCTCGCTCACACAGGATCAATTTTTTTTAGAATGTTAAATGAAAAGATGATTTTTTGAAAAATGTGATCAATGGGCTCCCTACTAAATAATGTTAATTTAATAGGTAATTATTAAAAACACATTTCTATTGTGTTATCTAATAAACTTAGCTCAATAAGTATTATGATCTGTTTTTGAGATGATTTAAATAAATGCTACAATAAAAATGTGTTTTTAATAATTACCTATTAAATTAATATTATTTAGTATTATATAGAGCCCATTGATCACATTTTTCAAAAAAGTATATTTTCATTTAACATTCTTAAAAATTTGGTCCCGTGTGAGCGAGAGAGGTGACAAAATGTGACAGCCCTCTTAAATGATGTGTTTAGTTTTCTATTGCGAACTCCTTTATTTCTGAGCTGTAGCTTACAGAATGCTGCTTTGTTCATTCTTCGGTTCTGTTCTTTCGTTCTTTTAGTGGTTCTTTCAAGTAAAGCTGTGCACAGACATTTGACCTTTTAGGTCTATAAAGTACCTAATAGTGAAGGCCCTGGGGGTTATTAAATGGCTCTAAGCTTAGAGCATTTAACCTATGGAGATGGCATAGCAGAGGGTACCCCTCTGCCAAAGTCGTTTGGCCATATGACCATGCACGTTATATAAAACTAGTTCATTCGCCGACCGCCGCCATTGTGTATCGTATCGTGTCGCAAGTAAGTGCTCCCAAAGATGGTTAATTGTGCAGTTTCCTCGTGCAAAAAGCGATCTGCCACTTCAAATTTGCGAAACCATGGTGTTTCCTACCACATGTGAGTATAAATTATACATTAAAATATGTCCCTATGCATAAAATTAGCCAGGACCACATTGAAATATTCTTTTCCGTCATAACAATAGAGTCGAAATTCGCATGGAAGGTGGTAGATAAGTACCTACTTACGGGTGCAATAAAAATGATTTATGGTCTCGCGATGCGACTCTATTGTTCTAGAATGTCCTTGAAACGTCGGTATCTAGAAATTTCGTTGGCTTCGCATATAAATACAGGTCCCCGGCCAGGAGCGAGTCACTTGACCCAGACGACCCCATCACTCTCCTCCAAGAAAGTAATAGGGCTTCCAGTACAGTTCTCAAAAACAAAAGACCGACATTCCGTTCCGACCCCGCCGCCGAGGTCCATCGCGAAAACCCCGAATTAATAATTCCCCCCGTCCCTTGCTCGAAGAAGCGCCAGCCCGCGCCGAAGCTGAGCCTGTAGCTTTAAATTCCCCTGTTAATAATAATCACCCAAGTTTGATCCAGCCTGTCCCAACTAGCTGTCCCCCCAGTGACGCCCTAAGCCGAGGTTCGTACCCCACAGGGGGTGCCCTTAGCGCGCAGTCACTTAGTATTGTAAGTAACACGCCCCTGGCTGGAGCCTGGTGGCTTTGAGTTAGCTTAAGGCAGCCACAGGATTAACCGGTTAAGTAGTCACGGCCACTCTTGGCCAACTACGAGATGCCATTGTTAGGAAAAAAAAAAAAAAAAAAAGGAGCGAGTCAGTTTGATTTCGACAGCGATACAGAGCGAACTACCTAAGTGTTTGAAGTGATACCTAGCGACCTAAGCGATACTAAACGGAACTCTGAGTGTTTAGGTATAGTGATTGGTTATTTGTTGATTGGATAAATTTGTCATTATTTTGTAGTGAATAAAGTTCTCTGCTAGTAAATCGGCATTTAATTACTCACGTTCGTAACAATATCTAAGATATCAAACATATCATTTGGTTTGTTTTATTATTTAGATAGGCAACACCGAACTCAAATAGTTCTAAAAACAAAAAAAACGGACGTATAAAAAAGTGTTTTTTATAAGAAAATAATAAAAGTATATCTGATTGATTGTATTATTTTATTATTTATATTCTACCCTTTCCTACTTTTTGACACGTATACATTAAAAGCCCGTATTAAATAACGGGGCTCAAGTATGAATCCCAAATTGCCGACCCAACATGCAGAATGATAGGAAAGCAATATTATTGAGTAATAAGAAAAAACATTTGACTATAAAAATAAATACAATCGTTCTTTTTCTGTAGCACTAAATTAAATTGTTAAATTGTTTTGTAATTCTGCCTACCTAAGCAGTTTCTCAGGCACTAATCATATTGCATTTTATTTTGTTCAAGAAAGTAAATCAGAACTTTTCATTCATTCATTCATGCAATGAAATACCACTCATTGCTTGTGCCACAACCCTAGCACTTTGTGATTGTTGTCATAGAACAATTGCATAAATACGCAAAAATTTGTCAATATGTGTGCGTTTTTTTATTGTGTGGTTATTATTTTTTCGTGTGCGTTTGTAGAAATAGGAAGCATCTATCTGTGTTTGATTGTCAAACTTAAGTAGTGTGCTGTATGTGTTTTCCTCGCCTCCCGCAGAAAGTGGCAGAAAAAGTTGTTAGGTGATTCGCTGCTTGCCATCTCCATAGGTTAAATGCTCTAAGGGCTCTAAGTGCCCAAATGATACGCGCACGTGCGAGTTGGCCGTAGGACCGATGTACTCGTAAGTACGAGGATGTAAGGCGGGAGGATAAGGGAAATCAAAAACTACTAACTTCTCGCACGTTCAACAAGTGCAGGAATGTGTGTGGAAATATTTAAGATATCGGGAATACGCAAATAAAAAATGGCTTTGCAGTCCCAGCGACGCTCTCTTAAATTGTATACCTAATCTGCAGGATATAAATTATATAATATTAAAAGAAAGTTTAGCTAAGCAACATCTAAAAGAATTAATAACCACAATAATTTTCGGAGCTGTAGACTTTTCATTCATTAAATGCTCAACATATAATGGAGAATTAATTGATTTTTTAATAAAAATATCCTGCAGATTTTTTATTTATAATTATTGTAAAGATATTAATAATATATTAATAAATAAAAGACAGTGTGATGATGATACGGATTCGTATAAAGTTAAAGTTAAAAAACTAAGTAGGAAATGTTTCAAAAGAAAGCAATAAATAATTATATCGAAGATTACTGTTTTATTGTTTAATAATGTGAATAACTTTTCGGTTATTTACATAACTGTAAGCGAAGTAAATTACATTTAAAAAATATTATACCCTAAAAATATTAAAGCTGTAATTAGGCGACGACGTACGTAAGATTGTGTTGGCATCAGTTCCAAACCCCGCGTCCAGAGGGTGACACTTGACGTTTCTAATTTTAGTCGCTGAGATAGACCTCTATTCCATATATATAAAAAAGTACTCTGCGGCTATTGGTAAACGTTGTGGTAAACGTCTATTTATGTATAGTTTAGCACTGCTTTACGGCACTTTTCTACTTGACCCGACACGTTGTTACTGCTAGTATTTAGTAATTCACTTTTTGCACACCGTGAAAATTGTTTAGAGATCGACTTCACAAGGAAATGTTAGGTTTTAGCCACGTTTCTCAATTATAAACGCTGCGCACGCACAGAACACTACTCTCTTGACAGCTGCCAAACCGAAATCAAATAGATTTCATTCTTTGCAATAGAAGGAATTCATTTAACGACTGTGGGATAACATGTAATCTAAATTTTAACACTAACCATCGAATGGTGAGAGCGAAACTAAAATTGAACCAAGGGAAAAAGTCCAGACACACCGTAAAAACTTCGTCGAAGTTAACAAACGATGAAATGCAGCTACTATCAACAAAACTACAAGAAAAACTTTACAGCATCTACAGACCAACTAGAGCTCCAAAGGAAATATGATGACTTGGAGAATATGCTTTGTCAGAACCCAAAACAAGAACTGTGGCAGCCAACAAAATAACAGGAAAAAAAAACACTTAGGTTACAGGAAGAAAGGCCATCACATATTGGCATTAAAAGTAAATCTAACTAACTAAGGCAGAAAATAACAAAATTTTCAAAACAAATACGTAGCATGATGAATTGATAAAAAAAAAATCGAAGAACACATAATCCGAACAGGGGGAGTGAAGAAGGCAATAAAATGCTTAATAGAGAAGAGAGACTGAATACCAAACATCAAAAGAGGCGAAATGAAGTCAAAGCGAGCGGATATAATCGAAACAGCCACTAACTTTTATAGAGATCTGTACTCAAAGTCAATCACTACAGACGTTGTTAAAAAGCCCTAGGTTCAGATAACATAACCAACGAACTCTTGATAGCAACACAAAACGCCATTACGTCGCTTCTAGTATCTATTTTCAACGACGTATTAGCAACAGAAGCCATACCTCTGCAGTGGACTACGTCCATTAAAATTCTTATCCATAAAAAGGAAGACAGAAGGGATGTGGGCAACTATCGTCCAATAAGCCTTATGTCAAATATATAAAGTTTTTGCTAAAATTATTCTGAGTCGCATTACAAAATACTAGACGAGAACCAACTCTAGAATAGGCGGGCTTTAGAAGCAAGTACTCGGTAGTTGACCACGTCCGTGTGGTGAAGCAAGTTTTCGAGAAGTATAAAGAATACGATCTACCACTTTATTGTTGCTTTGTGGACTATTGAAAAGCCTTTGATTCTTTAGAACACAACAGAATCAGGAACGCCTTGAAAAATAAAAATACATAAGAATAATAAAAAAAAGCATATATTTCGGCGCGAGGGTGGCCATAATGAAGAATGGATGAAGGAGACCTACCTACTCCTTACAGGGTCCACGTGGTCTTGCGGGTTTCTATTCGCCATTGTCTATACAAATAAATAAAATTGAAATATCAAAATAACAACTTTTTACTAATTGCATATGAACGTATACGTATGCATTTATACGGGACTTATAACAGAAAAGCAATGTTTAAAATTTTTGTCTGTCTGTTTGTTTCGGCTAAACTCCGAAACGGCTGGCCCGATTTGACGAGACTTGCACTGGCAGATAGCTAATGTTACGGGGAGTAACGTATGCTTCTTTTATTTTAGAAAAAATAATTAGGGTTCCGCGCAAAAAAAAAAGAAACCCATGAATTAGTGAACAAAAAGTCGGATTTGAAAAATTCTTTTTGAGTTTGATAGCCCAATTCTCGGTGATAATTATAAGCTATTTAACATCACGCTACGACCCTTAGGAACCGAGCAAAAAGAAAAAAAAATAAGAAAGAACGCTAAGCAAAAACGAAGTAATAGCGCCGCGGCGCTATTACTTCGTTTATTATATTTTCTTTATTCAATTTTTATACATATATCTTACATTTTTAAATATTTTTATAAAAACATAAAAAAAAAAATTTAAAAATATAAAAAATAGTAGCCCACCGATATCGGGAATAGGATCCAAGCTACCGGTGGTCAGGGCTCCTGAGAGAGGAACCTCCTGACGATACGTGCCGTATCGAGAAGTACCGCTTTCTGGATCAAGCCCTTGATCCAGCTGCCTAACGAGAGCCTCCTCAGATGTTGGTCGAGACTCTTGGCAATTAAGCCATTGGCTGATACGACTATCGGCACAATGACTGCTGTATCCACATCCCACATGTCGACAACCTCGCGAGCCAGGTCAAGATACTTAATCTGCTTATCTTTTTCAGCTTTCACGAGGTTCTCGTCATGCGGAACCGCTATATCAATAATCATTGTGCGACGCTCTATTCGATCTATCACCACTATGTCTGGCTTATTGGCAACAATAGTCCTGTCAGTGATGATAGATCGATCCCAATACAACGTAATATTGTCATTTTCGAGAACTGGGTCGGGCACATACCTATAGTACGGTACTTCCGATTCCGCAAGGCTGTATTTCAGAGCAAGTTGCTGGTGGATAATCCTGGCTACAAGGTTATGCCTATGCAAGTAGTCTCCGTTAGCCAGATGAGAACAGCCAGAAATAATGTGTCGGATTGATTCCCCGGGACGGTGGCATGCCCGACAGATGTCAACCGTGCCGTCCGTCACAATATATTTCCGGTAGTTGTTCGTCATCATAACTTCGTCCATAATCGCAAAGACAAAACCTTCGGTTTCCCCAAAAAGGTCTCCGAATCGCAACCAGGATACGGACGCTAAGAGGTCTACATCGGGCCCATGTAGGACCCGGTAAAAGCGCCCGTGAAGCTCTTTACTCTGCCATACCTCCCTGCGGTCATTAGTATCTAATACTATAGGTTGGCGCCAGTTCTCGTTAGCCAAGGAGAGCGGGGTGAGGCCCTTGTCCACTGAGACCACATCTCGGTGCATCCCCACGTCGGCTTCTAGGAAGTATTCCCTGAGACTGCATACTTCACGATTGTGCAGGGTCTTAGCATTTAAAAAACCTCGACCTCCGCACTTCCGCGGGATATACAGTCTCATCACCGATGACCGTGGGTGATGCATCCGGTTTGCGGTCAGCAGTGTAATAGCGCCGCGGCACTATTACTTCGTTTATTATTATTTGATATTTCTCGGGACCCCAGGGTCCCGGACCTTTAGAAGGCATATGAGGGGCCGAAGCCAACTCGCAGAGGCCCGTTAGACGCTTTCAATGGAAATGAGGCACTAACCGACGATTATCCCTGTGCGTACTATGCAAGTGCACCCAAGGACAACCCCCGGATGGTGTAGGACTATTGCAAAATATGGAGACAAAAAAAAATTGGGCTATGGGTTTGGATGGCTAAAGTGGACTGGTTATCTAAAACTATGGAAGGACTATGGCCCCTGCCTGACCAATGTGTGATAAATACAATACACGGATAAAATGGCAGGGGGTGACTTGCACACTCAACAATTATTATTATTATTATTATTACTTCGTTCGACCCACCGCGTGGCATCGCCCGCCGGCGCGCCGGCGGGCGATGCCACGCGGTGGGTCGGAGGACGAGGGAGTTTTATTAAAATGTGGCTGTTATTTTACTAAATTGTGTATCTTACGAATTCCACGCGAACGAAGTTGCGGGGCACAGCTAGTTTAAAGTAAAATCAATAATTATGATCGTAAAATTAATTTAATTTTAAAAAACAAAAGTATTATAAATAATAATGATTTAACTATTTAACTATTCTCATGTGATTCAGGCGTACGAATTCCGTGTCACAATTAGGTTGTGGACGGAGCCCTCGACAGAATCAGAATGTCCCCATTGGGATGTCGCTACGCCCGCGTTAGGGGCCGTGCCTAGCGGTGTCGGGGCTTAGCCCCCTGCCCGCTGAAGCTATACGGTGGTCCGCTAAGACGGGCCCCTCAATGTTGTCGCCTTATAAAGGCTGGCAGAGTTGGACGCGCATAGTTTTCTACGCGCGCCCATGTGAATGAATGCTATGACTGTTTCTGTAGGCGCATTACAACGTTGATCCACAACGCCGCTTTATTCATGACATCACGGCGGTCAGTCCCCGCCAGGTGAGACCCCCAGTTACCTAGGAGAGGCCCGACGAAGACGACCAATGCCAGAATTGCCGACTCGACGTTCCTACCAGTGGCGCAGCTACAATTATTATTAGAGGGAAGCCGAAGAAAAAATTGTTCAGTTCTCATAAACCCGACAAAAACCTGTAGGTTTTTAATTTTATGATGTATTAAACTGGTATTTAAATATAATTATGTAATGTGATGTGAGTCACAGTTACACACACAGGTGTAATATTAGGTATTTGGCAATAGTAGATATTAAGAAGAGTGGTTGTTCCGAAGGGAAACCGATAGGAATCGAAAAAAAAAATTTGCTGCTCCATACATTTTTGCCTACCTACGAGGTCAAAATGTATGCAGCAGCAAATTTTTTTTTTTAATAACCGACGAAAAATTTCAACGCAGCGGGGCCCAGAATCATGTACTGAATGCGTGGTTTCAATTAATGTGATAACCTAATCGCCACCCTGTATTGTTTGTTTCTCTTTTTTGGTAGCTGTGTTGTGTTGTTCACGCTCTTTCTTTCCAATCTGTTATTAGAAGTGTAATCAATCATCAATAGTAAATAAATAAATACCTTATACCTTTCTGTTTTATTACATTAGTAGGTCGGTATTTGCATTTATATTATTGATTAGGGTATATAATTTATAAACTTTTTTATTTTGTTTACAGCAGGACATAATGGGTGTTGGGACTGGTGGAAGCTTGTGATATAATAAAAAAGATTTCCACAATAATTAAAGCATTGTTTTTTATTAACAAAATGGTTTTTTTTAGTTTGGCACCAATTCAATCTGAATAAATTTAACAATCAACAACACACTATATCAATCAATACATAGATTTCCTTTTATCTATTGTAGTCTTAAATTATTGATAATTCAGCTTTTTGCTAAGTCGGCAGCGAGGTGTCGCCACGAGTGTGTACGACGAGGGTTTAATGCTGTAAACAAAGGAAATCATCATTTTTTATCAGTTTTAAGTAATTTTTTGATACATGATTTACGTAATTTCTTTCCAACTGAACTTTCTACTAAAAGACTTACTTCGCTAATTTTGTTTGGCAACTTTAGCTCCAGTGCCTCAGTGGACGTTGAGGGTTGCTCAACCCAGTCTGGGTTGGCAGGTGTAGCAGCAAATGTATGGGTGGGTGAGATGGTTGCTGGGTCATGTCTTACAGGTAGACGCTGTAAAACAAAAACTGAATATTATTGACGGATACAACAAATATATAATTGTGTATCTGTAATTTATTATTATTTAAGTAGCTGTGCCCGCGACTTCGTTCGCGTGGATGACGAAACTTATCAATGAGTTTTTTGTGTAAAGTGCTATTTGTGTAGAACGTTATCTATCGAGCATACCGGTATTAATACTTCTGTTCCGGCGCGGGCCCTTTGTGGCTAATTACAATAGAAAACCAATTGTGTCTCATTAGCGGTGATTAAGAGGGTATATGATATCTTTGCTCGCGGCATCGCTCGCGTTCTGTAAGTTTTTTGTAGTAGATTTCTACTTTGGTACCTGTTTAGCAGGATAACCGATAGCGAAGCTGACGTTCATTGCAACGAATGCTCACAAAGATAATGGTAACGACAGATAGTCACCGTACGACATCAATTGAGAGCTTCAGCATACACGACATTGTCAGTGAGCCCGTCCGGAATATGAACATAAAGGTTCCTTGGACTGCTCACACGGGAAAGAGCGCCGTAAAGCTGACCATGTGAAAAACAACTCACGCTAAGATCGACGCCAGCAACGCCTAGAGTCTGACCTTGTGGCTTATTTATTGTCATGGCGTAACATAAAGCTACTGGAAACTGTACTCTCTTAAACTGAAATGGGAAATTGTTCGGAATCAAAGGAATTCTAGGAATCAAAACACTTTCCCCGGCACCACAACCGGTTAAAATTTCTGCCTCAATTATGTTAGGTTGTAGATTTATGACCATTAATGACAGAAGAAAGACTTAAATTACGAAGAAGAATTTATTATAGGAACACTGATTTTTAACTTAATTGTAGATATGTGAGGGAAGTTCAGGAACATTTAATGAATTCAAAAATTCTATCGGATAATTAGTGGATTCTTCTTCATCCATCATTCTATTGATAGAGATATACTCTCGACTTTCTCCTTGAATACGCGACAGCATTTCATTATTTATTGCACATGCTTGATCATTTCGAGGAGTTAAAATAGACCTTTTACATAACCAAGTATTGTGCTGATGTGTAATATTACTTAAGTCGCCGTGCACTGAAAATATTAGCTACTGCACGGACTTTACAGTACAAGATAACCTATCATTTAAAATCACTTTTCCTTCATCATGTGGATAAGTTCCGTCGCCTATTTTTAATAATAAATCAGAAAAATGCTGTGCATGTGGGTCATCTCCAAGTCTCACCCGCATATTTGTTGTTGAATGCATCGATACAATATGAGGCCATAAACTTGACCTTTTTAGGCAAGCTCTGATTTCGTCAGCTCGTGTTCCCCGTGGTATAACTGGCAAAATTTGCCTAAAATCACCACAAAAAACCACTGTAATACCACCCATGGGTTGGTCAATGAGCCTGATGTCTCTCAGAGTCCTATCAACTGCCTCTATGGCTTTTTGTGTGCCATAGTTTACTCATCCCAAATGATTAAGGAACACTCGCGAATAATCTGCGCTTTATCACTATTCCTAGTAATGCCACATACCGGATTTTCTGTGCGATCAAGATCGATAGGTATTTTAAACATAGTGTGAGCTGTTTTGCCTCCTGGTAACAATGTCGCTGCTATTCCTGAGGAAGCAACTGCAAGTGTGATTTTGTTCTGGTTCCTTACGTGAGCTAATATTAATTTGGTAAGAAATGTTTTTCCTGTACCGCCAGGTGCATCAAGAAATAGAATTTCTCCCAAAGTATTATTAACACTAAGGCAGACACGGTCAAATAACAATTTTTGCTCGGATGTCATATTTGAAACTCCGTTTTCCAAAGTTTCTAATAGTTCTGCAGGATTATAGTTAGTTTCTGCAGCGTACTCCCTATTAATACGTTCATTGGCTAACGTGGGAGTAGGCAAACCATATTCAGATAGAGTTTTACCTCCTACCACTGTTAATTCATTTTGAATAGCTATCAAACACTGATTTACGGCTAAGCCTTGGCAGCTGTCGTTTATTTCTGTATCTTGATTACGCGAGACATTTCTGTAAAAGTCCTCAGAAAGTTTCTCCTTATATTTTTCCCATAGCTGCGCAGCGTCAGATAAAGCACAAAAAGTCAGCAAAATGACAAATAGATTCCGCAAACGACGTGGATTGTCACTGACACATGATTCTGCTAAAGCATCGTCCCAATGCTGATCATTTTCGAGCAAGTGCCGTGCTTGGCAAGCTGCTAGGTAAGAAGGATATAAAATGTCGTCAACTTTTCGTAAGTCGGTAAATGATGCTGGTCCACGTACAGTGTGTAGTAAGCGCAAATAAAAACATTCAAAATTGTTTGGGTGTACCGTATAAACTCTTCCAATTACATGTTCTTTGTAAACTCCTGGTGTACCATCTACTGGGGAGCCACGTCGACGACGGTTAAATACACCACGTTATCATATGTGTAATATGCGGGAATCTCATCGTATAGTAATGTTGTGGCAAAATCATCAGTGGCACATAATTCAAAAAATGCTAAAAGAGTGGTACGTCTTGGATTTACTAAACGCTCGGCTACATTTTCTGGATTGAAATATATACTTTGACTTCCCTCTACGTGGAAATTGGGATGCATTACAGGTGGATGTCTCTCATGTATTGGGAAACTTAAGATTCACCACACTGCTTCTGAAGAACTAATGTACCATTCTGATTGATATTTACCTACCTCATCGTGTTCGTTATTTCTTAATGAAAATGAAGCTTGATCACTACATTTATTAATATATTTGCTCAATTGATTCTATACTATTACACATTTCAACATTTATATGTGCTCCGAAAGTTCTAGATAGTACTGGAGAAGCCCACCTGTTATCTAGAGTGATCTGTTAACCGAGCACCCTTTTTTCTGCTGTGAATCCACCAATGTCTGGCGAACGGCGCCGGTATAAAGGATATCCATCGTGACCTGTTACAGTTTGGTTTACTAACGATTTTGGATATCGTTTAGTACAGCGACCGTTTTTCATGCAAGGAGAATAAGAATGTAGTGCGCCGCAGGGTCCATGTACCATATGGGTTTTAACGATATTATGTAATACAGGATCTACATTTGGGTCAGGAAATTCGGCACTAATTACACGATCTACATCATGAGGCCGAATTTTAACTTTGAACCAAATTAAAATATAAGCATGTGGTAATCCTCGTTTCTGCCATTCAACACTGTACATATAACACATATATTCTCCAAAAACTTTTCCTTCGTTAGCAAGTTCATCATTAATTTGAGTTTTAAATGAAAAACTCTCGCAATAATATCGTGACGGTCGTAAGACGCTTGTCCTTCAAGCAACTTATTTGTTATATCCTCCCATTTAGGGTTAGTAGTAAATGTAATGAATAAGTCTGGTCGACCGTATTTTCTTACATAGCAAAAGGCATATTGCGTTCGCTCGTGCATATAGCGCGGTCCGCCGGTAAAAGAAGAAGACAAGATAACCAAACGGCCCAAATTATCGGTATTGCCATCCTGTTGCATAGCGTCGCGTAAATGAACATATTCATCAACCCTCAACTGTCTCTGATTTGTGCGTATATATACCAACCGTTCTGTTTCGATTTTAGCATACATATTCACGATGAATTGATTAAACAATCCTCGAAATCGTTGCAAATATAATAGTTTATCACAACAATCTGCAAATGATAACAATAAAATTGAAGAGAAGATTTTTTTTTTCTATAATTTAAGGTACCTGTAACCGGGTTAGTTTGATACACAGCAAAATTATAGTCATCTTCTCCTCGACAGTAAATTAAAGGGTACTGCAAACTATCATAAGCTCTGTGAGTTTCATAAATACGCTGCAGGCGGTTGTCTCTAGTACGGATCACGATATCTCGTCTAGGTATCACATTCTTGATCGACTAATACTACTGCAACTTCATTAGTCGTAGGCGCATTGTAGCGCCTGGGGTGTTCGTGAGCTGGACGTCTATCGGCATTGATTACAACATTATAATTATCACATTGTCCTTGAGCAATAGACTCTAATGCTGATTTAAAACTATGCACATATGTCAATACATATGTCAATACCTGATGTAACATATGCTGAAGTGCTAAAATCAATTCTGCATTAAGATGTGGGAAATTCAAATTTCGTACAGCTAACTGTTCGTTATAATCAAAAATAAATTTGTAAAAATTTTAGTTAATTTTCTGGCAACAATGATCCTATTAAGTGATATACCTGGCCTTGAATTTTAAATGTAGGCATGAACGAGCCGTCAGATATTTGTTGAGCCCCAAAAGAAGTCATTTGAAATGCACTGTTAAAAGCGCGAATATTATCTAAAAAATGTTTAGAAAGTGTATGTTCTCCTAAAAGTAATGATTTTAAAGGTTCCGGTGGATCTTCAAATAGGGATAAGTTCACTTTTCCACCAGAACAACAAAATCCAGCAGACTCATTTCTCCATTTCAAGGCATTACAATGAGAACAAACTACATCCATCTCACCTAACTCTGATAAAGATTCATAATTTATTCTAACATAATAAGCCAATCCACTGTTGCTTTTATTTATCCATGGCAACAAATCTAAAGATTCAATTGAGTCATCATCATCTGATGAATTTAAAATTCGATCAATATTATGACGAAATCTATCTCCACCGAGGCGAACTTCCCGTTGCTCATTTGTTTCTAACAGCCTAATATCATGCATTCTTTGGCTTTCATTTGTCAAACTTTCTATACTATTATATTTTGTACTCTTAAATCGTAGTTTTCGCGAGCCGCCTCTAAACGTCGCAAACAGTCTTCGTCATTTTCAAGAGATCGAGTTAAAGCATGATGAGCACTATCAGCAGTCAAACGATCTTGGTACTGTGTAAAAGTCTCAGACTCTCGCGATAGCACATGACGTTCGCGATCAGCAGTGAGGCGTATATCCCTTTCTGTAAATGTTTCCGAAGACCGAGATAGTGAGTGACGTTCGCGATCAGCGGTAAGTCGCTCGTTTCGTTGTTCAATTGACTGAGAAGAACGCGAGAGTGCGTGTCATTCACTATCAGCACTTAACCTCAATTCTCGATCGGCACTGGTTTCGCGTGCTCTTGCTTCAGTCATGCTATCCTGCATGCGGCTTAACCGGGATTCTCGCTCCTCAGCTGATTCTTGTGATCTGGCTAGTCTCATTCGCCTAGCGTGTCTCGATGTAGCAGAAAGAGATGGTCTCTTTCTGGAAGGCATCGTGTTATAAGTATATCCGTATTAAAAATAAAGAAATCTGTAAGACTATCTTTATAGAAGAGCCCTAACACCTAGCGCCTACCTACACTTATATGTATATACCAATAAATAAGCAAAATCCCTAAAATCTAATATCTATACGAATGACTAATCCTACCTAAGAGTACTAAAAATAACCTACGTTACACATTATAAAATATACTACCTATACATGAAATTAAAATCTATACGGTCTACACCTTATAAAAGTAAACCTAAGTACATACCTAATTAAAAAAATAATAAACTCAATAACAGAAAATAAAGTACCTACCTACTGCAGCATAACTCTGCATGTCAAAACTTTTTGGTTCTTTATTGTCAACCTTTTTTCCGTTTGTCATTGAGTCTGGTCGATCTTTTACCTTTTTATTTCGTGATTCGAATTTTTTTTTTCTGACAGATGGGTCCTCATTTTTTTCAGTTGCAAAAAGTTGATCAATTGATACTGACCCAATATGTTGGCAATTTACGTGTAATTTGTGAAATCTGAGTTGTTTTAATAATAGCAAGTTGCTATCCTTTTTTTTTTTGTGGATGGGAAATCATCAAATGACTTCTCCCGCTCTGGGCGGAGCGGGAGGGCGTGTCAGACTTTTACTGACTAAAACCCACCCGTGTTCCTTCTGTTGCCTGTGCCGGGGCCACGGTAACTCTTTCGAACATCCCGCAACCCTAGCGGACCCGGTCAATAGCGCTGACATCTCTTTGAGGCGCGCGTGGAACACAACGCGCCGTCGACTCGGGCTTGGTCCTTACCGGACGGCGAGCTACCCATTGCTCGCCGTCCGCAAGCCCGCGCCTACGGTGGCCGGGAATCGGCTGCCAATTCCCGACGCCCAGGGCGTCTCCTGCGGCGACTAGGGGCGTGAGGGCGCAAAGCTTGCCTCTCCACACGCGTTCCGCCTCCTCCTTCACAAGCATTACTGCTTCGCAGAAGGAGGTAATGGCATGTAAAGTTGCTATCCTTGCCGTCCTATCTATTTCCCTCGGTATGTATTCCTGTTATGTTGTTGCCGTAGTATGTTTGTGGTTTTTTTACCTTCTGTGCTAATATCCCCTATTTATTGTCATAGGAACGATTTTTTCAAGTACGATTTCAATACTCCATGGTTTGAGTCAGGAGATTTCGCCTTTATTTTCCTGATACGTATCTTTTAACAGTTTTCCTCAATCGGAAGTTCAGTCTGATCACTCTGGTCTAACCCTAATTCATTTTGTCTTAGGCTTAAACAGTTCAGAACAGGCCGCCTTTCGGTCTCCAGGTTCTGGCCTAAAATAACGCTGGACATCGTTGGTCAACGCCGAGTGTTGGACCGCATCTTGACTGCGAAAGGCCTCGCAACCAACGCCAGCTCCTGAGCAGAGAACCAGTTCCTGCAGTCTACGACACCTCGCCGGACGTAATTACGTTATGTCAACGATTTTATACGATATTTTTAAGTACTAGTTTAATAATGTAGTTAGTAACTCTCTGCTAATTTTTAATTCGTCCACTATTTAATTTTAAATTTTCAAATCTGTTAAATACGAGATACCTTGGTTCTCTGATCTTTTTTTTCCATTACGGTTTATTTTGGGAGCGTTACCTAATAGCGATTGCAATCGACTAGTTAGTACGTTTTATTTTTCTTTCGTTATTCGTGTACTTCACCCTATCGGACCAAGTTCTCTGCTAATTATCTTTTTCTTTACATAAATCAACCTGCAACTCTTTTTATACCTTAAATATTCATTTTTTTAAACTTTTTTTTCTACTTTTCTTTTAATATAACAAAATTAAACGTGTTTCGGCGAAAAAGTGCATTTCCTTTTTTATTTTTTTCGCTACACTACGTAAATAAACCTATTTCTGATGATAACTAATCTAAACTCAATATATAAGCAAAATCCCTTAAAACTATTATCTATACGAATGACTAATCCTACCTAACAGTATTATAAAATAACCTACGGTCACTACGTACACTATCAAATATACTACCTATACTTTAAAATTAAAATCTATACCTACGACTTATAAAGATAAACTAAATAACTCTATCTTAAACTGTACTTAGTAAAAACTAAAAGGAATAAAAAGTTCGCACTGAAAAGCACGGTTTAGAATTGCAAGTAGCAGTTAAAACATACAATTTATAGAATGCTAATAAGAACGAACGCTCGCCACTCGACACGTCCGTTCAAATCAAAGTTCAAAAAATGTATGATGCGCGCGTTTTTGTTGTTTTTGGGGAATGGCATCTCGCAGTTCAACCTATAGGAGGTTGTCGACTGCTTAACCGGGCTTGCCTGTGGATGCCTCAATAAATTAAGGGCTCCAGCCAGGCATAAAAAACTAAAACTAAGCGACTACTCGCTAAGGGCACCCCCTGTGGGGTACGGACCTCGGCTTAGGGCGTCGCTGGGAGAGGACAGCAAGGGGACATGCTGGATTGGATTAATTGTATGATGCGCGCGCTCAGACTCCGTCCTTAATACGGTAGCGATCCGTGGCGGCCGCGCGCCACGCGTGTGCTGCGAACGGTGCAAGCCAAATTCAACCTTCAGCACTACATTTACAGCATAACTTAGGGGCGCTGCACACGGCTAAGATACTATAATATTTTATCTTAAGATACAATATCGCTCGCCATACAAATTCATCTTAAGATACGAAAATATGAAATATTATTTATTATCTTCGTCGTGTGTGATAGTCCATTGAATTGTATGGCGAGCGATATTGTATCTTAAGATAAAATATTATAGTATCTTAGTCGTGTGCAGCGCCCCTTAGTGAACTCCACTGCGGGTGACGTAACCTACGACAAACTTATTACTTGCGGTTGGTACAGTAATCGGGTCTAGGGATCGAATCGCAAAATTAAGTTTGTTTTTTATTGTATATACTTTTCCAGGATAAAAAGTACCCAGTGTGGTGACCAGGATATTAAAGAATAATTATACCAAGTTTCATCGTAATCGAACCGGTAGTGTTTGCGTGATGCCTGAACAAACAGACAGACAGACAGACGAAAAATTTTTTAATCACATTTTTGGGTTCGGTGTCGGTCTAGTAACACCCCCTGCCATTAATTTTTTTGATATTTTCAATGTACAGAATTTTCACTTCTACAGATTTATTATAAGTATAGAAGATAAAAAAAACCACGGCAAAGACTCCATGCAACATAGTAACAGTAACAAGTATTTGGAAGATGACTGATTATCATTGTATTATTGACGAGTAGTTATTGTATTAAACTCGCCCTTTGCCACTGGTCTACGGACTTTATGCAACTTGCCATTGAATTAAGAGAGTTGCACAGGCTTTTCCACAGCCGTTTTGATCGTATTCTCCTGTCGGCACCCCTCAATAGCCCGCGAGTCAACCCTTGAATCTCGCTGATAAAATTGAGGAGGGCCTCTATTTACACGTGAGTTGCTGCAGGTGCGGTTGTGGTCATTTTACAAAATTAATCTAATTATTTTTACAAAAATAATTTAAACTTCCCGGCTTGTGTCAATAACTTTGACACTACATTTGAAAATTGCCGTCAAAAAGAAAAAAGGCAAAGGTATCAAGAGGCCGCTATCCGGACAAAACTATTTCATTTCTATATTTAACAGACATAATATATAGTATATTGTTAAAAATGTGGTCATTTTCTAACAAAAACAATATTAATTTTTGTTTAATAAGCTTGAAAACCACAAAATAAGTAAACTGGTTAATCGACTGGTAAAATAGCGTAACTCTATCGTTATGCGTCTTTCGTTCACAAATATGTCTATGATTCCGTTCGAAACTGATAAATCCGAAATCATTAGGGAGCAGGGTTCGCTCCGACGTTTCGAACTGCTATCGGACGGGCCCGTTACTTTGTTGACGGACTTAGGGAGTAGACCCCCTGATGCAGAAGGCAGTACTCCTCCGGTAGCTTGGACCCTGCTCCCGGCACCGGTGGAACTCTATAACATCACGCCTTGTTTCCCCCAAGAGGCAGAGGTGTACCTATAGTAACACCCACATTTCGCCAGTTATGTTTAAGTCCCATGTAATAGGGGGCGACCCTATTGCCATCTCGGTGGAACTCTATTTTTTTTTTAATATTTTCAAATGGTTTTTTTTTAAAAAGGTCCACCGGGACCTTTTTTATATTTTTATTTTTTTTATATCTTTTTATTTTAGAAATATTTAAAAATGTAAATAGATAAGAAAGAAAGTTAATAAACGAAATCCTAATAATAATCTGTGGCCCGACTGTCGAAACTAACGGTCAGAATTTTTTTTTCGCCGAATAATTTTTTCTAGTATTTATTTTTAATTTTAAATAAGCAATAATGCTATGATAATTGTTTGTACATCATCAACGATGACCCCAAAAGTAGCATCAAAACAATACTACTACAACTATATACTAGGATGCTAGGATACTAGGATGCAAGAACAAAATACTATGATGACACGGAGAGTAATATAACAACAAGAAATACTGACTCGAAGCCGGGTAAGATTGAAACCAATGACACACCCACCATCTCCGGACTCGTCGCTCAGCTCCGCCTCACAGCCACCTGTGGTATACCAACTCTTTAGTGATTTGATCATATGGCATCTTTGTATTGTAATGTCACTCATGTCATAACTTATTTTATCAAATTGCGTATCGTCTATTTTGTTGATTGTCATATGTTCTTACTTGGTATGTTCCGAGTAGCACAATAAATTAAAACTAACAAACCGTCCACCCGCTGCGTCCGCGCATTTTGCAAAAAATTGCGTGCCATTTCCAATTTGAATATTATTATCTAGTAAACTACTAATAAAATTCCAATAATAAAAATACGTGTGTACAGCTGAAACTATACAGAATCAACTTATTTGAAACCTGAATTACAGCAACTAGCCCTAAGTACTTAAAAAAAGTTAAACTTGAGAATATGGTTTGAATTTGAGTAAAATATTTGCTATACCTAAGTTTTTACGAAACATTTTGTAATTAGTGTCAATAAAACCTATTTTATAATTAAACTAGACTATACAAGGTGGAATAGGATGATTGACATTCCATTAAACCACGTAAAGAGAATCATGTTCTTTACCCGTATACAAAAATTCAATGAAATCCAATGAATACTTTAGCCACAGGAAATTATTTTTCATTTTCTTATTTTTCAACATGATGTAGATCTGAGTCCGTTATAATAATAGGTAAACGTTGTAAGGTCAAGAACTTGTGCAAAACATATGATTCTATTCTCTGCGTTTGTATTGTTCTCCGACTAAAGTGCCTGCGCCTACCTACCTGCGCCCAGCACCGCCACCGCCACGCCCCGCACCGCAGTTGGTCAGTGACTTTTCGTAGATAAAGCGTGTTTACTTTTTATGCAGTTGACTCTGATGTTTATTTTGTTTGAAAACTGCAATTTTTAAATTTTCCATTAACTACTAATCTTCGTGTTTTAAAATGTTTCGATGGTATAGTACTGTGCTCGTTGTCATTTAATGTCGTGCATCCAGATACACGTTGTATAAGCAATTTTTTGATGCCCATATGTAACGACTTGGTATATTCTGAGTAGCACAATAAATTAAAACAAACAACCCGTTCCCCATCAATTTACGTTAAACTTCCCAGGCTACCCTGGTTCCGCGTAATTAATAACGTATAATTCTAACTAAATATTATCGTTGTATTTTAATGGTTTAAGTATGTTGAAATACTAATAATGACCTATTTTCCTTATTACGAGCAATATTTTAATAGACTATTTTACAGAAATATTACGAAAAATTATTTAAACAAAATAAATATATTGCGCAATAAGGCGCCATGGCCGTGTTTTTTCATATCGATTTTATCGGCTTAGAGCAACATTGGAATCTATGATTGATGTAGATATTTGTAAAGCTTGAATCCTGAGGATTTTTTTTTCATATATTACACTAATACATTGTGTTGTTAAATCAATTGACTTACATTGTAAACACGACACACGTAACCACTTGACAGAAATTTACACTATTAACACACAGACTAAGTAGTACTAACATTAGAACGATGACTTTTAATTTTTTTTTCAATATTCCTTTATGCTCATAATGCACGGAAGTAGGCTCGTAATGCATGGAATTAGTACTTACTCATTTAGTAATTTATTTAGAAGCTTTAATAGAGATTCCACCTTAAAAAAAAAACGTTTTAAAGGAAATAATTCGGCTGGGCTACTGTAGTAGCCTGGTCGTTTCAGTGGGTAGTTTTTTGCAGTTGTTTTAAAGGTTGTTTCGAACGACTATGGTACACGGCCCAAGGAAGTGATTGTTGTATTTCCCAATTTAACCAATTTTGATTTAAATTTGGTTAAAATTAAACCGTAGGGTTCGACCCGATGAATGTAGAGTTAGGTCAGGAGCGAGTGGAGCAAAATTCTGTCGTGGACTATTTGTTCGCAGGGTAACCATCACAAGAGGACGTGTGCTAGCAGGATGGCCGTGTCAGAAATACGTTAGCCGTCGCTTGACTAATCGGGACGCCAGCGCCACCAAGCGGCGCTCGACATAACCTACAACATAACGCTCGTCGTAACCTACAACATAACGACCAGTGTGTGAATAGTTAGTGTGTTTAATTTGATCGTGAATTATATTTTGATTTGAACTGTGAACGGTTTTTCTATTGCGCAATGACCAACACAACCCATAGCACGCCCACAGTAGTTAAAATATGGCTGACGTTAACTAGAGATATATACCTTCTCCGTCATATTTATTTACAAACTTATAATACAGTACAAAGAATTATAATAAGATTAAGCTATTTAAAATCTAGCTGGATATTTTAAATCTAAATAACTTAAAATCATAAAATATCATAAAAAGAAAATTTCTAACAAGTCCAAGTAAAGTATTCAACAACGAAGACGGGTATCATAATATAAATTATTTGTAGGTTTTCTACTACTATATCCGGTACTATACGAAGATCTCGTGGGTACTGTTCTCAAAGGAAGTCGCATGGGAGGGGAAGCGGCAGCAATCAGACGATCGGCACTAGCAAAAGGCTCCGGGCGCCGCAGCCAGCGCTCTCGCTCAGCGTGCTGTCTCTCGTAGCGCTGTGCGTAAGCCACACTGCGCTGTAAGCCCGCCAGGCTATCGGTGCGAGCTGGGAACCGCTCTAAACTATTCGAAACTTCGCCCACTTCAACAGTGTCAGTATCCACAATTTCTCGATGGTCTAGTATCATACCGATGTTTAGCTTAAGGTTAGTTGAACCATCTCTAAAAATGAGATATACTGTAGCTTGATCTAGTACTTTCAGAGAGAAATGCTCGTTTATCTTCAAAGCTTTCATCTTGATCTGAAAGGGTTTAAATTTTTGGGATATATTCTTGCTTTTCTCTTTGATAAAGTTTTCATATTCTATGGTTAACATTTCTTCATTATCTGGTCGAGTTATACTATCTGCAGCTGGTCCAAGTTTAAGAATATTAGGATCCTTATGTGCCATTTGGGTATCTATCATGACTTGCTGCAGGACTGGCGGATCGTTCAATGAATGCCATTGCCAGTGTGAAACGGGACCGATTCCGCGATCAAGCACCACTCCTTCAGTCTGATTGTATTTAAGGCTGAGCAACAATTAAAAAAAATAGGTTAGATAAACCCACCTATTGGGTAAATACCCACCCTGCTAGGGTACATTTAAAAGGATAATGTAACTTTGTCCATAGAAGCATGGTCCAAAAACCATGAATATTCACTAAAATAGTATTTACCTATGTTTGTCATGCTTTGGTATTGTATGAAAAAAAAATTGTTATTAATAAGCGATTAATATTAACCGTATTTTGCCAGTATGATCGAAAACTATACCATTGCCTAGATAGTCAAAAGTGGCAAGTATCGTAATAGGATGTGTGCGGCCGCGCTCATCGGGCTCTCCGCTGCTATATATTACGAAACGCTGCTGAGCATTTGACTCTGAAATTCATATTGTAAAAAGATTAGAATAAAACCTTCACACAACATTATTCGTACCGATATTACTCATTCAGAAACGCTACACTAGTCAACAACAGAGCTGTTACAACGTCAAATGCATTTGGAGAGTTCGAGTTAGTGCCTCTCACTACGTAAAACATCTTGAAACTCGATGACCGCTAACTATATTCAAATATAACTAACTCCAAGAGATAACCACCTTCGGCATCATAATAATCTAGTGCCAGTCTACCACTTCTGTAATACCAGCGACCTCGTCCGTTGTCATCGAAGTCGGCTAGTCTTTCGCCGGTGTCGTAAGTCATCAGCTGTTTGTTCTTGTTGTGTTCGAACCAGTCAAACTCGGGGTGTGCCGGACGCATTCGATAAACATTCATCTAAAAACAAAATAAAAACCTAAATCATAGCGTTACACAAGCTTTGAACTACCTCTACAATCAATGTGTGCGGTATGGGTTTTAGAAATAGTGAAAAGAAGCTCAGTAGCGTAGCGTGGGGTTTAGCCGTTAGCGCTACAGCCCGGGGCTTACCTGCGCAAAATGCGTCGCTCCCATAATTAGGAATTAATAAAATTATACTGTGCTAGTAATGCTGTGCTAGTAATGTGCTAGAATAATGCATGTATTTCTTTTTTCACTAAATCAATATAATACAATACTTTAAACATAAAACCAAGAAAGTTAAATTCAACTAATGTCAAAAAAAGTCAATAGTCAAATCGTTAATTTCAAAAAATAAAAAATAAAAGGCACTTTTGAACGTCAAAGATTAACACGAAAATATAACTGATTCTAGTTGCCCCTTCCAAAAGATAGTTTCGTATGGAGAAGAATGGGCAAGAAACTCCACCGTTACTCTTTTAAAATGTTTCACAATATTTTTTTATACATTGATTATATCATTATCTGTGCAGACGATGCACTTACAATAAAATTACTATACCACAATAGGTAATAATAATGAAAAATGAAGCAATGACAGTTAATTATGTGATAGATAGGTACATAGTGCTCACATATTTACAAACATTGTAAAAGTAGACGATTTTCCTAAAGTTTTAACAAGTATTAAGTCAGTGTGTGAGTTAAAGTAATCAGAGAATGTAAAATCAATGTCATAAAAATAATAAATTATACAATTAAATTAGCAAACAGTTTGATTTTGTCTACACTCTAGATTGTTCTGTGGAGCAGGCCCAGCATGTTTCCAAGTTTTTTTATCCATATACATACTAATATTATAAATTCGAAAGTAACTCTGTCTGTCTATATGTTACCTTTTCACGCCTAAACCACTGAACGGATTTCGATATTTGGCAAGGAGATAGATGGCATCCTGGGCAAGGACACCGGCTACTTTTTGTTTTAAAAATAATCCTACAGGGGTGACATAAGGGATGAAAATTTGTATGGAAAACCCTGTTCTTATGTTAAAGATAAGAAAATTCAAAGCACAATGCCCACTTCCCATACTATTAAATACTTACCCACTTAAAAACCTGATAATGAAAGTTTATGTATAGTTATAGGGTATAGTAGAAAGACTACCTGTAAGTTTAGAAAATAATGTCATATAGTAATTTTTACGATTTAAGCGGTACAAAGTCCAAAAAATATTAATGTTACTTTTTAGGTTAGGATTTGCCGTTATCAAATAGGTAATTAATAAAGAAATAATTATTAACGCTCGAACTAATTATTAACGCCAGTGCTAGAACTAATTATTAACGCTCGAACGGGAAAAACATATAAACCACTATGTTAAAGTGGAATGGCTTATTAATTATCATCAATATCATCATTTTCATCTAAATCTCTTATGTATACCTACGTCATCCAGAAATTCCCACAATGAAAATGGGGCGGTACACAACGAGACGATTTGACAGTTCTGCGTTTGGCTTCGGCGCAGAACTGTCAAATGTCAAAAAAATCCGTTTCAGTCGTGCGAACTCAATGAGGATAAAAACTGCCACTTGCTCACTTCAGATGTCGCCACCATTGTCCATCTTAAAATTTAACAGCTAGCTGTCAATATCTATACATTTTTTGTAAAAAATCAACTTCTTTTACTCATAAATAATTAATATGCCCCGTTGCGCAGCTGTTGACAGCAAAAATTCGGGGAACCATGTATTATCCAAAGATGTTAAAAGAAGAAAACTGTGAAAAAAATGGAATCTCAATAATACGTCAAAGTTCTGTGCTATCCGTTTTAAACCTGAAGAGTTTTATCAGAGAAATTCGTAAACAGGTGATGCTTTTTGTCATAAAACAGAGAACTAAGTGTTTTTTCGTTACAGGCACTTGTGGTTATTTATATAAATGCATTATTTAAGGGTGTGTGTGATAAGATTATCTTTGAATCGACCAAAATATAATAATATCTAAGTTGCCTCTAAGCAGCATTCGCTATGTTGCATTGTATTTAACACCCTCATACCAAACTACCTACTGCCT
The DNA here is from genome assembly GCA_947568875.1 of Fissipunctia ypsillon. Lineage (NCBI taxonomy): Eukaryota > Metazoa > Arthropoda > Insecta > Lepidoptera > Noctuidae > Fissipunctia > Fissipunctia ypsillon. The sequence goes on along the minus strand of OX387644.1, from coordinate 10,924,256 downwards.
AATATACATCACACATCGAGCCTTTTCAGGAAGAACATCGTAAACGACAATTTGCACTTTTTACGGGAAAGGGTGTTTTCTTTCCTAATTAACGATGATTTTCTTACACGATGATAATTTCTTACAACAATAAAGTCGTGTGAATTTAAAATAAAGTTTAAGAGTAATCGCGACAAGATGTAAAACTGTCTAATTAAGAAGTTACGAAGAAAAAATAGTTTTGTGATTTTTGGCGCTTACGATGTTTTTCCTGAAAAGGCTCGACATATCCTGCACTGAATCTTATAGTTATTTAGAATGTTTCGCACATAGATAGATCCTTTTTGTCTGTTCTAGGTGATGAAAATATCTATAAAAGGTAGAGGAAGACTGCTGTACCCTCTATTTTTTCATTTACGAAAGTCAAACCAGTCAACCCGTCAGCTGAAGACAGATTCGTAGACATTTTGGTCCCGTTTTCGTATATTTTGTAATTGATACAACAGTGAGACAAAAATGGCGGTTTGAAGACGGACAAAAGTGCTGCCACCCATAGGTGCTCGTCGTCGTGTAGGTCGTCATAACGAGCTTTCGGTTTTTAACCCCATTATATACTGCATGACATGATGACATGATTAGTTTATTTAATTATAATGTTATTTTTAAATAAACTGTATTATAAAAAGACTAACAAAGAAAAACTTACTGATTAAATAAAACGTAAAATAATGTATAAAACTCAGAAACAGAGAAATAAATAAAGGAATAAAGTCAAGTGGCAGTATGTAAAATGGAACGTCGTACAAAAAGGGTAGTTGAGATGCGTTCAAAACATTGTAATACATTACACCCTTGACGTAGAATAAGCATGAAGAAATATTAAAAAATATTTTTCCTGCGTTTCTTTTAACATTGTGATAAACGTAATTAATATTCAGTTAGCTGAATTTTAAGATTTATTTCATTTCTATACATAGTCAGATGAAAAATGGGCATTCTTCTTTATGCTTTTGGTAGGAAATAAAGAATTACATGGTTCAGCGGTTTTAAAAAATCATCCCATAAGGGGGTAAAATAGGGGACCAAGCCTGAGTCGACGGCGCGTTGTGTTCCACACGCGCCTCAAAGAGATGTCAGCTCTATTGACGGGGTCCGCTAGGGCCGATGCCAGCTAGGGTTGTGGGATGTTCGAAAGAATTACCGTGGCCCCGGTACAGGCAACTGAAGGAACACGGGTGGGTTTTAGACAGTAAAAGTCTGACACGCCCTCCCGCTACGCCCAGGGCGGGAGAAGTCGTTTGATGATTTCCCATCCAAACAAAAAAAGGGTAAAATAGGGGTTGATTTTAAAAATCACAAATACTATATTAAAATTTTGAGTACCTCTTTTTAAGGGATTGGAAATGTAGTCATAATTCGTATCTTGACTTCTTGAGGTAACATTTTAGTCTTTACTTTAACTGACATCAAAAAAATGAGGAGGTTCTCAATTCGGTTGTTTTTTTTTAATTTTTTTAAAATGTTGTTACCTCAGTACCTACTCCGTCATTAAAAACTGATTTGGAAAATTCTTTTTTTATTTGATAAGATAGACTTTCAGATTGGTCCCATTTTTTATCAAAATCCAGTTCTGATTATAGGATCCATGAGGAATTGAGGGAATTTGAACTCCTCAAATATTACACATAGCGATTTTGGTATTTTAATCAACAAATCAAGCGTGTGCATTCAGAAAATATCATTTGGTGAAGTGGAACTGATGAAGAAGACCACAGATGGCCACGGGAACTCCTCAATGATGAATATTTCACGGGTGGCGATAAGACATAAGATATCTCGATTAAGATATTTAAGCGATTATGACGAACCAAATTGAAATAAATGGTTCTGAAGAAAATGGCACCATCAAACTGATCTGATGATGAAGCCGTGCCTGCCGTGATTCCCAAGAAAACCGTTTAATTAATAAATTTCAGTTTTTATCCATTCAATATGAAAATCGACTTTTCATACAAAGTGACTGGTCACGTGACTTATGTTTGTATGAGAAGTTGAATTTTATTTTTTAGATTTCGACCTATGTTCCTTGGGGAAAGTTGTTCAGTTTTACGCACCTGATTACCTGCTAAAATATCCGCACTCCTTTTAAACTTATCCTGTATGTATATGAGAGCGGTTCATAACTAACTTACTAGGAATATAAGTATGATACGAGCACGCTCTAGTATCATAATATAGCTATTAAGGCACTCCGACCAAATAGGTTAGGTTAGAACTGTGACCAAATACGCGCGAGCCGAGCGAGCGAAGCGAGCGGTGCCACGGTAGCGGCACTCAAGCGACACATCAAGTGTTTCGCCGTGTCTCTCAATGGTCTCGTCCCAGCAATGCTTAGCATACACAAGAAAATCCTCAGTTGAACGACTACGACGGAAACCATACTGGTGGTCACTGACAAACTCATTGTGTTCCAGGTATGCTAGCAAAGTCAAACTCAAAGCATTTATTTCAAATAAACCGATTACAGGCAGTTTTGAATTCATTTGCTGCCTCGTAAGAGATCGTACGGTATCCTCTTATCACCCTAACAGCCATCGCTCTCTGCGGCCTTCGCAATATTGCGACGTTGCGGGCCGTCAGAGTGTCCGCCCACACGGGTGCCCCATACAGAGCCATGGACCACACGATCACCACGTACAGCCTCCGGCAGGAGGCGTTGGGCCCCCCCAAATTGGGTAGCAATCGCGCAAGAGCAGCTGGAACGCTCATTAATCTGGGGACCAGCCGCTGAATGTGCGACCCGAAGTCCTACCGGCTGTCGAGGGCGAGTCCCGGGTACTTCATCATTGACTCGACACCGATGCGGACGCCTCCTACCACTATGTGTAAATCCCGAGGTGGCTTGTTCCGAGGCCCATTTAAACAGAGAGACTTGTGCAGAGCCACCTCGAGACCCAAACGCCAGATCCTTCCAACGACCTGCGCAACCCCTGCCGTGGCCAATATGGCTGATTGCCGGTGTATTTGCCCCCGAGCCGTCACCAGTGTGTCATCGGCGTAGCAGGTTACGTCGACGCCATGGGGAAGTGCACCGCGCAGCATCCAGTCGTAACCAATGTTCCACAGCAGCGGCCTTAGGACCGAGCCTTGTGGAACATCACACGAGGTCTCTCGCCGGCTCCATCCTTCCCGACCCGGGTAGATTACGGCTCTCTCCGCTAAATAGTCCCCGATAATGCGACGGAGGTAGGCAGGCACACGATGATATATGAGTGCCTTCCTTATGCAACTCCAGGGCAGGTTGTTAAAGGCGTTGGCGATATCTAGAGACACCGCCAATACGACCTCACCCTGAGCAACTGCTTCCTCCGCTAGAGCCCTTACTCGCATGATGGCATCCACATTGGAGCGCCCCCGGCGAAAACCGAACTGGTTATCCGCCAAATCTGGCCCAACGCCGGTCAAGTGCCGGACGAGCCGGTCGGCGATTATCTCGATCTCAAGGTGGTGATGGACTTGCGGGATGTTCGAAAGAGTTACCGTGGCCCCGGCACAGGCAACAGAAGGAACACGGGTGGGTTTTAGTCAGTAAAAGTCTGACACGCCCTCCCGCTCCGCCCAGAGCGGGAGAAGTCATTTGATGATTTCCCATCCACAAAAAAAAAAAAAAAAAAAAAAAAAGGTGGTGATGGACCGGATTGATATTTGAGTGCAATCCACGGATGTTAGTGAATTGCATTTTTAGCGGGAGGAAGTGCCGCCGGTGTTTTAACTTATTCTCCTTATTTTTGTGCTTATTAGGATTGTAAGAGTTTTGAGGGAAATTAGAGAGAAAGCGAGGCAAGTCCAGTTGGCAGCTTTCACGAGCTTAATTGGACAAAAAAGGAAACTCACCTGGAGACAGCAGGGATGCTCGAACCCCCCGAAGATGCCCACCGAGTCCTCCATTCCAGTCGCCGACTGGCACGGTGGAACGTTTCGGGATTTTTCACGAGGTGGCGGGGCAGCCTTTTACACGTGGCTGGCAAGTTAGTTGGGCCCCAACTTCCTGCGGTCGGTCAACGGCAAGACCGTGCTTTGGATCCCACTACCCTCTAGAGTGAGTTGCCAATGCCATGACGAGGTTTACTCCTGGCTGAGACCAGCCTCGGACAACGCAACTGCCAACTCTCTAATTTCTGCTTAAGCTGCTTGACGCCGAACTCCGGTGGGAGGGCGGTCGCGAGCCAGGCGGGCGTTAGCCCTGCCAGTCGTACAAAGTGCTGGGTGCGACTGTCCAGGATGCGCCGAGGGCCCGGTTCAGTTTGACCGGTGGAACATACTGCGCTACACGAGGAGGATTCTTCATGCATACCAAAAAGCTATTTTACTAAAAGAGCCCAGGTGTAACAGCAAGCAAAGTGAACTTGAAAATTGTAGCACCTCGGATAGAATAAGTTTTCTTTTGACAATTCGTACAGAAATGGAAGCTACTTTGTCGGATTTTGCAAAAAAATTACTGAATAGAACCTAGTCTGCTAGAGCCAGTGTAGCGAGCTCGAAAATTTTAGCACCCTGCCTAAAATAATGAAAAATTTTCTAGTGACCATACATACAGAAATAAGAGTTACTTTTGTAATGGCACTATCAGCTAACACGAAAACTCATACACAAACACACTAAAACACACAAGCATAAAACACACACACACAAAACACACACACACACACACACGGACAAACCCACGATCACACACTACTACAGTCACACTAACACATACTCACAATTGCACAATACACAGAGCTGCTGATTACCTTTTGTCATTGTTTTCTCTTTGGTTCTAGATTAGTTGAATTAGTTTTATTAGTTTAATTTTAATTGTTACAGAGTCTCAATAGTGTATAAGCTAACAATTAAGGGAAAGAGCGAGATAACCCACAAGTATTATTAATTACTTACTGGGGCTGTCTCTATCACATCTGCAAATGTGTCTGAGACCCAATAAACAAATTTTTTTTTTTTTTTTTGTCGACCCATACAGAAAAGTAGGCTGCAAGAGTGAGGGAAGCGAACTCGAAAGAATAGCACCCCGCTACAGATAAGTTGGATTTTCATTTGACTATTCGTAGTATGAACGGTCCAATTGGTCATCGCTAAAGATTTTTCAAGTTGAAGAAAGCTGCATACACTTTAGAGTGTGCTGCCCCCAAAAAGTGCCGACCGGGGCGGGTAATAAGTAATCAGCATCCTATACCTTTCGCACTACTTTCTCTGTAGGTAACATCGTCCAACCCTTGTCAATGAAGGTGCGATCAGATAAAGCGTAGCGTATTACACCTTCACCAGGTTCCATCTCCATCTGAAATTTTAACACATTTCAGTAAATGCATCACACATTTCCGGATTTTCTACTCAATATGCACAATAATATTTCTTGTAAATAACTTATTATTATTGAATATTATCATCAAATCTTGGCTGCTGACGGACCTAGGCACCATCTTCGCTCCAAATTCCGATGAAATAAGCTATAATATATGTATAATACGTTTATTTCACAATGAAAGACGATGACGTTCAAACAAATCGCTCGCCTATGTTTACTGTTGCTTGTGCACAAAGAGATTATATATATATTACGATATATATAGCGGGGGTGGAGGGACAGTTCCATAGGTTTGGATCTTTGGCGATAGTGGCTAGGTGGTTAGTAGAAATAATAACGCTGACTCCAATTTGTAGAACGTAGCGAAGAATGGTCCTTTATTATCAAAATGTTCCCGCTTAAATACTAAATTACAGTTATGATCTAACCAATGAAAAGTACAGTAAATCTTTACAAAAATGTTAACCAATAGAAATACAAAATATTGTAACCAATCATGTCACAGCATTGTTGCCCTTTTTGCCTCGCGGCGTCGCGTTAGCGCCGAGTCGCGGTCGCGCGCCGCGTGTACCGCAGTTATAAATATAGGTGCCACGTAGTTCACGCTCCATTCTCCAGTGAAGATGTATTGTGCCCACGGCGGCTGGCGGCGACGACAGAAGATTGACGCGAAGACCGGCGTGCTGTTTCGAAGAATACGACGACGACGTGTGGCGTCGGAAGTTCTTGCACTGTTTCTTTATCGGAATTTTGAGCTTCTTTGGCAGATCGTCAAAACGTGCTGTTTCTTTAAAGAGAGTTTGTCAAAACGTGCTGTTTCTTTAAAGAGAGTTTGTCAAAACGTGCTGTGATAAAGAGTTCTTTTGAGAGCTGTTGGTTTCTTTAGCAGAACGTCAAAACGTGTTGTTTCTTGTAAACAGGGTTTGTCAAAACGTGCTTTGATAAAAGAGTTATTATGAGAACTGTTGCGTTTCTTTGTCAGAACGTCAAAACATGTTAAAGAGTTCTTTTCAGAACTGTTGGCTTCTGTCTAAATGTGCAGATTGTGCTGTGATTGAGAGGTGGCTACAGATCAAAAGATGGTGGCCCGATCTACACGTTGTATCTAAAATTTTAGGTTTAGTTATTTAAATAGCATCTGAACGGATGTCGCTACAAAAAAAAATGGCATCATTTTAACACTATTAACAATTTATTTTACGTTTTAATAATAAAATTGAGCATGTTTTAAAATTTTTACACATTAAAATAAATAAGATATGTAGCGACATCTATGTGTATGTATCTTGAAAAGAGTATTCTTAGATGGTTTGGTCATGTTGAGAGAATGAATGAAAGTCGACTAACAAAAGGTATTACACGGCAGACGTCAGTGGAAACGCCGGGAGGGGACGCCCTAGGAAGACATAATAATATAGTGATCTTATTGGTGATGTTCTGCAGAAAGGTCAGGTGCGTAGTACTCGCAACCGGCGTGCGTATAACGAGGCAAAAGGAGTATGTAAGGATCATAGCAGGTGGCGTTCTGTAGTTTCTGCCTACCCCCTAGTTCACTCGCATACCGTCGCCAGCGCTTTCTCGCGTCGTCCTCGCCGGTCGGCCCCACGCTATATCTATCTAGGTAAGCCACGCTCACGCTGTGATCGTGGGGCGGACGATATACTCTGATTGTGTAAAAAGCCGCCGAAAACACGCCGCGCGCACGCAAACGAGGAGGAAAACGATGGTTCCAGTAAGCGATGAAGAAAGCCACGCGGTAGCTAAACCCGTGAGCGTGAACACCACGGCAACACCTATCCCGACAACGGCATGTGGTAACATGATTTCCATATCTGAGGAACAGCTCTCACGATTGTTATCTAACGTTATGAGAAGCGTCACGACATCGACGCCGACATCAACGAGTGGCGACCAGACTCCCTAGAGTAGATATGTTCCTTGGTGGCGACCCTACGGGACCAACTCAACCCACCGCTGCATACACTGGACCGACCGTGCATGGCATGCACATGCATGTAGGTAAAATGCAGTATAAATCCTCATAATGAGTATTGTACCATCAGACTATGGTAGTCTTGAAGGTTGTTTTCTAAATATTTAACTATTATTGTAGGTACTTAGTTACTTAAATTTATTTCTAAAGTCTATTGTTACTTTATTATGTGGAGTTGTGTGGAGCCTTTCAAAATATGAAATGGTTTTGCTTGATACCACAATTAGGAATATAAATATCATAGGTCCATCCACCTTAATATTTATTACCTAATAAAATTACTTGCTGAGTTTATACATAATTATAAAGTATCTTTGTTTAGGCACTTTTTAAACAATTAGTAAGCTTCATCCATCAATAGAATATTGTAGGCCACTAATCGTTGTCTAAAGCAGAATATTCTTATAATGTTCTTTAAAGATGATAGATTGTGCATTGAAGTGTTTAAGGGAGAGGCCTTTGTAGATGGATGATGGAATATAATGAGGATTTACTTAAATTCTTTATTTTTATTTCAGGGGTCAGGCTCAACTACATTATTAAAAAAAAAGTAAACTTTTCTTATGCGCTCACAGCAAGCAGTAAGTTCTTATAGAATTCAAGATGACTTCCACAGGAAGACATTAGATGCCAAATTCCACCAATCCCCCAAACTTGTTTCTTTTTGTGTTTGTGTTCTTTTTTTTGCGTCATGTTTACCGCAAAGAAACGTATTTTATTCCTTTTTTTTTCTAATCCATACACCAAGTATATTTATTGAAATTTCTTTTTGCCTCATGCATTACCAAATATTTCATGTTAAATGTGATTAAATTCTGTTGTCAATTATGGTTGTAATGATTAAATCAAAGTTTGTTTTGTTTACCATAATTTATTTCTATTTACCTATAGGTACCTAATGAATGACAGTTAATTTAGCTACTGTTTTGAGGTTCTGGGTTTGAATCTCGGATCAGACAGTGTTATTGGGTTTTACGATCTGGAATTTCCCAGTAGCAGCCCGGAGTCTGGATTATGCATGGTTGATGACAATAGGCTCGCCCCCCTATTACATGGGACTTAAACATAACTGGCGAAATGTGGGTGCACTATAGGTACACCTCTGCCTAACCTTTTGGGGAATACAGGCGTGATGATACGTATGTTATATTAATCTAACTAAACACCACTATTTTCTAAATAGTATCACTATACAGGATGAAATTTAATTCATAGGCATCCTCTTAACGGGTCGTTCTACTCGTCATTATGAACAACTTTTACTATGGGACCAAACCTGAAATCGAGAAAAAGAAATCACCTGTTCGCTACATTTTGACGAGTTATGCGAACATAAATGTAGGGAACAGCTGATTTTTTTTCGCAATTTCAGGTTTGGTCCCATAGTAAAAGTTGTTCATAATGATGAGTACAATGACCCCTTAAGAGGATGCCCATGAGTTCAATTTCACCCTGTATAATATACTTGTCTTTATTAAAAAAAAAAAAACTTAGTATTCAATTCTTAAATACTTAAATTTTTACTTTTACCTTTATTTATTTATATAATAAATACACTAAACTTTAAACTGTTATCAATTAACACAATAACATATATTTATATCGCTGTCACGCAAGACAATCAACATTTTCTAAAATAAAATTACTATCTTTTATGAACAATCTTCAGTTTCTACTTTTGTACTTGAGAAGCTTGAAAACTGAACTAGTCACAGTAGCAGTGATGTCAGAAGTAAATATCAGCAGCGGCCGAAGTGAATAGCGAAAGCGGGGCGACATCATTCATGCTGCCTTCATGTCTTCATAGGTGAAACACCGGGAACTCCCCTACAATTTTAAAACAAAATCATATTATTTTCAGCTCAAATAAAGTACTTATACAGTATGTGGTAAACAAGGCATATTAACTAGGCCGTCATCAGACTATGGCTGGACAAAAGCCATCAGCCTAGTCATTACTGCCGGTTAATTAATTTCTTCTTTATTTAGGGTTGATTTTCACTATATCAGTCTCCAGATTTTAGTATGGTAAAAATTTATAGTTAGTATATAAAATATCTGATATGACTATGTAGAAAGATCACCGAAGGAACTGTATTCATAATTTCTTGAAGTAAGTTGCTACGCTTGATTTTTAACTATGTGTCAAAAAGCTTATCTTAATGATTAATACAGAAGATCCATATTCATGCCTTGCCACCAACTTTTTTGTTAGAAAATCTCTATGTCAACTTCATTGACGTTAGTAGGGCAGTGTTCTATTCTTGTATTTTCAGCTGTAGCACCGTCCGTGAAAATATTATGATTATTTTTTTGTAGTTACCTAAATAGTTGTTATTTTTGTTAGTGGTTATTATACTCGTAGTTTCAGCACATATTTATGTACAAAACTATCGATTAACCATTATTTCAGTTGTTAGAATGTGAGGTTGACGGACGTACTAACAATATTAATTATTTTAACCGCAACAAAAATATTTAACCTCATGTAAGCTGCTTGTATCTACGAAACAAAGGATTGATTATCCGTATGTAGATTGACCAAATATTAACGTACTATCATGATTTCCAAATATTAATAAGATTTGTAGTGATTTTAGATGCTAAATATAAAATTGAAAATATGTGATTTGACTCAAATGATTTTTATATCAGTGTAGTCAGGATGTTTAAAAGTATCTCATTTGACAGTTATCGTAAAAGTACTAGTTTTTTAACGAAAGGGAAATGGAAACATGATGTTTGGAGCGTGGCGCCTGTTTTGCTAAGTAAGTGATCTTCGAGTCTCGGAGCTAAAAGGTTATCTTTGAGAAGTCTAAAGTATATACTATTAAATCGAGTAGTAAATAGTATCAAGTTTATATATATATAATATGTGTGAGAATATAAATACAGCAATATTCGTACTGAAAAGGTTTATCATTTCAGTACCTACAGCTACAATAATCTAATGAGATATCGAAATTGGCGTAGCTGATGTAGAGGCCTTAGTTGAGCCTGCCTTCCGCAAGAATCCTCTTTGGATTATGACATTGGCTGGTTAGACAAACGTTGGTTTCAATTGGAATTTAGAATAGGTGTAATATAGTTTTAGCCCCAGTGTTCGCCTGTTGTAATGATATAATTATAATAGCTGCTAAAGCTAATAAACCAGTTCATTGAGTGTAACGGTCTTTATATTCATAAATATCTTCGAGAAAGTTCCCCCAACACACCTCGAAGTCGAGACCGCACACCACAGTACTTACAAAACGAAGACAGAGGCCCAGTCCTTCCTTGTCCTAAACCAGAGAAATCACAATACGGTAGGTAACGTCTTGAACACGCCACAAGAGAAATGTTCCGGAACTACTTATCATAGGTCCATGTAACTGTATGACAATAGTAAATATAATTTGTATATTGAATTATTCCAGGCAAAATATTAGATGGTTTAGAAATTAGAATTTAAAGTTTCAAAACTTTTTTTTTTGACTTCGCACGGTTAGTGCATTTAGCCAATGTCACGTTTAGATGAAGAAACAAAGGTAGGGAAACGGAAATATTAAAAAGATTAATTAAAACGAGATTTAGAATAGGACGATAAAGGATCAGTATATTTATAATATTTACGAATGTGATGACACCATAGTGAATAATGAGCAAATTTCAATGACGAAAAATTATAAACTATTATTATTTAAAGTAATAAATGAGACTATACGTTTATATACAGGAAAGTTATATGTACAAAGTAAAGAAAGCATAGAGGTAGGAAAAGGAGTACAGAGGGACAAAAGGTTACTGAGAAAGGAAGAACGGTCATATGGACAGAAGAAAAAATTATGATTTAAGTCGCCTACGTCTGTGCCACACAAGCAAATAGGGTCGTCAATGATATGAAGTTTGGCAAAATGGGCTGGAGAGCAAACAAGACCCAGTCTCATCCGTATTAGAATGGAGGTCTCTATCTTGCCAAACTTTGCCCTGCCAAACCACGGTTTTTCCGGAACGGGTTGAATAGTAGAAAAACAACGGCCCTTCAATTTGCTTCCGACATCCCAAGCTACCTTCCTGGTATCCCGAAGAAAAGTCTTTGGTTACTTCACCAGGTCAGTGTTAAAATTTATATATGGAACTAAGTCCCCACACTGCACCGCATCACCGGCAAGTGTATCAGCCACTTCATTGCCATGGATTCCAGCATAGTCCGGAATCCACGCAAATTGCAATGTATTGCCCTCAGAGATGGTCCTGAACGCAAATTCTCTTATCAAATAAATGGTAGGAAACTGCGATTGTGAATTGTGTTCGAAAGGGGATTTGTTGATAGCCAGAATCAGTAAAAATAATAGTAGTAGTTTTTTGAGCTTTAAAACACCTGTAGTCTACACGACTTCTGACTATCGCTATATATGTATATTTTGCGCAAATGTTTGGGGTGTTTACCCTAAGAAGTACCTGCCAGAACTTTGAGTATATTTAAGTATTTCTGTGACTTTCTGACTACCTCATTAATAGGACGTCCCCATCGTAGCCATCTGTCTAGCCATAACCCCAAATATTTATAACTATCCACTAATTCCAAGACATGATTGTTTATGACAACAGTGCGAATTCACATTTATATAAATTGCAGAAAATACAGAATCAAGCACTGAGGTGGTTTTATAAAGTCTACCGGATTCACACCATGGAGAGTGAGCTATGTATTCCACCAATGCACATTGTATAAGAAGAAAATTCTTGGACTAACAATGTAACGATTAAATTATTAAAAGAACTAAATACTTTTATAACCAACAGTTATTGGACACGCAAAAAGATTCCATTACTTGTGACTATTATAAATGAAACTGAAGATGTTCAGGTTGCCTCGTCCTCTCCATTAGATATGTATACCTTAACAACGTGGGTCACTTACATACATTGATGCTAATAATATAATTTCGGTTGGTTTAGATAGCATGCATCGAGCTAAATATATTTACGAATTAAATCTGTTAAAACACACTATAATGAAAGAATGAATAGAGAAATATGCTGATTGGGTAGTAATTTACACAGATGGATCTATGAGCAGGAAAGGTAGGAGCTTCATTTTATGTAAAACCCTAGTGGATTTTTAAAATAATTGGAAATGTGTATGTCATGTCGTTGGAGCTTATTGCGATCTCAGAAGCACTATCATATATCAAAACAATTAATGACAATAAAGCTGTTATATGTTCAGACAGTAAGAGTGCTTTATATCATATAGCTCAATGCGCCTCTGGTCGCAGAGGTACACCGATAGCATACGAGATACTCTCTAAAATAGAGGAATTAGCGAAGAAAGGAGTAATCTGAAGTTGCAGTCGGTTCCTTCGCACATTGGGATACGTGGTAATGAAGAGGCGGGTAGATTAGCGATCATTGGAAGTACAGAAGGACAAAAAATTTATGTGAAACCATATTATTCAGAAATATTAACGAAATATAATGGACATTATTATTATTTGTGGAAGGAATATTTCTATAAAAGGTCATTGGAAAAAGGCATATGGTATAAAACTATCCGATGCAGCCTCCTCGTATACTTTGGTGCACATATAGTCGGTTAAGTAGGAAACTGATTATTATAGAGTACAGAATCAGAACCGGGCATATTCCATCAAACAATTTTGCCTTTTTGATGGGAAAGTTCTCTTCCCCTAAATGTGATACTTGTGGAGTAATAGATGATGTATACGATTTGTTAATGGAGTGTGTTCAATTTCATGCATAGAGTGAAGAACTATTGGAAAAATTAGATCTGGACAGGTTGCAAATCGGAATCATGAATTCTATACTCTCAAACCATAACTAATGATGTATAACGTATAAGTACTGAGTTGCGAGACTGCGAGTTAATCGGAGTTCTTCGATACAAAGTTTGGTAGTTTAGAAAAACAAAAAATGATAAACTTCATAATTTATTTAGATAAGTATTCGTGCCAAGTTTCAAGTTTATTAACTCAAGGAATAAGATTTTTCATACAAAAAAATCCCCCTTTACACCCCCTCAAAGGTCGAATTTCCAAAAATCCTTTCTTAGTGGATCCTTGCAACATAAAAGGCATCAACTGCCTTTCAAATTTATTTCTGCCCCAGCGGTTTAGGCTCTGCGTTGATGAATCAGTCGGGACAAGTAATTATTTATACAGGGTAGCCGGAATACTAACGTCCAAAAAAAAAAATTAGGTCCCTCGTGTCGTGGGGTATCCGAATCATCCCCATGTATGTTCCGCGACTTTTCATAGTTTTCGAGTTATGATTTTTTTTTCAGAATTTTTGAGAATTTTCGACGACCAACTTAAAAGAATTCTAAAAAAAAGTAAAAGACTGTCGAGATTTTTTTTTGCAGCATAATCTTCATGAGTAGTACTTTTATGCATAAAATAATCAGCTTCGTAACTGTGATGAAAGTTATGAAAATGTTGGTCTAAAGCATTGATATACAAAAAACCCATATCAATGGTCTAAAGTGAAAAATTTACGTTCGGTGAATTATGACATTAATTCAAATTTAAATTAAAACTCTAAACAGGTGACTTCATGGTTCCTAAGTAAGCCTCAAGAATACGCCAGACTCTCAGCTTTCATAATCATTAAAAAAAAGTAATGTAGTACGTAATAAATTCATATTCAAATAATTTATTTTCTCGTCACAAACGATGGCATCTTATGGATTTAGACAAGTTTAAAAACTGTGTAACACTAGTTTCTGAGAGAGGTGTCTGCACTAGGAATACCTGTATAGCAAATCACCAGGGTCCCAACACACGGTATGTAAACATTATCATTTATTTAGTAAATGTGAAGGGATGGGGCATCATTAAAAAAAAATCAGCTAATTCATACAAAAGTTCAATACCTACTCGACCAAAATGTATGAATCAGCTGATTTTTTTTCGTGATTTCAGAGTTGGTCCCATAGTGAAAGTTGTTCATATGCATGGGTAGAACACCCTGTAAAAATTTCGAGACGGTAAAAAAACCAGTATAAGTGGGAACCCAAGAAAGTATAAAATCTTTGAGAGAAGCTCGTTCTTAAACCTTTAGCACTTAGCAGTAATGCAGACAGCATATTTTCTGCGTTTTCCCGAGATAGAGGAGGGATCAAAAATTAAGGAGGAGTGCTTTTTGAGAAAAATGTATAAAACAAAAAGTTGACTCACTGACAAGACTTTGAAGTGTTTGTAAAGATCTACATTAGGATACATGTATGGCAGAAAACAGGCCACCTTCAGCACCACCCGTTGGGCTATTTCCAATTTTAAAATGTTCGATTTTGGAGCACCACCCCATGATATTATGCAGTATGTCAGAAGAGACTGACACATTGCATAATAAACACACCTAATTACCTCCGCGTCAGCTACGTGACGAAGATTTTTGAAAAGGAAGATTAATTTGCGAATTCTCGACGTGATGCTGTCTATTTGTAGTTAGCAGCTTAAATTATTGTCTATTACAATTCCAAGGTAATTAATGGAGGTAGTCTTTTGGAGAACGGAGCAGGAGCTGGTGTTAGAATTTGTGTCAATGCAAAAGTGCGCTTTAATGTGGAAAAGGGATAGCAATTCATTGCGTTTATTAGTAACGGAGAAAGCTATGTACTTGGTGTTATCGACGTTAAGGGTAAGGACATTATTTTTTAACCAGGCTAGGACCGTATCAAATCCTTTTTGTGCGCAATGGTTGACATCAGCCCATGAGTCTGCTGTGAAAAGTAGTGCCGTGTCATCAGCAAAAGATATGATTTTACCATGGGGTAATTGTAGGTTACAGAGATCATTAATATAGGCAAGGAAGAGGGTGGGCCCGAGCACACTTCCCTGAGGTAAACCAAAAATGACAGGAAGATCATCACTAACATAGTTTCCTATTTTACCTTCTGGACCGATCAGATAAGTAGTCCCGGAAGAGTTTTAATGGTAGACCCCTGATTCCCATGTTTTCCAGCTTGTTTAGTAGGTTGGGTACAGAGACTGTGTCAAACGCTTTGGCCAGGTCAAGGAATATGACAAGTGCCTTCTTTTTACCATCAAGACTATTAATAAGATGATTTGACAGCTCATGCACAGCGTTGGCACAAAATTTTCCAGCCCTGAATCCAAATTGACCCTGTGAAGTAAGGTTATTTCGTTCAAGGTATTCGTTAAGCCTACTGTTCATGAGGCGTTCTAATAATTTGGAAAGAGTGGGTAGTATGGAGATCGGCCTATAATTGATGACACAGCCTCTGTCCCCAGCCTTGTGGATAGGATGTACGAGTGATTTTTTTAAAGGTAACGGAAAGGTGCCTGTGTAAAATGCTAAATTAAATAACTGAGTAAGTAGAGGAACCAAGTAGTTCTTGTATTGCTTAAGGAACCGTGCAGAATGGGGTCAACACTTTCAGAGCAGGTGTTTTTAAGATTACAAATGAGGGAGTCTACCTCCTTTTCATCTGTAGGAAGAAAAGCCATAGAGTGTGGATGAGAAACTGAAAAACTGGTAGGGGTGGGGGTGTGATGATGTAATATCTTCTCAGCGAGGGATTTGCCAATACTCGAAAAGAAGTAGTTTACCTCATTGACAGACGTTCCTGGACGTATGAGTTCCTGGGCGGACGGCTTAGGTTTGTCAGTGTCGGTAATTTTTCTAATGACCTTCCAAAGCTTTTTGCTATTATGCTTCGCACTACGAATTTCCTCTTTTTCGTATTCTTTTCTAATATTTTTCAACAAGTCATTACAAAAATTACGGTATCTTTTGTACGTGATTTGTTACTCATCATTTGGATACTTTTTCAACTTTTTATGAAGGTTATCTCTATTTATTGAGCATCTCAGAAGCCCTGGAGTAATCCAAGGCTTAATAATACGGCGACGGTTACTAACAGGGACAACTTTAGTATGAAGAGAAATGACAGTGGTTAAATTATCTATAAGTAGCTGCTAAATTCGCGTCGCTCATGGCGTACAATGGGGAAAAGTCGAGTGCGTTCATAGCATCATCCAAGCCACTATAGTCAATTACTTTTAAGAATTTCTATGGGTGCATAGGTCGAGTTAACAAATTAAAAAAAAGGGAGGTACTGTCGTGGTCAGTCACTGAGGAATGCATCACGATACAACGCGCGTTCCTTTTGGTTTTTTAGGTATACACGGTCAAGGCAGGTACGTCCATGTGTGGGAAAGTTGTGGGCTTGTAGTAGGCCGTGTGACGCCATCAAATTAAGGTAATTATGAGATCGAGGGTCAGAATTATTTTCTGTAATATCTAAAGGGTTTTCCAATAGGGACGGGTCGATGTTGACAGTCTGTGGCAGCCATACTATTTTGGTGGGATCTGTAAAATCTGCTGTATATTATGCAGTCAGTGATGCCAAATCACTATGGCAAGTTACACGGTTGAGCAGCATGTGCAAATGATAAAACTTTATTATCAAAATGAGTGTTCGTTAGTGCAAACGTTGCGCGCATTGGGCCCATTTTACGGCAGACGCGGTGGCCCTTCAAAGTCCACTCTCCAACGATTGGTGACTAAATTTGAGACGACCGGTTCGGTAAACAACCAACCAACACCTTTACGTCAAAAGAACGCCAGATCGGCCGAGAACATCGCCGCTGTACGTGAGAGTGTTCAGGAGACTCCGAGGCAGTCGATTTCTCGCCGTGCTCAAGAACTCGGCCTTTCGCAGACCTCAACTTGGAGAATTTCGCGTCGGGACTTGGGTCTGGGTAGCGAAAGACACAATCGACATTCTGCATGAACGGTTTGAGGGTAGAGTTATCTCTCGCAGAGGTGACGTGAATTGGCCACCAAGATCGTGTGATTTGACTCCGCTAGACTTTTTCTTGTGGGGTTTTCTGAAGTCGCAGGTCTATGCCAATAAACCACATTCGACCGTTGCCCTGAAAGCCAACATAACGCAGGCCATCGCTCGGATTCAGCCGGATCTATGCAGCAGAGTCATTAAAAATTGGACCTCTCGGATTCGTGCCACCATACGAAGCCGCGGCGGACATTTGAACGATGTCATATTCCATCCATAATGGCATAAATGGGCCTTTTAAATAAAAAATAAATTTCGTTAATATCTCACACACATCTTGTTTTATTCAATTTTAACATCGGCCCGTCCTTGTTGAAAGATCCTTTATATTGATGTCACCCACCAGCACGATATTTTTAGTAGATGAGTATTTTAGGAGGAGATCATTCAAAGAGTTCAAGAAACCAGAGATATTTTTCTGCGTAGGAGGACGGTAAATTACTATTATAACAGTGTCAATATTTATTTTTATTAAAAGACAGGTTTCCATCAAGCAGTAAAGGTTCTTCAACAGATAATTTCATGCTACAATTTTGATAAGTAACCACGCCTTCATTTTGGGTAGTGTTAGTAGAGGTAGAGTGTGACGTATAGCCCATAAGAGAAGGAATGACCTGGGTGAACGGCAGCCAACATTCTGTAATAGCATACGCCCGAGACTGTTCAAGTGAACAAGAGCTGAGGCAGAAGATTGCAGAAGCCGAACGTGTTGTGAGAGACAACAGAGAAGCTTTTAGACGATTGACAGACAATTTCTTACGTAGGTGAAGAATGTGTATTGCTGCTGGAAGTGGCCACTTTGAAAACCTTTTGTAAATGTAATTTTTTTTTTCACATTATCATCTGTGATTTATTTAAAAAAAAACACTTCTTGCTTAAAACTTTTCTTACCCAATCTCTGAAGCTATTTGTTGGTTAGTTTGCTGTATTCTTATCATTTTAACCTTAGGAACGAGCAAATGGGCAAAATTTTTTTTTAAATCAGATGTCTAATTTTAAGAATTTTCCACCTTGCTGTCTTTGAAGGCGGATTTTAGCCAAAGTAGCCGATTAAGTAGTACTTTTTTTAATGCTTATAAAAGCTGAGAGTCTGGTGCATTCTTAAGACTTACTTACGAACCATGAAGTCACCTGTTTAGTGTTTTAATTTTAAATTTGAAAATTTATGTCATAATTCACCGAACGTACATTTTTCACTTTAGACCAATATTTTCATCACAGTTACGAAGCTGATTATTTTATGCATAAAAGTACTACTCATGAAGATTCTGCTACAAAAAAAATCTCGACAGTCTTTTACTTTTTTTGTAGAATTTTATTAAGTTGGTCAGGTCAAAAATTCTCAAAATTCAGAAAAAAATTAATAACTCGAAAACTATGAAAAGTCGCGGAACATACATGGGGGTTGGTTATTCGGATACCCCACGATACGAGGGACCAAAATATTTCATTTGGACGTCAATGTTCCGGCCATCCTGTATATAAAATATATAGATGTGTCAAACGTTTAACCCTAGATTATTAATCATTGCCTGAGAGGCCGACAGCAGTCGTTCTTTTTTGCTTTTCAAATACACAGATAAATGTAATGATATAGACATACCTACTTAATTAAAATACCTATCAAAATATTTTTTAAGAGCTGTGTATTTTGGTGTCGAATAAAGAGTAATTAAATTATATGCTACCCATAATACACTACATTTAATATAACGTCACGCTTTGTTTCCCCGAAGGGTTAGGCAGAGGTGTACCTATAGTACACCCACATTTCGTCAGTTACGTTTAAGTCCCATGTAATAGGGGGCGAGCCTATTGCCATCAACCGGGCACAAATCCAGACTCCGGGCTGCTACTGAGAAATTCCAGTAAGTAACCAATAACACTTTGACCGACCTGGGAATCGAACCCAGGACCTCGTGCTCAGCGGTAGTGCTTGCGACCACTAGACCAACGAGGCAGTCTACATACTATTATACTACTAAAAAGTCATACATACCTACACTCCAAAAACCTATTGGGCTGTAATTTATTTTCGAGCGCGTCGCGTCGTCGTCGGGCAGCGTATCCCTTAAGGCTCCTCCAAACAGGCGTGATACGCGACGGGAATCACGCGCGACACAAAGGCACCGCTGGTCACGCGGTGCCTTTGTGTCGCGTCGCGTGTCGCGCCTGTCTGCAGGAGCCGTTACGCGTTTTATAGTACTTGCGTATATAGTTTACGTAATTAGAGGTATGTAAGGCCCGGTTCACATTAGGTCGGACCGACAGTTTTACCGTTAACCGATTGATGGGTCATGCTGTTCACACTATATATAAGCTGCCGGTCCGACCTAATGTGAACACCACCATCGCCGTCATTACCGTCGATTTACTGATGTCACAAAGCAATTGTGAGTTGGCTTGACAAGAGAAATCAAAACTTTGGAACTTATTTCGCCCTCCATGTTTAAACGAGTCCTCCCTGCGTACACGCCAAGGAAGTAATGTACAAACTGGTAGGATGCGGGCGGGTGGTTTTGCCCACGCCACTACGAGCCAACATGACGTGTGAATGGCGCAATACAAAGCAGTAAGCCAATATTATATCCGATCCGACCGAAATCGTGGTTGATTCGCCCAGTAAATGTGTCGTCGCCGACAGTTTTTATAGGATTGACATAATGTGAACATCGCTATAAATTGTAATACATAATTATGCCAATATGCATCCGACACGTTTGTCGTTCCGATCTAATTTGAACCGGGCCTTAACACAAGCAAGACTGCACTTACCTTAGTTACTAGAATTTCTTCCTGTTCAGGTTTCGTCTCCTGCGGAATAATTTGCTCTATTTGCTTGAGCTGTTGGTCAGATTCCACACAAAATTCCTTATGAAATAATATAGGAACACCATCCGGTTCTTTAATTTTCTCAAGAAGCTGTTTATATTTAAATATTTTTTCGCCAATTATTATGTCTGTTTTGTCTGTTGTTAGATTTTTTTTGTTATCCAAGCTTAAAACTTCTAATTCAAATTCAGGATTAACGCAAAGATGACAGAATGATGACTGTTTTCCACTATGCTGATGATTGCATTTATGAATCGTTAGTACCTCAGGGTGGATATCGCAAGGGTCCATCTTCATAGCTTGCTTTATTATAACCATTTTTAACTTTTCATCAGAGCATTCTCTTTTGATCATTTTGATATGTGTCCATTCTAAACTGGCTCTTTTTGCTTTAAGATCAGCTTCTTCCTTTGCTTTTGCCACTTTTGCTTCATATTCTAGCTGATTTTTCTTTTTTAGGATTTCTTCTTTTTTTTTTAAATGTTCAGCTTGTAATTTTTTTAATTCAGATGTTTCTCTCAGAGCTATGGACGATTCTTTATTTAAAGTTTTGTTTTTTAATTCTTTTCCCTTCTCTTGTTTTATTTCAAAGGTCTCTTGTTGCTCAGACTTCTCTATTTTTAATGATTTCTGTATTTTTGATGTAGAAACTTTTATCTCATCAGAGGCATCCCGTGTCTTTTTAGAGGCCTTTCCTTTCATAGAAGGCGCATCTATCTCTTCTATATTTTTAGCAGTCTGAGCTTTTTGTGCTTCTTTTTCTTTCCGTAAGTGTTCTAATTGTTTTTTTAAATTTTCTTTATCTATTTTTTCTCTAAGTAGTTTTTCATCTGGATATTCTCTTGCTAGTTTTACCTTTTGCTCTTTCGCCATACCTTTATCTTCCTGTTCAATTTTAGCAGCCTGAGCTTTTAGTGCTTCTTTTTCTTTCCGTAATTGTCCTAATTGTTTTTCTAAATTTTCACTATCTGTTTCCTCTCTTTGTAGTTTTTCATGTAGACCTTCTTTTTCCGGTTTTATCTTTTGTTCCTTTGCCACACCTTTATCTTCCTGTTCAAAACTTCTCTTCTTTTTTTTAAATAATTCCTGTATTTTTGTTGCAGAAACTTTTATCTCATCAGAGGCACCACGTGTCTCTTTAGAGGCCTTTCGTTTCTTAGAAAGTGCATCTATCTCTTTTCTATCTTCAGCAGCCTGAGCTTTTTGTGCTTCATTTTTTTTCTGTATTTCTTCTAATTTTCCTTTAAATTTTATGTTATCTGTTTTCTCTCTTTGTTGTTTATCATCCTGATCTTCTCTTTCCAGTTTTTTCTTTTGTTCTTTTGCCACACCTTTATCTTCCTGTTCAAATTTTGCCTTCTCTTTTTTTAATGATTCCTGTGTTTTTGTTATTGAAACTTTTATCTCATCAGAGGCATCACGTGTCTCTTCAGAGGCCTTTCGTTTCTTAGAAGGCGCATCTCTCTCTTCTCTTTTTTTAGCAGTCTGAGCTTTTTGTGCTTCTTTTTCATTTCCTAAGTGTTCTATATGTTTTTTAAATTTTACGTTATCTGTTTTATCTTTCGTTATCGGTTTTATCTTTTGTTTTTCCGCCACAACTTTATCTTCCCGTACAAATTTAGCCTTTAAGTCTGTTTTAGATATTTTTGACACTTCATTCATTTTATATTTTCGTTTTATTCCTGACTTTAAGTCTTTACTACCTTTCTCTTTTACTTCATCTTCACTTTTTTTTTCGGGTTTTACCTTAACGTCCATTACGTTTTTTTCTGATACTCCATCAGTTTTAATTCTATGATCTGGTTTTGGCATTACATGTTTTTTAGGAACCATAGATACTTTTGATACTTTTCCTTTTACTTTAAATTCTGAAATTATATCTCCACCTTTTTCTTTGGATGTATCCCTTCTAGGTTTATCCTCTTTCATTTCCTTAACGACTGGATTACTTTCTAAATCCTTTTGACTGTATTCTTTGTGTTCGGCTATTTTTTTTTGCTCTTTCTCATATATTTTTTGATCTTCAATAGCTTGTCTTTTTTTTTCTTCAACTTGTAGTCTTTTCTCTTCTTGAGAAAGTTTTTTCTTTTGGGCTTGTTCAAGGTTTTTTTGGCGTTCCTCTTCTTGTCTTTTCTTTTCTCTTTCAGCTTGTAAGCGGAACTTTTCTTGAAGTTGTTTAGTGAGTTGTGAAGAACTTACATCGAGGTTTACTTTCGTTTCATCCTTTTCCATCACATTTGGAAAAAAGAAAGTGTATTGGTGTTTGAGAACTTTTCCCACAGTTTCTATGGGTTCACTTTTTGATTTTTCCACGTGTTGCTCTAGTTTTTTCGCTTTGTGACTAATTTTGTTTACACTGCGTTGTAATTTTAAATCTTCATCCGCAATATAGCGGTCGTCCAGTTTTTTAACTTTCTTTGGTACTTCTTCAGAATCATACAATCCTCGTTTTATATTATCGTGGTGATATTTGTCGGCTTTCCTTGGCACAATATAAGAATCTTGTGAGGCTCTTATTGATCTAAATTTTACTTTTCTGTTTGATACATAGTCTAGATCACGAATGCCACGATTATGCTTTAGTGTTGGTTTTTTTATATCAATTTCAGATTCAACACGATATTTTGAAGTTGGTTCTTTCTGCGCCCATGGAGCAATCTTTGGGGTTTCGTATATATCAGGTCTTTTCGATACAGAATATGGAACTACAGAATCCTTTTCAAGTCTCATCATCTGTCTCAAGCTAAGATCATGTCTTCTTTTCAAAGCTTCTTTAGCATCCATTGTAGGTATATCTTCGAATATTTCCTCTTGTTTGCGATCCGTAAGGGAAGGTCTCGGGAGTTCTTTAAGGCCTACAGATGTCTCTACAAAAGTTGTTTCTGAGTCTATCAATAAAGTGCTCGGAATTATTGTATTTATATTTTCACTTTCGTGCGGTGTGTGAGCAGAAGATGTTTTCACCGGTTCAATAGGTTCAATAAAGGCAACAGCTCGTTTTACATAACCTTCTTTTAAATTGGTTCCGCTCAGTTCTGTATCGTCTGATTTAAAATTTGAATGTGAGAACATTTGTTGGACTTCACGCTCATGCCTAGATGCAGGCGAGTTGAGACCTCGATTGATTTGACAGTAGGAATATGCATTTTGGTTTTCTTTGTTAACCATTGTATCTGTACGATGATGTCCCATTTTTAATGGCAATGTTTTAAAATATTTTTGTGTGTCTTCTTTTTGTTCACCTTTAACGGATATGAATTTCTTTACAATTTTGTCGCAGGTACAAAATGGTTTTTTACTTATTTGTGGTTTTTCACGACAATGGTCGCATATACCTATCACCATCTTCCCATCTATTGATTTCATCTCTTGTATGAGTTCTTGAGCATACTCAAATGTTTTTCTACATCGTGAGCATCTTATATTTTCTTTTTCTGGAAGCAGTAATTTACTTATAAAATATTAACCCTTAGGGCTCTCACACAAAGCCCCGATGCGGCGCGAATTCGCAGTTTTGTGTGGGAGCCCTTGACCTGCTGCTGCAGCAAAAAGGTGTCCTTGGGTTAAACAGGTTTGTAACTTTACGGGAGTTTTAAAGTTTCAGTAAAAGATGTAAGTTTTCTATTTATAGCTTATGATTTACTAGCTGTGCCCGCGGCTTTGCTCACGTAACTGTGTATTTTTTTAGCATTAAAAATTTTGACTTACAAAGTGAAAGTCACACACAGTGTATTTGTAAGAAATTATTTCACTGACGGTAGTTTTAGGGTTCCGTATAGGATGTGCAATATTGGAAGGTTCTCAATTGCGAAACTGAGTTCCAATACTGGCGATCTGATTCCGGAATACCGGAACTTCCTTCTCTATCTAGGAAAAGAAAAAGGTTTGTTTCAAATCAAAAAAGATTTATCATTATCATTTTGCGTATTATCCAAAATTATGTGCGTATCTACAGCTTCCTCATGGATGATAGAATACCTATGTATGCCTATATTTAAGGCATAATCAGGCATAGTCCTTATGTCAGAGCCACTTTGCTCGGAGCCTAGCCTTTACTGTATTCTATGAACTGTTTTATAATGTTGTAGTGAAATTAAGAAAAAAATAGGGATGGCACTGTATACATAGGTACATAACTAAAAGGTATACATAAGCCTGTGGGATATCGTTGCATAGGGTAAGTAAAATAATGACGATGTTCATTATGTTTGAAATGTTCGAATTGGTAAGTAAAAGTGTAGTCATTGTTGAAGAGCCGAGTCGAACCGAGTTGTTAAATAAAATACTTTTTTGTTTAAGTCAATATTTGGTGAGATCGGGACGCAGACGAGACACAAAAATCAATCTACCTAGCCTTTTCCCAACTATGTTGGGGTCGGCTTCCAGTCTAATTGAATGCAGCTGAATACCAGTATTTCACATGAAGTGACTGCCTATCTGACCTCCACAACCCACTTACTGGGTAACACGATAACCCTTGGTAAGACTGTTTGTCAGTCTTTTGGGCTTCTGATGACCTATAACGGCTGTCAAAAATCCACGAATTACAGTCGGGGGGGCTTAACGTGCTTTCCGAGGCATGGAGGGTCTCGGTATGTAAAGATGGTCACCTATCCACGAACCGACCGCGGCAAGCGTAGCTTAACCTAATCGATAGACCCGTGTGGCTGTTAGCCACGAGCCCCACACAATAGGAGTTTTATTGTTATTACTTTTTTATCCTATACTTAGTGCCGTTCCAAACGTTAAACACGCTAAAAATGTGCCCCACTAACTTTTGAGCTATACGTAAGGTACCTACGATGAAAAATTCTGAAAAAAAAAACTGGTGATAGAACTTCATAAATACTGTAGCGTTGTATTGCTTCTCAATAGCAATTAATCGAGTAAGCTTATAATTTCACAATTATTAACACTAGTACATCACTAAAAACATGGTACAACTCTAATTGTCTAATGATCACTCGGCCATTTATAACGCTAACTGCCTCGCACACTGCCTCGCTAGCAGGAGTTGAGAAGTTAATCCCTGAAGGTCAATTCTCGTATTTAAGGGGGAAGCGCTAAGGTAGCCCGCGAAATTCAAATTTTCTTACGATTTTTGCAATTTACAGCTTAGTGTCTCGGTGTATGTTGATTAAAGTATGATTCACGACCGTAACAAATATGTTGTTACAGAATTATAATCATTAGAATCAGTATACAATTCCTTAAGTTAGTATAATCCTGAAATATTAAGATTTCATGAAATAGTCATTCAATAGAATTATCTACTTTGTCTTAGAGAGTTGTATTGATGATTTTAATTATTATAATTCCATAAATACATATTTATGACGGTCGCGAATCATATTTTAATCAACATACAACCTAATTCTGACCTGCATATTGCAAAAAACGTAAGAAAATTTGAATTTCGCGGGCTACCCTGGCGCTTTCACCTTAAAAAACGTTCAAATTCAATCGCAGTGCCGCAAAAATTCCAAAAATGTCACAAAAGGTATTCTACTAAACTAAAAAAATAACTCAAACTGAAGTTTTGTGCAATGAGATTGCGACTAGACTGGAACTAAGAAATATAGTAAAACGGTATTCTGCTAAAGTTTCGACTTGACAAAGAAAATAAAATTGGTATTCGTAAATATACATAAATACGTCAAAACTGACGTAAGCATGTAACTGAATGTTGAGTTTTGACTTTATATTGACTAAAATTTTTAGCTTCTGCAGTTTCATATTTCTCATTTTATTTCGATTTTATCCTTGAAATCATCTTGAAATCCAAGATTCATGAAGTAAAAACTTATCCAGTAACAGTGTTGTAAATAATTTTGTGTTTGTGTGGTGAAATATTACAAAACGAGTGGGTTCGGCCTGTGGGAGTAATCATTCTTCGCACAACGTGCAGATGATGAATCGGCGGCAGAACAACGTAGAGAGCACAGCAGCTGCTGCTCTCACTCAGCATTGCCGGCCGCAGGGTCTCACATCAGACGCATTTTCCATAAGCGACCGTGTTTTTGTAAAAACTTACAGACTTACGAACTGAAGCCGCATATCCCACAGGATTAGCGAAGAAATGGACTGGGTGGTGCAGCCAAGGTTGGCCTACTAAGTACATATTATAATATTAGGTCTTTACCTATGAAATTGGAGATTTGTATGAAAATTTTAAAATATAAAAATATTGGTAATTTTTTTATTTCAGCTAATCAAAGTACTTACCCAAATTATTTATACAATTTTGCCATTTTGATGGCAGTTTGTTTATCCCTTTACTGTAGAAGTCTGCCGGACGGGAGGCGATGAAGTCAGCGAAAGCGTTTTGTACTGCCTCTCGGGTGTTGAATTTTTTCCCACTTAAAAAATTGTCTAAATTTTGAAAAAAGTAGAAATCTGTTGGGGCAAGGTCAGGTGAATACGGTGGGTGACGGAGAGCTTCCAGCTGTAACTCTTGTAACTTTGCGATAGTCTGTCGTGAAGTGTGAGCTCGCGCGTTGTCGTGGAGAAGCAATGGGGAATAGCGATTGACCAGTATTGGTTGTTGAATTGCGAGCTTCTCCATCATTGTTTGCAATTCTTGGCAATAGACATCTGCCGTCACTGTTGTGCCATTCGCTAAGAAGCTGTGATGTACAAGTCCGGCACGGGTCCACCAGACAGTTACCATCATCTTCCTATGAGTAATCTTTTTTTTAGCGCACTGATTAGGTGCTGTACCCGGGTCCACCCACTGAGACGAACGCTTACGGTTGTCGTGCAGGATCCACTTTTCATCGCAGGTAACAATTCGATTTAGAATTCCCTCGTTTCTATGCCAATTCAGTAGTGCTATGCATGCTTCGACGCGTAAGTCTCGCTGTTGGTCGCTCAGTTCGTGTGGCACCCAAGTGGGTGCTACACGAACAAAAGTTAGATAAAAAAAAAGTTAAATAAAAAAAAAAGAAAAAAAAAGAAAAGAAAAGTTAGATAAGTATCTAAATTTTTAATCTTTCCGATTTGACGCAAGTGCTTCAATGTTGTTTTGACACTAACTCCAAGGCCCGCAGCAAGCTCAGCCGTAGATTGAGTTGAATCCGCTTCCACTATCGCCTTCAATTCGTCGTTATCGACAATAGTTACCGGCCGACCGCGAGGCTCGTTCTTCAACTCAAAATTTCCAGATTTAAAATGATTGAACCAATAATGGACCGTGTTTATGCAAACAGTGTTAGGCCCGTACACGTTGTTAATGTTTCGTGTTGTTTGCGCAGCGGTATTTCCACGTAGGAACTCATATTCGAAAATTGTACGAATTTTCAGTTTATCTATGGCGCCAAAAACTACCACAATTTCATAAAAACAAAAAACTATCTAAAAACAAATGACTGAATTTGAAATTAAATTAACACGGTTTTCGAATAAAATTTATTTGAATTTCGAATTGTGTGCAAATCCACAGATAATTAAATCTGAAAATGCTGGTTATAGAATCTCCAATAACATAGGTAAAGACCTATTATATCAAAATATTATTAATTGATATATAACAAGGCAGCTATATTCTAAGCATCTTCGTCATCACCGTATATACTTTTGTCGGTTTGGATAACCCAGGCTGCGTTTTGCGCGAGTAGACCCTTCCAGACTTTCGTAGTGGGTCCAAACTATATTTCTTCAGAGTCCAGCCGCGTAGCAACTCACACTAGCCCTGAACCACCCACGTGTGTTAAAAACACATGTGCAATTCCCTGTGATAGGAAAGGCCTGAGAATAGGCCGGAAGTGTGACCGTTACTTTAAAAATTATGCGAGAAGAATAATAGAATTTGTTTCTCGATTCACTATTTTGATGCTTAATTCTTATGTCTCCTTTTTAGATTCCATACATTTAGATGAGATACAAAGTTCCAACCTATTTGCGGTCACGGCGGCCAATTTCAATGGAGATAGCCAAGTATACAGAAGGTACTATAGAAAACAAGTGTGTGCGCATACACAAGTGCACTCCCTCCTCCCTCGCTCTCATAGTCCGATGGGACGGCAATACGACGCAACCGGAAAGAGATTAGTACGGCTGTACGTGCTTTCCTAGGCACAGGGGGGTATTACCTTACTATTTGGAGGAATTACCCGGACGACACATGGCGGGAAGGATGAGCAGGTCGTTCTGATTGCCGGATGTGTTATACCTAGTACAATATAATAACGAAAAGCACGGTCCATGTCCGGTAAAAAAACGTTTATAAGCGCTCTAATACATAGTGTCATATGCTGTTATGTGTAATATTTTATAATTACGTTTGTATCAATAATTAGTTGTCTATTTAATAAAAAATATTCACTTTAGTAGTAACTTTATTTTTCTGCAGTAATTTCATTTCTATGAAACACAGGCCCCGTCGATATGGCGACGCTTGGGGGAGGTATATGTTCAACAGTGGATATTTATTTATTTATTATTTATTTATATATACTTTATTGTACACCATATTACACATTACATAAATATACATCTTAAACTACAAAATATACAATTGGCGGCCTTATCGCATACTGCGATCTCTTCCAGGCATCCTTGGAATGGACAGTGATTTTATGGACATTAAATAGGGTTGTTCTTGGTGCAAATAAAAAGTATATAAGTACAGTATACTATAATATCCCATACTCCACTCCACTCTGTTATATTCCCGCTCCGGAACCTTTAGATAGATATGTGTCTATTTATTAATTATCATAAAACATGTCAAATGATTAACCTAATAAAGTTCTTTATGGACTTCACCAATCATTTACCGTATTCCTACAGACTTCTAAATCAAATAACAGTTATATATGTTTAGTTATTTGAGATGTAATGATAATAATATACTATTAAATCACTGTGCACAATGCTGAAATATAATTTTAACTCACAATTTCGATCTGAACTGATTTATGTACTACAATTTTTCCATCAGACTTAATTCTGTACTTTTATTAATGTTTGCTTATATTAATTGAACTTTTAAATAAACTTGTGTTTAATCACCTTGTTGTTTTATTAAATAAACAACCTTTGAAAAAATAATAAAAAAAGAAAAAATCCAGGAGGACAATTGCCGCCATTAAGTGATTCCAAGGGGTATTCGATAGGTGGCGCCTTAGTCGATATTAGTCTATGCTTTTGTCGCATATTTTTTGTATGAAGATGTCACATCCTTCTCCGTTATAGAGTAATAAATAGTGTTCTGTGCTCCAAAGAGCATGTAACTTTCAGCTCAGGATTCTTTGTGCCCCAAGATAAGGAGAGTTCTTCATTAATTTGGATTTATACTAGATTCTCAACGCTGGATAGTCTACATATGTTATTATCATCAACTATGTAGCATCTGATTTCGCTGTTGTCAATGTCGGACCACGCGGATGTAGATTATTCAGTGCACAGGAGTCTAAAATATGTATGTATTGCTGTTGCATCGGGGCTGTGCCCTTGCACACTTGCTTGCACTTGCACTTGCACTTGCTTACTGTGTTATTATAAGCGATATAGTGAGCCATCCGCTAATATGAATGATGATTTACTTTGTGTTTAATGCTCGCGTGTCACATACTTAACTTTATATTGCATCTATCATTGTGCCACGCTGTCTTAGCAAATCTGCCTGTAAGCCGCTGTGATGTGTTAAGCTTCCTGCCTACCTTGCTTTCCACACCGTTCCCTGGATGCTGAAAAGGGAATGAGGCTTAGCACACCGCATGCGGCTTGCTGTTCTTCGCATCGCATCTGACATGAGCTTCCCAACGCGCTTTTCAGGGATCTACTTCCAGGGTGTGGGCAGGACCTTGTAAACCGAGTCCCGTATGGTATACAGAATTACCCTTGAACGATATAATTGTCTACAGAATGCATGGTTCACCGTTGAACGGTAACACGAAAAAACTATTAGTCGATGCAACTATTTAGCGACAGCACGTTTCGCCGAATAACGCTACAAAGAATGAATGGTTGGCCGATACCAAGACTTGCCAACGCTATCTACAAGCTGCCCCAGACTGCGCGCTGCACGCGTAGCTGGCGTGCGCTACTGGCATCCTACGGCCTGCTACCAACGCACGCTGAACAGATCTCTGAAGGCCTCTTGTTGAGCCCGACCTGACAGGCCCAGTACGTTTGCCACCTCCAGCCAAGGACGGTACCATCTTACCTATCCAAGTGTGGATGTGCTCAGAACAGTAACAGTGAATCCACGACCTAGCCGTGTTGGTTTTGCCTATTTAATTATATGTATTAACCTATCCTGCTGGTTTCAATCATCTCTCTACACTACCTTATTGTTAACGGCCTATGCAGCCTACCTGTGAAGCCCTAGCCGTTTACAACAATTTCCACGAAAATTTTTATGAAATACAAACTTATGTTTGCTGCCGATAGTGCTGCTGATGGTCTCGCTTGCACGCGCATATCGGGCTACCGGCACGACGCGACGATGTTTGTTCTTTGTTTCACGGCTTTCGCATATGTTACGAGTGGATATGGCAGTTACTTTAAAATGCAGTAGTTGTAATATAGATATCGACGAATTATTGGCTTATGTTCAAAATAAGATATCGATCATCGATGTAGAAAGCCTGATCAGAATTTGTGTGTGCCGTATCTTTGTGATTGAGCCGGTAACGAATCAAATAGTAGTGATGTTGACTTTTCAAAATCACTACTATTTGAATCGTTACCGGCTGATAAACGAAAACCCATTCGTAAAGGACAAGGAAGGAAATTCCGTGCTCTCAGTGATATTATCAGTGCCTTCAAAACCTCGGAGCCTGACCTGATGCCTGTGTTCGTGCCTCGTAACCTGGAAGAGCTCCCGCCCTCCAGATTAACACCTCACATGTATCACTTGAACAGTTAGAAGTACTCAGAAAGAAGGTCCAGAATAGGAAGAACACTAATGTTAACAAGTTCACTGCGGATCACACAAAATCTACTCGATACGGTGCTTGCCGTTGCGCATAGTGAAAACTATATCTTTCTCGCTGGTGCGAACGATTATCTTCGGTATTTTTAGGAGTTCGACAGAGACAAATATAGATTTCGGTTCGTAGTTACAAATGCAGGTATTTGGCATTAAAACATCGCGGCGGGCCCTTTTCGACCACCATCGCACTGACAGTGAAAAACACCCACTCACTGCAGCGACGAGCCTATTGTGGTATGACCATTGTCGACCTGTTGCCGCACGGAGCGCACGCGCAAGCGTCGAGCCGTCAGGCAGTGTACATGACAGTAAGTGTACGTGTCGTTATTTAATCGACAGGTGTTTAAGTATGGCGCAACGAAAATGTAAAAGGAAAATAACGTTGAACAATGATAGTGAAGATGGTTTGAATAAAAATGCACAAACATTTCCACCCGAACAAAAAAAATGCCGTCGACTAGCAAGATTTCTATTTTAGAAAACCAGTTGATTTATGTTCGAAAATATTTTTTGCAACAAATGTAATCAATCTCTTATCGTAAGAAAAACACGTACCAAATTAGTTCACTGTTCCTAATGATTGATGTTGCTGTTTGGGGAGATAGAAGTCTAGAATAGTCTCAGTCTTACGCAAAGGCATGTCATGAATCTCTATATGTATATTCAATATACTCTGTGATGAAAGATGGCAAAAGTTGCAAACAAGTTTGTTATCGGGCTGTTATAGACAATTATGTATTGATGATATAAGTTCAAGCTTTATCTGAGTCAGCTGCAGTGGGCGGGGGCGCAATAAGCATAGGAATACTTTTTATATTTCTATGGGTGCATGTCTTAATACGAGTACTGTGTCATGAAAATTTAATACATGCCTAGTAACCAATACTTTACATGTAAGCAACTAAATAAATAATGGATGATGTACGAATTGATGTCACAAAAGAGCCACCATGATCTAAATAAATAAAGTTTTACCTAGTTCTGATGTTAGTTCGGAAGATGTTATTTTCACGTTTTTCTTATTGTATAAAATAAACACATCTCTGGACGTGTTTACAGCGCTTTCAACCGCTTCAGCTTGTCTTATCTGTTGATGTGAAAAGCGATAAGTTTATGAGAGATGCTATGGTAACCCGCGAAATTCAAATAATCTCGGTTCAAAAATATACGCGCGTTCAGCGCGAGCGTCACGTCAGCGTCAGCGTCTCGCGTTGGCTTGTTGGCTTATTCCGATCAGATCCCACAATCCGATCCCACTTTATGGGATTCGTTAGGAATGTGGATAACATTAATATTTTGTTGCAAACCGATCCCAGTACGAAATGATCCCTGCTGTGGGACGTTATATGAAAATGTACAGCATATTATTTTAATAATTATTTTTACTAAAACCTTTTTTTACAATCATTAAAACTTTTAGAAATATGTAATATCTAATAAAAAACATCATTAGTTAAAAAAGAATTTTCAAAATCGGTCCACAATTGACAAAACAAATATAGACAGGGTGTTTGGTAGAAGGACCAACACAATTTTCGTAGAGATAGGCACCGTCAGTCATATCCTAGTTTTCACCTTCAGTCTTAAATGTCACAGTAGGTAATTGAGATAATAATATGATAATTTTAAATCACCGGAAATCTAAAAAAAATAAACAACGATTTTTGTGTAACCTTTATTATAAAGCGTTAAATATTTATTATGTGTAGGTACTTAGTGAAATACAAAATATTTCTAACTAAAACTTCATAAGCCCACTTGCATGTTTAGTCGGGTTAAATGAATAAAATGTAGAGTTTGTAAACT
This sequence comes from Fissipunctia ypsillon, assembly GCA_947568875.1. Taxonomy (NCBI): domain Eukaryota; kingdom Metazoa; phylum Arthropoda; class Insecta; order Lepidoptera; family Noctuidae; genus Fissipunctia; species Fissipunctia ypsillon. The sequence goes on along the minus strand of OX387644.1, from coordinate 10,891,519 downwards.
CCGAGTTAAGTAATTAACATTTTAACTCTTCTTGCGCGTTGCGCCACTAAAAAGTAACACCGGGTTAGATAACCTGACAATAGTGATTCTTGAGTTGGAAACATTGCAGCTCAATCGACGAAACATAAAATAGGATTGCAGTATCTATGGCCTTTTTTTTTGTGGATGGGAAATCATCAAATGACTTCTCCCGCTCTGGGCGGAGCGGGAGGGCGTGTCAGACTTTTACTGACTAAAACCCACCCGTGTTCCTTCTGTTGCCTGTGCCGGGGCCACGGTAACTCTTTCGAACATCCCGCAACCCTAGCTGGCATCGGCCCTAGCGGACCCCGTCAATAGTGCTGACATCTCTTTGAGGCGCGCGTGGAACACGAAGCGCCGTCGACTCGGGCTTGGTCCTTACCGGTCGGCGAACTACCCATTGCTCGCCGTCTGCAAGCCCGCGCCTACGGTGGCCGGGAATCGGCTGCCAATTCCCGACGCCCAGGGCATGTCCTGCGGCGACTAGGGGCGTGAGGGCGCAAAGCTTGCATCTCCCTCACGCGTCCCGCCTCCTCCTTCACGAGCATTACTGCTTCGCAGAAGGAGGTAATGGCTTCCCATGTACTCTCGCTCCGTACCATGGCCTGGACCAGGGCCGGACGCGAGAGATCGCCGCCGCTGATCGCTTTCGCGAGGACACGGCGGTGCTCCGCCCAAGCCGGGCAGACCTCCACCGTATGCTCCACCGTGTCCTCTGGGCGATCCACACAGTGGTGACACCCGGGCGTTTCCTCCCGACTTATCCGGAACAGGTACCTCCCGAAGCACCTTTGTCCGGTGAGGACCTGCGTCAGGCGGAAGGTGAGGACGCCGTGGCGCCTCTCCAGCCACTCCTCAATCTCTGGCTCAACTATGGCCTGATATGTAATCCGACAAACTCAATCTATGGCCTGATATGTAATCCGACCAAAGCTGAATTAACGAACAAAGAATGGAAATTTTATACCCATCTCTTTTACACTACATTACGATACGTAATACTTTCTTGTCTTTAAATTTTATAACATGACATTTCATTTTAATCGATTGTATGTGGTTTCATGGAGACTTAGTTTATTGATTGACAAAAACGTCAGATATGGAAAAATATGTTTTAAGTTTTTTATAATTTGTATTTATTTTTACATGACTTCATGAATATATTGCCTGCTGATATAGCACCAAATTTTCACTTACTATAACGTCGAACAATATTGAATACTAAATAAGTTATCAGCGGGACCTCATAACGTCAATTATTTATTTTGACATTACTTACACTAACCCAGAGTTAGCGACGTAACTCTCCCACCATCGGTGGGTTTAATATTTAAAAGTTTAACTCTAGGTTTACCTCTAAGTAACTCTTGGTAGCACAAGATGAATTATTTGATTATCCCTGAGTTATCTGTTAATTCCGAGTTATATAGGATAACCCATGAACAGGCAAGTGGGCCTTAAAATGTTAGTTACTTAACTCGGAGTTTACAAACTCTACATTTAACCCGACTAAACATGCAAGTGGGCCTTATAATAATGTGTTGGTAAAAAAACAGTGAAGATCTTTTTTAACCGACTTCAAAAAAGGAGGAGGTTCTCAGTTCGGCGGATTCTTATATTTTTTTATGTGTGTTCCCCGATTACTCGAAGACGGCTGCACTGAAAAAAAAAATCTTGTTTTGTTTAAAGGGTATACTTTCCAGGTGGTCCCATAGTCATCAGGTCAGGAACTGATGATGGGATCCTGGAGAAATCGAGGGAACTCTTCACTTATTATAGGCACACCTATAGCGATTTGGGTATTTTTTATAGTAATACGTGTATTTGCTCGCTGAATGCACCATTTCGTGAAGTGGGAATGATAATGAAGACCACAGATGGCCAACTACTGCATAATAAGCATTTCATGGGTTGCGATTCAATTACTTTAAAATGGTTGCTAAGCAAATTATGCTCGTCACAATGCACATGGTGAAGTGAAGCTAATGGTGAAGTACCAGGCGAACTCCTCAACAAATAACGTCTCTGCATCTAGAAAAGCAATATTTTGTAAAAGGCGACGAGGTCAAAAAAAAACTGCCAACGTCCAAAAAAACACTACAAAGTGAAAAATAACTTTAATTTCGGATGTCGGTGGCCAAAACCTAAAATACAGGTCCGAAGACACCGACTTCCGAAATTAAAGTTATTTTTCACTTTGTAGTTTTTTTTTTGGAAGTCGGTTGTTTTTTTTTTTTGCAAACAGTTTTATAGTATATGTATAAAGCGTTATGTTAATAACATACATACAGTAATTTTTTATTGAATATTTACGAAAAAAAATGTTGGAATAAAAAGGTTTTTGTTATATGACGAATGAAGATTCTTAGTTTTTCTCTTATTTTTAAATGACTTATTTTGATAAAAAGACTTATCAAGATTGTTTATAAAGCTAGTATTTTTATTAAAAAAAAAACACCTGTTTACGTGACAATCCATCCGAAACCATTAATGTCAAACAAATAAGTAATATCAGACTTAATCAAAAGCCGCATGACGCGAAAGAAGCTTCATACTTAACATGACTCTTTTGATATGGTCAGGTAGGTAAAACTAATTTTAGAGGCAGAATAAATAATAGACAAATTATAACGAAAAAAATTTATTAGCAAAATTCAATTTCCTGCAAAAATAACTGACTTGGTTAGTTGTTGTCGGTTGGTTGCTCTAATGTTTTCTATGGTTGCAAAATGCTTAAAACGAATATCTATATATTTTTCAGCTATAGATTTAGGGTCAGAAGAATGAAGTCCGAAGAGAAGTTGCAAGCGCATTGCAGAAACACAAACAGTGCACTATACCGCACAGTTGGCGCAGCACCTCCACAAGTCCGAAGAGAAGTTGCAAGCGCATTGCAGAAACACAAACAGTGCACTATATCGCACAGCTGGCGCAGCACCTCCACAAGTCCGAAGAGAAGTTGCAAGCGCATTGCAGAAATACAAACAGTGCACTATATCGCACAGCTGGCGCAGCACCTCCACAAGTCCGAAGAGAAGTTGCAAGCGCATTGCAGAAACACAAACATTCATATACATATTATAACATATTATCAGTCGGTGATTGGTCGAACATATGATCCACCGCTTGCTTGAAATATTTTTGTCCAATAAGGGATTTTAGTGTATTCGATACAATTTTATGTTTATGGAAATTAGGAGAATTCTAAGATTGCGATTTAACACAACGGATGCTGCATTCGGTTCGTATACATGATATCGTATACGTTTATGACATCTTTAGATGGGAAAGTAAGACCATTATTATTTTTAGTTTTTATCAAATAAAGGTCATCATCGTAATTATCAGTATATAATGCATGAAGGCAGTTCTCACATTTGATTTTGGAATGTAAATATCATAATTGACAACAAACCCAGAAATATATGCAACTATTTGACTGCGCAAATAGTAGATGCTGAAAGATGCCATAGACCCGAGTATTTGATATAAATTTCAACATGATACCTCTACGCGTACCTGAGGAAAAGAGTCTTGACAGACAGACGAACAGACAGACAGACAACAAAGTGATCCTATAAGAGTTCCTTTTCCTTGAGTTAGGGAATCCCAAAAAAAACCTCTTAAGGCACTGCGTGAGGTGAAAGTAGCGCTATTAGATAGGTACCTTCTTATTCAAACGCTTAAGTTTCATTTCATCTTTGATCTATCTGCTCTTGCTTTCCATCGAAGTTGTGCTATTTCTTGCTTTAACTTATTCTTTCTTGGTGTATCATGCATTATCAGAATTTCATTTAAATCACTTGTAGGTGTGGTAGGCTTTGGTGATGATATTGTTGGCTCTGTAAATTTTCTTTTAAGCTGCAACTTAAAGGATAAAACAATAAATATGAAATTTACTCATTCTCCCAAAACAATTGAAACTGGTAAATACAAACTGCATTGAAACGAACCGATATATCCAGTTTTAAACAAGGTAAAGTTCTCCCTTCTTTAATTTTTTAATGCCTTTTTTGTCACTATGAAGTCTTCGTCATTAAAATGGCAAGAACAAATTTTTGTATATTTAGTTGGAGACCAGTCTTGTCTATTAATTTTTTGAATCCATTGCTGTCTGAAATCTAGAACATACATCATTTAAAATTAAACTAAATAAACTAGGTGGGCTTGAAGTACTTTAAATTAAGTAAATAACAACTACCATACTTGACCATACTAGTTGTCTCACAGAGGGAAAGTTCTTTAAATAAATTATTATAGATAGAATAATTAATATGAAGGAGATTGTATATATATGACAGCGTATTTAATGTTTTTAAAAGTACTTTCCATTTATGAGACAGCCGCGGAACATTCGGTAAAATAATTGGATTCTAATTACGGCCCTGTCTTTTTGTTACGTTTATGTTAGTTGTTCATAGTTGACGATAGATGGCAGCCTGTTTACAAAATGATATAAAAACTACAAAAATAATATTTTGGCGATTAAAGGATCCTTAGGAGTGGATGTTGAACAAATTTCAATACATATGATTATTAAAATATATAGCGTGACTGGTAATTAGTGACCGATACTTAAACACATGACTGTACTCATGATAACAAGCAACTTTTACTATGGGACCAAACCTGAAATCGTGAAAAAAAAATCTGCTGCTCCCTACATTTATGCTCGCATAATTCGTCAACATGTAGGGACCAGCTGATTTTTTTTTCACGATTTCAGGTTTGTTCCCATAGTAAAAGTTGTTTGTTATCATGACTACAATCATGTGTTTAAGTATCGGTCACTAATTACCAGTCACCCTATATTAATAGTGAGCTAATGTACCTGAATATTTTTAGTTCCCATAACACAAAGTGTCGCCATCAAATGTCGGATAGAATCATATTTGGAAACGCCGACGCTAACAGATTTTTCTAGAAATTTTGATAAATTACGCATAAAATTACTTACAAATGAAATGTGATGTCATCCATAGCACCAGAACGTCTATCCGAGTAGTTTTTACAAGATAAAACACAACACTTCATTCTTTTATTTTTCTAGTGCGAATATGCTGTAAAATGACAACGTTTACAAGTTGTGCACAGGACGAACGCCAACAATACACTGACTAAGGCCACGCCTACGTGATGACGTCAGGACCTAGTTGAGAATCACAGTGCACAATTATTTAGGCCGTCTCCTCTTTGCATTTGCTCCGTGCCTGCTGACTATCGATGTTGACGTCATCAGGTAGGGACACTCGTTGCAGCTTAAAACGCGGTGTGGCCACGAGACACGCGGCTCAGTGTTTACGCCCATCTGCTCGGTCACATCGTACAATGGAGTAACCACGTGGAATTAATTCAGCGTCATAAATAGATTCATTGCAGCCTGTTTCCGCTATGGCAAATAAGTTTGCGCATGAAGACAAAACACCTATATAAAAATCCTCTAATTTAGTGTGAAGACCCATTTTGGTAAACTATCTCCACCGATTTACTCCGGGGGTTTTGGTTTATTGGTTCATCTCCGAAACCACACCCATTCGCAAAACTCAATATTTACTGCCCAATTTTCTGGTTCATATTTGCTTTCCGGGACTCCTCTAATGAAGGAAATGTAGTTTATTTCCGTCTTATGTTTTATTTTCTCTATTTTAACTGGTATTGCCTCTCCATATGGCTTCTTCACGTGTTTTTCTAAATTTTCCACAGTGGTTTCGTTTTACAGACGCCATACATGCAAACATTTATTTTTCTCAGTTCCCTGAATTTCGGTTGAACCCGTGCTACCTCCTTTTCTCACATCGCTATTTGGATATCTGTTTTTTTTCTATTTACTAATGTCCATCTTTCCTCTTTTTCCGGATCTTTCTTTTCCTTTTCTACAACAATAACTAACTTATTTAAGCTCCTCTTATTTTAGATTAAAATAATTATTTTTATTTTAATAATTATTATTTATTAAATGATTAATTATTAAAATAATTAATTATAATTATTTTAGATCCTTGTTCAGTCTAGCTTTTCTCCTTGATGTTTCTGGCTCTAACACTGGCTTCCAACTGTTAATTTTTTTCTAATAGTACTTTGATTCTAGTTTCTAAAATATCCACTTTATTTGCTTTTTGTTGAACTACCTTCAGTGTGCTTTTTAAATCTCTTAAATTCTGATTCTGTGTTAACTCAGTTATTCTGCAGTAGTATTAATTATTTCCTATGCTCATCCAGACGAGTTTTAATCTTTAAGCGAAACTCCCGTAGTTCATCAAGCACTTGGTTCCCGCTATCAATCACAAAAATTTCCTTTGGATTGTGACGACAGGCGCGCTCAGTGTTTACGTAACTCGGTGTATGAGTTTCGTCCATCATTAAGTTTCCTCGGACCGGTGCAGTTCGAGGTATTCTGCGTGAATACCTCGAACTGCGCCTCCGTGAATGCAAGACACTTAAAATGATACAGTTTTTTACATGTGTCTCGTGAACAATGCATATGTTACAAATCTATGATCACATCATCACAGCCGTCACATTTCTTATCTTAAGAATAAGAATGGACCCAGTATTGAGCCTTGAGGTACACCTAACTGAACTGGTAGCCCGGAAGATTTCACACCATTAACATCTACACATTGGAACCTATTAAGTAAATAAGAATTTATTACTTTGAGAGCTTCATTTTGAACATTGTATAATGACGTAGTTTATGCAAAAGCATGTCATGGTGCACGCAATTAAAGGCTTTGGAGAGATCACAGAAAACTCCAATAGCATTTTGCGAGTTCTCCCATGCGTTAAATATGTGTTTCAGCAGAGCAACACCTGCATCTGTAGCATCGTGAACGATATTTTGTAAAGCCATATTGTTCATCATGAAGGACGCTGTTTTAATTAAAATGTCTTAGCAACTGCTTGAGTAATCCAAATATTTTGCTAAATGCAGGTAAGATAGAAATAGGCCTGATATTGCCCATGTCATTATTATTACCCGATTTAAATAATGGTATGACTTTACTACTCTTCGTGAGGTCAGGAAAACTTCCTAAATCTACACATTTATCAAAAGTAACAGCTAGATAGATACGATGTCTATTACTTGAACTCAATCATTTTTGGTGCTATCTGTAATGTGTATTTATGTACATACAATTGGTTCTAGAAAATGACTTGTGCGCTTCCAAAGTATTAAAATTGTGTTAAGGTGGGAAACGTTTAAATTTTATTCTTAATTTATAAAACATTTAAATTTTATACTTAATTCATAATTAAAAATGAAAATAAAACAATTTTATGATAACAAATGACATCCTCAATCTCACAAAAAATTGTGTCAGTCCTTCTGGCAAACATCCTGTATATACAGACGAATTGAGAACCTCTTCCTTTTTTAAGAAGTTGGTTATAAAACAGAATGTGTTTTAATTCCGAATGCAACGTTACAACTTCGAAGATTATGTTGCTCTGTACGTGACAGCCACTGACAGCACAGCTATTGGTAGGTATGCTGTCTGCAGTCGTCCGCTCGCGCTTGTCCATAGTAGCAGGTGGCAATGTCCCCATCTACAGAAGCGTTTTCCCAGAGTTACATAGAAACCAGTAGTGTCGCTGCGGTGTGTCGTTGCGGTTGCCCATCCGCCTGATGTTTGCGGTCTGCCGTTACATTTAGAATTGTACCTTTATAATGTAGGACGACGCAGCGCCACCGCCCCGGGCATCGCAAGGTATTGGCAACATATCGTGTGGTTTTACTCTTAGAATATTGTTGAAGAAGCATTTCTTTGTATTTTACTCATAACTGTTACTTTACGATATTATGTGTAATCTGTACTTATCTACTATTTATTTTCATTTCCGTTTATCGTTTCTCAGCAGTGATCATTTCGTACTGGGATCGGTTGGGGACAAAATATTAATATTATCCTCATTTATAACGAATCCCACAAAATGGGATCGGATCGGAACAAAATATCCATTTTATCCACATTCCTAACGAATCTCACAGAGTGGGATCGGATTGTGTGATCCGATAGGAATAAGCCGGCTTGTATACTATTGAATTAATGTGTTAATAAAGAATCTGAGTACTAACATCCTCTGTACGAGGCCTATGGCAATATACCACCAAGCCGGAGTCCCTTAGTTCCACAAGTTTCTGAAACTCTTGGCGCTCCTTGTAGCATGGACACAGCTGCTGTTCACTGCACGCAAGATAATTTGTTTTTATCAAGTAGGTATTGTATACTTAGCATCGAAGATATAAATATATATGTCGGCGCTAGGCGATGGTGTCAACTCACACCTCGTCTAACTCTCGAGATCACGATGGTCTTTGTTAGCTCGTAGAGCTTATTGATATTGAATAATGACTAATCGATTTCGATAAGAAAGGCGACGGCGTGAACCTGATCGCGTCGTGGCAAAAAACTAAAATACAAATCCAAAGACACCGACTTCCGAAATTAAAGTTATTTTTCACTTTGTAGTGGTTTTTTGAAGTCGGTTGTTTTTTTTTTTGTAAAAAAGTTTTTCTAATGAGTGCACAATATTGTTAAAAAGTTTCAAGTAACTAATGATTATAGTGATTATAATTACCTTGCGCGTTTCCTTTGCCCACGAAGTAGACCAGTTACATAATGAATAACTTAATTGATTTACCCTTCTGATGACAATTGTGAGCCCGTTGCTCCGACATTGATATCGGACAATCGTCATCACTTTTAAAAGTGGGATACACATCGTGAGTGCAGCCTGAAGAATATCCGCGATATTATTCAAGTCTTAAAGAAGACTTGCAATGGAAGAAATTGTTTGAGGCACAGAACGAACATTTGCGAGCACTTATACAAGCAATTGCTGCTCCAACAACCAGTTCCAGTGTACTGTTGCCAGAATTTGACCCAGAAAACCCAGATGTTGACGTACAAGCGTGGTGTTCTACTGCAGAACTATGCTTTGTGGAAACCCCACTCCAGATAGGACCACTTATCATTGCGTTGAGTAAAGCAATGAAAGGAAGTGCATCTACTTGGCAACAAGCAACTTACGCTGGAATGACCTGGAAAGAATTCACCACACTGTTTGTGAACAGATTCTCTAGAGTTGAAACTCAAGCGAATGTTCTTATGCATTTGTATAGTGAAAAACCTAAAGATAATGAAAATATTGGCGCCTATGCGAGTCGACAGGTAACCTATCTACTAAATTGATGGAAGGCAGTGGATATCGAACAACTTGCAGCCTCTACAATACTAGCAAGCTTAACTCATCACGACCGAAGACTGCGTCGTCTAACCTGCACGACCGATATTAAAACTCGCCATCAACTGCAAAAGGAGTTGCAAGGCTACTAAAACTTAGAAATAAAGACATGAAAACTGCATCGGACACAAAATCTCCGATATGAATTCAAATTTCTCCAATGTGTCCAGTGAAGACGGCTGCTGGTAGAGACTCATCGACTGCGGAACAACGGCGGTGGCGCGTCGTATTGATCTTTGCTCTATCGGCGCGTCTCATCTCGTCCATAACAGTCGGTCGTATTATTTTTATTTTGATTCTGGTGCTGAATGTTCTCTGATTAAATAAAGTATCGCTAATAAGTTTTCAGGCAAGCGTAAAATGTCAAAATCAAAATGGTCACACTATCGGGCATTGGAAATAGTGATGTACAGAGTATTAATCAGATTTAGAGTCAAGTTTCTATTAATAATTATTTGATTGAATTACTTTTCCATGTAGTGCCTGATGATGACACAATGAAGTATGACATATTAGTAGGACAAAACTTGATTAATCAAGGGATGTCTGTTGAAATTTCTCCTTTGGGACTTACTAATAAGCAGCAATTAGTTCATTTATGCGAAGTTGGTCATGTAGTGTACGACTTTTGAAAATATTAACACTAATATTACTGGTCTGGATCGTGACAAACTTATTGAAGTTTTGAATAAAGATTCGACTTCATTCGGAGAAGGTACATTGACTGGCCGGGACAATGTAGGTGAAATGAGTATGCGTCTAATAGACTCAAATCGTACTGTTATCGACGACTATACCGGCTGAGTCCTGATGAATGGCAAATAATATATGAAAGCTAATATTATCCAAACTACCTCTTCACCGTTTGCGAGCCCTATATTATTATAGCTGGAGACCGACTGTGTCTGATCAAACTGTTGGTAGTCGCTACGCGCCCGTCAGGGGGCGCTGCAGGCGGGTTACGAGCATGGTCCTTAAAGTCACGCGGTCTCTTCCGGTGCCCGTCAATACGGGCATGTTCGTTGGCCATGTAGGCCTAGCCTGGGGCAAGTGCGCTCATGTCAGCGATTCAATTACGTTACGAGCCTGCGCCGCACATTCAAGGCGTGAGTTTTTGCGCTTGTGGAGTTGTGTGTGTATGGGATTTGGTGCGCGTCATGCCTATATTAACTAAGCACACGAGTTCAGACGACGCGCACCAAGAGAATGTGATGTGTGTGGAGGATAATTGTATGCGTAAGTCGCGTGTAACTGAGGGCGGCTTACTCAGGCGTCAGTCCGGTGGCTTGCGGTCGTCAGCATCCGGCAATAGGTCGCGGGGTGGCGCCTCCTGTCAGGTGGGTGCGCATGCCAGGGCGCTATGTCCTTGACGTGAGCCAAGCAGATGCATCGGCACGCTCAAACGTAGTTGATGCGAGGCACCCGCAGTGGTCGTCTAGGATCTCGATCCTAAGATCTCGCTGGATTAACCTGTTCCTCACGTAGCTAGGGGCAGCGGTGATTTTCCACAGCGTCAGGTTCTGCTGCGTGCAGAAAAACTTCTTGTTGGTCTAACTAGTTAGGGCGAGCAAAGCTGGGGTGGCGTACGTGAGCAGCGGACGGATGTCAGTACGTCTTGTACACACCCAGCTTGGTACGCAGCGGGAGGCGGGATGAGAGCACCGGGTGGAGCAGTGTACGAGCTATTCTGCCCTTCGCGGTGACCTTGCAGACGTGACTTCCCCTGGTTAGCCGACGATCGATGGTGGCCCCTAGGTACTTGATCTATGGTGAGCATGCGATGTCGATCTCTTGTAGCTGTAAGGGTGGTGGGAGGTGGTCGCCTCCAGCGAGCAGCGCAGCGCCTGGGTCTTATTACTCACGTTAACCGACAATCACCACTTCGACAACCAGTTGGGAAGCAAATCTGGGGCGCGCTACATTTTGACAGCCGCGTGTCTCGGCCTGATAGAGGTCGAGATGAACGTGGCGTCGTCAGCGCACAGCGCGAGCTTGGTGTCCTGCGTTGTGGAGATGTCGTCGGTATAACATGAGTAGCACAGTGGCGAGACACAGCTGCCCTGCGGTACCCCTGCAGCTATCTGGCGCGCGCTTGACAGCGCACCGTCCACCACCACCCTGAACGCCCTGTGGGAAAAGGAGGAGACCACCATTACGACGCGACGGGGCGCGTCTGATTTCGACAGTTTAAAGAACAGACCGGCGTGCCAAACGCGATCAAATGCTTTTTCCATGTCGAGGAATACTGCAAGTGAGTATTCTTTCTTGTTCAGTGACACCATGAATAGATGCAGTACCCTCGACCGCTGGAGCATCGTGCTGTGTTCCGAGCGAAACCCGAACTGTTCCAGGCGCGGCATGAGCGGCACCCAGTAGCAGGAGTAGCTCAAACACCTTGAATATGGTTGGCAGCAGAGTGATGAGCCGATAGCTCCCAGGCTTTAGCAAATCTTTTTTCGCCTTGGGCAGCATTATAACGCGCCCTTCCTTCCAGCTCTTCGGGAAGACCCCCATGCGCAGTATTTCCGTGTACAGGCGCGCCAGTGCCGCTACTGTACGGTATGGCAAGTGGCGCAGCGCTGTGTTGGAGATACCATCCGCTCCAGGGACTATTTTTGGCTTGGTCTTGAGAAGAAAATAGGGTCTTTCTATGGGGCTATCGGCGAGGCGAAGTATTCCACAAGGTGCCCCTCGACTGCTGTTACATGCTCGTTGTTGTCGATCGGGTTCGGCTGGAATTGACGCTCCAGGTGGTCAACAAAGATCTTCGCACGGTCTGCTGCTATGTATCTTGGGGCCTCGTCGCTGTGTAGTAGCGGGTGCACCGGAGCTTAGATGTTCGAGAGCTGCCTGCACAGTCTGTGTACGGCGGCCAGTCCCGTTCAACTGCGTCGATGTGTGAATCCCAGCCCTCGGCGTTGAAACCCTGGAGCTTTGGCCCTAAACTTCTCCGCGAGACGGTTGAGTTCGGACTTCATAATCGGGCATCCAGTACTTTGCAACCGTTTGCGTAGGCGCCTCTTCTTGGCGATCAACTCTTTTAAGTGGGTGGACAGGGGTTTAAACAGACACCCCTGCGGCTGCGTCACTGTTGTTGTCGCCACTTCATAGGCGCGTTGGGTGCAAACAGTGATCTCTTCTGTCAACGTCCGCGGCAGTTACGGTGGGCCAAGTAAGAGTGGTGGTTCCATCATTTCCTTAAACTTCGTCCAGTCCGTTTTTCGACGTGGCGCTGGAGGAGAACTTAAAACTCAAAGCATTTATTTCAATTAAACCAATTACAGGCAATTTTGAATTGATAAAGAGTCAGTCAATTAGTCAGAAAATTGAAGCTAGTCGCCCATTCTAAAACGTAGAACTGGTTGGTTGTCGGACTGCATCTTGTTGTCTATCACCTGTTGGGTGATCTGGCAGTTAAGACCTCTGTGGATCACGATGTCCAGCACATTCGGTGATGGACCTGTATGTCTGGGTAGTAGGTGGGTGTCTCAGGGCCGGACACCATGTACCCACTAGCTGCCGCGTCTGAAGAACCGTCTGCCCCCGTGATTTCTGGTGTGGCTGTTCCACGCCGGGTGCTTGCAGTTTATGTCGCCGGCGAAGAGCTTCGGGTGCGGCGATCGATGCAGGAGCGCTTGCACCTCCACTAGGTAGAGCGGTGCTGCGGGCGGGCTGTAGTAAGCGTAGATATCGACGTCCTCACCAGCCAAGTACAGCTGGACACCCAGTGCGTAAAAGGTGGTCAGCGACGTCAGAGGTGAAGCTTGATGTACGATTCTTCGCTTCACCAGTACCACCAGACCACGGTAGATGTTGCCGAGTGCCGACTTCTCATCCTTCCTGTAGAGCAGGTAACCTGGGAAACTGATTTGGTCCGCTGGTTCCAGGAGAGACTTAGCTTATGACCATCACATCGATGTCGTCGATGTTTTCTTCTTCTATGTCGATGTGCCTGACCAGCAAAATGGTCCTACTTTTATACACGATTTTTGCAATTCTAAGAAACGATTAAAGAATTCTCAGAAACCATTCAAAACTGCTCCAGCCAATTTGAGCGCAGCGTGAAAAAATGACCCGTATCTTTATTACGACAAAACTTTACCTTAACGGGGACCGTTGCGAAAGAATGAATTATTTTGGCTTTTCGACGTACAATTTCTTACTTAAACTAATGTGAAAACCCAATTTATGATGTTTGCCTATTCCAACATTGTTGTACTAACAATATATCTTACTCTAATTGTTATGTAAAAAATATCAAATTTGTTCCTATCCTACTTTAAGTAAACAATCATAAAACTATGCCTACCCTACTTTATCAAATTATACAGGATTACTTGTAATTTGACGTATTCCTTTCAGGACGTGATAATGTGACCCATTTGCAACAATTAAGCACCCCATAAAGCTTAGGCGAAATTCCATGTGATTCGAGAAAACCCCACTTTTCACTTCTTTTTCACTTTTTTTTTTCATTTTTGAAAATTTCTCAGAATTCGTCACTAAATATATTTTTTTATAAACTCTCCAATTCCTTTTATAAATTCTCAAAGGCCTTCATTGCTATTGCATTGGGTACCTAATACTTTAACAAATTTTTCAATGTAATCAAATTTTCTAAAACATCAAATAGTCCAATCAACGGGGCTTATGTAACCCCCGCCTATGAAATTTAGTATGTGATGAAGTTAGGTGATACAGATTACAGATGTACAAAAAGCGAACAAATTTAGTAACGAGAAGTTAGGTATTTTTACCTAAACATGAAAATGGCTTATTACTCTCTGTGAATATTTCCTCAGCCTGAAATACTTTCTGTATACATTACAGAATTACATTATAAAAAACAAAATTACATCTTATAATATTTTAAGTTACAAACAGTTTTGTATTATTTTTATGAACTACACATTCTTTGTCATCTTTTAAAATGTTTACATTTGGTGATACATCTCCAATGACTCAGTATGGTCCTAAATAAATGTTACCTAACTTATTTCCTACTTGATCTTTAATTGGAACTAAATCTTCACTCTTATATTTTAATCTATTTACATTTTTATCAAAATTAATTTTTCTTAATTCCTTACTTAATAATAAATTATTTCTAGCTTAAGCTTGTGCTCTTTGAAGTCTGTATTTTAGCTCCAAACGGTAAGAATCAGGATTATAGAACATTTGTTTTAGTTTATGCGAAACCCGAAACACGTGTCTGGTATTTTTGTGTAAAGAATCGATGTACAAAATCTCAAAACTATATCATGAAAAATCACAAAATTATAAGCTTGTTATGTTATCTGGTTGTCCGTACAAAAACATGCTCACCACGTGGCAACCCCGCGCCACCCGCGCCTCCAGCAGCGTCGTCTTGCGCTCATTGATAATAATTTGGCAGTAGGTTAGGTACTTAACAGTACGGCGACTGTATTGTAATTAACTGGTGATAACATTTTCCATCACACTTGCAGGCTTTGGACTGTCGTAATGGTCAAGTGTAGGTAGCTATTATTATGTACTTTAATAGTAAATGCAGCCGTAAGTGATAAAATGTAGTCATTGCGATTTGTTGCACCTCCTGCCAAGTTCAAAGTGGATGTACTTAACCACAGCAGGCTGTAGGTACAAATAATAACTATAACTTTCTACAATTAACCATCTTGGCGTGTTTAAAAATGTTAATCATCACTACTTTACAATAATTGACTTGATCACTACTTACAATGTCGTACCATTTTTGTGTACTGGACGTTTGTGTATGAGAGACATGGTTGCACGATACTTTTTACACACGATAGGTACTTACACGATCAATCGAAACACAAAGGCCCACGGCGATTGTACGCCCGCGCGAAGCGTGACATTTGCGCATCAACCTGAAGCATCCGGGCGACTGAAGGGGTTGTTTTACCCCCGTCCCGCTGCCTGTGCCCCCGCGCCCACTCGCTTAGTGCCGCTTTGACTTGCCGTAACCTGTGTTATGCGCGTATGATTGCGGATAGAGTACTTAGTGTCGCTTGGTGTCCAACTTGTAACCTTTTTAAAATATTTTTGGGACAAAATATAAAATGATGTAAAAATTATTGGAATCGATTCAGTTACTTATTCTGAACAAACTATATTCAGGTTTCGTATATACTAAATACAATGTTGTATAAAGGATCAACATATGAATGTTGTGCTATATTAGATGGTAAATAACAATGTTTCCCAAATACTAACTCAAAGTGAGTAACTCAAGGAGTGTATTTTGTTTCAGAGTGTATTGTAGTGTTAAAAGAAATGCACCAGAATGGAAGCCAACTGCTCCAATCCGTTTTGTTATTGTCACACTGAATTCTAAGATAAGCTCCTAGAACCTTATGAGTATTTTCCAATCCTCCCAGAGTTTCATGATGATAAGCTGTTGAATGCAGTTTATGCAAAAAAATGCAAATCTCAGTAAAAACTGTTGACATAAACTCTGTTCCCTGGTCAGTTATTATCTCTCTAGGGATACCATATCTCAGAATAAAATTGTTTACAAATAACCTAGCAACAGAAACAGTATCATTCTTCTTTAAAGGATATGCTTCGACGTATTTTGTTAAATCACACTGTAATGTCAGATTAGAGTTTAATTTATCTAGATCTAAAGGACCCATAAAATCTAAGCTAATTCTTTCAAAATCAATGGATGCCGTGGATATGATGGCCATTGGTGCTTTCGTATGCCTATTAGAATGCTTTTGAATCAGTTTGACAACTTCTACACTTCTTTACGAATTCTGTTAAGTACGTCATTAGTCGTTCCTGGCAAAAAATATTACTTCCTAATACTATTTAACATTCTGTTTACCCCCGCGTGGCCACTTGTGGGTAACAGGTGGAAGTCATTCAAGATCACAGTTTTCGTGTCCTTGTCAGTAACTCTTGTAACATCTTTAATAACAAGTAGCTTAGGAATATCATTTAAATGACTCATTTCCTTTATAAAATTGTTAACAAAAGTTTCGTAGCGCTTGCTTTTAATTATTATGAGCTCGTTTATTTTGATTTGCTTGCAAAAACGTTGTAATTCTTTCGCTAACACACTTATGGTCGATAACGATCGAGAAATCACAAAAATTGCTTATTTTTCTGGCACAAAATTGCAGTTACGATTATCACTAATGAAATGTTTTGTTTTTCCTGTTTCATTGTATTTTTATTACTAAATAATATCAATTCAACGGTGTCAATTGAACATTTGAAGATTTCCACTACCTTAGGTTGATCAGGCCTTGGAGTAGAGGATACCTCAGTAATCATGTCATTGTTGTCAATCAGTGCGTAACCTTCGAGTCTGTGCCCTTGTCATGACCGATACTATATGCTTGTTCATATCCTTTAAGCTGTTGGATGTAATAGGTACACGGCTCAATGTATCTGCACCTGCGTTGTGCCGTCCTGGGACATAGCTGATTTCAAAATCATATTCCTTAAGATATAATATGAACTTTGTCAATCGGCTTGAAGGATCTGTCATATTAAATAGATAAATCACGGCTTATGGTCAGTTTTTATGTAAAACTTTTCCCATATTAATAAGGTCTAAAATGTAGAACTGCCTAAACAATAGCAAGTAATTCTAAATCATAGGGTATCGCATCTCAGCTGGTTTCAAGTTACGGCTGGCGTACGCCTTGCTATTGCTATTAGATAGTACGGCGCCTAATCCCAGTTTTGATGCGTCAGTTTGTAACGTAAAAGTATTATTATCGCTAAAGTCTGGATAGTCAATACACTCGGGCTAATAAGGATCTGTTTTAACTTGTAAAATGCTCGCTCGTATTCATCACTCCACAGGAACGCTACATCTTTCTTACATAATGCATTCAAGGGATAGACTATTTCAACAAACTTTGGAATAAAACGCCTATAATAATTAACAAACCTCTTGACTTCGTCTACATTCTGCGGGTCTGGGTATTTTTGCAGGCATTCTACCTTTGATGGATCGGGAAATATTTCTTCTGAAGTGATTGTAACTTCTAAATAAACGATTTCTTTACGTAAAAATTCACACTTCAGCGGATTTAGCTTCAAATTCATTCTTCTTCTAT
Organism: Fissipunctia ypsillon; assembly: GCA_947568875.1. Lineage (NCBI taxonomy): Eukaryota > Metazoa > Arthropoda > Insecta > Lepidoptera > Noctuidae > Fissipunctia > Fissipunctia ypsillon. The sequence continues at coordinate 10,874,171 of OX387644.1, read as the reverse complement.
TAGGCATTCTAAAATTTTTTATAAGATTCTTGTTATGCGTTTCAAGACAATTTTCTACGACAATACAATAATCTTGATATAAAAAGCATGATTTATATTTTAACCCAGACATTGCTATTGTCATGAGACGAGCAAACTAGGCGATGCCTTAAGTCCCATTGGACATCGTTTCATTTGATACTGCTTGTTTATTGTAAATGCAGTAAACTTCCTGGACTTTTCTTCTAAAGACAGCTTATAGTAACCTTGATTAAGATCTAATTTAGAAAAATAAATGTTATTAGATAACGAATCTAGAATCTCAGTGATGTTAGGTAGCGGAAATTTATCATCCTGTATCCCATTACTGAGTTGGCGATAGTCCACTACAAGTCTCCATTTCCTTTCTCCTGACCTGTGTCTTTTTGGGTACTAATAGAACTGGACTTGACCATTCTGAAATAATCTCTTCAATGATATCGTTTTTAACCATTTCATCTATTTCTCTTTGTACCTCGCCTTTGAATGCTTTTAGCAATCGATAAAGCTCCACGTACGCTGGTGACGTATTTTCCTTTAATTTAATTGAATGTTCTATTAAATTAGTTATAGTGAGGGTATGTCCTGGTAAATGGAAAACATCGGTGTATTTGGCACATACGAGGAGGGATCAAAAAGTAGTGAGAATGAGATAGAATATAATGACTATTGATAACATATTAATTTATTTTTCTACATAGTCTCCGAGTCTCTCTACACACCGAGGCCAGCGCATTTCCAAGGCTTCAATCCCTTAAAAAAAAAATGTTTTGTCTTGGTCCTGCAAAAAGCTGTCCACGGCATCCATCACCTCGTTATCGTCTTCGTACCTGTTTCCCCTTATGTATTCTATCAATTTGGGGAACAGATAAAAATCGCTAGGCACCAGATCTGGTGAATAAGGGGGGTGGTCAACCAATTCGAAGCCAGCTTGCTGAATGGCAGCCATCGCAACTGCCGACCTGTGCGCGGGTGCGTTGTCGTGATGAAACAGCACGCCCCTTCGAAGTTTCCCTCTCCTTTTCTCTTTGATGGCATTCCTCAACTTGGGAATTAAAGCTGCATAATATTGGCCGGTAATAGTGGTTCCACGCTCTAGGTAATTAATTAACAATATCCCTTCTGAATCCCAAAATATTGAGGTCATAACCTTGCCAGCCGATGCTACGGCACGAAACTTCTTCGGGGTCGGTGATGATGGCCGTTTCTATTGCGAAGATTGCTGTTTTGTCTCGGGATCAAAATGATGGACCCATGTTTCGTCCATTGTTACGAAACGAGACAAAAAGTTTTCAGAATCTTCTTGAAACTTGTCCAACAATATCTTCGAAATGTCAAGTCGATTACCTATGTTTCTGACTGTCGGTTAACATTCTCGGCACCCATCTTGCGGAGACTTTTCTCATATTCAAAGATTGTTTCAATATGGATTGAATACTTCCATATGAAATGCACGTTTCTTGAATTAAGTATCAGATGGTAACTCTTCGACCGCTCAATACAATTTTCTCGACTTTCGCAACATTTTCTTGGGTGACTGACGTCGATGGACGGCCGCAACGATGTTCGTCTTCCGTGCTCGTTCTCCCTAATCGAAATTGAGAAGCCCACCTTGCGACAGTGGAATACGGCGGAGCAAACTCTCCTAATGTTGCCTCCAAATCGCAATGAATCTCTTGCGTCGATAACTTTTTTAAACAGAGGTATTTAATAACGGCTCGCACTTCGTTTTTCTACATTTTGTAGAACACGTTCCGACACGAAGCAAACAAATGACTACATTCAGAAAAAAACAAAAGAGAATCGAAGATTTTTTTCTTTATATTACAAATATTTATCTGAGCTATGCCTGCCAGTATTTATTTTTTTTCTTACCAAGGAGTATGTCGTTCTCACTACTTTATGATCCCTCCTAGTACGTTTTCAATGCCTTTGTGTTCCTCTTTATTTAAATAGGTATGTAGTTGTAAAGTAGTAAGCAAAGTTCTGACTTTTACCCCAGCCCCAGATATACTATCGTCATCAAACTTGCAAACATAAAAATCATTTAGGCAGCTATTTAGGTCTGAAATATTTATATTAATCGACCTATCAGTTGTGTTTAATATCCTAACAGGAATAAGTCCATTATGTGGCTTCTATATTACACCCGCTGTATATGCACCTATATAAAGAAGAATGCCCATTTTTCACCTGACTATGTATAGAAATGAAATAAATCTTAAAATTCAGCTAATTGAATTGCATATTAATTACGTTTATCACAATTTTAAAAGAAACGCAGGAAAAAATATTGTTTTAATATTTCTTTATGCTTATTCTACGTCAAGGGTAAACGTATTACCATGTTTTGAACGCATCTCAACTACCCTTTTTTACGGCGTTCCATTTTACACACTGCTACTTAACTTTATTCCTTTATTTTTTTTCTCTGTTTCTGAGTTTTATACATTATTTTACGTTTTATTTAATCAGTAAGTATTTCTTTATTAGTTTTTTTATAATACAAATTAATTAAAAATAACATAAAAATTAAATAAATTAATCATGCAGTATGTACCTAATTGAGTTCGCACGACTGAAACGGATTTTCTTGACATTTGACAGTTCTGCGATTGGCATCGGCGCAGTCCTTCGTTGTTGCGTTTGCTTCTCGTTGTGTACAGTGCCATTTTCATTGTCAGAATTTTTGGATGACGTAGTTCTATGAGATTTAGATGAAAATGATGATAATTAATAAACCATTCCACTTTAACATAGTGTTTTAGGTATTTGTTTTTCCCGTTCGAGCGTTAATAATTAGTTCTAGCACATTTACTTCTTTATTACCTATTTGGTAACGGCAAATGCTAACCTAAAAAGTAACAATAATATTTTTTGGACTTCGTAGCGTTTAAATCGTAAAAATGACTATATTGAGTTGTTTTATAAACTTGCAGGTAGTCTTTCTACTATACATTATAACTATACATACACTTTCATTATCAGGCTTTTAAATGTATGGGACGTGGGCATTGTTCTTTCCTTTGACGAAATGACGCAATCATTGTTGTGTGACGTCGGGATGTGTTTAATTACTTCGCAACGGGGCGGAATTGTAAATAAATTCCTATTAACATGAACACTAACAGACTAGCTCTATCAATCAGCAAATTAAGATCAACATTACTATTTTTAATTTACAATTAATTATAAAGAAATTACAGAAACTAAGAATTGAATGAGTGTACAGTTTAGGTACGAAAAAATTCTAGGATTTCATGACTATTTGCGCGCTCATTGCACAAGTTGTCTTGGACATTGGACTGCTGCGCGTTATGCTGGACATGCTGAAAACGCACCGGACGTCCCCGAAAATGCTGACGCTGGCCACCTGAGTGTTTACCTCGATTTACACTGTACTTATATAGTTCTTTGACCTGTGCTATTTTTATTATAATCAGTGATCGGAATAGGTAGAGCTATTTAGGTTCATTGACCGCAAACATTGATGTTAATATGGATATTCCACGGGATTCCGACTGATACTACGGGATTTTATTGAATTTCATTCTTTTTGTCAATATGTATAAAAATGGTTTATGTAAGCCAATAAGCGCATGAGCGACGTTTTAAATTTTACGTCAACAGCACGCTATAAAACTTTTTGCCAAGCGCGCGACGTTGCCGCTTTGTTGAGACGCGTAATGTCGCCGCATTATGGAAACAAAAGAAAATAATAGCGGGGTGTTTCTGTCGCTACAGTGACGCACCTGTTTTTGTCTCTTTCTGCGCCACTAGAATTCAATTCTTTACCAACAGTAACTTGTTGTCTCACTCGATTACTTCGGTTCTTAGAGTGCGCTTGTTTGCTTCCTGTTGTGTTTTGTTGTGTGGTGAATATCTTATGAATATTTCATGTTATTGTAATTATTACAATAACATGAAATATTGTTGAATATTTAAAAAAATGTTAGCAATGCAAAACTTACATTGCAGTAGGTTCGTATTTTACTGACAACGTATATGTAGGTCAGGACGTCTCACGTGGCGTGGACAAATGAACTCCTCAGCATTGGACTCGAACTGACTCCCAGCTGCTCCACATCGGACGCGTACAATTTATCTCCCGGCGCCCTGCATATCCTCTCGACATAAGGCTTGAGTATTCTCCCGGTACCCGGCAGCAACATTCCTTTTCTGTCTTCTTATTACTAGGTTTCGCCTCTTAAATCAAATTCTTCTATAAGGATTCTCATAGGGATTCATAAGGATTCTTCTGTAATTTTTAAAATCTTCTTCGATTTTTTTTAGTTATCCGTCTTCACAAACTTCTATCAGTAAAAATCTTCATGATTTCTTCAACTACAGACATCTTTGCTTTCACGTAAGTTGCAAAATTTTAATTGCTGGTCGCCATGTATTAGAGTGAATTAGGCAATATAAAAGAGAACTGTTCAATTCAGTGTTTCGTGTAATAATGCCAGTAATTACATGATGAGTTAATGGTCAGTGGCTTCTTGTTTTTTTTTTCTCTCAGCTTTAATCAGTCTGCCAGTTTGAGTAAATTATGCGGCCTACCCAAATGTCCTTTCTTTGGTATTGTTCGTCAAATCGTTGAGCTCCTTAAGCTCCTTTTAAGTTGAGCTGTACGATTACTGATAGATGCTTGCACTGACTGGACAGGTCCACTCAATCTGTTTGGTTCTTTCCTCCAAAGACCATTTCAGACACCAACCTACATACATGGTCTTCACATGATCTGACCAAGATTATGTCTGGACTTTAAAAGAGACTGTGACCTCTGAGTTTGTTTCGGCCTTTCTTCTCAGAGTAGTCAGTTATGACTTATCTAGTTTAAAAAAAAATGTTTGACGTGTAAAAGTGTTTGTATAAACCTACTTACAGAAATAAAATCATTCATCATTTATCATTATCATTAATGACGCGACTAGTGAACCAGTCACGGGAGGAACGGCGGAAAGCTTGGTCGTTAGGCCGCTGCACTACCTCACTTGTAAATAGCCTTGATAATGTCATAAAAAAGTGCGAGATCTACCAATTCGCCGACGACACCTGCTTTATAGCCGCTGGACAAAGTGTTAGTGATGCCCATAGGCTTTATTCAAGAGCAGAGGCAAGAGGACTTTGATTCGTTAACTAATTGGTCTCATGATGCTGGCCTAGTCTTAAACGCTAGTAAGACCAAATTAATGTACATCAGTTCCTGTCAAAATCGAAGTTCTTCCTTTCCTAAACTAACAGCCCACTGTTATGAATGTTTGCATGAAAATTGCCCTACCAAAGTAGCCCAGCCTTGCAGCTATGGCTCCATAGATCTCGTTGATAGCCAAACATACCTAGGACTTACCATTGTTAATTGAAAGGAGCACATTAACGGGATGTGTGATAAATTAAGATGTATGTTAGCTAAATTCTCTATTATAAAATGCAAAATTCCATATCAAACTCTGTTAATGCTTTACAAAGCCTTGACCGAATCAACGATATCTTATGGTCTGTCCAGCTATGGTAGGATATATATGACTGACCTTGACCAAATTTACGCACTTCAACTACGTATGTTAAAAGCTATAATCCCGCATAACATTAAGAAGAAATACAAAAATGACTACCATAAATTATTTGAATTTTGGAAACATATATATAGGATAGGATATATGAAAAAACTAAATTTGCACTATTAAAAGAACAATTTTTTTAATGAGAATCTAAAGAAAACAAAAACTATAAATAATAATGAACGACTCGTAGTGTCAGCAATGCTAAGCTGTTACTTTCAAGGTACAAGAATTTGCACGGCAAGAGATCGTTAAAGTATATAATACCTTACCTTATTATTCAACTACATATACCATTGAGGGACAAAATAACTCAGAAAAACATAAAATATAAACTAAAGCAACATTTCTTACAAAATAAAAATACCTAAGATACCTACATATATTAATAAATATATATTTTATAATTGATTATAGATATTCTAAAACACACATAATGAAGCAAAAATAATACCTTACAATAACATCATAATTATAACAAAAAAAAATAGAAACATTAACTACAAATACAAACTTATACTTTTAGAAACAACCTGTATCAACTCAGAGCATTCCTCCACCAGTTTTTTTCTTGAGAGGGTTGTCACATTTTGCACCGCTCTCGCTCACACGGGACCAATTTTTTAATAATGTTAAATAAAAAGATGCATTTTTGAAAAATGTATTCAATGGGCGGTCTACAAAATAATATTAATTTAATAGGTAATTATTAAAAACACATTTTTATTGCGGCATTTATTTACATCATCTCAAAAACAGATCATAATACTTAATTACATATGTTTATTAGATAACACAATAGAAATGTGTTTTTGATAACTACCTATTGAATTAATATTATTTTGTAGACCGCCCATTGATTACATTTTTCATAAAAGCATTTTTTCATTTAACATTCTTAAAAATTTGGTTCTGTGTGAGCGAGAGAGGTGCAAAATGTGACAACGCTCTTAAGGACGGACGGTCAGATTGGTCACCGATGTTCGCTCGTTAGTGATAATAACTATTTCACTTACACCCTCGTTGTGGTTTTATTTGTATTTATTTTAACCAAGTACCTTCTGGAGCTAGACCACCACCTCTTAAAGCAGTCTTATTGCAATCTTACTTGAGTGTGGGAAAGAGATGGAGCTAGACGTCCTATATAGCTTCATCTCTTTCTCACACTAAAGTAAGATTAAAATAATACTAACAGGTGGTGGTTGGCCTCCTAAAGTTGTTTATGTAGTCGATGATTTTGGTGCACGGTAAAACTCTAATGAGTTTATGTTGGCACCAACTTAAATGTATAAAATGTATGTGTACTATTGAATAAATAAATAAAAAAATTCAAATTTTAAAAGGTAAAGCGGAAGAATTTGGTGAGTTTTACGTATTTTTTTTATAAATAAAGGTAAAATCTAAAGATGACTCCTCAAGTTAATGCTGTATGTTTGGAGTACACTTATAATGAACTAATTGCTGCTTATTTATAGTAAGTCCCGTAAGAGAAATTTCAACAGAAAACCCTAGATTAATCAAGTTTTGTCCTACTTACATATATGTCATACTGCATTGTGTCATCATCAGGCACTACATGGAAAAGTAATTCAAACAAATAATTATTAATAGAAACTTGACTCTAAATCTGATTAATACTCTGTACATCACTATTTCCAATGCCCGATAGTGTGACCATTTTGATTTTGACATTTTACGCCGCGCTTGCCTGAAAATTTATTAGCGATACTTTCTTTAATCAGAGAACATTCAGCACCAGAATCGAAATAAAAATAATACGACCGACCGTTATGGACGAGATGAGACGCGCCGATAGAGCAAAGATCAAGACGACGCCGCTGCCGTTGTTCCGCAGTCGATGAGTCTCTACCAGCAGCCGTCTTCACTGGACACATTGGAGAAATGTGAATTCATATCGGAGATTTTGTGTCCGATGCAGTTTTCATGTCTTTATTTCTAAGTTTTAGTAGCCTTGCAACTCCTTTTGTAGTTGATGGCGAGTTTTAATATCGGTCGTGCAGGTTAGACGACGCAGTCTTCGGTCGTGATGAGTTAAGCTTGCTAGTATTGTAGAGGCTGCAAGTTGTTCGATATCCACTGCCTTCCATCGATTTAGTAGATAGGTTACCTGTCGACTCACATAGGCGCCAATATTTTCATTGTCTTTAGGTTTTTCACTATACAAATGGATAAGAACATTCGCTTGAGTTTCAACTGTAGAGAATCTGTTCACAAACAGTGTGGTGAATTCTTTCCAGGTCATTCCAGCGTAAGTTGTTTGTTGCCAAGTAGATGCATTTCCTTTCATTGCTTTACTCAACGCGACGATAAGTTGTCCTGTCTGGAGTGGGTTTTCCACAAAGCATAGTTCTGCAGTAGAACACCACGCTTGTGCGTCAACATCTGGTTTTCTGGGTCAAAGTCTGGCAACAGTACACTGGAACTGGTTGTTGGAGCTTGGATTGCTTGCTGCACGCAAATGTTCGTTCTGTGCCTCAAACAATTTCTTCCATTGCAAGTCTTCTTTAAGACTTGAATAATATTGCGGATATATAGTCCTCAGGCTGCACTATCGACGCGTATCCCACTTTCAGAAGTGACAACGATTGTCCGACACCAATTTCGGAGCGACGGGCTCACAATCGTCGTAACATAACATCACGCCTTGTTTCCCCGAAGGGTTAGGCAAAGGTGTAGTACCTATACTCGTAGTAGTACACCCACATATCGCCAGTTATGTTATGTTATGTTGTTGTTGTGTCACAATCGTCATCAAAAGGGTAAATCAATTAAGTTGCTCATTATGTAACTGTATGACTACTTCGTGGGCAAAGGAAACGCGTGAGGTAAATATAATCACTATAATCACTAGTTACACAATATTGTGCACTCATTAGAAAAGTCTACGTACAACTCGATAATCTACGTTTTTCTTAAATGAATGAATTAGAAGGGCGCAACGAGTCCGCGGGTCGCGCTCAGTTGATCCCGTAGTCTGAATGTAACTAACTGCCTGATCCAGGCTCCTCTGATGCTAAACTCTTATCTTCTTAAAACGTTCCCACGAGAAAACCAAGCCGACCCTCGGCCACGTTCGACGCGATCAGGTTCACGTCGTCGCCTTTCTTATCGGAATCAATTATTCATTATTTAAATCAATAAGATCTGCGCGCTAACAAAGACCACCGTGATCTTGAGAGTTAGACGAGGTGTGAGTTACACCATCATCTCGCGCTGAGTTAAAGATAATATAAGCTTAGCACAAAGCTTAGCACAATAATTACTAAAAATGAACTCTTATTAACTTACTCTCCAAATGCCTCCATAATGAGATTAATTTGAACGGTTACGATGAACGGTTAATATCAAATCAAATGCGAAGAACGCAACCAATACAAAAATGGTTTTCATAATTATTATTACACTTTGTCAGTTTGACACACATATATATAAGTCAGAGAGTTTGACAACGCATTTATCCACAATGCCACATTGCACAGATCGGCACAGATGCTGCCTTTATTATGCCTAATATAAAGAAATAAAAATAAAGAGTATTCTATTCTATATAAAAATATTTATCTATGGATGCTGCTTTGTTCTTTCTTCGGCTCGACCGAGGCCTATTACATTTCGACCGTAATTTGTGCGTTAAATGGCCAACTTTGGTGTTCTTAAGCCGGATTCACATTACCGTGTCGTGTCGTGACGCCTTCTGACGCAGTGTTAGCCAATCAAAACTAGTTTTAATTTGACGTAGTCCTGAACAGATTCGTTTGATTGGTGTATCCCGCGTCACGACACAACACGACACAGTAATGTGTCGGTGGCTTTACTCTGAGAAATTGAAAGACTTCGACTTATTGGTGACGATTCTCTTGTCACAAATGCGTCTAAACCCGAGTCTAAACTAGATTAAAAATCACCAAAATTTAGTTTATTCCTGTCAAACGACGATTTCGCATTCTTAAATTGACTAAAGTGATACAACTTAACTATATTTTAGTTTGACAGCACTAAGATGGCACTGAGTTATTAGTTTAATGAAAATAGTAATTTTGCTGTTCTGAATTTGACGTTTTTCACCTAAAATTTAGATTTTCTAACTAAACCTGACTATTTTTAATCGCGACTAAAAAGGTGTGGAATAAAATTAGTTGGCATGAACTACACCCCAATACCTCGACTTCAGTGCAAAAACAGAACTGTATCTTTTTTTCTTTTCTTTTGCTTATATCTCGAAAACGGTGTGTCCTATCGCAAAAATAATGAAAATTTTGACCCCCTTTACAAAACTCATAAACCCTTTATAATAGTTAATAGTCTTTATTTTATTTGTTCTTTTCAGATGTAAGTGTGAAGACCCTAAGAAGAATTAAAATTGAAGGGTCTAAAAATCAAGGACAGTGGAATACTCCGAGGAAAAATCGTCCACATTCAGCAACAGTTTCCAATTTGGATAATTTTGATATTTCGAAACACAAACACACCCCCACACTCTGACGCACTGATATACACACACATACCATGCAAGTAGATGAACGACAATTTATCTATTTAATAATAAATTTATTTTTAATTTTAGTTTATCTTTAAACTTTTTTCAATTTTGTTTACTTTTCATTATTAAACTTTTAACTTATTTTTTCTTTTAAGTTTACACCGTCTTACACGGGCTATGAACCAAAGAACGAATACTTGCTAATATACTGCCTCCCAAGATACAGGTTTTTGCCTAATTTGGGAGACAGCAGGCTATGTACTTCTGTTAAATTGTTCCTTGTTCTAGCTGTTAAGACTGTAATTATTGGTTGTGTTTCAAATAAAAAAACTTATTTTTATTATTATTTCGTTGATTAACTTTCTTTCTTATCTATTTACATTTTTAGCATAACATAACATCACGCCTTGTTTCCCCGAAGGGTTAAGCAGAGGTGTACCTTTAGTAACACCCACATTTCGCCAGTTATGTTTAAGTCCCATGTAATAGGGGGCGAACCTATTGCCATCTACAGGGCACAAATCCAAACTCCGGGCTGCTATTGAGAAATTCCGGATAGGAAAACCCAATAACACTTTGCCCGACCTGGGAATCGAACCCAGGACCTCATGCTCAGCAGTAGCGCTAGCGACCACTAGATCAACGAGGCAGTCACATTTACAGTTACATTTTTAAATATTTCTTAAAATAAAAAGATACAAAAAACATTTTAAAATATTTAAAAAGAAATAGAGTTCCACCGGTCTCGGGAGCAGGGTCTAAGCTACCGGTGGTTAGGGCTGCAGAGACAGGAACCTCCTCACAATACGAGCCGTATCAAGGAGTACTGCCTTCTGAATCAGGCCCTTGTTCCAACCGCCTAACGAGAGCCTCGAGAGATTTTGGTCGAGGCTTTCGGCCATCAGGCTATTGGCCGTTACGACAATCGGCAGAATGACAGCCGAGCTCACATTCCACATGTCAACAACCTCGTGTGCTAAGTCGAGATATTTTATTTGTTTTTCTTTCTCAGCTTTCACGAGGTTCTCGTCATGTGGGATGGTAACATCGATTATCATTGCGCGGCACGCTAATCGATCTATCACCACTATATCAGGCTTATTGGCGACAATAGTCCTGTCAGTAATGATAGACCGATTCCAGTACAACGTGACATGGTTATTTTCGAGAACTGGGTCGGGCACATACTTGTAATACGGCACTTCAGAGTTCACAAGTTTGTATTTCAAAGCAAATTGCTGGTGAATAATCCTGGCCACTTGGTTATGTCTGTGCAAGTACTCGCTGTTAGCCAGACGAGAACAACCAGAGATGATAATTATGTCTGATAGTCTCACCCGGACGGTGGCATGCCCAACACACGTCAACCGTCCCATCCTTCATAATATGTCTCCAATAGTTATTCGTTAAGATAACTTCGTCCATAATTGCACAAACTAAACCTTCAGTTTCCCCGAAAAGGTCACCAAAACTTAGCCAGAATACGGACGCTAAGAAATCTACACCGGGTTATTATTATTTTTTTACGTCTTTGATATTTCTCGGGACCCTAGCCCGGACCTTTGGAAGGCATATGAGGGGCCGAAGCCAACTCGCAGAGGCCCGTTAGACGCTTTCAATGGAAATGAGGCACCAACCGACGATTATCCCTGTACGCCTTCAAGGACAACCCCCGGTTGGTGTAGGACTATTGCAGGACATGGAGACAAAAAAAATATTGGGCTGTGGGTTTGGATGGCTTAAGTGAACTGGTTATTAAAATTCCCTTCCTTTCCTGTTGATTTTTTAAAATTCCCCCCTTTTTTCTTGGACAGCTTTCGTTGGTCAGACTCTAGGCATAATACTTGACTGTAAATTAAGTAGTGTTCCTCATTGCGATTATATTGTTAACAAATGTGAAAATCACTTAAACATGCTTAGATGCCTCTCTGGTGTGTGGTGGGATGCACATCCATTTTCTTTGAAACTAATTTACAACGCAATCATCAAAAGCACTCTGGATTATGGATTGTTTGGAACCTGGTAGTGTTATGGCTTTTAAAAAATTGGACCGCATCCTGTCTAGAGTATTACGCATTATTTCGGGTGCCATTAAGTCTAGTCCCATTAACGCACTCCAAGTCGAATGCGCGGAAGGTCCTTTATATCTTAGAAGACAATTCCTATCTGACAAATATTTGTCCCGGATGCTTCAGTTCTCAACTCATCCTCTCATTCCTAAACTAGACACTTTAGTGTTGCAGATTGAATCTTCAGATTACTGGACCCATAAACGTGCTCCTTGCTTAGTCGTAAGCTATAAGAAAATCCTTACTCTTTCTTCTCCTATTCACCATTCCAATAAACTTCCCCTATTTATTTATTAGCAGTAGTTATGAGTGTTTGCAATTCAGCCTCACCATTAAATACTGTGTAAGTAAATCTGATCCTGATTGCCATATAAGTTGTAATCATTTTCTGGCTGAACACTTAGAGTACCTACAATCATATATTTACGGATGCTGCCAAGCGGTCTCCGGCGGGTTGTGTTGGGATAGGTACTTACCATTCTCAATACAACATTGTACAAAAAATAAAACTGCCTCCGGAGACTTACGTTTTTACTGGGGAATGTTTCGGCATTTTAAATTACACCCGTGTTTTAAAGCTCAAAAAAACTATTATTTTTACGGATTCTCAAAGTGCTCTTCTAGCCATCAATTAATCCCCTTTCGAACACAATTCGCAATCGCAGTTTCCTGTCATTTATAAGAGAATTTGCGTTCAGAATTATTTCTGAGGGTAATTCACTGCAATTTGCGTGCTAGTATAATCAATTTAATCTCTTTGGAGGTCAGAGTATTGAGTAGACAAGATGACAGCGTTAGTGCCAAACGATCCTACAGCTGTAAAATATGAGTTTGGAAACGCCACAGTTGTAAGTACAGGTCGCGTCATGTAAAAAGAACGCTGGCGGTCAAGCTGCGCATAGGCGATTTATCGGTCTATTTGGTGGTATGAGGTGCGGTGCGGGGCGGGCGGGTCACGCGCCGCATGCTTGCCGGTGCGCTATTGGTTCGTCAGTCGACCTTTGCTTTCCGCGCTGTGGCCACGTTACGTTCGTTCTAAAAATACCATCGCGTACAAAAGTTTTTAATTACGAAATGGCTTTACATAGAAAATTGCGAAAAATGATTTATGACGTATATTGTTTTATGAAGAGAGAGGCAGACAATAATGCAGTTTATAATATAAAACAATGCATGAAACGGACCGCAGAGGCAACAAAATGTTCCGAATCTACAGTGAGACGAATTGTACGAGGTTCAAAAGATTCGGAATTTCTTATTGTCTTCGGAACTCCCGGCAAGAATAAAAGAATTAAAAAAAAAACAATAACAGACATTGATAGCTTTGACCAGGGTGTTGTTAAAAGAGTGGTCCACAATTTCCACGTCACTGAAAAAGAATTGCCTACCATAGGCAAGTTTCGAAGGAAGTTACAGGATGACCTACATTTCCATGGATCTGCAGCAGTCTCAGACGAATATTAAAAAAATTGGGTTTTATGTGGAAAAAAACAGAAACCAACAGAAAAATTTTAATCGAGCAGTCACAAATTCGATTTAAAAGAATTGAATATCTGAGAAAGATAAAAAAATATAGAGAGGAAGGAGGACCTATCATTTACACTGATGAATCATACGTCGATAGTTCCCACGCGTCTCATCATTCTTGGACAGATGGTCCCACCAAAGGCATTAAAAAACTTCTATCTAAAGGTAGCCGCTTGGTCATCGTGCACGCGGGTGGTGAAGCAGGTTTTGTGCCGAATGCTTTGCTAACGTTCAAAGCCGGTACAAAAAGTGGCGACTACCACGACAACATGAATTCGGAAAATTACGAGCGGTGGCTCCGTATTAAACTGATGCCGAATTTACCGCCTAATTCAGTCGTGGTAGTCGACAATGCATCGTACCACAACAAACAACTCGATGCTGCACCAACGTCCAATATAAAGAAAACAGACATGCAAATCTGGATCCGTCAAAAAGGAATTGAATTTGAAGAATCCATGCTAAAGCCGGAGTTATACAACTTAATAAAAAAATACAAAGAGCAATTATTTAAGAAATTTAATATCGACGCTATATTAAACGAAGCAGGCCATTCTGTACTTCGTTTGCCCCCATATCACCTGGACCTAAATCCTATTGAAATGGCCTGGTCCCAAATAAAGGGATATGTCGCCAGCAAAAATGTAAGTTGGAACCTTACACGGATAACTGACCTGGTTAATGAAAAAGTAAATTTAATGGGAGCAACAAAATGGGGGAAATTATGCACCAAGGTAAAGGAAATAGAGGCCGATTATTGTAAAAGCGATCATGTGGTCGACATGATGACAGAAACATTTATTATTCGTGTAGGGGATGATGATTCTGACTCAAATGATGATGAAAGCTCAAGCGATGACAGCGACGACGATGAAACGGCCACCTGTAGCACCAGCACCGCGTCCTCGTCTGGTTTTCACGTCACCCACGACGACTTAATGGAAGGAGTTTCAATATTACTTTAATTTTTTGTAATTAGAAAAACATTCTACACTGAATCAAACATGTTTTTAATTCTATTTAATAATACTCCATCAATATATTTCTCAATGTATCTACGAATAACCAATATTCGAAGCCGCGAGTGAAGGGCTAGTTCAAAAATAAAACAATAGGCCTAGTAGTTTCGTGCGCGAGTGTACTCATGCGCAAACACCCCCCCTCCACTTTCTTCCAGCGTTCTTTTTACATGACGCGTACTATACCTACGTCACACACTATTACGACCACTTTGCTTCATACAGTCCTACCAACTTATCTGTGAACTGAAAGAGGACGGCACCGTCGATTCAGTGTTGCTAATTAATATAAGGTGCCCAAAATTGAGTAAGTTTTCAAGAAGGAAATTTCACATTAGACATAATCGTTTAATAAGAATTACAGTTTTTACAAATTAAAAACAATGATACCTATACAAAAATAATAAAATAAATAAAAATAATTTGATACGACGTAAGTACGCTAACAGTTTAGTCTCTCAGCAATAAACAATGGCTTTATCTAAAAAGTAATCCAATGAAGTGGAAATTCAGCAGATAAAATGTTCCACGGGGGGATATGTATCTATATGTATCTATAGAGTACCAAAAGCAGGAAATTTGAATGTATTTTTTTGCAAATTAGAGCAATTGTTGACATTACTGGCAAGAATAAATTATAGGAATATTATTATAGCAGGCGATATAAATATAGATGTATTGAAAAAAAATAATATAACTTTAGAACTGAAATGTCTTCTAAAAAGCTTTAACATGACATTAGCAATAGAAAATCCAACCAGGATGCAAAGCCAAACCTGCATTGATAATTTCGCCCACAATTTCGAGAAAAAATGCTGGACGGATGTGATAGAATTTGCCCTATCGGATCACACTGCGCAATTGCTGAAGTGTCCCGTACCCATTAACTGTGTTTTGAAATATTGGTATAAATCACAACGGGACTTTAGCCCAGAGAATATGACAAAATTTAGAACTTGCCTGGAGAAACTAACGTTCTCTGAAATCTATAATAATGACGATCCAAATGATGCATTTAATTCATTTATCGAACAATTTAAATTATTCTATGACCTATGCTTCCTCCGTAGACGTATTAAAATACCAACAAGCAAAAAACCAAAATGGATATCACGAGGACTTAAATTATGTAGCTTTAAGAAAAGACAATTATTATGGATGTCTAGACTTGAACCTACTCAAATAAATAAAACAAAATATGCAAATTACTCAAAATTATTTAAGAAAATAATTAAATTGACTAAACGATCTCAAAATAACTACAATATTAAAACTTCTAACAATAAAAGCAAAAAGACATGTAAAATAATAAAAAACTCTAAATTAAATCTACCTAATAACTCAATAAATACAATTCAAATTGACAATGAAACAATCAATAGACCTCAATTAATTGCTGACAAGTTCAACGACTATTTTGTAGAAAAAAATATGCCGATACCAGGATCAGGCAAAAGATCGGGTGCTTATATATTAAATAAACAAAAATCAATGTTCAAGGCTCCATGTCAACCGTTACAAATATTTTATATTATAAAAGGTCTTAAAAACACTAATAGCGTAGGGTATGACGAAATCTCAACTAAGATTATAAAACATGTTGCCGATTTAATTTCTAAACACTTGAGTAATATTCTTAACTTTTGTATCAGCCAGGGTGTTTTTCCTGGCCGTCTTAAGATCTCCATAGTTAAGCCTATACTCAAAAAGGGTAATAAGCCGCTAATGCAAACCTATTGCGCTTTTGCCAATTTTTTCTAAAATTTATGAGAAATATATTTATAATGAGCTTTACGTATACTTAGAAAAACAAATGATTCTCTGCAACGAGCAAAAAGGTTTCCGGAAGAATATGACAATTAATATGGCTGTTTATGACTTTTTAAATAAAATTATGACTAATATTGATTAATAAAACACCAGTTTGTGCTGTGTATTGTGATATGACGCAAGCTTTTGACTCTGTTGACCACAATATTTTAAGAAACAAACTTGACTCCTATGGTATAAGAGGTAACATTCTAGACTTATTATGCACTTACATTTCTAAAAGAAAACAATTTACTGCTATAACAAACTTAAATTTAAAGACTAAAGAAGAAGTAACATACCTATCCAAAGAACGCACAGTGTATTTTGGAGTACTACAGGGCAGTGTATTGGGTCCCTTATTATTCTTGATTTATATTAATGACCTGCCCAAAGCCCATAACACTCTTTGCTGACGATAGTACGGTAACAGTACCTTGCAATAACCCAGAACTATATGAGTTTGATGTCAATACCGCGGTTAATTCATTAATCTCTTGGCTTAATAATAATAATTTACGAATTAATCATGGGAAAACCCAAATAATGCACTTTGGCCATAAAAAACCTAGTGCGAAAATGGAAGTTCACTACCGAGATAGCAAAATTCTGGCGTAGATAGTGCGAAATTTTTAGGCTTGGTTATTGACAGGCAGCTCAACTAGAAGGATCACATTGAAGCGCTATGTAAGAAAATTAGTAGTTCATCCTATGCCCTGTATAAACTTGCTCCTACAGTTAACACAGATGCACTGCTTACAGCTTATCATGGTCTTGTGGCATCTGTATTAAGATACGGCATTATATTTTGGGGTAATTCTACAAACAGAGAAGCCGCTTTCAAAGTCTAATTATATTGTAATCTTTTATACTTTGACATCCTAAATAAATTGTGTGTGTGATATTATTTTTAAATTAGCATACCTCAAATTGTAATTTTAATTTGTAATTATGCAATCAATAATGTTAATACTAACCTAATATTCTCTGTCCTGTAATAAATGTATGTACCTAATATTTGCACGCCACACTTGGCAGAATGTGATGATACCAAATTGACTAATTTTAAGACCATAAATAATGTACCATATTCTGACAAATAAATGATTATGATACAACTTTCATTTAATGCGAAGTTAAGTAGGTACCTTGCAAGAGGTACCTGGATGTCTAGCATTTAGTTATGACCGTATCTAACCCCTAACACCAGATATGACTAATTATAATTAGCAGTGGTACCTAGTGGTAGTGTAGTGTAATAAAATAAAAAATTGCTTTACAATGATTTATTGAAAACCAGGTTTACAGTAATTGTGATCTTTAGATGAACCTGCATACACAACTTCATCCTGGTTGTGAGGCCATACTCCGCTTATTTCCGTACCACTATCATCATTATCACTATCGCTTTCGGTTTCAGTGTCACTTACCACTTCTATAATAAAAGATACAAATCATGTTTTAAGTATTCTCCTTCTAACCTGCGAACGTGTTTACAATGCTGTGCCCACTCATGAACTGTAATAGAGTCAAAAGCTTCTCTAACTAGGCGGGGAATTTCAGCATTTTTGTGCTGAATATTTACATCAGCAACTTTTCTTTTCATTGTGCTCCATATGAGTTCAATAGGATTGAGATCACAGTGATAAGGTGGTAAATATAAGCATTTGTGTCTATTGTCTTCTAAAATTTTTTCAATCTCATATACAGGTTCAGGCTTTTTTCTCTTAATTATTTCTAAAAGCTGAGGTTTAGTCAAATTCTCTCCGTAGTCAATTTTATTTTGGGTCAACCATAATTGCATATCTTTTTTTAAGAAATTCGTATTTGGGACTTTATTCACACAAATACGGTGCATTATCCATCACTATTATGGATGGCTCTCGTAAATTAGGCACAAGTTGTTCAATAACCCACTTTTTAAAGTTGGTACTATTCATCTCGTCATGATAATCACCACTTTTTGTGTTTGATTTAAACACAAGTAGTGCATTTGTAACAAATCCAGTATCTCCTCCCGCATGAACAATAATATATCTTTGCCCCCTTTCGATACAGGCTCCAATACTCCGTCTTCACCCTCTCCTTGCCAACATTTACCCGATGTATGCGAAGAGTGAATATAGGTCTCATCTAAATAAATTATGGGCCGGGGTTGGAGAGATTTATTATTTTATCCACTGCACGCAAGTATTTAGCTCTCCAAGCTGATATTTCAATACGCTCCATAAGAACCTTCCGATTGGATTGAGATTTTTTAAAACGAAATCCCACCTTGTGAAGCAGCTTTCGCAGACTCTCTCGCTGTCCTGTGTAATTTATTTCTGTCTTTAAGACCTCTAGAAGCTTTTTAACAGTAGGGACCTCTTTTTTAGCAGAATAAAATTCATGTACTTTCCCCCGTATAACTCCCATGTCAAAATCATCAACATGCACAAATCCACTTTTACGTTTTCTCTCCTTGCCTGGGTCCGAATTTTTGTACCAGTTTCTTCTGCTGCGTGCCCTTCCTTAACTATTTTTGAAATTAGTCCTTAGCTCACACCTGAAATATAAGATAATAAAATAAATGTTAGTAGAAAATTGAAATCTGGCAGGTTAGTTTGCTCACTCACTTAGCAGGTTACCTATTAGATGTACGTTACCGTTACGCTAACCTGCAGCAAGAATAGAAACGAATAAAAATTTCGTGGTCTTAAATAATTAGTTAAGTATCGGGTAATTTATAACAAGAAAGTTGACAACACTAACCTGTCGCTGCCGAAATTTGTTTGTATATTTGATTAAATGGAATAATCGGAGATCCCGCCCTAGCTTCTTCTTCAAAAAAGGTTTTAACCTTTAGAATAATGTTTCGAGCATCACTTTTAATAGCTTTCGGCATATTTAACTTTATAAATTCAGCAATATCACGACAAAACAACCAGAGAACCCGAATGTAGTATACGCTGACAATCGAATGACATTTCAACATGACGGCCGTAGTTACAATTTTCGCCATTTCACAAATAAGTTTTGTTTGAGAACGAAACGCCAAAATACAGTACCATCAGGTAGACTAGTAATACACATCATAGCGACCACCTCGTTTGCTATGGAAAAGTCAATGTCTACGAAGAAACCCGAGTCTATGTGTGAACTCGTGCTCGGGAAGACGAGATTCCGAGAAGGGTAGACAAGCGACTTCTATTCTACAATAATAGAAAGCGATAGTTTCTAATAGAAAGCTTCATGCTAAGCCTGCTGCCAGCTAGCCATATCATATAACACACAGCAGAGGCGAAGCGCGCTAACAACTCCATTCCAACCGGCTTCCCTTTGGAGGATCGGAAGAGTAACTTCACCTACCACCATTGAAAAATAGCACATTCAGTAATGTCTACGATTGCCAAGTAATATATATTCCAACAACAATACAAATTGTTCTAAATAAGCCGGCGCCACAACGTGATAATGGTATTTGTATGACTATTTATAACTAAACAATTTCTTCTTTGGCTTCCCTCCTACGAAATGTCAAGCCTCGCCACTTCCACACAGTCCATCCATCGTTTCTTGGTCGTTCTCCTACTATTTTATGCATCGACATTCTTACTCAAAACTTTCCTCGCGACAATTACCCATAACTCTGTTTATGGGTAGAGAACACTAGAACAAATAAAAAAAAATCCGATATATCTTTTAACGTAAAGCGATCTTCACCTAGAAAATCTCGGTAATACCGGGTTCACACAGTTCGATTTTAGTTAGTCAACAGACTGCTATTTAAGTCGAAAGCGATTTGAAGGGTTATGTCGTTTATCCACACCAAAAAATCACATGGTGATTTTTGTTGTGGATAAACGACATAACCCTTCAAATCGCTTTCAAAAAGTCTGTTATCAAATCAGCGGTTCATCATCTAAATAACTAAATAGTCAACCGCTGATTTGATCTGAACAGACTTTCAATAAAATTTAATTTTAAATTCAAAGAGTCCATCCGTGTGAACCCAGTACTTATAATGCGAAACTTTCCCACTCGTGCTCTTTTCACACCATGTTCTTGCAAATTATTTGTTTGTGTTAGTGTCCTCTACCATGCGTCTACACCACGTTACGTACGTCAGGGGCATGAAACTTAGAACTGTTGATATTTTCGACCTTAATGACATGCAAGTGCTGCAATCTTTTAAACTTTTGCAGAACTATATTGACAGAACTGTCAGTCTGATTGTCACAGTCAGTCCCGGGAAATTTTGAACTTGTTACCGTTAATACTACCAAAGCTGTGAACTAAAGCAACGGTGCTTTGGTTGGAAATCAGTGTTATTCGCGTTATTTGTTATTTTTGTTGTTTATTGAGTTGTTGTTACTACTGTTTTTTTCTGTGCTGTTTGTTTTTTATTGTTGTTACTACTGTTTTTGTTAATATTAGGTATAAACGAGTATTTCATTTTGCGATTCTCGCAATGAGTTCTCGCCAAGCTCGTTGCATTTTTGGTTGCGACACTTTTGGTAAGTATTGCAGTTATTCTGAAGTTAAATAAGTATATGACTATTCTGTAATGTTAAAATACATTGTCTAACATCTTCAACCACTGTTTTCACAATCAACGTTTTAATAAGTTGGAATTCAACGATTCCAAAGCTCGACATTATAAATATTTTAAATCTATATTTTATCGTATTAAAACTTATACAACTTTGAAAACATACACCTGTAAAAAGTCATTATTTTTTATTTTTGTACCTATCTTGTTTTTAAATAAACACTATTATTTTCAGGAGTGCATGGATGCATGTGCATGCATGGTTTTCCAAATAAAAATAAATACCCAGCCGTCTTTGAAGCATGGGTAGCAGTCATACCTGAAAATATAGTCCATGAAGATCCTGAGAAGCGTCTGAAATCATTAAAAGTGTGTGACTACCATTTTAAACCTGAACACAAGACACGGGGCCATGGTGTAACTAAAACAGCTATCCCCTGTCTGTATTTAGAAGGTAAATATATTTTGTATATGTATCCCACCTAGGGCTGCCCACCCTCCGGGTTTGACCCCAAAACTCCACGTTTGAATGATGCATCTCCAGGCTATGGGTTGACATTGTATATCTCTGAGTTAGACAGGGTGGGAGCGAAATCCTAAGTCCTATCGCTCACTCCACTTCTGAGTTCTCCAGTTTATATGTGATTGACCAAATTACTTATGTTTCAGGTGTCCCAAAAGTAATAACAGATCTGCATACAGAGCATAATTATTGCTTACCAAGGATGAGCCTAGCAGTTTCCTCAACAAAGATTGAAATGACTATACCATCATCATCATCCGGTGTAACACAGGATACAGGTAAATAATTATTGTCAGGCATAATATTTCAGATCAGATCTGCAGATACACGATCTGCAAATACAAGGCAGTTCTTAATATGACCAAAAATGATTGTCACTTTAACCATCCACAAATGTATTGGTTGTCATGTAATCTTTATTTGTTTTGGTTCTGAGAAGTTAACAAATAAAGTTATTTACTTTAATGTAATAATACTGGATAAAATTATACTTTCTAACCAGTATTTACTTTCTTCTTTATAGGCATTGCATCTACGAGCCATGTGCATGTGGAAACATCAGTGGAAGCTTGTGTGCCGCATAATGAGAAAGAACCTTCTAAATTGCAAACATCAAATCAACAAATCAAAGATTACCAAAGGCAAATCACAAACTTGAAGAAAATGGTTACTCGGATGAAGAATAAAGAAGAGTCATTCAAAACCCGATTGTCAAGAGCAGAAAAAATGGCACGATCGTCTGTTAAAATAACTAGTGGTATGTCCAAGGCAGCCAGAATTCTCACTGGATTACAATGCAGGGAGTCGGGAAAAAGTTCAAGAGGTCGGAGATTTACTGAGGAAGAAAAAGTACTTTCGCTTTCCTTACTAAAAAAGAGTCCAAAAAGTTATAGCCTTCTCAGCAAGTATTTTTGTTTGCCATCTAAGAGGACTTTGTTAAACGTTTTAAAATCAGTCAAATTGGTTCCTGGCATAAACAAAATAATTTTTGAAAAATTAAAAAATACTGTTTCGAAAATGAATGCCGAAGACCGTTTATGTAGCCTGATTTTGACGAAATGTCTATAACTCCGCAGGTCCACTATGACAAATCTAGGGATGAAATTATTGGTTTTGAGAACCTTGGCACTTACAAGACCCATAAGTTTGAGAACCTTGGCACTTACAAGACCCATAAGTTTGAGAACCTTGGCACTTACAAGACCCATAAGTTTGCTGACCATGTCACAGTTTTTATGATCAAAGGTTTGAGAAAAAATTTTAAGCAGCCAGTTGCCTATTACTTTAGCCAAAATATGAAGTCTGTAGATTTAAAAAATATTATTATAAATGTTATAACAAATATTCAGTCCACTGGACTACAGGTTTTAGTGACTGTCTGTGACCAAAGTGGAGTAAATACTGCCACTATGAACAGCCTTATGTTAGATGCAAAACGTCAATGTTTAAGGAATGGAAAAAATTTCAGAAACAATGTTTTCATTGTTGGTGGTAAAAAAATAATACCCCTGTATGATGTGCCCCACCTCTTAAAAGGTCTGAGGAACAATTTATTAAATAAGGATTTAATTTTTGTTGATCCCATTTCAAAAGAGGAGATAGTAGTGAAATGGGAATATTTTTAAATACTATATCAGGCTGACAAGTGTTTTGGTGAGCTTCGGTTGATGTACAACCTTACAGAGGAGCATGTAATCCCCGAAAAAATTAATAAAATGCGGGTTAAGCCAGCTGCACAGCTGTTTAGTCACAGCGTAGCTGTTGGCATCAAACATTTGTCAACTAGGAATGATGTTCCAAAAGAAATGGAAAAAATCATACCATTACTTCTTATTGACAAGTTATTTGATAGCCTAAATGGTGGTACTTTTAATATAAAAAACGGCAAAATGTATACAGGAGCTGTAAAAAAAAACCTCCACATCACCAACTGTGGAATGATGCGAAAAGCTTTTTGAATTCTGTACGGTATGTTGATAAGGTAAGCAAAGTAGTAAAACGAGTGCCGTCTTTACCAAATTACCCACACCATAGAATTAACCATAGAGGGATACCAACTTTTGTGGAAAACTTTAAATGAGAAATACTCCCAAGATTGTTTCCTGACTCGAAACTGCAACCAGGATCCTCTGGAAAATTTCTTTGGCAATGTCAGGAGTATGGGTGCTCGCAATGTCTCACCAAATTGTGTAGGTTTTGAAGGAGCATATAAAACATTGCTTTTAAACAATTTTAGTGCTCACCATTCACCTCGTGCAAATTGTGAAGAGGACACAAATTCTTGCCTACAGTCATTGCAGTTTTTTATAACAGAAAAAGAAACAAACCAGGAAGAACCAGTTAAATATGGAAATGTGTACATTGGTGAGCCACATGAATTGTTTACGAGAGACATCGAAACTTCTGGCATCTCCCAAAGAAATTATGTTTGTGGATGGGCATTAACAAAAGTATTAAAATTGGTAAAAGGGTGCAAAAAATGTAAGCTTTCTCTGTGTGGCAGTAAAGACGAATTAGGCAATGAATTTATAAAATTAAGGGAGTATAATAAAAACAAAACTTGGTTATTATATCCTTCTCAAAATTTATCTATCTTTTAGCCACATCCAAACTGTGGTATCCAATTTTTTAACACATGATGTGCACTTACCAGGTGTAAAAGAAAGAATTAAATTTCTTGTAGAAACAACGTCTGATTTTTCGTATCATAACTGTAATAAACATACAGAAATGGTGATAAAATGCTTTACAGATATCTCGGTAAATGTATTAGTGTATAGTTGGTGCAAAATTGTTAATAGAATTTTATCAGGCAAATGCAATTATGATGGTGATGACCAAATTAAATTAGCAGCCCTTTCATACTACTTAAAATATAAAACTAAACCAAAAAAGTAAAATAATGGCATCACTGATGTAATATAATTTGGTGTTCATGTTTGACCGTTCTTATTTCATTTAGGGCCGACACGGACCAGTATATTAAATTAATTTGTCATTAAAATGTATTTGGTGAACCAATGATTGATGTCTAAATAATTAAAAATGTTGTTTACTGTGATTTGGTTTTATTATTTTAATTTATAGGCGATCGGACACCAACAACCCGATTTGCATTTAATTATTGTTCTTATTCTCTTTAAGTTAAAATCTTTCTGCTGTGGTGATATATTTATTTTCTTTATTAAATGCAAATCTGGCTGCGGTGTAAGGTCGCCTTCCAGTTCAATCCGTTTCAAATATGGCGGTAGACTTAATAAAATAATATAGGTATATATATTTATATATATCCCACAGCCTTGGTGTTTAGTTCTGATAAAGTTTCATAGACAGCAGCACTTTCTTCATGGCCGTTCTTTATGGTCGACTTGCTTCTCTTATCCATTATAAATAGTTACTACTCTTTGACGTACGTCACGTTATTACATTCCTGCTAGCCTTTGCCTGTGGCTTCACCTGCGTAGTAGGTTTTCGTGACAAAAAGCACTATTTGTCCATCCTAGGGTTCCAAGCCAAGGTTCGGTAGTCTATTTATGAGAACAAGGGTAGGTACACACGGCTAAATATTATCAAGCTAGAACTTCCAGTATAAGATGATCCCGCATTATATATGATTTCCGCACAATGAGAGGTCAGCTTATACTGGAAAAGTATTGCTTAATATGTAGACGTGTGTACCTACCATAAAGAAAATCTACTTCAGCATTCATAATATTAGTAGTGGATTCTAGGGATTACTGAAACAATACTCAAACACATTGTAAAACAGTCGCCTTAAGAAGTTTTTATTGTAATATTTACTAGACTATGTTAGATACTTTATATAATTTTCTTTTGCGCTTCTTTTCCAGTTGATTGCACACAATATTTCTATTCAACTCTTTCAGTCTTATGTAGGTTCTTGTTCTTACTAAGCAAAGTAGGTATTACACAGTAATCTATTTGAGGGTAACGATCTTTTACATCATTGTGCACAATTTCAGCCAAGGTTTTGAAAATTAATTTATCTGTGGACAGCGATTTCCCGTGAAACTTTTCAAACTCGGTCTCCATTATTTGAGCAACACTTATGAGCTCTTGACATGGATAAATCAGCTTCCCCCTTGATACAAAGTTTATCCACTCACAGGAACCACTTTCAGGATTTAGATCTCGTGTTTGATTTCCAAGATATGGGCGATTTAGCATTCGTGAATGCAGCACAGAAATCACTACCAATTATAATTTAAATACATCATCATACATTATTTCGGGACATCGCTAAGCGGTTGGTCGACTCTCTACGGGACCAGAGGGCTGGCCTATTCTTAGCCCAAAGAATCAGCATTGCCATTCAGCGTGGCAATGCCTTTTGGGCACTTTTCCGATTGACAGCGATGCGGACGAATTTTTTGATGCCCAATGAGCTCTTCCCCCTTTTTATTTTTTATTGTATACTTGTACATTATATATATATATATATCTATATATATATATATATATATATTAGTGTTATCTTGTACCTACATACAAATAAATAAGTGTTAAGGGTTAAAAAAAAATACATCAGTAATTTAACATATGTACTTACCATTTTAGCGGTTGTTTTAGGTCCACAATAGCGCAGCCATTCATTGGCTACAGATTCTTTTTGAGGAAATGAAAAAAACCTTATTGTACCGCCTTTTATACTTCTACTCTTACAGTTCCGAATAGAACAACCAACCATTTTGATGATGTGGTCATAGAAAAAAAAAATGTATCAAACAAACTTGTTAGACGTTCACAAGTAAATGTTTGGGAATCACTGTTTACACTGTCACTGAGCGAGACAGGCATACGCATAAAACAAGAATAGCGATACACGACAAAATGGCGGAATGTCAATGAAACAGCCCGTTCCTGTGTTACCAGTAGTGTGTGGTAATAACTCCCTAACCACATTTGTTACCTGTGCGAATACGATAAAACATTGAGGTTTTAATTAACAATAATTATGTTGGTATACGTATTGCATTGTTTCGTTTGCTAGGCTAGACATAATTTAAATGTTCTATATACAATATTTTTTAACAGATTGGTGACTGAAAATGTTTCCATAATTTCGTATTTTGTTGCAATAAAGTGGCAACTGGATAGTGACGTAAACATGTGTCACTCCCGGAATGCCAGACCTTGTTTTTTTAGACCATGTAGTACCTAATCTAATTAGTCATCATCATCTTCCTGCCCTTGTCCCATGTTACCTGGGGTCGGTGCAACACGTTTTCTCTTTCCATTTTCCTCTGTCAAAAGTCGCGCTATCATTCACACTTTCATATCATTATTCCTCACACAATCCATCCATCTTTTCTTTGGCCTTCCTCTTCCTCTCCATCCATCAACATTTATATTCATCACATCATCTTTTAGTCACATGCGTTTCCTCCTTCCTCAAACGATTTCCTTTCAACTTTGTCACTGGTGCCACTTTTAATACTCATTTTTTACTTTATCTATTTTCGTCACTCCACACATCCATCTCAACATTCATCTCCGCTGCATGCAATCTTTTTTCATCCATCTTCTTCACGGTTCAGCATTCTGATCCATACAGTATGACAGGCCTTATTACGGACTTGTAAATTTTCCCCGTTATCTTGACGGGCATTCGTGGGTCGCAAGTTGTTCCTGTGACCTGTCACTATTTCATCCATCCTGAGTTGATCCAGTGCTTTACGTCTCTGTCTACTTCGCCATCCCCTTGGACAAACGACCCGAGGTACCGAAAGTCGGAGCAGATCAGTAAGGGCGTTCCGGCGAGATATATGGGTACAGGACTGGAGAGACCTAATCTAAACTAAAAAAAAATACAAATATTTATGTTAAGACTAATAATAATTAATTTATTGATTTTTAAAATCTCTATAAATAACAAAAAATACGACAAAAATAAAATTTACTAACAAGTCAGAATATTTATACATTATTCAAAATAGACGGGTATTATAATACAAATTGTTTGTAGGTTTTCTACTACAATATCCAGTACTACATGAAGATCTCGTGGGTACTGTTCTGAAAGGAAGTCGCATGGGCGGGGAAGCGGCAGCAGTCAGATGATCGGCACTAGCACAGGGCTCCGGGGGCCGCAGCCGACGCTCTCGCTCAGTGTGCAGTCTCTCGTAGCGCTGTGCGTGAGCCACACTACGCTGTAAGCCCGCCAGGCTATCGGTGCGAGCTGGGAACCGCTCTAAACTGTTCGAAACTTCGCCCACTTCGGCAGTGTCGGTATCCACGATTTCTTGATGGTCTAGTATCATACCGATGTTTAGCTTCAAGTTAGTTGAACCATCTCTAAAAATGAGATATACTGTAGCTTGATCTAGTACTTTCAGAGAGAAATGCTCGTTAATCTTCAAAGCTTTCATCTTGATCTGAAAGGGTTTAAATTTTTGGGATAACTTCTTGCTTTTCTCTTTGATAAAGTTATCAAATTCTATGGCTAACATTTCTTCATTATCTGGTCGAGTTATACTATCTGCAGCTGGTCCAAGTTTAAGAATATTAGGATCCTTATGTGCCATTTGGGTATCTATCATGACTTGCTGCAGGACTGGCGGATCGTTCAATGAATGCCATTTCCAATGTGAAACGGGACCGATTCCGCGATCAAGCACTACTCCTTCAGTCTGATTGTATTTAAGGCTGAGAAACAATTTAAATACCTACATTACTTTGCGCATAAATACATACCCAAAGTGTAATTTTAATCACTGTTAACCTCTTAAGGGGGTCATTGTACTCATCATTATGAACAACTTTTACTATGAACCCGAAATCGCGAAAAAAATCAAGTGTTCCCTACATTTTGACAAGTTATGTGAACATAAATGTAGAGAAAAGCAGATTTTTTTTCGCGATTTCAGGTTTGGTCCCATAGTAAAAGCTGTTCATAATGATGAGTACAAAGACCCCTTAAGACATTAACAGTGATTAAAATTACACCTTGTATATAAGCTAAAATCACTTCACTAACGTAATTTGGTATGTAGTACAGTCAACCGCACGTCGGTGGTAACACTTTGACCTTACCTGGCCTAGCGTAGTACAGTCTGTGGTCAAAATTACCTAACCCCCTTTAGTTTTAACAGTTTTAATTTGAACCTTATCGCGGATTTGAAATACTCATTCGTGCATTTTAATCAACCATGTTGTTAAGCGATTTTCATAATTATCTGGTTGCCGTTAAGGTTGAAACGCTAAGGGCTGATTTAACCAAAGTCATAACTTTTATCGTCTGACAGTTTTTGTATGGAAAACTGTCAAAAACATAAATTTATTTAAACTTTTCACACTTAAAAAAGTACAAAGGCGGACTTAATGCCTTAGGTATTCTCTACCAGTCAACCAAGGGTGGTGAAGAGATTAGATGGCAGGTGCTGTCTGTTTGAAATGGAAAAATTTGTACATAA
The DNA here is from genome assembly GCA_947568875.1 of Fissipunctia ypsillon. Classification (NCBI taxonomy): domain Eukaryota; kingdom Metazoa; phylum Arthropoda; class Insecta; order Lepidoptera; family Noctuidae; genus Fissipunctia; species Fissipunctia ypsillon. The sequence goes on along the minus strand of OX387644.1, from coordinate 10,845,180 downwards.
ATAAGTTATAAACTTATAATACACATATATACATACATATTTACTATAATATATACCTATATTATATATATACAAATTATATACAAATTCAAGAGAGAGAGAGGTTTTGAGATGACTCTACGCTATTTATTTTGAAAATAACTCCGCAATCTCCGCTTAAATGCATACTGACTGGTGGCCATCCTGATGTCAAGAGGTAGCGCATTCCAAAGAAGAATGGACTGAATATGAAAGAAAGAATGAACAAAGTCAGAAGTATGAGAAGGACAGGGTAGGAGAAGATTGTTAGAAGAACGAAGATTCTTAGCGTGTGAAGAACATAGATATTGGAAGTGAGACACTAGATAAGAAGGAGGAGTGATGTTCAAAAGCAGTACGCGTGGAGAATATAGCAATCACCGATCCAGACGACGTCAAGCTCGACGGTTTCAAAGACGAAAAAAAGGAAGTATGATGAATCATATATTAGTTTCGGATTTGTTGATTCCAACGGCTCACCTCTCTGCATGCTATGTAGTAAACTGCTTCCTAATAGTTTCATGGCACCTGCCAAATTGCGCCGACATTTAGAAACTGTACACCCCGAGTCTAAAGACAAGAATAAAGAATTTTTTGTTCGTAAAAAAGATCAGTTATTGGAAAGTCAAAAAAATATGATGCATGTAACACAAACTATCAACGAAAAGGCCACGGAGGCATCATATTTAGTTAGCTATCGCATTGCACAAGCAGGTGAAGCGCACACTATCGCTGAGAATTTAATAAAGCCATGTGTATTAGACATAAAAAAATGTATGCTCGATGAAAAATCTGCAAAGCATCTACTGTGCCGCTATCAAACGATACTGTTTCACGGCGAATCCATGATCTGGCAAGCTACGTCAAACAAGAACTAGTTACACGTCTACAAAAAACACGATTCGCCTTGCAAATGGACGAATCAACTGATGTCGCTGGTTTGGCTATCTTGCTGGTTATCGTGAGATATCCATATGAAAGTTCTTTTGAAGAAGATATGCTTATGTGTTCACCGCTGCTCACAAATACTACCGGGGAAGAAATTTTTAATAAAATAAATATATTTTTTGAAGAAAATAATCTCAGTTGGAACAATTGCATTGACATTTGTACAGATGGGGCCAAGGCGATGACAGGTAAAACAGCAGGAGCAGTGTCACGAATAAAAAATAAAGCGCCAATTGTAGTACCAGCCATTGTATTCTGCATAGACAAGCACTTGCGATGAAGCAAATGCCGTCAAATCTAAAATTAGTTATGGATGAAGCGGTAAAAATAATTAATTTTATCAAATCACGACCACTACAATCCCGATTGTTCTCATTATTGTGTGAAGATTATGGCAGCAAACATAAAACACTGCTGCTCCATACAGAAGTGCGATGGCTGTCTCGGGGTAAAACTTTAACAAGGCTATTTGAACTTAGAGCCGAGTTACAAATGTTTCTTTCAGCAGATACTTCTTTTAATTTGAAGGACCGTTTGTATGATAAAACTTGGTTGTTCCGATGCTCTTTTATGGCGGATATCTTTCAAAAACTGAACGAATTGAATTTATCATTGCAAGGTTGTTTGAAAACAGTGTTTCAGGCCTTATAACAAAATAACTGCCTTCAAAAGAAAATTAGATTTTTGGATTATTTGCGTTGGTAAGAAAGAAATAGAAAGCTTTACGTCACTCAGTGAGTTTGTGAGCGATAACGACTCAGAAATGTTTCAAGATGATGTGTTTGAAGAATTGGTCCAATATCTTAGTTTGATGCGCGCATCTTTTGAAAAGTATTTTCCCGAAGAACAGAATACAAAAATGAAACATTCATGGATTCATAATCCTTTTTTACCCAACTTGGAAAAGCCCGAAAGTATGTCAAACGAGATATATGAATCTCTTTTAGAAATGTCATCAGACACAAGTATGGAGTCACTGTTCAAAACGACGCCTCTCAACGATTGTTGGTGCAGAATCCGTGATGAATATCCAATGTTTGGCAAAATGGCTCTGAATATTCTTCTCCCGTTCCCAACAACATATTTGTGCGAAACAGGATTCTCAACCTATGCAGCCACGAAAACAAAATATCGCAATAGACTGGACGCCGAACCTGATATGAGACTTCAACTGTCTTCTATCAAACCTGATATCAACCAATTGATGAAAAATAAAAAACAGTTTCATACCTCCCATTAGTTAGATTTTTTCTTTTTTAATATGAAGATATTATATTATATTATTATATTATATTATTTATTGTACTTGCCATGTGTGGTAAAGTAAGTAATAATTAATAACTGTTACATTGTACTTTTATTATGCTTATTAATAAAGAATACACTTTTAAAACCTATTGTTTTATTGTAGGGTTCCATAAAGTATTTTGCTTCCCAAAAGGGTTCCGTCACCAAAAAAGTTTGAGAACCACTGGTATAGATGAACAATTGAATGAAGGGTTTTATTGCTTTAGTCACTAATGAAAGACACTAAAGAAATATAAATAAATATATTACAGTAGTAAAAATAGTTCGAAAGTTCAAAACCGTACAAGTTGCTTAGACTATTTTGATGTGTATACCTATATACATATGTCGGGAATACGTTAGTCACTCGTTTGAATAATCGGGATGCCAGCGCCACCAAGTGGCTCTCGACAGAGTCTACAACATAACGCTCGTCGACTGGAGTTAAGCAGGGTTGGTCGGTGGCTGTCAAGCAGTGAACACGTTTAGAAACTGTGCCGCGTTCCGTATAGTTGTGTCGTGTACCTACCAGTGTGTGAATAGTTAGTTTGATTAATTTGATCGTCAATTATAATTTGATTTGAACTGTAATCGGTTTTTCTATTGCGCAATAACCAACACTACCCACAGCACGCCCACAGTAGTTAAAATATGGCTGACGATAACGATAGAGATTTATGCACCTTCTCCGTCATATACATTTTTTTTTATGTATGACCAGAAATAACTTTTTACAGAATAGTCCGATTTGAACGATTCGTGTTTTACTCGGGAGGGTATACCTCGAAGTTGGTCCCATTTAAAATTGAAAACTAAAATCCACCACTAAGGGTAGAAAAATTGGGGTTGATTGATTTTTCACCTACTGAATTTCCTTTTTTTATGTATGTTCCCCGATTACCTACTCAAAGACGGCTCGACCGATTTTGAAAAAATCTTTTTTATTTTATAAGGGTGTATAAGTGCTTCTTAGATGGTTGCATATAAATTTGGCTTGGGTAAATTTAGAGTTAGCTTCAACAATACCTATTTTTCCTATTTAGGCTATGTGGATGATGTTATAATAATAACTTCCTGTCACTGTAATTTACATAGCAGGTATTCGAATTTCTGTGGGGTAGGTATCACAACTAAAAAATTAAAAATAAACTTTTTTACAAAAAATTAAACCGATTGTTACTTAATTTAGCTTAGTAAGTATAAAACGTTTTTTATTTTTCGCTTTTCAGTTCTTTTTTTCGTCAGTAAAATTTTTTGTAAAAAGTTTTTTTTATGTGATTGACGTGTAAAAGTAAACCTACATACAGAAATAAAATCATTTATCAATACTCTCAAGCATTAGTGCCTTATTATTTATTTATTTATTTTATTCATTAACACATACACACATTATTACATATTCTATAGCATAAAGTTTATCGCAAAATCACGCTCGGGTCAAATCAAATCGGGCGACTGCCTGTGGCGTGCAAACTGTGCCGTATGGATTGCCGCCCCGCCCGCCGCACCGGGCGGCGCCATTCGCGACGCCCATTCCCGTGGCCAGCACCTTAATTGCGTAACACGTAACACACTATCAGTCAAAATCTGAACGATTTTGAAGCATATTGCTAAGCCATTGATTGCTTCATATGTTCGAAAAATTTGTCTGCTCAACAACTTCATTAACGCAATGAATGTTGTTGAACAGTCAAAATGAAACAGACTCCGACTCTAAGTGTGCTACGCAATTAGGGTGTAGGCCGTGAGGCCTAAATTCATTTTTACTCAAAGGGGTTAGACAATGTTGATCACAGACTGTACGTAGCGCGTAGCGTAGTTTCAGTAGAATAAAAGGCCAGCTTATTATACTAGTTTTGTCAGCACTGACTTACGGGCTACTGTACCTTTTTGGTCTTCTATCAGCAAAATTAATGTTTAATATTTACCGTATCTTGCCAGCATGATCGAAAACTATACCATTGCCTAGATAGTCAAAAGTGGCAAGTATCGTAATAGGATGTGTGCGGCCACGCTCATCGGGCTCTCCGCTGCTGTATATTACGAAACGCTGCTGAGCATTTGACTCTGAAATTCATATTGTAAAAAGATTAGAATAAAACCTTCACACAACATTATCCGAACCGATATTACTCATTCAGAAACGCTACACTAGTCAACAACAGAGCTGTTACAACGTCAAAGGCATTTGGAGAGTTCGGGATAGTGCCTCTCACTACGTAAAACATCTTGAAACTTGATGACCGCTAACTATATTCAAATAGAACTCCAAGAGATAACCACCTTCGGCATCGTAATAATCTAGTGCCAGTCTACCACTTCTGTAATACCAGCGACCTCGTCCGTTGTCATCGAACTCGGCTAGTCTTTCGCCGGTGTCGTAAGTCATCAGCCGTTTGTTCTTGTTGTGTTCGAACCAGTCAAACTCGGGGTGTGCCGGACGCATTCGATAAACATTCATCTAAAAACAAAAAAGTGGCTAACTAGTCCGGTCAAAATAGACCAAAAAATAGTGGTAAGCTTACAATAATTCGCATAGAGCTGAAAATTGGTAATATGTCTTTGGCAGACTATTATAAGTAAAAGGTCAAAAGTCCCCACCGATCCCATGCGTGCTAAGAAATGTATTCAAGGTTACCTTTACCTAAAGGTCGCACATATCGGTTTTTTGCATTTTTCTCGTAAACGGTAAGTGTTATCATAAAAATAGATCAGACAAAAGTTGTAGATCATGCAATTGTCGAAAAAATTGTCGTAATACTTTTTTTCCTACGAAAGTTGAAGGAATCGCAATCTACATGATATGCACACACCACCTATGAGTTAGTGTGTGAAAAAAAACGCACCGAGTATGCTACCTCACAGGTGGTGCGGAAATGTATGCATATCATATACAATGCGACTTCTTCAACTTTTAAAATGGTGATATCTCAAGAATGGTGATTCTTAGAAAAAAAAGTATTGAGACAATTTTTGTACACAATTGCATGATCTACAACTTTATCGGATTTATTTTTTGATAACACTTACCGTTTACGAGAAATATGCAAAAAACCGATATTTGCTACCTTTGACCTTGAATACATTTTTTAGCAGGCATGGGGTCAGTGGGGACTTTTGAAATTTTACTTATAATAGTGTATCTAAGATCTCTACCAATTTTCAGCTCTGTGCGAAATGTCTATCTATTTTGACCGGACTAAAATACACATATTTTGCTTTGAACAGAAGAACCAAGGTATATCCAACGAGTTAGAGTTACCTATGTGTACATCGCCGATTTGTTGACCATTTTCTATTTTGTAAAGTACCTGTACTGGTACTTGTTGACAAGCCTACATTGTCCTCTCATACCTATAAACATCGTAATTTAAAAACATTATAAAAGCCAATTATTTTAAAAAGAGTAACCGTGGAGTTTCTTGACTGGAACAGTGATTTTTGAATACATTACTATGGCGCGGCCAGGGAGTATCACATCCCGTTTTTTGCCAGCATAATCCTCTTTAACAAAGGTGGATAGGCGCAGAAATGTACTGGTTGTCGACCATGGTGATTAACTAGGTACAAGTTCCTAACAGTAGGGAACCTGTTGTACCTAGGACAGTTGTTTAGATACCTATTTTTTTATTGTGATTTGACGTTTTGTATACAACCATATTTGCATATTTTGAAAGGTCAATTATTTGAGTATTCACTACCAAAATATCAGAAAGGTTTCATACTTACATGTGTTTTAGAAATTTAAAAAAAGACACACACATAACATCACGCCTTGTTTCCCCGAAGAGTTAGGTAGAGGTGTACCTATAGTACACACACATTTCGCCAGTTATGTTAATTTTTAAATTTAAAAAAAAATTGTAAGTAGGGCCAAGGTAGGGCAAAACTTGGCTAATTCGTGATATGCAGCTATTCGGTGATAGATAATTGTGTTTTATTACCAAGTTACTACTGACTTGATAAATGTACATTTTTCAATCATTATAGTATTTGCCACATTTTTAGATATAAGTTAGCAAAACTTATTTTGTCTACTATATCACAGTAAATTTAAAAAATAGTCTGATCAATGAATCGAATTTTACAAGTAAAAAACAAAACTATCACCGATTACCCAAGTTTTGCCCTACAACACACCCTATGTATCTGGGCCAGTACTACGGTGTACCTAGGACACAACGAGAATTTTGGTGTAATTTAAGAAAACTATTAACTTTTCTTAACCAAAATCGTTTAATTCGGTCTAGTGAAATATTTAACAAAAAATAACTAGCAAATTCTGAACAAAATCAAAATAATAATCGTAGTTTTTTTTTCTTAAGAAACAACATTTTTAAACAAAAAAATAAACTTTCAATCACTGTTTTATCACATGACAAACTTTAAAATTATTCGGTACATGAACCTAGGTACATTTAAACACATAACGTAACATATTATAATAGGTAGGTACCTGCTTGATTAGATTTAGTTGAAACATGTTTTTTAGCCTTTATATTTTCAATTTCTTGCTTTTCTGGTGTATCGGTCAAAATTCTAGATCTTCCTTTTTGTCTTCCCTTTCGTGTTTCTTTACGAGGTTCGGCTTATTGGTGAGGGCGTTATAAAGCCGGCGATATCAAAGTTGGTGATTTTCCGTGTATAACTTCGAAATCTGAAGTAGATGGCTGACTCTAAAAGGCACCTGATCAATTTTTGTGGGTGATTTTTCGACAAGTGGACGATCAGCGGGGCAATTGCGTAACACATTATCAATCGGAATCGGTTTCATTTTGACAGTTCAACAACATTCATTGCGTTATTTACGTGTTGAGCAGGCAAATTTTTCGAACTTATGAAGCAATGGATTAGCAATTTGCTTCAAAATGATTCAGATTCCGATTGATAGTGTGTTACGCAATTAGGGTGCAGAATAGGATGCGGGCATAAAATCAGCATCTGTGTAGATGTTTTCATTTAAAGGATGAAAACCAGTTGAACTAAAACCTTTGCAAATATTGTTTCCTCTGAAGGCAAGAGGAAAAGCTTTTCCCAAGAAGCCAGCAATATCATAAATAGTTAATGGTTTTCCCACATGACCTGGAGACATTAATAACTCGTTAGTCGCTGTATTAAAATAAGTCTTGAAAGGCCCAAAAACTGACTTGTCTAGTATAGCATATGGATACTAGTATGTGGATGTAGAGTAATAAGCTTTCTTCCATTATCTTTTTCTCCTTAATCACTTTAACGGCATTTGTCAGATTATCCACATTAACTGGCGTTCTTTTCTTCATCTCTTTGCTTCTAGGCATGATTCCTGAAATAATAAATGTATTTGAATACCTGAATGTGAAATAATTAAAAAAAATATTCTCCTGGCCAAAGTAGAACTTCCAGGTTGTACCTTGGCCACGGACCAAGGTACACTCGATCGACAGTGACCGAGGTACAACACTACTCCAACTTCAACAAAACGGTGACTCAAATATTTTGAGGTTTCATAACTCGCAAGTTTATGATTGTTTTAACACTTATTAAATAAAAGAACCAATAGCATATAACTGCAAAGTAAATTAGAAATACTTACTTTTTTCGCCAAAAAAAGTTTTAACGTCGATAACACCAAACACCTGCTTAAGGCGGTAAGTGACTAACTTCACATTGAATACTTGGTAGTGACTTACTGAATACCATATAAAATACAATTTAGCATCGCGGCAATATTTGTAACGAGCCTAATGGCCTAGATACACATAGTGCCAAGGTTCAACAGGTTCCCCTACCTTTCTTGTGAAGATCTGAGTGGGTCTTGAAAATTTCGAAATATACATTTACCTTCCGCACTACTTTTTCTGTAGGTAGCATCGTCCAACCCTTTTCGATAAAAGTGCGATCAGATAAAGCGTAGCGAAATACACCTTTACCAGGTTCCATCTCAATCTGAAATAGTAACACATTTGAATAAACAACTATCTTATGTACCTGTTACGGACAGCGAGTACACAATTAAAGTATCGCTCTATACTCGTTACGAATAACAAGAACATCCATAACACATTACGTACAAGAATATCATTGTTACCTGTTGCAGACATCGAATACGCACGTAAACATCGTTCAATTATCGTTATCTATTTATAGAAACACGTGCGAGTTAGATAGCCCATATGCATTTATAGTGTATGTAAGCGAGTACATGGGTGTGAAAGAAATCACAAATAAAACTGCCTTCACTGGTTGATAAAATGGGCATAAAAAATTATCAGCCAATAGCAGAAATATCGCGGGGGTCGTACCTCGAATTATGCGTCGAAAATGCACGTTAGCACAAAAACTATAAAAGGCCTGCGCACCTAGGCAACAGCGCTCACTACACCTACACAGACGCGCAACCATCAACATCTCCGACTTACGTGGCACCCACTCTCTGCGACACAGCGGTCCTTTTTTTTGGATGGGATATCATCAAATGACTTCTCCCGCTCTGGGCGGAGCGGGAGGGCGTGTCAGACTTTTACTGACTAAAACCTACCCGTATGTGTTCCTTCAGTTGCCTGTGCCGTGGCCACGGTAACTCTTTCGAACATCCCGTGACCCTGGCTGGCATCGGCCCTAGCGACACCGTCAATAGCGCTGACATCTCTTTGAGGCGTGCGTGAAACACAATGCGCCGTCAACTCTAGCCTGGTCCTTACCGGACGGCGAGCTACCCATTGCTCGCCGTCCACAAGCAGACTCCTACGGTGGCCGGGAATCGGCTGCCAATTCCCGACACCCAGGGCGTCTCCTGCGGCGACTAGGGGCGTGAGGGCGCAAAGCTTGCCTCTCCCTCACGCGTTACGCCTCCTCCTTTGCCAGCATTACTACTTCGCACAAGGAGGTGTTGGCTTCCCATATACTCTCGCTCCGTACCATGGCCGGACGCGAGAGAGCGCCGCCGTCGATCGCTTCCGCGAGGACACGGCGGTGCTCCACCCAAGCCGGGCAGACCTCCACCGTGTCCTTTGGGCGATCGACACAGTGGTGACAACCGGGCGTTTCCTCCCGCCTTATCCAGAACCGCCTCACCAGAGACCGTGCGGTATGCCTCCCTGATGCAACTCCAGGGCAGAGTGTTGAAGGCATTGGCTATGTCTAGAAACACCGCCAAGACGACCCCACCCCGGACCACAGCATCCCCCGTCGTGAGGGCTCGTACGCGCATGATGGCGTCCACCGTAGAGCGCCCCCTGCGGAAACCAAACTAGCTCTCCGCCAAATCCGGCCCCATCCGCACCAGCCGCCCGACGAGGCGGTCTGCAATGACTCTTTCAAAGAGCTTGCCCACGTCGTCGAGCAGCACGATGGGCCGGTGATACAGCAGCCCTACGCTCTAAGCAAGCCTTCCTTCATCATTGTGAACGAGTTATGAACAAGTAAACATCAAGAAGATTTATATTGAAGAAAGAACAACGTAGTCACGAGTAAAGTTCATTGTTGAGCTAAGTTTATAGTATTGCTATTTAAATTTACCAAAATTATTGTGAAACAAGTGCCTTTCAACGACCATGCGATGGCGAAGTGCCAATACCTCCTAGCTGACATTTTTCAAGAAATTCACTTTTTTATCGTTTTGATTCTAAAGGCGTTATTCGCAAGATTTAAAATCAAATTTATCAATTCCTCGAAAAAATGTCAGTTAGGAGGTGTTGACACTTCGCCGTCGCATGGTGTTTATCTTCTATTATTTCCCTCACTGTCCCATATAAGTACCTTTTACGTAAACAATTTTCTCATTAATTTTTCACTCGGCTATAGCGCAGCTTCTATAGATCAGTGAAAGATTTTTTTTTTTTGTAATCGGATAAGTAGGTACTTACTTGATACTCTTACTTATATTCAAACGACTCTTACAGACAAACTAGCAATTTTACCTGTTTACAACATTCGTTTAGAGACAAAGCTGACCGAAATTCTTTCGACAACTTTATGTGTTGTGGGAAGAACTGGAGAGCCTAAGAACGGGTTTTCCACCGGCCCAGCTACCTGCTATTGTATAATAAAAACATTTCCCTCAATCTGTTTGTTATTATTTTTTAATGCCTATTATATCATGCCTTAGTAGGGGCATGTGGAACAGGGTGTAAAGTTCACTCACCCTCCATAGATAAGGGAGGATCCTCCGATCAGACGGGTGTTGTGTCTGGTGGGCTACAGCCCGACGGTTGATGTCGGGATGTTGTATATTATATGCTAGTCGCGCGGTAAATTCTGATTGCACGATGCAGGATTTTGCGTGACGTCAGTGTGACGCGTTCCAATGTGGCGATATAGATGTGCCGCCACAGTATACCTTACGCACATGTCCGTTTCTACCATGGGCAATAACTGTTTGCGTCTTTAACGAAGTTCAAAATATTGTTGGCAAAAATATAATTGTGTGCAAGGTATTGCACACCTTCCACGGAGTAAACTCCAGTCGTGTGTTGGAGCTGACACACACACACACACTTATTTTTTTGCTAGTCGCCGTTTTGCTACGTAATATTATATTACACGTTGACTGTCCCGTCTATTTTGGGTAATTTCGTGGTACGTCCAATGAGTTTTTTTAGAAACTGCTTTATTTCATGCGTCCCTAAAAAATCATAGTTCTGGCTCACACATCCAGCCCAGGAAACGCGGTACAGTTGCCTATGACTAGTGCATTACATGTAATGCATGAACGTCACAGCCAGACCAAAAATGCATTAGATGTAATGCACGGACAGTCAAAGTGTTAAGTTCTCCATCTGCACACCGTTAAAATTGAACTAGCAGCGAGTAGCGACACTGCGTAATCCGGTTTCCGCGACGGGCCTCGTCGCGGGCGGCATATCGCAGTTTAAGCCCTTACCGTGTTATTTTAATACCATAGCCTTCTTATAGGTTTATTTCAGATTTTCACTGGTATTTTACGGACCTGTTAAGTCAAAGCCTAAGCGGCATAACCGCAAATAAAATTAATATTATTTATAATGTGCAAATGAAATTCTTTCATATGATACACCACTTGACCTAGTTACCCCACTTTAAAGTTTAAACCTACTATTTCGAACCGTCGCGCGTCGTCGTGCTAAAAAAGTAAAAACCACCACAACTGGTCTATCAATCAATCAATCAACTCAGCACATAGCAGTTCCCTGCTGGACCGGCTGCACATTAGGCCTCTCCGAGGCCTCTCCCAACTTGCACCACAACATTAGGTTCTCCGTCTTTCTTTTCTTGGTCTCTCTCTACTTACCGGTTCTGGTTGTTTCTTTTTAGACATAACTGATGACGAAATAATTATGAAAAGTACTTTGCGAGGAATACAATAATAATTATAGAACGATTTAGTTATTAAAATAAATAACTTGCAAAAAACTTTCGAGTTTAATAAATGTCAATTTTTGCAATGCCCGATTTTTAAATGATTTCTCGATTTTCAGTATTTTATAAGCGGCCAGTGCCAGTAAAATAACAGTATTTTTAATAATACCTCTGCTCTTTTACTTCCAACATCAATAAGCACGACATAAACGGGCGTGTACTGTATCTGTCGCAACCGAGTTTTTTATTTATGTGTTTGCACCAGAAAACATTCAATATGTACATGTTTCGATACTTGTCATGTGAAACAAATCTCACAATTTTTGTTGAGTTTACGTTCGCACTGCACGAAACATGAGTTAGTTAACATGATCGTGATAACTGGGTTTTCAAGTAAACTGATTATTTAAAAAAGAACATAGACGTGCCTAGTTTATACAATTTTAATTAATACAGTTTCCCATTCGCCATCTAGATACTAACATACACCTTAATAATTATAAGTCTTCATTGATTGACAACAGCCGTACCGGACAATTAATTGTAACAACGAAAATATCGTGAACAATGCAGAAAGAAAATTTTCAAGTTGGCATCGAGCCCGACGACTATAAAACTTAAGGCCCGACTTACAAGCATCCGAAATCTCCGGGCCCGAAAAAAAACGGCCCTAGACAAGCCCGGATCCAATCCGTCTCTCAAGCAATCATTTGAATTGTTCCTGCATTGACTACATAGGATCAGGGGCCATCCGATCCCGAATTTCACCCGGAAACAACCGGATCATACTCTGGTTTTCTCCGGCCACCCCGTCGGTTATTTTTCGGCACGAGGGATGGGGCCTTTCAATCTAGTATGTAGTCGTATGGAGCTGACCACACGATTCCGAAAAACGTTCGTTCCGGGCGCTTCCGGACGAATCACTTCCAACCGGTTTTTGTCTACCGTGGCGAATATGTATCAATTTCGCAATGAATCAATACATATGCCTTATCAATCAAATCCGGACCTTAATCCATAATACACTAGGTCTGGACGATAAGGGCGTTTCCTTAAGCTGAGGACAAAATCAGATCAGTCAGCCTTGCAAAAAAACGTCTCCAATTATTATCCAACCTACACTTCGTTAAATAGACGTAAACACTTACCCCGTTACTCCCACTCAAATTCACAATATTGCACCAACGACGACAGTACGTATGTACGTATATTCTGTAGTAATTTCCAAACAATCATCATCTGCCTAGCCTTTTCCCAACTATGTTGGGGTCGGCTTCCAGTCTAACCGGATGCAGCTGAATACCAGTATTTTACATGGAGCGACTGCCTATCTGACCTCGACAACCCAGTAACTGGGTAATACGATACAGATAGGCAGTCGCTCCATGTAAAATACTGGTATTCAGCTGCATCCGGTTGCAGACCGAAAGTCTAACGACTTTCGGTCTTCTGACGACCCGTAACGACTGTCAAAGATCTACGAATGACAGCCGGGACCAACGGCTTAACGTGCTTTCCGAGGCACGGAGGAGTCTCGGTATGTAAAGACGGTCACCCATCCACGGATAACCCCGGCAAGCGTAGCTTAACCTGATGGATCGACCCGTGCGGCTGTTATTACTTAGCTATGAGCTCCTCAAAATTGAAACAGGTTCCACCGAGATAGTAATTTCCAAACAATGATGGCTTTAATTTCCAGAAATTATTCAAAATAATTACGGAGTAACCGGTCTTTCACCGATGAGGATAAAAACTGCCACTTGCTCACTTCAGATGTCGCCACCATTGTCCGTCTTAAAATTTGACAGCTAGCTGTCATTATCCATACATTTTTTGTAAAAAAATCAACTTCTTTTACTCATAAATAATTGATATGCCCCGTTGCGCAGCTGTTGACTGCGAAAATTTGCTAAAAGAAGAATACTGTGGGAGAGAGCTCTCCGAAGAAAAAAATTGGAATCTCAATCATACGTCAAGGTTATGTGCTATCCATTTTAAACCTGAAGACTTATCAGAGAAATTCGTACACAGGTGATGCTTTTTGTCATAAAACAGAGAACTAAGTGTGTTCTCGTTACAGGCCCTTGTGGCTATTTATATAAATGCATTATTTAAGTGTGTGTGATAAGATTATCTTTGAACTGACCAAAATATAATAATATCTAAGTAGCATCTAAGCAGCATTCGCTATGTTGCATTGTATTTAATACCCTCATACCAAACATAGTTTGGCAAACTACCTACTGCCTAATATTAACACATATCCTGCACTGAATCTCATAGTTATTTAGAATGTTTCACACATAGATAGATCCTTTTTGTCTGTTCTAGGTGATGGAAATATCTATAAAAGGCTCAGGAAGACTCATGTACCCTCTATTTTTTCATTTGCGAAAGTCAAACCAGTCAATCCGTCAGCTGAAGACAGATTAGTAGACATTTTTGTCCCGTTTTCGTATATTTTGTAATTGACACAACAGTGACCACATAAACCACAATGGTGGTTTGAAGACGGACAAAAGTGCTGCCACCTATGACGAGCTTTCAGTTTTTAACCCCATTGGCATCTCTCCGGAATAATTATTTTACTACCAGTGTCACTTTTCAATCGTGTATTATTATTACTATTGTGGCGAGCCGTAACGCCATCTAGACTCGAGAACTAAATTATTTATCGATCATTACAAACAGCCTAGCCTTGGAAGTAGCGCTCGCTCGACTCGTGCGCGATTGGTCACAGTTCTAACCTTTTTTTTATTTATTCTGGGTGGAAAATCCTCATTGATGTCCACCGCCCTGGGGCGGGTGGAGGGGTCTGTCAGACTCTTACAGACTAAAAACCACCCCGGTGTTCCATCTGGGTCGCGGGAACGTACAATCCTCCGCAACGCCCAGCTGGTGCCGGCCTGCCAGTGCGGGCCTCTCCTCGTGTCGAGGGGAGGAGTGAGGTATTTGACTCCCCTCGCGACGTCTAAGAGGGGCGCGCGTGGAACACTACGCGCCGCCACTTCGAGTCGGATGTATGGGGGACGACGGATGTCCCCGAGTCCGTCGCCCCTGGACCCATTTAGGGGGGCTGGAGGAGGGCGTTGTCCACCCTCCGCCGACGCACGGTGCGCCTGCTACGAGCTGGGTGAGAGGATGTGATCTCCCTCTCCCTTTCCGCAGCCCCCTTCTGCGAGATGACTGTCTCGCAGAAGGAAACCAACACGTCCCAGGACTCCTCGCTGCCGACCATCGAATTCATGACAGCCGGCAGCGACAGGTCACTGCCTACTCCAGAGATGAGGGCACGCCGCGGCTCCACCCAAGTGCACACTCTGCCAGCGTATGCCGCTCCGTGTCCTCCCGACAGTCGACGCAGTGGTGACACCGAGCGTCCGGCTCCCCGTTTATGCGACACAGGTACTTCCTGAAGCAACCATGCCCCAAGAGCACCTGCGTCACCCGAAACGACAGGGAGCCGTGCCTCCTCCCGAGCCAAAGGTCGAGCACTGGCCGGACCGCATCGATGGTGCTGATCGGTGGGGCGTGAGAGCTTGTCCCGCCATTCTGCTACCAGGACCTCGCGAAGCTGCAACCAACGCTCACAGTTCTAACCTAACCTAATCTAATTATGATAGTTGGCTGCGACCTGACACGCATAAGATAAACCGGTTTGGGCTAGGACATACTAGTTTGGCCTGAAATCGGGTTTGGCCGGTAACAATATGATTATACTACTCTAAAAATTACTGTATTGAAGCAGGATTCGGACGAACTAATGCTTCAAATGATTCGGAACATAATGCAACACAGCCAATAGACTGTGTTGCATTATGTTGGGTGTCTGCGTTGAATCCGCCTTTTCATTGTCATAAACAAACAAATGCGGCTGCACTACAAACCACTGTGGTGCAGCTGGATTCGGACGGACTTAAGTATTATTGCGTTATGCCATTCGCAAGATAATGCGGCACAGACTATGGGTATCTATGCTGCATCCGGCTTTGTATACGTATTTACGAGTCTCGGCGGTTCGCTAGCGATTTCAAAATCTGTGTGTGGACGTGAGATTTTGAAATCGTCAGCGAGTCGCTGGCAACTGGTATAAGACTCACCGTGCATACGAAATAGATACAACCTACGTAATGCTGCACATACCTCTGTCGCATCCTTTTTTGACAAAATCTGTTTCTTGGCAGGTTCCGCCTCTTGTGGAACTATTTGGGCTATTTCTGCGTGTGGTAAGTCAGAATCAAAATAAATATTTCGGTATAATTCAGGAACAACATCCGGTTCTTTAGTTTTCTCAAGACGACGCTTAATTTTAAAGATTTGTTCGCCTATTATAATATCTGTTATTATTTTTTTCGATAGACTTATTTTGTCATATAAGCTTAAATCTTCTAATTCCAATTCAGAATTAAGGCAAAGTGCACAGATTGACATGCTTTGTGTGATCTTATAATCCTTTATTAACTCCGCGTCGATTTCAGAAGGCTTCATTGTAGCAGCTTGTTTTATTCGAACTAATTTTAAAATGAGATCAGGTACTGATTTAATTTTGATATCACTCAGTTTTAATACCACAGTTTTTGCTTTAAGCTCAGCTTCTTCCCGAGCTATTGCTACTTTTGCCTCATATTCTAGCCGTTTTTTCTTCATTAAGGCTTCTTCTTTTTTCTTTAAATGTTCAGCTTGTAATTTTTTAAATTCAGCATCTTGCTTTAAAAGTTTAACTTCAACTTCTTTTTGATTTCCTTCTTTTTCATTTTTTCCCTCTTGTTTCTTCACAAAAATTTCTTGTTTATTCGCGGACTCATCTTTTCCTTCCTTATTTATTATTTTTTGTATTTTTGACATAGATACTTTTATCTCTTCAGAGGAATCCCGTTTCTTTTTAGTGGACTTTATGACTTTCGATAGTTCTTCTCTCTTTTTGATGGCCTGTTGCTTAAGGGCTTCTTTTTCATTCCGTAGTTGTTTCAATCTTTCTTTAAATTCTTTATCTTCTTTTTCGCTTTGCAGTTTTTCATCCAGTTCTTCTTTTTCCGTTTTTGTCTTTTGTTTTTTTTCTACACCCTTATCGTTTTGTTCAGATTTTGCCTTAAAGTCCTTTTTAGGTTTTTTTGACACAGTTATTTTATCTTTTTGTTCTATTCCTGACATTAATTTTTGTATTTTTGACATAGATACTTTTACCTCTTCAGA
This sequence comes from Fissipunctia ypsillon, assembly GCA_947568875.1. Taxonomy (NCBI): domain Eukaryota; kingdom Metazoa; phylum Arthropoda; class Insecta; order Lepidoptera; family Noctuidae; genus Fissipunctia; species Fissipunctia ypsillon. Next base: position 10,828,419 of record OX387644.1, on the reverse strand, counting down.
GGAATCCCGTTTCTTTTTAGTGGACTTTATCTCTTTCGATAGTTCTTCTCCCTTTTTGTAGGCCTGTTGCTTAAGGGCTTCTTTTTCATTCCGTAGTTGTTTCAATCTTTCTTTAAATTCTTTATCTTCTTTTTCGCTTTGCAGTTTTTCATCCAGTTCTTCTTTTTCCGTTTTTGTCTTTTGTTTTTTTTCTACACCCTTATCGTTTTGTTCAGATTTTGCCTTAAAGTCCTTTTTAGGTTTTTTTGACACAGTTATTTTATCTTTTTGTTCTATTCCTGACATTAATTTTTGTATTTTTGACATAGATACTTTTACCTCTTCAGAGGAATCCCGTTTCTTTTTAGTGGACTTTATCTCTTTCGATAGTTCTTCTCCCTTTTTGTAGGCCTGTTGCTTAAGGGCTTCTTTTTCTTTCCGTGATTGTTTCAATCTTTCTTTAAATTCTTTTTCTTCTTTTTCGCTTTGCAGTTTTTCATCCAGTTCTTCTTTTTCCGTTATGGTATTTTGTTCTTTTTCTACACCCTTATCGTTTTGTTCAGATTTTGCCTTCAAGTCCTTTTTAGGTTTTTTTGACAAAGTTATTTTATCTTTTTGTTCTATACCTGACATTATTTTTTGTATTTTTGACATAGATACTTTTACCTCTTCAGAGGAATCCCGTTTCTTTTTAGTGGACTTTATCTCTTTCGATAGTTCTTCTCCCTTTTTGTAGGCCTGTTGCTTAAGGGCTTCTTTTTCTTTCCGTGATTGTTTCAAACTTTCTTTAAATTCTTTATCTTCTTTTTCGCTTTGCAGTTTTTCATTCAGTTCTTCTTTTTCCGTTTTTGTCTTTTGTCCCTTCTCTACACCTTTATCGTTTTGTTCAGATTCTGCCTTAAAGTTCTTTTTAGGTTTTTCTGACAAAGTTATTTTATCTTTTTGTTCTATACCTGACATTATTTTTTGTATTTTTGACATAGATACTTTTACCTCTTCAGAGGAATCCCGTTTCTTTTTAGTGGACTTTATGACTTTCGATAGTTCTTCTCCCTTTTTGTAGGCCTGTTGCTTAAGGGCTTCTTTTTCTTTCCGTGATTGTTTCAAACTTTCTTTAAATTCTTTATCTTCTTTTTCACTTTGCAGTTTTTCATTCAGTTCTTCTTTTTCCGTTTTTGTCTTTTGTCCCTTCTCTACACCTTTATCGTTTTGTTCAGATTTTGCCTTAAAGTTCTTTTTAGGTTTTTCTGACAAATTTATTTTATCTTTTTGTTCTATTCCTGACATTATTTTTTGTATTTTTGACATAGATACTGTCATCTCTTCAGAGGAATCCCGTTTCTTTTTAGTGGACTTTATCTCTTTCGATAGTTCTTCTCCCTTTTTGTAGGCCTGTTGCTTAAGGGCTTCTTTTTCTTTCCGTGATTGTTTCAAACTTTCTTTAAATTCTTTATCGCTTTGCAGTTTTTTATCCAGTTCTTCTTTATCCATTTTTGTCTTTTGTTCCTTCTCTACACCTTTATCGTTTTGTTCAGATTCTGCCTTAAAGTCCTTTTTAGGTTTTTCTGACACGCTTATTTTACCCTTTTGTTCTATTCCTGACTTTAAGTCTTTACTACCATTCTCGATTGATTCAAGTTTTCCTCCTTTTTTCCTCTGGTCTTTCATAGCCTTCAATATAAGATCATCATCTTTACTGTTTTGTGTGGGTATTTCCTTCAGATTTTTTTTCTCTTTATCTCTTACCTCATTACCCCCTTTTTCCTTCAGGTCAGATTTCCTCTTAACGTCTTTTTTTGTTGTTTCAGGTATAGACTTCAAATCTTTTTTTATTTTTTCCAATACTTCATCAATTGTATCTTTTTTTTCAGGTTGAGCCTTCAAATCTTTTTTTGTTTTTTCCACTACTTCATCAATTTTATCTCTTTTTTCAGGTAAAGACGTCCTAACTTTTTTTGCTTTCTGCAATATTTCATCTATTTTATCTCCTTGTTCAGGTTTTAATTTTGTGCCTTTTTTTGCTTTATCCAATTCTTCATCAATTCTATCAGATTCTGACTTTGTGTATATTTTAGCAACTCCAGATTCTCTAGATATTTGGCCTTTTCGCTCAGACTCTGAAAACATCTCTCCATCTTTATCAAAAGTATCTCTTTTGGTTTTATCCCTTTTAGCTTTATCCTGTTGTCTTTTTTGATCTTCCGCATATATTTTTTCCAAAACAGCCTGTTTTTTTTTTTCTTCGTTTTGTAGTTTTTTCTCTTCTTGGGCAAGTTTTATCTTTTGGTTTTGTTCAAGTTTTTGTTGGAGTTCCTCTTCTCGTCTTTTTATATCTTTTTCAGCTTTTAAGCGGAACTTTTCTTGAATATCTTTAATGAGATCTGAAGAATTTACATCGAGTTCTACTTGCTTTTCTTCCTTTTCCATCACTTTAAAAAAAAAATAGCTATATTTGGGTTTGAGAACGAATTCTACACTTTCTTTGGGCTCGAGGGCTTTTTTATGCCAACTTTTTGATTTTGTCACGTGTTGGTCTGATTTTTTCTCTTTGTGACAAATTTTGTCTACACTGCGGTGTAATTTTAATTCTTCATCCATAATATAGCGGTCTTCCAGTTGTTTTATTTTATTTGGTCCTTCTTCAGAATCATATAATCCTTGTTTTATTTTATAGTGGTGATATTTGTCACATTTTCTTGACTCATAAAAAGAATCTTGTGAGGCTCTGGTTGATCTAAATTTTACCTCTCTGTTCGATACATAATCTAGATCATGAGTGCTACGATTATGTTTTAGTGTTGGTATTTTTATATCCATTTCAGATTCAACACGATATTTCGAAGTTGGTTCTTTCTGCGTCCATGGAGCAATCTTTGGGGTTTCGTATATATCAGGTCTTTTCGATACAGAATATGCAACTACAGAATCCTTTTCAAGTCTCATCATCTGTCTCAAGCTAAGATCATGTCTTCTTTTCAATGCTTCTTTAGCATCCATTGAAGGACTATCTTCGAAGAATTCCTCTTGTTTGCTATCCTTTAGGGAAGGTCTTCGGAGTTCTTTGACATATGTCTCTACAAAAGTTGTGTCCGAGTTTTCTAATGAAGTGTTCGGAATCATTGGATCTATTTTTTCACTTTCGTGTGGTGTGTGAGTAAATTTTGTTTCCACATGCTCAATAGGTTGAAAAAAGGCTACAGCTTTCATTAGACCTTTTTTTAAATTGGTTTCTCTCATTTCTGTATTTAAGTGTATGTCTGATTTATGCTTTCCTGAGTAAAACATTTGCTGAATTTCAGGCTCATGTCTAGATGCAGGTGAGTTAAGCTCTTGATTAATGTGTAAGTCGGAGTACGCACGAGTTGTTACTTGTTTTGGTTTGTTGGACATTATGTCATCTTTAAGAAGATGTCCCATTTTTGTAAGCCATATTTTAACATACTTTTTAATGTCTTCCTTCCGTTCCTTTTTTGCTTTATATATATAGGATATGAATTTTTTTACAATTTCGTCGCAGGAACAAAAATGCTTTCTAATAGTTGTAGTTGTAGCTTTTTTATGACAATGGTCGCATATACCCATTACAATCTTTCTATCTATTGATTTCACTTCTTGGATGAGTTTTTGAGCACGCTCAAATGTTTTTCTACATCTTGGGCAACTTATGTTTTTCGTTTCTAGAACAGTAATATACAGGGTGTTTGGCGCATGGACCAACATAATTTTTTGTGGGATTGGGGGTCATTTGCTAGGTTTCACCTAGAGACTCGGTAATTGAGTTTTTTTTTTTTCATTTTTTCATTTATCCGCAATTTATAGAAATTTCGTCGTTTCGATCGTCATAACTTTTTTCTTTATAATTTTTTTTTTTTTTTTTTTTTATAATTTTTATTCAAGAATTAAGTCAAAATAAAGGTTTACATAATAACAAGCGAGGTACAATTTTTCTTAATGTAGTGTTCTGCCTGATCTAGGTTTAATTAAAACCAATTTATGGTTGTAATATAACATATTAATTTGTATTATAGTCTGCAATTTATTTTTATTCTAAATAAATTACTATTTGATGCAATACACCTGTAGAAAATGACTTAAATATGTACTTCCAAACTCATAAACTGTGTAAATGTATAAAAAATGGCAGCTTCTAAATTCATTTAAATAAAAACTAAAAGCTATTTTGAACTATGCTTTATTTTAAAAAAGTTCTCTTTTTATACCCCTTCCAACGGTATGCTACGTGTCATCGAAATGATTCATTATGTGGCCAAAATAAGAGATACTAGTTGTCAGGATCAGGATAAAAAACAGTTCAGTAACTAGTGAGTTAGGATGCAAGTTTAAGCGTGCCTTGTGTTATTTTTTGTACCATTCGATTTCAGAGTTTACTGTTGACATTTATAGATAGTCGTGGATTTCGACATTCTTAGCAAACCTAGGTACATTTGCTATTGATCTTAGGATACCATTTTGGACTCTTTGCAGGCAAAGTATGTTGGTTTTGCTGGCAACGTCCTATAATTGGATCCCGCAGGTCCATATTGGCTTAAGAATCTAGCTGTAGATGAGGAGTTTGTTGTCAACAGAAAGCACAGAGCTTCTTCCCATGAGCCAATACGGGTTACAAAACTTGTGGATTATCTCGTCGTAGAAACCAAGATACTTTACACAATCTGTGTGTGGTAGGGTATCAGGACGAAGTCTAATAGGAGGTGTGTTTCCGTGCCTGAGCGTGAAGGTGGTATGGTTAGACTTGGATGCACTGGCACGTATCCGCCACTTACAGAGCCATTTATGAGTTTGTCTAACTGTTTTTGGAGTTTATTGTTGGCCATTTCTGGGTTGTAATCAACTGATAAACAGGCTATGTCGTGGGCATATATTGCTATTGTTATGCCATCCAATGTGGGTAGATCTGACGTACATATGTTGTACAACACTGGGCCAAGAACAGATCCATTTGGTCACCAGCTTTCACTTCAAAAAATCTTAATCTTGCTTTGTCCTCTTTCACTTGGAAGCATCTGTCAGATAAATACGACTGGATGAGCAAGAACTTTCGAGTACGGAAGTTTTTTCTTCACTTAAGCCAGCAATCTTTTGTGCCAGACACGGTCAAAAGCTTGTTGTACATCAATAAATGTCGCTGAGCAAAACTTTTTACATTCATTCATTCATATTTCATTGTCTTCCTGTTCGGTAAACTCGGTGAACCTGTTTATCGTTGAATTAGATTTCTGAAAGCCAAACTGGTGAGTCGGAACAACATAATTGGCGTCCATGCACAGTTTTAGTCGGTTAAGGAATATCCTCTCCCACAGTTTAGAGAGTACAGCTTATCGGCCGATAAGACGAAGCTTCATGTTCAGGTTTACCTAATTTATGGATCATGACGACTTCAGAGATATTCCACAGGTCAGTTAAGTGAGATGTTCGATAGATTGCGTTGAACAAACTAGCTAGGAAAGAAATACATTTTCTGGGAAGATTTTTAAGTATGGAAAGCGTGATCAGGTCGAATCCCGGGGCTTTTCTCGAGTTCAGCAGTCTGATTTCCTTAATTATTTCTTTAGATGTTGTTCGTATAATGGGCATACACATTTGCAGATCTTGTTCCAATACTGTGTTAATTACATGCTCATCAGCAACGCTCTCGTTGGGTTTGAATGCTGAATTCAGATACATTGCGAATACCTCAGCCTTTTCCAAGTCAGTTCTTGACCAGGAATTTTTTTTTTGGCGGTAGGTGTTAAAAAAGTACAGACGTTTTTTCTAATTCGAAATTTTAGGTAAAATTTAATTAATAGTATTACTGATTAAGTTTACTTCAGTACCTAGTCTACAATAGTTGTACATCAAGTACTTGCGTTTGTGGCACATTTATGTGACATAGACACATTATAAACACCACCTGCCAGCTCATCAACTGCACTATCACACAACATTGGTCTCCACTTCACATCACAAAATGTCGCAATTTGCGGAAGTCCTTGCTGCACAGAAAGCCCTTGAAGATAACTTTTTGAGGAAGATGGGTGAACTTGAAGCACAAATCCAGTGCGCCGGTCCCGCAAAGGACACAGTGGCGAAGATAGCTGAAGAGTTCCGCAGTTTCCGTGAGCTCATCTTTTCTATGCTCAGACTGCTCCGAAGCCAGATCAGTGAGTGTGCCAGACAAATTGATGGCTTGGAGACCAGGCATCGTCGGAAAGCATTGGTTTTCCAAGGTCTTGCTGAAGCGGAGAATGAAGACAGCATGGCAGTTATTCTTGATCTTCTCCATACCAAGCTTGCTCTCAAGAATCTTTCAGCATCCTCTATTAAAGTCTGTCACAGACTTGGTGCCCAAGGCAAAGAGCATCACAGGCCTATCCTCGTTAGGTTCGGCAGTGTGGACATCAAGGCTTCAGTTTGGAGGGCAAAGACTGGCTTGAAAGGCTCCAAAATATCAGTTAAGGAGTTCTTAACCAGGGCCAGTGTGGTATACCAACTCTTTAGTGATTTGATCATACGGCATCTTTGTATTGTAATGTCACTCATGTCATAACTTATTTTATCAAATTGCGTATCTTCTATTTTGTTGATTAAAACCGTTATTCTAAAGGTTTATCTTATTACAATTTAATCAACAAAATGTTTTAAAAGTTTCACCACCATGGAAAAATACTTAAAACCTGAACGTCTGGATATTGATCCTGTTGATAGTTCCGCGTCAAAGAAATGGGAACATTGGAAGAAAACATTTGAAAGCTTTCTTAAGGCTTCGGAATGCGTCTTGACAGGAGAGAAGGTACTAACCCAACCGACTTCCTGGAAACTAGATCTTCTCATAAACCACGTTTCATCAGACGTTTTCATGTATATCAGCGAGTGTACTACTTTTCCATCCGCAATCAATACTTTGGGAAAATTATTCACAAAGCCTAAAAATATTATGTATGCCCTCGCATCTAGGAAACAACTGGGCGATGAAACAATAGACATCTACTTACAAGCATTAAAACAGTTGGCCAAAGACTGCGACTTCAAAACTGTAGATGTGGAAACTAATAAGAACGACAATATACGCGACGCATTTATCTCTGGAATAAAATCTAATACGATAAGATAAAGGTTACTAGAAAATCTGACGTTAACACTAGAAGAAACACACAATCAAGCACTGTCACTAGAAATGGCTGAAGTTAATGCAACAAACTAATACCCTTCAAATGCAAATACTGCTGCTGCCGTCGCCACCACTTCCAAACAAAAGGAATCTGGAAAATCTGTTGTACTTAAACAATCACAGGAACCTAATAGTACAATAGCAGTGACGCCAACTTACCAGAGACGCAAATGCTTCTTTTGCGGTGGGTATGTCCATCCTCGTAAAAACTGTCCCACTGTAGACTCTATCTGTCAATTTTGTAACAAGAAGGGTCACTATGCTGTTGTATGTCGAAGCAAGAGCCATATCAATGCCGTTATTCTCGAAGGAGATGATAGTCTTTGCGGTTGTATGGTAGCTGCATCGCCAACTTCCTTGAAGAAAGCTACACTTCCAGCTTACATAAAAGGGATAAAAGGTGAAGCCTTAATCGATACTGGTAGCTCTATAAGCTTCATCAATGAGCAATTTTTTCAATTATGTCAATTAAAGAAAAGACCCTGCAAGCAAACTATATCAATGGCTTCAACTAGTCATACGTCACAAGTCGAAGGTCAAACATGTGTGTCAGCTCGTATCGGAGACCAAGATTATAGAAACGTGAATTTACTAATTGTGAAAAATCTCTGTGCTGACTTGATAATAGGTCACGACATATTAGACGAGCATTCCCTTCTCGAATTTTCATTCGGTGGACCTAAAGAACCACTAAAAGTATGTAGCGTTGCAGAAGCGTCTGTCCCTGCTGTTCCACTTTTTACGAATGTCAGTCTAAATTGCAAACCTATTGCAATTAAATCTCGCCGCCACAGTGAAGACGATAAAAAGTTTATTAAAAGAGAGATCACAAAACTCCTAGCTGATGGCATTATCGAAGAAAGTACGTCCCCCTGGCGAGCTCAAGTACTAACTACAAAGAACGCTAATCACAAGAAGCGCCTTGTAATTGATTATTCACTTACGATAAACAGGTTTACACAGCTCGACGCTTATCCACTTCCCAATATGGAGGACCAAGTTTCAAATATTTCGAAGTATTCCATCTTCAGCGTGATCGATTTACAGAGTGCTTATCATCAAGTATCGATCATACAAGAAGAAAAACCATATACTGCTTTCGAAGCTGCTGGAAATCTGTACCAGTTTCGTTGCATACCATTTGGCGAAATAAACGAAGTGTCAAGTTTTCAAAGAACCATTGACTGGGTTATTCGAAAAGAAAAGTTAGAAGGTACTTTCGTATATCTCGATGACATAACCGTTTGTGGGCGATCACAATCTGGACACGACGCAAATTTGCAGAATTTTTTAGCAGCCGCACAGAAATATGGTCTTACTCTCAATAAAGAGAAAAGCAAATTCTCGCAGAATAGCATCGATATCTTAGGCTATACCATCAAAGACCATATCATAAGGCCAGATGCTGAACGGCTGCGCCCACTTCTCAATCTTTCACCGCCAAATGACACACAGTCATTACGAAGAGTGGTAGGAATATTTGCACATTATAGCAAATGGATTCCAAACTTCTCGGAAAGAATCCACGCTTTAGCAAGTACAAGAATATTCCCACTAAATAAACAACTTGTCGAAAATTTAAAAGCATTTAAAGCCGATATAGTAAAATCTTCTGTTCACGCTATCAATAACGACATACCTTTTCTCATTGAAACAGATGCATCTGAACATTCAATCGCTGCAACCTTATCGCAGGCTAATCGACCCGTAGCATTTTTCTCTCGAACCCTGAATCGAAGTGAACAAAACCACTCCGCTGTTGAGAAAGAAGCGTACGCCATAGTCGAATCGTTAAAAAATGGCGACACTTTCTTATCGGAAAACAATTTCGTTTAATTACAGACCAAAGATCGGTAGCCTTTATGTTCAATAACAAGCTAAATAGCAAAATCAAAAATGAGAAAATACAAAGATGGCGTTCAGAACTAGCTCCAATTAAATACGATATCGTTTACCGTCCAGGAAAAGAGAATAATGCTGCTGACACATTGTCGCGTGTATGCGCTGCTATCGAATCTCGTTCAACAAAACTTGTTGCCCTGCATGAAATCCTTTGTCACCCCGGCGTAACAAGAATGATACACTGGACGAGATCTAAGAATCTACCCTATTCTATTGAAGAAATCAGAAATATGACAAACTCATGTCGTATTTGTTCGGAATTGAAGCCTAGATATTACAAATCAACCGAGCCGGGCCCAAATCTAATAAAGGCGACATCTGCATTCGAAAGATTAAGTGTCGACTTTAAAGGTCCTATACCTAGTAACACAAAGAATAAATATATCCTGACAGTGATCGACGAATACTCTCGCTTTCCCTTTGCATTTCCATGCTCAGACATGAGCTCGACAACGGTCATCAAGAATCTCAATGAACTGTTTATGCTATTCGGAATGCCTGCATTCCTACATTCTGACCGTGGGACATCGTTCTTATCATCTGAAGTCAAACAGTTTCTACACTCTCGCGGTATTGCAACAAGCCGAACAACGCCGTATAATCCCCAAGGGAACGGACAAGTAGAGCGCCTTAACTCCACTCTTTGGAAAACTATCCAATTGGCCTTACGATCCAGAAAACTGCCTATAGAGGATTGGGAAAGGGCTTTGAACCAGGCTCTACACTCTATTCGCTCCCTACTCTGCACAGCCACTAACTGTACGCCGCACGAGAGGATGTTTACACACACGAGGAGATCACCAAATGGTGACTCTATACCTACTTGGTTAACAAACTCAGACCAAGTACTGATGCGGAGATTCGATCGCACTAATAAATATCAACCAATAGTAGAAGAAGTTGATCTGATTCAAGTTAATCCGGATTATTCATACGTACGTTTACCGAATGGTCTTGAAACGACCGTATCAAATCGTTATTTAGCACCATTAGGTCAAGATGGAGAAATAATCGAAAGCGAAACAGCTGATGGCGAATTAACTGATTCCATTCCACAAAATGAGCTTCCTGTCCAAGATATTGAGGTGCCACCCATAATTGTAGTGCCATCTCAAAGACAAGATAAAACGCAAGACAATACACAGATAACACGCCACACTCAGAGCTCCGGCGTTCAACAAGAGAACGCAGACCGCCTGTTCGTTTTAGAGATTACGCTGTTTCTTAAGAAGGTCAGAAGAATGTGGTATACCAACTCTTTAGTGATTTGATCATACGGCATCTTTGTATTGTAATGTCACTCATGTCATAATTTATTTTATCAAATTGCGTATCTTCTATGTTGTTGATTAAAACCGTTATTCTAAAGGTTTATCTTATTACAGCCAGACAATCTGTCTTTGGAAAGGCGCGCGAGCACTTCAGTATGCGGTCGTGCTGGATTCAAGACGGCATCATTTTTATAAAGGCCTCTGATGGCAGTCGGCACAAGGTTACTTCCCTCGACGAGCTGAAGCCCTTGTTAGACAAGTACCCTAAGGCGCCGGGCGCGACTCCATCAACGAGACGAAAAAATGTTGACGCTGCCGGGAGCTAAAAAACACAATATTATAATGCGTAAACAAGGGGTGAATATTTGATTTCTTGTTAGTTTTTCCAATTTGTGGTTTCATAGTTTAGTAATCTTTGCTTACCGTTCTGTAGTATTGCCGTCTCATAGTTATCTTTAGTTTTTGTATGTTTTATGCCCCATCTGTTTACTTATTTTATGCTCCAATTGATACGGAGTGGCGTTTGATAACCTTGACAATGTATCAACTTGTCAGATTGACGTTGGTAATATTATATTGAATTGACTTTGACGTTCCAAGAATCCGGTCAGAGTATTTTCAATTTAAGTTTTTGTTTGTGCTTTTCACATTCAGTCTCACACAAATAATATTGCCAACGTTTCGGTTCGCATCGGATCAATCGGCAGTTGGTTGTGCCACTTTTGATTTTTATTTTGTATTTTTATTTTTTTGGGAACTACTTTTTTGCTTTGCTTCTAGTTGAGTTGACATAAATGTGAACTTACGTTTTGTTAATGCCATGTTTGTTTGTTGTATTAAGTGTTGGTGTTAGCTGGCGGGTGGTGCAGTGTCTTGCACCTGTTAGTTGCTCTGTTCTTAGTAATAGTACTTATAATTTATTATATTTATATATTTATTTCAATATAATAACAAACTACTTAGATTTATGTCGGACAATGAGTCTTATTTATCTGCTAACGAATCTACTGCCTCTTCAAGCGATGATAGCTTCTATTCTTTCAGTGATACCGTTCGTGATTTTGTACAACATAATTTCAAGGATCAGTCTAATCGGTTGGTGAATGTGTGTCACATTAACTCTCAAAGTGTTCCCAGCCACTATAGTGAGCTGTATGACGTGTTTAATAATAGCAACGTTCACGCTATCCTGATCTCTGAAACATGGCTCAAACCACATCTCCTGTCCACCACTTATCCTCTTACTGGTTTCTCTGATACGGAATGATCGGATTGGTAAAGGAAGGGGTGGTGTAGCCATATACCTTCGCAGTGACTTTCCTTATAAAGTACTTGCAACTTCCTCTTCACACTATTCTGCTTCTCCTGAGTTTATTTTCCTTGAAGTCTGTGTCAAGGGAGCCAAAACCGTTATTGGTGTTGTCTACTGTCCTCCCACTGTTGATTACTTCACTGAACTCGAATCGGTACTTGAATCTTTGGGTTCAGAGTATGCATATCACATCATCATGGGTGATTTCAACACAAACCTCCTTGCCCACAACTCCCCTCGATCCCGTAAGCTCCTCCATATTATCGAGTCAGCTAGTCTGCACTTGTTGCCGCTCCTACCTACTCATCATAACATTGTCGGCGATGACACCTGGCTCGACATGATCCTCACCTCGAATCGTTCCCTCGTTTCTTCCCATGGTCAACATGACGCCCCTGGCTTTTCTCATCACGACATGATTTTCATTTCCTATATTCTGAAACCTCCCAAACCTAAACCCAAGGTTCTGTACAGGCGTTGTTTTGCACGGATGAATGTTGAGAAACTCAAGGAAGATGCGTCTGTAGTCGATTGGAACTCTATGACGGAAGCCATTTCGGTTGACGACAAGGTTGCGATCTTCAATGATGTGGTGGTCAACCTTTATGACATCCATGCTCCCGTCAAAAAAGTGAAGTTAAAACGCCCACCTGCATCATGGATGATGTTATATATGGGTGCCTCGCGCGACGCATGTGTGTGTGCGCGCGCGATCCCGTGTCGTGTCATGCATTAAATAAACCAGTGTGCTAACAGCAGCCCGTAGTTTCACTTGTCTCCTATGTATATACCTAACAGTGGCGACGAGCAAACCTAAAATGGCGTCGTTCGGTGTGTTATCGACTTTCGATCACAATATCCACGAATGGAAAACGTACAAAGGACGAATCACACCGTGGTTTATCGCTAATGACATCGACGCCAAAAGTGACGCGACAGGTACAAAAAGACGAGCGATTCTGCTAAGCGCACTCCACGACGGTACCTACAAATTGGCGGCGGATCTGGCGTTGCCGAAAGACGTACAAGAGGTACCGTACGAAGGACTGATTAAGTTGCTCGATAATCACTTCACCCCGAAACGGTGCGGGTTCAGCGAGCGACACAAATTTTACTCGGCTATGCAGCAACCAGGTGAGTCACACACGCAGTGGGCTGCAAGGCTGCGAGGACTCACCGCACATTGCGACTTCAGCAATGTAGAAGAAGCATTGCGTGACCGGTTCGTGATGGGGATGTTAGCGGGTCCCGAACGAGAGAAGTTGTTCGGCCGGGACTTGGATAGCTTGACCTTGGCAAAGGCAGTGGAGGTCGCTGAGAGCGTACGGTGCGCGCATACAGGCGCCGCCGCCACGCCGGCGGCCCCAGCGAACCAGGAACAAGTGTCCAAGATCGAAAAAGGACCAAATAGTGCTAAATCCATCAGTGCCATGAGTGAAAAGTGTACAGTGTGCGGTCGTCGCAATCATAAAACGGCGGAATGTCGATTCGCGAAGTACAAGTGTCAAAAGTGTAACGTGGTGGGTCATCTGCGTAGGATGTGTAAAAGTAAAATAAACTACGTGGCCACGGGGGATGTGAGCGAGGACGACGATGGTAAGTCGCTTTTTAACATATGTTCAGCTCAAGGGAAACCTATGACAGAAACAGTTACAATAAATGATAAAAATATTAAATTTCAAATCGATAGTGGTTCTGCTGTCTCGGTAATATCGGAAGGTACTTATAAAACTTTCTTTGTAGACATGCCCTTGCTATCATCTCGGAAAAAATTTTATAGTTACACAGGAAACATAATGGAGTGTGTAGGATATGTGCGACTACCGGTAACTTATATGCAGCGCACGCGTACACTCGATGTTTACGTAATACACAGCGGCGGCCCATCGCTACTCGGCAGAGATTTTATATCAAAATTTAACATGAAACTGATTTCGGTCAACTTCCTGAAAGATAACCAAAGTGTAGGCGAACAGTTACAGTCTCGGTTCCCGGAAGTATTTTCGGATAAGTTAGGTACTTTTAAAAAATATCGAATTAACCTACAGTTAAAGAATGATACGAAACCACTTTTCTTTAAAGCGCGCCCAGTCGCATTTGCACTACGCGACAAAGTAGATAAGGAGATAGATCGACTACTGAGCTTAGGAATAATAAAACCCGTTCAACACTCGGACTACGCGTCACCCATTGTTCCCGTACTTAAGCGTAACGGCTCGGTTAGGCTATGCGCGGACTATTCCGTAACAATTAACAAGTCATTAAAAATCGAACAATATCCCTTGCCCACCATCCATGAATTATTTTCTAAATTACATGGGGGACAACAGTTTTCAAAATTAGATTTATCAATGGCATACAACCAATTTGAACTTGATGAAGAGTCGCAAAACATGACATGCATTAACACACATCGTGGATTATTTAATTATACGCGTCTGGTGTTCGGGTTGTCGAGTGCGCCGTCTATCTTCCAGCGCGCCATGGAAACCTCGCTGTCCGGATTAGACGGGGTTTTATGTCTGCTCGACGATATTTTAATAACTGCAGAGTCAGCGGATTTACATATGAAAAAATTACATACGGTATTAGAGCGGCTGCAGGATGCAGGGTTGACACTGCAGAAAGATAAATGTGACTTTTTCAAAGATGAAATAAATTATTTAGGTTACGTAATCAATAGAAACGGCTTGAAAAAAGATCCCATGAAAGTGAAAGCTTATTGTCGACGCCCCCGTGCCTACCAACGTTAACACCTTGCAGTCATTTTTAGGACTAGTGAACTATTACAGGAATTTTGTACCACAAACATCGAGTATACTTTGCCCATTGTATGACTTGTTAAAAAAGGGAGTTAAGTGGAATTGGACCACAGCTCACGAAAACGCGTTCACCCAAATAAAAAAATATTTAACATCCGAACAAGTATTAGCACATTACAACAGTAAATCAAAAACAATATTGACGGTAGATGCTTCTCCAAACGGTCTAGGAGCAGTCCTTTTTTTTTTTTTTTTTTTTTTGTTTCGGGGTGGAAAATCCTCATGGATGTCCTCCGCCCTGGGGCGGGCGGAGGGGTCTGTCAGACTCTTACTGACTAAAAACCACCCCGGTGTTCCATCTCACACCTACGCCGAGGGTCGCGGGAACTTACGATCCTTCCGCAACCCCCGGCTGGTGCCGGCCCGCCACGGCAGGCCTCTCCTCGTACCGAGGGGGGGAGTGAGGTGTTTGACTCCCCCCGCGACGTCTAAGAGGGGCGCGCGTGGAACACTACGCGCCGCCACCTCGGGTCCGATGTATGGGGGGGTGACGGACGTCCCCGAGTCCGTCGCCCCTGGACCCATTTAGGGGGGCTGGAAGAGGGCGTTGTCCGCCCTCCGCCGACGCCCAGTGCGCCTGCTGCGGGCTGGGTGAGAGGATGTGATCTCCCTCTCCCTTTCCGCAGCCTCCTTCTGCGAGATGACTGTCTCGCAGAAGGAAACCACCGCGTCCCAGGACTCCTCGCTGCCGACCATCGAATTAACGACAGCCGGCAGCGACAGGTCACTGCCTACTCTAGAGATGAGGGCACGGCGCGGCTCCTCCCAAGCGGCACACTCTGCCAGCGTATGCCGCGCCGTGTGTCTAGGAGCAGTCCTGACACAAGTACATGACGACGGCATAGAACGACCACTTTCGTTCGCGTCACGCACACTGAATTCTGCAGAAAAACGATACTCGCAGATTCAGAAAGAGGCGACTGCAATCATATTTGGGGTAAAGCGCTATCACCAATACTTGTATGGGCGGTCAGAACCATTCGTATTACGAACAGACCATAAACCACTAATATCAATATTTGGTCCGCATAAGGGAATACCAGAGGTAACGGCTAACAGGTTGTAAAGGTATGCGATGTTTTTAAGCGCGTATAATTATACCATCGAATATGTTCGCAGCGCCGACAATAGCGCAGATTATTTATCACGGGCGAGTATACGCTGTGAGAGTGAAAGGTCCAAGGCGGAGGAAAAGGACGACACGCACGCTGCCGCCGCCGCGCTTGCTATAGACCGCGCGTCGTACGTTAACTTTGTTATCGAAGGTAATATGCCGGTGACTTTGGACGAGTTACGCGAACAAACAGCTAAAGATGTTACTCTAATGAGGGTGATTAATTATGTACAGAATGGGTGGCCAGGAAAATTATTATCAGACTTGCATATTAAACCGTATTATTTATGTCACACACAACTGTCATACGAAAACGGATGTCTCATGAGAGGTCATAAAGTAGTTCTTCCCGAAACCTTAAGAAATAAAATATTGCAGGAATTACATAGCTCACATCTTGGAATAGTGAACACCAAGGCAGAAGCCAGGTCTCGGTTCTGGTTTCCAGGGGTAGATGCAGCGTTGGAGGCAATGATTCACTCCTGTGAAATATTGTAACAACTGCGGCCGTCCCCAGGGCGAGCGCCTCTCGCACCGTGGCAGTACCCGCCAGTACCATTTCATAGGATACACATTGATTTCCTCGGACCGTTTAACAATCAAGTATATCTGATAGTAGTAGATGCATACAGCAAGTGGGTAGAAGTGTATGACGTCAGCACGTCGACCACTTCGGCAAGCGTCGTGGAAAAGTTATACGATTTTATGTCAAAGTACGGCCTACCCCACACAATAGTCAGCGAAAACGGTACCGCATTCACATCTTACGAGTTTAAGAATTTTTGCATGCTAAATGGCATCACTCATTTGACATCACCGGCCTATAACCCTGCAAGTAACGGACAAGCAGAGAGCTTTGTCAAAATTGTAAAAAAAGGCATAAAAACCAGCATTATGTCGTCACAACATAATGCAAAGCGAAAGTTAAAAGTGTTAAAGTACCTTTTTGATTATAGGAATTCAGTTCATTCTGTCACAGGTTTCTCACCGGCTGAGCTAGTTTATGGGCGAAAGCTTAGGTCACGGTTAGATTTATTTAACCCACAACCAGCGTCGACTTCGCTCATAGCCCCAACTGATAACGTTATTCGTCAACAGTGCTCGCAGATTAAGTCATATGGGGGAACAAACAAACAAGTGTTCAAACCGGGTGACCATGTATTGTATAAGAAATTTAACCACGGCAACAAATTTAATTGGAGTAAGGGAATTATACAAAAGAAAATAGGGAAAGTATTGTACGTCGTCCAAGACACAAATACTGCGTCCAAGGTAAAAAAACATACAAATCAGCTAATAATGTGCAAGGAAAATACACCACAAAAACCGCAACGACACTATGACTTTGATGACTTGGAGAATAACAACAATACAACCATAAGCAGGGCTCAAGAGCCTGTACCCGCGGGAGAGGAAAGTGTTGTGACAAACACGCCGTCGTCACCCCCACCTCCAACAATTGAACCGGGTGCCCCGGTATCAAGATGTGCGAATAGACTTTTAAGAAACATTCCTCGTGTAGATTATAAGTCCTATTTTTAAGTAATGTATAAGTTAGTTAGTTATTTTGTTGCTTATAGTATAAGTCTAATAAGGGGAGGAAATGTTATATATGGGTGCCTCGCGCGACGCATGTGTGTGTGCGCGCGCGATCCCGTGTCGTGTCATGCATTGAATAAACCAGTGTGCTAACAGCAGCCCGTAGTTTCACTTGTCTCCTATGTATATACCTAACAGATGACAAGAGGAATTCAGATGGCAATGCGACGTAGGGACCGTGCATTCCGTAAATTTAAAAGGGATCGTGCTGATGAGAACTGGGCACTATACAAGGCTGCTAGGAATAGATGTAATCAGATGATACGCAATGCTAAACGCCACCACATTCTAGATACTATCAATTCTTCTTCTTTTGCCGATACTTGGAAATTTCTTGGAACTCTTGGTATTGGTAAACCGCGACATTTAGATCTTCCTAATTCAATTGACTTGAACGATCTCAACCGTCATTTCTCCACTGTTCCGTCCATGGATCGTCTAATCAAGCAACAAACTTTGTCTCTAATTTCTGGTCTAATGCGTCCTCATATTAATCCTTTCAGATTCGTTCCAGTTGAACCGGGAGAGATCAAAAAGATCATCCTATCCATTAAATCAAAAGCGGTAGGATGTGATAATATTACCCGTGGTATGATCATAACTATACTGGATCATCTCCTACCGCGATTACCTACATTGTAAATTTTTCCCTATACACCGGAGTATTCCCTTCCCTGTGGCGCAAGGCCTATATTCGTCCGCTACCTAAGATTCCTAATCCCTCTCTTCCTAGCGACTTCCGCCCCATTTCTATCCTTCCCTTCCTATCCAAAGTGCTCGAGGCCTGCGTCCACAAACAATTCTCCACTTTTATTTATCTTAATTCACTCATTAGCCCTCTTCAGTCCGGGTTCAGGCCCGGGCACAGCACCGTTTCCGCCCTCCTTAAAGTGACTGGCGATATAAGGGCCGGACTGGAAGACATCAAAGTTACTGCACTAGTGTTGGTCGATTTCTCGAATGCCTTTAATACCGTCAGTCACGACATCCTGCTAGCCATTCTGTCCTATGTTTTGGTCTCTCCCGAGACACTGGGATGGTTCTCCTCTTACCTTCAGGAACGTCAGCAGTCCGTCCAGGTTGGGGATTCTTCATCATGTTGGTGTGATTTGGTAACGGGCGTTCCTCAAGGCGGCATTCTTTCTCCTCTTCTGTTTTCTAATTTTATTAATCTTATAACTTCCGAACTTCAGTGTGCGTATCATCTGTATGCTGATGACTTGCAGTTGTACTGTCAAGGGAAGGTTGATGAAATACCTGAAGCTATCGACAAATTAAATAGAGACTTGATAGCCATAAAAACCTGGTCTGATAGATTTGGTGTTGCAGTAAATCCTAATAAGTGTCAGGCAATCATCATTGGCAGTTCTCGGAGTATGAGTAAGGTGGATAGTACAACCTTGCCACCAGTTCTCTTCAATGGTACAATCGTTCCATTTAGTACTGACATGAAGGAACTAGGCTCGCACATTGATAGTACCCTGAACTGGCGTATCCAAGTCGCTAGGGTCAGCCAGAAGGTTACTGGAACATTGCGCTCTGTACCGACTGAAAAATTTATTACCAACGAGAACCAAGACAATGCTTGTGCAGTCCTTAATTTTCCCTATCATCGATTATGGTGATGTGTGCTACTATGACCTGAATGCAGATCTCCTCGACAAACTTGACCGTCTTCTCAATTACTGCATTCGATTCGTTTTCAATCTGCATAAATATGATCATGTCCCTGCGCATCGGTCGCTTCTTAAGTGGTTGCCTATACGCCAGCGCAGAGAGCAAAGGGCGCTGACCACTTTGTTTTCATTTCTTGACTCTCCCACTTCCCCTAGTTATCTTGCCCCCCACTTTCAGTACATTTGTGCCAACCACAATAAAAATCTACGTTCATCAAATAATCGCCTTCTTCAATGTCCCTCTCATCGCACAGACTTTATTCACTTTTCCTTCTTCGTTCAGTCTATCTCTCTGTGGAATGCGCTCCCCCTGGAAATAAGGATGGCAACCAACCGATTATCCTTTAAAATAAAAGTTCGCGAGCACATTCGTAAGAAGCTGGCAGTATCATCACAACGTTAACGTTTCCCCATTGTTTGTCTTATTTGTTTTAGTATATTCGTATATTTATGTATATATTTATTTGCGCTTATTTATATATAATTAGGTATATATTATTATATTTATAGTTGTAATAGGTATATATGTATCTTTACATTTAAATAAATATGTATTCCACAATTTCTCATAATTGCACCTACCACTGTTTGTCTCTGCATCACCCAAAGGTTGACTGGTAGAAAATGCCTATGGCATTAAGTCCGCCTCTGTGCATTTCTGTGCATGAAGTATTAAATAAATAAATAAATAAATATTGTGATTTGATTGGAGGATGAGATTGTTGAGGCTGATAAGCCTAAAACTTAGATATAAGTTTTAGTGGCCTTCCAGAGCGAGTTTGTGCCAACCTCCGTAGGTAATATCATCTGTAGGGTCGTTTTCAACGTTTAGTTAGTAGACTCCTGGACTATATAGCTTTTAACTCCTTTGCTGCCTTGTTGTAATTGAGTTTATCAAGAAAATGACGGGATTGAGTCGGTTATTTCCCGAGTAGGCACACTGGTTCTACTAGTGAGGATCACCAGTGTGTGTTCTGATGACACGTCTAGACTCGATTCGATAGTAGTGTGTAAGCTATCTATACACTTATTTATGAAGAAATCCAAGAGATCCGACAGCTTCTTTGGGTCGCTAGGCCAGTAGATACGAGCTGTAGATATCGGTTTTAAGTGATTTTCATCAACACAGCGTTTCAAATCGCGTCCACGAGTGCTAGTACAGCGGGATCCCCAAAATGTATGTTTGGCATTCCTGTCACCACCCGCAATAAAGCTATGGCCATGAGTATTGAAGTAGGTTTTGGACATGTCTGCAGTTATTTTGTGTCTTGGTGGATAGTAAATTGAAGATAGCATAATAGGGCCTGCTCGGTCCTCCAATCTAACAGAAGTAGCTTGTAAATGCACTGTAGATAAAATATGGTTTTATCAGTAAATGTCTGAGGTTCGTTCGAATGGCCAGCGCTGAGCCAGCATGCGCATTATCATCGGGATGGGGGAGTGCTTAGCTTAGAGTATTTAACACTGGAGAAAGCTTACCAACACTTTACCCTCTGTAAAAAAGTACAAGAACAAAATTAAAATGTTCTAGTACGTTCATAAAAATTACTTTCAAATCGATTTTAACGCACATCATTACATAACGTGAAAATGCCTGGTTGTGGTTTTAAAACTTGTAAAAAGCTTTAAAATTCGTCAAACTTAAATAAAGACGGAATAACCTTCCGTATGAAGTTTTTTTTTTAATATTTAGTCATGTTTTTACTGAAATTCAAAATCCTAACCCTATCCTAGTCCTATTTTTCATTCGATTCAACTACGATTTAACATGGCGGACGGCATAAATCGAGTATTTTTCACACCACCACCATGTCTCGCTTCACCTCGTTTTTATGTTCATAAGGTTCAAAATATATTTTTTTGCATTACGAAAATATGCGTCAAATCAGCAAAATTGACATGCACTTGACATGCGATTATGTCTTTTAGTAAAAAATGCTAGCGAGACTACCGAAGTGTTGGGGTCAGGTTTGAAACCAAAATTGACATGTCGATAATTTATAATACGCATCAGTAATTTTTGTTGTTTAAAAAAAAATATTTTTTTTTAATGTTCAAAGTTTTATTTTCCATTCTAATGGTTTTTTTGTTCTAAGGGGTTTTATAATTTGAAAATCTTTTGTTATGTTTTTTTTAACTTTTTTTTATGAGATTATTAGAAATGTTGTTACTTTTACTTAATTGTAGTTATATTTTCTTATTATTAAAATTTAAATATTTTATGCATCAGCTATTTTATTTTTTGGACTCGAGCGAAATTCCGAATGAATATCGATATCATTAAAAATAATCGATGGTACGGACTCTCTTTCCGGGCGAGTGGTTTCTTGAAGAGTAAAACTTCGATATGCACAAACCGTGCGAAGCCAGAAGAAAAAAAAAACTCCTTTAGCGCTTTTTGGTAGGAGAAAATCTTACGGGTTCCCGACATGCGACATGCTCACATCACCGACATGCTAATGTGACGTGTTTCACCTATATACTTACATGGTGATGTTTTAAGTTTTCACCTCTGTCGGCAATCCCCATGACTGCCTATTTTTTTAACACGCTTTTATTAGTTTCACTTGTACTAACTAACTGTAAAAAAATCTTGGAAGTCAATTTTAACCTACTTATAATTGTCGTATAGGCATGAAACTTTGTATGTATATGTAGTTAAGAAGACAATACTATAATTTGGTATCTTGGAGCTGATTTGATGATGGAGCCAGGAGGTGGACAGTGAAACTCTTCAATGGCTACTAGTAAACCCATCGAATTTAAGTTCATATGATTCGGTTTGACGAGACCAATATATTGGGCTTGGTAACGAGGGTCTGATGATGGAGCCAGGAGGTGTATAGTGGAATTCTTCAGTGGCTACTAGTAAACCCCTCGAGTTTGGGGTCATATAATTCGTTTTGATGAGTCCAATATATTGCACTTGGTGTTGAGGGTCTGATAATGGAGCCAGGAGGTGTAAGTGGAACTCTTCAGCTAGTAAATCCCTCGCGTGTGGGCTCATATGATTTGTTTTGACGAGTCCAATAAATTGGGCTTGGTAACGAGGAGTATCGGGTCAGTTCAGTCCTTGTTTTAAGCCAAATGAGCATGTTTCAGAACAGTGGAGCGAGTATGTTGATCACGACGTCCAATTCATAAATAATAACGTCGCCGAGAATCAATGTTTCGAGTTTAGTTCAGAGAATAAAATCTCCGAGATATTGAATGATGAGCTTTCGTCACTGTCCAGGGACGGATTCAATGCATTAAATATTTATAGTAAAATAGATGGGGATGACATCGAGACATGCGCACCGGATGCGGGTAAAATAGAAAATAATTTCACTAATAACCAACGAAAAAATAGTATTATTCTTAGTGTCCCCGTACGACGCATGCGTGCTAGGTCTTTAAATTATTAAAATAGAAAAGTCTTTGAATGTGCGCAAATAAACAAATTATATAAATCTCAAGCATTCGAAATATGTTGCATTAAAGATGTTGATACCGGGTTATATATATGCTGTTGTTATCGAAGCCCCGATGAAAAGAATTTAAAAATATTTATGGAAAAATTTGAAATATTCTTAGAATATTTTTTTAATAAAAAATGTATTATATGCGGTGATTTTAACATCGATCTCCTCTGTGAAAATAAAAAGCGTACAAAGTTTATAAGTCTTTTACGATGTTATAATTTCAAAACACTTATTCAATCGGCAACTTTCACTCGAAATCAGGCATCTTCTTGTTTAGATAATTTCATCACTAACTTGGACAGCACATATATTCAGGAAGTTTCCGTGGATCACAATGGCTTAGCAGATGGACATGCAGGACTTTTTTGTAATTTGACACTTCAGATGGTAATGGAAAAAAAGCCAAGCAATAACCAAAAGATTATTATTAAGAAACGGATGTTCGCAAAAAATAACCACGAAATATTTAATAAAAAAATTCTAGGTATCGACTGGTCTTCAATCAATACATTTTTAAATAAATTTCATGATGCTTTTCAGTGTAGCTTCAGAAAGCAAAAAAAAATGTCGTTTTAAATGACAACAGGAATAACAGGAATGGTACAAAATGGACCACAAAGGGTATAAGGGTTTCGAGTAAAATGAAAAGATTTTTGTGCGTAAATAATGAAAGTTGTCACAATACCATACACAATTATAAAACCAATTACGTTAGATTATTTTGGAAAGCTGTTAAAGTGGCTAAAAGTATTGCTGTAAGGGTTCAAATACAGAAAGCTAAAAATAAAAGCAAGGAAATCTGGCAAGTAGTAAATCGCCATAGAAATAAAAACAAAAAAAAATAAATTTAAAAAAGCTTATTGTGAAATTGGATGATAAAATTGTTGATGACCCCAGGGAAGTTGGAAATTTATTCGCTGAACAATTTTATTGTTATAACCACTCATTGGAGAATGCCGAGGAATGTAGTTCACTTTTCTATTTAAAAGATTCTACTGATAGGGTAGATAGTGAAATGTGTTTAACGTCCGTAACTCCTGAGGAAATTATAAAAATTGTGGGGTCAATGCCTAATAAAACTTCAAGCGGATATGATGACTTGCCTATAAGTGTTTTAAAGAAACATATTAAAGATCTTGCGCTACCTCTATCGTACTTTTTCAACAAGTGTTTCGATGAAGGAATTTTTCCGGAACAGTTTAAGATAGCGAAAGTTATTCCCTTACATAAAAAAGGTTCATTGACGGATACTAAAAATTATCGCCCTATCTCAGTTTTACCAACACTCTCGAAAATCTTTGAAAAACTAATTAAAATTCGTCTAGTTAGTCATCTCAATAGAAATAAAGTAATAAATAGAAGACAATTTGGCTACCAAAAAGGTGTTGGAACTACAGAAGCGATTAGCACTTTAATTAACGACGTGGTTGATAAACTAAATAAAAAATTTAAGGTAGCTGGAATTTTCTGCATTTGACACTGTAAATCATACATTGTTGCTTGCCAAAATGGAACATTACGGTGTAAGAGGACAGGTTCTAGCGCTTTTTCGGTCGTATTTAACTAATAGAAAAATGTTTGTAGAAATAAAAGACATAAATCAGAATAGTTTTCAAGAAGCGTATCATTCAAAGTTACGAAGGGTTTTGACAGGTGTCCCACAGGGTTCTATACTGGGCCCAATCCTTTTTTCAATTTTTACAAATGATTTACTTAACCTAGCAATAAAACTTAATTCAGATTTAAAACTAATAGCATTTGCAGACGACACCAATGCTGTTGTTAGTGAAAGTACTGCAGAGGCTTTAAGGAATACTAAAGGGTGGGCCATAAATTTTTGCACATTTGAAACATGAATAGAAATAAAACTACAAATGTTATTTTGTTGATCATTTATTTAACGTAATAAACGTATATAGAATTTTATTTTTAAATGACATCGTCGAGATGTGTCCCGTCTCGTCGTTTGCACTCCTGCAATCGACTACGCAAACTTTGGAAAACTCGCTGACACATGCTGCGAGGGATCGCGGATATCTCCTCGTTGATGTTTTCTTTTAATTGGGATATGGCCGTCGGTTTATTAAGGTACACTCGACTTTTCAGGTATCCCCAAAAGAAGAAATCGCAAGGTGTAAGGTCCGGGCTTCTTGGAGGCCATGGAATATCACATCTGCGAGAAATCAATTTGTTTGGAAACATTTCTTTAACCACCGGAAAAGTTACATTTGACGTATGGCACGTTGCTCCATCTTGTTGTATCCAAGTCCTGCTGTTGTATCCTTCAAATTCATGTAACTGTAGTGTCAAAAACTCTCGCAACATCTTCACGTATTCCACTGAGTTCACTGTTACGTTATTTCCTTGATTATTTTCAAAGAAATACGGACTGATTATACCCTTTGCTGAGATGGCAGCCCATACTTTGCCGTTTGCTCGAACTTCTTGACCCCAAGCTTTGATTAAATGAACATTTGGACACTCACTTACACGGCGTAATCCGTATTCAATTCTAAATAGGCGTCGTACATAACGTAGGAATCGTTATTTTTGTAAAATTGGTTTACACAAAACGCACGCTGTTGTCCCGTGAAGCGCTGCATCGTGACTAAAACTACATGAAGCGCCGCACAACTCCCCGCTACCCGCGTGCCCCTCCCTCTAACGGTTTTTGAGAAATCAAGTGTTACTATTTGCAAAAATTTTTGGCCCACCCTGTATAAACACGGCTCTTGAGTCTTTTCAAAAATGGTTTACAGCAAATAAGTTAATAATTAATACTAAAAAAACGAACATCGTACTGTTTAAGTCTACATCACGTGGTAGTGATAATTTAGACGTTACGTTAAATGGCGACAAAATAGATATTGTCGACTCAGTAAAATTTTTAGGAGTTCATATTGATTCATTATTAAGTTGGAAAAATGAACTAAAAGCCATAGACGGGTCAATATCAGCATGCTACGCTCTCAGGAGCCTACGAGAAGAACTTAGCACAGATATTTTAAAATCAGTTTACTATGCACTGGTAGAGTCAAGATTGAGATATAGTATTCAGCAATGGGGAAATAGCTACAAGTATAATTCTGATAGAGCATTTGTGATACAAAAGAAGGCAATCAGAACAATAGTTCGTATTCCCCAAATTGAGTCCTGTCAGAAACATTTCCAAAATCTATCAATACTTACAGTACCTAGCCTTTACATTCTTACAGTATTGACTAGCCTAGCGAAACACATAAGTGATTATGAAACCCAGGACGAAAGACTTAAAAGGGAAAGCATAAGGAACCAATATTTGAAGCATAACGTGAACACCAAATTAAATATTGTAACACATTGTGTACAGTATCAAGCGGTAAAACTATTTAATTGCTTGCCTAAGGACATAAAACAACTGCTATATAAAACCACCTTATTTAAAAAAACCCTAAAAAACTTCTTACTGGAAAAATGTTTCTATTCCGTGGATGAATTCATGACAACATTAGTGTAATGGTGATTTGCTGTCCTAAATTGTTTCAACTTTTTCTTTTATTTTTTTTTATGAAAGTAATGACATACGTTTTGACTTTCGATGAATTTTTGTCATGACATGACTAAATATTTCAATGAATTTTATGTAAATCATTTCTGACAATGAATTTGAATTGTATGATGAATTTAAATGAATTATTATATTATTGAACATTAATGATTATTTATTAGTTTATATGGCATGTTTTCTTACTGGACTGCCTCGTTGGTCTAGTGGTCGCAAACGCTACTGCTGAGCATGAGGTCCTGGGTTCGATTCCCAGGTCGTGCAAAGTGTTATTGGGTTTTTCTATCTGGAATTTCTCAGTAGCAGCCCGGAGTCTGGATTTGTGCCCGGTAGATGGTAATAGGCTCGCCCCCTATTACATGGGACTTAAGCATAACTGGCGAAATGTGGGTGTATGTACTATAGGTACACTTTTGCCCAACCCTTCGAAGAAACAAGGCGTGATGTTATGTTATGTTATGTTTTCTTAATGGATTTAATGTAGTATGATTTTAATTTCTGACGTTTGATGAATGTTTGGTATGACATGTTTAAATATTTTAATGAGTTTTAGGTACCTAAATGATTAGAATTTTTGAGATAGTGTTTTTTTTTGTTTTATGTAACACATTCAGACACAATGTAAATTGTTATTGAATAAATGAAATGAAATAGGCACAGTTCATCAAAAACATCAACAAAGAAAAAGAGTTTTTTTTGTTAAAAATACCAAAAAGAAAAACTGTGTTTTTAAACAAAATAATTTTAAAAGAAGGCCTAGGAATATAGATAAAAAATTTATAAAGACGTTTTCCATTATAAGGTACAAGTTTTTGAAATTAAATAAGCCACCTTTTAAATTATTTATAGATACTTTTATTAATAACAATGAATGGAAACTTTTTCTTTTAAGAATCATCTAACCTTTTCGATTGTCTTGTAATGCCATGTAAATATTTTCTTTTTATGTCATTTAACTGTTATTGTCATGTCAATGTAATTTAGATGTAAACATCATTTATATTAGCTCATTATTTTAGTTTGGTCAATGTTATATTATACTAATGTATTGTTTGTGTGTGTTTCATATGTACGAGACACATCGGATGCGGCGGATGGGAGAGCCTCTGAGGGGCCACGCCTCTTAGCCCTCCTCCGAGCTTGAGGGAGAGCTTCATCTGGGCTTCATCAGCGCGTCATCTGCGCGCTTCGTCTTCTATGTTTAATATTCGCACGGCCCAGAATAGAATGGTCATCCTCCAGATTTATTAAGGCGTATTAGAAGAGGGAAATAGTTATTTGAAACTGTGGTTCCAGTCTTGAACGGTGGGGATAAGCAGTTCGAGTTGAAACCAACCTTGCTGACGGGACGTAGTCCTTGCGAGGTGTGTCAGGTTGGCACAACTGGTCCAACTGATGATTGTAGACCCACAGTTTGGTCAGAATTGTCTGACGGTCAATGGAGCTTAGTGACTTCGCGATATTTTGAGATTTTTTCCTCTGTAGTGTGGCCATGAGTTAGGACTTCATATGAACTATTGCTTCTTGAGCTTTTACCTCCCTCACGCTCATCAACGTCCGGTGTGGTTAAAGTTTAGGTTGATTAGTTTAAATTTTCTTCCTTAAGCCCCATCTGGGCAGATGTGAATTGTCACGTCCTATTGTTAACACTTAAGGGGCACGTTGGATCCTTTTTGCCTGTGTGGTTTTTGGCCAACGAGGTTGGGACAGCAAAACGTTAGTTTGCGTGGGTGCTTTGTGGCACATATTAAGGATTAGTGTGACGGACGCTCGGCAGAGTGCCGGAGCTTCGCGGATCGTTATTGATGAGCCCAGCTTTCTCCTGTAAGAGATAGACCCCATGTTGTATATTTCAGCCCACGCGTAGGTCCTTCTTCGGTTAGGCGTAGGCAGGTTAAATCAGTGGTTGTCTTAATGGTCGTTTCCTATGGATAAAATGGGGCACGCTGGTAGCCCAATTTATCCAGTAGGGGCGTAGCTGATTTAGAGGCTTTAATTGAGCCGGCCTTCCGCTTGAATCCTCCTCGGATTGTGACATTGGCTGATAAGACAAACACTGGTTTATATGTCGAATAGGTTTAAATTATGACATATGGTCATCTTGTTTTATATTGAGTCAGTGCGGTGCTAGCTTTACCCCTAACAATGTAATGTGCTTTCATATAAGCCAATAAATAATAATAACAGTGCTTCTGTGTGTCTCATTGATATATCCACCAACACACCTCGGAGTCGAGACCAAACAGACAACGTGGTGACTTGCCTATAGTATCATGTCAGGTCACTACAGTACCTATGTATTTATCTTATCGTATACGAATCTTTTGACAGAATAAATTGAGAAAAGTAGCCGTCATTTTGTTTTCTTTTTACCAAACTACGGCAAAGCCAAAGGAGGTTGAGACATGAATGTTCATTTGTTCCCTCATAATTCCTAAACTGCTCGGCGTATTTTGACAAACGAGGTATTCTTAGCAGCGTCATGTTGTTCCGTGCCGTGGGTTATATAGGGTGTTAAGGCGATCTATACCTAATATTGCATCACTTTGATTCAATAATAAGCAAATAAATAGTGATTGTTTAAAGCCAAAAAAATTATATATTGTAGTTGACTATATGTACTTTGACTTTTTGTGGTTCAAAACATGATATCGAAAACTTCGCTCGATCAAAAAAAAATCGGAAGAGGAGTCTAATCGATGTTTTTTTTTATGTTTTTCTAATTTTGCTTGAAGCTTATGAAAGCAATACTTCCAAAAAATATATCTTTAAAAAGTTCATAACAAATAGAAGAACAATAAAATGTGTGGTTACATTTTGCAAAATAGTTAAATTCATTTAATAATAAAATATTATATAATACAGCGCCTTGCGCACTGCGATTCAGTCGCCCGACGGGACTTGACGAGGTCGGACCTATGTCGGTTTTTCTAGCGCACGGCTGTTCCGCTAATTTATCGAACAATTCATTCGTAAGACATAGTGTAAATATGTGTAATGTTTGTTTGTTGTATTAAGTGTTGGTGTTAGCTGGCGGGTGGTGCAGTGTCTTGCACCTGTTAGTTGCTCTGTTCTTAGTAATAGTACTTATAATTTATTATATTTATATATTTATTTCAATATAATAACAAACTACTTAGATTTATGTCGGACAATGAGTCTTATTTATCTGCTAACGAATCTACTGCCTCTTCAAGCGATGATAGCTTCTGTTCTTTCAGTGATACCGTTCGTGATTTTGTACAACATAATTTCAAGGATCAGTCTAATCGGTTGGTGAATGTGTGTCACATTAACGCTCAAAGTATTCCCAGCCACTATAGTGAGCTGTATGACGTGTTTAATAATAGCAACGTTCACGCTATCCTGATCTCTGAAACATGGCTCAAACCACATCTCCTGTCCACCACTTATCCTCTTACTGGTTTCGTTCTGATACGGAATGATCGGATTGGTAAAGGAGGGGGTGGTGTAGCCATATACCTTCGCAGTGACTTTCCTTATAAAGTACTTGCAACTTCCTCTTCACACTATTCTGCTTCTGCTGAGTTTATTTTCCTTGAAGTCTGTGTCAAGGGAGCCAAAACCATTATTGGTGTTGTCTACTGTCCTCCCACTGTTGATTACTTCACTGAACTCGAATCGGTACTTGAATCTTTGGGTTCAGAGTATGCACATCACATCATCATGGGTGATTTCAACACAAACCTCCTTGCCCACAACTCCCCTCGATCCCGTAAGCTCCTCCATATTATCGAGTCAGCTAGTCTGCACGTGTTGCCGCTCCAACCTACTCATCATAACATTGTCGGCGAAGACACCTGGCTCGACATGATCTTCACCTCGAATCGTTCCCTCGTTTCTTCCCATGGTCAACATGACGCCCCTGGCTTTTCTCATCACGACATGATTTTCATTTCCTATATCCTGAAACCTCCCAAACCTAAACCCAAGGTTCTGTACAAGCGTTGTTTTGCGCGGATGAATGTTGAGAAACTCAAGGAAGATGCGTCTGTAGTCGATTGGAACTCTATGACGGAAGCCATTTCGGTTGACGACAAGGTTGCGATCTTTAATGATGTGGTGGTCAACCTTTATGACATCCATGCTCCTGTCAAAAAAGTGAAGTTGAAACGCCCACCTGCACCATGGATGACAAGAGGAATTCAGATGGCAATGCGACGTAGGGACCGTGCATTCCGTAAATTTAAAAGGGATCGTGCTGATGAGAACTGGACACTATACAAGGCTGCTAGGAATAGATGTAATCAGATGATACGCAATGCTAAACGCCGCCACATTCTAGATACTATCAATTCTTCTTCTTCTGCCGATACTTGGAAATTTCTTGGAACTCTTGGTATTGGTAAACCGCGACATTTGGATCTTCCTAATTCAATTGACTTGAACGATCTCAACCGTCATTTCTCCACTGTTCCGTCCATGGATCGTCTAATCAAGCAACAAACTTTGTCTCTAATTTCTGGTCTAACGCGTCCTCATATTAATCCTTTCAGATTCGTTCCAGTTGAACCGGGAGAGATCAAAAAGATCATCCTATCCATTAAATCAAAAGCGGTAGGATGTGATAATATTACCCGTGGTATGATCATAACTATATTGAATCATCTGCTACCCGCGATTACCCACATTGTAAATTTTTCCCTATACACCGGAGTATTCCCTTCTCTGTGGCGCAAGGCCTATGTTCGTCCGCTACCTAAGGTTCCTAATCCCTCTCTTCCTAGCGACTTCCGCCCCATTTCTATCCTTCCCTTCCTATCCAAAGTGCTCGAGGCCTGCGACCACAAACAATTCTCCACTTTTATTCATCTTAATTCACTCATTAGCCCTCTTCAGTCCGGGTTCAGGCCCGGGCACAGCACCGTTTCCGCCCTCCTTAAAGTGACTGGCGATATGAGGGCAGGACTGGAAGACACCAAAGTTACTGCACTAGTGTTGGTCGATTTCTCGAATGCCTTTAATACCGTCAATCACGACATCCTGCTAGCCATTCTGTCCTATGTTTTGGTCTCTCCCGAGACACTGGGATGGTTCTTCTTTCGATGTTTTGCTTGGCATTCTATGCTCTCTTAATATATCTCCATCGGTAATCGACTGGTTTCGAAGTTACCTGTTCGGTCGGCGGCAACGTATTTGCATCGGAGAGACCTTGTCTTCCTGGAGTAATACTTCTGCCGGTGTACCACAGGGTGGCGTGCTATCCCCTTTACTTTTCGCAGTTTTTATTAACTCAATCTCCAACGAACTAATTTCTTCCTACCATCTTTATGCAGATGATTTACAAATTTACTCTCGAGCTCCTCTTGGAAATCTGGCAGAGGCTATCTTAACAATTAATCGAGATCTGGCCCGTATATGCGACTGGAGCAAGAGGTATGGACTTAGGGTCAACCCCATAAAGACGCAGGTTGTGGTAGTGGGCAGTTCTAGAACGGTCTCAAGAATCGACTGGACGACTCTTCCCCAAGTTTCTTTTGACAACTCAGTTATTCCCTTCAGTGAGAAAGTAAAAAACTTGGGGATATTCATTGACAAGAACTTCTCTTGGACTGCCCAGCTACAGGAGGTTAGCCGTAAGCTTTTTGCTTCCGCTGCTTCTTTGAAGAGACTGCGTAATTTTCTGCCGACTGCCACCAAGATTGCGCTTGCACAATCGCTTCTTCTACCCATCCTTGATTATGCTGATGCCAGCTATTTAGACCTTACTCAAGACCAACTCGATAAACTTGAGCGGCTTCAAAATTTTTGTATAAGGTACATATACGGTTTGCGCAAATATGACCATGTTTCCGAATTTCGCGTGAAGCTCAAGTGGTTACCAATTCGCCTCCGCCGGAATGCTCATATTCTTTCCCTTTTGTATAATGTGCTCTTTTCCCCTTTCACCCCTCTCTATCTCAAGAAACGCTTCCAGTTCCTTTGCGACTCCCACACGAAATCCTTAAGGTCATCAGATAACTTGAAGCTTAAAATGCCTATGCATTCCACAACTTTTCTTGACAAATCCTTTACTGTCCAGGCCGCTCGTTTGTGGAATGCATTACCAGTTCCAATAAAGCGCGCGCAATCACTGCCTGTGTTTAAACGACTCGTGAAGGAACATTACTTGTCGTTGTGATTTTGTTCTCGTTGCTGGCTGACAGTCTTCTTTTGTTTTCGTCTCTTAGATAATATTTAGTATGTATGTATCTATGTATATATTATATGGCATATTTATCTACTATATA
Source organism: Fissipunctia ypsillon (assembly GCA_947568875.1). NCBI lineage: Eukaryota > Metazoa > Arthropoda > Insecta > Lepidoptera > Noctuidae > Fissipunctia > Fissipunctia ypsillon. The sequence continues at coordinate 10,796,317 of OX387644.1, read as the reverse complement.
GCATATGTATGTATCTGTGTATCTATTATAGTATACTGTACTTATATACTTTTAATTTTCACCAAGAACAACCCCATTTAATGTCCATAAAATCACTGTCCATTCCAAGGTTGCCTGGAAGAGATCGCAGTATGCGATAAGGCCGCCAATTGTATATTTTGTAGTTTAAGATGTATCTTTATATAATGTGTAATCTGGTGTACAATAAAGTATATATAAATAAATAAATAAATAAAGTATGAACGCGCTTTGTCGTTAGTTACGATTTCTGCCAAGCCGCGTCAAAGAACTTCGTTCCAATGAGTTTACCTACTGCCTACACGACACGCTTACCTATACTGTGACACATTTTGGGTTCATGCAAGTTCACGCTGGCGAGGTAAGCGCACGGCTCGCTCCGTGGGTAGGTTGGTAGCGTTAAATACCTACTTCGCAGGGTCTACCTCGCCTTAAGTATACGGTTGAACATACGTGTTTAGGCCCAATAACAAGACCCAGGCCACACGAATATTTTAAAATTACTTTTTTTATTCGAAATTTTTCGTTGCTCAAACTTCAATTGTCAATAATTTTCTTTAAAAATAAAAAACTGGCTACATGCTTTTTGTTTTCATCTGGAATAATTGTAGAATATAAAAATCCTAGTCACTGTGGTGAACTGTCAGTTGCAGGGACCGACATGACCGTTATTGCGTAGGTGACTGAGTCCTATTAGGGGGAGATTAGATAAGTCTAACCTCCCCCTAGTAGGACTCATGCCCGTTTTCACCGACATCCCAAGTTTAGGGGATCCCATAAGAACGGTTAGGGGGCTGTTAAAAGGTGGTTTCTTTTTCACCAACAGTAAGGGGTCAGTTATACGTTAAAAGGTCCCCTAAATTTAGGTGGGGGAAATCGATAAGTTCAAAGACGAATCAGTCACTACTATCGAAAACAAAATGTCACTTAGTTATGTGTCCTCTAGTTAAGTGGTAAAAATGATTTTGAAACGAAATTTAATTTAGGGGCTAGTTTGGGGGAGCTTTTAAGCTAAAGGTCCCATACGTAGGTGGTAGAATAGGGGATGTCGGTGAAAACGGGCATCAGTCAGCTACGCATACGTTATAGTACTTATACTACAACAATCCACAATCCGGATGGACTATTACGGTACCGAGATTTAAAAAATAGACTATTGGATTTTTAACTGTTAATTATTACTCTTAACGGTTCTACTACATATTTTACAATAAGATCACAGCTTGTCGGCTGACTGTCAACTTACACCTGTTTTTTCCCAATTTCTTTATTCAAATCAATGCTCGTCTTTTTAAACTAAACATCATTTAAACCCGCGAAGGTTGCATGCTTATGGTACGCCCGATTAAAACCTCTACATCAGCTATGCCCCTACTGGATAAAATAGGGCTACCGTAGTGTCCAATTTTATCCATTTAAGACAAACACTGAAATAACCTACCTACTATACCTATGAGAACAATAAAATTACCTAGCACTAGAAATCAAATTAACAATATGAGGTAGGTATGTCCCTTGAAAGAGAAAGCTAAAGTCGGGACGAACGAATCGCGATAAACTGACATCACGACAAGTGTCAGTTATGTTAAATATTAATATGTACCAATGTGCACTAACACAAACCAACGTTATTATACTTAAGCCTCGTCGGATCAAAATTAGTTAAAAAGATCAGCCACATCTTCCTAAGAACAAACAAAATGACATGACAATTCATACCAGCCCAGAAGAGGTTAAAATAAAAAAGAACATAACATCATCCATCATCATCATCATTCATCATCATTTTTACCTCATCGGACGATATTGAGCCAGAGGGAGGGAAAAGGGCAAGAAGTAAAAGTTCATACTCTAGAGAAAAATATCTCAGCTAAGCTACCCTGAACTTACTAAACTTAAGCTCCATTGAATGTCAGACAAACTTTGCAAAGGCTACGCCCCGTTAGTAAAGCTGGTCACAGCTCAGACCAAGTGATACCCCCTCTTTAGGAGGGACCACAGTTTTTCAAAACTATTTCCCTCATCTAACTCGCCTTACTAAATTCTGGAGGATGTTCATATGCTAACTCGGGCTATCAAAACACGACTATTGAAGACGAAGATGTTGGTTCACTCCCTCAGATTCGTTGAGCGCTGCGAGGTATGAATAACGCTCCCGGCCGCATCCAATATAGCGCGTACAATAAGAAACGAATACAAATAGCACTGCATTAATATATAAAACCAAGTTATTAATATGTTACTGCTGTTCTTACAAAAGTAATGCAGTGACATGATGAGATGCAACCAATGACTGTGATATTTACACAATTCTTAAAAGAAAAAGTTTCCCTGTTAATAAAAATATCTCTAAACCTCCTTTCATTCAATTTAAAAAAAATGTACTTTAAAATGGAAAACTTCTATAATATGTTTATTAGCTTTTCTAGACCTTCTTTTTAATTCATATACTTTTGGAACGAAGTTTTTAATTTTAGTTATTGTAACATGTAAATCCTTTTCCTTTACCAGTGCGTAACGTAGAGCAACATGGGCCACCGGCGGACCGGAGGGGATTAGCCACAGTGGCGTGCCTAGGTGTAAAAATTAGGGCAAGCCTATGCATATAAAAAAAACACTACGTGTACATCAATTGTTTGTAATTTCTAACTACACATTGTTTACGATGTAAATAATATTTATAATTACTCACAATATCAACAGCCATAAATCTTCATTCTTCGCTTCTTTACCACAGACAGATGACAAAAATCAAAGCACACGGAAGGCATGGTATTATTAGATAGATTTACAGATACATATCAGCAATGACATACCTTTAGTGGCTTTGATAAAAGCCGTTTGTTTGTTGTCAATTCGTTAGAAAGCATTATCCTGGCGCCTGCTTTGATTTGTACAATCAATTATGTGGTCCTTACAAAATATAAAAATGACTTTCTGTAATCTAAATCAAAACGTCTATCTTTCTGTAAAAATGATTTCATTACATCAGCGTAAAAAGTTTGTGAATGTATTAATTCTACCAGCTGTTTTTTTAAAGATGAAAAAGCACGTTCCGCGGAACAACTTGTCGCAGGAATGGTCACAATTAAATGAGCTAACTTTAAAAGTTCTGGAAAGGCATCCTGAAGGCAATTTTTATGTATGAAATCAATCAAAGTGAAAATATTGTGCTCGTTTAATTCAGAAAGGAAGGGCTAAGTTTTACTTTACCAGCCATCGAGTTGGGAGTCTATAATTTTTTTACAGAAAGATCATATTAATAGAAGTAAGCTTGTAAAGCCCCACGTAAAGTTTTAAGTTGCGGAGATAAATGGTTTACAAGAAAAAAATAATCAAAATCGTAAAAATTTAGCAATATCTTGTCACTTTTGACATTTTGTCTCGTCATTAAGTAAGGGTATACGGATATGCTCCAAACGCAAACGCCAATTACTGTGGAAATATAGACTAACGAAAAATCAAAAAGATAAAACAAAATTTAAAGACTATTCAAAAAGACTCCGAATTAAAATTAAAAAAACCCAAAAGGCACAAAACAATTATTATATTAATTCAGCTGCAAACAAAGGAAAGGCAATATGGAAAATAATAAATAATTATAAAACAGTAACTCCGAAAGATAATATTACACAACTTAAAATAAAAGACCAACTGGTTACTGTGCCTAAAGAAATAGCACAATCATTCAACAATTACTTTATTGACGAAATACAGTCTATCGCCAGGGGTACAGCTGCAAAACCACTAACCTATAATAAAAATTCAAATTCCATTTTCTTAAAACCAACCAATCCACAAGAAATAGAGCAAATCATAAAAGAATTAAACAACACGAATAGCACAAAGTATGATAACATAAGTACGAAAATAATAAAACGTGTATCTAGTCACATATCTCCAGTTATTAGTCACATTATCAATCTATGTCTTGAACGTGGTGTTTTCCCTTCAAAACTGAAAACAACCATTATAAATCCAATATTTAAAAAAGAAGATAGAGGGGATATGCGTTTTTACAGGCCGATCGCATTAATACCAGTAATCGCAAAAATCATGGAAAAGGTTATATATAACATTCTGTATAATTACTTTGAGGTCAATAACTTATTTACTAATGAACAATTTGGTTTTCGAAAAGGAAGATCCACCAACGACGCTCTTCTTAATTTTCTTAAGAAAGTAATGACGGGACTGGATAGCAAGCAACAAATAACAGCTATTTTTATGAATATGACTAAAGCATTTGACCATGTGGATCATAATATCCTACTTGGCAAATTGGAGAGATATGGGATAAGAGGGATTGCCTTAAATCTTATTAAATCATATTTATCTAACACGTATCAAATAACACAAATAACTAAAATAGATAAAGATACAAAATTCGAACAAATATATGAGTAAGAGCCTAAACTCGTTAAATTTGGAGTGCCCCAGGGAAGTATTCTTGGGCCTCTTCTGTTCATTATCTATATTAATGACCTACCAAGCTCTATAGACCAGGATATTATATTATTTGCTGACGATAGCACAGCTATTTTTGCTGATAGTGGTCAAGAAAATTTTGAACTACAAGTGAATAAATCTCTTGAATATATTATAAACTGGCTGACCATGAATAACCTAAAAATAAACATTGATAAAACAAATTATATGTCCTTCACAAATAAAAATACAAATTCAAACAAAATCAACGTAAACTATAAAGGCAAAGCAATAAATCAGGTCAAAAACACAAAGTTTTTAGGAATCCACATCGACTCAGAACTTAACTGGAAAATGCATGTGGATGGTGTCTGTAAAAAACTCAACCAATTTTCATATGCTCTCTATGTACTTCGGAAAGTTGTAAATGTAAAATGTGCTACTAAATGTTTATCATGCATATGTAGGTTCCACACTTAAATATGGATTATTATGCTGGGGTAACTCTACCAACAGAGACTTTGCATTCAAAGCCCAAAAAAAAAGTATTCGAAGCATAATTGTGTGGGTTAAAACAGACCGAATAATGCAGGGAAGAATTTAGAAGGTTAAAAATCTTAACCCTAGCGTCAATGTATATATTGGAAGCAGCATTGATCACAAAGCGCAATATCAGTAATTACGAGACAATGAGAAGTAGAGACACAAACGAGACACAAAAATGAACTTAGGGCAGTAAAGTGCAGAACAATTAAGTTTAAATCAAGCATATTTGGTATAGGTGTCAAAATGTATAATAAATTACCAAACTCTTTTAAAACTATTGAAACGTTAACTACTTTTAAATACAAACTCAAACAATTACTGATACAGAAAGTTTATTACACAATCAATGAATTTCTAAATGATAAATGTTTTGACTAAAATTTATTTCAAATAATAACTATACTACTTATTTACATCTTGAGATGAAAATATATTTATATCTTAGTATAAATTGTAATAAAATAATAATTACAATTCATTTGTTTTCGCGCTTCACCTTCACCCCGGAAACATTTAGTTCGCGCGAGTCAAGATAACGAGACCAGACAGTCATCAATAGAGATGACATTATTACCCGATAACAACGGGATAAGCGGAATAGATTATAAATGAAGAGTCAAGATAACGAGACCAGACAGTTATCCATAAAGATAACGCTAACGACCCGATAACGACGGCGACGGAATAAACTCTACAACATACCACTGTATTACTAACACGCTTTGAGAATAAAATTATTTTTATCTCAATCACCAGTCTCAGTCTTTTAACTGGCGCCCAACGTTACAGGCATTTCTTGAAGAAACTATCAATCAAGGCGACGTGCTGAATTGCTGTATCTCCGCTATACCAGACACCGAACCAATAAGATTACTCTATCAAACCTGCCCAGAACCTACAAATAAAGAAAAGACTTCTCCTGCAAGGTGACGCTGACTCAGAAAAGCTCTTCTCCGTACACATCAAAGTGACGCTGGCTAAGAAGAACTTCTCTTCGTACATCACAGTATAGAAGCTCATCGGAGTAAATCGACGGACTTCAAAGACCCGACTCTACGAAGCCTCTACTACATCCAGATGAAGACAGTGATAGCTCTCATCATTCTCACAACACAACTGTAAGTACACGTGATTATTTCCCGATTAAAACAACTTCAAACTGGCATTCACTCCTTCAGGTAGAGAATTATTGACCACCCCAAAATTAATAATGACGTCACCCGTAGACTCCAACTCCCAAATTAGACCAGAAAGTAATATTCCTATTCCCCAGTTCTCTGGACAAGGTGGAGAAAGGTACCTACACGGTTTTATCACCGCAGTAGAACGTTTCATCCAAATAACCTCTCGCACAGTTGCGCAAAAAGTAAATATAATCTTGTCAAAGATAACAGGCAATGCGGCTACACTCATATATAGCTACCCTCATAACTTTACTTGGTTAGAAATTAAAGAAATCCTAAAACAACAGTATGGATCATGGAATAGAACGATAGATGTGTTTCAGGAAATTAATAATTTAAGACCGAGCTCATCAAGCTTAACTAACATTATATACGAATTACAAATGTTAATAGCTGAAGGGTGTACAATTAACCAACATGTACACACCGGTTTAAAAGAAATAGCTAACCAAAAGTTAATATCACTCCTACCACCTGAATATAATCATAATCCTCGCTCTGGCAGTCCGTGCGACAACACGTAGCTTTTTGTGCTCCGTTTAATAAAATCTAAACGTCCGGAAAAGTTAACCTGTAGTCAAGAATTATACACCGTTGTGTACCTAATAGTGCAGTCAATACAGTGCGCGTTCCCGATCGTGAATTAACCAAAAATCCGATGATGTACCACAGTTTTAGTGAACAACAATCCTAACGAAAAAAAAAAACGTACTGCTTTAAAAACGGCGAAGCGCATGAGTCACCCTGTTAACGCATTTAATTGACGACCGCACGTCCAACATCGGCCACAAGACACGTTCGGCTCCACATCGGCTGCGCTCGGCTGTCACATCGTATCAACCTGCTGCTAATAACGAGCGCGCAAAAATTACCTCTACCTACATAATTTTACTTCGTGAGTACGATTTAATATTAGTGCCGAAAATTGCATAGTCACCACTACTTTGTTCTATTAAATGCTTACATACTATTAATTTACGATGCTACGCTCGCCTCCAAATTCGCCACTACACAACTCTGAACCGAACTTGTCTGCATGTTCTTCCCAAGAAAATATAACACAGAGGAAAAGAAAACGCGAGAACGACGAGTTAGAAAGAATGGAAACCATGATGATAGAGATGAAATCCATGATTTCTGACTTAGTAGGTGAACAATCGAGTAACAACGGAAAAATAGATGCCTTACAAACTGCTCTCGATGACATTAGATCCCAAAATTCGATTATTAGTGCTCAAAACTCAGAAATTAGGCTGCAAAACGACGAAATTAAAAATGATATGATATTTCTTTCCGCCAAATACGATGACGCCTTGAAGGAGATAAACAATCTACATTCTAAGTGTGACACCAACCAAAAAGTCATTAAAACCTTAGAACAAAAGGTCGACATCCTTGAAAGAAATATGAAAGCAGGATCGATTGAAATAAAAAATATTCAACCTACAAAACCTGAAACCTGTGAAACTCTTACAGAATCAATTCAGAAACTCGGTAATGTCATTAACCTCCCCGTTTCAAGTTCGGATATAAAAAATATCTTCCGTCTGAAGAATAAGACAGAGTCACCAGGCACCGTTATTGTTGAATTCACGACGCCTGCTCTCAAGGATCAATTCTTATTGTCTACAAAAAACTTCAATAAAAACAATAAGGATAATCGCCTAAACAATAGCCATCTGCAAGAAAAAGGTCCTAAGCATCCATTGTACGTATCCGAAGTCCTAACTACTATGGGTAAACGTCTCCACTACCTCGCGCGTGAGTTTATAAGAAGTAGCAACTACGAGCAATGTTGGACCTCCAATGGGAAAGTCTATGTTCGAGAAAAACAAGGGATGCCCAGCCGACTTATTAAATCAGAAGAGGATCTAACAAAACTACGCAAGCAAAAATGACTAGTTTACCGTACTATATGTCTTGTTTATAAGGATATTTCTCAAATTTTGTCTCAACTTAATATAATATTAATGTCATTAACTACTATTAGCACTCAACTCTCACCCACCCACACACTACACTATATTCTAATAACCAAATATACATCACACATTTACTTGCAAATAACGTTATTAAGTTTTTCCCCAGATATCAAACGCCTTTGTAAAACTAGTAGCAAAGTTTTTCTCCATCTAAACCTTGCTAAGCAAATATTGAAGTGCGCTAAATATCTAAAATACATATATACAAACCACAAACACACCCTGATCATACTCAAATCACACATACACACACACATCTACACTGCACACGTAATTTTCTTGATTGCCTACCAACATAATGCAGGATCACCTAACATTATTACCTTCCCTACCTGTGCCAGAAATAGCGCCTACCTAAAACATTTAGCAATGATTTTTAGTCTATCCATATCACTGATATTTTTAAATGTAAACAAGAATAAATTATTATTTATCATTCGATAATTTACTAAATAATTGCTCTAACATAGATTCCGTCTCTGTGTCGGATTCAACCACATGTGACCTAGACAATTGCATTCCATCCAATAGTAAGCCCAATGACTCGCTCAAAATTCTTAATCAAAATATTAGAAGTATCTCAAAAAATATGTCAGGCCTACACACGATACTAGCTAGGACTAAAATAGTTTGGGATATAATTACCCTAACGGAATGTTGGCTGCCCAACACTCACACTATTCCTGATTTGACAGGTTACAACTCTTTCTCATCCAAAAACAATAATACTCAGAATGAGGGAGTAGTAGTCTATGTACACACATACCTTAACGTTTCTGTACACGAACCCTCTTTTTCAGATGCAAACTGTCTCATGATAAAAGTAGACCACAACACTATAGTACTAGCAATCTACCGCCCTCCAAGCTACAAAGACATTACCAACTTTCTAAATTCCTTAAACATGACTTTAACTAGTATCGCGCACTTTAATAACATCATTATCACCGGTGATATAAATATAAATATCAGTGACCAATGCCGTGATTCTAGTAAGTATAACTACCTAAACTTATTAGCGTCACATGGCCTATTGCCGTCACATACTCTGCCCACACGACTCAACTCTTGTCTCGATCATTTCATTCTAAAAACCCAATACTCCGCCTCAACACTAGTGGCTCACTCTGCTTTAACTGACCATGATACAGTGCTACTATTCCTTCCTAAAAAGATGTCTAAAAAATCTGTAAAAAAAACAGTCTTACGCATTGATCACGATCAGTTATATGCAGACTTAAGTCTGGTTGATTTTAGTCAGGTTTACAATACACAAAATCCCGACGAGGCGGCTGAAATCATGGTCAATACGATTAAAAAAGTGATTGAGACTAACTCTAAATCTATTAAAGTACCCAACCGTAAATCAACTATAAAGCCATGGATAACTCCAGGTCTTCTTCGTTGCATTCGACACAGAGACAACCTTCACAAAAAAAATAAAAAGTCACCAAATAATGAGACACTAAAGATTACATTCACCAGGTATAGAAACTTCTGTAACAAACTGCTAAAGAAGTTGAAAAGGGAACACGAAAAGAGTGAGCTAACAAAAGCTGGTAATAATCCTAGACAACTGTGGTCGGCAATAAACACATTAACAAATGGGGTAACTCACAAAGAAACTTCCAAACCTCTCCTAAAGTTGGCAAACACCCCAAAGCTCTCGGTTGACGGTGTAAATGATTTCTTTGCTGCTGTTGGTGAGCGTCTTGCCGAGAAAATAGTGGTCTATCCAGCAGAGGTTGCTACTGATGCCTGCAATAAAGTCCCCCAATCCATGGTACTCTTGCCTACCGACGAGGTCGAAGTGGGCAATTTAATAATGAATCTACGCAGTGGCAGCGCTGTGGGATGGGATAGGATATCCAGTGACCTCCTAAAAAGACATCGGTTCTTGATTACTCCACCTCTAACATACATCTGTAATCTTGCATTATCCACAGGCAAATTCCCAAAAGTTTTTAAAATAGCTATTATACACCCGATCTTTAAGAGTGGGGACAGAACCCGTGTCGATAATTACAGGCCTATAGCGGTGCTCCCAGCCCTGTCAAAGGTACTAGAAAGAATAATGAACATCAGACTTGTCAATTACCTGGAAAAGCATAATCTTCTTTCCTCAACTCAGTTTGGTTTTCGCACTGGTAAATCTACTTCGGATGCAGTCCATGAGTTGACGAACTTTATCGTTACAAACCTAGACAAAGGGCAAAAAGGTCTTGGCATATTCTTAGATCTTGCTAAGGCATTCGACACGGTTTCTGTACCTATACTCACTGATAAATTGGAGAACCTGGGAATTAGAGGGATTCAACTTCAGCTCTTTAAAGACTACCTCAGGGGGCGTACTCAGTGCGTTAAGATAGATGATTTCCTTAGTGATGAACGCAAAGTCACCTACGGCGTGCCCCAGGGCAGCGTGCTCGGCCCGACCCTTTTCCTCATCTATATTAATGACCTGGGTATGCTCACCCTTCCTAAGGGCAGAATTATAAGTTTTGCCGATGACACGGCCCTCCTGTTTAGTGCGGATTCCTGGCGCAATGTGTACTCGTACGCTCAGTCAGGCTTCAATACTGTCACAAAATGTCTGCGCAGTATCGTACTTACACTAAATGCGAGTAAAACTCACTACGTTCCCTTTGCACTAAAAAAATCAAATCTGCCTACAGTGCCGGACACCATTAAATTCCACTCGTGCCCAGCACCGCATGATGCTGCCTGCAACTGTTTTCACCTTTCTAAAGCCGAATCTGTGAAATATCTGGGGGTAATAGTCGACAACACCCTTAGATTTCACCAACATATAGACTCGCTCATTACTAGGCTACGTAAATTGATATATATTTTCAAAACTCTGAGACACGTAGCGGATGACAAACTGAAGAGGTCAGTCTACTTTGCCCTCGTTCAGTCGTTGATAAGTTACTGCATAACAACTTGGGGCGGTGCACCTAAAACCACTCTCCTTGAACTCGAGAGGGCCCAGAGAGTTATCTTAAAAGTATCCAATTTTCTTCCATACCGTTATCCTACAGATCTGCTGTACAAGCAATCAAAAACCCTAACCGTACGCCAACTATTTATTCTAAACACCCTACTAAAACAACACTCACTACTCACCTATCACCCGTTCATGACACATGGTAAGAGACGATATAATCCTGTAAATCGCACTCATTCTCCCCTCTCGACAGTATTCTCCAACCGCTTCTTTTGCTATCTGGGACGATTCTTGTACAACAAAATCAATAATACTCAACAGATTTTTAACCTTAATAAAGGACAATGTAAAAAGAAGCTTGCCACGTGGCTCCTGGGGCTCAATTATGATGACACCGAAAAGCTACTTACCAGTATGACTTAATGTATACCAACTGCTATTTCATAAACCATCACCCACACCCTCTCTCACACACACACCCCACATACGCTCTCCCACACACACACACGAAACACATCTTACTCACGTCCTCACTACATAATGATTACTAATAATTATAACACTATACAAACACATTCTTTTCTTTTATTATTTTTTAATTTTTATTATGTTTTATTATTTCTTTGTTTTGTTTTTACCATTCATTTGTTATGTATTTATTTTTTATTTTTTTTAAACACCTTATGTTGAGCTACAGACTCTGAAAGCTGTTATACAACCTTCTAATTCAAAATTTGTTAAATCACTTTTATTATTATTTTTATGCAATGTATCGAACTGCTAGAGAGCGGAGACCTGGTGACCCGAAACACAGGCCCTTAAAGCCTAGCTTAGGCACCAGTCTCCCACAGTAAACTAAACCAAATAATATATCATGTGTAACAATGTCTGTAATGTTTATTGTGGTGAGAAAATAAATACTTATACTTACTTATACTTATACTTATAAACCAGCCTGTGAAAAATTAGACTTCCTAGAAACTTGCCTTAGAGCTAGAACTCTTGATAAAGAAGGATACCTAATTAACATTAGGAATACGGGAAACAAACCGAATGGTCATACTCAACCTTTCGTTAAAAATAATATGAGCTCAACTCCCCAACAACACAGCGCCCCTGTGTATAATTCAAACCTCGGTAATAGACCTGTCCAGCAAAGACACGTATATCCACCCTCACCTTTCTCGGCTAGGATTCGGATGCAACAAGCAGGACAAGCTAAACAACCTTGGTATGGCAACCATAATAATAATCAAACTCACGCTTACCCTAATCGTAATTTCAATAATAATGCTAATAATTTTGATCAAAGACCTTCATGGCAACAAACTCGACCCAACTGGCAACCAAAACCACAAATTCCTGAACTACAGGATAAAGACGCGACTATGCGAACTGTAACAGAACCTCAATCCAATAGTGATGAATATCCTGATACCCCTTTTGAAGAATACATGCAGCAATGTGTGAACGAATATTTTACTAACATCAACCCTAGATATGAAAATAATGATCCAATTTGTGAACCGACACACGAACATGACCCAAACTCGGAGGATTTTCAAACGGATTCACATCAGAATACCCCAACATAAATTCTACACATATTCATACTCTACTACCATATATTAAAATACCTAATACAGACGAAAAAACACGCTCATTTATTAAACCCAATATATGTAGCTAAAGAACTAATATCGGATGGATACGCGACTTATATTGACGAAATATTTTCAGTTCAAACCCCGCACGGACTCTCAAAACATAATGGTAAAATAATAACCTACCCCATGGTAAATATCTTCGGACAAAACAGTAATCCAATAGAATTTTATATGTTCGACTTCTCTAATCATTTCGAATACTTAATAGGATGGGACACATTAACTAAACAAAACCTATTAATAATTCCTAGCGAAAACAAAATAAAAACACCAGACGATATAACTATACTATTACATTATCAAGAAACCAAGTCGATTAACTTAGACCAAATCTTAAAAGAGAACGAAGACTTATTCGCAGAAGACGCGGCACAGACTTCATTCACCGCCGTTAAACATCACCTTACATTAGGACATATCCTAACAGAAAAGGGACTCAGCTCATGTCCAGAAAAAATCAAAGCAATAACCAAATTCCCACCACCTAAAACAAACAAAGAAATCAAGTCATTCTTAGGACTAGTATCTTATTATAGAAAATTCATACCAAACCTATCCAAAATAGTAAAACCTATAACTGAATGTACAAAGAAAGGAAAAGAGATAAAACATGATACACCATTTCTAGAAGCTTTCCAAAGAGTAAAAGACTTAATTATTAACCCACCAGTTTTAGCCTATCCAGACTTTAATAAAATATTCACAGTTACAACCGATGCAAGTGATATAGCATTAGGAGCTGTTATTTCACAAGAAAATCATCCTATAGCATACGCATCTCGGACACTAACAGAAACGGAACAAAAATATAACGCGACTGAAAAAGAACTACTAGGTATACTTTATGCCCTAACACAATTTAGACCATACATCTATGGGCGACACTTTAAACTTGAAACAGACCACCAACCATTAGTATGGATAACCAAACTTAAAGAATCAAACGCTAAACTTACCAGATGGAAGTTAAAACTGCAAGAATACGACTATGAAATATCACATAAAAAGGGAAGTACTAACCACGTAGCAGATGCTCTGTCTAGAATCAAACTAATGCATAACTGTTACTGCTGTCCAAGCAACGGTACATAGCAACTTTGATGACTCAGATGAAGGATTCATAATAAAATCAGACCATCCCCCTAGGCGTATGAATAGAATATTTGTAAGAACAGAACCCTATCAAGTGAAAGTAATACAAAAAGACAACCACACCTACGATTATAATCTAAAAATAAACAATCCCCAAGACTTTATAAAATTCTGTAAAGAATATCTCGGATCAAAAAGATATGCTATAGTAGGAAATAGTAATAAACTCATAGAACAACTGTCTGAAATATACAAGAAACATTTCAATAATAAAGAACTCACAATCATTTGGTTTACACGACCGCGTGTAGAAATCACAGATAAAGAAGAAATCCTAAAGATAATTAGAACAACGCATGCATTTATAGATAGACATATAGGAAACCCAGCTTTAATAAAGGAAATCTCTAAAACATACTATATCGAGAACATCAAAAAACATACGCAAAACTATCTGAATCAATGCGAAACATGTACTAAAGTAAAATACGACCGACAACCTTTTAAACCACCCTTTGAAAAAACCGAAACACCAACAAAACCAATGGAAAAATGGCAAATAGATACGTTCCACTTTAAAAAGAAAACCTACTTAACCGGAATAGACATATTTTCTAAATGGACTTTCGACGTAGAACTAGTTGAAAACAACTCCCTACAAGTAATAGAATTGCTATTACGACTCTTCGCTTTAATAGGAACCCCCGAACTAATCTCAACGAATAACGAGACTACACTAATATCGGAAATAGTAAAAGAATTTCTAGCAAGGATTAGATAAAATCCCCAGTCAAATTAACGTAGTACGAAACACAAATAAACTACAATCCCTAATAGTCCCAAGTGCTGTTATACAAAGCAAACTTTTAATATTCCAATTCGCTATACCCATGGTCTCTAAGGAACAATATAATCTAGGAAAAGTAATTAGCGTAATCACCCAATCTAACCAATATTGTCAAATGCCTAGTATTAAGAACGGCCAGTATTTAACGGGAACCAATCATGTGTATAAAGTAGACAAATGTAACAACAATATATGTACCGCTTCGCCAGCAAAGAAATGTGTAGAAGAAAGTATCCTGAAACAACGCAACAACTGTAGCGTTATAAAAATCTACTGCCCAGAACGATACTCATACAAAATTCAGAGTGATTTATATTTCCAGTTCAGACTAAAGGAACAAACAATCTATGATAGGTGTGCCGACAGAAGCGTAACCATCGTAGACTCATACATAGAAGACAACACCAAATGCGGAAGCACTCAAGATACTGTGGATATTCAGACCTTTACTGAAGTCGCAGAACCAGCAAACAAGTTACCGATGACACTACCAGAAAATATAGACAGCATAGAAGAGCAGATCGCAGCTATTAATAGACCAGACTTAACCTCCGATAAGATCAAACACATATGGATCCTAACCTATATAACGATAGTAACCATAATCTTGTTAATTATCGTCTTTTTAACTCGTCGAATCATAAAAACCCGACAGAGTACAAAAATACTAGGAGGGAAGAGTCAAGATAACGAGACCAGACAGTCATCAATAGAGATGACATTATTACCCGATAACAACGGGATAAGCGGAATAGATTATAAATGAAGAGTCAAGATAACGAGACCAGACAGTTATCCATAAAGATAACGCTAACGACCCGATAACGACGATCCCGATAACGACGGCGACGGAATAAACGGAATAGGTTATAAGTTAAGTAATAAATATAAATAAGTTATTATGGCAAACGTCCTGCCCCCACTACTGTATTAACTGATAAGACTTAATATATAAGCTAACCCAAATATAATTCAATACGCATTATTGTATCAACTCTACAACATACCACTGTATTACTAACACGCTCTAAGAATAAAATTATTTTTATCTCAATCACCAGTCTCAGTCTTTTAACTCGCGCGTCCTGTTTTCATTTGCTACACTACTGTTATGTAAAGCATACATACATAAACTCACGCCTTCTTCCCATGGGGGTAGGCAGAAACTACAGAACGCCACCTGCTACGATCCTTACATACTCCTTTTGCCTCGTTTACATTCATACATCTGGTCATAGACGCACGCCGGTTGCGAGTACTACGCACCTGACCTTTCTGAAGAACATCACCAATAAGATCACTATATGTCTTCCTAGGGCATCCCCTTCCGGCGTTTCCACTCACATCTGCCGTGTAAATACCTTTTGTTATGTAAAGCACTCTTGATTATAAAGTTTTACTATGAGATTAACCCTGAAATATCAAAATAAATGTCTGCTGTTTCATGCAAAACGCATGAAATTGATGTTTTAGTTTGCTATTTAAAAAAAAAAGTGAAAAAAAGAAAAGTAAAGTTATAAATACGTCACCCCCTGAAAGGTGACAATGAATTGAATGAATAACTCTTTGTAGACGTAGTACAATCAAATGACTCAATTAGTACCAGATTACCCCCACGATAGGGGTAAAGTTTAAGTATGGCAATATGTCCCTAAATAAATAAAGAAAAAAAAAAAAAATAAAGTATGGCAATATTAATCGCACGTAGCTGTAGTAATGTACTTATGTCGAACTATCGCTATCTCATACTGCATACGCTGAGGACTTGTCTACCTCTATTCTCTGTCTACGCCTGCACATGGTCGTCGTCCTGATAGTCAACGTATGTCCCTAGCAGTTGAGAGCATTTACGTATAAAATGAGAACTTCGGATGCAAGAGCGAGTGAAGCTAGTTTGGGACTTGGGGTACCCCGACTAGGACAGGTTAGGTTAGAAGGGGATGGCGGGGTCTGTCAGACCCCGCCATCTCCTTCGTGGTTATTTTTTTTAAACCACTCAGAAGTAGGAGCCCCGCTTCGCGGGGCTCCATCGACCACGCCTTACTTCGAGACATATGTTATTGACCTTGATGCCCTTGACCTCAGAGCTTGTCAAAATGTAATATTCCAAGATTTGACTATATTTTGGTTTAACTTTGACTTTTGGGGTGTTGACCTTGACCTTGAAAAGGTCATTGATCTTATTATTGTTTGGAAACGAATTTAGACCCGCTACGTGTTTTTTTTTTTAGTTATAATGCAGAAAATTTGAAAGTTAGGTTAGAATATTAAAAATATCATATCTTAAAAAGGGGGGGGGGGGGCTCCGCAACTTTTCCTTCATAGGTGGGTCAAGATGGCTGCCAAGATTTTTCTCCCACCAAACATGGAAATTGTTGCAGTGTTAAGTGTGCCCCCCTGGGCACGCTCCGAGTGTACTCTCTGCATCGACTTAGGTCGGTCACGACGGGGTGCTTGGACAGGAAACCTCCCCGTGTGCCTGTGGGCTGGAATTCCCTTATGGATGCGTCCGGGAGGAAGGCCAGTCACCGGGACGGTGCACCCTGGGGTACGGGCAATGACTCCCCATTAGGTACTGTGTGCCTAAGGGGTCTTGTTGCCCGTATGCCAATATCCTGTCAGAAGTACGCTCCAACGTGTGTCTCTCTGCGCTCTAAGCAGAGACGCACAGCGGCGGAGTAAGAGCGAGCTCGGTGTGCACTAACTCTGCCGCCGGGCAGGCAGGAAGAGGCCTTCTCTTTCTGCCACCGTTATTCTCGTAGCCCCGAAGATTGTCAAGGTCATGTCTCTGACTTTTGACGGGGGTCGAGGGTCTTGGCTTAACCGCCCGGGCCGCGAGGAAGAAAACCTCTATAAAAAATCACCCCAAACCTCCAAGCGGCGGCGCACCGTGAGGTAGGTTGATAGCTTGACTAATGGGTAGCTAAATTAGTCGCTAGTGCGAACCACTAGATTTTGAGACAATAAAAAGTATTTTACTCGTGGGAACAAAAATGGATTCTAAACACAAAAATAAAAACCGTAGCGAAGAGGAGGGAAGTGATGCGGGGTCGGAGTCCGACGCCGTATCTGGCGCGAAGGGCTCGTATAAGAGCCAAGAGTGCGAAGTGGTTGGGGCGGCTAAGAAGAACCTAGAGTTCTTAAAGAAGCGCCCCAAACCAGGGGATGGCCAGGAGTCTTCCTCGGACGGATGGGTGAGCTCGGCCCGGAAGAAGATCAGCCGGCGGGGTGGGGCCCATGAAAGTGGTGTGGGCAGAGGGCTCGCCACGAAGGAGGCCAGCAAGCCGAGCCGAGCCGGCCCGGCCGAGCCAGAGTCGCAGTTAGGGCCGGTCTCGGCCGGGTCGGAGTCGTCAGGTGGTGAGCCGGACGTCACTGGCGGCTCGAACTCGGAGCGAACGGTCAGGTTCGCAGAGGTCGTGGCAGCCGCTATTAAAAGTGTGGCCTTGAAGAGGACTCAGTCCTCTAAAGACAAGGCCATATCCGCAGCCACGGCCTCCATTATGGCGGCAGCGGAGGCCAGTCACATTGGGCCCCCGTCGGACGCAATGTCCGAAATGCGGGCGGAGGTCGCCAGTTTGACAGCTGCCATGGAGCTTCTCCGAAAGGAGAACGCGGAGCTCCGAGCGGACCTGGCTAGGCTTCGAGAAGCCGGCCCCCGGGAGGTGCCACAGGAGGAGGCGCGGCATGGGCAGGTCAGGCCCGTGCCTACTGAGGACCGGGTTCTGGCCCTGGTCCGTCGGGAACTGACTGCCTTCGGGAGCCGGTTTTCCGCCCTGGAGGCTATAGTTCTGCGGCCTCCGCTAGCGGCGAGCCAGCCGGCCTCGGGCCAACGGAAGGCGGCATCGTATGCCGCCGCCGCGGCTGCCACGCAAGCCGGGGTCATCGGGGCAGGTGAAAGGCGGAGCCGTCCCGGAACCCGCGAGGGCCCAGGCCCCGGCGGCGAAACGACCGCCCCCGCCTCCTAAATCCCCTCCGGCTGACGCCGAATGGCAAGTAGCCGGGGAGAAGAGGAAGGCGGGTAAGGCAGCAAGGGCGGCCAAAAAAAAGGAGAAGCGGCAGCGGCGCAAGGAGCGAAGTGTCGCGGCTAGGCTCCGTGCATCGAAGTCCGCAGCTGTAGTGATCACACTACAGCCGGATGCGGAAAAGAAGGGCGTGTCCTACCGCGACGTGCTTGCCAAGGCGAGGGCGGCGGTGAACCTCGACGAGCTCGGTATCGCAGATGGCGTCCGAGTAAAGGTCACTGCGACTGGGGCCCGGATGCTGGAGGTCCCCGGTGCGGCCAGCGGCCCGACCGCTGACGCTCTGGCCGAAAGGCTTAGGGCGTCCCTAAATGCGGACGAGGCCCGAGTGTCCAGACCCACCAAGCGCGCTGATATGCGCATACTGGGTTTGGATGACTCAGCGACGGAGGGAGAGGTGGTGGCCGCCGTCGTTAGGACTGGAGGGTGCTCAGCCGAGCAGGTTAGGGTAGACACCATCCGTCCTGACTTCACGGGGATGCGAACCGTTACGGTGAGCTGCCCCGTGGCGGTGGCCCAAAAAATTACCGGGGAGGGCCAAAGGCTCAAGGTGGGCTGGGTTTCCACGCAGGTGAAACTGCTGGAGCTCAGACCTCTGAGGTGCTTCCGCTGCCACGTAGGCAACCACGTGGGAGCTAAATGCACCTCGGAGGTGGATCGTAGCAGCCACTGCTTCTGCTGTGGTCAGCCCGGTCACAAGGCCGGCTCGTGCAAAGCCACGCCGCACTGCTTCGCGTGTGCGGCAGCTGGCAAGCCGGCCAATCACCGGGCTGGGAGCAAGGCCTGCACTCCACCCGCCAAACCCAGGGCCAGCAAGCCCTCCGCCACCGTCGTCACCGCCGCAGCCGCCGCCACTGCCACCGCTGCCGTCGCCGCCTCCACTGTCGCCGCCGCCGCAACCACCGCGGCAGGGCCCTCACAGGGGGTTCGGGAGGGGGCTGATATGGAGTGCCAATAATGGCCCCATTACGCCTCCTCTAGGCGAACATCAACCACTGCGCCTCCGCTCAGGATCTGTTGCTCCAGAGCATGGCGCAGTGGTCGATTAACATCGCCGTGGTCGCTGAGCCGTACTTTGTCCCGCCCAGGGATGACTGGGTGGAGGACCTGAGCGGCTCAGTGACCCTAATTTCGTCGGCCGCCGCCGGTACCCTGTCCCTCGAGGCTGTTAATAGGGGACGGGGTTGCGTGGCAGCACAGTTCGGGGAGATTGTCGTGGTAGGGGTATACTTCTCCCCGAACCGAACTCTCGCCGAGTTCCACAACTCCGTCGTCGGATTCCGTTCCCTCCCTGTACTCGTCCTCGGGGACTTCAATGCCAAGAATGTGGCTTGGGGTTCCCGGCATACGGACACACGGGGCAGGATGGTGGAGGACTGGGCTCTGGAGACGGGCCTGGTCGTCCTAAACCGGGGTTCTGTCCCCACGTGTGTGCGGATGCGGGGTGAGTCAGTGGTGGACATTTCGTTCGCCAGCCCCGCTCTGTCGCCGCGTGTCCTCGACTGGCGCGTCATGGAGGGGGTGGAGACTTACTCCGATCACCGGTACATCCGGTTTGACGTCTCCGCCCAGACCTCGAGCGCGCCGGTCCGACAGACCCCAAGTGGTCCGCGGTGGGCGTTGAAGCAGCTGGACCGGGAGCTCCTCCTGGAAGCCTCGATCGTGCAGGCCTGGGTGTCACCACCGGACAGGCCTGCTGACATTAATGACGAGGCGGGGTGGTTCCGGGAGGCCATGTCCGAAGTATGCGACGTGGCAATGCCCCGGGTCCGGCCCGGACGCGCCCGGCGCCAGGTGTGCTGGTGGTCGCCGGAGTTGACGTCTCTGCGCGACGCGTGCGTTGCTGCGCGACGCCGGTACACCAGGCACCGCAGGCTCCGTATCCGCCCTCCGGATACGGAAGCCATTCAGGCGGAGCTATACGAGGGGTACAGAGCGGCGAAGACCGCCCTCCGAGCGGAGATCCTGCGGGCCAAGGGACTGGCCCGTGAGGAGTCGCTGGAAACTCTGAACAGGGACCCGTGGGGACGCCCCTATAAAATGGTGCGGAACAAGCTCCGCCCATGGGCTCCCCCGCTGACGCAGAGTCTCCGGCCCCAGCTCATGGAGGACGTGGTGAGCGCTCTGTTCCCTTCGCGAGGGGAACATACTCCCCCGCCCATGGCTCCGCCTCCTGCGGTGTCGGATGCGGACCACGCAGCCGACGATGACGACGATGCTCCGGAGGTGACCAAGGTAGAGCTGAGAGTGGCGGTGCGCAGGCTGAATGCCAAGAATACCGCCCCAGGACCCGACGGCTTACCTGGAAAAGCCTGGGTCCTGGCCTTGGAGGCTCTCGGGCCTCGACTAAGGGGGCTCCTAAGCGCATGCTTGGAGAGGGGCCAGTTCCCGCTTCAATGGAGGACAGGGAAACTGGTCCTCATTAAGAAACCGGGGCGCCCTGCGGACTCGCCGTCCGCTTACCGGCCCATCGTGCTGCTCGACGAGGTGGGCAAGCTCTTTGAAAGAGTCATTGCAGACCCCCTTGTCGGGCGGCTGGTTTCCGCAAGGGGCGCTCTACGGTGGACGCCATCATGCGCGTACGAGCCCTCACGACGGGGGATGCTGTGGCCCGGGGTGGCGTCGTCTTGGCGGTGTCTCTAGACATCGCCAATGCCTTCAACACCCTGCCCTGGAGTTGCATCAGGGAGGCACTCCGGTATCACCGAGTGCCGACCTACCTCTGTCGCGTGGTCGAGGCCTATCTGACGGACAGGGCCGTCATCTACCCCGGCCACCGGGGAGAGTGGAACCGGCGAGAGATGTCGTGCGGTGTCACGCAGGGATCGGTTCTGGGACCGCATCTGTGGGACATCGGGTACGACTGGGTGCTGCGCGCCGACCTCCCTGGTGGCGTCAGCGTAGTTTGCTACGCTGACGACACGCTGGTCCTGGCGCAGGGGAGGTCGCACCAGGCGGCGGCCGAATTAGCGGCACGCGGGGTTGCGACAATCGTAGAGAGGATCCGGCAATTGGGACTCGAGGTAGCCTTGCACAAGTCCGAGGCCATGTGTTTTCAGTTCTCATGGTCCTCGGAACGCGCCACCATCGGGTTCCCAAATAACGGTAGGAGGGGTTCTCATCGGTGTCGAGTCGACGATGAAGTACCTGGGACTCGTCCTCGACAGCCGGTGGAATTTCGTGGAGCATTTCCGACGTTTGGCTCCCAGACTGGAGCGGGCCGGGGCTGCCTTGGGGCGGCTCCTGCCCAATCTGGGGGGTCCAAACGCCTCCTGCCGGGGGCTCTGCGCGGGGGTCGTGCGGTCCATGGCCCTTTACGGAGCTCCGGTGTGGGCGCGTTCCGTGAGGCGGCGACCGGTCCGTCGGTTGAACGCGTCCCAGAGGGTCATGGCCATCCGGTTAGCCCGGGGATACCGCACGGTCTCCGGGGAGGCGGCGAACCTCCTTGCCGGATTGCCGCCATGGGATCTGGAGGCAAAAGTCCTCGCGCACATGTGGGAGTGGCGCAAGGAGGCAGGACGCCGGGGCGTAGCTCCGTTGCCGCGAGAAGTCGTGGCGCGGCGGGCGGAGCTCCGGCAGGATCTCATGGCGGCATGGAGAGTGCGATTGTCGCAACCCAGCGCTGGGCACGCCACAATTGCGGCGATAAGTCCCCTCTTTGAGGAGTGGCTGGAGAGGCGCCACGGCGTCCTCACCTTCCGCCTGACGCAGGTCCTCACCGGACACGGGTGCTTCGGGAGGTACCTGTTCCGGATAAGGCGGGAGGAAACGCCCGGGTGTCACCACTGTGTGGATCGCCCGGAGGACACGGTGGAGCATACGGTGGAGGTCTGCCCGGCTTGGGCGGAGCACCGCTGTGTCCTCGCGGAAGCGATCGGCGGCGGCGATCTCTCACGTCCGGCCCTGGTCCAGGCCATGGTACGGAGCGAGAGTACATGGGCAGCCATTACCTCCTTCTGCGAAGCAGTAATGCTCGTGAAGGAGGAGGCGGGACGCGTGAGGGAGAGGCAAGCTTTGCGCCCTCACGCCCCTAGTCGCCGCAGGAGACGCCCTGGGCGTCGGAAATTGGCAGCCGATTCCCGGCCACCGTAGGCGCGGGCTTGCGGACGGCGAGCAATGGGTAGCTCGCCGTCCGGTAAGGACCAAGCCCGAGTCGACGGCGCGTCGTGTTCCACGCGCGCCTCAAAGAGATGTCAGCACTATTGACGGGGTCCGCTAGGGCCGATGCCAGCTAGGGTTGCGGGATGTTCGAAAGAGTTACCGTGGCCCCGGCACAGGCAACAGAAGGAACACGGGTGGGTTTTAGTCAGTAAAAGTCTGACACGCCGTCCCGCTCCGCCCAGAGCGGGAGAAGTCATTTGATGAATTCCCATCCACAAAAAAAAAAAAAAAAAAAGGTCGGTCACGACCACGATGACCTCGCCTCTTGCTGGACTTGAACTAGCGGCGTGTATTGTGTGTTTGACTGTGTTGGCGTCGTTAGCGGACCGCACATCACTCGGACAATATACGACGCGTGTAGGGATTAGTTAGGTATTTTCAACCCACCCTGTTAGCCTTTTGAGCGCCACGGTCTTCTATAGAAGACAATCGTTTCCGTGCCCCCCACGCCACGTCTTTATTAGAAGACAATATCTAAACATAACGTTTATTACATTAAAATACATGAACAAATGCTTTGTGCGTATTCTTACTATTGCCTAAAACCCTAAACTTAAATGTTTATTTCAATAGGGGTCTTTGTTTATATTAAAAACAGAAAAATTATAATAGCCAAAATTTTTTTAATGTCCCAGGCGCCGTAGTCTTCATATGAAGACGTGTAGTGTTGTAGTTACTTGTTCAAGTTTCTAAAGTGTCGATAGACACGAAAGTTTAAAAAAACACTTATTTCGAATCGAAATGTTGAGTTTTGAAAAAAATGCGACTCATAAAAGGTATGTAATTAATTTTGCTAGCCCGTACACATGTATTTACACGAATCTTTTAATACACACTAAGTGCCGTACTTTGGTTAATACTGATATCGATATTGAAAGATCTCGTCACTACGAAACTAGTAGATATCGGTGCCTCGTGCGCCTCGTGCGTAGACATGAATAGAAGACATCCTGTGACGTCATAGACATAAGCGCGTCAAGGTTAGTGTGAGATAGTGCAGACTGCAGCTCTCTATTGTTGTTGTATATATTGTTTTTGTTGTATAAAAAATGAGTGAAGTTAGTGAATTAAGTTCTGAAGAACTTCTAAACATCTTACAAGGTGTGGAGTCGGAAGATGAATGCGAGAGTACATCAGACGAAGATTTTGAGGTAAGTGTAAATTATTGAACGGTAAGAAAAATTAAAATATATAAATATTTTCGTTCAATAACCTAATTATATCAGCGTAATTAGGTAGGTACTCATGCGAAATTAGTACCTATGTTATCTCAGAATGCAGAACATACAAAAATACCGCGTTCTTACTTTGACTTTGATGCGCCGTATCAATAAACTTTTTTTCTTAATATATTTTTTTTTGACCATAGATACAAGTCTTTCAGTCGAATACATAAATGATCCAGAAGCAAAGCGCGTAATGTGACCAAGCAAAATCGATTCCCACTTTTCGGGGTGATTTCATATTCCAAGATATAAGACGCTCAGACCTACAACAGTTTACTCGTACAGTTTTTTTTGTTTTGTTTCTGATTGTTTCTGATTGAAAATAAAATCAGAGAGGACACAAGAAATAGTTATTTTGCAAAGTTGATTGAAGAAGAAATGAATCAAGTGGAACCGTGTCTTCGCACGAAAATGTATGCCAAGATTTTAACATTCATTCATCAAGCCAAAGGATGTCACTCAAATGACGTTTTTGAAACACAAAATTGTTAATTTTATTTTATTATGTTGATTAAACTTTAAATTGTTAGTTAGGTACATTAATTAATTAAAATGATGAAAATTATGTTTCATAATTATTATAATTCCCTACGAACATTAAGAAGGAAATGTGTGTGTAGTAATACTAAAAATGTGTGTTTAGCATAAACATGGAATAGACAAAAAAATGTAAGAAAAGAAACCATAGACATCCCTAATAAAAAGTGAACTTTTACGTGCTACGAGCGCCACGGTCTTGGTATGAAGACAACTGGATGACGTCAGAAGACAATAGGGATGTAGCCAGTTTCGTAGATTTGTTGTTGTTTTGTTTGAGTTATGCATCTAATCTGTCATTATTTAAAGTGTATTCTGCTTTTTCTTATTACAACTATATTTGTAAATAAAACAAGTCATAAAAATACGTCATTACTTTTATTTATCTGGTACATTTATATGAAATGCAAGTAACATTAACATGTTAGTAACATTTATCGATAATACAATTACCCTCATCACTACTGTTTACTATACATTCGTTATACATTTATAGCTTGGCGCTGGGGGACACATCGCGTTCGGTACCGCTTGGCGCTCAAAAGGCATAATAATAAAAGGCATAATAATAATAACCCCATCGCCGTATCTCTACGTTGACGTCGTGGTGGGGCTTGCGCGCTTCGAACTCTAGGTCTGTGCCGGTAGAGGTTACTTTGCCGGAACAGGTCTAGGGTGAGGAGCCAGACCAAGAGAGATACAGAAACCCGCAGGGCAGCATGTGGCGAGCTGCTGGGCAGTAGCGACCCCACGTACCCTATCTCCCGGGAGAAGTCATGTTCCTCATCTCTGGCTTGCCTTTATTGGCCGGCTGGAGTGAACACTGACGAGAACTGACCTCCCACCTCATTCTTGCCTTTATTGGCTGGCTTGAGTAGAGATTCGCAAGAGCAAACGTGCTCGGAGGAAGGAAGTAGTCCAGTAAGATGCTGGTAGGGATCTTGACCGTACTTCCGGGATTGTCCTGATAGCCGTGGAATACCTCTCCACTCCTCTTAAGCACCTCAAGACATGTTGCCCCCTTGTCGCTACGACACTATGTGCTAGCGACCGTTTCCGGGGGCCCATTGTTGAGTGTGCAAGTCACCCCCTGCCATTTTATCCGTGTATTGTATTTATCACACATTGGTCAGGCAGGGGCCATAGTCCTTCCATAGTTTTAGATAACCAGTCCACTTTAGCCATCCAAACCCATAGCCCAATTTTTTTTTGTCTCCATATTCTGCAATAGTCCTACACCATCCGGGGGTTGTCCTTGGGTGCACTTGCATAGTACGCACAGGGATAATCGTCGGTTAGTGCCTCATTTCCATTGAAAGCATCTAACGGGCCTCTGCGAGTTGGCTTCGGCCCCTCATATGCCTTCTAAAGGTCCGGGACCCTGGGGTCCCGAGAAATATCAAAAAAAAAAAAAATTATAATAATAAATGGGATCGATCCATCATCACTGACAGGACTATTGTTGCCAATAAGCCTGATATAGTGGTGGTGGATCGAATAGAGCGGCGCGCAATGATTATTGACGTAACTGTCCCGCATGACGGGAACCTCGTGAAAGCCGAGAAAGATAAACAAATCAAGTATCTTGACTTGGCCCGCGAGGTTGTCGACATGTGGGATGTGGACTCAGCGATCATTGTGCCGATAGTCGTATCAGCCAATGGCTTAATTGCCAAGAGCCTCGACCAACACCTAAGGAGGCTCTCGTTGGGCAGCTGGATTAAGGGCTTGATTCAGAAAGCGGTACTTCTGGACACGGCTCGCATTGTTAGGAGGTTCCTCTCTCTGGAGCCCTGACCGCCGGTAGCTTGGACCCTGTTCCCGATACCGGTGGGCTACTATTTTTTATATTTTTAAATATTTTTATACTTTTTATATTCTAATATTTAAAAATATAATTTATATGTATTTAATGATATAAAGGAGATAATAATAAAACGTTTATTTCGGAAACTTGCTCCATAGTTTGTGTATATAATAGAATTAATCCACCACCCTCCATAGTTTGTGTATATAATAGTATTAATTAATTTGCTATTTCATTATAAGGACCGCTCAGTGCGGTAAAAGCCTCCTCCATCTGTCTCCATCTTGTTCTATCTCTAGCTAGTCTGCTCCATGTTTTTCCTATTAAGGCTGATATGCCATCACTCCATCTCTTGTTGGGTCTCCCACGTTTTCGCTTTTTGTTGATAGGATACCAGTTTGTTATGATTTGGGTCCATCTGTCATCACTAACTCTTTTTAAATGTCCAGCCCATTTCCATTTTAGTGCTAGTGTTTGTTTTATTACGTCTTTAGCCTTGGTTTACTGTCGTATTGAGCTGTTTCTGACTCTAGCTCCGAGCTTATGGCCCATATAGCTTCTCTCTATTGCTCTCTGGCAAACTCTTAATTTTTGTAGATTTTTTTGTTAGAGGCCATGTTTGGCAGGCGTATGTTAGACACGGCATCCAACAGATCTCCACAGCTTTTGTCTTTAAGTTAGTAGGAAGTGTACTCTTGAAGATTTCTTTCATAGCCCAGTATTTACTCCACGTGTTCTTTACTCTTCTGTCTATTCCCAACTTTGTGCAGACAGAGACTGACATTGGTGCCGATTCTCTTGTACACCGAACTAATCTAACTAAACTATCACTAAAATTCCTTACTTTTGCCTGTGACAATCTTAAACTATTCTGCAAAAAAATATCACTAAACTTAAAAATAATTTTGAGAGAACTAAAATCGAATTTGACAACCGCGACTCCACGTGGTAAGTACTTGTTTGCCCTAACCCGTGTTTTTTTTAGCTGGAGTCGCGCAGGTGGGCAGAAGGGGGGGGGGGAGAGAGATTTTAATTTTTGTATCGAAAATATGAAAAATTATATTACCAACATGTTGACTTTTAGGGTTTATAGGTCTTGTAAAGGGGGGTCGAAATTTTCATTATTTTTGCGATAGGACGCACCGTTTTCGAGATATCAGCAAAAGAAAAGAAAAAAAAGACAGTCCTGTTTTTGCACCAGAATTCGAGGTGTTGGTGTGAATTTTAGTTCATGCCAGCTAATTTTATTCCACACCTTTTTGATCGCGATTAAAAATAATCAGATTTAGTTAGAAAATCTAAATTTTAGGTGAAAAACGTCAAATTCAGAATAGCAAAATTACCATTTTCACTAAATTAATATCTCAGTGGCATCTTAGTGCTGTCAAACTAAAATATAGTTAAGTTGTGTCACTTTAGTCAATTTCAGAATGGGAAATCGTCGTTTGACAGGAATAAACTAAATTGTGGTGATTTTTAGTCTAGTTTAGACGCATTTGTGACAAGAGAATCGGCACCATTGTTACCTTTATCTAACTTAAGATCAACCTTCAATTCGATAACTTCATTTGGTGTTAATGATAACTGCCCATCTTCCTTTATTTCAGTTGCCAACCCAAAATGGCAATTCTCTGTTGTGACGGAAATGTTAACGTTAAATTTATCTTCATCATTGGTTGCATCTTATCATGTCACTGCATTACTTTTGTGAGAACAGCAGAGCATGAAATATTAATAACTTTATTTTGTTTCTTATGAATGCAATAGGTACTATTTGTATTCGCTTCATATTGTATGAGCTATATTGGATGCGGCCGGGAGTGTCATACCTCGCAGCGCTCAACGAGTCTGAGGAAGTGAACCAACATCTTTGTCTTCAATAGTCGTGTTTTGATAGCCCGAGTTAGCATATGAACATCCTCCAGAATTTAGTAAGGCGAGTTAGATGAGGGAAATAGTTTTGAAAAACTGTGGTTTCTCCTAAAGAGGGGGGTATCACTTGGTATGGGCTGTGACCAGCTTTACTAACGGGGCGTAGCCTTTGCAAAGTGTGTCAGGTTGACGCCATTGGTTCAGTTTATGATTGAAGACACACAGTTTAGTCAGAATTATCCGATTAGTTTGAGTTTAGTGAGTTCGGGGTTGCTTTTAGGTGTATATTTTTCTTTTTATTTTGAAAAACTGTGGGTCCTAAAGTAGGGTGTTTGTTCTTAGGAGGATGTGGCTGATCTTTTTCACAAGTTTCGATCTGACAGGCTTAAGTATGATGATTTTGGTTTGTGAGAGTGCACATTGGCACATATTAATATTTAACTTAACTGACACTTGTCGTGATGTCAGATTATTGCGATTCGTTCATCCTGACTTAAGCTACATATCTCTTTCAAGGGACAAACCTCAAATTGTTTATTTTATTTCTAGGGTTAGGTAATTGTTCTCATATGTATAGGTAGGTTATTTCAATGTTTGACTTAAATGGATAAAATTGGACACTACGGTAGCCCTATTTTATCCAGTAGGTGCGTAGCTGATGTAGAGGTTTTAACCGGGCGTGCTATTTTTACTTTTTTTTGGGGTGGGAAATCATCAAATGACTTCTCCCGCTCTGGGCAGAGCGGGAGGGCGATTCAGACTTTCACTGACTAAACCACTCGTGTTAGTTAAGGATGCTCATCCTGTAGATACAGGGTGTGGCGTAAGTAGTGGTCCACCGCTCAGGATTCGATGAACCAGATAATTAACTATAACATTTAAAAATTTTAACCATCTTTACCCAAGGGTTCCGAAAATATTTACTGTTTGTCTTTTATTTACGAAATGTCTACCTTTTATTACAAATTTATTTGTAGTTTCAACTAAAACTATTATTTTTTCATTTTGATTTCTGTTAATTACTGCTGAATACTAGAGCTATCATGATAAATTATGATTTTTTTATGTAAATTCAGCTCTTTTGAAGAAAAAGTTGGTTCTTCTCTAATTTTAACCCTAATTTTTAACATACCATCCAAGTTCAAGGGCGATTTTTGTAAAAAAAAACGTTCTACACTGTCAGTGCCCATTTATTTAATAATATGCCTACTAAATATCAATTTCAAAATGGTATCACTATAACAGATCCTATTATTTAACAAAGAGATATACAATTTTAATTGAAGAAAAGAAGATTTTCATTTAACTACTTTTTTAAACTTTATTGCGTTAATACTTACGATATTTGCAAAAAAATGCACTACAGTGTCAGTGCCCATTTGTTTAAAAAAAACTACTATTGCAGAGTTATCTAGACCTAACTTGTTACTTTAGGTATTTGAACAAAGAATTAAAAAAAAAACAAATCACTTTATTTATCATTTATTATTAATCTTTGTCATGATTACAATCATTAAAATTAAATTAAATGTTCAAAATGGCCTCCATTCGCAGCTATACACGCTGTGCAACGTCGAATAAACGACCGTTTAAGTCATCGGGCAAACCCGGTTTCGCTGATTTCTCTAGCTGCTGCCTGGATTCTAGTCCTCAATTGGTCAATACTTATGATTTCTTTGCTATAGACTTTTTCTTTTAGGCAACCCCAATAAAAGAAATCTAGGGGATTTAGATCTGCCGAGCGTGGTGGCCACAATATTGGACCTAAGCACCCAATCCACCTATTTGGATACGCTGTATCAAGGTCACTGTGCTGTTAGAGTACGAATGATTGTAATCATAAATAAATTTCAATCATAATCAAATCATAAAACATTAAATAAATGGGCACTTACAGTGTAGTACGTTTTTTTTACAAAAATCGCCCTTGAACTTGGATGGTATGTTACAAATTAGGGTTAAAATTAGAGAAGAACGAACTTTTTCTTCAAAAGAGCTGAATTTACATAAAAAATCATAATTTATCATGATAGCTCTAGTATTCAGCAGTAATTAACAGAAATCAAAATGAAAAAATAATAGTTTTTGTTGAAACTACAAACAAATTTGTAATAAAAGGTAGAAATTTCGTAAATAAAAGACAAAAAGTAAATATTTTCGGAACCCTTGGGTAAAAATGGTTAAAAATTTTAATTGTTATAGTTAATTATCTGGTTCATCGAATCCTGCTCGCTAGCTCTTATCTTTAATAATTGTATCGACTGTGTGGAGTTTCCTGACCTTATGAAAAATAGTAAAATAATACCTTTGTTTAAATCAGGTAGTACATCCGACCCCACAAATTATATACCTATTTCAGTACTACCTACCTTTAGAAATTTTTTTGAGAAATTAATTTTAGAACAATTGCAAAGATTTTTTAATAAACATAAATTATTACATAACAAACAGCTCGGTTTTACAAGGGATCGTTCAACTACTGATGCTGGTGTTGAACTATTAGGACATATTTATAATGCATGGGAAGATAAATGCGATGCCTTGGGCATCTTTTGTGATTTGTCCAAGGCATTCGATTGCGAACTTCATGAAACGTTAATCAGGAAACTCCACCACTACGGGATCCGAATCCCCGCTCTGGATCTTCTTACTATACTTGAGTAATAGGATTCAATGCGTTGACGTTAATGGGAAAAGATCTCCCGGATCTACAGTAAAAATGGGAGTCCCGCAGGGCTCAATTCTTGGTCCTTTCTTGTTTCTTATTTATATTAACGACCTGCCTTACCTCGTAAAAGACGATCATGATATAGTGTTGTTTGCGAATGACACTTCACTTTTGTTTAAACTTAAACGTCAGCAGCTGGTTACTGACGATGTAAATAGCGCGATCTCAAAAGTAGTTCACTGGTTCAATGTAAATAATTTACTCCTTAATGAAAAAAAAACCAAATGCCTTAAGTTTACGCTGCCTTACGTTAGGCAGGTGAAAACTAAGGTGTTGATAAAGGGCGAATAATTGAATCCTGAAGATAGTACAGTATTCTTGGACTTAACTTTGGATGCTAAGCTTCAGTGGGGCCCACATATAGATAAATTGTCAAAAAAACTAAGCTCTGCAGCATACGCTGTTAGAAAAATTCGTAATTTAACTGACATACAGACAGCCCATTTAGTGTACTTTAGCTATTTTCATAGTGTAATGTCATACGGTATTCTGTTGTGGGGAAATGCCACCGACATTCAGACTATCTTTATTTATTTATTTTATTTATATTTATATATACTTTATTGTGCACCAGATTACACATTACATAAAGATACATCTTAAACTACAAAATCTTTGTTTTACAGAAAAGAGCTGTTCAATCAATTTATAAGTTAAGTCCAAGACACTCTCAGAGAGAAATTTAAGGAGATTAATATAATGACTGTGCCTTCTCAGTATATTTTTGAAAATCTTTTATATGCCCATAAAAATATAAAATTGTTTAAAAAATACAGTGATATCCATAATATGAACACTAGGAACAAACACAAATTTTTTGTACCTACAACAAGGCTCAAGAAAATAGGTGGCTCGTTCAGATGTCAATGTATACGTTTTTATAATAAACTTCCAAGCCCCGTTGTAAAAGTGTTTGTATAACCTATTTACAGAAATAAAATCATTAATCATTTATCAATAGTCTATTATTTAGCACACATCAATCCCGATTCCGTAATAGTGCATCCGGATTGTGGATGTACCTACCTATTCTCCCCCAATAAGACTCAGTCACCTACACAATAACGGTCAAATCGTCCCTGCAACTGACAGTTTGCCACAGTAACTAGGATTTTAACCCGCACGCGCCGCACCAACAATTGAGAGCTCAGAACTGAACTGAACTTGCCTGAAATCCCGCTCACACACACAAGAGCCTTACAACCATGATCAAATAAATTTAAAGTGTTACCTAGTTCTGAAAATAATTCAGAAGTTATTATTTTTTCGTCTTCCTTATTGTGTAGGATGAACACATCCCTCGATGTGTTTACAGCTCTTTCAACCATTTCACCATGTCTGATCTGTTAATGTGAAAAGAATCAGTTTATGGGGGATGCTCAAAATGTGATGCGTCAGTAATCTTTGATTATCATAATTTATAATACCAGCCTATTATTGTGCCTGCTCTTTCTTATTTTCTCATTCTCATACAGAGAAGGCACGATTGCTCAAGATGGGGGATTCAAGTTTCCTAACGATGTTTTCCTTCACCGACGCCAGTAATACATACACACACCCACACAGACATACATAAACTCACGCCTTCTACCCATGGGATAGGCAAAAACTACAAAACTCCACCTGCTACGATCCTTACATACCTACTCCTTTTGCTTCGTTTACTTTCGGCGTGCGTGTATACACGCCGGTTGCCAGTACCTACTTACTACACACCTAACCTAACCATTTTGAAGAAACTCACTCTCTGTCTCTTTCTTTTCTGATGTCAGTAATGTCCAAGATAAACTTAGAAAGTAGGACATATGAATTGAAAAAACTACATTGGTACTTGCCGGGATTTGAACCCATAACCTCGTGCATGAGAGGAGGTCTTAACCACTGGGCCATCACGAACATTTCTTTTTTCCTTTTATTTATCTTTTCTTAAAGTTTGCATGTTTAAATATTTTGATGTAACTCAATTACGCTAAAACGGCTAAACGAATTTGGATGAAATTTGGCAAACAGTTTATAACCTGGATAAACACATAGGATACTTTTATTCCGGTAAATGAAGTCCACGCAGACGGATTCGCGGGCAGAAGCTAGTTGATTAACAAATTAATAATCATGATTATTATCTGCAGAAATCATCAACAATTCTGTTAGAGGCCATACAGCTATAGGAGCTTTGCTTGGTGCAGTCTGACTTGCTGAGTTGAGTTATAGGTAGATACATACATACCTATTATAAACTAGCTTTTGCCCGCGGCTGCGCCCGCGTGGTTGTCGGAAAATATCCAATGGAAACGTTTTACCAGGATTAAAATTACCCTATGTGTTAATCCAGTTAAAAACACATTGTTTCATATAACTATATTGGTTTACGCGGAGCACGCCAGTAAAGTTCCCAGTCGGCATGATTTTTTCCGACATCTTCAACAATCATCGTCATATTTCAGCCAATTTACACAAAACCTTAATAAATTATACACCTAAACCTACCTCATGAATCACACCGTCCATTGGTGAAAACCTTATAAAAATCCGTCCGGAAGTTTTGAGTTTATCGCGTTTAAACAGACAGATAGACAGACGCGGTGGGGTGACTTTGTTTAGTTAAAATTATGACGGCCACGCTCTAATAACAAATAACTTTTAACCGAGTGGACCAAGAGTGGACCGATTTTAATGATATAAAGACTAAATGTTACCTCAAGATATGACCTATGATTACATTTCCAATCTCATCTCTTAAAAAGAGGTAGGTATCTACCCAAAAAAAAAAAATTTTTTGTGAGTTTTAAAATCAACCCGTATTTTACCTTTAAAACTGTATTTATAAATGTCTTGGTAACTTAATCATTTTTTATAATATTTATATTGTGATCCCCGCAAATTATTATAGTTTTATTACTTTTCCCATGTCTAATAAGAGAGAGTAAGTTTTCAAGAGTTTCGAAAAAAAGAGAAAGATGAATTTTTATATGGGTATTTTTCTGAACCCTATACATACAGACGACAGTTACATTATGTTACGTCAGTTCTATGCCACAGCATTCAATAATATTAGTTTTAGATATAACTTTTTTACTTCTTAGATGTATTGGTGATTCTTATGGTTATAATAATGTAAATACATATTTGTTATAGTCGCGAAACATATTTTGATCAAGATACAACCTGACCTGCAACAAATTGCAAAACACTCAAGAAAAATTGAATTTCGCGGGCTACCTTTGCGGATTCACCCTATGGGGGAAGCGCCAGGATAGCCCGCGAAATTCAAATTTTCTTACGTTTTTTGTAATTTGCAGGTCAGTATTAGGTTGTATGTTGATTAAAATATGATTCACGACCGTAACAGATATGTATTTACAGAATTATAAACATTAAAGTCCTCAATACAACTCTTTATGACCAAGTAATCCTATTGAATAACCATTTCATGAAATCTTGACATTTGAGGAATATACTAACATAAGGAGTTGTATTACTGATTCTAATGATTATAATTACGCAAATACATAGGTATTTGTTACGGTCGCGAATCATACTTTATTCAACATACATCCAGACACAGATTTGCAAATTGCTAAAATCTTAAGAAAAGGACAATGGACAAAAATGTATGAAACCTGGTTCCCGCTCCAACAGCTATAATTTGTATATGACCGGAAAGCTATTACATATATATACACGAGTATGTATAGCGCTTGTCTCGTTTTGTTGTCCATTCGGAGATAATCGACTTCGAACTTTTTTTTCTGTCAATTGTTACTGATGTCGAATTAACTGTTTGTGAGGGACTAGATCACTACTAACTATCGCTTTTTGGGGGAAAATCATCATCCACACCATGACTGTCATCTCAGTCTACTGCTAGACTTAGACTTCGTTTAAGAATCTGCATCACTTGGGATTATTATGAATGAAAAATGAAGAAAACACATTTTATTCCAAAAAATCGTCGTTTATTTTATTAACTACACTTAATCATACATATCTGTTACAATAACATCATTTTAAAACATTTCTGGAGCAACAAAACCCTCACGTCTGGCATATCCCAAATACCAAGTAATTGATATAATGTGCGCACAAGTGCCTACAGTACGTCTTCGTGTCAAACACGTGCAGAAGTTCTGTAAGATGACATCTTCTGCTGTGTGGTTATTATTTATCAGAATGTATGAGTAGTACACTCTTCATCTCACGTGACGTGATTGAAATGCGTCCACGTAGAAGCCACGCATATTCATTGATGCCACAATCAGGCAAGTGGTCGAGGGCATTTTCTATAATTATACAGGGTGTAAGGGACAGCCCTCCGCAGACTGATGGGGTGAATTCAGTATATCATACTAAGATGACCGGTACCTGAAATTATTTCAGGAACGTTATGGGAATCCAATAAACCTGATTTATTTTATTACCTTACACGCAATGTATCGTTACCGGGGCAAAACGTGTGTAGTGAACGGCAGCGCAGCGAGCCTTTGGCCTCCAAGTATTTCAACTTCCATTTTAGCTGTTTTATTTAAAATGGAGTGCTGCATACAGAGAATGTAATTTTACATTGAAATAAAGAAATAGTAACTGAAAATACGAGAAAAAAAAATTACTGAGAATATTTCCGGTGGAATATGATTCAAAATAAAGAGCTGAATGCACCCTGTTAGTTTGCGCAGGGCTGTCCCTTACACCCTGTATAGTAATGTGATTTATTCCCAAATGTAGGATCACGTATTCATTGCTGAGGCGTTCGCGAACAATGCTAGTAGCCGCTCTAGTTTTCTTCTTGACATTTTGAATAGTGTCACAAGTCTTTCATCGTAATCTCCGGTTCGCAGTTTTGTTAAATATCATATATGCCTAACGCTGTTCTTGGTTGCTTGCCTCTTTCGCTAAGTGACACAGTTTGCTCTAGTATGGCATCAAACTCGTCAGGTTTTCGTCCAGTCAAAAAATGCATTTCCTCGTTGCTAGAACCTGTCACTTCAAATTTAAGTCTCTGTCCATTTTGCAATGCCATTCTGAAAATATCAAAAATGTCTCTAAGCTGTTCTGCATTGAGGTTGTGACTAACATTGTAAAACTGGGGCAGCTCGTCCCAGATATTGCCCTCAAAATGTTGTACACATACTCTAGCTCCATCGGGAATATACAGCTTGTGTTCACTAAAAATGTGAATCCTGATGGCCGTTGGTGTGCGATGGCGGGTAGGATTTTGGCAATTATCAAAAATGCAGTGTCTTGGAGTATTTGGAGCTCTGGTGTACTCAGGAACGTGAAGTTCTTGAACATTTCCAACATCGGATTCTTGCACTTCTGGTATGGCAGGTTCTGGTATTCTTACGCTATTTTCGGTGCGGCGCCGTTCTTGCGCTTTGCCAGCATCGGTGGCATACGTTTCGCGTGTTGTTGAACTCCACCTGTAAAAGAAGAGAATATAATATAAACAAATAAGGTTCTGTTGTATTGCGACCATTAAAATGTAACCATTAAATAACCAGCATACGTCAAGAAATATCAATAAGAATAGAAATTAACAAAGATGGACAATATATGAATTAATAAAAGCAATATTTAGCACAACATTAAAAGGTACATATTATCGTACGATCATAAAAGGTATTCCTCTTATCAGTTTGGCGGCTGGCGGCTACTATTATGTTCCCAACAAAAATACTTTGTTTGATTTCGTCTGTTGTTTTGATTACTAGTTGCGGTTGTTACAATCTTAAAACAGCATTGGTTGCGTCAGATTCTTTTGTTAATCTATGTGTACCCGGACACTTTAATCTAGCTATCTGCACTCGCGCGGTGGACGAGATCATGTGAGCTTATACAGTGTATACAGACCCAATACAGTGTTTGACTGATATGGAAATATAAAAACGCACCAAAAGGCCACGTGCACATCGTTAGTCAAGCACTGAATTCAGCTTTGTTTTTATAGATGTGATTTATCAGGGTTATTTTAAATGTCCTAAAACCTCCATTCTACACATCAACATGAACAACTTTTACTATGGGACCAACATCGAAATCTAACACTTACTCTCTCGAACTATGGATTCAAGTATGTAGACCTTGTCGTGCGGTGTCCCACAGGGATCGGTCCTGGGGCCGCATCTGTGGGACATCGGGTACGACTGGGTGCTACGCGCCGACCTCCCTAATGGCGTCAGCGTAGTTTGCTACGCTGACGAGACGCTGGTCCTGGCGCAGGGGAGGTCGCACCAGGCGGCGGCCGAATTGGCGACATACGGGGTTGCGACAATCGTAGAGAAGATCCGGCAATTGGGACTCGAGGTGGCCTTGCACAAGTCCGAGGCCATGTGTTTTCATGGTCCTCGGAACGCGCCACCGTCGGGTTCTCAAATAACGGTATGAGGGGTTCCCATCGGCGTCGAGTCGACGATGAAGTACCTGGGACTCGTCCTCGACAGCCGGTGGAATTTCGTGGAGCATTTCAGACGTTTGGCTCCCAGACTGGAGCGGGCCGGGGCTGCCTTGAGGCGGCTCCTGACCAATCTAAGGGGTCCAAACGCCTCCTGCCGGAAGCTCTACGCGGGGATCGTGCTGTCCATGGCCCTTTACGGGGCTCCGGTGTGGGCGCGTTCCGTGAGGCGGCGACCGGTCCGTCGGTTGAACGCGTCCCAGAGGGTCATGGCCATCCGACTAGTCCGGGGATACCGCACGGTCTCCGGTGAGGCGGCGAACCTCCTTGCCGGATTACCGCCATGGGATCTGGAGGCAAAAGTCCTCGCGCACATGTGGGAGTGGCGCGAAGAGGCAAAACGCCGGGGCGTAACTCCGCTGCCGCGAGAAATCGCGGCACGGTAGACAGAGCTCCGGCAGGATCTCATGACGGCATGGAGAGTGCGATTGTCGCAACCCAGCGCTGGATACGCCACAATTGCGGCAATAAGTCCCCTCTTTGAGGAGTGGCTGGAGAGGCGCCACGGCGTCCTTACCTTCCGCCTGACGCAGGTCCTCACCGGACACGGGTGCTTCGGGAGGTACCTATTCCGGATAAGGCGGGAGGAAACGCCCGGGTGTCACCACTGAGTGGATCGCCCGGAGGACACGGTGGAGCATACGGTGGAGGTCTGCCCGGCTTGGGCGGAGCACCGCCGTGTCCTCGCGGAAGCGATAGGCGGCGGCGATCTCTCGCATCCGGCCCTGGTCCAGGCCATGGTACGGAGCGAGAGTACATGGGAAGCCATTACCTCCTTCTGCGAAGCAGTAATGCTCGTGAAGGAGAAGGCGGGACGCGTGAGGGAGAGGCAAGCTTTGCACCCTCACGCCCCTAGTCGCCGCAGGAAACGCCCTGGGCGTCGGGAACTGGCAGCCGACTCCCGGCCACCGTAGGCGCGGGCTTGCGGATGGCGAGCAATGGGTAGCTCGCCGGCCGGTAAGGATCAGGCCCGAGTCGACGGTGCGTTGTGTTCCACTCGCACCTCAAAGAGATGTCAGCACTATTGACGGGGTCCGCAAGGGCCGATGCCAGCTAGGGTTGCGGGATGTTCGAAAGAGTTACCGTGGCCCCGGCACAGGCAACAGAAGGGACACGGGTGGGTTTTAGTTAGTAAAAGTCTGACACGCCCTCCCGCTCCGCCCAGAGCGGGAGAAGTCATTTGATGATTTCCCATCCACAAAAAAATAAAAATAAAGTATGTAGACCTATTTACTCCATTTACGTGAGCGATAGGTATAGAAGTTAGAGAAATAAGTAGTTCGATGTACAGGAATATCATAACAATTATTGATTTAAAAAATATCTTAATTATGTACTAACCTCCAAAACTGCATGTTCCTTTAAGGTTCGCTGCAAGGTCCGGATGCGATCTTGGAAGGTCATCAGTTAAAACATGTGCTCGATATCTTCCATGGTAAAAGCCTCGCCAACACATAACACAGTTGCGGTGACTTTCCATTATGATTGTCCGATCAATAAGCAGTTAGTCCATAAATCAAGCCAAGGTTAACGTTTGAAACAGTAACAGTGTCCGTGTGCACGCCGAGGTCAATAAAACAGGAATAGATCTTCAAACTAGCCAAACTGTAAGTACGCAACGAAACAAGTTTCGAGCAGAGGTGCGGAACGACTGGCGTTGGATACCGCGGCATGCGCGCTGCTCTGTGACGAATCGAATAGGGTGAGGAGGGGTTTTCTTGCAATAGTAGCTTAGTATAAGTACATAAGTTTAATAAAAATAGACTAAAAAGAATTTTTTTCTACATATTCATAACGCCATATCTCCGACGGACTATGAATTTGTGAACGTGGCCGTAGTAAATATTGTTTGTATGGTTAAGACCGCTTCAACGATACAACAATCATTGCTGTTGGAGGGTGGTACCAAAATGTCCATTGTCCTTTGAATTTCACGGGCAACCTTAGCGCTTCCCCTTAAGGAAGCCAGTTGACGGTCGGACATAGACAGACAGTCAGCGTAGGTTAAGTGATATATTATTATTAAAGTACAATGATATTAAATTATCTACTAACATCCTCTTTACGTGGCCTATGTAAGTAGACCACCAAACCGGAGTCCTTTAGTTCCACAAATTTCTGGAACTCTTGGCACTGCTTGTAGCATGGACATAGCTGCTGTTCACTGCATGTAAGAAAATATTGTTTTATTAAAAGTATTTTATGACACAATTATACTTAAAATCTGCCACTTTCATCTAATGGTCGGGCAGTGTAAGGTAGATATTGGGTTTTTCCATCAGGAATTTCTCAATAGCAGCCCGGAGTCTAGATTTGTTCCCGGTCTATGGCAATAGGCTCGCTGCCTATTACATGGGACTTGAACATAACTGGCGAAATGTGGTTTTAAGTACACCTCTGCCCAACCCTTCTGGGATCTTCTTGATGTTATGTTATGTCAAATTTAAAATCAACTCTAATTCACTTACTCTCCGAATACCTTCATATTGTATGATCATATTATTATAAAAACTAAGAACATAACCCCAACAAGTACAAAAATGCTTTTGTCAGATTGGCAATGCCATAGATAAAGTTATATGCATAGATAATATACTATTCGTTAAATGGCGTAGGCCAAGCTGTCGTATTGTATGTACTTGTCAGTCGTTCACTGATGCATTTATTCTATGGAATAAGTAAGTACTCTCCTTGATTTATTATTACTCTAACAAAGTTCCAGAGTTTGGCCAACGAAAGCTGATCACGAATTATTTTTTAAAGTTTTAGTATGGCGATATTTTAGGACTATCAAAATTGACAGTTTCCAATTTGGATAATTTTGATATTTTGACTATAAGAAACAAAATAAACAAATAAATTTTATGGAGTGAAAAAACAAGTCCCAACACAGAAGCCTGCACAATGAGCTGAAGGAAGCAATAGAATTTACGGGATGCCGTGAAACCCTTAGAAAAATTTTACACAAGAACGGGTTTGAGGTTCAAAACAATAAAAATGAACGGGCTTTACTTACAGAAAATATGATATTGCGGCATGGAGAAATAAATCAGAAGTAAAGAAATAAATAAGATAATAAATCAGAAGAAGCTAGAAGGTAAACAGATTGTTTACCTTGATGAGACATATACAACATGTTTCTGGATGTACGACATTAAATGAAAACGAGCACAGTACTAATCCATTGAAATATTTTAAAACACGAATATTAGTAGTTAATGGAAAATTAAAAATTTGAAGTTTTCAAACAAAATAAATAGTAGAATCAACTGCATAAAAAGTAAACACGCTTTATCTACGCCAAGTCACTGACCAACGCGCAACGGTACGGTGCGGGGTGCGGGGCGCAGCGGCGGCAATGTTTACCTATTATTACGGACTCAGATCTACATCATGTTGAAAAATAAGAAAATGAAAAATAATTTCCTGTGGCTAAAGTATTCATTGGATTTGATTGATTTTTTGTATACGGGCAAAGAACATGATTCTCTTTACGTGGTTTAAAGGAATGTCAATCCTCCTGTTACGCGTGGTATACATCAGAGCTATAAAGTTAAAAAATCGTGGCAAGGACCTTCAACAAGTGGTGTCACTACTAATATATCGTCAGGAAAAAGACATATTATTGTGCATGCAGCATCGGAGGAAGGGTTTGTGCCAGGTGCATTATCAGCACAAAATCCAAATCAGCTGACTACCATGATGATATGAATGCTACCAACTTTATGAAATGGTTTGAGAAAATGTTTATACCAAATCTCACTAAACCTAGTGTACTTGTGATGGACAATGCAAGTTACCATGTGAAACAAGTAAACAAGCCCCCTACTATGGCTGATTCTAAAGCTAATCTCCGAATATGACTTCGAGATTCATTTTGAATAATATCATACCAAAGCCGAATTAATGTGTTTGGTGAAAGAACCTGCAGTTGTTTACGAAGCAGAAGTACTTCTAAAAAAACACAGTCATACCCATAATCACGAAATTTTGTTAGTGCCACCATATCATTGCGACCTCAATGCAATTGAGCTTGTATGGAGTCAGGCGAAGAGAAAAGTAGCAAGCAAAAATATACGAATAACAGGATCTGAAATGCAAAATTCAATAAAAGAATGTTTTCTATCCATAACTGCTGATAACTGGAAGAAGTACACTGATCATTTACTAAATGCTGAACATCAGTACAAATTAAGGGACTGTATTGTTGAAAACTAACTTGAACGATTCATAAATACATGTTAGGGACAGTAGCAGTAGTAGTGAAGAAAGCAATGAAGCTGATTCAATATTATCAGATGTAGAGTTTTTGGAATCCGATTTCGACTATGACTCATAACCCCTATGTTATGTTTTGATTTTATTGTGTCATCCACATCACATCAGTGGTCTCTACTCCATTAAATAAATGTATAGTAATACATTTTTGTTTAATTCATTCTTTTCTGTATAAGGCTGTGCCAGGAATGTTGAGCTGTGAAATTTAATGTGCAGAAGTTAAAAAATGCCAAGCTAGTTTCGTTTAGAGCTTAACTTTGGTACTGATAATGATCATCCTCACGGTGAAATATTGTAATGCTAACTTGCTTAACCATCATTGCGCAAATGCATAATGGTGATTTAACAGTTCCAATTCCAAGTAAATATCAAGAGTAATAAGGTTATTATGGTCTAAGTATATAGATATGAAATACTGATCTAAATATCGCATAATATGTCTTGAATTATAAATAGTATCAACTCCGTTTAAGCAGTGTATAGCCGGGGTTGACAGCTCTAGTTCTTTCGGTTCTGGCTCTTTCATTATCTATACAAATAAATAAAATTGAAGTGTATGTTTGTAATTCAACAAACAAACAATGTTTAACATTTTTGTTTGTTTGTTCCTGCTAATCTCCGAAACGGCTGGACCGATTTTGACGGGACTTTCATTGGCAGATAGCTGATGTTACCGCGAGTAACGTAGGCTACTTTTATTTTCGAAAAATAATTAGGGTTCCGCGCAAAAAAATGAAAACCTTTGAAATTATGAACAAAAAGTCGGATTTGAAAAATTATTTTTGTATTTGGTAGCCCAATTCTCGAAGATAGTTATAGGGTGTATAACACCACGCTACGACCCTTAGGAGCCGAGCAAAAAGAAAAAAGTCAGAAAGAACACTAAGCGAAAACGAACTAATAGCTGCGGGCGGGCGATTCAACGCGACGGCACAGGGGGTCTACTCCCTAACTCCGTCAATGAAGATACGGGCCCGTCCGAAAGTAGTTAATCCGTCAAAACAAGTACAAAATTAAAATTTTCGGACGGGCAAAAATACATCGGGCGTAGGGGACAACTGTAAAATCGTGTTGTCATTCATTCTTAATTCGGAAACCAAACTAATCTTATGTCCGTAAGTGATTCGTAGTAAGAAACGCCCGTAACTTCGACCGAAACTACGGACTTCGTGCTTAGGGAGTAGACCCCCTGATTACCAGATAAATCACTCAATACTAATTTTCAATACTTACAGCTTTATTAGCCTACACCTTCGAGTCGCTAGACGCTGCGAACGAAAATGTACCTAACCTTACAAAAGTAAAGTGAGTTTTGCTTTGTAGCTGCGCCCTGCCGCGTAGTTATTGTGAATTGCCAGGGCTGCCTTTTTCGACAAAGATGTAAGTAGGTAACTTTATGGAATAATATGAAATAAAATAAATTGCTTTTTTAGCATTTTTAATTGTTAAAAATACTTATGAAAGACCGAGGACTAATTTTATGCTAGGTAACTATGTATTTAGTATTCTGTTACCACACCCCGAGACTACAATTGTAAGACAAGTAACACACAACATACGCAACGTGTAGTACCTAACTATTTAATAACCATTGACATAACCACTCCGCATGGCCACGAATACGAATGAAATACGAAATGGAGGGTTCGTTCATTTACACAATTAGCGTAATAGGTAACTATTTTGCTTTTACACTATGAACAAACCTGCGCTGGCGCCATATTATGACGTCATGCACGCTTTTCTAACACTTGCACGCTTTTAAATAAACAATAATTATATTATTATGAACATAAAATTAACAAGATAATAACGATAACAAATATTATTGAAAATTAATTTGCACAAAGTAGATAAACGTACGTAGATAATTACGTTCTGCTAAACGTAATTTTCAAATGACAGTTGACTTGACAAATGGAGGTCATTGACCTTTCTATTCTTATCTCCGACGCATAGTAGAAGTAATTACGTACCTACAAAAAAATACAAAACACGAAACATGCAAGTTTAAACAATTTATCCATTTAAAAAACGATAGTAAAACTGTATCAGCAAGTAAACTGAAAAAAGATAAGTTTTTATATCTTCTCTTGCTTGATCTACATCCATCCACTGCACATAATACACCAGAACCAGCCATATCATAAGAATTTGAAACTAAGTATGTCAGGTTGACCGAAATATATGCGTACGTACGCGCCTCGCGGCTGTCGGCAACCCACTGAGAAATGGGCTGCGTGCAGCCCAGCGACCGGTAGGTAGTTAGCGCGCGTAAGCACATGGAGTAATTTATCTGGTAATCTGTGGCGACGGGTCGGGGGACGGGATATATTGTGTATCGTACGACATCCATGCGAACGAAGTCGT
Source organism: Fissipunctia ypsillon (assembly GCA_947568875.1). Taxonomy (NCBI): domain Eukaryota; kingdom Metazoa; phylum Arthropoda; class Insecta; order Lepidoptera; family Noctuidae; genus Fissipunctia; species Fissipunctia ypsillon. Next base: position 10,752,160 of record OX387644.1, on the reverse strand, counting down.
GGGTCGTATCTATACAAATAAATAAAATTGAAGTGTTTGTTTGTAATGTCAAAATAACAACTTTTTACTAAATGGAAAAGAAAGTACAAATGGTACTTAAACCAAAAAAGCAATTTTTAACATTTCTGTCTGTCTGTTTGTTCCGGCTAATCTCCAAAACGGCTGGACCGATTTTACTGGCAGATGGCTGATGTTACGGCGGATAACTAAGGCTACTTTTATTTTAGAAAAATAATTAGGGTTCCGCGCAAAAAAATTAAAACCCATGAAATTGCAAAAAAACGTAAGAAAGTTTGAATTTCGCGGGCTACCCTGGCGCTTTCACCTTAAAAATATTTCCTTTTTCCGTGAAGCTTCCGTCCATTGCTTATTAAAAGCGGGAATAATATGTCTTTGAAAATCACTGAGCATGAAACATATGTTGTCTTCAGATACACGATAATTTTCTTTCAAAACTGTTGACAACGCCTCAAATGTCTTTCCTCCTTCGATATAGGACAGTATTATGTCACGTTTAGAACCCTTGAAAGTAGACAGGTATCATCATTATGAACAACTTTTACTATGGGACCAAACCCGAAATCGTGAAAAAAAAATCAGGTGTTCATTTTGACGAGTTATGCGAACATAAATAAAGGGAAAAGCTGATTTTTTTCACGATTTCGGGTTTGGTCCCATAGTAAAAGTTGTTCATAATTATGAGTACAACGACCCCTTAATAGATTAACACTGTTTAAAATTACAGCTTGTATATAAGATTTGAGCAATGAATTAAGAATGATATTTGAGACTCATCCTCAGTCGTGGGATACCACGATTCCTCAATACAAAAACAAATACAATCAGGATCTGATGATGTTAGCCTGGAGAAATCGAGGGAACTCTTCAAATATTATAGGCACACATACAGCGATTTGGGTATTTTTTATAGTAACTTGTGCATATTTTGCTCTCGGAAAGCACCATTTGGTGAAGTGGAACTGATGATGAAGACCACAGATGGCCACCGGAACAACTCAATAATAAGTATTTCACGAATTGCGATTCGATTACTTTAAAATTGTTGCTAAGCAATATAAGCTCGTCACAATGCATATGGTGAAGTACCAGGAGAACTCCTCAAAAATTAACGTCCCTGCACCGGGAAAAGCAATATTTTGTAAAAGGTGATGAGCAGTTGTCATTAGGCTATTGTAACTTAGATAAATTACAAACCAACCCACTAAAAAGTGAAAAATAAAAAACTTTTTTGCAAAAAAAAACAACAGACTTCTAAACAAAAACACAACAAATTGAAAAATAACTTAAAGGAGTATGCCCACTTTTGGGCCTAAGCGTTTATTGCAAAATTATCGTCATTTTATCATAAAACTTAAACACGAAAAAAAAATCCAGTTTGCAATTGCAAACCTGAGAAAAATGCATTCTATTGCATTTATTTACAAATCTCACTAGTTTAGGATATGTGACTAAAAAGACATTGTGTCAGGTTTTAAAATACATGTCATCACTTCTCAAACATGACCTCAAACGTCAAATCATTCGCTTTGGCTTTGTTGCGCTTGCGCCGATGAATGTGTTCTGTTGCGATATTCGTATTTGCTGTGATTTTACCAACGACTTTGGTTTGTTTCTGGAATCTGACGAATCTTGCTCTCAAGAACGAACTCGGCAAGCACTCTTGCAATATTATTATAACTGCATTGTTGGCAGACGTACCTACAGTAGGGTGTTGTGCACACACTATGTCCATAATCTAGTACTTAAATTGGGCTATGTTTCAAGACAATATGTCACCTCCTGCACACTTTCTTGATAATATATCAATTATTTATGAAGATGAATGACAAAATAAATGAAATATATAAAAAAGAGTTCCTTTTTATTTTCAGTCCCACTAAGTACTTACATAGATATGTACATTTACTGTACAGTATAGACTTATTAAACTCTTAGCCAGACAAACAACAAACACAATGTCATAAACCTAATTAATAAAAATATGTTTACAGGCACTTAACATTTTTGACATTGTTGCACAGTCCCATGTTATATTATTGATAGCATGATCTAGGTAGAAACTATGAGGTTTCGCTATAATCACACTTAAAACGAAATGCCTGTAACTAGTTTTTCATTACAATCCAGCTAAATAAAAATTATCTTTGATTTAATCTTACCATTGTTTGTCACTTAATGCATTTTCTAACCTAACTTAGAAATAAATTCAGATTCAAAAATCTCAGAAATGCAATTGCCAATTTAATTGAAATTAAGTGAGATTATACCTGGTGTATTTCTCTAAAAAATTACACCAATTTCATGACTGTAACGGGTAGACCCAAAGATGTAGGGAAAATGGGCTTTGTCCTTTCGGAAGTTGGTGGCATTACCTAAAATACAGATCCAAAGACACCCACTTCCGAAATTAAAGTTATTTTTCACTTTGTAGTGTTTTTTTTTGGAAGTTGGTTGTTTTTTTTGCAAAAAAGTTTTCTGTATCATCAATGAGTAACTACTCCTATTTTATTTTATTATAATATTTTATTTTTGTCCTATCACTCCTGTCAGTAAGAATATTTTCAACATGAACTATGTAAGTATTATCATTTCGATCCATAAAATACCTCTCAACAAAAAGCATGCTAGATTCGAGCAGGTACTACTTAGTAGCATACAATTAGCACGTGTATATATGAAAAGAGTATACTTATGAATAAGTACGTTATTGTGTAATATCTACATCGCCACATGCGAACGCATCACAAGCTGACATCACGCAAAATCCTGCATCGCGCAAACAGTTTACCGCGCGACGAGCATAATATATACAACGTCCCGACAGCAACCGTCGGGCAATAGCCCACCAGTGACAACACCCGTCTGGTCGGAGGATCCTTCTTTTTCTATGGAGATGAGTTAACTTTACACCTTGTTCCTCATACCTCTATACTGGTGACCCCGAAAATGAACGTCAGCGCAGCCTTCGTGCTACTACTACAGCGTGACGTCATCATCATCGCTTTCTCAAGCTTTCGAGCGGTGAGTCACACAGCTAGCCAGCACCCACGGCTTCAACGGGTGTGCTGACCGCCAGCATGCAGTGACCGCGCATATCTAGTCATCACCCTCAGCCCCATCTGCTCAACCTTGGCACAGTACACTGCACTCTCGGCCGGTCAACAAGCAGAGTCCTTCAAACCTTTCCTGGTCGACACCAGCAGTCAGCCTCAACCCTGCGCTGTATCACATTCGACGCATTGGAGCATAACGCAGTGCCACCCCGACTCACGACTCACTGGGGGCATCTCCGTAGACAGGTCCGACTCACCGTGAACTATGCGGCACCCGGTTCCGACTCACTGGAACCTCAACTGGTGGCCCTGGCAAGCATCGCAAGATACACGACTCTGCCCACTATCGACCTCCGGTCTCCGGAGGGGAGTGATGTGCCGGCATATCTACATCGCCACAATGGAACGCGTCACACTGATGTCACGCAAAATCCTACATCGCGCAATCAGAGTTTACCGCGCGACGAGCATATATACAACGTCCTGACATCAACCATCGGGCAGTAGCCCACCAGACAACACCCGTCTGGTCGCAGGATCCTCCCTTTTCTATGGAGGATGAGTGAACTTTACACCCTGTTCCTAATACCTCTATACTATTAATACAGGCTTTTCTTTTATGAATATCCATTTATAATCTTGAGTGAACACGTGTGTTCTCTGTAAAATCTTGGGTATGACTGACGATCAGTCAGAATGAGCGTCTAATGTCGATTGAATTCCATCACTCACCATCATTCTTTCGTCAATGGTGCTACGCCCAAGCGCGTATTTTGCATTGCGGACTTCACGGAGTGTGCAAGCAACACGCAAGTGTTGCATCTCTTTTTGTGCCCTGCTTGCCCAGTGATAGCGACCCCGACTTCGTAGGAATCATCCTAGGAAGTCGGGGAAACACATCAGTGTATCTATCTAGCTGGCCCACCTGAGCCTTGGCAACGAAACCAATGTAGACTGTTAACTTATTGAATGTACTTGTCTAATTGAACGAAAATATTCAGTGTGCCTCTGCTACTAAGACAGAAATAGCATTTTTTCGGTTTCTATCCAACGGGGTCCTTCGTTATTATTTTGTTTAGAGACTTGAAAATTTTATTGGAAATACTCCTTCCAATGTGCTTTTCAAATGATTCATTTTTTTTTAACCGACTTCAAAAAAAGGAGGAGGTTATCAATTCGACTGTATTTTTTTTTATGTTTGTTACCTCATAACTTGCGACTGGGTGAACCGATTTTCATGATTCTTTTTTTATTTGAAAGCTGGTGCTTCCCGTGTAGTCCCATTGTCACCATTTCAATACCTGATGATGGGATCTTGTAGAAATCGGGGGAACTCTTCAATAAATAACAGCAGATTAACCGCGATTGTTGCTATAGCATATCTAAGCATTGTTTACGCCATCACACAACATAATATCACGCCTGTACTCACTACAAAGGTTATAAAAACAATTCCGAAAAAAAAAATGTTCAAGGTCACTTACAACGTTTTACAAAAAAAACGCAATACTGAAACTAAAATAAAAATAATTAGATGTTTGTTCTGATGAGATATTCGGTTATATGAACAAAACTCTTCAAATTTCATGCGTCCTAATTACGTAAGCTGATCCGTGATCGCGGTACTGTCCCTGGGTAACCGTGACCCTGGAACGTAAAGGGCTATTGAAGGAACACTGTGGATGAGTATGACAGTAGTATGACTGTCAGTACAAGTCTGACAGTCCCTCCACCCAGGGTGGGAGGACTTATTGGATGATTTTGCCTCGTAAATAAAAGGTGTATTATGACCTACTTATGTACTACTGACTTACTTATCTACCTTCATTATCAGAAGACAGATTTCGTAGTCTTGTCATTTCCTGCAACGATCTATCGTCGTGTGGTTTATTTAATAATTTGCTGGCGTCCAAATCCGATAAAACTATGCCTGCCAAACTTTTGACACGACTTAGTGCAACATATATTTGCCCTTTAGCAAAATTTTTTTTGCCAAGGTCAATTACAGCTCTTTCGAGGGTGGTACCCTGGAGTTTGTGAACTGTAACCGCCCAGCTTAATATTAGAGGCAACATACGGCGCTCCACATCTCCGTAACCTCTCAATGCCTGAAACGTAGTACTAGATGGAGGTATGGGTATCCAACCATTATTGTCTTTATGTCTAAGCCCAATAGACTCGTCATCAAATTTAATATATACGGCATCTGGTAGCTCGCCATCCTCCAGTTGGTCTCTCCTCAAGACTGGCCATTTGATTTTTTTTATAATACCCATAGCTCCATTCACTAGTCCTTCTGATACGGCGATGTTGCGTCTCAACATCACTCGGGATTCGAGGCCAATTTTTATTGATGGCAGAAAACCACCACAGCAGTTGACGTCTTTGAGAATTACGTTCTCTGGTGGTGTTCTACCATATGTCGCTACTTCACGCGACTCATCCACTGCGTTGATTTTATAAGTTCGGTGCAACTTTGCATTTTCCTTGCTAATTTTGTCGTTGTAGTCGTCGACTTGCCTGACTGTGGGAAAAATACGAACGGCGACTCCATCCGCAAATTCACCATTTATAGGCACGTGACGCCGCTCACATAATAATTGCAGCTGAGCCGTCGTTAATTCCCCTACCCGTAAACTATTTAATAAATCAATGAATTCGGTGTCATCGCGCTGTCGCATGTTTATGGTCAGTTCACAAAAAGAAAACTGATGCCACAAATTAACCTCCGCTGAATACCATGATGGCTGCACAAAACACCAATTTCCTTTCACCGGAGGAAGCTGAAATATATCACCGAATACCAAAATGTTGACTCCACCGAATAATTTGTCGTTGTTTTTATATTCTTGGAGTCTTAGGTGGATTATTCTTAGGTTCTCATAGGAGACCATAGAAATTTCGACTATGATCAGCCAATTTATAAAGCGCCATTTACGTCGTTCGTTCTCGAGTCTTTGACCTGTATTTTTTTTGTATGTCATAGTATTTTTCTTTTCTATCGGTAGCAAGAAAATACTATGGAGTGTTTTGCCAAAAATTTGACGAGCAGCAACTCCGGTTAGCGAACCAACTTCCACAAAGTTAGGCTTCAGTAGTATATCTACTGTTGGTGCGTAACAACGCTTAATATGTGCCACGATTAACTTCAACAGAAATGATTTCCCGCTACCTGCACCGCCCGTGATAAAAAGTAACAGCTGACTCTCTTGTCTTTGCAAATCGTTTTCGATTGCCGTAGAAACATTCTGAAATAAATCCCTCTGTTGGACATTTAATCCGCGAATGCTTCCCAGGAACAATTCATCTGACATGACGGCTCGTTCTTCCATGTCTTCACAAAAGTTATCATCGTCATGAACAATTTGTTCACCAATACATAAAGGTGCATTGCTAACAGCGGTTTCGCGCGCAGCATTAAGTGCGGTAGCTTGAGCAACAGCCTGCTGAATAATTTGTTCAGCGTAACCAAATTGTTCTGCGCTCACATTACCCTGCAACGGGCGAAGATCACTTTGGCGTCTTATAAAACAGTCTTCAGCGGTTTCATTTTCAAACAGTAACTCGCTTTCATTACGAAATGGTATGTGGCATACTATTAAACTGTAATAGTACGCTTCTTTGTCACTATTAATTGTATAGTAACGGGTACGTAATACTGACGGTCTATTTCTTACACGCATTCTAGTGTTGTCCTGCAATCTGATATACCTCACTGGCGTAATATCTTCGTCCCTAAGTTCTGCATCGCCGTTGTCCTCTGACCACGTCGCATTAGAGACAGTTTCAAAGCGGACGGCAAATTCCGCAAGGCTTAAATTCTCCAACTCGTTTGGGCGTAATATATAATGATCAAATATGTTATTGTAAATACTGGTTTCATCACTGTCGAATCTCAGAAGTCTGAAACGTTCCGCCGGCCTGCAACTATTGACAAAAACAGTCTTACGCGACGACATTTTCAACGGCAAATGGCATAATCTGTATGCGCATTCGGGCGCACTTACCAGGCGTTGACTTAAAATAGTCATTGATACTGAGAACAATTGTTTCCAAACATCACCACCTTGTCTCTTAGCATTCGTAATAGCGTTTCGAATTACATCGCCTGTATCACGTGGTTCACATTTACTCGCATATTTTGCGACGTAATAGGCAACAGCGGTGACACTACCACACGGTTGGACGTCAATATTTCCTTTCCATAGTCCTAAAAGAACTGCATTGTAATTGTTGACCATGGTTTCATTTGAGGTTCTTTTCAATAAACAGAATCGACCATTATTGGCAAGTGCTTCATCTGGCCCTAGACAAACTGTGTGATCACTTGCACGCTTTGGGAAATGAAAGCGACAACCATCAGCTTGGCGGTTTTTTTTACATGTCGCCGTATGTTTATGGATTTGCAAATCTTCGACTAATTTACGTAAAGTAGAGTCACTAGGAGTTAATGAACATGAAACCACCTTTTCAATTACGGCAATTCCTTCTGGAGTTGAGAATTCCGGAACATTTTTACACCAGACCAACATGTGCAGATGTGGGCTACCGCGGTTTTGGAACTCCACTCGGTACCAGAAGTCTTCAATAGGACCACCCAAGCAATCATTGTTCGTCTTGAGGAACCGCATGAGAGCGTTAACACGCAGTGTAAACTGTCGTGCTACCACTACCGGATGCTTTTGCACTAGGTTCAAGCGCTCCGGGAATGATAGGCTTTCAGCGTTCTCGATATTACCTCCATCGGCAATTAGCAAAGCTTTTAACATATCGGACCAATTTAAATCGTTGCAGGAAAATGTTAAAAACCATGTGGGAGGTCCTAAAGTTCTTACCATTGCAATCAATTCAGAACAACATTTCTGCCAATATGATGCCGATCCGCGAATATTTCTCATGGTGAGATGCATGTTATCCACTAGCCCCTGTGGTGTTTGCTCTCCGTGACCTTGTCGCATCCTACATGACACAGATACACTTGATTTGGCACGAAAATATTCTACAACGGATAGAGCATAAAATAAATAATCATTTCTGTTGAACCTCTTGTCAGCACTCATTATCCGGTTTTGGAAGTAGTCAAGGGGGTACACGCATTGTCTCTTTCCTCGCCAAAGCCATTCTTACCATTTGGAAATAGAAAATACCAACATAATTCCTCCATTCACGCTCTAAATTCAATGGTGGTGCAGTTTTCCTTGTGATGGCTGCCAATCTCATTGTATCATCTGTTGAAGAGCTATTCATATTTACAACACTTTCTAAATTAGGTACATTATCATCTATCTTTTGGAGCATACTTGTTGATTCGGTGTAAATGGTGCCCGAGGAATCATTGATTGGTAATTGAATATGGTTTGATGTTGCTGGACTTTTACTTGGGAGTGACTGCATTTCTTGCGTTGTTGTTAAAAGGGAACAGTCTGGTGTATATGTTGGACTCTCTGCCCTTACTAGTGTCGATTGTTGTGTATACGTTGGACTCTCTGCCCTTACTAGTGGCGATTGTTGCAATATGGGCGATTGTATTTGGGTGTCTCGAGCTATAACTATTGATGTTAACGAGAAAACATTAAGATTATCCCGAAAGTTTCCTTTTGGTACTTTATTTGGCGACACAAATAAATTGCGACGTACAATGGCATGCAAATGGTCCAAATCACTAAATCGCATGCAACAAGCGGTGCCATTTGTGGGAGCAGAAGCTCCCTTGGGACCACGTGCATGGGAATCAAACAAAAAGTAAGTTTTATTGTTACCCAAAGTTTTGCAATGTACTGCTATGGAAACAGCGTTTGCTGTAAGTATACCATTCGAGTGCTCTATGAAAAACCTTAATAATGCATTTTTCAAGTTAGGGAATCCATCAGAACTATTATCATTATCTATGTGACCATTATAATTGGTTTCCTCGAGTGCTGTGATCAATAAATTTTCTCTGTTGTATATAAGTCTTGGACTAAGGTCTGTTACAGCAAGGTAGTCAGGATTGACTTCACCGGGCGCAGGATTATCTCTAGCAGCAATGCAGTCATTGTAGTATTTATCGCCAATGATTACAATGTAATCGATATCGCTTTTAGACCATTTGTTTGGATCTAATAGAGTAAATGCTGCACAAGCGACAGCCGCTATCCCAGTACATTGCTTACCTCGAGATAAATCAAATCGTAAATCACCTTGATTAAATGATCCGCGTAATATTGCCTTATTGTCATTTAAAGTGACATAATGTTTTGGAGATGTTTCTGAAGAAACAGCGTTCTGTTCAGGAACAGTATTTTCAGCTATTTGGACTAAATGAGGTACGTTTAACGTAGTTTCAAAATGCACCTGAACATCTCTGTATAAATGGTTATTGGTAATTAACCAAGTTAATGCTCGATTTAGTCTTTGCATATCAACGACGAATTCTTTAGAACATGAAAGGTTCTCGAGACTTTCTACTACCAAAACTAAACCAGCTTGATGTGGTGTCAGTGGTAACTGTTCAGCTATTTCCACAACATCCTTTGCAAATAAAATGACCTGTCCTTTACACCAATTTTGACTGAAACGGTTATCAAGTTTAACAATCTTTAAAAACGGTGTAATGCGACTTAAAAACCGTTCTTCAGCGTATGTCAAATTGGCTAATTCAGGCGGTACTTGTGCAGGCATAATTTTGTTCCAATATGCAGTTGCTGGAATTTTCCTTTTTCGAATATTATTGTAACAGCGAGAGCACGTTGTTATTGTACCTAAAGTAACCAGTTCTTCAGGTAATAGCGTACTAAACATATCTGCTCGTAAATTGGAACGCTGTTGTGGATAAAGACTTCTTTTGCAAACGGCACATGGTACATAAGCAAAAATATTAATAGCCGCTTCAAAAGATTGTTCATTCGCGATATCCCTACAAATATGACTGGCTTGTCGCATTCTGCTAAGTCGAAGTGAACGACCTTCAGGTGTTTCGTTTGATAAGCGATCATGTATCAATCCGAGTCGGTGAGCACGTTGCTCCTCCGTCTCATTAGACAGGCGATTGTGGATCAAGCCAAGACGGTGGGCTCGTTGCTCTTCAGTCTCTTGGGATAAACGATCGTGTATCAAACTGAGACGGTAGGCTCGTTGCTCTTCAGTCTCTTGCGATAAACGATCGTGTATCAAACTGAGACGGTGGGCTCGTTGCTCTTCAGTCTCTTGTGATAAACGATCGTGTATCACACTGAGACGGTGGGCACGTTGCTCTTGCATCTCATTCGATAGTCGATCGTCGATCAAGCCGAGACGGTGACTACGTTCTTCGAAGGTTTCCCTATTCAAAACTTTTTTCATGTAAACCCGCATTTTCGAAAGCCTATTTTCGCGCTCTTTGCAAGTCTCTTTGGAAATTGTCCTCGAGTTACATTTCCTCTGTTGAGATAGGCGATTCTCCCTGTCTTCCTGTTTCATTTAAACGGCGCTGTCTCATATGAGCAGCGCGTTTAGTAGGTCTACCCATACTCAAATACCTAAGTAATTTGTGTCCTTAAGATTCACTAAAAATCAAGAAATAAAAAACAATTTTAACAAAAAAAAAACACCGACTTCAAAAAATAAATATTCCAAAACAAATTAATATGCACTAAAAAGTAAAAAAATAATTGCGTATTTTTCTACAACTTAACAAATCAACTAACTTTACTAATTCACCACATACCTACCTATGAATAACAAATAATTATCAAAATATTTTCAGAGTTCTCCTAAGTAAAACGAAAAGAAAAATATTAGACTACTTATTTTTAAGATTTTTAAGTAGTCTAATATTTTTCTTTTCGTTTTACTTAGGAGAACTGAAAATATTTTGATAATTATTTGTTATTCATAGGTAGGTATGTGGTGAATTAGTAAAGTTAGTTGATTTGTTAAGTTGTAGAAAAATACGCAATTATTTTTTTACTTTTTAGTGCATATTAATTTGTTTTGGAATATTTATTTTTTGAAGTCGGTGTTTTTTTTTTGTTAAAATTGTTTTTTTCAAAAACCTCTGTTAATACAACAGAAATTACATTCGTATGTTTTTTTTCTATCCAGCGGGGCCCTTTATCTTTATTATTTACAAGGGAAAATCGCACGCCAAATAAAAACATTTTCAATGTATGGACGCCAGCAGTGCTGGCGTCCATACATTGAAAATGGAGCAAGTGTAATGGTCAAAATGGGTAGACATTTTGACGGCCACCACCAGTTGTGTTTGGCTCATGGGATTCAACTAGCAGTCTTTGAAGTTTTATATAAAACACAAAAATCTCCAGAACCTGAAGTGCAGGAGGATGTCTCAAATACCGGCACTGAAGAAGCAGAGGAAATTGAAGAAAATGAGGATGCGTTTATTGTAGAATCGACCAGAGTACCAGAATCACAATTTTTATACAAAGGTACTATAAAAATATTAAGAGATCTAATAAAATCTTTTAAAAACTCCTCTTTGAAAAACGACTTGTTGCAAAAGTACATTTTAGAAGAACATGGTAAAAATATTGACCTAATACTAGACTGTAAAATGCGATGGAACAGCTTGTCAGATATGGTAGGCCGATTTCTCAAATTAAAACCATGCGTTTTTAAGGCGTTATTAGATTTGAAATCGAATGTAAAATTTACAGACGACGAGATACAAGACCTTCACGACATTCATTACAGCTTGGATGTAATAAAAACTACAGTTTTGTCATTATGTCGCCGGGATTCAAACTTATTGACGGCCGACGCTGCTCTTCGATTTATGCTGGAGAAACTTGATCTTCAGTCAAACCATCTCAGTGGAAAACTAGCCACATCTCTTAGAAAGAGAATAAAGGAAAGGCGAACAAATGTATTCGGTGTTTTGTAATATTTGCATAACAATGAGGAACTTTTCAAAACTGCTGCCACTGAATATTTCACGAAACCATCGTCGGATGATATATGAATGTATATTATTATTATTATTTATTTTCCAGATAAATACAATCCATTTTTGTTAGTTAAATAAATAAACAACTTACAAACTAGTGTTAGTACATACATTATAAATCATGTCAGGACGATAACAATCTACTACTTCTGGGCACGGTTTGCAGGCAACACTTGCGTCCTCCTCCAGTGTTTCCACAAGAGACCATCAGCCTATATATGCAAGTCGCGCGGTAAACTCTGATTGCGCGATGCAGGATTTTGCGTGATGTCAGTGTGACGCGTTCCATTGTGGCGATGTAGATATGTCGCCACAGATTTTCGACTTTATTGCTAAAGCATTAGGTTCTAGGTTGATTGGGAAAATTTGACAGTTTCGGGTAGCTTGATGTGCTGGCTAGGGCTTCCAAAATTACGGAAATGTCAATTACGTAACTGATTACGCAACTTTTTTCTCCAATTCCGTAATTACGTAATTTTTTTCTATTTCTTTTTTATCGACTATGGTTTTGGTAAATATTGTAGATAAAGTATCTACAATTTCTTCGGATATTTTAGCTCACCACTATTATTTTTCTCTTTTACAATTCTATGAACAGAAGCCCAGTGAACACCCAAAGAAGATGCAACAGCTTTCAGAATGTCACCGTTGGAGGCCGAAGAGTCTGCATTTCTCATTGCGTGGTACATATTTAAAATCATAGTCTTCTCGGTAGACAAAAAAGGCCGCCGTTTTCTTTTCTCAGCAGGTTGTTCGATATCCGCCATTATCGCAGTATTTCAATTCACAATGAAAAGTCCGTTTCACAAGCCGCCAATTCCTCAGGAAAACAATCAATCATAAAATCCAATACACAAACCAGTTCACGAGTTGAGCATACAGTCACAAGTAAGAGCACGTCTGCACAGTACGGGAAGTAAGAGTATGCTAAAAAGTACTCGTACTGTGTACACCGCCTTAGCGTTTATCATTGACCAATTGCAGTTAAAAAATTGTGTGAGTGAGATAGCGCTCCACTAACTCGTCTCCGTGAATACACTATAGTGTTGGATAGCCAGCCTATTTATCGAGGAAGGCTATAGGCTATATAACATCATGCTACGGCCAATAGGAGCGGAACATTAATGAAAAATGTTGCAAAAACGGGGAAATTTTATTCCTTTAGAGAGCTTCCGTTGCGTGCGCTGTGTAAACGGTTAAAGTTACGCAAAAATCATGTATGACGGAAAAGTTCCTCTTAAAAAGTTCTAAAAAAAGTCCAAACAAATAGTTTCATAATCAAGGTTGATTAAGTACATGTAAATTCCTTGTTAAATTATTCGAATCCGACGTTTAGTTTAGAAATTACGACGGGTATAAAAATGCGTTAAAGTTAAAGAAATGCGCTTAGTCTATTAGTTACCGACACATTTTATTTTTTATTGACTGTTTGATCGCACCAATCTATGTCACTACCAGTCGAATTTGAAAAATTGTTTTTGCATTTTATGGTCCAATTCTTGAGGAAAGCTTTAAGGCGAGGTAGACCCTGCGAAGTAGGTATGTAACGCTACCAACCTACCCACGGAGCGAGCCGTGCGCTTACCTCGCCAGCGTGAACTTGCATGAACCCAAAATGTGTCACAGTATAGGTAAGCGTGTCGTGTAGGCAGTAGGTCAACTCATTGGAACGAAGTTCTTTGACGCGGCTTGGCAGAAATCGTCACTAACGAAAATGCGCGTTCATACTTTCTTCTTTGAAATTCACACTTTCACTCTCTCTCTCTCTCTCTCTCTCTATCAAGAGAGAAAAATTTCAAATTTTCCTTCATGGGTGTCGTTTTCAAGGTTTTCGAGGGTGCTGAAACCGATAGTTAAGTCTCAATGAAAATCCAAGATGGCGGCCATGAAAATTTTCAAATTTTCCTTCATGGGTGTCGTTTTCAAGGTTTTCGAGGGTGCTAAAGCCGAAAGTAAAGTCAAAATGAAAATACAAGATGGCGGCCGTGAAAATTTCAAATTTTCCTTCATGGGTGTCCTTTTCATGGTTTTCGCGGGTGCTAAAGCCGATAGTAAAGTCAAAATGAAAATCCAAGATGGCGGCCGTGAAAATTTTCAAATTTTCCTTCATGGGTGTCGTTTTCAAGGTTTTCGAGGGTGCTAAAGCCGATAGGAAAGTCAAAATGAAAATACAAGATGGCGGCCGTGAAAATTTTCAAATTTTCCTTCATGGGTGTCGTTTTCAAGGTTTTCGAGGGTGCTGAAACCGATAGTAGTCAAAATGAAAATCCAAGATGGCGGCTGTGAAAATTTTCAAGTTTTTCATCATTGGTGTCGTTTTCATGGTTTTCGCGGATGCTGAAACCGATAGTAGTCACAATGAAAATCCAAGATGGCGGCTGTGAAAATTTTCAAGTTTTTCATCATGGGTGTCGTTTTCAAGGTTTTCGCGGGGCTAAAGCCGATAGGAAAGTCAAAATGAAAATACAAGATGGCGGCCGTGAAAATTTTCAAATTTTCCTTCATGGGTGTCGTTTTCAAGGTTTTCGAGGGTGCTGAAACCGATAGTAAAGTCAAAATGAAAATCCAAGATGGCGGCTGTAAAAATTTTCAAATGTTTCATCATTGGTGTCGTTTTCATGGTTTTCGCGGGTGCTAAAGCCGATAGTAAAGTCAAAATGAAAATCCAAGATGGCGGCCGTGAAAATTTTCAAATTTTCCTTCATGGGTGTCGTTTTCAAGGTTTTCGAGGGTGCTAAAGCCGATAGTAAAGTCAAAATGAAAATTCAAGATGGTGGCTGTGAAAATTTTCAAGTTTTTCATCATGGGTGTCGTTTTCATGGTTTTCGCGGGTGCTGAAACCGATAGTAAAGTCACAATGAAAATCCAAGATGGCGGCTTTGAAATTTTTCAAGTTTTTCATCATGGGTGTCGTTTTCATGGTTTTCGCGGGTGATAAAGCCGATAGTAAAGTCAAAATGAAAATCCAGATGGCGGCTGCGGAAATTTTCAAATTTTTCGTCATGGGTGTAGTTTTTCTAGTTTTCGAGGATACTAAAGTCGACAGTGAGGTCAAAATGTAAAATAAAAATTTTGTTTTTGGATTAAATCATATGTGAGATCCCGGAATCCTCCCGGGATCCTTGTTACGTGATTACTCTAACATGATTTTAAATAAAAACAAATGTTTTACAGCCACCATCTTGGATTTTCATTTTGACTTTATTATCAGTTTCAGCACCCGCGAAAACCATGAAAACGACACCCATGATGAAAAACTTGAAAATTTTCACAGCCGCCATCTTCTGTTTGACTATACTATTGGCTTTAGCGCCCGCGAAAACCATGAAAACGACACCCATGAAGGAAAATTTGGAAATTTTCAGAGCCGCCATCTTGAATTTTCATTTTGACTATACTATCGGCTTTAGCGCCGGCGAAAACCATGAAAACGACATCCATGATGAAAAACTTGAAAATTTTCAAAGCCGCCATCTTGAATTTTCATTTTGACTTTACTATCGGTTTTAGCACCCTCAAAAACAATGAAAACGACACCCATGATGAAAAATTTGGGAATGTTCACAGCCGCCATCTTGGATTTTCATTTTGACTTTACTATCGGTTTCAGCACCCTCGAAAACCTTGCAAACGACACCCATGAAGGAAACTTTGAAAATTTTCACGGCAGCCATCTTGGATTTTCATTTTGACTTTACTTTCAGCTTCAGCACCTTCGAAAACCATGAAAACGTCACCCGTGAAGAAAAATTTGAAAATTATCACAGCCGCCATCTTGGATTTTCGTTTTGACTTTATTATTGGCTTCAGCACCCTCTAAAACCATGAAAACGACACCCATGATGAAAAACTTGAAAATTTTCACAGCAGCCATCTTGAATTTTCATTTTCACTTTACTATCGGCTTTAGCACCCGCGAAAACCATGAAAACGACACCCATGAAGAAAAACTTAAAAATTTTCACGGCCTCCATCATGGATTTTCATTTTGACTTTACTATCAGCTTCAGCACCTCCGAAAACCATGAAAACGTCACCCGTGAAGAAAAATTTGAAAATTATCACAGCCGCCATCTTGGATTTTCATTTTGACTTTACTATCGGTTTTAGCACCCTCGAAAACCTTGAAAACGACACCCATGAAGGAAAATTTGGAAATTTTCACGGCCGCCATCTTGGATTATCTTTATGACCAAATTTACACTTTGAAAGTCGAGTCGTGACGATTTCTACCAGTTAACTCCTACCGCAAGCCGCGTTACAGAACTTTGTTCCTAAATAAGGGTTCCGTTATTCATTCGAACATACGAAACCCAAAAAAACATACTGACTTATTTACACTATGTCCTACGAATGAATTGTTCGATATATTAGCGGAACAGCCGTGCGCTAGCAAAACGGACATAGGTCCGACCTCGTCAAGGCCCGGCGGGCGACTGAATCGCCGTGCGCAAGCCGCTGTATTATATAATATTTTATTATTAAATGAATTTAATTATTTTGCAAAATGTAACCACAAATTGTTCTTCTATTTGTTATGAACTTTTTAAAGATATATTTTTTGGAAGTATTGCTTTCATAGGTTTCAAGCAAAATTAGAAAAACATCAAAAAAATCATCGATTAGACTCCTCTTCCGATTTTTTTTTTGATCGAGCGAAGTTTTCGATATCATGTTTTGAACCACAAAAAGTCAAAGTACAAAGTAAACTACAATATATATTTTTTTTGGCTTTAAACAATCACTATTTCTTTGTTTATTTTTGAATCAAAGTGATGCAATATTTGGTATAGGTCGCCTTAAGGTATGTAACAATACGCTAGGACTCTTAGAAGCCGAGCAAAAAGAAAAAGAGTAAGAACGAGCGCTAAGCAAAAACGAAGTAACAGCACGGGCAGGCGATGCGATGCGACGCGGTGGGTTGGGGGAAAAAAAATTCACGCGGATGAAGTCGCGGGCGGAAGCTAGTATATAAATATTTTGGATGTGTTACTTTACGTACAGTCCTTCAAAAGTAGGAATTTTAACACTGCCACTGCAGTGTAGAATATTGCAGTTTTATGTCAGCGCCATCTCTTGACTGATAGTGAAGCTAATGTAAATTTTATTGATGATTTCTGAAAAGTGTGCTTTTTAAAGACCTTTTTATTTTTCCTCTAATCTTTACATAAACTTCTATCACATAGAATAATTGTGGGCGTCCAAGCAAAAAGGGTCCAGTTCTCGGCATTTAGTCCCGTATTACAGAACGTCACTCAATTCTCAACTCAAGCATTACTTAAAACTAGTTTCAACCTCCGCTAGGAGTTTATGTGTTCTGTGGTTTCAACTGAGTATTGAGTGACATTCTGTAATACGGGCCTCAGATACCTATATAGATATGTACGCAGTTGGGTGAAAAAATTGCATTTCTCGATTTTAATTGATTATTAATTATTGCTCAATTATCTACAAGTTCATATACCTAGTAAATGACTTTAGGTATATGATGTTTCTAAGTACCAGAAAATGTACTTAGAAACATCAGAAAATGTACCTATTCCAAAAAACTTTCAAAATGCTTTTTCTCAAATCAAGATTTTTCAGTTTCCACTTCAAATGCCTGGTAAAAAAAAATTAAGTACCAGTTTTTGAATATTTTTTTAATCTTTCTTATCAATTGACTATTTTAGATACTGAATCTGGTCTTAACTCAATACCCCACTACTGGACCCTTTTTGCTTGGACGCCCAGAATTTCAGATTTTTCTCTATGCGAACTTCGGAGATAAGGGGGGGAAGGAAGGGTATTTTTTTTACATTTTTAATCAACTCGGAAAAATAGGCGGCCTAAAAAAAAGAAATAAATGTTTGAGAATATGCAAACAGCGCTCTTTCATATGATATCCCACATGCCCTAGTAACCCCACTTCGAATTTTTAAAACGCCCTTTCAGTCCCTGTTGAAAAAAAAAAATTATTTGCAAAATAGTTGGGCAAACATCATCTAAAACTGTTCTAAATTTCAAGTTGGTAGCATTAGTAGTTCTTCAGATATCCAGCTGTGACAGACGGCCAGACAGACAGACTGAGTCGCACTATAAGGGTTCCTTTTTACCTTTTAAAAAGGGATATACGATCACTTTCATAGCGCAGTTTCCGAGAAACTGTACACCGACAAATTGTGCCAGCGATAAGCTACTTTTAACTTGAAAAGTTCCTCCTGAACTCCAGATTATGATGTTTAACACAAAAAAAAATGCATTAATCCCTGTAGGTAAGTACATACATTGAAAATGCTTTAATTTGGCGTGCGATTTTCACTTATAAATAAAGGGTCTCTTTTTATCCTAAGTGAAAATCGCAGACCAAATTCATCAATTCATCAGTTGACATTTTCAATGTACAGACGCCAGCAGGTCAAGCTACCCGAAACTGTCAAATTTTCCCAATCAACCTTGAACCTAATACTTTAGTGATAAAGTTGAAAATCTATTAAAGAAATTTGACAGATTGTAGTAGCTTGATGTGCTGCCGTCCATACCTGCTTACAGGGGTTAATGCGTTTTGGATATAATAAAATTACGAATGTAATTTCTGCTGTATTGTCAAAGGTTTTTGAAAATAAATGAATAGTTTGAAAAGCACATTGGAAAAAGTATCTTCAATAAAATTTTTAAGTCTCTAAGCAATAGATCGAAGGGCCCCGCTGAACAGAAACCATATCTTTAATATAATTTTCAAGTCTTTAAGCATTTAGATTATTAAAAGGGCTCCGCTGGACAGAAACCGAAATTAAATGCCATTTCTGTCTTAGTGATGGAGGCACATTGCATATTTTCGTTCGATTAGACAAGCACATTCAGTCGGTTTATTCCCGGTCGTCCCCACCCCGTCGTCCCCACTGGGCACGAGTGGGGGAAAAAAAGTTTCGTTCCTCCCGTGGTGAAGATTGGAACTTTTTTTGCCACTCGTGCCCAGTGGGGACGACGGGGCGGGGACGACCGGGAATAAATTATTTTTTTTCCCACTCGTGCCCAGTGGGGACGACAGGGCGGGGACGACCGGGAATAAACCATTCAATCAGCCAACAGTCTACATCAGTTTCGTTGCCGTCTCAGGTGGGCCAGCTAGATAGAAACACATAGTAGGGTGTGGGTTTGAAGTACGAACCCAGGCAGATGCACTACTACAAAGGGCAGTAGAAACTGATAACAAGAAAACCACACAGTTAACTGTTTTTCATTTATTCAGTCCAATACTTAGTTTAAAATACTTTAAATTCAAAACAAGAATAACAACTAATCTTTCTTTTTCTTAAACAAATTTAAAAGTTTTTGGGTAAGTGAGACAGGTGATCCCAGGGGCTTAAGAACCAGCTCTTTAGTGCAGATGTTATGTAGCGGTCCAAATGCCAGAGCCACCACAGTACATGCAAGGCAGATAACGTTGTATGGCATACTGAAGTCTGGGGTGGGCAGTGATACCATGGCACCATTTGTCCTGAACACAATTGGGTACCCTGAAAAATTAAAGTTTATTTTTAGCCTTTAGCTTTATTTAAATAGTGCATGATAAGAATGCTAGAGTCATCGTGAAATCACATGGAAAAAGGCAAGAAAAACTAAAAATTTACATAACCATGGATGCTATATTTTAGTATGTGACATTTCTTTATCCTTTCTTTTCAATATACCTAATTTACACATGAAATGTTGAAGTATCACTTGCTGGTAAACATGCAAACTTCATTAATATTATAATACTAGCTGACTCGACATTGTCCTATCCAAACA
Organism: Fissipunctia ypsillon; assembly: GCA_947568875.1. Taxonomy (NCBI): domain Eukaryota; kingdom Metazoa; phylum Arthropoda; class Insecta; order Lepidoptera; family Noctuidae; genus Fissipunctia; species Fissipunctia ypsillon. Next base: position 10,732,390 of record OX387644.1, on the reverse strand, counting down.
AAAATTCATGCAAAAATCTCATAGAAAAAGCACTTTCAGTTTCCTAGTATTTTCCAATTTTCTGCCTAATTTTAATTTCCATAAAAACCTAATTCGGACTATGAGGAACATTTTGAAACGAAAAATAGCCTAATTGGTCCAGCCGTTCTTAAGTGATGTGCTTACCAACAAACAGCATTTCATTTTTATTTATATAGATAAGTAGATAGACTTGCATCTAAATCCATTATGATTATAAAACATACATACAAATATCAGTACTATACCTTACGCCAGATAAGTGTGGAATAAAAGTCATTAACCCCACTTGTACTAAAAAGTCTTGAAACTGAAATGCAAATAAAAAAAACATGCCACGTGCGTGCGTCAAGGACGCCTCGTACCGCGATACGTTTGTTTTGATCGTGTTAGCGACACTGCCTTAACATTTTTTCGTATCGTTTTGAAATATTGGAATACATTGGTAGAAGGAGTCAAAAACTTTTATTTTTTTCTTATCTGGCGGGGACTATAATAAACTTTAGCCATTAAACATACTTACATATTTTTGATGCATTAACAAAGGAATCAAATGTAGTGCCTGTAATAGGAACACTAGTGTAGTTTCTGGCTGTGGGTAAATTTGCTGAAATTAATGCTGAACCAACATAGAACCCATGATTGGCATCAGGAGGATATTCCTGCCATTTCAAGAAAACAAATTCAAAGTCGATTGTGATTGTAGTGGTGGATTTTGGAGGTAATTTCATAAGCAGTTCTAAGTGGTATGGTTTCTGCCTGCTACGGCCAGGTGAATAGTACTGAGACATAACTAAACTACTCTCAGCTTCACCATTAACTCTTAATGAGCTCAGTTGTATCGGTAACCACCACGGTGCATTCTCTAAAACCACAACATTGATAGAAGTCCAGCAGTTGTTTGTTATCTCTGTCACAATACCACCAAACTCTTTACCATAACCAAGGATGTAACGGGTAAAGTGTAGAGGTGGAGGTACAGAAACTGCTAAATCTAACTTAGACTTATATTTCACACCTATGTTTATCATTTGGCCATCAGGGTTTACATTATAAACTGCTAGTTTAGTATCACTCCCACCTCTTTGCGATGCTATGACATTGTCTGGTGGTGGAGTCAATGTAAAGGTTTGTGTATCATTTGAAGTGATATCAACATAAATCTTACTATCTGAGGATAGTGGACAGGCTCCAGGCAGACCTTGTCCAAACAATTTTCTGAATGACCAGTCATTGCTACTTATTATATCATAGTCATAAACAAGAGCCACAGTTTGTTTGAACTCTAGTTGGGTCTCCAAACAATCACTGGATTTACATACTTTTCTTACATGAACTCCAATAGAATGATAGTTTGTGTTGTGGATCATTCTAGAATTAAGCAACGCTGAAAAACCACGACTTGATTCACATGGTAAAAGTTTCTTCCATGGTGTCAGATTCTCGGTGCATACAATCTCTCTGGGTAATGATGCATATCGCAGCTGTGAGGTTACATTTTGACTTGATTTCACTGCTCCCATAGGCCATAAAGCCATTTGAGGCGTCACTGTATTGAAGTTGTCAATGAAATTAAGTGAAGCACAAAAGAGTCCAGAGAGTGTAGCACTTAGTTTTTTCCAGTGTGTATCTACATCTACAACATCAGGTGAGAACCAGGCATAGAGCTCTGCCCCAGGCGCTGCATCTAATACTGGATATCCCCATTGATTGTGCCTCCATTGTCCTTCGGTCAAAGTTAGATGGAGCTCCTCAACTTGAAATCGAGATACTACTTCGGCCAGTGATCGCGGAGCCAAATGTGAATGAACTAAAATAAATGAAACGTTGGTATATTACTTACTTCAATTAGATTTATAGATAGAAAACTTCTTATTAATAATACTTTACTCCTTACATGAAGATGATTCGCTATCCACTAAAGTGACAAATTGAAAGTAGCTATAGAGATGGGTCGGCGGTAGAGGTTTAATAAATAATTCTTCCTTAAAGTCATCACAACGAACGCACAGGCAATAAGTGAGAAAAATACTGTAACACAATAATATACGAAAAGACCCCATTGATTTTTAAATCTTTAGCCGCTTTGAATAATGATGGAATGGCCGAGGGGTTATATTTTCGTTATGATGATTGTTGACGACAGCCATGACAATGACACTAATGACAGGACAGGACTTACAACTACGGACTAACGTCAAACGAATGACCATAGAGTATAATAATACGAACATGGAATCAGTAAGCACTATATTTACTACATAGGTGACCTATAATTTGACTTATTCCTTCCCTTCCAGTGTCGGCGCCAGGCCGGGGCACGAACCACCGTAGCTTAAACAACGTCTGCAGTACATTTTTTAAGCGGCATTATTACTCACATGCTATCTACTTTGTAAAATTCACCAATTAGATTTAGAGTAAACATGTCATCATAAATCTCATAACTCATAGTCATAACTTTATCTTGGTTTAGTTTTGCCAATTAATTAGAACGGTGAAACGATAATTTGTTCCTTTCCCATAGCACCTGGTACTAGCCAAAAATCTAATATCTTTAATAACTCTCATATTATTGTTTTTGTATGGTTTTGGTTTTTAGAAGGCAAAGAAACGTGCAGATGCGGGCATGCATTTTTTTGCTGCTGTACGTTACGGGGCGAAGGGCGGGAAGTAGCGCTGGGCCTAGGCTGGGCTTGGAATTTGGACATTCTATTTTTGGCAAGTGGACCATACGGTCGCGAGATGAACTATTAGCTCACACGGATGTATATCGATTTTCCAAGTCCCGTGAACTCATTAACGCCTCCCCATTTACATTTAGACGTAACTAAAACTTGTGTTAATTCATGTAAGACTGTAGACCTAGTTTCACCATACCATGTTAGTTAGTCTTCTATTAAAATGTTAATTTATTATAATTTAAAATAATTGTTAATTTTTATAATTAATTAATAAATTAGATTTAAATGTAAGTGTATATCCTACTAATAATATAAATGTGAAAGTTTATGAAGATGTTTGGATGTTTGTTACTCAATCACGCAAAAATGGCTGAACGGATTTGGATGAAATTTTGCACACAGTTATCTTATTACCTAGATTAACACATAGGATACTTTTTATCCCAGTGAACTGACATCCACGCGGGTGACGCCGCGGTAAAAAGCTAGTATAGTAATAATTTATGAGTCCCTCTATTTTATAATTTAATTTAATGCACGTTTTTGCTTGTTTTAATTTTTTTTAAGTACCTATTTTAAATTTTTAACAAACGTATTATAAATCTGATTTGTACCTACTATAGGTATGTATGTAATTTCTCTCTAAGAGAGTGTCTTGGACTTAACTTATAAATTGATCGAACAGCTCTTTTCTGCAAAACAAAGATAGTCTGAATGTCGGCGGCATTTCCCCACAACAGAATACCGTATGACATTACACTATGAAAATAGCTAAAGCACACTAAACGGGCTGTCTCTATGTCAGTTAAATTACGAATTTTTCTAACAGCGTATGCTGCAGAGCTTAGTTTTTTTGACAATTTATCTATATGTGGGCCCCACTGTAGCTTAGCATCCAAAGTTAAGCCCAAGAATACTGTGCTATCTTCAGGATTCAATTCTTCGCCCTTTATGAACACCTTAGTTTTCACCTGCCTAACGTGAGGCAGCGTAAACGTCAGTATTTCGGTTACTAGACCTTCCCGTTTCACTATTAATAATATTCCAAGTCGTTTTTATTACATTAATACTGTTTATAATCTTCGAACTCAAATAACGCGACTTAGCCATACAACAAACTTTTTTAAATAATTTTGAATAATTTCTAACATATAAATTAAATGCAGTAGTGTTTACGTAAGTCCTTTCATTGTACAGCTCATAAAGCCGTATTCTACTTTTATTAATACCAACGGTAGCCCAATCAGTGAAAGATGCGTTACTATTAACCGAGATAATCTTGGGAATAAACGTGGTATTAAATTGTTTACAGTATAAATTAAAAAAATCATCATATTGATGATTAGGATCAGCATGATTATGCGAAACTGGTAATTTATTAATGAGTTTAACTTTAAAAGCCTCTAAGCGACTTGCAGTTTTGGGGTTAACAGTGATATCCTTTTTAACCACTTTGTTGTTTTGGTTGTGGATAGTAATCCTTTGCCCGCAATGATCAGAATCTAGTAAAATTATAATTTCTTTGTGGCTTGGTATAATATCTGTATAAATATTATCTAGGCATGTGGCACTAGTAGGGGTTATTCTTGTGGGCTCCAGAACACGATTATTAGAATATAGGACTATTAAGGGTAAACTAAAAAAAAATCTCGTACATTCGTTATGCAAAATGCCAAAAATGCTATCATATAATGCTATGCTATAATGCTATGCTATGCAATCTAGTAAAAATTTATTTAAATCCATAAACACATACGTGACTCCTATACTTACCAGGGGCGAAGCCTTCATACAAACCGATTTCTATCGGCTTCCCTTCGGAACAACCACTCTTCTTAATGTCTACTATTGCCAAATAATATGGTACACCTGTGTGTGTTACTGTGCATCACATCACATTACACAATTATATTTAATACCAGTTTAACAGATCATAAGATTAAAAACCTACAGTTTTTTGTCTGAGTTTATGACAACTGACCACTTTTTTATTCGGCTTCCCTCTAATGATGATTGTATCTGCGCCACTGATACTTAATTATTATTTTAGTGTAATAAAATAATCTAACACAGAATTACATGCTCTCGAAGTTAAGGCAAGAACTACACTGACACAACATAGATATCACCATCTCAAATCAGCAATAGAAAGAGTTATAATGTCCAGAAAAGAAGATGGCAGGGGACTAATCGAAATATCACATCTTCATAAAGACAAGTCATAAACCTAAAAGAATTTTTCAGGCGGAATAAAAACAGCAGTCAATTATACAAAACAATTATAGAGATAGACAAATAGTGTACTATACACCACTGAAGCTTAACGATGAAAGCAATATTGAGACAGTAGATAAAACAAGACATTATATAGAAGAGATACATAGGAAGTGGAGGCAAAAAGAACTACATGGAAGACATCCCAACGATTTACACCAAACATACATAGATAAAGAGGCTTCTAACAAATGGCTAGAGTTAAGTGAGCTGTTTCCTGAAACAGAAGGGTTTATGTTAGCCATACAAGATCAAGTCATAAATACAAAAAATATAGAAAATACATAAAAAAGATAGTACAATAAGAAATGATTTATGTAGAAATGTCAGCAAACCTGAAACAATACAACATATCACAGGAGCTTGTGTCACAGTGTGACACAAGCAGTCATACTAACCCAAAACGACTATACGCATAGACATAATCAACTTGTTAATATCATACACCAAAAACTCGCAACTAAACTTAAACTCATGCAGGATCCCTACACACCATATTACAAGTACACGCCTAGAGCTGTTTTAGAAAACCAATTCTATAAAATATATTATAACCGCACTATAATAACAGACCACACCATATACAACAACAGACCTGATATAACACTAGTTGATAAAGTAAGCAAACACACATTTATAATAGACATAGCAGTCCCAAATACTAATAACGTACAGACGCCAGCAGGTCAAGCTATCCGAAACTGTCAAATTTTCCCAATCAACCTTGAACCTAGCCTGCTTTAGCGATAAAGTTGAAAATCTACTACAGAAATTTGACAGATTGTAGTAGCTTGATGCACTGCCGTCCATACAAAAAACTATCACGGAAAAAATGAAAGAAAGAAAGAAAAAACGTTTTTTGGCACATGCCACAAGTGCACACAGTATCACGAAAGGAAACAAAGAAAATCAGGAAGTATACAGAATTACAAGAGGAAATTACCAGAGTCTGTAGTCCCAATAGTAATATCAACAACAGGTGTTATCCCGAAACAAATATTCAATAGTTTTAATGCACTCAATATATCCAAATACACATACACAGAACACTACAAAAAGCTGCCATATTAAACACTTGCCGCATAGTAAGAAATTTTTTACAACTAGACTTGGATAGTAATTTCACTGAAGTACAGAGCAATTTATCTTCTCAGAATAATAACTAGAATCTCACCTTGGTTCACACCCGTGAGATTCTGAAAATACCAGGTAGGTACCTACTAACCTGAGAAAATTAAATTTAAAAACCAAAATAATAATAATTGCGATGCATATAATTTGGATTCAAATTAGGACTGACTGGTGCTTGACGGGGTCCTTGATGATTGTGATGGTGTCTCGACTTTTGCTAATTCATTCAAAAGCAATTCTTGTATGATACGCTTGTCCGAAACAGAAGTTTATTTATTGGCGGCAATTTTCAATCTTTTTGTAACTAAAACACGGTTATTTGCTTCGAAATCCAAATGCAATAAAAATGCACGTCTACAAGTTGTCACTTCACACTGCGTCGCGCGTCTCGTCGCGCAAAAAACAAGTACGCACTTTGTCGCGTTTTGTCGCACACTTGTTGTTCATGGTTAAACAATAATGAACTGAGATTGCCGCGTTTGTCGCTCATAAATGACTACAAACGACGTCGCGTGAAGCATTGGTCGCATTACGTCGCGTCGCGAGGCGTCACTACGTGTCGCGTCCCGTCACTCACCTAGGGCAACGGGTGAGCCGCGCGCGGAGGCTCTCGGAGTCGCGTGGAGGCGCTCAGAGTAGCTCGGGGGCGTGGCGGCTTGGTGAGATCCGCGCGTCGTTTGATGTGCCAGCGTGCTTTACAAGTTGCAACCAATAAACTGCTCTTTAGCACTGTGCGGTCGATGCTCGACCGCAGCGTCATCGTCAGGCGGCAACGTAGCCATCTACGGAATTGTTTTCATAATTACATCAGGCCAGGCGCACTCCACATTTTAGGTATAAAGCTACAAGTACACGGCGGGCACATCTTGACGAGCCAATTCAGTGGGGCTGCCGCGCGCCGCCGTCGGCCGGGTCGCACATTAGTTCGGTACTCAATCACGCGCCGCGCCGCGTCGTCCGTTCGTCGCATAAGATTTTAACTAAAATGAAGGCAAAAGCGGCAAAAGCATATTGCATCGCATTCTGCTGCTTGATAGTAACAAGGTTCCGAAACCTCACGTTTTGCATACTTCTAAAGGACATCGGAAGATAATGAAATGCACGTTTACTTACAGGATAATTAGTAATTAGGTAGGTACCTACCTACCCACCAAATGTTTACATTTTTATGTCACTCATATTTACGTAGTAGTTAGAATAGGTAAGTATTAATTATTTTTAATATATACTTAATAGTAGGTAGGTACTTACAAGTTCTATCTATTAGGTCAGGTTTAGCTTTGATAAGTATAGGTAGGAATTGTAAAAAAAATAGGTATTCTATTTAAAATTGTATTTTTGTCTTGGCGGGTAGATATCATGGACTAACTACAACTACTTAAATAATTATTATGTAGTGAGATTTTGATTACGTAGACAACAGGGTACTCGTCGTAAATACTTTTTTATTTGCCAAATTACGTAGGTACTTATTAATAAATAATGGAGATTAGGCAAATTAAAGTATTAAAAACCTAAAAGAGATATTTAATTTCATAGACAAGGTAGAGGTACACACTAACGTACCTATGCCGAATGCCTATCTTGCAGACATTGTAAAAGAAAAAAAACTTTTTTACAAAAAAAAAACAACCAACCTCCAAAAAAAAAAACACTACAAAGTTAAAAATAACTAATTTTAATTTTGTAGTTTTTTTTTGAAGGTCGGTTTTTTTTTTTTTTTTTGTAAAAAAGTTTTTTATGTTTCACTTTTTAATGGGTCGGTTTTTAATTTATCTAAGTTACAATAGCCTAATGACAACTGCTCATCACCTTTTACAAAACATTGCTTTTCCCGATGCAGGGACGTTAATTGTTAAGGAGTTCCCCTGGTACTTCACCATATCCACTTCACCATATAAATGGTGACGAGCTTATATTGCTTAGCAATAATTTTAAAGTAATCGAATCGCAACCCGTGAAATACTTATTATTGAGTTGTTCCGGTGGCCATCTTACCATCTGTGGTCTTCGTCATCAGTTCCACCTCACCTAATGGTGCTTTACGAGGGCAAATGCACAAGTTACTATAAAAAAATACCCAAATCGCTATAGGTGTGCCTAAAATATTTGCAGAGTTCCCTCGATTTCTCCAGGATCCCATCATCATATCCTGACCGATGACCTAATGACTATGGGGCCACCTGGAGAGTATTCCCTTTCAAACAAAAACGAATTTTTCAAATCGGTCCAGCCGTCTTTGAGTAATCGGGGAACACACTAAAAAAGAAAAGATTCCGACGAACTGAGTGAGAACCTCCTCCTTTTTCGAAGTTGATTAAAAATAATTTATAGCCAGAGTGCATCTCATGACAATTCCAATAAACCCAAACACGGCTAGGATACATTCATAGAGTATAGTAATATAGATTGATACATTGTTTTATTACGGAGTTCCGGTGCCTACCTTCCGGCTTCATCAACTGATCAGTTCGATGGTACCATTTTCATCAGCACTATTTATTTAAATTGGCTAAGTCATTGTCGCTTAACTATCTTAATCGAGATATCTTATCGCCACCCGTGAAATACTTATCATTGAGGAGTTCCCGTGGCCATCTGTGGTCTTTTCCATCAGGAACTGATCTTCATCAAATGATACTTTCTGCAAATGCTTGACTTGTTGTTGAAAATATCAAAATCACTGTTTGTCTATAATATTTGAGGAGTTCCCTCAATTCCTCATGGATCCTGTCATCAGAACTGGACTTTGATAAAAATGGGACCAATCTGGAAGTATGTCCTTTTAAAGAAAAAAAGAATTTTCCAAATCGATTTATAAATGATGGAGTACTACGGTAACAAACATTAAAAAAAAAACATACAACCGAATTGATAACCTCCTCCTTTTTTTGAAGTTGGTTAAATAAGTACTCAGCATATTCCTGGGAAGACGCTGCATTCATGTCTCAGCGGGTTCTCGTTTCCTATCCTCCTGATGTACACCGCCCATAAGACCCTGCTGATCTCTCAACCCTTTTATGTATATATTTTTTTCTATCTTTTTGTATGTGATTTTACAATTTAGCCCTTTAGGCTAAACTGGTAATTAAATATTCAGATTAATTATACTTTAAACAAAGACTACCCTTACATAGTCTGAAGATATAAAAGTTACGCGACAGAAAGAGAGGCAGCTTGTAGGTGAATATAACTGTAGGTTATTAGCGCTGTGCGATTGAATTGCACTTGTGTCGTGGCAAGAGTCGCTATTTCGTCGCCTTGGAGGGTAATGGTAGCTCAATTACCCTGCAAGGCGACGAAATAGCGACACAAAACTACACTTCTGAGTTATGGACGTTTAAAAAGTAAATGATGCATGTAAGAACAGTTATTTTAACATAAATCAGCATCATGTCATAATTTAGTATCAGTCATGATCTGTTAGATTTATTAACTAATTATATAGTATGGCTCTTTCTCAACACGTTAATGCACTTAACTCCATTTCGCAAAAATTGTGGCTTAGCTCCATTGCCCTCAAAGGCGACGATTTATTTAAATGATTTTGCGGAGTGAATCCTCTGTACTACTCTGTGGTTCTAAAGAAACCAGTCATGTTGCTGAAGTCTATCATTGCGATTGGGCGACGACGTTGCCACAAGCGGTATGCAGTTGAGGTCGCCTTTGGAAGAGCACCGTTACACTACTTTGTTACTTTTATAGGATTGCTAAATGATATTTAATAAAAGGCCTTATGATGAAAATTAGACAGTCTCTTTAAAAATAAGTATTTCATATAAAGTATCACAAAATCTTGCACTGCACCTTTCTGAATCAAACATGAAACATGACAATATTTTTAAGCTAAACATAAACTATAGTCTGCAAATTGCCAGTGTGCTCAAACCTAAACCTTGACACACGAGTCAGAAGCTGCCAGTGCCATCACTGTAAAACGCACCTCGTTAGGATCACGAGCCATAAACTCCTTGCATACCTTAGCAGCATCTTCTAGTAAGGAATCCGGTGTTGTAGGACCATGGTTGACAGGGAAAGCCTTATTTCCATCTAATTCATACAGAAAGCCATCCTTGTGAACAAAAGTGATAAAGTGATGATTCACAGGCTCTCCAGCATTGGGAGTATTAGTTTGTCCTTCCAGAGCTAATTCCTTGTGGGCTTTAATTATACCCTCCGACTTTTCAAATAATTTTCCTCGAGAGTGAGCATCCATATCTTTGGCTTCATCTAGAAATGTCTTCAGGTGCCCTTCAGCCAGCTCTATTTTATCAGTATTATTAGCAACACTGTGCACAAGAGCCACAGTGCCACAGGCATTACTTACAAACTGTTTCATATAAAAAATATTGCTGGAAACTTCTTGGCCTTTAGCCAGAATATCACTCTCTTCTTTTTGTTTATGTTCTTCATAAGCATCAGAAATTGGGAAGAGAAGCATGATAGAGAGCACAGGTCGGGGCACCCAGGCCAGCATTTCTGGTTCTAAACCCATAACATCGACGACACCCCATTGACCAGGTACTCTTAATTTCTGCAGAAACTTGTTCATAACCTCAGGGTTTGATTCTAATGGGATTAAGGTTTCACTCGCCATTTCGATTTTTTTTTCTGAAACTGCGGTCAAGTTGGTTACCGGTATTTCAGTGAATGTGAAACGTACTGAAATTGTGAAATGTAATTATAAATAAATAAAATTAAAATAATATTACTTAATAATATTAATACTTATAAGTACGTACCAATTGCTGCTTTCCACAAAACACAGTGAGGTAAAATTGCGGGAAACTTCAATTTATTTCAACTTTTGTTAATTAATAACACGTAAGTGCGATATTCCATCAAATGCAAGACTTTACTCTAGGAAGAGCATCAGACAAAGAGGAAGTACAAAAGTATTTATAAAGTTTTTATAATACAGTCTTGTTACGAGTTAAAGTCAAGCTACTTCAATGATTTTTTTGTTGTTGTACCTTAGTTAAAAAAGTACTCAGCCAGGTACGATGAAGTACCTGTAATTTGATTGATTGAATTAGATTTTCAGATTTACATTATTATTTGACAGTGACACTTGACAGTGTCAAAAATGCTGTCTACTCTGTCCAGAACTTCAGCGTGCGTTCTATTATTTTGGCTCTGCTACGCTGCCCTCTCCGTCTTGCCTGATGCGCAGTTAGTCGAGTGCGTATCGAGTCCAGTTCTAGAGCATCATCTGTCTAGCCTTTTCCCAACTATGTTGGGGTCGGCTTCCAGTCTAACCGTACGCAGCTGAATACCAGTATTTTACATGAAGCGACTGCCTATCTGACCTCCACAACCCAGTAACTGGGTAATCCGATACCCCTTGGTAAGACTGGTTGTCAGACTTTCGGGCTTCTGACGACCCGTAACGACTGTCAAAGATCCACGAATGACAGCCGGGACCAACGGCTTAACGTGCTTTCCGAGGCACGGAGGAGTCTCGGTATGTAAAGACGGTCACCCATCCACGAACCAACCCCGGCAAGCGTAGCTTAACCTGATGGATCGACCCGTGCGGCTGTTATTACTTAGCCACGAGCTCCTCCGAGTCCAGTTCTAGAGCATTTAACCTATAATAAATTGTCATAATATCTTTTCATTATTTCTTTTTTTTTTTAATTTTTTCTTTCCTTTTTTATCTGTTCTTTCCTTTTGTTTTGTTATTTTTTATTAAAACGTATTACTGCAAATCTTGGTAAGTTTTTATTTTCACCAGACTACTGCAAACCAAAGGAACATGTTCCTTTCCTTTATCACTTTTGTTCACAAGGATGGCTTTCTGTATGAATTAGATGGAAATAAGGCTGTCCCTGTCAACCATCGTCCTACAACACGGGATTCCTTACTAGAAGATGCTGCTAAGGTATGCAAGGAGTTTATGGCTCGTGATCCTAACGAGCGAGGTGCGGTTTACAGTGATGGCACTGGCAGCTTCTGACTCGTGTGTCAATGTCTAGGTTTGAGCACAATATACATTTATTTTCACTTCAAGATGTAAATAGTATAGTAAGATAAACTCGATCCGTACCAGTCCACATATTTCTTAAAAATGGTTCAATCGGAAAACTAAAAAGTAAAAATTAAATACGTTTAGTGGTAAAAATAATCAAGTGCTGGTATCCCTGCCAAGTTATTATCCGACTATTGACAAACGACACGAAGCAACATAGATAACAACCCAGCCCACCCCCACACATAAGTCGGTTATTACAAAAAACAAGTTAGGATTATATCATCTGTTTTGATGAAATTATCAATAAATTTTGCTTATTATTGACAGAAAATAGTCTTGAGTACAATAAATCTTTGATTTACTTGCAGTAATAGATACAAAATGCTACTTACCGGTGAAAGGTTATGTTTGGTTGATTTCGTTCACTACGACTTTTACAGCCATATTGTATACAGCAATCCACCATCACCACACAATAAATATTACCTTTTGGAATATCAATAAAGTCACATATTACACAAAATAAGCGTTTCACAGTTTTTATCAACGAAAATCTTTTGACACTTTTGAATTTGTTTGCCACCAATGACTAGTGATGGCAAACAACAAAAAACCGACAAGCAAATAGAGATAGAAAAATTATGCTATGTCCTGCTCACACATATACATTTTGTCATACATGTCATCTCACTTTCGCAATTATTATTATTTTATGAGCATGTCTACCTCTATTCTCTGTCTACGGGCCGTAGATGCCGTGTAGGAGCGGAGTATGATAATAATAATAGATTTTCAACTTTATCGCTATAGCACTAATGCTACCCTAATATATAATGATAAACCTAAGTTTAAGGTTGATTGGGAAAATTGACAGTTTCGGGTAGCTTGATGTGCTGGCGTCTAAACATACTAATTCCATCGTAGACAGAGAATAGAGGTAGACATGCTCTTAAAATAGGTAATTATAATTGCGAAAGTGAGATGACATGTATGTCAAAATGTATATGTGTGAGCAGGACATAGCATAATTTTTCTATCTCTATTTGCGTATCGGTTTTTTGTTGTTTGCCATCACTAGTCATTAGTGGCAAACAAGTTCAAAAGTGTCAAAAGATTTTCGTTGATAAAAACTGTGAAACGCTTATTTTGTGTAATATGTGACTTTATTGATATTCCAAAAGGTAATATTTATTGTGTAGTGATGGTGGATTGCTGTATATATTGCTGTAAAAGTCGTAGTGAACGAAATCAACCAAACATAACCTTTCACCGGTAAGTAGCATTTTGTATCTATTACTGCAAGTAAATCAAAGAATTATTGTACTCAAGACTATTTTCTGTCAATAATAAGAAAAATTTATTTTTAATTTCATCAAAACAGATGATATAATCCTAAATTGTTTTTTGTAATAACCGACTTATATGTGAGGGTAGGCTTTTTTTTTTTTTTGTGGATGGGAAATCATCAAATGACTTCTCCCGCTCTGGGCGGAGCGGGAGGGCGTGTCAGACTTTTACTGACTAAAACCCACCCGTGTTCCTTCTGTTGCCTGTGCCGGGGCCACGGTAACTCTTTCGAACATCCCGCAACCCTAGCTTGTTATTTATGTTGCTTCGTGTCGTTTGTCAATAGTCGGATAATAACTTGGCAGGGATACCAGCACTTGATTATTTGTACCACTAAACGTATTTAATTTTTACTTTTTAGTTTTCCGATTGAACCATTTTTAAGAAATATGTGGACTGGTACGGATCGAGTTTATCTTACTATACTATTTACATCTTGAGGTGAAAATAAATGTATATCTTAGATTGAAATAAAATAATAATTATAATTCATTTTTTTTTTGCGCTTCACCATCACCCCGGAAACATTTAGTTCGCGCGCGTCCTGTTTTTATTTGTTACACCACATTTATGTAAAGCACTCTTGATTATAAAGTTTTACTATGATATTAACCCTGAAATATCAAAATAAATGTCTGCTGTTTCATACAAAAATGCATGAAACTGATGTTTTAGTTTGCTATTTCAAAAAAAGTAAAAAAAAGAGAAAAAAAAATAGTAAAGTTATAAATACGTCACCCCCTGAAAGGTTTAATGACAATGAATTGAATGACTCTTTGTAGACGTAGTACAATCAAAATACTCTATTAGTACCAGATTTTTTTATTTTTTTTTTATTTGAGATAGGTTTGCTCTTGACTCTAGTCTAGGTCAGAGATGACAGAGACAAAGTCGACGATGGAGCGAGCTTACCCAGAAGAAGCCTGTTCACTCTCACTTTGAAGAGATCGGGGTTGTATGCATTCGGAAACACAGACGCAGGCAGAGAGTTCCACTCCTTTGCTGTGCGCATCACAAAAGACATTTGGAAACGCTTAGTGCGAATTGGTGGGATAGCAACTAGGTAAGGATGGTGACCTGCAGTGCGTCTAGATGTCCGCTGATAGAAGGGGGCTGGCGGAATGAGGTCACGGTCATTACCCACACGATAGGGGTAAAGTTTAAGTTTGGCAATATTAATTGCACCTAGCTGTAGTAATGTACTTATGTCGAACTATCGCTATCTCATACTGCATACGCTGAGAACTTGTCTACCTCTATTCTCTGTCTACGAATTCCTTGGTGATGTGAGAAAGATGACAATTACACAAGTGACATAAGGTGTCAGATAACACACATGATGGCCTAGATAATTTACCTCTGATGCGTAGACAGAGAATAGAGGTAGACATGCTCTTAAAATAATAATAATTGTGAAAGTGAGATGACATGTATGTTAAAATGTATATGTGTGAGTAGGACATAGCATAATTTTTCTATCTCTATTTGCGTATCGGTTTTTTGTGGTTTGCCATCACTAGTCATAGGTGGCAAACAAGTTGTGGTGTTAAAAGATTCTCGTTGATAAAAACTGTGAAACGCTTATTTTGTGTAATTTGTGACTTTATTGATATTCCAAAAGGTAATATTTATTGTGTGGTGATGGTGGATTGCTGTATACAATATGGCTGTAAAAGTTGTAGTGAACGAAATCAACCAAACATAACCTTTCACTGGTAAGTAGCATTTTGTATCTATTAGTGCAAGTAAATCAAAGAATTATTGTACTCAAGACTATTTTCTGTCAATAATAAGCAAAATTTATTGATAATTTCATCAAAACAGATGATATAATCCTAACTTGTTTTTTGTAATAACCGACTTATGTGTGAAGGTAGGCTGGGTTGTTATCTATGTTGCTTCATGTCGTTTGTCAATAGTCGGATAATAACTTGGCAGGGATACCAGCACTTGATTATTTTTACCACTAAACGTATTTATTTATTTATTTAATACTTCATGCACAGAAATGCACAGAGGCGGACTTAATGCCATAGGCATTTTCTACCAGTCAACCTTTGGGTGATGCAGAGACAAACAGTGGTAGGTGCAATTATGAGAAATTGTGGAATACATATTTATTTAAATATAAAGATACACATATACCTATTACAACTATAAATATAATAATATATACCTAATTATACAAGGTGGAACAGGACGATTGACATTCCTTTAAACCACGTAAAGAGAGTCATGTTCTTTACCCGTATACAAAAAATCAATCAAATCCAATGAATACTTTAGCCACAGGAAATTATTTTTCATTTTCTTATTTTTCAACATGATGTAGATCCGAGTCCGTAATAATAGGTAAACATTGCCGCCGCCGCGCCCCGCACCCCGCACCGCACCGTTGCTCAGTGACTTTCCGTAGATAAAGCGCGTTTACTTTTTATGCAGTTGATTTTGCTATTTATTTTGTTTGAAAACTGCAATTTTTAAATTTTCCATTAACTACTAATCTTCGTGTTTTAAAATGTTTCGATGCATTAGTTCTGTGCTCGTTCTCATTTAATGTCGTACATCCAGGTACACGTTGTATATAAATAATATATATTTAATTTTTACTTTTATTTTAGTTTTCCAATTGAATCATTTTGAAGAAATATGTGGACTGGTACGGGCCGAGTTTATCTAACTATACTATTTACATCTTGAGGTGAAAATAAATTTATATCTTAGTTTAAATTGTAATAAAATAATAATTACAATTCGTTTTGGCGCTTCACCTTCAGCCCGGAAGCATTTAGTTCACGCGCGTCCTGTTTTCATTTGCTACACTACTGTTATGTAAAGCACACATACATAAACTCACGTCTTCTTCCCATGGGGGTAGACAGAAACTACAGAACGCCACCTGCTACGATCCTTACATACCCCTTTTGCCTCGGTTACGTTCATACATCTGGTCATACATGCACGCCGGTTGCGAGTACTACGCACCTGACCTTTTTGAAGAACATCACCAATAAGATCACTATATCTCTTCCTAGGGCGTCCCCTTCCGGTGTTTCCACTCACATCTGCCGTGTAAATACCTTTTGTTATGTAAAGCACTCTTGATTATAAAGTTTTACTATGAGATTAACCCTGAAATGTAATAAATGTCTGCTGTTTCATGCAAAACTCATGAAATTGATGTTTTAGTTTGCTAATTCAAAAAAAGAGAAAAAAAAAAGTAAAGTTATAAATACGTCACCCCCTGAAAGGTGACAATGAATTGAATGAATAACTCTTTGTAGACGTAGTATAATCAAAAGACTCAATTAGTACCAGATTACCCCCACGATAGGGGTAAAGTTTAAGTCATCTGCCTAGCCTTTTCCCAACTATATTGGGGTCGGCTTCCAGTCTAACCGGATGCAGCTGAATACCAGTATTTTACATGGAGCGACTGCCTATCTGACCTCCACAACCCAGTTACTGGGTAATACGATACCCCTTGGTAAGACTGATTGTCAGACTTTCGGGCTTCTGACGACCCGTAACGACTGTCAAAGATCCACGAATGACAGCCGGGCCCAACGGCTTAACGTGCTTTCCGAGGCACGGAGGAGTCTCGGTATGTAAAGATGGTCACCCATCCACGGACCAACCCCGGCAAGCGCAGCTTAACCTGATGGATCGACCCATGCGGCTGATATTACTTAGCCACGAGCTCCTCAGGGGTAAAGTTTAAGTATGGCAATATTAATTGCACGTAGGTAGTAATGTACTTATGTCTAACTATCGCTATCTCATACTGCATACGCTGAGGACTTGTCTACCTCTATTCTCTGTCTACGCTCTGATGCGTAGATAGAGATTCTCTATCTACGCTCTGATGGCTTTGATCATGGGTGACAACACGGTGACAATGACATTAACACTATTCACATTCACACTACTGACACTCCGTGCCGTGACACTTCGACTGTGACTTCGACTAACTCGCATTGGTGTGAAAAATGAAATGAAAACAAAGTGATTATTTGAATTATTGTAAGGATTGTGAGCACCACATTATTATAATTTATGATACGAAAGAATAAAATCTCACAGTTTTGTATCACATTTTAATTCTCTAGGCTCTAGTCAGCAGTAAATTATCAGAAAATAAAAAAGTGTGTATGTCTGAAAGGAAAACGTACAGTCAACCACACATTGACTACCTAATTTACATTTTATCTGTTTAATAAAAAAAAATGGATTCTGAATTCGTGCACATATCCACCAGCCTTCGATTACAGCTTGGCTATGGGATTGGTCATGTATTAAATGATGTCTGTGCAAGTTTATGGTTTACATATTTCTTAGTATTTTTTCATTTAGTACTTGAATTTACTGCTTCACAATCAGGCAACTTGATGTTGATAGGTCAAGTAATGGATGCCTTATCCACACCTTTTGTTGGTTACCATTCAGATCATACAGACAATCATATTAGTTCAAAGTATGGTAGGCGGAAACTGTGGCATTTGTTTGGTAAGTGGGTTGTTGGTCATTAATGTACTATAAAATTATTCTATTCTACATGCAATTAATCCAAGTATAGTTGATGCAGTATACAAGTATTTTTCTATCTTTACTAAAAAAGAATATTTAACATTTTATTTACTTTTCAGGTACATTCTGTGTTCTGGCATCATTTCCATTCATATTCACAGAATGCATTGGATGCTCGTTAACACATAAATGGGCGCAAATGTATTATTATGCTGCATTTATAATTATATTTCAAATTGGATGGGCTGCAGTGCAGATATCCCACTTAAGTTTAATTCCAGAGCTTTCAGAAGATGATCACACTCGAACGCATTTGACTGCAATCAGGTATTATTATAATTTGAAAAAATTATACACTCAAAACCGTTTATAACTTAGAAGGGACCGGATTACGGTTGTTTGGCTATAACAACCATAATCCGATGGTCCCTTTAAAGTCATTATAAATGGTTTTGACTGTAAGTATTAACATCCAAGATGTAGTAAAATATTTTAATGAGAATATCAACTGAAGTACTTCCACATTCCTAACGAACAACCAAATGTCTTTTAGAGCTTGAACATGGCTTCCGTGTAGAACTGTTTTAGAAAATATTAAGTTCGTACCAGCTGACCTGTCAGACGTTGTCCTGTCCAAATTTCAATAATTCATAAAAATTCCTACAGAAAATGCACTTTCAGGTTTCCCGAATTTTCCTATTTTCCCAGCAACTTCAAATTTTTCTTTCTGTTCATATATTTTTTTAATCCCCGAAGGAAACAGAAGGGTGTTATAAGTTTAATGTGTGTCTTTCTGAACGGCTGAACCAATTTTGTTTTTTTTTTTTAAAAGGTGACTTGATTGAGTGTGTTCTTAGAGGTAGGTAGGACTTTACCAGCCAACGATTTAAGGGGTGGGAAGGTGACGGGGGGAGGGGGGTGTAGAAGCCTCCCTATGAAGGAAAAGTTGCGGAGCCCCCCCCTTTTTGAGATATGATTTTTTTAATATTCTAACCAACTTTCAAATTCTCTGCACTATAACTAAAAAAAAGGACCACGCAGTGCGTCTAAATTAGTTTCCAAACAATAATAAGATCAATGACATTTTCAAGGTCAAGGTCAACACCCCAAAAGTCATAGTTAAACCAAAATATAGTCAAATCTTGGAATATTACCCTCTGACAAGCTCTGAGGTCAAGGGCATCAAGGTCAATAACATACGTCTCGAAGTAAGGTGTGGTCGACGGAGCCCCGCTTCGCGGGGTTCCTACTTCTGAGTGGTTTAAAAAAAATAACCACGAAGGAGATGGCTTCTTACCTAACCTGTCCGAGTCGGGGTGCCCCAAGTCCCAAACTCGCTTCACTCGCTTTTGCATCCTAAGTTCTCATTTTATACGTAAACGCTCTCAACTGCTAGGGACACACATTGACTGCCAGGTAGGCTTGTGAAAAAATAATCGATTATAGAAAAAACGATTAAGAATCGATTTTTTGTTCATTAAAAATCGATTTACATATTACAAAAAATCGATTAATAAAAAATCGATTTCTTATTCACTGCTGATTTTTTTCACCTGTAACGGCTGCAACACACAGCTTTTTAGTCAGGAGCACGAAGCCGCAAAGTACCGCGAAGCGAACCACTAACTAATAAATGAATGACGCTAACGCCTTCTGTACATTTAACGCGATGTCATCCATTGTATGTTGAACAAAATGTTACGTTGAAGTAATCAAACCTGATAATAGATGGCGTCAAGAACTGTATTACCGTGACTAGAAGAACTGTTTTACCGTCATGACATTCATGACAGAACTATTGCCTATTTCTTAAGGTCAATTGGTAGTGGTACTTCTTGCGTCTTTGGCAATTTGTAAGTCAGTGTCAGGTTGTATCTTGATCAAAATATGATGCTCTACAATAACAAATATGTATTTACATAACTATAACTATAAGAATCGTCAATACATCTCTCTTAGTTAGATTAGTCCTCTTTTGATCCAAGAAAATTTGAATTTGGCGGGCTACCACACATTACATTCACCTTAAAAAATTTCTTCCTGCGAAAGGAGAAATTTAAAAAAAATCTTTTTTTGTGTAAAATTAATGTATAACTTGTTGATATTATTATTATTAATAAAACTGAATGCTGTGATAGTGATTATCGATATTTCAGGCGTTAAATTTAATCTATCTAAAAATAAGGAAAAAATCGATTATTTTAATAATATCGATATTCAAAAAATCGATTATTTTCTAATCGATTTTATTACTAGGCAAAACAATCGATTAATTAATAATCAATATTTTATGTATACTGTCAGATCCCTACTGCCAGGACGACGACGACCATGTGAAGTGACAGTGACAACACAAAATGGCGTAGTTTTACGTTTGGTTTCAAATACCGGCAATAATCGGTAAATTATTATACCTAAGTGTTAATTTAATAGTACTAATTTAAATCAGCGAAATATATGTTTTATAATGAAATATGCATAAAAAGTATCTAAATCACTAAAATGCGTGTATATTTCATCATTAATAAGAAGTAAATAAAACATTTTAGTGCGTTGACCTTACTTAAAACGAAACGTCTAATGGTGAGACAAAATGTCAAAAGTGACAAAATATTGCAAAATTTTTACGATTTTGATTATTTTTTCCTCGTAAACCATTACCGTAACCAGCCACGAGCGTCAAAATTTAGAACTAAAATCTACAATTTGACGTTTCATTCCACTTTGTTTAATATAACGTCTAATCGTTGACCCGCTGCATTGATAAATGCAAAACGTTTCTACAATCTGGCATTTGTTCAGTAATTATGTAAAACCGCTAAACGTCGTTTATTTGTTTTACATAACGGCGCTGTTTTGTAAAGCAACTAGCCGTTTTGTAGAACAGCGGATTCTACAATCCGTTTGCGACATAAATTATGTATACTACATAATATTAAAAATACATGGGTGACAGGTTTCAAAATTGCAAATTCAATTAAATTTATTTATTTAAAATAGGTACATACGCCAACAGCATATATACGTTGTACATTAAATACTTACAAAAAGTTAACAGGTATGGGTTCTTAAGTATATACCAATTACAGGTGTAGGTACACGACATTTACATAAAACAAAACAACCTTCGTAAATTATATAAAATTAGAATATTAAAATTAAAATTATTCATTAAAATGAAAAATAAAATTATAAACAAAACAGCTTTGAATTAGGTCTAAAAGAGAACACAAACTGACTTACACTATCAATAAATATAAAAAGATAAAATAACTAAATAACTAACTATAATTTAAAACCCGATTCGGATTATTACGAACATTTTAAAACAAAAATTTGCCAAATCGGTCCAGCCGTTCTGAAGTAATGCCCTTACCAACAGCATTTCATTTTTATTAGAATTTCTAGCTGTGCCCCGCGACTTCGTTCGCGTGGATGTCGTAAGATACACAATATACTAAAATAACAGCCACATTTTAATAAAGCTCCCTCGTTCCCCGTCGCACAGTATACGATTTCACAAATCTAGGTGGACAATAATCTAAAATCAAAATTATCGAAATGGTGCATTTTTTCACTTGTATCTCAATCTTGAATAACATTAGCAACTCCCAAAACAAAGCAAACCTACCTGGGCCCTGCGACCCTTCCGACAACAAAAGGCAAAGATACCCTTTCAATAGCAGGTAAGCGAGAGCACGTTCAGTGCGACCGCTAACGTTAACGTGTTTGCATGTCTCTGAGTGTTTTGTGCGATACCAAGTGCTTTTTAGTGATGGAATCTTCTACTAGAGGTAATTATGGTTTTATTTAGTTAAAATATTACACCAAATTACTTTTTAAGATGATAAAATATGATCCTAAACATACCCTTTTCAATTCGTTTTCATAACTTATAATTCAAAATGTAATTAGACATAAAGTACTTAGCAATATACAGCAAAATGATGGTAATAGTTTTAAATGATTCCTTATTTATTCTATTATTAGGTACAAGTTGTTATATTTTGCGTTTATTTGCGCAAATTAACTTTTTTCATATTTTTTTGTTACAGGTCCCCGTTTGCAAAGAAAATCGTTGTTTGAATTTTGGCGTTCAATTTCGGCTAAAGGGCGAGTAACTCAAATGATTGACTTTGTTAAGTCAACATTAAGTGCTCCAGTTCTTAGTGAAGAAGCTGAGCGGCTTTTGCGTGCTGTAATGAAGAATGAATGTGAAAAAATACGTGAAAAATGGGAACGCAAGCAAAGAAAGTTGGACTTGTTTCTACGTTCTTACGAAGAGTGGCTAAACGAAGATATAGTGTTACATATGATCCCCGAGTGTTCACAATCGAGTTCCATTCGTGGGAGACCGCAAACAAGGTTTGAAAATAGTTCCAAAAGAACCAAAAAGCGTAAAGTCCAACATTTACTAACTGGTTATAGCCAAGAACAGTTATCATATGCTGCTCAACTGAGTGTTCGATCCAGTGGAAGACGTGATGCTGCTGACCTAATGCAGGAAATATCCACGGCTTCACCAAGACGTGCTACTACATATAAGCAAGCTCGGAAACTTTTTTCAACGTCCAGAAGAAGTAGAAATTCTGAAAAACAATTACGACCATACACTGCTGAAGAAGCATTAGCATTGTTTATATCAAACAATTTCACAGTTCACACTTATAAAAATATACAACAAGAAGCAAAAGAAAGAGGATTTCCGCTGTATCCATGCTACGACCAATTAGCACGAGTAAAAAAAGACTGTTATCCTCCGGTGGAATTAATTACAGTTAGTGATACATGGGCTGAAATTCAGCTTCAAGGACTTCTTGATCACACGGTTATGAGATTATGCAAAAATATTCTTGGAAATGTATTGCTAAGCTCTACAAATGAGTTAAATTATACAATGATTTATAAGTGGGGATGTGATGGTTCCTCTGGACATAGTTTGTATAAACAACGGTTTGAAAATGTGGAGAGTACGGACGAATATATGTTTGTCATATCCTTAGTACCTTTAACCTTTTGAACGCCAGAGCATAAGCGCACGCGCGTGCCCGCCACGCCAAGCCACAATTTCACCGCGTTTAATTTCTCTTTTTTTGTCATCGAATTTCTCTATATCCATGGTATAATTTAATTCGTTTCAAGCAATTAAATATGGACAAGAGATAAATATTTAAGGTATACAAATAAAAACACACAAAAGTAATGATTTAATTGTTTGTTTCGTGATAAAGTGCACCGCATTTTTTGTCACATATTTGTGTCGTTGGCGTACAGGGCACGCGCTTGCTTGTCACGTATATGTGACAATGGCGTTCAAAAGGTTAAGACTTATAACAGATGACGACAATAAGAAAATCTTATGGGAAAATCCACGCCCTTCTTCACCAAGATTCTGTAGAATAGTTAAATTTATGCATGAAAAAGAAACGGATTTCTTAATTAACGAAGAATGCAAACAAATGCAAACACAAATCCAAAACTTAATGCCAACCCGTGTAGAGATAAATGGATGTAATATTTTCGTCAGCCATCATTTGATTCTTTCCATGATAGATGGAAAAGTATGTAATGTACTCTCTGAAAATAAATCCTCCCAGAGATGCTACATTTGCAAAGCAACATCGAAAGAGATGAACTCACCTACAGATCATAGGCAACCTGATCAGGACATGTATCAGTTTGGCATATCAAGTCTTCATGCATATATTCGCACTATGGAGTGTCTTTTAAATATTACGTACCGCATGGAATTTTCTGAATGGCAAGCCAGAGGAAGCCAAAAAAAAGACATGAAAAAGAAACGAAAGGAAGAAATACAGAGGAAATTTAAGGAAGTGGGGCTTATAATTGATAGAGTGAGACCTGGGTTTGGGACCAGCAATGACGGGAATACCGCAAGAGCATTTTTTAATAATAGTGCAACAACAGCACATATTACTGGTCTCGATGAAAATTTAATAAAGCGTTTCGGAACAATTTTAGCTGCCATAGCTTCTGGGTATGAAATTGACTCGGAAAAATTTCATCAATACTGTACTGAAACTAGACGAGTATATTTAGATTTATACCCATGGTATAACATGCCAGCAACTGTGCATAAAATTTTAGTACATGGTGCAGAGATTATGCGGCATTCGATAATACCACTCGGGCAAATGTCTGAAGAGGCTTCGGAAGCTAAAAATAAAGAAATAAGAAGAGTGCGATTGGAGCATACTCTTAAAACTTCACGTCATCGGACTAATTATGACTTAATAAAATATATGTTAATGTCTTCAGACCCATATATAGCTTTATTAAGAAAACTGCCTCACAAAAATGTGTATAAAAACCATAGAGATTTAAAATTTTTGCTAAAAACTCAATAAATGTTGTTTTAAAAATAAAGTATGCTTTTAATTTTACTATTATACCGTAGATCAATCATTTACAATCGTTCAAAAAGCAATACCAGCATTCCTAATTTTTGTCCACCTAGATTTCTCAAATCGTATACTGTGCGTCGCGTTGAATCGCCCGCCCGCGCTATTACTTCGTTTTCGCTTAGTGTTCCTTCAGACTTTTTTGCACGGAACCCTAATTATTTTTCTAAAATAAAAGTAGCCTAAGTTACCTGCCGTAATATCTGCTATCTGCCAGTAAAATCGGTCCAGCAGTTTCGGAGATTAGCCGGAACAAACACAAAAATGTTAAAAATTGTTTTTTTGTTAAAAGTACCGTTTATACTTTCTTATGGATTTAGTAAAAAGTTGTTATTTTGACATTACAAACAAACACTTAAATTTTATTTATTTGTATAGATACTTGTGCCCTGCAACTTAGTTCGCGTGGATGTCGTAAGATAAACAATATACTAAAATAACAGCCACATTTTAATAAAACTCCCTCGTCCCCGACCCGTCGCCACAGATTATCAGATAAATCACTCCATGTACAGTGGCCAGCACATCAAGCTACTACAGTTTGACCTTGAATGCATTATGAGCAACTACAGCGAGAATCGTGCGAAAGAGATAAATTGCTTTTTGTCAGTTCTTACTTGTAATGTGTCGTGCTACAGTCACAGATTGATTACTTACGCGCGCTAACTACCTACCGGCAGCCTTAAAAACTTATCTTTCTTCAGTTTACCTGCTGATACAGTTTTACTATCGTTTTTTAAATAGGTAAATTGTTTAAACTTGCATGTTTCGTGTTTTGTATTTTATTGGTAGGTACTTAATTACTTACTATACGTCTGGGATAAGAATGGAAAGGTCAATGCCCTCCGTTTGTCAACTGTCATTTGAAAATTACGTTTAGCAAACATCTACTAAGTGCAAATTAATTTTCAATAATATTTATTATCGTTATTATCTTGATAATGTTATGTTCATATGATTATTGTTTACTAAAAAGCGTGCAAGTGTTAGAAAAGCGTGCATGACGTGGCAATATGGCGCCAGGTTTGTTTATAGTGTAGAAGCATAGTAGTTACCTATAACGCTAATTGTGTAAATGAACGAACAAATCAATTAACCGTGTTTTCAGTTTCCTTCATTTCGTATTTCTTTCTTATTCGTGGCCATGCGGAGTGGTTACGTCACTGATTATTAAAATAGTTAGGTACCTACTACACGTTGCGTACGATGTGTGCCTTACAACTGCAATATCGGGGTGTGGTCAATAAATAGTTACCTAGCATAAAAATATTCCTTGGTCTTTCATAAGTATTTTTAACAAATAAACATGCTAAAACATTAAAAAGCATTTCATTTTATCTTATATTATTTCATAAAGTGTATTACAAATACTTACTGACATCTTTATCGAAAAAGGCAGCCCTGGCAATTCACAATAACAATGTGGCGGCGCGCAGCTACAAAGCAAAACTCATTTTACGCTTGTAAGGTTAGGTACATTTCGTTCGCAGCGTCTAGCGACTCGAAGGTGTAGGCTATTATAGTAGTAGGTATTGAAAATTTAGTATGGAGTGATTTATCTGCTAATCTGTGCCGTCGCGTTGAATCGCCCGCCCGCGCTATTACTTCGTATTCGCTTAATGTTCTATCTGACTTTTTGCTTTCTGCTCGGGTCCTAAAGGTCGTAGCGTGATGTTAAATAGCCTATAACTGTCTTCGAGAATTGGGATACCAAATGCAAAAATAATTTTTCAAATCCGACTGTTTATAATTCTGACTTTTTTCTTTCTGCTCGGCTCCTAAGGGTCGTAGCGTGATGTTAAATAGCCTATAACTGTCTTCGAGAATTGGGCTACCAAATGCAAAAAGAATTTCTCAAATCCGACTTTATGTTAAAAATTTCATGGGTTTTAGTTTGTTTGCGCGGAACCCTAATTATTTTTCTAAAATAAAAGTAGCCTAAGTTACCCGCCGTTACATCAGCTCTCTGCCAGTGAAAGTCCCGTCAAAATCGGTCCAGCCGTTTCGGAGATTAGCCGGAACAAACAGACAGACAAAAAAATTTAAAATTGCTCTTTTGTTATAAGAACCGTTTATTCTTTCCTACGCATTTAGTAAAAAGTTGTTGTTTTGACATTACAAACAGACACTTCAATTTTATTTATTTTTATAGATATACAATTAAACACCCAATATTAGTAACAATTGCAATAACTCAAAGAAATATTTCACAAAACTAATCCTTTGAGGATAACGGGCATGATGTTATGTTCACAGTTCATAGTTCATCTATTTGTGTAAACTCATGTTACCTACCAAAATAAATACTAATTATGTTGATATTTGTATTACAGATATGGATTCACAGTATTTTCAAATCTATTTGTATATATTATCACATGGATTATATTACATTTGACTGGGGAATGTGATAAGCATGTATGTTGAAATTATTAAAATTATTTATTTTCCACTCTCGATTGTAATGGCATGTTTCACCACCTCCAGATGAATCCCTATTAATTTACTTTTAGAAAATTTCATACAATTTCTATTCCATTATTTCATTACACTGGTGGTGCTTATCTAGAGACTGTCAATCAGAGGGGTAATTACGTAACACACTTACAGTAGGAGTCTGTTTCATTTTGACAGTTCAACAACATTAATTGCGTTATTTACGTTGTTAGGCAGACAAATTTTTCGAATATATGAAGCAATGGATTAGCAATTTGCTTCAAAATCATTCCGATTGTGATTGATAGTGTGTTACGCAGTTTGGGTGGTCCATAGTTTTATAAAATGTCAAGTGGATATTTTTTCTAAATTAATAGTTTTTTTTATTGTAGCAAGTGGGGCCTACTGATGCTTGGAAGTTCAGGCATGTTGTCTACATAGTATTGGGAGTAGGAACACTAGCATCAGTAATATTTCATATTTCCGTTACTGAAAAAAGCAACTATCGTCATGAGCAACTCTTAGCTGAAGGTGAAAGTGGGGCCCACTATGATTTCTTACGTAAACCACTCATGTATCAGGTAAGTTGAAAGACAAACATAAGTTTATTTGGCATAAAAATGAAAAATATATTATTAACAAAATATGAAAGTGATATAGTTTTATTTTGATAGCAGAAACTCTAGCATAAATTAAGGGTCGGTACCGGGTCATCGTGTTATGGATAAGTTTATAAGAATAGAAAACTTAAGAGGCTGACAACAGCTAAAGCGCGGTGGCTTCTTATTTACGACAAATTTATAGAAATATGAAAGTGCTTTTGCACGATTTTAGTGATATGCAAATTTTTTTAACAATCATTTACAAGTTTATCCTCAATCCGATTTATTCACTGACTGGTGAAACTCTTGAGCTAGCCAGACGTTTTTTTTTTTGTGGCTACTACCTACTTTTAAATTTTCTATATAAACATCCAAAACCCATAATACGATTTCCTGATACCGACCCTTAAAGTAAATAACAGTTCTAATTAATTGTAATGTTTCAATCAATTATTTAAATTTATAAAATTGTTTCTAGGTTGCGGGAGTGTACATGTGTACCAGACTTGTCGTGAACATATCTCAGGTGTTGATTCCATTGTATCTGCACCGCACGCTAGGCCTGGCTGCCCGCGCCCTCGCCGTGGTCCCCCTCGCCCTGTACCTCGGCAGTCTGGCAGCTGCCGGAGTCCAGAGGTTGGCTCCAAGATCCCTCACCCGAAAACTTAATTATTTGACCGGTTCCGCATGCGCAATAGCTGGTTTTGTGTGGATTTACCTTGGATCAGATAATGATTACAAAGTATATTTCATTTATGTGGTTGCTGTGTTAATAGGTTAGTACCTACATACCCACATGTAACATTAATTGTATTATACAATGAAGCTATTTTTGTCAACATTTGCATCTTATAGTGTTTCATTTAAACACTGTCAAACATGTTTTTGTTTCAAACATTTACCGGATGAGTTTGTTTTAAAATACCTAAAATATCCACGAAGCTATTGAATGAGCTGTGTTCACGCATGTCTTGACAATGTAATAACAGCTATTATTTTATGTATTAGTCATTCTATTTCTGTATAATTTCTGTACTACTGTTATACATTAATTGTTTTCGTTATTGTTAGGTTTTGGCGGCGCAGTGATGTTGGTGACTAGTTTGGCTCTGACGGCTGACCTGGTTGGCACTAGGACAGAAGCTTCCGCCTTTGTCTACGGCCTCATGAGTTTCACTGATAAGCTCGCGTGCGGCGTTGCTATAGCGATTATACAAGCGTAGTGAGTTGATCTATGATTCATTCTGACACTCGATGTTTTTGTTCTGTACCTACTACGCGATTTTCTTCAGCTCACATAATTTTATCTAAATACATCATTTCAGTCACGTATTGATATGGTTTCCTCGTTCGATAATGAGCGATGATTAAACAATTAAATCAATCTGCCTAGCCTTTTCCCAAGTATGTTGGGGTCGGCTTCCAGTCTAACCGGATGCAGCTGAATACCAGTATTTTACATGGAGCGACTGCCTATCTGACCTCCACAACCCAGTAACTGGGTAATACGATATACCCCTTGGTAAGACTGGTTGTCAGACTTTCGGGCTTCTGACGACCCGTAACGACTGTCAAAGATCTACAAATGACAGCCGGGACCAACGGCTTAACGTGCTTTCCGAGGCACGGAGGAGCGTCGGTATCTAAAGATGGTCACCCATCCACGGACAACCCCGGCAAGCGTAGCTTAACCTGATGGATCGACCCGTGCGGCTGTTATTACTTAGCCACGAGCTCCCCAGAGGATTATATTCATTGTTGAGTGGGTTACCATCAGCTGGTGTTTTCGTTACCAACACTACATATAACTTGAAACTAAGATCATAGTTGGGCAAAATTATAGAATTATGGCTTTCTCCGCTGAAGGCCGCGCGTTCGAGTAGGTACAGTCCAAATCGAACTAATCTGCAACTTCATACATGGCCTACATAATTATAGGTATTAATAACATATTCAGTAAATGTTTGTGTGATTGCATCCATGATACGGGTGCTAGTGATAGGAGCGCTAGGCATTTTTGAGATATGCCCTGCATAATTAGATGGCCATACTCATTAGTTGATGTTATATTTATTCTGTAGTGTAATTTCTAATAAATAAAATAATCATTTCCAGTGCAGACGGCGCGGATCCGGCGTACTACGGGAACGCGCTTGTATGGGTGTGTGGCGTTGCAGCGATCATAGGACTAACACTCACGCTGCTACTGCCGAGGTTCAGATCTGATGCTTTACCAAATAACGGTAAGCATGTCGCGTTTATACAGGATGGCTTGTAATTTGACGTATTCCGTCCAGGGCGTGAAAGTGTGATCCATTCGCAACAAATAAGCACCACATAAAGCGTAGGCAAAAATTCATGGGATACGAGAAAACACAATTTTTATGTATTTTTTAAAACTTCCCAGAATTCGACACTAAATGTCGCTTTTCTCTAAACTCTCAAATTGAATGGCCTTCATTGCTGTTCCATTGGGTACCTAATACTTTAACAAACCTTTTGATGTAACCAACATTTCTAAAACATCAAACACTTAAAAGTTTGAAGTTGTAGTTTTGAAGTAGTCTATTAACCATTTTCAAAAATCATCTGCGTACATGAACTTTGACACCAGTTATCTCATAATTTTGCTATGGCATTAAGCGTACAAATTACGAGGAAGATAACTTCATTTAACGAAAAAAATATAAATTGTTTCAGAAGACTCGTCAATAAACAACTCGGATATAAATACAGAAGAACAAGTTGCAGCAATAGAAAGTTTATGAGGGGAATTTTTGTTACTTGTAATATACCTTATATTTATGTACCTGTATACCATAATTTATATTATTCACTGTTCGATAAGACAGGAGACAAAATGTGGACAAAAAAAGATGATATTGTTTTATTCAAACCAGTCTCTCTCTTAACATTTATAAGCAAATAAAGTCGATATTTTTAAAGTACTTACCTAAGTGTATAAGCACGAAGTTAGTGTATCTATTAAAATCATTACACAGCAAGGCAACTAGGTAATAAATAGATCTCAAGTGACTGCTGTGGTTTTATGAGGGACCGGACGTTTAACACAAATGGCAAAGTATATTGTATTCCATTGATTGTTGTGAATATTAGTAAAATTTATTATATACAGCATGTCCCGGAATTAACACAACCTCTTAAGGGGTCATTGTACTCATCATTATGAACGACTTTTACTATGCGACCAAACCTGAAGTCGCGAAAAAAAATATCAGCTGTTCTATACATTTATGTTCGCATAAGTCCTCAAAATGTACAGAAAAAAAAGTAATGTAAAAGTTGTTCATAATGATGAGTACAATGACTCCGTAAGAGGTTGTGTGGCTTGTGCGTTAATTTCGAGATATGTTGTATACAGGACGATTTTTTGAGATGAGGAGATAGGGCGGTTTTATAATTTTATTACAGAGCAGTGTCAAAGAAACTTATAAGAGATCGATCATAACAAAAACTAAACCTGCATTTTTTAAACAGCTTCTCGGACAACTAGATATCGAACTAGAACCTATAAAAAAATGTAATGATTTAAAATCGTGCAAAAATGATTGTACAATGTATTTGTTTCTTAGCTTTTTGTTTTTGTTTTGTTTGTGTATTTGTTTCTTTGTTTGTTGTTTGTATGTGGGTGTTACTATAGGTACACCTCTGCCTAACCCTTCGGGGAAACAAGGCGTGATGTTATGTTATGTGTTGTTTCTTAGCCTTTTTCCCAATTGAACGCGATTACGCGACCACTACCCGATAAAATAGACTCAAATAAAAATAAAAACATTTTGAATTAGCACACTGGTCTATTCAATCGCGGGTTCGTACGAACAACGTTTGAGCAATCTTACGATCGTCGCGAAATCGCGTTCTATTAGGAGAGCGCCTTTAAGGGTGCATTTCCACTGACGCGGAGCTGGGCGGACCTGAGCGGAGACGTGCAGGAATCGTCCAATCACAAACGAGACGAGAGACGCGATGAGGATTTCAACTATTGTGATTGGTTGATTCACGCACATCTCCGCTCGTCTCAGAGTAGAGTAGAGAGTAGAGTCAGCCCTGCAGTCCCATCTCAAAAATACAGCCTGTATTATTATTTGTTAAGAGTTTATCTGCGTTATGAACGTAAAATGTAGGTGCTATTATATCTATATATAAGTTATATTGTAATACTAGCTGTGCCCCGCGACTTCGTTCGCATGGAAGTCGTTAAATACACAATATAATAAAATAACAGCCACATTTTAATAAAAGTGTAGTTTAGAACATCTAAGCGATCACACAGACAGACACCAAAATACACTTTGTTTTATACTATGTAAATAGATATAGATTATATACTTTTATAGAAAATTATATAAACTTTCAGATTAGCTTAACAATCCAATTTTTTTTTTTCATGTTTCTATGAAAACACTTTCCTGAAGTTCCATCGTAACAACCCATCCTGTGCAGATAAGGCGGAAGCGCTAAGGTAGACGCGAAATTCAAATTTTCTTCAAATTCAAATTTTCCGCGACCGTAACAAATATATATTTTCAGAATTATAATCATTATTTAAGGTGAGGTGGGGTAAGACTAACATAGTTTTCTGCCAGACAGTAAAGATTGATTTTCATGGCTAAGTTATTTGACTTACCTCTGAGATAATAAAATCACTGATACCTAAAAACTATACGCGTTTGTGGAATAATGGATACATTTCCGCTAATGCATTCAAAACGTACATTCTGAATAAATTGTAAGATAGTTAAAACTGCTAGTCTTGCCCATCGATCACTAATAAAAAACTAGATACACAATGCCATGCAAAAGTTCTCCTAAAACGGTCGCCAATAAAATTGTGTTTACCTATTCTAGTTGAAATAAATAAGCGTTAATGTAAATTCAACCTTAAACACAATACTTAAAGTTGTATTCACAAAGCTCAACATACATCAAAACAAATCCAACCTTAACTTCAATGTGTTAAAGTCAGAATTACAAAGTGCCAAAATAAATATAAAATTTTACGACCGAGGCTCGCCGCTAGGACAAGGTAAGAGTGGAGTCGAATTGTCCAATATTTTTTTGGTTTATTCTGTGATTATAAATGGTACTTTTTTTCAATTTTGTTAAGCTTAATGTATTAAAAAAATTGGTGTACATAATAAAGTATTTTTAAAATGCTTTGAACACACAACGCTTGTTTGGGTAGGCTTGAAGAATTCTTCGGATCTTTGACGTGCTGTAACTGATATCCATTCTCCACACCTCACTGGATTTCGAGGAAAGCTAAAAAAACAAAAACAAAATTTCGCATCTTTAATTATATTAACATGTACTTAATCAGTCAAAATTAAATCTATAAAATGTTACTATGCTATTTATAGAAACAATAAAAAAGTCTCATTATAATAATCATAATAAAAAAAAGAAACAATAGCGTCTCCACTATTGGAACAGAATCAACGCACATAACCCGAAGAATTCAAGTGGGCATGCGATATTATGATTATTACGTTAAGTCAGAGTCTTTACAATTGAGATGTTTATTACGACTTAATTTAAAAAATGTTTTTACGATGATTTCTTGACAAAATATCAGTATTTACAATACAGTGATAACAATTATATAATGATAATATTAATACTCACCGAAAATATGAAACTCCGTCCTTTTTTAGCGTCCTGGATGTGTGATTTTTGCAGTTTTTAAACGAGCACTTAGGCATGTTTACAGTCGGAGCGTTCGAACGCCATTACTTAGATTAAATGTGCGCTCAAATCTTGAAATGAGTGGACATTGGGTGAGGACATTTTTCGCCGCTGATTGTGTATCTAGTTTTTTATTAGTGATCGATGGTCTTGCCCCACCAATTGGGGTAAGAATAACAGTAATATATTTTAACTGAAAACACACTTATTGGAGTTTCTAAAGAAAAATCGTAAATGAAGAAAGTACTCAAATTTAATTTGAACTCTGTCCTAACGAAACAACGTTCATTTTTGCGGCAATTCGTGTATTACATGATTTGGGGCAACACTAACATACAATTAAAATCAGAGGTGCAGAACCTTTTGAGTGATATCAATAGCATAATGTTCTTTGTTAGACATAAATTAAAAGACAGACTAAGGAATAAGTTGAATGAAACTTTATATCAGTATTAAAATTATGTATTTTAGTATTTAATTTAGTATTGACATTTTAAGTAACATAGTCTCCAACAAGTTCCATATTTTCTGTCCTCGATAATCCAAAGCCATATTTCTCAATTTCGTGTAAGTTCTTTGCCATTTTTTTTTCTACCTCTTCAGGAATAACAGTACTTCTCCCTAAAGATTTCGATTTTAATCCATATTTTTCATAAACTCTGGCTACGATGGTTGGCTGAGGAATTGTGTATGCTATAGCGGCTCTATAAACTGTCAACTCGCCGTTCTTGACTTTCTCTACTGCTTCCAGCAATTATTTTCTTGTTTAAGTAGCTGCCCTATCTGTCTTCTGAAATAACTTCGTACCATTTTGTTCGTCGTACCGTCTGTAAAGAATTAAACGTTTTACTCCATCTCGCTTGATAGTAAACGATGACTCAATTTTGATCTCTAGTGAGAAACTGTTTTGAATTTAGAACGCTGCGAATTGGCATTTCTAATTTCATTGTCTCAATGTTTACATTATATTGGTTGACACTACAAGCATGATTAGCATCTTTGCAAGTATCTTTACTCATGTCTGGGGCCGACTCTAGTACTTACCATCGACCTGTAACTAGTCGGAAGAAAATTACCCTATACGAAAATGTTGATTATATCTGACTTGGGGAAAGACTAACATATGTTTGTCTTATCCCGGGCCAACTGATAGTCTTTCCCCACTTTGATATTTCTAGATTATGTTTTGTTTTAGTAAAATATTAGAGGAAATCGTTTGTGTAATGTTAAAATGATACGATAACTTAAAATACAATTTTAATATGGTGCTACTTACTTTCAAGACTCCTCCATTTAACGCTTATTTTCACCAAAATTCTAAGGAATTCGTCGGGCTCAACCACGGGCAACAATTTTTTTCAGAACTGATATTTTCGTTTCGTTATGTTGGCGACATTGGCCACCAGAAGTGCCGTCTGTGTTTTGAGTCGAGTACTTTTTCAGCATAACTATTGTATCGACATAGCAAATCCAAAAAGAAAGCGGTAGTTTTCGAGATATTTGAAAGTAATAGTCTTGCCCCGCTGATAGTCTTACCCCACCTTACCTTATTTTATTTTTTATTTATTTAATACATACCATCACGCCTTATTCATAGTTAATTAGAATCAGTAACACAACTCCTAATCCTCAAATGTTATGATGTCATGAAATAGTCATTCAATAGGATTACTTGGTCTTAGAGCTGATTTTTCAATCGTCAAATAACTTATAACTGAGGAATATATAGCGGTTTGACATATTTTCTATACAAAAGCTGTCAAAACGTCAAACATATTCCCCAGTTACAAGTTATTGTATATACTGATGATTTTTTTTACCGTCTCGAAATTTTTACAGGGTGTTCTACCCATGAATACGAACAACTTTCACTATGGGACCAACTCTGAAATCACGAAAAAAAAAATCTGCTGATTCATACAAAAGTTCAATACCTACTCGACCAAAATGTATGAATCAGCTGATTTTTTTTTCGTGATTTCAGAGTTGGTCCCATAGTGAAAGTTGTTCATGTTCATGGGTAGAACACCCTGTAAAAAATTCGACACGGTAAAAAAAATCACCAGTATAAGTTATCTGACGATTAAAAAATTGGCCCATAGAGAGTTGCATGACTTTAGCGATTATAATTCTGTCAGGTTATTGTCTGAAAAGACAGTATTTATCGAAGATGATCTACACCAGGGATCACCAATTAGTTTCATTGGGGATCCGTTTTTTAAATAATATGACTGTCGCGGTCTATTGGCAGACGATCACTAGCAATTATTTTTTTAAACAAATAATATGTATAAATGATCAAAAATAACAACGTACTTAAGTAATTACTTAATATTTATGTAAAAAATTCATTTTTTTACTTTGAACTATCTGTCTGAAGCTGGAGTGTTGACGGCAGAAAAGACAAAGCGTGGGCTCCATGAAATGACTTAACCTACTCAAAATTTTAAGTTATGAATATTACTGTTTACTTTTGAAGAAATGTGGGTGGTGGTGGTGGTGTGGGTGGCTCGCCCCCTATTACATGGGACTTAAACATAACTGGCGAAATGTGGGTGTACTATAGGTACACCTCTGCCTAACCCTTCGGGGAAACAAGGCGTGATGTTATGTGTTATGTATGAGTGGCCTTTTCTGCATAAACACACTCGCCTATTTTGTTTCTGGTTTATGACCTGAGATTAGAGCAATGATTTTTTCCAGTAAAATAAATATCAACTTAAAACAACTACTTGTATGTTCCTATGTTTTCCTTTTTGATGATACCATTATCTTTACAAGCACTAGAACCCTCAAAAAATTCTATTTATTCACAGTCAACACAGGCCTAGTGTACTTTCAAAACGAACAATAACGAGAATTCATAAAGAGAAGGATCAACAATGAGTGAAAACACTGCGGGGCCTTCTTTTAGAACGCCGAAAAAGGGTAAATTGAAAAGTGTAAGGCCTCTTGTCCACACACGGCTGTTCTTGCCGTGAAAAACTACGGTTTATTAGCCGTGTGTAGACACGGTCGTCAGTAGATATTGTATGGATCACTATGGAAGCTTGTAGATGTGCACGGCGGCGCACATGGCGGCAGCGCCGTGCCGTGGCACAAATAAATACAAAGTGTTAAAGGTGCAACGTGTTTTCTTCCGACACCGAACGTTATAAGAGAACTTATCGTAAGGAATTGGACGATTTTTCATACCAAGCCATACGCAGGAAAATTTATGACTTTCACCGCGAAGAAAAACAGGTAGTCAGACTTCGAATGGGGCAGAGAAACTGCGCCGAATCGTAAAAGAGATAGGATTTAAGTTTAGGAAAACGCAAACGAACCGTAAGTTGCTGGCGGAAAAAGACGAAGTAAGGCTAATAAGAATACGATTTTTAAGAAAAATAAAAAATATCGGCATGAAAGGAGACCTATTGTGTATGGCGATGAGACATGTTCATTCGACCCACACCAAAGGACAAGCCTGGTCTGATGGCCAAGGCAAAGGCATACAAAAACCAATTTCGAAGGGACCGAGGTTGATTATAGCGCATGCTGGTGGTGCTAATGGATTCATGCCAAATGCTTTGCTCATGTACAAATCGGCTCAGACCACAGGAGACTATCACAGTGAGATGAACAAAGAAAATTACGAGAAATGGTTGCAAGAGAAATTAATTCCCAACCTCCAACCGAATTCTGTGTTTGTCATTGACAATGCGTCAAACCATAGCACATTAGAGGACAGGGCACCGAACAGTAACTTTGCAAAAAAGATTATGCAGGACTGGTTAAAAGATTAAAACATACCTTTCAATATCAAAGCGTATAAACCGGAATTGTATGGACGGCAGCATATTAAGCTACTACAATCTGTCGAATTTCTTTAATAGATTTTCAACTTTATCACTAAAGCGGTACTCCCTTTCTTCTCCTAAAATTGTTTGTCCGAAAATCATTATCCATAACACGTTTGCTATAAACTTCAGTAACCATAATGTTCAAAATCCCGAAATTTTGTTTAACATAATTATCTTTAGTTCTAAAAGTATTCTGTCATAATATCGAGTACTATAATAATTGAATCCCCTAATTTTACATGACCTAAAGTCATATGTCCTAAGTATTGTGTTAAATAATGTGTATTATTCCAAATGTTCATTTATAATATTTTTTTAGTCCTAAAACATTAGCTAAAAATTAGGTTCGCAGGAACGAATCGCTGTAAATCCGACTCCACGCAGTCTTGTCTGCTCTACCCCTAGAGTGTAATTTAAAATCGCGTAGGCGCGGAGGGGCGAGGCGGCCTGCGAGTTGAGGAGCAGGTGGTTGTAACACTCGCCGCCGCGGCTGAGGCTGGCCGGCGAAGCCGGCCAGCAAGCCGAAGCTGCGGTGTTGAGCGTTAAACCCTTCTGCGACGATAAACTCGCGTGGGACCGCCGGAGCCCCGCAGCGCCGGAGCCGTGACAGAAACCATGCCTGCTGCATGTTGCATGCTTGCTTGCATGCTTGCTTGCATGCTGCATGTTTGCTTGCATGCTGCATGTTTGCTTGCATGCTGTATGTAATTTGAATTTAGGACATAACTTTTATTGGAAACGATTTTATGTCTTTTGTATATTATTGATTGTAATATTTATGACAAACTGATTTAGGACATATTATATTTAGGGATTTCAATTTTATGGCATGTGATATTATGTGATATTAAGTTCGGGTAAGTTATCATTCGGACAAATGATGATTAGGACAAACAAAGTTATGGCACTTTAAATTATGGATAAAAAAGTTAGGTGACACAATAGAGAACCCACTAAAGCATTAGGTTCAAGGTTGATTGGGAAAATTTGACAGTTTCGGGTAGCTTGACCTGCTGGCGTCTGTACGATATAATTAAACGCCATAAACATCTCTATGTAAAGAACTCGCTTGACACCATAATGGAAGCTCACGGCCACACAGTGTTAAGGCTCCCTCCATATCATCCGGACTTCAATCCGATAGAAAACATTTGGTCACAGGTGAAAGGTCACGTAAGCAAATTCAATGTTGCCATGAATTTGACCGAAGTGAAGCGTCTTTTGTCTGAAAAATTCGCATCCATCGGGCCAGACGAGTGGCAAAAAGTTGTAGATCATGCCATCAAATGCAAAGACGAATTTATGACATTGGAAGAGGCCATCGACGATAAATTGGACAAATTTGTAATAAACACCAACGAAGATACGTCATCCTCATCGGATAGTTCGAGTCGTGTCGTGATAGTGATGATAATAGTACCGACGCTCAGACTGTAGGATAGCAGGAGTGCGGCCTTTAGATTGTTTTTTTCTATTTTTTACTAAAGAAATACCTATTTGTTTATTAAATAAATCGTACATTTTAAATAACCTGTATTTTTAATTAAATATATATTTGATGAAAATTGGGGGCCCGATAAAATTGGCACGAAGTGTAATTGTGCGGAGGGGCGTGGCTTGCGAGTGAGACGGAACTAACAGCTGCAGTGTATTATGAACCATATAGTATGGATCTAATGTCGATTGTAAGTTTTAAGCGTTCTTTCGTTAATCTTCGGGGCCACACTTTCTTTTCTGAGCGAACGAAGATTCACGACACGCCTTATCAGTTGGGGTACCACTGTAATCCCAGCCTAATACCACAGATTATCTAATACACAGTACCCAGACGCAAACGTGATGCGTAGTAGTTGAAAATAATATCGATAAACTAGCACTAGCGTTGTAAACAGTTATCGAAAAACACATTTACATTTTTAGCATGTGCTCTTTAGTGGGAAATACAAATACTTTCTTTAATAGGTAATGGATATAAAATAAAATGAATGTCATGTCTTTAAATGTTTATTAAACAAAGTTTTTTTTTTACATCAATGAAATTAAACTTGCGACGACGTTCTTTTGCTCACTGATCTATTTCTTTATATCCGACCGTAAACTGCAATGATTCCTGGTAAAAGGCATTGGTGGAATGGTGGTAGAACTTTTCTAATAACTCCTACCAAGTACAAGGCCAACTACCTACACATAACTCGTCGAGATTTCTGTTATTTCATTTTATGGAGTCCCAAAGGCTTGCTTTTTCAAAAAATTATGAGGGACGATGAATTCTAGGAAAAAAAATTTTTTTAGAAAAACTTTTCATGTGACATAACGACGGTGAAGAAGTACTTGCAATTTTATAAGAATAATTATAATATCCCACCACCGGCGCCATATCTCTACGTTGACGTCATGGGTGGGGCTTGCGTGCTCTTATGTACTCTGGGCCTGTTACGGTAGAGTTTACTTTGCCGAGGTCTAGGGTGAGGAGCCAGAGAAAGAGGGACATAAACCTGCAGGACAGCAAATGCCGAGCTGTTGGGCAGTAGCGACCCCACGGACCCTATCTCCCGGGAGAAGTCTTGTTCCTCACCTCTGGCTTGCCTTTATTGGCCGGTTGGAGTGAACACTGACGAGGAACAGAGCTCCCACCTCTTTCTTGCCTTAATTGGCCGGCTTGAGTGGAGATTTGCAAAATAGTTCGGCGGCGCGGCGGTTTTGTATGTATGTGTTTATCATAAAGTTAAAAACCTCACGTGGGCCGTGCTCAGCGGCACGCGACGCTGCGCAGCCTATTTATGATACTTAGCCCTTAACATGGCAAAATGCAAAGCACTAGTGGTACAGTTTTCTAGCAAAGTATAAAACTGCAAATTAACAAGTTATTTATTTTTAAATAGCTTTAGGGGGGCTTAAATACATTGTAATGGATAATTTTTATAATATTAGTTTGTTACTTTATAAAATATTAGTAGTGCTCCAAAGGGCACACATCACCAGTTTTGCTTAAATTAGTGATCACTGTTATTTGTCTCCTACAAGGCACTTTGCCGCTTTTGCCTACAATAATTTAGATGTGGTAATAATATACAAAATAACAATAAAAACAATATTTTGTATCCATAAAAATAAGTAATTTATTAAAAGAAATGATAAAACAAAATATTTCAACAAAACGTGTAATTCTAACCAAAAATAAACATAAAAAGTTAAATCACAATTTAACAATCAAACTTACGCGTTATACACCACCCACGTAAAACCACTAAATTAGAAAATAGGTACAAGTTGGCGCGAGACCCGTTCTTGACGTTTCGACATTTTGGCGGATAATGTTTAAAAATGACGTTTTACAAAAACTATGACGTTGAAAGATGAATGTTTATGAAATAAGCTACAGCTAAAATTATTAACATATTAACATTTAATCATTTCTTTTTGTATTCTCTTTAAACAGACCCGTGCTCTACAGGTCACATGCCGAAACTCATATCTTACTTTTCATGTGCCCTCTAGTAAACTTGCCAAGTTAAGGCTAAACACAATACCTATACCTACCAAGGTACAATCACATCCAAAATAATTATGTTCGTCACAATGGGATATTTTTGTCTGCTCATTGCACTGTAGGCTAGTGCTTTACCTTCTTCTCATGTCAGACCGACCGAGTTAAAAATGTGACTGAGACTCGGACAATTAAATTTAAAAATATATACTAAGTAAACCTATGTATTTAACCCTTTAACCGCCTACGACGGATTAATCCGACAAATATTTTCGTGTCCATTTCGCCAGGGTCGTATATTTACGACCAAATATCGTAATGATTCAAGTTGCCCGGCGCTGGGGGCACGACAACTGATATGAAGTCGGGCGGTTAAAAGGTTAAAATATACGACCCTGGCGAAATGGACACGAAAATATTTGTCGGATTAATCTGTCGTAGGCGGTTAAAGGGTTAATATCTGACCGGACAGACCGTGTCCTGTTTTCTAGAACTCGAGCGCAGCGCCACCTACCGTGTACAATTGTGATTCTAAACCACTCAAACACGCAAAAAAAATGATCAAAGATATGAGCTACATGCTACTGCGATCTTTTCGATAAAGATAAATAGTTTTCAATGCAATAGCAGAGCCGTTGTCCTTACTTGATAATGGAGAGAATTTGAAAACTGACGAAGATCTCAAAGCCTTGACGGTACATACCGCATCGTGGTCTCACAGTGCCGGATAAAGCCAGCATGGGGCTTGTAGCAAATCCTACCAAGGGGCCTCTTGGTAGAAATTAGGAATTGTATTGAACATTTTAGCACCTTGGATAGGTTAGGTTTTCTTTTGATAATTTATACTGAAATAGGAGGTACTTTGTCGACTTACGCAGAAAATATGAAGAACTAAGTGAAATTGAAATGCAAGAGCGAGCAATGCGAAATCGAAAATTTATAGCAATTAGAGGTCAATCTCTTTTGACCGTTCAAACATAAAATTTCATTGGACCTACAGATAGATTGGTAACAAGATTGTATTAGACTTGTTTTTTGTACGTTTAAGCACGAGGCCTGTAGCATTTGCTACACCTACTACGTGGCTAATTAAAAAATACTGTTAGTCTGTTCTGCACCAGCTCGATTTATTTTAGAGTTATTTACCGCGTAAAGCGCTGTAGCACCAACTTGCATATAGGTGTAGCACGTAACTATCTGATACTGTATCAATCTACAAGTG
Organism: Fissipunctia ypsillon; assembly: GCA_947568875.1. Classification (NCBI taxonomy): domain Eukaryota; kingdom Metazoa; phylum Arthropoda; class Insecta; order Lepidoptera; family Noctuidae; genus Fissipunctia; species Fissipunctia ypsillon. The sequence continues at coordinate 10,690,718 of OX387644.1, read as the reverse complement.
TTTTAGTGTGTCCATGGTAGTACTCGCTTGATACAGTGTCCGATAGTTACGTGTGCGTCTTTATGCGAGTAGGTACCCTGCATAAGACTTACTCGAAATAGTATTTTTTTCAAGATGCTATATTCTTATTATTTTTACTGGATTATTGCACTTTGCCTCACCAAGGTGTCCCACGAGTACTACCTAAGTGGAATGTTCACAGTTGATTGAGGTCCACTGTGCCCCAGTAATTGATTTTGATAGAGCAAATTACCCTCACACAAACTCTGAAGTTCACTTTTACCTACTGGCGATTGGCCACCGTTGGTTTGAATAAAATATCATGATGAAAACTTACGACTTTATAAAAGGTGATAATAAAAACTATTTTTTTTTTAAATGTCAAACAGAAACAGCAGTGGGACAGCTTGGTGGGCAGAGTGGAATAATCCCTTTACCATAACAAGATCAGCAATTTTTTAAATCATACAAACACTTCTTAAATACTTACTGAAGCCAATGAAGCAGTAGATTAAATATACTTACTTCTTTTTAAGTCTTGCTTCAGTGGCTTTTCACTTTCAGAAGGTTTACCTGTTGCCAAACCTACAGGAGCAGATGAAATTAAACCTATAAATTCATTGTTCTTCTTTTTAAGTTTTCCTGCATTGTTACTCTGTTATTAAATTGTTCTATTATTAATAAAAAACGCATTATATTGACAAATTTATTACAAAGTCTATTTTCAAAATAAATACTTTATATTAAGTATCACAAAAGCTTGCATTGCACCTTTTTGTATCCAACATGAGAATAATTTTAAGCTTGAATATGAAGCACAGCTCAATATAAACTACAGCCTGCAAATGGCTGTAGTGTGCTCAAACCTAAACATTGAGACATTAGTCAGAAGCTGCCAGTGCGATCACCGTAAAACGCACTTCGTTAGGATCACGAGCCATAAACTCCTTACATATCTTAGCAGCATCTTCTAGTAGGGAATTGGGTGTTGTAGGACCATGGTTGACAGGGAAAGCCTTACGTCCATCCAATTCATACAAAAAGCCATCCTTGTGAACAAAAGTAATAAAGTGATGATTCACAGGCTCTTCAGCACTGGGAGTATTAGTTTGTCCTTCCTGAGCCAATTCCTTGTGGGCTTTAATAATACCTACAGATTTTTCTAATAATTTTCCTCGAGAGGGAGCATCCATATCTTTGGCTCCATCTAGAAATGTCTTCATGTGCCCTTCAGCAAGCTCTATTTTATCAGTATTATTAGCAACACTGTGCACAAGAGCCACAGTACCACATGCATTGCTGATGAACTGTTTCATATAGAAAATATTGTTGGAAATTTCTTGGCCTTTAGACAAAATGTCGCTTTCTTCTTTTTGTTTATGTTCTTCATAAGCATCAGAAACTGGGAAGAGAAGCATGACAGAGAGCACAGGACGGGGCACCCAGGAGAGCATTTCTGGTTCTAAACCCATAACATCGACGACACCCCATTGACCAGGCACTCCCAATTTCTGCAGAAACTTGTTCATTACCTCAGGGTTTGATTCTAATGGGATTAAAGTTTCAGTCGCCATTTCTGTTTTTCTGCAAATACGAACAAATTAGGTTACCGGTATTTCAGTAAAACTTTCTACTTGAGAATGAATTCGTTAACACGAATTAAAATAATTATTCATACGTACCAATTGCTGCTTTCCACAAAAAAAAATCACAAGTTAAGGCAGACACTGAGCTATTCGAGAAATTCAAATTATGATGAGTAAACCTCGATCAATACAATCAACACATAGAGTTGTCCCATATATATAAAATACTACTCTGTAGAGTTGTCCAGTACGAAATCGACTAATATAAAAAAAAAACTGCTATAGGTGTTATGTTAGGTACAGACGCAGCCATTTTGATCGCCATCGTCTGTATATGGTACAGACGCAGCAGGTCAAGCTACCCGAAACTGTCAAATTTTCCCAATCAACCTTGAACCTAATGCTTTATCGATAAAGTTGAAAATCTATTAAAGTTTGACAGATTGTAGTAGCTTGATGTGCCATACAACAGTGAATCCCTTCAACTGACAGCTGCCATTGTACGGCAGGTATCAAATCTTTTCGTAAGTGAAGAAGTCACGTTATAGTTGAATTTCGTGGGCTACCTTGATGGATCCCCCTTAATGTGTGTGTGCTCACTGGGCCACCACTGCTCGTCACTGTCACTATCTATATGTACGACTCGGGAGCCGGGTTGTGGGCACACGAACGAATTATTGTTGGACCCGGGAGTCGGGTGCTGGGCACTGAATGTGTTAAATATACATTCATTGGGATCGAACCTATGAAATAAAATATCATAGCCTTTTTCTGCATTTGCCATGCCATAAAGTCGTGATAGCATTTATCGTATGTATAATTTAACTTCAATTTTAAATGTGGCCAAGGACAACCGAGCTTGGACACAAGCTACTCTCCCCATTCGTATGGGAGGCCTTGGCGTCCGCAAAATTTCTAATATTAGTTTACCGTCTTTCATATCCTCGGTCCACGGCACTGAGAAATTAATCAGGAAAATCTTAGCCTCCATACTGATTAATTTTGATGTGCCGTACTTCACCGAGGCTTTGGATGCCTGGAGACTCGCTGGCCCGAATTCAGATCCACCCGACAATCCATCATCCCAGAGACGGTGGGATGAGCTGCTCTGCAGAGTAGTACAGAACGATTTACTCGAGACGTCTGCTACTACTGCGGAGCGTGTGCCTGCTGGCTGTGGGTAAGTGGGAGTCGGGTCTTTGGCTCATGCACTACCGTCGTCGAACACAGCCACTTTGTTCGACGACACTAATTTTCGCCTCGCTGCTTTTCTGCGACTAGGAGCTCCTTGTTCTTCTCATCGCTGTCACTGAGGCGACGTTGTCAACAGCCTCGGACACCACGGTCTGTCTTGCAGTCGAAGTGCAGGCCGCTTAGCGCGGCATGCGAACATTAAAAACATCATCCGACGAGCTCTTGTTACCGTTGGCGTTCGAGCTGGATTAGAACCCATTGCCTTGGCCCGCGACAGGCACGTATCCAGACTTTTGGTTCGGGGGGGGACAAACATTGAAACAACCATGTGAACTGTGTGAAAATCGCTGTAATCACTGTACTATAATTTTCACTGTACTATACTATAATTAAAGAACACGCAAGCGAATAAATAAACAGATGGCTTAAAACGTTTTTTTTTTCAGTCAGATTTCGGGGGGGGATAAATCCCAACTATCCCCCCCTCTGTATACGTGCCTGGCCCGCGACGATGGCAAGAGACCGGACGGCATGTCTTTATTTCCATGGAAAGTGGGTAGGCCTTTAGTGTTGGACACAACGTGTGTCGATACTCTTGCGCCATCCCATCTTCCTGGCTCGGCGTGCTGTGCTGGCGCTGCTGCTTCTGCTGCGGAAACCTCAAGTTGTGAAAGTATAACCTTACCGGTAATTATATTTTCGAGCCGTTTGGGGTTGAAACCCTCGAACCGTGGGGTCCAAGTACTCATGCTTTGTTCAACGCAATCTCCAAACGGCTGGGTGACACTTCTCGTGACCCAAGGGCTGGCTTTTTTACCTTGGCCAGAGGCTAATCATTGCCATACAATGTGGCAATTCCACCAGTCTCTTGGGTACAGACGCCAGCAGGTCAAGCTACCCGAAACTGTCAAATTTTCCCAATCAACCTTGAACATAATGCTTTAGCGATAAAGTTGAAAATCTTTTAAAGAAATTTTACAGATTGTAGTAGCTTGATGTGCTGCCGTCCATACATTACCAGTAGCTCGCGATGCGGAGGAATTTTTCGACGCCATCTTTTAGTTTGTTTATAGTTTTAGTTGTTAGGTTATAATATTTTAATTTTAATAGATTGTTAGTTAATTTAGTACCTGTAAGAAGTTTATTGAAGTTTTAAAACGAATAGTGTCTCATAAAAAAAAAATACTCGTCGTTAGTCAAACTGTTATGTTATTTTGCCGTCTAAGAACATTATGACAGTGGCACAACACTATTTGTAGTTAAACTTTTCCTTGACGAGCACAGGACAAAATTATTTTAGATCAAATATTTATGTTTTATTTGTATTAAAATGACTTGAGAAGTGAATATTTAAAATGTGCCCATATAATTAGTGAATAATTAAAAAAAATAGTACTATTCATTCAAATAACACATCGAAATGGCAGTTTGTGGTCTAAGAACGTTACTGTTGATCGTCTGTATTTTAGAATTGGTATGGTATTCTTTTGATATTTGCAAGAATTTAATAAGGTATACGTATTATTTTGCAAGATAACCTATTAAACTATTATCTTCCTCCAAAATTCCTGTTTTTTTTATGTTGGTTGACTTACAGGATAAGATGACTTAGATCTTAGAAAACCTAGGGATTGTTGACCTCCAATGGGTACCTTGTAGATTCTGATGTTACGATATCTTAATGAATCATTCATTGAGAGTTAGCCTGATTACTAATTCTATTGTTGTTATTACAGATCATCACAATACAGCGGCAAGTGTTTGATTTCCTGGGATATATGTGGCTACCAATTATTGCAAACTTCACTAACATACTTTTGATAATATTTGGATCATTTGGAGCAGTTCAATATATCACGAAATATCTTTTAGCAGTAAGTTTATCATTAATCATTACAGTAGCCCATGATGTTGAAGTGACCTACTTAGTTCTCTTGCTTTCACCATGTGTATAAACAACATTATGTAACTTATTCTATGGAACTAACATACAATAAAACATTCTATAGTATCCATTTGAACACTTTTTCATATTTTCTTTTTCAAGTTATTGTTGACTATCATATAAACATACACTTTGAAGCTACAATTTAAAGTAGAGGCACTAACATTTTCACAATTAAATTGTCTAGGCTCAAGAGTGGATCTCATAAAAATGTGTTTAGTGACCAGGAGTACCTACCGCTTTCAATATCAAACTGCTTTATTGATCTGACACAATTTTTTAACAAAAGTCTGTTTCAGATCTAAACGGGCTTATTATTAAAAATTATTGACATTTATACTAGGTAGATAACATGTACTTTAGAGTTTTATTGTATTTATACATGAAGCAATAATAGAGTAAAAGGGTTGATGCAAGTAACAAAATCTTGTTATCATTACAGTATGCAATATGGAGTTTTATGTGGCTGGTTTGGAATATTTTCCTGATTTGCTACTACCTAAATTTGGGGTCTTTGAATCGGGTATGTATATTTAATTAATATTTTTGTTGCTGTAATAACTATATCACAATGAAAGGTAATTAAACTGTTCATACATATTTGCAGGACAGTGGCTTGTTATCCTTGGGTACAGGCAGTGTAAGCTGGTGGGAGAGCAATGGTTGGGGATGTCAGCCAGTGTGGGATGAAGTGGATGGACCTGGCACATGGCGGCCCACGCGTGTCGAGGGCTGCTTTATGCAGTGGGACCATGTCGAGTTAGGACAGTCAGCTGTTGCTGCTATTTTTGCCGCCACAGCATTACCGCTTGCTGTAGTTTTGGCTTATCGATCATTTAAGAAGCAAAAGTCATCGGCAGGTAAAATAAATGCTAATTTTAATGTAATTTATATAAGACACAGAAAATCATGTTCATGCACATAATATATTCACAGATAAAGGAACAATGTCGCGTCGTCCAGTGTATACGATTGAATTGAGTCCTACAGAAACAAACATCAGCGAAACTTCAATGAAACCAATGACGCCCCGCCGCGTCAAACGTCGTTCAGGTTCCCGAGGAAACAACTCCTCGGTGCGCAGATCACGTCGTTCATACAGAAATGCTGGATATTTATCGTCTAATGCGTCGTTGCCGCGTGAGGCGAGAGCGTCTCGTCCGACGTCAGCTCACTCGTCATACTCTAATTTCCACGCGGCACGTCCAGTTTCATATCACACAGCAGAAAGGGAAAACGTCCCTTGTTTAGAAGATACTTACGACCCACCGCCTCCTGTCGAATCTGTTCCTATAGTAACTAATAATAGGTATAACACCATAGGACGCAGCAGTATGAAATCCGGCTACGACGTCGTCGGGCCATACAACGAACCGAACCCACCGAGGAAGTACGAATCGAACATTCCGTCCTATGATAATATTGAGCGAGGTTATGAGACCGCGCCGACTTACGATAATAGAGCGGACAATATAACTCCTTGCGAGTCTCCGTCGTACGTGTACGGCGGCGCGTACGGCGAGGGCGCGTGGCAGACACCGCCGCCGCCTGCGCCGCCCTACAGCGCACGCGCCACGCCGCAGGCGCCAGGCCCGCCCGCCTACCAGCCCTCTAATGACCATTATAACTGAATATAGTACTATAATGTCTAAGTCCTAAATACTTGCAGAGTACTTAAGTGCCTTACTCTTGTGATGATATTCGGTAGTCGAAAGTTGAAACATTGAGCCTTTTTTTACTGTAGTTATTAAGTTCTGATTTATATTTAAGAATATCGAAAAAATAATTGCCATGATGTGGTGTGTTTATGAATGAATGAATTGTAATGTGAATGTGATTTTATACGAATTACTCTTAAACTAGTTTTGAAATTGTTTCAAAATGATTATTATTAAATTGGATTTTAGGCGAGGATATTTTAAGTCATTGTTATTACTTTATCAAGACATTAGCTTTAATGGATGTGTTAGTGTTAAGTTTCTGCCCGAAATAGGTAGGTTAGTTTACCATAATATCACAAGAATATTGTCATTCAGATCTGAGACTAGATTTAGGTCATACTGAACACCACACCATTGATGATATTACTGCCCAATGGCAGTTTATGCCTAGTGGCTTAGTTTGTACTTATTAATATTGCACAAGAAAATTTGTATATTCCAGACAGCATTGTCCTCCCCTGTTAACATTCCAATGGCAACATTCCTGATGAAAGCTACAGAGCATAAAATTTTATTTGAGATAGATATTCTTCGTAGTTTAGGTACATCAAGATAAGGAAATAATAATATGAAATCTTTTCAGAAAGTATGTTCATTATTTTATAATTTACAAGGTGGAATTTACAAGGAATTTACAAGGTGTATACTTCCGTCCAAGTTAGTAATAAACTAGAATCACGTGATTATCTCTGTAAAATACGGACTTCGAATAATTGTCTATGATTAATCTAATTTTACTAATCAGTCTTGATGATTATGGACCAATTTTGTACCTAGCAATTAATTAGATGACAACGAGCTTTATTAGGTTAAGAGAATAAGTTATAGGTTATATTTGAACCAGACTGTCTGGTAATTTTTATACCAAATATACACCTACTAAGGAAATATTGTATTTTATTTGATACACTTCTTACCATCTATAAGCGGAGACGAGCGAAGCGGAGCAAAGACGTGCAGGAATCGATCAATTACAGACAAGATGTGGATTTCAACCAATATGTGTTGTGTTTCATCTGTAGGTATGTATGTATGTCCGTCCCTATGCTCCCTCGTAACTACTAAACTGCTGAACCGATTTTGATGAATGACATGTTGATAGATTCGTCTTTATTACGGGAGCGTCACTGGGTATATTAAAGGCATCTTCTTAAATTTAATTCTTTCCCTGTCCCATGAACCACTTATGGTTCAGGTTGATTATTTAACTATTGTGTTTACTTTGTGGACAGTGAACGTGTTAACAATAAAGACCTATTGCCTCCGACTGCATGAGATTGTTGGGAGACAAAATAGGTCATCTTGTTTCCATCTTTTTTAAAGTTCACTTTTTTACGCAGTCGGGTTTTTAGAATTTTTAATTTACTTTTTTTATTGCATACTAGCACTTTCCCCGCGACTTCATCCGGGTGGATTTCGTATTGTCTCCTATAAAATTTAACACCTCCACCCCTTTTAACAGGAAGTTTTGGAAAATTAAGATCCTTTTACATATTATTTCATACATACATAAACTTACGCCTTCTTCCCGTGGGCGTAGGTAGAAATTACAGAACGCCACTTTAACTTATTATTAATTTATTGATGAAAGGAAAAGTAAAAATTTAATATAAACTGTTTTTTTTCGCCCCGAAAGGGGTTATTTTTGAAAAATCTTCAATCAAGTTTGTGTTATACATAGTCATTTTACTCGTATTGAATACAATATCATAAGATAAAAGCATTACAAAAACGCGTATCTATAGTTATATAGGCGTTAAATTAAGAATAGTAAAGGAATGACTTAAATTTTTGAGGTAATATTAAAATGATGTTATATTGAGTTTATGAGAACTGAACAATTTTTTCTTCGGCTTTCCTCTAATGGAAGTTATAGCTTCGCTACTGATGCACAATATGCATGTTTCTTATCAACAAAACTCTTCAATGTCTTCATTGGTACCCATGAAAAGGGACGGAAATTGTTTGTTTAGATCGTTAGCTCACTAAATAAATAATTTAATGGGGCTGACTTTCGACCACTTATCGGTGCGTCGCGACCTTGCAAAATTTGTGTCAATGAATAGAGACGATGACAGAATATACTTAGCACTTATGAATAATATTCAGGACTTTCTCCCCAACGACAATTTATCTTGGGAACAATTAATAACAAAATATATAACCGCGCAGGAGAAAATATGGGATGTGCAGACAGGATTTAGACAGGGAATGGGCTGTATGGATCAGATCTTCTCCTTAAGATGCATAGCCGAAAAACATCTGGCAAAGCACAAGAAAGTCTACTGTGCTTTCGTTGACTTGGAGAAGCCCTATGACAGTGTGTGGAGGGAGGAACTGTGGTCGACACTGTCGGTGTACGGTGTAGACTGGTGCTTGGTACAGACACTGAAATCATTATACAAGGATTCCAGTGCTTGTGTTAGGATAAATGGGGCATACATGAACTGGTTCTGCATCTCGAGGGGTGTTAGACAGGGTTGTGTAGCGTCACCATGGCTGTTCAACTTGTACATGGATAGTTGTCTGACAAATTTAAAAGAGGGTGAGTGCGGATTGAGGATGAATGATTTGCTTGTCAAATGCCTTCTCTACGCAGATGATCATGTTCTACTTGCATCGTTAACAGAATAGTTGCAAGACATGGTGACTGTCATGGATGAAGCATATAAGATGAAAGAGATAAATATAAATGTGAATAAGACGAAGGTGACGGTGTTTGAAGGAGAAGACGACGTATCGATGTGTGATGTGAAAATAAATGATAAAAGTGTGGAGCAAGTAAGTGAGTTTGTATATTTGGGGAGTCTGTTTACAAGGGATGGAAAGATTGATGAAGATGTGGAAAGGAGAGTAAATGCGGGAAATAAAGTGAATCGTGCGATACATGCGGTTGTGATCAACCAGTTAATGTCCAAAAAGGCCCGACTGGCTGTTCACAATGGTGTGATGGTGCCTACGCTTATGTATGGAAGTGAATGTTGGGTGTGGCAAAAGAAGCATGAAAGTAGAATAAATGCTGTGAAAATGCGTTCCTTGCGAAGCATGTGTGGTGTGACTATGAATGATAGACTGAGGAATGATGTGATAAGGCAACGGTGTGGTTTAAAAGAAGATGTAGTGACAAAAATTTAATAGAGTACCTATGCTTAGATGGTTTAGTCATGTTGAGAGGATGAATGAAAGTCGACTAACAAAAGGTATTTACACGGCAAATGTGAGTGGAAACGCCCTAGGAAGACATATCTTATTGGTGATGTTCTTCAGAAAGGTCAGGTGCGTAGTACTCGCAACCGGCGTCCGTGTATGACCAGATGTATGAATATAAACGAGGCAAAAGGAGTATGTAAGGATCGTAGCAGGTGGCGTTTTGTAGTTACTGCCTACCCCCATGGGAAGAAGGCGTGAGTTTCTGTATGTATGTATAACCACGCAGTTTAACGAGACGTTCTGGGGAGGAGAAGACATCCTAATCGCCGCGTCTGAATTCTACCTCGTAAACATGTATGTTCACATGAAAAACGAGAACTCACTGTTATATTCACCTACCGGCGAGGCGGTGCCCGGCAATATACACATCTACAATGAACAGCACTATGATAGCTGGGTCATGATTGACGACGAACGGTATACTAGTAATCAGTAAATTCCAACACAGGAATTAACCAACGCCAAAACACCACAACATACACTAGATTTAAGTAACCTGTTCAACATACGGAACAGCCCCCAACTACCTAGCTCGTTAACACCGTGTGAACAATTAGCGTCACTATTGATATCAGGTGAACTCGTGCATACAACTGGTTATACAATACTTAGCATTCCGCCCTCTGCTGCAATTAAGTAGGTACACTTGCCCAGACCTGCGTGTTGCAACCTGGAACGTCCGCGGGGCCTCAAACCCAACCAAAAAAAATAAAATAGACACTGAACTTTCACATAGGAGCATCCACATAGCCTGCCTACAAGAAACAGGTATGAACGTAGGAATGTACAACTCTTATCATTATGAATGGCACCTATCTGCAACCGCAGGTAAAGCACACCGGGGACTTGCAATTTTAATCAGAAAGGATGCCCAAATTGAAACAAACAACAAGAAAAAGGATACCGACGCGATGTCAAGAATCGGTACGGGAAGTGACAATCCTGTCCCTCTTTATATAATCAACTCTCACATCAACAGTTGTACCGATCAAGCAACCAGATCTTTCACAGGGGTATTAAACTTGATTAGACAAAAACCAAGGAAATGTACGCTAGTCATCCAAGGCGACTTTAACGCCCATATTGGTCGACAAGATACGCAAAATTTTCATCGCAAAGGGCTCATTCACCAAAATCTCCATCATGAATATTCCAATTACAATGGGAAATGTTATTGGATATAGGAAGTCAATAGGGAAAAACTTCAAATAGAAACGACTAAAGCGAGATCATCATGCAGGATAACATGGTGAAAGGGCACTCAGAAATCCCAATTGGATCACATTATTACGCCGCATACAACAATAAAAACTCTTTCACTTCATCAAAGGTGAATGGGCTGTTAGCGGCACCTCCGAGTCAAATTCTAACCAAAAACAAAACCGGCAAATATAAGGCACAAACTCAATCGCGAGGAGACAACAATCGAGACTAAATATTTCAACCATAAACATTGTTATTATGCCGCTTTCAATAGCAAACCCACCAAAACTAAATACCAAGATTGCATAACTAAAAAACTAGGAAATATTGGAATCAATTCAACGGATATAAACATCGAAATACCATGGAGCACCATAACTGGACTATTAAAAGCGGTTGCCCAGGAAACCCTGATTTATCAGCCGATTCACTCCAGGGATCACCGACGGGCTTTTGCGGGCCTCCAAAAGGCTAAATTCTTACAAAGAACGCAGCCATTTAACCCAAATGGATACAATCGCGTAAAACAATGTCAAGTAATAAGTACTTCAGAAAGTTAAATACCAAGAAGAACAAAAAGCATGCAGGACCTTCTTCAACGAACTAGGGAAAAACATCCTTCGAAACGCATGCAGGTATTGTAGGTACTTATTCTACAGGAATAATAAACAACAAACAAAACGCCCTAAAAGAAACACATATATACCGATGTCCAAATGGGAGAAAATCCTAAAAATTCCGAGGGCCCACCCATACCAACGGTTAACTTAACAAAGCCAATAACCGACGCGCAAAACGTAGGACTCACTGTGGATGACGTAATGGGAATCATTATCAACATGAGAAATGGGACAGCTCCAGGAACAGACCAAGTGGTAATCGAGCATTACAAAGCGATGCCCCAAATATTACAAGAAGCAGTCAACTAACATATGAACAAAGTCTGGACACAGAACGAAGCATTCTAGCAACACATGGTTAGAGACAATGCAGGTACCAAATCCCAAAAATAATAACTCTGAAGATACGAACGACTATCGCCGCATATCGATTTGCAATACAGGGTATAGAATTTAGGAATATATAATATAGAATTTAGGGTATAGAAGTACCTGGGACTCGTCCTCGACAGCCGGTGGAATTTCGTGGAGCATTTCCGACGTTTGGCTCCCAGACTGGAGCGGGCCGGGGCTGCCTTGAGGCGGCTCCTGCCCAATCTAGGGGGTCCAAACGCCTCCTGCCGGAGGCTCTACGCGGGGGTCGTGCGGTCCATGGCCCTTTACGGGGCTTCGGTGTGGGCGCGTTCTGTGAGGCGGCGACCGGCCCGCCGGCTGAACGCGTCCCAGAGGGTCATGGCCATCCGGCTAGCCCGGGGATACCGCACGGTCTCCGGTGAGGCGGCGAACCTCCTAGCCGGATTTCCACCATGGGATCTGGAGGCAAAAGTCCTCGCGCACATGTGGGAGTGGCGCGAGGAGGCAAAACGCCGGGGCGTAACTCCGCTGCCGCGAGAAATCACGGCACGGCGGACAGAGCTCCGGCGGGATCTCATGGCAGCATGGAGAGTGCGATTGTCGCAACCTAGCGCTGGGCACGCCACAATTATGGCGATAAGTCCCCTCTTTGAGGAGTGGCTGGAGAGGCGCCACGGCGTCCTCACCTTCCGCCTGACGTAGGTCCTCACCGGACACGGGTGCTTTGGGAGGTACCTGTTTCGGATAAGGCGGGAGGAAACGCCCGGGTGTCACCACTGTGTGGTTCGCCCGAAGGACACGGTGGAGGCCTGCCCGGCTTGGGCGGGCCACCACCGTGTCCTCGTGGAAGCGATCGGCGGCGGCGATCTCTCGCGTCCGGCCCTGGTCCAGGCCATGGTACGGAGCGAGAGTAAATGGGAAGCCATCACCTCCTGTGAGGCAGTAATGCTCGCGAAGGAGGAGGCGGAACTCGTGAGGGAGAGGCAAGATTTGCGCCCTCACACCCCTAGTCGCCGCACGAGACGCCCTAGGCGTCGGGAATTGGTAGCCGATTCCCGGCCACCGTAGGCGCGGGCTTGCGGACGGCGAGCGATGGGTAGCTCGCCGTCCGGTAAGAACCAAGCCCGAGTCGACGGCGCGTCCACGCGCGCCTCAAAGATATGTTAGCACTATTGACGGGGTCCGCTAGGGCCGATGACAGCTAGGGTTGCGGGATGTTCGAAAGAGTTACCGTGGCCCTAGCACAGTCAAATGAAGGAATACGGGTGGGTTTTAGTAAAAGTCTGACACGCCCTCCCGCTACGCCCAGAGCGGGAGAAGTCATTTGATGATTTCCCATCCAAAAAAAAAAGGTTAAAAATTTACGCCTCTTACTTAGTAAAAAAATTAGACGAAATAATAAACCAACTAGGCAATTATCAAGCTGCCTTTTTTAACAATCGGTCAACAGATGATCACATCTTTACACTCAAAAGGGTCTTGGATGAAGAATGGGGTGCAGGTAGAAGAATTTTTGTTCTCGCTCTCGACATAGAATAAACTTTTGATAATGTAGACCTAAACGCACTGCGCGATATTTTAATACAACGAACAAACAAATCATTAGCTAACAGGATAATCAAGGTGTGCATGAACGAACGAACATAAATCAAATGGTGTGGCCAGCAAAGCAACTGGGTTATCAAAGGGAAGGGTGTGAAACAAGGTTGCCCTTTATCCCCTCGTTTTTTTACCCTGGTCATGGATGATGTCCTTAGGACTCTTGAGGACGAAACGCAATTAATCAAACTAGACCAAGATCATGAAATCACTCTCCCCTGGTACTATCATTTGCAGACGACCTTATCTTCATTACAAATGACCTAAAAGGGCTAGAAGGTATCGTATTCCATATTAAATCCCTACTAACTAGTGTCGGCCTCCAAATAAATGTAACAAAAATTCTAATTAGGGACCTCATAGCTTCACAGAAAACGACCTACGTGACCATTAATGTAATAAATCTACCCACAGTTGAGGAAATTAAATATCTAGGCATGTGCCTAGATATTAGTTAGGGTTTTAGATGTTATGTATGTACATAACATCTGCATTAAACAGGAAAAGCACAATTAAAAACATTGTCAACAAGCCACTAGAAACGCGAAGGCACTACTACCATACATAACTCAAAGATGGACTGGAAATAAGCCAGACTTATTACCGAATGGTGATCGTACCTCGTATGATACACGGTTTGAAAGTGTCGGCACTCACTAAAGCTCGGTCAAAACAGAAAATATGAGAGAATTATCATGAGAGACTTGATTAACAACGCTAGAAATAAACCAATACAAAAGAAATTGCATGATATCTTAGACGGAAAAACCGTAACGAAAAGTATCAAAAACTAAAGGATGTGCTATCTCACACATGTTCACAGACACTGCGAACCGCACCTGTTGCATGCAGCAATGCAGTACACGGCCAAATCCAAAAAAGTCGGCCGACATATTAGGTTGGGGAAAAAGTATTTTCGCATTATAGTATGTATGAACTTGTAATAAAATCTCTTTGGCTATACTATTTGTATCTGGCTGGTTTTGGTATCATTGAAATTTTAAATTTTAAAGAACATAATTCCAAATTCAAATTAGGAAAGTGTGTGATTTTCATTTGTTTTTCGTACTGTCAAGATGAGTGAATCTTATGAAGAAATTCGATACATTTTAAAATTTTACTACAAAAAAGGTAAAAATGCAACGCAAGCTGCGAAAAAAAATTGCGATGTTTATGGACCTGGTGCAGTGTCTGTGAGAGTAGCACAAATTTGGTTTAAGCGTTTTCAATCCGAAAATTTTGATGTCAAAGATGCACGTCGCTCTGGTCGCCCCATTACGGATAAAATGGATGCCATTTTTGAAAAAGTGGAGCAAGATCGGCATATCAGTAGTTACGACGTAGCTGAAGAACTGGGAATTAACCACAAAACAGTTTTGGCGCATTTGAAAAAAACTGGGTACACAAAAAAGCTCGATATTTGGGTACCTCACGAACTCACTGAAAGAAACCTAATGAACGGTGTACTCATTTGTGATTGTTTATTACGACGTAATGAAACCGAACCATTTTTAAAAAAGCTGATAACTGGTGATGAAAAGTGGATCACGTACGACAATAACGTGCGAAAAAGGTCGTGGTCAAAGGCCGGTCAGGCTTCACAGACTGTGGCGAAACCCGGGTTAACTCGCAACAAGGTGATGCTGTGTATGTGGTGGGATTGGCAGGGCATTATTCATTATGAGCTGTTACCACCAGGCAGGACCATCGATTCTGAACTCTACTGCGAACAACTGATGAGATTAAAGCAAGAAGTTGAGAGAAAGCGGCCGAAATTAATCAACAGAAGGGGTGTGGTTTTTCATCATGATAACGCTACACCTCACACATCTTTAGCCACTCAGCAAAAATTAAGAGAGTTTGGCTGGGAGGTGTTAATGCATCCGCCGTATAGTCCTGACCTTGCACCTTCAGATTTCCACCTGTTTCGGTCTCTTCAGAATTATTTAGGCAGTGTCAGGTTAACATCACGAGAGGACTGCCAAAACCACTTGTCGCGGTATTTTGATCAGAAGTCCCAAAATTTCTATAGCAATGGGATCATGTCCCTACCTACAAGATGGCAAAAAGTTATCGAACAAAATGGTACCTACATACTTTAGTTAAATGTGAATAAACTATATTAAAAAATGTTTTGAATTTTCTTAAAAAATGCGAAGAAACTTTTTCCCCTACCTATTATTTACACATGGAATGACAATCTAAGATGACTTACTTCAATAAGGACATCAATTTTTGGATGGACACGGCTGATGAACGAGATAAGATTAAGAAGGATGCTAACGAGATCTATCAGAAACCTGAAACGGATAGCAGCGAGACCTCAGACGAAGACTTTGGAAACAGCAACACGTAATACAGCATAGCATAAGATTCACCGGTGAAGCTGAACTTGAAACAACCTGGCGGCGACGTCGTTAAAAGATGATAAATATTACCCGTCTATGGATAAATATTACCCGTCTCTCCAATATTCCAATGTTTACTCTAGGGTGCGTACTCGGTAGACTCTAATAATCCTTCCATATCCTAAGGGCACGTCTTCCTTACCATTACCGCGCCCCCCGGTCTACTCCTTGATATGCAATGGCCTATGTAGCCCCATTCATCCAATGACGTTTGCACTAGCACTCAAGCTTTCTATGATATTATTTATAGCTTATTTGACACTTGTATCCCTAAAAAACGCCGAAACAGAAAGATAAATAGAAGATATCCAACCTGGTTTACATCGGATATTATTCAGGACATCCAGAAAAAAGTAAAATTGCATTCTGCCTGGAAAAAGAGTAAATGTGAACTAACATATAGGCAATTCTCTAATTATAGATCTAGCCTAAAGTCTCGTATATCGACTGCTTATGCTACTTACATTAGGCGCATTGAAGGGAACATTAAGAAAAACCCCAAAGAGTTCTGGCAGCATATTTCTAACCTTAGATCAAAGGGCGGGTTTGAGCCTAACGTAACCCACGAAGGTAAAATTCACTGTGGTGTCGCGGCTGCTGAGGCGTTTGCAGAATATTTTGCGAGCGTCTTCCAAACTGAAATACCAAAATTAGACCTTGAGAATATAGTCAATCCAAGCAACCGTAATATTAGTAAATATTAATATTCTTAACTTCACCGAAAATGATATAAGCACCGGAATCAATAAACTAACACCCAACAGTTCTATTGGTCCTGATAATATTCCTCCATGGTTCCTAAGAGAGGGAAAGGAATTTCTCATTCGGCCCCTAAACCACATTTTTAATCTATCTCTAAAATCCGGAGTCTATCCACCACCATGGAAGATATCGCGTGTGATTCCCATACCAAAATCTTCAAATAAATCATCAGTCGATGAATATCGTCCAATAACGATACTATCTTCTCCCGCGAAAGTTTTCGAGAATGTCCTACACCAAGAAATTTACAAGCAAGTGAATCAGTACCTGTGCAATGAGCAACATGGCTTTCGCGAAAAAAGATCCGTCAATACTAACTTACTTACACTAGTGAATTATATCTCTACTAGTCTTGATCGAAGACGCCAGGTAGACGTTCTTTACTTTGATTTCCAAAAGGCGTTCGACAAAGTCAACAATGACGTATTGCTGTCAAAGCTCAGTGCGATAGGTGTTGCTCCGGGACTTCTACGGCTTCTTGCAGATTATTTGAGGGACCGGCAACAATTTGTCAGATTAGGTTTATACGAGTCACTCCCATACCACACTCGCTCGGGTGTGAGTCAAGGTTCGGTAGTAGGCCCACTCCTTTTCATTTTGATGGTTAATGACCTCCCTGATGTGTTTGCGAGAGCCAGGTCCCTCTTATATGCTGATGATTTAAAATTATTTTATGAAATAAAATCTGAGCGCGATTGCCAAGCTCTGCAATCAGACATTGATGCAGTATATAGGTGGTTTAGAAAATAAAATGGAATTCAATAAGTCAAAATGCTACGTGATGTCTTTTGGTCGAATGCGGCACCCAGTCAACTTTCCTTACAAACTGAATGGAGATACAATTACAAGAACTGAGTCCATGAAAGACCTGGGAGTCATATTCGACCGTAAGCTCACGTTTCACGATCACATCGCATCCACTGCAAAGGAGTCCTTCAGGCGCCTTGGCTTTGTTTTAAGAAACTGTCGTGACTTCCACAACCCCCACGTTATCAAGCTTGTTTTTGGGGCATTGGTCCGTAGCAAGCTTGAGTCTAGTGCATGCGTGTGGAATCCTTGTGAGAAGCAATATGTGTTGGCTTTAGAGAAAGTACAAAAAGCATTCCTCAGATATCTTTACAAGCACATGTACGGGTTTTATCCCTTTATGTATCCCACTAAATTTCTGTTGGGTTGCTTAAGTTTCAACTCTCTAGAAGTAAGACGGTCGCGGGACCAGATGACTGTAATATTTAAAATTATTAGAGGGATTATCGATGATCATGATCTGCACAATGAAATCTGCAATCTATTTGTCCCAGACAATTATTGTCGTGGCAGAAAGCACCGGTTACTGGCTGTTCCAAGTAGCCGTACTATTGCACACTCCAAGTCACCTATTCTTCGGACACTAGCCGCTATTAACGCTCTCCTGGACTCAAACACAAGTCTAGATATGTTTGCGGATGAATGGAAGGTCATACTATCAGAATGTTTGATTTTTTGTGAGAAGAATACATACCTGGGTTAAATAAATTAAATGTTAAATAGTGTAATTGGCTTCGGCCGTTCTATTTAAAATAAATAAATGAAACATGAACCTACAGGGGCTAGTGTGAATCTTTGGGTTTGTTCGAGTAATCGAGTCTGGTTAAACCACGCTGGAGTCGGTGCATTTCATTCATGAATACCAATAATGCACCTGGCACAAACCCTTCCTCCGACCAGCATGTACAATAATATGTCTTTTTCCTGACGATATTTTAGTAGTGACACCACTAGTTGAAGGTTTTTGCCACGATTTTTTAACTTTATAGTTCTGATGTATGGACGGCAGCACATCAAGCTACTACAATCTGTCAAATTTCTTTAATAGATTTTCAACTTTATTGCTAAAGCATTAGGTTCAAGGTTGATTGGGAAAATTTGACAGTTTCGGGTAGCTTGACCTGCTAGCGACTGTACATATGTATGTCTCATCAAGGTAAACAATCTGTTTACCTTCTAGCCTCTTCTGATTTATTGTCCTCAAGAATCTGTCTCCATGCCGCAATATCATATTTTTCTGTAAGTAAAGCCCGTTCGTTTTTATTGTTTTGAAATTCAAACCCGTTCTTGTGTAAAATTTTTCTAAGGCTTCTCAGTGTTGGGACCTGCTTTTTCACTCCATAAAATTTGTTTATTTTGTTTCTTACAGCCGAAATATCAAAATTATCCAAATTGGAAACTGACAATTTTGAGTCCTAAAATATTGCCATACTAAAACTTTTGAAAATAATTCGTGGTCAGCTTTCGTTGGCCAAACTCTATCTTTACTGTTGAAATCAATATCGTACCTACATACTTTTTTATTTGCCTAATTACGTAGGTACTTATTAATGCCGTATGCCTATCTTCTTAGGTTGAAGTAACCTATACAGACATTGTAAAATAAAATAGTTTTTTGATCTACATACTACTAAGTAAGTACCGAACCTTCAGCCTAGGTTTATTCGAGAAACGTCATTTGTTCACAAGAGTAATAGGCACATATCTGGTAATTAAATATTCTATAAAACAAGACAACCCTAACGTAGCCAGAAGATATAAGATTTACGCGATAGAGAGGCAATTTTTAGGTGAATATAACTGTAGGTATTTAGCGCTGTGCGACCTGAATGCACTTTATTGTATCGTAGCAAGAGTCGCTATTTATAGATAGTGCAATCCACGAAGACGCGCCCCACTATTCCTCCTAACCGTTTATAGTATATGTGTGCAAGCTTCCGTCAATGTTTGAGTGTTGTCGGTACACACTAATTACCTATGAGTGTACACGCACACTACAATGAATAGACTAATCAGGACAGAGCGTCATGGTCAAAGTGAAAGATGCTCTACTTCAATTTTATATTTTTTACCCGACCGCAAGGAAAGGGTTATGTTTATTTTATTTTTAGGTGTGGATATTTTATGTGTTTATTAGTTAATATCGATAATATTACTATTTTTATAATGGGAGGTAATTATAGATATTAATGAAATACGGAAATAGTTTTATTGAACTTTATTGAGAAATGAAAATCGTCAATCACTCGTTTCAGAAATATCTGATTCAGAGTCTGATGTATCACCGACATTTACAATAAAACTAAAATCAAGATCACAATGTCTCATGTATTCGTCTTCTATTTTTTCCACGTGCTGACAAGTATTGAACCAGACATCTTTATTTACTCGATCAAATGCTTCATTTAAAATGGGCATAATCGAAGTGTAATTTTGATTGATATTGCGACTAGCAACATCGTTTTTTACAATACCCCAAATGTTTTCGATTGGGTTTAAATCTGGATGATAAGGTGGCAGCCGAAGCACTGTGAATCCATGTTCTTTCAATAATTCGTCAACTTTGTACTTGCGGAAGTTTTCTTTGTTTTTTAATATAAGGTCATAAAGTTCAGGTTTTTTGTAGCTTGGTTCAAAATAGATATTTTTTGCATTCAGCCAAGTCTGCATGTCTAATTTGTTGGAGTTGGATATTGGTATTTTTTCCGAACTAGTATTGTGATAGGCTGCATTATCCAAGACTATCACGGCATCATTTGGGAGATTTGGTATAAGTTTCTCCTTTAGCCACTTTAAGTAATTTTCTGTGTTCATGTTATCGTGGTAGTCTCCGGATTTGATCTCTGATCTGTATGTCAACAACACATTTGGTACGAAACCCTCTGCACTTCCGCCATGTACTATAATTATGCGCACTCCTGTTGTTAAGTTTTGTTTTATTGCTGTTTTACAACTTTTTTCGGCCCAAGACTTTTTTTGCACGTGGTTGGTATGAATATATGATTCATCTGTGTAGACTATAGGTCTACCTGCATTGCGAAAAGACTTTACCTGTTTTAAATATTTCAATCTTAGCATTTGAATATCATGTTTTTCGGTTAGCACCTTCCTGTTATTCTCAGTTTTTCTCCATTTATAACCAAGTTTAAGTAACAATGTTCTTAGGGTTGTTATACATAGTCATTGCAGACCGCCTGGTCGGGCGGCTGGTGAGGGTGGGGCCGGATTTGGCGGAGAGCCAGTTTGGTTTCCGCAAGGGGCGCTCTACGGTGGACGCCATCATGCGCGTTCGAGCCCTCACGACGGGGGATGCTGTGGCCCGGGGTGGGGTCGTCTTGGCGGTGTCTCTAGACATCGCCAATGCCTTCAACACCCTGCCCTGGAGTTGCATCAGGGAGGCACTCCGGTATCACCGAGTGCCGACCTACCTCTGTCGCGTGGTCGAGGCCTATCTGACGGACAGGGCCGTCATCTACCCCGGTCACCGGGGAGAGTGGAACCGGCGAGAGATGTCGTGCGGTGTCCCGCAGGGATCGGTTCTGGGACCGCATCTGTGGGACATCGGGTACGACTGGGTGCTGCGCGCCGACCTCCCTGGTGGCGTCGGCGTAGTTTGCTACGCTGACGACACGCTGGTCCTGGCGCAGGAGAGGTCGCACCAGGCGGCGGCCGAATTAGCGGCACGCGGGGTTGCGACAATCGTAGAGAGGATCCGGCAATTGGGACTCGAGGTGGCCTTGCACAAGTCCGAGGCCATGTGTTTTCATGGTCCTCGGAACGCGCCACCATCGGGTTCCCAAATAACGGTAGGAGGGGTTCTCATCGGTGTCGAGTCGACGATGAAGTACCTGGGACTCGTCCTCGACAGCCGGTGGAATTTCGTGGAGCATTTCCGACGTTTGGCTCCCAGACTGGAGCGGGCCGGGGCTGCCTTGGGGCGGCTCCTGCCCAATCTGGGGGGTCCAAACGCCTCCTGCCGGAGGCTCTACGCGGGGGTCGTGCGGTCCATGGCCCTTTACGGAGCTCCGGTGTGGGCGCGTTCCGTGAGGCGGCGACCGGTCCGTCGGTTGAACGCGTCCCAGAGGGTCATGGCCATCCGGTTAGCCCGGGGATACCGCACGGTCTTCGGGGAGGCGGCGAACCTCCTTGCCGGATCACCGCCATGGGATCTGGAGGCAAAAGTCCTCGCGCACATCTGGGAGTGGCGCGAGGAGGCAGGACGCCGGGGCGTAACTCCGTTGCCGCGAGAAATCGCGGCACGGCGGACAGAGCTCCGGCAGGATCTCATGGCGGCATGGAGAGTGCGATTGTCGCAACCCAGCGCTGGGCACGCCACAATTGCGGCGATAAGTCCCCTCTTTGAGGAGTGGCTGGAGAGGCGCCACGGCGTCCTCACTTTCCGTCTGACGCAGGTCCTCACCGGACACGGGTGCTTCGGGAGGTACCTGTTCCGGATAAGGCGGGAGGAAACGCCCGGGTGTCACCACTGTGTGGATCGCCCGGAGGACACGGTGGAGCATACGGTGGAGGTCTGCCCGGCTTGGGCGGAGCACCGCCGTGTCCTCGCGGAAGCGATCGGCGGCGGCGATCTCTCGCGTCCGGCCCTGGTCCAGGCCATGGTACGGAGCGAGAGTGCATGGGAAGCCATTACCTCCTTCTGCGAAGCAGTAATGCTCGTGAAGGAGGAGGCGGGACGCGTGAGGGAGAGGCAAGCTTTGCACCCTCACGCCCCTAGTCGTCGCAGGAGACGCCCTGGGCGTCGGGAATTGGCAGCTGATTCCCGGCCACCGTAGGCGCGGGCTTGCGGACGGCAAGCAATGGGTAGCTCGCCGTCCGGTAAGGACCAAGCTCGAGTCGACGGCGCGTCGTGTTCCACGCGCGCCTCAAAGAGATGTCAGCACTATTGACGGGGTCCGCTAGGGCCGATGCCAGCTAGGGTTGCGGGATGTTCGAAAGAGTTACCGTGGCCCCGGCACAGGCAACAGAAGGAACACGGGTGGGTTTTAGTCAGTAAAAGTCTGACACGCCCTCCCGCTCCGCCCAGAGCGGGAGAAGTCATTTGATGATTTCCCATCCACAAAAAAAAAAAAAAAAAGGGTTGTTATATATCCATCAAATTGTATACGGTCTTTCAAAACAATATTAAGTCGTGATAATGTTGGAAATTGACGATGTTCTATATGATAGTTTTGGATAGTTCTTCGGACTACACCAATATCAAATTCGTCTAAATTAATTTTTCGTGGTCTTACCCTTCTCTTCTTCATAGGTGATGTAAAAATAGAAGGACTTCTGTATACTAAATTCGAATGCGACGTACTCGCTTCATTTTCAGACTCAATATCCGCTTCCGTAGTCGGCTCTGTTGTACTCTCCGCACTTGGGGCTATAGGAACTATCGCATCCGTCTCCATAGTTATATTCGATTCCATAGCAGGTACTGTAGTTTGCTTCATTATACAGTGTGAGTCTTTATAATGTGCACATATCGAAATGAGGGAATCTATGCTTAATTTTATCGACGGAAAAAATGTTAAAAAAAATCTAAATATTTATTTATATTTTTTATGGATTTTTAAAAAAAATTGTTTGCTTTTGTGACCCCAGTGTATACAAAACTGTGTAACTTTTAAACTAAACGATTTATCACGATGAAACAAACTCTATAATGTTTGGAAGTAATTAGGTGTCGTCATAAAATAAAAATTATGGAAAAAAAATAGCCACATTTAAAAATAAACATTTTTGTTTGGCAAAAATCTGATTTTTTTTCATTAATTTTTACAAAAATTGTAAAATTTCTCAATAACATGCCCCCATCACCTTCTTTTTTTATAACTTTAAGTTATTCTTCATTGTATTAGGAACCTAACGGTAAAAATTGCATGTTTTTAACTCAACCCCAACATTTTTTATCAACTGTCAAAGAAAGGCCCAACGCATAGCTATTGTTTAGCAGGTAGATAAACTTTCTTTTGAATGTGCGCAGGTCGGGGAGGTAGGGCCAGCCAAAGGAACTTGAATTATGACAGATGTCAGACTGGCAGTCGCTCCGAATTATTCGCCGCTGCTACATGTGTTTCGGTACTTTCGTTCGCTGGACTTTCATAACTTTCGTTCGCTGCTACATGATGCCGCGTTTAAGTGAATTTTCCCCGGCACACATCGCCGACATACATTTTTATTATGGAGTGGGACAAGGAAGTGCCAGAGCTGCGCGCGCGGCTTACATAGCTGCGTATCCTAACAGGCAACCAGTGCCATCTGCCCGAAACTTCCAGGAAGTTCACAGAAGGTTGTCGATCACTGGACTTGGATCAAGTAGAGATCGTCGCGAGCCACCTCAAGTAATTATTGATGCGGCTACTGAACAAGCAGTATTAAGTGATTTGTTTGCTGATCCATCCATAAGTACTAGACGACTGGCTCTTCGTCACGGAATATCCCAAAAATCAGTGTGGCGTATTTTAAAGAAAGAAGGATTGCATCCTTATCACTATCAAAGGGTGCAACATCTACATGAAGACGTAGACTGGCGTCCAAGGTGTGTGATGTCCACATGGATTCAAAGAAAAACCAGAGCAAACCCAAACTTTCCAAGAAAAATACTATGGATGGACGAAGCGACATTCACTAGAGACGGTATTACTAACTGTCGAAATTTACACAGATGGTGCCGCGCAGGTGAAAACCCGAAACTGAAACGGTCATCTACTTTCCAAGTAAGATTTTCGATAAATGTTTGGGCTGGTCTTATCGATAACATGTTGATTGGACCAGTCATATTGCCGAGAACGTTGACTGGTGAAAGATTTTTAAGTCTATTGAGAGATGATATGCCTCAGTTATTGGAAGATGTCCCACTGGCTGTGCGTCAAAGGATGTTTCTTCAGATGGACGGATGTCCTGCCCATTACGCTACAAATGTAAGAAGATTTTTAAACGAAAATTATCATGACAAATGGATCGGCCGGCAAGGACCTGTAGGGTGGCCTGCGCGTTCACCCGATTTGACGCCCCTTGATTATTTCCTATGGGGGACCATGAAGCAACGCGTCTACAGTACCCCCATCAACAGTGAGGCCGATTTGCGTGACCGCATAACAAACTGTGCGAATGATATTCGCAATGATCCCGAAATGATAAGGAGAGCGACACACCAAATTCTAATTCGCGCGGCTTTGTGTTTACAACAACGAGGTGGACATTTTGAGAACCTGATGCATTAAATTTTGTATTTAATAATAAATGGGTTTCAATTGAACTCTTTTGCATTAATTATCATCCCAAACAAACCACCCTTATGAGAACAATACGATTCCGCGTTCGGAGTGCCATCTTTGAAACGACCCGCGCGCATTCACAACAAAGTTAACAAAAAAAAGTTTATCTACCTGCGTAGCTATGCGTTGGGCCTTTCTTTGACATTTGATAAAAAATGTTGGGGTTGAGTTAAAAACATGCAATTTTTACCGTTAGGTTCCTAATACAATGAAGAATAACTTAAAGTTATAAAAAAAGAAGGTGATGGGGGCATGTTATTGAGAAATTTTACAATTTTTGTAAAAATTAATGAAAAAAAATCAGATTTTTGCCAAAAAAAAATGTTTATATTTGATTATGGCTATTTTTTTCCATAATTTTTATTTTATGACGACACCTAATTACTTCCAAACATTATGGAGTTTGTTTCATCGTGATAAATCGTTTAGTTTAAAAGTTACACAGTTTTGTATACACTGGGGTCACAAAAGCAAACAATTTTTTTTAAAAATCCATAAAAAATATTAATAGATATTTAGATTTTTTTTAACATTTTTTCCGTCGATAAAATTAAGCATAGATTCCCTCATTTCGATATGTGCAGATTATAAAGACTCACACTGTATTAGTATATTCCTTTCTTTCGCGTAGAATTCTAGTCACTGTGCTTTCAGATACTCCAACAGCCTGTGCGGTTCTCCATCGCGCATCAGTGAGTTTTTCTGCATAATTTTTACTTGCTTCTTTTTTCATAAAATCGTAAACTTTAGAAATAATTTCTCTTGCCTAAAATTAAAAAAAAAAACATTACATAGTTTTACTTATTTGTAAAGATGAAATGAAATCCACTATTACTAAAATTTGCTATTTATTAAAATTAAATTACTTTCGTTAGCTAATTTCATGTATTTTAGTAACTACAAACTTCTTTACATATCTGGCTTTTAAGAACAACACGCTGAGATTTTTTCGACATTTTAAAAATATATAAAGTAGAGCAAGTTTCGTGACGAGTCTGGATTTTCGCAGCATAGAGTGTAGTATTCGTGTGCATCGAACCGCTGACGGTTCGCGACTGCCGCTCGGAGCAAACTCCCCGCACCCCGCGATCCCCTCAACCAAAAATTGGTGGGGCGCGTCTTCGTGAATTGCACTATCTGTATTTAAATGATTTTGCGGAGTAAATCTTCTGTACTTGGACTATTGTGTATTCTGTGGTGTAGTGCACGTCAAATAACTTAACCGACGCAGTGACGTCGTATTTTTTTTTTACAGCGACTGTATTATGTGCAGTCGACGCCATCTTGAGTCTAGTTATTTGACACGCACTGTAAATAATTGATCTCCTGCACATATCCACTTCGCTCCGCTCGCCTTCGCTTAAGGCGGAGATTTCTTGAAAACGGTCAAAAAGGTGGTTTTTTAAAGCAGTGTTTCTCTTAAACCGTAAATAATTTTGACAAAAAAAATATATATATATATTATTTCAAGTCTTTTTTGCATATAGTGATGGAACTCAAATCATAATTAAACATACTTTAATACATAAAAAAAATCTTTAAATACACCTCTTATCTTTAAAAGCAGTTTATCCCTTCATTCAATAGTTGTAATTATAATTAAAAATACACCATAACATTTCAAATTCAAAACTGCATTTAGTGATGGATTAATTATTATTAAATAGTTAATATCTAATTTTATACGATTTTATTTGCGTTTTTTACGACATACGCTTGCTCATTCCTTGCCTCCCGCACCGCGCCAGTGTTCTTCGGAACGTTATTGAGAACGGACCTGTGTCGCTTTTCTCCGCAGTGGAATTTTTACTTTTTGTGCCGTGAAAACAAAAATGGGAAATAAAAATAACAGTGGGAAGAGATGGAAAGCTGCTCGTCGAAAGCACTTACTCCAGAATGTGCAGAATATAGCACAAAGACGGTAAGAAACTTTATTATAACTAAATAAAGAATAATAAAAAAAATAAAAAAATTCTAGTGAATTGATTAAGTACACCTGAGGCTTACGAAATACAACAGA
Source organism: Fissipunctia ypsillon (assembly GCA_947568875.1). Classification (NCBI taxonomy): domain Eukaryota; kingdom Metazoa; phylum Arthropoda; class Insecta; order Lepidoptera; family Noctuidae; genus Fissipunctia; species Fissipunctia ypsillon. The sequence goes on along the minus strand of OX387644.1, from coordinate 10,664,006 downwards.
GTAATCCTACGGTAGGGTCAGCTGTGCTGCCAATTGTATTTCAATGATTTTATTATTTTAGATTGGCGAACAAGAATATTGCTAGGTACTCAAGAACTGGGTGATATTGCTTCTCGATTAGATGTCGAGTAAGTACCTACCTACCTACTGATCACAATCGACTGCCTCCATCGTATAGTGGTGAGAGCGCTAGCTTCTCGATCTGGAGTTCGCGGGGTCGATTCCCGCGCGAACAGCAACTTTAGGTATTGTTTCTAGTTGGGCTAGCTAGGACAATGCAGGCTGATCACTTGATTATCCGACAAGATGATCCGTGCTGTCGGAGGAGCACGTAGAATAGTCGGTCCTGCGCCTAATCTCTCGCCGGTCGTGTCGGTCTACCGTCCCATCGGGTTATGAGAGTGATGGAATAGTGAATGCACCTTGTGTATTGCGCGCATATTTGGCGCGTAAAATTGGCTGGTTTCAAATAGACCGGCCGCCGTGGCCGAATATCGATCGGCAAACCATTATACAGGGTGTAACAAAAAGGTGTGGTACAAATTTAAGAATGTGGTACAGACCATCAAACTGAACAAATTTCTCCATGAGACTAACATCGTAATCGCGAAAAAATACTCCGCCGTCCCATACATTTGCGTCGAGTAGGTTTTGAAGTTTTCTATGGTACAGTTGATAATTTTTGCGGTTACGATGTTGGGCACATGGAGAAAGTTTTTCAGTTTGATGGTCTGTACCACACCCTTTTTGACCACAACTTTCTGGTACATCCTGTATGATTACTCATCACATCATGTATGATTGTGATCAGACTGCTCAATACAGGGTAATAATTAAGAGATGATCCTATTTATACAGGGTGACTTTGAAAATATGTGACAAAATTTAAGGGGGTATTCTACCCATCAATATGAACAACTTCTACTATGGGACCAACTTAGAATTTGCAAAAAAAAAAACGACTTTCTTATACAGAATGGTCCAATCGAGTATGTACCTTTATACGGGAAGATCGAATTTTTTTAGCGAATTCTAAGTTGGTCGCATAGTAAAAGTTGTTCATATTTATGGGTATAACACCCCCTTAAATTTTGTCGCATGTTTCAAAGTCACTCTGTAGTATTTAAATACAGTATAGGTACAGAATGCTTTCAAAGTAGTTGAAGATATTGAGAACAGTAAATTGACATCATAATAATACCGTTGAGCAAAAAATTAACTACTTTATCTGGTAGGTAATACATATTTAGATAAATAAAGAAAACCACAGCTTAGTTACCAACAAAAACCACCCCATGCTTCACATTAGTATAATAATAGATATAAACATACCTGTTACACAATACAGTGCATTTTATGTATATATTTAGTTTGTATTTTATTTACAAATAATTATTGTGTTTTTGCAGTCCTACTACTGAAAAGCCAGCATCACCTATTGAACTCGATGTAAATTTACATCAAGAACTAAATCAAACGACATGTTATGAAACAGAAAGGTAATTTTCGAGATTGTGGATATTGTTTGAACAAAACATGCCTTTAAAAATATATAATTATATTATGCTCAAACGAGCATAATATAATTATATATTTTTAAAGCCATCAGTATTTCAACTGGATTTTATATTTTGCGTTGTTTTAGGGAACCTGGCGAATTATCGATTGGTAGACGTATAGTAAACATCAGTCATTTCTTTAAATCACTCCAAGAAATATCAAACCACGGACCTTTGGACTGCGGTTTAAAGTCAATTGAAATCGTATCTGAACGTTTGACAGGTTTGATGAATAAATTAAAACTGAAATGTCGTTTATGCAACATGAGTTTTATAATAGAGGGAGACAATACCCCAGAAGAAATGAATTTAAATACATGTGCCGTAGCTGGTACTATAGCAGCAGGATGTGGACATACTCAACTTCTGGAAATGACGTCAACTCTAGGACTTCCTGAGATCTCACAAAAGTTATTCACCTTTCATATGGATATAGTAAACAAAAAATGGGAATCAGAAGCGTTAAGATCCATGAACGAAGCAGCTGAAGAGGAAAGATGTGCTGCCATTGAAGAGGGTAAAGTAAATGCAAAGGGAATACCGATAATTGATGTCATAGCTGACGGATGCTGGGGAAAAAGATCATACAAGAAAAACTACTCCTCACTGTCAGGAGCAGCAGCCATACTTGGTAAACGCACCAATAAAATATTATTCATGGCTGTCAAAAATAAATTTTGCTACATTTGCGCTAGAGCAGAAAATAAAGGAACTTCGAGAAAGGATCATATTTGTTATAAAAACTATACAGGTAAATATTTACTTATTTGTTTTACATAAAATTCTAGTAATATTATAAATACGATCGTATTGATGTTTGTTTGTCTTATAAATTACCTAAACGTAAATGATTCACTTTACTATTTTGAAATCAACCTAAATAACTTATATAAATGGTTGAGGTAACCGCATTAGAGGACTTAAACCGTAATACAGGTTCCAAATTCTGAAAGCTACATTATTATACTTTTTGTTTTTGTTTGCAGGACCATCTACCGGCATGGAGTCAACGATTATTGTCGAGGGATTTAAGAAAAGCATAGAAATGCATAATTTGATATATGGCAGAATTATATCCGATGGTGACGCCAACACATATTCAAAGCTTTTGCAAGAAAGGCCGTATGAAAATTTAACAATAGAAAAAATTGAATGCCGAAACCACTTGCTGAGGAATTTTTGCAACAAGCTGCAAAGTCTTACAACAGACACAAAATTTCTTGTGCGGTTCAGAAAATTCTTAACAAAAAAAAAGAATCTTAACTATGCGAAAAGTAGTAGTAACTGCAATTGCAAAATACAAGGATACTGATAATGCAATGGAACTCCATGCTGATATAATGCTTGCTGCAGAACATGCTTTTGAACAACATACCACGTGCAAAGGATACTTTTGTGGCAAACTAGGCGAAGTAGAAGATATTGACAAAGACTTGTATACAAACACTCTGTGGCAAAAAATAAAATTAATATTATCACAGCTAGCCGCACACTCGCGCAGTTTGTTGCACGATGTCGATAGTAACTCTGTGGAGAGATATCATAGCATTGTTGCTAAATTTGTAGGCGGCAAAAGAATAAACTTTTCTCAAAAATACCAATATCAAATGAGATGCAATACTGCTGCTCTATCTTTCAACACAAGAAAACCTTTGAGCATTTTGCATAAATCTATTGTAGGTAGAAGTCCAAGAGGCCAAATACATAAATTTGAAATAAACAGAATAAAGCGACTGAAAAGATCTAAGAAATATACAAAGAAGAAGAAAAGAACATTGGAAAATCAAAACGCCTCATCCAGCAATTATGGACAGGATTGCGAGAAACCTGATATGTCAAAGGAAATGCTGGAGGAATCAAAAATAATATTTTTGAAAAATTTAGAGAAGAATGAAGATGAAAGAATAAGAATTGAAAGAGGTACAATACTTCAAAGCGAGTCAAGTGAATGGCTCGAACTAAGAAGAAATTTACTGACGGCTTCAAATTTCGGTAAAGTAATCAAAAAACGCAATGATATCAGTTGTGCTAATATGGTGAAGAATTTAATTTATAAAAACCCAATAGACCACGTCAAATCAATTAAACATGGTCTAGAAAATGAAAGTATTGCTAAAACTCAATTGGAAAAAGAAAAATCGATAAAAATTAACCCCTGCGGCCTATTCATAGATGCCGAGATCCCATTCCTAGGTGCATCACCGGATGGTATAATAGACGAAAGTACAATATGCGAAATAAAATGCCCTATAAGTGCATATAAATTAGGACTGGAAAGGGCGATCGTAGAAAAAAAATTACATTCTATAAAAAAATTAAAGATAATAATAAATTCACAATAAATAGGGATCATAGTTGGTATTACCAAATTCAAGGCCAACTCCATATAACAACAAAAGAAAAATGTTTATTTGGTCTATGGTCGGGAGAAAATAAGGCAATTCAAACAGATATTATATACAGGGACGACAACTTTTGGGAAGTAAAAATGAAAAAAAAACTGATTACATTTTACACAGAGTGTATTTTACCCGAATTAGTTGACCCTCGACACCTACGAAAAATGCCAATAAGAAACCCCGAATATATAAGTCGTGCTATTAAAATAAAAAGAAAACGAAAAGAAAACAAAGAAAATTTAGTTAACAGGTGCACACTGAATAATACTGAAGAAATAAAAGATGCTACATATGATACCGAAGTGCAAAAAGAAATTATTTCAATGTCTTCGGAAAAAAACCTTCAAAATTAAAGTGACGACGATGAAGTAAAAGAGGACATTGATGTTGATGATTATGACGTAGAAGAACCAAATGCAAAAAGAATGTGTTGCAGACAATTAAACTTCTCAGAATTTTGAAAGCAATTGGTTTAATTTAGAATGTGTGTTTTGTTTTGCTTTTGTCTATATTCGTTTACCTGAACAAAATGCATCCCAACATCAATCACTGACATTCAATACACTTTCTCTCTCGCTCTCACTCTCTATATTTCTGAACATAACAACTCATAGTGAAGTTGTTATGTTCACAGGTAAATGGACCACGTATAGGATGTACCAGAAAGGTGTGGTCAAATTTAAGGGTGTGGTACAGACCATCAAACTGAACAACTTTCTCCATGGAAACAACATCGTAATCGCGAAAAAATAATCAGTCGTCCCATTTGGGTCGAGTAGGTATTGAAGTTTTGTATGGGACAGTTGGTAATATTTTCGCGATTTCGGTGTTGGTCCCAAGAAGAAAGTTGTTCAGTTTGAGGGTCTGTACCACACTCTTAAATTTGACCACACCTTTCTGTTACACCCTGTATAGCTGTATAGTATGTCTTGATTATTGAACTAAAAATCAAAAATTGCTCAGATTTTCCACTCGCTTTCTGCGTTTTTTTTATATTTAATTAAGTAGGTACTAACTAATTTACTTTTATTTGTGAGCGAAATCGCGGGAAAAAGCTAATTATAGCTGTCTACATTCCGCCGCCCGATTACATTGATAATATTTTCTGTTTTAGTAATATTACAACGAGTTCTTAGTTTGTAAAAAAATATATTTTATACAACTTGCTTCTTTTGATATGTCATAACTCTAGGGGGTCATTGAACTCATCATTATGAACAACTTTTACTATGGGACCAAACCCGAAATCGCGAACATAAATGTAGGGAATAACAGATTTTTTTTCGCGATTTCGAGTTTGGTCCCATAGTAAAAGCTGTTCGTAATGATGAGTTCAATGACCCCCAATAGTTTTGACATACAAAAAAACACGTTGTATAGACACAATAGTGGATCAATAATTTGCAAACAATTTACACGAGTTTTGTACCTATTTGTTTTTCTATAACATACAACTTTTTACCTAAAAAAATATTCTGATCCACTGCTCTGAAATATGCTAATGACTACCTATATTATTATGCGAGCGTCGCGGTCGCGCGTTATGTCACTATGGCAGCCCGCCGTACAAAATAGGAACTTCGTGACCGCTTCGCGCGGTATTATGAGGGGGTGCGCGGGGCATTCTCAACAGTAACGCCCATTTGAGCAAGGACAACGGCATTATACTGAGCCTTAAGTGACAACGCACCCTATTATATTGGGACCGGTTCCTGGAAACCAAAGTATAAAAAAGCAGTTCATATCGAGCATTGGAATTTTATTCTTAACATAAATCTTAACAGACACAAATATAAGATCGCAAAAGTATAATATCACAAGGTATTATTAAATACTGGTCACGCAATAACCAATCAACTAATGTTTGAATTAAGTTACTTTTACAGTAACGTATAAAATTGCCGACTATGTACAGAAACATGATACAAGAAACACAAGTGAAGTAGACTATAATTACGATTAAAGTTAATGGGTAATGAAATTATTAGTTACATTCAATACAAATGCATTAATTTAATATGCAAAATCGACTATACTAACTTCCAGTTCACGAAGTTTTGAAATGAAATTCAAACAGATCTTAATTACGACAGAAACTTCAGATATAAAAAGATTTACGAACTTAAATTATAACGTATAAAGGATTCCAAGGAGGATTCGTAGGAGGGAAGGAAATTCTATAAAAGAAATTCAAAGTTACTTGTGTGGTACCAACATGCCACTAAATGCTACGCAATTTATCGTCGTATTACATTGACTAGTTTCTTCATTACAACGACAAAAACTGTTAGCCTTCATTCTTACATTAAAAATACTTTCGCACTACGTTTTTTTTTGTCTTACGCTTAATTCATTTGATATGGGTATAGTAAAGGCACGTGCACACTATGGCACTTGTCCTACCGCCAGACGAGGAAACGTAGATAATATTGTTATGTAAGTCTCTCGACAAGAGTACATACGTATACCAGTGAGTATTCGCTCGTCACCGTTACCCACTCGCTTTCAGTTGCTAGCTCTACTCGCTTCTCGTCAATCGCCGGCGGTAGGACAGGTGCTTAAGGAACGTGCTCAGATGGGCGGCAGCACGCGTCGCTCGGCGGGCGAGAGCGCGGGGTGCCAAACGTCCACGATGAGCACCAGCCGTGTGCCGGTGCCGTTGTGCCACACCTCGTGCTCAAAGCTATCGTCGAACATCAACGTCTTTCCCACTTGCCATTGTCTGTAAATAATAAAAGAGTTATTAGCATACAATATTACAACGTGTGAGCTCCGTTCAGTAGTTATTTGTCACGTGACAGTTTATGAATCGAGATTATTGACGCCACGACTACCAATAATCAAAAACGTAATAATCATACTGCGTTTACTTTCCAAACGTGTAAACAAATATGTTTAAAAAAAAAAAAACTGTAAGGCTTAAGTACACATAAAGTTGAGTTTGCGCTACAACTTAAAATGTTTATATGACTTTTTCAATAGTCCTCATACAGAAATCAACTGAATTTACACTCGCATAAAGTTGATATTCGTTATGTATAAATAACATCAATTGAAAACAAGGATTTACCTGGTTTCTTGATCCACTCTTATGTAAGTATCTTTGGTATTGCTGAGACCTAAGTGCATTCGTAACCGGCAGTTGGTGGGTCCGACGTGAGGTCGTACGTGTGTGCCGGCCTCCATGGCGCTGAACTTGACCTGGCCGCGCCGACAGCCTGCTGCGGCCACCTCCGAACGTACGATGGAACACGTCACCGGTGCCCTTTTACATCTATTTGGAACTTCTTGGCCCCGAACGAACAAGTCCAGTTGCGACCATTCTCCTCGCTCTTTCAACCCTTCTTTCTCCTTTTCATATAAAGCTTTAGCAGTTTCTCCTTCCTTTAAAATTGCCTTCCAGGATTTTTCTAGCTCACGAGCCAACTTTGAGTATGGAGTCTGCTCTATATTCCACCATGGTTGACTTTTTAGTCGTTCAACATTATAGAGGGAACGTTGCGCGGGCGACAAAAAGTGTCCCAGAGCCGCACCTCGCTTGTGGACTTCATGGGCTTCAGAGTATCGACCCAGTAAGAGGAGCGAGTCTCCCAGATGGTAGTAGAACCGGGGTTCGGTCGCAGGCCCGATGTCTCCAGCCAAAGCTTTTTGGAAGGCCTCAACTGCCTCCTCGACACGGTTATGTTTAGTTTTCAGAACAAAGCCATGGTGTGCTAGGGCGAAGCGATCTTCTGGCCACTTCTGAAGAGTTTCTTTTATGACCTGTTCTGCGAGGTCAACCCTGAAACAGAAACAAGGATTTCATTTTCTTAGCAATTTTTATACTATCTTAGTACTATCCAGATGTATTTATTAAAAAGCTACCTGTTAGCCATAAGGAAAGACACCGTTAAGTTGTTGTGGTAGTCGACAACATCAGGAAATCTTCGAATCAGCAACCTGTAGACGGGTTCCGCACTTAAATAATTACCTGAGAACAATCACACGTGACCACTTTATTTTCCCCACAGACACATTTAAGAGAAATATTGAATTGGCGACGGAAGGAAACTTACCTCTAAATCGTATTCTGTCAAGGGTTCGATAGGCGACCTCAAGTAGCCTGTTGTCGGTAAGACGTTCGTTCATTTTGAGCACATCAAGGTAAGAAGTGATGGCTTTTGTGAGAAGACGGTTATCTCGCCTCGCCTCTGCCTCGGCGTCGAGCGCCCGCGCGAGCACCCAGCGTGCGCGCGCGCTGCCCTTCAGTCGCTCGGCGCCTGCGCGCTGGCTCGCCGCGCGCCACTCGCCCTCCGCACGTTAGTACACGATACACTCACACACACGCACACACAACAGCCGCTCACCCGTATACAACGAAGTTGAAAGCAAATTCAACCCGAAATTGAAAACTGTCGTCACACAAGGCTTTGGCAGACGTTGGTTGCCAGCACATTTACAGTTAATTTGATTCCCACTTCGTATTAGAAAGGCGGGTAGGTGAGCAACTGATCCTACTCTAGGGGGAGTCGATATCGTCGTCGGACGCCGGGGGGCCCGCGCGGGGTGCGGGCGCGGGACACAGCCCGACTGTCCGCCGACGAGTCGATAGGAAAATGGCACAACGAGCAAAGTATGATAGATGCGAATTTTGGATGCAAAAAAATAAAACAAGTTAGTCGAGCCACTCCTGGAATTGGATTGAATTGTTTCATGAGAATGTTTTTGAAAGTTCACACACACCTACCCAGTTTTTAAGGTTTCGTAGCCAAATGGCAAAAACGGAACCCTCATAGCTGCGTCATGTCCGTCTGTCCGGATGCGGCACAGCCATTTTACTCAGAGACTATTAGCACTATAGAGATGACAATTGGAAAGGTGTATTCTGTGCACCGCTAAACAATGGTGTAGTGTAACTACGAAAAAAATATTATGGGTGGCAGTCGCACTTTGCGAACATGTGAAAGAGGGATGAAAAAAAAATCAATGCACATAGGCATGTGGGGTATTGTTGGATGCCATAATTAAAATCAATAGTTTTTAGGATATTGGATATTTTCGCAGAAATAACTTTGTTTTTCATAGTTGTTTCGAGAAATACTATGAAACTCAACATATTTTTGCGGCAGCCCGGTAAAATCAATAGGGAATACGAGTAAATATTCATCCCGACTACGGACCAATTAGTGCGTGGTCCAACACTCATTTGGCCAGATTTTTTTTTTTTTTTTTGTTATTGTTGGTGTATTCGTTTTTGTGTTACGAGATGCGAGCAAGCCATAAGCTTTTAGAAGAAAAAAAAAACACACCTGAGTAGCATGCTAGTTAAAAAACATTGTTACGTGCACTTCAGAAAATCTATTAAGACACAAATCAAATCATTCGACATAGTAAATACTGAGAATACACCAACAATTACCTAGCTACTCGTTTATCTTTATTCTACACAAGCCGTGTGCGCGATGTAATTCCCCATGTACTTACAACTTCTCCTAAGCCTTTGGGGATGAGTTTCCAAAACACGATGATACAACATCTCTTAAGGTGCATCCACACCGAAGTTAGTTTTTGTAGAGCAACATTTTGCAACACGATAACATTAATTAACTTTCAGTAACTTCTCCAACTTTTACTTAATGTCCTTTTGTTATCCGTTGTTGCCCACTAGGACTTGCAAACGTTGCTCCACAAAAAGTAACTTCGGTGTGGAATAAACAGCAATCGAAGTACCAACTTCCACAGTTCTAACTTAAATTACAAACTTCTATACATACTTTCATCCCCTGTTTAACGCTTTTAGAGAATTAATTTTCAAAAATCCTTTCTTAGTGCTCACTTTCTTTATAAATTTATGGAATTCTTGAGCAAAATTTCATGCTTTAGCTATGCGTTGTCTGCCAGTGAATTTAAGATTTTTATTAAGTCAATTTCAAATGCTTAAATTTTTGGATGACAACATTGTTTCGATATCTTATATAATTACAATTTTTTTTACAGAAATCTTCAACTTTACTAAAGACTCACCTGGCGCAACTCTTCTTCGGCTTGGTCGAGCTGCTGGCGCCAGTACTGTTCACTGGGCTCTCCCGGCCAGTCGTCCTCTATACTGTTCCCACCATCCTCTGAAAATCGAATATGTATGGTTTTAAAACCAAACGCAAAATCTCATTTATCTAACAAATAAAGGTCCTATACAATTTTGATGCCGACCTCAACCATAAATCACAGTGGCAAAGCCGTCCGATCGCTATGACAGACCGCAGCGACATTGCCGCCTGTTGCGGTTTTAATAAAGTTACATAGAATAGAATGAGATGTGTCATGAATGGATCTGGTGTAACAGATTGGTTTGCAAATGTATCTCAATGCTTTATTCTACCGAACCTTTTCATACCTATATATCGTTTATATTCGTGATATCTTCGCAGAATTGAAAATCTATCGGGACCAAAAACTACATAATTATGAATATCGAACCTATTCTAAAAACAGAAACACATAAAATATGGAGAGCAAAAAATAAGCACAATTATTAAAAATTTAAATTCATATCCACTCACGTTACTGTTAGTTCATGCCAGGGAATGTTAAGTGGTTAGAATGATGAAGCCAACAGCGAGTCTACTCGAGCAAGCGGTCACGCGCATACAGTCGTGTTTACTGTGTTTTTGTCCAGGCCGCTCCGGTTCTGGCAGACGTCCGTATTTAGCTTCGAGTCGACTGAGAAGCTCAGCATCATCTACGTCCGATATTTCTTCCTCCTCATCATCTTCTTCCTCCAACTCTTCCTCAATTTGTTCTTCGTCGATTATTTCTACGTCATCAGGTACATCGTCGTCAGCCTCTGGCGCGGCTGTCTTTTGAACGGGTGCGCTTTGTTTCGGAGGCTCCTTTAATATTTTCTTCACCATTTCTTCTTCTTCCTCTTCCTCGGCTTCTTCATCATCACTGTAAAGTTCTTTGTCTTTCGCGGGTTCTTTTGCCGGTACACCCTGTGGGTTATTTTCTTATATTACCTACGTTTATTTGTAAGCATTATGTTACAGGTTTAAATATCAGTTACGGTCTTACCTTAGTGTCGATTACTACTTCGTCCTCGTTTTCTTCTTCTTCTTCAACCTCCTCGTCCTCGCTTTCTTCTTTGTGAGTTGCAGTAGATTTAAGTACAGAAGAAACCTTTTCATGCAGAGTTTCTTCCAATATTGGTTCAATTTCTTCAACAACATCAATAGGTATTGCTGAAGCACGTAAAACAACTAGTTATGAATGGTTCGAGGTGTGATTAGTATGTAATATCTGTTAGAAATGTTTCCTACCAGCTGCGGCTTCTTCTTCAGATATGAGAGTCATACGTCGGTCAATGACTGGTGTTTCCTCCCTACTAGCGTGCTCATCACTTGCTGCCGAATCATCTGTTATGAAAATTAAATTTCATTTTCCGAATATGCACTTCACGGCCCCTAAATGGCTGCGTGTTAGACTGAATAGCTCCATCGTTTGGAATAATAAATAGTAAAAACCGGCCAAGTGCATGTCGGACCACGCACAATGAAGGGTTCCGTAGTTGGGATGAATTTATCCCAAGAACAAACTTAACATTGTACTTGAAAAACATGTTCTCTCATACATTCCAACTGCAAATGTACATTGTTGTTTTCGCAAACCCGCAATATTTTTGAAACACCTATCCAACAACACCCCACACCATGGGGTAGACGAGAAAAAAAAACATCCCCACTACGTGTACAGGAGGTACCCTAAAAAAATATTTCTTCATGATTTTATTTTACCACTTTATCGGCGTGATTAATATGTATATCCATGCCAGATTATAGCTTTCTAGTACTAAGAATCTCTGAGCTAAGCTACGGACGGACGGACATGGCGAAACTATAAGTGTTCCTTGTTGACTACGGAACCCTAAAACGCAGTCATGCTAAAAGTAAAATAAGTTTATTCTCATTGTAATAGATACTGCTTTAAAACTTTAATTCGTTATCTGACAAATAAATGTTCTAATTGTCGTTGAATTTATCACACTTGTCAAATATAAATACAAAAGCTTTATTGGAGTTGTTCCAAGTAATAACGATTGGATTCTAATATGGCAGTAAGCATTTTTAAATCGCCGTTCCATTTTCTTTTAACAGAAATGCCAATAATCCTGTTGCTACCCAAATAATAGACGTAAGCACTTAAATTTTGAAAAGTATTTATAACACTTTTTATGATTTCGTTTAACAGGCGACTATACGGCATTTTTAAACTTTCTAGTTTACAAATCTGGAAACTTTATATACTTTTTATGTTATTGGGCGACAAACCGGACGTTAAGTGGTTACCGGCGCCGCATATACCTTAAACTGTCATGTTGAGATACAATTAAATTTCTATTGTTACCGACCTCTAGGAGGTCGATAGACAGCGGGGAGGCGGACATCTGCAATACTTTGCCATTCCAGAGACAAAGCTGAAATGTCGCATGTGTCTGCATGTTATATGGTCGAAAGCGATGGTCACTAAGTTTAGATAGTAGGTACGCACCGCGCGGGGCAGTGGCGCGGCGCACGACCGCGTGAGTGGCGACGAGCAGCGCGCCACCCACCACCAGCTTCAGCCACACTGCAACACACGTGGCACACGCGTTAGCCCTTTAGCTACTCGCACTGGGACTGACTCGTGCAGTCGCAATAAATCGCCCAAACATGACACGTCCAGTACCCCTAGCGCGAACATCAAGGAAAAAAGTTTTCGTGTCGCCGTCGACAAAATTTCTATTGAAATTGTCACGTATGTATCTGAGCAAATGAATGGGAACGCCTATAGCGAGAAAAACGTTACTACAACGTAACATAGACCCATGTTGGGGCTAGAGGTACAGGTTATTGCGACAACACCAATTTCCGTATCGCCTTCATTGTCCAAGTATGCATTTGAACATTACGCGTGTATTGCATCACTAATAAAAGATGAGGGGACTTAGCAACACCCTAATTCATTAAAATTCATTAAAATTTCATTCAAACACAATTTGAATAAAGTATGCACAAAAGCAGACGCGATTCTGCCGTTCCGCATTTAAACGTATTTATGCAAAATATCAAGAAATGCTCCGCATAAATAAATGTACTTAGTCTTTCAGATATTTTCAAGAAACAGAAATAGCGCGCCGTAATGAGAACTGCGATAGATTCTATTTTGGACGTGGGCTAATTGCAAAGCCCTTTGCACCTGCAAGAGTCGAACTAAATTAACTGGCGAAGCTTCACAGATCGATATCAAAACATGATAAAACAAAAAAAAGTAACTACCGCTCCCGCACAAAGGCGCAGTACGCACGAACTAGGAGAAATAATGCGTTTGGAAAATTACTTTACAACGCATGTGCTCGAAAAAAGCGTTTTCCAAGCAGCCAAATTGTGAGGAAAGTGCCACTTTTTCACACTAGTGCTTTTTACTTTTCAGTTTTTATTTTTAACTCAGCGTCAGCCCGACGCAAAGTTTTTATTATTTGAGAAAAGTTTTACAAATTAGTCAAGTACAGATTATCTATACAAATAAATAAAATTGAAGTGTCTGTTTGTAATGTCAAAATAACAACTTTTTACTAAATGCATATGAAATTATATACGGTACTTTTATCAAAAAAAACAATTAAAAAAATTTTTGTCGGTCTGTCTGTCTGTTCCGGCTAATCTTCGAAACGGCTGGATCGATTTTGACGGGACTTTCACTGGCACATAGCTGATGTTACGGCGGGTAACATAGGCTACTTTTATTTTAGAAAAATAATTAGGGTTCCGCGCAAAAAAAAAATAAAACCCATGAAATTATGGACAAAAAGTTGGATTTGCAAAATTCATTTTGCTTTTGGTAGCCCAATTCTCGAGGATAGTTATAGGCTATTTAACATCGCGCTACGACCCTTAGGAGCCGAGCAAAAAGGAAAACTCAGAAAGAACACTAAGCGAAAACGAAGTAATAGCGCGGGGGGGGGGGGGGCGCTTCAACGCGACGGGTCGAAGGAAGGAGGGAGTTTTATTAAAATGTGGCTGTTATTTTTGTATATTGTGTATCTTACGACATCCACGCGAACGGAGTCGCGGGGCACAGCTAGTCATTCATATAAAAGGTACCATAAAACTAATACTTCATTAAATGGGTTATTAATGAATTACTCTAGATTTAGATTTTCATCAATAAATTAATTTTAAATATTCATGAAATATGTTTGGCTGAACGAATATTCTGCTAGGCAGTTATTTACACATGCGCAGCATGCGCAAATTACTAAACGCGCATGCATTTAAAATAAGCCCGCCTTTTTACTAATTTCTTGCTTAGTTCGGAGTCATCTGTGTAAATCTTAATATTTTTTTATTTCCTCGCACAATGCATAGTAAAACGTATGATACACGTGCGTAAGATGATTTCCGACTCGTGTCGAATTATACACTCGCTTGCTTCGCTCGCTCGTGAGTAAAAATGCCGCTCGGAAATCACCTACTTTCCGCACTTGTAGCATAAATTAAAATTTAAAATTAAAATTTTTCTTTGTTTTGCCAAGATTTGATATCGATGCCCGTCCCATCTGTAAGGTTTCGCCAGTTAATTTAATTTGACGCTATATACATTAAAGACGAAAGTATGCAATTAAACAACCTTTGCGAATTCAACTGTTAATTTACAGATGAAATTAATTTAGCGACTAATGTAATAACCAAGACGTTATGTGTGTGTGTTAAAGAGATGTTGATAAATTGAAATAATATGAGATTATACAAATAACAGTATAATGATCTGTAAACCATCTAGTTAATATGATACAATTTAACGCGTCTTTATCCACACAAAAAGTACCTAAGAGCTACAGTTGCCGGAAAGAAATTCTGTTGTTTCACAATACAAAACCGACTTTTTATCCCTTAAAATAATAATATGTTTGAATGACATAACAAGCATTACAACACAGAAACAAAAAGTACAAAACAAAGAAAAATAAATTAAGTATGTGTTTGTGAGTCCCATGTCATAATAACAAAAAATAAAGAAAATAATCGTATTCTTAGCATGACTAAAGCAAATGGGTCGAAATAAAAGAAATTAATTTCAACAACATTTATTTTTACATAGTTTTTATGAAATAAAACATTTTAGATGTTAGATCTAACGTTATTTCGTAATATTTAAAATAAAAACCAAGAGTTAGTAAGAGTGTAAGTCAAATATGCAGTGATAAATAAGGTTTATTATGTGTTAGAGAATAGACTGAAACCTTCCAGGGGTGCAGTAATAAAAGCCAGATAAAAAGCAAATTATTAAGGATAATCGTAAGCATGCAGGGAACTATAATGATCAAATAACTTACTGTGAGAAGCTTGTTCCTGCTCACGTCTCAATTCCTCTTGTTGTTTCTCGTATTCTTCTTCGTCGGCGAGCGTGTCCGCGGGCTTTATTGTAGACGGTTCTTCAACCTAGATAAAGGGAACTTGTTAATACGCAGCGGTTTTTTGGTCTATCTTTCTTATTTCTTTGGACCCATCTAATAAAGGAATTTACAGAATGACAAAATCATAAGTCTAAAATGAAATAGTGAAATCAGGTTGAGAAACATACGAAAGAAATTGAAATTGTTAACTAAGATTTGGATTGTAAGCGAAAGAAATTGAAATTGTTTACTAAGATTTGGATTGTAAGTCTGACTGATAAATAAATAAAACATTAATTATTTGACATTTCTCGGGACCCTGGGGTCCCGGCCCTTCGGAAGGCGTACGAGGGGCCGAAGCCAACTCGCAGAAGCCCATTATACGTTTTTAATGAAATGAGGCAAAATTAGCCTTGTTCGCACTACGCAAGTGCACCCAAGGACAACCTTTGGTTGGTGTAATATTGCAGGATATGCAAACAAAGATAAGTATTGGATTATGGGTTTGAGTGGCTAAAGTGAACTGGTTATCTAGAACTATGGAAAGATTTTTCCTGTCTGACCAATGTTAACTCATG
This sequence comes from Fissipunctia ypsillon, assembly GCA_947568875.1. Classification (NCBI taxonomy): domain Eukaryota; kingdom Metazoa; phylum Arthropoda; class Insecta; order Lepidoptera; family Noctuidae; genus Fissipunctia; species Fissipunctia ypsillon. The sequence goes on along the minus strand of OX387644.1, from coordinate 10,648,063 downwards.
TTGACCTAGATACAATGGCGGGGGGTGACTTGCACACTCGATAATGGGCCCCCGAAAACGGTCGCTAGCACATAGTGTCTTAGCGACAAGGGGGCAACATGTCATGAGGTGCTTATGAGAAGTGGAGAGGTATTCCACGGCTATCAGGACAATCCCGGAAGTACGGTCAAGATCTGATTCCACCACCACCATCTTGCTCCTTCGAGCACGTTTGCTCTTGTGAATATCAACTCAAGCCGGCCAAAAAGGCAAGAAAGAGGTGGGAGCTCTGTTTCTCATCAGTGTTCACTCCAGCCGGCCAATAAAGGCAAGCCAGAGGCACAGATTACATACAGATACCCAATCCCATACAAAGAAATGTGACCTCCCTAAAACTGGCAATTCGACTGGCAAATTATTTTTCTCCATTTTCTCAACAGATGGCAGTACCGGCGACTCACTAATTGCCAGAAACAGTAGTTTTACAACGCCATCTAGGAGTCCACCTTAGTAAAGGAGGATGGGCATTTTGGTACCCATGTCCAATCAAAATGAATTTACCATCGTTGGATAGCTCTCTTCAAGAGCACAAAAAACTACTATGGCACCAATCCCGTATAAATTGTCCGTTTTGAAATACAGTCTTTAGAAGATACTGGATATTTAGTTCGAAATAGAATTTTAAAAAATCATATCGCCGGTTTATCTTGACAGATTTTGATGATATTTGCACGGATTTTGAGCTAAGTAAAATTCAGTTATCGGATGAAAATCATAACAAAATCGGTTTGGTATTTTTTCAGTTAGGGGTGATCTATTTATTAAACACTAAACATACAAATACATCAATTGATATTGATGCATGACATTGGAGCAATATTTTTATTACTATTAACCCTGAGTATACGTAAGTAGATGACTAGTAAGTTGGAACTGGTATTGTTATCTCTCTTTCGCTCTCTTATCTTACGCAGCGCGGTAGTTAGCGCGTTCAGCGAGGGGGCGGGGGCGAGGGTGGGCATGCTGCGGCCCTTGTGCATGTTCCCTTTTTTTTTTTTTTTGTGGATGGGAAATCATTAAATGACTTCTCCCGCTCTGGGCGGAGCGGGAGGGCGTGTCAGACTTTTACTGACTAAAACCCACCCGTGTTCCTTCTGTTGCCTGTGCCGGGGCCACGGTAACTCTTTCGAACATCCCGCGTGCATGTTCCCTTGGTAGTCGTTTGCTGATAATTGTTGTGTAAGTTACTACATTGTCTCGTTCCTCATTGTTCACGTCGACTTTAGACCCTGGCATTAACTTGGACTCTGTTACCTGTTTTATTTTTGACTGCGGCTTTCTACTGGACTTGAGTTCTTGAGTTATTTTGATTGCAATGGAACGTTTTCGTACCTGTGTAATGTGCCGAAGAGGTCTATACCGAGGCAGATATCAAGTGCGCATTCTATCGGAAAACTTACCAAGAATGCGCGCATACCTAGCAGCTTTTATTCGAGAAAATGCTGCATTGGAGGTTAGTATTTATTGAACTTTTTAACTTTCCATTTGACAGTTTTATTGCATTTATTTTATTGTTAATAACCTGTATAGTATAGTGCTAATGCCTTTGAATCCATTGGTTCCGGGTTTGATCCCCAGTCAGAGCAATGAAAAAATCCTGGGTCTTAGATATTAATCTATTTATTGTTATGTTGTTATCTTTATGAGCATTTATTGTATTACGTGTCTCGTTGACTCAGTACAGACAACAGCATAGAATAACGACATAGAAATAAAAATCGATCATTTTACCTCGTTGTGCCCGCATGTGCGTTAGACTTTAGGTTAGCCTTTGGTCTCTTTGTTTATAGGGATGCCTTGTTTGTTATTTTTCGGCCGCTAAAGCGCACATAATTTTTATCTATTTTACCCCTTAAATGCACACGACCGATGAGTCACAGACCGCGCGCACCGGTTGGCACGCAATGTTTCACAAAAACCCTATTTATGACTCTGTTTCTGGGTATTTTGCTTTCGGTTAATGTTTGTTCTATTGTCAACGAAATGACGAAATGAAATGTGTTGGTTTCGTTTGAATGTATGATTATCTTCATTTATAACATTGTTTTGAGAACATAAACAAAAAAAAAACATTCAAATGGTAACCTATAAGTTTTAAGGTTCGAAATCCATGTTGTGTTTATTTTTAACGTAAAACATGAATAAAATCACATTTCACAGTACAATTTACATTATTTACAAGTAACGGAGAACCAAAACAAAGATTCACGGACGAGAAAGAAATATTTTTATTTCTGAAATGACAGATCGTAGGGTTGTCATATGTTAAAATGTAGTTTATTTGGTAAGGAATTTTACGGTACTATTACCATAGAAAAATACAAACTAGTTAATTGATAATCCGGCATAATAGAACGTCACCCAATGTGCACTTAGAGGCAAAAATGTTTTCTCTCTTTTGGTAGGTACTCTAGATCCCATGCGCATTTTAGCGGCTAAGCGTATTGTTTATAATACCCCAGGTACGCTTTCTAGGTATGTTGTATTTATTTATTTTCCTTACATTATTATTACCGATTTTCAGGTCGTGTTTGATGGTACTCGGAGAGTATGTTACCGATGCTGGCAAAGAGCAGAAAATGCGACTAGAGGTCAACCTCAACCACAACCTCAACCCGAGCCAGAGCCGCAAGAACAAGTAGAACCGCAAGAAGAAGCAGAACCTCAACTAGAAGTGATACACGTGCCCGAATATATGAGAGCACCAAATACCCCGAGGCATTGTCTTTTTCGTGGCTGCCCTAATACAACCCGCCATCGAATCCCAAATGTTGTTAAAATCCATGTATTTACTCAACACAAAATCTACATTCCTGATGCTGCCAGAGTATGCCGCGATCACCTAAATGGAAATGACTGGGATGAACTACCTCAGGCATGCAATATTTCCCATAACTTTACGGCCGCCCACTTCAGTGACCTTTGTGACCTACTGAGAAATGCCTTAAACGGACCCAGATTGCGTTTTAGCGAGCTAAGAGGATTAACTGAAGAAGAAATGCACTTTTGGACTGGACGTACTATAGAACAATTTAACGCTATCTTAGAGCAAACCACTTCATTAAGAGATGCAAGTGCAGATCCCAGAACCACTTTGGGTATTTTACTGACAAAACTACGCACAGGAGAATCCAACGTAAGACTTGCGACGTTGTTTAATATATCAAGAAGAAAACTCGAACGCCAGTTGGCCATTGCACGAGAGTGTCTTAGTACTGACTATGTTGTGCTTCACTTGGGACTGGATCACATAAGTAGAGACAATATACTGGAGAGAAACCTGAGGATTCCAAAAGCACTGTATGGAAATGTAGAAAACTCTAAAGCCATTATTGTTTGCGATGGCACGTATATTTATATTCACAAAAGCACAAACTTTTTGTTTCAGAGGCAATCCTACAACTTGCACAAGTTCCAAAACTTGTTAAAGCCATTTTTAATTGTAACCACTGACGGATACAAAGGACCATACGCTGCAACTAAAACTGATGCCCAGATAATGAGCGATTTAATGAATGACGAGGAAAACCCCTTGCACATATTGTTTCATCCCAATGATGTATTTATTTTAGACCGTGGGTTTAGAGACAGTTTGGGCAATATTGAAGCACGTGGCTACGAATACTACGTTCCTCCGACGAAGAACCCAGACCAGTCACAGCTCACTACTTCCCAAGCGAATGATTCCCGACTAGTTACAATATGCCGATGGGCAGTGGAAGTTGTTAACGGGCGGATTAAAAGAGATTTTAAGCTGTTGCGGCAAAGATATTTTAATAATACAATGCCTAATATGTTTGTGGATGTTAAAATCGCAGCAGCAATAACAAATCACTTCCACACGCCAATTGCAGATAGCCAATACGCAGAAGCTTTTCTACAAAAAATATCTGAAAAAATGCAAACCCCAAACGTGTTGTACAATTATGTAGAAGAAAAACGATTAAATAACAGAAGAGCCGATTTCCAGAGATTGGAAGCCAATGATGTGCCCGATTTCCCACGATTGAGTGAACAGGACGTGATATTGCTGTCATTGGGGACATGCCAATTAAAACTCGCAAAATCTTACTGCAGCGAACCCCTAAACAACGGCTTATATCTCATCGAAACATATAGAGAAGCCCCTTTGGAAGACATTATTGAATACGGAATTGACGAAGATGCGTGGCTTTTGCGTGCACGTATACAGTCCCGACATGTGAGAGCAAAACAATACTTTTGTTACATATTGCTAAATAGAAATGAAAACATAATATTACATCATTATTGTACATGTTTGACGGGACGCCGCACGGTAGGTTCCTGTGCGCATATAGTATCCATTGTCTGGTATTTAGGATATGCTAGACACGAGGGCTTTAATGAGCCAGCATTATTTTTAAATAGCATCGTTATAGATAATGAATGATGTATAGTATATATTATACATCATATTATTCATTATCTTTTTATGTTATTGTCGATCTATAGACACACATTTATATACTTATATACAATAAATGATAAAACTTACTTCGAACTTGTTTTATTTACCTAGACAATGAAAAATATTAATAATAATTATGAAAATACCATGCCAAATGGAGAAAACAGTTAATAAAAGTATGTGTACTTAATAGGACGTAACAAAAATAAATAACTTTCAAGTAGGATTACTCCGATCGGACAGTGAATAGGGACAAGCGCCATGGTTATTCTTAATCTACACAAAAATACCTTTCCAACGGTGTATCATTCATACCAATTGGTGCCGGTACCAGTTTCCATACATTGGTGCCCATCCTCCTTTTATAGTTCCAGGTGAAAATGAAAAAAAATATGTATTTTTTTACATTTCTATGTAAGTAATATATTTATAAAAAGACTAGCTTTTGCCCGCGGCTTCGCCTGCGTGAATTTCGGAATATATCCCACGAGAACGTACTACCTGGATTATAAGGAAGCGAAGCGATCGGAAATAACAATGAAATTGTTATCAAATTCTGAAAGATAAAAATGGTTACTGTGGGTCATCCTTAGAAGATAGACGTATATGCTATTGCGGATTTTTTTTGTTGATTTTTTTAAAATGTACAATCCTTTAGAATAAATTTAATGTATCTCTTACGGTTTACGCGGCGCATGCCAGTAAAGCTCCCCAGTCGGCATATTTTTTTCCGACATCTTCTACAATAATCGTCATATTTCAGCCAATTTACACAAAAATTTAATGAATTAAACCTTGAAAACCTTGACTTAAACCTTCCTCATGAATCACTCCGTTCATTGGTGAAAACCGTTTGGAAATCCGTTTGGTAATTTTTGAGTTTATCGCATTCACACAGACAGACAGACGCGGCGGGGGACTTTGTTTTATAATACGTAAGGAATTATTGATTAATTTATAGACTTATTATTTAATTTATTGATCAAAGGAAAAATTAAATTTTCATATCAACTGTTCCTCCCTTTTCACCCCGAAAGAGGTTGATTTAAAAAACATCTTCAATCATGTTTTTTGTCATTTAATGTTTACATTACTTTTGACTTAATTTAGATCAAGGAACTTATATCCATTTGGTTGGATATAAGTTCCTTGATTTAGATACGCAGTGAAATCCTCCTCGAAAAATAAATTACCCCCTTTTGCTGGTCGATTTTCGAAAAACCCAAAAACTGTGTCTATGTTTTATGTCAAAAGTATTAATTTATTCAAGGTAACCGGGCAGCGCGTTAAAATTCTTACATACAAACTTTAGCACCCCCTAAATAAAATCCCTTTGACGGGTAGTTTTGAAAAACCAAATAATGACAAACTTTATTATTCATTTAAGAATGTCTTCGTGCTAAGTTTCAAGTTTGATAAGATTTTTCATACAAAAGAAAACCCCCTTTTTCACCCCATTTAAGGTCGAATTTTCAAAAACTCCTTCATAGAGCTCGCCTACATTATAAAAGGAACCCTGTGCAAAAAATCTGATATGTCAGTCATTCAGCACTTCGCCCGTTATTTGGTTCGCGTGATTTTATTACTTTCCCCTACACATTTCACAACCCCGTCCACCCGCTGTAAATGGAAGTTTTATAGATTAAGATCATTATTATTTATTTATACACTAGTATAAGTGGACATGTTGCGCCGACCCCAAATAAATTGGGATTAGGTCAGAAGAATGATGATGAAGTATTCGAGCCAAGTTTGAAGTTAAAAGATCAACGAAATAAGATTCTTTTCGCCCCCAATTTTCATTATTTGACTTATAGGTTATTTATTAACTCAAGGAATAAGATTTGTCATACTCAAACGAAATGCCCCCTTTAAGGGGGTGCCCTTAGAGGTCGAATTTCCAAAAACCCCTTCTTAGTGCTCCCCTACGTTACAAAAGGAAGCCGTGTGCAAAATTTCACGTTCCTAGTCCCAGTAGTTTCGGCTGTGCGTTGTTATGTCAGTCAGTCAGTCAGTCAGTTTCTCCTTTTATATAAATAGATTAAATATACTTAAAATGAATTCACTAAACGTAAATTAATAACGATTGTTGCTACCTTTATTGTGAAAAATTGAGTAAAACGCCATCTGTTGCAAATAGCTCTAAACAAAATGGGTAACAGATATTTGCATTTAACGACTTTATCATTCTATGGGTTCGAATCATGTTCGAATGGAAGTTAAAGTTTTCAGTTATCTTTTTTTGTCGAAATTACGTGATTTATGATTGTAAATAGATAAATCAGCCTTGAGCAATGAAGTTTTAATACTTACTAATCTTACTTCAGCCAAAATCAGCCGTTTAACGCAATTTAGTGGTTGTACATTTTGTTAGAGTAACCTATAAGTACTGCCATCTATGATTTTTTTTCAAGACTAATTATAATTCGTTCCAGATGAGACCCCATGCCAGAGGTGAGGAAAAGACTTATTAATTATTACAATCATCCACCCACAAAAGTGGACCATTCACACAGTGTTGAAATTGAATGAACAAGCGGCGCAGCAATCTCTAAAGCAATAAGTGTTTGTCATGGTATCATAAACCTAGAGTGTGTACGTCTTGAATTACCTCAACAAAAGGTTTTCCTTTCGGTACAACAATGGCCTCCACGATATCGTCCGGCTCCAAAAACTCTTCGTCTTCAGCGACTTCATCATCTACATCTCCGACGTCCTCAGGAGCTAATTCACTCGAGATTTCTGAAGAAATATACATAAATGAAACATAATTATTTAACAAAACAAAAACAATTGAAGTACGAAAAACATCTTTTTTCTTCGAAATAAAGGAGCTTTTAATGTCGAATTGTTACTTGCAGGTTAATTAATGTTAATAATTTCTAGCAAAAAATCAAAAGTATATGTAAAATAAATTCGCAAAACGCCAAAACGACATTCAATCTCCAAGGAAAAATGTAGTTAAGTAGTTATTTTATTTTCGTTTTTAAAGGTTTACCTTGGCTCTTATCGTCATCCTCCGCTTCGGTGGCAGGTAGTTCTTCAGATAATGCATCTTCATCGGAAACCTCCTTCTCTAGCCTCTCTACTTCAACTCCTAGATCTTCTACTTCTTCCTCATGTTCCTCTTCTTCCTGTAACATTATTTGATTGTAAACCTTACCTGTAAGATTTCTTTTTGTTGTCTACAAATCAAAGTATTGAATTAGAAAAAACAATAGAAGACGCTTTGTCTCAATTCACTTTAATAACATTTTGATTTATGAGTACGTTCATTTCTAAGGCATCGTCCTAATTGGCTACGATCGTACGAACAAACGATGCGATTTCGTTGCAGGACAAGATTAAACACTCACATTTCTTCAGCGTCTTAATTGAAGCTTGCAAGTCATCGCGCAAGCACAGGAAATGCTTAATAACGATAGTACGATGGGTTTGATCGTGCGATCGTGCAATCAAAGCTACAAATCTCTTTTTAGTGCCCTAATTGGTCACCCTATGATTACAATCGCTGCGTATTCCATTGCAAATGCAATCAAATGTTTCTCTTGTCATGGACAAATAATCGTAAAAGTTTTCTTCATAATTCCGTAGGTCAAAATAATGATTGAAAAATTCACCGCGGTGATTTCTGCGTATATTATGTGGTCTACGTCTGCCTGACATTAAAAACTGTACATCTCTGTAAACAGCCATTGTTGAAATGGCGCCGTCGCATTGCGGTGACGGCGCGGCGGCGAAATCGCATCGTTAACTCGTACGATCGTTAGCCAATTAGGACGACTCCTGAAGCTTCCACTTTCTTCACAACCCAAGTTTGTGTTTGTAGGTCAAATTAGTGCTGCTGGTATTGTATTCCAGTCAATTAAACAATGAAACAGGATCCAAATAAAATCGCATATTCTAAACACATATAAAACTTTACCGAATTTCGTTATACAAACAAATGTTAAGATTAAACAAAATAAAAATAACAGTAATAAGCCTGTCGTCTCGCAATACATTTTTAATATTGTAAGTGGCAGTCCAAGTTATTAGTTATTATTTGTTATTCCTAATAAGTAATAACATATTAAAAACGCACTGCAACTTTTGTGTCAATAACTAAAATTTTGAAAAATAAGCTTTAATTGTTAGTGCCAATCAAATCAAAATTTTTTATTGTTGCCAAGCATCACACTTTGCACCTCGTTTTCACGTGTTTCATTTTCATCCTGCTCATTTTCTTCACTGTTGTCTTCATCACCTTCTACATCATCATTTTCAATACTGCCATTAGTTTTTGCATTTTGTTCCTCATCATCATCTTCTGCTGTGTCGTTTTCGTCTACCCTCTGTAGGTCGTCGTTATCGTCATCATCATCATCATATGCGTCATCTTTTTCATCTTCATCATACTTTCTATACGCGTGTTCTTCATTATCATCGTCCTGTTGAAAGTTTGAATCAATACAAGAATACAGATCTAATTTCAAAGTTTCAAACCCTCACAAAATCAAGTAATGACTGAAAAGAAAATCACACCTCATTTGATTTGTCTAAATCTTGTTCTTCACTGTTGTCATCATCTTGTTGATTGCGTTCGCCAGCTTCATTGTCGGGTTGATCTTCGTCAAGTTCATCCATTTTGTATTCGTCATCATCATGATCATCTACTTCTTGGTCGTCGCCTTCGTCATGATCATCTACTTCTTGGTCGTCGCCTTCGTCGTCATCATCACGATCATCTGCTTCTTCGTTGTCGCCTTCGTCATCATCATCATCATCTTCTTCATTATCATCATGTTCATCTGCTTCGTCATCATCATCATCATGATTATCATCTTCATCGTCATCATCTTCATCGTCATCATCATCATGATCATCAACTTGGTGTTCATCATCTTCGTCATCTGGACTGTGATCATCCTGATCTGCTTCTTCATCATCCTAGGTCATAAGCTTAAGATAAAACACTGCCGAGTTGATGAAATTTATAAAAGTTATGGTGCTTTCCTCCACCTGCCAGATCCAGCAGTAGCAGTAGTGTTACTAAATAGTAAATAAATTATAATACTTACAGAACTCTCGAGGTAGGCAAATAATATTTATGATACTTTCATAATCATAGCTTATACATTTTTCATAAGGAATTTATTAAAAAAATATAATGGTAATGGGAAATCTATTGTTCGCACAACAAGGCAATTGCTATCAATACAATACCTACACAATAAGCAATCTGAAAACAAAGATCTCCATGTATTTATTATGCCTAGCCTTATCAATTAGAAACTTACATGGTGTTTCAGTTCTAAAGTATGTTCATCATGGTGATCATCATCTGGTGCGTCTTCCAGCCAACCTTCTAGCACTCCTGAATACCGAGACTCCACTGAGTTTGCTTCTACTGTAAAGTTATTATAAAACATAGTGCATTAATATTTCATGAAATATTTGATTTAATACTACTAAATAGTGAATACAAAGAGAACAATTGAAATTAAACATAATAAGGTCATTGGAACCCCTAATTTATGATTTGATAAAAGAAAATTGGCATTAAAATTTAATTTTGTCCGACTGATAGTTCTGTTCTGGAATTGCTTAGTAGCAATGTAAATTATTGTTTCATACAGTTTGATAATACTAACATTCTGAGAGACCTCTGTTTTCCAGTATGATCAGTCCAATAAGAGTAATAAGTATGGCGAGTAATGAGAAGAATATGATCTTGGCACACCAATGTCCACCAGTGCCATGTTCATTAGGAGAATGCATAAACACGTCGCCTTCACCAAGCGCTGCAGCCGTGCCTCGAGGCCCTTCTTCTACGCCTAACTCATCTGTAACGCAAATTAAAGGCCATTTAAATCTCATTGGTATGCATACCACATCTCATCACTTTACTGCTTATTTCTTACCTTTCTTCCTTTTCTTATCCTTACGTTTCCTTGGCTGCACGTCTCCTGACATGGTTCACAAAGACTGGCGCTCCCGAGGCGACAGAGATTCACTTTAATGTTTCATAACCCTGAGTAAACAATGAACATACAATGAACTTGCATATATTAAAGGACACGAGTTATACAATTATCCAAATGCGCAATTTTCATGAATAAAGAAATGTTTGGCGCACGTTGAAATTTTAAAATAACCTACGTACAAAAGTATGTACCACCGCAGCTTTCTTCAATTTATTTTAGAATTTTAACCTAAAAATAACCGGCAAAGACAGCTGAGGAGGGAGACAGGGATAGATGAGAGAGACGAGACGGTGAGACTTGTCGTTTAGAAATTCTACAGTTAGTTATTATGAAATTGGATATTCTTTGAATTGTAGGTTGTTATTAAAATAATTTGTATTTTATAACAATTTTAAATCATCTTGTGGAGTTAAAAACTTTATGTAGATCAGATGTTGTTGCGCTCATTAGATCTCATCAATGTATAAACAGAAAGCTGAAAGATGAGTTCCGGAACGATAAAAATTATGTCATTTTTTTATTTTCATTAAAGTTCCGGTATCATCAACCAAGTGCATTGATAAATTGTATTCTTTTTATATCCTACATTTTAAGTCTTGTACTCTTTTATTTACAACAACAACAAGTAACTATCTACTGCCCACTGTCTCTATTAAGTAGCAAGCAGGTAGACTTTCAGAAGTCAGACATTCATAAACTTAAGAGCCAAAATGAGTGAAGTTATAGTTTTGTATGATGGTTATTCGGTAATGACCGGAAAAGATCAGATGTCAGCAAATTGTAGTTGCACACTACTAAAAGGACTCCACAATGTTGTCATAGACACAATGACTGCTTGGGATTCCCAGAAAATAATTAATGGTAAGTACATCTATGTACTAAGCTTCAGAGGAAATATCAGATTAGTTTCAAGTTATTAATCTTTGGTTTATTTTTGTTTTGTTACAGCATTAGATAGAAATAATGTAAGGCCAGAAGATGTAAACTATGTTATTTCCACTCATGGACATTCAGATCACATTGGTAATAACAACCTGTTCTTGATGGCTAAACACATTGTTGGATTCAGTGTTTCATTTCAAGATGAATATCACATGCATCCTTTTGATAAAGGTAACATTTATTTATACCAAATGCTCAAGTGTCACTTAACTTAAGTTGTTCTCGTCTTTCTGTCTCTGCAATACACCATGTAACAGAGCCAGCATGACAACTTATCAGCAACTAAAAAGTGGTGCTTGTGTATTTGGCTGAAATTCTTCCATATATTTTTACTAACTTCCACCTGTGACTTCGTCCTTGTGAAATTTCTTGTTTCCCCAACCCAGCCTGTTGGATTGCATCGCCTGCTTGCGCTGTTACTTCGTTTTTGCTTAGCGCTCGTTCATACTTTTTTTCATTTTGCTCGGCTTCTAAGGATCCTAGTGTAATGTTACATACCCTATAGCCTTCCTCAAGAATTGGGCTATAAAATGCAAAAGGAATTTTTCAAATCCGACTGGTAGTGACACAGATTAGCACATTCAAACAGTCAATAAAAAATAAAATGTGTAGGTAACTAATAGACTAAGCGCATTTTCCTTACTTTAAGCATTTTTATACCCATCGTAATTTCTAAATGACAGGTCCGATTTGAATAATTTAAAAAGGAATTTACATGTAATTAATCAACCTTGATTATGAAACTATTTATTTGGGTACAGATTAATACCATGTTTATGAAAACACCTTCGCAAATAATGCATTATAACAATTTAATTGCCATTAAAAAAGTTATAGTGAGCCAACCTTAAAAGATAGACATATGCTATCGCAGACTTTTTCTTAGAACTTTTTAAGATAAACAATTCCATCGTACATGATTTTTGCGTAAGTTTAACCGTTTACGCAGCGCACGCGATGGAAGCTTTCAAAAGGAATAAATTTTCCCCGTTTTTGCAACATTTTTAATTGATGCTCTGCTCCTATTGGTTATAGCGTGATGTTATATAGTCTATAGCCTTCCTCGATAAATGGGCTATCCAACACTAAAATAATTTTTTAATTTGAATCAGCAGTTTCTGAGATTACACGTTCTACCAAACAAACAAACTCTTCAGCTTTATAATATTAGTATAGATTATAAAAACATGTTCATGCTTACCTTAATTTCAGGTGAAGAACTTAGAATAGATGAGAATGTGAAAGTAATTCCCACACCAGGTCACACACTCTCCGATGTTACTGTACTTGTCACATCGAAACAGGCTACAACAGTGGCCATTGTCGGTAAGTACAAAGTGAATATCACAGATCAGATTTTGATTTTTATATGAAAGTTAAAGCTTGTTTCACACTGCCCAGATAGACATTTACCATTTTATTTCTAAAATTGAATAGTATTTGTTTGAAAGTATCTGCCAGATAAGAAAACAAACTTTTCAGAAGGAGTCAAAAGGGTAGGTAATGTAACAATGATTAATGTTTCCAGGAGATCTTTTTGAAAGATTTGAAGATGTTCAAAATCCCAGCATTTGGTTGGAGGCAGGGAGTGAGGATCCAGTGCAGCAAATGAAAAACAGGTCAAAAGTAGCTGATTTAGCTGACTGGATTGTACCAGGACATGGCCCCAAGTTTCAAGTCACTGAACAAATTAGACAGACACTTAAGAAACAAATTGGCCCTGATACTCCTTCATAAATCAGTGAAGAACTCAATTCATGACTTGTAGCTTTTCTACATTTATATTTAGGTATTAAATATAATAATTAATAAGTTCTAAATCAATTATGTTTTATTTTTGCCATAAGATTTCACAATTACTACACTACTTTGGTATAAAACATAAGGCCAGTGTCTGTAACTAGGAAATGTGTGTACTCAAAGATTATTATACTCACTACCTCACTCATACCTTCACTCTCAGACTACCTCCCAAACCTTTACAAACATTCTTACTTACACATTTTACGTACGTACGCACCATTGCTAAACATCAAAGTATAATTACCTACATTTACCACGCACCGTACTTCAAACATACGTAGTTGTTTTCGAGAGTATTTATTTTTTATTTATTTGAGAGTATGTACGTTTACGATTTTATTTTGTTTCTGATGTCTTTTATTTTTGATTTTGTTTTACATTACATTTTCAAAACGACCCTGAAATTTAAATTGATTAAAACTCTCAAGGACTCCACGAGAGAGGCTCGACCTAGTGTGGAGTCCACAAGTTTAAATATTAAAATTTTGTTTCCCTTGTAATAATAATTTTAGGAGTAGTTTATTTGTACATATTAAGTAGTTTTTATCAAAATACGGCAGTGCTTTTTGCGCGTTTTTAGTGATATTAATTTTTTTTTTAAACAATCATCTACAAGGTGTATCTTCAATCCAATTTTTTCACTGACTGGTGAAACTTGAATTATCCAGACGTTTTTTTCGTGGCTACTACTTGTAAGTTTTCTATAAACACTTATCCAAAACCCATAATTAACACGTTTTCCTGGTGCCGACCCTTATGGAAATGTAAGAATACTTTATTTGATTAATAAACGATTTATTATTTTTAAAATTTACGTTGTATGTAGGAAAAGGATGTAAAACCAGAGGAGATTGTAGTGCAACTTGGGGAAGCTTTATCCAGCAGTTAATGATAGGTGGAGTTGATTGATACATTTAGGAATAACAAATGAAAATCAAGTTTTAAAGTCAGATTTAATACACATAAAGAAATTCAATTTGCTAAGTTTTTAAAACGAAGCAGATTTATTTTACACAAAACAACGAGGACACTTTAACATTCAGTATAAAAATTTTGAAAAATATGGAATTCTTAATTACCTTTTAATCCTGAAAATCTGAGATCAAATTAATTTAATCAGTAAAATACTATGAAATATATAAATATGATGATATGAGTCGACTAAAAGCAGTATAAGAGGACATTATTAAATATGTAAGTTCCTCTTCATTCTAATAAAAGATCTAAATTTAGAAAATAATGATCTGGTTTTAGAAACCTTTTTACATGTAAGTAATAATTTCATTTCATCAATACAATCACGGAGTACGGATTCCGTATATACGGACGCATACAAAAAAAAAAAAAAATTATTCAAAAGTAACTCAATATGATTAACTACCCTTTCCCAGCAACTTAAATAAACTGCCCATTTGATGGTCAACAAAAAGATCTTTATCAAATTGTTTTAAACAAGCACGACATTAATTTTACAATATCCAGTAAGATAGGTACATAATAGTAGGTAGACTAGATTGTTTAACATGAAAGTGTATAATATATGAGTTCGTAAAAGAAGCGATATTTTATCACGTAGATAAACGTAAGTGAAGCAAGTGTCACGCTTTCAATGGGGTCTGAAATTTTAGTGAGCTAAAATAAAGCTATTGCTACATTTATGGAACATAGTGCTAAAAAGACTACGCGATTAATTCAGCTTACAGAAGACTAAAAAAACTTCAAATGAACTTCATATTTTTTCTCTTTCTAGTAAGTATGAAATTATGTTGCTACAAATAGAAAATAAATTGCATTACCTATATCGGGAGTGCTTTGTATACGACTCCTGAGACTAAAACTTTATAATTATTTGCATTGCAGCTATGGATTCGTAATTAGTATTTATGATCAGATCTTACATTCACGTCTCATAATTATCACATTAAAATACAAATTCATTTTAAACCCAGATAGTGAATTCGTGTAAACATTACGATTTAAGCACACACTGGCCATAACAACATTAATTTACTAACACTTTAACTGTTTATATTTATCAGATATGGCATAGGATATTTTTTATACTATGGTTTACGTATAGAATGAGCGACTACGCTTATTGAAAGTGTTATAAACAGTTAAAATCTTATATTTGCGCAGGAAAAGATATTAAATTGTTTATATTTTATACAAAATTTGTGGCACTCAATTTTTCAATTTCGTTATTTATAATTAACCTTTTGAACGCCATTGTCACATATACGTGACAAGCAAGCGCGTGCCCTGTACGCCAACGACACAAATATGTGACAAAAAATGCGGTGCACTTTATCACGAAATAAACAATTCAATCATTACTTTTGTGTATTTTTATTTGTATACCTTAAATATTTAAGCTCTTGTCCATATTTAATTGCTTGAAACGAATTAAATTATACCATGGATATAGAAATTTCATGACAAAAAAAGAGAAATTAAACGTTTATAAAGTGTGGCTTGGCGTGGAGGGCACGCGCGTGCGTTTATGCTCTGGCGTTCAAAAGGTTAAAGTAGTCAGTAGGTACATGTCAGTATTTAGATGTTGCTACCAGTGATACCTTCCACTGAAATCCTTGTGTCCACCAGTCCTGGCCATAATTGCTGCGTGCAATAATTAAAAAGGAATTTCCTATTAATCATAACTTTTTTTACGCTATTAGAGCAAATTTCATATCACAGCCGTGGATCACTAATGCTACAAAGCTCAAACATGCCCATATCCATTCCGAACGTTAATCGATAGCTGCAACCAAAAAAAGGAAATATATGAAATTTTTATAAACAGATACGTATACATAATATTATATGTAAAAGAAAATAGAAGTAATAAGTTAAAACTAAAATAATGGCGAGAAAAATATACCAATAAGAGAACAATAATTATTATTCATGGAATAAATAAACAAATAGAATCATAAAAATATATTAACAATCTCATTTTCTTTTATTGCAACACCTAATTGATGTCGACATGCCAATCAAAGTTGGAAGCTTAAAATGTGAAGCCTGACGATAATTACAGCTTACAGAGTTACAATGTAAAGTTTACATTATGAAGTTTACCTGTGGGTCAATGCTCGTGGGAATAGGGTGTTGCTCATCAATGCATAGGTCTGAATCAGAGTCAGTTCTACGCAGAGAGTTATCCTGCAAACATAGAGAGTACTGTTTAAGTTAGTTTAAAAATTGGATACTTTTTTAGTCATATACATAAGTAGTGTCTAACGAGTACAGATGAATCCGGGGGGATACCGATCCATCCTGTCCCTTGCTGCTTTTCTCAAGCGATGCTCTAAGCCGATGTTCGTACCCCGCAGGGGGTGCCCTTAACGTATAGTCGCTTAATTTAGTTTTATGCCCACGGAGCCTACTCCGAAGCGTAAATCCGAAATATCGACCGACTGTTCGGAAGTTTTCTACTACACTTTATTCTATTTAGTCCGGTCGGTTCGGATCTAAACGAACTTCGGTCGGAGCCGAACCGACCGCAAAGGCATCCACAGAACAGCCCGGTTAAGCAACCGACAACCTCACAGGTTGACCTGCAAGATGCCATACATAACAAAACGAAAAGAGGGCAGATGAAGAGAGTCGTATCCACGCAGTCCAATAATATGGCAACTAGCAACAGTGGGATTATGCCGGCTGACAACATTCTACTGTTGGGCAAAGGTCTGCCCTATTACTGCTAGATACTTCCACTGCTAAAGTGAATGTTGGAGTTAAGACTAAATGAGACCGAGCTTAAAATGTATATTCTAATCATGACTATCCTACTATTTTATTTATTTATTTTTAGCCCGAGTTGTCCCACTGCAAGGCAAATATCTCTATAGAGGCATGAGGAACAGGGTGTAAAGTTCACTCATCCTCCATAGAAAAGGGAGGATCCTCCGACCAGACGGGTGTTGCGTCTGGTGGGGTACTGTCCGACGGTTGATGTCGGGATGTTGTATATATGCTAGTCGCGCGGTAAACTCTGATTGCGCGATGCAGGATTTTGCGTGACGTCAGTGTGACGCGTTCCATTGTGGCGATGTAGATATGCCGCCACATCACTCCCCTCCGGAGACCGGAGGTCGATAGTGGGCAGAGTCGTGTATCTTGCGATGTTTGCCAGGGCCAGTTGAGGTTCCAGTGAGTCGGAACCGGGTGCCGCATAGTTTACGGTGAGTCGGAACTGTCTGCGGAGATGATCCCAGTGAGTCGGGGTGGCGCTGCGTTATGCTCCAGTGCGTCCGATGTGGTACAGCGCCGGGTTGAGGTTGACTGTTGGCGTCGACCAGGAGAGGTTCGAAGGGCTCTGCTTGTTGACCGGCCGACAGTGCAGTGTGCTGTGCCAAGGTTGCTGATGAGGCTGAGGGTGATGACCAGGTATGCGCGGTCGCTGCATGCTGGTGGTCAGGATACCCGTTGAAGCCGTGGGTGCTGGCTGGCTGTGTGATTCGCTGCTCGAAAGCTCGAGGAAGTGATGTGATGACGTCACGCTGTAGTAGTTGCACGAAGGCTGCGCTGACGTTCATGTTCGGGGTTACCAGTATAGAGGCATGAGGAACAGGGTGTAAAGTTCACTCATCCTCTATAGAAAAGGGAGGATCCTCCGACCAGACGGGTGTTGTGTCTGGTGGGCTACTGCCCGACGGTTGATGTCGGGATGTTGTATACTTAGTCTGGCCATAAATACTGTTTAAAGGACTGTATTGCAGCCAATGGAGACCACTTCGAATAAGCTTTTTATATTTTAAATTGTTTTATATTTATGTATTAAACTAACACACTGTAAAAGTAATAAATGTTATTTGCAATAGAAATTTCTTTTTTCTTTGTTTCAGTATTTATGGCAAGACTAGGTATATGCTAGTTGCGCGGTAAACTGTGATTGCACGATGCAGGATTTTGCGTGATGTCAGTGTGACGCGTTCCATTGTGGCGATGTAGATATGCCGCCACAGTCTCCCTTTCTCCTTTTCACTCCACTCTGTCTTGAGCTAGTGTGGACCAATCTTATCTGCAGGCGTCAAGCTCGTCACGCCATCTTTTCTTGGGTCTGCCTCGATGTCGAAAGATGTTTTTTGGGACCATCTTACTAATATTATAAACGCGAATGTATGTGAGGATGGATGGATGTTTGTTACTCTTTCACGCAAAAAGTACTGAACGGATTTGGATAAAATTTGTAAATATCACACAGATAGTTTATAACCTGGATTAAAATAAATAGAATACTTTTATCCCGATATCCCTAAGGGATCGAGACTTATGCAGGTGAAACCGCGGGGCGCTACTAGTACAATATATTTTGAACTTTTTGCCATCGGTACGCTATGAAGAAGAAGAAGGGACAAGACACCTCAATTGGACTTGTATTAGGCCCTTGTACACGCTACGAAAATTTACCGTGTCTTCTGCAGACAGAACCAATTCATCATGCATACGACAAGAATTTTGTCGAACCTAGGCACGAAAACTAGTCGTGTCTGCTGCAGACATGAGACAAGAAAAATATGAACATGTACACGATAAGATTGTTTTCGGGCAGTCGTGCGTATGCGTAGGGCATGGCTGCACTAATCAAGTCTGTTATTAATTTTCGATTGTTTGTGAGTGAAGAAAATAATCATGTTAACTACGAAGCAACAAAAAATGATAATTGCGTATCTACAGGGTTAGTTTTCAATAACCGGCAAAGGATTAGTTTTCAAAAATCTGCTGTTTAATACAAAAGTTCAATACCTACTCGGCCAAAATGTATGAAACAGCAGATTTTTTTCTCGCGATTTCAGAGTTGGTCCTATAGTGTAAGTTGTTCATATTCATGGGTAGATCACCCTGTGAAAATTTGGCTAGTGATTAAAAAATTGCCCTGTATATACAAGGTGTAACAGGAGGATTGACATTCCTTTAAACCACGTAAAGAGAATCATGTTCTTTACCCATATACAAAAAATCAAGCAAATCCAATAACTAGTTTAGCCACAGGAAATTAAATTATTTTTCATTTTCTTATTTTTCAACATGATGTAGATCTGAGTCCGTAATAATAATAGGTAAACACGGTAAGGTCAAGAACCTGTGCAAAACATATGATTCTATTATCTGCGTCTCATTATACTTGAAAGACAGAGAAAGGTATTATACGATTCTACTCTGGCACGCCCCGCCTATTCCCACAAAATCATACAATTAGAAAGAAAAAGAAATATTACTTATGCAAATTATGCATTAGTGGTGCATAGACAATTGCGAGTGTGTGTGTGTGCGGAATTTTTTCAGCAAAAAGTGTCGGACTCGATAATTAGGTCAGTCAGTGCACCGGCGCCCTTTGAAGAGAGCACACGGTATTTTTTCACCACGAGACGAGCCGCGCGCGCATTGTCGTGATTTTATGAAAAGTTTTTGTTGCAATTCACCTGACACCACTAGATTTATTTTTGTGGTGGTGGGGGGGAACGAGGTGTATGCACGAGAATTGAACACTGTGGACGATTTAAGAATTAAAATAATTAATGCCTTTGACAAACTAATAAGTAAGCAATAAAGTTTGTCACTATTAGGTTTTAAAACTAACCCTAGGGGTGTTCAAGTTTGTATGGAAGAATTTTAACGCGCGGTTCGATTAACTCGAAACTCAGTATTAATACCTTTGACAGAAAATAAACTATAACTAGTTTTTGCGTTTTTTTTTTTAAATCGGCCCCTGTTGGGGCGAAAAGGGGTAATTAGATTTTTAAGGGGAGAATTTTACTGCGTGGCTTGATTAAATCAAAAATTGGTATAAAAAATCTTTGATTCAAGTTATGGAAAAATCCGAAAAGACTTTTCAAAATTCCACCCCTGTGGGGGTGAAAAGAGGGGATACAGTTTATATGAAAACTCTTATTTCTTTGGTTAATACACTTGAAACTTGGCAATATTTGCCTCAATAAGTAATAAAGATTGTCGCTTTTTGTTTTTTTAAAACAACCCTTCACAGAGGATTTACACCCCAGTGTCAAAGTTAGTAAGGAAAAATTTTAACGCGCTGCTAGATTAACTCGAAACTCGGTACTAATACTTAAAACCAAAAATAGAAAAGTACATGTTTCAGGGTTCTTCAAAAATTAACTACTAACGGGGTGGAAAAGGGCAATAAAGTTTATGGGATGGATTTTACTGCTTGCTTTAATTAACTAGAAAATGGGTAGAAATAATATTTAAGTCATACAATGGAATGGTACCAAACGCTTTAAAAAAAAAACAAGCCCTAGGTATCGTGATGAAAAAGTGGGACACAGTTTATTTGAGAAATCTTATTCCTTTGATCTATAAACTTAAAAATTGGCCCGAATACTTATTTATCCAAATAAATTATAATGATCGTAAACATTACTTTTCGAAAAAAGCCTTTCATAGGGGGTGGAGGGGGCGTTAAATTTTTTAGAGGAAAGTACGAAATCTACGCGGACGAAGTCACGGGCAAAGTGCTAGTTATATGTATAAAAGAATAAAAAAAGAAACAAAATATATAATATAATATATAATATAATATTCCACAACTTTCACACAACGCCATCTAGTCTCAAACTAAGCAGAGCTTGTGATATGAGTACTAGACAACTGATAAACATACTTATATATTTCTAAATACATACATATTATAGATAATAACACCCAGACACAGAAACAAATGATCGTGCTCATCACACAAACATTTGTCCTGGGTGGGAATCGAACCCACAACCTCCGGCCTAGTAGTCAGGGTCACTAACCACTAGACCAACAGGCCAGCCGAATACAAGACACTTTGCTGGATTCATCCAATTCTACAACAAAAACATGAGTTTGGTGGGTTCATTACTCTTTATTACCTCACCTCCCCGCCCCTCCCTATACCACAGCAACACAGAGCGTCGTGTCTAGCACAGACAACATTTTTCTTGTTCAGCACCGCGGTAGTACACACAGTTCGTGTATAGAAACGACACGAATCCTTGCGTAGGCGTTTTCTTAGCGTGTACAAGCGGCCTTGGAGTAGTTATAAAAGTTCGTATGATAACAATTTATAAACTGCACTTACCCCCTGCGTATACTGATGAGTAGTGGTAAGTACCCTCGCCAAAGGTCTCATAAAGCCTGGCAGGGTCTCAGTCAGCGGAGGGCGCGCGTGGGTAAGCAGTGGCTTCAGCAGTTTAGAGTCAACGGCGCCCCACAGCCGCGCGAGACGAGCCTTCTGGCCCGTAGCACCATCACCGTGGTCGCGGGGCGTATCCTGACGTTGCAGAGGCGAAAAATCGATGTAATTTCGGATACACAAGTTGGTACTTAATATAAATAATACAAGGTGTAAGGGACAACCCTCCGCAAACTAACAGGGTGCATTCAGGTCCTCATTTTGAATCATATTCCACCATTAAATTTCGCAGGAAAATTTTAATTTTTTTTATCGTATTTTCAGTTACTATTCCTTTATTTCAATGTAAAATTAAATTATCTGTACGCAGCACTCCATTTATGTAAATAAAACGGCAAAAAAAAAAATCTGCAATGAATGTTGAATACTCGGCTCGGTTCGCTACGCGCGTTTTGCCATGGTAACGATACATTGCTTGTGAGGTAATCAAACAAATCAGGTTTATTGGATTCCCATAACGTTCCTGAAATAATTTCATGTGCCGGTCATCTTAGTATGATATACTGAATTCACCCCATCAGCCTGCGGAGGGCTGTCCCTTACACCCTGTATATGGAAAATATATTATGTACATCATGTAAATATATACATAAAGGCTTATAAGAAGTTTCAATGATAATACATATAGTTTATAGGCATCATAGTATGCTAAAAGAAAGGATAATTGAATATACATTGAGTATAATATTTCTATATAAGACTGAAATCAATGTTAGAAAACAACAACACAGATAATTTTCAATCACTATTAACATTTTCCTGGCAGTTATTGTAATAAGTACCAATGATAATTTACAGGATGGCATCAAAAGTTTTAAATGTTTATGTTTGTTACTTACTTATTTATTTGTTAGTAAGTAGCAGCAAATCGCAGACAAATAAAACAACACGTTTTGATGCCGTCAGTGAAATTAAAGATACACTATAGAACTGTACATTTTTTTATAAATATTATAAATAGTGGTACTTGGATTTGGATAAGAGAGCTTTTAAATTATGAAACAATGTGAACTATTTTAAACAGACACCTGCTATAATTATTACTATAAAAGGAACTTTGAGTTTCAACTTGACTAAAAACATGTCTACATACATACGAAGGGTGTACAATGCAAATTAGTTTTCTCACCGATCCAAGAACCACTAAAGTTATTATATTATTTATATTAATTTATTAACATTCACCAAATACATGCATGGATGTGTTGTTATTTGCATAATGCTCATGTATTTCATGCATGCGAGTGGTAAACAATTCCATATAAATAGTAATATAAAAAAATATTAACATACTTCGATACCGTTTAGTTCCCAAGGCATAATCACTTCCTTCGCTCCATTAGCCCATTTAACTACCATGCGGCCTCTCTAGATATTAAAAGAAACCAAACAAAGCAATAAAGTAAAAGTAAATTTCATGCACGACACGACACTACATTAATATTTTTTATCTGCATTTATTTTGCTTTTTCGTCTTAAGTCGCATGAAAATTCAAGAATATAGAAATAGTGATAGTAACTAGAAAATAATTGTCGAAAAATCTTTTCAGCCACGGTGCATGAGCGATTATTGCTAACTGTCCCTGAAACCCTGTAACTAAGAAAGTTAAAAGAGATGTTATTTGTTAAAAGTATCGAAATGTGCTGACAATCCCTTTGCATATAAGGTGTAAAAAAGTGATGTGATACATAAAACTTCTGTTTGGTTAGTGTGTGTGTTAGTAAGACTCGTGCAGAATTTGTAATGCGTGCATGTATTGATTAGTCTTACTGTTGCCCTGTCACAACTGGCCGGTTGCGTTGAGTCCATGTTACGTAGGCCGAAACCTATGTCAGCGGGCTGAATAACAAAACAGTTTTAGTTACGTGTTAATGAAACGCTAAGGCCAGAACTATGGCCCTTTACAGGACGATTTATGTAAGGAGGATATTCTATGAAAGTACCTAACTGTTAAAAACATTTTTGGCGAAGTTATTTACCTAGTCAATAAATTAAAAGCCGCGTTCAGTTAAGAACGTAAGAAGCAGTTTAGTAATTTCAAAGTTATCCTCCATTTTATGACATAGAGATAGGTACACAAAAATAACATTGATATAGTGTATTCATCTAATGATTATGAATGAATCCCTGTTACTAAAAGTAAAAACTATTAATCTTCTCCAAAGACATTTTACAAGCTCAACTGAATTAAGTTTTTAAAGTGACAGCTAAGCAAGTTATAGTATTTGAAGAAGATTTCGAATCACCGTTTCTCAAACAGTAGAGCTCACACTTGCTTAGAAAAAAGTAATACGACGGTAAGTAACTTGTCATGTTAGTAAAGCGAAATGTTGGTAAACTTGTAAGGTTATTTTACACAAACCCTTACCCGCCGCACAACTTTGAAAGATTGAGAAACGACTGCAAGATGATGGAAAGCGCAATGTATAAACATCCAAAGCTCCAATAAAGTGCAAACATAGCGCTATGAATACGTACCGGTCCAGCAGAGTCCGTGGCCTGGTACAGCTGCCACAATAATGTCTCATTAATCACATGCTTGCCCGTACCACACGCTTCTAAAGTGCCTTATGTTCAATACGAGCCAATGATACGTGCGCGTCTGTGGCTGTCCTACAGTGCTCCGATGACCTTTATTATGTACTTTTTTATACAAAATATTACTTAGGTACTTACCATGTAGTTTAGAGTTATTAGTTTTTGTGCATTTGTGCTAAATTTACATTATAGGGTGACTGGTAATTAGTGACCGATACTTAAACACATGACTTTACACATGATAACAAGCAACTTTTACTATGGCACCAATCCTGAAATCGCGAAAAAAAAATCAGCTCTTCCTTACATTTATGTTCGCTTAACTAGTCAAAATGTAGGGACCAGCAGATTTTTTTTTCGCGATTTCAGGATTGGTGCCATAGTAAAAGTTCTTGTTATCATGTGTAAAATCATGTGCTTAAGTATCGGTCACTAATTACCAGTCACCCTATATAAGTGATATGGGCTATTCTTTTTTAATAACAACATTCAGTCATGTGTTTAGCCATGTATGTAGGTAGGTACTTAAGACGACACCACGCGCGCAGTGGCGCCCTCTACGTTTGTTTGGTTATTTCTTTTATTTTAGAATGAACATGCAGAAAATAAGCATGTTACGTTGTGCTCCACAAGACTAATCGTTATTATTATTACAACCGGTAGTTTTACATGGTTAAGTTTAATTATAATCCTTAAAACGGAAAATAGAGGCCACTGAGCTCCGTTGCCGATTATAATAAAACTAAACAATGTAAAGCTACTGGTTGTAATAATAATAACGAATAGTCTTGCGGAGCACAACGTAACATGCTTATTTTCTGCATCTTCATTCTAAAATAAAAAAAATAACCAAACAAACGATGAGGGCGCCACTGCGCGCGCGATGTCGTCTTAAAGAAATCCTAAATTTTAATGAAGTCACAAACGGTAATTAAAAGTGAGATGTGGTAATATTTTGTATAAACTTATCATTCATGCCTGATAAACTGTTTAAAAAAGCGTCGTCCTTATCAAAATCTTAAGATGTGAGCTCACTTAGGTAGGTAAGTACTTAATATTCGAATAATTTAATTTGCTTAAATATTATAAGTTGAAAATAGTAGTAAGGAAGTAAAAGATTGTTATAACAGCAAATTAAGGCACACAGAAAGCAGCGGTTGAAAATAAAGAAAATACAAGGGAATGCAACAAATCAATTATTGTATGTACTGTACATTATGTTAATAAGCTGTTGATGTAAGTACTCATTTTTTAACTAGAAACACGAGAATGTTTACTGTTAAACCCTTTGCCTGCTGCGCTACATCTCGAAAAAAGAAAATGTTTTAACAAAATAGAAGTGAAAACATTTTAGCAGGGCGTTAAAGGGTTAACAAATTCAAATGAATGTTTATGAACGAAATGCATACTAAGAAAACTGTTTTGCCGATCGATAGTGTGAATGATTTTGTCTACTTCTAGTAGAAAAAAGTGTAATTTCAGCACTACTTTACAAAGTGTTTCAAAGTTTCAGCAACCTAAAAGTTAATCGATAGTAAGTACTATTTACAGGATGATGAAAAAACTTACGCTTCTGACATCCCGATATGGTAGAGCGTCATTTTCGTCGTTGCCTGATGATTCTCTGCAAATCATTAGTTATCGTTAAGTTTACTGTCTGAAAACTAAACGGTTTAAGGCTCCTGCAAACAGGCGCGACATGCGACACAAAGGCACCGCGTGTCACGCCTGTTTGCAGGAGCTTTTATTTATATTTTGTGAAAAAAAAAGTATGCCATTCAAAATCCAATTAAAAAAAAAAAATGTACGAACTCGAAAATGGATACATCTTTCGCTCCGAAAGAATTCGTTCGACAATTGGCCCATGCCCATAAGGTCAGAATCAGAAGCAGGTTATATATATTTTTAATACATACCCAGTAGGTATACGTAGATAGGCAAGCGCATGCGTGGCGGCCCCGCCCTGTAGTACCACGGTCGCTATCACGATCAACGAAGTGGTCGTCAACATGGCCTGCCTTGCTTCCGACACTGTGTTCCGAATAGCTAGGGCGAATGACATTGCTCCTCGAAGACCTAGAAGTGTAATGTTTTCGTAGGAATTTTAAGGCATAGATATAGTTAACGTAGTTTCTCGGTTAACTACTTATTTAGTTACTTAATTCTGAGAATGCTGGTTAACCTGTAATTGATGAATGTGTAAGTCCGAGTGTAAGTTGTTATTGTTATTTAATAGTACCTAAGATATTATACAAAAGCTGTTGGTAACCTTTATAAATAAATAAGTATGGGCTACTTCGATATTTCTTTCAAATCCTTCGATTTCTGAAAGTTTATCCAATTTCATTGGTTCTCAATTAGGATTTGGGGCAAATATCTGTACTAAGAAACACAGCGACAACTCAACCATGACACAACTCGACCCCGGGCTCTGACATGGGAATGGCAACAGTAGTTATTTAAACTCCTACTAACATTAACATACTGCCAGTTTCCATGGCGGACTGCCAGTGAGACCACGAGGAGGAACGGTTCGCTTACCATTTTTAGGGTTCTGTAGTAAAACGAGAAACTTTTGCTTAGGTGCTTCTAAGTGACTTTGCAATTAAGGTCATTAGTTTTTAGATATTTTCGGTTACAACCGCAGAATTAACTTGGTTTTTCAAGGTTTTTTCGAAAAATAGTGTGAAATACAAATTTATTTTTGCGGTCGATAAAATCAATATTGTTATAGAAATACTAAATAGCCAAGAAACTGCAACTAACTTGGATGTAGCGCGATTGGTCACAGTTCTAACCATTTTTTTTTGTTCCGGGGTGGAAAATCCTCATGGGGTCTGTCAGACTCTTACTGAATAAAAACCACCCCGGTGTTCCATCTCACACCTACGCCGGGGGTTGCGGAAACGTACGCTTTCCGCAACCCCCGGCTGGTGCCGGCTTGCCACGGCGGGCCTCTCCTCGTGCCGAGGGGAGGAGTGAGGTGTTTGACTCCCCCCCGCGACGTCTAAGTGGGGCGCGCGTGGAACACTACGAGCCGCCACCTCGCGTCTGTTGCCCCTGGACTCATTTAAGGGGGCTGGAGGAGGGCGTTATCCGCCCTCCACCAACGCCCGGTGCGCCTGCTGCGGGCCGGGTGAGAGGATATGAACTCCCTCTCCCTTTCCGCAGCCTCCTTCTGCGAGATGACTGTCTCGCAGAAGGAAGCCACCGCGTCCCAGGACTCCTCGCTGCCGACCATCGCATTCACGACCGTCGGCAACGACAGGTCACTGCCTACTCCAGAGATGCGGGAACGGCGCGGCTCCTCCCAAGCGGCACATTCTGCTAGCGTATGCCGCGCCGGATCCTCCCGACAATCGACGCAGTGGTGACACCGGGCGTCCGGCTCCCTGTTTATGCGGTACAGGTATTTCCCGAAGCAACCATGCTCCGAGAGCACCTGCGTCCCCCGAAACGACAGGGAGCCGTGCCTCCTCCCGAGCCATCGGTCGCTCACCTCGCGCCCGCATTTCCTCGCGCCACCGATACAATGACGCGAGTAATTTCGCCTCCAGGTCCCAGGGCGGGAATCCGGCCAGTGCGCAAGCCGTCTCGTAGGAGATCGTGCGATACCCCCTGATGACTCCGACGGCCATCGCTCTCTGCGGCCTCCGCAGAACAGCGATGCTACCAGCCGTCAGGTCGACCGCCCAGATCGGGGTCCCGTACAGAGCCATCGATCGCACGATCCCCACGTAGAGTCGCCGACAGGCGGCGCTCGGGCTCCCCAGACTGGGAAGCAGCATTGACAGTGCCCCAGCCTCACCCATCAACTTGGGCGCCAGCCACCGGAAGTGGCGTCCGAAGTCCCACCGGCTGTCGAGCACCAATCCCAGGTACTTCATGATAGACTCGATAGCGATCCGGACCCCCCCGCCCACTATGAGTGATCCGGGCGGCGGCACCCGCCGGGGACCATGGATATCATGACCTCCGACTTGTTGAGGGCCACCTCCAGGCCAAGGCACCGTATGCGGCTCACCACCTGTGAGACCGCAGCCGTCAACAGCAACGTAGCCTCCCTGTACAAACTCCCCCGGGCCGTGACCAGCGTGTCGTCCGCATAGCACGTCAGGTCCACGCCCGGCAGGAGTTCGCCCCTCAGCACCCAGTCGTACCCGATGTTCCACAGGACCGACCCCTGCCCTGTGTAACACCGCACGACATGCAGCGCTGGTTTGCGCCATCACGTCCCACGTAGGTGACACACCTCTCCGACAGATAAGCCCCAACGAGGTGGCGGAGGTAGGGAGACACCCGGTGATACCGCAGTGCCTCCCGGATACAACTCCAGGGCAGTGTGTTTCCGTGAGGCGGCGACCGGTCCGTCGGTTGAACGCGACCCAGAGGTTCATGGCCATCCGACTAGTCCGGGGATACCGCACGGTCTCCGGTGAGGCGGCGAACCTCCTTGCCGGATTACCGCCATGGGATCTGGAGGCAAAAGTCCTCGCGCACATGTGGGAGTGGCGCGAAGAGGCAAAACGCCGGGGCGTAACTCCGCTGCCGCGTGAAATCGCGGCACGGCGAACAGAGCTCCGGCAGGATCTCATGGCGGCATGGAGAGTGCGATTGTCGCAACCCAGCGCTGGGCACGCCACAATTGCGGCGATAAGTCCCCTCTTTGAAGAGTGGCTGGACAGGCGCCACAGCGTCCTTACCTTCCGCCTGACGCAGGTCCTCACCGGATACGGGTGCTTCGGGAGGTACCTATTCCGGATAAGGCGGGAGGAAACGCCCGGGTGTCACCACTGTGTGGATCGCCCGGAGGACACGGTAGAGCATACGGTGGAGGTCTGCCCGGCTTGGGCGGAGCACCGCCGTGTCCTCGCGGAAGCGATCTCTCGCGTCCGGCTCTGGCCCAGGCCATGGTACGGAGCGAGACTACATGGGAAGCCATTACCTCCTTCTGCGAAGCAGTAATGCTCGTGAAGGAGGAGGCGGGACGCGTAAAGGAGAGGCTAGCTTTGCGCCCTCACGCCCCTAGTCGCCGCAGGAGACGCCCTGGGCATCGGGAATTGGCAGCCGATTCCCAGCCACCGTAGGCGCGGGCTTGCGGACGGCGAGCAATGGGTAGCTCGCCGTCCGGTAAGGACCAAGCCCGAGTCGACGGCGCGTTGTGTTCCACGCGCGCCTCAAAGAGATGTCAGCACTATTGACGGGGTCCGCTAGGGCCGATGCCAGCTAGGGTTGCGGGATGTTCGAAATAGTTACCGTGGCCCCGGCACAGGCAACAGAAGGAACACGGGTGGGTTTTAGTCAGTAAAAGTCTGACACGCTCTCCCGCTCCGCCCAGAGCGGGAGAAGTTATTTGATGATTTCCCATACACAAAAACAAAAAAAGGGGCAGTGTGTTGAAGGCGTCAGAGAGGTCCAACGACATCGCCGCCATCACCCCGCCCCGGGCCACCGTTTCCTCCGCCAGGACTCTCACCCGCGACAGCGTGTATGGTGGAGCACCCGTACCGAAACCTGAACTGACACTCGTCCAGGTCCGGCCCCTCACCGCACAAGTGGCCGACGAGGCGGGCTGCGATAACCCGCTCAAACAGCTTACTCACCTCGTCGAGCAGCCCTATAGGCCGGTACTCTGACGGCGATTCGGCAGGGCGCCCCGCCTTCCTGAGCAGGACCAAACGACCAGTTTTCCACAAAGTGGGAAACTGGCCCCGCGTATGGCACGCTGCGTAGAGACCTCTCAGCTGGGGCTCCAGCTCTTTCAGAGCAAGGGCTAATACTTGGCCATGAATCTCGTCGGGCCCCGGAGCCACGTTCTTGGCCCGGAGCCGCATCACGGCCGCCCTCATCTTTGCCTGTGTCACCTCTGGCCACAGTTCTAACCTAACCCATTTGGTCGTGGTGCCCTAGCTTAGTTACTACGACCAACTTGTTGTCGTCAAGGTTGGGGTCGAGTAGTCGGGGCCAAATAGTCGAGGCCGAGAAGTCGGGGTCGAGTTGTCCGGGTCGTGTTGTCGGAGTCGAGTTGTCCCGGTCGAGTTGTCGGAGTCGAGTTGTCCGGGTCAAGTTGTCCGGGTCGAGTTGTCCGAGTCGATTTGTCCTGGGGATGAATTGTCACCGCGTCGAGTTGTCACGGGGCCGAGTTGTCGTGATACCAAAGAAATCAAGCGTTAGTCAACTAAGAAGTGACCAAGGTACTTCACACGATTGTAGGTATTGCTTTGCACTAAAATTTACCCTGTCTACAGATACAAGCAAGCGGCTTACGACGACTTGATTGACATAAGGTTTAAACTACAATACCTGAGAAGAACAGCATGTGTTGGAAGTTCATTGGTATCGGTGGTTTTCGTCCGAGATTGAGTAGGAACGACAGTGGGTATATGTTGATGGCGCGCCCGAGGACTGAGGTTACCTGTATATGGCTTAGGAATATTATCATAGTTTTGATACCACATATAATAAAAGAAAAAATATTTTATTTTGTTATCTGTATGCAGGTATGTATCTTATGTTAAGCTACGCTTGCCGGGGTTGGTCCGTGGATGGGTGACCATCTTTACATACCGAGACTCCTCCGTGCCTCGAAAAGCACCCTCACGCCCCTAATCACATTAATCCATTGATTCCGGCTGTCATTCGTGGATCTTTGACAGTCCGTACGGGCCTTCAGAAGCCCGAGTCTGACAACCAGCCTTACCAAGGGGTATCGTATTACCCAGTTACTGGGTTGTGGAGCTCAGATAGGCAGTCGCTCCATGTAAAATACTGGTATTCAGCTGCGTCCGATTAGACTGGAAGTCGACCCCAACATAGTTGGTAAAAGGCTAGGCAGATGATGATGTCGGTATAAAACATAACATCACGCCTTGTTTCCCGGAAGGGTTAGGCAGAGGTGTACCTACAGTACACCCACATTTCGCCAGTTATGTTTAAGTCCCATGTAATGATATCGGTATGTATCTTAGTATTAGTTTATTCTTGTATTTCATAGATATTTTGTAGCCATCTATCCCTTATATTGCACCTGCCATGTTTTGTCTCTGCATCGTCCTAAGGTTGACTGGTAGAAAATGCCTCAGGCATTCAGTCCGAATTTGTACGATTTTTTTTACTTTTGCATAATTTTTATATAAATAAACAAAAATTTTTCTCTCTTTAGTAATAAAAATTGTTGCTATATTTATGACAATTCCACGACACTATTGGCTCTTGCGCAATGGAATGCGAGTTCGATTACCGAACGAAACAAATATTTATCCAGACCACTACAGATAGCAGATGCCTGATAAAATACAAGCAGCATAATTATATTATGCTAGCACTTCCCCTGCGACTTCGTCCGCGTAGATTTCGTAATTTATTACCCTGTTAGGGGAAGATTATCAAAAACTCTGATATACGTTTTCTCTATTTTCGGTCTTAAGTACTTATAAATACTGAGTTTCGAGTTAATCGGACCGCGCGTTAAAATTATTCCATACAAACTTTGACACCCCCCTTTAGGAGGTAGTTTAGAAAAACAAAAAAAATACAAACTTCATAATTTACTTAGATAAGTATTCGAGTTTCAAGTTTAATAACTCAAGAAATAAGATTTTGCTTACAAACAAAATCCCCACTTTTCACCCCTTTAAAGGTCGAATTTCCAAAAATCCTTCCTTAGTGGATGTTTACAACATAAAAGGCATAACTGCCAAAAATTCAAGTTTGTAGCCCCAGCGGTTTAGGTTCTGCGTTGATGAATCAGTCAGGACAAATGTATAAAACTATATCTATGTTTCTAGATGTTTTTGCAGAAGAAGAAATTGAGGTAATGTTTACAAAAACGTGCAAGTTTTCATGGAAGTATAAACAAATTGATTGATGAATATATAACAAGAGGCTAGAAGGCTAAGCTTGTAGTTACTAGTTTTATAGCACCTCTTTAAATTAGATTTAAAAAATAGACCTAGCTCTGGAGCTAGCTCGTGTTACAAGTAGTATGATGAATTTGATGATGACGCATATTATCGAATTGACGGACAGTTTATTTCCTGTCCGAAACATTTTTCTCGCAAATAAGAATATACATATATAAAGCGAATTGAGTAATATTCTACAGCTTGTGTGGTTTTAAGTCTTGGATAAACCTGTTATATTTGTCTCAAACAAAACGGTATACTTTTGGTTTTATAACCACATGGTACTATTCCATAGCAATCATTTCCGCCTTTATAATAGTTGGTTGATACATATGTGTATGTTTAATTTTCCCCTTACACGTCAGGTTGCAACTTCTACAAATACAATTTAAACGATTCAGACCCCTGATTCAGTGTATACCTATGTATCTCACGGTAACCTACTCATTTGTAAATCAATTCGCACAGACATCGAATGTAATACTTTTAACACATTATAATTCACAATAGTCGTACCTATCTATTGTTATCTTGTCATTTTTATTGATGTCGAATAGAAATCGATGCTAACTTACTTTCAGACAGATTTGTAGATTATAAGATTAGGTTTGATTGGGTCTTGTATCGCGATGCGGAAGTCGACAATCTTTGCATACATTGCAACAACTCTCCGTCTTTCTGTGTGCTTATAACTGGAGAATCAGTTGACTGATTCATGTGCTTTTAAGTTTCAATTCATACTTAGATATTTTGCCAGGCTGTACTTAACATAACATCACGCCTGTTAGTCACGAATCTCAAGTCTGGATGAAAAAATACAAAAATCACTATGCCAAATCTGTGAATCGAACCCAAGGAATACCTAAAGTCGATACAGTTTCTCAGGCTAGGTTTTAATGAAAACGAGCGGAGCCGTTAGCAGAGTTAGACTAAGATACAACGCTACAAGGAAATTAAAGCGCGTGCGCATAATCTGAAATAACGCTGCCTTCTTGTTTTGTCAATACAATGTTTTTTTTTTATTATCTGCCTACCCTTTTCCCAACTGTGTTGGGGTCGACTTCCAGACTAACCGGAAGCAGCTGAATACCACTATTTTCATGGAGCGACTGTCTATCTGACCTCCGCATCCCAGTTACTGGGTAATACGATACCCCTTGGTAAGACTGGTTGTCAGACTTTCAGGCTTCTGAGTAAGCACCCGTAACAACTGTCAAAGATTCACGAATGACCGCCGGGACGAACTACTTAATGTGCTTTCCGAGGTACGGAAGGATCTTGGTATGTAAAGATGGTCACCCATCCACGGACCAACCGCGGCAAGCGTAGCTTAACCTGACCGATCGACCCGTGCGGCTGTTATTACTTAGTCACAATACACAATGACAGCGAAAACTTCACAAATGTTTATCAGCAACGCCCCCTGTCAATGACATTGACATTCAGGGGCCAAAAGATTTTTGTAGCACTAAGTTTCAAAAGGATACAAATCCAGCGAAGATAAACCAAGGATCGAAGTGATGCTTAGGGAAGGTGAACATAGACACGCCGATGTATGTGAAGATAAAGTTCTCTGCCAAGAAGTTGAGCAGCTCGAACAGTTGCTTGGTGCGGTTGCGGGAGTCCGACGAGAGGTTGTTGTACGTGTAGTGAGCCTGGCATATGCCGCAGAATAGCACCGCCACCACACCTGGAGAAAGACGAATATAATATTATAATAGGTATAAGGGGACGCGCTAAGGTAGCCCGCGACATTCAAACTTTCTTACGTATTTTACAATTTGCAGGTAGTCGGTGTCATGTTAATGTTTATCAAAATATGATTCGCGACCGTAACAAATGTGAATTTACAGAATTATGATCATTAGAATCGTGAGTACAACTCTTATTTAAAATAAAATTTGCCTAAATTGTCATGATTTCATGAAATAGTCATTCAATACGGTATACGGTAATGTGAACTTAGAGAGTGTATCGACGATTTTAATGAGTATAATTCTGTGTATAGGTAGGTACATATTTCTTACGGTTGAGATTCACATTTTGATCAACATACGAGCTGACACTGACCTGCATGCAAATTACTAAAAACGCAAGATTTGATTTTCGCGGGCTACCCTGGCGCTTTAGCCTTAAGATAGAGAAAAGAAATAAACTCTTCTACTTTTAAGACCCGCTTGCACCACAAATCTCTAGTCATTTAGCGCTAAACGTTTTTAAAACATCGTCCTGTTTCTGTCAATCGTTTGAACATGACAGAGTCAGAACGATGTTTTAAATTCATTTAGCGTTAAACGTATTTACAGTCCGGCCGTCGAGAGAATGCGTTGCTGACACCTATCAGTTGGACAATTTCTAGTAGTAATAAGAATCAAATTCGCAAAACACATATTCGTTAGTATGAAACTGACAGGTGTCAAGAACGCATTCTCTCGACGGCTGGACTATAGTGATTTGGGGTGCAAGTGGGCCTAAATGTTGAATTTATGCTGTGATTTTGCTGAGGTTAAAGATTCAGCTCTATAAAAATTACATACTATGTTTCTCCCGAAATAACTGTCCTTTCAAAGAATTCCAACAACCAAATATCGATCGTTTCGTTTTCATTGAGAAGTGGATAATGGGGAAGGCAACTGTCAAAATGGCGCTGTCGTAGCTAGTTCCCAACACAAGCTAATAATACAAGGCGTGAGGTGGTTTTATTTTATTTTTGCGAAAATGACGCGTTGTTGTGTTACTAAATACTCCGAAATTGGAGTCCACTATTTCCCGAGAGATCCTAAAATTAAAAGATGGTGGCTAGAAGCTATAAGTAGAGATTTTGAAAAAATTAAACAGAGGGTAGAAACATTTTGATTAAGAGGAAATATTTAAGGTTTTAAATTCTGACACTTT
Source organism: Fissipunctia ypsillon (assembly GCA_947568875.1). Classification (NCBI taxonomy): domain Eukaryota; kingdom Metazoa; phylum Arthropoda; class Insecta; order Lepidoptera; family Noctuidae; genus Fissipunctia; species Fissipunctia ypsillon. The sequence continues at coordinate 10,613,358 of OX387644.1, read as the reverse complement.
CTATGTCAAATACTTGATAAAAATATTGAAATCACCGAAATTATAGAAATAGTGAAATAAAACCAAACTCATGAATGAACAAGAAATGGAATGAATGAACGAAATGTCCAATTTATTGTAGGCCGTAGGGACCTAGCTATGATTACGCCATCTACAATTAGCTTTGCCCGACCTTCCCCATTATTATGTACTAACAAAACGACCCATGACTTTCCTTTAGTTAGATTCCTTAGGAGGACAGATATTTCCCGAAAAAAGAGTACTCGTAAATATTTATCTGTACAATTTCTTTAGATCATAAACTTTCTAAGCCCACCATAAAATCTATAGCAACGGTATAGGTACCTACTTTAATTGCGGTGACCGCAGCGTTGTCTTTACCGCGGAGTGGAAAGAAATACATACTTTACTAACGACACTATCATTATTATCACAAACCGAACTAGTTTAGTCCGCAATTTGTATACAAATTGAGTAGGTACCTATTTGACTTGGCTGCCTAACGAAGCGATAACACGACAAAAGATTTCTTTCACCGTTATTCTTTTTGACGTAAACTTTAGCTTGAACTCACGAATAACAGTGATGGTTTTGTTGCTTAAGGCGACGATAAGCGAATTTTAATTATTTTAAACTGAAGATCACGTCTAAACGAGTAGTGTTAATGATTTGGAAAAAATATATGTTAAAATAGAACATTTTCTTGATAACGTAATATGTGAATAGATTATGTTTATAGGTATTGGTGTAATTAATTTATTAGCCGATATTGTCCCACAGTTGGGAAAAGGCCTCCCTACTCTCTTCCCACTTCTTTCTGTCCAAAGCTGCTAAGGACCAATCTTTATTAAAGGAGTCCAGCTCATCCCGCCATCAATTAATTTGCAAAGTTATGTCTAACGCTTATAAAAAACTGAGAATCACGCAAAAACTATCAAGCGTATTTGTATGAAACCTTCACCATTTTAAAGATAATTTAATTATTTATCTTTTAGTATACGTGTTTTAATATGATACCTTTGTTTTATGTGTAAAATTAATAAAGCGTCTAATTTGGGACAGCGCTCCTTGATGGGAGAGTCCTATACTGGGTGGACGTACGACGCGTTGCGTGAGCTCAGCACAGAAAATGTAAGCTAAGCACTCAAAGCCGTTGGCATGTATCTGCGTCTTAAATATTTAATTATGTAGGATTGCGGGGCAAAGTCCAGTTTGTTATGGCCCGCTATTTTACCTGTGTATTCAATCAAGCGAAAGTGCGACTTACTAAGCCGCAATGCAGTTTAGATATCCTGTTTCATTTCCTTACACTGGCAACTGAACTAAATAACGTAGGCTAGAAATTATGAGCTTCGTATTTGATACATTTACTTGAATTCTGGACTTAAAATTGAGAATCTTCTAACGAGAAAATTAAAACAAAATATGAAGACTGCCTCGCCGCAATGCTTCTTATATATTTATGTTATTCAATAGAGGCACGAAGTGACTGTAATCACACGTTTTCTAAAAAACATAACATTGGACACGATGGGTTGGCGACAATGCTTTGTATGACCGAGCAGCACATTCACATCGGCACTCGTGTATCGAGTCGCAAAACCCTCCTCCCCTTCTAAGTGTTCACCGTCTCGAATTCTGTGTGTGAAACAGTTCTAGAGACGTAAAACAAAATTAAAATTAAATGTTTTCCTGCACATATCCCCATAAAAAACCCCTTGTTGCAGGTAGTCAACATCGAGGGACGTAACGAGTGTAAAAATACGCTTAACGAAGCCGAGTCATTTATAGTCCCCATCATTGTGATTTTGTTCTTGTACTCGATCTAACCGTAACCATCTGGTTACGGAGGTATTGAAGGTCAAAGTAAAGTTTAAAATGATATGCCTCAACTTTAAATACCCCCACAACTCCTATACCATTGTATGTCGTGCGTAACATTGTGCACTGTCGTAAACAGCGATATTTTCCACAAAAAAAAAGACAATCGTTTCCAAGCAATCATTTTTGCTCAGTGTAGCTTATTTTGATGTACAGTCGACTACAAAGAGATGTATACCCCCTTAAGTTACAAATACATGTACCCATTGAAAGAAGTGTACATACTTCGTTACTAATAATTATACACATGATACATGACGATTATATGTGTTCACTCAATGTGCCAAATTTATGTATACTTCAAGATGGACACTGTAATGTGTACGCTCTGAAACGAATTAATGTGTTCGTCTTTGGTTACAGTGATATGTATACAAGCAGACATTCCAATTTTAAATTTCAAAAATTCTGTCAAAACCAATGGAAACTCTTCAGAGGGCTTAAATAAGTATTAGCTTCTTTGTGTTCTATGATGACACTTATAAATGTCAAAATATGTATGTGTATATACTCCGTTATAAATAATAGTTCCCCATATCCATCATCTTAACGAGAACACGTCCACGATTTGTGGGATTATTATCATGGGTCGAACTTTTGGGAGAATGCTGCAAATTCTTTGCGAACTCTTTTGCAAGACATAATCAATGCTAATGCCAATATACAAAATATTGAACAAGTTTTATATTTTTTTGCCAAAATGTGAAGTAGATATACTATTGTTATAAGTAAAAGAATATTATAGATAGTTATGTTATTAATAGCAAGATGACAATATAAGTTTAAATAAATTAGTTTTATGATTCAATAGTTTCTTTTTACGAGAAAGTTGTGAAAGAATGGAAATATGTGGCAAAAATAATTTGTAATCAATTTCGATAAACAAACGACAAGCCAATAGGGTTCAGCGACAATCAATGTGTTCAGCGTCATGTAGGTGTCGTGGCCAGATCTTAGAAATAATCATTACATGTGTTAAGTCATTAAGTGTTTGACCATTTCATGAAATGGTTGTATTTCATGAAATGGCCAACGTCAACGTTAATAGGTAATATGTCAGTCGCCCCCTATTACATGGGACTTAAACATAACTGGCGAAATGTGGGTGTACTATAGGTACATCTCTGCCCAACCCTTCAGGGAAACAAGGCGTGATGTTATGTTATGTTCATGAAATTATCAATTCTAAGATCTGGTCACGACACATGCACGAAATGAAGGAGAAAACAGGTATTTCCGTACTATTCTAAAATTTGAAAATAGAATGTCAGACCTGTATACATATCATTGTAACCAAAGACGAACACATTAATTCGTTACAAAGTGTACACATTACGGTGTCTTTCTTGCTGTATACATAAATTTAGCACTTTTAATTGAAACATAAATCTGTCATACATCGTGTTTACAAATATTTGTAACAAACAATGACAACATCATCAAAGGATATATATTTTCGTAACTTTCAAAGGTATACATCTCTTTGTAGTCGACTGAACGGAATGCGTAGTCAACGGCTATGTGATGTGTCTTTTTACACCCTGTATTCTGTCAAAGAGTCTTAAATCAACTTCTACATTACCTGTCAACTCGCAGACTTCAGCGATAAGGAAGGCGGCGTACGACATGAGTACAAAGAGTGCAGACTCGAGCAGCGGCCACTCACGCACGTGAGTGAACTTCGTCATGTATACATTGGTTAAGGAGTCATTGCGTTTACACGTTATTAGGGCCAGTGCACACTGATACGCGATGTGACGCTGTGCGCAATGTTTTCAGAAGCACGCTGCGCAAAGCGGCTTTGGGCGACCGGCCTTTAGCATTGCCATTAAATACACGCAAATACTTGTGGCGACCGGCGTGGCGTTTTGTAGTCCATACGTTCTATATTTTTTTCAAAGAAAGAAGAGAAAGAGCTCTAAACGTATCGTCGTATCGTACGTCTCGATGTGAACTGACCCTTTTTTAGTGAACTCGTGTAAAGTTTGTACTTGTGAGTCATACAGCTAATTATTGATACTAGACAGCAGACGTGTCATGTCACGCTTAAGATTTCGGGGTCATCTCTTACGATTCGCACTTTTTATTTTTTCCAAGCCATGCATGAAAGTCATCAACAAAAATTCAAATTATATTAGATGTTTCTAGAAAAAATATAGATATATTGAAAAGGATATCAATGCCGTCAAGCAACCCATAAGAGCGCCAACCAGAAGGGATAAGCTGAATATCCCTATGAAGTCCCCAATCGCTCCCAAGAACGCAGTGATTTCAAATCCGCCATCATTGGAATACCTCAACTCATAGTTTTGTATAGCTCTGTAAAAATATAGGGAAAAATGTTACAGTTGCTAAGCGTACCTAATTGTACACATAGATAATATGTCATTAAAAATAAATAGGACTATTTCCACAACACGTTATTGATAGCTGTACTTACAGACAGCTTTTTCTAAAGTCTAATAACATTATAAGAGATACAAAACCGATCATCTAAATATCTTATAATAATGAATTAACACATTCAGTGCCCAGCACCCGACTCCCGGGTCCAACAATAATTCGTTCGTATGCCCACAACCCGGCTACCGAGTCGTACATATAGATAGCTATTGTTGACATGTGACCATGCCCAGCACCCGCCTACCGGGTGCAAATCAAAACACGCCAACGAACAAACAACGAATTATTGTTGTACCCGGGAGTCGGGTGCTGGGCACTTAATGTGTTAACAAAGATCCTGATACATGGCGCCTGGCTCAATATCACACTACCTCACGGTCACACAGTCACACTAATAACATAAAAACAAACTAGTGGAGCTGGTTTAGTCAGTAGGTATATTATTAGATAAGTAATTACTACAGCAAACATGATTTTATGCAGGCTATAATTGATTCGTTGCATCATTTCGTATGATATAACAAAATCGCCTGTACATATATCTCTGAAGCGTTAGGCAGAACTGCATCCAGCTAGGGTCGCGGGATGTTCGAAAGAGTTACCGTGGCCCCGGCACAGGCAACTGAAGGAACACGAGTGGGTTAAAGTCTGACACGCCCGCCCGCTCCGCCTAGAGCGGGAGAAGTCATTTGATGATTTTCCATCCAAAAGCAAAAAAAAAAGGCCGAAGTACATAGTACACCCACATTTCGCTAGCAGTAATAATGTTATGAGTCACCTGTAATAGGAGGCGAGTCTCTCATCGCTCACAAATCTAGACTCCGGACTGTTCCTAATAATTTCCAAATGGAAAATTCAATCACATACATACATACATAAACTCACGCCTTCTTCCCATGGGGGTAGGCAGAAACTACAGAACGCCACCTGCTACGATCCTTACATACTCCTTTTGCCTCGTTTAGGTTAATAAATTTAAAAAATCAATAACACTGCGCTATTTGGGCACCAAATGCATGGAACTACCTACAACTAACTAGACCAACGAGGCTGATAATTAACACTTTACGGGACACGTTTCATTGTTATTTCTGCTACAGCCGTATATTATCCTTTACAAGTGTTAAAAAAAAAAAAAAACTTAAAATCAGAGCCAAAATTGGAATGAAAATTGTTGTCATATTTACCCGCTCAGTACTAGAGCCACAGCGTCATTGAGGACACTTTCGCCAAATATCATCGCATACAGATTAACGTCCACCTGCAACAATAATGACATATTTCTGATGATTGTGTGACAATGGGAGAACACCATGAAAAAAAGTTAAATACACGCGAATCAGCAGATCTGATCAATATGGCGAATACAATGCCACATCGCGTCGATAATATCGTGGTACTAAACATTGATATTCATTTAAAATACATGCGTAGGTATATTTATTATTTTACTTCATCCTTCCCATATTTCAACGACAAAATAAAAGTGAAATGAATAAATTATTATAATTACCTACTAATACATTCGTTGTTTTAGCTATCAGCAGTTTTTGTGTACTACATTTGCCAAACGAATTATCATACACGTCCTGCGAAAACTATTTTTGCATTTAGCCATTTTAACATCGCGAAGTGATAGGTATGGCTCATTTTCACAAGGAGTTTCTCGCCACGGATAGGCGATTATCGAGATTAAATAAAACAGTTGACTCTTATAAATAGTAGATATCGACATACGATATTTGTATGTCAAAATGCGAAAATCGCCTCGCTTTCAAAATTGAAAGCGTGCGTGTAAACAAAACTTTGCTTTTAAATCACAGTTCGAGAAAATTAGCTGACGAGTTTCGTGTGTCATAATCGTATTAAGAAAAACTATTTATAACTTGAGTGTAGATACATAAGTGCAATAATCGCCTGGCGAGTTTCACCTAAGATGCTCGTATGAACATTCTCGCTTCTCGAGAGGCATGAAACTCTCCTCGTGTAAATGAACCTTTATGATATAATGAAATTCATTATTTGATATCTGATAGCAGTGTACTTGACGAACTACGACTGTACTTACTATTACCATATTATCACATTATTATGTAATGTTATGAGTCAGCTAACACGAGTATATTTTCCACTAATCACTAAAACGTGTTGCTGCTAATGATGTTTTTTTATTTTGGTTTTCCCAGTCTAAATGATTTCTGGGACAATAATATTGAAAGTCTGATTACAATGATTGTCCAATCTTCAGAAAGAGTAGAACAAAGGGATTTCTGTTTGAAGTAGCACTTCTAGTCGTGCCACAAGACTAGTGAAGACAAAGTAGATACTTATACAAGGTGTAACATAATTAACGCACAACCTCTTGGGGTCATTGTACTCATCATTATGAACAACTTTTACTATGGGACCAAACCTGAAATCGCAAAAAAAATCAGCTGCTCCCTACATTTATGTTCGCATAACTCGTCAAAATGTAGGGAACAGCTGATTTTTTTTCGCGATTTCAGGTTTGGTCCCATAGTAAAAGATGCTCATAATGATGAGTACAATGACACCTTAAGATATTGTGCGTTAATTATATTACACCTTGTATAATTGATTCAATAGGTAGGTATAGCTTACCTTTAAGGGCCGGCGCCCACTGGCGGCTCGGCACGGCAAGGGATTTTTATGTGACGAATAGACATATAACTTAATAGTATGACAATAAAATTGAAATATCAACGGCAACGATGCCGCAGTATCCGAAGGCATTGCGCGTCGTCCTTCGGCATCATCATTGAAATTTCAATTTTAATGATGATGCCGATTAACATGTTATAAGTTATATTTCTATTCGTCGCATAAAAATCCCTTACCGTGCCGTGCCGCCAGTGGGCATCGGCCCTAAAATTCCACATAGACATTAAAACTTGTTCGGTTGGTGAATTTATTCGTTAACTTAAATAGTTGTGTCGAAGTGTATCCAAGAAAGGTGTTGTTTTTGAGTACTTGCACTATCTACAGCTGTTCGATTAAGTAAATAAATGATAATGATACATTACCTTTAATTGCGAGAAAATTGCGAGTACAGTCAGCGGATCGGTGGGTGAGATAAGCGCACCGAAGTACAAGGTGTCTAGAAAGGTGAAACTGGAAGCCAGTGACGCCGGCATCAGTTGTACGCAGCCGTACATCAGGGACCCGATGACCAGCGCCGACAGCGCCGTACCGACCATCGCGAACGTCAATATCGCTCCCAGATTACGGAAGAAATATTTCTGCAAAATTACCATAACATAACATCACGCCTGTAATCCCCGAAGGGTGTAGAGATGTACTTATAGTACACCCACATTTCGCCAGTTATATAAAAGTCCCATGTAAAAGGGAGCGATCCTATTGCCATCAACCGGGCACATATTCAGACTCCAGGCTGCTACTGAGAAATTTTAGATGGGAAACCTATAAAAACACTGCCCGACCCGGGATTCGAACCCAGAACCTCATGCTCAGCAGTAGCGCTTGCGACCACTTGACCAACGAGGCAGTCGAGGCAGTTCTGAAAAGTTGTGTATTCATAATTTTATTAGCCTAACATGTTCCCACTGCTGGGACTCAAACTTCCTCTGCGAGTGATATCGGGCCATGATTCACCACGCGGGGCCCAGAACGGGTTCTATACAAGGTGTAATTTAAATCACTGTTAATCTCTTAAGGGGTCATTGTGCTCATTATTATGAACAACTTTTAATATAGGACCAAAACTGACTGTCGCGAAAAAAAAAATCAGCTTTTCCCTACATTTATGTTCGCATAACTCGTCAAAATGTAGGGAACACCTGACTTTTTTTTCGCGATTTCGGGTTTGATCCCATAGTAAAATTGTTCATAATGATGAGTACAATTACCCCGAGATATTAACAGTGATTAAAATTACACCTTGTATAATTTGTATGTATAATGGTATTAATAGTATGCACCCATTAATTTACCGTTAATTATAAATACTTGTTGTTAAAATAGGTATAAACTTATTGTGTAGCATTAATTTATATTAATGTAATTATTTGTGTTTTATTTAACCTTTCGTAATTACAGAAACAAAAAGCCATTGTGTCTCGCGTAAATCCGCGTTTCCGGCAGTCGATGATTTAAGGAAAACTTGTTAATTATTTTTCCTCAAGAAGGTGATAGCATCTTCTATTAAGTATTTATTTATTCATTTACTAACATATTATTACATAGTCATAGTCATGATGATTTAAAATTGCATGGTATTTATGATACTTATTCCTTTCCTGGAATACTTATGTACGTACCTAGTAAATATTATAGAACTTAGCAGCTATATGTTTTTTTTTACTCTTACACTCACCCTTTTCAGGCAGTATCCAGCATGGAATATGATAGGTGGTAGAATAATATTAAAAAATATCTCAGGATCAAATGTTGCCTTAAGATCTATCTCATTCTGCTCCACATTCACAATTTCTCCTCTAAAGCTATAGGCATATGTCTTGTTAGGTACTGGAACATCTGTATAAACAACAATATATCTGTATAAAAAAAACAGTTCATAAATTATTATTAATTTTTCGTTAAACGGTTTATTAGTTCAACAGTAAACATGAGAAGATTATAAATAATGAAGCTATTATAGTAAGGAATTCAAGAAAAAAAACATACAAGGCCATATTGTTTGGCCTACAAGTATTTAACTGATAAAAAAGCTTGAACAAAAAAATTCTCAAATACACTGATTGTCAAGCTATTCATGTATATAAATTAATTTTATTTCATTGAAGTTATGGAGTATTTTAGTTTAAAGCATCAATGTTTAAAATATGGTCAGTACCAATTAAAAAGATATTTCTTACTGTTATTAGTTTGATCCTGGGAAACATTATAATTTGGAATTTTATCAAATTACAGTATATTTCAATAGTGACTCAACATCTGTCGTATCAGATTATATCAAAGATTAATATTCTGAGCTCTGCAATAACTGGCCTTTGAAATTTTAGCATGTTAACCTAGACAAGAACTGGAAATATCAAGTTTTATAAAAGGCCAGACAATAAGATGTATTTTTAACACAACTTACCTCCTGAAGAGATCATTTTATCAGGGAAGTGTAGACGTAGCATGTCTGGTGGGACCGATAGATTGTACTTTGTTTCCGGTGCAGGATGCACGTTGATGTAGGTAACTTGGTTTGTACTAGCTGCATAGCGAATTATTGCTCCTACGATTAGACCTGTTAAGGAAAAACAACAGTTTTATAAATAATACACTCATACAGAGATCTTACTAATAATATAAATGAGACAATTTGGATGTTTGTTACTCAATCAACAAAAACTGCTGAACGGATTTGGATGAAATTTGGCAGACAGGTAGTTTAAAACCTGGACATAGAATACTTTTTATCCCGGTAGTATGTTCCCGTGGGATAATCTCCGACCTCGCGGGCGAAGCCGCTGGCAAAAGCTAGTAATTATATAACCAATGAAATATGAACAAAAGTTACTTCTTTGGAATTATTCCTTAAAATCCATTTTATACTGATTAAAGGAATAATCCTGAAGAAGTAGTCTGTCTTGCAACCAAAGTATGGGTCGCTTAGCGCGGCACGCGAATAATACAGACATTATTCGACGAGCTCTTGTCACCATCAGTGTCCCAGCTGTATTGGAACCCAATGGCTTGGCACGAGACGATAGTAAGAGACCGGATGGCATGTCTTTATTTCCATGGAAGGTGGGTAGGCCTTTAGTGTTGGACACAACATGTGTCGATACTCTTTCGCCATACCATTTTCCTGGTTGGGCGTGCTGTACTGTCGGTGCTCCTGCTGCTGCAGAAAACCTCAAGCTGCATAAGTATAATAACCTTATCGGTAATTATATTTTCGAGTCGTTTGGGGTTGAAACCCTCGGGCCGTGGGGTCCGAGTACCCATGGTGTGTTCAACGAAATCTCCAAACAGTTGGTTGACACTTCCCGTGACTCAAGGGCTTGTCAGAGGCTAAGCATTGCCATACGATTGCGATGCATTGCCTGACGAGACAGACAAGTCTCTTGGGTATGTTTCCAGTTGATTGCGATGCGGGGAAATTTTTCAACATCATATTGTAATTTTTCATAGTTTTAGTTACGTTATGATATTATGTTCTTATTTTAATGATTTGTTAGTTAATTTAATTTAACACATTCAGTGCCCAGCACCAGACTCCCGGGTCCAACAATAATTTGTTTGTGTGCCCACAACCCAGCTCCCGAGACGTACAAATAGATAGCTATTGTTGACATGTGACCATGCCCAGCACCCGCCTACCGGGTGCAAATCAAAACATGGCAACGAACAAACAACGAATTATTGTTGGACCCGGGTGTTGGGTGCTGGGCACTGAATGTGTTAAGAAGTTTATCCAGTGTGTATGTTTTTATTGTATTAATAAATTAACTCATATTAGCTAACATTAAAACTTTACGAAATAACTTATTTTAAAATTTAGTCATATACTTAGAAATAAAAACAGCAGTTTATTAAAAAAATATTGATCTTTGGGATTGTGGCTATGATTCTATGTGATGCAATGAGTCAATAACTAATAGATATGCTGTTTTTGTTTATATGTATACGACTCAATTTTATAATAAGTTACTCCATAAAGTTAATAATAGTAAATAGACCAGTACAAAATATTACTGGCTTTTCAATGCATGCACAATAATAAATGTAACGTAAACAACACTACAAAAAACTGCAAAACAGTTAACTTCATTTTGGTTGTTTGAAATATTATAATATAAATTGTTTTAAATTGAAATATTTTGTATGCTAAACATGGTTTTTCTGTTTTACAGATAAAATAAGTTAGGCAACAGAGGTGACTTTCTTGACATTATAATTTTAAATATTAATATATAACCAGACATTGTCTTGGTCAATTTAAATTCCTGAAGTAATATTTTACTTAGAAGGTGTCTAACATCAGGTAAAATAACATTATTTAACAGATTATCCTAGATTGAAATAGATACTGAATGGCATGTACTTACTACACACAAAAAGTAGTTTAGCGGCAGATAGGTATAAAAAGGTAAATAATTTACGTCAAGGCCTTGAGCATCTTAGTGTCGAGTGATCACATGACTACTCACAGTTATTAAAAAATAACATTGGTTTGAAAGGAAATAAAATGTAACTTACCATATATTACAGCAAGCCCTGTTTCGTGAAGCCAGCTCACTCGGCGATGTTTAAATACCCAAATAGTAAGCACAGTCAGTGTTAAAAGACAGGTGTATATTAAAAGATTCAAGCTGTCTATACGATGTAGAAGTGTAGCTTTTGCGTCCAGCGCTATATCTGTTCCAGATCCTTGACATTGTGCAACCAAATATAAAAGAATCGACGCGAAATTCAGGAAGATATTCATGATTAATTTTAGTGCAATAAAAATAACGTCGTCACATCACAAATACGCACGCTTAATTCACACGAAACGCCCTGTTAAACAATATATAAACATTCAACAGACAAGACAATCAGTACACATAGAAATAAATACGTAATAAATCCCAATTAATTTTCGTTCTAGAAAAATAGTCAATACATTTTTTTACAAGAACGAACCGTACAGACAACCGTGAGTGAGGAATAGCAACTGTCAAAAATCAAAGTGTCAAAAAGAAGATGTCAATACGCGCGTTTCGTACCATTTACTAATAGGGTAGTTTCGCATGCTGAAACTTTTTTTACAATAACTTATGATCTCTTACAAGATCATTTTGTTTTATCCTATTTATCATATGTATTATTTAGTCCTAAATTAAAGACAATATTTATAAAAGAACGAACATAATTTTGTTTGTGGGCTTCCCTCTATTGCTAAATGTATGATTAAATAAATGCGTTAAAGTTTCGGGTAGCTTGATGTGCTGGCGTCCATACAATTTCGGTACAGATACATTTATCACTTAGGCCGGCCACATACAATTGGAATTTCCCATTTTCGTAAGCAGCAAATCCATTCATAATCTACTACTAATAATAGATTAGATACATATAATATTTAGCTTGATTTTATATTAACTTCATTGCCCCTGCCCGTGTACGAATTGCCGTAATAGGAAATAAGATTCGTAAGGTTTATAAGTGGAATTTGTGCTCACGACTCGTGCCGGTAGCTATACACTATACTTTACTAGATGAATGGATTTGCTGATTTCGAAACGGAATTCCGACTGTTTTAATGTACCTAGTACACTTGCAAACACCGCCAAGTTACTTTTTTTTAAAATAATCTGGCGGGTGTTTTGTATTAGTACTTGTACCAACGAACACTGTCATATTACGATACTACAGCAAACACCGCTATTTATCGTACAAAATTCAAATAAAAAATGGATCCTGTTTCAAAACTCTCTAAGTTAAAACAAGTGACAGTTGCAAAGACCGCTTACTCAAACGCCACCTGCAAAAGTCCCTTTGTTAATTGTGTCCACCAACAAAGACCGCTATCTTGTTAATAAAATTCATTTCAGTGTTTCTACGCTGTGTGAACGGTGCTGTTATTACATTTTGTTAGTTTTATTGTTAAAATGGAGGAGAATCGAGATCAAGACGTTAATTTCGCTACTCCTGGGAAGGGTCGTAAAAAGATAAAAGATAAATCATCGTGGAAACGAGAAAAAGCAAAAAACGAAAGGTAGGTAAAGCAATACATAACCTTACTATTTTTTCATTTAAATCTTAGCTTGTGTTCCAAAACGTAACTGTTTTACTCTGTTAGCTGCGTGTCTCTTTCATATTCCTTAAAACGTTAATAAACTGTCCTGTTGTCAGGCTGATTACTCTCAGTTTTGGAGCGTCCCTCTAGCTTTATGTAGCAGTGTTTCCAACATTTAATTCTAGATTCCCCCTAAGGATTTTTTTTTTTATGTTATATCGAAATTGAATGGATAGCTAACTTAAATAGTTAAGACGTACACTTTTTGGTTACAGTAGATTTTGTAAGTCCAACTGGTCGGCCGAGAAAGATAATAATAATTATTATTTTTATTTAAAACTATTGCACCTCACATTTAGCGTAATATACAATAGGCAGATTTAATGCTTTATGACATTCTCTACCAGTCAAGATTCAGAATATAATAGAAATAATGTTTTCTTCATTTCAGACACAAGCCAAAAGGGCTACCCAGGGTCCCTAAATGTGAGCATGGTAATAAAAAGCAGGGATATCGTTGTGACGAGTTGTTGATTCAAGATGTAAGCAGATTTCATAGACATTTTTATGAAAGTTGTGATAAAATCAAACAAGATACTTTCTTGCTAAAATATTGCAGTGTTAAGACTCCAAATAAAAAAGGTGGCTGTAACAAAAGGAAACAAACTATTACATATTTAATACCTAAAGCAGAAAATACGGAGCAAGGACGAAAAATAAAATTAATCAAGGTGTGTCAAAAATTTATGACAAAAGTTCTCGGTATATCTAAAGATCGTATTCAAAGGATATGCAAACAACATTTAACGACAATGTCACTGCCAAAAGAAAACCGTGGAGGAGATAGAAAGTCTAGCATATATGCTGGTTGCACGGAATCTGTTACGAAGTATATAAAGGACTTGAAATCAGTAGAATCACATTACACACGAGGGAGATCTAAAGTTCAATATCTGAGCAGTGACCTCAGTATACGCAAACTGTGGAGAACTTACAATAATACACATGAAGAGTCAGTAAAATATGAGTTTTTTCGACGCATTTTTACAACCAAGTTTAATTTAAGTTTTAAAACACCAGCCACAGATGCCTGTTCAAAGTGTGCCGAGATGAAGCAACTTATAAAAACTGAAAAGGTCCAAAACCGTAAAATTCTTTTGATGGCCCAGTTACGGGTGCATAAACTTCGATCAAAATGGTTTTATAAAAACCTTGGATTGCAAAACAATGACGTGATAACCTTTACATTTGACTGCCAAAAAAATTTACCAGTACCGAAGTTGCCAGACCAAGCCACTTACTATAGCCGACAGTTGTATGTGTACAACTTTACAATTTGTCAAGGCACGTCTCGTGCTAAACAAAGTCCGAGCAATACATTTATATATACTTGGATTGAGTCAGAAGCTCCAAAAGGATCCAACCAAATAGCGTCTGCAGTCTATCATAGACTCATAAATACAGAGTATCCAGAAAACGTGTATCACATACGTCTCATGTGTGATGGGTGTGGGGGCCAAAATAAAAACACAATCTTGTTTGGCATGTTGGCTTACTGGCTCAAAGTGAAGGCCCCTAATCACATACAAAAGATTTCCGTGATATTTCCGATAGTCGGACATAGTTTTCTTCCGCCTGATCGGATTTTCGGGAACATTGAAAGGCAAATAAGAAAAAATTAGATCATATTAGTACCGAATGAATATTTTGAGCATTTCGCTGTATACGGAACTGTTCTGCGGTTGGGTCACGAATTTCAATGTTATGATTGGAAACAATCAGTGAAACAAACTCTGAAACCACCTGGGTCTTGGCACTTTGGTTTTAAGCAGACAAAATTATTTACAATGATGAAAAGCGGCAACGGTCGTATTGTTGTGAAAGGAGAGAGTCAGTACATATCACAAAATGCTAATTATGGCAGTATATTAAAGAAAAACAAAACCTTGGTCAACACGAACCCACCAATGATTGGTATGGGTCATCCAGTTAAGCCTGCTAAACTTAAAGACGTGCAGGCTCTCCTTACAAAGCATTTTGGTGAGCAATGGCAAAACCTTGAATTTTTGCAATTTTTTGTGGCCTTATTAAATCAGGATCCAGCCTTTGAATCTCCAACAGCTGATGATGAGACTGATAATGAGTCAACATTGATGGAAGAATCTGAAGACATCAGGGTGTAAAGCAATTTTGCTCTTTGAGTTTTCGTCAAAAAATTGTTTCAGATTTCAAGTACGAGTAAAGTTGATGTTACATGATTTTGTATGATTCGATAATTACATTTTTGCTATTAAACTTTTGCATAACTAGCTAACTTATTTTTTTACACTAACAGAAACCTCTATGTTAAATATCAACTTTCAAAACTCGCTAAGTTAAACTTTAAATTACGATTATTAAAAGTTTTTGATAATAATCGTGGTTTATTTCTGATCTAAAGACGACACTAATTACCCATTCTTCAGGGTGAACTCATTCAAATTACTGGCAACACCAATAATGTCGTGTGACAGTTTTTTCTATTTTACTCGAAATTATGATGTAGAAACTTAGCTGTGTTTGCAAGTGTACTACTTAATTATGTGAGCGGTCTAAATCACAATAATGTGACAGGAGGGTTACTAATAAACGTTCTGAAGCCCAATTCCCGTAACTAAAAACGTTCAAAATCTAGTCGCAATCTATCAGCGACAATCAAATGTCAAAAATATTAGGAAATTATAGGTATTTTTGACATATTGAGACTGCGATCAGACTGTGAATTACCCGTTATATTATTTTACGTTATGCTGTGAATGTTCTTAAAATTACGAGAATTGCCCCTCAGGTGAATAGTTACACACCGATTTCTCTTCTTCAGTCGTCAGTAATTTGACTTTCGAAAGAAGTCAAAGCGTTGTGTAACTATACAGACGCTATACAACATTTATTAATTAATATAGGAGGTTAGTAATTAATATAGATCTATAATGTAATTAAAACAAAATTAAAACTGGGTAGCAATATTGTTATATAGATAATTTTTAGAAAAATACTATGGGACTACCAGGAGAGCACCACCGGCGCCTTTTCGGCGCCGCGCGTCGACTAACCGTCAAGCCGCACCAGCGCCCTTTCGGCGCCGGTGACTCGCGCGTTTCACGCACGGATAAAATTGTCTTATATCGGCTGTGGGTAGTTTTACTCTATGGTATGGAAGATATTCTCGTCAAATAAATAATTCTAAACCAAAAATAATCGTATGGCAATTTTTGTGAACGCAGTCACAAACGTACCGCGCCATCGGAATTCTCGCGGGGCTCGAGCGTCGTTGACGTCATCGCGTATTAGGCGCCCGTAAATGAGTATGATTGCTAACCTAATTAAATATAGGTAGTATTCTACCAAAAGACAAAAAGTTTTTATCACAAAGCGCAAAATTATACTGGTCACATACTTTTGCTGAACATTGATTTAAAAAATAAAATAAATAACCCTCCTTTTTTGGATTCGCCGCAGTCGGGGCAGAATGAACAAATGAAAATCGCGCGCGCGGATAGCTTTCTTTTGTTTTATTTATCAGAATTTCCAATTTTTGTTTACGATCTACTCGAAATGCCGTCTAGTAGTGATAGTGGAGATTTGATGACGCCGCCAGTGGCACCTCGGGAGCTAGTCGCCTCTGTGCCTGTGCCTTTGGCACCACAGCCTTCCCCTAGCGCAGTGCCAATAGCACAGACACAGCAAGTAATCTCTTCTGCATTGTCTCAAACCATTATTAATCTCCCTGGCAAAAGTATAATATTGAGTTTTAATATTATTTATTATTTGTAGCCTTAGTTGTCCTACTTAGCGTTGCCGGAGGGAAATATTCCGAAATATTCCCGTCGTATTATTCCCCAAGTATTCAGAATTATTCCGAAATATTCGCAATTATTCGTCGAGAAGCATTACAAGGAAAATATCTAGCCAAGTACATGTTCGGTCACACACAGAGTAGACCGCTGCAAGTCTCGGGGCGGGTGTGCCATTTCCACGTGCAAGTGAACGCGAGCGCTTCGCCGCATCCACAGAACACATATACTCCTAGCGGAGGCCGCGTCTAGCGACATCGCCACATCTGGTACTTATTGGATTATCCATTAAAGTTTGACTATTGACCGCTAGATGGCGGCACAGTTACCATTGCTTACATCGACCAATAATAGCTCTTCCAGGTGTTTTTTTAATAATTGTAACAATTTTAATATAAACTTCACATAAAAAATTGTCTTTTATTTTCCTTGTAGGTATAATTTAAAGCACTATGTATCGTTCGAAAGTGCGATTCCCAACTCGTGTGTATTAAGATTACGGCCCTCGGCTGCGCCTCGGGCCTCAAACTGCACCCTCGTTAGTAATCGGTCACTTTCTCCCCTCGGTGAACACTAGTACGATTTCAAGCTCTTTCAGCGAGTAGAATTTTTATTCCCCGCCTTGTGAATACATTAGCCACGTTGACGTGGGATTCAATCGATTGGTTTCCGGATTACTACATAATTTATTACAACTTTGTTGCAACATAATACTCGATTGTATCTCGTGGGAAAGAAAAAGAAGTTTGATGAAGATTTCTAATAAAAATATTATTTTATGCTCAACACGTTGTACATACCTAAAGCAAATAAAAATCCAATTATACCTATACTTAGGTACCTAACTGACTAGAAATCATATATTAGCAATCTATCCATAGATATACATAGGTACCCCTAAATACAGTCACACACCAGCGGGGTTAAACAGAAGATGACTGTTTGTGTGAAAATCCTTAATTTTTAGGATTCCGTGGCCAAATGGAACCCTTATAATTTCGTCATGTCCGTCGATCCGTTCGTCCCGATGTCACAGATTCATTTTATTACTCGGAGACTATTTGCACAATATCGATGAAAATCGGAAAGAAGGTGTATTCTGTGCACCGGTAAACAATAGTCCTTTTCAAACCTCGGTAGGTTGAAAATTTACAATTACCTTGGTTTTCGGTAAAAAAAGAAAACTCGTATTTTAGGGTTTTGTAAAATCCTATCCCAAAAGGGGTCAAAGTAGGTATATAAAAAAAGTGATCAAAGTTTGTAGGGGAAAGTTCAAAATCCACGCTGGCGAAGTCGCCGGCAAAGTGCTAGTTAAATAAAATGATCTGTATGTAGTTTAGTTACACAATTAGTAAGAAAATGTAGTGGATTTATAAAGGCTTTTAGGTTCTGTTGTACTTAGCTTAAATTAGCCTTTAGGTACCTATAACGGAATTTATTATAAAGGTACTCAAGAACTGGGGACAACCACCACCTCTTCAGGTGAAAGCTCCATGTAGCCCGGGAAATTCAAATTTTCTTACGATTTTTGCAATTTGTAAATCAGTATTAAATTATATATTGATCAAAATATGATTCGCGACCGTTAAAAATATGTATTCACAGAATTATAGTAATAATTAAAGTCATCAACACAACTCTTTGAATGACTATTTCATGAAATCTTGATAATTAGGATTATACAAACTTATGGAGTTTTATTACTGATTTTGATGACTATAAGTCCGTAAGTTCATATTTGTTACGGTCGCGAATGATACTTTAATCAACATACAACTCAATACTGACTTACAAATTGCAAAAAATATAAGAAAGTTTGAATTTCGCGGGCTACCTGGAGCTTCACCCACAGACTAAGTAGTACTCTTCCTCCATAAGAGTAAGTTACTTCAGTGCGAGAGCAGTGGTGGCCCAGTGGTAACGGCCCCGACTTACGAGCTGTAGATCGTAGGGTCGAACCCAGGCAGGCGCTTTAGTTTGTGTAAATAATTTCATCACAACTGTTCTCAAAACGGTGAAGGAAAACATCGTGAGGAACCAGGCATGTCCTAGAACCAAAAATTCAAAGACATGTGACTTCTACCAACCCGCACTGGGCCCGCGTGGTAGATTACAGCCCACTCCCTCTCACAGAGAGTAGGCCTGTGTCCCAGCAGTGGGAACATTATAGGCTGATTATGCAGTGTGAGAAAGAGATGAAGCTATGCAGGACGCATACCTCCATTTCTTTTAATAGGTACTGCTTAAGAGGTGGTACTGTTATGACACCTCCGTTGTTTCCGCTTGCGGTTTACGTTGAAAATAATGAAGTAAGTCTGGGCATAGTAAAAAGAGAGGAAGTACGTTATCTTCATACAAACGCACCGCGCGCGGCTTGTATGTGTGCGCCAAAGTATCTATGCGTCGCCGCACGCACACTTAAACAAATCTCGGCCCGTTTCGCAGTGCGCCAGTCGGGGCTAACATCGCACGAGGTTCGCGCGTCACGGCTTTTCGGCACCGCTAAATGAATGGAAAATGTGTGATAATCGCAGGAGAACGTATTGCTGTGTGTTTGGGTGTCTTAATAATTCATCGATTCCAGAATTGTCTCTGTTCAAATTACCTATTGAACAGGAAAGAAGGCACTTTTTCTAGCATATCATTAATTTTACTTGATGATGAGATACCTACTTACTTATTTTTTGTTGTATTAGTTTTCTATCAGACAGAGGAAGTAGGTAGGCCTACATTCCCACTAGAATGTACTAGGTACTTTTGATCTATCAATTGATTTGCCGCTATTGCTTTGTTTATGTTTAGTCATGCCGATTTCTCAGTACCTATTGTAGGTATAGTAACTAAGTACCTACTTACAGTTATAAAATCGTACTTAAAAAATAAGTAATTGACTAATTGTGAATCAGATAAATAGAGCAAAGTTCGAATCACCTACCGTTTACTCGTGCTCATCACCGCCCCGCGCCGCCCGTCTGCTGGCCCGTCGCTCTTTCTTTCATCGTGAAAGGTTTCATCATCGTTTAGGTACCCAGACAATACAAGTAAAAATACAACTTCTCGACCCTTGCCAATTTATTGGCACTGAATTAAAATTTAACTAAAAGTGACAACCCTGAGACAGTAGGCAATTATATCGCGGATTGTGCCGGAGATAACCTACTTCCTCTCTTTTTACTATGGTCTGGGCCCTAGATTTTCCAGTCTTTTGTTGTTATTGCACGAGTTTTATTATTGCAGCTCTGTAACTAGTTAGGTACGTAGATGCCAACGACCTAGCCATAGTATAAAGAGAGGAAGTAGGTTATCTCCGGCACAATCCGCGATATAATTGCCTACTGTCTCAGGGTTGTCACTTTTAGTTAAATTTTAATTCAGTGCCAATAAATTGGCAAGGGTCGGGAAGTTGTATTTTTTACTTGTATTGTCTGGGTACCTAAACGATGATGAAACCTTTCATGATGAAAGAAAGAGCGACGGGCCAGCAGACGTGATTCGAACTTTGCTCTATTTATCTGATTCACAATTAGTCAATTACTTATTTTTTAAGTACGATTTTATAGCTGTAAGTAGGTACTTAGTTACTATACCTACAATAGGTACTGAGAAATCGGCATTACTAAACATAAACAAAGCAATAGCGGCAAATCAATTGACAGATCAAAAGTACCTAGTACATTCTAGTGGGAATGTAGGCCTACCTACTTCCTCTGTCTGATAGAAAACTAATACAACAAAAAATAAGTAAGTAGGTATCTCATCATCAAGTAAAAATGATATGCTAGAAAAAGTGACTTCTTTTCTGTTCAATAGGTAATTTGAACAGAGACAATTCTGGAATCGATGAATTATTAAGACACCCAAACACACAGCAATACGTTCTCCTGCGATTATCACACATTTTTCATTCATTTAGCGGTGCCGAAAAGCCGTGACGCGCAAACCTCGTGCGATGTTAGCCCCGACTGGCGCACTGCGAAACGGGCCGAGATGCGTTTAAGTGTGCGTGCGGCGACGCATAGATACTTTGGCGCACACATACAAGCCGCGCGCGGTGCGTTTGTATGAAGATAACGTACTTCCTCTCTTTTTACTATGACCTAGCTATAGGTACTCCTACCAACTAGCACGGAATTTGTTATTCATGACTGTTCTTATTTTAATTGCATTGCTAACCACCTAAACTTAGTATAGTCTATGTACTTTAGATTAACATAAAACTCTACAGATGTATTCTAACATTTACATCTCTTTGTCATGTTAATATTAGGCAATTAGGTAGTGTGTTTTGTAAACGTCTTGCCATAACGTCTGATTTGACACCTAGCTTTTAAAATTCAAATAATATTCTCTAGGTTTGTGATGACAACAACAGTTTTACAAGCAAACGCTACGTAGATCTAAATAAAATTTGTGCGAGATAACAAAGCATGACAAGATTTCTTTACCTAGGGACTCTACCAGATTTCAGCGTCAGATCAGGTGGTTACATATCGAGCCTACAAACCTGCCAAGCAGTACTGCACACAGATGGAAGGCTTAGCACATTGAATGCCGACTACGGATATATCCGTATATGGTTTCTATGCAGGACGCCGACTACGGATAGATACGTAGGACTTCTATACGAGTTTCAATAGAATCAACAAGTACCAAGGATGCCGAATCTACGTAATTATACGTATACGTACTTATACGTATACCGACACCCAGGCTGCTTTTTTTGCTGATGCCATATACGTATATATCCGTAAATAGACAAATGTATGGTGGCCACCAACTTTGGCCGTATATCCAATTTCGGCATTCAATGGGGGTTAAATTACGTCCTTATTTATTATCATTGACCATTTTTATTTTAGTTCAAAGACTAACCATAGGTACACTACAAGCCAAGCTCGCGGCATTTTATTTTATAACACAAGGTCAAATTAAATTCGCTAGCGAAACTCCGTAGACGTGATGGGTCGATAGTTCGATACCCATCTCGTCTACAGAGTTTCGCGTTTTTATCTAAACACGATAAAATAAAAGAAAAAGAT
This sequence comes from Fissipunctia ypsillon, assembly GCA_947568875.1. Classification (NCBI taxonomy): domain Eukaryota; kingdom Metazoa; phylum Arthropoda; class Insecta; order Lepidoptera; family Noctuidae; genus Fissipunctia; species Fissipunctia ypsillon. Next base: position 10,591,483 of record OX387644.1, on the reverse strand, counting down.
AGAATATTCTTTTTTGGAAGCAAAGACACCGTCCTGTTAGTAAATGATAATGATAAATGATTTTTCAACACGCTTGCTCGTAAAGTGGCTCTTATTAAACCGCTTTTAGGTTCATAATGCAGTAGTGTTTTAAACACGCTTGCTTTTTACTTTATTTTACCGCACTAGTGCGAAAATACGCGCCAGAGATAACTATTTCTGCCGTCGTAATTAGAAAAGGCACAACTAACATTTTACAAATGTTGAGAAAATCGAGATTAAAATATTTTATGAATTTCGTTAAAAACAACACGTTTAAAATGTGTTTTTTGAAATTGTGTAAATGTAAAAAATTGCGTTTTTTTAGTATGTATACAACGATAGCAATATTATATTTATAATTTTAATGAATATAGTTAATAATTAGCATATTTCTTTTTAACTTAACATAAAAAATAACGTGAAAAGAGCAATATTATGTTTAAAAGGCACATATAACCAAATATGCCTTTTCAATGTAAAATTTTGAGTAAAAATTCAAAATTTTACGATAAAAAGGCATATTTAGTCTATTGTGCCTTTTCATTATAAATTATCAAAATAAATTACATAGGTACTACAGTACTGTAAATATTAGAATGAATTCCTAATATTTATATTTTATACTTTGTAAGTGTATTTTACTGTGTCTGATAAATGTCATTGTATAAGAAATAAAATAAGGCAGATGTAAGAAAATAAAACATTTATTTCAAAAAGTTTACACAAACAAAATTTCAAAAGTACTAACAATTATAAATTATATCAATAATATTGAAGGAGTCAACAGAACAAAAACAGAATTGTTTACTAAAAATAACACTTCAAAATCTCTCTTAGTTAAAAATTAGATAACACAGCCAGTTAGGAACTTCAATATATTTATCAAAAAAAGAAAACGAAGTTTACAAAAACAATAATTATCATAACAATTATGTATCAAACATCTAAGTAGTTTACATTTTTATCACAATCCAATGAATGGAATTAACTTCTTATTACTAAAAATGGCACTATGCGTCTCTCTATCACAATCTTGACAAGGTTACAAAATAGTAGGAACTTTTTATTATCAAAATTAAACAAAAAAATAATTCTAAACCTGAAAATTAGAAACTTCAAAGCACCTAATATTAATTCTCATAATAATTAAATCGACACTAAAGTGAGTATAAAAAATCAGTCGCATTATTTCAATCTTCTTGGTTTTGAAACAAATCGACTGCTCGATCATTTACAGGCAGTTTCCCAAAAAACCCTCCTGTTAGTGGGCATAAGTGGACCAAGCTTTGTGAGTATGGCAGATTTCCTTTCACTGGTGATACCCCTCGGAACAAGCTTTTGTCGTGGAGGTGGTATCCCTTCTTTAATATTTTTTAACTTAAGAAAATCTAGCTCAAAGTATTTGTGAGTACCATGACTGCGTTTATAAAAAAGTAAATTCGATCCTCTTCGAAAATTTGCCTCAGAAATATTATTCATGTAAGCTCGCGGGTTGGAGTTTTTTATTTTATACGTCGAAGAGCAGTCTTCATAATCATAAAAGTCTTGAACTCCCATCTTCTTTACCATGGTGCGAAAGCCAGTATCAGATACAGCTTTACAAAAGTCTTCAAAGTCGTAGATACGCTTTTTTGTTTTCAAAGATCGTTTCACTCTGTGATGGAATTCATCTGCAGCCATAAATGTATGACCGGTCTCCAAGTAGCGTAAAGTTATGGATTCAAAGTTAACTTCTGCAGAATTTACTAAATATACGAGATATGAATAAAGAGACCAGTTTTTATTCTGTGCTGCACAGTTATCCAGCCACAGAATTATATGTTTATGATCTCGGTTTTGTTTGAAAAAGGCCCCAAAGCAGCTAATGATGTCCTCTTTTTTTCGGCCTGATATGGCTTCATGCCATAGGGCTGCAAATGTAAGACCCATGTCATGTACATGTTTATAGCCAATTGGCACAAAACTTTGGTTGAAAACAATAAGGCGCGGGCAAAACATCACTGTTTTGAATTCCTCCATACGGGGTAAGATTATTACCTTTTCTAAATCTACAGCAAAAATGAGGGTGTCAGGGTTATTCTTCTTCTGAGTCTGGTTATCAGCGTCATCTTCATATTTTTTTCGAGCTAAAATATACTTCTCATGGTGTTCTTCGTAACTTTTACACTCCTGGCAATGTCTGTGCCTAATCATTTCTCGCTGAGGGTAGTGTATGATAAATTTTTCACATATCTCACATTCTTCTTGGCTAATTTTGTAAATGAGATGTTAAGTGTTCTTACAAGTTTTCTGTAAAATCCATAAGATACTTGCGTTTGAGGATCAGTTTCACAGTAATGCTTGTACATCATACGTATATTAAGGTCTGAAGGTAAATACTTTTTATTAGGTGCGTGCTCACGTCTGTAGTGTGATATTGCGGGATTAAATGACATTATATGATCCGTGATTTTAGTAGGTTCAATTTTTTTAGGATTCGGATTGTGTCCACGGCCATCAGTAACTGCAGATACTGGAATCAATTCACCGCTATTATAGTTACTGTCAATAACATTTCTTACTGCTTTACAGTTATTTTTGGTGTAGCCTAAGATAGTGAGGAAAAAAGTTTTGCAAACTGGTACTTTGTCACCATTTTCATCCATCAAAAAATATGTTACAGTCTTTTATCGAGTGTAATGTTTACCTTCATTCACATCATTTTAAATAGAAAGGGCATAACTGCCAGTTGTGACTTTTCTTTCTACATTAATTGCTAAAGTGTTCGTATAAAAAATAAAGCACAATTGCCACATAAGCCTTTTATATTTAACGTACGTCACTTATGCCCTTTTCATTAAATATATCAATACTAAAAAGGTGAAATAAAAGTCATATCTCACAATATGCCTTTTTATTGTAATAAAACTTAAAAAATGATGCAGTTGTGCCCTTTATGCTTATGCTATCTCTGTTTATTTTGTAGCTAAAAATCCACAAATAATCAGGCAGATAGGCCTTCTTTTCCTGATTCCGAATATCATTTTGACAAAAAGTCTTAGTTGTGCCCTTTTTCGGTAACACGGCAGATTTACGGACATGTGCGCTTTTATAATCTCATCAAAAAGACTTCATGCCTTTTTATGCCTACTGTGTACATAAATCAAATATGATAAATTAACTTAATATTTCATCAGATTATTTATTTTTGTCAAAAAAATAACATTCTTTCGTGTTCTACATCCAAATAACATACAAAATATTCAGTTTTTAAGCTTTTAATACCTATTAGAGCCGTTGAACACTCGGTCAAAAGTTATTTCTTATCACAAATTATTAGAGCGTGACCGGCATAATTTTATAACTAAACAGAGTCCTCCCGCCGCGTCTGTCTGTCTGAACGCGATATACCTACTCTAAAACTACCGAACGGATTTTCATCCGGTTTTCACCAATGGACGGAATGATTTATGAGGAAGGTTTAGGTGTATAATTCATTAAAGGTTTTGTATGAATTGGCTGAAATATGATGATTGTTGAAGATGTCGGAAAAAAACATGCCAACTGGGAGCTTTCTGGCGTGCGCCGCGTAAACCAATAGAGTATTACGGAACTTAAGGTACTTTAATCCCAGTAGTACGTTCCCGTGGGATATTTTCCCGACATCCACGCGGGTGTAGGCGCGGGCAAAACCTAGTGTAGGTATATATAAAATTCATCAAGGTCAATATGTATATTAAAAAAAAAACTTCAGTATGAAAAAATATTGGAGCAGCTCAATCCCAAGCCTTTTTGTCTAAAAAGGCTTTCTGGCACATCTTAGTATAGTTACTAGTTACTTGAAAATCTGAGATTAGTAGAGTTTACACTTCTGGACACATCTATTGGCCCACCTTAGAGTTTAGGTTTCGATGGCCCCTACCGAAATATGATTGCTAGATTGAACAAAAACTGTTGATGCAGTTTTAAACCTGATACATTTTACCATCTTTTTCGATCGTATTGTTTTAAATTTGAATTCAGAATACCATACGACATGGAGCTACGCCTAACAAGTCGGATATGCGCCTTGTTAAAGGCAATTGATTTTTGAATAAAAAACATGTTTTATCAAATAAAGGTTTAATTTAATAACGCGTGTTGCCTCCATGGGCATCTACCACAGCTCTCATACGATTAGGCATAGAGTTTATCAACCGCTCTATGAAATTTTGAGAGATCATCTCCCATTCCTCTTCTATGGCAGTTTTCAACTCCTGCATCGTCTGGGCAACTGGCTGACGAGCCCTAACACGTCTTTTTAGCTCGTCCCACATGTGCTCAATGGGGGTCATGTCTGGGCTTCTGGCTGGCCAGTCCATAACTGTGATGTTCACATCCCGAAGATATTCCCTGACGATGCCGGCCGCATGGGCTCTTGCATTATCATGCATAAAAAGGAAATTTGGGCCCACATAGTCCGCGTATGGTATCACGTGAGGTTCTAAGCACTCACGAATGTACCTTTCAGCATTTAATGTTGGCAGCCGTGGTCCTGTAACAACCTCAAGTTGAGTTTTGCCGCTCGCGGATATACCGCCCCAGACAGTCCATGAGCCACCGCCATAAGCAACCCTCTCTTCAAAGCAGCATTGTGCGAAACGCTCTCCCTTACGTCGGTAGACCTTCTTCCTTCCATCATTGCCATGTAACACAATTTTAGACTCATCAGAAAAGAGTACACGGCTCCAATCTTGCTGTGTCCAATTTAAATGACTGCGTGCGAAATGAAGGCGCGCTGTTCGGTGGGCTCGCGTTAGTTTGGGCCCATTAGCTGGCTTGTGTGGTACCATATCGCGTTCTTTTAACCTTCTCCGAACAGTTCGAGCGCTCACAGATACTCCGTGGAAGTCGCGAAGTTGGTTTTGTATCTCAATGGAGGTAAGGTGACGATTTCTCAAGCTGGTCGTCACGATGAATCGATCCTGCCTTTCAGTTGTGACCCGAGATCGTGGCCTTCCTTGGCGATGAACAAACCCGCCAGTCTCTAGGTACCTCCGATAAACATTTCGGACCGCAGATCGACTTAAATTAAGTTGAGCACTCACGTTTCTTTGGCTGTGTCCGGCCTGAATAAGTGCCACAGCTTGGGCGGCGACTTCAGGTGAAGTATCCATAGATTATTGATAGAACCTCACCTTAATGTTAAGAATAAGTAATGTTTGTTGCAAAACCAAAGATATCAATCACTTTTTCAAGAATTAAATCCAAGTAAACCAATAAAACCAAGTTTTCTTAGTATTCGATTGTTTGATATCAACAAACAGGCTCCAAATTTTCTTTTGTTTCTTTAAATTCTGTGTTCGAAATTCAAAAAAAGACTATTGAATGAAATTGTGAATGTGCCAGGTTCAAAACTGCATAAAAACTTTTTGCTCGACCTAATATAAAATTTTAGCTAGGACCAAACGAAACTGAAAATACAAGGTGGGCCAATAGATGTGTCCAGAAGTGTATAATAGACATCGATCCTACCCATTACGTCTGCGTAGTTTTGCTGGCTAATTAAATATGAACTTGTGTAAAAATTACGCAATAAGGTAATTGAACTGTATGTAGGTGTGTTCATAGGTAACTTCAATTATTATTATTATTTTAGGTCTTTGACATATCTCGGGACCCTGGGGTCCCGGACCTTTGGAAGGCGCACGAGGGGCCGAAGCCAACTCGCAGAGGCCCGTTAGACGCTTTCAATGAAAATGAGGCAACAACCGACGATTATCCCTGTACGCACTATGCCAGTGCACCCAAGGACAACCCCCGGTTGGTGTAGGACTATTGCAGGATATGGAAACAAAAATAATTATTGGGCTATGGGCTTGGGTGGCTAAAGTAGACTCGTTATCTAAAACTATGGAAGGACTACGGCCCCTGAATGACCAATGTTTTATAAATACAATACACGGATAAAATGGCTGGGGCTGACTTGTACACTCAATAATGGGCCCCCGGAAACGGTCGCTAGCACATAGTGTCGTAGCGACAAGGGGGCAACATGTCCTGAGGTGCTTAACAGGAGTGGAGAGGTATTCCACGGCTATCAGGACAACCCCGGAAATACGGTCAAGACCCCTACTAGCATCTTACTGGAATACTTCCTTCCTCCGAGCACGTTTGCTCTTGCGAATCTCTACTCAAGCCGGCCAATAAAGGCAAGAATGAGGTGGGAGGTCAGTTCCTCGTCAGTGTTCTGCACTGCAGGGCAAAGGCCTCCCTACTCTTTCCACTTCTCCCTTTTTAAAGCTGCTAAGGACCAGTTCTTGTTGAAGGAGTCCAGCTCATCCCGCCATCTCCGTCTGGGCCTGCCGCGATGTCGCTTGCCATTAAGAGGGACCCACTGGGTCGTAAGTTTGGCTCATTGGTCGTCTGACTTACGGTAACTTCAATACCTACATTTTATTGTCACGATTCCTTCGTGACTCGTTCAGGCTTAATTGCATTTATTATTTATGTGGCTGAGTATATAATAACTATGTTCTTACTATTAATAGTATCTATGGTAGCATTGTATTATTGTAAACATGAAATAATAAAGGTGTGGATTTAATCATATACGTAAATGTTTTGCTTGAGGTAAATAAACTCAATTAATCTGTGTCTATTTTACATACATGCTTTAGATGTAGTAGGTATATTGCTGATCCACTAACGGCCGAACACAATAACCTATTTTAAGTAAAAGACAGCTGCTATTGATGGTAGACAGTATAAGTATAAATCTATGTGTCCTTATGTCAGGCCGGTAAGATTCCATAATCTCATAAAGATTATTGGGACGTTAAACCATAGATACGTAGATAGGTTTTTCTATTTCCAGTATGCCAAAACTGGTGATAGATAGGTTATTGGGGTCGGCCGTAAGACTTTACGCTTAATGCATCATATGTAGGTATAAGCCGAGTTACAAATTACTCCTGCCTGGAAAACCAGCAAGAATTTAGTTTTGATTGAAACACTATACATAATTATATGAAAATCATGCCTGCAGTAGGTATATTTTTCATGTGTCTGGTCTTTCTATTTTCGAAGAACAAACGAACCTCAGGTACCTACCAACTTATAATTTATTGCTCATTCTACATTTGAAAATATGTAAGTATATAAATGTTGAAGAAATTGGTATGGAAGTGCTGTTATAGAACAGCGGGGCTGGTGCGTAACACACTTGCAGTAGGAATCGGTTTCATTTTGACAGTTCAACAACATTCATTGCGTTATTTACGTTGTTGAGCAGATACATTTTTCGAACATATGAACCAATGGATTAGCAATTTGCTTCAAAATCATTCAGATTGTGATTGATAGTGTATTACGTAATTAAGGTACAGGTCCTGCAATTAATGATTGACTCATCACATAACCTGTTCAATCAGTCTGCCTAGCCTTCTTCCAACTATATTGGGGTCGGCTTCCAGTCTTACCGGATGCAGCTGTATTACATGGAGCGACTGCCTATCTGACCTCCAGAACCCAGTGACTGGGTAATACGATACCTCTTGGTAAGACTGGTTGAAAGACTTTCGGGCTTCTGACGATCCGTAACTACTGTAAAAGATCCACGAATGACAGCCGGGACCAACGGCTTAACGTGCTTTCCGAGGCACGGAGGAGTCTCGGTATGTGAAGATGGTCGGGTGGTGGATGGGTATCCACGAATCAAACCCGGCAAGCGTAGCTTAACCTAATGGATCGGCCAGAGCGGCAGTTAATACTTAGCCACGAGCGCCTCATCACATAACCTGTTCCGGACTCTAAAATGCTTACCTGTGTCCTACAATCCAAACCTTGGGATGAGAACGCTGAAGTGAAGAAGACATAATCGTCACAAATAGCTTGCTTGTTGTATTAATTACCTATATTTTCAAGGTATGATGTACAGATATCGACCCATCTTCTGCAATAATATTTTGCGAAAATAAACATAAATATGCTAAACTTTTCCTAATTATCTAGTCTTGTCAATAGCTAAGGTCGACTAGTGACGCAGACGCAGTTACCAAACTACTAATCCGCGCGGTAATTTTGCAATCTGTGGTTCTACAAAGGTGGTAAGGTAGGCACTACTTAGGTCCTGTTTTATTTATTTACATGCAAATAAACGATTTTGATTTGATGGTAATTTGCAAAAACCTTTTATTTATTTTTTCTTTATTTATAATTCTTAATTACTACATAGGTACAAGATAACACTAATATAAATATATATATATATATATATACAGTGGATTTCGGGTATAACGACAATGAAGGGACCACTCTATTTTCGTCGTTATATCCGGAAGTCGTTACAGGCAAAGGTAAAGAGATACAGACACGTACACATGTGTAGTTTATATTCATTTATTATTGAAAATATTTGCACACATAGTTATTCACCGGTACATTTAAAAAAATGTGTAATATTAGTTTGCTTCAATTTATTTTTTTGTGCTAGTGTACGCTGTAGGGTGTATTCTATTTTCATTACTTCTTCAATATCTATAATATCCTTTCCATCACCAAATAAACAGTATCTTTTAAGCTTTGTTACAACACCTAACACATCCTTAGTTGTAGGAATCTCACCTTCCTTGCAATCTTCTTCTTCCTCCTCATTTTCCTCATCTTGCGTCGTATGTGATGGAACAACAGTTTCAACAATTTCACTATCGGACAAATCGCTAGTAGTGATAAGTTGACTGTCAATATCAACATATGTTGCCCAGTCCGCAACATTTGTTCCGCTTGATGATACTGTAGTCAGTTGTGCCAATGGTATGTCCAATTCATCATCGGAGTCGTCGTCAATTGTTGTGATAGCCGAAGATTTACGGAACCCAGCGTGTAGAAAACACTTTTTGATCGTATCTGGAGTCACCCGAGCCCATGCCGTAGTTACCATTTCAATGGCATCTAAAATATTAACGGAAAACGGGCCTGCCGAGTTTTCAATGTCGTTCATCATTTTCTGTACTAAAATCTTCCTATAATGACTTTTGAGGGTTTTAATTATCCCTTGATCAATCGGTTGAATCACTGATGTAGTGTTTGGTGGTAAAAATGCCAGTTTTATGTTGGTCAAATTCTCTATTTTAGGATGATCTGGGCAATTGTCAATAAATAAAATGATCTTCTTTTTGTTATTTCTTAACTGGGAGTCCCATTTGCGTAGAACTTTTTCGAAAATCTCTGAAGTCATCCAGGCCTTTTTGTTTGCTTCGTAATCAACTGGCAAAGATTTAACATTTTTGAAACATCTGGGTTTTTTTGCCTTGCCTATGACCAATAATTTTCTTTTTTCCCCTGCCATACTTGATGCAACAAGCACGGTGATTCTATCTTTTGATAATTTTCCACCAACGCACTTTTCCCCTTTAAATTTCAAGGTTTAATCAGGAGTTAACTTAAAAAACAAACCTGTCTCGTCAGCGTTCCATATTTGGCTATCAGTATAACCTTCAGTCAATTTTGGGAAAACTGTTTTTAGCCAGTTGTCACAGTCACTTTGCGATACACTAGCGGCTTCTCCACAAACTTTGCCTACTACAATATCGTGTCGTTGACGAAATCGGTATATCCAGCTTTCCGAACACTCAAAATCCATTTTTCCAAACAGTCTGCCAAATTGATTAGCCTTTTCTTGCAGCAGACGACCGCTCAAAGGTACGTTTTGGCTTCTTTGGGCTTTGAACCACATTAGAAGGGCATTTTCGATATCTTGATGCGTCGGTTTGCGGTTTTTCTTAATTTTTAAGGATTTGGATTCAAAGCATTCTAATATTTTATCACGGTTTTTCCACATCGTAGATACTGTTGAATGGGAAACTTTGTACTCTTTGCACAAATCAGCATTGTTTTCACCGTTTTTCAATTTTGAAATGATTTCCGCCTTTTCTTTAACAGTGAATGTGCGTCTAGCAGCCATACTTATTCAAAAGTTTACTAAACCCAGTTGCTACTCAGAATATCACTTTGTAACTGAACCATAAAAGCTCCGAAACGTACACGCTTCCCCTACCTACTTAGTTGATATCTATAAACAAAAGGTAAAGGTCTCCACACTTGCTGACCATCTGTGTGCAATGGATGTAAACAAAAGATAAGAAATGTTTGTGAAAGAAAAAAATCTTTGTGTCTTTGGCGGCCGACTCCGGTCGCAATATCTGCATGGGATTTCTAGGAATTTGTTACAAATGATTCATTAAAAACAGTCGCTACACCCGAACTCGGCGTTACATCCAAAGTCGCTATAGCCACATGAATTTTGTACTAAAGTATGCTTTAAATTCAAGGGACTTAGATTTAACGTCGCTATAGGTAAATGGTCGCTACAACCAAGGTCGTAATAAATGAAATCCACTGTATATATATATATATATATTATGTACAAGTATACAATAAAAAATAAAAAAGGGGGAAGAGCTCATTGGGCATCGAAAAATTCGTCCGCATCGCTGTCAATGGGAAAAGTGCCCAAAACGCTGGCAGCATTGCCACGCTGAATGGCAATGCTGATTCTTTGGGCTAAAAATAGGCCACAAAACCTTTTATTGTTTTGGTTTTCCTTTCGTTAGCAAATCATATTTTTTATACACCATCGCACCAAAAATAATTCGCTTTTTTACGAGCTTCCATTCCATTCCATGGCATTATTAGGTGGGTGTCAAAAGAGGATGTGACTCCTAACTATTGAGCTTAATTTAGTCCCAATGTAACAGTGTAATGTCCCAGTGTAACTTAGAAAAGGATTAACTTGGCACGGCAGCTTTAATCTGTCTAGATAACCCGTACTGACGCAAATGACTGGACAACTTTGTTATGATTGCGCAACAAACTTTATTCTGCATATTTATAAGATTGTGGCCACAAATATTATTAGAAGGTTGTTATTACCGCAGTTTGCTCATCTGCATAAAAGTCGTCACGCAGCTACCATCATCTTCCTAGCCTTTTCCCAACTATGTTGGGGTCAGCTTCCAGTTTAACTGGATGAAGCTGAATACCAGAATTTTACATGGAGCGACCGCCTCTCTGACTTCCACAACCCAGTTATTGGGAAATACGATAAGTACCCCTTGGTAAGACTGGTTGTCAGACTTTTTCAGATTCACACTCCTATGTAGGTATAAAATCAAAATTCGTACAGAAATATTTTTATTATTTTGTATAAGTAGGGGAAACCGGGGAAATCTGGAATAAAACCTTAGAAAAAACAAGGTAATGAAAAAATCAAAAGCCATGTATTAGTTTAGCCAAAAAAATATCTTGTAACAACTATAATAAGTATCAGGGGCGTAGCCTTCATACAACCCGCTTCCTATCGGCTTCCCTTCAATCACTCTTCTTATTGCCAAATGATTGAATTCACATGTGTGTGTTACTGTATATCACATCACATCGCATTACACAATTATATTTAATATCAGTTTAATATATCATAAGATTAAAAAGCTACAGCTTTTGGCTGAGATTATGAGAACTGAACAATTTTTTCTTCGGCTTCCCTCTAATGATAATTGTAACTGCGCCACTGTTATGCATTATACCATGTATAATAACTACAATGTTTTTGCAAATAATAAGAATCTGAATCTAGTTTCATTAATGTTCTTTAAATTTAACTTAAAATAATTGTATTAGTTTACTAGTGTAGACGTAGCAATTTATTAAAAATATTAAGAATTTGACACAACGACGAATTCACTACGACATAGGCTTAAAAATGAAAAAAAAAATCGAATGCTCAACTTACGTTTTTTCGTGTTGTTGTCGAGCGCACAAAACCACTGGTCTCGCAAGTACGAGGTCAACTCATCAACTACTGGATGGAACTGGAACGCGATCCGACTAGTTCCGAACGTCTCGCTTGGTGTATTATGCAATGCCCCGACTTCCCCTATGCGTAAGACCATCTCGATATCATAGGCAGGCGCCAGTCCGAATACAGGTTAAATCGGTATCTATGTGGTTTTGAAAGCCATTTACCAAGCGTTTTATAGTATTCCTCTGTAAGGCAAATACCTCTCTTGGCATCTCCAAGATTTTTTTTGAAGTCGGTTGCTTTTTTTTTCTAAATAATTTTTTTTATTTTTCACTTTTTAGTTGTGGTACCTACCCCACACAAATTCGGATACCACTACCTGCTGTAAATACCAGTGACAGGAAGTTATTATAACATCATCCACATAGACTAAGTGGGAAAAATACGTATTACTGAAGCTAACTCAAAAACTCCCCAAGCAAAGTTAATAAAAATATGGGACCACCGCGCAAGCTTCCTCTTACCTCTTAACAAATGAAAAAGAATTTTCAAAATCGGTCCACAATTGACGATGAACATAGAACCTCCTCCTTTTTTAAGACGGTTTAAAAGTAGGCAACGTAACAACGTTGTCTTTTGTAGGTTACCTAGGTATATTTAATGCACCATTCTATGCAAGTAAGGAGAACCAACCTGTTTCATGAGCAGGCAGGTTAAAATGCATATTAGAGAAATCCGATCTCTGTAGCAGGGGATAACGCTAGTGCAGACGTCATTCGCGCTGAATCGCTGGACTGGTTGCGCGGTCATTATAATGTAATTAGGTATGAAAAACAATTCGTGATATTTTATTTGAGAACTAGCTGTGCCCCGCGACTTCGTTCGCGTGGATGTCGTGAGATACACAACATACTAAAATAACAGCCACATTTTAATAAAACTGCCTCTTCCCCCGACCCGTCGTCGCCTACCGTCGCGTTGAATCGCCCGCCCGCGCTATTACTTCGCTTTCGCTTTCGCGTGATGTTAAATAGCCTATACCTATCCTCGAGAGTTGGGCTACCAAATGCAAAAATAATTTTTCAAATCCGACTTTTTCTTCATAATTTCATGAGTTTTAATTTTTTTGAGCGGAACCCTAATTATTAAGAAAAAAGTAGCCTAAGTTACCCGCCGTAACATCAGCTATCTTCCAGTGAAAGTCCCGTCAAAATAGGTCCAGCCATTTCGGAGCTTAGCCGGAACAAACAGACAGACAGACAGACAAAAATGTTAAAAATTGCTGTTTTGTTATAAGAAGCGTTTATAATTTCATATGCATTTACTAAAAAGTTGTTATTTTGACATTACAAACAGACACTTCAATTTTATTTATTTGTATACATGTATAGATGACGACTGATGAAAAAATAAATAAAAATAAATATAATTATGAAATTCCAGTTTATTGAAAGAGTAGCTATTTAAGTACTTACCTACGTATTTAATTTTTGTGCTAAAGGTCGTGTTTTCGGTACCTACTCTAAAATTTACTTTGGTAGGTTAGGTCTAGCATTAATATACTTACTTACACATCAAAATTGACCAATGACCAACCAACCAGACCAATGGACCAATGGGGATGGGGGATCAATTACATTTTTAACTATAAAAAAATATCCAATATATATTTACCAAATCTAGTCTTCCAGACTGGCTTCTTACTTTAATTCCTATGTTTAAGTTAACAATTTATCCCTATACTTTGTAGACATTAAGAAAAATTGCAATTTTTGCCAATTGTGGGAAATTAACCTAAGTTAATGTCGTCAATTAAATCAAAATGGCAAAAAAAGGCTAAAATGAGCATTTTAAAATTTTTATTGCAAAGATAAAAAAAATAATAATCTGTGTTTCCACCATTGACACGAATCACACAATCACAGCGATTTGGCATGCTTAAAATCAGTTCATCAGTCATTTTGAGGAATGGCCATTCCTGGCCGTGATTCGGTAATTAGTTCATTGGGTACCTAATTAGTTCGTTGGGTAATTAGCTCGCCATGGATAAATCAAAATTAGTCGACATATATGAATCGTCGATTTGACGAAAGATTAAAAGAATTGGTGTCACTCAAAGGACTACTCAGTTTTTTAGTAGGTAACGAAACTTAAAATCGTCGAAATCAAAAGAGTCAAATAAAAAACCAAAATAACAGTAATAAAACCTGGTTTTAATTGTTCTGCCCCATAGATAAATAGACTAGCGTTATAAAAAATGCCCGGTCGATTTGATTATTTCAATAGTTGTTATCACACTGCCCTCTCACATTGGGCATATTTCAAACTGCCCGGGCATTTTTTATAATGTCCTAATATCACTTGGTCCATAACATTATAGAGGCATGAGGAACAGGGTGTAAAGTTCACTCATCCTCCATAGAAAAGGGAGGATCCTCCAGACGGGTGTTGTGTCTAGTGGGCTACTGCCCGACGGTAGATGTCGGGATGTTGTATACGAGTATATGCTAGTCGCGCGGTAAACTCTGATTGCGCGATGCAGGTTTTCGCGTGAATTCAGTGTGACGCGTTCCATTGTGGCGATGTAGATATGCCGCCACATCACTCCCCTCCGGAGACTGGAGGTCGATAGTGGGCAGAGTCGTGTATCTTGCGATGCTTGCCAGGGCCAGTTGAGGTTCCAGTGAGTCGGAACCGGGTGTCGCATAGTTCACGGTGAGTCGGAACTGTCTGCGGATATACCCCCAATGAGTCGGGGTGGCGCTGCGTTATGCTCCAGTGCGCCGGGTTGAGGCTGACTGCTGGCGTCGACCAGGAGAGGTTTGAAGGGCTCTGCTTGTTTGATAGGCCGAGAGTGCAGTGTTCTGTGTCAAGGTTGCTGATGAGGCTGAGGGTGATGACCAGGTATGCGCGGTCGCTGCATGCTCGTGGTCAGGATACCCGTTGAAACCATGGGTGTTGGTTAGCTGTGTGACTCGCCGCTCGAAAGCTCGAGGAAGTGATGTTGATGACGTCACGCTGTAATAGTTGCACGAAGGCTGCGCTGACGTTCATGTTCGGGGTCACCAGTATAGTGGCATGAGGAACAGGGTGTAAAGTTCACTCATCCTCCATAGAAAAAGGAGGATCCTCCAACCAGACGGGTGCTGTGTCTGGTGGGCTACTGCCCCACGGTTGATGTCGGGATGTTGTATATATGCTAGTCGCGCGGTAAACTCTGATTGCGCGATGCAGGATTTCGCGTGACTTCAGTGTGACGCGTTCCATTATGGCGACGTAGCTCTATGCCGCCACAACATAATATTTCCAGGGTTTTTTTTTTCTTGCAAGACGTAGAAATCTAAATTGCAGTCTTCTTGAGGCTTCTTGCTTATTTGTAGCCAAAGCTATACAAAAAACTCATTAGGTCAATTGTTATTATATTATCAGCGAACAGAAGATAATTTATTAAATTAGTTTCTAGAATCCTCTGTCTGTATCTAAAATAATTGTCTACATCGCGCAAACAACTGGAATGTTGCATCATTTTTATTTCTACTTTTATTTTTTTGTAATTAAGTAGTCCGGTTACAGTAAATGACTTGCCTGTATCCGCAGCGGACTGAGATGCACTCAAAAGAAGAGTAGGTACCTACTTATCTAATAGTTCACCCACATTTCGCCAGTGAAGTTGTTATGGGTCCCCGAAACGATCAATTGCAATTGTCAATTTTTACGTGATTAATGCATATTGCTGCGCAAATTGATCGTCTACCAAATGCAATTGAAGCAATTGACAATATTACTAAAATAGAAATTGATGGCAATTGATCGTTTCGGGGCCCCTTTAGTCTTTTGTATTAGGTAGTTATGTAATTCCCATGTGTGTATCTATTGGTAAGTCACCTGCCGCATGTCGGCCGACCAATGAGCCAAACTCACGACGACCCATAGGTACCTAATACGGGCTGGGGTCGGCAACTCGACGTCAAAGCGCGTATTTTGCGTACTGACACGACGACTCATAGGTACCTAGTACGGGCTGGAGTCCGCAACTCGACGCCAAAGCGCGTATTTTGCGTACTGACACGACGACCCATAGGTACCTAGTACGGTCGTCCGCAACTCGACGTCAAAGCGCGTATTTTGCGTACCGACACACACACTACAACCCATTAAATAGATAGAAATAGAAAGAGAGTAGGTAGGTCTTTACCTTGAAGTGGGACACCATAATTTGTTAAAAAAAATATCCAACTCTTTAATTTTGATATGAATGAGCGCCGCAAAACTAAATTAATTCTACCAGTACCTAGAGAGATGTATAGAAATAGTCCGGAATACCGAAGCATCCAAATATACAATAAGTTACCTATAACGTTATTAGTTATATATAAGATCCACAAAAACCCTGTGCATATTTAAATTTAGACTTAAGTCATTAGAAGACTTTTAGAAAAAAGTTATTATACATAGTATTAAAGAGTTTATGGAAGATAAGAAGATAAAATAAAGCACAAATGTTATTTATCCTATCTATGTATAAAATAATTTTAAGTATTAATATCTACGTTACTATGACTTTAATTAATATAAGTTAAATATATACGTTAGAATGAAATATGTATGCAATTTATTGTTAACATAATAACCTAGCTAATTAACCTAGCTATTTTAATTTAAATAATTCAATCGATCTGTCCTAGCCTTTTGCCAACTATATAGGCGTCGGCTTCAGTTAAAAAAAAAATACATTATGTGTAAATTATAAAATTACTTAGCTACCGAAACCATAGGATAAACTGCTTGGCAAGGTACTCATTTGGCTGTCACTGCTGATACCCTCAATCATTGCGATAATATTAATATGTGGTACCTAAGTAGGTACTTATTGTACTATCGACAAAACTAACGCCTTTACACCTTACATTCTTTTTTGTATACACTGATTCATTGAAAAAACCCTGCCCCTACGGTCCTTTGTTTGTGTAAAACAATAGAAAGTCGGAACGGCGCAAAACATTTGCAAGCAAAATTGTTTCAAAATTGGAAAGAGCCAGGCTTTTGTCGAGGGTACGTATTCAATTCGATCATGAAATAAGGAAAATTCAGAGTCCGAAGGGATTTCGTTGTGACTAAGTAGTTTTATAAATCAGCATGCGTAGGAAATTAATTATGAATGGTATAGCAGATAATTTCCTTAAAACTGGTCATAATGTTAATGGGCATTTGGGGAATAGGTACTTATTTTATTTTAGTGAAACAAACATGTTTATTTACAAAGGTGATATCAATTATTGCCACCAGCTCATCATTTTACGAGGAAGAAAATGTGAAACTCATTTAGTTTGTGGTTAGGGGGTTTCTTTTTAATAATGGTCTCATAATTATTACATTTTGAAAATAATAGCGCCTACAGGCAGCAGAAGATGCGGGCTGAAATAAGAGGTCGAGTAGGTTAGGCTGGCAGTAGGTAGATAGAGACCTAGGCGTCGCTGATACACAGAAATTATAAAATCGTTAAAAAAACAGGTACCATTGGAGAAACGAACATCTATACACCGTAAAATATTCTTGCTTGCAGTGCTCTGACGCTATAGTAACGTTTGCTAACAGATGTGGTCATCGTGTGCACGGGATTTTGCTTTCAAATTGGTCAGATGTAAGTTACCTCGATAGTACCAAAACGGGGCTTAACTTTTGCTCTCGTTTACCACACTATTTAATTAAACTAGCCGATATATGTCATTTATTTTTAATGTAAATACCTACCTAAATGACTAAATAAATGAGTTTGGTAAAGGACAAGGAGTATATTTTTTGCAGTGTTTGTATTACGCGCTCCAAACATTTTGATGTGTCTTAACTTTGCGATAATGAGTTAGGTATGTACCAAATTCATATAATATGGAGTATACATATGCAACAGTCAGTATACCTACTTAATGATAAATAATTATCTATGTTTTGTGAAACCCGTTTTAGGCCAGAGGTTATTATGCCAATAACCTAACCGGTTCGTTGGGTTCTCAAAAAAAATCGTAACTAAATCCTATAAAACTAGGTGGTATCATATCTAGTATGGTGATGTAAAGTCATCTGCAGAGCATATAACCTACCTACCTACCTTACGAAAATTCTTCAGTTCTATTACAATGCTTTGAAAAAATCTATGCAATTAGCAGGGGCGTAGCGTTCATACAACCCGATTCTTATCGGCTTCCCTTCGGAACAACCACTCTTCTTAGTATCTACTATTGCCAAATAATATGGTACACCTGTGTGTGTAACTGTGTATCACATCACATCACATTACATACTTTTATTTAATACCAGTTTAATACTAAAAAAAACTAAAAACCTTCAGTTTTTTGTTTGAGTATATGAGAACTGAAACAATTTTTCTTCGGCTTCCCTCAAGGTACAAATCCCTATTCTATTTCTATAGTTAACATATAAAGAAAACATTAGTCGCCACCACAGCCAAGTCACTTCACAACATGCTTATCTACTTATCTAATCTATGTAGCTTACATAGGCATGTTGTACGGTAACAATGGCTAAAATTAGTCGAAAATATCGATATGACGAATAACAGCAATAAGGCATGGGCTAAGAAAACTCACCGGCGACCGCCTGAACCAACAAACCCAGGTAAAGTTACGACAAACCAGGTAGCTCACCAAGTTTTACTGAATAGTCTGGCCCCAAATAAACGTTCTTGGTGGGTTTGGTAATGTTGGCCACATTACTTAAACTACCTCGATGTGATGTGGAGCTGTGGCGCAAACTATGTTCCACCTCCTATTCTGCCCTCTGTACCACAAAAACTGCAGCCATACCGACGTGTGCGCTGCCACAGACGATGCTGTGGAAGTGGCGAAGTTCTGGAGCAACATTTAATCAAATCACAAGTCATTTATTCAAACTAGGTTGCGAATCAACACTTTTCGAACGTCAAAATTATATAAGACAGTCTCCCAAAACGCCCGCCCTTCACCACTTCCTAGTGCTTTAGCTGGGAAGAAGTGGCGCAGCAAACTCCCCAGCAGCACAGCTGTCTGTTCAGTTAGAAAAACTTGATTCTATGCAATGGTATGCAAAATAATTTACATGAAAGTACCATCGACACGATTAAGACCATATCATAACATCTCGCCTATAATCCCCAAAGGGTTGGGCAGAGATGTACTATATTAAAACACACCCACATTTATGTAGTTCTGTTAAGTAGTAGTAAGGTGTGTTGACTGTGTTGTTGTGTTTGGTATGTTCAGAATAATACCAGCCTATTTCTGTACCACTGCAGGGCATAGCCTCTTCTTATATAGAGAAGGAACGAGCATTGATCATGATCACCACGCTTGTTCAAGACGGCGATTTCAGAGTTACATTAACTATAACCAGCCGATTTATTCTGTAAACATCACACCGTGAGCACTTAGGTGAAGTGAGTTTGAAGTGAGCTAGCCCTAGTAGAGTAAGGTGGGATGACAGTTCACATCACGCTCACTACACCAAAATTTTCACTGTGGGATCTTTGTACAGAATAGCACCACAGAAATCGAATTCGAGATCAAAAATGTAAACAGGTGTTGCCAATTTTGCCTCAATTATGCAGTTTGCCAAAAGGTACTATAACATAGTGCTAAAATTGTAGGCATATCTTAAACAGGTAAAATATAATATTGCACACAGTTTTCAACTTTAAAGTGACGTAAACTCAGCCGGGGTTGCGGGATGTTCGAAAGAGTTACCGTGGCTCCGGCACAGGCAACAGAAGGAACACGGGTGGGTTTTAGTCAGTAAAAGTCTGAAACGCCCTCCCGCTCCGCCCAAAGCGGGAGAAGTCATTTGATGATTTCCCATCCACAAAAAAAGTGACGTAAACTACGATCCAAGAATAAAATATAACTGTTTGAAATAAAATCGTGCAAATTATTTTTATGCTACTGGCAATGAGGCAGTAGTCTTAAACATTTGGACTTCATTTAGTGTTTCCTACTAGCGGAACGCCTCGGCTTCGCATGGGTGCTTTTTACTAATGAAATAAATGAGAATTTTCTTACACACAAACCTTGTCCTGACATTATTATGAACAGAACAAAATAAAAAAGAGGTGACGCCGCAGCGGTGGAGTGTTTGCGTTAAACACGCAATAAAAGAAGAGGACAAAATGTGTGATCTCGATCACATTATAGACAGGATGACGGATCAGTTCATAATTAGTGTAACTGATTCGGACTCTTCATCAAGCTCATCAGAGTCCGAATGACAAAGTGTTGTAATATTATAATAATATAAATATCCCCATCGCCGTATCTCTACGTTGATGTCGTGGTGGGGCTTGCGCGTTCCGAACTCTAGGTCTGTGCCGGTAGAGTTTACTTTGCCGGAACAGGTCTAAGGTGAGGAGCCAGACCAAGAGAGATACAGAAACCAGCAGGGCAGCATGTGGCGCGCTGCTGGGCAGTAGCGACCCCACGTACCCTATCTCCCGGGAGAAGTCATGTTCCTCATCTCTGGCTTGCTTTTATTAGCCGGCTGGAGTGAACACTGACGAGAACTGACCTCCCACCTCATTCTTGCCTTTATTGGCTGGCTTGAGTAGCGATTCGCAAGAGCAAACGTGCTCGGAGGAAGGAAGTATTCCAGTAAGATGCTGGTAGGGATCTTGACCGTACTTCCGGGATTGTCCTGATAGCCGTGGAATACCTCTGCACTCCTCTTAAGCACCTCAGGACATGTTGCCCCCTTGTCGCTACGACACTATGTGCTAGCGACCGTTTCCGGGGGCCCATTGTTGAGTGTGATAGTCACTCCCTGCCATTTTATCCGTGTATTGTATTTATCAAACATTGGTCAGGGAGGGGCCATAGTCCTTCCATAGTTTTAGATAACCCGTCCACTTTAGCAATCCAAACCCATAGCCCAATATTTTTTTTGTCTCCATATCCTGCAATAGGCCTACACCAACCGGGGGTTGTACTCGGGTGCACTTGCATAGTACGTACAGGGATAATCGTCGGGTGGTGCCTCATTTCCGTTGAAAGCGTCTAACGGGCCTCTGCGAGTTGGCTTCGGCCCCTCATATGCCTTCCAAAGGTCCGGGACCCTAGGGTCCCGAGAAATATCAAATAATACATAATAATATTATATGAATCCTAATTTCAAATACGAGTAAACATGAGCAACTTGTTCATAAGAATATAAGTCTTTTATTTTCATTTCGTTTACCTTACCTATAATATTAGGACTTACTTAGGCTATCATATTTTTAATTTTGACACGCTGCTTTAGAGTTCTTCCAAAAACACTAAATAAAAAAAAAATTGAATTACTAGGGAAATGTTGACTGCTCGTGAATTGTCACTTTGACAATGACATTTCTTTGTTTACATTTTTGATTTCGAATTCGATTTCTGAATATATAAGTCCAGGTTTCTTCACGATATTTTTCCTTCATCGATGTCGGTAATGTCCAAGATAAACTCAGTAATTACCTATATAATATTATATTTATTGATTACGTGGCAAATCCTTCCCAAGACCCTACATTGTAATGGCCAGTATGGAAGGTCAGTGCAGTGAATGTCAACTGTATGACGCAGACGAGGTAATAGCTTGGGTTAATGACATTAGTACAATGAGCGATACCTTGACCACCTTTTTCACAAAATCACATGGAAACCCCTTTTTTAGGGTTCCGTATATCGATGTATGGGAGAACATTTTTTCAACTACGAAGTAATGTTTGTTCTTGGGATAAATTTATCCCAACTACCGGCACCCTTCATCGTGCGTGGTCTGACACGCACTTGGCCGGTTTTTAATTGTAAAAGAATATTTTTTAGGGACTAACTTATTGTCGCTATGTAGTAGGTATATACGTATGTCATTTGGTAAAGAGCATCAGCAAACCGAGATGTCTGGAAGAATACAGCTTGGGTGGGCCGCATTTAGCAAATTGGATGACATACTGAAACCAGCCAAAATTCCACGTCTGAAGTCCCGTCGCTACATATAACCAGTGTGTTCTGCCCACCATGACGTACGGTGCTGAGACGTGGACGCTCATGCAAGAGGCTGTGTACAGGGTGAGAGTTGCACAGAGAGCCATGGAGCGTTCCATGCTCGGCATAAGATTGATAGACCGAGTTCCAAACGTCGAGATCCGAAGACGAACGAAAGTTTTCGATATCGGAAAACGAGTTATGGAACTCAAATGGAGCTGGGTAGGACATCTGGCAAGGCGCAGTGATGACAGGTGGAGTAAGGCAGTGACTGAGTGGCGTCCAAGGACTGGAAGACGAAGCGTCGGCCGTCCGGCGACGAGATGAGCAGACGACATTGTTACCATCACGGGTAGAACCTGGATGAGGTTGCCACAGCAGCGTGGGGATTGGCACATGAAGAGAGAGGCCTATGCTCAGCAGTGGGTGAAAACGGGCTGTGAACGATGATGATGATGATGAATATGTATGTTTAGTTATTTGGTATTTCTGTAATAAAGCAAGAAAGTATTTACTTGTTTTATTGGTTTCACTTGGTACCTTCACTCACAGTAGGTACCTACTGTCGAAGTAATAATTGCCAAGTGTTTTTACAAGTTTTTTATGTTGTGATATTGGTGCCGATTCTCTGGTCACAAATGCTTCTAAACTAGCCTAAAAATCACGAAAATTTAGTTTATACCTCCTGTCAAACAACGATTTCCCATTCTGAAATTGACTAAAGCGAAACAACTTAACTATATTTTAGTTTGACAGCACTAAGATGGCACTGAGTTGTTAGTTTAGTTTAGTGAAAATGGTAATTTTGTTATTCTGAATTTGACATTTTTCACCTAAAATTTAAATTTTCTAACTAAATCTGACTATTTTTAATAGCGATTAAAAAGCTGTGGAATAAAATTAGTTGGCATGAACTAAAACTTACACCAACACCTCGACATCAGGTGCAAAAACAGTAGCTTCTTTTTCGTTTCTTTTGCTTATATCTCGAAAACGGTGTGTCCTATCGCAAAAATAATGAAAATTTCGACCCCCTATATTAAGCCCTTAAACCCCTAAAACTCAACATGTAGGTACTTAATATTTTTTTAAATTTTCCAAAAAAAAAAAAAATTAAGATTCGATATAAAACACGTCAAGGCTGCCCCCTGCGCGCCTCCGCCGGCTCTAAAAAAAATCACGGGGTAGGGCAAACAAGTACCACGTGGAGTCGCGCGATTGTCAAATTCGATTTTAATGCTGTCAAAATTATTTTTTAAATTTAGTGATATTTTTTTGCAGAACAGCTTAAGATTCTCATAGCCAAAGAGTAACGAATTTTAGTGATAGTTAGTTTAGTTCGTTATAATTATGTACAAAAGAATCGGCACTTCTCGGATAAACTACTGGTTAGGTTATTATTAAATCGTCTCTGGTATAGACGCACCATGAGCTAGAGACGCGAGAGGAAGTAGTAATAGTGGATTCATTGAGCAAGATGAATTTAACCTTATTCTGGTAGATCAAACGTCATACAATTTAATCCTGTAGGAAAAAAAAAATGGTCTAGGTACTAGACGGGTTATAGACAGGTTCCAAGAGTTTCATAGACGTCATAATTATATGACGACATTACTACGAGACCTTTATCTCGGCCTCCTCTCTGTGGATTCGTTCGTAGCGCGAACACTGCGCCGACGCATTCAGTGCGCGTTGGTTTTTGGCGCGCATTACATGTCCGACATTAACTTAATATTTTATTTACGTTAACTTGTTAACTTATCCATATTTTAAGCAATATTAAGAATTATAATTTAAATCATTTCCGTCTCGCAGTGAAGATTCAGTGATACATATTTTTTTGTTTTATTTGGATAAGATTTTATTTAGTGATTTACAGTTATGGAGTTACACAAGCTTTTGGTGATATTTGCAGTATTGTGCATTGGGTAAGCATTTAGTTTAAAAGACAATATTAATATTCACTAAGAATTATTATAACTTACACAGATAAATAGATAAGAAAATGCGGATAGACAATGTAGAGTCACGTTTAGCGAATTAGCGGTAAATGTAAAGATTATTATCCATTACTGCCACCTTAATTTCACAACATTATTACTGTCGGTGACGGCAGATTAAACCATCAAACCTATGTACCTGTTAGGTACTTTGAACTCGGAATGCACCTCGCAGTTTGCGCCTGTTTTTTTCCTGGTTTCCTAAGCAATGAAATAAATACCTATAGCTACACGAAAAGTGAATCCCCTACGTGACCACGTCAGAACAAATCTCTGAAAAATATCTGAAAACTCAATTGTTTTTCAAAACTAAAGTAATTACAAGAAACATAAGCTATATTCAACTGTAAACCACCTTGAGCCGTGCGTCTATTGTCCTTTTAATAACTACAGATTTTAAGATTATGAAGTTAATTATTCTTCGCAGATTGTTTTTACCTCCACCTATAAAAATAATGCTGTTTACGAAACTTCGTTAAAATAAGCGGATTAAAATATTAAATACAGTCAGTGACATTAATTGTTAAGCAAACTGACATCGACCGGCTGACAGCCTCGTTGGTCTAGTGGTCGCAAGCGCTACTGCTGGGCTTCTGGGTTCGATTCCCAGGTCGGGAAAAGTGTTATTGGGTTTTTCTATCTGGAATTTCTCAGTAGCAGCCCGGAGTCTGGATTTGTGCCTGGTAGATGGCAATAGGCTCGCTCCATATTACATGGGACTTAAACATAACTAGCGAAATGTGGGTGTACTATAGGTACACCTCTGCCTAACCCTTCGGGGAAACAAGGCGTGATGTCATGTTATGTTCAAACTGACACCCTACGACGATTTACCGTGCTATAGCCATTTGATACAATTGTTAAATAATTATAGTTGTGATTTGAATTTCTGGACAATTTTAAGTTGGAAGTGCCCGACTTTACTTACCTACATATTTTTAAGTACTAGGTAGTGGTAGTGGGGGTTAGACATTGAAGAATCATATAGGGTTGAGATTACTATAATAGATACATAATTAATGATCAGGCAAGAGCGCCATTATTAATTTTAGTTTTAGATATTGTTTCTCAGTAAGTGAATTATGTATGCAATTCTTATGAGAAATAAAGTTGTTCTTAAAAAAAATAAATAAATAAGTGTCCAAGTTGCTCAGTAGGTACGTATTAATGAAATTCGTAGGTTTGCCAGTTTCATAAGGAAAAATAATACATAGAGAAATAAAAGGAATGTCTGCCACTCTGTCAGTAACCAGTTTTATCTTAATTCTTGTTTGCGATAACTGTTAGATTTGCATTTTGAATGCAACAAAATATTTGTCTGCAGTAAAAACTTAACATTTTATCACGAGTATCTGACATAAAAGTAGCTTTGTAAATAAAAGGAAGGTGTACTGAGAACCACTAAACTTACAATAATGATTACGGGTAGTACTTATAATTTTTTTTTAAATGTTACAACTAATATTTTAGTAAATACCTAAACAAATCTATGTACTTATATATACAGGGCGTCCCACGGATATGCCACATGGAAGGAATGTACCTTGAATATTGTAGATGGAACATTTTACTTAATGAAGGCATTATTTGAATTTAAAAAAAAAACAATTTAAACTGCATTCATAGATATTTAAATAATTACATGGTTGAACCGGAAATCGAACCCGTTACATGAGAAAAATAATCACCCTGTAGCTTTATCATACCGATCGAAAGGCTTCATAATAAGGATTATTTTTGTTAAATAACATAGTGTCGAAAATAAAAGGAATACCATGAATTTTAACATTTTTAATACAAAATTAATCTATCAAATGCTCAAAATGAGTCCCTTCCTATTGAATACAAAGTCGCACTCTTTTGATTATTTCGCTCCCTGTCGATTTTTTGATGTTGTTGTGGTGGATATTTAGAATAATACGTCTTAGTTCTGCTTGTAGCTCGTGGACACCTTCATACTGGTTCTCATGTACTTATGATAATGTCAGTTGTATGTCCTTACGGCAATGTCAGCTTTTATTTTTCTGAACAAAATTTCACATCAAATGTTAAAATTCATGGTCTTCCTCTTATTTGTGATACTATATTATTTAGCAAAAAATAATCTTTATGATGAAGCCTTTCGATCGGTATGATAAAGCTACAGGCTGATTATTTTTCTCATGTAACGGGTTTGATTCCCGGTTCAACCATGTAATTATTTAAATATCTATGAATGCAGTTTAAATTGTTTTTTAAATTCAAATAATGTCTTCTTTCAATAAAAAGTTCCATCTACAATATTCAAGGTACTTTACCTCCATGTGGCATATCCGTGGGACGCCCTGTATATGTACCTACATATATAAATCAATTGCCGTGCGTTAGTCTCGCAAAAACTCGAAAATGGCTCGACCGATTTGAATATTTTTTTTTGTTTTGTTCGCCTCAATACTGGGTTGGTTTAGGAAAAAAGGAAATTAGGATAAACCCAAAGAAACAGCCGAAAAATCGAAAAAATCTAAATTTTGTTTGAGAATTACCACCAATATTATCGATCTCACGTGGTACGAAATTAACCGGGTCATGTAAATAGTAACTAAAATTTAGCGTAGTTTAGTTTTTCCTACAGTTGCGAAACTGTGACCGGCTTTTCACTAAATATACCACTTTATATTGTTGCTTTTAAATGATTCGTATGTTTTATCTAAGTCGTAGTCAATTTGTTTGTAACACAATTCTTCAAAATTATGTCAAACATTTGTCTACCTTTGTGATATTTCTTCTTAAGTAACATTATCAGTAATCCTATGCACTCGAAGTTGAGATAGTAATGATATTATTTAAATACACCGAGTTAAGAATTACTTTGAACAATGGTACGTAATAAATAAACCACAAAGGTGTTTAATTCATTTACCTTGTCCAAACACAGATTTATTTAACGCGTTTAAGATAAGCATAGTTGTTTCTAACTCATTTATCGTAAGAGAAGGAAAATTTAAGTAAATAGGTAGTTTAGCTTTTCCCGGTAGGTGTTCTTTAATAAAGAATATTATTTTGCGAGGCCGGCTCCTGCCTTTATGCATCCTGATTTTGATGTTATTCCATTGCTTTATATGTTACAAAAATTTGTCTGCTCAACAACGTAAATAACGCAATGAATATTGTTGAACTGTCAAAATGAAACAGATTCCTACTGTAAGTGTTTTATGCAATGACGCCTCGGTCGGGGTGAGAATGAATGCGACTCTCGTCAGGTGGTTGGAAGAATACCGTGTAGTTTAAGTCAGTAAGACTCTGCATTCCGCTCGCCCTATTCCGCCCTATCCCTGGGTATCCGTGAGTTACGCAGATACTAAAAAGGTTGTCAATCTGTGGATGTCGATTATCGAATGACGTCCTATAAGATGTATATACTGATAATAATTCAAATCAAATCATTTATTTGCTTGAATATGGTTACTTGAGGCTTGCTTACATACATATACAGGGTGTAAGGGACAGCCCTCCGCAAACTAACAGGGTGCATTCAGCTCCTTATTCTGAATCATATTCCACCGAAAATATTGTCAAGAAAATTTTAATTTTGTTAATCGTATTTTCAGTTACTATTCCTTTATTTGAATGTAAAATTACATAATCTATACGCAGCACTCCATTTATGTAAATAAAACAGCTAAAATAAAAAAATCAGCAATAGATGTTGAAAAACGGCGGCCGAAGGCTCGCTGCGCTGCCGTTCGCTACGCGCGTTTTGCCACGGTAACGATACATTGCGTGTGAGGTGATAAAACAAATCAGATTTATTGGATACCCATAAAGTTCCTGAAATAATTTCATGTACCGGTCATCTTAGTATGATATACTGAATTCACCCCATCAGTCTGCGGAGGGCTGTCCCTTACACCCTGTATAACAAAAGTTCTTTTTAAACCATATCCTACCTTAAAACAGGTGTGCAATTGAGTAGGTTAGTGCGTGCATCGTGTGATGCGGTTTAGTAGAAAAAAAAGATCTTAGAAATATCCTATCGCTATTCTCAGGGCAACGAATATTACCTATATTATGCATTCTTTTCCTTCGCTTTTCAGTGTTTTCTATAATGTGTTTGAAACTAAAATGTAGAGTCTTCAGAAGCAAATTTGTGATCGTTTATGTTGTCTTACCAAGGATTAAAAAATAAATATTTACCCATTAAACCCATGATGCTAGAAGAATAATAAAGACCAATGATGACTAATCCTACTAATATGTATTATAAATGCGAAAGATTGTGGGGATGGAAGGATGTTTGTTACTCTTGCACGCAAAAACTACTGAACGGAATTGGATGAAATTTGGCTCACAGATAGCCTGGTTTAACATTTATAAGATACTATCCCGATAAGTATCTTATGCGGGCGCTGCTAGTATTAAATAAATAAATAAATGCGAAAGTAACCTGTCTGTTACTTTTTCACGCCTAAACCACTGTTCTGATCATTATGAAATTTGATTTGGTGGGTAGCTTGGTACATGGAGAAAGACTAAAGGCTATTTTCATCCTGGATATTTGTATTAAAAAATTACCCGCAGGCGAAATCGCGGGCAACATCTAGTACAATAATAATTTACATACTTTATATTTTTATTACCTTACTAGCACTTCCCGCGCGACTTCATCCGCGTGGATTTCAGACTTTAGTACCCCATTAGCAAAAACCCTGATACACGTTATTCTATATTTTCGATCTTAAGTAGAAGTTAGTTTCGAGTTAAAATTCTTCCATACAAACTTTGACAACCCCGATGCCCCTTTAGGAGGTAGTTTCGAAAAACAAAAAATGACAAATTTAATAATTTACTCAGATAAGTATTCGTGCCAAGTTTCAAGTTTATTAACTCAAGAAATAAAATTTTTCATACAAACAAAATCCCCCTTTTCACCCCCTTAAAAGTCGAATTTCTATAAATCCTTCCATAGTGGATGTTTACAACATAAAAGGCATCAACTGCGAAAATTTCAAGTTTGTAGTCCCAGCGGTTTAGGCTCTACGTTGATGAATCAGTCAGCCAGGACAAGTAGTTATACGAGGTGGAACAGGACGATTGAGATTCCTTTAAACCACGTAAAGAGAATCATGTTCTTTACCCGTATACAAAAAATCAATCAAATCCAATGACTAGCCACAGGAAATAATTTTTCATTTTCTTATTTTTCAACATGATGTAGATCTGAGTCCGTAATAATAGGTAAACATTGCCGCCGCTGCGCCTCGCACCTCACACCACACCGATGGTCAGTGAATTTTCGTAGATAAAGCGTGTTTACTTTTTATGCAGTTGATTCTGCTATTTATTTTGTTTGAAAACTGCAATTTTTTAATTTTCCATTAACAACTAATCTTCGTGTTTTAAAATGTTTCGATGTTTCTTCGTGTTTGGATGGACTGTGCTCGTTTTAATTTAATGTTGTACGTCCAGATCCACATTATATAATATGTATACATGTTTGTTACTGTGTTTGTTGCTCAGTTGCTGACTTCTCAGGGGGTAAAAGATTGAATGTTACGGAATTCAAATGCCATAAAAACAAAGCGGTTGCTATACAAGATGGCAGGGATATCGGCACAAAACCTGTTACCATGGATTCAGTACATGTGATTCTGGACCCCTAGCGTTGAAATTTCTCTCCGGTTATAAAAAAAAATCTGCTGCTTCCAACAAAAGTGCAATATCTACGCGGTCAAAATGTATGGAACAGCAAATATTTTTTTAAATAACTGGTTGTGCGTCGATGTCCCTGCTACCCTGTATTTACTTGTTTCGAGAGGTAAATACCAAAATATAGCATAGTTATTATTTAAATATTAGCAATGACGGAACACATAATAAGAAGGACAAACCATTTTAGGTCAAAATATTTCAGTACTCATGTTGATTTTACTTAACACAACCATTCCTTAAATCTATATCCATAGGTACTTATATATTATAAGTATTAGTTTTTTTTTTGTAATTTTTTAGTTTTCTGCCGGTGGAGCTACAAAAATTCATATTTTTTTTTGTAGTGGGTACTTTTCACTTTTTTTTTCTGTGATATTATATAATTGTCTTGATTGTTAATTTCATACTTAAATAATAAACTTCTTAACATACCTGCAAGTTTCTTAATAAAGGATCGATAGCAGAGAGTTTTTAGTGGGATTGACTCAAATTTTAAATAACTCGAAAACTACAAAAAATCGCGGAACATACATGGGGTATTTTCGAATACTCCTGGGTATGAGGAACTCAGATTATTCTTTTGGACGTTACTATTTGGACCACTCTGCATTATAAATGCGAAAGTATCTAACTCCGTCTGTTACCTTTTCAAGCCATAATGGCTTATGATTTCGATCTTTGGTATGTTTGGTACACATGTAGACCATGACATGCCAGTCTGTTCTGTAAAAGCTTCACTATAAAAACTTATTTAAAGTGAATTGTCATCCACATGGATGCTCGGGATTGACACTATTGACCATTTCACCTAAGTGTTGACGTTGAGATTTTTACAGAATTTAATAGACCGGTTAGGACTTTTTACCCCGGTAGTACGTCGCCATGGACTAATTGCCTAACTCCACGCGGACGAAGCCGCGGACAAAAGCTAGTGATAAATAAACCTTAAAGGATCATGAACAACGATGTATGGAAATCCGTATTAAGTTGAAACACAATAAATCTTTATTTATTATAGACTACGCTTTATATACTATTAAATAAAAGTGTTCATTTTCACACAAGTATCCGAGTTTTAAAGTAATTAAACAAATTCGGAGATAACCTAAAAATTATGTCTAAACTACTCGCAACTTATAAAATGACCACAGATCAATCATGTAGGTACAAAACAACATTCTGATTTCTCATGAAACACGCTAAGTTATTTAAAACAAACACACCAACGAATTTCCGTAAGTATTACTATTTAAGTGGAGAGATTAATCGCGGTGAGTATTCTCATTCGACACATAAACAGTAATGGCGGCTTAGGGATGGCGATCTAGAATCGATTTTATAGGTCAAGTAATTTTTTTTTTATCGATCATAAACAATGAATTATAGATTTTGTTAATCGATTTTAGAAACTTGAAAACGAGTTCCGATGTTTTTCCTGCGGATTGCAACTTTTAAGTTTTGATATCGATTATTCATTATAATCATTACACTTGACTAATTATGCAGGCAACAC
This sequence comes from Fissipunctia ypsillon, assembly GCA_947568875.1. Taxonomy (NCBI): domain Eukaryota; kingdom Metazoa; phylum Arthropoda; class Insecta; order Lepidoptera; family Noctuidae; genus Fissipunctia; species Fissipunctia ypsillon. Next base: position 10,560,511 of record OX387644.1, on the reverse strand, counting down.
CAAAACGAATAAGTGATTATCTATAGTAAAGCTGTCGATGTAGAATAATGGCGGGAACAGATCTATCAGAACTCAATTTATTGCTGAATCGATTCTTTCCTGCGATTCTGATAGATTTAAAAATCGATCTTGTTTAGGAATAATCGTCATCCCTACCGGTACGTCTGTCATCTGCCTTGACAGTTGCATCTGCGTGAGACGAAACACAAAAATAAATATTTTCACAACGGAACTATGAAATACATACAAGGTGGAACAGGACGATTGACAATCCTTTAAACCACGTGAAGAGAATCATGTTCTTTACCCGTATACAAAAAATCAATCAAATCCAATGAATACTTTAGCCACAGGAAATTATTTTTCATATTCTTATTTTTCAACATGATGTAGATCCGAGTCCGTAATAATAGGTAAACATTGCCGCCGCCGCGCTCCGCACCCCGCACCGCACCGTTGGTCAGTGACTTTTCGTAGATAAAGCGTGTGTACTTTTTATGCAGTTGCGTCTGCTATTAATTTTGTTTGAAAACTGCAATTTTTAATATTTCCATTAACTACTAATCTTCGTGTTTTAAAATGTTTCGATGGACTAGTACTGCGCTCGTTTTAATTTAATGTCGTACGTCCAGATCCACATTGTATACAGTACCTACTACGTTATGATTATGATATTACTAATTATTTAGCTATTTATGAGTTTAATACCATTTTTGTGATGTTTTTATGTAAAGGGTCATACTTACGTAACTCGTACAAATGAAGAGAACGAAACGTCCATCATGACTATACGGAAATGTACCTAGCAATCGTTAATTTACTGTTTATCTTAAAATCATAATTCCGGATACGGAAACAAAATTCCTGAAGTGAAAAGCATGTAAAAAATAAGAAAATAATTTGTATATTAATTTGGTTTTCATACGTGCAACTTTTCAAGACTGCTTTTGGTCAATCTCCTTTTATGCAGTCAAATTAAATTAGCTAGCTAAACTCCGCAGACGTGATGGGTATCGATATCTAAACACGACAAAATTTTTTTTTTTTTTTATGATTACTTTTTTTGGTGCAATGACCGCTGGTAGTGTCGTTACTTGAAGTGTAAGTTGATGAAATCTGTTTTATTGTGTCGAGATATCGATACCCCACACGTATGTGTAGTTTACACACAGCAAAAAACTGATATTTAAGTGACTACACTACCGGCGGTTGATGACCCGAAAAAAAAAACATCACGCCCCATACCCATCACGTCTGCGGACTTTCGTTAGCCAATTTAATTTGACCCTGTATAAAGAATACACGGGTATAGTCCACTCAAGCCGAACCTGTGAGCACAGCTATTATGTACATTTTATTGTTTTTCAATACGTTATAATACTTAATGTAAATAGACGCAAACATTAGTTTTATACTTACCCATATTTTTATACGATTAAAAATACCTGGGTGGGTAAACCAGTTTTTTCATTACTAGCTGTGCTCGCGACTTCGTTCGCGTGGGTGTCGGAAAACAACTTCCCTATTTGAATCGGATTTTGTTCACAATTTAATGGGTTTTAATTTTTTTGCGCAGAATTCTTTTCTTAAATAATAATAATAGTATCGTAAGATACTCCTTATAACATCAGCTATCTGCCAGTGAAAGTCCCGTCAAAATCGGTCCAGCCGTTTCGGAGATTAGCCGGAACAAACAGACAGCAGACAAAAATTTAAGGAATAGTTTTTTGTTTTAAGTAGGTACCGTATATTTTCATAGCAGCAGTGGTGGCCCAGAGGTAACGGGCCCCGACTTACGAGTTGTTGGTCGTGGGTTCAAACCCAGGCAGGCCCTTTACTTTGTGTAAACAATATCATCACCCTGCTCTCGAAACGGTGAAGGAAAATATCGTGAGGAAACCGGCATGTCCTAGAACCAAAAATTCAAAGACATGTACGTGATATCTACCAACCCGCACTGGGCCCGTGTGCTGGATTACCTACAGCCCACTCCCTCTCCAAGAGAGGAGGCCTGTGTCCCAGCAGTGGGAACATTATAGACTGATTGTGCTATACTTTCTTGCATTTAGTAAAAAGCTGTTATTTTGACATTACAAACAGACACTTCAATTTTTTTATTTGTATGTCTTTGTATGTATGTATAGATATGTATAGATATTACCTTTGTGTGCGGTGCGAAACCCAACTAATAATAAAGTCTGTATTTACGATTTCTAGTAAATACTACCTACATATTTTAAGAACAAGTTTTTAATTATTTAAATGATTATTATTAAAGAAGAATTACTTAACTTGAACTTAATTACCTACTCATCTTTACACTTGTCATTATTCAAAATTTACTTGGTAGGTTCTCTCTCCAGCCAGGGTTGCGGGAGGTTCGAAAGAGTTACCGTGGCCCCGGCACAGGCAACTGACAAAACACGGGCGGGGACGTCCCATCCAAAAAAAAAAAAGGTTCTCTCTCCATAGTGAAATTATTGTGAGTAGGTAGTAACTACCTAAATATGTATTTAAATTCTGAAAGTAAACCTCAAATTAAGCAGAAAAGAACCCGGTCCAAGGGTTACACTGAGTTAGAACATTAAAAAAAGTACGGTCATCATGTACCATCGCGAACATTTAAAAAGTGGTTCATCGCAAATGTGCGCGATAGTACCTATATGATAGACTACGTAATTGGGTGACGATGAAACCTAACGTGTCTGACACAGACCATCCTGCGTCTTTTTACCAAGAAATTCATTCCCGTCATCCTTGTAACGAAACCAGTTCACTTATAGCTACGTTTCCATTTAATTACATCAAAACATGTCCGATTGACCAAACCAACCGCTTTTACGGAGTAAGGGCCTGCGCTCACCGGCAGCGGCGGCACTTCACGGCAAGGGATTTTATGCGACGAATAGGAATATAACTTAATAGTATGACAATAAAATTGAAATTTCAATGGTTATCATCGTAGGTACAAAAACGCGTGGGGGAGAGGCAAGCTTTGCGCCCTCACGCCCCTAGTCGCCGCAGGAGACGCCCTGGGCATCGGGAATTGACAGCGCGCGGGCTTGTGGACGGCGAGCAATGGGTAACTCGCCGTCCGGTAAGGACCAGGCCCGGGTCGACAGTGCGTTGTGGTCCACGCGCGCCTCAAAGAGATGTCAGCACTATTGACGGAGTCCACCTGGCTAGGGCCGATGCCACCTAGGGTCGCGGGATGTTTGAAAGAGTTACTGTGGCCCCGGCACAGGCAACAGAAGGAACACATACGGGTGGGTTTTAGTCAGTAAAAGTCTGACACGCCCTCCCGCTCCACCCAGAGCGGGAGAAGTCATTTGATGATTTCCCATCCAAAAAAAAGGTACAAAAACAGAGCTGCGGTTTGCTTAGGCATGCCGTGTCATTGAAATTTTAATTTTGTTGTCATACTATTAAGTTATATTTCTATTCGTCTCATAAAAATCCTTTGCCGCGCCGTGTCGCCAGTGGGCGCAAGCCCTAAACCTGTACCAAGTGCGTCCGAATGCGTTTTATTCCTCATAGCTACGGTTTTTCCCCTCATACTGGGAAATGTCATAATGAATGTAAGGATGTTGAAACTTTGAAACTGAGTGGTTGCGATACTAAAAATAGAACTTGTAGCTTCCAGGTTATGTCGGAACGGAATACTTGTCCATATTTTCATAGATTATGTCCAGAGCAAAAATATATGCCATTATAGACAATAACATAGGACAATAATAAGCCTTTACAAAATAATATGTAGATGCGGTTTCTCATAAAAAGTTGTGTCATGAAGGTAAATGGTGTCTAACAAAAAGCCTAAGTAGTTATTCTTTGTCTTTAGGTACCTACATGTTTTCATGAATCATTCATGACATAACATCACGCCTGTAATCCCCGAAGGGTTAAGCAGAGATGTACTTGTAGTACACCCACATTTTGCCAGTTATGTTTAAGTACCATGTAATAGGGGGCGAGCCTATTGCCATCAACCGGCCACAAATCCAGACTCCGGGCTGCTACTGAAAAATTTCAGATAGAAAAACCCAATTACACTTTGCCCGACCTGGGAATTGAACGCAGAACCTCATGCTCAGTAGTAGCGCTTGCGACCACTAGACCAACGAGGCAGTCAGTGAATCATTCATAAGAATAAAATTATCTGTCTTTTACTTTCTTATTAATTTAGTACCGAACTTAGTGTTGCTTGGTCTTCAAGGGGTTCATACAAAAATCCCCCCGCACTATTATGAATCCATTCGGCTAAATTGGACTAAGTCAGTTGTGGGTCAATCACGTCACCTTGAATTAACTGCGGCGCTTGTCTTTACCAATTAATACCACATAAATAGGGCTTACAGAGCCTACGATACGAATGATTAAACCGAAGACAAATATTAACATTTTATTGCATAACTCCAGCCTTTAGCACTATAATTAGTAATTACCTTTCAAAACCTTGCTCTTTTTATCACGTAGCATTAAATTGAAATTGTCTGTCAGGTATTTGTTACAGTTGGTTACTTGGAAATATCCGTAAAATCTCGATAGTCAGGTAAGCATGTTCGAAGGTTTTCCTCGCGGAAACCGGGTAGCAACTTCACATTGACAATGACATAGTTCTACGATATATTTTAATAATTCAAGAAAGGGCCTCACCTTTAGAGGTCTTACGCAACTAGCTTATCAAAAGGCATTGAACAAAAGGGAAAGTAAAGTCTGAATTGAATACTTACACAATCGATTAATTTTATTTGATTAAAATATTCACCGGAGTAATGACTTTTATTCTTTAATGTGTATCTAGATTACATTCATTATTTATCTTTAATTATTTTTTTATGGAAAATACTTTTTTTACCAAGTCTAAGCCTACTAAGGGGCTCCCACGCAAAACTGTGTATTGTAGCTACAATCAATGCGCAGCTCGCAGATTTTTCCGATGCGATGCGAATTCACAATTTTGTGTGTGGAGCCCTTAGTCTTGGTCAAAAAAGCATTTTCCATACAAAAAAAAATTAATAAATAAGTGGGTACCTATACCACGTGGTTTCGATTTGTCAAATAAGAATCTCTATCCAAGAAAATATTTTGTTTTATCGTAAACAATATTTTCGCCATCTGTCATTGCTATCGCTGATTGCTCGCGATGAACCAGTGTGATATAAGTAACCAGTCGCTATATGAAATAGAAAGAGGTTTATCAGGACCTTTTATGTAAACATTATTGAGAATTATGGTCCATTCAATATCTTGTATGGTAGGCATGTAAGTACTTGTATACGTGCATGAAAAACAAAGTGTGTTATGAGTCTTTATATGCAGTACAACTTCGAAAACCGATGTGCGAACTTGAATGATTCAGGTTGCGTGCAAAAAATGCTACAAATAGCGACCCTTCTTTTTGATAACATTATCGGGCAAAAATTATTCTATAAATTTATATAAATGTAAAATTATTCTATAAATTTATATAAATGTAAAATTATTCTATAAATTTATATAAATGTAAAATTATTCTATAAATTTATATAAATGTAAAATTATTCTATAAATTAGTATACATAATAACTTCGTTTTCATCAAAAAACGCTTCTGTTTCTCCGAAATGAGACCAGACAGGAAATGCGTGCTTTTTCAATAAACATTGAGTGAGTCGTGTTTGAGAGAGCAATCAGACAAGAGTCCATTCATGCACGACTAGTACAGTCAGTCTCAAAAAAGATGTATATGTTACGGCTAATACCCGAAGTGCGGCTACACCTAGTTTTAGCCGGCTACAACTAGGTGTGTTGTGTAGTCACAGTACTAACCTAACCTAACCTACCTTTCAGCCCACACCTAGTTGTAGCCGGCTAAAACTAGTTGTAGCCGCACTTCGGGTTTTAGCCGTAACATATACACCAACGAGAATTCATTTAATTGTCTACAATCATCGTTCCAATATATGTATTGTATCAATGTGTAGCAACAAACATATAACACGCTACACTAGCTGCTGACCGCGGCTTCGCCCGCGTGGACCCTAATTATTTTTCTAAAAAAAAAAGTAGCTAAAGTTAGTCCTTATATATTATAACATCCGCTATATGCCAGTGAAAGTCTCAGCAAAATCGGTCCTGCCGTGCCGTAACAAACAGACAGACAGTCAAAAATTTTAAAAATTTTGTTTTTGTTATAAGCGTACCGCATATACATATTTGCATTTGTTATGCATTTAGTAAAAAGCTGTTATTTTGACATTACAAACTGACATTTCAATTTTATTTATTTGCATAGATTGGTTGGTGATTAGTTTGGGTTGGTTGATTGTTTTTACTTAGGTATATACATTAATACAATATTGTAGACAATCAAATAAATTCTTGTCGATGTATACCTACTTCTTCTTAAGGCTGACCGTACCTAACTTTACCAAGAGCCAAGTTAGTCTTGCGAAATGTTTCTAATTAGTTCAATGTTCTTCATTACCAATACTGCCGACGGAAGACAGAAGACTATTGATTGAAATGCTAGAATTATGAGTTATGACACAAAAGCTTGTAAAATTATGATGACATGTACGAGGCCCGAGGTAGTGATTTTGTTTTGTTTTAGCATCTACCGACCATACGTTTAGTCGTTAAAGAGAATTAAGGTGGGTACAAATACTTACATAAACTCACGCCTTCTTCCCACGGGGCTAGGCAGAGACTACAGAACACCATCTGCTACGATCCTTACATACTCCTTGGTTCAATCCCTTTTATACATAAATTAATACTAAGACTAGACTGCTCGTTGGTCTAGTGGTCGCAAGCGCTACTGCTGAGCATGAGGTCCTGGGTTCGATTCCCAGGTCGGGCAAAGTGTTATTGGGTTTTTCTATCTGGAATTTCTCAGTAGCAGCCCGGAGTCTGGATTTGTGCCCGGTAGATGGCAATAGGCTCGCCCCCTATTACATGGGACTTAAACATAACTGGCGAAATGTGGGTGTACTACTATAGGTACACCTCTGCCTAACCCTTCGGGGAAACAAGGCGTGATGTTATGTAATACTAAGACTTGGTTTAAATACCGATACTCAATTAGCTAATTTAATACTTAATCAGTTCCACAGTCGCGTCTATACAACACTTACCTCATGTTATTTGTAAAATTACATTGTTACGTAGTTGTCTACGTGTATATAAGTATTTTTGTGTCTGGTCTAGTCATTGAATGAATACATGTATAAGGAAAACCTGCCTTCGGTCTGTAGCGAACAATCGGTCTAAGTACCTATTACTTTCAAGCCAATCGTAGCGATTGATTTAAATAACTTGTCTTAAGGTGTGTCCACACTGTATAACATAACATTTTATAAACCATAGTCATTTAACGTGTTTCTATAAAAAGGTTAGAAATGTTAAACAATGTGGACGTGTTATATAATAAAAGTTGGTGGTTGGTGGTTGGCTAGTAATCATCACATTAAGTTGATTAAAGTTTGTGTGGATGGTTTTTTTTTTAAACCACCCACTTGACACAAATGACTTCTTGATGTGAGGTGTAGCTATTATGTTTGTACCTATTTAAAAGTCAACGTTTTGTAAAAAAAAAAATCTTAAAATTTTTTTGCTCATTAATGGAACAGGTATACTGAGATGAAGATGACGCTTAATTACAATAAAATTATTCTATAACTTAATTTAACTTTATCGTTAGGTATATCTGGTCGTTAGGCTTTGTTCAGACTTGGGCAAGTAACTGAACTAATTGTAAAGGCCAATATCCCTTCCTAATCTGAATCCTTTCAGGGCGATCGCAAAATTTGCAAACTTAACTACCTAGGTATGTTCATTGTTCAGGCAAAAATCGTTATTGCTTGTACAATGCGGTCTTATTTACAAAGCTTATTTTAGCTTTAGCAGCTTCAGCGATTTGCAAACTTTATCTTTTGGACATGCTCAGGGGGCCAAACACCACCTCTTAAAGCAGTATTATTTTAAGGTTACTTAAGTGTGAGAAAGAGATGGAGCTATACAGGACGTCTAGCTCCATCTCTTTCCCACACTGAAGTAAGATTACAATAATACTGCTTTAAGAGGTGGTGGTCTAGCTCCATGTCAGCGATAACTTTTTCAAACCTCTAGTCTGTTAGCCTTGAGAAGGTACCTACTTTTTCTGGGTTTACTCAGTTGGATTCTCCGGTGTATCGTGGGGAAAACCCAAGGTTTCTCCAGATAATTTATTATCATTTGCTTGCATTTTACACACAGCCTACATACTTATTATCAATAGTTCATCATCATCTTCATTTCAATAGTTGTAAGGGTTGGTGACAAGATCTGTTGATCTGTTTTGTTTCTGTGGCACTCTTTTATCTTTGTATCTTAGATAATGTAGTTTACCAAAATATGCCAGTAAAACTAATAAGACAATCATTTTGATTATCAAATCAAAATACAATTAACCTCAATCTACTTGTTGTCATGTTGTAGATAAATAAGCTTTTGAATTAAGTTATACTCATTTGATAATTTATTTAATTATGCTGTAGTCAAGATTTAACAATCATAATCAACGTTGAATAAGAACCTACTAGATTTTTTTATGAATTAAGAACAATGCAAAATAAAATTAATATATTTTCGTAAAATATAATACTTAAGGGGGAAGCGCCAAGGTAGCCCGCGAAATTCAAATTTTCTTACGATTTTTGCAATTTGCTGGTCAGTATTAAGTTATACGTTGACTAAAATATGATTCGCGGCCGTAACAAATATGTATTTACAGAATTATAATCATTAAAGTCATCAACACAACTCTCTAAGACCAAGTAAACCCCAAGAATTACTATTTCATGAAATCTTGACATTTGGGGATTATACTAACTTAACAAGTTTTATTACTGACTGTAATGATTATAATTCTGTAAATACATATTTGTTACGACCGCGAATCATATTTTCATCAACGTACAACTTAACACTGACCAGCAAATTGCAAAAAACGTAAGAAAATTTGAATTTCGCGGGCTACCTTAGCGCTTCCCCCTTAAATGAACTATTTTTATGCGAATTGATAAAAAATCTAGCGAAAAACTAAGCACGTTGTTACGTTGACGTTATTTTAATTTAACCGTGTAATAAAAAACATGAGTAATGGACTCATGTTTTAAAAGACGCCTAAACTCACACAGATAAAATAAACAGGTATTTGAAGTTATGATCTAGCTCGAATACCTAAGAAATATAATAACAATCTATCTATAACCAATTGTAACATAATTATTAGAAATAATAATATAATTATGTATAAGCGGATATAAGTCGAACGTTTGTCAAGACGCAGACGCCTTAGATAAATAATTTGTCTTTGTTCAAAGTCAAAGTCAAATCGTTTATTTCAAACTAGTTGTGCCCCGCGACTTCGTTATACTAAAATAACGGCCACATTTTAATAAAACTCCCTCGTCCCCCGACCCGTCGCGTTGCATCGCCCGCCCACGCTATTACTTCGCTTTCGCTTAGTGTTCTTGCTGATTTTTTTTCTTTTTGCTCGGCTCCCAAGAGTCTTAGCGTGATGTTAAATAGCCTATAACTGTCCCCGAGAATTGGGCTACCAAATACAAAATGATTTTTCAAATCCGACTATTTGTTCACAATTTCAAAATAGGTCCAGCCGTTTCGGAGATTAGCCGGAACAAACAAACAGACAGACATACAAAAATTGTAAAAATGGTTTTTTATTACAGGTATCGTATATACTATCATATGCATTTCGTAAAAAAGCTGTTATTTTGATATTACAAACAGATAATTCAATTTTATTTATTTGTACAGATAGGCGCATCAAAGGCACTTTTGAACGTCTAAGATTAACAAGAAAATATAATTGATTCTAGTTGCCCCTTCCAAAAGGTAGTTTCGTCTAGAGAAGAATGGGCGAGAAACTCCACCATTACTCTTTTAAAATGTTTTACAATATTTTGCAATATTTTATTTTATTTTTTTTATTTTGAAGGCGACGCCATGATGTATATCTAGCGAGGCGTGAGCCTTGCTAGATTTTATACTTAGTTGTGATGTATCGAGCCCCCACTCCTCATTTTTAATGCGTTTTATTTAAGTATTTTTTTTATTATTATGTTTTAGCAAAAAATACGTGTCTAATATTTTTTTATTATCTGATTCACGGACTAAATATAATTTCTTTTTTTTTACCCAGGTATCATCTATTGTCTCTTCCTTTAACAAATTGTAATTTTTGTCTGACTGTCTGCCGGTTGAAATATAGGTACATTTTATGTAGTGTCATATAAACCGTTTAATTGGCTTGCTTTTTATTATGATTGTTTTATATTGCTCTTTAGTTTTGTTAACAACTGCCCAATTGTATACTTTCCTACCTCAGGTAGGTACCATCGCGGACATTTGCGGTGAACCACTTTTCAATTACCTTAGTAATACACGTCACACTTAAAATAGATCAAAAATAGAAATGCGTCGGCATATTTCTTGACCTGGCCAAAGCTTTCGACACTGTCATGATTCCTTTCATTGTGGACAAGTTAGATAAGATCGGTGTTCGCGGAAATGCTCTAAAATTTTTTAAGGATTTTCTTTGTGATCGTACGCACAGAGTTAAAATAAAAGAATATGTTAATTGCGTCCGACAAGGTAGTATTCTTGGCCCGATTCTCTTCTTGATTTACATAAATGACCTGTGTCAGCTGCGACTTAATAAACGGCAAGATCTTTACATACGCTGACGATACGGCATTAATAATTCATGGGGGGGGGGGGGGGGGGCTGGGACGAAGTTCGACGAAGCGCCGAACTGGAACTGCATAAAATAAAGCCATTGGCTAAGATGTAACCGCCACACTTTGAACCTTTCCAAATCTGCATTTGTCCAATTCTCTTTTTCTGAAACTAAACTTGTAAATCTAGATATTAGACTACATGTCTGCAACTTCGCATCTTCAACGCATCATGCACACGCGTTCATGCACAGCTGTCACTACACATGTGAAATACCTTGGTGTGATTGTAGCTTAGCTGGCGTCAGCACATAGATCTCACTACAACGCGTATAAGGAAACTTACTTGGGCATTTAAAAAACTGAGACACGTAGGCGACTTCGAACTCCTTCGCACTGTGTAGGTACTATGCGCTCGTGCAATCTGTCTTGGGATATTATGGTATGGGGTGGTGGATGCAAGACTTTTATGATTCACCTAGAAAGGGCCCAAAGATCACTTCTTAAGGTTATGCCGTTCAGGTCCTTTAGATTTCCCACCAGAGTCTTGTAGGAGAAGTGTAAAGTACTTACGGTAAGACAGATTTATATTCTGCAAGTTGTTAACAAGCTGCACAGTCTTACACCTCATAATGCAGAAAATAATAAGAAGCGCACACGTCTGCTTACCTGTGCGCTGTCATACGACCTCCGCCAGGCGAGAGCAGGTACATATATCTTGCCACTTTCCTGTCTAGTACGTTGAACACAAATCCCTTACGACTCGTGAAACAAAAAGAAGGTCTGACTGACACAGGACTACAACGCAACTGAAATTTTATGTATTGAAACACCCCCCCCCCCCACACACACACATACACACCAGTACCCCCTATTTTTAATTTAATTTAATTTTGTTTACATAACATAACATAACATCACGCCTTGTTTCCCCGAAGGGTTAACCCTTCACAACAACAAAACAAACAACAAAATTAACCTAATTAGCAAGCTAAGTAGGTTAATTTTGTTTAATCGTGACATTATTGGAATTTGTTTTTGTACAATTTTATTTTATTCTATTCTAATATTGTTCTTAATTTTTAATCAATGTTTTAATTCACATATTCTATTCTAATTTTTGTTTTTGATTTAATGAAATTATTTTACTTGCATTCATTCTAATTTAGTTTTCTTAAGATAATTTTATCACGTTTTGCTGCTTAAACATGGTTAATTGTAACACAAATGAAAGTAGTCACTGGCTCCTGAAATACAGGTTCTCTAACCTAGCTCTGGAGCCAGGGTCTCAAATTTTCTGTAACCTGTTTATGGCAATAAAGAATTTATTTATAATAAGGTCGAATGTAAATATATAACACATATAAATATTTGAAGCCTTATAAGGTATTTTAACGATACAAATGTCCTTCGGTATTGCGTTTATAGATCGATGGAATTAATGGGCATGAGATTTACGTCGTGACTTGACCCCGCGCCTTTTAACGGTGGAACTGTTTTATTGAATTAATAATTTTTCATTGACCATAACCATGGTCTTACATATTTCTGTATCCGCTTCCTACTTAGGATAGGTAGGTATATACTGTTATCGGTAAATACGCAAACAGATTAAAAAGCTGACATTAACTTATAACTGAATTTTTTGTTTCCAGAAATGCTGAAATTCTCAACTTTTCCGGGGGTTTAAAATCGAATTACACATTCCCGAAAGACTTCATATTTGGAGTATCTACGGCAGCATTTCAAATTGAAGGAGGATGGAATGAAGATGGTACGCTAAACTTTATTTATGCTTGATAATAAAAATTAAAAATAAAACGTAACAACATTATTTTTGTTTGATTTTCAGGAAAATCCGAAAGCATATGGGATAACTTAGTTCACAATAACAAAACATTTGTAAAAGACGGATCAAACGGTGACGTAGCAGCTGACTCCTACCACCTCTACAAAAGAGATGCTGAGATGGTCCACGAACTTGGTGTTGACGTCTACAGATTTTCCATATCATGGCCGAGGGTCTTGCCGACCGGTCTCACTAACAAGATAAACACTTTGGGTCTCCAGTATTACAGTAATCTAATTGACGAGCTCATAAAATACAATATTACTCCTATGGTGACGATTTACCACTGGGACTTGCCGCAGAAGCTGCAGGATATCGGTGGATGGACCAACTCTCACATTGTTGACTACTACACGGATTACGCGAAGGTTTTGATGGATAATTTTGCGGGAAGGGTGAAGTTCTGGGTGACTTTTAATGAGCCGATGCAGACGTGTTTGGAAGGGTACGGTGGTACCTACAGAGCGCCCGCATTAAACCGGCACGGTGTTGCCGAGTACCTCTGCGCGCACAATGTTTTGAAAGCCCACGCCAGCGTCTACCATCTTTTTAACGAGAACTACCGCCATGTCAATAAAGGTATGAATGATTGGAATGATTCATCTTTTTATTTGAAATGTTTATGTCCTGAAACTGAAAATCATTTTTTTTTTCCTATGCTTTCAGGAAAAATTGGTCTGTCCTTGGACTCCAACTGGGCTGAACCAAAAGAAGATACCCCACAAGATAGAGAAGCTGCTGAATTATACTTAAAAACGACCGTATGTATCCTTGTCTTAATCAGGCTCCATTTTTTTGTGTGCTAATTTAAGACTACTTAAGAAAACAACCTTCATTAGCGGATAATGTCATTCAGAAGGACCTCTCAAGGTCAGGTTTCACTGAACTGTCAACGGGCAATGCCTACGAAATTATTACCGTTGTTCAGTGGAACATAACGGCATGCTGATGTAATATTGTTTGTTATTTGTTATAGTACAGTACCTACACAGAGTATTTTTTAGTAATTATTGTGTAATGTAGCTGACATTGATAGTTATTCCAGATTGCAACGGGAATAAGGTTGTTAAGATTAAGCATTGGCTTACCTTGTATTGTACATCAGATTCCTTAATTATTGTCCTCATAACGTTTCATGTAATTTCAATTTTACAACACACAAGAAAAAAATGCATCTGTGGCAAGTTTAACTAACACTGGTTAGTTGTTCGACAAAAGGATGTTCGTATATTAACTTTTTTAGAGAACCAGTGCTAGAAACCTTGTTTCCATGTAAGGTCTGGCGGCCAATAGCCTTAACGTTTTGGTTGCCTAGCGAAAAACTTTAATTACCAACGTATTTATAAAAATAATAATGCCAAATCTTCTTTGAATTCCAGTTGGGCTGGTACGCGCATCCCGTCTACTCGAAAGAGGGCAACTACCCTGCCGAACTCATAAAGTTAGTTGACGAGAAGAGTCTACAACAGAACTACACTCGCTCCCGACTGCCCAAGTTCACTCCTGAAGAGGTGAACTACATCAAGGGAACTGCTGACTTCTTTGGTTTGAACCACTATACCACGTACCTTCTGTCTATGGCCGACAAACCAGTAGGAGCTATACCTTCACACGAAAACGACGTTGGGATTGTCAGAGTCCAGGATCCGAAATGGCCTTCTGATTCGTCTTCGTCTTGGCTTAAGGTAATTGCGCCCTTTATTTGAGCTCTATGGTTCAGTAGCTTCCAGAGACGCAGCTACAATTATGATTAGAGGGAAGTCGGAGAAAAAATTATTCAGTTCTGATAAACTCTGACAAAAAAAACTATAGGTTTTTAATCTTATGATGACTATTAAACTGGTATTAAATATAATCATGTAATGTGATGTAATGCACAGTTACACACACAGATGTACCATATTATTTGCCAATAGTAGATACTAAGAAGAGTGGTTGTTCCGAAGGGAAGCCGATTGGAATCGGGTTGTTTGAAGGCTACGCCCCTGGTAGCTTCTAAGTTTAAGGCATGTGTCTAATAGGGTCTGCGGTATCAAGTAGCACCGTGATCATATGCCGTCTGCCCCCATATACAAGGTGTAACATAAATAACGCACAACCTCTTAAGAGGTCATTAAACTCATCACTATGAACAACTTTTACTATGGGACCAAACGTGAAATCGTTTAAAAAAATATCAGATGTGCCCTACATTTTGGCGAGTCATGCGATATAAATGTAAGGAACAGCTGATTTTTTTTCGCGATTTCAGATTTGGTCCCATAGTAAAAGTTGTTCATAATGATGAGTACAGTGACACCTTAAGAGGTTATGCGTTATTTATGTTACATCTTGTATTGTCAATTTGTCATTGGCAAAATGTAAGGTTACAACTGAAGAATCTACCTTGTGACGTTCATATCACGTTTTTATACTTGTCTTTATCTCAGTCGATCGTTACACTGTACAAAGAAATAACCCACGATAAGCATACTGACAACAGAAACAAATCCATTTAATCTTCTGAGGAGATACTCGTGCTTGAAGTACTGTTGAACTCAACAGTACTCATGCAAGTCCCATCAATTTACATAGCTATCATCATATAGTTATATGATAGCTATGTAAATTGATGGGACTTAAGGCGAGGTTACCCGGATTAATGTCGTTTTGTATTGTGCGTTATTCATAGATAACACGGATTAAAATGTTGAAGAAAACATATTACATACTAGGAGATAGATCCCAACCACTCCAACCCCCTATTTTACCCCCTTAAGGGGTCATTTTACAAAAAGGCTGAAACATGTAACTCTTTATTTCGTACCAAAAGCTAAAATTTGAATTTTCATATCCCTAACTTCAGAAATAAAGGTATACCATACACACTTTCATCCCCTTTATCACCCCCTGTAGGATTATTTATAAGAAAAAATGTAACCTATGTCCGTCTCCCCGAAATCCGTTCAACGGTTTAGGCGTGAAAAGGTAACATACTGACAGACTAGACTAGTTACTTTCATAATATTGAGTGTGGATTTCACACTTCGATCTAGATATTTCGGCCGTGCGATACACGATTACTTGCACTTTACTGCATCCAATTAAATCGCAAAGAAAGGTCTATATAATACTTTCTAGAAAAATACAACAAAATAAACTTATACTAATCAATTCAAGTTGATCTACTGCATTGCTCTATTCTGTGATGCAACCTACTCGAGTTCGTGAACTCATGAGCGGTGCGCTTGGCGCGCGCGTCTCCCACGCATTGTAACTTATCGCTACTCCTTGCGGGGGCTGGGGTAAGAGTTAAATGCCTACGGCGCTCGGGTTAATCTCGCCTTAAGTATCAGTCTTACTTTTATTTTATTACGACCGAAAGAATGCGAGATAGCGCTGAACTGAAATGCCAAATTCCAAAACACAACTGTGTTTAAACAGTCTTTTTCAGACGATCAAAGGAAAATTTGAAACAATAACTTTTTAATTAAGTACCTGTAGCAAGAATTATTTGTGATTTTACTTTATTTTTGTACAACCACAAAATAATGATTCTATTCATAAACACGTGACAAACACCGTCATTCAACTATCTTCTTTAATTTTTAGGTGGTGCCTTTCGGCTTCAGGCGTTTACTGAAATGGATAAACAAGACATACAACAATGTTCCTATAATAGTCACCGAGAATGGCTACGCTGATTTTAGCGGATTGGAGGACAAAGCTCGAGTGGCATACTATAGCCACTACCTGAACGCGTTGCTTCACGCTATGCACGAAGACAAAGTCAACGTGCAAGGATACTTCGCGTGGAGTCTCATGGATAACTTCGAATGGGATGACGGTTATGTGTAAGTATTGATTTCTTATTTATTTTTGGAGAATCGTCATCATTCTGGAAATCTGGCTGAATTTTTAATTTGGAATTAAGTGACAGCCGTCCTTCTCCTTCACTATCCCAAAATAGGCCTGGATAAAACTAAGGCTTTGGCCTTTGGGCTAAACGACCGGTAGTAAAAATCGATGAAATGATGAGGACAGCTAGATAGAAGCTAGGTACTTAGGTACTGTCGATTGCAACCGACTCAATGAACCAATTACATGGAATCGATACAATGTTATATGTATCACATAGTAATTTCAATAACTTTGCTTTTATTATATTTTTAACTCTGTACTACAAATAACTCAATTAGTGGCGGGATTTTAATAGTAATGTTGAACTCGTGCCCTATTGAACGTGGCGTATCAGAATACCAGCGTTACGATATTTAATTTTTTTAATATCGCAACATTGTGCTGAGATAGGCCTTTTTGGCCTCGCATGGGTCTTTATTATTGATTTTTTTTTGTTTTATTATTAGAAAAATATGTTAATTTTGTTAGTTTTAATGCCCCTTTTTTACTTTTTGTATATCCTGTGCGTGTCCCAAATACAATATTTTTCTTTCTTTCTTTCTAACTAATAAGATATTTCAAGATAAATAGACTATGTCTAGACTAAGCCCTAGTTACTAGTATCTTAATGTATACATACATATCTGTAAATTCTGTACTTATGGCTTATCTAATGCAGAGTTATTTAGAACCCGTCTAAGTAACCTCGGGCTTATAACTGTGCAATGTGCAATAAGTAAATAATAGTACCTTTATAATACGTAACTAATTGCAGATGGTTTTTTATTTACAACGTGCTTTATGGTGTGGTAATCCTTAGTAGAGCTCAGGGGAACATTGGTCGAGTCGATTAGCGACATCTATTGGCTACTACTTAAATCAAAATCTTTCTATCTAGAGAGGTGTGATTTTGATATCATTCCGTATACTGATACTAGATGGCATTATCGGGTGTTTATGTGGTCTTTGTATGTCGAATAGTTGGACAGATAATCTCCTCTGATTTATTGGGAATATTTAACTAAATAGCAAACTCTACATTTAAGCCGACCAACTCATTTATGCAATAGCCGTTTGGGGTTCTGAATTTGATTCCCTGGTTGGATTAGGTTACGTGACTATTTATTTGAAACTAGGTACTGCCCGCGACTTCGTTCGTGTGAAGTGTCTCGTTTTAACATAAAACATATTCTATGCCATTCAGCAGTAGTGTAGCTTTCTGTCAGTGAAAGAATTTTTGGAATCAGGTTAGTAGTTCCGAATATTACTCCCTACATACAAACCAATTAAAAAAAAAAAGAAAAAAAAGAGGTATATTTATTAGATATAGAGGTAATAATTATATATTCTATACCAAACTCCAAACCAAAACTCCATACTTTGGTCTCCAAACTTTAAAGCCTTAGGGCCATAATGTTTTTTTCAGTAAGTTCCAAGGGCCAAAACAATTTTAATTTTTCTGCTCTTAACTATATTTCTAGACTAGTAGCAAAGTGCGCAATCTAAGCAAAAATACGCTTTTCTTGCATTTCAATTACTATTGTGTATTGTGACACTTAACGACATCTAGTGGCCAGTAGTGATACTATGTATTGTACTATGTATTATCTACTTCAGCTACCCACTAACAGGTGGCATTAGTTGTAATTAAATATTTGGGAATTTCCGCGAAAGGTCTGGTTCTGGCTAGTGTATTCCGATCACTTCAAGATGGCAGTAATTGCATATAAAAAGGCTAGCGGCGCAACTGCGAGTCAGTTGCATAGCAAATACGAAAGAAGCGAAACTGTCTGTGAAATAAACACCCGTGAATAACGGTATTTTGATTTGACTTATTGTTTTTATGATTGTGTGATTTATTAGTATGGAAAAGAAGCGAAATGAATGTAGAACATTCAAAGATAAAAGGAACTTTCACTATTTTGTGATTGAGTCCAGTAATAAGGCGCTATGTTTAATTTGTAATGAAAACATAGCTGTTCTCAAAGAATATAACATTAAACGACACTATGAATCGAAACATCTTCAAAATTACTACAAATATACAGGAAGTTTGCGGACGGAAAAATTTGAAGCTTTGAAGCGCGGATTGAAATCGTAGCAATCTTTTTTTACTTAACAACAGTGCAACTCGCGCCAGCTTTCGTGTGGCTCTTGAAATCGGAAAACGTGGAAAACCATTCACAGATGGAGAAATGATAAAAGAATGCTTGATGGCAGTAGCCGAAGAAATATGCCCCGAAAAGGTAAATTTATTTAAAAGTGTCAGTTTGTCAACAAACACCGTGGCTCGGAGGGTGCAAGACATCGCAGAAAATGTATGATCTCAACTGTCTGACAAAATGGACATCTTGAGTGGTTTTCTCTAGCCTTGGATGAGTCAACGGATGTGTCAGATACTGCTCAGGTGTTGATTTTTATTCGCGGAGTAGATAAAAGCTATGAAGTGTATGAAGAACTTCTTGATATTGATAGTATTCACGGCACGACAACTGGGGCAGATATTTTTAAGGTAGTTGAAAATGCCATTAATAAAAAGTACCTTCGAGGGTTTTAAACTTGAAATCTGTCACAACTGATAGTGGCAAAAATATGTGTGGTAAAAATAAAGGAGTGGTTGCACTTATGTCGAAGGCTGTAGAAAATGATGGTGGTTCAAAACCATTAGTCTTACATTGTATAGTTCATCAACAGTCCTTGTGTGGAAAATGTTTGGATATGTCTGAAGTTCTGAAACCAGTCATAACTATCAGTTATTAACTTGACTAAAT
Organism: Fissipunctia ypsillon; assembly: GCA_947568875.1. Lineage (NCBI taxonomy): Eukaryota > Metazoa > Arthropoda > Insecta > Lepidoptera > Noctuidae > Fissipunctia > Fissipunctia ypsillon. The sequence goes on along the minus strand of OX387644.1, from coordinate 10,541,289 downwards.
CACCGACAGTTCCGCGAGTTTATTGAAGAGATTGGAGAAAATGACTCAGCATATCAAATCCTTCAGGCAGAAAATAATACCATTTCAGTCGCAATTACGTAAAAAATGTTTCACACATTTAAAATAATGTGAAATATTCAGCCACACTACACAGAGACATTTCCCGTCGATTTTGCAATCGACACTTCGAGTGCTTTAAAGATAAATTTTGATACTCGTTTCTCAGATTTTGATGTCATTGCGAATGAAAGAATTAAGAAAATTCTTTTGATTCTGACACTGAAACCCTGGCTCCGAAAGTCCAAATGGAAATTATTGATTTACAATGCAGTGATATGATTAAGAACAAATATCAAAATACATCTTTGTTGGAATTTTAAAAGAGTCTTCCACTGGTACAATTTGATAATTTGCATTTTGTTGTTTGGTACTACTTACTTGTGTGAGAAAACGTTTTCCAAGATTTACAGATCTAAAATAACCAATGAGCATCCTTAAATCTCTTTTAATAATTGGTACAAGTAAAATTGATCCACAACTACAAACTATTATCGGTGGAAAATTACAATTAGATCACAAATCTCATTAGTGTTTTTTGTTTTACTGTGATTAGTGGGATTCATTTCAATTATTTGTTAGTTATTAATATGCTTAAGCTTAGATACTTAAGTTTTCTGCTTCCTCATTTCTGTCGTTAAGTTTTACCTTGCAAGTAAATAACACCGAGTAATTATCATTGTGTTTTCTTCTTCAGTTTATCACAGGAATAGTAACAACAATAAGACATTGTCTGTCGCGGGCCTGATTGATGATACTAGTCTTAGCTGTCGCGGGCCGGATTTGACCCGCAGGCCATAGTTTCGAGACCCCTGTTCTATACTATAGATTGCTGACCTAATAAAAAAAAATCAAATCTTATTATTTTTTATTTTATCGTGTTTAGGTATCGATACCCATCTCGTCTGCGGAGTTTAGCTGCCCAAATTAAAATAACCCTGTATGGTATCGCTTTTTATGGGAATTTCTGAGGTGTATCATAATTTATGCATTCATGTAGTACTAAGTCTCTTCGAAGGGTTTATTCCCGGTCGTCCCCACTGGGCACGAGTGGAAAAAAAAAGTTTCGTTCCTCCCCAGTGGTGACGATTGAAACTTTTTTTCCACTCGTGCCCTGTGAGGACGACGGGGCTGGGACGACCGGGAATAAACCCTTTTTTTCCCACTCGTGCCCAGTGGAGACGACGGGGTGGGGACGAACGGGAATAAACCCTTGAAGGGACCAGGGATTATAATTTTCTTATTTACCTCTAGAGCTCGCATAGCCAAAGATCTCGTCATTCAAGAATTTGATAAATCATTTCTCATGACCGCATCACTAGTATTTTGCAAGGCTGGAGAATTCTTCAATAGGCTTAGAAGAAAAGATTATGAAAGATGTATGCCCGTATTTTGAAGTTATGAGAATAGCGTTAAATCTGACAAGTTTTAAATCGGGGTTCTAGAATTTGGATTCAAGGGTATTCCTTAATGCCAGGTCCGTTGATGATAGGTAGTTGACCCCGTTTCCCTCCAATTTTCTCCTAATTAGCAACACATAAAATTAAAAAAAATATAACCCAGTAACTCAAACCATTTTCTCTCGAAATGGCCTAGCTTAGCCACTGCTTGCGTCACAAGCCACCCAATTCCGAAACTATTTTTATCGACCTATATCTCTAAGAGTACAATTTCTCTTTAATCTAATCAATACAAAAATATGTTAAAAACGTTTTGAAGGCACGATCCGTATGACTTTTATCTACCGATGGCTATTTTTTATCAAGTAAATCTTCTTCATAAATATTGGGATAGTTTAATGCCTTCCAAGGGCATCAAAAGGATAATCTCGACATTTATTGCGATAGATTTATTAAGATTATTTTGATCAAATATCTAGTCTTTCAAGTTTACGGAATAAATATTTAGAGCAGAACGTAAAATATTTAGGAGCTATGAAATAATATTTTGTTTCTCGTTTAGTTAGTTAGAAATACAACAAAAGTAGATTTATTCTGGTCATGAAAACATCGGCGAAACTAATTTATCTGAAGCGATTGGGTAGGCTACATGGAAATCAATGATTCAGTTAATTGGACTTTATTAGCTATTTATTATATAATGTAACTAGCTAGGATCATAAAGTAGGTATTTATTTACAAGTCTATCTACCTTCTATGAAATATCTATGGCATAGTCCAAAAATGAAAAATTCGCATCGATGCATCCCGTTGTCTTTTTGGTGAGGAATAAAACTCATACATCAGTCAGAAATGTCTAATTTCACTCATTTCACAGTTGTAAATGCATTTGCAGGTCCCGCTTCGGTCTGTATCTGGTTGATTTCAAGAGTCCGAACAAGACGAGGACGGCGAAGCACTCGGCCAAGCTGTACGCGAGCGTCATCAGCTCGCGCGCCCTGCCGGACAGCTACGATCCTGAGGACTTCACCGCCTTCTCCGGCGCAGCCCTACTAGCCCCCTCCATACTTCCTTTACTGTGCATACACAGGCTACTCTTGTAGTAGTGTCTACAATACTTTATAGAAAACTGTACGTTGTTACACTATTCTATGCTATAAGTATATTAAACTTTAAGTATCCTTAACTGTCATTCCAACTTGTTTGATCCCTTAAAACACATTAAAGTAAAGCTTATGCTAAACTAGTGAGAAATAATCCAGTGGACGATGTCTCCGGCGTTCAGTACTCGACGGTAGCCAGTTTTTTGGCGTTGTCGCGCGCCACCTCCCTCTTCAGCTGCGCCTGGATGCACGCGAACGACTTGCCCTTGGTCTCCGGCAGCATTACCAGCATGAACACCAAGCCCATCATAGAAAACACGGCGAATCCCCAGAATACTGTGTATATATTGTACGCGTCTTTGACCACCTGGAATGACAAAAGCTTCATGTTAGAGCAACGCTAACGTGATCCAATTAGGCTGATTGGATAATATGATTTGCAAAAGGTAGCGCTTCTAAATTAATTTTATAGTTTTAAAACTTTTTTTTTTCGTATTTATAGCAGTGACTGTACCTATGTACAAAAAATATTTGTAAAATAAATGGGAATTTTGTTAGAATGTGGCGTTTGCTTTTATCCGAAAATTCTGGTTTTGAAAACGAATATCTAGTTGGTGATAGTGCGATACAAAACTCTCACCTGAAATAGTTTTTGAACTGCAAACATAGAGATGCCAGTGTAGATATGAGCAATACAGGAAGCGTACAACTTGACGTTGGTGGGGAACATTTCTCCGATGATGACGTAGGGGACTGTCGACAACCCGATGGCGTAGCACACGATGTAAACAAGAAGGGCAGCTAGAGGCAGCCAGTGAAGATTTGCCACTGACTCTTTGTTGACGTGATCAAAGTAGAAATATGTTCCAATTGTGCCATTCATAAGCCCTACTCCAAGAGCTGATAGCAACAGAAGGGGCTTCCTTCCGACGCGGTCGACGAGTATTACTGACAGGACACAGGTAGCTACTTGCACGCATCCAAGAATTATAGACTCTTGGTAGGGTTCCATGCCGCCAGAGCTGACGGTTGCATTTGAATTCTCTAACGCGGTTATATTAACGGGACTGGTGGTGCAGTTGAAGATGACCTGCGCGTACGCCACCACAGCAGCACTGCCACATAGCTGCTGTATCGTGAACACGCCTAGCGTGATCCACATTGCTTTCCTGTTAGTAGCTTCAGAGATCAAGTCCCCCCATGTTCCTCGGTTTTTCATGTCCTCTTGGACATTCAGTTCTATACTTTTGAGTTCAGTTCTAATGTCACCACTACGTAGATTCCTGAGGGAGCGTTCTGCTCTTTCACTTCGCTCAAACTTTAAGTAGTAGTAAGGAGATTCTGGCAAAAAGATGAAAGTGATGACGAATGTGACGGGAAGAATCAAGTTGATGGCGGCGAGGGTTTGCATCGAGACGAATGGACCGATGCAGTACTGGGCAAGAATTCCGACCTGGAAACAAAAGAGCAACATATTGATGAGTTTAATTTGTTATGCTTGAAACTTTAACACTATTAAGTAAATGTTAAAGTATCATAATTTTATTATAAAAGCTAGTTTTATTATATTTACACAAAAAATATCTTAAAACTTGTTTGGGTGATTATACTGACTATAGATACACGTTTACACACACGACACGTTTTATGATGCCTACATTTTACGGGTGAATTCGTATAATATCGGGGTTAGTTGACTGCAACTACAAACAATGGTTTTGCATCATTATTTGTCAAGATAAGGCAGCTTATTACGAGTTTATATGCAGATAAAAATCATTACAATGATTAACTGGATACAATAGACACACGTGAATTTGAGGTATATCACAATCAATTATAAGACTGTATATTATATCAATTTTATGACTATATATGTATATTATCTGTAGTTCAAAAGATTAATTAAACCAGACGTCAGCTCTGAGCTCACTGAAACGCTAATAAATGTAACATTTTCAAAACATGATTGTATACGTTTCAAGTTTTATATGAATTGCGGGAAACCATGCGCACAGCGTAATTGAGGTAATGAGTCACGTTTCAACGTCGCGTCGCGCCTGCTCGTGTGCACGCCGCCTTAATTACGTGCAAATACAACACAATGAGAAATAAACTGTTGTCATATGATCACGGTGAATAGCTTTTGATTAAACCCCTGTACGTTGACGCTGCAAGCTCTATGAAATGACTCACCAATATAATTCTTTTAAGTCGTTGTGTGGCGTGGCATTATCGAGAGTGCTTTAATTTTCTATAACTAATAGCGATAGGAGTTGTATGTATAATGTGTATTATGGTTATATCACAGGCTTATCACGTGAACATTTTATGACTCTCGATAAAAAATATTATTATGTAGGTATGTACTTCGTGGTTTTTGCTGTATGACTGGTTTATGAGTATATTTTTTATTGATGCCTGTATACAATCTAGAAGTTAAGCTTTGACTGAAATATCTATACGTAGAATGATATTTTAATAAGTTGGACCTTTAATTCAAAGGAAAGCATATTTCCATGTCTATTTCGAGCTTTAATTAATTTATAGATTCATTGAATAAATTGTCATTTCACAACTTAACCGAAATATCTCGTATGACGTCGATGTAACAAGATGAGGATTATATATGTAGTGCAATGGACTCTGCCAAAGGAAACCGTACACCTGTTGGTTGCTCAAGTACGTGCACACCGTGCGATTCGGCGAATATATCATTTAGAAATCGCATATCTAACTCTCAAAGCAGAAAGCGAGCTTATGAAACAGGCAACAGAGCATGGAATATGTAAATACTCCGTGATAAGGCAAAGCAGGCTTCACGAGAAATAATTTATAATTGGAATTGCCTGTTACGCTGCGAAGGATATCGCCCATTAGTTGAAGTTATCCAGAGTGAATAATTGCAATGAGATGGAGTTACTCAATTATTTCATTGAACTTGATCAATTGTTCGTCATTAGAGCTGACATTGATCTATCACACACGGAGCTTCTCGCATGACAATATGATCAGTCTTCTATCAATATTGATCCAATTCCTTTTATAACCCAATTAAGTGTTACTCAAATGTCTGTTTTCGCAGATGGAACTAAACTAACCCATTAAAGCGATGAATAATTTATTAACACCTGACTGGCATTGGCTCATGTTTTTTAATGTGTCTCTAGGTTTAATACGATTCGTTTTACTGACGAGATAACGTAACGATTTCAACTAACAAGGTATATACGGGACATTCTGTTAGCATTGCATTAGAAGTGGAGAATGTTCATCATGTATTTACTTACTTTATTCATTAACGTGATGAGTGTAGAGAGTGCCCCTCGAACTTGATTGGTGGCGATCTCTCCAGTGTACATTGGGGCGACTGTGTAGACGATTCCGTAGCCCAGGCCGGAGAACATGCGGGCCACGTACAGAAGAGCAACAGAGTTGGCTACGATGACCAGCACCCAGCCGAGGATAAACGGCACCGCGCCGAGGAGTAGCGTCGTTTTCCTGCCGAACCGGTCGGCGAAGTAGGCGGAGGGGATAGGCGTCAGCGCAGAGCACAGGATCATGATCGAGACTATCCATGATCCCTCGTCGGGTAAAGTTGGTATCTTGCTCTCAGGTGACTGTAGGTACGGTAGTGTAGGTGAGGGCCAGCCATAGCAGGTACCTGCTGTAGCGGTGATAAGCGTTGCTGAAATAGAAGGAAAACAACAGTTAGTTTCTAGCGACATTTATGTAAACTAAATCGCAAACAATGCCAACAGTGCTAATAGAAACGGACTGCTTTTGGCAAAAGCATTGTATGCTAAAGTATTTAGATTACCTAAGAGAATCAACGATAGTTATTGATGATTACATTGCTTATGAAAAGTGCATTGTACTCGACGGGGTGTTAGAAGTAGGTGATTATCTGTGTACGTTAAGAAATATAAATGTGAAAATGTTTACAGATGTAGATAATGTCGGAGTAAACTTTTAACACTATGTTCATAGAAGTATGTGTACAATATGCGTGTTACAATAATGTCTACGACGTGCCGGGGCCTTCACGCTAATTATCACCGCTAAACATTTTCCGGACATCGATTACAATCATCAAGTCTTTTAATTAAACCCCATTAAACTGTACTATTGTTATTACTTTACGGAAAAATAAACGATATGACAGGATAATTTGAACTGTTCTCTTTTCTGAAGGACCTTGCTTGTCTAGAAGTTACAGTTCAGAATAAACTTTTTTATAAATATATTAATGAAGTAACTGGAACGTTACGTTTACTAATGATCAAACGACCTTCCTCTAAGCAAAGCGGAACCTGGCAGAAGGCCAGGAAACCATACGAATGAAGAAGAAGCAGTAGTACATAGATCTACCTTTAACTGTACAGCTATCATTGGAATAATGGAACGAGAAACTTTTAAAACATAAATCGAATAAAACGAAGATCTAGATCCAGACTATAAACTCGTACACGATTAAATAGAACGAGATTGTTCTGCAAATTCTCATATTTGAGTCTGCTCGGAAGATACAAGTTGAATAGAATTAAATATAAGATTTGTGTCCAAAACATGAAAATGGAGCACTATCTGTTTCCTGCCTAAGATCGTAATCTAACTAAATACATATTTGTAATACCACAAACAATTGTACACATCGTAAATCTAATTAAGCAAGATTAGCATCGCTATATTTCTTATTGCCCGGATAATTAATACATGTTCTCTAACCTATGTACACATTTCCTACTGTTATAAAATATTAACAGAAAAGTAATTTATAAGGGAAATGAAAGTGGTTGACTGCCTCGTTGGTCTAGTGGTCGCAAGCGCTACTGCTGAGCATGAGGTCCTGGGCTCGATTCCCGGGTCGGGCAAAGTGTTATTGGGTATTTCTATTTGGAATTTCTGAGTAGCAGCCTGGAGTCTGGTTTTGTGCCCGGTAGATGGCAATAGGCTCGCCTCCTATTACATGGGACTTAAACATAACTGGCGAAATGTGGGTGTATTGTAGGTGCACCTCTGCCTAACCCTTCGGGTAAAGAGGGCGTGATGTTATGTTATGTTATGAAAGTGGTTATACATAAATAACAGAGGGTTTGTAATTAATAAGGTATGTTAACTGCATATCGTTCGAAAAGATGTAATCATATTGATATTCATTTAATGTCCGGTGTTTGATAATTTAATCATCTGCCTAGCCTTTTCCCAACTATGTTGGGATCGGCTTGCAGTCTAACTGAATGCAGCTGAATACCAGTATTTTACATGGAGCAACTGCCTATCTGACCTCCACAACCCAGTAACTGGGTAATACGATACCCCTCGGTATGACTGGTTGTCAGATTTTCGGGCTTCTGACGACACGTAACGACTGTCAAAGATTCACGAATGACAGCAGGGACCAACGGCTAAACGTGCTTTCCGAGGCACGGAGGGGTCTCGCTATGTAAAGCTGGTCATCCATCCACGGACCAACCGCGGCAAGCGTAGCTTAACGTGATAGATCGACCCGTGTATTTTATTACTTAGCCACGTTTGATAATTTAATGCAAAATCATAAAATCGTCTTTAATGACTCCTGACAAGTTTAGTAGTATTAATTAGTGCCAAATCACTATTGGGAAACGCGTTTGGCATGAAAATTGTGGATCAAGAATAAAAGAGTTAATAATCCACTGAGTTTACTGGTTGAGATGGAGCAGCTCTATCGATCCGGTGTCTCATAACAATTTTCAAGAATAAAAGAGTTAATAATCCACTGAGTTTACTGGTTGAGATGGAGCAGCTCTATCGATCCGGTGTCTCATAACAATTTTCAAGAATAAAAGAGTTAATAATCCACTGAGTTTACTGGTTGAGATGGAGCAGCTCTATCGATCCGGTGTCTCATAACAATTTTCAAGAATAAAAGAGTTAATAATCCACTGAGTTTACTGGTTGAGATGGAGCAGCTCTATCGATCCGGTGTCTCATAACAATTTTCAAGAATAAAAGAGTTAATAATCCACTGAGTTTACTGGTTGAGATGGAGCAGCTCTATCGATCCGGTGTCTCATAACAATTTTCAAGAATAAAAGAGTTAATAATCCACTGAGTTTACTGGTTGAGATGGAGCAGCTCTATCGATCCGGTGTCTCATAACAATTTTCAAGAATAAAAGAGTTAATAATCCACTGAGTTTACTGGTTGAGATGGAGCAGCTCTATCGATCCGGTGTCTCATAACAATTTTCAAGAATAAAAGAGTTAATAATCCACTGAGTTTACTGGTTGAGATGGAGCAGCTCTATCGATCCGGTGTCTCATAACAATTTTCAAGAATAAAAGAGTTAATAATCCACTGAGTTTACTGGTTGAGATGGAGCAGCTCTATCGATCCGGTGTCTCATAACAATTTTCAAGAATAAAAGAGTTAATAATCCACTGAGTTTACTGGTTGAGATGGAGCAGCTCTATCGATCCGGTGTCTCATAACAATTTTCAAGTTCAATGCATAGAATATTTAGATGACACCTGAACTGAACTGCTGAGTTTAAAATCTTGACAGATCTAAGTAACAAAACACCTAAGCTTAGGAATTAACGCGCACATTGTAACAAACTTCCTGTCGGTGTAGTAAAAACAAGTTTGGGATTGCTGACGCTATCATGTCTTATCGCGCGTTCGTGGAAACTTCTGACCACTTCAATATACTCGGCACGTTTCTCGACCCTGTGTCTGATAATTAATATGACAAATGCCACAGTCTCTGACAATATGATATTAGAAAGCCAAATTACTGTTTGCTATTTGACAAGTCGAATATTAATTTATCACTTTTTCTTGTACTATTAATTGCCTACAACAAATTGGTGTGACTATGTTCGTTTTAAGGGTTCCGTACCTCAAAAAAAAAAAAAAAAAACGGAACCCTAATCGGATCTCTCATGTGTCTATCTGTCTGTCCGTCTGTCACAGCCAATTTCCTCCGAATCTATGAAATTTGGTACACGTATGAATTTCTGTGACCGAAACACGGATGTGTATGGTAATTAATTGCATTTTGTACATGGGGGTCACTTTTGAGGCAAATAAGAATAATAAAAAAACAAGTTTTTCAAACTACCTATACCGTGTGACATATCAAATGAATGGGTTTACTGTGGGGGTCTCGAATAGTTTTTTTGAAATAATTTTGAAATAAATATTTTTAAAGTTATTTAGGAAAATAGACGAAAATTGACCACACCCGAAACTACTAAGCCAAAAATAAAAATAAAAAAATACAGAAAGTAGCTCTATACTTATATGTAGATCACTGGAAAACTCTATAAAAAGTCTATGGTCTTAAAAATCACGGTAAATCTCTCAATATTTTGCGTACAAACTTATATTTGTAGTTGGAATGTATGGGATAACACGTTTTTCAAATACAATGTTAAGTTTGTCCTTGGGATAATTCTGTCTCTTCTTTCTTCATTCCAACTACGGAATCCTTCATTGTGCGTGGTCCTACACGCACTTGGCCGGTTTTTTATCTCTTAGTCATAATTCAAAGATGTACTGAAAACATATTGACCCTGTTCCACTATTATCACATCTTATTTGAATAAGGTTTACTGAAGCTGTAAAATTCAGCAAAGTGGCTCAAAGTGGGTCAGCGGTAGATCATATACCTATTTTTTTTTGTTCAACTGTTTTGTTTGTTTGATTTTGGAAATGCTCATTCAATTGAATTTGGATTTCATTTATCCGATTGGTAAAGCACCCACACCACGTACTCGACTCTCGAGTGGCTATCTTACCGCGCAGGTTGTTGAAACTGCTTAATATTTCAGTATATCTGGCGTACGTGCGCCATACGAAATGCAGAAGCGAATTCGAGTCTGTACCTAAGTTTAATCACAAACATGTACTATCGAGCACACTGGCGGTGTACGACTTTTCAACCTTCTTACTAAGGTGATAAGGTTGAAAACTGGTTCACCGCCAGTGTCCGCGATGGTACCTTCATAGTGCAGTACAGAATCGAACTGTGGCTGTGGGCTGAAGTTTACACGGTAGCCTTAGTAGGAACAACTAACAAGACAGAGGGCCACCACGCCCACATCCACGTAAATACTAAATAGTCAGCGTTCGCGATGAAGTTTTACATGAAATAGACAACAAACATGTGAGTCAGAATGACTCGAGGAAGTCAAGATTAAAACATACTAAAGAAAAAAATATTTTACGAGGTGATAAAAAACTCATTTAATGTGGTGAGACAGATATTGCAACATATAAGTAAGAAACAAACGTTTTCAGCCTTCGAGACATATTTCAGGAAAGACAGTTTGAGTCTGCTGAACGCGTCCGAAATCGTTCTTACGTCAGTAGTGTAAACAGTGGCTCTGTAATATAATTTATATAGCAACAGACTCGGGGAACGAATACCGAATGCCAGTTGGCACAATCAGCGGGTCATCAATGTATACCTAGTTATGTGCGATTACGCCGGTGGACGCTGGCTTTAAAGACACGTGTAATTGAGCAGGTACTTACTAATGAGTATACACAATTCTATATATAACACATCACGCCTTGTTTCTTCGAAGGGTTGGGCAAAAGTGTACCTATAGTACATACACCCACATTTCGCCAGATAAGTTTAAGTTCCATGTAATATGGGGCGGGCCTATTGCCATCAACCAGGCACAAATCTAGACTTCGGGCTGCTTCTGAATAGTTCTAGATAGATGAACCCAATAACACTTTACTTTGCCGATCTGGGAATCGAACCCAGGACCTCATGCTCAGCAGTAGCGCTTGCGACCACAAGACCAACGAGACAGTCTCAGAATAAAAAAACTTTATATCTTAATAGAAAAGTTGTGTGTTCTATAGATTGGTCAAATGGTCAATGATACCAATTTGAAGCGATTCAATTATTTACCGCGAGAATACCGTTTATATTTGCATTGGCAAAGGACTTTATGATGTTTACATTTTTTTTGAGCTTTGACCTTCACGATGTGCTGAAAAAGTAAAACTAAAAATGTCTCTCGCTAGGCTTTATCGACTATTCTACCTGATAAGAGCCTCAGAATGAAAAACGCTTACCTCCCAAAATTCTAGTGATTTAAATAATTTTATCTGATCTGATCAATCTGGCAATAACATAATAAAGAATTCCTATCTATGGCAGACATTGAAAAATTAGTCTGGGCGTTTGAGAAATCGTTTTTGGTTGAGAGTCGGGTCGAGTTTAAATTAAAATTTAAATAGAATTGATAGACTTGATATTCTATTTGATAATAACTTAGAAAAAACGTATTTTTTTTTTAAAGTAATTGATATATAAGTGAGTAAAATTTTATTTTAATTAAGTTCTAGTGATTTCAGCTCTACACTATGTAGAGCTATATTAAATACCAAATGCTAGTAAAATGTTTATTTAATAAGATTTGTAATAAAGGATTAACGATATAATTATGTACCTATTCGATTTACTAAACGGTTAGAATAATTGAATAATAGAAGGGTGACTATGTTTTATGGATTTTCAGCAACTGTCTATTTTCTGGAAAATATACCGACTACAGTGAAAGTTCGGACTAAAAGCTTATTTTTCATTTGGAAGCCTATAATTATTATGTCTAGATGTAGGTGTATTAATAGCTGCCATCTTCACTCAAACTGCGCGTGTCACCACAAAGTCATCTCGCTCATTATATGCTAGTTTAGAGATAATGAACCTAATAAAAATGATACTTAAGGTATAATATTTTAATGAGTGTGGTATAAATGGTCTCTTGTGAGGTGGGCGAGGTCGCGGCGCGCGCGGTGCGGGGCGCCGGCGCTTCCCTCCGCTCGCCGCGAGCCCACCCGCGCCCGCATGACGCAACACGCAAGCAACCGTCATACAAAGGGTGCGTACAAACTACACTCGCTGTATTACCAATAATTACTACACCTAATTAAGCAGAGATATACAAGTCACAATTTAACATCTGTTTACTTAACCGATAGCCGGTCTACCGGCTATCAGTAAGGCCTCTAGGCCTTGGTCGCAAAACCTTATCATTTCTTTTTATTTCGAGCTTTTGAGTAAACAAGTTTTAAAAGAAAATTAAACATTCCACTGATTCAACAAAATTGTATTTCAGGTAATCTGGCACAGCTACGCATAAATCGCTTTCGGGAATGCAAAAAGTTGGCAACACCTACTTTTTGGGGAAAATGTAAATGGAGCGGATTTATATTTTGTATGTCTCTGGCGGTGAAACCACTGAGTGTGAACGTGTCCTAATAACAGCACACATATCAGAATAACAATAATGATTGTGATATTGTTGTATCGTGCGACAATGTGCCCGTTACTGAACTTGTACAAATAGCATCGCTTGTGTGCGTGATTGAGCCGCGACTGAGTAGAACAATGGCTATATTAGACAGCTTTATTTGATGGTAAAAAATATGTCCAGTTGAGTTGTCAGTAAAGTTGATCAATGAAAGGAATTAGTGCAGGCGTCGCATGAACTTGGCGTGTCTTATTTATAGCTCGTGATAATGTTGAAGGAAAATAGATATAATGTGAATTATGGCTTGCTCAATGAGTTTTTATTATATCTGTAATTTCTTGAATTATTTGATATCGTACGACTCTGAAGTGGTCTACTTATCAATGTCTCAAAAAGAGGAGTGTCGCTAAAAGCCGTGTATTTGATTTATAAGCACTCTTGTGCTGACAGGATGTAGACAATCATACAAACCTCAAAGCAAACTGCTTCAGTTGACAATCACGTCTTGATTATGATAGTAGTTGATACCTACAAGTTTTTCTCAAACACTAACGCTAAGAAGAAATGAAATGAAAGAATGTTGATAAAAAGTTGAGAAAGCTTTTTATTTAATGCTTATTATTTGTTTACATTTCATGACTTGTAAATTAATGTCTCAATCTCAACTGCATCTAAAAGTAGAACAGCTAAAAACAGCCACAAATAAATACTAGCCTAAATAATATTGCTCCCGTTCGAGATTGACCTTTAAAATGTTCCATTCGCCAATTTAACCTGTCACCCCGTCACTTATTTTGACGCTGGTTGTGCGACCATACAGTACGGAAATAGGAACGTTGCCTTCCCCGAATAAATAAATTGTTTGTTGACCTAATTATTTAATGTTTTAAAAACATATTATTTGTATCGACTGCAATCGTTTATGTTAACTTGAATCGGGCCATTGTGTAGACATCTTGCGAGATTCTTTATCGTCTGAATGCCAATATTATGCTTCTCCGTATTGAATGTTACGATCGATATCGATAAACATACTCGTTGTATGGGTAGAAGCATAAAGAAGAGTATATTGTAGCCATAAGTAAGACTTCGTGATTGGCCGTCAATATCGATAAGGGAAAATACCGTAATACACATAAACGTTCGCCAGCGCGTGAGTGTACCTACCTACGGTAACTACGTGCTACAGAATTGTATTTTCATAGAACAATAAATAAATTATCATAAGAATCAGATGACAAGATCAAGCAAACCTGGAAGTGGCTGTTATTTAGTTTACAAAGATTGAGAATTTCAATTTCCGGGTCCACCCGGTCTGTAGATATATTGGGTCAATTAAATGCTTGATCTGATACAGTGAATTGAAGGGAAACGACTATAGATTTGTATAGATGGAATATTCAAGTGTTTACATTTGCTTGGCCATTTGCTTTCTACAGATAAAGAAAATTGGAAGTCATAGGTGTGTCATGTAGCATATTCTTGTTTTTAATGTGGTACCTACCCGTTTGTATTAGATGACGATAGAATAGCATAACAATGGGCAGTTTTAAATTATTATTAATTCTATTGATAGAGCGAAATTAACACGTTCGTGTATTTGCATAATCACGCGACATCAATTATTCGGTGATTGAAGTATAATGGCTATTATTGTAACAAAAGGATGCTGCCCACCTCTTGACCCATAGCTAAATTATTCTTAGCACTTAATCATTATTCCTGTTATAGAATGTAATAACATCCTCATTCATTTGTATCGGTACAATATAATAACTATTTATCGCACGTGTCGTAAGCACGTGGTGCCGAACACTAGCATATACATATAGCTCTAGGTTCAAGACCTTTGGTGACGTCATTACAAACCTCCTTTCTTCTATAGTTCTATACTATACCGTAGAAATTTGAATAAAACAAGCTGACTTCTGCTTTTATATCTGCTCGCCTAGTCATAGGCCCCAAAAGTGGTCGTGGGTTTTTTCCGACGCACACTTTGCAAAGGTTTTTTTTTCAAAGAAAAAAATCTAAGAAGAACGTTTTGGTATTTTACGCTACTTCTGCAACATAGGTAAACAATGTTACTATTGCAAAACAGAGGTACATAATATTTCTTTCATGTAATTTAAATTATGTTTTGCCATTATTTTCGTCATATCTATTTCTTTTATTATTTTCATACCGATTAATCTAACAAAAAGAAAATTGAACAGCGCTCATATTTTTATTGTTCTATGGGTGCGCTCTATATCTGATTTCAACCTCTGCGTTCCTGTTTTAAACATCGACGATTTACAAATGGAAGAAAAACAATGGCGTACCGATTTACCGATTGTTTACCTTCCGTGTTTGTTGTTACAACGTATTCAATTAAATTATAGTAAGGGAAAATTTCTTTGTATAATATTTTACATAACAACTTATACCTACTTAATTAATAAAATAACAAAATTATATCCTAACTTAACTAAAACTATTCACAAACTAAAATATGGCGTCGAAAAATTCCTCCGCATCGCTGTCGACTGGTAATGTACCCAAGAGACTGGCGGCATTGCCACGTTGTATAGCAATGCTTAGCCTCTGGCCAAGGTAAAAGCCGGCCCTTGGGTCACGGGAAGTGTCAACTAGCCGTTTGGAGATTTCGTTAAACAAACCATGAGCGCTCGGACCCCACGGCCCGAGGGTTTCAACCCCAAACGGCTCGAAAATATAATTACCGATAAGGTTATTATACTTTCGCCGCTTGAGGTTTTCCGCAGCCGCAGCAGCAGCGCCAGCACAGCACGCCGAACCGGGAAGATGGGATGGCGCAAGAGTATCGACACAAGTTGCGTCCCACACTAAAGGCCTACCCACCTTCCATGGAAATAAAGACATGCCGTCCGGTCTCTTGCTATCGTCGCGTGCCAAGCCATTGGGTTCTAATACAGCTGGGACGCCGACGCGCGACGGTGACAAGAGCCCGTCGGATGATGTCATTAATGTTCGCGTGCCGCGCTATGCGACCCGCACTTCGGCTGCAAGACAGGCCGTGGTGTCCGAGGCTGTTGACAACTTCGCCACAGTGACAGCGATGAGGAGAACAACAAGGGGCTCCTAGTCGCATGGAAGCAGCGAGGCGGAAAGTAGTGTCGTCAAACAAAGTGCCTATGCTCGACGACGGTAGTGCATGAAGCGACAGACCCGACTCCAACTTACCCACAGCCAGCAGGCGCGCACGCTCCGCAGTAGTAGCAGACGTGTTTAGTAAATTATTCTGTACTACTCTACAAAGCGGCTCATCCCACCGTCTCTGGGAAGATGGATTGTCGGGTGAATCTGAATTCGGGCAAGCGAGTCTCCAGGCATCCATAGCCTCGGTGAAGCACGGCACATCAAAATTAATCAGTGTCGAGGCTAGGATTTTCCTGATTAAATTCTCAGTGCCGTGGATCGAGGATATAAAAGCCGGTAAACTGATACTAGAAATTTTGCGGACGCCGAGGCCTCCCATACGTATGGGAAGAGTAGCTTGTGCCCAAGCTCGGTCATCCATGGCCACATTTAAGATCGAAGTTAATGTATGCCGGATAATTTGGTCCATTTTGTCTAAAAGATGAGTGTGCTTCCATAAATGGGAAGCGCGAAGGAAATATGTAAATTTAGGGCCGAAACAGCAGTAACGAATTAAGGTTATGGCCGAATGCATGTTAATTTGGAACAATCTTTCCGAAACGTCATTAAAATTTTGTATTTTTTCCTCAATAAAAATGGGAAAGGAATTTTCAAAGATTGGGGAACCAAGGAGGCGGAGAGAGCTTTTTTCAATAATATTTATATCTGGGGCTATTGCGTTAAATTTGGGAAGTGTCAAATGTCTGTCAGTACTGTCCGCTAAGAATAGTTCACATTTCGAAAGGTTGAGATCAAAGCCAATGGAATGAAATTCATTTTTTAAGAATTGAAGGTCATTCAATTAAATGGGGTATAGATTGCTTTGGAAAACCTTTTTATGTCGCCAAATTAACTGATTTGATTCTTGTATAAAAACTTTGATGAACAAAGACAAAACACTGTATTTTTTGCCATTCAAACCAGATAGTCAAACAGTACACAGACTTACATAGTACCGGCCATACATGCAACCAACTGTTTGATCAATAGCGCAAGCAATTCTATGGGCACACAAACAGCAAGTTTATTTCTCTTCTCTGTTGGTCTGACCACTTTTTCCTTGACCAAATATCGCTTTATCAAAAATCGATTGTGTCAACGGCAATATATCAAAAGGTTTATTGCCGTTCAAAGTCTTGCATAACTGTGCAAAGATATACGCATAGTGAAGAGCTGGACTAACATAACATAACATCACGCCTTGTTTCCCCGAAGGGTTAGGCAGAGGTGTACCTATAGTACACCCACATTTCGCCAGTTATGTTTAAGTCCCATGTAATAGGGGGCGAGCCTATTGCCATCTACCGGGCACAAATCCAGAGCTGGACTAATTCTGGTATAATTGCATAGACAATACTTACATATGGATTTGCTGAATTTAATTATGAAAACCTCAATAATTATCGCGGATGACTGCTCATTTATCTATTTCATCTCTCCTATATTCTTTCACGTTAATCTGAAGACTTCATAAAAATATTTAATTGAAAGTTAAAAAAAAAATATTATGTGTCGTTTTACAGACAGCATTCATTTTTACATTAGCTTCGTTAGTGACGGTTCGGTGAAGAATTCAACGTTGTAAGATAAAAAATAACGGTCCACGATAAAGTGTAGCCAAGTCTTTATTAGGATAAGGCTGTTAGTAATATATAACAGACAAGCACTTCCCGCGCGACTTCGTCCGCGTGGATTTCGTACTTTAGTACACCGCCAGGGGTAGACTTTCAAAAAACCCTGATACACATTATTCTTTATTTTCGGTCTTAAGCATAAATACTGAGTTCGAATAGTGAGTTTTGAGTTAATCGGACCGTGTGTTAAAATTCTGCCATACAAATTTTGATACCCCCCAATCCCCTTTAGTAGTTAAGAAAAACAAAAAAACTTCATAATTTAATTAAATAAGTATTCTTGCCAAGTTTCAAGTTTATTAACTCAAGAAATAAACATTTCATGCAAATAAAATCCCCTATTTTCATCGCCTTAAAGGTCGAATTTCCAAAAATTCTTTATTACCAGTGATAGGAATAGGTAGTGCTAATTTGCCTAAACTTCGAGGAAGGAAGTAACATAGAGTGGATAATACCTCCTTTAAAATTCCGGAATAATTTTAATGATAAAATCCCGGGATTTAAAAGCCACGATTTTTTATCGGATTTTATTTGTAGTTACAAATTATTGATTTGAAAAATCATAACATTTTTTTTAGGGTTACACACACACACATTTATATCTGTAATTTGTATGGTGTACATGGTAAAGAGTATTCTATATATCTATAAATAAAGTTCAATTAATAAAATAATTCGTGGTTTTTAAATCCCGGGATTTAAACGTCATTAAAATTATTCCGGGATTTTAGAGGAGGTATTATCTACTCCATGTTACTTCCTTCCTCGAAGTTTAGGCAAATTAGCTCTACCTATTACTATCACTGTTTATTACTGGGTGTTTACAACATAAAAGGCATCAACTGCCAACGAGTTTGTACCCTTCAGCTCTGCGTTGATGAATCAGTCGGGACAATTATTTTAGATAGATAGATATGTATACATATTGACTGTGGGTATGTCGGCTTGAGAAGTGTTTTGTTTTTTAAGAACAAACCATGTCGTAATGAAGCATACTTACGCCATTTAACTTCTATGTATTTTTTTATTTTGGCTTCGCACGGTTTGTGCATTTAGCCAATGTCACATTTAGTTCATTTAGTCTCTAAACTGACGCGTCCACCAAGTTAGAAGTTTCCTGCGCTAAAATCCTAGGTTACATTGTGATAGTCTTGAAAATACTTTAAACATTTCAGCAGTGACATTAATTATAGTTTCGGTATGTCTTTAATGACATAGCGGTACACAGTAAGACAGTGCCAGTGACACTATACCCGAATCACATTAGCGTGGCAATAGCGGTCATTGTCCTTTCCCTAATATCTCTCCGTAGGAACGCAAACAATTAGCTATGTATGGTTTTTCGTTATCGTAACATACTGAAGATCACGATTGATATTGATTTAGGACGTTAACGGACTTTATTTCAGTTTTTTTATTGAAAGAATGCTAGAAAATGTAGGTGGATCAATGACCGCTATTGCTACGCTAAAGCGATTCGGGTATAGCCTCGGTCACAAATAGCCAGCTTCCTTCGGCATTCATAGTCGGTTTCAGCAATGTGAGCATTCACCTAATCACTAACACTCTAGTACCGTCAGTCAGTGTAGCTGTCAGTTTTGGCAAAGCCTCACAGCCTCACACAGGTGTGGATTTGAATGTTCAGCTATTGATTGACATTTGCATTAATATGACGTGAGCAGATAGTGTATGCAAAATCGTAGACGCATTACCAAATGCATGTTTGTGGCAATAGTAGAACTCGTCAGTAATAAACAGCCAGAAAATCCTTTTTTAGGCAAATACCGAAAAAAATCCTTCAGTAATTTTCATATTTTGTTTACTTTACCTTGACATTTTTACATAATATTCTGCGGAAGCTACCTGCGTAGTCTATCGAATTTTGTAGATACTGTTGAATTTCAGTTTTGTATTTGTACGATATTTGATTTTGATGTCAATGCAAGTTATTGTTTGCCTATTCCGTGTGCGAAAATACAGGTAATTTGAAATGTTAAATAGTCTATCGTCATAAAGGTGTATCAAATGGCATGATTGCGTAAAATTTTTATAATAGCGACTGGCGACGTACCTATTAATGTGTAATCAAAACTAAGCAACTAAATCAATTTCACTGTGTGATGGAAATTTTTTATTTCTCGTAGAAACAGTATTAAATAAAATCTTATTATCTACATATTATTATGTATTCCTGGATATACAATGCCGGACCACCTTAGTATGAACGTGTTATTTCTATTTAGCGCCCGGAAAATAGAATTGATAAACGATAATATTACATGAAATCATTTAATTTTATTGTGCCAAAAAATATCTACTTTCTATATATAAACACAAGTATTTTTATTAAAATACAGCCATAATTTAATTTATAAGACTGATTTAGTTTTCACCATTTGTGAGTCATCAAATATTTTGAATGATGACTCATCATTCAAAATATTTGATGACGTCAGCACTTAGGAGTTGTGTGTCTCTGATCTCTCCAAGAAAAAAAGGGACGCCCAACATTTTATCGCTAAACTTAAATGATGTATGATTCCAAGAAGGAGTCTTTGAAGTGGAACAAACGGTGGCTGGCTATTGTTTATAAACATGGACTGTCGTCGTCGCGTCGCCGGCGTTTCCACCGCACTCTCACCACGAGTGTGAATCGCAGAAAATCGCAATGCAACTGTAAACTATCGGATGTCGATGTCAATGACATTTGCGTTTAGCTGGAATACCTGAGTTTATAGTAAAAGCCCGCTATTTTCTACTCGAGTATAACGCCGTACTATTTGCATACGAACTTTAGCGTTTTGCGTGCTGAGAGGCCGTAAGCAATATTTATTTAGGGGTATAAATTGGATTTTTAAATATGTCTACGGTAGGGGAAGGGAAAGACGTCGTTAATGTATTAGCATATGATGGATGATTCACATGATTCAAGGGGTGGCGAACTGACGAAATTGTTTCAATTTGATCGATCAATCTCGAACCTTCCAGCTAACCGTCTGTCTGGACGGAGGAGATGAATTTGAAGTTAGAATTTTACAAAGCCGGCTAAACATTTACGGATCAAAAACGAGTAACAGAAATTTCCATTTGAACATAAATAATAACGTTAAATAAAATGGAAAACCTAATAAACTACCGTAGTTATCAGTGGTTCAATAATAAATGCGCGCTAAATTCTATTATCAGCACTAATTGCAAATTGTCTTGATAAAATGTAATTTTTGGTATTACGTAATATTTATTATTTACAGCTATATTATTATCAGGGGCGTCGCATGACCAAATATTGTCCGATAGTAATGAGGGTGACCTATAACTTGAATATCTCGTGTCGACTTTGATAATGAAATCTGCACAAGATGACAATGTATGGGTAGATAAATGATCTAACTACAGGAAGCCTTCGCTATCAAATACTACTGACGTTAAAAACAAATTTCAGCAATGAAACTGAACGCGATCAGCACATCTAAACCGCGTTCAAGAACTATCAGTGTCATCATTGTAGCGGAATATTGACACTGACAGCTCTTGAACGCGGTTTAGATGTGATGATTGCGTTCCGTTTCATTGCTGAAATTTGCTCTAAATGTACGAAGTTCTCAACAAAGTTTCAGATACTGGCTGCTAAGTTATATATTTGTTAAGTTAAATCGAAACGATAACAAGAATATCAATTGCTACACTTGCATGCAAACATACATTGACAAAACACTAAACTCTTATTAAACAGTTATGATTAAAACAATAGAATCTAGTTTTTAAAACAATTAGCACGTGGAATGTGTAAATGTAAATGAAAGTGGAAATGAGTTAATATTTCTGATTAAGTATGTACTAACATTTTATTTGCAATATTTGTTATTATACTTCTATTGTTTATTTTTCTTTTCCTCTTTCGTAACTTCAAACAGTGTGAAATGTATAGCAATAAAACTTTGCTGCCTGGTGCTTGGTGGTCTTCGGTTATAAGTAGGTACTAAGCTAACTGATTAGCTACTTATAAAAATCTAATTAACGGGATGTTGGTTAAATATTTTTACTTTTCTGTTTGGAGACAGTGACTAAATCTAATCAAAGAGAAGCGTAATTCATTTATGTTTATAAACTTCGACATTTTGAATTTTCCATTGCTTTGAACTAAAATTCAGTCGTTTATTTACTTACTTTAATGTAGTTCTATTATTAAATAACTTCACCATGCTTGTAGTCGCCGAAGGGTTAGGCAGAGGTGTAACTATAGTACACTGGATCTGTTTTAGATATATATAAATTGAAATATTTATTGTTTTTAAGAAAATCAGTATTTAAGTTTTGGTTTTGGTTAATTTTTATCGTATTTACATTATGGCAATTAATGAACATGATTATAAAAGTAAAACAATATGTAGGTAGAAATAATAAAGTTATTACTTTATCTAATGACGTAAATTACCAGCGGTATATACTTATAATTATGTACTGTCTATGTATTTAAATTGAATGGTTTACATACGCTCTACATAAATAGGATTTCTCTAATCTAGATTGACATAGAGCGATCATTGTAGAGATCTTTATTTAATAATTAATAATTACGTATGAATTATAATATGATCGGATTTAATGATTAGTAGTGGCTCACAATATCAAGTCTATCTTGTAGTAGTAAATTACTAGTGGTATTTTATTTACGTTTTGCAAACGAATTTCGGATGTCATCAACGAATTAAGATGTAGGTACTATCGAGGAAACTTAGGTACATCTGACCAATTTGAAAACAAAATCCCGTGCACACGATGACCACATCTGTTAGCAAGCGTTACTATAGCGGCCGAGTGCTGCAAGCAAGAATAGTCCTTACGGTGTATAGATGTTCGTTTCTCCTATGGTACCTACCTAGCTGTTGTCCATGACTTCGTCTACGTGTATTTTATATTTCATCATATTATAATACAAATATCCTTTATGAAAAGTAGCATATGTCCTCCATAAGCTACCTTTCATCCTGCAGATTCCAGGATCGGCACCCTAATTGCGTAACACACTATCAATGAAAATTTGAATCATTTTGAAGTTTATTGCTAATCCATTGCTTCATATATTCTAAAAAAATTGTCTGCTCAACAACGTAAATAACGCAATTAATGTTGTTGTACTGTCAAAATGGAACCGATTCCTACTGTAAGGGCCGATTTTTCAATCGTCAGATAAATTTTATCTGGGGACTTGTTTGACGTTTTGACAGCTTTTGTATAGAAAATATGGCAAACCGCCATATTAACTTTTCAGATAAAAGTTATCTGAGGATTGAAAAATCGGCCCTTAATGTGTTACGCAATTATTCGGTGTTAGTTCGGTGGTTTAGGAGTGAAAAGGTAACAGACAGACAGAGTTACTTTCTTATTTATACTATTAGTACGGGTAGTAGTATTTGAAATTTTTGGCTACGGAAGCCATAAAAACCACGACTTCCTTGCCATCATTTGTGATCAAATTCAAGTTTCAAGTTACATTTTCAAAAATCTTGTAGAGATAGGTAATAAAACTAAGAGGATGGCTTTTCAAATGAAGACATAAATGTAGGTAGACAAAATTCAATGTATATTGATAAGTTTAATGTTTTAAGAGGGCCCTTCCCGGTCCGTCTATCGTCAACGCGAGTATGGTTGAGAAGCTTGTTGTTTCATCCAGCGCAAGTGAAAACGCGAAAACATTAAATGAAAAATACTGTGTGGAAATTTCATAAAGCTTGTCCCATGAAATACGTGTTTTTGAGTAAGCCTTACAAGTTTGTTAAATAAATGTTTGTTATTTAGAATCTTCCTTACATGTGCGAGGTTTCTATGAAAATGTTTTCTTTGCTTTTACAATTTATGAATAGGGCAAGACTTGGCTAATTCGTTATATGCAGCTATTCGGTGATAGATAATATGTGTTTTATTACCAAGTTACTACTGACTTGATGAATGTATATTTTTCAATCATTATAGTATTTGCCACATTTTTAGATATAAGTTAGCAAAGCTTCTTTTGTCTACTATATCACAGTTAAAAAATAATCTGATCAATGAATCGAATTTTACAAGTAAAAAACAAAACTATCACCGATTACCCAAGTTTTGCCCTACATTATGAACGGCGAAAGTTCAGGCAAAACATGTGCAAAAAGCAGATTTTTGGAAGCTTATACTGAATTTGAATCTCCAAATTTTTATTTTTGCATTCATAGAAACCTACATATAGTGCACGTGATACCTATTACATAGTTCAAAAATTTCAAAGAATGTGTTACAACGCCATTATCATGTACGAGCGTTTGTATGAAAAAAATGACGGGTTGGCCACTCTTAAAAATTGCTATGGGAAAAAACCATATTAGGCGGAAAGTCCGCTTAAGTTTACCGGAAACTATTAACACCTTCGGCGCCCGTGTATCATTTTTGCACACACTTGTTAATATAATGTTGTTAATGTAATGTATAGGCGTTGTGTATCACTAATGCACACGATTTTCATACATTTCTTTAAAATATGATAAATAAAACCCCATAAATAAATAAAAAATAAATAACAAAAAAAGTGTGATTCTGGATATAATGCTTGGCGACGAAGGTGTTAATAATTGTAGGCATGATTGGCGCAGTGGTTAGGTTAGTTTTTATTTAACTGTTTATTTATACATAATTGCGGTCAAAAGGTCGAGTACCTAAACAGTCGAGTTTATTGTTATTTCTTGGTAAAAGATAAAGTAATCTATAGAAATTTGATAGTGACTGATGTTGAAATTGATTAAATCATGTTTTATTATTTGCATTCTGTTATTTATATCGCTGTACCTATTCCATAAAGTTACCTGACTTTTTTACTTTAGTACCTCTCTAGCAGTTAAGTTCAAGTCAGCACTGAGACCCTTTTTAATTTTTTCTACCTGATACCTCGGCATTCTTGGAATGAATGGAATCCTCCATAGGAGATACTGCATTTGGACCCTTCGAATAAATGTTTACAAATAGTTTTAAACATAATGTTCCATTATCTGCAACTGCTTTGTATCGATGGCATATATTCTCACTCGTTAATTTGATGGTAATGTTATTACTGTGTGTACATAAATAATAAGAAAATAAATTAAAAAAAAAGTGTTAATATCATCCATGGAGGGAGTAGGGTGTTTAGTAGATAGTACATTCATTATACATTTTAATGAGTAATAAATCATTCGTTAGCGAGAAGTAACAGCGTGGTTGGCATCGCTTTCACGATTTCACGACGCACTGTAAGACTTCGAGAATCAAATATGATAAAAACATTTATGTCATATTTATATTTGGGAAGTTTTAAAAATATTCGCTAGGCCAGTAACCCTACGGAAGAATAAATACATTCTTTCTTTCTCGAAAAATGTTATTCCAAGCGAATTTGTTTCAGAGGGTCTACGTGAATAGACCCTCTGAAACGAAGTCCGTAGTTTCGGCTGAAGTTTCGGGCGTTTCCTACCCCGTATCACTTACGGACATAAGATTAGTTCGGTTTCCGAACTAATAATGAATGACAACACGAATTTACAGTTGTCCATACGCCCGATGTGTTTTTGCCCGTCCGAAAATTTTAATTTTATACTTGTTTGGACGGATTAAACTACTTTCGGACGGGCCCGTATCTTCGTTGACGGAAACGGGCCAGAAACGGGCAATTCCAGAAATGAGACGAAATCATTCAAAGCGGTGATTGAGTGAATGACGGGACTCATTTCAATAGGTAATTTTTTACATGATTGATAAGGGACTAATGCTTATGAGATTTCTGGGAAACTATTAAAAAGCATTGGTAAATAAGTCTTGTCAAATAGGCATTAAAGTTATAGTTTTACGACACTTTACTCTGTCGGAAGAGCAGCTTGAGCTTGATAAAATGATAACCTATTCACCTATGGTTTTGTTGTGGCGAATTCAAGTGACACAAGCAATTAAATATACTTATTAGGGGTACCAGATAGATATTATTTATTGTATGGTATCAGCCATTCAACCAACGTCAAACGTCATTCAACAGTCGGTACGGGTCGTCAGAAGCCCGAAAGTCTGACAACCAGTCTTACCAAGGGGTATCGTATTACCCAGTTACTGGGTTGTGGAGGTCAGATAGGCAGTCGCTCCTTATAAAATACTGGTATTCAGCTGCATCCGGATAGACTGGAAGCCGACCCCAACATAGTTGGGAAAAGGCTAGGCAGATGATGATCAACCACTCAACCAACACTCAAGATAAATATCTAACGTTACAAGTAAGGAAAATCCATGGCGCATTCTTCACCATAATAGGTAGGTTTATCATAGGTAAATACTATTGTAACATTAATGTAAGGAACGTACTCAGGTATGTCAGTAGTTCGTAGTTTTTATGATTTTCCTTGCACTGTGCGCAAGTTGAGGCCAAGTTTAGAAATAACTTGTACAGGATGTTAATAAACATGAGGTGAAGACGCTATTTGTAAGACATCATGCAATCCGTGCATGTTATGCGATGTGTTTATATCCTAAAACTTGCCATGAGTATTGCATAACTATATACATACATACCTATATATAATTGATATTTCAGGTCAACATAACCTGTTCAACTTTTCACCACACATCGGTATCGGAGGCTGCACAAACAAACCCAATTGAATGGTTTCACTCAATAGCTTCAATTTGAGAGGTTTTAGAGCTAAAATCTTACGCTTTATTCAAAGAATATTGAGAGCCAGCACGTGCGGCTGGATTGCTACTTCTACGGAATTGTCCTCGAGAAAAACCCGAGGCGTATTGCAGGTTCTGGTTTTAAATAAAAGGCAATACCTACATGTTACAATAGCATACGTGGAACGTGGAGTGTACTACATTACCAGCGATGCCAACGGTAATGGGGATGTGTTCTAACTTTACCGCTGTTTAGTGATCGCTTGAGTGACAAGTGACAGCTCATATGACATTTGGTAGAGTCATTGTTGTCATTAGGGAACAGAATGGATTGGCACTGAGAGTATATTAACGCCACATTAAAAATAGCTTACTGTGTTAACTTGAATATTATGTGGTTCTTGGTGAAATCATGCATCGGTAGCTTTCACAAAATAATTTTATAGACGTGGAACAACAGCGACGACCCGAGGTAAGCCGGGGTGGGACAAAATGAAAACGACAGGGATTTACTGAGTATTTACGGGTAATTAAGTATAATAAATGAGTATTTACGTCTTCGCCGCGGCTGGGTTAACGCGGCCATCGGTCACATAAAGTGATACGGACACATGGCCGACGCATGCGATAGTGATAGGTTAGAAAACGAACTCACCACATAGCGCTGTTCCATATTCCTTCCAATGTGAACGAGTTTTTGCTGTCATCGCAGTTCTTGTAGCAAGACTTCTAGTTAATTACTGCGCGATTTGGAATGAGATTATCTTGAGCACTGAATTTATTTTATATATTAAAAATAATAATATTAAATAAAGTAAATTGAATTCATCGTAGTGATTATAAATATTAAAAATACGGAGAACTAACTAAATATCACAATAATTATATTCGATCTAAATTAAAATTGGGTTTGTTAACAAAACGTTATAACCGATTAGGCTTCATGTTGATGGTTTATGTGTTGTTGGCTTGCTGGTTCATTGCGCGGGAAGGACGCGAGAGTCGTGGTAGCGCGGCGGCGACGAGTGAGCAACTGAACGAAACGGCGCGATAAAGAGGCGAACGAACTAATCGCAACGCACCACCAAGTGGGATGGAATGAGGCAAAACGGCGCGGGCGCACGCTTTTGCTCCTTGTTTATCGGGCGGTGGAGTAGTTCTTGTTGAGATAAGAAGAAGGTCGATAACGGCGGCGAGACACGCGGGTATCGCGGTGACGCCGCTGCAACCACGCCGCCAGACACTGCCGTACACTCCGACACACCGAATATTTTGTTAAGACAAACTTATTAATAGACTCTACAGGACTAAAATAACACTGACAAATGTTAGACCCGTGCGATGCACGAGACCAGTTTTATAAACGACTCTAGTCCAATAATCTATCTATTATTTACTTGTTTTTAAATAATAGCTTATTATATTATAATCATTTTTATTTCCGCTCCACTGCTTCTTCCGTCGTACTTAGTTAGAATTGAATGCTACAGAAATAGGCATAATTAATGGTGCTTATCCAATTGGTTCATTTTCTAAACAGTAAAATGGAAATAATGGTCTTTATGAAACATAAGAAGAAGTATGTTTGCGGTTGTTGACGTGCCCAATGTGACACTATGTGGGTATGCGATGTGACACTGATACCTTGTTTTCTGAATATCTGACGGAATCAGCTTCCTAAAATAACTTCTCACATTATATTCTGATCTTACATGATATATTTGATCGAATATTTTTCCAATATCTCCCATTTGTGATAAATAAAGTAGGTGAATGATAAGACCAGACGGACAGGAGGACTCACATTTTATTGCGTCGTGGGGCTTTTGGTACCGCGACCGCGGTCCCCGATTCCACCTATAACTATTATTTTTGAGTAGTATTTTAGGACCACAAATAAAATAAACAAAGTTATGTCTTATTAAAGTACTGTCAACGAAAAAAATTAGAAGTTATACGAATAAAACAATTTTTATAAAACGATAAAATATTTCTTTTATTTAAAAAATGGCAGCCTTCTATTAGAATTGAACCTAAAATAATAATAAAAAAATACTCATTACGAAATATAATTACTATAATTTTGAGTATTTAAAAATTAAATTACAACAGTTTAATTGAAAACATTTCTGCTTATTATCCCTTAACTGTACACAATTGCACATAAAAATCACCTCTATTAATATATGAAACGTCAAAAATAAACTTAAAAAACTTAATTAGCACATGGCAGCGGTCATAATCATTACAATGATTGTATATCATTACATATGATAATCAACTACATATGTATAGAAAAACACTGCATGTTTTTGTGTACTGTAATATACATCATCATCTACCTAGCCTTTTCCCAACTATATTGGGGTCGGCTTCCAGTCAAACCGGATGCAGCTGAATACCAGTATTTTACATGGAGCGAATGCCTATCTGACCTCCACAACCCAGTTACTGGGTAATACGATACCCCTTAGTAAGACTGGTTGTCAGACCTTCGGGCTTCTGACGACCCGTAACGATTGTCAAAGATCCACGAATGACAGCCGGGACCAATGGCTTAACGTGCTTTCCGAGGCACGGAAGGGTTTATGTGAAGATGGTGACTCATCCACGGATCAACCGCGGCAAGCGTAGCTTAACCCGATCGATCGACCCGTGCGGATGTTATTACTTAGCCACAAGCCCCTGTAAGTACTGTAATATACATAAATTAAAAATAATCATCTGACATAAAAAAAAAAACATTAAAATGTTATAATCTATACAAATAAATAAAACTGAAGTGTCTGTTTGTAATGTCAAAGAAGAGCTTTTTACTAAATGCATAATGACAGTATATATATACGATACTTATAACGAAAAATAAAATTTTAAAATTTTTGTCTGTCTGTTGGTCTGTCTGTCTGTTTGAAAAAAATCTATTGTCGGCGATTAAAAAGTCAGGCTTTTTAATCGCTGACAATAGATTTTGTTCATGTTTAACTTACGCTTACACAAAAAGTTAAATCGGCCTTTCAACTTATATTGGTGTTTCATCCCTTACTCTATGTGTTTGCGAACTTCAGAATCGCCCATTTTTTGTTCAGAAAGCAATTTGTTTTCAGGGAACGGTCCTAATATCGCAATTATCGTAGGTATTCTGGTATTAATATTGTGATGTATTACACTTTCAGAATCGATTCTAGTTGTTTCGGTTTATATTAAAGTTTGCAATAGTTTGATTCTGGTATAGACTCGTAAAAGCTCATTCAAATACAGATAATTGGAAATACTCGGATCGAGGCTGTTAAAGTGTTTATGTAAAGACTTGGACTATTTGTAACTCAATACTAATTACACTCTCTGGAATGTAGGCCAGGAGAAGACGATATTCGTAAAAGAGTTCAATAGAAATACAGGTTTCATTTTCAGGAATGAGATCGTCAAAATTGTATTGCGCGAGCTGCTTGCCCTGTATCTCTACCCTTACCAATTTAATTGATAGGTATAATTTTTACGCATTTGTTTCATGAACATCTAAAGTATATAGGCCAACATATTTACACCAATAAGGACCCAAACGCGTCCAATTCATATTTAACATTGGGAATTAATTAATTTATAAACTGCACGTCAAAAACATCTTGGACTTCAAATGATGAGCACCTTTTTTAGGGTTCCGTAGCCAACAAGGAACCCTTATAGTTTCACCATGTCCGTCCGTCTGTCCGTTTGTCCGCAGCTTAGCAAAGAGACTCTTAATACTAGAAAGTTATAATTTGGCATGGATTTACATATTAATCCTCCTCCTGTACACATAAAGTGGGAATGTTTTTTTTCTCGTCTACCCCATGATGTGGGGTGTTGTTGGATAGGTGTTTCAAAAATATTGCGGGTTTGTGAAAACAATTATTCGATTAAGGGTCTGAAATATTAAGCTTTAAAGTGTTAAAAATAAATTACACCCTTCAATTCATTGTACTACAATGTTAAGTTTGTTCTTGGGATAAATTCATAACAACTACGGAACCCTTCATTGCGCGTGGCCCGACACGCACTTGGCCGGTTTTTAATTATTGTAATATTGCACAAAATACTGGAACCCACATTAACGTATTGTAGTAAACGTACGAATCGTAAGGTCAACACTGAATTGAAAGTAAAACTTTTTCAACAAAATTAGATCCGACAAGGTCAACCAAAAAACAGCAAATTACTGTCTTTATTTATTCCTTATTCGTTTTTGCTGAAGTGCTTTGACATTATGATATAAAACAGCGCTAATTCTTGCTAGCACATGCACACTTTTTGGCTTCATTCCATTAATTAGATATATTCGACACAGAGGACATTCGCTGTTAGGATGAGAGGCCGCAGATGCATGTTTGGCATAAGTGACTTGTTTTGAAACTATTTCTGTGAAAAGATATACATTATATTCCTGTCACAGTTTTATGAAGTATGACGACAACTTAAATATAGATAGTTTAATAGTAAAAGGACGATAACATTAATTTGGAATGAAGTTTATCAAAACCATCTGTGGTACACTTGTTATCACAATTGCTTTCATTTAGTCAATGTAAATACATTCATTCAATTTCATTACGATTGCCTTACGCAATTAGGCTAAAGTTGACTAAAGCCAAAAGCTTTGAGATGAAGAACATCAAATAGCCAGTGTTTAAAGCAAAAATTGTAATATTCTGTCAGAATGGTGCGGATATTCTAATTAATTAAATCAGGGGTTCCCAAACTTATTTTCTCTACTGCCCACTTTGAGAATAAATAATTTTTTAGCGCCCCCATTTTTTCACCTCTTAAAAACCACTACCTAGATGAAATTACAAATCGCCCCCTAAGCCTTTACACAATACCCCCATTATTTTTCTGGGTCTCTTACTGCCCCCCTTTAGGCTTGCAGCGCCCACAAGGGGGCGTTATTGCCCACTTTGGGAAAGGCTGAACTAAATGATCATTTTAGTGAATTAAAATATCCATAACCAGTTATGTAAGATTTACGCCACTGTTTCTAAAATATTTTATTATTCAATATTAGTCACAGTGGGAATAACAATTGGTAATTAAAGAGGCTCAACATTCTCTCCGCCTCGTGTTAAGTATAACTGTAATTTTAAATACGATTTTCCTGTTTACGTTTTACACTATTCGCTTGGGCATACCCAAATGCTTGAGCAGTATGTGTTGAAAATATTGAAATATGTATTCATAATAGAACCATAGTTCTTTTTTTTTTTTTAATACATTATTACGTCAATGTGCTGACGAATGCAATACAGACAAAAAAAAAACAGATCATGTTTAAAAATCGAATAATTATCTATTACTTTTAACTGATTTAAATGTTATGTTTTATTAGACCTATAATTTATAACTGATATGACGGTTGGTCAATTAAATAAATAAATAAAGTCTCAGTTTTTTTTTTACAAACGAAGTAAATGGATGGAAATGCAAGTGTGACTTATACTGAAGTAAAGAATGTAGCAGACGTAAAATGCAAAGGTGAAAGTAAGAGGTTTCAAACGGGTAACGGCTCGTCATTGAAGCTCCAAAATAGTGCAACATTACCTACCTATCTATATGAAGAGAGAAAGCCAGAGTATATGGAAACTTGTCTGAAATGCTCGCCTTTATCTATGATTGATCAGAAAACTGTTGCAGTACTAGTAAATATCGTCGAGTATTTTCTTTCAGCTTAGCTTTATTAAAACACCTCTAGTAACTATTAATACAGTTAACCATAGCTCCTAGGGCTCTTTACGCAACACAAAATTGTGTTGCTCTGTAAATAAAAATCTTTTAAGTATAAATGAAATAGTTTTAAAGGCTTTTTTTGGTCAGTGTACAATGCAGTCTACAGCTAATATATATTTGTGTAAAAATTCATCACTTGGTCTCATGATCGTTGGTTTTCCAATTTAAGTACCATTATGAATAAAAGTAACTAAAAATAGTTTTCCTTTCTCACTAATTATAATTTTATTCATATTTTTATTTGTCACGGTGCCTTGACACTTTTGAAAAATATTGGTTTTTATCTTTCGGCTCGCCCCCAAAAGCTGATTTTCACGCAATGTTTTGCTTGTAATGTTTGATAAGGTTTTATGTATAAGAACTGAAGATATTACAGTGATGTATGATGTGGGCTCGGCCGATCGACATGACATTGATAAGGAATATTTAATTTTAATCCCTATCAGAGTTTATTTGTTTCTTTCTCTACGTCACGCTATGCGGATTTCCACATAATTCAGTGTTGTTTAATAGTCTTGTATGATGTCTTGATTAAACCGCTGAAAGAAATGTATGAGTCAGCGTTCAGTGGTGAAATAGCTTCACTTATCTAAAGTTATCTGATAGTGCAATTGTAGTGACAGTTTTATCGCGACGCCTTTATAAATAGCTAGATATTGTTTTGCTTACGTTTGAAGAGATTGAAATAAACTTTATACTTTGCATTGCGACATAATTATTATTAGCTTTTGCACGCGAATTCATACATATATAGATTTTGGAAAAACCGGCCAAGTGCTTGTCGGACCAGATACAATGAATAGAAGGTTTCCTAGTTGGGATGAATTTATTTATCCCAAGAATCGTGTTTCAAATCCGCGAAACATCTCATGTACGCCGATGACATGAAAATATACGTGTGTGTAAAATCTGGACTTCATTGTGAACTGATTCAGCGTGATCTTGATGCATTGTTCAGATATTATCAAAAAAACAATATCACTGTCAATGTCTCGAAATGTCAATGCATTAGCTTTAGCCGTTCCAAATACCCAACTAAGTATCCTTATGGATTTGATAATAATGCGATCGAAAGAGTTGACGTAGTCAGGGATGTTGGTATAATGTTGGATTTCAAATCGCTCTTTAACCAACATATTTATACCTCCCATCACCAATAGAGCCTCTCGTAACCTTGGTTTTGTAATGCGCACTTGTAAGCCTTTTAGTATTTATCATAGTCTAAATAATATATACTTTGCATATGTGCGTAGTATCTTGGAGTACTGTAGTCAAATCTGGTCACCCCAATACGAGATATATAATAAAATAATCGAAAATCTACAGAAAAAGTTCGTAAAATTTCTAAACATTAAATCCCGAAAACGTCATGATTCTTATGTCCGAGACTGCAAACACTATAATATGCTTCCCCTTGTGGATAGGCGAAAGATATTGGATATGCTTTTGCTCTTTGATATCCTACGAGGTCGTTTGGACGGGAGTGATCTGCTACCATCTATATATTTCTGTACCCCAAAAACACATACCAGACATAAAAAAAAATATTCAGTATCCCTGGCCATCGCACAAAATACGGGAGAAATGCTGTTATGATCAGACTGCCTCGCATCTACTCTGAGAGTTTTGAAAATGTTGATATATTTCATTTATCCAAGCAATCATATGAGCTGCTATCGTCCAATGGCGCTTTTACCGGTAATATAGAAGATATTCGAGAAAGTGATCCATGATGGTATTTATAGTTACTTTGAAAGAAACAATTTACTTTGTAAAGAACAGATTGGCTTTCGTAAAGATAAATCAATTAATATAGCAGTATATAATTTTCTCCACACTATATTAACCCACATGGATAGAGGTAAACAAACGTGTGCACTGTTTATGGAGCTCACAAAGGCTTTCGATTATGTGGACCACGAAATACTCTTAAATAAATTATACGCTTATGGTGTCAGAGGAAACATTTATGACCTGATTAAATCTTACTTAAGTAATAGAACGCAAATAACACAAATAACAAGGATATGTCCCTATGCGAAAAAAATGATAACCTATTCATCCTCATGTAGACAGGTTATATCTGGCGTTCCACAAAGTAGTGTATTGGGTCCGCCTCATACATTAATGACCTTCCAAAAGCGACAAAATACAACACAAATCTATTTGCTGACGATAGTACAGAACTGTTCACAGGAGATAATAAATCGCACATGGAACCTGAGATAAATATGACTTTAGATAGCGTTATAAACTGGTTGATATCAAACAATTTACATATTAATCTCGACAAAACAAATTACATGACATTCAGAAGTAGAGTAAGTAAAATAGCAAACATGAATATAAATTACAAAAATAATAAGATCCAAGAAGTTGACGTTACAAGATTTCTGGGTTTATAGATAGATAATAATTTGAATTTTAAAGAATATATCCATACATTATGCACTAAATTGAAAACCTTCTCGTATGCATTGTTTAAACTTATGCTTCGTGTTTGTGCTTCTTATGCTTTGTGTTACTTATTTTTAAAATTAAATATTCTTACCTTATCATGCATATATTTATTAGAGGTTACAATGTTCGTTAGGAAAAATACAAACTACTTTAATAAGATAAATAGCAAAAGAAACATATTCAATATATGTTTACCAATCAATAAAACAGCGTTATTAAATAAAAGTATATTATGTATGGCTCCACGGATATATAACCATTTACCAAATTCACTTCTGGAGATAAGTGATATAAATATAACACTGTTACTAAAAAAAGCATATTACTCTGTCACTGAATATTTACTGGATAAACTTATATAATGTTACTCCATACGATATTTTAAATAACGTCTTTTAATTGTTAAATTCTAGTTTCATAGATCTGTGTATTTGTAAATTCGCATGCCTTATGGCTAATGGACATTATTGTTTGTATAAGACCTCTCTTTTGTACCCATATTCGCAAATGATTATGATTATGAATCATTTCGGAGGCAAGTCTAGCAAATATTGTTTGGTGAATAAATTTTGCCATCACTCATTCTCATAAATGAATATTTTAATTTTTATTTCAACTAAGCACGTTCTCCATGTCACTCTTCTCGATTTTGTGTTTTTCCCTTTGTTTAATTAGTCATATTATCACATACATAATTGCAACTATGACTTTGATTTAACGTAACAATGTGTCAAAAATACCACATTATTTTGCACTTGTATAATTTCTTTTTCATTTCTTTTTTTTTCCTTTTCTATTCGCCACTTTCTAGTTAACCTAGCTTTGTCAATGCCGTGACACTCTATTATTGGCTTAAGAGATAATTTTCATCATCTCGCTATCAATTTACAGTGTATGCAGACTTTACGATGCTAGTACTTTGTCGCAACTGCACTGAGCTGTTCATTGGTGGTGAGGTGAACATTCAAAACTCATGTAAATTATTAATAAACTGTTGAGTTACCAAATAAATAAATAAAGAACAACCTTAACATTGTAGTTGAAAAACATGTTTTGTCATAAATTCCAACTACAAATGTAAGTTGGCCGACTATTACTCGTTAACTTGTAAAGCCTACTTAGCTGTGATAGTTTTCCTAGTAACTTCGTTATATTATATACTATTACCGTGATTTTTTCCTCATAGGTATCCGGAAACAAACTTTTAGCTGACAGGGAAAGGGAGACACTTAACTCTAACAGAAGTTAGCACTTTAAAGCTTAATTTTTCGCAAACAGATCAATGAATCGTAAAATGGTTTTCACACACCCGCAATATTTTCGAACGGCCTATCCAACGACACCCCACACCATGGGATAGATGAGAAAAAGAATCCCCACTTAGTCATCCCCACTTTAGGTAAAAAAAATCTTTTTCAAGATTTTATTTTACCACTTTGTCGGCGTGATATAGGTATTGCAGCATAACTCTGCATGTTAAGACTTTTTGGTTCTTTATTGTCAACCTTTTTTCCGTTTGTCATTGAGTCTGGTCGATTTTTTACCTTTTTATTTCGTGATTCGAATTATTTTTTTTCTGACAGATGGGTCCTCATTTTTTTCAGTATGGTGCGACAGTTGCAAAAGTTGATCTGTTGATACCGACCCAGTTTGTTGGAAATTTACGTGAAATTTCCGAGTCGTTTTAATAATAGCAAGTTGCTATCCTTGCCGTCCTATCTATTTCCTTGGGAACGATTTTTCCAAGTACGATTCCAATACTCCATGGTTTGAGCTTTCATCTTTATTTTCCTGGTACGTATCTTTTAACCGTTTTCTTCAATCGGAAGTACAGTCTGATCACTCTGGTCTAACCCTAATTCATTTTGTCTTAGGATTAAACAGTTTAGAACAGGCCGCCTTTCGGCCTCCAGGTTCTGGCCCAAAAAACGCTGGACATCGTTGGTCAACGCCGAGTATTTGACTGCATCTTGACTGCGAAAGGTCACGCAACCAACGCGAACTCCTGAGTAGATAGCCAGTTCCTGGGGGCCTACCATGCGAGTGCATGGTAGGGTAGCAGGTCAATTTTAGACGGAAAGTGAACTGTCGGGCTATTTTGTACCATGAAGACGTCAAATAACAGGCGAGCCAGCGATCACGTGACTAAAGCCGGTCAGTGGTCACGTGACAACATTTCACTGTTCTGACCTGCAATAAACTGTACCATCAAGTCCTTTTTGACATGTAAACACTTGAAAACTGAACTGCCCTGCAGTCATATTAAGCAGGCGTGAAAAACTAACTTTTATTGAACTGTTTTCTTTAATTTAAAATAAAAAACGTAAATATATGTTAATTTGTGAATATAATACTATTATGGCGTTATTTAAAATTAGAGAAAACAAAAAAAACAATCTCTTTGCAGTTTATTTTAGATGTGTAACGAAGATGAAATTTTTGAGTTTCTTGAGAAAGATGGTGATAAAAACAGTGTGAAACAAATCGCTAAAATCCAAAGGAAAGTTATGAGAAGCACGATAAAACCGTATGACTTGCAGGATGGCATGTTTGTGGACAGGTTAAGAATATAATCCTCCTTCGTCGCCAGGAAAGCGAGTCGTAAGAACCAACGAACCCCGTCTGTGCCCGATGAATGGCACTAGGCTTGCACACCTATAACATGGGACTTATTACCAACGGCGAAACGTGGGTGTATAAACTTCTATTACAGGGGAACACCTCTGCCTACCCCTTTGGGGATTATAGGCGTAATAATATGTATTATTTAATTTCATAGAAAAGTAAACAAACTTGTATGATCTAGAAAAAAATACAAATCAAGAACACAATACATAGAAATAAAAACCAATACATTAATGTTTGATAGAAGTTTAGGCAAAGACAAGATAAGATACGTAGTAATATAAAACTAACTTACAGCTGCAGCCTTTAAAGTCTTTGATAGCACCACCAACATAGAATTAAAATTTTTGGCCACCTCTGTCCACAATCTGCGGGACATTTCTCGAGCTTGAGCACTTTTATTGAAGCCCATTACAATGTCCTTGTGATTATTAAAAAAAACCCACAGTGTTTCCAATTGTTCATATGAAACTCTCCTTGAAGTCATGATCACCATTATTTCACCATCTTACTGAAGATGGTGAAATAATAAAACATGAAAAAAAAAGAAATAACTCTAACGTGACGATATCGAGCCTTTTCAGGAAGAACATCGTAAGCGACAATTTGCACTTTTTACAGGAAAGGGTTTATTCTTTCCTAGTTGACGATGTTTTTCCTTTACGGTGATAATTTCTCACAACAATAAAGTCGTGTGAATTTAAAAAGAGTAATCGCGACAACATGCCAAACTGTCTAATTATGAGGTTACGAAGAAAAAATAGTTTAGTGATTTTTGGCGCTTTCGATGTATATCGTGAAACGTGTCGATATTATTGTGGACGTCCACGTCCATAAAATGTATGAAAATACGTGCACGTTCTACGTTATCGTGGACGGAAATTTAATAGAGTTTTCATATAAGTAAGTAAGTAAGTATGTAAGTTGTGTGTTGTACTAACCAAATGGACCTTGTCTGAATTAAAAGATTTTTATTTTATTTTTTTTATATATTTCCATACATTTTACTTCCTTGTGTTACCGTGCTGCCGTGACGTGGACGTGGACGCCTACGATAATATCGTCAAGTTAGAAATTGTAAAAGCGCACTATGGTGTATGTAGGTTGTGCGTTGTCTGACAGTCTTTTAATCAGACAGTCAGACACTGGAAAATTTTCAGGAAATCAATGGCTAACAGGTTCGACTCGTTCTTGAACTGTTCAATATTCTTATATAGGGCATTTTTTTAATCACTATCCCAAATTTTCGCAGGGTGTTCTACCCATGAATACGAACAACTTTTACTATGGGACCAACTCTGAAATCACGAAGAAAAAATCAGCTGATTCATACAAAAGTTCAATACCTACTCGACCAAAATGTATGAAACAGCTGATTTTTTTTACAGAATATATTGTAGTCGTATACAGAAGTTATTGTAGTCGTTTGAAATGTTAGTTTATAAATTTGTTTTTTCTTTGTGTAAATTTCACAGACGTGATGGGTATCGATATCTAAACACGATACAACATAAGAAAACAGTATTTCTCAACTCATACTTCAAGTAACAATACTAGCAGCGGTGGTTGACCTCCCAAAAAACATCAAATCTTTTTATTTTTTCGTGTTTGGATATCGATACCCATCGCGTCTGCGAAGTTTACCCACTGTTGTACCCAAGTATGTTAATAAAAAAGTATTTATTTATTTATTTTATTTTAGTTTAGCTAGCCAATTTAAAATAACCCTGTATATTTTACAAAATATTTGGGGCTCAGGACGGGCGAAGTTCAGTGTACTTGTTAAGACTTAGGTTTATTTATATAGGATCATTGGCGGTATCAATTTTGAAATAACGATAACTGCTTATGAGAAACTTATCGTAAATATCTATGGGCCGTATACAGCTGCTATGAAAGGTCTCTTCGACACTGAATGTAATAATAGAATAATACTTCTATAATGTTGTGGTTTATTTTTATGAGGTACTAACCCTAGACTATTTTGAATGGTGTACCTAATTATAACAATTTTGTTGTAATTTGCTGAATATTTGGATTATACTTAGTCTGGCCATAAATACTGTTACAATTAAAAATAAACAAAATATTACGTTTGAATTTGGAATCTGTCATTTTTATATGATTGTTCATTGAGTTTTCTCATTTTGGCGCCAACACATTGTACAATATTTTGCGATATTAAAATGGAGTGGGATAAAGAGAACCGAATCGCTGTGATTGCATTACACAAAGTAGGTATGGAGCCAAATGCAATTTTTAAAACTCTCCATACGCTTGGTTAAAGTAAAATGTTTGTGTACCGGGCTATTAATAGGTACAATGAGACCTCCTCTGTTTGTGACAGAAAAAGATCTGGCCATCCACGTAGTGTTCGTACGAAAAAGGTGGTCAAAGCAGCAAGGGTAAGAATTCGAAAAAATCCTGTCCGAAAGCAAAAGATTTTATCTCGGGAGATGAAGATAGCACCTAGAACCATGTCGCGTATTTTAAAAGATGACTTAGGACTTGCAGCCTATAAGAGACGTACTGGTAATTTCTTAACTGATAATTTAAAAAAGAATAGGGTGGTAAAATCGAAACAACTACTGAAGCGGTACGCAAAGGGGGGTCACAGAAATATTTTGTTTACGGATGAGAAATTTTTTACAATAAAATTGAGCAACATTTTAACAAAAAAAATGACCGTATTTATGCTTAAAGCTCTAAGGTAGCTTCCCAATTAGTCGACAGAGTGCAACGTGGGCACTATCCGACTTCAGTGATGGTTTGGTGGGGTATTAGCTATGAAGGAGTGACTGAGCCATACTTTTGTGAAAAAGGTATCAATACATCGGCACAAGTGTATCAAGATACCATTCTTGAGAAGGTAGTGAAGCCTGTTAACAACACCATATTCAATAACCAAGAATAGTCCTTCCAGCAAGACTCGGCGCCAGGTCATAAAGCTCGGTTTCGGACTTCATCAGAGCTGAAGACTGGCCGTCGTCTAGTCCCGATATTAATCCGCTGGAATATGATTTATGGTCAGTTTTAGAGAGTACGGCTTGCTCTAAACGCTATGATAATTTGGAGTCCCTAAAACAATCCGTACGATTGGCAGAAATTTGGAAGAATTTTCCCATGGAAAGAGTGCGTGCTTCTATTGATAACTGGCCTCAACGTTTAAAGGACTGTATTGCAGCCAATGGAGACCACTTCGAATAAGCTTTTTATATTTTAAATTGTTTTGTATTTATGTATTAAACTAACACACTGTAAAAGTAATAAATGTTATTTGCAATAGAATTTTTTTTTCTTTGTTTCAGTATTTATGGCAAGACTAGGTATAAGTGTTGGTTTAATATCGGGATGTTTCATTATGTTGGGGTTTACCTTGGCTGTAACAGAAATTGCCTTGGTTTAAAACAATTGAATGGTAATTCTCAATGGTTATTCATTTAGGTTATTTATTAGGTACTGTAGAAACTGTAGCAAGTAATAAATATAGCTCCAAAGTTACCTTAACCTGTCAAAATGTCTAAAGACTACAATCAGACTATTTATAATTGCTATCTCAAAGCATTTTATTTGAAAGTGGTCTTATCAGGAAAGTCCTATTGTTCATAATTGATTGGATTGAATCATTAGCAATATTTTTTAGAATCGGATAGATAAAGTTTACTACTGAACAAACTTCAGTAGGTAAAATTATCTTATCTACATACAGCATCAATGTAGGTTTAAGTATTTGGGTAGGTGCCTAGATGGTTTTTGTGTGACGAAAATTATATATCAGTTTATCTCATTGGCGCTTGCCTAACATCTATTAATACCTACTACTGATCTAATCGATTCATACAATTTACGTGGGAAGAAAATGTTGTAGTAGAATTATTGATTTTATATATGTTACGGCTAATACCCGAAGTGCGGCTACAACTAGTTTTAGCCGGCTACAACTAGGTGTGGGCTGAAAGGTAGGTTAGGTTAGGTTAGTACTGTGACTACACAACACACCTAGTTGTAGCCGGCTAAAACTAGTTGTAGCCGCACTTCGGGTTTTAGCCGTAACATATATATGTATACCTTGACTAGCTTCTGCCCGCCGCGTGAAATTTCTGGTTCCCCCGACCCACCCCGTTGCATCGCATTGCCTGCCCGCGCTGTTACTACGTTTTCACTTAGCGCTTGCTCTTACTTTTTTTCTTTTTGCTCGGCTTCTAAAAGTTCCAGCGTAATGTTACATACCCTATAGCCTTCCTCAAGAATTGCGCTATAAAATGCAAAAATAATATTTCAAATTTGACTGGTAGTGACAGAGATTAGTGCATTCAAACAGTCAATAAAAAATAAAATGTGTCGGTAACTAATAGACTAAGCGCATTTTTATTACTTTAAGCATTTTTATACCCGTCGTAATTTCTAAATGGAAGGTACGATTCGAATAATTTAAAAGAGAATTTATATGTATTTATATCAACCTTGATTATGAAACTATTTATTTGGATAAGGGTTAATACCATGTTTATAAAAACACTTTCGCAAATAATGTATTATTTTGTAACAAATTTGATTACCTTTAAAAAGGTAATAGTGAGCCAACCTTAAAAGATAGACATATGCTATCGCGGATTTTTTTAGAACTTTTTAAGCGGAACAATCCCGTCATACATGAATTTTACGTAACTTTAACCTTTTACGCCGCGCATGCGATGGAAGCTCTCAAAAGGAATCAATTTTCCCCGTTTTCGCAACATTTTTAATTGATGCTCCGCTCCTATTGGTCGTAGCGTGATGTTATATAACCTATCGCCTTCCTCAATAAATGGGTTATCCAACACTAAAAGAATTTATCAATTCGAACCAGGAGTTCCTGAGATTAGCGCGTTCAACCAACCAAACAAACAAACTCTTCAGCTTTATAATATTAGTATAGATAAATATAGACATAATCAATCAATCAGTGGAATAATTTATGTTGCTTTTCTTTGTCCAAGAGTTCAATAAGTAATTATGCTGATTTAAATCACGTATAAGAGTTAAATGGGCCTCAATTATTCTGAATCATTTTGTGTAGGAGTCGGTTCGACTTTGGACCGTTCGTTTAAGTTGACCCATTGTCTTCATACGACTAAAGGCTTCTGCAAACAGGCGCGACACGAGACGCGAATCGCGCGCAACGCAAAGGCACCGCTCGTCGCGCGACACGCGGTGTCTTTGTGTCGCGTGCGATTCGCGTCTCGCGGCACGCCTGTTTGCAGGAGCCTTAAAAAGCTCAATCAAAGCAAATATTTTATACATGCATTTTAATTAAAGTCAAAACATCAATCGATGTTCCATAAAAAAAATATGAAAAAAGATTACGGAGCGCCAGGTTGCAGCCGTTGTATGTAGGTAGACGTAAACACGTGTACGCAAATGTTACGG
The DNA here is from genome assembly GCA_947568875.1 of Fissipunctia ypsillon. NCBI lineage: Eukaryota > Metazoa > Arthropoda > Insecta > Lepidoptera > Noctuidae > Fissipunctia > Fissipunctia ypsillon. Next base: position 10,498,763 of record OX387644.1, on the reverse strand, counting down.
TCAATACAAAATACAGATAAAATCAGGTTTTCGATGTATCTCATAAAGGACAATCTCAATCAATGTAATCAATATGTGTGTAATATGTGTGTATGTCAATGTAATCTCAGCTGCCTATTGAGTTTCTCACAATTGAATTCTTTTTGTGTATCACGCAGAATAGAAGGCGGGTGAGATAAAATCCATTTGCCTATAAAAAATTGTGTCGAGAACATACTCTCGTTTTTCACCAAAAATGGAAAATAATTAAATATTTTCTGTTGGATATTGTAAGATTATTATTTCACTTAATTTCGGGTTTCGTATTGTATAAGTATACTTACGTACGAAGGATAGAAGTCCTGGAAACTGCGGAGCGTGCGGCCTTGGAGAAACTTTTGGGTTGGCTCAATAGACTTGAAACTAATATGTTTGTTAACTAAAGGTCTACTCGTTTGGGAGTACATTACATAATGAAGTGTGCATGTTGTAAGTAGGATTGTGAAAAGTTTGACAAGTTATTCCAGCTGTCAGTGGATAATGTTGGCACCAGTCTGTCTCTTATTAGATACAAAATCGGCGCGTGGGCATTAAGTGATGATAGCTTACATGAAGGAAATGGAGAATTCAAGAATGACATTAAATGGTGACAAATCTTCATAGCATGTTTAACTGCATCTGTCGTATACAAATTGGTTGCTTCCTCCAATACAGGCAATTTGCTTGGTCAGCTTCTGTTTAAAGTGAACTACTTATATTATATTGGGTCCCAGTCTGAACTAAATACACAGTATATTAATGTCATGTATTTTATAAAACAGTGTACTTATCTAACTATAAGTATAAAAGTGTGACATAACGCCGTACTGCGTTATTTTCTGAAGCCACTTGTTCAAATAAAGGTAAGATAGGGACTATCCACTCAAACGGAATGTTTACCGACACAATTGAAGTTTAAAATAAATAATCGAGTAATATTCCATTAAACTTTCCATAATCGGCAGGAAATTAATGAAAGTGACTATCAACTGTATACTTAAATCGTATGTTAGAGTAGGGAAAACTGGTTGCTTGTTTACGAGGCAACAGCAATCTAATGTGACGTCTACACTATGCACATAATCCATAGATAAATTACTGAGGCTTTTTTTGGGGATTACGCTCAGAGGGTCAGAACAGACGAAAAGCAAGTATCTATGGTAGTCAGTACCTACCTAATATTCAAGAGTCATTCATATGTACATAATAAGTTTAATAAACTTTCAAGGCCATTAAAACTCATGGAAAAGTGTCACTATAGGTTAGTGACGTATGGTCTCCTTTTGTCTGAAATACTTGGAGTTTTGCCCACCTTTTAAGAGACAAACTAATGATTTATTAATACCTTTTTCCTGGGCGGAAAAATCTACACGAAGTATCATGCGACTGTTATCAGCCAGCTCTTTATGAATGTCATGTAGGTAAATCAAACAATGGTAGGTATAGTATGTATAGACACGCAGAAAAGGTTTTCATGAAAAAGGAGGCACCTTACTTACCTTACACTGGAAAAACTACAGGCGAATGAAAAGAGAAACTCCCAGCATACATTGTAACCTGAAATCCGACGGCCACCGCTCGGTAAAACCAGAAATAAACAAACTAAAGAAACGGATCTTTTACTAACGAGTGCAGTACAGTTTCTTCAAGTAAACCAGATACTGGCGAAAAGCCAGAGAACAGTAACATGGTCACGAAACTAGTAAGCATACCTAATGATTTGTAAACCAACTTATTTGCTCAGTAATTGTTCAATCAATTTGAACAGAAAAGGTGATTTTCAATTCGTTACTTTAAACAAGCAAAGGAATCAAGACAAAAACAATTTACAGTCAAAAATATAATCGTAAACAAGCGTTAAAGAACGAATTAAATACTCCAACAGGGAGAGGTCGATAAGGAACATCAAAGGAAACAAAAAAATACCTACCAATAGGTACATAATGTATAATGTAATAGGTATTGCTACAATCGTTTCTTAGAAAATATTAAAAGATAAAACCAAACAAACAAAAAGGTTTTTCGGATGATCCGAATTCCGAGGAAAGGCGCAGTAAGAGTCAATCTTCGAACTACAGTGAACGCTTATCTTAATCCGTCGCAGCAAAAAGCTTACTATCAACTGCACGACCGTGTTATGAAATCCAAATCGCAAAATTCTTATGAAACATCATTATTCAGCATTTAATATTATTTGTCACCGCATGCGCCTCGATCACGTCATTTATAATCATGCATGATACGGAATGTAAAGTGCGAAGTTCAGTGCCATTTTCACATTTCAGATTTATTGGCAACCTTGAGATAGAAATGGAAACATTTTCACAACAATGTCGAATAGTATTATACTCGTACGTTGCTGTCAAAAATGCATGTAGTGTACTTTTGCATGGTGGTTCCACAAGCACGTCGGAATGTGAACATTGATCACGCGTCCAGCACGTGAAGTCTGCATACGCACACAGACAAACAAACACACATCACATGTGTGCCAAATGCCAATGTACGCATTGTTGGCAGCTACGCGTGTGTGAGCACTCTTTATAGAGTGTACAATCACACAGACACATCCAGTGAGCCGGTCATATATTTTCAAATCCGCACGATAATTATGATTGGGGTCAACTTGACATTATAGGGTGAATTTTTTGTTGACTTTCAGGACGCTATACAATATTTTAATGTAGGTGGTATACCCGTCAAAAATGTATTTTCAGCATATTTTGTTCCGCACTTAAAAATATTCTGGAAGGACATTGACCTGTTCACTTCAGCTGACATCACCATTCTGCGTGGAGTTGTCAGTCAGTAGCCATTCAGTTCACAAGTGGAATCTTTGGTTTTGGTTTTGGGTTCAGACGTCTTTGATAACCTGCGTTGTTACTACATGGCATTATAGACAGTAGATATTTGTCATGTCACAACAAAATAATGATAATAAATTTTAACCTAACCTTTGTAAAGTGGTTTGAAAACTGTAATTCCTGAACACACATTGTTGATCACGTAACTTTCACATCCTTTGACATTGTTTGAAATACTCACCTTCACGCTAGAGCGGCTGATTGTGAATAGGCAGCTGTACTGCCATGCGAGTGTGGTACTTATGTACATACGAGAACATACGTGGACAGTGAGTCAACAACTTTGTGACGTGCACCCAACACACCCACGGAGATAATGTCAAATTTATTAACAAACTAATGTTATCGCCGCCATTCTTGCGTAAGTACTACTGTTTAACTTTAGAGTATACTATACTATAGTAAGCTGGGTTGATGTGCTAAAAGATAAATAACGCTATAAATTGCAGTACAAACACGTAGGTCGTGCGTCATAGCGGTTTGAGTGTGCGAAGGGCACAGCCTGTGGTGTCAATATTGTACTGAGATAAGTTTTACTTCTTAAGACTGACAGCTTACTTAGGTACACAGTTACACGGCTGCATATCAAGCTAAACATTTCCAGTATAAGCTGATCTCGCATTATATAGGATTTCCGTACAATGAGAGGTCAGCTCATACTGGAAATGTATAGATTGATATGTAGCTGTGTGTACTAGAATATAATATAATAGAAATAATACTCTACGTCCTATTTATACCTAGCATTTAATATGAATTATGATTGAGTTTCGCGAAACTCTGATGGATTTCTCTGGAAAAGTAAGTTGAAGGATCTGCTTAAAGCACCTATAAAATCAACAAATTTACTTAAGCTTATTCGTGCTTGGCTAGCTATGTTTTTAAAAAATCATCTGTACTTAACCTAACATATAATAATGAACCTAAATTAATTGTTTTTTATTACATTTTATGACATTCACTCCCCATTTCGCTTCGTTTTAACGAATTCTATGGAAATTGGTTCAATCAAGACATATTTTTAGAAAGAGGGACGTATAATTTGAAGAAAAAAATATATAATCTATTAGGAAAATCCTAAGCAAAGTTAGTGCAACGTAGACGAAGCTCATTCATGTTTTTACAATGAAAAAATTGTTGTTCAAAATATTTTTTTTCAATATAGGTAATTATCGAAACAATTACTTTTTAACAACTATTTCGGGATTTTCCGACTATTTCTGAACTCAAAACCCTAGTCACAAGATAATCACGCGTTGAGGATGTGAATGGCATGTCGAAATTTAAATTGCGTAAAGAAGTAAACACTCTTAAAGATCAATTAAACTGTTATCGGTTAACTACTGTTTATTCTGCGAAAATCTTGTCAGTTTGATTTATAATTTTTGGTAAGGTCACGGTAGGAAAACGACGAATTAGAAAAAGCATAGAACGCGTTCTAAATAATACACTACAGCAGTGTCAGGGCGTACGATACGCCCATTTTTGTATTGTCCTTTTTCTATGGAAATACTTTGTGTAGGCAGGCACATAATTAGACCTTTTCTTGACTATCTTGGAGTCAGCCAGTCTAACCAGATAGGGTTGAGTATCAGTATCACACGGGGCGACTGCCATTTGACCTCTGCAACCCAATTACTGGGCCCTGATATATTAAGGTTAGCGGTTATCAGACTGTCGGGGTTTTGAATTCTTGAAGTGTCGTATGTATGACATCAAGGTCCTATGTGTTACGAGTGATATCAGCCATGATGGGCAATGGATTCATGGGTAATGATTTTAGAATTCAGAGTTCTGTAGAATATGGCTACAGGCTAGGTCTGTATTGAAGGTCTCTAAACATAATATAACATCACGCCTGTAATCCTCGCAGGGTTAGGCAGAGGTGTACCTACCTATAGTACACCCGCATTTCGCCAGTTATGTTTAACTCCCATGTAATAGGGGCCTCTATATTTAAATTATACTATATCCTAAGCCAACAGTAACAGTTCGTGATTGACTGACGGGTAGATTGCTTAGAATAAGATTAAGAATAATTTATTGGTTCAAAAATATACTTACAGCAATTTAATTAATATGGTGATACACTTTATGACACTTTATTCTATGATCAGAAGGGCACTTCTCGTAATTTTAGGAACATTCACAGTCTGAGGGGCAATTCCCGTAATTTTAAGAACGTTCACAGTCTGCTCTCAATATGTCAAAAGTACCTACAATTTCCCTACATTTTTGACATTTGGTTGTCGCTGAGGTGAGATTGCGACTAGATTTTGAACGTTTTTAGTTACGGAAATTGGGCTTCAGGTTTTGAACATCTGTTTCTGAACTAGGTATATAATTAGTGTATTTCATAGAAATTATGCACAATCTAATTGACTGAAGAAAGAAACATGAAATTATAAAAATTAATTTTGGAGAGCATTCTAAAACGATTTTCTTAGATATACACCTGACCCAGACAAGGAAATATAGTTTGTTTGCTAAAGAGGTGGCGGGGAGCAAAACTACAGTAGAAATCGGTTTAATTTTGACAGTTCAACAACATTCATTGCGTTGTTTCGTTTTCTTTTAATTCTTATTCTGCAATGTGAACCTCCGCGTATTCCCTGGTTTGCCGATATGAGAATTTGTCGAAAATATATTGTAATAGCACATAGGTTAAGGACCGGACACACTCCACTCAACAAGTTTGGCTTCCTAATGAAAAAAGTGAGTAGTCCAAATTGTCAATACTGCGAGTCTGTGGAGGATGTCCATCACTTGTTGGTGAAATGTGTCCGTAATCGCAGAGAAAGAGATGCCTTATTGGCAGAGTTAAAAATTAGTAAGTTAGATTTAGGTGCTGTTCAATGTTTTTTGTCTAAACCCTGTAGTGAGGAGGCTAAGACATTGTCCACACAAGTAAGACATTGTAGTTTTGTTTGCAGCTATTTAGCTAATAGAGCGTCTCTTGTCTCTTAGTTCGTAAAAATATTTTTGTTATGAGTTATGATGGGGCTGACATGGTTATGTATGATAACCAAAAGCCTCTAAATAAATAAAGATTAAAAAAAAAAAAAATCTTATTCATATTTCATTGCATGCTGCACCGGCCGACGTCATCACGTCAACGTCGGCTTCGCTGAAAACCAGCGCTGGGGCTCTGTCTAGCATAGGGTCGCAGCATTATGCTGAGCGATGGCCGTTTTGCGTGGATGTGACGCATACTTTCCGCCATTTTTGTCGTTTTTGTTTGTGTTCTTTCTGTGCGTCATGTTTACCGCAAATAAACATATTTTCATTCTTTCTTTGTGTTTACGTTGTTGAGCAGACAAATTTGAGCATACAAGCATTAGCAATATGGTTCAAAATCATTCATTTTGTGATTGATAGGGTGCTACGCAATTAGGGTGCTGCTATAATCCCTATCCACTATATTCGACCAACGTCACGTCATAGTATTTCCGTCCAAAGTTATTTTCATTCATTCATGTTAGCTAGGTACATAAAACTATACGCTACATTGTTTTTCGCCAGTGCCTGTAAATTATACGTTGCCTTTTGTGCTGTGCTCGACAGCGTAGCGACAAATAGACTAGAACTGTAACAAAGCTTTGTCCAACCAAAATTATTGTATAGGTAGCTCATTTTGTTAGGCCTGTATATCCGGTTTCTATTACAATAAAAGATTCACTTTTCGCATTCGTATTTTTATACATATTTTAACTGTCTCGTTGGTCTAGTGGTCGCAAGCGCTACTGCGGTCCTGAATTCGATTCCCGGGTCGGGCAGTGTTATTGGGTTTTTCTATCTGGAATTTCTCAGTAGCAGCCCGAACTCTGGATCTGTGCCCGGTTGATGGCAATAGACTGACTTAAACATAACTGGCGAAATGTGGGTGTACTATGGGTACATCTCTGCCCAACCCCTCGGGGAAACAAGCCGTGATGTTATGTTTATGTATACCACGTGTAACAGGAGGATTGACATTCCTTTAAACCACGTAAAGAGAATCATGTTCTTTGTCCGTATACAAAAATTCAATCAAATCGAACGAATACTTTAGCCGCAGGGAATTATTTTTCATTTTCTTATTTTAGCATTTTTGTTTGTAAATTATAACGGATTCAGATCTACATCATGTTGAAAAATAAGAAAATGTAATGCATATTGCAAAGGCTGTTTCTGGGTGGGGCAGGAAAAGAGGAGACGGTACCTCATAGAACTTGGAGAAAGCTTTTGCCCAACAGTGAGACAGTAACTTTAGGTACTTAGGCTAATTATCAAACCTGTTAATTCCAGAAGACATTGAACTCAAAAATAAAATGATTGCTCTAACTAAATGAATGACGAATTTCCTACGGTAAAAGATTAAAACTGGACTTCAGTTTTGTAAACATAACTTCACGAATATGGGTAATTTGGCGAAAACTGTCGGTAGGATATGGGAATCGGGCATTTATGATCCCACAATAACAATGGAAATGGAAACTGCATAAATGTTTACGTCCTCGGTTAGAATAGACAAACACTGCATGTTATGAGACGGAATGCAGACTACAATCCAGGTTATTAAGACCAGACTTAGATTACACATTGTAAAACATGTGTCATGTTAAATGATAGAGTAATAAAGTCAGCATTGTTATTAAGTATAAAACAAGCTGCTACTTATTATAAAGGCACTTAATTTATTTGATTATGAAGACTAGAATTATTTATTATATTAAACACTAATAAAATTTCTCGAAACGGTCGGAGTCAGGATTTGTGCCCGGTTGATACCTACTATAATTATGTGCATCTCTGCCTAACCCTTTTGTAAAACAGGCGTGATGTATGTTATGTTATTTTTCAAAATGCTACATCACAGTTTTATTCATCTCGTTTGGTTAGCAATTGCTTTTCCCTGACTGTAGATCATAGGTACACAGGTTGGTACAAATAACACATAAACTCCCCAAAAGTAAATAATTATGTATTTAAAAAGAATGTTTTTAATTTTAACCACGGTATTGCATCCGTTTACCTAACTACATCTTAAGCTGGCTTCCCACGGTGCGTGATCCTGCGGATTATCACGCACGGCCGACGACCACGGACAGCCACGCACCACACACAAGGCTCTTCCAACGGTGCGTGTCAGTCTGTGTGGGTCTTGAGGTTCGAAGCCATTTTGTCATTCCAAAATTCAAAGTAAGAAGTAAGGAAAAGGTAAGGAAGCTTGCACCGCACCTTTGAAGTTACCGACTCGCCGCGGATCGGACGCACCGCGACGGATGTGTCTGCGCTACCACGGACGATACTCTTCCCATGGTGCGTCGGTGCGGACTAGTCCGCGTCCGTCCGCAACATCACGCACCGTGGGAAGCAAGCTTTTAACTTCACCAGTGTAGGTAGTTAACAAAACAAATCATTTGTTATCTCATAATTTTGGTGAAATTAAAAAAAAACACCAATAAAGAAAACGCGATGATTCACAAGAGAAATTACGTCATAAAATCGAGCACCATCAAATATAAATTTGGTCAATCTGTCATGTAGAAATCCAGTGGAATAGACTTGTTCTCAAGTGGCTCTAATGGGCGTTGTGTAGGCGACACACAGGCGACACACAGGCGGAACAAGGCGACAATTTGTAGGCTAGGATACCCAATTGAATGTAGTCAAAGGCGAAAACGATGCCTGGTACCGGTTTGCAATTAGATTAGATTTATAGTGGGTAGACATACACACTGGGAGAACTCACGAGCCATGAAATTGTTTTATACGAAATCGTAATTTTCAAAGGACTCAGTTCATAATATGTTCTTCTCACTTACGATAAATAACTATACAAGGTGTAACATAAATAACGCACAACCTCTTAAGGGGTCATTGTACTCATCACTATGAACAACTTTGACTATGGGACCAAACTTGAAATTGTGAAAAAATATCAGATGTTCCCTACATTTTGGTGAGTCATGCAAACATAAATGTAGGGAACAGCTGACTTTCCAGGTGCTCCCATTGTCATCAAGCCAGGATCTGGTTACGGGATCCTGGAGAAATCGAGGGAACTCTTCAAATATTATAGACACACCTATAGCGATTTGGGTATTTTTTATAGTGATACGTGCATTTGCTCTTGGAAAGCACTATTTGGTGAAGTGGAACTGATGAGGAAGACCACATATGGCCACCGGAACTACTCAATAATAAGTATTTCACGGGTTGCGATTCGATTAGTTTAAAATGATTGCTAAGCAATATAAGCTCGTCACAATGCATATGGTAAAGTGGAGCTGATGGTGAAGTACCAGGAGAACTCCTCAAAAATTAACGTCCCTGCATCGGTAAAAGCAATAATTTGTAAAAGGTGATGAGCATAAAATGATAGTACTTATTGATATATTATAATAATGATGTTATTAAAAAAAAAGATCCGACGAACTGAGAACCTCCTCTTTGTTTTGATACTTATAAAACATTTTTAATAATTTTCTCATTGTTTTTGAGGAAAACCTCGATTCGTCAGCTTTTTCTCATGAATAATGAGAAATTCATTAAAATTATTTTTTCAGGAAAATAATATCAGTTTACCTACACAAAGTCTAAAACGCATACCTACTAAGGGCGAGGTGACGTAGATAAGAACATAATTATACCAATATATAGTTAGTACATATATTTATAATACCTATGTGATCATAAACTGTCTACAGAGTCATTTCATTACACACGTTTGGTACAGACATAATTATTTATTATCCTGTTACAATAGCGAGCATCAGGAGGCTCGACTCGACTTACGTGTGCTAATGAAAATACACAGTCATTTAAGTTCCATCGCCTTGCCCTAAGGATGAAAAGTACTTTCACTATTGAAAATAGGAATATCTAAGTACAAAATATATAAGAGGAGGAACAGGTATTATAAATAGATACATTCGAAACCAAAAAGAACAGGTGAAATGAATAGGTATTCTTGGCAGATTTTTCAAATATGTTTTTATGCAAACGAATGACTTGAATATAGATACTGATTGAAAGGGTTAGAAATAGTTCCAACTAAATTAACTCCCTACCTACATCTACGTAAATTAATTTTCTTTCATGTGGTACGGAGATGTGATGCCCTGGGGCCGTATTATGAAGTACTAGCTTCCGTCCGCGACTTCATCTGCGTGAAATTTCTTGTTCCCCTGACCCACCCCGCCGCGTCGCATCGCCTGTCCGCGCTGTTACTACGTGTTCGCTTAGCGCTCGTTCTTACTTTTTTCTTTTTGCTCAGCTTCTAAGGGTCCTAGCGTAATGTTTACATACCCTATAGCCTTCCTCAAGAATTCAGCTACAAAATGCACAAAGAATTTTTCAAATCCGACTGGTAGTGACAGAGATTAGCGCGTTCAAACAGTCGATGAAAAATAAAATGTAACTAATAGATTAAAGTTACACAAAAATCATGTATGACGGAATGGTTCCTCTTAAAAAGTTCCAAAAAAAAAGTCCGGATAGCATATATCTCTCTTGTAAGGTTGGCTCACTTTATCCGTTTACGCAGCGCACGCTCTCAAAAGGAATAACTTTTTTCCCGTTTTTGCAACATTTTTCATTGATGCTCCGCTCCTATTGGTCGTAGCGAGATGTTATATAGCCTTCCTCGATAAATGAGCTATCCAACACTAAAAGAATTGTTCAAGTCGAACCAGTAGTTCCTGAGATTAGCGCGTTCAACCAAACTAACAAACAAACTCTTCAGCTTTATAATATTAGTATAGATTAATGCCATTATGATTCCAGTCAAAAAAGCGATGGTGTTATCGGTCATGTATAGCTACGTCACGCCTGCCACACTGCTACTGCCTCGTTGGTCTAGTGGTCGCAAGCGCTACTGCTGAGCATGAGGTCCTGTGTTTGATTCCCAGGTCGGGCAAAGTGTTATTGGGTTTTTCTATCTGGGATTTCTCAGTAGCAGCCCGGAGTCTAGATTTGTGCTCGGTAGATGGCAATAGGCTCGCTCCCTATTACATGGGACATAAACATAACTGGCGAAATGTGGGTGTACTATAGGTACACCTTGTTATAGCTATGTCTCTCCTGCGCACTGGAATAATGATGGCATTAGAACGTCATAATATGGCCCCTGTACCTATTCATTATGAGGCGTAGTGTAGGTACCTAGGTATAATATAAAGGCCGTTACGCAACAGGGTTCGATACTTACCCAACGGTTTTGTAAATAACCTAACTTTCAATCAATTGATGTTTCTTTTATATCTTCACAAACAAACAATCGGTTTTTAATCAAGTTTACACATACATTATGATCTGCATTGTGTAGTATTCAGGACACAGATTTAATTATCTGTTATTCTACTAAGAATCAAAACATTTCTAAGAGTACCTATCTAGACTTATTTTTCATCTAATTCTATTCTTTGAGCTGATTGCTCAAAGAAATTCGGTGTCTAGGTGATGAATCTACTGTTTACAAGTAGGTAATTCATTCTAAGTAATTTAAAAATATAATTAATAATCGTTAATTATGCATGCGGTATATTATGAATAAAAATTAATTCATGTTAATTGATAATAGGAATTAAAGTTTTACCTAATAGTACCAACTTAACTCTGTGAATGAATATTATTCATAATACATAAATATAAATCCGCAAAATCCAGTAATAGGTTTATTAATAATATGGTTTTTAATAGCCAAGTGGTAGAAACTGGCTCTCACAGACTCTCACCAGACCGGCGACTTTAAAGTGGTCTAATGAGTAGATATAGTGAGGCACATCACTAGTTCGTACAGGTATAAAAACATCCAGTTGCGACAAGATTTAAAATAACAATATTTTGATAATTTCAATGACATTTAAACAAATATTAGTATATTCGTAGTATTAACATGTAAACAACAGATATCAGATAAACGGAACTTAAGAATTTTCCAGTGATATGTTGTGTCCATGAGTTTGCTTTTGATATCAATAACTACCTCCTATCGGACTTTCTAATACCTACAATTCCATTGTGTAAAGAAACAGGTAAAAACACCGGTATATTTCCATGTAATAAATATTAATTTTAATCCAATTTGATCTGTTTATTTAGTTCAACTGATGACCAAGTTTTATGTGTATATAGTGTAGATAGGTATTCTAGATTGGTTATTTAGATTATTACATTTAACTAGCTGTGCCCCGCAACTTCATTTGGGTGTAAGTCGTAAGATATACAATATACTAAAATAACAGCTACATTTTATTCAAACTCGTCCTCCGACCCGTCGCGTTGCATCGCCCGCCCGCGCTACTTGTACATAATTTCATGGGTTTTAATTTTTTTGCGCGAAGCCCTATTTTTTTTTTCTAAAATAAAAGTAGCCTAAGTTACTCCTTATAACATCAGCTATCTGCCGGTGAAAGTTTTGTCAAAATCGGTCCAGCCATTTCGGAGATTAGCCGGAACAAACCGACAGACAGACAGAGACTTTCATATGCATTTCACATATTTAAAGCATGAGAAGAGGCACATGATGCAGTAGGAATTCCTTGCGACCTATCCAAGGCATTTGATAGCGTGAATCATGAAACACTGCTCTTGAAACTTGAGCATTACGGACTGGGTAAACTTGCGCTTAGCTTGGTAAAATCATATTTGAATGATAGATTGCAGCAAGTTCAAATAAACGGTGTGAATTGGTTTGGTTTAAAAGTCAAAATGGGTGTACCGCAGGGCTAAATATTAGGTCCGTTCCTCTTTTTAGTTTAAATAAATGATTTGCTTCATTTACTGAAAAACCGACCATAAATGATGTTATTTGCTGATGACACAGGAGCTTGACGACGTAAATAACGCTATGCTTAAGGTCCATAATTGGTTCACTGTTAAATAATTTAGTATTATAGAGAAGAACTCTAAATGCATATTAATATTCGCATTACCAAATGAGTGAATGTTACGTTGTATTGAATAAGGAAATACTACAATTCGTCGAAAATACTGTTTTCCTGGGAATTACGCTTGGCTCAAAGCTGCAGTGGAGTCCTTACTTATCATCACTTGCAGGGCGGCTATGTTCAACAGCTTACGCTGTTTGGAAAATCCACCAATTAACAGACGTGGATACCGCGAGACTGGTCTATTTTAGTTACTTTCATAGCATCATGTCTTAGGGTATTTTGCTGTGTGGATGGGCTGCAGATATTGATTCTGTCTTTGTTCTGCAAAACGGGGCTGTCAGAGCCATCTACAACTTCCGCAGACGCGACTCTCTAAGGGAACTGTTTAAAAAAATTAACATCATGACGGTGCCTTGCCAATATATGTATATATATGACAACATTATATATATTAGACAAAATCTACATCTTTTTAATAAGTGACTGGCATAATTTTAACACTAGAAATAGGAACAAATTAGATCCACCACGTTTCAGATTATCTAAAGTACACACTTCTTTTATGGGGTACTGTGTAAAATCTATATCTATACACCAATACAAGTAAATAAAATTGAAGTGTCTGTTTGTAATGTTTAAATAACAGCTTTTTATTAAATGCATATGAAATTATAAACGATACTTACTCGTATAACGAAACGCAATTTTTAAATTTTTTGTCTGTCTGTCTGTTTGTTTTGGCTAATCTTTGAAACGGCTGGGCCGATTTTGACGGGACTTTCACTGGCAGATAGCTGATGTTACAGGGAGTAATTTTGGCTGTTTTTTTGTTAGGAAAATAATTAGGGTTCCGCTCAAAAAAAATTAAAACCCATGAAATTGTGAAAAAAATGTCGGATTTGAAAAAGTCTTGCATTTGGTAGCCCAATTCTCGAGGATAGTTATAGGCTATTTAACATCACGCTATGACCCTTACGAGTCGAGCAAAAAGAAAAAAGTCAGAAAGAACACTAAGCAATAACGAAGTACCTACATAATAGCGTGGGCCGGCGATACAACGCGGTGGGTCGGGGGACGAGGGAGTTTTATTAAAATGTGGCTGTTATATTAGTATAATACTCGTATGTATTTTACGACTTACTAACGAACGAAAACGCGAGGCACATCTAGTGTTATACTAGAATACCAGTCGATATTCTTCAACTAAATGAGAAGCAATTTAAAACATGCAATAAACACACACTATGTAGACAGGCATATTATAAGTTGGATGATTACATCGTAGATAAAAATGCTTGGCTGAATGCTGGTCCTGCTCCACAGCCACTTGGGCTTTGTTAAAATTTTAATTTTTGGAAGAAATGCGTCCCTTTTTTTACATTATGACCTTAATGTTCATTTTTTATTTTTATTTAATCAAGTTTTAGATGTGGAATAGGTAATTCAATAGGTAGGATTTTTTTTCCTTTTGATAGTAAGATTTTATTAATCTTTTAAATACAATCATCGCAAACTATAGTTTTGTGTAATTTAGAAGCATTTTTTCAATTTTGTAAATGTGAGTACCATAGAGCTGTTTTATGTTATGATGTAGGTATGTTGACTTGAAAGAGTATGGCAGTTGAGAGTATGTCATACTCACTTAAATGTCTCGTTGATGGTGGCGCGTGTGTTGGATCATTCGGTTCCCTACGAAATGATTGAGCTGGCTTGTGCTGATCCACGCGTCATGTTCGTGAACGGGCACCGTCAGTTGAGACTGGTCATCTCTTAACTGCCAGGGCTTATTTTTAATCTTATATTTTGAATTGTTTTTAATTTTTTTTTACATTGTTCTCACTTAAAGAAGCAACAAGAACAATGTACCGATTTTGTAATAATTTTGATTTAAAAGAGTGTCCTTGGAGTTTCTTGCCCGTTCTTCTCCATAGAGATCTACGTTGTGGAATGGGCAACTAGCTTCAACTTAAAACTCAAACCGTTTATATCTACAAGCACTTTTGAACTGTCAAGGAGTCGGTCAATGAGAAATATGAAGCTAGTTGCCCATTCCAAAGCGTAGTAGGTACCTATGGAGAAGAACAGTCAAGAAACTCCATGGACACTTTTAAATTATATTGTTATAAAAATATTAGTTACATCATCATTATGTTGAATTTATGATTTAATGTGAGAACGATGTAATAAAAAGACGTAGGTATACGTTAAAAGCATCCAGAGTAGCAAACAGAATAAAAAAAAACAACCTGCCAAGTGCGTGTCGGACCACGTACAATGAAGGGTTCCGTAGTTGAAAAGAACTTATCCCAAAAACAAACTTAAGATTGCAGTTAAAAAACATGTTCTCCTATACATTAATATACAAGATTAGTTTTAGTTTATGCGAAACCCGAAACAAGTGTCTGGTATTTTTATGTAAAGAATCTATGTACAAAATTTCAAAACTGTATCATGAAAAATCACAAAGTTATAAGCTGTTATGTTATCTGGTTGTCCGTACAAAAACATGCTCACCCCGCGGCAACCCGACGCTGACCGCGCCTCTAGCGTCGTCTTGCGCTCATTGATAATAATTTGGCAGTAGGTACCTAACCGTACAGCGATTGTATTGTAATTAACTGGTGATAACATTTTCCATCACACTTGCAGGCTTTGGGCTGTCGTAATGGTCAAGTGTAGGTAGATATTATTATGTACTTTAATCGTTAATGTAGCCATAAGTGATAAAATGTAGTCAATGCGATTTGTTGCACCTTATGCCAAGTTCAAAGTGAATGTACTTAACCTCAGCAGGCTGTAGGTACAAATAATAACTTTCTACAATAAACCATCTTGGCGTGTTTAAAAATGTTAATCATCACTATTTTACATTGACTTGATCACTACTTACAATGTCGTACAATTTTTGTGTACTGCACGTTTGTGTATGAGAAAGACATGGTTGCACGATACTTTTTACATACGATAGGTACACGATCAAACGAAACATAAAGGCCCACAGCGACTGCACGCCCGCGCGGAGTGCGACACGTGCGCATCAACCTGTAGCATCCGGGCGTCTGAAGGGGTTGTTTTACCCCCGCCCCGCTGCTTGTGCGCCCGTGCCTACGCGCTTAGTGCTGCATATGACTTGCCGTGACCTGTGTTGTGCGCGTATGATTGCGGTTAGAGTACGTAGTGTCGCTCGGTTTTAACTTGTAACCTTTTTAAAATACTTTTGGGACAAAATATAACATGATGTAAAAATTATTGGAATCGATTCAGTTACTTATTCTGAACAAACTATATTCAGGTTTCACATATACTAAAAATAATGTTGTATATGTCACGGTCAATTCTCCAACTGCCAATTTAAGTTTGTGATCGCAAAAAAAATTATGTGATAAAACTAAAAATTTACGATTTTCGGACTTTTTCCTTTACTTTTCCTGAGACCTTGTTTCTTGCCATGATTCTAGGTCAACAAGAAGTACCCTATAGGTTTTGATTTATTTACGAGTATCAAAATATGTCGCGCAAATGGCCGTACTTTTTTATTGCGTTGACTTAGAAGATCGATTTTTTAGAGCTCCAAGGTACCCTAAACTTACTTATTTGATATTAATTTCAACTTGATACCTCCATGTGTTCCTAAGAAGAAGGGTCTTGACCGAATGACAGACAGACGGACAATGAAGTGATCCTATAAGGGTTCCGTTTTTCCTTTTCAGGTACGGAACCTTAAAAACAATTTAAAAAAAAAAGATAGAGGTAGGCAGGTACTATCGAAGAAACTTACATCTGACCAATTTGAAAAAAATCCCGTGCATACGATGACTACATCTGTTAGCAAGCGCTACTATAGCCGCCGAGCGCTGCAAGCAAGAATAGTCCTTACGGTGTATAGATATTCGTTTCTCCCATGGTACATGACTTTTGTTTTAGCAACTATTATATATTCTGTGGTTTTAGTTTTATTCGTCTCATTTATGAAAGTCGAGGTGAGTCATGAAAATTCGATAGTATAGTTTCAAAATCGAGAAAAAAAACAACAAAATATTTTCTGACTATCAATATTAGTTCAAACCCATTTTCAATTTAAATTTAAACCATACCGTGGTTAATTCCTTAGGTAAAAAAACAATACCTACGTACCTACTTACTCAGCTTTTACAAAACAAGAGAGGTCATCGAACTTCCACTAAAACAGAGCAACCTTATGCATCCCAAGTCGATAATTAGGATAATGGCAACAGCAAATGGAAAAGACAGAAACGAACCGTTGCAGACAACACTTTAATTTGTAACTGTACAAAGTACTTTCAACGTTTTGTTCAATAGTTTTTATGCTGTTTTTCAAGTAGTTAATGGATGGACTGACTGGATTTACAATTAAGTGCCTGTTTTGCAGTGTTAGGATAGGCACTTCCTACCAAATAAATTAACATATCTAACAGAAGTTGTATGAAATTATCTGCCAGATAAGCTAACCGGAACTTGCCTGGAAGCCACAGCTCCAGTTTGATTCTAATCAAGCGAATAGGCCTGTCATTCCCCCACTTTTCGGGTTCTTGGGATCAAAATAATAAAAACAAGTCATAAAATGTTATCACAATAGGTTTTAATTACAAATATTTTACCTTAATTAACTAGAGATGTTCACAAAACATTGCATTCCGACTTAACAAAATTATTTATTTATTTTTATAGTATAAATGGCACGAGGATCCGTGAGGCATGCGGAATGTTTGTATCATCACAATTTATTTAATTATTTATGTAGGTGTTCTAAGGTAATATTTAAGTGTTTGTTTTCACCTGGCAGCATCTATTAGCAATAGCTTGTATAAATATTCGTGCTTAAAAAATAGTACAAGATCAACCCACAATATTACAATTTCCTAGTAGGCGATTGCTAAATAATGCTGAAAAGTGTGAAAGATATATTAAAAAACATTTCACGTTCACCTAAATATTACCTAATATTAAATGCTGTGCGGCCTAAGTACGTACAAAATATTACTTATAAATAACAATATTAGTAACATTATTAATAAATAATTATATTTTCATAGTACCGTCATGATACTTAAGTTTAGTGCCGAAAAGGAACTTTTATTATTCAAGCTTGTTAAAATTGTAGCTTGGGGTAAGTTAATTAGTCAATAACGATTCTATTACGTAATAAAATGCATTTTTATTTAAAATAATTATATACCCTAAATAATGGTCCACAATATTCTTGCTTACCTATACGTTGCATCAAATTGACGGGATCTAAACAGCCTGAAATCTAAAAAGCTTTACTACGGTACTTAGGATAACTTTTACAATTTACTTAAGGCTGTTTAGGTTAAGAGCCACTTCAAAAAAACGATTGTACTAAGACACAGATACATACTTTGTTTTTTCTGATTACAAAGGTAAGAAAATTTAACGGAACAAAACCTTTTATAAGCCAGTATATTTATTCATGTGTACGAAAATACCTACTCATAATCAATAGGTATATTTTATGCGGAGCAAAACCGCAACAAAGCGAAACCATGCTCCAAAGATTTTACTACAGCAATATAATCCCAGACAGTATCGGCTTAGAGCCGCCAAAATATAGTGCTCTTAGTAGCAAACAAGTTTGAAAGTGGAGTTACAGCAAATTGGCTGCAAAAATGTAGCGAAGAGCCTTAAAGAAGTGCAGTTGTGCCGACCGCTAGCATACGAAACTGTCTGGGAAGCTCTAAACAAGGAAAAATAATAGCCGACTCCTGTTTTAGTTACCAAGTTAGTCTGCGTCAATTTGGGAAAAACAAAAAGTTCCTAATTATCGTGTCGTGCTACAACCCATTTATAATCTTTACGCCTAGAACACGCAAAGCGGTTGCAGTGCGGTGCCCGCAACGTATGCCGCATGCGGTTATGTTTCAACTTACTGAGCTAAAAGTGTGAGCTACTAAAGAAAATTTGTTTGTAATTTGGTGGTTGCAATAAGAATTAGTAATTACAAAAAGTCATACTGCAGAGCAAGCTTTGACCACAAATGCATCAGCATTTAACTGCACTGTGAGTTCCTAGCGTGCCATTATCACTCATACGATTCTCGGATTCATACAAAGAGCAATGTAAGAGATTCGATATAGCATTCATCTGTTATTTTCAAACATTCAAATTCCTTTAAAAATCCCTGTGAATACTTACAAGTCCTTTGAAATTCGGTGAGAGTTTACAAGAACTTACATTACAATAACTGACATCATGTTTGTACTTGTTTTGTTATACGGATGTTCGTTACAAAGGTATTTATGTATAAAGGCACTTTTGAACTAAGCTTACAATAAATATCTTCAGTAATAAATATTACTTAACATATGTGTACGTATGTTATAAAATACTTAAGGATTATGTTACAAATTTTATGTAGGCACTTGTTACATTTAGTATGTAAGTAATAATTATTATTATCCATCACATAATCATGGATGATTAAGTAGAGGCTCCATGTAATAATTGTTGGCACATGTAATATTCATAACAGACTTAATACGAAAACTTATATGAATATAACAGATCAAGTCTTCTATTACGTTCACAACATGACATTAGATAGAGTAGATGGAAGTACAGTTTATAATATAGTATCTGTTAGATATATTTGATATTGTAAATGCGAAACATGATCTTTCGAGAACGAGGAACCCTAAATTCGTGTTCTAACACTTAAAAGTGAATTCTTTGGTCTTTATACCTCTCGCTGTAACAGTTAACAACTACAATATAACACAAACAAAGAAAACAGCCGACAAATTAGGTTCTCTGCGGAATGTCACCACGTAGCGGACGGAGAATTAAGTACTGCATAACATTAAAGTGCTACGTATAACAAACACCTTAAAGTGTACGCTTTTAAATTAATTACAAAATACTTTAAAGATAATGTACTTCGTCACAGAGTGATCTTTACCCTAGCCATATGGTCCTCACCCTTTTCATAAATAACTTTATCCGACGAATACAATTTCTCTTGTATCGCCGCGAACGACTGTCCTTTAGTTTCAGGAAGTTGTAACAATATAAATATAACACCGAACACCGACAACACGCCGAAGCCCCAGAAGGCGACATAGTTCCCTAAATTATCCGCCACCACTTGGTACAACTTCGTAACAGCGAACGTCATTAACGCTACAAATATCTGGATCACACAGGTCGCCTTTGATTTAATATTTGTAGGGAATATTTCTGACGTAATCGCGAAAGGCACTGTAGCTAAACCTATGGTGTACGAAAATATAAATATGGGTATCACAACTATAGGAATGAATTTCACACTGACGAGGTACTCGCTGTTGTGGTGTTTCATGAAGAAGTACGCTCCGATGATGACGTTGGCTAGTCCGACGCCGCAAGAAGACATTAGTAGTAGAGGCTTTCGTCCCAGCCTGTCTACCAGCTGCGAGGACATCGCAGATGTCAGGAGTTGCACAGTGCCGAACAATATGCAGGACTCCTCAGCTCCCATACCGCCGTCAGCTGCTCCAAATATCTGCTGCGCGTACGATATGATGGCGGTGCTGCCGCAGAACTGTTGCGTGAAGTAAATGCCCATCAAAATGATGAGGCCTTTCCTGTTTCCTCCTACAGTGTACAAGTCTTTCCACCGACTCTTTTCCTTCATGTTTTCCGTGACCAAGCTGCTCATGCTCTCCAATTCTTCTCTAACGTAGCTTCTGCCTCTTAGCTTCTTCAGTGACGATTCTGCTTCTTGCTTCTGTCCTTGCTTGATGTAGTAGTATGGCGACTCCGGCATGGTGCTGAACGTCACCACGAACAGGATCGGGATGGCGATGTTGAAGCTCGCCAGGCCTAGCATGGATACGTACGGCCCGATGCAATACTGAGACAGGATACCGAACTGAAACAGAGTTATTACAACGTTTAAATTTTCCTGAGTCATGAATAAAATATCAGTATAATTAGTTCTAAGATCTATATTGGTAAATCTGCCTAGCCTTTTCTTAACTTTGTTGGGGTCGGCTTCCATTCAGTCTAATCTGATGCAGCTGAATACGATTCTTTTCCTTGATGTTACGCTGTTTTACAAAGAGCGACTGCCTATCTGACCTCCACAACCCAGTTACTGGGTAACACGATACCCCTTGGACTGGTACTGGTTGTCAGACTTTTGGGCTTCTCGTAACGACTGTCAAAGATCTACGAATGACAGCCGGGACCAACGGCTCAACATGCTTTCCGAGGCCCAGACTGCATGGAAGGATCTCGATGTGGGATGGATGGTCACCCATTCACGAACCGACCACGGCAAGCGTAGCTTAACCTTCGATCGACCCACGCGGCTGTTATTATTTAGCCACGAGCCCCTCTAAGAAGGAAGTACTCTCTGGTAATAGTCTAGTAATGTCTAACAGTTCCAAACAGGGTATCTCTCAATCTATACTCGCGAGTAACCAAATCAGTTCAACACAATCCGTGCATAAAAAGTAGTTTTTTTTTTCAAAAAGTGCTTGTCTCAATTATTACGAAAAAGTTATTTTTTTAAGCCTGACGTTTCAGCTTTAATATGGTACCATTTACTATAAGTATTAAAATCGGTTTAGTTGTTTTCGAGTAATTACTATTCGAGCCGAAATGCAATGCTCGATTTGGTTGCTCGCAAGTGTCTAGATGTATTACTTCATTCTGTCAATAAATAATTAATGTAGGTGCCAGTTCTATGCTAAATTTTAATAAGTATTTGTCGGGTTGCGATTCGATTATTTTAAAACTTTTTTGCAAAAGAAAACAACCGACTTTAAAAAAAAAAGACTACAAAGTGAAAAATAACTTTGATTTCGAAAACCGGTGGCAAAAACCTAAAATACAGATCCAAAGATACTAACTACCTTGTTTTTTTGTTACAAAAAAGTTTTTTTTACATTTATAAATTATCCTAAAGCTTTCAATCTAGTATCTTCGAATCTGCCCCCTAATTGCGTAACACACTTACAATAGGAATCAATTTCATTTTGACTGTTCAACAACATTCATTGCGTTATTTACGTTGTTGAGCTGACAAATTTTTCGAACAAATGAAGCAATGGATTAGCAATATGCTTCAAATAATTCAGATTGTGATTGATAGTGTGTTACGCAATTAGGGCTAAGTAAACTCAATTACTTTGTAATTCTTATTAAGTTTATACAATAACTTAGTTTATAAATTTTCCATGAATAATGAAATTGCATAACGCAGATGAACCAAGGTTGATATTAATTAAATTCGTTTGAGTAGTTCTACTGATTAGTGCTTGCATACAAAGTGCCTCTACATCACTTTATATTATATTCAAGGTTGAAAAGACTCGTTTTAAATTAGTCTAGAACGAGATTAGAGTCGATGACAAGACAAATATTATTGACTAATAAAATTTTTTTTGTGCAAAACTATGATATTTCGAATATACACAAATCGTAAATACAGTAAACAATCTAATACTAAAATATATTATATAGCGTATCGCTTTAATGCCGATATTAAATTAACACACGTAGGTACACGGTTTCGCATTTTCGTTTTATGAAGATATTTTAATTTCATTAAACGTTATTATTTATTGATTTAATTACAATTTTATAAAATAACATCTTGGAGCCACCCGTACTTAAAGAACTGTAGCGCAGAGGTCATTTGCCGGGGTCACGGATCATAACATCACATCAATGAAATTAAAACGCAAAAAAACGTGCAAAGAGTAGGCAAATTGAAGGAAAGAGAGAGCTTTATTATTTAAGTTCGATTGAACATTTAAATTTTTCAATTTACGAATTATTTTGTCTTATTATATTTTTTATGATAACTGGCCACTACCCCCTTCCCCCCTGTATTAAATTAATGTCGCCATTGTAACGGCACGTTGTATATTATGTACAAGTACATAGAGGAAAAAGAAAAGGGCTGATTCTTTGACCCTAAAACTTAGCCAGCCCTCTGGTCAAAAGAGTATCATGAAATTCAATCAGAATTATCAATTTTATTTAATCAGTTTTATTTAATTAGAATCTACTAAATAAGTACTACATCTGATACTCATGTGACCAAGATTATGTCTGGACTTTAAAAGAGACTGTGACCTTTGAGTTTGTTTCGGTCTTTCTTCACAGAGTTGTCAGATATGAATCACCAAACTCATCTAATGTTTGTACAAACAAACCCGAATCTGTTTTTTTATTAGGTAAACGGTAAAGTTCATTTTTGTCCAGTTTGCCCATAAAATTATGGGCAATGACGTTTGACAGTGCTAATTGATTGATTCTATACAAAAGTTGGCTCAAAATGATTTGTTAGCGTTATAATTTATGTAGGCACATTTTTTGGGCAAAAATTCTATTGTTACATATAAAAGGAAACCGCAGATATGCTGCCAATGATTTATTGGTGACTGACGAATACGTAGATACTATGGCACTTTTAAGGCTCCTGCAAACAGGCGCGACACGCGGTGCGACACGTAAGCACCGTTCGCCGCGCGACACGCGGTGCCTTTGTGTCACGTCCCATGTCGCGCCTTTATCGAAACGAGCCGTCTGTCTCCAGATAAGTACTTAAAAACGTCATAATAAAATAGGTATACGAACCAATTAAACATGCGAGCATTATTGACCTTGTGATCGTAAATTGGGTAGCAGACTGACCTTCGACATGACAGTGATGAGTGTTGCCATGGCGCCTCTGACGTCATCGGAGGCGATTTCGCCGAGATACATGGGCGCGGTGGTGTACGCAATACCGTAGCCGAGTCCTGAGATGAGCCGAGACGCGTATATCGTCGGCACGTTCCCTGCAAACATCACTAGTATCCATCCAATGATGTAGGGAACCGAAGCAAGGAGTAGCGTCTTCTTGGTGCCGATCCTGTCTGCCAGATATGAGGCAGGAATGGGACTGGCGGCTGAAATGAGAAAACAATGCAATGACGCAAACGCAGCGCAATGATTCACGAATGTCTTTGTTCTGTCTAGAGCGATCCCACTTTGCGGTTGATAGTGGTCATGGTTACAAATAAGAAACACTTTCTGATGATTCTTAATAATAAAATAACTTTACTTTGGGACTTTTCATTCCATATTGAATGATAACGCACTCTGGAAATCTCACACACCATCGAATTCTTGACGTTATCAATTATCACAAATGGGGCAACAGGTATTATATAATCACCTGAATGTTAGGTTTATTCTTTATTAGAAAACAGAAGGACGCTATATTGCCCATCTGCCAATTTCCCATCATTGATAAAAACATGACGAAACCTAATTACCGCTAACGACACCCATGGGTGGAAGGGACATCTACTATTGGAAATAATAAATTTCTACATCATGTCCCAAAATTAACGCACAACCCCTTAAGGAGTCATTGTACTCATAATTACGAACAACTTTTAGTATGGGACCAAACCTGAAATCACGATAAATAATCAGCTGCTCCCTACATTTTGACGAGCTATGCGAACATAAACGTAGGGAATAGCTGATTTTTTTCGCGATTTCAGGTTTGGTTCCATAGTAAAAGTTGTTCATAATGATGAGTACAATGACCCGTTATGAACTTGTGCGTTAATTCCGGGACATGTTGTGTAACAGTACACGATGAGGCGTAAATTGATCCACTCTAGAGTAGGTACCAACCGATAAGTTAACAACACCATACATAAATTCACGCGTTCTTCCCATGGGGGTAGGCAGAAACTACAGAACGCCACCTGCTACGATCCTTACATAGGTACTCGTATACATTCATACCGACATCTGAAGCCCAATTCCCGTAACTAAAAACGTTCAAAATCTAGTCGCAATCTCATCTCAGCGACAATCAAATCCCCTCTGGTCATAACATAACACGCACGCCCGTTAAAACACCATAGGTACTTTAAATAAAAAATCTGTAACCGTACCTCTAGTAGGAACTGATAATTCAATTATTTACCTGCTCCTTTATTTACTGCCATGAAAAAATATCTACCGCAGTCATCGTATAGCGTTCACATACTTCAGCGTGAATCAAGATTCATCAGACATCCGATTATCTTGTTCGGTAAGCACATTTTTATATAATTATCAACAATGCTTATCGAGTTACTGACTAAAGCCGACCCCATCTTTCCGGATTACCAAACGCGAAGAGAGAGGGACAGAAACGTGATCATGTTACGACTTGGATTAATGTGCGGACTAAATATGTAATGCCTTTGGGAAACTTAATTTAAAGTGTAATTTGAATGAGAAGTTTTCTTCCTCCTTCCAACAAGGTAATGCAAATAATTGGATAGCCTCGATATGGACTGCATACGTGAGTGTATTTGTTCTTTATGGCCTGGTTTATTATCCCATCACTTGAGATTGAAATCAGTTGACGTTCAACTTTCTATCGGTTGTGGTCAAAGTCCTTTGAAACAGGGTGTTCATTGTTTCTGGTTTTCAAACATGAAGTGATTGACCTGGCTTTGAATAGTCATCACATCATATCAGTAGCTATGATTCAACTGTAAAGTGGTCATAAAAAATGTAACGTATGCAAAAAACGTACCAAAATTTATAAGGGGTACAAAAAAGGAAAGATAAATTCCTTTCACTAAAAGCTGCTAGTTTGAGGTACCTATAGTGAGATAGTTTTCACCGGAACATGACCCATGACCCATGACTAGAGATCGGATAATCGGATGCATATTTACCTAAAGTTAATTTTTGCTCAGAAATTATGGAAGCGGCTTCTTAATATAAATCCCGGGATTCCAGAAAATCCGGGAATGCACAACTAATCGGATACATGGCATAGAAACGACTTCTTAAACATGTAGTATTATTTATTTAAAAAATACCGAGACACCGGGTCACATAACTATTCTTATGCTTGAAATTAATTTTTAACCCCCGATGCAAATATATATCTATGTAAGGTGTAAGAGGAAGGGTAGTGCGTGTCGATTCTATAGTCAAAAAGTAATAAATTCATTAATTCCTGAATCACGAAATTTTTACGATCGATACAAAAGTGCATTCCGTATTAGCCAACACCTCAACTTTAGGTAAATATGCATCCGAATATCCGATCTCTGCCCATGACCCAAGGTGAAACGTCCTAAGTGCCTAAATACGTTCACTTCTGAGGTCCTCATAATCGTGGTGCTGCGATTAAGCACCGCAGTTGCCTGACAGTACCCAAGTAATTTAAATCGAAAAGAAGAAGCAGAAGCAAGATATAGTACCTGAACATAATATCATAATTGAGGCGATCCATGAGCTCTGATCTGCCGATGTCTGTATGGGCGAGTCTGGGGCCAGTAGGATGGGTAGAGTAGGTGATGTCCAGCCCACTGTGGTGCCTGCCGCCGCCGTGATCAAGGTAGCTGGAAAATTATAAAAATAAATGAAAAGAAAGTCATAATTGGAATAATGTGTGGTCGGTAGAAAAGGAGCTTGACACTTATTTGTAGCTAAGCAAATAAGGGTTTTGAAAAATAGACTTTTCTGTTCATGAACTTCTTAATACCTACCTACCTAAAAGAGATTTATGAAACCAAAAATAATGTCAGCCTACGCCAATATCAATTTCAGGCTATCGTTCTTAAGTTATGAACAAATTTATGACATACTGAAACATTATGGAAATTCCTAAATAAAAAACAGTAATTCTGAACTCAGGCTAGATCGATGCAAATGAGCCGTATATTGATAAAGCTTAACTAGTCAGGAAAAAGGGAGCGTAAAAATAAAAACGGCCATTACGGCTTATGTTATTTTTACACCTTTCAGCGTTCACCTACAAAGAACAAAAAATAAAGAGCAATCTGTGTAGGTAGGCACTTATAGAAAACATAAACAAAACCTAAAAATAGTTTTTTTTTTGTCAAGATTGTTCTCGATGCAGAATTCTGAATCGTTGCCAATTAGGATTTTGAACTACCTCAATCGTTAACAATTACTTTTTAAATAGAAACGTTCACGATAACCTAAATAAAAATAATTCCTGATTGTGGTTAACTGGTTAACCTCGACCTTCTTTCTGGTTAGTAGGTAGATGATTAATTATCGTTTCTTTATTAGGCTTCCCAGTTTTATCATTAATCATATTTCTGTGTTAATCTGAAATGCTGGATACCAACGGACTAAGTTCCTATGAAAAAATTAACTAGGTAGGTACATACTTAAAGATGATTGGGGAAAATAAATTATTTTTTAGAAGATTTATGGAAAATCATTTCCATTTATAATTTAACCAATGCGTTTAATAAAGCTTCGTGAAAAAAGTTGTTACTGCAATGAAATAGCGAGCGCTAGTAGCTGAAATAAATTAAATCGTTATTTCCCTTACGAGAGCTTAATTTTATCTCAAATCTTATTTCTAACTAACTCGAAGGCTTGAGTCAAGATAATGTTCAAGATGCCCTAAAGTACCGAGAAATCCTACTTAATATAATATTATAAACGCGAAAGTTTGTGAGGATGGATGGATGTTTGTTTGTTACTCTTTTACGCAAAAACTACTGAACGGATTTTGATGAAATGTGGCACATAGATAGTTTGTAACATTAACACATATAATACTTTTTATCCCGATATCCCTACGGGATCGAGACTTATGCGGGTCAAACCGCGGGGCGCTGGTAGTCCTCAATAATTGTATTACTCCATTTTGGTAGAAATCGGAAGTGTAGGTGGGGTACTCCTATATTTCAAGTTCCCGTAAAGGCAAGAGTTCCTTAAACTATTCAGCTGTCCTCCGCTGCTTTAAACGGTCATGCCTAACAACATGTTTACAACAAATCTAGAATATTTATTTATTATACAAAACAATGGACAGATACCGAGTTCGTGTCTCCTGTTATAAACATTGAGATACAAAAGCAAACACAAACATTTAGATATGCCATTATTGGATGTTTCAAGAGAACTATGGCTTTGTTATCTATCTATGTATACAAATAAATAAAATTAAAGTGTCTGTTTGTAATGTCAAGATAACAGCTTTTTACTAAATACATACGAAAGTATATAGGAATGGTACTTATAATAAAAAAAAATATTATTAAAATTTTTGTCTGTCTGTTCCGGCTAATCTCTGAAACGGCTAGACTGATTTTGACGGGACTTTCACTGGCAGATAGCTGATGTTATAAAGAGTAACATGTGGTACTTTTAATTAGGCTAGTTCCGCGCAAAAAATTTAAAACCCATGAAATTGTGAACAAAATCCGATTCAAATAGGGAAGTATTGATATGCATGCGGTTGAAGCCTCGGGCAACAGCTAGTTTATAATAAAAACAATATCTGCAAAGACACGACCTAAGGTTTTCTCCCGCATTAAGGCTCCTGCAAACAGGCGCGACACGCGACGCAAACCGTGCTCGACATAAAGGCACTGCTCGTCGCGCGACACTCGGTGCCTTTGTGTCGCGTCGCGTGTCGCGCCTGATTGCAGGAGCCCTTTTTGCCTTATTGAATAAGTATTTATCAGTCATGTTTATATTCAGATGAATACATTGCAGCGAGAGAATTGATACAAAGAGCTGTTGCATGTGAAAAGAAAAACAGTAAAGACCATAGTAGATTAAAGCAGGAAAATTTGAACAATTTCTAGTGAACGTTAGGGCGTTTTCCCTGAAGCACGAGACGATTTAAGCAACAACACAGCAGTCGCGTACCTAGCAATCCTACAATTAAAAGAAACTAAACTAAACTGTCGTGTCCTGTTGTGCGGTCCGTCGCGTCGTGAAGTCTTGGGAGCCAACCGCCACCTCTTAAAGCAGTATTATTATTTTTAATGTTACTTCAATGTGAGAAAGAGATGAAGCTATATAGGACATCTAGCTCCATCTCTTTCCCACACTCAAGTAAGATTAAAATAATACTGTTTTAGGGTGCGTTTCCATTGAAGCAGAGACGAGCGGAGCTGAGTGGAGACGTGCAGGATTCTTCTTTGGAATGCGCTACCTCTTGACATCAGGATGGCCACCAGTCGGTATGCATTTAAGCGGAGATTGCGGAGTTATTTTCAAAATAAATAGCGTAGAGTCATCTCAAAACCTCTCTCTCTTGAATTTGTATATGATATAGGTATATATTATAGTAAATATGTATGTATGTGTATTATAAGTTTATGACTTATTTATGTACAAATTGTTCCATTTCTAACAGAGCACCTGCCATCTAATCTCTTCACCACCCTTGGTTGACTGGTAGAGAATGCCTAAGGCATTAAGTCCGCCTTTGTACTTTTTTAAGTGTGAAAAGTTTAAATAAATAAATAAATCGTCCAATCACAGACGACACGAGAGACGCGATGAGGATTTCAACCATTGTGATTGGTCGATTCCCGCACGTCTCTGCTGAGCTCCGCTCGTCTCCGCTTCAGTGGAAACACACCCTTAAGAGGTGGTGGTCTAGCTCCTGACTCGTGAGCAAGTTCATACAGGTTCCGGACAGTGGCTATGTCGTCACTGCAAAAGAATACGTCATAACCTAGCGGCAGCTAACCACATAGCGAACTGTCGTCTGAAAAACGTGTGTCGTACTGTGTAGTGTCGTTGCGTGAGTACATGGTTCATAGAAATGTATGGTGCCCGGAGTCGTCGCCGCATTTTATCGTGTCGTGCGGTGGCTCGTGGGAAAACGCCCTTAGAGCTTAGTAACAGCAATTGATGTATGTACATGTAGTGAAGGTTTATGTGAAAGTTCTCTCCTTCGGAAAAACCCGATAGAAAGGAAAGTTCCATGAATTGGACAGGCTACGATTTTCCAAGAGAAGTATTTTTTTATGAAAATCTGAGAAAAGCATATTTCCGGAAGACCGGTTTTCTGTCATGATAAATTAAGATTATTTTCTTCTAGTGGAAGTTTTAGGCATTTCTTATAGGATTTTCTAAAATAAAATGATTATTAGTAACTTATAAAAATGCATCAATTTCAAAATAAAGAGCTCAATTTAATATTGTGATTACATATTATTAGCCGCTAATTATGTAGATTTAATTATTACTATGTTGAACTCAAGTTAAAAACGACATTTTATGGAAACAAATCTGAGCAAAAAGTTCTGAAATAAAATGAGCTAGGTATGCGCTGTTATGTTCGGCAACGTAGACAATCCGCGACCGCCGTGCATAAACGCGTAGCGTAGTACAATAACCGGCCACCGAGAGTCAGCGACAACGCACTACGTAATAACGTATAGTCGGTGTGAACGAGAACTTAAATATATATGGAAAAGCAATAAACTGCGTAACGCGCGCTCACAGTCAGCGGCCGACAATACGTTTGGTGTCAACGATGCCTAAAATGATTTAACACAACATGACTAAAATGGTCAAAATTACAAAAAAGGGCCATCGCAGCTGTAATTTTGGTCTATCAAATAAAAAATTACAGTTTAGATTATTCTAAATGTATCTCAATCTCCGTGCTTGTACAGGTGATGCCAAAAATAAATGCCTACGTAGTTTGCGCAACCATTCCTGGCAATTACATTCGGTGGAGTCACAGATAACGGTGGAGTATCTATCACTGACTAATGTAAACCAGGTCCCCACAATACATTCTGTACAAAAAAGGGGTTTTTTTCTGGTTTTAAAATCCAAACTATCATGCTTGATTATTCATTCAGCTATCAGTTTTGTTAGTAGATAGTAGGCAATTTTTTTGCCGTCTTGTTAAATGTCGACCATGTTTTATTTGCAATAATAAATCAGTGTCAATGAAAATACAATTTAAAGAGGTAGTTAAACAAGTTTTTTTGTTACTACTTTTCCTTAAAACAACCAGTTAAATCGCCGTTATTATTCAAATGAAAATCAAGACCAATATCATGACTAGTTTTTTGACTTCAAAATCTTATACTTATTAAGCCTTATCACTGGTTATCTATTGAAGTTTCACAATAAATATAACCTACCTACAAACGCAAATGCAGGCCAAATATAACTAAACACCTTCGAACCCGTACTGTCTATACAGTATGCAGTTGCATAGATGACTGTATTATTAAAGGATTGATATTAAGTGCATCACTCGATGCAGTGACACAACTTCCTGGTTTCATTCATAGCGGCCATCACGATAGGTACGGAAGTGACCAGCTGGACTTCACTATACACTCTGGCGATTAAAGCAAAGTCCGAAACCTTCTAGCTAGCACAGTGTAAACAAACGTTAACAACAAGTCGACTTGCTAACTAAAGTTTCAAACAGTTAACTCCCGGAAGACATTTGCTAGTCCACATGGGGAAAGCCGTTTTGCAAGACGACACAGGCGTAATTGGTTCCACATTAACGTTAATATTAAAAATGATTTACAGTATCCACTCAGCCAGTTACCTGTACAGTACAGTACCTACCACAGAAGTTTTACAGAAAGTTGTAATTGTGTAGAAAAATCAGCGGCTCCATACATTATTAATTTTATTTATAACTTTATTGTACACCAGATTATATATTACAAGATATATTTTAAATATAGTACAAAATATTCTATATAATATATACATAGATATGTATCTATGTATATATTATATAGAATATTATACTATATAATATATTATATAGTATATACATATATACTAAATATGTAAGCAACGAAAACAAAAGACGACTGTCAGCCAGCAATGAGAACAAAATTACTACAACAAGTAATGTTCCTTCACGAGTCGTTTAAACACAGGCAGCGATTGCGCGCGCTTTATTGGAACTAGTAATGCATTCCACAAACGAGCGGCCTGGACAGTAAAGGATTTATCAAGGAAAGTTGTGGAATGCATTGGCATTTTGAGCTTCAAGTTATCTATGGGAGTCGCAAAAAAAACTAGAAGCGTTTCTTGAGATAAAGAGGGGTGGAAGGGAAAAAGAGCACATTATACAAAAGGGAAAGAATATGAGCATTCCGGCTAAGGCGAATTGCCACTTGAGCTTCACACGAAATTCGGAAACATTGTCATATTTGCGCAAACCGTATATGAACCTTATACAAAAATTTTGAAGCCGCTCAAGTTTATTAATTTATAATCACATAACAAAATGTAGGCTAATATATTTTTTCGCGATTTCTGGGTTAGTCCCATTGTAAAAGTTGTTCATAATGATCCCTTAAGAGGTTTTCAGTAGAGTTGCCGCGAATAGTCGCTATTATTCGGTATTCGGCATTATTCGACATTTTTTTGCTATTCGTCGAATACCGAATAATAAAGTCTATTATTCGACATTCGGCGAATAGTTGTCTAAAATAAACTTTTAATGAGAAAAACAACTATAGGCTTCAAAATAATCACTTTATTTTTTCTTAAAAAACAAAACACACATAGTTTAGTATCAATTATTATCATTATTATTAAATGCCATACAAAAATCAGTCATAACAAAACTCACAATCAGAATACTACTTAAATGAATGGTAAAACTGTATATATAGTAGGTAAATAAAACATAAATAACCTGGGTGTTTGAATTTCAAATGATTCTGCAAGGGCGATGTTCCTGCTTTCTTCGCTGCTCTACTAATTTTTACTCTACACAAAATACATTTCGCACTGTTTTCTTCCTCCTCAAAATAACGCCAAACATGAGATTTTTTCCCGGGATTTGGCATGATTGTTTTGCTTTTTGAGTTACACTTTAACTATTTCAGTCTTTAATTTAAGCAATTGTTCTCGATACGATAATTAAAACATTGACCGACGCGACGTCACGTCAAGCAAGCTCATCCATCACGAATGACATACAAATGCGTGCCACCCAGCCTAAACACCAGCGAAATAACCCCCTTGGTTGACTGGTAGAGAATGCCTAAGGCATTAAGTCCGCCTTTGTACTTTTTTAAGTGTGAAAATTTTAAATAAATAAATAAATAAGTTGAGCGGGAAATCCCCTAAAGTATTAAATTCTTGGTTACACAAAAAGAGGTATTCCCCGTAAAATAGGTAGGTAATAGTAGGTATATAACGTACAAGAAAAGGGTTGCCAGCATTTAAAAATGTAAAATCAGTATAATATCAGAATGTGAGACTGATTTCCTAACTTCATTTTCTTTTCTCATAACCTTAGAAAAATATTAGATTAAAGTAGGTAAAAAATAAATGATTCTACAAGCGTGATAGGTACATTCGATAACAAATAAACTATTTTTTATATTCCTATGTTAATGTCGAATAATAATAGCGAATTATTCGACTATTCGCCATAGGGAATGGCGATTAATCGGTATTCGACTATTCGCTATTACAACTATTCGCGGCAACTCTAGTTTTCAGTTATTTCAATTACATCCAATATAGAGGGTTGCCTTTGACACTAATGCCAGGAGGCCAACCACCACCTCTTAAAGCAGTATTATTTTAATGTTACTTCAATGTGAGAAAGAGATGAAGCTATAGAGGACGTCTAGCTCCATCTCTTTCCCACACTCAAGTGGGATTAAAATAATACTGCTTTAAGGAGGAAGCTCCAAGTAACCCGCGAAATTCAAACTTTCTTATGTTTTTTTGCAATTTGCAAGTCAGTATTAAGTTGTATGTTGATTAAAGTATCATTCGCGACCGTAACAAATATGAACTTACGGAATTATAGTCATCAAAATCAGTAATAAAACTCCATAAGTTTGTATAATCCTAATTGTCAAGATTGCATGAAATAGTCATTCAAAGAGTTGTGTTGATGACTTTAATTATTACTATAATTCTGTGAATACATATTTTTAACGGTCGCGAATCATATTTTGATCAATACATAACTTAATACTGACTTGCAAATTGCAAAAATCGTAAGAAAATTTGAATTTCCCGGGCTACCTGGAGCTTTCACCTTAAGAGGTTGTGGGCTAGCTCCTGTAATGTGTGATAATGTATTTCTATGGCACTGTTTCATATTCACGCCCGCGTACCGGCGCGTACCTACTTCCACTGTATAAGAATCATGCATTTAACGGCATTCCATCGTTATTTGAAATGTTTCTGAAAATAATTCAGCAGCTCTTAGAAAATTGCGTCATAGTAATTAAGAGAGTTCATGCATTTTTTATCGACATAGACACGGGTCGCGGCCCTCGGGGGCCTCGCAGTCTCTAATGAAGCTATATGACAGGCGTCAGCTTTTGGCGGGAAAAATATCCATTATGTCGCCCTCGTTTAGTGACGAAGCTAATAACTCTGTACTTATTAGATAACGCGTGATACACGCCTTATTACTTTTTTCATATTAATTTGCTATAAGTTACTTTTTGTATAAATGATATAAAAAATAAAAGGTGATTGACTGAATATCTGCAGTCATATCGACGCGACGCTCAGTCCAAAAGGATAATGGTCAAATCATGACTAACGGGTTTTGCGAAGGACAGAAAAGGATTTTTGAATATTTAATTTGAAAGGGATCACGTACCTACTTATATTGGATTTCTTTTTCTTTCCAACGGAATGAAATACCTACCTATTTTCAGGCGTAGAAACTTATCTGGTTACCTACTTTACTTACGACTAAAAGATCCTAACTTGTTGGCAAAAGGAGAGGGTTCATAATAAATTTTATTGATCACGTTGAATTCAAAACAGACTTTTTTTTTCTTGATTTTGTTTTTTTTTATCTGCAGACTGAAAGTTGATGTTCTCGGTTTACCCACTTTTAATTTTTTGAAGAACCATTATTGCCTGTGGTCTAATTAAAAGAGGGTGGCACAAACATTGCAACAAAGTTGTGAAATGATAAACGAGGATGTCTGTTATATGAAACAAATGATAACTAAGTAGGTAAGTATGACTAACTATGGTATAACTACACTAACAGCCGAACCCAATAATCTATTTTCAGTAAAAGACAGATCGCTATTGATGACAGTATTATTCTATCTGTCCTTATATCAGGCCGGTAAGATTCCATAATCTCATATAGATTATTGACGTTAAAACCATGGATAGATAGGTTTTTCTATCTCCAGTATGTCAAAACTGTTGATAGATATGTTATTGGGTTCGGCCGTATAATAATAATACAAGTTAAAAGAGGTCATCGTAGGTTAGGTATTATTGTTTTGCACTTCCTTACTGTACCAAAGCAATGCCAGACGGTTATGTATGACTTTATTGAAATCATATTTATGTCAGAATAGTTTGTTTAGATATTAGCATTTCCGATAGATAATAAAATCAGCCTGATCACGATTGTTGTCATTTAATAGGTACTTACTTGAAACAAAGTATGTAAGAAGTTTTTGATCTACTAATAAAACCAAACATCTCGAACCTTGCATCATCATCTGTCTAGCCTTTTCCTAACTATATTGGGGTCGGCTTCCAATCAAACCGGATGCAGCTGAATACCATTATTTTACATGGAGCGACTGCATATCTGACCTTCATCACTCAGTTACTGGGTAATACGATACCCCTTGGTAAGACTGGTTGTCAGACTTTCGGGCTTCTGACGACCCGTAACGACTGTCAAAGATACACGAATGACAGCCGGGACCAACGGCTTAACGTGCTTTTCGAGGCACGGAGGAGTTTTGATATATAAAGATGGTCACCCATCCACGGACTAACCGCGGCAAGCGTAGCTTAACCTGATCGATCGACCCGTGCGGCTGTTATTTCTTAGCCACAAGCCCCTCCATCTCGAACCTTGCGTATTGGTAGCAATTTAGGCCATTTATCACGAGGTTCATTGAACTCAGCCAATTGAGATGAAAGTTACATGATGTAGTTGAGCCAATATTGTATGGACGCCAGCACATCAAGCTACCCGAAACTTCCAAATTTTCCCAATCAACCTTGAACCTAATGCTTTAGCAATAAAGTCGAAAATCTATTAAAGAAATTTGACAGATTGTAGTAGCTTCGTTCATCGTCATGGGAGTAGGTACGATATGAAGTGTTGAGGACAGCGAAAGGTATTATAGCCTCTACTATTAAAGGCTCCTTCAAACAGGCGCGACACGCGACGCGAATCGCGCGCGACACAAGGGCACCGCTCGTCGCGCCTGTTTCGAGGTGCCTTTACTTTCTTTGATCCCAGACTGGAGAGAGAAAACGTGTTGCGCCGACCCCACGTAACATGAGATAAGGACAGGAAGATGATGGTGACTTTCTATGATACCAGATATCTTTACAAGATCTAAATAATTGAGTCATATTTTGTTGTTTTGTGACACCATACTTGAATTAAAATTAATTTGGTGTTTTCTGTATTTCAGTCAATTCTATAATTATTTTTGTGTCTTTGTTTATCTATCGAGTTAGTAATGTTTTCCAATTTTAAGTGCCACATAGAGTCAAGTGTATTATTTCAGACCTAAAGACTTCAATCACTAATAAAGAACCCTGAAGATGTTAACTTCATTTTCAGGCGATGGCCGACGTTGGGTAAAACGTTCAAATAAACTATTTCAGCCGCACCCAGGCTTACCACCTAAGGACAAAATATTACCTACTTCAATTGTGTGCGTAGTAAAATTGGATGTAACCATCGATCAAACTTGCTCAAACAAAATTGATCCCATTTCTTGTCCGCTCAGTAACAACTAGTACCTATCTAACTATACATGATATATGTATGTTTTTTAGTAAAAAATACTGACACAGCACTAGTTGATATTTTTGACAGTAGGTATAGTCAATGCAAAACCAGTTGTCGAGCAAAATAAACATTGTCATGGTGAGGCCCGCAGCATTTGGCATTGGACGCGAATTGATTAATAAGCATATACTTGTGTAGTATTAAATCGTTTTTATTAACAGTCTTTAGTCTCGAAGGAATGGAAGAATACGTATTATTTGTAAGTAGGTATAGATTCACGGCTGAGGTTCTACTTCATCATCCGTGAACTTCGTGGTAACAGGCGAACCTATCGTCATTTATCAAATATTATTTGAGTTTCATATTTTGCTACTAAGCATTTTTGTTCAAGTACCGAATTTCCTTTTTCAGATTTACTCAATGGAGTGGTGAAACATTCTTTGTTAGGTAATCTATCTGCTCATAATACACGGTCTACTTAATAAATAAATAAAAATTAAATCCATACTAATCTATACAAATAAATAAAATTGAAGAATCTGTTTAAATGTCAAAATAACAGCTTTTTACTAAATGCATATGAAAATATATACGATAATTATACCAAAAAAAAAAAAAAAAAATTTTTGTCTGTCTGTCTGTTTGTTCCGGCTAATTTCCAAAACGGCTGGACCGATTTTGAGGGGACTTTAACTGGCAGATAACTGATGTTATAAGAAGTAACTTAGGCTACTTTACTTTAGAAAAAGAATTAGGGTTCCGCGCAAAAAATTACAACCATTACCCATGAAATTGTGAACAAAATCCGATTCAAATAGGGAACTATTGACAACCACGCGGGCAAAGCGGCGGACAACAGCTAGTTTATATTATAATCCGAAATTAACTCTGTCCGTCTGTACGCCTTTTTACGCCTGAACGGGTTTCGATGAAATTTGGCACACATGTAGACCATAACCTCGGTTAAGACATAGGATAATATTTAATCCAGTAGTAGGTACGTCCCTGTGGCATAATTTCTGACCTCCACACGGTCGAAGCCGCGGGCAAAAATCAGTATGTACTTAGTTATATAAAAAATAATTTTCTGACTGTAGGTAATTATTTCTAATAGGTAAGTTATGTTAGTTAGTCCTTTCGTCAGGCCTGTCCTTTGTGTGGAAATTAGCATAATAAAAGCGTGGCTTTATGAACATGATTAATTTAGTTAAATGTAAGTACATCACCTGAAAGTTTTTCATTGCTCATTTTAGGTATAATTTGCGTGAATGTCAAACGAGCGTGAAGCGTGAATTTAAAAGTGATTTTTATGAAACTTACAAGAAAGTATAATTTTACGGTAATTGTTTCAGTATTTTATTGTAATAATTTATATTATTTTTATGATCTATGACTGAACAGACAGCTGTGCTGCTGGAAAATTTGTTGCGCCACTTCTTCCCAGCTAAAGCACTAGGAAGTGGTGAAGGGTGGGCATTTTGGGGGACTGTCTTATGTAATTTTGACGTTCGAAAAGTGCTGATCCGGTTTCAAGAATTTATTTCTCTAAAAGAATTTACAATATTCACTTACAAGAGAAACAAAAAATAAAATTCTTAATAGTTATAGGTACAACATCGGGAAGAATGACTATTTAAATTTGTTAGGTATATCCAATATTATAGTTACAGGCTTTACAAAACTGTTTCTGCTAAATATTCTCTTTAAAGACGTTTATAGACGTTTATAGTCAGCCTAGTTTGAATAAATTATTTTTGATTTTGTTTTTTTTTATCACTCCGATATAATTGAACCGATATGTATACAGGGTGTAAGGGATGGGGTGAATTCAGTATATCATACTAAGATGACCGGTAGGTACATGAAATTATTTCAGGAACTTTACAGGAGTCCAATAAAACTGATTTGATTTATTACCTCATACGCAATGTATTGTAACCGTGGCAAAACGCGTGTAGCGTACGGCAGCGCAGCGAGCCTTCGGCCGCCGAGTATTTCTACATCCATAGCTGATTTTTTTGATTTTAGCTGTTTTATTTACATAAATGGAGTGCTGCGTACAGAGAATGTAATTTTACATTGAAATAAACAAATGTAACCGAAAAACGATTTAAAAAAATTAAAATTTTCCTGAGAATATTTTCGGTGGAATATGATTCAAAATAAGGAGCTGAATGCACCCTGTTAGTTTGCAGAGGGCTGTCCCTTACACCCTGTATCAATATACAGGGTGTAAGGGACAGCCCTCTGCAAACTAACAGAACCAAGAAGACGAGAAGAGAAGAGTACCAATAAGACTGTCCTGTGTGGTATACAATTAGAATATAATGGTGCCCGTCAGATAAGAACGAGTCAATTATTTATACCTACTTATTTATTTTTGTTATTTTTGTGTCATTGTTTATGTTTATTATTTTTGGAAACTGAATCAGTTAAATATTATCAATTGAAACGAGTTCAATGAAATTATTTGTAGAGGTAGTAGATATGAGGTTGAGGTTACTCAGAAAAAGACTAGATAAAAGCATGACGTGATCAACTTTCTTATTTGGGTTTGTTAAAGATATAAGTAAGATAGGACGCCCTCAGGCTAGGCGGAGCGACGATCTTCGAGTGGCTGGTAGCAACTGGATAAGAGCTACCGAGAATCGAGTTGAATGGCGTGCAATTGGAGAGGCCTATGACCAGAAGTGGAGGACTATTGTAGGCTGATGATGATAGATATAGGATACCTACATTCCGAAGAACTTCTGCACCGTTATTGTACCTATTTTTATAGGTACCTATTATCAAATCAAACAGCGGAAAAATCATGAGTAGGTACCTACCTAACTAACCTACCTAACCTAACTTAGTAACTTGTATGTCAATCACCAGCAATACCGCATTGCGTTGCAAATCCTAGCAATCTTTTGACAGTTAACTTATTTGTTTTTCACATTATAAGATCACGTAGAGTATAGCACATGATAGATTAATATTTTTTATTACTTCGGTAACTACGTAAACATTTGCCCCACTTGCATACCCCATTATTATGTTTGTACTTAACAAATATACCTATTTCTTACAAAAAAAAACATATTTTTGTCAAAAACAAACATGAGCCCGGTATTTCCTCATAATTCTTGGCAGTTGATATTCTAAACATAAATAAACATTTCCGGTAATTTTGTATGCGATAAGCGTTTCGTGAGTAGTATGAATTTAAATAAGAACAATAACGTATTATACTAGTTACGTTATATCGGTTTTACATAGGTATGTACAACATATACAGGGTGTAAGGGACAGCCCTCCGCAAACTAAAAGGGGTGCATTCAGCTCCTTATTCTAAATCATATTCCACCGAAAATATTCTCAGGAAGATTTTAATTTTTTTTAATCGTATTTTCAGTTACTATTCCTTTATTTGAATGTAAAATTACATTATCTGTACGCCATACCTAAAATAATCATAAAATAATCAGCAATGGATGTTGAATTAATCGGAGGCTGAAGGTTCCCTGCGTTGCCGTTCGCTAAGCGCGTTTTGCCACGGTAACGATACATTGCGTGTGAGGTAATAAAACAAATCAGATTTATTGGATACCCATAACGTTCCTGAAACAATTTCATGTACCGGTCATCTTAGTATGATATACTGAATTCACCCCATCAGTCTGCGGAGGGCTGTCCCTTACAACCTGTATACACCGTAAGGACTATTCTTGCATGCAGCGCTCGGCCGCTATAATAACGCTTGCTAACAGATGTGGTCATCATGTGCAATTTTGTTTTCAAATTGGTCAGATGTAAGTTTCCTCGATAGTGCCTATGTATTTTTTTTCTCTAGCCTGCGCTGTCCCACTCGAGTTGAAGGGAGGCCTTTGCCAGGCAAAGGTCTCCCTTCACTCCTTCCATCTTGCGAGTCCGCGTGTCCTTCTTCCAGTTTGGACGGAACCTATCCAGGTCGTTCCGCCATCTCCTGCGTGGCTGCCGCGACCCCGCCTTACTGTCGCAGGGGCCCAGGGCACACATCACCTACTTATTTAATACTCCTAAAGCCTGCACTACACTACTCGCGAAGTTGCTTCGAGGAAGTACTGGTCGAAGTTGGAAGCGGTTAAAAACAGTTGCACGGAGTGAACCGAAGTGCCCTTCTACACTCTCGAGTAGTGTAGTGCAGGCTTAATCATAGGTTTTACTCACTGAATCTTTCCTTGTTCTGGAGGTAGTAGCACAGAATATATAATGTAGTTAGTAAGTGACACAATAGCATAAAAATAATAGGGTAAAAAAGAATGAGGAAAACAAAAAACATCTTACGCTCTAGTTATCCTGAACTGTGTGCGATTACTTTGTCACAAAGAGGTGGAGGCAGATTTTCGCTTTTTAAATTATTCTGCTGAACTAGGTAGGTACTCGTGGGTAATTGTACTTCAGGAGGCATCTATAATGTTAACTGAAGAACAACTGGTCAGGGTTCAGTATTGGTCGTTGCACCATTATAGGGGAATATTAGCAGCAGCAGGAAAGTTTTAATACCTCACCCAGATAAAATGAGAATATTAATGTCTCATGGCATCTATATCTACAGCGTGTATCAGAAAGGTGTGGTCAAATTTAAGAGTGTGGCACAGACCGTCAAACTGAACAACTTTCTCCATGGGAGTGGGACCAACATTGAAAACACGAAAAAATGATCAACTATCCCATACAAAACTTCAATACCGACTTGACTCAAATGTATGGGACGGCTGATTATTTTTTCGCAGTTACGATGTTGGTCTCATGGAGAAAGTTGTTCAGTTTGGTGGTCTGTACCTAACCTTTAAATTTAACCACACCTTTCTGATACACCTTGTATACAATCCTATCCTACTACGACGCGAAACGCGAAAGTTTGTGAGGATGGATGGATGTTTGTTACCCTTTTACGCTATAACTACTGAACAGATTTGGATGAAATTTGGCAAACAATTAGTTTATTACCTGGATTAACACATAGGGTACTTTTATCCCGATATCCCCACGGGATCGAGACTTATGCGGGTGAAACCGTGGGGCGCTGCTAGTATATCATAAATTAAAGTCGCATTTCGTTTCGCTGTCTGTGTAACCGCGTTGTTCATCTAAACTACGCAACGGATTTTGATGCCATTTTCTTCATAATTTAAAGAATTTATTACGGAAGATTTATGTGCGTAATAAATACATTATTATTTAACTTAAATATACAGTGTAATTTTAATCACTGTTAATCTCTTAAGGGGTCATTGTACTCATCATTATGAACAACTTTTTCTATGGAACCAAACCCGAAATCGCGAAAAAAAATCAGCTTTTCCCTACATTTATGTTCTTTTAACTTGTCAAAATGTAAGGAGCACCTGATTTTTTTTCGCGATTTCGGGTTTGGACCCCTTAAGAGGTTAACAGTAATTAAAATTACACCTTGTATAATAAAAAATAATTTGAATTCGGCGGGTGCCGGAAACCGTGCAAAGAAGATGGGTCGCTAGTAGTCTATAAAATAATAATAAATAAAACAGTCGCCAGCTAGCTGTGTGACGTCAC